>JAEIGI010000002.1:0-2917500 GCA_018903615.1 Drosophila neocordata
ATAATAATGAAATTTAATTTTTAATTTGCATTACACGTAGCACCAAATTTTATTGATGTTTGTATAAAGCCTAGGTGCGAAATTTCAGCTTTGTAGCTTTAAGGGACTCGGGGAATTTGCGTTGATCTAGACAGACGGACAGGGCTAAATGAACTCAGCTCATCGTGCTGATCAAGAATATATATACTTTATATAGTCGGAGATGCTTCCTTCTATGCGTTGCAAACTTCTGACCAAAATTAATATACCTTTTTTGCAAAGGTATAATTATGATGGAAAACTTATTGGTAGAGTAAATGGAAAACTGTTGTTATCCTGTCCGTTGAAGCCAACAAAAATATTATTTATTATTAGGAAATTGTCAACTACTTTAACTTTTAGAACTTTAAGTTAGTTAAAGATAAGAAAGTTTATTACCAAAATGGGTTACAATTTAGAAAACATCTTATCAATCAATCAATATTATTAAAGAGTTAAATGTTTAAACGTAAACCAAAATGGGTTTTTATACCCTGTACCCATAGGGTAAAAGGGTATATTAAAGTCGCTAAAACGCATGTAACAGGCAGAAGGAAGTATTTCCGACCCCATAAAGTATATATATTCTTGATCAGCATCAATAGCCAAGTCGATTGAGACATGTCCGTCTGTCCGTCACACGTGGATCTCAGAGGCTACAAGAGCAAGAGCAACCAAATTTGGTATCAGCATTCGTGTAGGGTCTACGCAGATCAAGTTTGTTTCAAATTTTTGCAACGCCCACTTCCGCCCCCGCAATTTAGGAAAAACCAATTACTAGAGTGAAATTAAAGGTAAAAAAAAAAAAAATTTTGTTGAAATCGGACAAGAAATATTAAAGATATACCAATGTACAATTTGCACTGAAATGCCCAGTGCGACATTGCGTCGTAAGTGTGAGCGAGATAGCATGCGTTCGTTGCTGACGCTTGGAAGGAGAATTTTGGTTTAAAATGGTGGCAAATTTTAAGGCGTTTGATTTAATAAAGTTTCTATACTTGTTACAGGGTATAGTCAAAGTCGGCAGGGACGACTTGCTTGATTCATTTTGAAATAGTTGGCACCATGTAAATTCCGAAATCAACTATACCATATAGTCGACTGATTCTGCTTACATACAATAAAAATATTTCATATATACCACACATACAATTACAATAGTAACAATTCTTTTTAAAACAACCAAGTTATTGATCTTAAGCCATATTGGGAGGCCTGTTAAAAGTTAATGGTTACATTTAAAAGTATTTAAAAATCTCAAATACCAAATTTTGTGATGTTCGATTTAAAAACACAAAAACTATTGATGCTAAGCCATATTCTCTACCGATCGTTGTTATGGTAGTTATAAGACGACCGAATGACCGAACATGACCGAATGTGCCAAATTGTAGCTGTGTATCCTTAAGGGTCTCAGAGTCGAGAGATTCAGTTAGACGGGCGGACACCCGGACAGGGCTAAATCAAGTTATTTAAGAATATATATACTTTATATAATCGGAAATACTTTTGTTTCAATCATTCAATCTAATTAACAAGCAAGCCAAGTCATTAAAGACAAGTCCTTTCAATGTTCCATTTCATTATCTTTGATTATTTTTTAAATTATATATAAATGTTTAAATTTTTCTTAATTCATTATTAATGTTGGCACTCTATGTATTCACATTGATAAATATATTGTAAATTGTTGCTATACAATGTAGCTAACAACTTCGATGCATGTTGGGAAGCCAAGTAAACACCAACTGTTATCTATGCTTGCAATAAACTGATAAGGTTAGATTAAGGGAGTACTAAAAATTCGCAGTGACGACGGTTTTATACCCTTTCGAAAACATATTGGTTACAAGACTAATCAAATAATAACGTGACTTTTCCAGTAGTATCATAAAACAATCTCGCCCATCAAAAGCTTTAATATAGTTCAGACAAACCAACACTGATCAAGAAAATATACTTCATATTGTAGAGAATGCCTACATTATGTGTTGCAAATTTAGAAAAGTCAATGCATCCTTTTTGTAAGAGTATAAAAAATACGTTTTTTAAAAAGAGCTTATAGAATTACTCATTTCATATCAGTTAATTTCATTGACTAAGTTCGTTGTGTGATTCCAGGAAAAACTACTCCTCCATAGATTGATAATAGAAAAACCCAATGAATTCAGAAAATCAACATAAATTGATCGAATTAACTGATCTTAATGATCTACTAATCGATCTTGTCCATATACATCAGATGAAGGGCAACAGTTTGGCTTTGGAGAGAGTGGTACAGTGCATCTTCAATATGATGCATTGTAAGAACGTGAACTTGTCACCAAAAATATTTGATAAGCTAATCTCTGGGTTGATTGGTGTATTCACAACCGATCATCGTCAGTTGGTGGCCAATATATTGGAGTGTATTCAACTGAAAGTGACAAAGTTTCCCAGTGAGGATGGGAAATTGTTGCTGGCAAAATTGTGGTCACTCAGTGTAAATGGCGATATAGTGCATCCTCTCGCTGCACAAATACTTGTAAGAGTTTTTGACGATTGTGTTCGAGATCACGGAGTGGTAAGGCTACCACAATTGCTGAAGCTCATTCAAAAGCTCCTTCAATCAAGGGAGAAAACAGATCGACTGACAGCCTACTTTCTAATGCATAAACTGGATAGATTATACGATTTGAACACCGATGTAGCAGAAGCGATTAGCTGGTCCAAACAGCAGTTGTCGGATTACATTACCGTAATGGAACACTTGGAAGAGCCACTGGGGCGCTCAAACTTAAACAGGTTACTGGTCAATTTCCAATCCAATGAAAAATGGTGTAATCTTTGCAAAAGACTTTTGCAGTCTAAGAATATAAATGTAGTCTATGAAACGGTTAAATTTATTGTAGAAAATTTCCAGTTAAGCCAATTAAGCGATTGGGATCTAATCGAAGACTTCTTGGTAGCAATAAACAGAACAGAGTTGTACAATGTGTACGATAATGACCGATTATTTCCAGTTCTTAAAAACTTTGTTCCATTAAAGGAATTAACATTATTTGTCAAAGTTATCGTCACTGTTCCGTGGAAATGGAATAATGTGCCACTAATTGAGTGGCTTAACAGTATCCCGTTCGAAAGAGATGTGGCAAGCATTGACAAGGATATGCTTTTTAAACTTGGATCAGTAGTTTCTGAATTAGAACCCGAATACATATGTTTACAAGTCCGTCAAACCGTTTTATCAAAATTCAAGGTACGACATATATTTTTCTAACCATGCAAATTATATAATAAAACTCACCAGGTGTTTGTAACGCATTCGATATTTGTTGTCCGATAATTGATTGGGTGTGCCAAATAAGAACGGGCTACCTTTAATATAACTCTAGTTATTCGTTTTCCCTGAATTGCGGGGGCGGAAGTGGACGTGAAAGAAACTTGATCTGCGTAGACACTACACGAATGCTGACATCAAATTTGGTTGATCTAGCTCATGTAGTCTCTGAGATCCACGTGTTCATACGGACGGACAGACGGACATGTCTCAATCGACTCGGCTATTGATGCTGATCAAGAATATATATACTTGATGGGCTCGGAAATACTTCCTTCTGCTTGTTACATACATTTTAGCGACTTTAATATAACCTTTTACCCTTTGGGTACAGGGTATAATTATACTAATTTTATAATTTTTGATATATTCACTTTTATTAAATGCACATTCCTCTGTATGACCATTCACAGGCAACATTTGCTAAACTGTCGCTTGGGGATTCCTTAATCTTTCTTGACATATTGTGGAAAGAAATGGACAACAATTTTTTGGCGTCCCTGAAAATAAACTCCAAAATACTTTATTGTGAGAATTTTCAAACCCAAATTACCTATTTTAACCCACTGGAAATACGATCTTTATCTAATTTCAAAAACTCTTTAAATCACGACAATTTTTACGACTGTATATTCCACCAATTAAAATATACACCAAAGGCCCATCATGGATATTTAAGATTACTGTTAATATATGGTTTAATTCGTTCATTTAGAGGTGAAATTTGTGATTTCTATTCCACCGAGTATGAAGTGGACGTATCATTAATTCGTCATGGTAAAGACTTAAAGGCAATTCAAAGACATTTGCTTGATAAACTGAAGTGTCAGACCAATGAAGAGACATCATATTTGTTAAAATTTTCGTTGGACATTTTTGTAAGGAATCAAGTTAAGAAGTGGAGTGAACTCAAAGAGTTCCAATTGAATCCGGTGGAACTTCTACAGCAGGAAAGACGCCAGGTATTTGACCACTTGACAGAACTATTGAAAGACTGTGAAGAACGATTGCCAAATGAGAATGTGCTGCCTGCTTTTGTTGCTTCATTGAAAAAGTTTCCAAGTCAAAAGGCGTAAGTTAAACAAAATAATAAAAACTGCTCAATGTAAAGATCCATTCATGATAAATTTTCTTTTAATTGAAAGAGCTTCCAATATTGTACAATATGCATTAAAACATTTGACCATTGAAGAACAAAGCACTCTTTGTATGGATCTTATTAGCAACCATCTTAATACCGACCCCAATATTGTTAACATAATATTATCCTCTAATATAAAAGTGCCCGTACCACAAGCGCTAAAAAAATTCCTCCATAATTTAACTCTTAAATGGTAAGTGAAATAAATTTTTTTTATAACTGTAAACAAGTCTCAATTAAATATTTACAGGTTTAAAGTGGCCTGTAGAAATATTCTTCATTCATTTATTCATTATGCGTTTCGGCAATCTGATTCCTATGTGAAAGAAGTTGCCGATGAATTAATTCGCATGAATGAAGAGTTGAGAAAAACACATCCCCATTATCTATGGCACTCAAAGGAGCACACACTAAAATTTTACATTGCCGAAACTTTAATGTGTCTGGGTGAAAAACATAAATGTGCAGATCAGTTATGGTCGTCATTATTTTCGCAAAATGAACAATTAAACATTACTTACATATATGAATTAATAGTGGCTTATACCCTGCCCAGCTTTAAGCCACTCTTGATTCGATTGCAGACCATATCTACTCTCGAGCAAAATCAGCAAGTGTCATTACTTTCTGTGACTAAACATTATCTCAAATTTAGTTGGAGTAAGCTTACACGCGAGCATCACAAGGAGCTATTTGCAATATTGCTGACCCTAACAAGGAAAGACGAATTACAGGTGTGTCAATTTGCCAAAATATTTCTTCAAGAATTGTGTGAAATTTACAATAAAACTAGGTAAACTGTAAACTTTCATTTTGAATGTGAGTAAAATTAACTAAACCCTTTTTCTAGCTTTGGTAGTTTAATCGGCAAAAGTTGCACAAATTTTGAATGCGATTTGACAAGTAACTCGGTTGGACCACAATTACAAGCTCGTCTTCTAATAAACAAGTCATATATCTTATATGAGATGTATGTTTTCAGGGGGTCATGGTGCTATTCTTTTTGTATGTCGAACGTAAAACCAAGGGTATTACCGAATCAATTGGTGGAGTTTGAAGATGTTCGAAAAGCCTTCAAATCGGCGCTTGACGAACAGAAACTGTTAGAGAGAAATGAAATGAATTTTTCTTCAATAAGCGATATATATCCAAAGTCCAATCTAATGTCACATTATACGGTTAATGCTGATGCTGATCTTATTGTGATAGCTTCATTGATTGATGAGATAACCAGTATAAAGTTCGAACTTTGATATTGAACGACTCAACAAGTTTAAGGTAAATTCTTTATTCATTTTTTTCTCATAAAAGAAAGTGACTAATCTAATAATAAATTGCAGCGCAAATAGTGAAGAATTGAATATTGAAAGAATAAAATCAGAATTTCTTAATGAATATTTATATAAAAAATGGTTAGACAATTACAATATTGTCGCCACTAAGAAAAGTTCGGATAGTTCTGATTTTGGTAACATTTCTTTTGCCAAGAAGACCATTCTGCTGTTCGGGTAAGTCAGCCTTTCCAACAATTGATGATATTTATTATTAATAATTTAATATTAATAAATTACAGCCACGAAGAACATGGTATACCGGAGAATATGAAATATCTCTTAAATAGCATAGTTGAATTACCAGCAATCGATTTTCAACACTCACAAAATTTACTAATTTTTATGTACTACAATCAATATGGCGCCAAGGAGTAATGTGATTTATAATTTATATATAATAATGAAATTTACATTGATTTGATTGATGTTTCTATAAAAGTTAAATATATAGTTAACCGATTTTTTAACATCTATAAGAAAGAAAAGATTGTTTTAAAGACATAAGTATGTAGGCTTCATGTTACTTTGTAGGTTCAAAATAATTTAAAATGATTAGTTAGAACATAACGACATCCTTTTATCCTTTTTTATTCAAAAAATTCCCAATTGCCGCTTATATCCTATTCCAATTAGTCGATTAGTTAAGCTGGAGAAAACAAGTTAACCAATAATTCCTCCATTAGTTTGTAGCCGACTCATTAATCCTACTCTTTTAACCATTCCGTGCACTTGCATTGCACAATTGATGGGCCAGACTCATCGTATTCATGCTTGGAGATCCACGCATCTGTTGAAAGGTAGACAGAGGGGCCAAGATGAAACCTCCAATCTATACAGATTGTTAATGCTGTGATAGAGCAATGATCTTGATGTTCTTAATGTTTGGGGACCAGACCAGTGATTTTCTTCTGCATCCGGTCAGTAATACCATCAGACAGGAAAGTCATGGTATACAGATCCTTAAGGAAATCCATATCATAATTCATGATCAATTAGTAGGTTGTCATGTAAATACCGAAAAACGAGGGCTGAAGCAAGGCATTAGGGCAACAGAAACGCTCGTTACCGATGATGATGTCCTGTCCGTTGGGCAGTTCAAAAGACTTTTCCAGAACGGATGTGGCAATTGTTGTAAATAACAATTATGTTTAATCCCTTAAAACTTTAAATTAAAATTTACAAAATATTTATAAACTAAAATAAAAACTCATCAAATTATCTTTTTTTTCGATTTTTTGGACAGCCTTAACAAAAATGAGGTAAAACTTGTCACAAGTTTAGTTAAGAATATGAATTTTTGCAATGATTGGATACGATTCGATTTAAGTTGCAGCAGTTGACTTTCGACTTGTAGTTTTTAATTGCATAACACATACTTTCACGCTTGTTGCTGCCACACACTTTACTTGTACTTGCAACTTTGCTGCTGTTGCTGTTACTGCCTGCCAATGGCAAAAGTTCATTTTAACAAGTGAACAACTTTCAATGGGCAATTAAAAGGGCAACAGCACAAAACAAAAAGGAAAAGGACATACAACAAGAACAACAATATCAGCGACAAGGACAGATGAAAGAAAAGTCAGAGCGCAAGCAACGACTTTCATGTTGGGAAAGGGTATTGAAAACTCACAGGAAATGTTGAACCAAATGCATAGAACCAAAGATTTCACCCAAAAACTTTTAGGCAATTAAAGTTTTTGGCCCAATGACAAACAAACACACAAATACTATAAACTAAATATTGGTTCATGAATATCCGTTAAAAACTATATATATAAATCAGATTAGAAATTTAATTTTATTTAAATTGTAAGGCATTTAAAACATACATGCAAACCCGTCTGTTTGTTTCTTTGCACGAAATAGATCTTAAATTTTAAGCTATATGGTTGAAATTTGGTAGACAAGCTCTTTAATTATTTAGGTAGATAAAGTATGAAAATCATTCGGATCGGACAACTATAAGATATAGTAAGTACAAAAATACAACGAATATCAACAGACGCTGTGCGAAAGAGGCAAACCACAATTAAATTTTGTTTGCTGGAACAATATAAGTGCGATTGACATAATAGGTATCCAATAATTTTTTTACTTTTTTATTATAAAAAAGGAAAACCGATGAGACAGAAAAAATATAGTTATTTAGTCTAGAACTGCAAGGGTATAAATAAATGCGATCTGTGAGAAATTCTCAATCCATTCTCATTTTAATAAATATAGAAAAAATCATATTCCTTATATAACTGTTATAAATTTAATTAGGAAAAATTTTCAAGTTTTTAAAAACCTTTTTTTTTTTTGTCTTTCCTTCTTTTTGTTCCATGTAAGAATTAAAAATGAAAGTAATACCAAAATGTAACTGACGTCATCCCCGTCTATATAAGTGGATAATGAGTATGAAAACTGGGCCGTCTGGGAATGACGGGCGGGTAGAGTGGTGGAATGCATATAAATTGCATATTTATGCACTATAAACATTAATTTACTTGCCATTTAGTTAGACGCGCAGTTAATTGAAAACAACAGTAACAACAGCCCAGACGACGACGTCGTCAAATAGTGGGCGTGGCTAACAACCGCACAACAATCACCTCCCCATTTACCAACTCAGGCAGCATCAGCACCCACAGCCAAAGCAAACAAGTTTAATTTATGCAAAAAACAAAAAAATGGGCAAAACATGCAACGAACAAAAATTGCATCTAAATGTTTAAGGCAAAGGGAGGAACATTCGGTTGGGGTATGGACACTGGAAGGGAAATGCCGAGCCAGCAGTGGCAGTAATGCCAAATTTAATTGCAATTAATGTTCACTAAAGCGGAAGTGCCATAGAAACGCACTCTGGCAATGGACGACCCGGGTGACTGCTGCCTGAACGGGCTAGCACTTCCGGTTGGCGCCATGTTTAATGTACGCCAGCAGAAGTGCAAGAGTAAAGGAGATAGAGATGAGAACACACAGAGAGAAAGAGAGAAAGAGAAAGTGGTAAAAAGCGATTGCGAACGATTTGATACTCCGTATTACTTTTAAGTATTATCAAATAATAATTATGTTAATGTGAAACAATTGAGTTAGAAAAAGTAATCTCTTAGCATTATTCTAATCGATCCATTGATATAAATTATGACTAACTTGAAATGGAAATTCTTTCTCTCATTTCTATTCTTATTTTTCTTCTTAATTCTATAGCTCAGTGATTTAAAATGTTCATTATTCATTCTTATAGACATGTAGCCCAATCTAGGCTTTTTGCATTCTAGAGTGCTCTCTAATTGTGAGACATTGGATACGAACACGCAGCAGGCGGTGACTAAGATCATAATCAAAGTTTATGCACAAATTTTAAACCATTAATTTTGAAATATATTTACATTTTTGAATGATTCATAAATGGGATTTTGTTAGATTTTACTTATAAACAAAACAGTTGGTATAAATACACTTAAAACTAGAAGGATGGGCTATTTTCGGCCACGCCGAAGTTCGGATACCTTTGCAAACTGTCTTTTTCAATTACATATAAATAACCAGAATCATAAGAAAGTATATAAAGCTAATCATGCCCGTGGCTCCAAGAAAAAAACTTACAAGTAAAAAAAATTTTTTTTTGGTCCGATTGTTCCTATAGGAGCTATATCATATAGTCGGCCGGTTCTGTTAAAATTCAACAGACACATTTATATATATACCAAACTTACATATACCCAATTTCGAGTGAATCGCTGTTAAAATAATCAAGATTTTCATCTAAAACCAATTTTTTGGCCGATCGTTCCTATGGGAGCTATATGATATAGTGCCCCGATTCTAATAAAACTTTTCAGATATGTTAGAAAGTATATAAAACTCATATATACCAAATTTAGTGATAATCGCTTTTAAAACAACAAAGTTATTGCTCGAAATCCATATTCATGACCGATCGTTCCTATGGGAGCTATATGATATAGTCAACCGATTTTAATAAAACTTGGTGGATTTGTTAAGAAGTATACAAAACTCAGAAATAACGGCTTTCGTAATATTTCGTTGGAAAACAACAAAGTTATTGAGGTTAAAGCATATTCATGATCGATCGTTCCTATGGGAGCTATATGATATAGTCATCCGATCGGAATGATTCCGAGATATACAATGCCTGCAGCAAAAAGAAGCCTAGGTGCAATTTCAGCTCTGTAGCTTTAAGGGTCTCGGAGGAGATTGCGTTGATCCAGACAGACGAACAGGGCTAAATGAACTCAGCTCATCGTGCTGATCAAGAATATATATACTTTATATAGTCGGAGATGCTTCCTTCTATGCGTTGCAAACTTCTGACCAAAATTAATATACCTTTTTTGCAAAGGTATAATTATGATGGAAAACTTATTGGTAGAGTAAATGGAAAATTGTTGTTATCCTGTCCGTTGAAGCCAACAAAAATATTGTTTATTATTAGGAAATTGTCAACTACTTTAACTTTTGGAACTTTAAGTTAGTTAAAGATAAGAAAGTTTATTACCGAAATGGGTTACAATTTAGAAAACATCTTATCAATCAATCAATCTTATTAAAGAGTTAAATGTTTAAACGTAAACCAAAATGGGTTTTTATACCCTGTACCCAAAGGGTAAAAGGGTATATTAAAATCGCTAAAACGCATGTAACAGGCAGAAGGAAGCATTTCCGACCCCATAATGTATATATATTCTTGATCAGCATCAATAGCCAAGTCGATTGAGACATGTCCGTCTGTCCGTCACACGTGGATCTCAGGCTACAAGAGCTAGAGCAACCAAATTTGATGTCAGCATTCGTGTAGTGTCTACGCAGATCAAGTTTGTTTCAAATTTTTTCCACGCCCACTTCCGCCCCCGCAATTTAGGAAAAACCAATTACTAGAGTCAAATTAAAGGTAAAAAAAAAAAAAATTTTGTTGAAATCGGACAAGAAATATCAAAGATATGCCAATGTACAATTTGCACTGAAATGCCCAGTGCGATATTGCGTCGTAAGTGTGAGCGAGATAGCATGCGTTCGTTGCTGACGCTTGGAAGGAGAATTTTAGTTTAAAATGATGGCAAATTTTAAGGCGTTTGATTTAATAAAGTTTCTTTACTTGTTACAGGGTATAGTCAAAGTCGGCAGGGACGACTTGCTTGATTCATTTTGAAATAGTTGGCACCATGCAAATTCCGATAGCAACTATGCCATATAGTCGACTGATTCTGCTTACATACAATAAAAATATTTCATATATACCACACATACAATTACAATAGTAACAATTCTTTTTAAAACAACCAAGTTATTGATCTTAAACCATATTCTTGACCGATCGTTCCTATGGGAGGCCTGTTAAAAGTTAATGCTTATATTTAAAAGTATTTAAAAATCTCAAATACCAAATTTTGTGATGTTCAATTTAAAAACACAAAAACTATTGATGCTAAGCCATATTCTCTACCGATCGTTGTTATGGTAGTTATAAGACGACCGAATGTGCCAAATTGTAGCTGTGTATCCTTATGGGTCTCAGAGACGAGAGATTCAGTTAGACGGGCGGACACCCGGACAGGGCTAAATCAAGTTATTTAAGAATATATATACTTTTATTATAATCGGAAATACTTCTGTTCCAATCTTTCAATCTAATTAACAAGCAGATGTAAACATTTCCAACTCTATAAGTCATGTCATTTAACACAAGTCCTTCCATTAATTCCATTATTTTTTATTATTTATTAAATTATATATAAATGTTCAGGTTTTTCTTAATTCATAATGAATGTTGTTTGGAAATGAGCTTATCATAAAGAAAAGAAAGGGCTTTCTATGTAGTATTCACATTGTGAATATTGTGAATATGTTGCTATACAATGTAGCTAACAACTTCGATGCATGTTGGG
This sequence comes from Drosophila neocordata, assembly GCA_018903615.1. Taxonomy (NCBI): domain Eukaryota; kingdom Metazoa; phylum Arthropoda; class Insecta; order Diptera; family Drosophilidae; genus Drosophila; species Drosophila neocordata. Next base: position 11,704 of record JAEIGI010000002.1, read on the forward strand.
AAGCCAAGTAAACACCAACTGTTATCTTTGCTTGCAATAAACTGATAAGGTTAGATTAAGGGAGTACTAAAAATTCGCAGTGACGACGCTTTTATACCCTTTCGAAAACACCCTTTCAAAAAGACTAATCAAATAATAACGTGACTTTTCCAGTAGTATCATAAAACAATCTCGCCCATCAAAAGCTTTAATATAGTTCAGACAAACCAACACTGATCAAGAATATATACTTCATATTGTAGAGAATGACTATATTATGTGTTTCAAATTTAGAAAAGTCAATGCATCCTTTTTGTAAGAGTATAAAAAATAGGTTTTTTTAAAAGAGCTTATAGAATTACTCATTTCATATCAGTAAATTTCATTGACTAAGTTGGTTGTGTGATTCCTGGAAAAAATATTCCTCCATAGATTAAAAATAAAAAACCCAATGAATTCAGAAAATCAACATAAATTGATCGAATTAACTGATCTTAATGATCTACTAATCGATCTTGTCCATATACATCAGATGAAGGGCAACAGTTTGGCTTTGGAGAGAGTGGTACAGTGCATCTTCAATATGATGCATTGTAAGAACGTGAACTTGTCACCAAAAATATTTGATAAGCTAATCTCTGGGTTGATTGGTGTATTCACAACCGATCATCGTCAGTTGGTGGCCAATATATTGGAGTGTATTCAACTGAAAGTGACAAAGTTTCCCAGTGAGGATGGGAAATTGTTGCTGGCAAAATTGTGGTCACTCAGTGTAAATGGCGATATAGTGCATCCTCTCGCTGCACAAATACTTGTAAGAGTTTTTGACGATTGTGTTCGAGATCACGGAGTTGTAAGGCTACCACAATTGCTGAAACTCATTCAAAAGCTCCTTCAATCAAGGGAGAAAACAGATCGACTGACAGCCTACTTTCTAATGCATAAACTGGATAGATTATACGATTTGAACACCGATGTAGCAGGAGCGATAAGCTGGTCCAAACAGCAGTTGTCGGATTACATTACTGTGATGGAACACTTGGAAGAGCCACTGGGGCGCTCAAACTTAAACAGGTTATTGGTCAATTTCCAATCCAATGAAGAATGGTGTAATCTGTGCAAGAGACTTTTGCAGTCTAAGAATATAAATGTAGTCTATGAAACGGTTATATTTTTAGTAGAAAATTTCCAGTTAAGCCAATTAAGCGATTGGGATCTAATCGAAGACTTCTTGGCAGCAACCAATAGAACAGAGTTGTACAATGTGTACGATAATGACCGATTATATCCAGTTTTAAAAACCTTTGTTCCATTAAAGGAATTAACATTATTTGTCAAAGTGATCCTCACTGTTCCGTGGAAATGGAATGATGTGCCACTATTTGAGTGGCTTAACATTATCCCGTTCGAAACAGATGTGGCAAGCATTGACAAGGATATGCTTTTTAAACTTGGATCAGTAGTTTCTGAATTAGAACCCGAATACATATGTTTCGAAGCCCGTGAAATCGTTTTATCAAAATTCAAGGTACGACATATATTTTTCTAACCATGCAAATTATATAATAAAACTCACCAGGTGTTTGTAACGCATAAAAAAGTCATCAGCCATGTCCATCTGTCTGTATCTTTGCACATTTGAAACACTTAATCTCAATGTTGAAAATTAGTAGATAACCGTCACTTCACTAACAAATCCAAAGAAAACAACCGCAATCAAATCAAAAATCAACAAAAAATGAAGCAAGCAAGTAATCCCTGCCGACTTTGAGTATACCCTGTACCAAGTAGAGGAACTTCATAAAATCAAACTCCTTCGAATTCGCCATTAAATCAATCTAAAATTTTTCTCACAAGCAGCAGCAACGAACGCATGCTATCTCGCTCACTCTTACTACGCAATGACGCACTGGGCATTTCAGTACAAATTCTACATAGATATATCTTCGATATTTGTTTATCCGAAATTTGGTCAGTTAATACCTTTTGGCCATATTATTGGATGTGCCAAATAAGAATACGCTACCTTTAATTTAACTCTAGTTATTCGTTTTTCCTTAATTGCGGGGGCGGAAGTGGGCGTGAAACAAACTTGACCTGCGTAGACACTATACGAATGCTGACACCAAATTTGGTTGCTATAGCTCTTGTGGTCTCTGAGATCCACGTGTTCATACGGACGGACGGACATGTCTCAATCGACTTGGATATTGATGCTGATCAAAAATATATATACTTTATGGGGTCGGAAATACTTCCTTCTGACTGTTACATACATTTTAGCGACTTTAATATAACCTTTTACCCTTTGGGTACAGGGTATAATTATACTAATTTTATAATTTTTGATACATTCACTTTTATTAAATGCACATTCCTCTGTATGCCCATTCACAGGCAACATTTGCTAAACTGTCGCTTGGGGATTCCTTGATCTTTCTTGATATATTGTGGAAAGAAACGGACAACCTTTTTTTGGCGTCCCAGGAGATAAACACTAAAATCCTTCATTGTGACAATTTTCAAACCCAAATTACATATTTTAACCCACTGGAAATACGATCTTTATCTAATTTCAAAAACTCTTTAAATCACGACAATTTTTACGACTGTATATTCCACCAATTAAAATATACGCCAAAGGCCCATCATGGATATTTAAGATTACTGTTAATATATGGTTTAATTCGTTCATTAAGAGGTGAAATTTGTGACTTCTATTCCACCGAGTATGAAGTGGACGTATCATTAATTCGTCATGGTAAAGACTTAAAGGCAATTCAAAGACATTTGCTTGATAAACTGAAGTGTCAGACCAATGAAGAGACATCATATTTGTTAAAATTTTCTTTGGACATTTTTGTAAGGAATCAAGTTAAGAAGTGGAGTGAACTCAAAGAGTTCCAATTGAATCCGTTGGAACTTCTACAGCAGGAAAGACGTCAGGTATTTGACCACTTGACAGAACTATTGAAGGACTGTGAAGAACGATTGCAAAATGACAATGTGTTGCCTGCTTTTGTTGCTTCATTGAAAAAGTTTCCAAGTCCAGGGGCGTAAGTTAAAAAAAATAATAGAAACTGCTCAGATCTTTACATTCATTATAAATTTTCTTTTACTTTGACAGAGCTTCCAATATTGTACAATATGCATCAAGACATTTGACCATTGAAGAACAAAGCACTCTTTGTATGGATCTTATTAGCGACTATCTTAATACCGACCCGCATATTGTTATCATAATATTATCCTCTAATATAAAAAAGCCCGTACCACAAGGGCTAAAAAAAATCCTCCATGAGTTAACACTTTCTGACAACGAAAGGTAAGTGAAATAAAGTTTTTTTAAATCCTGTACCCATAGGGTAAAAGGGTATATTAAAGTCGCTAAAATGTATGTAACAGGCAGAAGGAAGCATTTCCAACCCCATAAAGTATATATATTCTTGATCAGCATCAATAGCCGAGTCGATTGAGACATGTCCGTCTGTCCGTCCGACCGTCTGTCCGTCCGTCCGTCCGTATGAACACGTGGATCTCAGAGACTACAAGAGCTATAGCAACCAAATTTGATGTCAGCATTTGTGTAGTGTCTACGCAGATCAAGTTTGTTTCAAATTTTTGCCACGCCCACTTAATTAGGCCCACGCAATAGGAAAAACGAATAATTAAGGTCTTATTTGGCATTCATAATAAAATGCCAAAAAGGTATTAACTGACCAAATTTCGTTAAAATCGGACAAAAAATATCGAAGATGTATCTATGTACAATTTGTACTGAAACGCCCAGTGCGACATTGCGTAGTAAGTGTGAGCGAGATAGCATGCGGTCTCTGCTGCTGCTTGAGAGAAAAATTTTAGTTTGAATTAATGGCGAATTCGAAGGAGTTTGATTTAATAAAGTTCCTCTACAGGTACAGGGTATACTCAAAGTCGGCAGGGACGACTTGCTTGCTTCATTTATAACTGTAAACAAGACTCAATTTAATAATTTACAGTTTTACAGTGGAATGTAGATATTATCTTCATTCATTTATTCGTTATGCGTTTCGGCAATCTGATTCCTCTTTGAAAGAAGTTGCCGATGAATTAATTCGCATGAATGAAGAGTTGGGAAAAACACATCCCCATTATCTATGGCACTCAAAGGAGCACACACTAAAATTTTACATTGCCGAAACTTTAATGTATCTGGGTGAAAAACATAAATGTGCAGATCAGTTATGGTCGTCATTATTTTCGCAAAATGAACAATTAAACATTACTTACATATATGAATTGATAGTGGCTTATACCCTACCCAGCTTTGAGCCACTCTTGATTCGATTGCAGACCATATCTACTCTCGAGCCAAATCAGCAAGTGTCCTTACTTTCTGTGACTAAACATTATCTCAAATTTAATTGGGATATGGTTACACGCGAGCATCACAAGGAGCTATTTGCCATATTGCTGACCCTTACAAGGAAAGACGAATTACAGGTGTGTCAATTTGCCAAAATATTTCTTCAAGAACTGTGTGAAATTTACAATAAAACTAGGTAAACTGTAAACTTTCATTTTGAATGTGACTAAAATTAACTAAACCCTTTTTCTAGCTTTGGTAGTAGTTCAATCGGCAAAAGTTGCACAACTTTTGAATGCGATTTGACAAGTAACTCGGTTGGACCACAATTACAAGCTCGTCTTCTAATAAACAAGTCATATAACTTATATAAGATGTATGTTTTTAGCGGGTCATGGTGCTATTCTTTTTGTATGTCGAACGTAAAACCAACGGTATCAAGGAGTCAATTGGTGGAGTTTGAAGATGTTCGAATAGCCTTCAAATCGGCGCTTGACGAACACAAACTGTTAGAGAGAAATGAAATGAATTTTTCTTCAATAAACGATATATATCCAAAGTCCGATCTAATGTCACATTATACGGTTAATGCTGATCTTATTGTGATAGCTTCATTGATTGATGACTTAACCAGTTTAAATAAATTGATTCAAACTTGTAAGGCATTTAAAGTTCGAACTTTGATATTGAACGACTCAACAAGTTTAAGGTAAATTCTTTATTCATTTTTTTCTCATAAAAGAAAGTGACTAATCTAATAATAAATTGCAGCCCAAATAGTGAAGAATTGAATATTGAAAGAATAAAATCAGAATTTCTTAATGAATATTTATATAACAAATGGTTAGACAATTACAATATTGTCGCCACTAAGAAAAGTTCGGATAGTTCTGATTTTGTTAACTTCTCTTTTCCCAAGAAGACCATTCTGCTGTTCGGGTAAGTCAGCCTTTTCAACAATTGATAATATTTATTATTAATAATTTAATGTTAATAAATTACAGCCACGAAGAACATGGTATACCAGAGAATACGAAATATCTCTTAAACAGCATAGTTGAATTACCAGCAATCGATTTTCAACACTCACAAAATTTACTAATTTTTATGTACTACAATCAATATGGCGCCAAGGAGTAATGTGATTTATAATTTATATATAATAATGAAATTTAATTTTTAATTTGCATTACACGTAGCACCAAATTTTATTGATGTTTGTATAAAAGTTAAATATATAGTTAACCAATTTTTTAACATTTATAAGAAAGATGAAGCAAGCAAGTCATCCCTGCCGACTTTGAGTATACCCTGTACCAAATAGAGGAACTTTATAATAAAATCAAACTCCTTCGAATTCGCCATTAATTTAATTTGAATTTTGAATTTAATTTGAATTTTCCTCACAAGCGGCAGCAAAGAACGCATGCTATCTCGCTGACACTTACTACGCAATGTCGCACATGGCATTTCAGTACAAATTGCATTTTAAAGAAAATTTGGTCAGCAGATACCTTTTGGTCATATTATTGGGTGTGCCAATTAAGAATAAGCTACCTTTATTTTTGCTCTAGTTATTCGTTTTTCCTACATTGCGGGGGCGGAAGTGGGCGTGGTAAAAATTTGAAACAAACTTGATCTGCGTAGACACTACACGAATGCTGACACAAAATTTGGTTGCTCTAACTCTTGTAGATCCACGTGTTCATACGGTCGGACGGACAGATATGTCTCAATCGACTCGGCTGTTGATGCTGATCAAGAATATATATACTTTATGGGATCGGAAACGATTCCTTCTGCTTGTTACATACATTTAGCGACTTTAATATACCCTTTTACCCTATGGGTATAAAAATGTTTGGTGTACGATTTTTTTGTCTCTCAAGCCACTGGTTCAACTTAATTTGATATCAATCAGTTAAATATATCACACATATATAAAAGTTGAGGGCTATGTTTTAAGCAAGGGTCCGACTCAAGATCCTATGTTTTAGAGATATATATAATACTAAAAATAATATATTAAAGAAAGAAGAATTTGTAAGGATATACAAGCTTAAGCATGGTAAAAATTACGTTAGACTTTTAGTTATTAGATTTTTAAAAGAAAGTTCGAAATACATTTTAGCTTAAAAAGATTAAATTAACTAAGTAAAACATTAATTTGGATACCATTTAAATACACTAAAAGTTTAATTTGAGGATTGTTCTAAAGCAAGGATATTCCATTTCGTAGGAGAAATATAAAAAGTTATTAAATAGAAAAATATTTTAAACTAAATGGTAACAAATGAAAAAATATAGTTTTTAGCAGAATAATTGTTTCTTAACTAACTCTCGAATTATTCACTGTAAAGTGGAGAGGGAAGACTAAGAAATCTATCAATTGAATGAAGATATCCTTTTAATGGAGTTGTTCATTATAAAAAATCACAGTTTGTTTTTGAATTTAATATAACTTTTGTTGAACAACAAACTTTAATGCCATAAATCTCTGTAAGAAATATCAATCATTTCGTTTTCCAACTCTTTTATATATTGCTTATGGCAAAGATATATCAATCTCTTATTTGCCATTCTACAGAATTGTTGTGTATACCCGGCATTCATGTTGTTACTGAAACTGTGTTGTTTTGTATATGTTTTCCCGTTGCCTATAAATAAAAGTAAGAAATCAACTTTGTAAACGATGCAGCGGAAGCTCTAAAGTGTCGATGTCAGTGTCTGAAAACCACATGACAAGGGTAAAGTGTAGAAGTAGAAGTAAGAGAGGGAAAGGAAATAGTAGGAAAAAAAAAAAAAAAAGAATCACTGGATGGTAGCATTTACCTTCCTTACGTTACCTACACTCGTATCTACCTGGCGGTTGTGGCTCCACAGTGAAATTCAATTACTCGTGCACCATAAACCGATTAACTTATATAAATATTTATATCGCTGAAATGCACTCGGCCCGTTGCTGTCAATGTGGGCGTGGTCATGGTCTCGATCTGTATAGGTCGGGTGTGCTTTTGCATATGCAAACACTTTTGAGTTTGAATGGGACATTGTAGAGGGATGAGGAGGTGGAGGGGGACGAGTAAAAGTGTCTGTTGAATTGTTACGGCAATAATTCCATTTGCATTTGCATTTTGTTGTTACTGTTGCTGCCACTGGTGTTGGTGCTGCTGCATGTTGCCGTTTATGGTCCACTTAAGTATCTGCTGTCATGTTGGGGCTACATCCATCCTAGCCAAGGATTTAATGATAACACGCTAGCTGCCATTAACAGATGAGGACACTTAAGGCTTGCGGCCAAAGCCAAGGACAAAGAGCAGACAAGACACACACACACTCACACACAATCCAAGTGCCACCTACTTGTCACTTGGTATCTATAAATAGTTGCTAAACAGAGGGCACACACACACACACACAGGTGAGCTTCTAGCCCTCCCATTCACTGCTTTCTTACCCATCGAAACAGTGTTTAACTAGTAGCCAGCAATCTGGTATTCTATTGTGAAGGCTTTAAACCAAGTTAAGTGGCCATCGGCACACTCCCAAAATCCTTCGCATGTCTGTGTGATTAATTAGCTTTTCCTATACGGTCTTATCTAGTGTGGTTATTATTGGTGACCAAGATAAGTCAAAACGTTGGCCTTTTCCAGGTAATTTACTAGCTTAATTGTTCACCTTTGGCTTGGAAGCTCTATTCAAATTAGTCGTCTAAACCATTAAAGTGGCTAGAATTGGGGCTTCCTATTAGTTTTGGCTAACACCCTCTTGGGAATCATTTTCATAAAGCTTTTTAAAAATAACTAGAAACTAATCAAACTTTTTATCTTTAAGTATATACATTAAACATTTATGATAATTTCTTTTAAAAATTATTACAGAGTTCTGTCTTTATGTATATATGTATGTATATACCTTTTGGTTTGTATTCACTTATGATTTATATTAATTGTCTCCAATTGCATGAACCAAAATGAAAATGTATTTGGTTGAATAATACTAACAAATCAGGCGGGATTAAAAAATTTAAAGAATAATTAGCTCTACGACTTTGTACATATTAATATATTCCAAATTGAGTAGTTTTTGATATATTTTCGATATCATCTTCAAAATAAAACATTTAAAAAATAACATTTTGAGACTTGCTTCTATTTCAAAGATCTTATTACCCCGAGTTTTTCAGTTTTCATTTATTGTTATTAAATTACGAGCTTTATTTTCAAAAATTTAAATTAATATTTTGTATATAGAAAAAAAGAAAAATATTTTAAAAATTTTGTAAAAGGAATTATCATATACATATATCAAAAATCTTTTTTCAATTAATTTTTACTATTATACTGAAATACCTTTGTTCAATAATTTCTAATAAAAATTTTATTTTATTTATTTTATTATAAATTATTCAATGAAATATAATTTTTTTTTTTTAAATTCATCGAATTAAAATTTATTTCATTTAATTAAAATTTATTTTATTACAAATTATTTAATTTAATTTAAGTTTTCAAGTTTAAAATTCTTCTAATTAATATTTATTTAATTTAACTTAAATTTTTTTAAGTTACTCTATTTAATTTAATTTAATTTCAATCTGTTCAATTTGATATAAATTTATTAAATTTATTTTAAATTTCGGTAATTTAAATTTATTGATTTCAGTTTGAATTAATTTATTTTTATTTTATTCAATTAATTTACAATTTTATTTAAAATTATCTAATTTACATTGATTTAATTTAGTTTAAATTTACTCAATTTACTTTATTGATAATTTGTTTAATTTAATTAAAACTAAATTAGTTTAAACTAATTGAAATTCTTAAAAATTAAAGCTAAAATAATTAACTTTTCCAAATAAGACTACAAATACTTTTTTTAATCAAAAATAAATTAGATACCCCGATAATGGATAAATTGGACGGGGAACACTACATTTGACATTCATATGTATATATATAATGTAGAAAAATGAGAATAAATTAGACATCTTTGTTCATTAAGTATATGCCAAGCGTTCCGTAACTTCATCAATTATATACAATTAAATTTTCATCTTCATTTATTTTATGTAGTCATTTAAGTGCATATTTTGCCTTGCTTCATTTGCTGTGAGTTCTATAGATTCCACTTGCGATTATATTTTGCCTGAAGGACTCTCAACATCTCCTCCAATTTGGCACCCTTCATATGTATGCGTCTTTGTTGGTCGAAACGTTGAGTTAACGCCTGACGCTGCCAATCTGTCAGCTGTTGACGCAGCCAAACATGATTTGCCTGCAGGTGTTGCAGTTTCAACCGAATATCAACGGCATTCTCAGCAACTCCAAAATTATCCTCATCTTCACTTATCTCCTCCTCTGTAACATCTTCAATGGTCATCGCTGTTGAATGAAAATTCATTTCTGTTCGAGACAGAGACAAAGACCAAGAGAGAGTGAGAGAGGGAGGAAGGGAGGAAGAGAAAGTGCCAAAGGCATAATTTATAAGTTTTAGTGCAAGAAAAACTTTCATCTCTAATCGCTTAACTTTCGCCTGAATATCAAGTGTACGCAGCGTAATTTGAATGCATTTTGGTTTCTTGTTTTTTTTTGTTCTTCTAGTTGATTGACTTGAAAAAATTGAAAATTTCACAGAGTTTTAGGCTAAAGATTTGTGTGTATGTGTGTGTGGTTCTATTTCTATCCCACTTTCTCTTTTGGTTGAGTAAAATTCACTGATGCGTTGGCTAAAATTTGCAAACCGTTTGGCCCTCCATACAATCTACAACCTCATGCTCTACATATGGCTGCTTGAGGTAGAGAATTTATAGAGAAAATTGCTTTTACGCTCGGGTTAAGTCAGGCATGAAAATGTCTGCGGCTGCTGTTGCTCCTCCTGCTGCTGCTTTACTCCTAATGTTCGATTCTCAACTATCGATTTGGATTTCATTTTTTTTTTTGGGTTACTCGTATCCATTCATTTGCTGTCTTTTTTCTCATCTATCCTCAGTTTCTTTTTTTTTGTTTTTTTGTTCAAAACCAAGTTCAAATGCCATGCTGCTAGTTCAGTTGAGTTCTATTCTGTTCTCCTCTATTCACGATGCCAATGCAACTTTGTGTTTTCTTTGTCCAAATTGGCCTCGTAATGTCAACCCAAATGCAAGACTTTTGTTTCTTTTTTTTTTTCTTTACTGTTTCGGTTGTCTGACATTAAAGTTCACTTGTCAGCAAAAAAAAGAAATTTGAATTGGTTTTGTGACAAATTACTTTAAGTTGATCATTTTTTTACCATTTTTGGGAATATATTATCATTTTGTAAACTAAAATATGAATCCGAAAAGATCAACTAAGAATTTTAAAAATTTATAGATAAATAATATTAATTGCTTCTTGTAATTTTTTTTTTGTATTGTGCAATAGGAAATTTGAACCATAGGCTATAGACAAATTTATTAAACCCAATATTTTGTTTACTAGTTTAATGGAAATGCTAATTTAAAAACAGTTAAACAGATATATGTGACTTCAAATTACAGTTTACCAATTTTGCCAGGCGACCATTAGAATCAACATTTCATTGGAAAGGAAAACGTAAGCTTTTCCCATTGAGAATTTTCACTTTTGCACAATTGAAATTAAAGCATCAGCAACAATTGTAGTAGAAAATCACACATATTTTGGCTCATAAAATGCTTTAATGCTTCTTCTCTTCTCTACTTTGTTAGGGTGTCTCACTAATCAAAATACAAATAATTTATATGCTTTTATGTTGGTAAAAAAAAAATCAATTTTTGCTTGCAACTTTTGCATTAAAATTTTAATAGTCATATTAATAATTGCTATTTGCCAAAGCTTTTGTCTTTAATGTGTAAAACTTAAATAGTTTAAATGTTCCCACCGTTTTTTTTTTCTAAATTTTAATTTAATTTAAGGGTTTCTAATATGAAATATTAGAGGAGGGATAGGGATAGCCCTTTAATCCATCAATGTATGTATGTAAGTATAACTACTTTCTTTCACTAGACTCTAGTACATATTCCGTGCATAAAACATAATTCTATGGACTTCGAACTGAGGTGTATTTATATCTATGGTGGTATTATATTCAGGGTTTACAAAAGTATGATGAAAGAGATAAGTTGTCCTTGCCAACTTTTAGTATACTTTGTACCTAGTACTGGTATTTTTTAAAATTAAACTTCTTTGAATTTTCCATTTATTTGAACTTAAATTTCCTCCACAAGTCCTAACAGCATACTGTGTCACCCCTCACGCAATGTCGCGTTCAACGTTTCCGTAGAAAAAGCTACATAGTTATTATATCTCCGATTTTTATTGTCCGATTGATGAAATTTGGTTAACTGATACATCTTTTCTGTATTATTGAATGTGCCATATCAAAATGCGCTACCTAGTTATACGTTTTTTCTATTATTCTATTAAATTGTTAGAATGAAGAACTTTTTAACTCAATTCATAATAATAATAAATTAAGATTTCACTAGTTTTAAATATTTTCCAAAAGTTTGACTGAATATTACAAAATTGTCAATTTTAATAGTTTGCAAGGTTATAGATATGAATTTAGTCTATAATTAGTTTTGTATATATATATATTTATAACAAATCAAAAGAAAAACTTGAAAATAAAACATTGTTTAGAAAGTTTGAAGAAACATTGCTTTATATTATTATCTCTAAACTCAACTGTTTATAAAAAGTTGCAGTTTTAGCGCACTTGTCATGGAACTGCCGCACTGGAAGTTCTTTAACTTAAAATGATCTAAAAAATCTCAAATTTACACACAATATTCTCCAAATTTACTTATTTTGGGACATAAATTAAGATAAATATTAGTAGTAGTAAAGTAAAGCTAATTTTGGATTTTAGTTGTATATTGAGGAACCCTAATACTGCCATTGGTACAACTACAAATTGGTTTTGTATGTCATCTAAGTCAGAGAGAGATCTGTTATATTTAAATGTATGTGTCTGTGTGTATGTGTGTATGTGTAGGTGCGTTTATGTCTATATGCGACGTCACTAGAGGCTGTTTTTTCAGACATGCATGTGTATATTACGTATACGCCTTGATGTTGCTATGACAAAGACTTAGTCGAGCCATACAAATTTAAAGCCTTAAAATGACTGACGCAGAGAAGTTATTTGTGTTCTCTTGATTGCATTCTTTTTAATGATGACTATGAAAACTGACATAGAATATAGCACCTATAAATATCCGGCTTACTTACCATTATTGCTTTATATGTAGATTTTAGAAATAATATGTTTTTGTATACATTTGGTTTAACTTTTATTTCAGAAAAGATAAACTCAAAAGGCAATGCCAGCTGTTCCAAGTGTCAGCAAATTGAAAATCTATGCCCACTAAAGTGTTGGCCTGCTTTTTCTCCCTCTTTTTCTTTACTCTATCTATTTTTTTTTTGTCTCTGTCTCTCTGACTCTATTCTTCTTGCCTATTCCTGGGCAACTTAATTATTTCAACGGCACGTCGCCAGCGACTGGCGTTTAAGCCAAAACTCACGACAGCTGCAAAAGCGTAAATAACAAATACAATCAAGTTATAACCTCGACTTGTGTGATACCGTGTAAATTAAATTTTAGCATTTTATTAGAAGTTTTCAATTTCTATAACCGTTTTATTTTGCTGTAGTTTTTATGTGAAATTCATTATGTATATCGAATTAATAGCGAATGTATTTCGATTAAATAAAATCGATTGAAATTATAGTTTCTTTTTGTAGAAATCTAGATAATAAATAGAAACGATTTAAATGTCTTGCAAAAAAAAGATGGATTAGATAAATTAATTAAAGTCTTCCATGTAGTTATTGCTATTTCCCAAAAATATGAGTAGATTCTTTAATTAACTAATTAAAAAAAAAACTAATTTCCATAAAAGAGTTTGTTTTTATAAAATATCTAATGCAAATGCACACCTTATTCATATAAGATTAATCTCGAGCCACCATAAACAGTTGACAACTACTTAAAAATCATAGAACGCCGATTTCTGCCAAATCCTAAAAACTATTTCAAATTCAGGCAATAATAACATCCTTATGAACATGGCTTAAATCCTTAAAAACAATACAGTTTTCAATAATATTAGAAGATTTCTTCTTTTACATAAAACTTTAATCCACTTTTATCAAACGCAACTCGAGAGAATCTTATAAAAATCCTAATAAACCTTAATGCAGCAAATATAACAAAACTCCTCTTGGATAAAACACAATAAAAAATATGGTAAAAGTATTTATAATGTTAGTCTACTATATTACGCCATTCCAATGAATTTAAAAAGCTTCAAATGTAATAAAAATTAAATTCAAAGAAAACTTCAAAAATCCTGTCAGTGTTGGTTGTCCTCCCTCCATAGCATTAGATGTATCTATAAGCGCAGTATTATTAATAATAATAATAGTAGTAGTATAAGATTTGGTTCGTTACACTTAGTTTAGGCTAGTTTTTGTCAAGATTTCCAGTATCTTTTTAATCCTCTTGCATTGAGGTTTAGTGGCGTTAATACGTAATTTATTTAATTAAAAATTAAAGTGGAATTTTAATTCAGCAATATACTGATGTAAGCTGATGGCAGGACCCTTATTACTAACTATATCATTCGAAATAAGCTTTCTGTTTTATATTAAAGCCATTTATTCGAGGGATCGATAGATAGATAAAACATTATGCTCTTCGTTTAAAATATATAAATTATAAAAGTAAATCTTAAGTGCTGGCTGGCAATGCAGATGCCAGATGTGCCATATAATTAAACGAGGAGATGATTAACTTTTTCACTACTAATTGTGTGCAAACGTGTCGCAATTAGTTGCACTTGAATTGTTCACGACAATGCAGACAATTCACGACATCGACCCCAATATCGTGAGCTAACATTATTTTAGTTTATAGCAAACGTCATGCTGTTCACTGTTTCCAATCTAACAGTTAAAGCTTAACGAAAAAAAGTGTCCGTAAGTCAGCCATTCAGTTAGCTGGTTGGTCAGAGTAGCATTATCTGTACATCTTTCACTTTAAAGCTCACCTGGTGCAGTGACATAAAAGTCCTTTCCAAGCATTTACAAATAAAACAACAAATAAAACAACCAAAAAGCTAGTAAATTATTTTCGAAAAAAATTTCGAAGTTTTAACATTATATTCCCCAAATTGTATAATTCAGCATAGTTAAGTCAAAATTAAATATATAAAAATTGTTTTATGTTTAAACTTTATTTGTTCTAGGATTGCTTTTAAGATTAAAACCACCAAAACAAAAAAGGGAAAAATTAATTTCTTGAAAACCTTTTTAATTAGATTTATAAAAAGCCAGTCCGAAGAGGTCAAAATCTAAAAAATTGGGTCAAAATGTTTAAAACTATATAAATTACCACCACTAAACAATATTTTTTCAATGTCCACTCTTTCTATTACAGTTGTGAAGCAAAGGTAACTGAAATGTTCAAAACCCGTGTAACCAAAGCATTTGTTTGTTAAATGCCAATTTTTGAAATAGGTGCATTTCTTTTCTTGATTCTAGGGTATCAAAAGAAGTAAGTTGAAACAAAACAAAGGAAAAGAAAAACTAGTGAAAAAAGAAGCCAAAAAAAATAAAGGAAACAGAAAAAAATAAACTAAAGTGAAATAAGCAGCGACGATTGCAGTGAGTGGTGGAGCGTGAGAAGAAGGAGAAAAAGTGTGTGGGCCGAGCCAGCTGCTATTGAAAATCTGTGCTAAAAGATAAAGTTGCCTAGCAAACGGATTTAACTGCAAAACGAGCGAAACACAAGACGGCTAAATGAATAAGTATGTGTGTGTGTGTGAGAGTGAGGGGATGGGTGTGTGTGACCCCATTAGATTCATGCCCACCTACTTGATAGTGGAGCATAGTGGCTGGCTCATTCACTATATAAGACCTGGCAAAAGCTTGCGGCTTTATTCATGGACATGATTCATTAGCAGACTCTTCCATCAAAACATTCCAGGAAACTGCATATTCATTTAATGATACGAAAATTATTTTCCAGAAAACTTTTTCTTTTACTTACATTTGGTACTTTACGTATTAAGTTGCTCTAATCGAAAAAAAACTTTATATACTAATAAATATAACTTTTTACTTAAATGGGTGATTGAAATTTAAGTTAAGTTTAATTTGTATTTCATCTTTAAATATTGAGATACATTTATGTAAAATATTGATTACCGTTAGCTAATTTTAAGTAAATATTTAAACAAAAAGCATTTCTTACATTTATTAGAGGTTGAAAACGCTTTCTAGAACACACACACACACACACATGCTATTACATACGTTTTGCCCTTCCTTGGCACATTTTCCCTTTCTTTTTTTTTTAAAAATTTAACTTGAGCAACTTTGACAGGCCAAAAGTAATTAATTTTTGGCAAGTAACTCAACAACAAAAAAATGAGGGGAAAAACCCCCAAAAAAAGAAGAGAAAAAACGGAAAAGAGGGTAAAGAAAAAAAAAGAAACGAAACGTTGCTAACGAAGGCGGCACAATTAACGCCTGCAACTTTAATTGCGTTTTAATGTGCAACAACAACCCAATTGGCAATGACTAGAGAGTAGAGGGACGAAACGGTGGCAGGAAGTGAAGGTGGAATGATGTTGGTTGAATGCTTGGGTGACTCAACGTGCTCTGTCAACCGCAGGCGGCGGCTCAAAAGCGTAACAAGCAACACACATGCATCCACACACACACACACACACACACGTGAGAGAGAAACAAGCAGAATGGGAAGATCCTTTGGTCCTGAGTGCTTGCCTCAAAAGCGGCTTAACAAACGCATACAAACAGAGACAAACAGACACTGGCAAGAGAAAGAGACACGTCAGTAGAGTTGTGGAACAACCTAGGCCAACTATTTACATGGCACCCCATTATGCCTGGAGGAACTGACATGTTGTTGTTGTTTTCCATTTTTGTTTTTTTGTCCCCTGTTGTTGCTGTTGTTCTTTGTGTTCTTTTCGTCCTTACTAAGTGACGTGATTTAAATTTTTATGCCGTGAAAATTTTCGACTACAAAGAGTGCAGTCTCTCCTCTCCCTCTCTCTCTCTCTACCGCATGTCGTTGTCAACGCATTCGAAGCGCAAAAACAAATCACGTATTTTGTCCATTTTGCGGGTCAAGCTGACTGGCTCACTCCTTTCCATCCATCCAGCCATAAAATGTTACTAGCTAAAAAGGACAAGTATCACAGTACACAAAAACAAAATCAAAAAGAAAAGCCAAGATACACGAGACATGACATACTAAAACAACAATTTTCGTGTACGGGGATAAAAAGAAAAGTCAATGAAAGAAATGTTGGAATAATGACTGAACAGAACAAGTAGAATTCAAGAAAATGTCCTTGAGCGTTGAATGCGAAAAGCTAGACAAGAGTTTCATGTGTGAATGTCTTTAACATAAAATACAGTTGAATATATAACAAAAATTTAGATATAATAAGTATAATAATGGTAGCATAAGTAGGTACTACTAGTAAGTAAGAAAACCAAATAATTTAATAACTATAATATATTAAATATCCTAATAAGAAAATCAATTTAATTACGAATTTTCAGAGTTTCTGATTTACGAGAGGCTTTGTGATCAAATGTTTTTCAATCCATAAATCTGTTACGAATTATTGAGATTTTTGGGTTAGTAGAAGACAAATAATCGAGGTTTCACTGTACTATATATGTATAACCTTTGGTGATCTGCAGCAAAAAAGTTCTTATATTCCCATATTCCCATTTGTACCAAATTACGGCAAACCAAAGCAATTGGCCTCAAATAGAAAGGAAGAGACGGAGTAAGTGGTTAAATAAGCAAAGTATTTAAAGGGTATTCGGTTTACTTACAAAATGATGGAATTGCTTTTTAGGTTTTTTCATCGAACAAATTAAAAAGTCACTAACAATTGTTAAATAAATTATGTTTAGTAGTATAAATTCAGCAACATTTATGTTGTACATTCTTCCATTTTTTCTTCTACAGAAAAAATGGAAAAGAAACAAATATATAAAAATATTTCTTAAATTATCTAATTAACTCTAAATATATATGAAGTCAAAAAAAGTACTAAAATATCATTAATTTTTCTTAAAGCAGATTTTAAGTTTATATATATATATATATATATATATATATATATATATATATATATATATATATATATATATATATATATATATATATATATATATATAATAGGTATATATCGGACATTCAAATGTTTTTGAATTTAATTAAATTACTGAAGGCCAAACGAAACGAAAATATATATATATATATATTGTATATTTTTTTGGCATTGCTTGCTCATTAGCGGCCCCCTGTTAACAGCTGTAGAATAATAAACAGGTAGCACCACTCCTCTACCCACAATAAAATGAACACCACAAATATTTTTATAATAATTTAGAATAAATAATTGATCTACGGATAATAAGGACGTAGGTTTAGATGAAGATAGCCACATATTGAGTGTACTTCAGTGCCGGGTTACAATAAAAACACCAGAGCATCTGATGAAGTACAAAAAATATAAATAAATATAAATAATATTTAAGTGAGATTATGTTAAAAAAAAGACCCATTATAGAAAATAAAAGTCACGACAAATTATTATATAGACTTTACTATATAGACTTTATGGCTTGTCTCAGCCTAGAATGGCGCAATGTTGATGGTCAAAATTGGCTGACATGCCCAAATAAAGCACCAAAACTTTTACTTGAAAAAGCAAGTGTCTAGAGGAAGGTCCAACTTTAAGTTGAAACAACAAAAAACAATAATATGACGGACAATATTTGTAATGTTACGACCGAAATACTCCCAATCCCAACATATATATGTATTAAGGATTTTTATCGGTGTACAATGACCGATACTTGTTTTTGTAAAGCGAAAAATGGGTTAGGGTTTTTATGAAAACAAAGAGAGGCAGAACAACCACATTGGTTCTTATTGTCACGTAGTCGCGTACAATATAGTCACACTGTCTTTTAGTGCTGGACAATGCCAAAAAGGTTAAACTTTTTGCAACACTTATCTATTTGACTAGAAATCAAAACGTTGGAAACGAATAATTTTTCACCAAAAAGTATTACAAAAGATTACATTAACAATTTCTAACAAAACAGATGTTTTTGTAATCTCAACCTGATAATTAAAATAAGTTTCCTTTTCTCCAAAGTTAAACTTTAATTAACATTTCTGAAAGTTATAAAATATTTATGTATATTCATTTTTCAGTTTACCTGTAACTGAATAAACCTATTGTATATTATGCTTAATGGGCATACCAAACAAGACAGACAGGTGCAAAAGGGGCTTAAGGGTTACTCCATGCCCTTTATGAAGCCAATGGCCATTGCCATCGTTTATCACATTTCAAGGACATTTCTTTATTGCTTTTTCTTTTCCACAACGAGTTTTTCTTTCGTTCGTTTCGGTTGCTATGTCTCCTCCGTTCCCAACTGTTGCGAGTTTAAGTAATTAAGGATTTGTTTTCCATCAATACCATCAGCGACTGTCAATACAGACAGCAAGTAAAAAGAAAGAAAAAGGATAAAGAAGACCGCTGACTGCAGTTTTTCTTCAATTTTGGTCCTCTTGAATTAACGACTTTAATTGTTTCTGTGGTTAAGCGTATATAGGTATGTATGTTTGTGAGTATGTGTGTGGTTATGGAAAAAACTGTATGAGTAATTGTAAAAAGTCTCTTAATGAGCAAAGAAAATTCTTTTTCCAGACCAACACCAGCAATATATAAGTATAATTAATTGGTGCGTAGAAAACGGGGTTAATTTAATCACTGTTTTTCTATAGGGGGAACTTTATGAAATTGTAAGACATGTGTATATGTGTTAACAATTATGCCTGCAGATTCTCAAAATGAAAGAAAATGAAATATTATATTGGACGCCAGGAAGTCGTAATAAACTAAGTTGGTTGCAAAGGAAACAACACGTCTTTTCAACCAAAGTGTCAAGCAGAAAAACTTTATCGAATGGCGTTTTATACCATATGCAGCCTCCTTTTTAAGGACCTTTCAGACCGCACAACATCAACTTGTTTGAGTCATGGTAATCGCGTAAACCAAAGTCGTAGCCTATCTAATAGAAATCGAGGCAATTCCCCACGTAAGCTCTAACCCTGGCTTGTATTGCATAGAACGACCACTTCACTTGTTGCCGCTTAGATGCGTTCCAGACGCTCTTAACAAGAACTTGATGCTTACGCGCAGATTTTAAAAGCTTTTAACGCTCAAATAGAGATTCTGGAAGACTTGGTAAGCAGGCTATGTCGACTCCTTATGTCACCGAAACAAATGGTATCAACTGTATTCCAAAGTGGAGTTAGGATCTTTCTAGCTGATACACAAAGACAACATGCCACCACAGCAATAAAAGAACAGTGGAAAGGCCCGAATGACGGATAACATAACTACAGTCGGCCCTTTTAAACGTTCAATATTTAAACTTATTATTTAAAGGCAGATATTATTAATTTTTCTTACGCTTCAAAAACTTACATTCTCAGAAATACGTCTTAAAATAAAACTACAATATCGTGTAAGCGGTAAAACAGCGACTAGTATTTGGACATCTACATATTTTTCGCACAAACTGTACTTAATGGTAATGCCGAAATAAATCTTAACCAATCTACAGTACATTAATGAAATAATTATAGAACTTTCGTGTATTTATCATATGGCAAGTTCTTTTAATTTAAGATGAAAAAATTATATTTATTAATATATCCAATTGGTCGAGATTTAATGTTCTTTTTTTTTTTTTTGTTTTTGGTTTTAATGCCCTTTACATAATCAGCTTTATATCTTTTGGCTATATGTACAAACATGAGTGCATTTATTTTTCAATACTTTCTGCGTGAACGTAATCAATGCATTATTATATTTATTATTATCAATTCATTTTTAATGTCGCCATATCTTTTTGTCCACTTATTATCACTTTTCTCTGTCGTTTCCACTTTTAATCCTTTTTATGGCAAAAATTGAATCACCAATTTTTCTTGTTGCTGCTTTCGGCCAACAATTATGATGATGATGATGATGATTTTTCTTAATTTAATTGTTTAATATTCTTTTAATTTGTGTACAATTTTCTGCTGTTGACCCAGAGGAAAATTGTGTCACTGATAACTCCCACTTTTCCCCTACTCCCAATTATTTCCATTCCCTCTTTCTCACTCTCCTTCTCTCTCTCTATATATATATTTATCTCTGTCTTTTATATTGTTGTTTTTCTCAACGGAGCCTTAAAAAAATTTACGTAATGCGAGTTCGGAAAATGGAAAATGCGGGACTTATCAGTACAAGTGGGCAAAAATTCACATTAACCTGGCGGCACTCAAAGTAATTATATTAAACTGCTAATTGTTCAGTTAAGGATTGAAGGGGGTGGAGTGCACCCCTCTGGGCCTTAAATGATCCCTTGTCTGAGTGCAAAGAAAAGCGACAACAAAGATAATGACTATTGAGTAAAAGAGGCTAAAAGAGCTAACAACTTTTTCACATTTTGCCAAGGTTAAAAACTCTGCGCCCAACAAAAAATGAAAAAAAAATTAAGAGTGAATGGGGAAAATGTTGTTGCTTGTTCGATTTTAAGTGCAATTCGTTTTAAAGTTTTATTTTTTTTATATATATGTACATATGTATGTTTCATATACGTATACATCTGTATGTATGTATGTACATTCCATGCCAATGCTCTTGATTGGGAAAACTTTTCTCCCATAAGTGGATTTTTGTATAAAACGGGTCAAAACTTTTTCCGCATCGAAGTTTGTATACCCTTGCCTATATATGTACATACGTCCATTTAAAGGTCAACAAGAAACTTTAAATCACTTACCTTACCGTATTCCTACATACATACATATGTATGTGGATTCTGTTGACTTAAGCTTCTCTCCTTCTTTCACATTCACTTTCTATTACAATTCACATACACTTGCAAAAAAAATAAACAAAAAACACCAAGCTGGTATCACTCACACAAGCACACATACATTCTTTTTGTATTGCTTCACATATATCCTATCTCCGTTTCTCTCATGGTAAGGGCACGGCCGCGGCCACTGGAGCCTCATTTACTTTTACAGTTCCTTTTCTTGCACAAAAAAACTTTTTTGCAAACGATTTAAAGAATTTTCACACCAAATTGAACGCGAGTTTAATCATTTGAAAGCCAATTGTATTAGCTGAATGCCAATCTAATTTAATTTCACTTTTTTGCACTTAAAACTCACAAAACAAAAATGAATTAAAATCTTAGCAAAGCAAAATCAAGCTGCGCCAAAATTAAAAACGGCTAGTGTGGCCAGATTCCAAAACTAGTTCTGATCGTGAAATCAGCTGGACTTAGTATCTCTATAGGTAAATTGTGAAACCGACAACACTGGAAAAAGGGTTAATAGAAATATTTTTAAATATAATTTAGTTATTATTTATTATTATAATTTTAAATAAATAATAAATCAATTTTAATTCATATAATTGCCATATTTTTGTTTAGCAGTATAACTTAAGGGAATTTAGTGTTGAGTAAGACATGTGGTATGCCTACTTACGTATGTTATTATGTATGTAAGTGTGCACAAATATACAGTTTACTTATTAATGGCTTAGATAATATTATTATTTCCCTTACGTATTGCAAAGTCATACAAAAGTTATTATATCTCTTTAAAAGAGTATAAATTTGCATTTTGATAGAAAATTGGCTTTACCTTTAAATAAATAAATATTTTGGGGTTTTTCATTTTTTTTTTTTTTGAGTAGCCATGTTCCAAATTAATTATATAAATTGAATTTTCAATTATTGATAGATAAGTCAATTAATTCGGTTATAATTTGGTCATCAAACAGTGGCACTCTTTGATATGCAAATTACCTCGCGGCAAAATATAAAAGAAAATACCAAAAGTTCTCCTCTAACGGAAAAAAATGATAATTGAAAATTTTGCTAAAACAGAAGATTTGAAAAACTATACATTAATTATAAGAACTTAAATAATTTGCTAATAACCTAATACCCTTAATTGTTTCCCCATATTTTACAAATTTTACAACAGATTGCAGATTAAAATTAACTTCAAATTGCATTACAAAATCTGATTACTACCAATTTTTCGCTGTTCTGTAGTATAATATTTTATTTGTTCTGTCCTTATTGTTGGCTATGTTGCATGTGTGCGTGTTGTCCTTTTATGCCAATATATCATCGAGAACCGCTCCAAAAACAAGAACAACAGCAAAAACGACAAAAAGAAAACTGACATCAGGACAAATTTGCTTGCTATATATGGATATACATATATATATACATACATATATCTTTATATATGTATATGTAGTATGGATTGCAAATAGGGTGACATGTGCTCAAAACCAAAACCAGACCCAAAACCGAAACCCTTTACGCTTGACCCCAAGCCCAAAAGTAGGTAAACATATTTAACATATATATATATATATATATATATGCAAATTGTCATTGAAATGCCACGCCTATGGCAAACGCCCACTACTGCTGCAGTTGCTATTGGTATTGCTGGTGTTCTGCTGTTGGTGGAAACATTTCGCTTTATTTATAATGGACAATTCTCATGTTGTTGTTTATAATTTATTTATGCAAATTTCTTTTTGCTGCAGTACGCAGAAAACGCATTGTAAATACTGATATATCTATGTAAACAAAAACACACAGCCAGACATATAAATATATGAATATATATATATATACATATATATAAAGGGAAAGTTAAAAACACTGAAGTAAAAACACAAAAAAAAAAAAAAACAACAACTCAAATCAAATGCAAATATAATTTTGAAATGTAATTAATTGCAATTGACCCGATTTGCAATTGATTTATTTTAAACAAATATACAAAAAAAATATATAAATATTATGCAAAACGATAATATAGAAGAAAAAACTTAACAACTATCAAAAATAATTGCCATTAAATTTACCATATTTAAATTCCGTTTTGGGTTTTCTATTTGTTGGATTTTCTATTAGCCTAATTAGATATTCAATGAAGGTTAGAGACATAGGGCCAGGGCCATAGAAACCCCCTCATCATCATGAATAGAAATTCATGTGGAAAATTACTACTCTAGCAGCTAATTAATACGAGGAAAATTATGAAAACTACTTTGTAAAACTAAAGAGTTAAGAATTCTTTCTGCCTATTGAAATATGGGAGAACAAAAATTCTTTTGAATTTCGACACGAGCCAACAAAAATGTATAGAATAAACAATTCTATCTCAGTAAATGGAATAATTTAATATGAATGGTTTCTAAGGCAGCTTTATTTTATGCTACGACCCTCTTAATACACTTAATACACTATAATCAATGGCATTAAACACTTTATTATGAAGTTTGAGTCATATTAGAAGATTATTAGTAATACATACATTCCTATTAAATCGGTGAGTTATATGAACTTAATTTACAAATTTATTTATTATTATATTTAGTTATTTATTTTCTAAATATATTTTAAAGTGTAAAGAAACTTCTGCAAGTGTAAAATTATTATTTGGCATCTAATTAATTCGAGTATTCTATTCCATTCTATATTGTATATGATTTACCATATGTATGTATGTAGGTATATAAATGTATACATAATAACTATATATGTATATATATGTATATACAAAGTGTATGATTTATCAACTCAACGCCTTTAGACTTGGCCACAACTTACTTAGGATTCCTGCCACAAATGGTTTCTAATGCCAGGGCCAACGGTTTGAAGGAAGAAGTAGAAGAAGGTAGAGAACAACTCAAATGACTTCTCAAGTCAAAATTTATGGCAAAACACCCAACAGCAGCAACCTGTCAGTGTTGCTTTCAATGGAGTAAACGGAGTAGACGGAAAGGGAAATTTAAATGTAGACCAGTAGCCAATCAGCTTAAAGAGTTTTTCCACAATTTCCGCCACAGTTGATTGGCAGACGAAGCGAGGAGAGCGAATAAGAAGCAATGGAATTGGAGAGCTCTGGCTATTTTAAATTCCGTATCAACCATGCCCATACTTACCTTTAATCAATTTTTGTGAAACGAAAGCACTCGAAATCAGAAACAGACAACAACAGGCAACAAAAACTAACTAAAGAGGAGGAAGAGCGAAAAGAGAAAGAGTAAGGAGAGTGTGAGAAGAAATGCCGGCTCCAAGTGGCCTTCCACCACCCTCCCCCCTTTTATTTTGCTCTATGTCTCTGGAGTGTGTCATAAAATGCCAAAACAAATATAAATTTTCACACAATTCAATTTATATGCCCGCAGCAGCAACATTGCCTCAGCATCAGCATCAACAGTGGCTGTGGCAGTGGCAACAACAGCAAAAGCAGCAGCAGCAGCAGCGACAGGAACCAGAAACCCATCCAGAGCCAAGAAAAGGATGCTGCATACAGATTCAAGAGCCTTTTTGCTTGCCTGTCTGTGTATCGACACAGACACCAGCCAAACTGAGAGTTGAGCTCTGAAAGCTTGGCCAAAAACGAAAACCCATTGTCTACTCATTTTACCACTTGATTGTGTTTGCACAACATTTCAGTGTCGCGAAGCAGATATTTTTACGCTACTCTTCGATATATCTTTTGGTTTTAGGGTTGAGTTCAAGTTTTTTTTTTTCTCTTTTGCTGCACAAAATATATTTTGAAATGCAAAGAACATTTTCGCTTTAAGCAAACATTTTATGGCCAAGAAAACAAAGTTCAATTCTACCCAAAAAAGAGAAAGGGTAAAGTTAAAGCTCCTGCTTTGGCACCAAACCAGACAAACAAAATGCATACAAGTAACAAAACCAAAACCAAAAATCAACAAACAAAATAACCGAAATACATCTCACACAAAAATAAGAAAGAAAAAAAAAAATAAATGTTGAAAAAACTTTTTATCAACTGCAAAAACTTTTGGTCTATGGACAAACAAATGTATAGAGAAACATTGCTGACACTTGAAAGTCATTTGTTTGTCCAATGGGTTGAAGTGCATACAAAAGAAAGATGCTAGGTTGAGGGAGTCCAATAGCCCAGTAAATAATACTCTACAAAGAGAATTTTAAAATTGACAAACGTGCCATATACCTTAACCTTGTCTATACACTAACCAAACCAAAAAATGTTTCCATGTGGAGTAAAAACGAAGGCCAAGAAATGGTAAAAGAGAGAAAATATCTTTGTTTAGAAAAATATCAAACGAGAGATATAGAAAAAATTTAAAGAAATTAACTATTAGTAAGCAATGTTATCTATAAATTATTAAAAAATATTAACTAAACTATTAATTATTATTAAGTCTCTATAATAATAATTTGGTTAAGTAATCTACCTATAGTAGAAGTATATATACGTAATGAAATTCAAAATATATTTTACATAATCTCAATTAAAATTTAAATTTAAAAAAGTTTTAAAAATGTATTTTTTATAATTTAATTTTAATTATAATTATCTATTTTTTTTTATATTAAGTCAATTTTCATTTCCTAAATGTTTTAAAACTAAATTTTTTTTTTTTTTATAATTCGAATTAATTTTTATTTCTAAAATGTTTTAAGATAAAATATTATTATTATTTTTTTAATTTTCACTACTGAAATGTTTTAAAATAATATATTTTTCTTTTTTAATTTATAGTTTAGTTTATTTATGAATTTTTTTTTATATATTATATTTTTATTTTTTATTTAAAATTAAATTTTATTTTCATTTCAGAAATAAAGTTATTTTATATTTAAGTTCATTTTCAATTCTTAAATGTTTTAAAACTCAATTTATTATTTTATTTATAATACATAATTAATTATGAAAAGTTTAAGAAACCAAGATTTCCATTTAATATCTATAATTCAATTAAATAATCATTTTTTCAATGCTTTTAAATACAATTTTTTTTATTTTTTTATTCATAATTCAGTTTAATTTTCAATTTATTCATATTTAGTTCACTTTTAATTTATAATATAGTTTAATTTTGATTTCTAAAATGTTTTAAGTATTCATTTATTATTCAATTTAATTTTGAATTTTAAATTTGTTTTAAAAGACAAACTTTTTATTTTGTATATATAATTTAGTTAACCTTTTAATTTAATTTTTTAATTATAATTATTTATAATTATCAATTCTGGACTCTTTTAAAATACAATATTTTAATTATAATTAAGATAATTTTTAATTCTGACATGTTTAAAATATAATATTTTTATTTATATTTTAGTTCAATTTCAATTCTGAAAAGCTTTCAAATACAATATTTTTTGAGTTTCAAAAATTATAATTAATTGCGATTCTAAAATGTTTACAAGAACAATAATTTTACTTTAAATTTGTAATTTAGTTTAACTTTTAAATCTAAAATGTTTTAAAAAACTATATTTTTTATTTATTTAGTTTAACTATTAATTCTTAAATCCTTTAAAATACAATTTTTTTATTTTTTTATTGGAGAATTTATAATATTCAATTCTGAAATATTTTTACAATATTTTTGTTCATAATTAAGTTTAATTTTTAATTCTAAAAAGTTTAAATCTGCGTTGTTTTTATTTTTCTTTTTATTATAAATCTTTATCTAAGCTAAATATAATTAAGATCTAAACAAGGTTTCTAATATATTATATCGAACAAAATTTCTTAAGCTAATTTAAGAAATTTCTTTTTGTAAACAAATTTTTAAAAAAATATGAAAACCAATAATAAAAATAATTAAATTTCTGACAAATATCAATATACTTTTTCATACCTTAGGGTAAAGTCCTTAAAGCTTAGTTTGTAAATGTTTTTTTCTTCTTTTTTTGGGTATAACTGTTTCAAGTCTTCTGTTATTGAAACATTTCGTTTTGGCCAGAGTGTATTATTTGGATAATTGTGTACTTCGTTTGGTTAAGAACAAACGGATATATGTATTTATATATGTACATTGTACATACAAATATCCAATACAGAAGGCCAGGATAAAAATTAAGTGTATTTGTATATGTGTACGTGCGTGTATGTGTGCGTGCGTGTGTGTGTATGTGGGCATGTGTTCATTTTGCCTTTGTTATGTCAAACAATCAATGATAAATAAAAATTCGACACAAATTGCTAAGGGCCTTTGTTCTTGAAGCTGAACCTGAAATATGATAAACTTAAGCCCAGAACTTTTAATTAAATTTGCATACAAAATTTTCGAATTGTAGCAGAAGCAGCAGCACCAGAAGCAGCAGCAGAATCATCAAAAGTTATGCAAATGAAATGAAAATACAATTGCCATTCTGGCCAGCTTACCTGTAACTGAATGCACTGACTCATAAAATGAAATGACTCGAGAATATTGCGTATACGCAGTGTGTGTTATGCAAGGCTATTTAAACATGTTTTAATGGCATAAAGAGAAAAATGGTTGTAAATGTTAAAAGTAGACATCACCACCATCCTCCATATGCCACTATTGCTCTTTTCAATTAACTTCTCTTGCCCTTTTCTTTACGATTTGAAAGAGGAGAAGATGCATCATCATCATTACCAGCTACAACAGAAGTCATTGCATCTTTGTGTCTATCTTGTTGTTTGTTTTATGTTAAATTGGTAAATAGCTTGGCTTGATTGTTACCCCTTACCCTACTCATGATATTAATTTCCAAGTCTATCAATACATTCAACTAGTTTGTTAAATAATTGCTGCAATTACCATAGAACAAAACTTTTTCCAACCATTACAACTAAAAGTTAAACTTAAAAGTTAAACACTTTAAACTGTATAGATTAACTTTGTTTAAAGCAGCTTTGGATTAATTGTAATTAATTATATATAATTTGCCAGCTTAGTTTAATTGTGATTAAAAATATTTAATGTAAACACAAGTTAACTTTTAGTTATAAGGAGTTTTATTCTTAATTCTTAGTTATTCTTAAAGAAATAAGCATAGATGGATGATTAATATATTTTAGATTAAATGTTTTAACTTGTAAACAGTTTTCAAGGTAACAAAGTCATAAATTCACTAACAGGTAGAAATATATCCTGCTTAGAATTATCAAATTTAGGAATAACTTTTATATTTGAGCTGGTAATAAAATAAAATATCTGTGATTTAAATTAAAAATCAAAATCAAAGATTGAAAGGTGAGTTTTAATATAAATTATATGTCAAGTTTGCTTCTATTTTGTTGATTTCCATAGCCTGCCTTTTCAAAAAAAAAAACGAATTTCCGTAGCCTTTGCTTCTAAAATTTTTTAATGTTTTTCTCGAGTTTTGCTCCCCTTTTTATACCCAATTTCAGACCAGACGTGGCATATACAGCGACTTCGTTCTCACTCAGCAATACTAGTGACCATGTTCACCAACAACTATCTCAGTCTCGTTCACTTAAACTTTCGTACCTTCAATTCATTAGTTTGACTTGCTTTTTGCACTGTCATTATAAACAACAACAATGATATAGAAAATTGTCAATACTTTCATAACCCTATGACATATACTTCAAACCTTCCAACTAAATAATAGGAGGCAACTACGAAGAAGACCCACTGAACCAGGAAACCCCCACATTACGAGAAAGGATCAATAGCATCACAAGTTCTTTACAACATGACATATATAACTATTGCCATTATAATAGAGAACTTGTGATGATACAAACAATTTTATTTAGTAATGAACTTACATTTTCCTATATCAATGTGTCTAAAAAAGAAGACAAATGCTTTTAAAATTAGGAATTAGAATTAGAAAACCATTGAATGCCATATTTTGTTATTTTTTATAAGAGATTACTTACATATAAGTTGGATTTTGCATAAACTAATCTTTACTAAATTGAACTCTATTGACCCAGGTCATTTATTTTTTCAGTGTTTGCTGCAGAATTAAATTGGTTTATTTTTTGGAGTATTTGAGTATTTTAAATTTGCAATTTCTATTTGTAGGGCATAGAAAACTTGTGTTCATTTACAGCTTAATTTTGTGTATTTTTACTGCCTTTGCCATTGCTATAGCTATTGTCTTTTGCACGTGGCTGTCAATAAAACATGCATTTCGCTTTTTACTCTCGCTTGGCGAACAAACAATTCCTTACAATAAGAGAGAGAGAGAGAGAGAGAGAGGAAAAAACAGCTGTTATGATAGGGGGCTTGTGGAGGCGGAGTGTATAACAATATCCAAAAGGATCCTTTGTACTGTTACTGGGTATACTCTCCAATTATTTGGTCGTTACTTGTTCCTCTTATTGCCTTTTTACTGGGCTACCTTAACTACCGAGAAAGAGAGAAAACACTTTGCCATTCACCACTTTGCCAACATATACATATGTATGTCGACTATATATATATATATAATACTATATAACTTGATTTCCTTGGCGTGTAATGTTCATGCTGGCAAAGTAGAGTGATGCCTGGTGCAGAAAATACAATTGAGTTTACGATATGGCAGAAATAAATGCGCTTTTAATAAGTACAAAAAAAAAAATATATAGCAAAGATACTTTTCACAAACAGACAATAGCTACAATTTTTCACGTAACTAGTGCCATATCAAGATAACAAAAAGACAAGTAAATTGTAAAATATTTATAAAGTAATCTTTTTAAAGTTCTATAGTATTTGTAACGAAAATAAAGAAATGAACAATTTAATGCTCTGTTTAGGTATTTTTAAAGGTTTAAAATAAGTTTAAAATTGTTATACAAAATATGTGGTATGACATTTCTAAGGTTAAAGGAACTATTTATATACAATGTATATAATTTCTTTCATACAAGTGGTGACTAAAAGAAAACATCCTAAATAGTTCTTTAAGAACCATTTGAGTAGTTCCTTATGATATTTGCCCTAACTAAAATATCTTAAGACCTTAAAATATAAAGGAAAACATTGGTTTTTCTGGTGGTTAGCTTAACATGTAGCAAGTTAAGATTCTAAAGGCCAACTTCTTATACCTTTGCAAAAAAGTTATATTAATTTTGGTCAGAAGTTTGCAACGCATAGAAGGAAGCATCTCTGACAATATAAAGTATATATATTTTTGATCAGGACGACGAGCTGCGTTGATATAGCCATGTCCGTCTGTCTGGAGCAACTCAATCTCGACCGAGACCCTTAAAGCTAAAGAGCTAAACTTTTACACCTTGGCCTCTTTTTGCTGCAGGCATTGTACATCTCAGATATCATCTATATCATGTAGATCCCATAGGAACGATCGGACGTGAACTAGCTTAATAACCATAGGAACGATGCTTCAAAAATTTGGGTTTCGAGCATCTGTTTTGAAAGCAATTATCAGAAAATTTGGTATTTGAGAGTTTTATATAATTTTTCCTACATATCTAATTAGTTTTATCAGAGTCAGTTCACTATAGTAAGGTAAGGTAGTTTAAGGAAATAGTTTTAGATGAATAATTTGGTTATTTTCAGAGCGATTCTTATGAAATTTGGTATGTGTAAGTTTGGTATATATGAAAATGTCTCCAATGATTTTCTACAGAATCAGCCGATTATATGCTATAGCTATGAATAGTTTTATTTTTATTTAATTCCTAATGATTCTGGTAATTTATATGTTGTTCATTAATAAGAGATATTAAATAAATTATTTAATTAAATTAATTATACAAATTAACCACAAATTTGAAAATTTTAACATTGCTGAAATATTTTTTTTTAATATTTAATTTACTAGAATTTTTAAATTTGAAATTCTAAAGCAGTTTTGATTTAATTCAAATTATTAAATAATTTACTAAAAATATTTCAGTTACATTTTCTCACATTATTTCATCTCTCACCAAGATTGCTAAGAAATAACGGTTTTAACTGCCATTTAAGGTTTAACGGTTAACATATTTGAGGAGTAACTTAAAATGGGAATAGTCCTGCGCTACATGGAATCTGAGAATTTGGTCCATGGTAATGCTGTTATCTCCTGCTGTTACGAGCTGTTACTACCCCTGAAAACGAAATGGGAAGAAATAAAATGAATGGAACAAACCACTTAGGGGTAGCATGTGAAATGGTAAACTTATTGAAACAGAGGGATGCTGACAAATGAAACAACAGTAACAGACACACGAGGAAGGAGAGTGTGTTGAAACGTCAGAAATCAAATGAAACTTTAAATTGGCAAAGCATTGAATTGGATTGGTTTGGTTTGGCTTGGTTTGGAACGCTGAAGCGTCAAGTGTTTCGTATTTGCAATTTAGTTGAAAATTTGCATGGCTCGGGCCAGGACGTTGGGAGCGGAAAAAATCCGAAATATTTCCCCCTCTCATATAAATTGAAGAAACATTTAAACATATAACATTTACACGAGAGTCTGTTGATGAAAACGAAAAGTTCGACATGTTCGTCTTTTGTTTACGGTATGAAATGTGTGCCAAACCATGAAGTGGGCGTGTCAAAGTCTACGCCCAAATGCAGCCTCAATCCTCTTCATTGAATGGGGATGTGATGGAGTGAGTGAGTGACTGAATGACCGAATGACTGAATGACGTATTGTGTGAGTGAGTGAGTGTATGTCTCCCTATCTATGTCTGTCTTTCTTCAGTGAGTGTGAATGCAATGTGTCTTTTATAAATCAACGAAAATCACATTTTAAATTGCTCTGAGCATTAGAATGGATACAAAAAGATACAAAAAATAAAGAAAAAAAAAAAAAAAGAAAATAAAAAAAGATAAAAAAGAATCAAGTAACGTTAAAGGAGGAGTCATCCAAGCGGTACTCGAGTTCAAAAGTCAAATGTTGCCTCTCGTCAAAACACTGATTGCGCCTCGTCTACTCTAAAGACACAAAAAAAATAAAAAAAGGAATGTTTTTTATATAGAAAAAATACAAAATGCGGGGAATACAAATCCTGAAGGATTTGAATGATGTGCAAAGAAGTGAAATATGTGACCTGCCTCTTTCGATTTTCAATCCGACTATGTGGCACGTGCTTCCATTGTTTAGCCCACACATATCCATTTATTTATCTATACACACGCACACACACACACACCTACATATATATTTATTTCAATACTGATTACTTATATATATATATATATTGACGTTGCATATGATGTAATATATGGTAATATAATCTGATTAGAGCTCATGTCATATCCCTCAACGCGCGTGCTTTGCCATAGATTTTAAAACTCATTAATGTAAGAGACCAAACTCTCACCTTGCCATCTCATCTTATCCTTTACACTTACCCCTTGCCCCGTCATCGTCATCATTCTTCTTGTCGTTGGCGGTGTCATTAGAGAAGCAACAACTAAGCGGGGCAAGAAGGAGCAGCAACAACAACAACAACAACAGCATCTTTAAGACACTAGCAAATCAATAATACTATTAGAAGAAGATTAAGACCAAAGGTGTTTGAAAATCATGGTGTAAAGAACAACAAACAACAACAAGAAAAAGAAAGAATTTAGTCTACATTATTAAATGAGAGTTGGAAAAAAGTATTAGATTTCATTTTGAAAGGGC
This sequence comes from Drosophila neocordata, assembly GCA_018903615.1. Lineage (NCBI taxonomy): Eukaryota > Metazoa > Arthropoda > Insecta > Diptera > Drosophilidae > Drosophila > Drosophila neocordata. The sequence goes on from JAEIGI010000002.1 coordinate 44,569, forward strand.
TCACGTAATATGACCAAGCAAGAAAAAACAAAACTTTCCAATTGAAAACAATTAGAAAAGTATTAAAAACTGAAGATTTTCTTACTCGTTTTTTTAAGCCTTTTATCTTTGTTTTTTCTAACCTTTTTTTTTTTAATTGGTTGCTAACACATTTTGTAAAACAAAACAATTTAAGATTTATAAAAAGTTGAGGGAAGAATTAAAGGTGTACTTATCGATTTTTCGAATTGCTTAATGTTAATAGGTATCAATTGGATATAACAAAAGTTGCTAAAGGTCACAAAATTATAGTTAAAATTACTTTGATTCTGAATCTGAATAAAGTTCCGCTAATTTTGAATATAGTAATGCAGCTAAAAGTTAATTAATAATATGGCAGATATATAGTATATATTAAAAAACCAAAACTTACTATTTACTATATTAATATTATATAGTATATATATCTTCTATCTATCTGAAAACTAAATAGTATTCCGATACTGATTCTTGCGGTAAATCATTTGAATATGTATGAAGATATTATCTTTAAAGTCAGAGTTTGTTAAGAGAAAAAGTTCTATATGTATTCTAATCCGACTAAACTTAAAAATTTTAAACAAATTTGAAAAATAACTTGAATTTAAAATAGTGAATAAAAAAGAATAAAGCGAATAAAAATAGGAAAACAAAATATCATATAAAATAGTTTAAGCTCTTATATAAAAAATCAAAGAGGAAGAACAAGAACTTTGTACTTGCCATATTTTGTTTGACTTTGGAGTTATAGACTCTTTAGTCTGTCCTATCGAATTTGCAATTCTCCACTAGTTAGTTAACTTTTTCCTCCGACCTATCTGTTGCAATTAAAATTAATTGGAAAAATAATATATAACTGTAACTTTTACCCCACTCCACATTCATATTCGATCAATTTGTATTTGGAATTTGCATTTGTATATATTCATAGAATAGATTTTATTTAGGATGCCATTGCTCAAGTAAAAATGATCCGATTTGAACAATTCCTAATCATGTTAAGCATATACATCTAAAAATATAAGCTACAAAGTTTCAACCACATAACTATAAATTTAGGGTCTAAAATGGGCAAAGAAACAGACAGATGGACGTGGTTATAACGCCTCTGACTATTGATAACATAGTTTTAGTTGGAAATGTCTTTTTTGATGCATTGCAATGAACCAAGTTTTAAGTTTAAACTATGATTTCATTTGAAAATGTTAACCAGAACAATCTTCAGTTTATGTTCTCCAAACTAACCTTGAAGGTAAAATCTACTTTGATCCTTCAGAATTTGCTATATTATGACTTTCGTTTCAATTTGAGTGTAAAAAGAAATTTAAATTGATTTTGCCTAAAAGTCTTATATAAATTACAGTAACTTTCGGAACAACAAGAATTGATAGATTTTTAATTCTATTTTATTTAATCTATTTAATTTATCTCAATTAATAAAAACTAACTTATTAATCATTACATATATATTAATATAATTTAATATATTAATCAGAATAAATAGATTTATTTAAATATATTTTTTATTTGATTATGTTGCTGCACTCTAATTACCCATATTAGTTAAAAGTCCATGGATAATTGTATTTTCTGTTTTGGTTCATTAAATTGTTTTAAACAAATATTTTTTGCATTTAGAGCTAAAGTGGGCTAAAACGTTAATCTGGCACAGAGACATTTTTTATGTAGTCCATTCGACCAGACCAAATTAGCAGCCATTAAAAATTTGCCACACTCTCTCTCTCACACACAAACACTCACACACATACAGACAGACAAAATAAGTTGAACCAGAAGGAGTGTGGGAACAAGTGAAAGAGAAAGGACCAGGAAAGGAGGCTGAAATGGAATGCAATTCATTAATTTATTGACTTATAATCAAGCCAGGCACAAAACTTGTGCCCCGTAGGCAGACTTTGGCCAAAAGATAAATATTCATTTGCTGAATGAAACTGGGTAATGGCAACAGCTTCTAGCCAAAGGATAGGAATAGAGCTTAGTGTAGTCTGCCCAAATATATATATATATATATATATATATAAAGTATATATATATACATATCCATGTACTATATAGATGAGAACATACGTTTTGCGGTTTTTCTGTTTTTACCTTCTATCTTCTTCTTCTTTTTCTGCTCATACCAGACAGTCACGTTCAGTCAACACCACGAAGAGAGACAGAGAGAGAGAGACAGAGAAGAAGAGGGGGAATCATGTGCGGTATGCAAATTCAACCAAAATATAATAATATAAGAAACAACTTTATAAAAAAGCAATGCAAATAATTAAATAACAGTACGAAAAATAAAACGTATAAACACCAAGGGGGAATCACCAGGAATCATGCAATATGACAGCTATTTGAGCTCCCACTGAACCAGAACCAAAACCACAAGTTTAACCTGAACCTGAGATGCTGAAACTTGGATTAGCTACAAGACCAGACCAAAAAAATAAAATAAAACAAAAGAAAAACAAAACAACACAAGAACACAAATAAATAAAGAATTCAAAAAGTAAATACGATAAACGAAATACATTGTGTGTGTGTGTGTGTGTGTGTGTGTACAAGATACGGAGAAGGTGAAACGAGTGCGAAAAGGTGCGACAGGTCTCTCCGGTACCGTGTATAAGCAAATCCTTGCACGCAATAAAATGCCCAAGCGACGACTAGGTAAGAATAACGGATCCAATGACGGATACGGAGTCGGAGACGGAGACGGAGGCAAGCAACTTGGAGTCCGACTCGTCGGAGTTCTAGCCAGAGTTGGGGATGTTAGCAGCATTCTGTTGGCATTTCTGGCAGCTGTCAGCTTTCATGGCATGCGTACGCGTAAGTGTAAACTTCTTTACTTGCTATTACATTGTATTGTTTTTAGGGTAGGGGGATTTACCTGCTTAAATATACATATATACACACTTACACTAGTATATACATATATGTATGTATGTATGCTCCTTCTATATTTCACTAAAATAGGTATTTATTCTATTTAAAGCCAATGTTTCTTGCTACATTAGTTTTATTTGCTTAGGTCTGTTGGTTTTCCTAAAACTTTAAAAAGAAAAAGGAAAATGGGAAAAAGAGGCAACTGAGAGGAAATCATTCTTTAAGCTTTTTAAAGGCTTTTTTTTCCTTGATAGGTTATAGCACATTATCAATATATATATATATGTCGGAGTATGTATTACTGACAAGTGAGTGTGAGTGTGTGTGTGTTGCTACGCATGCTTAGTTAGTCGTTGTAATGAATTGTACAAGTAAATGGATTATTTCAAGTGTTGGAAAGATCATGTTGTGACATGCACAGAAAAGCATGACGCAATAGCTGGGGACTATTGCGTCAGCCACTTAGTTTATTCTCTCTGAGAGAATCCCTTTGTCGTGAGAGCGGGCGACAAATTTGTCGCCGTGTGTGGTTCGGTGTGGTCGTGGAAAAGGTATAAAATGGCAGGAAGAAAATGGGATTAATCAATTAAAATCAGAACTCGGCACGCGACACATCGAAACTCACTTGCTCCACAAATTAGTAAGAATGTAAAGTGACAAGAAACGCGACGACGGCAACGTGAATAAAGTTAACCTAGCAAGTAATATTATTCCGGCTATTACTAATCCGACATCAGAAGTGGGATCTGGCCCTCTACCTTCAACAGTAGACGCCTCATGGAAGACCATAATGGAGTTAAAAAAAATAAAAATTTAATTGAACTGGTTCGGGCCCTACAAAACACGGCACCAAACACAGTGCAGTGTTTCAGTACCAAAGGACTACATGAACAAGAGGCCAATCTTTTGAAGATACCTTCGATTCTGGAGCCGAATGTTTGTTGATGAAAGAAAACTTAGTACAAAATGTTCTGGTAAGAGATTTAATAATGTTGTTATGCTTAAGGGCATAGTAAGTTGTGGAATATGCAGTACTGTAAGTAACGCAAAAATTGATGGCAATTGCATTGAAATTCTGTTTTAATAATAATGAATCACAGGGAAAACAATATTGTCATTGACCGGGAAATACTAAATCAGGGTTTTGATATTGTTATTTCATCAAACCAATTCAAAATCTCAAGAACCAAAATAATTAATGTGTGTAACGGCAGTGAGCCTACTGATATCGATACTGAACTTGATGGCCAAGATAAAATAAAACTAAATTCATTGTTGGCAAAGTATTCAAATTCCTTTATAAAAGGTATTCCAAGTACTAAAGTCAAAGTTGGCGAAATGAAAATTAGGTTAAGTGATCCAAGTAAAACTGTTCAAAGAAGGCCATATCGATTAAGTCCATGCGAGCGGGATTTAGTAAGGGAAAAAATTAAAATTAAAAATTAAAAAATTAAATCATCCAATTGAGTTGCATTCAGATGCGAGTTGTAATGGCTACGGTGCAATTCTATTACACAAAATTAATAACAAACCCCATGTAGTAGAGTACTATAGCAAAACGACTTCACCTGCAGAGTCAAGATACCACTCGTATGAGTTGGAAACTTTAGCTGTTGTAAACTCCATTAAACATTTTCGACATTATCTGTTGGGCAGGAACTTTACTGTGTTTACTGACTGTAACTCCTTAAAGGCGTCAAGAAATAAACAAGACTTGACACCCAGAGCACAGCGTTGGTGGGCTTATTTGCAAGCGTTTACATTCGATATTCAATATAGAGAGGGGAAAAGAATGGCTCATGTTGACTTTTTGTCAAGAAATCCTCCTTTGTCAAAGCCTACTTCTGTTGTAAAGGTGATTGAAGAGAAAAGAGTTAACCTGGCTGAAATTTCAAGCAACTGGCTCATTGCTGAACAGCGTCGGGACTCGGACATAGCCGAAATTGTGAGTAAATTAAAAAATTTTTCCCTTGCTGAAGATATTGCAAAAACCTATGAAATAAGGGCAGAAGTTCCTTTCCGAAAAATACAAAGAAATGGCAGAACACGTTGTTGACCAGTGGTGCCACGTGCCTTTAGATGGTCAGTTATAAACCAAGTTCACGAGGCAATAATGCATTTAGGCTGGGAGAAGATACTATATAAAGTCTACGATTTTTATTGGTTTGACAATATGTCAAAATATGTTAGAAAATTTGTTGATAACTGTATCACTTGTAAAATGTCCAAATCTACCTCAGGAAAAATACAAGCTGAATTACATCCAATTCCGAAAATCAATATTCCTTGGCACACTATCCACATCGATATAACTGGAAAACTAAGTGGTTAAAGTGACCAGAAGGAGTATGTTATTGTTCAAGTAGATGCGTTCACCAAGTATGTCTATCTTAGTCATAGCCTTAAATTGGACAGTGAGAGTTGTAAAAATGCTGTTCGATCCGCTGTTTCGTTGTTTGGAGTACCAAACCGAATAATAGCTGACCAGGGAAGGTGCTTTACAGGCGTTAAGTTTAGTCAATTCTGTTCGGATAATAAAATAAACTTGCATTTAATTGCCACCGGTGCTAGCCGAGCTAATGGCCAAGTGGAGCGAACCATGAGCACGTTGAAAAATATGCTGACTGCGGTAGAAACTGGAAATCAGTCTTGGCAGGATGCGTTAGGAGAGGTGCAGTTGGCAATTAATTGTACAACTAACCGTGTAACAAAGGCTAGTCCATTAGAAATGTTATTGGGAAAGGTGGCACGTCCATTAGGATTACTTCCACCTAGTGACATTGAAAACGAAGTTGACTTGCCAAACGTAAGAGCACAGGCTGAAAAGAATATTTTAGATACAGCAGTTTATGACAAAGAACGATTTAATAAAAACAAGGCAAATGTTATTAGACATAAAGTCGGAGATTTCGTGTTACTAAAAAGCGAAGAAAGGCATCAAACCAAATTAAGTCCAAAGTTTAAGGGGCCTTTTGAAATAATAGATACCTTAGATGGTGACAGGTACACTTTAAGGTCCTTAACCAATTAACGAAAATACAAATGTGAGCATGAAGATTGCCAGAAGGGCAAGTGCCTGAGGGGCTGAATGTGTGTGATGATTATAATAATATTGTTGTGATTGTGAAACAGTTGTAGACTGTTAAGACGGTAAAAAAGGAAATGTTGAGAACTTTGAAGTCACTAAAGAGAGTGAAGTACACCAACAAGGGTGATAAAAGATGTTGTACTGCTGGCCAAAGAAAATGGCAGAGTACTGAATTATATCATGATGCAAGCACAAGTGCAAAACATACTAATGTTTTGATCATGGCGTGTGGGGCATATGATTGTGTAACTGTAATGTTGAATGACGATTGTATCATAATGCAAGCACAAGTGCAAGACATACAAATGTTTGTTTTGATCATGGCGTGTGGGGCATTTGATTATGTTATTCTAATGTTGAATACCGAGAGGTAAATAATGTTAAAAGAGGAAACAATTATTGAATGGTTAAAAGTAATGAAAGATTGTTTGAAAATAAGTGAGAGAAAAAGGTTAAGCCAAGAACATGAAAAATTGACTGGAATGGACGAATATAAGTTATTTGTGTCTACAAAGATAAAATTGTTAAAATAAAATGTATTAAGAAGATTTCACGAGGACGTGGTAATGTCAGTATGGCCGTGTCGGAGTATGTATTACTGACAAGTGAGTGTGAGTGTGTGTGTGTTGCTACGCATGCTTAGTTAGTCGTTGTAATGAATTGTACAAGTAAATGGATTATTACAAGTGTTGGAAAGATCATGTTGTGACATGCACAGAAAAGCATGACGCAATAGCTGGGGACTATTGCGTCAGCCACTTAGTTTATTCTCTCTGAGAGAATCCCTTTGTCGTGAGAGCGGGCGACAAATTTGTCGCCGTGTGTGGTTCGGTGTGGTCGTGGAAAAGGTATAAAATGGCAGGAAGAAAATGGGATTAATCAATTAAAATCAGAACTCGGCACGCGACACATCGAAACTCACTTGCTCCACAAATTAGTAAGAATGTAAAGTGACAAGAAACGCGACGACGGCAACGTGAATAAAGTTAACCTAGCAAGTAATATTATTCCGGCTATTACTAATCCGACATATACATTAACAAGCATCAAACCATTAAAAGGTTCACTGGATAAAAATGAAAAATATTCAATTAACAAACTTAATCAAGACAAGAAAATAAAATCGATTGATTATTCCTTGTTGATTATCCTTAAGGGATTTGTTTCTTTCTTTTTCAAAGGAACTTAATTAATTAAAAATGATAACTGTTTTATATGGATTTAAAGTAATTTGTTTATACAAATCTGTTAATTGGGCATTTTTGTTTGCTTTTTGAGAAAATAAAATATGGTTTAAGTAAATTTAATCGGCAAAGATTAAAGATGTTCTCAGTGACTATATTCTTGAGAACAAAGTTTAACTTTTTGTCATTTAAAAATAATCAAGTAAGCAACTCGTCCTTGTTGTCTTTGAGTATAGCCTGTATCACATAGAGAAACTTTTTAAAATCAAATTTAATGTAAAAATCTTCTCACAAGCCGCAAATCTACTAAGCATCCTATCTCACTCACTCTTGCACACAACAATGTCGCAATTGATATTTTAGTAGAAATTCTATATAAATATATCTTCGATATTTATGAATTTGGGCCATTTAGGTGTGCCAAATAAGAATACGCTAATACGTATAGGATCCCTCAAAAAGAACGGATCAAACTCCAAGAAAACAATAAACCAAAAAAAGACTGAAGAACGGGCGCTCATTGCTAGACTGGAATAGAAACGCTGAACGAAAAACTTAATAGGTGGAACAGTTAATAATACTTTCAATGCATTCGACACCTCGGAAGGTCGTGGTCTAAGGTGACAATCGACACACGCGTCTATACCCTATCCTACCTTGATTTGTCATCATCATGATAGACAAATACCCTCAACAGACGAGGCTTTACTCGATCATACCCTCATGTTCTTAAAAAACTTTAGCAAAACATCTCCAAACTATACCAAAAATATAAGCCAACTCAATTAAATTCATAACGATAACTAGAGTTCTTTAATTTCAATAAACAATATCCGCATTCCAATTGGTTTCTTTAACTTCATTTTTTTCTAAATTAACACTAGACAAATGTTTATACCAATTTTGCTTGCCCTTAGCTCTTATAGTCTGTGAGACAGATGGACTTGGCTGTTGATACTGATCAGGAATACATATACCTTATACTTGTTACATAGGCACATTTAAGAGACTTTTTATACCCTATGAAAAGAGTACAAGGTATAAAAGGACGATTTACAGTGATCTCAATTTCCGCTGTTCGAATTATGTGACATTAAAAAAGTATAATGGCTTCTTTTAAATATATATATATATATTTATATATATATATATAGGTTATGAACGAAGAAGTTTAAAAAAATTTAATTTTTAATTCAATGCCAACGACTTGAGTAAAAGTTATTTCCTACTGAAATGTTTGCACTAAATTACTTTAAAAATAATAAAAAATTTTTGAACTTTGTTTAATTTTTAATTATGACCGATCGGTTGAGCCACTTTAGAGACAACGAGATCATAAATGGTTTCCAAATACTATTTCGAAAAAAGTTATTAAAGTTTCATAAGTAATTTAAATGAAGTTAGCTAAACAAATTATATATCGATTAATATGTAACGAACTATCTCAAAACTTTAAGGAAATGTACTAAAATACATATATCCTTAATATAAAGAAAACTTAAAATGCAAGAGATAAAAAATGGTTTTTTAAAATTCTAGCTCTTTTAACACTTTAAGGATTTAAATATAAATCTCTGCTGCATTTTAAGAGATTTTGAGAAGTATAGAATAGAATTTTTGAATAAGCAATGTGGAAAGAAGAAGTCTGTTAATATACAGATTTATATATATAAATTAATTAGTTAATATTAGAAATTAATCTTTTTATGGACTACTTTCAATTTAATTAATTGACTTAGTTTACTTTGTGTTAAACACATTTTAAGTATAATTCATACGTATAATTCTATCCAATATAAACCATCACTCAAATATTTTAAGATTTCAAATATAAAACCCTAAAAATAATTTGAGTTAAATATTTTAAGCTGCCTTAAAACTGTTTTCATCAACTAAAAGCGTAAAATTCAAATTGTATTTAAAAAGAAATGAAACAAAATGAAACAAGCAAGTCGTCCCTGCCGACTTTGACTATACCCTGTACCAAGTAGATAAATGAAACTCCTTAAAATTTGCCATTAATTCAAACTAAAATTTTTCTCATAAGCGGCAACAACGAACGCATGCTATCTTGCTCACACTTACTTCGCAATGTCGCACTGGGCATTTCAACACAAAGTGTGTATAGAAATATCTCCGATATTTCTTGTCCGATTTTAACGAAATTTGGTCAGCTGATACCTTTTGACAATATAATTGGGTGTGTCAAATAATACGCTACCTTTAATATAACACTAGTTATTCGTTCGGACGGACGGACAGACGAACATGTCTTAATCGACTCGGTTATTGATGCTGATCAAGAATATATATATTTTATAGGGTCGGAAATGCTTCCTTCTGCCTGTTACATACATTTTAGCGACTTTAACCTTTTACCCTATGGGTACAGGGTATAAAAACTAATATCAACAAAGACAAATCTCAAGATCACTGGGATCACTTATTCCTTAATATATATGATTTTAAGCTGTATAATTGGCATAAATGAAGTGGATTGAGTTCATTTGCAATTTAATGCTCTTTCCTTTTTCGTTTTTCTTTTGTTTTTCAAAGGGTTTTTTAAATGTTTAATTTAACATTTTGTAAATTATAATCATTTTCTCATGCTCAAGTCTTATTTCAATTCGTTTGGTGAAATAAATGTGAATTTCTTATTTAATGAAATGTCATAGAGATATTTTTAGAATTTTCTATTATATGTGTTGAAAATTTTCTCATTTTGGTGTGAAATTCTTTACACTTTCCAATCTGTTACTTTTCCCCGAGGCAAGTGTGAAAATTTGCACATAATTTTCTGACTTCACATGGAATTCGTTTCAAGAACGTCTTCTTCTTCTTCTTCTTCTATTTCAACATATGCATGCCACGGTTTCTACGTGTCTTGTATGTTGTTTCCCTTTTGTTTTTTTTTTCTTGTCTGTATTTGCCCATTTTGTGTTTCTTTTTTTTTTTGTTTTTTGTTTTTTTCTTGGTATGCATATTTAATTCAATTTCGCAGACGTTTTTGTGCAAGTGTTGGAAAGAGTTTTGCCAAATTTAATTTACATGATGAGATTTGCTTGGCTGCTACAGCAATGTTGATGCTGTCAGCCAACTCGTTGGCACGATTTTTATAAGCTTGTCGAGTTTAATTTAATCGAGAGCAGTGCAAATTTTCATTTATTCAAGCACCCACTACACACACACACACTCGCACTTATGTTGGTAAAGACATGACACCTGCTGTCACACGGAAATTTTCCTTCCTTTTTAACTGACTACCCACAAAAGGAAAGCATGAACTTATTACACATACGCACTGTGTGATGGTTTGACTTTCGGTGTTTTGTTCCATCACTAGTTTATGAAAATTCCACACATATTTGCCCACTACCACTGACGAAGGCTGCCTAATTGGAGTGTGTAGCCTAGGTAACCAGAAATTTTACCATTTCTCGTTTTTCGATGTTTTCTGCTACCAAGTTGATTAAATTTTTGGGTTCCAGCACCTGTTTACCTCATCCTTCAGTTATTTACCTATCCCTTTGTCAGCCACTTTATGTTCAACAGGTCGTATGCTTTATGCGTCGATTCAATGTGTGTATGCCAAAGAACAATATATTAGGCAATATAATAATATAAATGAAAGTGCATAATGGTTTAATCAAGTTGCATATTTGGTAAAATAGTTTCACATATCCTTATTGTGACAATGGAAATGTTGAATAGAAAAATGAAATGTTCCATAAGAGGAATATTTCTTTCAATGTAATTACTTAATTACGTTTTTCTTGGGATTTTATTTAGCTTAAATTGACTTAGACTTTAGTTTTAAGAGGAATTTAAAATTTAAATGAATTAAACATATATTTAAATATTTAATATAAATAAATGCTGTTAAGTGTAGTTTATAATGTTTCTTAATTAAAATCTTTATAGTAATTAGAAAATAATTTACTCAATTTGAAGTAAAAAGCATTTAAAAGTCATAAATTGTATCGAGAAGAGGCAAATCTTACCTGGACAAGCATTAAATTTAATGTAAAACTAAAAAGATGGGCTAACTCGATGTTACATATAAATAACCAGAATCATAAGAAAGAATCATAAGAAAGAAAAGAAAGAAAGTATTTAAAACAAGTAAAATACCCGTGGCTTAAGAAAATAATTTTTTGCTTCCGATTCTTCCTAAGAGAGCTGTAGCATATAGTCGGCTGATTCCGGTGAAACTCAATAGAGACATATCTATATATACCAAATTTACACATACCAAATTTCATAGGAATCACTCTAAAAAAAAGCAAATTATTTATCTAAAACTATTGTCTTGACCAATCGTTCCTATGAGAGCTATATAATATAGTGAACCGACTCTGATGAAACTGAGTAAATATGTATAAAAATTATATAAAACTTACAAATATCAAATATTGTAAAAATCGATTCTAGAAAAACCAGGTTTTTGCTCGAAAACCATATTCTTGACCGATCCTTCCTGTGGAAGCCGTATGATATAGTACCTCGATTCTAATAACTCTTGGTGAATATATTAAGAAGTATAAAAAACTCACAAATATCGGTTTTCATAATATTCGACTAGATAACAACAAAGTTATTAAGGTTAAACTTATTTACGACCGATCGTTTCTATGGAAACTGTATGATACAGACATCCGATCGGAATGATTCCGAGGTATACAATGCCTATAGTGAAAAGAAGTCTAATTTTAGCTCTGCAGTTTTAAGGGCATCGGATAAAATTGTTTAGAGCCAGACAGACTGACAAGGCTATATCAACTCAGTTTATCGTGCTGATCAAGATTATATATACATTCTTGTGCTTTGCAAACTTATGTTCAAAAAAACTTTTTTTCACTTCAACGAAGTCGGACGTGTTTTTTTTGCGCTCTCGTTTTTAATTTGATTTTCTATATCCCGGGCTGTTAGTTCCGTTTAAAGATTATAATAAATTTTTTGCTTAAATTCAAACTGTCTCGCGATCGTTTTAAATTTGTTCTAAAACACTTAATCAAAGTTATATTTCAATTTGTGCATTACTTAATAACAAAACTTACAGTTTTGTTGTTTGTGTTCTGCATTTACATACTTTGATTTTTTGTTTTGCGGTAATTCTCTCGCTTGTACTCGCGCTCTTCGTACACAGTTGTGTTGTGGTTTCGTTTTGTGCTTGTTGTCTTGTGTTTTTATTACTCGCGATCGCGACCGTTTTACTCTCGCGCTTGTATACCGTCTTTGTTGTTGTGTTTTTGTCTCCTCTTTTGTGGTGCATAGTTAGACATTAACCCTTGTGTAACAATTGGGTTAGTATACAACTTTGTTCATAGAATTTCAAATACTCTTTTAAATTTTTATTTTTTTTGCTTTTTAATAAATTTTTATTTTCAATAATGGTTGTCTGCTCTTCCAAAAAATGTCCCCACCCTCAAAAGCTCCAAGATGACTATCTATTATGCTGGCTGTGTGACAATATTATGCACGTTAAGTGCGCTGGTTACACGGCCAGGGTAAAAGATAGCATTGGCAACGGTGGGGGCCTAAAATGGAGCTGTGAAGCATGTCGGGACGTGGAAATGGATATGCGTGTATTTATGAGGCGGACTAGGGAAGGAGTCAAAACTCTGGCGGCTAGTTTTCTGAAGCTTCGGGATGAGTTTTTATCATTAGAAACTCAGTTTAATAGTTATAAACTATTAAATGAATCACCAAAGCGGAAGAAGACTATCCCTCGGGATTTCTCCCCTGATCCGCCGGCATCTCTACTTCTACCTGTTCCGACAATTAGTAACGACTCTACAACACCAAACTCTCAGCGCCTGATTTCGTTTAGGAGCCCAGTGATGGCCCCAGTTACGGGAACTATTGATATATCCCCTGTCAATAGTGTCTCGCATACTGATGCGATATCAAGTGTAGTCTCCGATGTGTCCGAACGAATACCCTCTTCAAGGGATATTCCGAATAAAGTTGTAACTAGAGGAGCTCGTAAAGCGGCATCCGTCTCCGCGGCCCCAGTGCAAATAACTGCGGCCGTAGGTGCGAGTGGCGCAGCGAGTTCGCTAGTTGCAATTCCACCTAAAAGGCAAATATTTGTTTCTAGACTAGCTCCCAATACGACATCAGATGATGTCTTAGCCCATATCCGGGCAAAAATTTTAGTTCCAAACATTGCGGTGGAAAAATTCAAATTTTCTTATTCTCGTGACATTTCGTCATTTAAAATCAGTGTTCCGCCTAATCTTTTTGACCAAATTTGTCGTAAAGATTTTTGGCCTGAACATTTAATTATAAAGGAGTATACAACGAAGAAAAAAAATCGGCCTCCGATTCGTCTTCCTATAGCACCAAACAATCTTCTACTATCTTCTGGCTCGTCAGTAACAGGCGGGTCAAAAAACTAATTTCGTCCCTTATTCTGGCGTACCAGAATGTTAGAGGACTAAGATCTAAACTTTCACAACTTTACGTAGACAGTCTATCTTTCGACTTTCATATTCTGGTATTTACAGAAACGTGGTAAAGGCCTGACATATCTGATGCTTCTGTTTTTCCCACAATTTTTTCAACTTATAGATGCGATAGAACATCCAAAAATGGTGGCGGAGTTTTAATTGCTGTCAACTCTGCGCTCTCCTCTGAATTAGTTCAGCCGTCTGCAGCTCTTGACATCGAATTAGTCAGTGTCAAAATTACTTTAAAGACGCATTCTGTCTTCATAACTTGTTCGTATATTCCACCGAAATCTGACTCGCTGGTTTACGCAACCCACCTAGAAGCTATTCGTTTTGTCTCCTCGCTACTTTCCGATGTAGACTTAATAATTGTTCTTGGTGATTTTAATCTTCCTGATATCTCATGGTTTCCATCAGATGAGTCTTCCTTGTTGTTGCCCTCCCCGTCACATTGCTTTGTTGATGGTCTTCTTGAGTTATCTTTAACCCAAGTAAATCCAGTCCGTAACTTATACGGTAGGTCGTTAGATCTTATATTTGTTTTACAGTCTTCCGACTGCGTTGTTTCAAGGATTAACCCCCTAGTCATTCCCGAAGATAATTTTCATCCGACTTTGGACTTAACTATTGACCTTCCTGTTCGGTGACTAATTGCAGGTACCAAGTCGGTGCCTCGTATCCGTTGTTTTCGTAAAGCTAATTTTTTCAAGCTCAATCAGCTAATTCTTGCTACTGACTGGTCTTATCTGTATTCCTGTGTAGATATGGATACTGCCATTCGTTTCTTCTATAATACTATGTTTTCACTTTTCGATGCCTGCGTTCCATGTGTGGCCCATGTAGTGTCTGACAAGCCACCATGGTTTACACGTGAATTATCTAACTTGAAAAATGTAAAATCTAGATATTATAAGAAGTACAAAAAATCAGGTCAGCCATCAGATTTTTCTCATTACTTAGTTGCTCGATCAAATTTCTCTGTGCTTAATGCACAATGTTATAAGGATTACATTTTGCGCTGTAAACTACAGTTTTCCCGTGATCCTAAGCGATTTTATAACTTTGTTAATACCAAACGCAAGGTAGCAGTGCACCCGTCTTTTTTACGTTTTGAAGACAATAAAGCAACCGATGATCAGGCCATTGCCGATATGTTTGCCGATTTTTTCAATACAACCTATTCCCCTATCGAGCATCGAGCCAACTCCTCATATCCCTATCAGTTGAATAGGTCTAATTGCATCTTTAATCCTGTGATCGATGAAAGCTCACTTCTCAGTACGTTCACTACAGTTAAGCCCGTGTACTCACCAGGACCTGATGGGATACCTGGTTGCGTACTCAGGTTTTGTGCTGAGAATTTGATTACTCAAATTCATAAGTTATTTGAATTGTCCGTTAGAACTTCCTCTTTCCCAACTATTTGGAAGGAAACTTTTATTATTCCTTTACATAAAAAAGGTAACAAATCAGAAGCCTCTAACTATAGAGGTATTTCCAAATTGTCCGCTATTCCGAAGGCTTTTGAGAAAATTATAACTTCCCAATTGCATCATTTCTGTAGTTCTATTCTTTCTTCTACCCAACATGGGTTCATGAAACGTAGATCTACTACCACTAACCTATTAGAGTTTACTTCTTTAGCGATCGATGGATTCAGGAATGCACTACAAACTGATGTCGTTTATACCGACTTCAGTAAGGCCTTTGATTCTGTAAACCATTCACTGCTTCTGTACAAACTAAACCAACTTGGGCTTCCAAGCCTTTTGCTGAGTTGGATTTCCCAATATCTGACTGACCGTACTCAAAAAGTTCTATTTAAAACCTCTCTTTCGAAAACCATCAAAGTAACCTCGGGGGTGCCACAAGGTAGCCATCTAGGACCATTACTTTTTACACTATTTATAAATGACCTACCTTCAGTAGTAACTCATTCTCGTGTCCTTATGTACGCTGATGATTTTAAACTTTGTCTTAGTCTTAAAGACTCAGAGTCTCCCCTTTTGCTCCAGGCAGATCTGAATAACTTGCAGACCTGGTGTGAAATTAACATATTAAATCTAAACGTTTCGAAATGCAATGTCATGTCATTTCATAGAACTAACTTTCAATCAGTTACGTATTATCTTAATAATACTCCTTTAAAACGTCTGAACGAGATGAATGATTTGGGTGTACTCATGGACCACAAATTAAGTTTCTCTCGTCACATTTCCATCACAGTCAGTAAAGCCATGAGTGTTCTTGGTTTTGTTAAACGATGGTCGAAAGAATTCGATGATCCTTACACAACTAAAACTCTTTTTATTTCACTGGTCCGTCCTATTCTGGAGTATGGATCATGCGTTTGGTCTCCGCAATATGAATCACACCAAATAAAATCTGTCCAGAAGCAATTTCTGATTTTTGCGCTTCGTGGCTTAAACTGGGACAGAAATGTTAACCTACCCTCGTATTCTGATAGACTTCTCCTTATTAATCTTTCGTCGTTACTTCACCGTAGAGTAATGCTGGGTACTTTGTTTATACACAAGCTTGTGAATGGACAAATTGATTCCCCTAATTTACTGAATCTGGTTAATCTATCTGTACCTTGTAGACTAACTAGAAATTATATCCCTCTAACTTTAACTCGCTGTACCTCTAACTATACTTTACATGAACCCTTTCGAGTTCTTTGTTCCGATTACAATCGCCTTTATCCTGTAATCGGTTCAGAACTTTCTATTTCTCAACTAAAAACTTTTATTCTTAACTATCTAGCTCGTAGTTAGTTCTAATTATAACTGTAATTGTTGTCCGTTGTCCTCGCGATTTCGTCTTTTGCATGCTGTCTGATAGGGTTCGCGCGTAACAGGCATTGTCCTGGTGTCGCTTGGACCACTTGAACGTACTTCGCATTGTACGCGTCAACGTCCAGAAAAAAATATGCCCTTTTTTAAGGGTATAAAACTAGTTTTTTCTGCCTAAACTGACAAAGAATTTCTGATACTTGGATCTTCAAACCTTTCGTGTCTTTAAAAATTATTTAATCATCTTTCAAAGATGATTGTCATTTGAGAATTGATTTGTTTCAAGAAAGAAAGTTTAATGCCATGGAATATTCTTATATTATAAAATATACAAAATTTCAAACTGATTTACAATTTCAAAGCCTCTCAAATATGTAGATTATTAATAATTTTATCGTTTAAACAAAGCCTCAGTAAAAGGACCAACTTGATCAGAAAGATAAATACCAAAGACATAATATTAAAACATTGTTTCATATGGTAAAAGAGAAATGCCATTAATCAAGAAAAATCACCGGAATTGGGTTAATTATTATATCGTTTAATAGTTCACATCATTATCATTTGCCGCAATCTCATCCCTTATACTTATATATATATATATATATATATATATATGTATATATGTATGTATGTAGGTATGAATAAGTCAACTCCAATCAATCTCAGTGGATTCATTTTGTGGGCAATATCATTAACAACACATGTGTGTTATAATTAAATTGCATGAACCTCTCACAGATATAAAAGGAAGAAAGAAAAGGAAGACGAATCAGGGCACAAGGACAAGGGCGCAAAAAAGGAGGAAAAAAATAAATAGACACACTCAAATAACACTTAAGCCATCAATCAACCCACTGGCCAAGGTCAAAAGGCGAATGGGCTGATGGAGAGAGAGATGGAGAGAGAGAGGTGGAGAGACATTTTCTGTTAATTATGTTTTTTTTTTTTTTTTTTTTTCCCCTTGGACAATGAGTGCCGCATATAAAACAGAAGAGAAGTAAAATTGACCGAAAAACCGAAACTGTAACAGACAGAAGGCGAACAGAAAACATAATACAATAAAAAGACATAACTATGGTTTATATAAAACAGACAAAGTGTATAAATTGGGGACAAAAAGAGAGAGTAAGATAGAGGGGAAAGAGTGAGATACAAGTATTTACCATAAAATGGCGCCCAAGACAAATGGCGGTCAAATGTCACGTTTAATTTATTTATGGGGTATGGCATACACATACATACAAACAAACATACACATATATATATATACAAATAAGTAGGTATAATATAGGGGCGTCAGATACTTGAAGATGAAACTCTGTTTCACAGTCTGGGCGTGGCGTGGCGTAAAGCTTTAATTAAATAACCAACGCTAAGTGAAGCCAAAAAGAGTTGGCCTCGCCTAATACAGCCATTAGCAACAATTTCTCCAAAAAGGTTATAAATTTACCAAAGCTCTTGCAAAGTAAGAGAAAGACAGACAGAGAGAGAGTGGGAGAGAGTGAGGAAATACAAAAACAATG
Source organism: Drosophila neocordata (assembly GCA_018903615.1). Lineage (NCBI taxonomy): Eukaryota > Metazoa > Arthropoda > Insecta > Diptera > Drosophilidae > Drosophila > Drosophila neocordata. Next base: position 62,524 of record JAEIGI010000002.1, read on the forward strand.
CAATGAAAATAAATTATAACTAGATGAACAATTTTCCGTTTTTCCTTTCTCTTTTTTTTTTCTCTTAACGACTTTTTCTCAATCGATTTTGCATTAAATTCCACTTTGTCATCTATTTATTAGTTAGTCTTGTTAGTCTGAAAATGTTTAAAAGTCCAAGAACAAGCTTAAAAGTCCATGAATTTTGATCAATATTAGAAATAGAAATCTAAAAATCACACATAATGCTATATCTGTATTGACCTTTAACCTTTTCTTATAATAATTTATTCATTATTAATTTTCAATTATGTTTTATTGCTAAATCAAATATAAGCTATTCTTAGCCAAAAGATGATTCTAAGAAGGAAGTAAGCTTTTAAAGATTTGACATTTGATTTGGCGTAGGAGGAACATTAACAAACTTTAAGGGAAAACTAAAGGGAAAATGTGTTTGAGTTAAATGTTTTAGCTGTTTTATATTCATGTTAAGAAAATAGAACGGAAGTTCGAACTGCTAAAAGCAAACAAATAAAACAAGTTTCTTCGAAAAAGCCAAACAAGAAAAGCATTGCTTCCAGATATAAATTTGCATAAACGTTAATTGAACCAGAACTGCGTGGGAGCCAACATCTTGCCAATTGTTGTATCTTCATACATATAAACATTTCAATCGTTTCAGTTAAATATCTCATTGATTACAAATAATGCTTAAATACAATTTGCTGTGTCATTTTGAACCAACTACATCAACATTGAGTTTTGGAATTCTAAGGAAAAGTCCTTGAAAATGTTACCATTACCATTTGCCGCACCTTTCTCCCAATGAGAAAATTCTTGTGTCATCATTATAATGAGTAAGATGAAACCAACCAGCAAAAGCAACCAGCTCCACCAACACCAACAACAACAAAAACATCTACCACAAAAGCTTGACATCATCAGCATCTCGACATTGGTTCGTTGTTACGTATTTGCCTATTCATGTGTGCAAATTATAACTCGTCGAGCAAATCGTCAGTCAACAATCAAGCCTGATCCAGCCAGACCTAGCCTACTGCCTGCCACTCCATACAACATTTTGAGTAGGCAAACACATACAAACAAGAAAAACTGAAAACACAAACAACAACAACAATAAAACAAATGTGAGAAAAAGTATCGAGTGAGGGGAAGAAAGAAAAATGAGCGGCCGCTTTAAAGCAATCGAACTCAGTCGAGTGCTAAATGGGCGCGTTTGCCTATACCCAGGCCACGCCCCACACAAGCCTGCACTTAAGCCGTGTAATTGCTCTTACAGTCTGCGTGTTCTTGTATATGTATGAGTGCGTGTGTGCGTGTATGCAATAAAACAGAAAAAACAAAAGAAAAAACAAAAGAAAAAAAAAATGGCAGCAAAATGCCACAAAAAGTCGTAGCCATAGCCATCATTCCACATCAATGTGAGGAACGCGTCACAACACCATTTTACTAGAAAATATCTAGGCTATGCTATGGGAGAAATAAAGGATGGAATTGAAGGATATTTCAATAGGACAAATAACCGAATAGTAAATGCTTTAACGGAGAGAGAAAGAGACAAAGAAACCATTTAAATTTGCCTAACAAAACAGAAACTTCTTTTAATATAAATTTAAAAATATAATTGTTTAATGAAAGAAATAAAAATTTGGGGGCAACAAATAAAAAAAAAGGTCAGAAACTGATTCCAAAAACTTAAGTTTGATCTCAACTTAGTTCTAGAACTAATACTATTACTATATAATCTATATATTTAAAACCAATTTACAAATTTCATATTCTTTGAGTAAAGTTAAATAGTGCACAAAAATAACTTGGCTTATGACATTTAAAACAAATTTTAAACTTTCTTGTTTTCTTGTACTGTTAAGAATGTCCTTAAGCTAAGATAACACGCCGTATGAGTAATATTTTGAAGAAACTTTTATATTTCTTGTTTGTGTTTCAATTAAGTATAAACATTGGTTTATGGTCATGTTTGTTAACGTAATACTTTAACCATTTTGAATGGCCATTTCGGTTTGTGTAGTACGTATAAATACTCTACTGAGTAGTAAGTAACCTAAGAGTATATGACGATTATCTATTACTATTTGATTCCAGATATTACACATAGCTGTTAGTTTTTTCTTTCTATCCTTCTCTCTATCTCTCTTAATATATATATATTATTCAGTATTCAATAAAAAGTGATACTAGAACTTTAAAGTGAATAGTTGAAAGTTATTTCAGCCTTAATTTATGTAGTTTTCTATATCTTTACTAGATCTAACATTAACATTAACTAATAGATCAACATTAGTGTTCAATATCTAAGTAGAATACATAGATATATATAAGAATTGATTTTTATTTGAAATATTTAGCAAGTGAAGAAACCTAATAAACTTTATAGAACTGTATTTGATATCTCAAATGTTACCAAGTCTTTATAGATCTTAGGAATTTTCCTTAAAAAACCCTTCAGTAGGTTTTTTCTGTATTTACTATAAAAACCTTAGGAATTTATCTTTAAGAAAACTTTAAAAAGGTTTTCGGTATTTACTAAATTATAAAATATTCTAATTTCGATAAACCTTAAAAATGTTTCTTATAGAAACCTTGAGAATATTTTTCTTTGATGTTTACTTACACATAACATTTAAGGTTTACTTTTGGTTTTAATAAACACAATTTAAAATTATCATTTAACTTATATCTTCTTTTAAATCCCATTAAATTGGTTTGTCTAATCTAAAGAGTATTAAAAGTGCGTTATAATCGATATTTATTTCATCTATAGATGCTATTTTGTACGTTTTTCTTGTGTTGCTAAACAGCCTCCGGTCCAACTGTGACGACGACGACGATGAGGACGAGTTTCTGTGTGAAATTTGTCGCATGGAAATGAGAAATTGGCTTCACCTTGTCGTGTTCAGAGTTTTGTGTTCTACTTCCACCATATTCTCCATCTCTTTTATATCCTTCTCCTTCTACCGGTTCTACATGACGGCATTCGTCTTCCTTTTACATACAAACATTGCCCTGCCAACTGTTGTGTGCGCGTGTGACAACCATTTGGCCTGTTCGATTATGCATGTATTGTGTAGTAACAAGAGAAAGAGTGGAGTGGAGTGGAGAAGGAGTGAGGGGGTTTGTGCGTGAGCTGGCCAATATTTGCTGAATGTTATGAACCAATAAATGACAAGTTATGCCTTCTAATTAATGCGCTTAAACATGCGCATGCCATATGAGACTAAGATGGAGTCTGAGACAGAGGCAAAAGTCTACGGACAGGTCCTGGAGGTCATATGTACCTAATGGACCAACTGGCCCTTGCCCCAGCTTAATTTCACCCGCATACATAAATACTAAAGTCGCCGCCTTTTGGGGCAATACACATACAAACATATACCCGCACATGGCATAGCCATGTATAGGATCCGCTTTTTGTGGCCACATCATGGCCAGTTTTGGTCTGGGCCTGAGTATGGCCTGGCGTTTCATTTTTCAACTGTCAGACTATCACAATGTCAGTGGCACTTTTTACCCCCTCACATTCTCACTCCCAATCCTTGGAAGGGGTTATGGGGTTATCTGATGGCGCCTTGGGCGTGAATACATACAAAGAAATTAAAATGACATTAGGTCAGGCGAGCGTGAAAGGCCTTGGAATCTCCATTGCCTGTTCCTTTTTTTCACATTTTTTTTTCACAAGAAATTGGGTATAAAAATCACATTTTATCTTAACTGGTCCAGAGACCAGAGAGAGAGAGTGAGATAGCGTGAGTAGACCCTGGGGCCAGGCATATAAACTGTACATATGTATCTAAAAGGGAAAGAAACCCAAGAGTTAACATAATAAATAACAAATGATAAGATCCAGAACAAATGATCTATGAAGTCATCAGTATAAATATTATACTTACTTTCTTTCAAATGCCATCCGCATATCAAAATAAGCCACATTTCCGGATACGTATCAATAAGAAGTCGTTAGCTTTCAACACTTTAAGCACTTAACAGCTGATTTGGTCAAAGAGCTACCATAGCATGACATTTTTCAGTGCTAACAACGCAATATTGAAAAAATGTTTGGGAAATCAATTTCAACATGAGATTATATAAATTAATATGCAATTGCAATCCTTTCTTAGAAGAGAAATAAAATTTCAAATTCATTTAAACAAGTTTAAGTTCAGTGTTGAGTAACCACATTATCCAACACTTGTTGTATTCATTACGATGGCAACCCTGGACAAGCAAAAAAACTTTGTCATAAGAATTGAAAAAAAAAGGAAGCGTGAGTGAGTGCCAAAAGACTTTCTACTTAATTATGAACGCAATTAAATCTAAATCCGATGCAGTACTTGATAATAACCTCAATGTGATCAAGGCCCCCACTGTGGAGCAGCTTATTTTAACTTTGCGCTTGTGCCTGAAACACTTCAACGACAATAAGCCGCTCTTCAAGAGAATGCTGACTGCTCTAGAGCGTATTAACTTTGTACCGTTGTTGTCACACGGTCACCTGGATCGTAAGGAATTAATGCGACTAGTGCCCATGCTTGCCAATCACTTGACGACCCTGTGTCTCCGTATGCACGACATTGTGGATCTGTTTATATTGTGTCAGGCATTAAATGTTAAATCAATGCCACAGCTCAAATCTTGCATGGTGCTATCAAGTCCCAATGTGAACGAAGCTAACTATCTGAATATGCTGGAAGTGCTGCTACCGAATCTGGAAATGCTCCATATTTTTGCACCCATCAAGGGACATTTTCCAACTCTGAGAAAGTTACGCATTCTGCACCTAAGCCATGGCATAAGCAAAGATGCATTGTTCCAACTGTTCCAGAATTGCTTCAAATTGGAGCATATTGTACTTCGAGATGAGAGATTAAAGAGCAGTAGTTGTCAGTTAAACATAATTGGGATTGAGAAATGCCAAATGCTAAGGGAATTGGTTCTACCTCTGTATCTGCAATCACCTCTAAGCCTATGCAAGTTGTCTAATCTCACCAAGCTATCGCTGCAGCATCAATTCCCTTGGACAAATCAGCACTGGTTGTCTATTGTCACCTCGATTATATATACCAAACGACATGAACTGCAATGTCTCACGCTGGATGGAGCCTATTTAAATGTACCGCTCAATCTCTTCGAGTTGCAATTGCTTCACTGTACGGCCCTCACTGAATTGCGTCTTAGCAATTGCAAGTTGGCCGATAGTCTGGTGGCCACATTACCCCTTTGTTGTCAACATATCAGCTTTCGTAGATGCACCATAGGTAAGCTTCATTCCCATTTAAAGGCCCATGCTCTTATGCGTTTGGTGGAGCTATTCGATTGTGAGTTGCTAACACCTGATGGTCCTTTCAAGCAAGCTCTGCAAACCGTTATATGCCGACGTAAGTGTCAGCCAACTATAAGTCCCATTCAAGTGCTATATTCCCAAACCATCAATTTGCAAAAAGAAGTAGAAAGTTGGCATATCAATCAACGATTGGAGAATATGCAATGGATGCATATACAGGAAATCAAACCACAGGACACAAAACTTTGGCAACAACCTTTGGGAACCATAACAATGCTATTTGGTCATCCTATCAATTATATGCCAAATATGCAGGATAACCAAAGAAATCCATTTCTAAATCGAATCACAGCTGCTGATTTAATCAAGGATATAGACAAGTCGCTGATTGGCTAGTAAAATACTTTAAAAATTGTTAACATGATCTCCTCCATATATGTAATCTACAATATTATCACACGTTAAAACATCTTTATGTCAATAATTAATACCCTCTAATTGTAAAGTCGAAAAGAAAGCATTTCTGTTCGCTTTGCTACGCTCAGAGGCAAAAATTTCTAGTCAAAGTGTGACCAATGCAATGCAAAATATTGCTTGCAGCCCTGCGAATTTACTATGTTATATAGAATTTAGATTTAAATTAAACTAAGGAACTCATCGCAGGAATTTATATATTTTACAAATTTATATATTAGCCTATAATTAATTTCATTTTTTGTTTGTGTTTAATAGTGGAATTAAACAACAAAAGAATAACATAATAAAGAGAAAATGAATATTATAATGAGAAAAAGAATGAAAAAAGATCATAGCTAGGAATTGATTCTATCCTTTCATTATCTTTACATCAGTTTATGTAGCTATGATCTATCCTTTCAATATCTTTACATCAGTTTATGTAGCTATGATCTATCCTTTCAATATCTTTACATCAGAGTATGTAAAGGTATTAAAAGGACAGGAATCGAACTTAAATATTAAAAACAATTTGTTTTACTTTGATCTTGAATATTTTAAATGCCAATTTGGCCTAAGAATACTTATGAAAATTGGGTATTAACTCGTTCTTTATCTTTATACACTATTTTTATAAGTCGTTCTTCATCTTTTTAGAGGTATTTATATACTATATAAGTTCATCTTGATCTTTAATAGTTTAATTTATAACTGTTAATACCAAAACTTTAAAGACCTTTAAAGAGAAACATTCCTTTGTTAAAGAGAAACATTCCTAACACTCTTTAAGCTAATTAACTCTCAAAATAAACCATTTAAAAGCTTATAAAGAATAGGTATCACATTGTCGGTTTGCCTTAAATGCTTGTAATTTTTTTATATCAAAGAAAACATTGAAATATTTGTTTATGCCACATGTAATTAATAATGAAAGGAATCACGCAGGCAAACAAAAAAAAAAATAAAAATAAAGAAGAAAATTACATGTTAGCGATTTTATTTCCTTTTTTTTTACGCTTTGGCTTTCCCTAATTAGGGCAACTCAAAGGAACAGTAGGGACTCCTGTATAGAAGGAGAAACCTAATTTGGACACATAAGGGTCAGTTGGAAAACAGTGTAACTGAAATTGGGCCACATGCGAGGCAAAGAGGTAATGGTAATCCGGTTAAATGGAAACCCGAACGCAAATGTTAACCAGCTGTAATTAGGTGTCTTGTAGGTGAATAGGAGATTACACACCCACACACACACACACGTAGTGACATGTTTTTTTTTTTTGGGCTAAAATTTATATTGTGCTGCCATACATTAAATTTGGCCTGACATAATCTTTGCGTTGTAGGGGAATTTTAATTTCACAAAACGATGATATAATCCCTATAGTCTGGCCTTTTCCAACTTTGCACTCGACTGAATTCAAAATTTACGCAAAACTCTCTGACATAAAACGCGTAGATAAATCCTTCGCCCACATCAGTGGGTGTTGGTTAGAGTTTCAAGTTGATATGGATTATTTTGTAACCTCTTCCTCTCTTTGTCTTTCTCTCTCTCTCTCTGTAAACCTTATACCAATCATTGCTCAGTCATTGTGTTAGAATTTTAAATTTATGGCCCTCTAATAGTATTAACAAAACTAAACTTTTTATTCAATTTGCTTTGTTATTTCATTTAATATTTCAATTATTTGCCCACATGAGTGCCAGAAAGTGTTGAAACTATGTACATATGTATATATATATATCGTATTTACATATTTGCACACATATTACTGCATAGGCAGAAGAGGGAGAGACGCTAGAGTATGAGGGGAAAAAACCCCAAAAACCAAAATCAGTTTATGTGGTTAACTGAACAGTTACACTAATTACCACAGTAGCATGCAAAAATTTTGTTACAATTTTGTTTTTACTTCTTTCTTTTTATCTACTTTATATGTGTGCAAATAATTGTTAATTGCTTGGGCTATATATATATATTTATATATATGTCTGTCATAACAAACAAATGGCACGTTTAACAAATTGCATTTAATTAGGTTTTTGCTAGATGAATAAATTCTCTCTCCATGTATTAGGAAAATCAATTGGTTTGGTTCATTTGTGGGTTTTGCAACACTTTATTTTATTAGAAGACATTTACAATAAAACTTTTAATGGAATGTCCTTAAAAATTATACCCTAAGCATTAGTTTAAACTTATTTATATTACTTTATTTAGTGGTTAAACAAAATGTTGGTAAAATATTAAAAAATATAAAAACATTCTTCTTCTAATAAATATATTTTTAAATTTATTTATGAACTATTATATTATTTAAAAAGTCATTTTTGATCTCTTCTAGTTCACAACTTTTAATATCTTTAAATACATTATGTTGAGAAGCCACCTAGACGTATGAGTAATATTTTAGTTTACCATAGAATATGCTTAAAAGGTTTTCCATTTGTTTTAATCCAAACAAAACTAATACACACACACATACACAAAAATTTCTAAACTACTTTTGAACTCTAAGCTTGTTTATTTTGTTGCTACCTTAACAAGGATAATTGGATTTTTCAACAGGACAACACCTCAAATCAGAAAAGTTTGCACAACGTTTAGAAATTACTCTTGCTTGATAGTAGTAGCCACCTCTGAGGCAAACTGTCAGCAAGAGTTAACACAAAATGCTCAAAATTTTGTAAAACAATGAAACTACTTAGAAAACTATTAATTGTTGAATGGAAAAAGCAATCATTTTTATTACAAAACAATTTGCATACTTCGTCTCTAGAGCAGAGAGACTGAAAATATTTTGAAAAATGTTGTTTGTCTTCTGTTGAATCTGTCAAATTAATTCAAACCACAGGCATACTATATCTATATATGTGTATACCCTTTGCATACCCTCAAACCATTCAACATTTTGCACCACATTTATAAAATGCTTAAAATGAGTTTCCCCTGTCTATTGGCAGGAGGGAGTGGCAGTGGCAATGGCAATGGCCACTTAAGTGCTTCGAGTTTCGAGCTGAAGTTGAGTTTGCCTTTAAAGTTTTAATAATTTTTAAAACAATAACATCAGCTACTTAGCAAGGACAATGAATGGCCTGTAGAAGCCCCAGGCAGGAGTGTGGCAGAAGCGGCACCACCAGCAGTAGCAGCAGCTGCTGTTGCAAATAAAGGAACAAGCAAAAGCTTGCCAAACTATTTGTTACAGTAAAAACAAAAAAAAAAAAAAAAAAAAAAGAAGCAAAATAATATAAACTTTTCTTCAAGTGAAACATTTAATAAAATGAACAACAACAACAAAAAAAAAAAAACTTAAGTTCTACACACTAAAATGCTGAGTAAAGTGAGGGTGGTGCGGTTGCTTTTACAGTGGTTGAGTGGTACGAGTGTTTTGCTATTCCGAATGAGATTATTTACATAATAAATACTTTAGTTGTTATTTTACGATGCGGCGAGTAAATTTGAAGCCTGAAGGGTTTGGGCCTCCAAAAAAAATGGCCAACGAAATTCTGTATAACAAATGAAAAGTCGACTGCGATATACCCTATAGCTGAAATTAAAGCAATTATTTAAGATTGAAAGTAAAAAAAAAAACTTATAAAAAAATTTCAATAAAGTTATGCAATTTAAATGAAAAGCCGACTATATTATACCCTTTAGTTAATAAGCTTATCTAATGAAAGCTATTTTTAAAATAGAAAGCTAAAATATCTTATAAAAAAGAGTAACGAAGTTATGCATTTTAAATGAATAGCCGACTGCTATATACCTTATCTTAATAATGAAAAAGCTTCACTAAAGAAAGCAATTATTATTTAGCTAAAATATCTTAAACAAATATTTTAACCTTTTACTCTAGAAGAAACCTAATAATTCCTTTGAAACATTTTGTAGAATTGAAGATATTGAATTGAGAGTTAGAGAGTTAATACAGTCAAGGCCAAAAGTCAACATTTTTTTCTTGAGAATTTAAAAATGCAGTTAAGAATTATAACTAAAATGCATTTCTATAACTTGCTTATTCTGTATATATTCATGATTCATTTATATATACTCTGAATTACTATTGATTATAGTAAATGGACTTGAACTAAAAGAAACCTTCAATTTTCTGCCTTTTTTATAAACATTGAACGAGTCAAAATATGCTTTAAACACATCGTTTCTAACCAAGTAAGATTTGCCAATTGCTAAGGTTTCGTTATTTATAAAAACATTCACTATGCACTAAGTATTTCTATATATATATATATACATATACCTGCGCTATTCTAACTTCTTGAAAATCCCCCTTAAAGGTTAAAAAAAAACATTTTGTGCACTTATATTCGAAACTCTTTCAAGAGAGAAATGAAGTATTTAAAGTTTGTCTTAAGGGATCTTAAACAACCTCATAAATATTTCTTTGGAGATTTTCAAAAAGTCGAAAGAATAAGAGTTTATAGTAACCTTTTGTCTGTATAAAACCTTTAGATAACTTTCATTCTTCTTTGATGTATTTTATAATATTGTTGAATATCTTATACTTGCAATAAGTCTAACAACAATTTTCTAGTTTTATCTTAAACGCATAAACTAACATTTGAAGATGTTTCGTTGATTTATGACCCTAATTAATTGCTAGAGGATTGAAAGGTCCATTTGGTCATTTCAAAATCAGTTACACACTCAGGAGAGTAACTTAGCAAGTTCATTTGGATGTGCTTGTAGCTTGGCGATGTAATTTTCCTATTGTGCCTTTATTTTGGTTATAACATTAGGTAAATGTAGATATTTTTATAGGTTTCCATGCGGATGTATCAATATGATTATTTTGAGAACTTTAGACTACTTCCTTTCTAGGGTTTCCATGGTGCTTTTACCCACAGTACAGATGCGTACATCCAGATAGGTTTTAATACCAAAATGTAAAGAATTCAAAATCAGACATTCCGAGAAATTGTGCATTGTTAAGCCAGTAAAGACTTCTTTAGCTTCTTTTTCGTGCCTTTAAAGTATCTACGCCAGTTTAGTCTTTTGTCAAGGTGAACTCCTAGGTAGACAACAATGTCAGTTTAACATTTGTTTATAAAAATATTTTCAACAGGGTCTAAATTGAAAGAAAACTTCTAAATATCAGTTTAGATATGCTTCTATATGGAAGCTATATAATCTCTATATAGAAGCCGAATGCTCTCTTATGAGTCCCAACTGATATTTTTTCAAGATCTCTTTGACAAGAATTGACTTGTTATCTAATTAAAAGCACAGTTTTGTTTTTACAACTTTTGTTTAGACATATGGAAAAATAGTAATTTTAAATAATTTTAAATAAATTTATATTTATGCATTAATTTAGATGATTATAAACCTTCACATTGTCCCCTTATACCCGTTTTTATTTACAGTTTACAGGGTATAAATATTTTTGCGTTTGCAAGAGATTTTTTTATGCCTTTATAAAAAGGCCATCTGGCCTCTAGCTAAAATGATGATTGCAAAGATAGGTATATATATATATATATAAATGTGAATAAGTATATATATAAACATTTAGATAAACATAAAGTCAGTTTACAGGTTTTGTTTTTTTGCTATATTTTGGTTTACCATTTTTTCTTGTACCGCTCGAGGGATACATCTCCCGGTCCCAGAACAACCACCATCAGTAGACCACCCACAACTGAGAGAGTATGAAAACAATTATATTTGAGATAATCCCTCTTAGAGTTGTCTGCAAGCCACCAGCAATTTGTATAGAGATTCCAAATGCTTAAAATCAATGCCAAAAATAAGGCAGCCAATCGTGTGCGATAGCCCAGAACAATAAAGGCCATCAATGTTAGTCCAAAGGCATTTAGGATGCACTCAACCACACCAAAGTGGAATTGCAACAAGGTCAGATACATAAAGGCCAACAAAATTCTACCAGTTAGTTGCATCAGATGCTGAGGTCGACGATGTACAAGCAAAGGCAGTCCAGCTCCAGCCGCATAGATACGTTTGGCTGTGGCCAACTCTTGGGCTTCAGCATGGATTAGCAAAAGACCACCAAATAAGGAGAAGTTTCTTAGTAACAATTTCAATTGCCATGGCATTGAGTATATGTGAATTTGTAAAAGGATCAAACTAGCCAGTAAGGATACAGCCAAATTGACCCAAACTCGACCCAAAATCAGACAACAACCAACAAGTTGACCCACCAGATTGATTAATACAACTGTCACAGCAAATTCCGATGAGCAATCCAAATGGACTTGTAAAAAGGTGCACTGTTCGATCCATTGGAACCACATGCGTAGGGCATCCTCAAAGAATGTAGCTATTAGGCAAAATCTGGCCACAGTTGGTAAAATGGAGCGACACTGACGACAGATTTCATCTACCCAATCCTCCAATTGACCTATTAAAAATAACCACTTGGGATTCATATTCATGCGAAAACGAATTCACGGAATATTATTCGTTTATATAAACAATATAAAATTCAATAATTTTAATACGGCAAATGTGGCATTTTTATCAAAACATAATCTGACAAATTATATAGATTATTGATTCTCTTTGCAATCGGTAAATATAGTTAATCTCCAATAGCAATTTATTCCGCCAATAAATATTATATACAAATAAGAAACAAAAAATTTACCACTAAAATGATGTTCGCCTGGCCAATAATAATTCAAATTGTTCACAAATGCCCTAAACACAAATTTATAGTATATTTATGCAATTTTTAAAAAACCCCTCACCCACCCAACCTCTAGTCCAGTTATTCATTCATTATGATGAATGCGCTGCTGCTATATAAATATCCCACTAAAAATATTTCACAATTTGTCAATTAATGCAGAGAGAGACAGAGAGATAGAAAGAGAGGGAAAGAGAAAAAAAGCTTAGTTTAAATTACGCCACAAATATTTTATTATAACCAGATAGAAAGAGAGGGAGAAAGACTTGAGAGAGAGATAGAGAGAGATAAAAATATTTAGTTTTGGCTAAAATGAAATATGCAAATTATTTGCATACACTTATTTTTTAGCCAAAAAGAAAGTTGCGATTATGGAAATATGAAAAAAATAATAAAATAAAAATATGATAATATTTTGAAACTTGCTAATTGAAAAATAAATAAACTGTTCGAGTTTAAAAATGTAAAAAACAATAAAAATAAAATACTTTTTGAATACGTTGCACGAAAGGGCCAAATATGTACTCTGATGAGATTTTACACTAAATTGTTATAAACATTTAGAAAACTAAAAGAACAATTTAGTACAAATCATTGTTTATTATTCCAAATATTTGAATAATATCGTATTATAGTAATCTAATAAGTTATGGTTTTTGGTTTTCCATTTTTGATTTTTTCGTAGCATACTTATATGGGCTTTAAGCTAAAAGGCTAAAGAAAATATTTAAGAAGAGTAAAACTAGTTGAAAATGACAAATTGTGTATTATAATTAGTGGACACAGAGGTCTGCTTTCGTTATGCATCACTTTGAAAACTGCAATTCGTCCTCTTTATTCTATGATCACAATGAAGCTCTCACAAGAAGCAAATTCGCTCTCCCAAAGCTCTTGCAGTGAAGCTAATCCACTTACTACAGTATTTAGATTCAAGATTCTGAAAGATTGCAAGTTTCTAAATACAAACCAGCTGTCTGAAATCTTAAGCCCAGTTTGAAGAAAATATTAAATATATTTAGAATGGGTTTCATTTAGATATCAACTTTCCAATCCCATTTTTTATATAAAATCGAATGCTGTTTGAAATAAATATATATATTTGAAGAGCCACTTTAAACTTAATATTTAGGTAAATAAGAAATCAAAATATTATTTTTCTAAATATTTGATTAATATCATTTTATATTAATCTATAAATTATTTCTTTTGGTTTCCATTTTTGACTTTTTTTAGCATACTTTTATGGGCTCTTAGATAAAAGGTGAAAGATAATATATAAGGATAATAAAATTAGTGGAAAAAGTTATAAAACCGACATCAGTTGGGTTCTAGATTGAAATCTTAAGCCCTAACTTTTATATTAAAACAGTTCAAAGCTGATATTGAATATATTTGAAATTGTTTTTATTTAGATATCAATTTTCCAATCCAATTTTATATATAAATTCGAATGCTGTTTGAAACAAAATATATATATTTTAAAAGCCACTTTAAACTTAATATTTAGGTAAATGAGAAACCAAAATATTCTTTTTCTAAATATTTAAAAATTATAATTTTATATTAATTCTTAAATTATTCTTTATAACTCTTGGGGCTTAGACTGCAAAGGAAATTTAAAAAGACGAAAATTGATGTACTTATGTTATAGATTCCAAAATTAATCAAGTTTCTAAACACAAACAAATTGTTTGATATCTTTAGTCCTAACTTCTACACTTTAAATATATTTAAAAGAGCTTTTATATAGATATTAACCTTCTAATCCATTATATACAAATTGGAATGCTGTTTAGAGAAAACTAAGTGTCCTAATAGATACATTAAACTAAATTTTAAACTAAATGAGTAAAAAAAATATGTTTAAAGTTCTAAGGCATTAATAAGACCTTTTGTTATATAACAAATATATCTAAAAGGAAATCTTTAAACAACTTTAACTCTAACTAAAATATAATTTGACATAAAGCAAATGAAAATTCATTTTGAAATTCATTTTATAGAGTAACATAAATCGTTTTTAGCTTAGTTATTAGTCGCGTCGAGTGACAGCTGTGAATCCAATTTTGGGCCAATTAAATGGGCATTTATATTTTAATGGCAACATTTTTGAAAAGTAATTTGTTATAAAGCTTGGATTTAAAAAAAAATTTAATCCATTTTTGCAGCTTTGACAGCGGATGCGGCTCCTCTAAGCGACAACGCAACGCTAATTACAACAACTGCTGCAACAACAACAGTAATAACAATGAATGCTACAACAATGGTACAACTAGACCTGAGATTGGATACCAATCAAGTTGGCATTGGTCTGATGGGTACCACATTGGCAGGCGACGATGAGCAACAGCAACAGCAAACAGCGGGTGATATTTGGAGCGAAACACTGGATACAGCCACATTGACAAAGGGCTTCTCTATACCCACGTATTTGCCACCGTTTCCGGATTTTATACCAGCCGACCTGCCACAAAGACAGATGAATGCAACGACAACAAAAATAGATGATGAGAACAAGGACCAAAAGGAGAATGGCATTGAGTCTGTTAGGAGCAAGTCCATTTCTAATGAGCCTCAATCTCGATTACATGCCTACAACAGCGAACAAAAGGAACTACAATTGAGACGAGAGAAGCAATTGGCCAAAGAGCGAGCCAGTGGTTATCAGCGTCAGCTCAGTTTGCCACCGCTAAATGCCACAGTCCAGGCGGGTCAACATGCCTATCTCCCATGCCAGGTGAGTCAAATTGCATAAGGCATAATTGTGAAATACCATTGAAATTTCATTCGTACAATCCTCCATCCGATTGTTCTTCCTTTGTGCAGTTGCATCAACATTCAAACAAGCCCCTGTCATGGGTGCGTTTACGAGATGAACATATCATTGCTGTGGATCACACAACCTTTATCAACGATGCGCGATTTGCCTCATTGTTGCAACAGTCAACAGCAAATTCCAGCACCATCACCCATCCTGGTCAAGTGAATGCTTCAACATCATCTGCAGCAGAAAGTGGAAATGCAAGCAGTAGTAGCAGTACCAGCACCATCACCAGCGGCGGATTAGGTTGGACGTTGCAAATCAAATATGTAAAGCTCGAGGATGCTGGCTGGTATGAATGCCAGTTGGCAACCGAACCAAAAATGAGCGCCAAAGTTCAACTATTTGTGATAAGTAAGTGATGGTCATGGTTCCCAAAGGGAAAAACCATAAAACTAGGTCGATTGCCACAATATGGCTTTTGGTCTGTCAGTGATTTATGATAAGTAAGAAATCTTACTTTTCTTTTGGGCATCTCTTGAAGCAGGTTATAACATGTTTTTGGGAAGCTACAAATTTTTGGCAAATTGCATCTATAGAATTTATATGATATAAGTCAATGGATAGTCAATTTAATAAGTTAATAGAGTCAATTTAAACCAATAAAAGCAGAGCAGTTAAAATTAAAGTTACTAATATATTATTTAAATTATTATATCTTCTCTGTAAACAAATCAAAGACCAAGAATTTTCATTTTAACTAAGATAAACCTCTTCATATTAATTTATTTTCAATATTCTTTGAATAATTTTATTAAATTTGAAAATGGGTAAAACAATTTTCAAGTGACATACACTCTAATACAGCCTTTAATTACCAATTCAATGACCGAAAGTCAATTTACACAACATATAATTATGCAATTTCAAGTCAAATTTTATAGATTAACATTTATATAGGCATTTTCACAAAATTATAACCTATCTGTGTGCTAATATTATATGACCACACTAATAATTAAAACTATAACATGGAGAAACTAAAAGGATGTACGAGCCGATGTTGCAATGCCCTTTTTGATTTATATATAACTTAGCATAATAATTAAGAAATTATTAAACCTATTCAACTTTTATAACTAACTACGTGACTTTTAGTCCAATTTTTCCTATGACAGCTTTTGCATATAGTCGACAGATTTTAGTGAAACTTAATAAAGAAATTGCTATATATTCCATGTTTACAAATTCCAAATTTCAAACAATTGCTTTCATAATAGCCAAGTTATTGAAGTAAAACTTTATATGTAAATAAAAGTTCCTATGGGATCTATATGATATAGTCAACCGATTCTTATAAAACTTGGTACATATGTTAGAAAGTACATACAAGTTTAAAATACTAATTTTTGTAATATTTGATTACAAAATAAGAAATTTATTGATGCTAAAACTTTAGAGAAACTATGGGAGTCAAAGGTAACCTATGAGAAGAATTCTATAGGAGGTATAGGTAACTCCTAGATATACAATGTCTGCAGCAAAAAGAAGCCTTGATGCAAAATTTCAGCTAAATAGCTTTAAGGATCTTGGAGGAGATTGTGATTGAGATTGGAGATAGGGATGCGGACCATCTAACTGATCAATAATATATATGCTATATAAAGTCGAAGATGCTCAATATGATTAATAATGTATATACTATATGTAGTGGAATATGCTAAAGATGATCTATAATATATATACTATATATAGTCGACGATGCTTTTTTCTATGGGTTGTTGCAAACTGGACATGAAAATTAATATACCCTTTTTGCAAGGGTATAATAAATAAACTTTAGCTATATTAAACAAGTTGATTAAATCAATTGTGCTGCAATATTTAGAAGCCAAATACTTTTTTTTCTATTTTAAAACTCATTTTAAATTGATTATTTTGTCAACAGATAGATTTTCTCTATTTTATCACTAGAAAAGTTTATTAAAGCTAACAACAATAAAATCCAAAAAAGTTTTGTATAAAGAGTGATTTAAATACAATTTGATATAAATTCTATTAATTTTATCATGACTTTCAATTAGATTTATATTTATCATATTTAGCATTATTAAGAAGCAATTTGTTAATCAAATTTCACTATATCAGTATCCTAACTTATAATCATTATTAAGAACAATTAAATTTACTTGTTTTAAATATTATTATTCGAACTCATAATCCTTTTTTTTTTTAATTGATTCTTTTGGTTCGAGTTTAGCACCCCAAACCGAGTTAATTGGTGATCAGCAACGTTTTGTTAAGGCTGGGAGTAAAGTGGAATTACATTGCATTGTTCGTGGCACATTGGAGGCACCAAAATATATATTCTGGTATCGTGGTGATGAACAGATAACATCTGATGCCGATGCAGAGAATGAGAATAAGCCAATAAACTTAAAAACTCAAAATGGTTGGTATACACAAATAGATAGAAATATATTTGGTAGTACTGAGCATAATCGGAATACGGTAAGTACATTAACAAAATTACTTTAGATTGTATATATATATAAAACTTACTTCTTTGACTATAGATTGGTTCCCTGATCATTCCTTTGGTACGTAAAACCCATTCGGGAAATTATACTTGCGAGCCAGAGAATAGTGCAGCAGTTTCTATGCAATTACATGTTCTAAGTGGTAAATCCAGTTTTATATAATATATTATAATTAATTTATAATTAATATATTATAAAATATTCTTCTATTTCTAGGTGAATATTCAGCTTCTGCAATTATGTCAACTGCAAATGGACTTAATCGTAATGGCCATGGTTATAGCAGTCTCCATCAATGGTTAATATTTCTATTGGTGGCTTTAAATAAGACATGACTAGGCTCATTTTATTGTTTATTTAATATATTTTAATCTTAGCTAAGTATATTAGTTTAATTATTTAGGTAAAATTGCTAAGTATATTACAAATTTAATTATGCAAAAGAAAAATATTTAAAGTCTAAGCCAAATATAAAATATAAGAAGAAAAAAATATATATAATATAAAAAATTAAATTTTGAAAATATGATAAAATCAAACTTTTTTATACCAATTCTAATCAAAAAACCAAAATCCAAAATGAAATCATTATTTCTCATTTTTTCCATAGTAATTAAGAGTTCTTTAAGATAATGACTAAGTCTTAAGTATCTGATTGTGAGTAATATTTAACACAAAAGCAGCCAAATAACAAAAATTAAATTTTACGTTAATAAAGCCTAAGGCATAATTAATAAGATTAAATATTATATAATATGTATAAATCTTTAATATCATTAAAATGTAAAAAAAAAAACAAAAACAAAAAAGCATTGAAAATAGTTTATAAATTATTAAACTGGATTTAAATAATATTTTTCATTGGTCATGGTAAGAAATAAGCTTAAATGCAAATTAAATTTCTTTATCTATTTCAACAGTTTTTGCGTTATGTTTATTAACTTAATTTCATAGTTTTATAGCCACTTTCTTAACCCTAATCCTTCTCTTAAGCCTCGCTCCGTCTTTACTCTAAGTTTTTAAGTTGCATATGTTAAAAATGGAAATTCTCAGAGAGAGAGAGAAAAAATGTTCTTTATTCAAACTTATAATGCAAGAAAAAGGATACAAACTTATATATTGTCCTGGTATTGTTTGGTCCACCCTCGACTACTTTTTCGTTTTCTTAGTCATTTTGTTCGTTTTCTTTTGTGCTTTGTTTTATGGCATGCCAACTATAATTTTCCACGATTTTCCTGATTGCCCGCGCACTTTACGCTGCTCATTTATCAACATGGCGCCGTTGCTGACCAAAAGCCAAAGCCTGTGGAGCTGAAGCTGTGGCAAAAGTTTTATGGCCAAGTTTGAATTTCCTTTCAACAGAAGTTGGCCCACATTTTCATCTTTCCCACAAACACACACACATATACAGTAAAATACACAGTCACACATAGACACACCTTGGTATTGGTCTTTACTTTTCTCTTATTTCCTTGCAGCCACTCAACAGACAATTTACAACTGATGGTAAAGGGCGGTACGAAATGGCGCTATGGGGAAAGGGAAGGAGGTCTAATCACTTTTTGATTTATTTGCCAGAGTCGCGTTTCGAAAGTTTTTCCGCCACAGAAGAACACCAGTTCATATTTTTCTTTTCGCTTTTGTGGGGATTTTCCCTGTTGCTTTCTGTGGTCAGCAGCTGGAGGATATTGACTGACCAAGGGACTCGACTTGAAACTAAGATTAAGCTTTGAATATTGTAAAAGAAAAGTGAAAAGTAATACAATAAAAATATGGCAAACTTTCTATACCCTAACAGTTACATTTGGAGTGATTTATTGTATTCTATAATACTTCGATTTAGAAGAATTCGATTTTTTAGGATAGATGAGTCTTATTTGGCACTACTTTTCGAAATCTGTATGACAAAGAAGTTAATTACTTTTATATCTATATAAATTGTTTCTTCTTAAGATATTAGCTTCATACAAAAAACTCTAAAACAATAGTTTTCAAAATAATTTTGGACTATATTCCCTTTAGGTAAAAGAAAGTTTTCAATTTTGCCATTACAAACCCAATGTAAATTGAAATATTTCCATTCATTCTCTACCTATAGAAGTGCCAAAGTATAAACAGAATGGAACCTCAGGCATGTTTCCACAACTTTCTTGTAAGAGTTCCTTCTCAGCCTCTCAGTTACAAATCCTTTTGGCTGACCAAAAATATCAAAGAAAATACTCCTGATTTTAATAATTTATATGCCGTCGCTGTTTAAAAATACAATCTGACTTGAAACTATGTACCGCGAAAAATACTTAAGAAGACATTGCCTCCACCTTCTCCCCTCCCACTAAATACCTCTTATGGCTTCAAGGCGGTCACATTGTATAGGCCCAATTTGACTTAACCCGCTTGCGCTCAGTTCCTGTGTGTGGTTAAAGTTTGCCGTTTGACTTTTAAATTACATTGTGGCTAACGTTGGTGGTGGTCATGAAACTTGATAGGGCCAACTTTTTGGCATAAACACCAAAATTTTGTAGTAGCATGTAAAATGGAAAAGGAAATGTGTGTATTTAAATTAAGAGCCGGGGCTGACTTTCCTAATTGTTAAGATTCTTTAACAAAAAAGGTAGCAATTGCGTAAAAACAACTAAACTTGATTAGTTGCACAAATATTTACAAATCTGAAATATTTATATTTCTTTTTCGCGTTGCTGTTTTTATTTTATTTTTTTTCTTCTTTTTCTTTTATCGCAAAAGTTTTAATTTAACCTGCTTAAAGTTTTATTTAAATTTTTCAGGTTTCTCTACCTCGCTCAATAGCTTGACAGTTGGTTGACGTTCTTTTTGCCTGCCTCATGAAAAATGTATTTTGGGTAGGTCAATATTAAACGAACGCAGCCCAAACACCAAACCCCGGTTCCTTAACCCCGAACCAAAACCCTGATACTTTCAATTTGTAAGAAACCTGTTGCTAACTGGGAATACATTTAAAAACTGCGCATGACTGTTCCCAAATGAAAGTGTAAAAATTTGAATTGAGCGGCAAAGTGCGGCCACACTGTTCCCACCAAAACAGCTGATTTTATGGCTAAGCATTTATCTGTGAACTCTTAATCCGCGACTTGGTAAATTGGGTGAAATGCAATAGAAGAATATCATTTACCTTTTAGATTAAAAATTTTGTTGAACTTTTTAAAGAAGAAGATTGTAACATAAAATTTATTCCAAAAATACCTTTCTACACTATTTATTAGTTTAAAAACAGATTCCTAGAATTGCAAATCTGATATTTGAAATTGGTTTGTAGACAAGAAATTGCCTATATAAGAGGTTCCATTTTCAAGAAATCCAACATTTGAAAAACTATCTTAACCACTTACAGTTCCATTCTGTTAAAATACTTTTGTACCCTTTTCGATTATAAATTAGTTACCTTGGACTTAAAGCGCATTTAAAAGAATTATTTAGAGATAACAGAAAAAAACTATAAATATTTTGAAGAACCTGTTTTTAAAAAAATACCAATGATGGCTAAATGTACTTTGACATCACACCACTCTTTATTCTTAATGGTATTCTAAAAAGTTTTCTAGGGTTTAAGACGCAAATTATTAAACCATTTGAAGATTTGAATCGATTATCGTTGATGTTCATTGCCTACACATAACCAAAAACAATTTATAGAAATTTTTTCTAAAAATACCAACGATGGCTAAGAAAGTTTTGACATTAAACTACTTTGAATTCTTTATTTTAATTAGTATTGAAAGTCTGAAATCTTCATATATCTGGAATCTTTTAATCCTTGTCCACATATAAACCAAAAATTCTATAGAAATTTCCAGTCTATTATTTTAAAATTTTAACCATTTTTAAAAGTTTCTTGACAGGTCCTTTCTATTATATTATTAAAAAAAATTAGTTTCTTGTAATCAATACGAATTAAAAGATGAAGAATGCGATAAATTAAACAATTTAGAGTTAAAATCTTTGAATCGATGATTGTTCCAAAAATCTATAGAAATTTTTATACCATTTTAAACAAGTTTTAACGATGACCCAAAGTATTTTAACATCATATAATTTTAAATTTCCTCAGAATGCATTAGTACCATTTCTTTCGGCCAAAAATATTTTGAGAGCAAAAGAAAACCAAATAAAAACTTTGTTACCTACCTATGTATATTGATTGCTTTGATTCTGAAACTTAATCTGTTTCATTTCCTTATTTACTTTAAAAAGACGAATTATAAATATTTGCGACAAAAGACAAAAATGACCTCATTTTGTATTGTATCAATATGAAGTTAATGTTTTCTTTTCAACAGATCAAATCAATTTAAAATTTGTTCAAAATTAGTGTTCAAAAATCCGTGAAGTAGCTTTTGAAAGGACCAGATTATTTTCCTTTCTTAATAATTTATGATCTTTAAGGTGCTTCTTTAGAATAAAAACAAAATGCTTAATAACTATTCTTTAATTATTACCCTTTAAGACTATTTCAAACCTCCTCTTAATACTTAAAGTAAAAAAAAAATAGATCATAAAAAGTTTTTTTTTTTTATATATATTTAACTGTTTTTCTTTTGTTGTTTAATTTGCATAAATTATGCACACAATATGTTGCTCGATTTGTTTGCCATTTTTTTTATATATGTATATATATATAGATAGATTTAATTTTTAAACTAAACTCACTTAAAGTTGAATTAAAAGTTATACATAATTTTTTTCTCTTCGTTTTTTCTCGTTTTTTTTTACAGAATTTTTCATACAGTTCCCATTGTAATTGTTATATAATTCGCATTTGTAAAAATAAATCGCTTCTTATTTAATATAATTTTGGGTTGTATTTATATGTATATATAGATATATTTTGGAAATACTTGGAATGCACAAAAATAAATTTTGGTAATCTTTGTGGGTTTTGTGATTTCGAATAAATTTCATATAACAAAGAAACCAATACAACATACTATATATATCTGCATATATATGTATGTATTGATAAATATATATATATATATATATATATATATATATATTTGTATATATATTATATTTTGTTTTTAAAGCCATTAGGTTCGGTAGTGAAATCCTATTTGATATAAATTGGTACATTTCAATTAGGTCTATGCATAATTAAC
Source organism: Drosophila neocordata (assembly GCA_018903615.1). Classification (NCBI taxonomy): domain Eukaryota; kingdom Metazoa; phylum Arthropoda; class Insecta; order Diptera; family Drosophilidae; genus Drosophila; species Drosophila neocordata. The sequence continues at coordinate 85,377 of JAEIGI010000002.1, forward strand.
ATTTGTTTCTGCTTTTTCTTTTGTTTTCCCATTGAATTTTAAAGGTTTACGAAAAATTGTTTTGTTTCGTTCTTGTTTAATTAAAAATATATATATATGTATGTGAATATTTTCGTTTTTTCCTTTGTATTTTTGTATATGTATAATATATATATATATGTATATCTATATAGATTTCAATAATTGAATAATTGGACCATTTGTTTTGTTGTTGGAAAAGTTCATTTGTTGTTTCTGTTGCTGCTGTGGCTTGGTAATTTTCTAATAATTAGAGTTAGTATATCTATTTTAATATAGATACTCTTGTTCCGCACAATTCCCAATAAAATATATATATATATCTATTATCAACTAAATATTGATGCAACAATTTGTTAATTATTTATATAGATTTATATATGTATGTATGTACTTTGTTTAAAACGCTTTACAAATGTGGCTCGACCAACTCGTTTCGTTGCCCGTTTGCTTAGGCTGTCGTTATAGTATTGTATTTTCTCTTAATTATATGCATATATATAAATTTAATTTGATTCTCCTTTTTTAACTTTTTACTAATTGAATTCAGTTAACAATTGGTTGTTGTTTTTGTTGTAGTTGTTGCTATTGGAACGCCATATATATATATATATATATGTGTAACTATAAGTGCTTTATTGCCTTGCTTAGCAAAATTCGTTAGGATTTCCGATTTATATAAATATATATTTTGGGTTATGTAGAGCTAACTTTTTAACTTGGCCCCTTTTTTTAAATATTGAAGTTAATGAAGGATTCGGTTATGTACATGGTAGCAAATATTGTTGGCTAACTGCGCTCAGTGCACAGCATCGATATCTCGCTGGGCTCGTGAAATTTTCAATTTATCCTTAGGTGTATTATCCTCTCCAGACTCTAGAGCAAACATTTTCATCTTTTCCTTGAATGACAATTTCTCGGGAACACCATCACCGGCACGTTGTTGTTGCTGCTGTTGCTGTTTCTCCGCCAAACGACGCTGTCGTGGATCTCTGTAGAAACATTATAAATATTTAAATAAACGTAATGTTTGATGACCTAAATTGTTTATTTCTACCCACCTATAGACCTCTTGTGCACCTATAACTCCAGGAGTTGATTGCACTGTGGTATTCCAGAGGGCTGCATCTGGTGTAGATGGCATTGAGGGTAGCATGGAGGCATCAAGATTATACTGCAAAAGATGGGTAAAGTTATATCATTTCATCTTGATTTTTTGTTTGATTCCTCTACTTACACTAGAATCTTCCCTTATGGTATCCAAATCCAAATGCTCCAGTCCATAGTTATCCATTAGATATTGCTGTTGTTGTTGCTGCTGTTGGGTATTATTCTCCTCATCATGGAAGCTCACTCTTTTGTTATCCCTCTGCATTTGTGGTGGCAAAGGTGGTGGCGGCGTTCCTCCCAAACCCAATCCTAAGCCCTGAATCATCCCAGTGTTGGCCGATACATAAGCAGCATTCAATTCCATAGCACTGATAGGAGATGCCTGCATTGTATTGTTGTTGTTGGTCAAAATCTGATTGTTATTGTTTTGCGTGTTTAACAGAGAAGCCTTCTTAATCTCCAGATTATTGGTGGCCGTTTTCAAAAGGCCCATAGATGCATTGTTAGTGGGATTGGTGGTGGTGGATGAAGAGGATGTGGTATTTCCACCTCTCAGTTTTTGCTGTGACATAATGAGATAAGAACTATTACGTTCTGGTGGCGGTGGTGGAGGCACAACAGCGGAATCCAATGTCTCATTATTGTTATCTTTATCCAACATGGATAGATGGGTCATTTCCTTGGCCAAACTGGATATGGGATGCTCTGTATGCAAATGCCGCTCATCAGCGAAACTTGCTGACTTTTGTGACTTTGATGGGGATGAGGGTGCTGCACCGGTTCCACCTAGACCACCAGCTCCTCCTTCCGAATAGCGATTATGCTTGAGTATACTCTTGGGCTGAGTTTGCTGTGTGACTGGGGGTGGAGGTTGTATGTCTGCCATTGGCGCTGGTCCTGGACTCGATTCAGTAATTTCAGCCAGTTTAATCTCCGTCTGGCGATAAGTGGTGAGGGGCGTTTGTATGGCACTTGAATGTTGCTGTTGTCCACTGCCAGTTGTCAAACGGATCAGTTCTTGCACATTGTTCTCTTTGTCATATTGCTGCTCTTGATCCTGATCCTCCTGCTCTTGCAATTCCTGAGCACGTCGTTCAAAATCACGTTCCAAAATCAAGGTCTTCAGTTGCTCCTCTTGTTGAGGAGAGCGTGAGATCAGCTGGCTTAATTCATTGATTTGCTGTTCCCGCCATTGGCGTATGTGTTCGCGTCTCATTTCCAAATCTTTCTCACGCTCCTCACGTTCCCAAGGATTGCTGCCAGTGTGCTGGGATGGACGATTGGCTTGCAATGGATTACCACCGGGTACATAGCTACCCTTAGGTGGATCCAAAGTGCTAGCCACATAATTCATGCCAGGTGCTAACTGCTGAGTGGCCTTATACAAAGGATGTGTGGCAGTTGGTGGTAATGGTGGTTTATCTTCAGCCAACAGATGATGAGATAATCTCTGTTGTTGCGGCTTTGGGGCAGTTGAGGGTGGAAGAGCACTTGGTTTATTTGGGGATTGAAGTGCACCCATCGGTTTCGGTGGCAATGCAATAAAATTGGGTGAAGGTTGCTGCTGTTGTTGCTGTTGCAGCTGCTGAAGTTCGTACAGTGTTGTTGGTGTTGGTTCATGTAGCTGACTGCGTCGAGCTTGATGATATTCGAGAACACCGTTTGGATAGCCTCCAGCAAAGTCATTGACATTTTGCATACTTTGACTGCTGCTCATTGGAGCCAGTTGCTGTTGCTGCTGCTGTTGATGTTGTTGCTGCAAAGTATGATGTTGCTGCTGCTGTTGTTGATACATATTGCTGATATTCGGCATAGATGGTGCCAACATTTGTTGCATGCGTAATGTATGCTGGAAATTTGGTTGGCTTTTACCGCGATTGTTTAAGGTTAGTTGTTGTTGTTGCTGCTGTTGTTGGCCATTTAGGTTGCTACTACTGTGGGCAAATTGCTGCTGCTGCAAGGCATGTTGCTGCTGCTGCTGCTGTTGTTGTTGTTGAAGTTGCTGCTGAGCAGTTTGTTGACTATGATAGTAGGCGGAAACGGGACGACTGGGTGGTAAATTACCAAGCTGTTGCTGGTATTGCAAAGGCTGTTGCTGTTGTTGTTGATGGTGCTGCTGTTGTTGTTGTTGCTGAGGTGACAGTGTGCCGGCGGCGGCAAGCGGGGAATTGCCATTGTAATTGCTCATGGCGGCATGTGAGGACATGGGCGGTCTACAAAAGAAAAAATCCAAACTCATATTAACTCGTGTCCACAATCTGGCATAATTATAAAAAGTGTCCCAGTGCCGTGGGTGGAGATTGCTCATGTGCTTCCGTGTATATTTCTGTTTGTATGTAAGTGCGCGAAAGAGTGTGTTTATATGGTGTTTGCGTGTGTGTGTGTGTATGGGTGGGTCCAATTATTAACATTAACAGAGAATACTCATACGATAATTACTCACGTACATTTCTCATTTCTACTAGTTGATATTCACTTTTAATGGGTATACAACCATAAAGCAATTTCTTTAAATGTAATGTCATCCTAGGAATTACACAGAGGACATGTAAGAGAGACAACAATTTAACACACACAGATACACACACACACGGTAATACACAAACCCACACATATAGCCATTGGTAACATCAATTATTTAAATGCCCAAGAGATTTAACCAAGAGGATTGCCGGTACACATGCTCGGATAATTGTCATATCACTGAATAATTTACAGATTTTTCCCCACTTGAGTGCAAAAACTGTGATTGAAATACAAAATTTGGTAAGGAGTGGAAAGGACTTGCTTTAAGGATATGTTATTTATCTTATTCTGAGGCTAACAAATGGTACAATTGATTAAGATTTCTACTTTATCAAATATTAAACAAATCTAAAGGATAAATTTAATCTTCCTAAAGATGTTTGTATATAGACGAACCGTTTAACAGAATGTCCAAGAAACTTTCCTAAGATGTTTAGTGTTGAGTAATTGAATATAAATGTTATGATATACTGAAATTAGAAATACTTTCCACTGTTAAGTAAGAGATAATTTAGGCTGTTGTCCTACTATCATATTAAAATATTATATAATTTCAGAACAGAACTTGCTATTACATAAAATTTCTAAAAGAATTGACTAATCAAAAGCCATTTCTAAACAGATTCTATTAAGATTCTATCAAAAAGTCATTCCATCTGTGTTTTTGCAATTGATGTGTAGCCAGGACACGACCACAAAAACCAAACCAAATCAATGAAAACGTAAACGATTTTCAATGTTCTAGCGAGAGAAACTGAAACTGAAATTTTAAATAGTCGTACCTTGACCGCTGTAAACCACACACACACACAATGGACAACCACCCACTGACAGCAATCAATGCTCGTATACATATACATAGATGTTACATACCTTTCGTTTAAAATCGGTTGGCTTTGATTTTGGGCACGATATACGCTCAGATTTTGATAGAAGCCTTGTTCGTTGCCGTTGCCGTTGCCATTGCCATTTGCATTCGCCAAACCATTTCCCATTCCATTTGTATTCGCATTGTTGTGGCTGCTGCCATTTGGCTGACCAGTGCCTACTCCTCCTCCAATGCCCATTGTTCCTGCTGTTGTATTGTTATGTAAACTGTGCGTGCTGCGTGATTTGGAATTGGCCAAAGCTAGAGTTTGTGGTAAAAGAAGAGAAACCAAAAAAACAGATTCAATTAGAAAAACTGGCTTAACTATCGATTAAACTTGAAAACGAAATCTCTGAAAATGGGGAATGGTGAATGGATGGATGGTGTGCAATACACTTACATATGGTACCAGATCCCGTGTGATGATGCAAAGCCGGCACCGATTTGCTATTGGGCAGGTGTGCAGCTAAAGGATTAAGGATGCTACTATTACTGTTGCTGATGTTGTGACTGTTGTTCAAGTGCTGGCTAAGACTTAGACTATGTGCGGTGGCATGACCACCGATGCCGCCGAGAGATTTGGTTGATTCGGCGCCACCCATGCGAGTTAGATCGCGCTCGGACATGCGTCGATTACCTGATTACATCAATCCATCCAAATAGTCACATTATATAGATTTGTGCATGGGAGAATTTAAAGGGGGAGAGAGAGAAACATAAAGAATGTGAGATTAAGAGGGAGAGAAGAGGGGAATGATAGTGTATTTTAGTATTTTTCATATTAATTATATTCCATGTGGAGTGCTTGTTAAAATGTTTAATTAAATTTAAAATACAACATGCATAAAATCAATGGGATTTAGGGAAGAAAGGAAGGTGGCATTAAAGCCATTGAATTATTTACATGGTTATATTGTATACAACAAAAGCCAATTGTTATTTTAGTTGGGTAATTGAATTACATTTTAAAATGCTGCAAACAACAATGAAACAAAAAGTGAGCAAAAAAAAACAATAATAGCCAATAAAATGAAAATGGAAACCTTCAGCAGACAAGCGGTCAATCGATTAAAAGCCAATTTACTGACAAATGTAAAAAAGAGAAAACGCATTCAATCCAATGAATGAATGGACTGCTGAATATTTCATAAACAAAGAAAATTCAATTCGGAAATTAAATTAAAATCTTATCAATTCAACAATTGCACTAAAATACAAATCCTTTTACAATGAATTCTTTAATAAAATTTAAAAAAGGAAAATTCAACTAGTAGATAAATTCTATCTATCAAAATCACGCAAACAAATTGTTGTCTGAGGGTAAACCAAAATGTTTTTCGTTAAGGAAAATATTTCATTTCACTCGTAAATGAAATCAATTTCAGTTAATTTAATGTTTAGTTTTCTATTGATTCGATTAAAGATTGAACTCTTCAAATACTTTTACATTTTGGTAACTAAAAGTCCATTTCTTTGGCATTCTGCGGTTTACCTTACTAATTATACCCTTTCACAGGGTCCGTCTCCGTCTGTCTGTTTCTTCGCATAAAATAAATCTTAAATTTTAAGCTATATGGATGAAACTTGGTAGATAAGCTCTTTGATTATTCAGGTAGATAAAGTATGAAAATCAGTCGGATCGGACATCTCTAAAATATAGTTAATTGCCTTTAACTTCCAAAAAATACAACAAATTTCAACGGATAGTATGTTATAGAGAGAAAAAGCTTATAAGTGCGATTGATGGCATATAAGCGGGCTCCCTACAAAATATTTTGGTGGTGTAGTAGGTAATATAGCAGGCAATCTATTAATTTTTATTTAAATATTTAACATTTTGATGAGACAGAAAAAAAATAGTTAATTAGTCTAGAACTGCAAGGGTATACAAACTTCGGCAAGTCCGAAGATTTTTTTTATCTCAGATTGTAATTTAAATCAATTTATATTATCAAAAATCAAAACTTTTCAGTTTACCCTCAAATCTAATAAAGAAAATAAAACTATTCACTATCTAACAATTCTCTAATTAAATGCTAAAAATTTACATAAACTAAAAAATTAGAGGTCAACTAAGTAATTAACTGAAACAATCAAACAATCCTTTAAATTACAACAACGAGAACCTTGGTGCAGCACATTTAGGTAGTCAACTCTGAGGTGGTGGATGCGTTGTTGCTGTCGTTGTAGTTGTCGAGCACTTTGCTTCCATTCCAAGTCCATTATCAACTTCATCAATTCTATTAGCAGGCATTTCAAGTACATTACAACAATGCGAACAACAGCAGGGTAAGGGGGAGTTACCATCACCATCACAGCCAACACCAGTGCATGAGGAACAAGAATCGACATCCGAGTAATCATATGTTGTCGCTGATGCATCCTGTTGGCAGTAGCTATCCTCCTTATTTGTGCTGCTGCTGCTGGCCAGAGACATCAGCAGCAATTTGGCTGTAGAGGGCGGTGAGATGGGGCGTGGTTGGCAATGATGGTGACGATGATGGTGATGAAGATGACCATGTTGTGGTCCTTGTATAGCTTGCTGTTGTTGTTGCTGCTGCTGCTGTTGTCGCTGTTGTTGCTGATGGCGTTTCATTTGCCTCACACTGGCAACCTGACGATTGCTGCACATGACACTACGCCGGCAGGTTACATGACGAGAGAGTTCCTGCTCCTGCGTTTGTTGTTTCTCTTTCTCTACTTCTTCCACATCCTGACAGCTGTCATAACATTTAAAGCTGGAGGTTTGACCCTCTTCATGCTCTTGTTGCTGTTGTTTGTTACCTTTACAATGCCCACAGCAAGGGCAATCACATGAATTGCTGCCGTTGCCAGTTTTTTCTCTTGACAACTTTATATCATAATCTTTGCCCGAACTACCAAATAGACTCCATTCTTTTAACTGTTTAAGTATATTACCCTGTTCATTTTGACTTAGCCTAGATTCAAGTTTTGGATTTAATGCTGAAGTGGATTTGGATTTATTTTTCATAGTGTTATTGGTGTTGTTGGTGTTGCTGCTGCTGCTAGCAATGGGAAATGCAAAACTCTGATTGGCATTGAAATAATTGGCCATTTCTCGCACCTTTCCTTGACCCAAGGGAGGCAACAATAGATGATGATCATGGGGACAACTGAGATTCACCTGACTGGAAGAGCGTCCTGGGCGATTGGTTGAACGTATGATTTTGGTATCAATATCATTTTCGGTGCGATTTTGGGTGCTTGTATTTACATGATTAATTAGATTAGTGCAGGAACTTTCAATTTCACATAGATTAGGAACTTTGTGAGACCTTTTATGGGAACGTTGAGTATTGAGTTGACGTTGAATGTTGTTGCTGTTATTATTATTATTGGATTGACGGATTAGGGGCATGCGTTCAATGGACTCACTAGATGATCGCTGACTATTCGAACCAGAGCCATCAGATCCATAACCTGCCGAACTAGCCGAATTTGTTGATCTTTTGCTATTGAGTTCACGACGAATCTTTTGTATCAACGGCATACGTTCGTTTAACGACTCGGATGAAGAGGAGGCACCAGCCGTTGATAGCTTACTAATGGCATCATGTGTATGATATTTCCGATCGATCTTAGCGCCACTCGTTGTTGGTTGTTCAAGATCAAAGCTTACTGTCTTTCTATAACCATTCGCTGGACTACGTTTCGTAGTGGTTCCAGAAGAAATAGTAACAATGGGTGGTGGTGGCGGTGTTGGTGGTTTTTCATCATCTTCATCATCTATAAAAGGTATATCATCGGAATCGGCCACAGAGGCAATCCCCTCTTCATTTAATGGCTGATGTGCCTCTGTATAGGCAGCAAAATTCTTAAATGACTCTTGTGATGTTCTTACAGCTGAGCCTGGTTCCTCCTTTGTGGGCTCATCCTGATATTCTTCTATATAGATGGAAGGTGGTGGCGTATGACGCAATGGTCTCATTGGACTGAAATACTGATTAGCCACTGAAGGTGCATTTTGCTGTTGCTGGTAATAATAATTTGATGAGGAACTTGGACCACCACCTAATCGTTCATTTGATAAATATAGACTGCTAGCTGATCTGGCTATGGGTCTAGTGTCTCTATAACGCGGATCTATATGCAACTGATGGCCCATGGCGCATAGTTCCTCCTGCAGACAAGAGGCACTCAGACGACGGACTGGCGGCGATGCGGAACGCATACAGGCAAAAGATTCACGGCGACTGCGATTAAGACTATCATCCGATATGGAATTGTTGTAATATCGATTCTGTTGCTGATACGATGAATGGCGACGTTGTTGCTGCTGATGTTCTTGCAGAAAGTTGTTGCTCATTGGAGCTTCTAGCGGTTAGCATGTTAAAAGGATTTGGGGAATCGAGGGGTTTCAGTTACATTGGTTAGCTTACACAACTTTTGATCAGTGTGTGTGTGTGTATATGTATATGAGTATTGTATGTATATGTGTGTGAGTATATCAGTGAGCGAGTGTGTATGTGAGTGTGTGAGTTCTTAGCCTTGTACCCAAACACCTGGCAATAATCTGATCTAGATGGCTGCCTACTCACCACGCTGTATAACTGGACTTGGCTGTTGGAGCAACGTGGCCAGGCCATGATAAATGGCACCCTGTTTGGCCACTTCCAAACTGACTACAGGTCCGGTACGCACCAGATAATCAGCAGCTCTGTTAACAGAAAGACGACAAAGAAAGGATATTAAAATCGCTGAGTTTATCTTTAATTTAAATTGTCTTACCTCTCTTGTGTAATGCCTATCAAACTTTGTCCATCAACGCGCAATAGTTGATCTCCAGCTTGTAGCCTTCCATCGGCATCAGCTGCTCCTCCGGGCACTACACTCTTTATATAAATACCCAGACGCTCTTGGCCAGCTCCTTTAGCCGCCACAATGGATAAACCCATGCCATTGCTATTCTTATGCAATTTAATCAATTGCAATTCGGGTTGGGGTAGCTTATTGGACATTGAGCTGGAACTGCGAGCCTGAAAACCAAATAAATCATTTATAGAACACAACTAAAGGAATTCTGTTATAATTAAACTAAAACTTACATTAAACTGATGCATATAAACAGTCCAAAGACCAATTGATGTGGGCTGGGCAGCCAAACGGCACATTCCCTGCTGTTGTAGGGGATTAAGGAAATCCACAAGACCTGTGGGTATGCCACGAACAACATCACAACTGAAGCCATCGTCTGGCAGCAATAAAGCCAAATGCAATTCGGGTGATTCCTCTAAACGTACTTCCCGGCCATCGGCACGGGTTAGTTCATCAGCCACCGATTCGGCCATACGTATCGCTGTGTCTACCAAATTACGTGGAATCTTCTCCTGCTGCAGTAAAGCAGCCATTTGCAGGGAATTCAAACGGAAGCAAGAGCAGGCCAATTGTTGAATTTCCTCCACCGAAGATTTCGGAGCTTGTAGAAACTGAGCACACTGATTGATCTTAGCCAGATGACAATCGGCAGCCAATTCCAAACCCTGACGCTCTGCCCAAAGCTCTAACAATTGCAAACGCTCAATCATCACCTTACCCCAATCACCAGTACACATATGCGAATTGGCCACAATCTAAATAAAAGATAAAACAAAACTCTAATTAGTAGGAGATTCACTTTAAATGGAACCCCTTAAGGGGTCGCTCACCGTATTGAAACATATGACATTAATGTAGTGGAATAATTGCGAGAATAACTGTATAGTTAAAGCTGCATTAACTCGACAACGTCGCAATAGAGCCATAGCAGAACCCAATACAGTTAACACTAATCCTGCTGCTGAATCATGATCTATGGTCTCCGATAGAAATTGATTTAATGTCTGTGACAACTCCAGGCGAAAGCAATTGACCAAATTACGGAATGCAGTCTGTACAGCTTCGGCCAATACCTCTTGGGCCTGTACACTGAATGCACTAATGTGACGATCCGATTTAAGAAAATGCAAAAATTCGGAACTATTTGCCATCCAGAAGGCTAAAATTCTTGGATCCGTATATTGCTCTTGGACCACACTATAAACCAAATTAGCCACATGATGTAAAAATATGGTCAATTTATGGGCACGTTCTGTAGGTTGAAGTTCTGGACGGTAATGAGTTGAGGCGCGATATCTAAAAATAAAAGAAAATGGCAAAAGAAAAACTATATTACTTGTGTGTCTTTATATATGTATGTGTGTATGTATAATGATTCTATTGATTTTCTTGTTCTTCATTTGTTGATGTCGCCAGCAGAAGAGAGAACAATGACAGTTTGCCTGCTGCTATTTCCTGTCGCCTGTCTGTCAGTTCATATTAATATTAATAGCACACAAATTGGGTCAGGAGCCAAGATAAATCATCATAATTGATAATGAATTGCTGATATAAGTTCTAGCTATCACAACAACTACACTAACATATGGGGGGAAAATGAAGAAAGTCGGTCGTTACCCTTCCCAGAGTTAAGAGTTGGTGAACCGAACCATTCATCTTCACATGTCTGCCGGCATCTATACAATAGAAAGCAATTCAAGAACCTATTGATTTTGGTAATTGAAGGTTGAATGTTAAATGCTTTCCCCAATATTAAGGTGAATTTAGATCAAGTTGCGGAAGTTAAAGGATAATCAGTATAGATAGATTACATGCCATTATTGTTTAAGTATCTATATTCAATCTTAATCAATGTGGAGTAGTAATTCTCTCTCCTTAGAAAGGGAACAAAAAGGTCATGCTTTAAAGTTTTCTCTTTTATAAAAGAGATTTCTATGACATTGTCCTTGGGGAAAATGCTTTCAAATTTTCCAATTTCTTTTTTTTTTTGTTTACTAACTTAATTAGTGCTTGGCAAAGCACTTTAGTTTTAGTTTTTAGTAGAGAGCAAATAACATTGGCATATTTAAGTACCAGCAGCATGCGCCAGGCATCAGTCAAAATTAGTGTTCAAATCCTACAATTAGTTTTAGGAGAGGGGGTTAAAGTGGGTAGGGGGGAGAACAAACACCAACCTGGCACACAAATAAAGCGAATATACTGGAGCCAATTTAAAATGCGGAACATTCACATCCAATTCGCTTATAATGTGACGTAGAAACAATTCCTGATGCGTTTCGGGGAATTCCAAAACAGCCGGCAAAATTGGTTCTTGTCCTTGGCCATCTCCTGTAGAACTGGCACCAGCTAAAAGACCAGAGCCAGGCATTTTAGGGGACCTAAGAAAAATTAAAGAAAGTGGAAAAAAGGGGACAAGAAAATATAATATGTTAATAAGTTAGTAATACGCTTAAGAAACATTTAAAAAAAAAAAAGGAAAAAGAAACATCGTACAAAAAACAGTCAAAGCAAATGAAAATTGAAATTTCTTATGGAAAAAAAATGAAAGGAAAAACAACTTAAGCGAGCACACAAAAAGGAAAACACGAACATTAAATTTGATTATGTAAGTGAGTGAAAATTGTGTAAGGGAAATTGTGTATGAGATTTCTAAAGTGAAAGAGAGAGAAAGAGATAGATTTGTATTGTTTTCCCTGTTGAGTATGGAAAATTTTCTTAAAGATTTTATTAATTATTAGTTTAGAGATTGTTTCGCCACGTTAGAACTTACCTATCTTGACTATTGGAACCACCTGATTTCATGCTCGATATAGATTTAGTTTCATTCTCCAAGTTACCCTCAAGACTTTGGCCATCAAAGGCATTGGATGAGTTAACCATGCCAGCCTGTTGATCCTGTGGATTATGCTTACTGTCCACCACATCTCGTAGAGAGTTCAATGGATGCTGCTGTTGCTCATTGGTGTTGCTTAAATGAAACCCACTTATAGATGATTGATTTGCCATCGATGATGATGATGGCTGCTGCTGCTGTTGCTGATGTTGATGATGTGGCTGTTGCTGCTGCTGCTGCTGCTGTTGTTGATGATGATCATATTCACTTTTATGCGTCTGCAGCAAATGAAAATAAATGCTGTAAAAATTTGCCATTTTTGTCAATTTATACATTTTCCTTGAACTTACCGAACTTAAGGCGCCATCCTCATCATTCCATGAACCCGGCGAAGTTGGTGAACGGCTACAGATGTTGTTGTTGGCAATTGGCATTTGTGTGTGTGTGTGTATGTGTGGGTATATATATGTATTTATGTGTGTGTGTGCAAATTGTTTTTTTGCATTTATTTGGTATGTTTTTTTGTTTCGGTTTGGTGAGTGCATGAGATTAATGTTTTACACAAACAATAAAAACAAACAACACGTAACGAACAGGGCAACAACAACAGCAATAATAATAAGAAAATTGGCACAGAAAAAAAAAGAAGCGTGTAAATAAAAACAAAAACAATTGTATTATAAATAAAAATGAAATGCAAATATTTAAGCCATGTAGATTAAAACATTAAATTCATGAAATTCATTTTTCGAGCCCAAAAGCTAAAATTTCCATCCCTGCCCCACTCTACTCTCTGTCTCTCTCTGACAAAATTTATGTATGCAAAAGGAGAATATGAAAATAGTCCCCCCGCAAAACACACTTAGCTCCATCTTCTCTACTCTTCCTTTTTACTTGTCACCTGTCTTTTCTTTTCATTCTGCCTCTTCTTTTTCAAGTGGTAAGTGCACCACATCTTCCATGTCAAAGGAGGATTACTCATCCAACTGGCTTAATACACCTGACTACATACATCTTTGTGTGTATGTGTGAGCGTGTATGTATGTGTCTTTTATTTATTTATACTTCAACATAAGTTTAATATGTAGTAAATTTACAGAAGATGTTTAAATTCTTTTCTACTAACGTTTTAATTAAACAAGAATATAATAATAGACTTGTATATAATAAATTTTTTCTCCTTTTTCTTGTAAAATGTGTAAGTAAAATGTTATCCTAACTTACTAAAATACATTTTTCCTTAGTTTTACTCACCCTAACAAAAGCAAGATTTAGATTTCCTTTCACAGAGTTAGAGATAGTTGAGATTTTTTTTTTAGTATCGCATTACGAAGACGATTAAAGAGGAAACAAGTAAAAGGATAAGGCACTAAAGGGCACGTTTCTTAAACTTGGCTTTTCATATTTCTAACTTTGATATATTTTTTCAATTAAAATCTTTAAATTATCTAGAAACTAAAGTTTAAGTCTTATATAACAATTTTTTAACATCTAAGTTGCATATATTATAATTTTATTCCAATCTTTTGTTAGCCCCATATATTTTCTATCTATTTTCTTCTTTTAAGCCTTTTTATTACTATTTCTATTTGCTATTCTTCACCCAATCTTAATTTTATTTAACCTTTAAGCAAACTCTACAAAAAGATATTTAACGTTTTTATGTAAACTTAAGCTTTTAAGCCTTTTTTACTCTTTCCCTTTTGGTACACTTTTTGCTTGCATTTGTACATACCTTTCGTATAGACATGCCGAGTCCAATTGGGATTGCGACAAGGCCAAATTGTAGCGACCATCTGTGGGTGAGTCCAGGAAGCGATATGAGGCCACACGTCCGAACATTACAACCGAGCCGTTCTGCAAAAAACCAAAAAAGGACAACAAACAGTAAAAGAAAGAGAATTAAAATGTGTAAGAGGAAAGGGGGTGGGGGGGAAAACGGTTACCACATCATATAAAATGTAATTAATGTTGAGGTTGAGCCGGGTTCTGATGACATTAAAAATTCATTTAAAAGCATTCACTTAAGTGATTTAATAAATTGTAATTAAGTTAAGTAATTGCATACATATATGTATATTTACATATACATATATATCTATATATATATTTACTGTTAAATCACAAGAACTGGGTGTAGAGGGAGAGCAACCGAAAGCTTGAGAGTTTTATGTGTAAACCGTATGACAGATTGTGGGGCACTAAGGCACAAATCAACTAAGAATATTTGGGGCGTTTCAGCATCGATAAAGTGATAGATATATATATATATATATATTGTATTTAGAGGAAACAAGAGAGAGGAACAGCAGAACGCCCCTTTTCTCGCCCCCCTCATACTCGATTGGAAAATGTCAGACTAATGCTGATTAGCTTTTTTTTCGGCTTCGATTTGCATTTTTCTGTTTGTTTGAGTTTATTGAACCGCAGCCATTTTCCCTTCCCTTGCTTTAACATCTAACGCATACACTGTTATACTGTTATACCCTGTATTTAAAATGAGAAGAACAGGGCATATTTGAATTATGCAAATTTTGTATATTTATGTTATTAAATAAACAGAAAATGACTTTTAAACATAAAGAAAAACAAAACAAAAAACATTTTAAAATTGTTTTCCATATTAAAAACATAATTATGAATAAGGAAATTCAAGTCGAAAGACTAAATCGTTAACTTGGTTTGATTGAAGGGTATCCTCAAGTCGTATCGAGATTCTTAAGTTATTATTTTTGTAAATTACGCAAAAATTTATCATCCTTTGTCTGTCTCGCTTCTGCTTGAGAGTCGAGAGTACCGAGAGTCTCTGGAGACAGTTTGATATTAAGTTTTCTCTGTTTATTTGGTTTCGAATTCATCAAGCGGAAAGTAAAAAAAAACAACACAAAATAAAACCAAAATAAAACACAAAAGTTTGCTAATGCGTGAGAACGCCAAAAAGTGAACTTGATTCATTTGCTATTTTTGTTTGTGTTGGTTCTGTTGGTTGTTGGGTTTTTGCTTTTGTTTTATGTTTGGTTTGTTGAAAAGTTGTCAAAACAAAAGATAAATCAACTAGTCAAAAAGGTTTGAGGAGTGGAGGAATCCATAATATATATGTATATATACATATAATATATGTGTATGATGCGATAAAGTGACTCAAAACGGAAGTTGATAGTGAACTTGAAAATGTAAAATGAATAAAGAAAAATTGCAAACAAATGAAATAAATTTTAAATTCATTTTGCGAATTTCACAGAAATTGAACTTTATAAAGAACTCAGCTACTGCTTATGCGAAATTTTGTTAATAGAAAAGTTAATGAAATTTTTTGTCCCTTTAGAAATGTTTATTAAAATTTTGAACCTATTGAAAGATAACAATGTCAATATACAAATATCATTTGCCGGCAAAAAAGGTAAAAAAATAACACTTATTATTCCGATAGTGTCTATATCTTATAGTACTGTGATTCGATTAATTCTTAAACATGGCAAACATAGACATCTAAAAAGCTTATCAACCAAGTTTTACACTTATAGCTTAAAATTTAAAACCCAAAAAGGGCAAAGAAACAGACAGAAGGGTATACGAACATAGCTATATTAACTCGTCTATTAATGCTGACCAAGAATATATATATACTTTATATAGTCAATTTGTATTTTTTGAAGTGTTGCAAACATCTGACCAATTTTATTGTATCCTTTGTAAGGGTATAAAAAAAACTACCTATTTCTTTAGAAAAAAAATTTCAAACTGTTTGCGGAAAAAGTATTTTTCTTGACCTATAAACTTAAAAAACTAGACTTAGTACAAAACAACAAATCTTTCACTCTTCGTCTTTTCGTTTCTAAAAGATTCTACAAGTTAAAATCAAAGTTTCAAATTTAAAATTTTTAAAATTTTCTTTTTTGAAATAAATTTTGTTAAAGACTTTCACGGATTTCTTTCGAATGCCTAAAGGCAAAGGGACAGTTTGTGGTTCAACCCGTGGGCCACTAACAAATTTCAACGAAAATGTCAAAAGGGCGGCAACTCCAACAGCTGGTTAAGTCCACAGCGGACCACATTGGACTGATATGAGGAACAGGGCCAAGGTCAATGGAAAAACTTTTGCCTTTATATTGCTCTTCCTCTCTATTAGACTAATTAACCTAAATTGTATGTAATTAAATGATAATCATGATGATGACGACAACCACAATAATGATGACGATAATAATGTTGGTTAGACAAACCCGAAACACAAATGTGTGAAGGTCATAAGGAAAGTTTTCCTTTTTTTTTGTTTTTGGTATTTGCTTTTACTTTACTACTTACATGCAAAATGGTCGGTTGACTTATATGATGGCCATTCACAAATGTCAATGCATCCGTGTGCAGAGGCGTCACTGTGCAAACACCCTCCAGCAATGAGATTAGGCAATGCCTCGGCTGTATAGATGGACCGAAAAGTTGCAGACAATTCGTATTGGCCGAACCAACCTCAACCGGATCGCTGCCCAACTTGATGCGCCGTCCGCCATCACCGCTGTGTGTTACCTCAACCAGAACTGGTCCCTCACGATCACCACTCATATGATTGGCACCATTTGAAGTACCCAATGGTTTTTTCTTACGTCTTCTGGGCTGTGAATCCGCTGGTCGTCGTCGCACATGGAACATAATAGAGCCTGGAAAAACAACAGAAGAAATATTATAATATAATTTCTTAGATTTTCTCTTTTAAAAAGTTTCAACAATTTTCTACCAAAATTCATATTTTTATTAATTTTTTAATGCGTTAACTTTTGCTCCCTTCCACTTTTGTGTTGTAATAAAAAATGCAACAAAGCGGTGAGAATAAAGAAAATATAACGGGAAAAATACACAGCTAAACGAAGTTCAGTTATGCAAATACAACAGCAATTTTCTACGTTTGTATGATTGACATCTAAGTACAGTGATGTCCACAATTAAAGTACAATGAGAATAGTTAACACTTAGTTAACAGTGGAATTAAATTATTTTACTAACTATAAATTAAGGCCACAAAAAAACACTTGTTTTATATAAATATTCAAATATTTTCAATGTATAAATATGGTGACTTATAATGGCTGATCATCCTGTATAGTTTTATTTTTATAGCCTAACTTTCAGATAACATCTTGTAGAAAACTATTTTTATAGCCTAAGTTTGTGGGTTTGTTCTTGTTAATTACATTAAATTGTTCTAAATGATTTAGC
The DNA here is from genome assembly GCA_018903615.1 of Drosophila neocordata. Taxonomy (NCBI): domain Eukaryota; kingdom Metazoa; phylum Arthropoda; class Insecta; order Diptera; family Drosophilidae; genus Drosophila; species Drosophila neocordata. The sequence goes on from JAEIGI010000002.1 coordinate 102,782, forward strand.
AACAAAGAAATATAAAACTTTGACTATTTTCATTCGTTTTTTATAAGTTTGCAAAGGATAAAAAGAATCATCTCCGACTATATAATATATAAGTATATAAATTCATCACCACGATGAGCTAGGTTGATAAGCCCATGTTCGTCTGTCAATATGTGTGGATCATAAGTTAAAATATTAGACCTAGGCTAATTTTTTGTTGCAGACATTGTATATTTTGGAATCATCCCGATCGGATGACTATATATTATATAGCTCCCATACTTCTATCGTGACTATATCAAAAAGCTACCATAGGAACGAACCGGTCCAGAATATTTTAGATCAATAAATTGATTATTCGAAAATTTTATCAAAATTTTGTATTTATAAAAATTATATAAGTGCATAATAATATAAGAAAGTTATTATATTTACGCCAAGTTTTTTTAGAATCGGTTCACTAGGAACAATCGATCAAGAATATAGTTTGAGATAAAAACCTTGATTGTTATTTGTACTTTTGATATTCATATATAGAGAAATTCCTTTAGAATTTCAGCAGCCAGAGACTTTCGCTTTATCTTAAGTCTCGGAGATTTGACTACTTGTATAGACTTTGTTATAATTCCCCTAGTTTATATAGTAAGTGTAAAAAACAGTTTGCAAGAGTATTCAAACTTTGACTTTCAGTCAGACCATCCTTCTAGTATCTTTATTTGCTCTTTAGTTTTTCATTTTATTATACTTTCCCAAATCCTACTTTAATATTTAAATTGTGCTTTAATATTCAAGCTATTATTTATTGGCAAACTTCACTGTAGCCAATTCTGGCATCTCAAATCGAATCGCGTTGCATTAAGTCAGTTGACAGAAGAGAATCTAATCGAAATTCTGTCTGCATCATCAATTTTAGTTTCGACTATAAGCGCTATATACAGTATAAAAGATGAAAGATACAAAAAGCTAGAGAGATAAAGAGAGAGAAAGGGAGAAAGAAGCGAAATGTACTGACACTGACTGTAAATTTGGGTTAGAATATTTTCTATACATATTTTGCAATTTTGCAGCATACGACACACCCTCAAAAACAATCAAAAGCAACAACATACACATACCATACTATACTATAAATGTATATATATATATATATATTATATATATATCTAACTGTGTATTGTATATATCCAGTGTATAGGTTTCAGATGCATGGCTTCTGGCTGTGTTTTTAGTTCCGTTTTTGCTTTTGTTAGTTTATTGTGTACAGAATGTTTAACGAAGCATGCAAAATATGATGGCAGATTCCCACAGAGTTACGCCCCACCTTCCACCACAATGTTGGTGGACTACCCCCTCTCTCCCTCTCTTTGGGTAGCCTTCCTACTCTATACTTTTGTCCACATGCAGAATATGGCACAATCTAACATCTTTGGGCAAATTGCAACATGCAGCAACACTTAAAGAAAAAGTTTAGCAAGTTCAAGAGAAAATTTAACTGTGTTTATTGTATTTAAAACAAATAAGAAATACTAAATACTTTATTTAGATTATATAATAAGTTTTAGAAGCAAATATAACTGCAAATATTTTAAAGGAAAAGGATTAAATAACAAAAAACAAATCTTCCATTTCTTTTTTAAAGAAACGAATACAAATGTTTATACTTTATAATTTGTTCAAGTGTACTTCCCTTAGCTGCTCCTTTTATTTCTCTCTTACTCTCTCGTTTCTCTATCTCTATCTTTGGATATATGTGGCAAATAATCAAAATGCTTGCAGGCCAAATAAGGAATGCGGCTTCAAAATGTTGGCGCACATTTGGTCTCATGCATTGTTGAAAGGGAAGATGACATTAAATAAGAGAAGAGGGAGAGGGCGGCAAATGAATGAAGAAGTGCTTTAAACTTTAACAGTAAAAGAGAGGAGAGAGGGATACAATTTCACAAAACTGAACACAACAATGGTAAAAGCAAGTAAAACTGAAATAGGAAATATTTCTATTTCTATGGCACAAATACCTTTTCTACGAAACCAAAAGAACCACATTTGTTTCGGAGTTTTCTTTGTTGTTCATACAGAGTTTGACATTATATATGTATATATATATATATATATATTTGTTTTGTAGGGAATATAAACATATGTACACAAGAGACTCCATATATATATATATACTCTATATATGTGTTTTATAAAGCTTATCAGGCAGCATGATGTCGGTGTTGTTGGTTTATTTTCTTGTTTGCTCTGTCGAAAAACTTGTTAAGAACTTTTCTGCTCTCATTTTTCCTTCTTTTGAAAAAAAAAAAAAAATAAGAAATGTTAGCCCGGAAAACAAGCAGAATTCACAACTCAAAAGGGCAAATGAAAAACTTTTCAAAAACAAAATAAATAAACTAAAAAAAAAATAAATTAAAATTTATTAAGAAACGTAGAAACTAAACACAATATAAAACATTTACTTCAAGGGTAAAAAAAATTATTAAAAAATATTTATGAAAAGCATGAAAAGGTAAAAACTTAGTGGAGTTTTCTAGGGAAAATTGCATTTTCTATTAAATTAAAGATGCTAAAGATTTCTTTAGAGAAGAGAAAAGAAAATCTAAACAAAAATAAAAGCAAACCAAATAGGAAAATGAGAATGAGAAGATTTTACCATTTTAAAAGGAAAAAAAGAAAAACTAATAAAGGCAAGAGATCTTTCTCTGTCTTCCAATCTCTTTCTCTTCTTTCTTAGCCAAAGGACAACACGTTCACCTTTTGGCCTACGTTTCAATATTATTAATTCATTGTATAAATAATTTAGTTACTTATTCCATTTGTCAGACATTGAATTTAGCCCCCCGATTGTTATAGATACATGTGACATCTCTCCTACGAGTTTAGTTTCGATAATTTATGGTTTAACCGTTACGCAACATTTAACAACAAGTGTAAATCAATCAAGAAATTGGACATATAGACAAACAGCTAACAATATGGCTAACATGAAGAAGGCAACTTAAAGGACGCATTCAATTCAAATTAAATTAAATGAAAGAAGCAAAAACTTTTGTCCTTGACAATTGACATTTCTAGGAAAGGACAGACTGACAATTGATAAAGTGCAAGGCAAAAGAAAAGTTCGAAAAAAAAAAAAAAAAAAAAACATTTTAATTGTTTCAACTTTCAACTAGAATGTTGACACTGGCAAGCAACAAAGGGCAAGGGAGAGAGAAAAGGGTCAGCAGCCATGAAATTGATTTTAGCCAACAGCCAGAAACAACTAAGTGTGTGTGTGTTGGTGTGTGAGTGCGTGAATGTATGTGAATATGTGGGCCTCCTTTATTTCATTGTACTGGCACGTGGATAAGTGCGCATAAATTGGCAACAGAGCAAGGAAATAAAAAAACAACACACACACACACAGAGAGAGAGAACAATGCAACAAGAAAATTGCATAACGAGTTAAGTGCATAAAAGGGACACGGTGAGAGCAACAAAGAGAAGAGGAGAAGTAGGTGACAGAGGCAAATGTAAGAGGCTTTTAACCTACTACACAATCCACCCATTGAAACTCTCAGGTATCCATCCTACAGTCAGGTATCTGGCCAGGCGGCTACAGTCCTCCAATAGCCCCTCTTAGGGGTGTGTGTGTATATGCGTCTGCATGGAAATGGCCACCAAAGCTTTGGGTACATTAATTTTTATTAGCCCAGCATTTGTTCTAATGGCGGGCAAAGCTACTCGAGGAAGGACATGCCAAGGCATAAATAGGCAATAAATCAAGTTGAGCTTTAAGAGCAAAAACAGAAAAAGTACAACAAAAAAAAAAAAGAAACGACACACCTCGCCCCCCCGCTCTCTTTAAAAGTATGCAATGAAAAAGTGAAAAGCATTCACAAGAAAATCAATTTTCTCAACTTGAATTGATTTAACTTTAAGACAGAAGCAAAATTTCCATTTTGATTGAAATACTTTGAAATCTTTACTTAAATTCTTACCTGATTAAGTTTCTATTTTATATTATATTATAGCATGGATCATCATCATCTTCTGTTACTTAAATTCTCTAAATATTTTTAATCAAAGTAAAGCCATTAGTCTCTCTATGTTTTTTAATTAGCCTTATGCCTTGAAAAGTTTCACAAAATTTAATTAAAAGTAATTTGAAAAACAAAAATCAAAGCAACAAAATGAAAACTTTTACAACACTACCAGGCTCTCCCCCTCCTGCACTTTAGCACTTTAACTCAAGCAATATGAAATTTCTTCAACATAAAGAATCTTTTGTTTTGTGGCCTCTAATTGACTGAGATTGATTTTTAGTCATCGCACACCCTGTGCCTTTGTGACCTGGTGGCCTAGTGGTGGCTCTTAAATTAGCCAAATTAGTCGTAAAACGTGGCAAGATGTTAAAGGAAAACTCCCAACTTGCAATACATTACAAATTCAACACACACACATACATGGACAGCAAATGATGAAGAGGGTCTGGGAAAAACTTCTTGAAATGTGTTCACATTGTGTGCAAATTAAAACAATGAAAATTTAATGAGACAAGTTTTAGCTGCTGCCCAACTAACTAGCAACTTGGTAAAGTTAAATCCTTGTGGTAAGCAAAAAAAAAAACAACAACAACAACCCCAAAGGCAAACAATAAAAGTTCCTTTACAATTGTTGACTAAATTTTATTAGAGAAATACATTTGAAATAACTTTAAATGAAAAATATTTGAATTTAAAATTTATTTTCATTAAATTTTGTTAACAAAGTTGCAAACATTTCAAAAAGAGGCACATTAACAACAATTAAGGCAACAATAAACTTTAAAAAGTAATTAAATAAAGATAATCTTTATTTAGAATCAATTCAATCAATTTAAAACTCCATTAATTTCATAAATTCTTTTTTTTTTTTTATCTATCTGTTTCGTTTATATTATTATAATAATGTTAAATTCAACATTGAACAAAATCGTTTAAGAAAATATCATTATCTGTGGGGCAAGCCATAACAGCCAAGGAACCAACCAACCAACCGACCAAGTCAAGACAAGTGCCTGCCCAAAGCGGCTATCAACATTTTTGTTCTAGACAATTTGGCAGCAAAGAAGACAATAAAAAGTATATAATTGGCTACACACACACACACATACACACGCACACTTACACGCACACGCATTTAACCACAAAAGCAGCAAAAGACGAAAGAGAAGAGGAAAAAAAATATATAAAAAAACAACAACAATTTCTAAGTACATTGTTTGTATGTGTAAAGATAAGGCGTAGGAGAAGAAAGAAGAGTTAGTGGAATGGGTTGGCAAGAAGAAGGGGGAAATTGCTTTGGCATTTATTTGGTATGGAGACCAAAAGCTGATATAGCCCCATGGAACAAGTGAAATATGATTGGATGCTTGTCTTCGCTTCTTCTGCTCTACTGATTACAAAAAGTCCATGAAACAATTTTTTAAAAAATGTGTAAAAAAAAAAAAAAAAATATTGAAAAAATTATATTTGTATAAGGAAATATTTTGAAATTCAATCAAAAGCTGAGAAATGCAATATAGCTAAAAAAATATTTAATTTAAATAGGGAAAAACACAAAGAAAATTGGCTATAGAATTGATATTAGATATTAGTTTAGTTATCCTTTAATTCCAATTCATATAATTTATTAAAATTTACATCAAGAAAAGTTTAGTTTATTTAAAATGTTAAGCCATTCCTAGAGCATACAATATTCGTTAAACTTCTATCTCTCTTTTTATGACCTTTTCCGATGGGTTTTATGCATTGCAATTTGTCGTCCTGTCTGTCTGCCGGTTTGCCATTGACAGGACACTGTACTGACCATTTTGCCTTCTTCACAACCAAACTTCTAACAAAAAGGCAACAAAAAAAAGAAAGGAAAGAAAAAGCGTTTAAGTTTCTTCTGTTCTCCTGAAATTTATTGATTTTTGTCTGTCTGTTTTGTTTGGCTAGTTGAATGGTTGTAGGTAATATTTGTTGTGTGGCTAGGGACCGGACATGAAACGCACGAAACAGGACTAAATAAAAAATTACACATTTCTCTTGTTTCTCCTATAATTTTTGTTGTTTTGTTTGTATATGTATATATATATACATTTTTTTTTTTTATATATGACTTTCTAAATTAATGGTTTTTGGCGCACTCTCGGCTAGCTTTTACGCTATAGAAAATGGAAAAGCATGTGAAAATTCAATTTACGCTGACTCAAAGGGAAGCCAGTGATGGGGTTGGATAGGTGGTGGGTTTGCTGATAGGAGGATTATCCTCGTATATAAATTGAAATCAAAATATGGCAGACAGCGTAACAAAAATAAATAATAAATGAAATTAAATTAAATATAAATTGCAAAAGAAACCAATATTCGACACTTTTCAGCGGAAAACCGCAGAACACAACGCGGCGGCGACGGCAGGAATGGCGATTGTTCATTATTTTTTTTTATTTATATATCCTTTTTGGTTTCTTTTTCTCTTTTTCATTACTTTTGTTTGTTAATTAAACGCTGACTAACCGGCAGAGTGGACAGACGAGAGACAATAGGCACTTGTCACTTGGTTAAGATTACTGCTTTATTTTTTCATTTTTATACAAATTCATATTTTCATATTTGTTTTTTTTTTTTATTATTTTTTTGGGTTTCTTTTTCGTGGGCGCCAAGCCAACAATGCGTTGACACAGCGCAAGGATAACTGAATGAACGACTGAGCACACGGAGCGTATGAGCAATGCGGCCAAAGGCGTTCGCTCTGACGTTCGCTCTGACAATGGGGAACTTTGAATGCGTGAATGAATGAATGAATGAATAAACCAACAAAAAGGAAAAAAAAAGCAAACTCATACACACACACACACGCACACACACTCATACATGCCCTGGGCGCAGTAAATTATGACTGTATGTGTGTGTATGAGCAAGTGTATAAAACAACATTTAGTTTACAATGTTTTCAATGGTTTAGTCAGTGTGTGTGTGTGTGTGTGAGTATTTGCTTGTGTTAGTGTATGCTTAAGTGCGTTTGCTTTTGGCTCTTTGCATGACACACACTCACTCACTCATACACATACACACACACACACTCAAATCATATCCCCCAAAGTGCAGGTCAAGCTAGCAGAACTCAATGTATACGCTTCTATCTGCATACATATATAAGAAGAACAAGCAAAAGCTGAAAAATTGCAGACAGAAGAGAAATAAAAGTAGCTTTAAAGCTTTTCAGATCGCCATTTACAGTAAATCAATCTAAGTAATTTTTACTTTCTAACCTAATTTAGATAATTTCTTAATTATTTTTGATAATAAACGAAAAGTGATCCAAATCATTTATACGATTAATTACAAATTATCGATTATCGCTAGGCATTCACCTGCATTTTAGGCATTTATAACCTAATAATATAAACAGCAAGCCACAAATGCCTTATCAATCATTTGGTTATTACCCACATAAATCCACTCCTAAATTGAGAGCATCATCAGTTTCGGGGTAGGACCCCACACACAGATATACCACCGGGAAACCACCACATCAGCGCTCAGTACAGTGCTTTGAGGCAATCAATATACCCCACGACCATGTCAAGCAAAACCAAACCGAATTCAAAGACGTAGAAAGACGTAAAAACAAAATGAAAAAAACAAAAAAAAACAGAAACAAAAGGATATGTATGGATAAATGTGGCGCAAGTACGAAAGTGACACTGAGTGTGTGTATGTGTGTGTCAGTATGAGTGTGAGTAAGCACACACATAAAAGCATGAGATATTCTTGAAGCTACTTTTCGGCGTAACGAGCATCGCATCAGCCAACGCATCGCATTGCACAGTCGACAACTGTTTTATGGTTGGGGATCAACTTGCATTTTTTTTCTACCCTTTCCCCCTAGATGTGGAATTCAAGCGCATTAAGGACAGCGAATTTGAACTAACCCCAACTTATGGGCGGCTATTAGATAACCGATTGGAGCCATTATTTTTAACTATAAACACTTAAATATTTAATGTTGTCATGATTATAAATTCTATATAGAATAATCTGAGATTTAAGGACTCTTTTATTAAATTCCTCTTAGTTAATGGTATGCATTTAATAGACGGCTCCCTATAAAGTAAGGGAGCCTTATCCAAAAATTCCGAACGTTTGATTGAAAATCCAAACGAACGGGGGTTTAGATGTATATCTTTGGTGTCAGCAGCAATGTCCTCACTATACGTTCATTGAACATTTCTGCTCCCCAAGACAAGGAAGATAGAGTGATATTTCTGTATCGAACCTCAAGCAAGAAATGCTAAAACCATTTGTGAATTATTAGCGAAATAAATGCGAAAAAAATAAGCGATACTATTGCATAGCAAAGGGCGTTGCAATGATCACTGATCAAAGAAAGGGAATAACTTGTTTATCTCTAAAAAAGCAGGGTGGGGGGTTGCATATAAACTTTGCCATTATCATAATTAAAACTAGTTTGAGACATAAGCCAACCCCTATAGTTGCAATTTTCCTGATTGCTCTTGATATAATAGAGAACAAAATTAAGTATTAGGCATTAATTTCCGTTTTTAATCTCATGATTTAAGCAGCTTTGCCATCATAAATAAATGGGCAATTTCCTTTTAGTGAAATCTCAACCTCAATGTTGAGAGAAGGAGCCATGGAGATGGAGCTGAAGAAGGGAAATCACAAAACTAAATAATTCAATTTCTCAGAGCAGAAATGAGGAATGAGGTTTATACATTTATCATATACTGCTGTTGTAACGTCTGGCAGGGAGCCAACATTTGCATGCAGAGAGAACCTACAGACATGAGGAGACGGCTCAATATAGTTCCCTTCCACCTTGTCCTTGCCTTCATCTAGATTTACTTCCTCTATGCCATGTGTTTGTGTTGAATGTGTTGAATACTCTGCATTCCCTAAATGCATAGGTTAAAGAGTGTATTAGACATATTTATATGCTTAAATTTAAAGTTAAAAGATAGATTTATTTTATTGAAAGCTTTAAAGGATATAACTCTTAAGAGTTGCCCTATTCATTTCCCTTGAAATATATTAAACCAATTATTGTAGGGTATCTCAATATTGTTATTTGTCAGTTGAAAAAAAAAACTTTTGTTTCAGTGCAGAAATCGACATTGATATGGAGAAAACCCTGGTAGCTCTCTACTCTGTCTCTTGTGTGACAATTTCGTTTAGTCATTTTTGTTTTGGCAATTGCCTTTGGGCTACCTCTGAGGTCTGAGTCTGAGTCTGAATCTGGGTCTTGGGTCTGATAGCTGACTTTATGCCTGGTTGTCTGTTGCTTTGTCTCCCTTACTCATTCTATGTGTGTGGCAAGTGTCAAGCAACAAATTTGAAAGGCAATTGAGAAGCAGAAGCAGCACATCATGATGACAATGATGATGATTCCATGCCCATGACGGTACTGCCTCCATCCTCCATCATCGTTTTGATGATTGATACCAATTGTTGATTGAGATAGCTGGACCAATTGGTGGCTAATAAGCCGATTATGCGTATATCACAAACAGATATGCAAATTGATATCTATTTAACATAAATTTCAATATTTGAATAAGTAAATTAATTAAATTTGATGTCCCTAAAACACATTTTAAGCATTTTATTTATGCTTGATGAAACTATTTTCTAATTAAAATTTTAATTAACCTTTTTACGGTTTATTAAAGATTGCTTAATAGATTAAAATCGAAAATGGGACAGATTTAAATTTTCCTATAAAATATTCAATCCTTTAACTTTATATCCTAGCTATGGACTACAAACAGAAACTGGAATAAACTTGCAAAAATTGTTAGCCTAATTTCGTTTGCAGTTGTCTTCATTTTCTTTTCTCTATGAAATTCCTGAGCGCAATTCAGAGCAATAACACAGAAGGATGACCTTCAAGAGAGCAAAGCACTTTGCCTTTTTGTGTGCCTTGAAAATATAAACTGCATTTCGCAGGCTTCAGGAAGCACCATAGAGAATGGGAGGGATAGAAGGAAGCCTCACTGGTTCCTAGAATAAGTTGAGAGTTACTATAGATGTAGTAGTTGGTAAAATTATGCGCGTGCACTTTGCAAACTTTATGAGACAGGCGAACGCCTCCAAGGAGAGATACTTAAGAGGGGGGAGAGCGAAAGGACAACGTGTCACACTTATTTATGAGCAGCCACGTTTGCTGGTGCCCATCGGCAGGACGAAAGTCGAAGCCTTTTGAGCTTCATTAGGCATGACCTTTTTCTTTCATTGTAGCTTGTCGACTCATACTGGGTCTCTCTCTACCTCATCTGATTTGGTTTCGTTGGAAACAAATGTAGCGTTAATTTTTACCAACGAAATGTCAACAGGACAATACCAAACCGAAGAGGACATTTAGGACAATCAGTGAGCCGTGCCGAGTGGTCACTAAATGTGTGAATAATAAATGAATTTAAGCGTAAGTACTACGACACGTCATTTGGCCATAAACGGCTATTAAATTGAGGAAATTTATATAGAAATATATATATATATATTGATATATATATACATATATATATTTTTAGATAGATTATCTATTTGTATTGAAAATGTCGTTAGAGTATTCAAGTAATACACATTAATACATGTAATTTACTTATTTACTTAAATGACATAAAACAGATGAACATAAAGATAAGAAAGTTTACTTGTAATAAATATAGAATATATGAATTTGATTCATGACATGATAAACTCTATAATAACATTAAAGACTTACGGTAAGATATCGTGTATATAGTTACTTACATATAATAAAGATATTCAATATAAATTTAAGAAAAAGTTTTAGTAAAAATGCAAAAATATATCAACTAGTCAAATGTTGAGAAATTTGAATTTAAAAGCAATTAATTATTGTTCAAAGAAATTTAATTAGATAATTAGTTTAAGGAGAAGAACCCAAGCCCACTTTTAGTTCGAAAATTGTTTAATTTTTGAGAATAATCATTGCTTAAGACAAAGGGAAATCAATCAGTTGCTTTCTACATAATATTATCTGTACAGATATTTCAAGAAACAATTAAAGAACATTAAATCTTGATTACTATAAACACAATATAACTACCATTTAAGTCTTTTAAACTAACTTTAGATTCTTAGTATTCAAAATCAACAGAAACTTGGAATATATCTTTGATTTCCCTATATATAAAAATACAAAATTTCATTCTCCATAATTTCAATGGTTAAAAGTTTGTAGTAACTTTCAACAAAGATGGACACAATGGTGGACAATTCCAAGTAGATTATGCATTTCAATAGTATACTTTTGGGCATAACAAGTGGTAATTGAGCAATAATTTTAACGTTTTATCGCTCATTAGACAATATTAAATATGAACAAACTTACGTCTAATGCCCCAATCCATCATTTTGAAGCGTGTTTCTTTTAGTTCGTGCAATCGACTTAGTTGTGGTTGTTGTTGTCCTTAATGTTGTTGTAGCTATTGCTGTTGTTGTTGTTGTTGTTGATAATGGAGCAACAATTTTACATGATTGGCAACCATTAGAAACAAAAAAAAAACGAAGTCGATGGCAAAGAAAACACTTAACGAACAAGAAGGATGATAAAAATGGTGGGTAAAAGCAACAAATTGAATTGAACGGCTTCTAATTTTGACAATTTTGTGTATGCATCGGTAGCACAAACGGAGATAGATGGTGTGAAAGGAGCGGAAGAGGAGCAGTAACAGGAACAGGAACAGAAACGAGATGAGGACAAAGAGTACACGCAAAAAACTGTTGCCGCCGGTTGATTCGTTGGTTGGTTGGTTATTTGGTTGCTGCTTGATTGGCAAGGACGGTAACTTTCGTTGCGATATATTCCGGCTGGCCGATGTGCGACTACTTTCTCGCTCGCTCGCACACTCGCTCGCTCTCCGGGTTCGATGATGCTAACCCGAGCAGCATTACTTCATGACTGAACCTGAAACGGAACCTGAGAACTTGAACCAGGCTGGCACAGACAACAATGCGGAATTTTCGTTTTCATTTCGTCGTCGTTGGCATCGGGTAGATACGGCGAAGTGTGACTGTGACGGGCGGCAACGAAGTGCACGGCGTAGATAAAAACGACATAGTCGACGCAATCGGTGTTTACGGGGAAGGAGTAGGGACACTTGAATAACGACAGCGGCAGCGGCGGCAATAGCGACGGCTTTTTCGACATTGGCGAGGACATTGACAATGTGTGTCCACAACAAAAACAACAATACCGACACAAACACACACACACACACACAAACAATAAAGACAATGTTGTAGTCGCCTTTCATACATAGTTATATTGGAAAAACGTTCAAGTGACCAATGTGGGAGTTGTACGTGTATTTGGCGTCACAGGTGCTGCTATTCGAAAAATGTAGCCATAAATGAATGCCCATTATCCTTGGCCACAACAAACGTATGTATGCCCGATAAGAGAACATTGTGAGTAGTTAAAGCGATGGGTAGAAATGATACATGGACAAAAAAAAAAAAAAAAAAGCACATAAACCAGAAAATCCTTGCTTAATTTCAGTGTACTCATCAACGCTAAGTACTATAATAATTATAGTATAATTTCTCGTTATACTATATTAAAGACACTTCAGAATTGAAATATTATGATTTATAGATTTTATATATATTGCTATAAAAGTTCAATAAATTTTCTAAACAAAAAAATTATAAAAGAAAGCTCTTGAATAATATAAAATCTAGCCAATTTCTATTTTATTTCTTCCTTATTAAAAAAAACAAAAATAATGATATTATTTAGGGGAAACAATTAGTCGTATTAATTTTCATTTTTTTGCCACTGTAAAAAGACGAAAAATTTAATTCTCAAATAAAATAATAGAAACACACAGTATAAACGAAGGCACTAAAAAGAGAAAGTTATCAAATTGAAGCTCTCTTAACTTATATACCTCTCGCTCTCTCTCTCTCTCTTTCTCTATGTCATGTTTGTATTGAATATTAAGAGAGAGCAAGATTACTAAATTTACCATTGACTTATTGACTAAGAGCATAGACCTCTGCTCTTCTCTTGGTCTACCTCAGTTTGTCCCTGAACGAAAAACATCAAATTGCTGTTAAAATCAACAAAAACAATGCAAGATGTCAGACTGAGAGACAGACAGACAAAGAGGCATGGCAGACAGAGAATGGAATATCTCGTAGCACACTTCGTGTGTTGGGCAATCAAACGCAGGTGTTTTGTAAGTACTTTACTTTTGTTGTTTTTTGAGTGTGTGTGTGTGTGTGTGTATCTGTATGTATGTGTGCATGTCTGTGTTTGAAAAGTGTGTCAGGTTTATCTTTTGAGATAAAGACTAAGCAGAGTTAAAGACAAAAAAAAAAGTTGTAAGCAGAGGGGGAAGTATCATTTTGTAAGTTTAAAAAATTGTAGACCTAGCAACAACAAATAACGTTGGAAACATTTTTTTTTTTTTTTTGGCATGCCCATGAAAGTAGGCAACAATTAGCAAAAAAGGAAAAAGCGCAAGACTAACAAGGTGACAGACAAAAACAAAAGATTACTATCAAAAAAAATTAAAAAAAAGAGAAAAAAAGTGCGGTCGCATTTACATTTTACACCTTTTGTGCACTCCCTAGAGGCAGCTGTACACAGGCAACATGTGGCATACCCCACCCACATAGTTAACCTTCACCTTACACCCCAAATGTCATTATTATAAGCGGGTCGAGCCTTTCTTATTTGTTTGTATTGCGTAATATTGTATGTGTGTGTGTGTGTTTTTTTGTTTGTATTTCAGGCCCCAACATTTCCGGCACAAGATGTTTCCTTTTTTCGTATCTCGCTTTTCACATCTCCGTTGCTTATTTAAATGTCACTCATGCTCAATGCTTAAATTTCAATTTATGTTGAGGAAATTTAGAATAATATGAAAGTAGTGTAAGATAGAGCACCTTGAATTGTTAAAGACTACTGAAACTTATCTTCTTACAAACTTTGTCTATCAATGAGTCGAAATAATTTGAATACTATTATTAAAATGTATATAAGGACTTAAAAAATATAATATTTTGCAAAATACTTGTGTTATTTCATTCATTAATAACTGAATTATCTATTATATTATATTATTAACATATTATTTTGTACACACTGTTTCGGTATCAACACTAAACAAATTAAAGACTTCTTTTCTAAATTTTACTTTTAATATGGAATTCAGAGTTATTCAAATAAAATATATTCTAACACTGCAGAGCATTAGGCATTTCAAACCAAAATTCTATTTCGTCTGGCTTTCATTTCCTTCTACTCTTCTTTACTTAGTTTGTTGTTTTGGCCCATTTATTCATTCTCCCTTGGGTATATTTGTGTGGGCCGTTTTGGCAAATTCATTTGCACGTTTTATTGTTAGTTTAATGTTAATGAGCTCGATGTATAAGGGAGCGACAAGGTTTTTTAACTTTTAAAAATGTCAAGCTGCGACTGCGCTTCAAGTTTAGTTTATCTCCTTTAAGTATTAAGAATAGTTAAAAATAATTTTAAATTTGATTCATTGATAAAATTAGAGTCACATATTAAAAATTTCCTTTTTTTACTTTTCCATTTTGTATATCAAACTGTTTGATTTAAGAAAAACATTCGTTTTATAAATACAAACATACATACAAATTTTCCTGTACACAAACCTAATGGTGCCAAACTCTGCTAAGACATGTGCGTTTGCCTTGGTTGATGTACTTGCTATGTATTTTTATAGCAACCTAGCAATTCCGAATTCTTTATGGCGTAGAACCTATAATTTTGTTTGCTTTTTTAAGGAATTTGAATTATTTGTTTTGTGAAAAAACATAAACAAATAAGTGTAAGCAAATATAATTTCAGAGTAAAAACACTTTTAAATATAAATAATATAAAATTATAAACTGAGTTCAATAACTTTAAAAGATTTTAATTCATTTGAAGGCCGATTTTATGTATATTTTCGGTGTATTCTGAACAATTTGATTAAGATAATATATGCAAACCAATCATTCTTTATCTATATATTAAAAAATATATCTATTAAGCTGCAATTAATATGTTTCAAAGCGATTTTACTGTGATTTTTCACCCCTTTTTTGCTTTTTTCTATATTTTGAAATATTATTATAGTAACTTTGTTAGTTCACTTAGATTTAAATGGACTCAATATTTATAATAACTAATAATCCTGCTCTGTGTAACTGAAAAACTTACGCAGTTTATCACAAATATCATCTTTCATTTTCGTTTTCTTTTAGCAATATTATAAAAATTGTTTCAGACAAATATTTCTTATAACGTTGCAACACTTGGAAATGCCGATAAACAACTGAATGAAACTGATACAACAAAATAATATATAGGTAGAACAACAGTAACAACAAAATAGCAACAGTGAAACTTATTTGGTTGCCTTCAATCTGTCAGTCAGTCAAGTTTAGCCCAAGCATAATTATTGATAAAACAAATCAGTTAATTGCGTGCCAAGTGCATATATATAAAACAATACATCATAGTTTTATATATATATAAGAAGAATATTTATGAATGAAAGTTTGTTGGAAAAATTGATTTTAAATAGTCTCAACACTTACCCCGCGACGTTGGATGATTCATGAGTATTGATAAAGGGCACTCATCATCATCGAGTATGTACTCGGAGCCATCACTATTAACCTATAGCAAAAGAAAATAAAAATTTAATTATAATTTATTTCTTATATTATTTACCAACTTCACCTACCTGAACCAAACAATATTGTAGAGGATCTGCCTTTTCTAGGCCATATTTGGTCAACATTTCTCTAACCACTGCTTGGGCACAATCACGTATGGATAGTAGCAATGTTTTATAGGGCACATCCTGGCACAAACTTTCACCATAGATTTTCAAAGTGCCTCCAGTGTCTGGTCCACCATCACGTGAACGAAATTGCTGTAGTTTCTTTTCCAATTTCTGTTGCCGTCGTCGACGCATCACGGCCTCGGGATTTGAGATCGAACGTGTAAATGAAGTTTCCGGCAATTCTGTATATAATTTGCCAGCTACTGCATCCGGATCGCCTACTCCGCCGCCACCTCCAGCATGGCCATTCATGTGACTTGAATTGAGAGCAACTTCACCTGCTGATCTTGGTCCACCCGTTGCTCCACCAATGCCATTGCCCATACCCAATTGACTTCCATTAGATAGCGGTTGATCCGAGCTTAATTTTGCCATTTTCTCTTTCTTTTTTTGCTCTTTCTTTTCCCGTTTTGATAGTTTGCGTTTGAAATTCAAATCTGTCTGTTCGATGGGCTAAAAAAAAAAAAAAAATTTTAAAAATTAATAATTGTCTAATATAAAAAAAAATAATATTGAGTAACTTACCGTGGTCTTTTGATCAATATTCTTGAGTAGAAATCTACCCTCACGATCGTCAATATGCCAATTGAGTTGCACCAGAAGAGGTTTCTCATCGGCATTGAGACGGCGCTCTTCGCCATTGGCATGGACTTCATATAGAGCATAATTTGGTACCGACAGCATACGCATATCGGGACGAAATTTCTCAATTAAAGTATCTAAAAATAAAGTTTAAATCAATTAGAAATAAAAACTAATTTTTGATAAGTAAAATTAAAAGAAAATATGGTGGACCTATCAAAGTTAAAGTAAGCTTAAGGCTTTTTCTCTGGAAAAAGTTCTGAAGATTAGTTTTATGTTATTAAGAAACTTGAAGCTATTCAAAACATGAATTTGAGTTTAATACAATTCAAAGTCGGAAACCTTACTTTTATATATTAAACTTTAACCAAGTTTTCCGCGAACCCCTTTTAACTTAAGTCCCTGGATCAGTTTTCCTGAACCTTTGCTTACTTTTTCAATACTGCACACTCAGTACTGAACGAAGAACTTTTATGTTTTGATTACAACTTATTTCTGAATAAAAAAACTAGAAAAGTTTGATAAAAGCTAAAATTTTTGATTGTAACAGACCAAAAATAATTAATATTTCTATATCTTTGTTCAAATCTAAGACCTTTATAAGTATATTCATAAGTATATACTAAAATTAGTATTATTATTATTTATTTAGTTAGCAAGGGACCTTTGTTTCTCCTAAACAATTTTGAACTTTGAAAGAACCATATTTATGTGGCATGGTCTATCTCTATCTCAACTCAATTGTAAAAAGGATTCTTCAAGTTTCTTACCTATGACATCGGTAACAGTGGCATCGGAGGCCACACGTATGCATTTGGTGGCCACTTTTTGTCCAGCATCTTGAAAATAAAATCTCATCACACCATGGAAGAGTAGATTCTATTAAAGTAAATGATTTAATTTAAATTAATATCAACTTTAAAACAATTCTAAAAAACTTACCTCGTCTGGTTCGGAAAGAGCAAAGAGATCCAAACGATTGGCATTCCATTGTTGTATCACTGAACGTACTGCCTCGCGATCCAACATTTTCTTATCATGTGACATACTGCGGGGGAAGACGCCAAAGGGAAGAAGGAGGGTTGAAGGGAGCTCTGTCACTCTCTCTTTCTCACTCCTACAATATTTCACTTGTCGTTCTTTTCGGAATGTTTGCGGTATTTTGTGACTCCAGTGTGACGTCGTTTATAGTACGTGTGTGTAAGTGCGTGTGTGTACTTTCTGCTTATGTGGTGGGGGAAGAGCCTATGGGCTAACTGTAAACAACAAAGCATAAATTTTTTGGATAAAATTAGATTTTAGGTTTACAACTTCCACAGAAAAATCGTAAAAAAAAAAACAAACACAAAGAACGGACTAAGTTGGCACAGATGTATGCGAAATGTAAACAGATGTGAAGGGAAAAAGATATATACACCATTATAGATATGGATACAGGTATCTATGATTATCTGGAATTTATGAATAATAAAAACTATTTTTAGTTATAAAATTAATCAAGAAATGTTTTAAATTGTTTCATGACGAGATGAATAAGTCAGAAATAATTACTTTTACTGAAGAAATATGAATCAAAAATTAAAGTTATTCATAGGAAACAGTAAAAAGTAATATTTTTTAAAACAAAGTTAGGATAAATTGGATTTCGGTTTACCAAAACCATTTATAAAGCTATACAGATCAACCAAAATACTTGACTTTAAATGAATTTAATATTAATTTTTCGCATTTTCAATATTTAGTAAAAAAGTTTTTTTTAATAAAATTTATGCTTATGTGTTATTGCCTCCCAACAAATATAATAAATAAATAAACAAATAAAAATACTTTCTTTTGGTAAATTATCCAAAGAAAGTTTCACTTGAAAAAACAGCTATTTGAACTTTAAACTTTTTGAACCCTAAAATGTACATTAAAATTTGTACATTTTTTTATTCATCTTGAATCTTAAGTTTCCTAACTTAATATAGTCACCGAGAACAATTAACATGTCTCTATCAGACAGTAACGATGAGATGTGTTGGATAGAAACCAAGTGTTTAATGTACACTGCCATGTCGGATTGTGGCGGGATGTACGAGCAAGTAATGTAGACAGAGAAAGTCTTGAGACTGACCTTGACACTTACAAACTCAATCTCCTGGTTATCAGGAGATTGAATCCGGTCCAATGGCTTTTAAAGCAAAAACTTTTTATATTAATTATAAAAAAAATATTGTTAGAAAATATATGGAAAATCAGGAGACTGGAAAAACTTGCTGAAAATTGAAAACCATCAATTCTAAATTCAAATCTAGTATATAGATATTCTCTGTATGTAATTCTGTATACAAATTTGCAGTTGTGTCAGTCTGTTGCATTTCCACCCTTAAGAAACCCAAAAGAACTATTGAAATGCAATTTAAAACCAACCAAAAAAAAAAAAAGAGTGAAATAAATACCAAAACTAAAACATTTTTTTTTCTTGGTTTCGGTTGAATGCATCGCAATATAACAAGGACTCCGAAATGGTGGTTGATAGGCTCTCTGCTGCTTGGCAACAACAATATAAAATTCTATGCAATTCCAAAACGTACAACTCAAAGCACACACCTACAACTACAACAATAATAACAAGAACAACTTGCATTCACCTCACCCTCAATTTACAACTTACTATATATATATATAGATATATACATATATATATATATAGATATATACATATATATATATATAAATATATGTACGTACAAATAGCTTTAGTTTATAGTAAATGCCTTCAAACCCTTTGTCGTCGAGTCAAAGTGCTGCCAAGCATAACCGTTGACGGTTATTAAACTATATAGAAGAAGACACATTGAAGACAATGAAGAAGAAGAAGAAGAGGAAGAAGAAGTTAAAGAAGCTTTATGCAACAACAACGACAACAAGACAGTTGGGCTTAGAACTTATCATCAAAGCATAGTGAGAGAGGGGAAGAAAACAACAAGCAGTTATTTCAGGCATAGTTCCGCTTCTTGACATCGCCTGAACTTTACTCATTCTCAAAAAGAAAACACGCCCCCAAAAAACAAAAACAAAAAATGTATATCTTGAGTTTATTTATTTTATAATGCTATGAAATTTTCTGCTTTGATGAAGTTATTTGTCTAGGGTCGCTGAGTTGTTGAATTTTGGTTGTCTTTTGTAATGGAACTTTTAATTGGCTACATACATATATATTATAGCTATGTATATATTATATGCCTTATGATACGATATGATCTCTGTGATAATGATAATGACAATTGACAGTAGAAAGCAGCAAGAAGCAAGAAAGGGGAATGTGAGATGAAAGTAGAAATAAAGTAAAAAAAAACAAAACCAAAAATTTCATTTTATAAATTACAAAATATTACAAATTTTTCTAAACTCCCAATTTGTAAATCAAGGTAAATCTGTGATATAAACATATAGATCGAAGTATAGGAAAATTAGTCAAATGTTTGTAACACCTAGAAGAATATATTTTCCACCTCATAAAGCATATATTTTTCATTCTTGGCCAGCATCAATAGCCTAGTCGATCTAGCTCTGTCTGTCTGTTTCTTTGCACTTTTTAGACCTTAAATTTCAAACTATATGTTTAAAACTTTGTGAATATGTTTTTGAGAAGTATAGGTTGCCCAATATAAAGATTTAGTCGGATAGAACTACTATAACATATAGTAATTATCGAAATAATAGGTGTTGAGTAAAGTTTTTTGTTTCTTCCTTTGCCTAAGAATATCTCCCAAACTTGAATCAGTTCAGAAAATTATTACAGATGTGAATGAACAAAATATATCTTGAATAAAGATTGAATGTGAATGAACATTTTGTTTCTCATATTTTAAGAAATTTTTCATATTTTTCTTGACTTTAAAAAACGAAGATCTTTAAAATATGATGCAGATCTATATTTCTTTTGAAGAATTCCCATCATCAAAATTATTATCTCATTGTAGATTTGAGTTTCCTTAGCAAATTATACAAAATGATGTGACATGATGGTATCCGACCCATTATAGGAGAATACATATAACTATTTAAGGTAATTTTCTTACAACATTATTAAAAAGACATAAAATTGAAATTTTGTTAATGTTGTTGTTGTTGTTTGTATAGTGGCTTCACAAACGATGGCAACAGATAAAGAAAAAGAGAAACGAAGAAAACAAAACAAAAAGACAAACGAGCCGGAAAACCGCAAAAGAAGAAAAAAAAAAAGACGATGCAAACGAAGAGTGAAAAAATGTCGCTTGGTTATAGATAAAGATAGAGAGAAAGAATGAGAGGGACAGAGCTAGATGGAGGAAGACGCCAAAGTACCGCAAGCTAAAGACAATGAAAAATACAACAACAAAAAACAAAGATGTGGGGAGGTGAATGTACGAAGAACGACAAACTGCGACAACAATATGTTTGAATTGGGCGCAAAAAAAAGAGCCTCAGATCTATCTCTCTCTGTCTCGCTCTCTGTGTCTTTAGCCAACTGGGTCTGGGACATGTATAGTATGTAAAATTGTTGCTAGCCTAGGCATAACTAAAATTTTGTTGCTTTTTTTTTTTGTGTTGTGATATTTATTTTCATGTGCAGCTGTCTAGCTGGCTGGCTGGCACCTGCAATAGATGTGAAGTGGGAAAACTTGTTGCCGGTTGCAGTTTTTGTCGGTTGCAATTGGTTTCGGGGTCAGTGGGTTTGTGAAACAAGCGGAAATGGTCAAAGAGAGTCGGGCGGAGAGACGCAATAAGGCAGAGATGCAGAGAAAGATCACAAGTCTTGGAGTTTGTTTTTTTTTTTTATTACTTTTGGAAGGAAATGCCTTCTTTAGAAAGCATTTCAAATTGATTCAATTGAAAGCCAATAATAACATCATCTGGCCAGTAAGTCAAGTACGTACGTATATACACAAACACACGCACACACACAAACACACGCACACACACACACACACTTGAAAAACAATTGTCATAATGACCCCACATAAATTGGACACTTGGAATTAGTTGGGGAGGGGAACGAACCTCCAATGAATTACATCAATGTATGAAGGAAAGGGAGGATTGGTCTGAGCTTAGGTTTGGTAATGTTTCCTCCCCCCTCCTCTGTTTCAAAATGGTTTGTTTTTCTTTTTCTTTCTTTTTTTTGCTGTTGCTTATGTTAGTTTTTTCTTTGATGTGTATGCAGTTTTTCTGTGGCTTCTTTTTAAGCTGGCGACACTTTTTTTTTAGAATTTGTTTTCTGCAGATACTAACTAAAGGTTTGTATGTATTTTTTTTTGTACTTTTTCTAATACTCTTTTTGTTTTGTTTTAGTAAAAAAAATGATTAAAAATACATAATACATGTTACTTTAATAAGAAGCACAATAAATTCTTATTAATTATTTATGATTTACAAAGAATTGCCCAATTTAATTTATTCAATCTATAAAATTGCCATTAAAATTTAGATTCTATGTCTTTGTATGTACCTACATACATATGTATGTATATATATGGAAATGTGTATATGTATGTGTGTCTGTATGTATGTGATGCAAAACCAAAATCATCAATTAAATAACTTTTAAATTGCACAAAAACAAATAAAAACTCCTAAAAATGCTTTTCTTTAACTTTTTCTTTTTAATTTAGCATATACAGTTATTTATTTATTTATAAATTTTTAGCAATGTTAAGAAACTTAAATATTTATTTAATTTTCCCAGCATTGTTTTAATTCTATTCTCCTGTGACCCTTTTTCATTGTGAGTTCGTTAAAGTTCTTCAAGTTCTTTTTTGCAATAATACCTTTATTTGCACTTCTTACCCTTCCCCCTTCTCACACACACTCACATGCATACATACATACATAGCAGGCATTTAAATGACAAACTCTTTTGTTTTATAATCCAATTTTACAGTCAACCATTTGCCGGTGGCTGCTTTGATATTTTTATTGTATTTTCTTTCTCCTTTTTATTTTTTTTTTTTTTTATATTTTTGCTCTTATTTGTTTTTGTTTTTGCTGTTTAGTCATGTAACTGTTATTATTGTAGTAGTTCTTTCTCACACACACACACACTCGAATGTATGTACATATGTATGTATGTATGTATTTAAAGACTCAGCGGAAAAAAAACCCAGGGCCGAGCAAATTTCTTATATGACAAACTGCAAATACCCTAACAACAGGTTTTTAAATTATTTTATTTAGCAAGTTTGATTAGTCTTATGGAACCTATTAGTATTTATGAAATCTAATTTGTCAGAACGCTATTCTAGATTTTTAAATCTTTGCTTTTTTCAAAATTTTTATATATTTTAAGACGATTTATTAATGAAACTAAAAAGGGACATTTGGGCAATTTTTTTGATGCATAATCAACATGAACCAATGTGGTTCTACTTATTGCATCTATGGGAAAAAGCTAACAACTCAAACATCAAAATATTACAACGCTAACAGTCCAAAACTTACAGAACCATAGCAGGTCCTTACAAATTATTATATTTCCAAATATCTTAATATGAAGTTTGTCAAAGACAGGTTCAGAAATTCCTGTATAAATAGGCTGCATGATCATGAAAATGTGCTAGCACTATGACTATTAGATAATACTAACAACTAAAGGCGATTGTAACGATTTCAGGTCCTGAAATCGCCATCTAAAAGTAAATAAATAGAAAAAATATGTAAAATCACTGTAGCTTAAACTATCCATAAACAAAAGAATAAATATAAAGGATTCAAATGATTAAAATATTTGCTTAACTCCTTGAGATCTCCATGACCCTCAAAAAATTTCCAAGATACGACAGGTTTCAATCAATGTATTTACCCTAATCATTTACCAATTGCATTTTGTGTTATGACTAATTAATATTTTATTATAATTTTTTTTCAAAATTGGCTAACTCTTTTCAAATAACACAAATCCAAATGTTTTTGGGAACGCCAACTAAAAAATTTCTTGAGAGTGGGACGAGTAAATTTGGAATGTCCATTAATTTTCTTTTAGATTTTTATCCCAAATTGTAATTGACTGTTTCTATAGGACTTATACAATTGATACAGGAACGTCTAATTTAAAATAAGACTTTTTTTGTTGCAAATCGTTTACCAAAATAGTTAATACTCTTTAAAGCAAGGGTATACATAAAAAGACCGGCGTCAAAAGGCATACCACATTGGTTGTTGACTCTTTTTTTATATTTCTGTTTTTTTATTTTTATTACTATTTGCTTTTTTCTTCTTCTTCGTTTTGTTGGTCTTAAAAAAAATGAGTCAAGTTGATGTTGTTGCCGCATTAGTTGTTGTTGTAGTTGTGCTTGTGGGCATGCTTAATTGGTCAGTTGGAATTGGGTTGAAGCGCAATTTTTAATGAGCCCTGCGAATTATTTTGTAGATGAATAAAGGGAAATAGAAAAAAAAGAAAATTCGAATAGTAAATAGACTTAATGACCAAACAGTGCGTAGGTAGGTGAAAGAAAGACAAGTAATATACAAAAGAAATTTGATGTAAGAAACAAAAATAAAAGGAAATTAGACTCAAGTAAAAGAGGAAGCTCCAGAAAATCAAATGAGTTGAACGTGACTAATTCCCTGACAAAATGAAAAGAGAGAACAAAAACTGATTCCCAATTATTTGATATAATTATATATCAAAAGATTGTGTGAATATAACCAATTATAAAGTAAGCATTATATTCGTAAAAAAAGAAATGAAAACGTTACAAATGAAACCGTTATTGAACTAAAATCCGCTAAGTGAAATTTAATTGATAGAGAAAAAGCGAAAATCAAAATTAATAGATATATGAAATAGATATCGAAATTATGATTCATTAGATATTAATTACTAATCTTTTGTATATTTTTAAAACAAAAAATACTATAAAAAACCGGTTTTAAAATACTTACTAAATTCACTATTTAAATTTTTTTTTATTTGTTAAATTAATTGACTAAAAACTGTTTTTTCCTAATATATTGAAAATGGTGGCTAATACTTAAATGAGAGATGAAAATCTATATCTAATAAAAATTTGCATAATAAAACGTGCAAACTCAACATAACTATGGCATTTTGATGGACAAATTAAAAGTGCGATACTATCGATAAATAAATTTATTCAACCAAACAATCAAGATAAAAAGATAAGGCCATAGATGGAGTAAAGGAATGTAATCAGTCAATAACCTGTTGCCAGACAAAGGAGAGACAGAGAGAGAGAGAGATAAACAACGGCGTGGGACCAAAGGCAAAAAACCAAAACAAATATTTGCCCAAAATAAGAAAAAGAGACCGAAGAAGTGGGCAACTTCATTAATTAACACAGACAACGAGGCAATGACAACAAAAATAGTGGAAACAGACAAGAAGGAGGGGAGGGGGGTTAGGGAAAAAAGATGAACAAGAAATTTTATAGTAAACTGAAAACACACACACAAACACACTCACATACACACACAGTTAAACAAGTGAAAGTTGATTAATAGTTTCCGTTTATGGCGAAAAGCGTTTTCTTTTATCGCTTGTTATTTTTTTTTTTTTTTTTGATTTGTATTTAAGCCACAAATGGCAAAAATTTATGGTTATTTATTTTGTTCTTTTTTGTAAGTTCTTTTTTTTGTTTGTAATTAGCAGAACAAGCACGCAAAGACAAAAATCAACGCTGCGTATGAGTAATGTATGCAAATTTAAAGTCTCTCTCTCTTTCTCTTTCTTTCACATTTTATCCATCATTTGGCTTTATTTGTGCATTTTTGCATGCGCGTACATAATTCAATTATTCATTATTCATAATAAATATTAATGAATAAATTTCTGACCTTTTTTTTTTCTTTCTCTCGCTATGAAATATTCTCACAAACGAAGCATCGCCGCACCCATGAGACAAATCAAAACCACCAATTGAAGAGCTCTTCTCCTCCTAGTTTTTTTTTTGTTGTTTTTAATTTGAATTAAGTAATTAAGTATGCATAGAACGCACACACACACACACAAACACACACAGGGCGTATAAATAGACAATGTTGTCTGACATGCATAATTATGATTCAATGCAATTTTCCATGGCAATCGTTTCTACTTGTCAAGCTATGCAACTAATCGTGATTGACTCATAAAAATTCGTTTGCATTGAATTAAAAATGTTTTTTCAACACTTTACACACCTAAGTAAATGTTTAACAATTAATCGTGCAACTATCGTTAACAAACAAAACAAAGAATTCGATCAGAAAGTGTCACTTATTCCGTTCACTGAATTTGTTTAACAGAAAAAAGCTATAGGAAAGAGGATTAGTCATCGATTTTTATACATTATTTCCTTGAATGATTTGATTGAGTTTTGGTTTTACAATCTCCTGTGCTTGTCTAAGACAATTATTTCTCCACAGACACACAAATTCCAAAAGCATTCCTAAAGAATATAAAAATTGTAGGCCAATTTAATATAGCTAATTTAAGGATTGTATGGAATTTGTAGTTGTCTTCCAACCATGTTATAAATAAATAAAACTTATTGTTGAAAGGCCATAATTATTGTATTATTATTACTTGCTATTGTTGTAAATCTTAAGCCGACTGAACATGATTTTAATAATTCTTAATATTGCTTTAAAGTGCTTCATTTTGCACAAAAGTCTAGAAAATTTAATTTTTTTATATGATAAACTAAATTAATAATAGAAAAGGTGTTTTCTAAAATAGTTTAATGAGATTAAAATCTCACTATTATTAATATTTATATTAAAATTGAAATAATTTGTTAATCTTTAGAACAGCTGAACGAATCTACAAATTCGTTTATATGAGTTCTATCTATATGTTCTATTGAAAGAAACAGTCTTCTTATAGAAAAAGATTCTGTGAAGGTTAAAATTCTATTCGGTTCCTTATTCCTTATTATAATACTAAAGAAAACTTCAATTTTCGCTATTATATTTTTATTATTTATTTAAAAAGTTCAATATTAACCTACTTTAAGGGGCAGAACACTAGTTACTAGGGCTATCGGCTCTTCTTTTATCTAAATATTTATATTATTATTTATTTATTTTATAAAATAATTTGATCAGTAGTCAGTTATTTATGTAATCTTATCAAGATAGGGTTCCTTTTGAGTGTTTAACAATATTACAGGTAATATTACAGATATCAAATGATGTGAGATTGCTAGACAATGTTCTTAAATGTGTAGACTCTATAGTGGATATTGTGAATTATATTGCACGAAATGGAGATTTGTGAGTTTTCTCTTAAGAGGTGTTTGTGTAACAGTGCTGATGTATGTAGGTATAGCTGGAAATATTTGACAAGTTTGCCTTAGCGGGATAACAGGGACTTTTTTTATAACACCTTTGCAAAAAAGGTATATTCATTTTGGTCAGAAGTTGGCAAGGAAGCATCTCCGACGATATAAAGTATATGTATTCTTGATCAGGACGACGAGCTGAATTGATATAGCCATGTCCGTCTGTCTATCTGTCTGGATCAACGCAATCTCTATCCAACAAGTTTCATCAAAATCGGTTGTTTATATCATATAGCACCCATAGGAACGATCTGTCATGAAAATGGATTTCGAGCAATAATTTGGTTGTTTTAAGAGCGATAATTACTAAATTTGGTATTTGTGAGTTTTATATACTTTCTAACATATCCATTAAGTTTTATCAGAATCGGTTTACTATATCATATAGCTCCCATAGGAAGCATTTTTAGATGAAAATCTTGGTTATTTCAACAGCGATTCTCTCGAAATTTGGTTTATGTAAGTTTGGTATATATAAAAATGTGTCTGTTCAGTTTCAACAGAATCGGCCGACTATATGATATAGCTCTTATAGGAACAATCGGACAAAAAAATTTTTTATTTTTTTTTTTTTAAGCCAGGATTAGTTTTATATACTTTCTTATGATTCTGGTTATTTATATGTAATTGAAAAAGACAGTTTGCAAAGGTATTCGAACTTCGGCGTTAGTTCATCCTTCTAGTTTTTTTTTTATATATGTGAGTTACTTTTCATCGGTTCCCCTAAAATAATTATAATATTACTTAACTTTTATGTGCAACCTAAAAAAGGTCAAGGGAAAGGGAAGGTCATTGCAACAATCTATGAAAATCATATTAAATTGCTTACACATGTTCAAAACCAATCAAATGTATGTTAATTGAACCAAGCAACAAATTATATTTAATGGTCAAAGTTGAAATAAACCAACAACAAACAAAAAAGAAACAATAAAAAATAAAGGTGGAGTGAAACTGTTTTTACATATGAACATATGTATAAATGTATGTATGGTATCTATGTATATGCCGATGTATGTACATATTTATGTAGATGCACAGTTGCTTAACCAATAGATTAATGAAATGGAATTGCAATCAAGACTTTGTCTGTGTGTATGTGTGTGTGTGTGTGTCCCCATATCTAACCGGTTCTCCCTCCTCTATCAACTAAATGCATTGCATTATGACATGAGACAGCTTTGACAGCTTCAGCAATAGCAAAAGCTTCAGCTTCAGCTGTTTAATCGCGTCGTCTGATTGTAATTTAGAAACATGGAAACAAACAAATTGCTTATGGCATTTCATTAAGATTCCAATATTCCAGTATCTTGCATTCGCATACGTGTAGTAACAACAACAAATGGTTATAAAATTAATGACGTTTGCAAAATGGAATGAATAAAAAATAATCGTTAATAATCTCTAAGAGAATAACTCTCTGTTGAATCATAAAAATTATGAAGATTTAAATTGCTTAGAGAAACTCAAAAACAACAACTTAAGTTAACTATTTTTTTTAAAGTATACAAATCTACATTAAATATGCATGAGTAATTCTATTTGATAAAGCTACACACATATATAGATACATACGCCATTTGCAATGAGTTACTATCGATCTATAACACATGCACAATACAATGCAAATCATTAGAATAGGTCAACCCCATATCATTAATGTTTAAAATGTATTTATTTTTAATATTATTGAAGCCATCAATCATAACTTTATTTCCATATTAAGCTTATTGCATAATCAAATTGTTAAGTAAAAAATTTGAATAAATGACAATTGATTTAATAACATATTAAAAAAAAAATTTTAAAAGTAAAATAAATGTATTTTAATTTAAAAAAAATTAGAAATGGATTATCGAATCTAGAATTTTGTTTACACGTTTGATGTTTTACAATTGTTATAAAAAAATTATTATTTTAAGAAGATTTCAAATTGAATTGTAGTGGATTCTTTCTTCTCGGAGTTAGTAAAGTGATTGTGAAATAATAATATATTTTATCTCGAATATATTATATTATATGTGCACTCCGTTTATCTAAATGACGACTGGCCCCAACTTATATCTTTAGATATAATTTAACTGCATTTTTATATACTTAAAACAATGTATTCCTAACTGGTGACCCTTGTAACTTGAAAAGTAAATTGAAGTTTTTGTAAAAACTTTAGTTGTTGCTTTTTCCCAAAAATTTTAAATAAAGCTAGCTAATTTTTTTTTATAAAAATTTAGACAAACAAGATTATTGAGTAATAAAACTGATTATTTTGGTCTTATTGATTTTAAATGAGTCTCCAAGGTATTATTTTTATATTGAGCCAACACAAGGTGTTATATTTGAAAATAGGTAAGTCAAGTTGTAACAAGATGTATCTGAATCTATATTCTTTCTTTTTAAAGAAATATTAACTAACTAAAAAAAACTGAATAACACTATCTTAAGTAATTGGTATATTTCCTTAAACAAAAAATTTGATTATATGCAAATATATCCAAAAGAAAAACGTCAACTAATCAAACATTTAAAAGAATCGCTTTCATTAAAAACTGTCTAATGCCGGGGCGACTTTTGGGATTAAAATAACTTTTATCTTGACTTGTTAATAAAAATATAAACTTAATTCACAGACACGCAAATGTGGCTGGTAGTTGTATATAAAGAATATAAATATGTTTTATGAAAATTTAATTTGTTGTATATATAAATAAATCCATTATTATTTGCCCAAAAATAACTAATTAGGGAAAATAATTTTTTTTTTTAAATTTACCTGTTTTTAAAAAAGGTTTTTAAAATAAAGGTTTATAGTGTTTTAATAATAATTAGTTACATATACTTTTATTTTTATTATTATTTCAGCTGGAATAACTCCAACTATCTCTTTTTTTTTGTAATTTAGAAAACGAGGAACAACCGAAACAAAAAATTGGATTTTGAATTTGAAAACTTCTTGGTCATTATTCGTTATTAAAGTTTAATTATATTTCATAAGTTTTAAAACATTTCACATTGTCAATTTTTTGTTTTATACCTTAAAATAATCTGTTTATCTCCTAACACCGTTTTTTTACTATTTCCTTTAATTAATATTGTTTTTTATATTGAAACTTTATTGTTAATTGTGAATAGTTAGTTTCCTTTTTCTGTCATTTCTCTTTCACTCTGTCCATTCATCCATCCATCTATCCATCTATCTATGTATTTATCTGTTTGCTTGTCTCTCTGTAAATGCTTTGTGCATAAAGCAAAGATTTTTATGGGTGTTGTTGTCAAGTGAAAGTTTTGGTTCCACATTAGAAGTAAGTGCATGAAAGTGTTGGTCAGACGACATGCAATAAACCAACAGCAACAAAAACAACAAACAACAAACATCAAAGCAACACTTCCACGTAAAGGCTCCATCATAATGCTATAATTTTCCCACATTAAATATGCAACAAAAGTTTATAACATTTCTTAATGGGGGTGGGGTGGGGCACAGCAAATCTGCAGCAGCAATTCAAAGTGAAGTGAAGTCTATTAACCAGTTAATTGCTTCCTGGCCTAATTAGGCAAACTCCAGCAGCTCAAACAGCAGCAGCTACAACAACACTTAGCCACCATTTGGGGAGACATTTTTACCAACATTTTCTTCTCTTTATTTTTGCAGTGTATGTCCAGCATTGTATGGAAATGGAAAGCTCTTTCAAACAAAAAAAACAACAACGCCAAAAAGTAAATAAAAAAAAACTTCACACTTTTTTTTACTTTATTTCATTAAAAAACAACAGATTTCTCTTTGTAGTTTTATGTGCCTTTTCGCGTAAACATATTTTTGTTTTTTTTTTTTTGTTGCTTTTTTGAATAATCATAAAATCTATATTGTTGTAAAAATGTGGCCAATAGTGTTGCATAACTGCCGAAAAAGACAGATAAAGAAACATAGCGAGAGAGAGAGAGAGAAAGTGATTCGTATGACGTAAACTTTATAAGTAGAGCTTAGCGATTACTGAAAAGAATCACAAGTCTCTTCTTTTTAATTATTATTAATTAATATAAATTAAATTAAAGAACTCTGTCAAAGCCAAAGAATTTCAACAAGTTCTCTCAAAATATTGCAGCCAATCAATTTTTGCTCCTCTTGAATGGAAATTGCAAAAGGACAATACTTCGATACTTCGAATTGTTTTTCTTTTAGGATCTTAACAATATAGAAAATTTTTTTAGTATGGCAATTGCTGTGCCTACTAATAAAAGTCTAATTAACCAAAGATTTAAAATAGAACTAAATAATAATTAAGCTCAGTCAAAGGATGCTAGATAGTTGTCCGGGATCGGATCCATTAATATTAAATCTTAAAGATGTATAGCTCAAATGAAATGCAATATTAGACAGCTCAGATATATCAGGATAAACTTTAATTGTACTTGTTTCTAAGCTAATTCCAAGGTTAATTATGACATCATTAGAATTTACACTGACAGGCAAAACTTTACCACCAGTTTGCCATTCTGGTTTGAGCTGCTCTTAACTTTTATCAAACGTAGCCTACTATGACACTTTTACTATCATTTCATTTTGCAACTATTTAACTTTTGTTCTCGGGAACTTTTAAGTTATTTCATCATCTAGAAGAGAAATAGAGACTATGCGATAAGAGACAAATTTTTCAACTCGCAATTAAAATTCTCATATTTGAAATTCCAAAACTTTTTTACAGTTGGTTTTTGCTTTAAGTTTATAAAAGAGAGCTTAAATAATAGATTGTCTTGAAGCTGGTTTTTCGTTTAGAAATGTGGCTGGTAAATTTCGGTTGAAAGATTGAAGAAACATATCCTAAAAAAAATGTCATGTAGGACATTTAGTTACCATTCCAAAACCCTGTTTGAAGCTAAAAGAAGTCTAGAGAGATTGCTGTATGTATTAATGTATATCTATGACATGGGGGAACAATCGGACCAAAAAAAAAATCTTTTTTTACTCGTAAGTTTTTTTTCTTGGAGCCACGCGCATGTTTAGCTTTATATACTTTCTTGAAATTCTGGTAATTTATATGTAATTGATAAGAACAGTTTCCAAAGGTATCCGAACTTCGGCGTGGCCGAAGTTAGCCCATCCTTCTAGTTTGAATTAGATTGATTATAGATCTTATTGATAATTTAATTTTATGGTATTGATATTTTATGTTTTATTAAATTCCATTTTGTTGTGTTTTTTAATAAGTCTCTGCTCATGTTATTGTAGAGTAGTTATCGGTTGTATTATTTATAATTTTTATCAGCCTTGCTCTTGCTACATCTTTTGTGAGGTGTGATGATTAGTAAATTTCCCAAAGATTAGCGATCGTCATGTTCCGCTTCAGGCACAAGCAACAATCGCAACCAAAACTTATGCAAGATGAGCAAAAAAAAAAAAAAAAGAAAAGGGAAAAAAAGATCTGAGAAACTGCATAAATTGAAGCAGCTGTTTTGCTTCTGTTTATGTTGACCCACAAAATCCTCAGTATGCCGGATAACATCATTGTAATTACTTGTAAACTAAGTAAAGATGCCAAGCATGAAATTTCCAGCTGGGTTTTATTTTAGTTTTCCTTTTTTTTTTTGCTAATGTTGCGTCTTTGGTTTTTGGTTATTTTGCCGCTAGGTGCAAAGGCAACCAAAAATAAAAGGTAATCAGCTGTCGGCAGACGAAATAATTAGTTTTAGCATCGGCGGCGGCACTCGACAAACATTCCGACAGACAGACAGGCAGACAAGCTGACATTAAGTTCACATTATGCATTCAAGGAATTTTGCAAAAAAAAAAAAAAAAGAAAAAGAAAAGAAAACACTTAGTTTTGGTATTTTTTCAGTTTCAGTTCTCGACTTGTTGTCAAGCCGCTGTCGTTTGTATTAGGGGTGGGTCTAAAAATGTAGTAGATACTTTCCTGGCACTCCACAAAATCTATCTATCCACACAATTCTCACCAAAACAATGTATAAAAAAATGTAATACAAAAGTAATTGAGTCGACCTGAAAATACCCTATTATTGGGTAAAAGTCTTGAAAATATAAATAATTGAAAGTTTGCAGTTAACAACGTTTTTAAATTGTGTTATTGGTAGGACGACAATGGTAAATATACATTTTGATGTGAAGTCGAAGAACATAATTTTGTTCTGTAAATTTAGCAACACAAAGATACTAAAATTAACTTTTTGTTAGTTACTTTTAACTCTTTTTTCTAGGTATAATGCCATCATGGTTTGTGAATATCAAACTATAATATAAATTATGAATAAGCTAAGTACTATAAAAATATTTTACATTCTCATATATGTACATATAGAGACCGATTTTCATACATCTCTAGATCCGCCACAGATATTAATATGATGTGTAAATTGTTTATGAAATATTGCACGTTTATATTCTATATATAGTTTTGGATTGAACTACAAGTGAGCGAAGTACTTGGTACATAGGAAATGTATTTGGTTTAAAAATCATCTAGAATAGACGCTTACTAACTCCCTGAATGGTGGAATGCTGCACGGTAACTGGAATCACTCAGTCAGAGAATATAA
This sequence comes from Drosophila neocordata, assembly GCA_018903615.1. Taxonomy (NCBI): domain Eukaryota; kingdom Metazoa; phylum Arthropoda; class Insecta; order Diptera; family Drosophilidae; genus Drosophila; species Drosophila neocordata. The sequence goes on from JAEIGI010000002.1 coordinate 136,061, forward strand.
CAATACTTTTGTATAATACACTTTCGTTTCAATAAAAGATAATGTAGTTCAGTTAGTTAGTAGTTTAGATAATCGTTAAATAAATAATAGATAAAGTCTCAATCTTAATCCAAGTTTAGGTATAGAGAATTTCTTGTTTGAATTGAAATAAATTGCCACACAAGTTATATATACTTGCTTTTTTACAAAGCTTTCCATAAAATATGCATATTAAGATCGTTTTTTTAAATTAAATAATGTTAAATAAAGAAATTTAAACGTTTTTTAGTACATTTTAGAAATTTTAAACAATTGGATTTGTATTTAAAAACTATCCTAATACAAGAAACATTTGTTGTTTTCCAATTTTTAAAAATCTGACTTAAAATAGTTTCCATTAAATGTTATCCTATACATAAATTAAGCCTAGTTCGATATACCCTTCTCAGTTAAGGGTATAATGAAATACTGTTGTCAGGGGCTGGAATCCCAGGTACAAAAACAAAAATCAAGATCATGCAAAGCAGGTAGCTAGCTGAGAGCACGCATACTCACACATAAACATACACAAACAAGAGAGAGAGAGTGAGAAGGAGGGGAAAAGGATCGTTGAAAAGGTATGCAATGCGGCGCGTACGGCATGCGGCGGCCCTTTTTTTTTTCAATGTGCCTTGTGCACTGGCCCAGAACGTGGTTGGAAAACCGTTTTTTTTTTGTTTTTGTGTTCTATTCAGTTTTTATGAATTATACCAATTGACAATTTCGGTTAAGAAAATGACAAAAAGTACAGTCATTCAGAATAGAAAGAGAGAAATATTTTGAAGAACCAAGTTCTTAGGGCAATTCCCTTCCCTCCCTTCTTAACATGTTCGTGGACGTTCATGTCCATCAATTGCAAATGCCGAGGACTTGTCAATCCCTGGGCTTAGTTCATTCAATGGAATGTTTTCGTCATGTTTGATGATGTTGTTGTTGTTGTTACTGCTGCTTGACTTTTCATTTGTATGAGAGGTCAAGCAGAAATTGTTGCTTATTCAATATATAAAGAAGATATATCCATTAGTTGAGCTGTCAGCTGATATGTTAGAGGAATACACATTTTGTTAGGTATTCCTCCTTCTCTTTCAAATGCATTTTGTGAGTTGTTAACAAAAATGTTGCCAGATTCTTATAGGGCGGGCTATAAGTATTGTGAGAATATTGCGCGTTATAAGGCCCAACAGAAATAGGATCAGCTTTAATTCAATTTAAATTATAGGTTTTTAAATAAAGGATGCAAAACTAGAAGAATTGCAATCTAATCTAAACTTTTTCTAATCTTCTCGTTTTCTAGAAAAAACATAAACAAATTTTCATTATTTTTGATTAAAATAACATCCTTAAAAGGCTTGATTTTTGATATTTTAAACATTTATCATAATATTGAAATCATTTTTAATGTGAGAATACTCCTAAAAAGGGGACACAACACTTTGACTTGTCTTATAAATAAAGTCTTTAGTGCATATTTCGCATGTTTCATTCCATCAATGAGAAGTAATTGCGCGCTTTGGTACGCTGGTAATGCGAGACATCGTGTATGGAATGCGAGGGAAGAGATCTCGATAGTGATATATGTATGTATGTATGTATATATACATTTAATATCCGTGTGTGTGTGTTCTTTTTCTAGATGTGCTAACTTGAAGCTTTTGTTGCATGAAATGCAAATAAAGTGGAACAAAACTATTGTTTTGAATACAGAAACAGAAAGAATTGTAGAGAGAGGGAGATAGAGAGAGACACAGGCATTTAGTATTTGATTGAATTGAAACTAAATCACGGTCACTCGGAGGAGGAGATGAAGGAGCATAAGTTGGAGGTAACAAACAACAAAAAGAAAAAACAAAAAAAAAAAAGACAAAAACAAGTTTTTCTGTGCATTCGATTTGCCAAAACGAGTTTCCTTCAAGTTTGCTTAGCAGTAGAAAAAATAAAGGGGCGGCCAGTCGGCTGGGCGTGCCTCTGACCGCACATTAAAAATACGATTATACATACGATATATATATATATATATATATATATATATATATGTATATAGCCATATCAATCTTTTCTTGGTCAGTTTTCATTTGGCTGGTAATCAAAGGTTGATAATTTTGTTTTTTAATTTTAATTTGGTTCATTTTTCAGTTACTCCGATTACTAAAAGCATAATAATAAACTATTTAGAAAAGACAGTGGCAAAGGGGGGTAAAGGAATGGAGTGCAATCGGAAAGCAAAAGTAAACAAAAGGCGCGAATTCAGACAGACATTTAAAGCCAAAAATAAACATTTTCTGCACAGCAAAAAAAGAAAACCAACTGACGAGAAGGGGCGCGGACGACTCCAATTACTCTGGATAGAAGGCAACAAAAAAGAATTGCCAAATAGGCGGTAAATATGGTGGAGAATACATACATATGTATATACATAAATAAATTCCTATTGCTCTGTTCTCCTCTAACAACTCCCCCTTTGTCTTGCCTTCTATTTGGCTTGAAATTGCAGCCTGGCAAAATCTTTCAAAATGGTTTCATTGCCTGTCAGATTTAAATATGGTGTATACATTATACGTATATAGATTTCTATATATCTGTTAAACAATTGTTAAGTCATTAGAAATCTGTATATAGTTTATTTCTTTCTCTTGTCCTCCCCTCACTAAGCCCTTGATGTCTCATCTTATCAAATATGATCCAAACGATAGTAAAACTTGCATAATTTTCTATTTAATTAATCAATTGATTCCTACTAAAAGTGAATAGGGCAAATTGAAGTGAATTTCTCAAATTATCTTTGTTTTTTCCAACTAACGATTTTTAAATTAAGCATTATTTAAACCAACTACCTATCAACCTCATATCTAATCAATTTTGTGTCATATAATAAAATAAAGCAAGCAAATTATCCCTGCCGACTTTAATTATACCCTGTACTAAGTAGAGACACTTCTTTATCATAAATTCCCAGTCGCCCTCAATGTAAAATGAAATTTTTTCAACAAGACGCAATAGCGAATGCATGCTATCTCGCTCACTATTATCACTCAATGTTGCACTAGGACAAGTCTCAGTTGACTTGACTATTGATACTGATTAAGAATAAAGGGTATAATTACTACCATATTGCTTTGATAGTGCTTTATTAAAGCATATCTAAGGAATTTATAGTTCATAAATACAAACGGAAAACAGTTGGAGACTATTTAAAACATGTTAAGCCTATTTTAGGAACACTTACTTTGGTTCGATTATTTATTTATTTCAATAAAAATTAATCTATAAAGCATCTTGAGAAATAATTAATATAAAAATAGGCTAGATCACTTCAGTTTACTTAACTGTGTTAAAAAAAGTTATTAATTTAAAAATTGGCTAGATTTCCTTATTCTTAAATTTAAAAATTCAGGAAAGTATTGCTTTTATGTTGGATTATGCTAATGGACTAAGCTTAGTCTATAGATTTCTGTATATATGTTCAAACTAAACTAAACTAAACTTAGTCAATCAACATAATCCAACAAAAAATTCACCTTTAATACGTAGAAAACTATGTGAAAAACTAATATACCAAATTTCAAAGCGCTTGGTTCAGTAGTACTTGAATTAATATATCCACAAACTTTGAAGACATCAAAAAAAATCCTTTCAAAGTTTTTTACACTTTCATCTCGGACGCTCAAATAGATATCTCTTTGAATTACGCCCCGATCGACTTGAAATTTTGTCACAATTTTTCTAAAACATTAAAAAATAATCTACCTAATCTATCAACCGTTAAATAACTTATTCTAATCAAAAACATTATAAATATATTTGTATATAAAACAAATTTAGTTCTCCTAAATACTTTTAGATATGGAGGTAAAAACTTAACAGTAAAAACAGAACCGTGGCATATGACATAAAGTTGTATTCGTGTGACGTAAGTGTACAACTTGTTATTATAACGTTTATTAGAAAATACCCGTTAGCTCTTTGTATTAGAATGGTGTTTATTTGAATGCCTTTACTTCCCAGCGACTGTTCGCGGCTAGAACTGCTTGAGAATTGTAAGAATACATTTGTTCTAATAACAAATAAACATATTTTTTTTTAAATATTGAAAACGATCTTTAAAAATAAGTAAATAATATACAAATAGTGTATATATACACATATATAAATAAGCCCATGTGCACACTGTGTTCTCATTCACGTTTTATCAATGTTAAGCAAACATTTGATTGCTCTTCTGTCTCCCTCTATAAGTCAAGGCGTAATTAGATTAACTTTGCACCTGTATAGAGGAACCTACAAATGGATCGATGCAAGTGTTAACCATATGTGAGTGTGTGTTTGTATGTGTATTTGTGTGTCAGATTTTGTTTGTAGATTTCAAGACCTACATACACACATACTTAATAAGTATGCCTTTGGTGTTTGTTGTGTTTATTATTGTTGTTGAATTTTGGGTTTTAGTATTTACTTATGACTTTTATAATTGACTTTTTATTTATATTTGTTATTTTCATTGATAGAATAAAAGAATTTTTTTGTGTACTTCGTTTGTCTTATCTCCTACACAATGCAATTGCATTGTGGGTTTATCTTGCACTTGTTTTTTTTTTTTTTTGGGACATTATTGGTAAATTGGAATTTGGGGTTAATGGAACAGAGATAATAAATAGAAACACAGGGAGGGGGAACTAAAGCAAAGGTAATAAAAGAAAAGTAAAATCATTATGACAACCGATATTTCTTTACTATTGAAGCTATATTCAATATTTAGCCAATTTATATAAACTTAATATACTCTTTGAGCCCGAGGGTGTAGGGTATAGAACTAGCAAACGAAACTGAAACTGTAATGACTCATGCTAAAGAGCGCCAAAAATAAAATTGCAAATGCAATTGGCTGTAGTTGTTGTTGTGTTTTGCATTTTGTGGGGTAGGCAGCAGCTACAGCAGTACAATGACCGAAAGCAAAGCAAAGGCAAAAAGCAAAAACACCCGCAAAAACGTAGTAGAAAAAATAAAATAGGGAACAACTGCAACAACAACAACAACAGAAACCTGTTAGTCAAAGCAGCAGCAACAAAAACAACAACAAGCTGTAAAAATTCCGATCTTCCAGTTGACGACGACAGCGACGCTTGGCTTTGGCTGACTCTGAAGCTTTGGCTCCAATGGAGTTGTTTTTTTTTTATCTACAGGTTTTCAAGAGAACGCAAAGAAAGAAAGACAGAAAGAGAGATATGGAGGAGACAAAGAGATTGTGAGGTAGTGAGAGAGCAACAGGTATAACTGTCTTTGTGTAAGTGTGAGTGAGTGGAGACTTCTTTTTTGTATTCGCGTGGAGTGTTGTATGTGTGTATGCGTGTGGAACATCTTTTACGCTACGAAGCAGCAGACCAAAATGTACACTCTGATAACATATGAAGGTGAGCAACAAAATAAAAACCAAAAAAGAAGAAGGTACAATATATCAACAACAACAACAATAGAGGGGAAATGTCGAGGCAGAGACGCACCCTTTTTCTTTAGGTTTTTTATCTTTTCAAGCGCAAAACCACATCCCGCTTGAAACGAATTAAGTAGATCGTAGAGAGCAGGAGTGGGGGGGTGGCTACCAAAGAAGAATCTAAGTGAGGGAAGGCAGGAGAGTGACCGCCAAGCGCTATGCCGTTGGAATGCCTCTTTTATTCCCCACTTCCCCTCTTACTCTAGCCTCACTAAGCCGGACATGCAATTTGATTCAATTTGAAACAATTAAAAGAACAACCTACCTTTTACAGTATGCAGCCTGAAGCCAAACCAAATTCCAATTGTTGTTTTGTAATCCACATTCAGCCAAATATACACAAAATAAACACAAAAAACCAACACTTTGCAAATTTTTTCTTCTTTTACATTTTTGCTTGGAGGCTGCGCGCAGTCGCAGTCAGCGTCAGCGCAAAGGAATGCGCAAAAAAAAAAAAAAAGCGCACACACACAAACACTAAATTTTCACTCGTTTTTAACTTTATTTTTCAATTTGCGTTTAAATATTATTTATGTTGTTACACACTTGTGGCAATTTGCCGTTTTCTGCTTTAATATTGCAATATTTGCATGCGCAAATACAATAAATTATTATATATTCCTTCACTAACCGTTGTCGTGGAAAATTTCTTATTTTACTTCGTTTATATTCACACAGTTGGCACTAGAATATATTTTCAAATTTTGTAGAGTTTTCAAAACGAAATATTATTCAAAAATTCAGCGACAATACACCCACGCGTCCGCTCGCTTCGAAAACAAAAACAACACTGACCAAAAAAACGCCATAACCTAGCAAACATTATTTTTTCAGCTTATTTTTTCCCATCGAAATATAGCCCAACAAACATTTTATTTGATAAATGCATAAAATATATTTCTATCTATGTCTGTGCATAACTGCTGCAATCAATTTATATAATGAATAAGGTTTATGAAACAAATAAATATGAAGAATAATTATGATAACGTTGTTTTGTAAAATCGTGCACCTGTTCTATAAAAATATTCCTACAGTTCGTTTGGCCTTTGACTAAATAAGTTGTAGGTTTTCCTGTCTTACTACATTTTTAAAATCGGTGGTAAAGTCTGCTTAATAAAATACGTTGTATGTATATACCTTTTCGACAAGGTATTTATAAAGAGATATCATGTTTCTTGCTTCATCCCTTAATGGAGCCCTGAACTACCCGTTTGCCAACACTGAAAAATTTGAAAGTTTCCAACACCAGACGGACAATTAAAGTAAACAAGCAATCCAAAATATTTACAAATGCTTTTGACATAACTGTAAAATGTAAAATGATTGAAATCAAAGCGAAATTAGTGCGTGCCGACTCAGCTATATATGCCACAGGCGAGCGTGTCGAGTGTCTAATAGAATTCACCCATAAAGTTTTCCTAGAAGAGCAGGAACAACAACGTCCTAAAACTGCCAACGAAACAAGGTACGTATTGAGTATAAGACAAATTTTTAATAGGAAAATAAATATTTCTCTTATTGATAGTGTGGAAAACTTAGCATGGGCCTCAGCACAACTGCATTGCTATCGAAAAACAAGCTACACGACTCCAACAATGGATAAGACAGCTGAGCTGACCGAAATGATTGGTAAGTTTACCAGGAAATGAATATATACAAAGAGAACTGTTCTTGAGCTAATCGAAAATCGAAGACGTTCCGTGTGCTTTAACCTGAAATGTATAAATATTTAAAGTCAAATTTTGTATTCTGTCTTCTTGATAGGAAGGACTGCGTTGGATGCTGTGACTCAGGCACCTGGTGAGGTTATTGTGGCCACCAAGCCAAAAATATTGTTCTGTGACCTCAAATTGCAGCCGGGTGAGACCAAGATGTGTGAGTGTAACCATAAAAAGATGTCAAAATTGTTTAATTAATGCTCATATTTATTGTATTTAGATTTTTTCAACGAGTTTGTGCCACGTGAAGGTCCGCCAACGTATCGAGGACATGATATTAGATACTTTTACAAGATAACCATTGCCACTCAGCGGGTCAAATCAAAGGTGCAGACCCTTACAGTGCCCATACGTGTATTACCGATACCTATTATAGCACGTCCGGAGGAACTTCATGTCACAGTGGAAACCAATGAGGAGTTGGCACCAACGAATCCCTTTTTGGAAAAGCGTGAAATTAGCGAACTTGAATTGTCCTGGCATCACTTGAAGGTAGTAACAATGAAATAAAACAGTTTTATACCATTTTTTTTATTAAACTTTGTCACTTACAGAATGTCACTGCACGTAGAGCTCCAAAATTCTACCGTATTTCGAATAAACACGGCTTTGTGGGTCGGTTTTGTCTTTTCAAGCCAGCTTATAAGCTGGGCGAGGACATTGTGGGTAGCCTGGATTTCGATCAGTGCCAAGTGCGTTGTGTACAGTTCTCGGTGAAGTTGCAACAACAGGAATTGCCTTTAAGGCCTCAATTGGTGCATCAGTCATCGATTCCCGATGATCAGTCATCCGTCAATTCATTTGATATGGCCAGCATAGCCAGTGGCATTGCTGTTGATAATCTACACAAGTCATCCACTTCGGGAAGTGCCAAGGACAAGGATGGCACATTGCCAAATCTCTCGGGCAAAATATCAACGATTTCCACATCTCATCAAGTGTGTTATGCTACAACTCAGACGCAGGTGGTAGTGCCTATTCCATTGCATGTCACACCAACATTCCACACTGACCTCGTCGATGTGAAATGGCGGCTTCATTTTGAATTTGTTACCAGCACTTTAATGGATTTTGGAAAACCGAATCCGGAAGCAGGTGAATTAAAGGCACCTGCCGAACTGCCAGTGGAGACTATGGTGTGGAATCTACCGGTGACCATCTATGCAGCGAATCCATTGCAGATTTATGCACCAACGCAAACATTCAATTTGTTAATCAAATAAAGTGTCTTATTAAATATTAAAATTGCCAAGGTGATGTGTGCGAACCGTTTATAAGTTTTTCTTAAAAAAGAATTAATTTTTAACTGTAAATAAAATACTTCATACACATTTCAAAATTGGCGCGTAAATTTGATTTGGTGTTGCCAAACGCTCGAAAAGTAGATGGCGCCACCCGAATCGGTTAACGACGACTGTCAAATGTAAAGCAACTTTGGTCACATTAATACAAATTCGACCACACAAAAATTTGCACACAAAAAATAAATTCGTAATAAATTTCCAATTCGTAACTCCAAAAGAATGTATCAAGAATACATAAATCAACTGCAAACCTCAATTGCTCCCTTGGGTTCCGATGAACTGAAGGAGTTGCTAAACGATGATGAAAAGTTGGACCAAAAAGTAGATGAGGTATTCCCCTTGTAGATTTTCTCTCCTTTATCTATAACGCAATTTACTTATTGTTGTTGTTTTTTTTTTTTTTTTTTTGTTAGGTTCTAGAGAACTTAAAACAACAGAAAAACAGTGTATTTGAGGATAATCGCATACGGGCCGAGCGCAATATTGAAAAGGAGCCGCAAGTCATTGAGCTGCGCGGAAAACTTGGTGAACTCAACGAAGAGGGACGCAATCGGTGCTCCTCGGTGCAAGAGAAACTAACTCAACTCAAACAAAAATCTGGTGGCACAAGTCAAGAGGCGGCCTTGGCTCTCCTGCAGACGGCCGCATCGGAGAGCGAAGAACAAACCGAGGAGATGGTTAAGAAATTTAATGAGAACGAAACCAATGTAGAGACATTCCTTGAGGAATTCCTAGCCAGTCGCAAGCAAATGCATTTGCGTCGCCTTAAAGCAGAGAAAATGCAGGATCTAATCAGAAAGAAGAGACGCAGCACAGCACCTGCTCCAGGAGGAGCAGCCGTATCGCCTTACAGTAATCTACCACCTGGCAGTGGCTTCTATCCATCAGCTGGTGCAGGTGGAGTGCCATATCCAATGATGGGTCCACTAATGCCCATGCCACCACCACCAACACGACCATATTAAAGCCATTTGCTAACGAGGGGGTATAACGACGTAGGGATTAGCCTTTACACATATGTAGCTGGTTGGTGTTGTTTAGAAACTGCCATCGTCGGGGGTACGATCCAATGACTGACTCATCGCAGTCGTCGTCATAGGTCATCAATATTTTTTTACACACAAATATCAAGCAAATCTATATATAAAATTTTAATAATAATAAACATGGGCTGTTTGATAAGTTCGCAGCATTTCAAAAGTAAAGCTTTACGAACAATTTCAAATTACAAAATGTTAATGAAAACTGATATTGTTTTTAACTTAATTATAATCAAAAAAAAAAAATTTTGAATTTTAATATTTAATATATACCTATTAAAAAACAATATTTATTAAACTGTTTGAAATTTGTCAAGACAAGCAAAAACTTTGGAAAGGAAGGTTAATCTTGTCCAGGAATAGTTAAAGTAAACAATATAAAAAGGCATAAGGCATATATCGAGTTAAAATCTATTTGTTTATTGGTTTACAATTTTCAGTTTTGTTGTTTAACATTTAAGTACATATTGCTTTTCAGATAAATGATTAATACGTAAAGAACAAACGATAATTCTTATGATAGGGGGAATTACAATACGAAAATTAATTATGATTATGAACAAATGCCATAAATATATATATATATATATAGTTAAAAGCCAATTAAAAAAAAAAGGGTAAATATATAATAAAATGTTATAAAATTTGATTATTGGAAAAGCCAAGGCTTAGGCGGCATTTAAAGCGGTTTAAATTGGATTGTTCATCTTAACTTATAAATTATTCATTTAAAAATACATTTTATATATATATATATATATATATATATAGAGAAGTGTGTTGATTGGAGTGGAGTGGAATATAAAGGTAAAGGCTAATGTGAGTGATACATGTTGAAAAGTGTGTATATATAGTATCTATGTATGTAAAAATGATGTATGATGTATATTGCCTATGAATTTCATAAATTTCATTTTGCTCTTTACTCTCTTTGAGAATGGTTAGTCTTTTGTTTTAGTATTTCGTGTTTTTGCAAAAAATATTCTATATATATATATATTCCATATAAAATATGTGTGTGTTTCTTTATCGGGCCGGTTTCTCACTTTAAAAGCTTATAAAATTAGTTTTTATTATTTTGTTTTTCTCATTTTTTTTGTTTCCTTTGTTTTTAGAATAAGATCTTTATTAGTAGTTTCACCCAGTTGATGTAACGCCATCATGATGAACCAAATTCCTTCATCCATTTCTCATATTTGTCCAGATCTGCTCGCGATACGCTCTTGTTGCAACGACTCATGGCCTCATTGAAATCCTTATTGGATACTGGTAGATCAACCTCTTCGGTGGCCAATTGGCGTATCTGTTCAGGTGTTAGTCCAGCAATTTTTCTACGCATTGACATCATACTTGCCTCCCGGCAAACATTTGTTATATCTGCTCCCGAATAGCCCTTCAATTGATTGGCCACATATGTGAGATCCACACTGTCATCGACTTTTACCTCACGTAAATTGATCTTAAGCAACGCTTCGCGTCCCTCATCTGAAGGCAACGGTATGTAAATACGTTTCTCCAGTCGTCGACGCAGAGCCTCATCAATGTCCCAGGGAAAATTGGTGGCTGCCAGAACCATAACAACTTTTGCCTGCTCCTCGCCACCGCCAACGCCATCCATTTGAACCAGCAATTCGGATTTGACACGTCGCGAGGCCTCATGTTCCGACTCAGAACCACGGCGCGAGCAAAGAGAATCAATTTCATCAATGAATATTGTGCTGGGTGCATAAAATCGAGCCATTTCGAATAGTAGACGCACCATTTTCTCTGATTCACCGCGATACTTGGAGGTGAGAGTAGCCGAACTGACATTAAAAAACGTTGTGCCACATTCTGTTGCCACCGCTTTGGCCAACATTGTTTTACCAGTGCCCGGTGGTCCAACCATTAAAACACCTTTCCAAGGCCGACGAATACCCTGCAATAAACAAATAACAAATCACAAAACAAGGTAAGTATAAAGATATAAACTGTGTTTGTACAATAAGATAGATATCTTGGAAATATGATTCATTGGAGCAAGGCTGCCTCTGGGTAAAGCTTTAATACAATTGTCATTACCTACATCATATGAAAATAATCAATTAGTGTACAAAAGCATATATATAAATTTCCATTTGAATTTTAACTAAAGCTTCTTCAACTGATAAGATAGTGAACATATAGATGAGTATATATATATCAAAAGTTGACCGCTTTCTCTTTTGTTATTTAGCTATACTGCAAATATTACCTAACGAATCCATCAATCAATGTTCTTTATGGATTCTATAATGCTTGTTACAGTGTCTTTCCGGTTGGGTTAAACTTTACATTGTTTTTGTAGTTGTTTTTTAAATTTTTATCTTTATCTATAGTCTACATCGAATGTGTAAAATGCGGGTAAACAACCGGTAATAGAAAGATAACATCAAATCCCCATTTCTATATAGATCAATGACTCATATTAAAGCTTGTTTGATGATGATGATGACGGGATGATTAGAGTATAATGACGCACCTTGAAATAATCAGGCATCAGCATGGGCAAAACCACAGCCTCTTCAAGCAGACGTTTGGCATCCTGAAGATCGGCAATATCGCTCCAACGAACCTTTGGATCCTTCTGGAGAATATCACGTTCTAAAAAAAAAGGGGATTGATTACTTTCTCAGGGTCTTTATGTTCTCTAAATTTACCTAAAATATCCACCAGCTCTGCTTCAATATGATTATTAGGCTGAAATTTGCGCTCTTCATCGGCTCCAGTTTGTGAGTCAGCAGCTTCGCCATTATCACCTCCATTTGCTCCATTGGCAGCTGAAGCAGAGTCCTCATCTTTGCTTTCGTTATTATTAGAGGCGGCGGAATTGTTCGTTGTGGACAGTTTACGTCGTCCATTGGTGGTTGAGGTGCTGGCTGTAGATCTAGCACTATTCGATGAGCGTGGATTTCGAGCGGCAGTAGGACCATTTCTGGTTGTACTCTGTGGGATTCGTTGCTGTGTTGATGATGCAGAATTGTTGGTGGTACGTCGACTATTTGTCGTATTTGCACGGCGACCCACTGCCTGTGTTGTACTGCCGCCAGTTGGCGGTGGCGGTTTTGGTGGACCCCAGACATCTGGATCTTTGGGCGGTGGTGTCCATATATCTGGATCGGGCTTAAACCATGCGGCGGGATCTTTATAACTGCTACTGCTCTCCTCACTAGTCAACTGTGAACGCAATTTCTGGACAAATTTTGTGTTCTGCAAGTCCAACGAAATGTCCTGCAATGTGCGTTGTATGGCCTTAACTTTTGCATGCTCTTGGCTAATCTGCTGATTGATCTACAAAAAGAATATAATAGAATTAATTTAATTGTTTTTTTTTTAGTTAATGTAATTACTTACCATATTCCATTTGCCCTTGCGCATGGGATCGGCAGTGCTTTTGAGTAAACGCCCCAACATTCCCTGGAGTCCCTCATAGTAAATGCAGGCCGAATCATAGTTACCTGTTAGAGCCATATCTCTGGCTAATTTGGCATTCTCGCATATTTCTTCAAACGTAGTTTTGGCCATTACGGTCATTCCTACGCAAGTGGTTGTCTTTTGCTTGCCACCTCTCAGTAACTTAAGATCGGAACGATGAAACAGGTTGTTGTCATTGTAACCAAAAATGAAACACAACACAAAACAGATTAGTTGTCCAATTAAAGCGTTTTGAGTGCGTAAAGTACTACACGCTCTTTCTCTCTCACTCTCTTTATCTCTCCTTCGCTTATTGTTACTGTCACTGTCTTACTGTGAGTAGTGTTTGCCATGGAAGTAGTCGGTTGTGTACAGTCAGTGGGGGTAAGAATGTGAGAGTAACATACATATATGGTAAACAAGATCATTTTGGAAAGACACGTTGCTATAACAGACTTTTAAGATGTTTTAGTAACATAAGAACTCAGCTCAGTATCTATATATCATATATCTTAGGAATGATTAGTAACAAATTCCAATAATAATAATAAACGATATCGTTCTACTATTGTTGGAGGATTATTTTAGATGTTTGCTACCCCTTTTGCACTACAGCCATGTGTAAGTGTGAACAATAGAACGGAAGCGTCTTTTGTTGCGACTGCGTCACTCACTCACACTTGCAGAAACAACAAACACACAGAGAGACACAGATAAGCATGCACGCACTCACACTGTTGCAGGTAAAAATGGAAAGTGAGCCTCAAAAATAAAAAAAAGAAATACACAATCGAAAAGAAAACTTGTACAAAAAAAGAAGCTAGAGCAACAATACAGAGGCAAAGACGGAGACAGCGCGACCTGACAATGGCAACGACCGAACTGAACATAAAGTACCGTTCCAATTGCTAATTATAAAATGCGCGAAAAAAAAGAACCGTTTGTCACCAAATTTAAACGTGCCTACATTTCCATTATACCCCTCCTTGTACTCTGACCCCCCTTCATTCGACAGCACTATCCATCACAAAATATGATTATAACCTCGCATGAGACAAATAAGGCGCCTGACCTTGTTGACTTGAATATAAAATAAATTCTTTCAACTCAACGACGTTTACTTAAGAAAAATCGTCGTATGCAAAAAGAAATAACACTCACACAGATATACACAAACACATATGCACGTATACGGGCAACTATAAAAAATAAATCAGCTCAGGTTTCAAAGGCTCACACGCACACATATACATTGAGACACTTAATGCATTTTAAATAGTCTTAGCTAATTGCAATCTGATTTGTATCGGTTAAAGAGATAAGGCTATTTTGAAACAATTTTAATCTTTTTTTTTTAATTTAGCTACGTGGGGGCGTCTGAAAAACGGAGAGGCGAACAGTAGCAGCGGCAGAGAAGTCGGAGAGAGATGGCGGCATTCGTTTTAACTTTTCCTCTTTTTGCCAACTTACGGTTATGGACATTAGTAAACTGGCTTTGTTATAACGCGTTGCAAGCTTAATGTTTAATATTTAACTTATATAGTTAATAATTAAAGTTAATGCTAAAGGCAAATTAAACGGTCGCTGTGTTGCGTTTGCTGCTGCTTGTGTTATTTGTTAAAACTACGCGAAATGTGACCAGAGAATGCAAGCACAAAAATACGCAAGACTAAAATATGGATTAACAGGGGTATTCCGGATCTATATTATAAAAGTTAATGTCGTGATCAGATTAACAGCATCACCTGTTTGAAAAATTTTAATTAAAAAGGTATGTATTAATTTTGGAGAAGTTAAAAGATCCAAAAACAAATTTATTTATTAATTCACTGAGTCACTGATTTCAAAGCTCCATCAACTACAGGAATACCCTTTGTGCGTTTAGTATTTTTATAAATCATTGCGTTTTTGGTATTTTGGCTACAATTGGTCCTCTACTCTTTTGTGTTATCGGTTGTTAATATTTCGGCTTAACGTGCTTAATAACAATTTTTTTGTGTTATATTTAGCACATCACGCAAGCAAAGGCTACCACAGCCCATTACACCCGCCTAGCAATGACAACGCCCACACGTGCTAGCCTGGAAAAGGCTCTA
This sequence comes from Drosophila neocordata, assembly GCA_018903615.1. NCBI lineage: Eukaryota > Metazoa > Arthropoda > Insecta > Diptera > Drosophilidae > Drosophila > Drosophila neocordata. The sequence goes on from JAEIGI010000002.1 coordinate 151,157, forward strand.
AAAAGCGAGGCCAAGATCCAAAAGACGGCCATACAAATAGCCAAGGGCAAGTTAGATTCGCTATTTTAAAATCTTTTGAATATCCTTGCTAATTAAAATTGTATTTCGCTTTATTACAGACTTATCAGGAGAAGTGTATAATATAGCCCAACTAGCCGAAGAATTGGGATTCGCCTTAACTTCACCCGATATGGAGCAACGTGTGGGTGGAACGAATCTACTGTCCGCTGTCTTAATCGCACTGCCTCAAGATTTGCTTAGTTCTCAGCAATTGGATTTTTTGACCAGATTCTATATAGATCGCTTAAGGGATCATCACAATGTTATGCCAGCAATAATTGATGGCATTCAGGCCTTGGTGCACATGAAGCATTTACCAAGATCATCGGTTGTTGATATACTACAAGCTTTCTTCCAATATACAACATGTCAATCGCAGTCCCGCGGTGATCGCACAAAATTCTTCACTACATTGAAGTACCTGTCAGAAAACTTTAAGCCAGGTAAGATCATCTACTATTCATCTTTGGAAATCTGTTAGTTTTAATTGTAATATATCAATCAACAGAACTTGAGACAATGGCCGGTGATTTTATCTATGGTGTAATCAATTCCATTGATGGCGAACGCGATCCTCGTAATCTGGATCTTATATTCAGCTTTATGCCAGAGTTTATAGACAAATATCCCTTGCTGCATTTGGCTGAGGAAATGTTTGAAATCTTTGCCTGCTATTTTCCTATTGATTTCAATCCCAGTAAGCAGGATCCCGAAACCATTACACGCGATAATTTGGCTGCTAAATTAAACCGATGTCTAGTTGCTAACAATGAGTTTGCTGAATGGGCTGTTGTTTTGGCCATTGAGAAATTGGAGAGCGATTTATTGGTTGCCAAATTAGATTCGATAGAACTACTGGTAAGAGAATATACGTATATATAAACTGTCATTAACAAATTGTACTTCTCTAGCACCAAGCTGCCTTAAAGTTTCCTCCATCAGTGTTAGAGCCCCATTTTGAGCAAATCTGGCAGGCTCTTAAAGCGGAAACATTCCCAGGCAACGATAAGGAGGAGATATTAAAAGCCAGTTTGCAGGCCTTAAATGCCTTACTCAAACGTGCAGGGAATGTGCCAGATATCAGTCATAGCTATCAGAGCACAATCCTGGGAGTTATTCTAACACATCTGAGTGATGTAAATCAAAGACTATTCCATCCGGCTACTTCTTTGGCTCTGGTTTGTGTGGCCAGTGATGCGCCTTACGCAGCATCCAAAATCCTTGATACGTTCCTCATCAAATTGGAGTCCATGGATCTAGTAAGCTCAGCGCCAGATCAGCGGATTAAAATCTATCAAATTGTTACCCAAATCTATAAAATATCAGCTTTAAATGACGACCTAAATAAGTTGGATGTAACCATAGTAAATCGACTGCAGGATGATGTTATAGCCGCATTACGATTATGCGAGCGCGAGGATTTTGATGCCAAGAAGGAGGACTTGGAACTGCAAAAGTCGGCCCTTAGTGTGTTAAGTGAATGTTGTCCAATTTTAACCGAATCCCAGCGAGCATTACTTTATAAGGCGCTTGTTCAACTGATTAGCCATCCGATTTTGGATTTGGATTTCACTGAAATCACACAACGTTTGGGAGCCTTACAACCCATCGAGCTGCAAGCAAATTTCATTGACATTAGCATACGAAACTTTGATATATTCTCCAATTTTATTAAGCGTAAAATTTATAGCAATCTATTGCCGCTTATTCCTCAAATGGCATTTACTCAACGCATTTTGGATTTGTTAATGAAACAACTTTTCGCTGCCGGTCAAGTGGATCCTGCTGTAAGACAATTGGCACTGGAGGCCTTGAATAATATGCTAACCCAAGAGGATAAGCATTTTATTGTTGACTTGCAGCAGCAATCAAATTTGTTGCACAAACTCATTGAACTTGCTCAGAAAACCGAGATTCAGTACATGCCAAATGAATCATTGGAACAGATTTCTGGAGCATTGAGTCGCATTATGCAACAGTTGCCTTTATCTGAACAAAGTGCCATTATCAGTGAATATTTGCCTGGCCTCCAACTACATAACTCTGCTGACTTGTACATAGCAAAAGGACTCTTGGGTTTCCTGCATAAGGACATAAGTTTGGACGATCATTTTGAGCGTTTGCTAAACGACTTAACTCAACTTTCCTTGAGCTCTGATAATGAACAACTACGCAAGATTGCCCATCATTTGCTATGCAGTTTGGTTAACAAAATGGACAACACTCCAGAGAATCATGGCAAGGTTAAAAAGATTATTGGACAACTTAAAAAGGCTATTAAAGAGGAAGATGGACGTGCTGTAGAAATACTGTCATGGGTTGCAAAGGGTCTAGTTGTAGCTGGATTTGAAGAGGCTGCCGATGTTGTGGGGGATGTAAGTATAGTTTAACTTCTATGTGAATTTGTCTTTTGATTCATATACTTTCATCAGCTTTCAGATCTTCTTAAGCATCCCACATTAAGCACTGCTGCTGCTGTTGGTTTTGATATCATAGCCGCTGAATTTCCGGAATTAGATCTTCCTGTTGTTAAATTTCTGTATAAGCAAAAATTCTTCCAAACCATTATGGGTAAAATGGGTAGTAAACTGGCCAATTATTGTGAAAATCATTTAAAGGCCTTCATCTATGTTCTAAAGGCCACTCCCCTGGCAGTGCTTAAGCTTAATATTGAGCAATTGGGACCACTTTTATTTAAGAGTCTGGAAGAGCCCAATGATGCAAAATCGTTGTGTATAGCCCTGGGCATTTGCGAGAGCTTTGTCCAAAAACAGGATAAATATTTCCAGGGACATTTGGCTCACCTGATACCAAGTTGCTTGGAACTATCGAAATGCAAAGAACAAAACACAATGGTAATTAAATACATAAACTTATATGCCAAAAGATAAGGTTTGAATCGTGGTTTCCTTACCTTTTTAGCAAGTACGGATCGCTGCCCTCCAGTTGCTCTATGACATTACCAAATATCCTACATTTGTCTTGTTGCCGCACAAGGTAGATGTCACTTTGGCTATGGCTACAGCTCTTGATGATCCCAAGCGTCTGGTTAGAAATGTCGCTGTTAAAGCAAGAAATGCCTGGTATCTGGTTGGAGCCCCAACTGGAGACTAACCGTTTAGAGATAATACGAAACTGATGTTAACATTGTGTATAAACCTTAAACAAAATATTAAGCACAAAGTTTTAAATACTTCGTTTTATATTAAAACTGTTTGTTGTTAATCGGTGTCCATTGATAGTCCATTCGATCTAAGCCAATTGTCAATTTCCAACTTTTTGGAATATAAACAATCGATTATATCGCTCAGTGAAGCTTAAAAAGAAAGCTTATAAATCCATCAAAAACAAAACTGTATTCAATTATTCAGCTTATCAGTGGCTTGCGAATCGCGTTGCTAGAAAGATTTAAGAATTGGCATTATGCTTATCATTTCGTTAGTAACGGGAGTGTTACTGATCGTTATATGGCGTCTATTGGAGACCCTAAATCAAAAATATTATATTCTTTCTTTATGTAAACGCCTTCGTACTCACGATGGTAGTCCCTTGGAGAGCAAAACTATGGTTATTCCGGGTGCAACACAATTTGGAAACAACTTTGATTTACGCCACGCCACACCGTCCGGTTTATTTGATTATGTGCGGAATGCAACGGCCCGTGCACAGCTTAAGAATATGAACTATTTATTTTATTTCATATTTTCACCAATGTACAATGTGATAAGAGCCGAGGAGGCTGAGGAAATCTTTCAAAGTCCTAAACTGATAACCAAAAATGTTGTATACGATTTGCTGCGACCTTTTTTGGGCGAAGGCTTGCTGATTAGCACAGGTCAGTGTTTTGAAAGATTGTCTTTTGAGTGTCCCTAAAGCTTATTGTTTTTATAGCCATGTAGTGGCTATTTATATTCGGTTTTATATTCATGATCAGCATTTATAGCTGAGTCAAATTACCTGTCGGTCTGTATGTTTCTTTGCTCTTTTTAGGTAGAAGATTTAAAGCTATTTAGTTAAAACTCGATATATTACCTTCTAATGACTGTAGACAGACCAGATTAAAGAATTGGCCTTATCACGTTTCACAGAAACGCCTGGGCCAAATTCTATCCCTATTCTAAAGCATCTCGTTTTTCTATATGCGTTTCATTTGACGTCATATTGTCACAAAAAGCAAGGGTATAAATTATTTATTTCAATCCACTTTCAGATCAGAAATGGCATTCGAGGCGCAAGGCTCTAACACCGGCTTTTCATTTCAATGTGTTACAGTCGTTTTTTATAATATTCAAGTATGTTTTAGAGATGGAAAATAAATATTTGAAATTTGTAACCGAATGCAATTACAATGGTTTCCAAAAATGCTTGTGTCGAATACTTGCAGAGAGGAATCCAAAAAATTTGTTAAAGTCCTTAATGAAAAAGTGAAAAGCGAAGTGGAACTCAATGAAGTTATACCAATCTTCACTCTGAATAACATTTGTGGTAAGTCATAGAGAAAAGTTCTTTTTGTAAGCAATTGAAATTACATTAAAATTTATTTAGAAACCGCCTTGGGTGTTAATTTGGATAATCTCGATGAGGGCAAACAGTATCGGGATTCAATTCATACCTTGGAATCTATAATGGTGCAACGCCACTGCAATCCTCTTTCTTATTATAAATTGTACTTTTTTCTGTTTGGAGATTATCGGAAGAATGTGAAGAATTTGAAAATAGCCCACAACTTTGCCCAGCGCATTATTGATCGCAGGCGTCAGGAGTTTAAGCAAAGACAACGTCTAGGATCAGATGACTGCGGGAGGAAGCAACGCTATGCAATGCTGGACACTCTGCTAGCTGCAGAGGAAGACGGTCAAATCGATCACCAGGGCATTTGTGATGAGGTTAATACATTTATGTTTGAGGGCTATGACACCACATCCACTTGTCTAATCTTCACATTACTAATGCTGGCCATTCACGAGGATGTTCAAGAACGTTGCTATGAGGAATTGCAACATCTGCCAGGAGATGATATCGATAGCCTAAATGTGTTTGACTATAACGTGCTGGTTTACTTGGAGTGTGCCATTAAGGAGTCGTTGCGCATGTTTCCTTCCGTACCTTTCATAGGTCGCCTGTGCACCGAGGAATGTGTGGTGAATGGTTTGGTAATGCCCAAGAACACGCAAATCAATATACACATTTATGATATTATGCGTGATCCCAGACATTTCTCGGAACCTAATGAATATAAGCCAGAAAGATTTCTGCCTGAGAACACAGTGAATCGTCATCCATTTGCTTTTGTGCCCTTCAGTGCTGGGCAAAGGAATTGCATTGGACAGAAGTTTGCCATATTGGAGATGAAAGTACTATTGGCATCGGTCCTAAAAAATTTCCGAATATTGCCAGTGACTCGCTTGGAGGATCTCACATTTGAGTACGGAATTGTTTTAAGGACTAAAGAAAGTGTTAAAGTAAAATTTATCCACAGAGAATGAAATTATTGAACATACGAATATTGTGCCCGAAATTTATTTTTGAGTCTTTTTTCAAAATAAAAATATTGCTGCATGGTAAAAATTAAGGAATATTTTTGTTTGCGCTAGAAATCTTTCCAAAAGTTGTTTTGAAAACCGTTTATATTGAAGTTTAATTGCTTTCGCATTATCTAACGTACGTTGTATCATTCCCATCAAATCGACATCAGACGTAATATTTGGCAAAAAAGTCCGTTGAAAGATTGCAATGTCTCTTGATCAAACCATGATTACAGATGTTTTTTCACTAATTTTAAATATACTGCTTACTGCTACAGGAATTGAAAATTTTTCTATAATTTTGCAATTTGGAGACTTAATAAACAAAACATTCAAAAAAAGATTAAGTTTTAACTTTTGCGAGAAAACGTTTTTAACCCGGGCTTGTGCTTCTTATTTCTAACCCATTTATCGACGAAAAGCTTAAAATGTTAGCGTATAATTATCTTACTTCAGTAACAGAACTAGAAGGAAGTATGAATACCCTTACAAACTGTTATTTTTACTCACATAGAAATTATCCGAATCAGTTAGAAGATTAGGCTAAAAAAAGAAAGTTTTTGAAAATTTTTTCTTTGATCTGACTGTTCCTATGAGTTCCATAACATATAGTCGGCCGACTCTGATAAATATCAATAGGAACATGCACCAAACTTAAATTTACCAAATTTCTTTAAAAATGCGTTTTAAAAAACGAAGTTATTGATCAAAAACTATATTCTTGACCGATCGTTCCTATGAGACATAGTGAACTAACAGGGGTAGCTTACTTTGCAAATTTCTAATTAAAATTTAAATAACCTTTTTGCAAAGTTATAAAAAGGTTGTATGTTTTTCAAACTCACTGTTTTGGGCCACTTTGGAAAATAACCTTGAAATGGAAAAAATATCCAAAACCCATTGTGAGATAAGAAATGCCTTCTAATATCAAAAAATTTTAAACTAATTAATTCGAATGCAAAAATGTACTTAAAAATGATCAATCAATAGCAAAACACATACAAAATTATATTAAAAATCAATATAAAAGTATAAAGAAATATAAAAACATAATTAATTATATTTATGAAATGCTTTAAAATAGTGTTTATTGTATAACATTCGTAAATATAAACAAGAGAAACGATTACCTGTTATTAGGTAGCCACACAGTGAAATAATCTGTTGACTTACAAGTGGAGACATCTAGCCCACAATCGGAAACATTAGAAATGTGAGATGAATAAATACTGGTGGAAACCTTTTGATATTTATAAAACCACAATATATAAAAAATTATCTTTTTAACAGCGTATCAAACTTAGTGAAATTGATTGAATATCTGTTAAGTTGTATTGATATAGCGTGCAAATGTCATATTATAGATCAGGTCTGTTTGATGCCTGTCAAACGTAAAACCAGTGGCCTAAAAATAAAACAAGGAACATAACCGCTCGATATACACTTCCTTGTGTCTTACTATTGAAATTTGTCGAGTTTTAAGTAATGCTAAATTCTTTTTTACTTGTGAATAGTCCGCTTCGAATTTGAAAAAGCTCCAGCCCTTCGAAATATGAAAAATAAATTTGATTCTTTATTTAATTTGTCGAATCACGAGGTTGATGACAGCTGATTATAAACCTCCCCCTTTAAAAATGAATAATTATATTTATTTGTCTTTATACTTTTCTCAAGTCATTTTATTAGGTTACTGACTATAGTAATTGTTATTTTTTTACCCTGTACTTAAAAAATTAAGGGGTATATGAAGTCGCTAAAATGTATGTATTAGGCAAAAGAAAGCATTTCCGATCCCATAAAGTATATATTCTTGATCAGCATCAACTGCCGAGTGGATTAAGACTTCTTGGTCTGTCTGTTTGTATGAATATTCAGATCTTAAAAACCATAAGAGCTGGAGCTATCAAATTTGGTATGATTCATCTAGTGTGTACGAAGATCAAGTTTATCAAATTTTTACCACGCCCTTTTCTGTCCCCGATATTTAGTAAAAACAAAAAACTAAAGTTGTTTTAATATCATTCTTACTTGGCACATTCAAAATATGGCTAAAAAGGTATCTGCTGAGCAAACTTCATCGAAATCGGATAGTAAATATAGGAGATATATATACAATTTGTACAGAAGTACTAATTGCCACATTGTGTGGTAAGAGTGAGCTAGGCAGCATGCGTTCGCTTTTCCGGCTTGTGAGGAGAATTAAAGTTTGAACTGATGGCAAATTCGAATTAGTTTGTTTGTGAAAAGTTGCTCTACTTCCTCACACGGTATACCTAAAATCGGCAGGGGCAGCTTGCGTGCATTATATTGTTTAACTTTTGTGTTTATTTTTATTATTTTTTAAATACCTATTAAAAAAATGCTCTGTAATTTTGAGACTAATAAAAAATTGAACTTATAAACCACAACGGGCGCCCTTTTATGATTCATTGCAAAAAAAATTGTATTTAATTGATCAGTGGCATAATTTATGTAAAATCCAATTCCAAAGTCTATTTATAATTTTATGGTTTATAAACAATTGAATATTACGCTCTGTTGAAACTTCAAGATGATACCTCGCAAGTCCGATTAGCCATCAATTAAAAAAATAAAAATAAACAATTTGCTCTATCAGTTATAAAAATATATTTGCTTAATCCCTTAGTCATTAGTAGAGCGATTAGTGCATTGTGAACCGCGTTCCGAAACAGATTCGAGTACTCGCATCATGATATTCTTTTTGGTGACTACATTAGCCCTTTTGATCGTTCTTTGGCGTCTGCTGGAGATCCTAAATCGGAAATATTATATACTCTGTGTGTGCAAACGTATTTGTACTCAGGATGGTAGTCCTTTAGAGTCGAAAACTATGGTTATTCCGGGTATAACAAGATTTGGAAATAATTTTGATATACTCCAGGGTACTCCATCGAGTGTTTTTAATTATGTACGGGATGCATCGGGCCGTGCCCGGCTTAAACATATGAATTACATATTTTACTTTCTACGTGCACCCATGTACAATGTGATAAGAGCCGAGGAGGCTGAGGAAATCTTTCAAAGTCCTAAATTGATAACCAAAAATATTGTGTACGAGTTGCTGCGACCTTTTCTGGGCGAAGGTTTACTGATTAGCACAGGTCAGTTAGAGTGCTTGATGATTATCTATTTAGTTTCTCTAGGATTTAATGTATTTTCAATCCATTTTTAGATCAGAAATGGCATTCCAGGCGCAAGACCCTGACACCAGCTTTCCATTTCAATGTTTTGCAGTCGTTTTTAATAATATTCAAGTAGGTTTTAGTTATAGTAAAAGAAATATTCGAAATTTGTACTACTTTATTTGAATGCTTGCAGAGAGGAATCCAAAAAATTTGTAAAAGTCCTTAATGAAAAAGTGGAAAGCGAACTACAACTTAATGAAATTATACCAATCTTCACTCTGAACAACATTTGCGGTAAGTCTTCTACCAAAAGTTCCCTTAGCTAATGATTGAAAATACATTTAAATATGTTTAGAAACCGCCTTGGGTATTAATTTGGATGATCTCGATGAGGGAAAACAATACCGGAATTCAATTCATGCCTTGGAATCTGTTATGGTTCAACGTCTATGTAATCCTTTATTTTATTTTTGGTTGTACTTTTATTTCTTTGGAGATTATCGGAAGCATGTGAAGAATTTGAAGATAGCCCACAACTTTGCCCAGCGCATTATTGATCGCAGGCGTCAGGAGTTTAAGCAACGACAACGTCTAGGATCGGATGACTGCGGAAGGAAGCAACGCTATGCAATGCTGGATACTCTGCTAGCTGCAGAGGAAGACGGTCAAATCGATCACCAGGGCATTTGTGATGAGGTTAATACATTTATGTTTGAGGGCTATGACACCACATCCACTTGTCTGATCTTCACATTACTAATGCTGGCTATTCACGAGGATGTTCAAGAACGTTGCTATGAGGAATTGCAACATCTGCCAGGAGATGATATCGATACCTTAAGTGTGTTTGACTATAACGAGCTGGTTTACTTGGAGTGTGCCATTAAGGAGTCGTTGCGCATGTTTCCTTCCGTACCTTTCATAGGTCGCCTGTGCACCGAGGAAAGTGTGGTGAATGGTTTGGTTATGCCCAAGAACACGCAAATCAATATACACATTTATGATATTATGCGTGATCCCAGACATTTTTCTGAACCTAATGAATATAAGCCAGAAAGATTTCTTCCTGAGAACACAGTGAATCGTCATCCATTCGCATTTGTGCCGTTTAGTGCTGGGCAAAGGAATTGCATTGGACAGAAGTTTGCCATATTGGAGATGAAAGTACTATTGGCATCGGTCCTAAAAAATTTTCGAATATTGCCAGTGACCCGCTTAGAGGATATTACATTTGAGTACGGAATTGTTTTGAGGACCCAACAAAGTGTCAAAGTAAAATTCATTAAGAGATAAAGGGAAACTCAAAAAAAAAAATTTTTTTTTTTGTACTCTAGATTAAAAAGAATATATGAAAAAAGGGATAATTTTTGTTATTATTTTTTATTTATATTTTATATCCTTAATAAGGATGTTCACATTGAGATCGTGCCATTAGAGCACATTTCTGGGCACGTTGCACTATCTCGGGGCAGCGACGTTTGCGCATAAAGCGACAATCCTGAAAGAAACCCTCATTCCTGGGAAAACCATGAAAGCCATCTTGAAAAGTTAAGAGACCCAAGCCCCAAATTTTGCCGCCACGAAACTCGCCCTCGTATTTCATGCCATCGGCACGCCAAAAGATGCCATGGCCATGGAACCAGCCTTGATAAAATTCACCTTCGTATCTAGTACAAAAGTGTATATTGCGTAAGTTTTATTTGATAAATCTGGTTTACTTACTTGGCACCATCTGGAAACCAAAGGCAGCCTAAACCCTGACTAAGACCCTCTTGAAATTGACCATCGAAGCGTGTGCCATCAGCAAATTGCAAATGTCCAATGCCGTGTTTCTGGCCAAGTTGATTCCATTCGCCAATATATCGACTGGCGTCCTCATAGCGCCAACCACCCACCTTGACAGCTCCGGCACTAAATTGACTCTGTCCGTGATGTCCCTGCTGATGGTGTCCCTGTCCTTGGTATTGGTTATGTTGCTGTTGATGATGATTCTCAATACGGGCTGTTGTTACGCCCACACCCACACTGCTCACTACAAGTTTTATTTTATTTAAATTAGTTGAAGTTGGTTAACTTTTTCACCGTCTCATTGCCACTTACTGTCATCGTCATAGTCATCCATGGCCATGTTGCACTGAGAAGCGTCAATTGGATACTGAGACAAATTTTTTTTTTCTTTTTCGCTGCCCTCAACAAACTGAGGAAACATTGTGGGGCTTCAGGGGGTGTCGGGCTACGTCCCTGGACTAAATCTAATTAGCATATTGGAATGTTCAATAACTATAGACTAACTTGCCCCACTGTGTGTGGCAACCAACTGTTGCTGCAGTAAAAATATATAAACTAAGCCGGTCTTATTATTACTATTTTGTAAATTTAAATTTATTTTTCGATTTTTTAAGCTGTCTTTGTTATATCAAGTATTTATTTAATATATATATATATATATATGGTGTATAGAGGAGATTATAAACTGTCGCACAAATAATGTTTATTATATGATAATCACAGAACAAAAGTTCTCGATTTGTCGCAAACGAAACGAAACAAAACAAAACAAATGAAAGAAGAGAAAAACATTATACACAAAATGCAAAAAATCTGCAAGAACTTTTGGTTTGGAAAATTAACCTAGATATATATATAAAGGTATATATGTATATATATGTATATGTATGTGTGTGTCTGTGTATGTGTGTATTGGCTTATTTGGGGGGCGCTGAGAATGTGTTTAGGCTAAAACAGCTGAAGAGGCCATTTCGCTGACACCGCAAGTATTATCTCCACGATAGACACGATAATAACCCTGTTCACCCCAACGTGGACCCCAGGAATTCTTAACAATCCAATAGGGCAGACTTTTATGGAAATTGGGATAATCGGAAATGCCATAGCCAACAATTAAAACACCATGATCAAGATTTTTCTTTGAGCACAAAGCTTTCCATGGATGTGAGACGCCACCCCTATAGAATTGCATAGCATTGGCATTGATACCTGAAAAAAAAAATTAAAAAATCATTTAATGAACTAATGAAAAGATAATGGTGGATCTACCAATTGAAATGGGTCCATTGGCGATAAGCCATTCCTGCATTGCCGTTTCATTGTTCTTGGGTAGGTCTACAAAACCAGAGACTGTTACATGCGAGAGAGTTTTATTAAAATGGCATTGCTTCTTCTTGCCCTCATACGGATATTCTCCTTCATACTCCAAGCCACCTATATCCTGAATTGCTCTGAAATAACAAAAATTGATTAGTTTTAAATTTTAGTTATAAAATTAAAGAGTCTTACTTGTAGGCATTGTCCATAAGACCACCATTACAGGCACTATCTCTTGTATCACAATCTAATAGCTCTTGTTCTGAAAATTCCTTTAGTTCACCATTTTTCACAGCGTACAGACCCTCAATGTTGCCAGTGACACTGAATGCCCAACATGAGCCACATGAGCCTTGATTTTTCACAGCGGTCACAGCATTCTTTGGGCGCCAATCGAATTCTTTTGGCAATTCACTACCTGCATAGGATGGAACCACTGCCATCTGACCTCCTGTAGGTTGTCCCTCACTACGCTGCCAGAGGCCGGTGCGTTCTTTATATTCCGTACTGGTCATATCAGCGAATTCGGTTATACCATATTTAGCACTGCCCATTTCATTGGCATTCAATTCCTCAATTGTTTTTAGATTCTGACGGAATATCCTTAAACGCATCTGACGCTCTACAGAGTTCACATAGCGCCGCTCGAATTTAATTTGAAATTTATGGAACAAATGCTCCACCTTGTCCAGAGAATGATGATTATGCTTCTTATGGGCTGTCTTCTTCTCGGCCCATTCAACGGATCGACTATGACGGGCACGTACAATCGGTTGATTGCGACACTTGAAGGTAATGTCATGACCTTGCTCTAGCCACGGTTGAGCCCAGATTTCCACAATGCAACGATGCTGCCCCTCATTTCCATCAATAAGATCAGCATCGATACGGGTTAAAGTTCCAGACACAACTTGTCGTGAGGCCGAATAAACTTTAACAATTCTAGAATTAGTTAGAAGTAAGAAATTTATATTACAGATCAGTTTTTGATAGTAAAATCGGCTAATATATTACTTATAATGTGGTCCATCTCCGGCAGTTAATTTATCTAAAGTTCTCTGCAGCTGAGCCTCGGCCTGTTTTTCATTATAAGGTTTACTACCACCCAATGGGACATCATTGAGGCTTCGCTTACTGCGGGAAATCTGGAAAAATGCACAAAAAATTCATAAGTAAAATTGATAGGATCAATTGGGTTTTATCTTTATTTAGATATAGCATAACTAAAACAAAAAATAAAGCAAATTTATATTCAAATTTTCGGATACGTCTTAACACACATTTTTTATTTTCTCTAGAACAGAGTTTAAAAGTTTTACAATATACATATATATACACTTTCTGGTAATGATCAGAGTTTATTTTAACAGGATATTTATTTTAGAAATTATCCATCCCCTTTTAACATTTGGAAACACGGTTATAATTTGGTATACTTTTTCAGCGCTTCTTTTCTTTTCAGCAACTTTCTTACATACTGCACTCAAATGGCACAATATAGTCATCGAGCAAGCGGACTCGTTGTAGATTTCCCTGCCTATCAACACCCAATTGGCCCAATTCAGCTTCGCCAACTTCCTTTAAACGGTCGGCATTTAAAACGCGACGCAACTGCAACTCATGACGTCGGATTACCATCATACCGGCAGCTGCCACTGCCTCCTGACGAAACCAATTGGCCACAATCCAAAAATGACGCAAACGCGTCAATATTGCTGATGGCTTCATGTCTCTTCTTGGATTTGAGAAAGTATTTAACTATCAAATTCTTTGATAAAATATTGCCCGCGTATAGCAAGGGGAAAATGTTTTTAAAAGCGTATATCAGTGTAACGTGTTGTAAAGAACAATGTAAATGTAATGAAACTGATATGATTAAGAATGAATAACGAAGTGATCTGAAAAATAAAACATTTCCAAACAAGCCTACTAATTCTCTAAGAATTATAGTTTAAACCATTTGTTTGTGTATTTAAACTAAAAAGGCAATATTAAAGCCATGAAAAGGACGTTGCGCATACGACATGTTAGCCAACTTTTGAATATTTCAAAGTGTTAAAAGTAGCAACAGAAATTAAAAACAAATTATATTGTACCATAAAAGAAATGGAAGCTATATGATATTGTCAACCGATTCTGACAAAACTTTGTGGATATGTTAAGGAGTATATAAAACACACATTTTAGCTTTCCAAATATCAATACCACAAAAATTTACTGAGTTATGATAGTTAAACAAAAAGAGTCCCTTTTTGGAATTTAAAGTTTGTATTTTTCTTTAATTGTCGTTGTTCTTAAATATATTATCCAAAATTATTAGAAAACTCTTTTGGAAAATCGTCCAATTTTTTTTAAAGCCAAAGTGAAGCAATTGAATTCACTATCAATTTAAAATAAAAAAAAAAACTCAGCTACCATTATTGTCCTTGATTTTCCAGACAATAGTCAACAAATCAAAACACTTAAAAGGAACCACTCACTTGATCTCACTATCAGACAGCAAGCTGATTGGTAGGAATCATTTAAAACTGGAATTAGTCTTAAGTGACTGGCATCTATTTTTTGTTTATCTATTCTATCTATTATCTATCTATCTATTTATCTATTTGTTTATTGTCTTAATATTGCTCTTAGTTATCTTATTAACCAATTTTGCTTTTCAGTCTGAAAGGACTTTTATGTACAGTTGCGGTGAAAAATATAGCACCACGCGTATTTCACAGTAAAACTTGATTTAGGAGAATTTGGTTTACATTTTATTTTCTTTTGTCTTCATTGGCCTTATTTTAATTTGAGAAAGTAAAAAACAGGACTAAAATGATAGCGGTACTTTTCAAAAAAAGCAAAATTAGAAGGTGAAAATAATAACCACATGTCAAAAAAATTAATATTGTTAAATTTGAACTAAATTAAATAAGACTACCAAAAAGAATTTTATTAAGAAGGCGATTTCTTTAATAAACTTTTAAATATTTGTTATTTCTAATTGAAAGTGGATATGATAAAAATTTTCAAAAACTTGATCTGCATAGATCCCAAATAGAAATCCACTCCAAGCTTTTATAGCGACGGATCATAGCTCTAGATTCTACAGACTTCGCTATTTTGATTTTTATACATCTAAACGAACATTTCTTAAAGGTCGCCTATCGATACTGATGAGAAATATCAATCCTTATGGTTTTGTAAGGGTCTACTTCTGCCTGTCACATAAAATTAGGATAGTTTAAGCCCGGTTAAAATGTTCTTTCGGAAAAACTAAACTAAACTAAGCCATGTTGTAAGAAATGTTATATTTTTGGAATCTGTCAATTCCACAAACGGTTTTAATGTTGTTTGATCAGACTCATTCTGATTTTAAATGGTTTCTTTCGATAATAATATTTTTCCTTTTCCTAGTAATACTTAATAATAATACTTTTAAGGTTTCATATTTTTTGCATTATCTATAATTAAGTTTAAAGTATATTAGTTAAATAAATTTAAAATGCTAAATTTAGATCACAAGTAATATCGGATGCATTTTTTCTTCCTATTTCAGTTAATTTGAATATAATTAAGCAAATAGAGGCAGTTATCTATTACAAGGAGAAACACGATATGGCAGCAGCAGGAGCAGCAAACGCACTGGCGTCAGCTGTTGTCGTCACATCTTACAACTCACATCAATCCAATCCGATCCCAACCAATTTCATTCAGAAGGCACGAAGACGAAGGGCACATAAATTACATATAAATGCAAATGAAACACACAGAGAAAGAGAGACATGTCAGAGTTTACATTACCACGAAATTGACACACACACACACAGAGATCCATGTAGGAGGTAAAAATTGCACTAAAGAAAGCGGCCAATATATTCCCTCTCATAACCCCGCCAGCTTCCATTTATCCCCTTCCATATAACATAACAACAATAACATTTGGTAGACACATGCGGCACAGCACATAAACCATTCAATGCCGAGAACACAAAAACCAATTAAACCAAACATTTTGGCCTCTGTGCTGGGGTTCGTTCTTGTTGGATATATCGATGATGCTTGGAGCCTAAATGGCTCCTGCTGCTGGCATGTAATTGACAGCGCAGCAATCGGAATCGGGTGAGACTCTTGTACGTGGACCAAGACCAGGTGCACCAACAACAAAAACAACAACAATGCGAAATGAAATGTAATGGCTACGACGTGTGTATATAATTAAAAGCGGAAAACAAAAAGAAAATAAAAGGAACATGACCAGAAACAGTCTGTACTAAAGTTGGAGTCAGGCCAAAAACATGAATTCATTAAGCTGATGTTATCTCCTGTTTGCCTCTCATACCCGATTGTTAATTCAAATGTATATTTCAATAAGAATTAAATTCCGTAAGTGACGTTCCACTGCTGTGTGGCAATGTGATGAGATATTCCATATCTCTGCGGGACTCAGAGGGTATGGGAAGGTGGTCTGGTAATGGTGTGTGAGTGAGCAATGGACCGGAAAATGCATTTTAATATGTTGACAGTTGGCGTTAAGAAAATTACAATAACAACAACAATTTAGTACTCTTATATAACATTTAATTACTTAAGAGTTTCTTTGGAGACTTAAAATTCTGAAAATTATATATTAAAAGTTTAGAATTTCAAAATCACGACTGCAAAAGAATTTTTTGAAATATAATAAGTTATTTTGTTACATAAATTATATAATAGTTTGCGAATTTATCCTGTTTTGAAACTTAACTATAATCTTTGATCTTTTTTAAACAATCTTTTGCTTGAATCAAAGTTTTTGAAACATTTTTTTTTACATGTTAAGCAGAAATGGTTTTTAAAAGATTTTTTCAGTAAATTTAGAATTGGTTTAACGAAGGATAATTATAAATTTCATTTAAAACTATTTAAATAAATTTTCAGAAATAAAAAAATTTAAAAAACAGCTTCTTCTACTGCCTTTTTTCAACTTTTTAAATATCATCGAATGAATAAGGTATTCTTGATCTTAAAAAAATTTATTTAAATTTTATATTTAATCCCTAATCTTTGTAAATTTATAGCTCACTAAAAGTATTGGAATCATTTTTTTTTAAGTCTCTACATTTTAAATATAACTTTTTTAACACAAATTTTTATTATTTTCAACTTTATAAAAGAGCATAAAAAATCTGATACTAAATATGTTATAAGGTTTTTTATTGTCTCAAAAAAAACCCCCCTTTAAATTTGGTCGTCTAGACTAGACCCTCTTAAAAATGGAACTCTATTGAATGCCTTTGTTCAATCTACTGTAAATACGGTCAAGTATCAAGTTGGTAACCAAAGATAAAGTGAGCCAATATATACATATATGTGTGTGTATATATCTTATAGGACTTTAAGCGAATTTGTGGTAAGAAGGATGTATACTCTTTTGTCTATTTATTGTTAACGAAACTCTCTTCAATAGAATATAAGCGATTACGTATTAGAGCCTCTTAAGCATATTTCTAATTAATTTCTTTGGGTAAATTATTATAAACTTCCACAGTTATTGCACATTGGCCACACTCGGTGGTATCTTTTAAGTCATTATGATGAATTTTACTTAAATAACCGAAAGCCCACTGTGCATAACTCAACACATTACAAGAGTCAAACCGCTGTAAAAAGTAGAGCAGAAGGATAATGAGAACACTTGCTTCACACTCAACAACAGCAGCAGCAGTGCTACCTCAAAGGTAAAAACACATACATACATATACACACCCACTTAACCTCTTATATATATAAATGTATGTATATATACTAAACCTATAACGATACTTGTGTGGATCCTCCAACCCCCCACCCTTCTTACAAGAAATTTTGTATGTAGAAAGGACAGGTGTTTTGTGTGTGTGTGTTTGTGTGCGTGTGAAAAAGATGGTGGAAGACACTCGTCCCTGGGTTAAACAGATTGCGGCCGTAATTTGAAAGCGGAAACTCATTTGATTATTAAGGTGAAATAAGAGTTGGCATCATACTACCCCCCCCCCCTCTACCTCCCTCAGTTCTCACTCTCTCTCTCTGTCTCTCGACAATCCCCCAACATATCGTCATTCTGTGTGTCAGGTGAAAAGGCAAGCTTAAATAAATTCAATTAAATAACATTTTCGTTTTTTTTTTTTTTATTGTTCTTTACATTTACGTGTATATAGAGTATATAAAGGTAAGGAGAAACAGAGGGAGGACTTAAGATTGGGTGTGCTTATGGGTGGGTGGGTTTGTGTGTATGTGTGTGTTTATGATGAGGTTGATGATGATGATGATGTAGCCTCCTCTTGCTGCTGTTGGTGCTGTTCCTGCTGCTGCTGCTGTTGCTGCTCCTTCTTCTCCGTCGCTCGTTGCTCTTCGATGGATTTTTCAAAATTAAACGCTCCCACCGATAGAAAATCATCTAGCCAACGTTTCTCATTATCATTGAGCTCTGCGGCTGGTGTGGTAGTGCCAGTGTCATCTATCTCCGTTTCTGTGGCACCCTCCTCTTTGGGCTGTGCAACGGTTGTCACTTCCTCATCAATGCTAATTGCCGTTGTGGTGGGCTCATTAGTGGATTCTTTACGAATCCCGCTTTTGTTGTTACTGACCTTTCGTTTGCTATTTGACCCTAATCCCGAACCAATACCCGTCAAAATTTGCGCTTCCAGCTGTGCCATTTCTTGGTCACTTAGTTCATTGCGTTGCCCACGATTAAAGATGCTATTACTCACATATTTCTCATTCAAGGCCTTTGACCGTTCATCATCATCATTATCATTGCTTGTAGGGTTGTTCTCGGTGCTATCCGTACAGTTGGAATTGACCAATTCACGGTATTTATCTCCCCATTGGGTCCGCAGCCATGGTTTTTCAAGTATAACTAATCTACATATTTTATCCGCCTCTTTTGGATCCTTAACCTTGGTATCGACGGCATTAAGCAATATCTCATAGCTAACGCCATTTACAATCTCACGATATGCATCGATAATGTTAATAAAATTCATGGATAATGGCAGAAAAGTCATGGCTATATTTTGGACACCAATCAAATTTGGTGATAGGTACTCCCGTTCCCCGGGTTGGAGTACATGAACCAGTTTAATGGGAGGCTCACTCACTCCTGGATTTGATTCTGTTACTGGTTCTGCTGTTGTGGTCTATATAGTGTGGAGTTGTTGTATCACCGCGCGTGTGTGTGTGTTTGTATGTGAGAGAAGACAAAAACAAAAAGCAAAACACATATAAGGATACACACAAAGAAGAGGAGAAAGTTGTTTTTGTTTTATTTTTGTTTTGTTCTTGGACATATTTTTGATTGATTCGTGGGGTTAGTGTGCAGACAAGCCATGGGTAAATGTGTTTCTTTTCTTGTTGTTGTTGTTGTGAGTGTGCCGGAGGGATGTTTTGGATGTAAGCGAGGATGTATACCACCACCAACAAAACTGTTAAGGAACCGCAATATCTTGTAAGCCATGTTCTTAATCTTTAAACAGGGAAAATTAGATTTAAAATTAAAAAAAAGAAAATGAATTGCTAATAAATTCTCAAAAAAGTAACAAATATTCAATTTAATTACTTTTTTAGAAATATCTAACCCTGTAACATTTTATGCCCAACCTTTTCATCTAAAGCATCAAAATTTTGTTTCCTAATTTAATTCTTTTAAAATTATTTTAAAACAATATTTTTAGAATTTTAAGTTCTTACGTATTAATAAGGCTCAAAATGTATATAGATTGGCGCGATTAATCAAAAGCTGCTTTACTTCGTTAAATTAATCGTACTCGATGGATTAAAGAACAAGAAAAAGTTGCTTCTATGGTAGCTATGGGATATTCTCAACCGATCCTTTTTAAACTTGGTATATTTGTTTAAAATTTTATACAGTTTTTGTATATAAAATTTTTTAACAATCATATTAAGAACAAAATAGATATTGATAGAAAACCAAACATTCTAATGAGAGCTATACGACAAAGTGGTCCCATCTAGAAGCTTTTGAAATATAATTCTAACATTCATACATTCTTTATCGGTATAAGTCATATAAATCTAGTTTTACATATTTAGTGTAAAAACTAAAAAACATTTGGTACTATAAAATGGAAGGCCCAAGGATTTCTATAACCATCTAAGCAATTTGAAAAATCATTTTTTTGCCGATAACATAAAACAAACTATAATATATTTTAGCTTACTGTTATTTTTGAAAAGTTTATTTCAACGTTAAAAACTTTGGACTTAGATTTTTAAAATAATCTATAAATTAACAGTTCAAGCTATTAACAAAAACGTAAAGTGTAAAAGGTTTAAACCTTATAGCCACAACATCTGTAACATTAACTAAACTTTAAAAGTAATGAACAAATAAATTCTTCTTCTAAAGAACTGTTGGCTATTAAGAGACTAACTTTGTGCCTTAAGTCACGTCACTCTAAATTCATCTATTAGGCTTAGAATTAATGGTATTATGAGGCCACAACTGATGTTGACATCCTTTTACCTCCATTAGCTATGACTTCTGATGCAGCATGCATCATCAGAGCTCACTTTAGTAAGTGGGTTAACCTATTTAAAACCATTTTGCCCATATACCCCCCCACCAATGCACCAACTGCAGCACTACGTTTTACCTAAGCCAAGGGCCTAATTAACTCAATATAATTGCAACTGCAATAGAGGTTTGCCAGCAGAATGACGATAAAATGAGACGATGATGAGGTCAGTCATGTGAAACGCTTGACTAAGCCACACAAAAACCAATTAAATGTTGAAAAGCAAAATGTATCGAAACGAAACTATGCGAAGTTGCTTTATCTACTGACTCTATTGCACCAGAATTCATCGATAAATGATGAGCTGAAAAACACAGACGAATTTTGCTGAATAATTTAGGGAAAAGGCCGAAAAAAAAAAACAAAATCAAAATAAAAAACATGCTGTTGCACTGCAACTGGCAGCAGACAGTGAGGAGTTGAGTAAGGTAGCGAGCGAATGGATGGTTGGATGGAGAAACTGGCAGCTTGTTGACGTTTTTGAACGTTCATCTCCTCTCATCGTCATCGCGATTGTCGTTGACGTTGACGTTGTCTATGCTTGGATGCTGGGCCCTGCCTCGTGACAAAAAGCCGAAAAATGCATAAAAACTTTTGACAGCGGTTCACTTGTGTCGACGTTGGTGTTGTTTCTTGCGTCACTGCAGACGACAGTGATGATCATGATGACGATGATGATGATGAGGCTAATGATGATTATGATGTTGCTTGGAGATGAGAGCTGATTATGTTGTATATGTGCGCAACGTAGTAGGAATGTGGGTGGAAAAGGATGTAGAAATTTGACTTTGGTTTGTTTTTCAATTAAACTTTATGGCATTTTAAACAACAAAATGCAAGCCATACGAAAACATGACGACGCCGATGATGAAGCCGATGATGATGATAATGATGATGATGATGGGTTTTAAGTTTTGCCTCGACTCGGTTATTTGTTGTCCTGGCAACAAACCAACCAACCAACCAACGAGCCAACCCACCTAAAAGCCAACCCATCTACGTACCAACTTTAAGGAACAATCATCAGTGGGGTTTAGACTTAACTCAACTTGTCTGCACTGGCATCGGCGAAAAGCTTCTTTTCGTATTGCCATCTCTTTTTATTCGGTTGAAAGGTAAGAGCACATCTTGGGCTTAAGGAAAGTTAAGGAATTTCATTTGGAAACGTCATAAATTTCTAATTCAATTGGTTTTCTCAGCGTTTAGCTGAAACGATGTTCGTGTAAACAATCTTTGACGTTCTGTTGCACAGTGTAAATAGGGCATGGTCGGATACAGAGTGTTGGAAAAAAAAAAAGAATATGAAAACTTTAATTGAATCAACGTAAACATCAACGACGAGCCACAGAATCAGTACCATGGCCAAAATTGCCAATTTGGCTTGTGTTGTTTTTAATTAAAGTTTAATTAAAGCCGATTGCCAGTGCAGTGCGTTGGTTAAATAAATGCAGTTGCCATCAAAAAGATTGCGGTAAAGCTCAGCCAGCCAGTCAGTCAGTCAGTCACCTACCCAGTGATGCGGCGTTGAGTTTTCATGCGGCTTAATAACAACATGTTGAAATTAATTCATCGCTTCCAAAATATATGTATGTATAAAGAAGAAAAAAAAAAAGCAAAAACTTTGTCATCAAATAAATTTTTAAGTGTGAAAACCGGTATAACTATGTGGATAGGTATATAAAGTGTCACCGCATACGATATATATATGTATATATATAAATATATATGACAACGCCTCGCCTGGGGATATTCGAATCTTGTAGGTTGTGCAAACAGACCCCAACATCCGCTGCTCTTCTTTATAATAATCATATGTATGTTTGTATATTCAAGGCCATGTTATTTTGGTGCGGGGCAAGTTTTAAGCATGGCCCCCCATTAACCTTGTTTTTGTGGCTGGAGCTTTCCTTGCCAAGAATAATAATAGAGAGCATACACACATGCGGTTTACCAAGCCTTTATGTTTGTTTGTTGACCACCAACAACTTGACGTGGTCACAGTTTAGTAAAGCCTTTCAATTGGCCACAAAATTCAACAATTTAGGTGATAATTAGCTCAACATTTAGAACTCAAGATGTATTTATTAACATGCGATTGGGTGCGGTACAAAAAGATATTATGCAAATATAATAATAACAATCACAATGTTTTTCCTTTAGTACCTAGCACTCTGTAGCTCCTACATATTATACCTGGAAATTTGTTAAATAAATTCATTTTTTCTGCTAATATAAATAAATATTTGAAAACATAGTTATACCCTATATCTATAAAGGCTAGTTTATATTAAAAGGGTAAGTTTAAGAAGCTGAAATGAAGACAACAGACAATGAAGAATACATTTATTCTGGATCTTATATAACAGTTGAGTTGTTCGTCTATCAGTTCGTATAAACGCCTAAATCTCTGAGATTATTTTAGCCTAGAGCAATCAAATTTGTTCTTAGCATTCTTCTAGCTTTTACGTATAACGAGTTTATATAAAAATTTTGCCACGCCCACTTTCGCCCCAAAAATTAACAAACTAAAACTGCAGTAAATATATTGCAGTCCTACTTAGCACACCAAATAATGTGGCTAAAATGTATTAAGCTTATCAAATTTTGTTGAAATGGGACAATAAATGTACATATGTACGCTTTACATATTGGAGTGAGTAAGATAGCATGCGTTCACGCTGTTTCGGCATTTTAATTAAATTTTCTATTAAATTGATGGCGATTTAGAGGAAGTTTACTATTTACAGGGTATACTCCATGTCGACATATATCTTTATGAAAGTTAATTTATGTATCACTAAAATAATATTGACAAAATCAAGTATTATTATATTAAATATTATAGGAATGATTGAGAGATAAACAATGCCAGAATATATATACTCTATATATTTAACTTCTGCTAACTTCTAACCAGAATCAATATACACTTTTTGCAAGAATATAAAAAGTTAGCACATGTTTTCCATAACAAAAGTTAAGAACGAATATTAAAATATGGTAAATCTAGTTCACAGAATTCAAAAGTTTAAAAAATTCTAAAATATACTTCAAGAAAAAAAACATATATTTATCTTCTAAGGATATGGCTCATCAACGAGAGTAAAACACCATTACAACTTATTATTATGGTTGTATAATCGTTTAATGGGCATAGGGTATTCAGAAGTTAAGTTTAAATATTTTAAGAGTCCAACTTTTAACTCAAAGTTGCTATTTATTATTGCAGGTACAAAATTATGTCAACATTTGCTATGCAAATACAAATACAAAATTTCTAATAATTATAGAATCATCAATATCAAGTTATTTTAAGTAACAAATGGAAATACAAATATGTACAAATGTATGACAAAATAAAAGGAAATTCATGTAAAGAGACTCCAAATCAACTCTCAGTTTCCTCCATTCGACAATATCCTGGAGTACTTACGATCCTAATACAATTTTTTTGAATTAGAATTGTAATGAAACTTTGAAACATATTCCATACAATATGTTTTCTAGTTTACGTTTATGAGACAAGTCCAATTATCATTGGAAATCCTTGGTCCCTTATTCTTGTTTCTATACGAAAATTCTATGCACGCATCGATGAAATGAAGTTAGTTGGTTTATTGTTGGTTTGTACCTGTCTTTGTGTGTGTGTTTGTAACCATGACAGTTTTCATTTGCCTCCAGTAAGGCATGAATAGTTTTAACCAGGGAAATTTTCAATCTCCCACCCACAAGCCCCATCTTTGACACAATCACACACACACACACATATACACCCAAGTCAGCTAGCCCCAGTTCGATTCGGTTTCCAAGCTCATTATAAACTTTGCCTTCAATGGTCCCTTGGGTGCTAATTTGTGCTTTGTCTATTCGAATTTGGAATATAGATGGGGATAATGGGGAATGCTGTCGATGGTGTTTGGCGACTCCTAAGGGTTTTTGCCTCCATGTCTGCGCCTTGGCCATTTAGTGGCTTTCAATAGCGTAATTTCCATAGACAATTTCTATTAGCCGGCAAATCATTTACAAAAAAAAAAAAAAATTATACAAACCGATTGGTTTCGATTGGATCCGATGAATGAATAAATGAATGGACGTTTGAATAGATGATAGAGAGATGAGAGTCAGCAAAAATTCAAGAGACTAATTTGCATAAAGCAAAGCAAAAGAATTTTGTTTTTTTTTTCTTTTTTACAATTTGCTGGCAAAGCAGAGAGCTAGCTTTTGTTTTGTGAATCACATCGAATTTGATTTCCTAAATGACGGCTATAAAAACGTCGACAATGACTTCCCATGATGTCGGTTTATATATGTATATATAGAGAGAAATAGACAAAAGAGAAAAAATGTAGTTTGCCATTTTGAAGAAGCAAGTTTTATGCGAAGCTTGTCTCCGACTTGACTGAATGAATATGGATATGTAGTTGACTATATATACATAAATATATATAACTATAAATATATATATATATATGTATCTATTTGAATGTATGTGTTGTACAGTCTTCACATATTTCCGCAACATTATTCATTTATGTAAATATTTTTCATGCATTTTTCGTCGTTTGTTTCGTGTTTATTTTGCTTGCATAAATCGCATTGAGGCTTCTATTTTTTGGGCTATGCCCACTAATTACAACAACTGAAAGGGTATATTATGTCCATACAAATGACATGAGAAGCCGAATGATTTAGTTCATTCCCTAACTACAATATATCAATTGATCCTTTAATATAAAAGAACTAGAAGGACGAGCTAACTTCCGACATGCCAAAGTTCAAATACCCTTACAAACTTTCCTATTTCATTAATGTATATATATATTTAGTAGAAACATTAGAAAAAATATGAAAATAGTCAAATCTAGAGAACTTTCAATATATACCAAGCATATAAATACTAAATTCGCAAAATTCGCTTTTAAAACAACCAAGTTCTTGATAGAAAACTAAATTTTTCTCCGAACTTGTCTATGGGAGCTATATGATATAGTCAACAAATTCTGATAGAATGTATAAAACATAAGAACATGATATTCGATTGAAAAACAACATATTCTTAGCCGATCGTTTCTATAAGAGCTATAAGATATTCTCCTCTGATCGGGATAATTCTTAGATACACAATAACGAAAGTAAAAGGCGTAAGTGCAAAATTTCAGCTGGGATTCTTCAAGGGTCTTGGGGAAGATCGTGTTGATCCAATATAAAAAAATATAGGCAGTCTATAGGCTATTTCATCGAATGAATTGATCTATGCGTTGCAAACTAAAGCGTATAATAAAAGTGTATTTATAATAAAACACATATAAGTATGTATCTATCTATTATCTAAATAAATATTAAAAATTTTATTATTACGTTTTTTTTTTATTTATATTTTAAATATAGATTTTTATTTAGATATTTTATGAACATGTATAGATAAATATAAATACATAAGTATAAATATATAGTTTTCGATTTATTATTATAGGAATTGAATGAAACAGAATGTATACTATATATTATCTTTTTGCATTTCTAACAACGGGTATTTTGTGGGCGAATAGATTTATATTTAATATAGAAATTCCTCCTTTTTTTTGTGACTGTTCACATGCTTTCAATTAAAATTGTATACATATTTCCAATATATACATAATTTAAAATGCCTTTCTGCCTTTTTTTTTGGTTTTTGCATAACATTCAATTATTTTACTTGATATGTGAATGAATGAATATGTGTACAAACACATATAAATAAATATTTTTGATATATGTACATCGTATGTATGTATATATTTATATATAGTTGTTTATTTTTGTGTTGCCTGTAGGCAATTTAATTGATATTGATGACGTTGCTCGAGTGTCCACCAGATGTACGGCATTTGGGGGCCTTTTTACTCTTTTCCTCTCATCCTTGCTCCCTTTTTCTTTTTCACCCTGATGTCCCTGTCATTAATCTAGCATATTACTTTGTGGCGGTTAGGGATAGCTATAGCCTGAATGGGCGGTCAACGAAAGGTGTGGAAGAGGTTTGGTTTTGGCATCAGAAACAGAAATTTAATTTATTTAAAATGAAATCTGTTCGCTGCTCTTTCGAGTGCTACTGACTCATTTGAAGAGTTAATCTTCAATTGAAAATCTGTACAGGTTCTGTGTGAATTTTGTTGCGATGAGTTAAATTCATTTTGTCATAGATATTTTTATTTATTTTATTGTATTCACAGCAAAATGAATCAGTCGGTTGAGGTGGTTGGAATATTGATATACATTATTAGCGAATACAAATTGCTTTATAGATGTATAAATTTAAATATATATATTATTTATCAGTAGTTCAGAGTGTAGTATTCATATGCTAGTAATATAAATAGAATTTCCAAAAAATTGATTTATTTTGGAACCGAATGTACTTATGTTTCTTGATGTAGGTAATTAATCTATTTATTTAATCATTTGTTAAATGCAAAAATTGTAGAACGCAATTTTGCAAAGTCCAGAGAGCACAGAAATAATACACAAAGAAAAACCCTTCTAATCAAAATAATCTTGAATAAATGACCATAATTAAGCCTCTGTGAAGCATAAAAACAAACAAAACACTGACGGCAAAATAGAGAAAGAGAGGGGAAGTGTATCAATTTAGCTTCTATCGGTCAAATTGATAAGGCAAAAGAAAATGCCGGATCCAGTTAAGTCGATTATTTCATACACTTTCAAATATATTAAGTATACAAATTTTGAAAATATTTTATATAATGCAAGGTAAAATCCTTAAAAATCGACACATTTTAATAAATGTATCAAAGATATATATAATCTTAAACCTGGTTACTATAACCTTCTGGCAGTTTTCAACATACCTTTTAATGGAGAGGGTATTAAAAGAGCAAATGGCAATCAGCTGATTACTTTTGACAAGGAAACAAATGGAAATGGCGACGCAAAATAAATAGTCAAATTCAAAGTCAGAAACAGACATTTTGCACATTTGATTAGTTTCCTTTTGTCTGTTTTAATACAGTCACTAATCTAAGCCAATAAAAGTAAATTAATATGGCGAAACATGCTCTCTTTAAGCTCTATTGTTCGTATGCATATGTTTCTGTGTGTGCGTGTGTGTGAGAGGGAGAGTGTAATTGAAACTGTAAATATGTATATATATTTGTATATGTATGTGTTAAAAAGCAAGCGAGCAATTTAAGGTTGTAATAACTGTAAAAATCGAAAAAATAACTATTGCAACCAATTCCAAATAACTCTTTACCAAGAAGCATCACAACTTAGTCACTTAGTTGACACTAATTGGCGTTAATAAAAAGCATTATCATGACAAAAACAAACGTAACACACTTGCAACACTCACCCCCTCATCATCACGTTCATCAGCAGCTGCCGCTTGGCCAATAGCCAACAATGCGAACAAAGCAACTGTTGCTGTTGTGAACAATTTCATTTTATATCACTTTTATTCGTATCAATTTGTTGTAGTTCAGATCTAAGTACGTTTATTAACTGTGTGCTTTGTTGGCGCAAATACGCCGCTTTTACGATTACTTTCTTTTCAGCCCTCGTTACGTTAGTTCGAAACCAAAATATTATCCAAAAAGACTTCCACTAACGCGTCCGCTCACTTCGAAAACAAAAACAACATTGAAAATAAGTTATGAATGCTTAGTGTGACCAGCCAATGTGTCGCTGGAACAAAACACATAGCCAGTTTGCAGCTAAATCAGATTTTTTTTAAGAACGATTTTGTTATTGTACATTCAAATCACAAAGAACACTTTAGGTGAAATTATTTATACATAATTTTATTATGCACAAAGGTTACCTTGTTCAAATCAATTAAAATAAAATATTCATTCAATCTAATTTTTTGCAATGTAATTTAAAATTGTGCATATCTGCTTAAACTTTATGGCCTGAAAAAAAATTTATATAAAACAACCTAAATAAATGTAAAATTGAAGTTTCTACAAAAGTTGACTTAAATTAGTTACTTTATCAAAACCTAGCTCAACATATTACTTTCGCAGCACTGGCAAAAATTTAAGGGGCAACTCTAAAAGTAACAGTAAAAAAATTTAAATTTTCATTTAAAAAGTTTAATTATTTAGGTAGATAAACGCTTGCGTAGATAAACGGTTTTTAAAATCAGGACATTCAAACTAGACGAATGGCTAAACCAAAACGGAAATGTACAAAAACAAACACAGCCCTTTGTGGGTGCGGGAAAGGTAACCGATAGCAACAATGGCCCCCCCAAACAAAGTACTTTTAAGAATATTGATAAAGCGCCAAAGTAGAAGAGAAAAAATATATGACTGTTTAACTATGGGCACTCACTCGGGTCTAGCCTATTTAAATACCTGTATTAAAGTTCCCATTGATCCTTGCAATAATTGTCCAGCTCCTGTTTACAATCGCCCCAAGATCTGCATGGGCAAAAAACAGATAACACCAGAGAAGGAAGAGTTAAAGGAGACCACATGGACTAGCCAAACGGGCATACGAAAGCTTGCCAAATTCTACGATAGTATACCTGGTAAGAAAATACAATGAAAGAATAAAATTTAAGCCATAACAAATAAATTTTTTTTTGAATCTTAGACTACTGTGAGGTGAAGCATTTGCATCAGGCTGAATTTTATTCCACGTTGGAAAGCTTGCGCAGCACCAGCCGCGAGTTGAGAGCTCCAGCAGCAACACTAGGGCCAGCACCTACCGCAGCCCCGGAACGCTGTCCTAGCGCTAAAAAACGTTTGTCCAAGGGGAAGAAAAAGAAACACTGTCCTCCAATAGTGTTACCTCCCACCACACCGACACCATTGCCAACCCCCAGTTCCACCAGTTGCAGCTTGAGTGATGAGTATGATAAATGTCTCAGGGACTTAAGCCGCCTGAAAAATTTCAAACAGGATTTTGCCATAGAAGTGGCTGACTTTAAGCGATCACTGAAAAATTTTGAAGAGGAATTTAAGAGGCCGAAATCTACAAGCAGTACACAGACCAACACCCAACCAAAACAAGCGGCGCCTCCACCTCCTCCTCCCCCAAAACCTAATCTTAGTGGTCCAAAAAACACTGCTGAGCGAAGTAAATGTCGTAGGGAGATGCTGCGACGTTGCTTTAGTAGCAATGACTTGGCTACTCTTGTTAGTTTAGAGCCACCCAAATCCGTTGCAATTTTCCCACCCAAAGAAGTGCCCAAGATACATATTGATGCAGCTTCTGTGTCTTCCAAACGCAGCAGTAGTGCCGCATCCTCCTGCAATCGTGGTCGTGGTCGCGGACGAGGACGACGTGCTTTCCGCACGAAGATATGTAATGAAGAGAAGCCTTCCACGGTTACTGCACAACCTTTAACCATTTTTGAATTGGACGAGCAATTGGCCAAAAGTACAAGAACTTGCAGCATCTCACCCCAACATCCTGTAGCGCGGCCCAACTTAGCTGCTACTCTACGTGCCGAAGTCTCTAGGAAAAAAGTAAAGGAGCTTAAGAATCAAAACTGCACTTACCATGACCCTAGACCCCATTTTGATTGGGAAGTACGCAAAACACCCGCCTGGAAGTCCCTTTCACTTAAGTGAGTATAAAAATGACTATTACAAAATTTGTCTCATCATTTTCTAATTATTATTATATTTTCAGTGAATCCCACAAGGCTCTGCTCTCTATACGCCTGGCCACGCGCAAGGCGGAGCAAGCATTACAAGAACGACAATACGAACTACATATGGAAATGATGAGGCAACGTGTTAAATCTGCCCCCCTTTTACTAGAGGGACCTACATATTGGGGTCCTGAGGTGGGCAAATTGTCCCACACTTGTCGCAGCGAGGGATTAAGCCATAACTGCGATAGTAACAAGCATCAAAAAACGAAGAAACAAAAATCTAAATGTAGTAACGATGCAGAAGGTAAATTACAGCAACTAAGAAAAATCTATGGTTCGGATAAGTCCTGCCAGTCACGTCAATCGACGCAGCGAAGCAAACGCAGCAGGTCAGCTGCAAGCCACCGTCGGGGAAGAGAGGAGAACCCAATGACACCCCTCAATACCACTTGCACTTTTTCAAATTCGCATGACAGTGGTGATGATTTGTGCAGTGTGGATAGAGCATTTCTCTAAAAACAAAAATTGACAAATAGTTTAAGCGACTTGTAGCCCGATTATATTGTATATGTATACATTTTTTCTTCAATTTACGTGGCTATATTAACCACAGAGAAATCATTTATGATTTTGTTCAATGACTTTTGATCATCAGTTAGTGGTGCATTGCCAGGACGTTGGAGAATTATGGCCTGTAAGCCAGCTGCCTGGGCAGCGTCAGCTTCTGAAAATATACATAAAAGAAATACGAAAAAACATTTGAGTATATGTATGTATTTCGAGGAATTTAAATGGATAACGGTTAACACTGTGATTACTTGTAGTGATTACTTTGCCATTTATGGGAAGCCAATTAACTTACCACCCGAAATATCTGTGAGAAAAAGTATATGCTCGGGTTGCACCTCCAGAGATTTGGCAATGTTGAGATAGGATTCTTTTTCTTGTTTGTGTCCCACATGGGTATCGAAGTGGGCACTAATATAGGGCAACAAATTACCAGAAATGCTGTTCTGAAATATTAGTTTTTGAGCCGCAACACTGCCACTAGAATAGACAGCTATTTTTAATCCAGAGGAATGCCAAGATTCGAAAGCCTCCTTCACATCATTGTAGACACTAAAATAAACAAATATATTTCATTATCTCCCCCAAAAATAACTAATTAACTTACTGGCCCTTGAGTTCACCACTTTCATAGCCTTTGGCCCAGATAAGACCTTGGAGCGTCTTCATAGGCGTTACCTTTAAATCTTTATCAATCAGATAACGCACAAATCCCGTTATGAGCTTTACAGTTATGCTGGATGCTGGTTGATTTAACGTTGCAGTATAGTCGCTAAATGAAGGCACCTGTTGCAGCTCCTGGACTATTTGCTTGATATCCTCTGTGTCCCAATATTCCTTTAAATATTGATCTACATTATGTTTTGCATAGGGGAAGAGAACGTCGTGTACAAAACTAATTGAGGTTGTGGTTCCTTCAATATCTACAAGAATCACTTTAGTATCATTGCTCAGCATTGTGCTGCTTATCTGTTAGTTGTTTGTGGTTGAAGTAATTTTTTTTATTATGTTTATTTATTTGTTGATAAGAGGCGATTGGCTTTAATTCACCGGTTACCGGATCTTATCGATAATTTAAAATAATGAATCGAGTACTCATGCATATGTGACTATAAAAAATGTAATTTATGAAGAATTCATACCCCCAACTGTTAAAAAGAAAATTATTAAAGCGTTAAGAATATTTTGAACTTATTTTATAGATAACTATACTTTTTATTTGATATTTAATGTCAATTTGCAAATTTGTCAGTGTGACTCGTTCACAACTTATCGATAGTTATATTTATTTGTGTATCGCATGCAGTGCATCACTACAAAAAGCTAAGCTAGCGCTAAAATAGCTAAACCTGCAAATGTGCAAAGAGAGAAATTAATTGTCATATATATTCATATAAACATTTGAGCTGTTTTTGAGAACAGAAAACTCCATATCACTGCAAATCAATACACGGTCAATACAGCAGAAAGGCCTTTGAAAGCAATCGTGGAAGTGAAAGAAAGTTAAAAGCACAAACGTTATTAAGACAACAGCAACAACGCAAAATTTGCGTTTTTTTGTTATTATTTGTTAGTGTGTGTCCCCGTGTTTGTGTGTATGGATGTGTGAGAGTGGCCTACGTGATTAAAATACGCCAAGCAGCAGCTAGAGAAATGGTGTAAAAGCAAAATTGGCTAATACGGCCAAAGTGTGGTTGTATATTTGCAATATAATTGATAGCCCAACTAAAATCACAGAAATAATCGTCGAAAGATTAATAGAGACAGAAACCTAGGGCGAGTGAGTGAGCGAGCAGAAGAGAGAATAAATTGTGTGTGTGTGAGTTAAAGCTAAAACAGTAAAAACACCCACTCGCAGTGGCCCAACGACGTTCAAGGTTAATTTCGGTCATGCTTTGTCGCTGCTCCTGCTGCCGCTGTTGCTGCGAATGAAGATGAGCAAAGGAAAACGCGGCAAGGATATGGAATGCCATCAATTGGAAATGCCAACGCGCTGTGCCATTTGTGGCACAACCGTCGGCCTTTTGCGATGTGCAAAATGTAAAGCAATTTATTATTGTTCCACTGCTTGTCAACATATGGATTGGCCCAGTCATCGGCAGGAATGTCGACTATTAGCACGCCAAAAGAACAACAATAATAATAACAACAACAACAGCAGCAACAACAACAATAATAATCATAAAATCCAACAATTACAACAGGCAGTGGCTGCCACAACATTAATTGAAAACGGCGCTGGCGCCGCCAATTGTTCAACAGCCCAAATGATGACACCAGCTCATCAGGCCCAATCCTGGCCAGCTGAGATGGCAACAGGTATGGCCGGCCTAAATGGTCAGCGGCATCAACATCAACATGGTGAAAGAAGTTCCAGCTATCAAATTGGACCAGCAGATTCCAGTTTTATGGGTTCCGGCAGGTGAGTTTATATACATATGCCCCAATTGAAATCTGAGCTAGTATTTTTAGATAGAGTTGTCAATGTACAGTTCCAAATTATGTTCACTCCAGAAGTAGTTACTAAAAGTACACGTTTTTCAATTAAAAATAAAATAAAACTAACTTTAAGCATTTTGTGTTTCAAGAACATCTTGTAGTATTTGGACTGTAATTAATAAGAAATTTTAATCAGAAAAGTTATAAAGATGGTTGAGTATAATCGCCAGCCATGTCCCATACGCATTGTTGAGGATTGCGGTTGCGCTTTTATGATGGGCTGTATTGGTGGCTCAATGTTTCAGTATATTAAGGGTTTCCGGAATTCACCATCCGGCCTAATGCGTGGGTTTTATGGCGGCATTGATTTTGTGAAAATGAAAACTCCCGCTATAGCTGGTAGCTTTGCCATTTGGGGTGCCACATTCAGTACCGTAGACTGTGCCATGGTTACCTATAGGCAGCGCGAGGACTCGTGGAATTCGATTGTGAGTGGGGCAGCAACGGGTGGCATTCTTGCGGCGCGTAACGGTCTCAAGGCAATGGCAAATAGTGCAATTGTCGGCGGTCTTGTCCTGGCAATGATTGAGGGTGCAGGCGCAGCGGTTGCTACCATTTATGCCGAAGAGCCAACCCTATCGACAGTTAAATCATCACAGCATATTGATCAGCGTCCCCAATGGGAATTGGCTAAAAGTGATAAGGAAATCGAGCCAGTGAAACCAAAACCTCAAGAACAGGATTGGACTGAATTTGATCGCGTTCTATACAAATGTCGTCCCCATAATTCAATAACTGTTCCAGTATTGGATACTAAAGGACCAGACACAAATTACCAGCCATTTAAGATGTCTGAAGACTATAGCTCATCACAACTGCAGTCGCAGTCCTGTTCTCTGCTGGAGCTAGTCAAACAAGCAAATTTATTCTAAATCTCTTAAGACATATCGAAATGGTATTCAAGCAAACATTCTATAAAGAGTATCCAAATTATGTACATGTATTGGCGGTCAATAGAACCTGTGGTACTGTGTTTTACATGTCTTGATAATGCGTTATAGGTAAAATAAAGACGTCAGTCATGATAGTGTAAGACACATTGGTATCAGATCGTTGTTAATTAATAATTTTTTGGTTTATATCAAGTTTCTTCGAGAATATCGTTGATAGATTAGCCAAAACGACATAGTCACCCGCCCACATACTTTCTTGCACGTACATGCGTTCAATTTTGCATATCGGCGCAATTAGCGATAAGCTTTACGTGCTAAAAATGAAGGAGAAGATGTTGAAATAAGGAATGGGTGTGTGTGTGCGTGTGTGTGGGCGATGACCGCTGCAGCCTATAATATTCACCCACTAGTTTCTCGGTAGTTCGGTTAATTGCTATAAATTCTATTTTATTTTGCACACATTTTGCTCATAGTAAGCAAATATTTGTGTGCACTACGATTAGATTTGCTGGCGGATTGAAGAAGCACTACAATTACGCGTCCCTACATGTGCTGTTGTGTAGTGTGTGTGTTTACCTTTGTTGTTATTTCTACGTGTTACGTGACCGGCAATCGAATGCATATGGCGGACGTATGTATATACGTTGTATCTGTACCGTTATGATTATGTAGTCAAAAGTTTCACTTAACACCTTACAATATTGCAATCGCATTTGATTTTATTTTTGACTAGACGATTTTTTAACTGTATTTTGCGTTGTGCTAAAATTAATAAATTTCTGATTTTGGTGTGTCGATGACTTCAGTTGTTTCTATTCCGTTCCCTTCCCTCGTTTTGGTCTATCTATTGTGCTCTCTCTGCTGATTCATCGATAAGCCTGCAAATTTGTGTTCTTTATTTTGGTTATTTTCGTTTCTTCTCTTATTTGTTTTTATGTGGATCTTTATCAACTTGGGTGGTCATCGCTATTCTTCTGGGTGGTCGTGACTTGATCATTTTGTGTACGTGCCTACCGTTTCTACGTTCCGAAACAATTTGTAGTACTTTGTTATCAATTCTATCTCAACTGTGATTTCAATATACGTAAATATGAATAGATAGATGTATGTGCGGTAAATCCTTCGTTTATCTTCTTTATTAAACAATTAGCAATGCTTCATTTAGAATGTGTCGTTTGCCGCATGATCTCATTTCATTTTTCTTATTTCCTAATGCAAATTTTTATACGCTTTCAAAAAGAGGAATTTTTTTCGAACAGAAGTTTGCAACGCACAGAAAGAAGCATCTTAGTCTATATAATATATATATCCATTATCCCCTGTCTGTCTGTCAGGATCAACATTATACTGTCTGTGACCTTTAAAGCTCCGTAGCTAAATTGGTCAGGAATTAGATATTTTGGAATTATGCCGATCCATTTTTTTTAGTTACGTAGATTCGACTAGTTTTAAATGCTGCCTAATGCAAGGGTATTCGAACTTCGGCACGGCCCATCTTCCTAGGTTGTTTATAAATGTGTTAAAAAATGTTAGAATTTGCGTCGTTTGTCAGACAACTCTCCGGCCAAACCAAATATAAACAAATTGTTGCGCAAAAAACTCCCTGCACGTTTTTTGTGGTTTATATGTATTTCAATGTCAGTTGAGATAAGAAAAGTTTGCACTGTTATACAAGTTATTACCTCTAAACAGTTCTGGTGGACAATGGGCTTCTATAAAGGGCACTACATTGGAATCCATAAGCCCATCAAATGAGTGTGTGCGCACCTTGAAGAAAATACGAGACAATCATCATAAATTAATTGAACAACAGTGCCAAAATATACGTACTTGGCACAGTATTAGCCAGGACTTGGCCCATATTTATGTGGGCGGCTTAAAGAGATTTAGGAAAACCGTTTATAATTTTAACAAAAAGTGTCATGGAATGAGTAACATGGTAATCCGTCCGTCCAGTGTAAGCCATTTAGTTAGCCGGCAGCTAAAAAAGCACAACTTTGGTCTGCATGAGGTAGACGAGCAGTTGGAGCAATGGTTGACGCAACACTATATCGATGAATTCTCAAAAACACGCATTTGAAATGAATGTTTCACATTTCAAGAGGCTGGGTTTGCGTGTCGGCATTGAAGTTCGCCTATGGAAAACTAATAATACAGAAGCGACTCCTTACTTCATCGTAATGTTAAGACAGTTTGCTTAATAATTATCATAGGTCAAGTGTCACTGGTACCTCAACTTGCACCGCCAGAACCACCAGTAGCAGTCTGACTTAAATTAGTAATAATAACAAAACCAAACCATTCTACGAGATTTCAAATGGCTGAGAGTGAATACATTTCATGCAGCTTTTAACTAGATGAAGTAGGATTGTGAAATGAATTTGGTACTGGATCTATCAATCAAATTGGAACTTATGCAAATTCAAACACCTTTCAATTTTTAATTGAACTACCTTAAGGACGTATTGTTTTAACGGAAGAGCTTAAATAATGCAGTAGTTCAAGTAGATCTTCACCTAGCACCATTAGGTAATATAAGTTAATGCTATACCCAAAAAAAAATCTATCAAATAATGTGTGATAATGTAATAAAATAAAAGTTTTATTAAATTTCGTTTTATTAGTTTTGTTTGTAATCTAAAAATAAATTTTATAAATCCATCAGTTTCACTATATGAACGTTAACAAGGAACTTACAGACTTAGAATAAGAGTGGTTCACTCCATTTGTACATTCAATTATCAATCAATAAGCAGGGCGTTTCCGTTCAAGCACCAGTTATTGAGTAAGAGCAGATGCAAGAGCCGTTCTTTACATACATACATACGTTCCTTTGCAAAAATATAAGAACTTCCTGTTTTCTTGTTTATGTTAGACTCTGAGTGGTAAAAAAAAACTATAACTTGAAACTGATAAAGACTTAAAGGGATTTGAATAATTGAAAATCAGAAAAAAAAGAAAAGCTTTAAAAATGTGTTTTAAATCAAACTTTTTTTGTTTCTGAACGTAACTTTTTAAGTGTTTTTTTTGTCAAAAATCGATTTATTGATTTAAAATTCAAAAAAGAAAACAGAAGAGTCTCGACAAGCCTTTGAACCAATGATTTTGTTTTATTAATAATAAGTTCTGAAGTCCACCACAAGACACCTTTCTTCTATAGAAAGTCATAAAATATTCTTTTTTGACCTTGTTTACTCTAAACTCGATTATTCCTCTTAATTTAGTGATATCAGTTTCTATTTTGTAGAACAATGGAAGTCTTTATTTCGTTTTAAGTACACCAATCGACGTCTAAGTAAGTTTATACAAAATTGCTGAGAGGGTATACTTATTTTGCGATACTTAAAAGAGTCATCACCATACTAAATTTATGAATACAAAGATATAGACTTTTTTGGGGATTGAGCCCCTGTCATGACTTGTAAATGATTATAAAGTAAAACTAGAAGGATGGGCTAACTTCGGCCATGCCAAAGTTTTAATACCTTTGCAAACTTTAAAAAAAAAATTTTTTTTTTCGGTCCTATTGTTCCTATGGGTGCTATAGCATATAGTCGCCCGATTCTAGTGAAACTAAGTATGCACAAATCTATATATACCAAATTCATACATACCAAATTTCGTGAGAATCGCTCTTAAAGTAAGCAAGTTATTCATCTAAAACTTTTTTCTGCGGATCGTTTCTATGGGAGCTATAGCATATAGTGAACCGATTCTAACAAAACTTGACAGATATATTAGAAAGTATTTAAAACTGACAAATATCAAATTTCGTGCTAATCGCTTTTAAAATAACCAAGTTATTGCTCGAAATTCATATTCATGACCGATCGTTTCTATGGGAGCTATATGATATAGTCGACCGATTTTGATGAAACTTGGTGAAAATGTAAAGAAGTATATAAAACGTGATATTAGATTGAAAAACAACAAAGTTATTGAGGTTTAAGTTTATGCACGACCGATCGTTCCTATAGGAACTATATGATATAGTCATCCGATCGGGATGATTCCGAGATATACAATGCCTGCAGCAAAAGGAAGCCTAGGTGCAAAATTTAAGCTCTGTAGCTTTAAGGGTCTCGCAGGAGATTGCGTTGATCCAGACAGACGGTCGGACGGACAGACGGACAAGGCTATATCAACTCAGCTCATCGTGCTGATGAAGAATATATATACTTTATTTAGTCGGAGATGCTTCCTTCTATGCAAGGGTATATAAACTTCATCAAGGTCCAAGTTTCCATGGCGTTCTAGTTATCTGTTAAGGAGAATATTTGAAGAAATTATATTTAACGCACTTCCACAGTACAAAAATCATTCATTTCGTGCAATGTAGCAGGTTTGATAGATTTTTCTCAACGTTTACGCACAACTGACGTCATGCGAAGGTCGCCCGCCATGTGTCGGTACGCCATCCTCTTCCTACTTCAAACATACAGTATGTACGTTCATCTATCTAAACCAGCTTTTAATGTTGTTCGTGTGGTGCACGTGCCGGCCTGCTAGTAGTCGCACGTAATACATCAAACTCGTAGGGCCTAAATCAATAAAACAAACATACACACATAAAAACAGAGTAGTGGAGCGGGGGAGCCCTTAAGAAGCAACTGACTGAGTACACGTTTGCCTACCATCGTTTACACGAGCCACTCCGTCTGACTTTGAACTAGGCCGTTGACCTAATTTTATTGGCGGAGAATGATGAGACAAGGCAAAGTTGCCAAAAAAAAAAAAAAAAAAACAGAAAAAATGTTTTTTTTTATGTTTGCTAATGCTTTAGTTTCAAACAAATTCAAAAAGCAACACTCAATTTGCCCTCTCCCTTTGGTATAAGTGCATCTCTTTCTAACGCTAGTGCGTGACGCTTCTCTATGTGTGTACGTATACGCGTAAGTGTGTGTGTGTGCTTGGGCTACGTGACGATTGTTGCGCTTGCCTTTTGTGTGCCTTTGCCTTTTGCTTCTTCTTCGTTTTCGTTTGCATTTGTTTTAATTTGAATGTTTGAATTGTGGGCGTCGTTTTTGAGTGAAGGGCAGATACGGAAGTGTCAAATCGTTGGCCAGGTTTCAACCTACAAAAGGTTGATTCCTTTTTGATAAGACATTTATAAAATAAAAATACTTTCTATATATGTACGTATGCATTTGTCAGTTTGTGTGTTTTGCATAAGTTTTCTTATCAGCTTAACTTTTATTTTAAATCATTTAAACACTATGTATTGCTTATCACTTTAGCCCCCCCAAATACACACCAATACATACATACATACACACACACACTCAAAACCAGCTGTCGCTACTGCTGCTGTGTATGTTAACCTGCTGAAAGACGACGACGCATTCACAAACTGTTTGTCGTGGCGTACGGTACATTTGCGGAGCAACAAAAACCAACTAAAACGAAAAAGTGAATAAAACAATAAATGTGTGAATAATATTAATAAAAATACAATCAAAACGGCAAACAATCAAGAAGAAGAACAATAACAACAAGAATAGATAACATATGCAAACTGCAATTAATTATATCTGCAACCGGTGTACTCGGCTCTCTCATTATTAGTCTCTCTGTTTTCCCTCCGTCTCTCTATTTACTTGAGTCACTCTTTTGCTCTCTCTCTCTCTCTCGTTCTCCCGGAGCCGCATAAAACCGGGAGGCATATTGAAACTTTCTTCAGTTGTGTGTGAATTGTTATGAAAATCGTGCGCAATACTCCAAATCAACTAAATAAAATTAATTCGTTTTAATGGCAAATATATAATTAAAAGGATCTAAAAGAAAATTTGAAAAACTGAAAGATCATAAAGCAACAAAATGATAACATCAAATCCTACAACAGATTATAATAATTTTTTCAAGCATACAGCACATCCTGCCAATGCTAAACAATTTTTTCGCGAACTCTTGGATGAGCGGTAAATTATTTTGTTTACTTTAAATAATTAATTACAAATTTACCTACCTACATAGGTAATCTATGTTTAAGGTTTCCCTTTGATATGCTTTTTCCATCTTTCTTTCTGTCTTTGTTTTCTCTGTGCTTCCTCAAAATATCATCAAATAAATTCAGCAAATATGAAAGATGATAAAACAAAAACCGGTTGCTAATATTTTAATGATGTCTTCCTCTGATCTATCTAATTTGCAATAATTTTATTACTAAAGTAAAATATATTTTTTTATTAACTAAACTTGATTTCTTCTTCTGTTTGCGTTTTCTGAATTTTGGTATTCAAAATTCTTGTCAAGTCGTGAGAAATCATTTTCCCTATATTGATATTAAACGTAATTTGTTGCGAATTAATAGAGTTTTTGCCTTCTGGGTGGTGGCCTACGTGACTGAAACATGCCTAATAAATTGCAATGGTTTTATAGTATAACCTCCTATCCCCCTTTTACCATCATCTCGCCTCAGTTTTTATGCCAACTGGTCATAAAAAAATCGTAAAATTTTGTTGGTGTTTTTTTTTTTTTTTTTAAGTTGTTTATATATACATATATACATACATATATATTTATATGTATCATAATTATAATATATACTAAAGCGACAGCAGGCAATAAAATGTTATAAAACTTTTGCATATCATTTGAATTCCCGCCAGAGGGCTATAAATAGAAATCAGTTTAGTGAATTGTTTAGCAATGCAATGTCTAGACTGCAGTTCAGTTTGGGGGGGGATTTCCCAAGGTGACCTCATCAATTCGTCCTTGAATAATCTCTATTCTCTCTCTGTGTAATCTACAGTGATCGCCGGTATGAAGATCTATGTCGGAATATTATCAATGATATGAATCAATATGGCTTATCCGTGGTGGATGACTTTCTGGGCACGGAAACAGGACTTAAAATATTGAATGAAGTGCGAAGCATGTACAATGCTGGTGCCTTTCAAGATGGCCAACTGGTGCAGACGGATGCTTCAACCTCGGCAGCCTCAACAGTGCGTGGTGATAAAATAAAATGGGTCGTCGGCAATGAGTCTGGATGCAGTAATGTCAGATATTTGACCAATCAAGTGAGTAATTAATAGCCTTTAATTCCAAAGGATACATTTTAAATGAAATGTTTTTGTTAATTTCAGATCGATTCGGTTGTATATCGTGTTAATACAATGAAAGATAATGGCATATTGGGCAACTATGACATTAGAGAGCGGACAAGAGTGAGTTGAAATGCTTCGATTTAATGAAATCCGTAGATTGATTTTTATTTTGCATTGCTTTAGGCCATGGTTGCTTGCTATCCTGGCTCGGGCACTCACTATGTCATGCATGTGGATAATCCTAAAAAAGATGGACGTGTGATAACAGCCATTTACTACCTAAATATCAATTGGGATGCACGAGAAAGTGGCGGCATATTAAGGTAAGCCAATAAAGTGGCTTTAGTTAGCAGGGAAAACTTAAAAAGAAATCTTTTTCTACATATTCTATAGAATCCGACCAACGCCAGGAACTACTGTTGCGGATATAGAACCAAAATTCGATCGTCTGATATTCTTCTGGTCGGATAAACGAAATCCACATGAAGTGCAGCCCGCTCATCGTACCCGCTATGCCATTACCGTTTGGTATTTTGATGCCAAGGAACGCGAAGAAGCTCTAAATCGGGCCAAATTGGAAAATAGCAAAACCAACAATGCCATAAATAGTGGGACAACGGAACAGCAATATCCAGAGCCCGATTCAACAACTAGAACACCAGCACCAACACCCGCATCATCAACATCATCAGCAGCAGCGACAGCAACAGCAGTAGCAGCACTTGCCGCAGCTGCCGTATCATCATCACTGCCAGCCACCATGTCAACTGGTACTGGGGCATTGAGTAATGGGAGTGTGGCAAGCAATAGTTCCTGTTCTGCTGCTGCCAGCAGCGAAATTTGCACGTAACCCATAAGGATGCTAAAAACCATCTACCATCTAAGCCAACAGAAAGGGCAACCAAAAAAAGGGTTAATTATTTTCCCCTACTCCTAATTATATGTTTTATTGTAAAAAGCTAGTTAAAAACTAAACTATTTATCAAGAAGCCCTATCAACATGTAAAATGAAATCAAATCCCTTTAATTCTTAAGCCTAGTTGTATTCTAAGTCGTATATTTAGTTATATATTCTTGCATCCTGTTGATTGTTTCATTTACTTATATGATCCTCTTACTCGGTTAGTTTCATTAATCCATTCTCATCTTGGCTGCCAAAGTATTATGTGTAAAAAATGCAGCTGCAATTATATACGATCATATATATAATTATACTAACAATCCTGGATCTTGGCACATATATATTTTCTATCTCAAAATTTAGTTTATATCCAACTCACTTTCTCAACTCTCGTGCACATAAGTCTAGATAGAAATTTTTTTATTGATATTCGATAAATAATGACAAACCAACAAAAAAAAAAAAATCAACTGTTCTCCTTTTGATAAGCCTGAAAACTCCACATTTAAATTATGTATATTCAAAATGCATATATGTATCTATTTTTCTATTAAATGAAAAACACTGAGTATCTGAAAATTCAAATCTTTCAATTATTATATATAGTTTAAATGATGATAAGGATAGACAATAGTCGGTTAATGATATTTGAATATACATTTTATTTTTCAGAAAAGTTCTTCATTTTGTTTGTGTAATGACTTTACATATAGCATATTTATCATTTATATTTATGTATATATATATATATATATCTTTTGTTTTCCATCTCATATTACTTGCAAATTATGAGTTCCTCTTGTTCGTTTTGTTTTGTTTTTTTTTTACAATTTCTAATACAAGTTTTTGCACATATGATCTATATATATCTGTATATAGATAGATGGATTTAAGGTTAACAAAACGATAATGGAACAAAGGAAAACAACAAATTCGTCTCTTTTTCCTGTTCTTCTACTGACTTGTTTTCTATTTTTTTATTCATTTTAGTTTGCATTTACTTGTCTTGTTCCAAAAATATATATATGCATATATATGTATATATTTATATGTGTTGTATCTTCTTGTGTATGTATATATATACATGACTGATCTGTCTTTCTATGTAGAGTCAACTATTTGCATTGCTTTTGATGGTAGAAAAATAAACTTTCCGATTTGCCTCTCAGCTTTTGATAAAGCCTCTTTCTATATAGTTTATTAACGGTTCAGTTAGGGGACTTTTCGCTAGTTATGGCTTCATTCTATATATATGTATAGGTAGGCATCTATAATTTGTGGGATTCATTTTTACAATTTTTTGTCAAGCAATAACTAACTCAAAATAAAGTGTTTGAAATGTTCAGTTTTTGGATTCAATTCAGCAAACTTCAAAATTGTATGACACTTATCAATTCTTTTAACTGTTTCAAATTGTGCGATTATGTGTGTGTGTTTGTTGTTTTTGTTTTAATTTTGGTATTTCGTTATTTGGTATTATTCGTTATTTGGTTTTAGTGCACAACAACTAGAAACGACTACTCAACACTGGCTATTTCTGGTATTTTTATTTAAGTTTTCGCTTAAAGCACCGACAAAAATGCAGACACTGAGTTAAAAAAGTACTCATAATATATACATATGCAAGCAAATATGTATATAGGATATTGCCTCAAGAATATTCTAGGCTTGATATTGATATATAGCTTGCGTATTAGTATATATGTACATACTACATATATACTTTACAAAAATTAAGCACATTTCATTTTGCTAATTTTGTTAATTTTGAAGGTTCATTGAACGGCACGCCTAACGAAATTTGTTTGGAACGTACTACCAATGCTGAATTTATATTATATTTATGTATGTATATGGATATATATATTCCATTATCATATTCTTTCGTATTTTCTCCTTTAGCGGT
Source organism: Drosophila neocordata (assembly GCA_018903615.1). Taxonomy (NCBI): domain Eukaryota; kingdom Metazoa; phylum Arthropoda; class Insecta; order Diptera; family Drosophilidae; genus Drosophila; species Drosophila neocordata. The sequence continues at coordinate 194,955 of JAEIGI010000002.1, forward strand.
TTTTTTCACTTGGTTATGCACCAGTCTACAATTTAATTGACAGAAGTTACAATTTCAAAAATATTTCGCTTACTTTTAAGCTTGCTTTTTGTTTTTCTTTTCATTTGTTTTTTTGCTTTAACGCACAACAAAATGTCTACGTAATTTAACAACATATTTTGCTACTACGACAAAAATTAATACTTGTACATATATGAATTTTATAATATTTTTTTTTTACATAATGTATATATATATATATATAAACTATGTTTGTTTGGAAAATGAGACCCTGCAGGATTCGCAATCATTTCTTGAAATGTGCTTAAAAACAAAAACTGGACACCAGGGCACCATAAAATTCTATATCATTGACTTTAAGATTTTCAGATTGTTAATCAAAATTCAATAGTTTTTCGAATTTTCATCTATAATGATATTCCAAAACTCTAGTGGGATTCGAATTGGGTTCTAAGCTATGATATTGGAATTTGCTTGATATGGGCAGTCAAACCGATTTCCGATCTTAAATCTTAATAATAAATTTAAATATTTTTTGGCGAGATAAGACAGATCATAGATTAATTTCATGTAGATATAAATTTCTATCAATCACTGTACTAAACGGTTCATATTTCATCTATTCAAAAAGGGTTTTTGTTGGAAAGGTTAGGGAGAATCTTTATAATTACAAAGGATGAACGTTTTTAAAAGGAATATTTTGAAACCGTTTATCTGAATAGCTAAAATTGGATTAACTGTTGGGCAGAACAAATAATCATATAATATAATAAATTACGATCCTTGCAGGGCTCGCCTAGTAATTGACGCCACAAACTCACTTTGCGCGTGCTTTATAAACAAATTCTTTGCTTTATTTGATATTTTTTGTTTTTGTTTTTTTTTTTTAGGGGTACATTATCTGTGATTATTTATTCCTTCAGTTTAATATGTAGTTTTCTTAGTAAACGCATTTTTGGTCTCAGAGATTTTTTAATGGAAATGAATTTGAATTTATTTTTCTTTTTCTTATTTGCTTTTTTGTTAGCCAGAGTCTTCCAATTTTCACAACATGTAACAGGAATTCAATTTGATTCTTGTTTTTTGATTGGGGGCGTGGTTATTACTTTGTTTTTTTTACACACAACTACACAAAAATTGTTTTGCTTTCAATTCACATATTTATATATATATATATATAGTTCAGAAATATGCATACAAGTACATTTATCAATTCATTCTTCTTGTTTTTTTTTTTTTGTTTTTTGGGTGGGGTGCAAAAAAGTTGTAGCTAAATTTCTCTAAAGTTTTTGTTGCAGGCTAAAAAAAAAAACATTTATTTTGGAAACTTTCTACCAAATACCGATTTGTAATTCCCCTTTTTTAAAATTGTAATATTTGTTGCGTTTGAAACATATCATCGATCTCTCTTTTAAATCCAAAAATTCATGTTTCGAAATAATAAAATTTTAAATTTTGAGGGGAATTGTTTATCGTATTTTATGTCTTATATTTTGGTTTGTCCTTTTTTGTTTGTTTTAGTTTATAAAAATGAAATAGTTTCCATTTCCATTTTGTTCAGTGTAAAATATCAGCAATTTTGTTTCGTTTGTTTTGTGTTCTCTCAAATATTTGTGTTTCGTATGCCAAGTGAATATTTAGAATATGTTTCTTTTGTGTTGCTTTCGTTTTTCCCGTTTTTTGGTAACATTATAATACATTTATTTAATGTAGGATTGGTAAAGGTTAGAGGTGAGAGTGGGGGGTTTTAAGGGGCTAGGGGAAAGGAAGTTCACTACAAAAATTACATTTATATAGGGTTTGTTTTTTTTTTTTTTTGTTATTTACCTAGTTTCATTTTGCTCTACTAATTGTACATTTATATATAATAATTTGTGTATACATCATCAGTGAGGGATTGAAATCCTATAACCGCCGCTCATACATATACATATACATATATATATATATATATATAATAATAATAATCTCTAATTGTATCTCAAAAGGGATATAAAGCCATTTATGTTTGTTTTCTCTTTTATTTAATTCAAAATCATTTCACAAGCCCAGCCATCTTTGTTTCACTCCACCTACACATCCATTTCCATTTCCATCTCCATTTTCTTATTTTCATTCACCTTTTGCTCGTTGATCGTTTTTGTTAAGGGGAACTGGGGGGGATTTGCTTTGCTTTGGGACTGGTTAAACAAAAGGAAACAAAACCTTGGCCTAAAAATGAAATAAAAAATCTTTTTGATTTGTTTTTTTTTTTTTATGTTTTTTGTTTGGTTGTATAATATTGTGTATTTCATTCTTGTGTTGTTTCTTTTAGTTGTTGTTGTTGTTTTTCATTTTGTTTAGTAAATATTATAATTGCATAAAAGTCAACATCATTAGAATTATCATTTAAAATAAGTAAAATTAAACATAAAAACTTTGCTCCTTCACGCTTCCTTCTCACTTCTGTCTGCCGTCTGTCTGTCTGTTTGTCTGTCTTTCTCCTACATATAACACATATTAAGTTTATATATATATAAAAGTTATTAAATCATTAAAAATTATTCTCGCTTTCAATTGCAAACGAAGAACAAAGACTGATGAATCAGTTATTAATGCTTACACGTTTCTCTCATTCATTTTGCACTAAAAATTATATCGACATTTCGTATCCTTTTTTTTTTTTTTTTTGTTGTTGTTTGTGTTTTTAATTCATTTACTTTTTGTTTCGTTTTTATGCTTGTTTAAATTCACTCAAAATGGGAGGGGGGAGAGAAAAGTGAAAGATATTTTCCAATCCTCTTTGCTTCTTTTTTTTTTTTTTTGAATTTCTTTTTCTTTTTCTTTTTTGCATCTGTATTTTAAATCTTAAATAAAAATGTTTGATGAATTTCATTTCATTTAATGATGGCGATGACAAAAACGATGCTGAGATGATGATGCATTTAATATGTAGGCGTGGGTGTATGTGCGGAGGGGCGTGGCACGCGTATGTGCATTCAATTGTGTTGTTAATCATTTTTTGTTTTCTTTTTTTTTTTTTGTTTTCCATTTCTCATGATTATTATTTAAATCTAACACATAATTTAGTTGCTGTATCGCTTTTCTTTTGCATTTGCATTTGCCGTTGCTTTTGTTTTTAGTTTTCTGTTTTCGTTTTAACAACAATATATAGTATATAATATAAAAACTAAATAATTAATACGTTGAAACGCTTAGCTATTTGTTTTTTCTGTTTTTTTTTTTCCATCTCTTGCCACACACTCTTTTGTTTATTACAAGCAAATTGCAGCAGCATTTCAATTGTTTCATCTTATTGCGTGTCAGCAGCAGCGCACATAGAATTTGCCTTTTGATATCATTCTCAGGTTGGTTTGTGTAGTACATATAATTAATAATTAATTAATTAAATAGGTATAAGGGAATTTTGGGTTGGGTTTAACGAGGGAGGCAGGCGCGAACGGTATCGGGTTGCTCCTCATTTTTAAATATGTTTTTCTCTCTTTTTTTTTTTTGTTGTTTTAAACAGAAATTCATTTATACAATTGTTTAAACAAATGCCCAGCATTCGAGTGTTTTGATAACAAAGTCTTCTTGTGGCGCCAATGGTTCATTGCCATATGTGCTGCAGTGCTGAGATCGGCCCTGATTTAGATCACCATCTAGCCAGAGACCAAAGCGACCGCTAAAATAAAAAAATAAACATAAATAAATTAAATTGTTTTTAGTATATTTTATATATATTATAATAATACTTACTCGCCAGCACCAATTGAAAGGCTTTCCATATTGCCCTTAATGAAGTACATATTTTCACCAGTCCAATGGAATACCTTAAAGCTGGGATTAAATTTATAGAGCAGGGACTCGCCAGTGCCATAGAAATGATCTGACACATGCAGCGAGCAGGAGGTCAAAGCGCCAAATACCTAAAACAAAACAAAAGTAATCTCAGATTAGTTTATATGTCAGGATTTCTTTATTTTTTATTCCTTTTACTTACATTGTGCTCTGTATCCTCTATGACAATTAAAACAGGACTTTCCAGTCTCGCCATTTTGCGATATAAGGAATTCAGTGCGAAACCATGTTGTGATGTGCTAAAGATCAATGACCAGGAATAGCCCTCGGCACGGGCAGGCAAATGAGCGCAAAGTTTCTCTCTGTTTAAAACAAATAAAGATAAATTAGTTTTGATTTAGTTTCAAGATTAAAATTAATAATTACCTATGCTCCTCTGTCAATATTTCGGTTTTGCCAATTAGATCGGGTATGGGGAAATCCAAATCAAAGGAACCAGTTGCAAACAATGATGTCTTGCGATATTCATCTGTGCTCATGGACAGCACCTATTGGGAATTGGATTTTTAAGATGAGATTAAAGTATATATAATAATTAGTAACAAGCTTTCAAATGTTTAAAATAATAAACTTCAGACAACTAATTAAATATTAAAATTGAATTGATTCCAAAAACATTGACAAATAGGAAAATATGTTGCATCAAAATATATATATATATTGTATATAGGTGGTATATATATATATATGTTTCTGTTTTTGGTAAGGGTTGGGTGTTTGTTGGGTTTACGTGTTTTGGTTTATACTTTGAAATTCTGGTGCAGAAAAAGTAATCTATATGATAAATCTTTTTTTTTTAGATTTTAGATTGTTTTGAGATTCTACAAATGAAAATAGCTCGCTTAAAGAACAAAAGAAAGGAAATAGAATGAAATAGAAACCAAACAAATACATTAAAAAAGAATTCCGATTTAATGAGTTTTTTTTATAATGGATTTTTATATAATACAAATGAGACATGGTTAGAGAATGGATCCTGTTCTATGATTCTTTTTTGGGTCAAGAACAACTTAAGAACCAAATTTGACATTAGTGTAAATATCCCAAAAGATAAAAGGTTTTTAGAAAGGAATTCGGGACAAGGAATTTTCACATATTGAGTAATCCTATCAATCTTTCCTAGTTTCCCTTTAAGTAAATACTAATGACAAATTCTGCCATAAGGCATACATTTATTTGGTGACAAACTTTCACACATCAATTTCATTTTACATCATAGAAGATTACATCATGATGAACATTTGATATAGAATGGGATTATATTAAGTAATCCCCCAGGACGAGACGACGCTCATTTGAGTTTCTGACTAGTCCAAATACAATAATAATTTTCTACTTCATACTAATACACTTAAATTTGCCCAGAAATATTCTGATGGTGATCTATAAACTCTGGATCCGCTTGAATACAGGACTAAAAGACCATCTTGTTGCCTCTCACTACATATTGGGCATGACTACTGCGACTTTCACTAGGACAGATTTTAAGACGTTGCACTGCCGATTCCTTTACATATGCTCCAGGCATTTGGAGGAACTCATCTTCAAATTCATTGTCATCCTCATTCTCATGATGTGCAGCAAATTGTGTGTCATTTGTGTGATTTGATTCCTTATGTTGGCTACGCCTATTCCCAATTGCCAAAGCGGCTTCATTCTGTTTAACCACTGGTGACCTCGGATCGACCATTTTGGTGCGGGACTTCTTTGTTGTGGTCATAATCTCATGCAGTTTATATGAAGATTGTGTCCTTTTGGCATTTGTGTGATCTTCCTTTGATTCCCTTTGGTGATGATTCTTGGGTTTTTTAGTTTGAATTTTCTTATCCACATGTTGAGCCGTGAAGGGACGAATAATGGTTGAGCTTCGTGCCACACGACGACGCGGAGATGAAGTATATTCAGGGCCCACAGAGAATCGTCGAATAACTGGCTTTAGTGTTGCCACCGGATCTACAGAATCCACTGTCTTTTTGGCCATCTGAAGCCGCTTCTCTTTATCCCGGGTATTGGACAACTCATGATGATAAGTGGTATATTTTTTATTGATTACACGCTGAGAGGCACTTTCGACACCTGGTCCTACATCGGAATAGTGTAGATTATCCAGACGACCGAGTGAATCCTTCTCTTGTTTACTCATTTTCCCCATAATGTTTTTTTCCAAGAACTGACGTTCGGCTTTGGGTTGCTTATAACGATCGTCCGACTTGTCTTCATTTGAATTTCGTGGTTTTGAAGACCTTTCGGCTTTAAACATTGGGCCATCATCCCGACGTTGTTTTAATGACGAATTTGCCTGTTTAGCTCCTACATTACGACCATTATTGTAACGAAATTCTGAGAGTCTCTCGTTACCTGCCATCATATAGAATTGACTATGATGACCACCTTTGAGCGGTTTTGTTTGACTTTTGTGTAAGCCAGTGGAGACTAGATGACACGATGACATGGGATCTGCAACGTTATCCTTAAAGTTTAGATATAAATGGCGACGTTGTCGTGGTTTTGTACGTCTGGCAATCTCTTGACTTTCATCTTCCTTCGGATCGGTTCGCATGAGAGACCTCATTGGACGTGGATGTTTCCAACCATGTAAAGGATCATATGTGAATTGATCTGGATCGATATCTTGATCTTCTTTAGGTTTGTTGTCATATTTGATCATTTTCTTGGTATTTGAATCGAGGACCATCAGTTCATCTTTAATGGAATCACTTATCTTCTTACCCAATTGACCAATGACTGACGATTGTCGTTGAAAATTCTGATTATAACCATGTTGGGTAGCCGAAATTTTGGAAAAATGCGGTCCCCTAAGGGCCAAATTATGCTGTTGATACGATAGACCACGCCTGGGTAGCATTACCATACTGCTGGGACAACGGGCCAACAGACTGCTCGAGGATGAAAAATTTCTTGTCTCACCGAAAATCTTGTATGTTTTCTTCAATGGCATCGCAACCGCTGATTTTTGACGACAAAAATGGGATGACGTTGACAAGCCTTGCATTTGATTGATCAATGTCTTCTTAACGCCAATAATTTTCTTTGGTTTGGTCATCATTGAAGGCAGATAACTTCTGGCAGAGTAAGTATCAGATGGAACAATTGAACGTAAAGCTGCAGAGGCAGCAGGATATGCTTGCAATTTAGACTCCTGACAGAAACGTTTCATGGCGCTGGTAATACTGCCAGATGCTTCCCTGTGAATCTTTATACCCTGCTGGGCCAGTTTAGTGAACTTGGTCTTCTGATTACGAATCATTATTAAACGCCTTTCAACGGATATCCGGAGATATATATATTCAGATGTGTGAAACTACTTTACTCATACAAAATTTTGTTCTTACACTTTTTTTTTTTTTTTTTTAACTTTCGTTTAAGGATATGAATTACTCACACACAAAAAAAAAAGTTATTCCAAAACTTAAAAAGGATTATTACAAAAATGTAAGAATAATTTCTGGTCTTTGCGAAAGAGAATAAAACATGAAACTGATTGAATAAATGAACAATACTAAACAAGATAAAATAAAAACTGTGAGACTAATATGAACGCCTACCTTGTATATATTTTTGGTATAATTCTCATGATGGCTTAACTTTCTTAATTTTTCACGTAGACCCATTTTTGACAGTAGTTCCCAGACAACTAGATTACTTTTCTTCTTTTCATTTCATTTTTGAATAGTCAGTTAATCTTATCAGGAATGAGAATCTTTATATCAATCCAATGAATTGTTTATTTAACAAATTTTGTGAAATCAATTTTCATTTCTTTTGATGACTAATTGTGTTTTGTGGTATTATTGGTAATAATTTTTAGAAGGTGGGTGGAGTTTGATTTGGTTTGGTTTCAAATCTGTGAACTTTGTGTCACACATTTCATTTGTGACGTCAATCAAATGAATGCTAAGTGATTTGTATTGTCATTCTAAATACTATTATACTATTTTTTGAAGGATGGTCTTTCCCCCCCTACTCTTTGTTTATTTCAAATACATATCAAGTGACACATTTACATAAGATCTAACAACAAAAAATGTGTTAATTAAACGAGGGTTAATACAAAAGTATCTAAGGAAAACTTTAAGAGAGGTTTAGAAGAGAAATATGTTAATATTGTTAAGGAATATAAAGATAAAAAGAACTTTGAAACCTCTGATGAAATAGTTTTATACAGTCCAAAAGTTTGTGATTCAAATATTTTGAAAATTAACCTCTAAATATTTAAGAGAGGTTTAGAAAAGAAATATAAAAATATAATAAATATTGTAAAGGAATGTAAAGATTTTAAGAAATTAGAAACCTATGATGAAATAGGTTAATAAGGTCTAAAAGATTGTCATTAAAATACTAAGAAAATAAATATTTATTTACTTTAATTGGTTTTAATATTTAGCATAAACTTTACTCTTCACTTTTACTTTCTGCCAACTAAAAGACTTTTCAAACAAACCTTCTAAAATTTCAATAGACAAACCCCCCACAAAAAATACAACTTGCCCTTTATATTTAATTGATATATCACTATAATTCATAGTAAGAAAAAATGTTTAAAATTCAGGTTTGTTTTTGAAATTTATTAACTCATATGTCTCAACGTGGCCAAGTTATTAGCAAGTTTTTTTTACCAATATGTCAATGCAAAAACAAAGCCTACATCATACATATCAACCATTCAGCTTTATTGTCATCATTATTGTGAAACAGATAAGGTAGGCCGACTAAATAGATTTCAATTTTAAATATTTATATTACAATTGCGTTTTATTTATAATTTTTGTTTTGGTCATTGAAGAATTTGCGACTCAATTCATTGGGGGTCTAATGAAAAAAAAAAGAACTTAATTGATAAGATTGATTGACTTATGATAATAGATAAATAGATAGACACTTGAGTTTGAAGTGCATCAAGTAGCCGCACTGTGTGCCTTGACTTTGATTTAACAATAAGAGGGCGTGTTAATAAATCAATTATGAAATTATCAATATAACTCTTTGACGAGGCTGACGAGGCCATTGAAGGCCAGGTATATATATGTGTATATATATAATTGATCTAGGGTATAAATGGGTCAACAAAAATAAAACCATTCAGCTGTCTGTCTCTCTGTCTGTCTGTCTGTCATGCATAAAGTTAATAATTCTAGTATATGCAATTTGACCAGAAAAGACGACAACAAAAGAATTTTTTTTTAAACAACGAATTGAAGCGTGACAGAGTTGTATATAATATAAACAATAATTTTCAACAATTAAAATGACAAAACGCAATTTCGGTCAAAAAAAATAACAACAAACAATATACAAAAATATATTTATATATAAATATATATATATATATCTGTTTAAACAATTTCAAAGCATTTAACACACACACACACACTAAGAGATTCAGAGTGAGAGTCAAACGTCAATGACAGTAGACTGTGTCTGTTGTGTCTGCCTGGGATATCGTATTTATAATATATATATATACACATTATATAGATATATATATATATCTATATATATTCTATATATGAAAAGTAAGACAAACTCTTAAATTGTTTGCAGCTTGTGTTTTTTTATACGTATTATAGTTGTTGTTAACTGTTAAATTAATACAAGCCACCTGGTAATTCACATGAATCACATTTCTTTATAATAACAATAATAATAATAATAATGATTTATCATATATAATTTTCTTCTTCTTTTACCTCACGATTGATCGCCTCATGATTGATTAACAATTCGCACATCTTCACTTTTAGATCAGATCAGACTTTTATATATATATATATAGATATGTCTCTTTAATATCTGTGCTTGGAGCACGTGGTTAAACTATTTAGAAAACACAATCAAAAATATTTTTGTATAATTTCTCGCTTCTATATGTTTAGTGGGCGTGTTACGTCTATTTATCGCCTTCTAACTGTCCATCAACTTTACGTTAACGCGTTTAAATGCCAACTGGCAGCAAGTTTCAGTTCAACGGTTTTTATTGGCTCTCGACCAGAACCAAAATCAACTCAACTTGACGATCATACCAAGAGAAGCATAGAGAGAGAGAGAGAGAGAGAGAGAGAGAGAGAGAGAGACTAAATGGAGTATAGAGAAGTGGGGAGAAGAGCGCTTTTTGGGTTTTGAGTTTGTTTGCGAATTGGCAAGGCGGAGCAGTCTTTATGTACGTATTGTTCATATATAACTAGATATAGTGAAGGTTGGTTGGATATGCATTTGAATTATAATAATCATAAAGAACTATAATTTTACTAAATTTGTTTTTTCCCCCCTCTCTCTCCTGCTAGTTTTGTTAGTTAAGAAAAATATTGTTGGATCATGCATTAGACTTTCTTTTAGATTTAAATATAACTTTTTTTCTTTCAGCTATAAATAAAATATATAAAATTTGTAATTATACGGCTTACTCCTTATCAAATTTTATATTTGAAATATTATATTTTATAGGCCTATGAGTAAAACTTAAAATATTGGACCAAGTTATTATGATGAATAACAATCGAGTTTAAGAAATATGATGTCATTATATACACACACGAGACAGCAGTTAGTTTGTTTAATAACTAGAAGGATGGACTAACTCCAGCTGTGCCGAAGTTTGCATACCTTTACAAACTTATTTTTGGTCCGATAATTCCTATGGGATCTATAGCATATAGTTGGCCGATTCTAGTGAAACTCAGTGAACACATTTCTATATATATCAAACTTACACATACCAAATTTTGTGAGAAACGCTCTAAAAAGAAACAAGTTATTCATCTAAAACTTTTTTTTTCTGCCAATCGTTCCTATGGGAGCTATATGATATAGTGAACCGATTCTAATAAAACTTGATAGATATATTAGAAAGTATATAAAACTGACAAATACTAAATTTCGTGCTAATCGCTGTTAAAATAACCAAGTTATTGCTCGAAATTCATATTCATGACCGATCGTTTCTATGGGAGCTATATAATATAGTCAACCAATTTTGATACAACTTGGTGAAAATGTAAAGAAGTATATAAAACGTGATATTAGATTGAAAAACAACAAAGTTTTTGAGGTTTAAGCTTATGCACGACCGATCGTCCTTATGGGAACTATATGATATAGTCATCCGATCAGGATGATTCCGAGAGCAAAAAGAAGCCTAGGTGAAAAATTTCAGCTCTGTAGCTTTAAGAGACTCGGAGGAGATTGCGTTGATTCAAACAGACGGACCATTTGATCACCTTAGCTCGTCGTCCTGATCAAGAATATATATACTAAATAAAGTCGGAGATACTTCCTTCTATGCTTTGCAAACTTCTTACCAAAATGAATATACCTTTTTTTGCAAAGTTATAAAAAGTTGAGTTCTATATGAAAATGGTTAAACAAAATCTTTATAGATGACTCTTCAAGCCAACAAACAAGATTACCTCAGTAAAATTCTCTTTAGATCGGTTATAAAAACAGTAGTCACCATATACAAATAGGTAGAACCAATAAATATTTATGATTGGCGCTTGTAAAAAAAAAAAAAAATAAACTTCAAAAATAGAAATCAAAATGCTATCAACTGATAAGCACAACTTTGATTTCAAATATTCTTGAGAATATAATATTTCTTTAGTGAATTGTTACCATAAATGAAATTGAATGTCTTTTGCGATCAAAACGAACTAAATTGATATATTTTTATTTTAATTTGGCAACACTTGAAGATGTTCCACATTTGCTTTTTGGCTAATTGTTTTCCTCTAAGATAAGAGTTTCTGGGGCCAATGGAATTTACCGAAGGTTAAACAATAAATATAATGAGTTATGCCCTTGATGATGAATCTCTCTTGACGCTATATAATTTGATTGCACAATATATATATATATATATAAAGATGTGGGATTCGCACGGTTACCTTTGTTGGCGGCACTGCGGCAAACATATTCCGCAACGGTTCTGCATCAACTGGTTTTATGAAATGCCAAGTCAAAGAAGTCAAAAAACTAAACACAGAGAACCGGCCCCAAAAAGAACGATGGCCAGAAACAGGTATTGACAAATGGAACGTTGTGTGCGTGTGTGTGTGTATGTGATATTTGATAGCCCTGTTCTTTAAAGCAAAGACAGAAAGTAGCTTCAAAAGCAAAGTAGCTTAAAAGGTAAGCAAAAAGAACCAACCGATTCCCCCGACTTCTTTTACCTTACAAAAGTAGACACGTTGACTATAAGAACAACAACAACAAAAAGGGTAAAGCGTTACTTTAATGGCTTTTCCTCTATCTTTTGGTATGTATATGAATTTTCCTCTAGTTAAAGAGACAAATTCTTGCTAATTTCTGTTTAGTTTTCTATTCCTATAAATAACAAAAGGTATTACCATAGATAAGAAAGAAATAAATAGAACATTTTATCGCTAAACTGTCCTAGATTTAATATATACTAAATAGTTGCATTCCAAGTGCTTTAAAAAGTTCATCTAAATCAAAAGTTTATGGTAATTTCTTTTCCTTTTTACAAATACCAAAGTATTTAAGTAATTACTATTTAATAAGACTAATAATATTTATAATTTATTCATTTTTCTGTTTAAAAATTCTTTAAATAAGATGAAAATATTTGCATTTCTTTTAAATTCTTCCTGTTTTCTCTTTACATTACAATAACAACAAATATTAATGATAAGGTAAAAATAATTTAAAGTCTACTATTAGCTAAATACTTAAATACTTTGTTGTTTTTGTACTTTTTCCTTATCAACATTTATTTAATTTTATCTTTGCATATTCTTGTGAAAGAGAGTGCAAAATTTACAGGTTCTTTATATATAATATATTTATATAATATATAGAAATATAGGTAACAGTTAACCATATTTCCATTTGCTAAATATTTAATTAGTTGTTATGGGTTAAAGTGTTTTGGTTGTTTTGTTGTTATTGACTTTTTAAGTGTCTAGGTTAGTATTTCCCATTTGCTTATGAAAGCTTAAAAGTGTTTCTTGTTTTGGCCTTTGTCTTTTTAGTAATCTTAATAGGTCTTTTTTATAAACTGTTTATGGCTGGAGGTGAAGGATCATTGACCCTTGACTATGATCTCTAGACTTTTTAACACATTGACAAATAAATTGGGTTCATTTGTTGCCAAGATTGTTATTAATAATGAATAATGGTTTAATAGTTACATATCAATGTAAGCAATTAACATGAGTTAAGTGATTTGTAATTGTTGAAACGTGTGCTATAATAGTTTATATCCCTCCCCTTCTAAGAAGTCTACAAACATATTATCATCATCATGTTTATAGTTTGTCTCAGTCGCACACACTCACCGTTTCATGCATTTCGCCGCTCTCATCGAGCAGTGCCTCCAAACTCTGATCATCCTTGGTGGGTGATAGAGGTGGTGTGGGTGCACGATTTTTGGATGTTAGAATGGAACGTGGCAATATATGCCGGCCATAATGCAAATACAAGTATCTGCCCCATTTGCGGCCAACTAAACCGCCGCAAGCAGCAATAGCAACAAAGACAAAAACAATGAACCACATGTTTCTTGCTGCTGCTATTATTATTAGCTTTAATGCAGAAAGTAACTGAAAGAGCAAGCAATGCACACTTTTTTGGCCTGCTAGTGTAATGGCTGTAAAGCTTTAGCCATTTAGCGGCGGCATTTGTGGGTGGCAGAGCTTTTGCTCTCTCTCTCTCTCTATCGGTATTGCTTTGCTTTCGTCTTCGTTGGCAGCTGAGTCTTGTGACCCACGAGTGTTTGTAGCTTTTTTGCCGTGTCTTTTGCTACGTTTTGCCTTCTGTGTTGTTGCCACAGTTTTTATCACGCTCTATGCTTTTATCGGTTTTCCAATAGCACATGTAAAACAAATATTTCTCTTCATTGGCACAGTTACACAAAGACACATATTCTTGGCAAACATTTGTTGTTATTATTATAATTATATTATTTGTAATTTTGTTTGATATTTTGTATTATTTTTCCAATTTTGCTTTGTGCTAGTTGTTCTCTGTTTAAACGTCATTTCCTAACTGAAGAACTGACTGACTGACAAAATGGAAACGAAAGGCACAAAAAAAAAAAAAAAAAGAAGTTGAAAGAGAGCAAGTTTGTTAGTTTGTGAGAGAAGTAGGTAGGTTAGATTACTAGAAAGAGAAAAAAGCTTGCCTTGGTGCCAACAGGTTTGTATGCAATGTTGCTCTTAGCTGGCAACATGTTGCCAAGCATTCTTTTCACAAGTTGCTAAGCTTTCCCATTAATTTCGCTAATTATATGTGGAGAAAGGTGTCGAAGATAGGCCTAAACTAACCTAGGGCAAATATTTTTGCTACTTTTTGTTTACTTTATACGTTGGGCCAAGGTTTTTTGTTATTACTTTAGATTTTAACTTTTGCATTTTCAGTTTGAAACTGGTTTTCAAGATGTTGTTGTTTTTGATGTTGTCTAAAAAGCACTATCAACCTGTTGTTTTTTATCAATAGTAACGATAACCATAACTAAACAAATTTGTGGGTGTGACGAGCCGTTTGGCTCCACCAATAACAACAAAAACAACTATATTTTAGAACTGTGGAATAAAGCCAAATGAAACTATTCATCAACACAGTGGGCCAAAGCATATTTGAAACATGTTTAGTAGCTGAAATCATTTTTTACTAGTTCTTCTCACACAAACAACAAGCAAATTGCAATATTTCATCAGTTGTTTGACCTCTTTCCATGAAACGGAAGACATCTATAACATAATTCAATGAAATATCTATAATTTTTTTTTTTGCCATGCAATTATCCAATTTTTTTTTATATTTTTGACAATTTTGGCAACCAACGACCTCAATAATGAAATATAATCACGTGTTTATGATCTATCTAACAACATTTGACCGGTTTGTGTTAGTTTGTTTATAACAACTTCGGTGACGACGACGTCGACGACAATGATGATGATGATGTTGTACTACTATATAGCCGAGATATATTGTCAAAATGACAATAACAGTCTGAATGACAAACTATTTGGTATTGTATTACCAACAAAAAACAAGCAAACACCTGTTCCATAATATCTTAACAATTGTCGCTAAATGTGATTGGTAATCTAATATTTGTTGTTGTTCAAGTGAGAGGTAAATCTATACAATAATACAGAGTGAGAGAATGAAAACAGTTGTTGTAATCGGTTACAGAATAGCGTGAAATTTAAGAAAAAAAAAATATATATCCCTACAATGCCTTTAGAATGTTATATAACCAAACTGTGACATAAATAATGTCTGTCTATAAAAGTTTGAATGTTAAAGTCTAGCTTCTGTTATTAACAGATTAGCCGAGTAGTACTACTTAGATTGAGTACTATATTGAATGTTAATGAATAACATTGGGGCAACGCCTATTTGGAATTGAAATTTAATATGCCCATAAAAATATATATCAATCAGAAAGAGTTGACAATTCAACCTAAAATTAGATATTTAAAATGGAATATTGAATACCATTACGATTTGTTTAGTATTTGGATCCAAATAAAGTAAAGATAGTTAGGTTATGTAGAAATTTCTTTTTAAAATTTATAAGATTTCAATGCAATTGATTTAACAATTTATAGTAATATTAAAAAACAAACATATAACTCGAAGATTTGTAAATTTATTTCTATTTAAGTCTAAATAAAGTAAAGAAAGTTAGGTTATGTAGAAATTTCTTTTTAAAATTTATAAGATTTCAATGCAATTGATTTAACAATTTATAGTAATATTAAAAAACAAACATATAACTCAAAGATTATATGCTATAAGTTATGTTCATTTCGATCTTTAACTATATAAAAACTGTTATTCTATCTATCGTAAACAGAAAAATAAGTCGCAGATTTAAACAATAAAAGTCGTAATAGAACAAATAATGACAGATTTCAAATTCTGTAAATGATATTTGAGTATTGAAAAAAAGTTAAGATTTCCTGTGTATAGGGTTTTGTTTGATTTAACAAATTTGTGAAATTAGCTATACTAATATATAGTATAATCTTTCAATGCTTTTGCTCACCCTCTCCCTTTCTCTCTTTCTGTCTGTGGCTGCCACACCTTTCATATAAATGAAATGGCAGTCAAGCATTTGAAATATAAACCCCTCACATATAATCTAAACAAAAACATATTTAAATATACTATATATGTATATATTGTGGACATAAGCAGGTAGATATGTCCCCCCCCACCAACCATCTCATATAGTATAATTCACTTAACTTTTTACAATTGGTTGAGTTTTTGTTTGTTTAACGCATTGAAATTCGACCTGTTATTGTTGTTGTTTTGTTTTACATAAATAGAAATTGTCGTTGGGTTTAGTATTCGAAAATTTAATTACAGTCAAAAAAGGTTTCAATTTAAACAAGATAATTAAAGAGATCATGCCGCATTATATGTATGTATATAGTAAAACCTATAACCTCTCATTCAATTTCATTCAACTAAAGGTGAAAGAAATGTCACAAACTGATGACTAAAAAATTTATATTTTTAAAATATGCAACAAAAATTGTCAAATTGAAATGGAATCTGAAAATAAGTATAGCATATATATATATATATACATATACAAGAAAACCGGCTTAAATCTAAGTTTAGAGTTGCTGGAATTTCTAGCCAAGTCACAAGTTTCACATAAAATGAAATAATATACGACTTTATGCTAATGAAATTCTTTCTTATTTAAAGGGTATTATCAAGTCAATAGAGTTGCCAATTTTCAAATTTAATTTCACCCAAAAAATGTACAAAACTTTCAATGTGAAGATCGACAGATAAAGAAAAGGAAACACAATAAAAGAAAGGTAGGAAACAAGTGATTGATAGTAAAGATTGTGTTGAAAGAAACAAAAAGAAAAAAAAGAAAAAAAAACCCAAATTGACAGACTTTTAACTATAACATTTTGGTTTATATATGTATATACATACATATACCTAGACATATATGAACAAATGTAATCAAAAGTCTAGAAAAACTTTTATTTAGACAAAGTAAATATACTATTATATCAAAAATTCCGTGTTTGTTAAAACTTTGAATAGATATGAGAACATAAAATATATTTCCCCGACTTTTATATATATTTCAAAAAAGAAAGAACTACGGTTTTAATTACTTAAAAGAATTTTAAATTAATAATAATAAAAGAATTTCGGAAAGGTTTAAAAATTCTATGAAGCTTCTTAAAGAAAAGTTTGAACAGCTTTTAGTTTGCTTTTGATTTCAAATGATTTAAATGTTTCTATACTTTTTAAAGAATTTGTTTGTAAGTTGTAAAGTTTTCATATAACTGATCTATTTCCCCATACAAAAGGGTTTAACCTAAGGAATCTCATTTTATAAAGAACATTTTGGTCTAAATAACCTTGGATATATGCAGATATAAACCTCTTATAAAAGATTGTCAAGGTGTTTGTTAGCCATATAGAAATTCTTATATAAAAGATATATACCAGATAGTTCAGACAAAAGAGTTTCGAATATATATGGGATGATTTTTCAATTGTTTGGCTAATGAAATTTACATATTCTTTGATTTCTTAAACAATTTGCATAATATTAACCAACATTTCCGTAACATAATTGTTACTATTGTATGAATATTTTACGATGTGAGCTATATAATCATTCAAAAGAACGTATCAATGTATATATATATGTTATATGTGTATATATGTGAGACAATAAAGATCATAAATCTTTATATTTACACAATTTATGTATTATTTTTAAATATTTTAAAGTAATATTATTGTTTACCACAGATAAACAACCATTTAATGTTAAACTAAAATAAGTTTAAGTGTTTAAGAACTATATAGAAACTATATAGTCTGGGAAAATCTTTTGTTTATTATGGAAAATAAGTTTTTCTTTGATTCTTTTATGCTGTTGCATATGAAAATTCAAAGTATTAAGGCCAATAATTGGCTTATATTATACAATATGTAGAAAAAAAAGGGCAATTTGCTTAATTTGTTTGATAATTTGTTGTATATTATTCATTTCAAGGCACGAAACAAAACTTGGTAGACCAATATCTTATAAATATATATACACAGATATATGTATATAAATAAATACATATACAATATATATATATATGGATGAAGAAGAAGAGAATTTGAATTTAAAATTGTTTTCATATATTTAGTTGTTTATATGACATTTACATGCTGATTGCTGTTGTTGTTGTTGTTTTTGCTGCAGCTGTTATTAGTGGACGACATGGCTGGACACTATGGAGGAGAATTAGCATGCGACCTCACTCAATTGGCTGATCGATTAAATCGATCTACATATATGGCCAAGGCATTGAATACTTTTTTTTTTATATTATATCGCAATTGGCAATTGGCACACGAGTTGATTACAAAAATTTATATATGAAATTTCTCAACAATTTTAATTTTTTTTTTTTTTTTTTGGTATATTGGATTTGTTTATTTGGTTTTTGACTTTTGGTTTTTCCGTTTTTTGTTGGTGCAAAAAAAAAAAAAACTTTCACCTGCTTGGTTTTGAAATCCGTATACAACTAAATTGTATCTTAAGAATTTGTTTATTACCTTTTTCTTAATATATTTGGCTATTTTGGATAGTTTCATGGCTTTGGCGCTCATTTTGGCTATGTGCTTTTGCCAGTTTCTGCTCTCTTAGTTGGTTTCTTTTCTTTTGCTTCTCTCTGTTTTCTTTTCCTTTAGTCTTATTTGATTTTGTTTTAAGCGTTGCTAATTTTGGACACGCTCTTTTTCTCTTGTATTTGTTTCTTGAAAAATATATGATTTTTTCTTTTTGGTTTCTTTTTATCTTTTTTTTTCTTTATTTGCACAACAGCCAAAAATTATACATGTATAAATTTTTATATATATATAGTATTCATGCATTTAAATTGTCACATTTTTGGGAGCATGAAACACACACAAAACTCAACGGCAATGGGTAGCAAGAAACGGGACAACAGCGAAGACGCGACTGTGCGGCTTGAATGTATTACGAAAACTAAAAAAAACAACAAGAAGAAACAAACGTCAAAGCTCCGCTCTGCTGCCAGCTCTGCCCACCCAATCGTAGCAGTTGGCACAGCAACAAACATGGCTCAGGCATGGCAGCGCAGCTGTTGCTGCAGCTACGACGCTACACTTTACTGATAACTCGCAGTCTCTCTCTTGCTCCATGTCTACTAGACGATGGGCTAAAGGGTTTATAACTGTAAATGGCATCAGTCTAACTCTTTCTGTAAGTTTGGATATGCTATACCGTTCATTCATGAAAAGTAGCTTCTCTCATTCTTTCTTATAAGGAGGTATTACCTAGTCGACTCCTTGTCTAAACGTATGTATGCAATTTCTTGTTTTTCCTTTGGTTTAGTTTACAGCTATATAAACAAAACACAAATGCAAACACAATGCCAAGTCAATCAATTGATTAAAACACAAATTGCATTTCAATTTCAATGGAATGCAATATGATAAAATCAGTTTAGGAATATATACTACAGATTCCAGAAATGGTAAATAAATCCATGATACAGTCTCAATTAAACAAAAAGAGAAAAAACCTGCCACATCTGGTTTCTTAAGCAAGTGCAGGGCGGTTAATATAATACTTTTAATTGAAAGTGAGGGGCGGGAATTGAAATCGAAGAATTGAATACCGGTTGAAGGCAAATTTAAATAAGTTTAAATGGAATACAATATTTTTAGCAGCACCTTTTTCATTCTGTTTGGTAAGGCACAACTAACTGTTTTTTTTTATATCTTTCTTGTTTTTGCTTTGCTTATGAAACAACATTTGACCTACATTACCAAAATTAACTCAATTTCAACACAAAGTCAAGTTCCTATACGATTTCTTATTACTAAATAAACATCAGAATATCCATATCTTTGTCTATACAGGTAACTTAAAGAAATATATCAGATATATTATAGATCTTTCAAGAAATTTTTATTTCTTAAGTGTTAAAAATAACTTCCTAAACCGTAATACGCATTTAATAACCGACTGCCCCCTTCCTCCCTCTTTCTTTCTCTCTGACTGTTTCAATGGTGGCTTATTAATATAAATGCGAAACCATAACAATATGCAAATTGCCTGTTCAGCCACGCCCATTTCGTTGACTCTGATCTGACAGGAATGTTGTAAATTTAATTGCCATCATTATGGCAAGAAATAAGTGTAAATTGTTAAAATGCACAATTAAAGTTTATAAAGCATTGCAATTTTCAGTGTTTTTTTCTTTTTAATATATTTCCTCTCTTCTTCCATTCTCTTTTTTTTTTGGGTTTCTTCTCAATTGCTTTCAACTCTTTAGCTGTAGCAACAAATTCATTGAAACTAATTGATTGTCCAAAGTATGTATAACAATAGTCAATATGACACCAGGCGCAATTGCTGACGTCACACGGGGAGATCAGTTCTCAAAGTGACAAACAAACAGAGTGAGAAAGAGACAAGCAGTGGGTTTGGGAGGCCGAGTAGGTCGCTAGATCTTCCTTTTTAGCTAATTGAGCATTTAAGCACAACAAAAGAATTAGAAAAAAAACCAAAAACAAAAGCACATTGCTTCTATATAAAACCGGATTTGGGATCGAAAATAAATAATGATGATAGCCTTTTCCCCCTACCCAAATCATCAGTTGAGGGTACAACCAAAACAATAATAACAATAACAATTCCAAAACCGGCTAAATGACAATCGCTGTAGATTGTTTGTTTTGAGTTTTTAATATATATTTAATTAGAACTTAGTTAGATTCGATTAAGTGGCCGCAAAATCAAATGGAATGGAAAGGGATTTAGTTTAAATTGAACTCTGTCTAATATGTTGTATTTAGTTGAAGGCTTTATTGTTAAATTGATAGATTGATTGAATGAACGAATGTTAAGAGATATATATTTATATGTAGGCACACGCCAAATAACCGGTTAGTCCTGGTATTTATTATGATGTGAGTATTGATGAAACTAGCTAAATCAAAATTTACCAATTTTAAGCCGATTTGAATGGATATATGCACATATATAGTATATTCTTAATAGGATTTTCTATACACACATATGTATATATTTACATATATGCTGTAATCAATATTTGTTTTTTAGTTATTTAACTGGTTTTGTGGGTTTTCTGTGTTGAAACTAGTTCAACTAAGTTACGAAATATTAAATAATATATACAATAATACAACGAGGGTAATTTCTAAAGTTATAAGCATATTAAAGAGTTTGCAACTAAGATTAATATTAAATGCTAAACTTTAGGAGTTAACCTCGCACAATAAAAACCGAAAATATACTGTAAATTCCTTTTAATAATCATTGCATTACAAAAAAAATCAAAAATGTTATTTTCGGCACACTCGACCAAGATTAAAGCCAAACAAATTGCGTAATTATATTGAATTATCTTTGCTGGGATTCGAGATTCTGAGACAAAGAGAAATCCATCAATTTTATATATTAAACAAAAAACAAGAAGCACATCATTCGCTGTCTTTTTTTTTTATATTTATTTTGATTTTTTTTGACATTTTTGTTATTGTTGTTAACCAGGGACAATATATGTATATAGAAACGTAAGCTAAACATTTAGAGGTTATTTATGGTTAGATTTGTTTTAGTTGGTTTTTTTATTTTTTTAATTAATAGTTAGTTCGATAACCTATATATGATTCATAATGAACAGGTTTAAAGGGTTATCACTAAATGATTTAAGTTAGGCTCGCTAACAAGGAAACAATTTGCTGATGTCTCCGCTTCACTTTACTGATAACAATTGGAAAATGTTTGCACCCAAGATCGAGATAAGAAAATCAAATGGAAAATATTCAAGTGACAGTGCCAACAAGAAATATGCGACTAGTTGAAACAAATTACTATTTATATATCATATATTAATAATGTGGAATCGTGCACTAAATTTAAAAGGCACGCTTATCCATATAGAGATGGAGAAAAAACGTGTCCATTTAATGTTACGCAAGTGAATATTCATAAAATCTGTAAATGGTGCTAATTGTTATACTAATTATATTTGTATTTTAATGCCCGTTACATTTTCGACTAGTCTATATACTTATATGTTTTTATTTATCAATTGGAAAAAAATGGAGAAGAAATAACTCTGACATTGCTTAATCGGTATAAAGGCAAATGTCAGAGTCTCTCCTCATCCATTGCTAAGCCAATTAGCATATCAATTTGGCTTGTTTGCCTTTATACACAAATAATGTATATAGAATATATATATATACAGATATACAGTATGAAGAACGCCCCACAGACAATATGAGAAAGGGAAGGTTCCATATAATTGACATTAAACCGATATCTATGCATATGGGTTAACTTTGTTTACTTTGCGTAACTCGGTAAACCTCAATATATATAAGTAAAGTGATTGTGGTTGAAAATTTGGGTTAACATTAAAGCCAAAAAAGTGTTTGTAAGTTGTGAGAAAAGGTTATTGAACGACATTTAACAGCTATTGATTGAATCAGAGATAAGTAAAGTAAATTATTAATGTAAGAACTCTTAACAACATTTAATTTAGGCTTGAATAGGTTTAATGTAACCTTTTGGTAGCCTATTTTACCAGCAATTTATATTACAATTATTTAATTAACTATATAATCAAAGCTTTTTAACACTGATTAATATTGTAGCATTGATAAGCTCTTCCGTAATATATCAATAATTCTAATTTCAATGCTAGGATTAAGAAAGATTTGTCCTAAACTATTTTTAGTTCCTTAATCTTACGATATTTAACCTTATTATATATTTTCCATAGATGTTCCCTAAATTATTTCAACAATTTTAGATTTTAATTTGTCCTTTTTAAATAGAGTATTTCCAATTCAAGTTAATGAAAATGTGTGAATGCTTTTATTAAAAACAATTTCAGAAATAACTTTACCAATTGTTTTATAAATGAAATATTGCATAATTTTTGTTATAAAAAAAACTGAGTCAATGAATCGCTCGCTTTATGGGATTAAAGTGAAAAGAGACTGAGCCAATATGATATAGATTAAATGATCTTAAATGATGTAAAGGGGATAAGAAAAATTTCAAAAAGGATCATTTTATACAAAAATAATTAACAAAGTTTTTGTGTGTGCGTGTGCCAGAGGATGTGCCACAACGAACAGGAGAACAAAAGTGCCAGTTTATATAGGTGCAACACAACAGGTGGTGGTGGAGTGGGTTACTACAAAACTAAAACTAAAGCGAGCATTTAAAACAATTTGATTTTAACAATTAACAAACAAAAGAAAATTAAATGTTTCACACAAGTTCGAAAAAAGAAAAGATTTTTTTTTATTTTTTTCAAATATTTTCTTTCAAATAGAATTTTTGTTTTCTTTTTGTTTGTTTGTGCGGACAACAACACATTTAGGTTTTTTTTTTTTTTGTTGCTTAGGTGAAGAGATTTGTATTTTTTTTTTTTGTGATACAAAACGAAATAAAAAATCATAAAGATTGAAAATATTTTTTTTGGTTTTCCTAACCTCGCCGCCCAACATTTCCAAATCATGCGATGCGGCATGCGATGCCGTTTTAATGATCTTGTAGGTCTTGGCAAATGGAGCCTTTATAAGCTGTTTATATATATAGATATATATATATAGTAGTAGTTGTATATAATTAGGATCATAAAAGAGTAGTTTTGTTTGATGCCCATTTTGATGTTAGTTTTGATTTTTCATTTTACAATTGGAATACAGAAAAAAGAAGAATGCAAATCAAATTGAAAGAAAAGGAAAAAACAAGAAGAAGAACGCATTGACAATACAAGAAAACATTTTTTTTTTTTTTTACATTAAATTTGTATTTTTTTTTCTTTTTAGTTTCTTTTCAATTAAAAATATATATATATCGGTTGTTTTATTTTTTTTTTTTTTCAAAAAATTAGTTTCCTAAAAGTAAATTTGAATTTCATATTTGTTTTCGCAGAAAAATATAGATTTCAAAAGAGTTAAAATGATGATAGATAGGAAAAAAGAGAGCTCGGGAAGAAGGAAGAATTGAAGATTCGTTTGTATGAATAAATGGAAAGAGACTCACCTCCCAAGATTCACGGGTTAAATCGCTAATCTCCTCGCCATCTTGACTGCCACCGCCAAGGCCAGCTTTAGTGGTGCCGCTCTTGGTCCATTCGGTATCCTCTTGGATTAGTTCAAAGCCACGCGCCTTGATTTGCTCTTCATCCAGCTCACCGTACAGGTGTTTCACCCAGGTGTTTATAAAGCGATAGAGCTCATCAACGCTAAAATGAAAAGTTTTCATATAATTCATATATAGAATTCATTTCATTCTCAATAATTACCGATTTTTGGGCACACTGAACCAATATTCAGCGCGCAACTTGTTTTTGCCATATGACATAACAGTGGTTGGCAGCGGTATGGCCTTGCCAATGGGTTTACCCATGCGAAGGCGTAAATATAATGGTGGGTCAAGACAGGCTCGTGCTGGACGTGGTATGAGTTCTGATAATAAATAGATAATAAATTAATTAAATATAATCGGTAAATGTCAGTTTTAGAATGCTTTTTAAAAACTTACTGTCCACACTGATAAACAATTCCGGCTTGTCATCCATCGAGACCATGGAACGATAATCCAATTTTGGTTGCTGTTTAACCTCCTTCAGTTTAGTGCTTGATGATGTCCCCTCCGATGAGTGTGGACGTATAAAGGTACCAATTGAGGAACGTCTGATGAAGAATAATCAAAATAATTGTTAAAAAGAATCCCAAAATTGATTGGTTTAATGAGAGGGG
Source organism: Drosophila neocordata (assembly GCA_018903615.1). Taxonomy (NCBI): domain Eukaryota; kingdom Metazoa; phylum Arthropoda; class Insecta; order Diptera; family Drosophilidae; genus Drosophila; species Drosophila neocordata. The sequence continues at coordinate 219,609 of JAEIGI010000002.1, forward strand.
AAATGATTTTTCAAATTTACAAAAAAGTTTAGCTGGATGAAATAACACAAGGTTTGATCACCGATCATTTGTTGATTTGATCAGTAACAACTACAACAACATCAACATCATCAATATGGTTTAACAACAACAGCAAGTATTTAGGTACTGAACGATTTTAAATCGTTCTTTAGCCTTACCCATAGGTCATGTGACCCTCGGAATGTGTTGAATGCGGAGTCAATGGGGGCACTGGTGAGCCACCAGAGTCTTCGGATGGTGTTTTCGAAAATAGATTCCCGCCCAGCTCTGAGACCAGAGTTATGGGCGAGCTTTATATATACATTTACATAATATATATATAGATATAGATTGATTTGATAGATTTGTGTTGTGTTGTGATGTGTTGAGTGTGTGTTTATAGTGTTAAAAGAAAATTATGTTGGAAGAAAATGTTTGCAAAGCAGCCGATCCGCAAAAACGAAGGTAAGCATTTTTTTAAGTTTTAACGAAATAAACAAATTTTTTTTTAAACCAATTTATATATTCGATCCAAAGATATATATATATAGAGATATTTTTAAGAAACAGGATAATATTCCTTTTGCATGCTCTCACCTTGAGAATACTTTTGAAAATACACTCTGATTGGAATCACCAGTATTGGGAGCCGAATCTGTGTCACCTGATTTATTCAGGCTGCCGCTAGAGGACGGAACTGCACCGCCACTGCCAGATCCCTCACCAGTAAGTCCCTCCACCCAAGTCAATGGATATGAGAGGCGCTTCAACATCTGCAATGAATAAAATCCGATAAATGATTATAGAATTTAGTTAAGGTCTTAGTGGGCTTACCTTATTTTTCTTATCTGCTTGTTTATCGGTGGCTGCCGCTGCTGCTGCGGCCGCCTGTGCCTGCTGAGCAGCCTCATCATCCACACTGAAACTAACACTGGAGGTTTTCTTACGTGCCCCACCGACACCAACGCCAGCATCCAAACTCTGTCCTAATATGGTGCTACGTGGCGGCGATTCGCTAAAGTGCGTTGGCACTATGGTTTTCGGTGGTACCCAGTCGGAGCTTAGAACAATATCAGCATCACTGTAAACGGTTTTCTTTGGTATCGGTTGTATGTTGGGTATGGGTTCGCGTATATCGATGCCCGAATCATAGCACGATTGCTTTGACAATTGCTCCAAATTCTCTAGATCAATGCCAGCTGGTGGTGGTAGCGGTGGTAGTGGTGGCAATTGACCAACAGTTGCAGTGGCACTACCACCAGTAGTGACCGTTGTACCACTGTGCTGGCTAACTGAACTGGTGGCCGACAGTGCTTCCTGTACACGCGGTCCACTATCCACAGTTATGTTTGACTCATTGTCGGCTTCGTCTTCCGATGATCTTCGGGAATTAGACAAATAATAGCTAAGTAATTTCACATAAAACACATAAAGAATTGCAACGCGTATAATATGTTGATGAAGGTGAATATATATATATACAATGTAAAGCACATTTAGGTGGTTGTGGATTTTGTTTAAAGCATTATGATAACACATTTAGCCAATTTGCGTATGATAGATAGGATTGGTTTTTGGTTTGGGCGTTGAAGTATTTCAATTACACACATATGAAAATAAAATAAAAAACAAGATAAGCAAACAATTAATTATTAGAAACAATTAAAAATAAAACACACATCTTTGGAAAACTGGAGTTTTAAACGAAATAAGCCCTAATACTCAACTAAATCTTTTACAGATCTATTCTAATTTCTAAAAGCAAAAATTTGGTTTTTTATAAAATTTGATCTGTATAAAAACTTTTAGTTAACATTTATGTTAATGATTTTAAATTACATTTTTCTTTTCTTATACACCAACGTTCTAATCCTCTTTTAATTTAAATATTTACATTTCGAATAAAAGAATTGACTATATAGTCATATCGGAAACAGTTCATATATCTTTCTCTCATTAATTTACCTCACTGTGGCCAAAATTTGAATATAAAGTTAGATGCCTAGTAAAAACTCTATTAGCTATTTCACTTGTTAAAACATTTAACAGATGTATGAATGCAAAAATAATAAACTTAAGAAAAGCTAATATTGTTTTAACAAAATAGTTTAGACAGTTTTCCCAGCTTAACAAACAAAGTTAAACATATTATAAGCAAAGCAAACAAAAATGGGCTTAGGGTTTCTATTTTTCTAGATGTGAACACGACTAACCGATCTTTGCTTGGAATTGCCCAGTGATGATCCAATAAACTTTTGCGTCGCTCTTCGAGCGTAGAGCGTGTATTGCCAAGGCCCAAGCCCAACTCTTTCTTGTCATCATCCTCATTCAAATCTTCCCTTTGAGCGTCAGTCTTAGCGCTGTCTTTGGCTTCTGTTGATGCATCCTAGTAAACAAAATTAACAAAAGAATTAAATGGAAATGAAAATTTTTTTTTTAATTGCTACTTACCCCTATACGTTCACGATCAAATGCTTTGGGAAAAGCATCACCATCACGTCCTGTGCTGGAGCACAGGGATTCCTGGTCATCGGCTATCTCCAGGGAGCCACTTTCGACTAAAGAAAAAATTGTTTAAAGAAAAATAGAATCACTTTTGGGTTTCATAGATGGATTAGGTTAAAATAGGCTTACTCTGTGCTGCTCCTGTCTGCTGTTCTGACAGTTCCTTGGAGTCCTCTTCGACTAATACTGGTTTGGGATAATAGATCTCTGGCTTTTCCGTTTCCGTAGCATTGCCTACTGCCCCACCAGCAACACGCATATGGGCAATATCATGAAAAATGGCTGCATTTACCACCAAATCCATGGGTGCAATCACACCATAACTTTCTGGTCCATGCTCAATGACCAGAGGATCACTGACATTGGGATCGAACATAACAGCGTTGGGTGTAACCAGCAGGACACCGCCCACAACACCTTGTCCATCGGTAATGTGACGTACATTGATCTTAAGGAAGCGTTGCGTAATTACAGGATCATCGCTCTTATTGGCCTCTTCCTCGGCTTGGCTATTGCATGATACGCGCTCAATGTGGCCAGGCTTGGGTGAACCTGGGCGTAGTCCCTCGAGTATATCTAATAATAAAGAAATCATAAAAAAAAGGATTAATTATAAACCAATGCAAAGCAGGTGACTCTGATTTGTTTTTCAACGTTTTCATTTTTGTAGCTTCTGTGATTTATATCAAATTTAAAGGTAGCACCGATAAGATAATAGACAATATATAATTGTGTGTGGCGAAATTTGATTTATTTGATAGTTTAAAAGCTTCTCCCCTTCACTTCACCGACGCGCTGCACCTTAACTTAACAAACCCCGTAACGTCAGCAGATTCAAAACTTCCTTCTTACGTGTTAAAATAATTCGATAAATGAATTAGTTATTAAAGGGGAAACGTAGTTAGGGTGGTAAACCACTCAACTGACTGTAATTTGTGCCGCAAATTAGCACGATTTGTTTGTAAATATAGCAAACAATAACAAATAATGAATAGAACAAACAAATTCACCTCCATTGCGCCAAAAAACAGCCGTGTGCATGCTGACGCCGCCGCTGCCGCCGTTGTCTTTTAGTACTAATTGGTTAAATTCTGCACTTGCAGAGCAATTAAAAAACACTTTTTAGATAAAACGTTGTAACTAAAAGTCGAGAGCGGTTTGTAAACACATTAAGATCAAAGCAAAACAAGTTTATTATTCACCAAGTTAACGTTAAGTGTTAGGGATGTACCAAAAGCATGTGCCAAACAGCTGACTGTTATCGATATGACAGACAATTTGAATGCTAACAGAGTGATGTTAGCCGCCACATTTGGCTGTTAATTGACATTTCATACTAAAGTCTGGCAGCTTTAACATTTGTTGCTATTTTAATGAGGCGCTAATTTTTAAAAGCCATGCAAAACGGAAATAAAAACAAAAACTGAAAATAAACTGCAGATTTTTGCTTCGCACCAATTTGCACACCATTTCCAAGCGAGCGCGTAAATGTGAGAATATTGTGGATTTTGTGGCTTGCTGATGTTACATACCTTTGCTCTCATCACTAGACAATTTACGCTCGGGACTGGACTTCCCAGAAACACTACCGCCGCCATCACCGGCCTCATTTGTGGAGCTACTGGAGGCATCGTCTTTGGCACTTTTATCGGGCACCAGCAACTGCTGTCCCGGATAGATGAAGGAGCTATTCAAGCGATTCAAATGCGTCAATTCCGATGGCGTGGTATCAAAACGAGCCGCAACCGATGTGAGTGTATCGCGATTTCCCACGGTGTAGGAAATGGTGGGTATGGTGGGCAATGAAGACTTTTGCTCTGCGGAAAAGGAAACAAAATAAAAACGATACATAAATGTTGGAGTAAGAGTATGTATGTAATAGATAAAAGAATGTAAAATGATAAATGATGTTTGTCAACATGTGTTTTCTTTATTACTTGGCTGGACGATGGGTTTGGGCAACTGGTCGAATGCCACAAATTTGGCTCTGTCCGGACGCAAGCGAGAATATATGGAATTCGAGTCCAAGTCGGTGTGTCGACACAAATAAATCACAATAAATTCCTTTAGAGGATCCGTGTGCCAGTATATCTCAACAAATTCTTGCATCTTATTGTTTCTCTTAATTTATGAGATTAAAACTTTCATATAGCGGATTTTTTATGTTTTCACTGGTCAAGTATGGTGCTTAGTATGCTTTTGCATCGCCGTTATCGAAATTTCGCCAATCGCTGGCTGGTCACCCTAATTTTGTACATTTCGCGATACTTCTTCCGTGTTATTTCTGCGTCTAAACGGTTTTGTTTCACAAATGCAACTAACAAAAATTACCTCAATATCTGATATGAATCAATATACATACATACAAATAAAACACATGTATTTTTACATGTACATATGTATGTATATATTCTATTCTTTTAACGGCACTGATAAAACCTAATGCTTATCAAACATACAAAAAAAATATAAAAAAGAAGCATGAGTAACAATTTTGATTTCGACGTTACCCAATTATGATTATTATTGAATATTTGAAACAAGTAATAAAATAGTAATCACAATTGTATAAGTACATAAGTCTGCAAGTTTATTAATATGTTATGTAAACAATAGTGAACACGAGATTACCATTTTAAAAATATACAATCTTATTGTCACTACACAGTACCAAATTGTTCTATACTATAAAAATTTATATAAATTCAATTTTTTCAAGTGTGTGAATCGTAATCTTTTAGTTTATAAATTTCGCAACTGCTGGAACCTACCGCAAAAGATACCTTTTGAATTGTGGTTATTATTTATTAAATTTGAGCTTTGTGTTATACAATTTGTTGATATTTATCATATGATAAATGCATATATAATTATTGAATAATATTAATAAATGTATGTAACATTAAAAACGATCTTAGTATTTTGTAATAAAATTCTTTTTAAATTGTGTGTGTGTGTGTGTGTGTGTGTATGTACATACAAACATATTGTTCAAACTTATTTGCTCCAATGGAAAAGTGCAAGCTTGCAATATGTACATATGTATGTATGTAAGTATATACATACATAAGTGCATTAATACATATTTATATGTAAGTGTGCAGAAATCTGCAAGTTAGCATAATGGCATAAATGAGAGAATGCCAGCACTTACACACATACACACGTAATACAAATGGATACTGTAACGGTGCTCTGCAGCTGTTTGAAGAATCTGTATAAGATCAATATCAGCACATTCTCCAATCAAAAAGGAAACGACAGTAAAAAACGAAAGCTCTTTATTAAATGTCTTAAAAATTTGTTTTTACTCAACGTATTGTATTCGAGAATATTGTTTAATTTAATAGAAGATGAAAAAACATTTAAATACTTAGAACCAGTTGTATTAAAAGGAACAAAAATAACAGGTATTTAAAACGTTTACGAAAAACATAAAAAGGATTTGTTAAATATTTTTGTGTTAATTTATTTAAATTCACACTTCACATAAATATAATATGGACTATAAAGTTTACGTAAAAATGTTGTTTTATTATTGAATACACAAACAAATATTATTTTTAATGGCTTTTCTCTGCAGTGACATTTTTCGTGTAGCAAATCTATTTTGAAAATGTAAATATCAATTATGTTGCCTTTGGTTTTCTATTTAAACTTAATACCAAGCATTTGATAAACAATTTGCATATTATACTAAAACTTTCTCTTTCATATAGATAGAAATAAAAAGAAGACTTTCAATAGAGTAAACTTGTTATCTAAGCACATCTTTCTAATCTATTTTCTGCCTCTGTTTTTCTGTTATACTTTACTAAAATTAAATTATGAAATCTTTTAATTAATTTCCAGCACTTACTTGACAATTTGTCGACACTTTCAAATCGCTGCTCAACTTTTGAACGCAATGAATCCAAATCGAATGGTGCCGCAAGGCCATGATCAACACTGCGCGATTTGCTCCTGTAAAAAATGAAGAAACCATAAAAAAAAGAAAAACAGATGTTATTATACAGAAATTTATTTGTGTGAGAAAATGATTGCTGATCGTAACAATCAGTCTGTGTATGATCTTTATCGTTTACAAATTTTTATGTATCATTTTTTTTTTTGTTTTGCTTTAGCAAGCTTAAATTGTGACCATAACCGGAGCTAATAAACAATTTATTTATTGATCGATTACTTATCTCAATTGTGCACTGATGATCTCTCTGATCGCCGATGGTGAGTGAGTGACCAAAATTGGTAAGACAAAGCAAAAAGCTGTTGTTGCCTTTTGTTTAAATGAGTTTTTAAACGTTTTGTTTAGCCTTTAAATTATTGTTGCTATTATTGAATTACGTTTGTCCTTAAATTTGTTTTTGTTTTTAATGCTATTTGTTACCGCTGATATTTAAATTCAAAAGAAACCGCCACTATTAATGCGCGAATGATTGACCAACACTAGCAGACGCGTTGAGTTATAGCGGTAAAAACACAAAGTTTAACAAAACAAAATCTCTACATTACATATTAAATATAATATTTTTTATGTATATTATTAGTTTCTATAATTATTTTATGTTTTTGTGTTTGCCAATCATTATTGCTCAGGTTGGCATCGAGATTACAGTCTAAACACCACTGATTACTGTATAACTGATTTTTTGTCAGTTGAATTTATATACAGTTGTGGAATATATCTAAACAACATTTACAGCATCTTGATTACGGTGGCGGTATGGAGGAATATACACGTGAACCATGCCCGGTTCGCATAGTTGAGGATTGTGGTGGAGCTTTTGCCATGGGCTGTTTGGGTGGTGCTCTCGTTCATTCAATTAAAGGATTTCGTAATGCTCCTAGTGGACTACATCGACGATTGGCTGGTAGTTTTTCGGCTGTCCGTACACGTTCCGCCATTCTTGGGGGAAGTTTTGCCATTTGGGGTGCTACATTTAGTGTCATGGATTGCACCTTGGTATACGTTCGCAATAAGGAAGATCCATGGAATTCGATACTAAGTGGAGCGGCCACTGGTGGCATACTGGCAGCACGTGGAGGTTAGTTACATTAGAAAGTATAAAAAAATTGTTTATTTATTTATTTATTTTTGATTAACAGGTACTACAGCCGTCTTAAGCAGTGCTTTAATTGGCGGAATTTTGTTGGCCCTAATCGAAGGTGTGGGCATAGCGGTTTCACATTTTTCTGCCGATAATTATCGGCCAGTATCTTTAGTGGAACGCCATCAGATTTTTATGCAAGAACAGAAGCAGCAACAGCAACAGCAGCAGCAACAACAACAACAACAAAAACAACAGTCACCGATCTTGTCAAATTTTTATAGCGAAACACCTGAGGTAAGTTTTAGGTTATTGTTTGTGATCGTTTATTATTTTGTTTATATTTATTTTGCAGTGCAATTCTTCGCCAGCTTAGTAACTATAATATTCAAATTATGCTGCGTCATCACAATCAAATTGTCTATATACATGATGTGCATACAAATGTTGTTGAAATCCGATTTACCATATAACTCATTCTTTTTTTCGTTTATACGCAGCACAAAATGGTGGGGATTAGGCGGAGGTATTTCAATTTGATTTGTTTTTTTTTTCTTTCTTTCTCTTTTTTCATTTAAATTCATTAATCGTGCATTTAAAAGTTTAGAATTTTTTAAGTTTTTATTTGGTATCGTTTGTTGTTTCATATAATATATATATATGTATATATATTGTATATATCAAAGGCGCGTGTGCGCTTCCTAGCGCCTTTTTTGAAATGTTCCCTGATGTACGTGTATATATATATATATATATACTTTGTATGTAAGCAGGCACGTGGATTATTTGTCTACCGGTTTGATTTATGATTCGATAAGAAAAACAATATTTCAATTGTATGGAATTCCTATTTAGAAATTTCCTTATTACCTTCTTTTAAAAAAAGGTTTTTAGAACGCTTTTCTCTCTTAGTAGTTTTTTAATTTAAGAATTTGACTTAATTTCTTTCTCTTGTAAATATATTACTAAAATACTTTTAAGTTCTTAAATATATTATTTAATATTGCAATATTTTATAATATTACATACAAGTCAATGTCAATCTCTTGAAATTTCTATTTTTACAATTTGTATCTATATCTTATGTTGATTTGCTTTTGATAACTATTTTTATATATAAAACATTTCAAAAATTGTTGTAAATGTCATTCGTATGGATTGTCATCGTATATTGAATTTTATTCAACTTATTGATTGACAAAAACTAATTTCCGTTCCATTGCCAACAAGTCAGTCGATGGAAGAAATTGTCGAATGGATTGACAAGAAGAAGGGAAATGGTAGACATTTCTCATTTTCTGTTTATGGAGAAAAGTTTTCTATTTATATATATTAAAAAATAAGTAAATAAAAGAAATACAATATTGACTTGAATCGAAAATAAATTGCGCGTGGCCAATTAGCGAACAAACTGCGATAACCATAATTGAATATCAAATGATAAAAATGGATAAAAAAAAAAATATTCAATATTTATTCTAACGTCTTTTATTGTTGATAAATAATTATTCAACGCATATTTGTTGCTATTTACCTTTTGCAATTTCTATTGAATTTTTAATTAATTGATACCCACCCCACCCCACCTCGTTCCCTTTTGTTCTTGTTTTAATTTAATGTTAGAAAAAGGAGAAAGCAAAGAACAACTGTATTTGATTTGTAAGTTGCGACATTTGAGAGAGAAAAGTGACATTCCATATTCCAACTTGAAGTTATTTGTTTAATTATTTAATTGTTTACATATTTATCTATATATATATATATATGTATATATATTATTAAGTTCAGTTAACAGAGCGCAGCCAACGAGCAGGCAAAATTTCATTTGCACAGTTGTTTCGGTTAGGTGGAAAAGTTTTATTGCTTTTTCTTTTTTGTTTTTAAGCTTGCCAAATAAACATAAATAATTGTATATGGCATAAATATTCCTATATATTGTTATATTTTTTTTTTAATGCGACCGAGGGTTGTTTAGACAAGGGGGCGGCGCGGTTTGTATTTATTTTTCACATATTTCACTGAGAAGGTCATTCATTTAGCGTAGAATATTGCGGGCAAATGCCTTGAAATTATTTTTTGCTATTAAAGAAAATATTTTCTAACGAAATTTAGTTAATATATATATATACATAGTTTAACAAAAATGCATAAGTATATATGTAATTTTAATGTATTTTATGTAAACATTTTCATCCTAATTTTTAACATTTTCCTAAAAGTATGCAACAAATAATTGCTAAAAATTATTCTAATCATAGAAAAGTTAAATTTCTTCTTATCAATCAATTAACCAAGTTAAGAAGGCGCTAAATGAAATGTTTTCATACATTGTATAGTATATTGTTAAGAATTATAAACAAATTGGTTTAACTAATGCTAGGTACACCACTTAAAACTTTATAAGTAAAAAAAGTGTCCTTTAGATAGTTTTAAATCAAAGAGAAGTGTTTTTTAGGAGGGAATCGCAAATAGTAAGCAAAATTAGTTTGTATTATTAGCTTTTATATTTAGTTGACTTCTAATCATTTAAATAGGTAAATATTGTTTAATTTTTGTTGTGTTTTACCCTTAACAAGCTTAAAGGCGCTTCTTTTGTTAAGCTTTTATTTTAAGTTCCATAAAATTATTTCAATCAAATGTGTTTTAAAGTCTTTTAATCTGATCTCATTGTATACAAAATATTTCATAACTTTTACTATATATTTACTGATATATTAACTATTTTTGACTATCCATGACTAAATGTTATCAATTGTGTAAGTAAGTTTATATTTTAGTTACGCTGCCAATTTGTAATAGTGTTATCAATATTTTTTTTTCTTTTCTTTATATTTTTATGGGAATTTCAATTTGTAGGAAATTCCCCAATAGTTTCAATTGGCACGCATTTTAAGTGCCACAATATAATGTTTATTTAATAATAAAACTAAGTGGGGGAGGAGGAGAGAAATACACTGAATGGCTTGCTTATAAATGGATCTTGGGGGGCACTTAAAACGACTTACAGCTCAGCATTTTTTTTTTTTACAATTTTTGGTAGTTGTTTCTTTTCTTTTTATCTTATCGCTTGCATTTGTTTGTTTGCTTATAGATATATTTGTGTTCTCCAAAAGAAAAAAGGTAAGGTATGGGAAGGGGGGGAAATATATTGTAGCAACGCGCAGTAGCTGACGGAACAAAAACAAAGAGAAACAAGGTGTTAAGTCTTGTGGAAAACGTATAAGAGATTGAACTGGCAACAAAGTCATGTCAATAACCCATTTCGTAGGGGATTCAAAACGCATGGATTGGCAGGTGGCCTTTATTTTTCAAGTTTTCAAGTGGCTTTTTTTTTGGTTTTGCGACACTTTTTTTTGCTGTTGTTGTTGTTTTGTTTTGACTATTATTGAGTTGTTGCACTCGAGTTCACATGGCGTTATGTGACTCACTTTTAAGGTATTACTTAAATATATAATTAATTGACTTTTGCAATTGTGAAATTGATAACGAGAGTGAGAGAAGATTAAAGGTCGTTTTTGGCTATTGCCAGAGATTAAGGTGATGAATCATCACATGTTCATTATTGAGGTAGGTTTTAAATATTCTACAAGTCAAGAAATCAAACCTTTCTATCTACAACATTTAACTTATTTGTATCTATAAGTAGCTCTTAAGTAGTATCTTTTAAATTGTGGGGAATCACTTTTGAATTTCTAAATTTTTTGTTGAGTAATTAAATTCTATTAACAGTTTTTCTCAATATATATATTATTATATAAAATATAAAATTATTATTTAGAATTATTTAACTCATTTTAAATACTTTTTTTTTAAATGTTTTTTTAATACTTTTCATTTTGCAATTAACAACATTTTTAACTAGATTTTTATTGTTTTTCTCATTTAAGTTTTTTTTATATATATATATATATTTTGCTATACTTTTATCTCACTCCCACTTTATTTTTTTTTGTCGAAATATTTATCAATTAAATACTATTTATTGATTGTTGTTAGCATTTGTCGTGCCTTATAAATTATCAAAAATTATTCGTTAATAAAAGGAACAGAGCACATTTAGATTATCTCTAGAGGTAGCTTTAAATGGGCGTGTAAATAAATTATCAATTCTTGATTCATGATAGATATATATGTTTGTATGGTATTTGTGAAACAAGTGTCTCAGGTAATAAAATATATTTTTGAGATAATAAATTTTGCACAATTTATAGAGTTTTCGATTTCGGTTATGGTTCACAATTTAAGGCTGAAAAAATTGACTAAGAAAATATATATATATTCAATTTATGATACAGAATAATATATAAATATATAATTTATATGTATGTATGTATGTAAATATAGTAAGAACTAGTTAAGTACAACAGATCGAGCCATGCAACATACAACAAAGTTCTAAATATTATATATAAAATTGCATATATAGATTTATATATATGTATATAGTGCATGCACACTTTATCTAAGTGAATTGTGATTGTTGTTGTTAGTGTGTGTGTTAGTTTTGCACTTACCTGCGCACAGGTATCGCCAAATTGTCAACGCTTCGTGACAAACTGGAAACATCTTGACTAGCCCTACGTGACCTGTCACGTTTTGGTTTTGATTTGGTTTATATATATTATATATATATATTTTTTTTTTGGTAAGGGTCGTAAGATTTTTTGTTAGGAGCACAGCAAATGAGTTTTTAAATAAAGGAAATGAGCCATAACATAAAAAAACGGGGGAAAAAGAAAATTAAATACAAAAATCAATTAACATAAAATTATTATATAAATAAATTAAGAAAACGATAAACAATAATCTTTTAAGTCGATTAACAAACGCCAATTCAAATTGATACAAATTGATAGACATAGAGAGAAAGAGAGAGAGTGAGAGAGGGCAGGGGCAGGGGCAGGGGTAAAGGTATATATTCTATTCCATTTTGTGGAATGCACACGTAGAATTTAACTAAATATTGGTCATTTATTCCTTAACTACAGGTTAAATATTAAAATATATCTATATATTTATGATCATGTCTAAAGCACGTGTATTATCATATGGTTGAGATATATATGAGAATGAGATATATGTATATATAATGACAGCTGACTTTGAAAGTTCATCAAATTAAGATGGAAAAAAGTCACGTTCTTAAAAATTAAGATTGAAGGTAAAGGTTATTCTTGGGAAGGTTATTTTTTTTTTGGATTGAAACTGGTTTCAAATGTTGTCAGTTTAGATGGATTTCAATGTAGATATCTTTAGATAAAGCTGACAAAAATTATAAAAACAATTCAGACAAATTATTTCCCATAAAAAAACATTTAAGGGGATTTTATTGAACCTTATCACCTTATCTTATTGGCCTAAATATGATAAGATCTGAATTGAAACAACTTGAAATTGGTTACTGATTTTGTGAAAACTTTCAAATGATATAGTTTTTATACCCTGTACTTATAGGGTAAAAGGGTATATTAAAAGTCGCTAAAATGTATGTAAAAGGCAGTAGGAAGCATTTCCGACCCCATAAAGTATATATATTCTTGATCAGCATCAACAGTCGAGTCCATTAAGTCATGTCCGTCTTTCCGATCTAAGAGACTATAAGAGCTAGAGTAACCAAATTTGGTATTCAAATTCGTGTTGTGTGTACGCAGAACAAATTTGTTTCAAATTTTTGCCACGCCCTCTTTCGCCCCCGCAAATTAGGAAAAACGAATAATTAGAGTTTAATTAAAGGTAGCGTATTCTTATTTGGCACACCCAATAAAATGACCAAAAGGTATCAGCTGACCAAATTTCGTAAAAATCGGACGACAAGTATCGGAGATATTTCTATATACATTTTATACCAATGCCAAGTGCGATATTGCATAGTAAGTGTGAGCGAGATAGCATACGTTCGTTGCTGCCGCTTGTAAGAAAAATTTTAGTTTGAACTAATGGCAAATTCGAAGAAGTTTGATTATATAAAGTTCCTTTAATTGGTACAGGGTATACTCAAAGTCGGCAGCAGGAACGACTTGCTTGTTTCATTTTTGTTTTAAAGAACATATAAATTGAGTTAACTAAAATTAAAAAAAATTAGTTACAGTTGAGTAAATTATATGACTCACTGTTCCTTTAACTGCTATCACATCTGAAGTACTTCAAAATCAGTTGATATCTAACTTGAATTTCGTTTCCTTGAAAGACAGTTTCCCCTGTTTATCGGCCTGTATTCACTTATTTAAAAACAATTTAAGCCACATTTAGTTTAGATCTATTGTAATCGAATAAATATATATATAGTATAAATGTTGTAAATCAATATTGACTACAACATTTCAGAAAGTTTCTTCACATTCCTCTGTTTATAGGTAGTCTTTATAATTATCTTGAAATTTAGTTATCTTAGAAAAAAATTAAAGAAATTGGGTTTTAACCATTTATAGATATTTTTGGGCTCAACAATCATTTCAATTTAATTATAAAATAATCTAAATTTAGATAGTTTGTTTTTGTTTGTTTCGTTTCAATTTTGCGTTATGCTTATCAGAATCACATGGTCTTTGTTCAGATTTGATATTGCACTTTGCCTTATTTGACAGAAATTACCATTAGTTCAATAATCAAAATAACAAGTAAATCCAATCTATGATTTATATAATATATATATATATATATATAGAGTGATTTCAATGTCAGATACGCTCTCTAATTTTTAAGTATTTCTAAAGAAGAGTTGTCCGCCCACTTAAACAACAGCCTAAACACACTTGACTTACGTTAGCCTGTGGCACTTTAAATCCATGTCGTTGCCATACTTCAACTTGTCAAGGGTAAATATCTGAATAAACACACAATATATATATATATATATACATATATAAAGTAACATCGATAATTGAAGACAATAACAATAACAACGAGTACCGACATCATATTGATTAGACCATTTTCTAAAGTTGTTAGAAAAGTCCCCTCAATAACCACCCACTTCTTGTCTGGGATGTGGTCAAGCATTTAATATCTTAATTACTTCAATTAAGAGAAATTGTAAAAAATATATGTGTGTGTATATGGATATGGTATAGTACAGTGTGGCTTATATGTATGTACATACATGATGTGATGTAAGTCGATGTATATATTCGTTTTGTTTGATTTTTTAAGACTTGCAAATCAAATCAAATTATTATTGTTTAACACATTTTTGTTTATATAAAAATAAACAATCAATTGACAAATATTTAATGTTAATGGATATCAATTGTATGTCACGTGTTTCTGCTTTTTCTTTCTTCTTTTTGTTTAACTTTCTGTAAATTGTTTATACCCTATGATCAAAGAGGTATATATCAGCTAGGTGAGTCTATAAGATCTTGAGAAACTTTAAGAGATATTTTCTTAACCTCTTTATAAAGTAAAATATTCAATATAGAAAAACTATTCTAATATTAAAGGACCTATATGCTTTTTTCTATTTCCTTTGATCTTGAGGATCTTTCAGAATAGATTAATATAATTCAAAACGTTTTGGACTTTCTTTTCAGAAAGAAAAATTTGGTCGTAAATAAAAAAACTTTTCTAATATTAAAGAAAAGTATATAAATATAAAGGAATTAAATATAAATTTTATGCTATAACTTTTCATCTTAAGAAACTTTTGGAATAGATAATTATTATTGAAAATTATTTGTACAGTATTCAAGAACTTTTCCAATTTTAAAGAAATTATATTTACATTTAATTTTATTTCTTTTGATCTTAAGAAACTATTGGAATAGATAAGTAGTATTTAATGGGTTTCTGATTTCTTTTAAAACCCTTAAATCTGGTAATATACTCAAGAACTTTTCCAATATTATAGGAATTGTAAAAATTTATAGTAAACCTTTTTATCTTGTGAAACTTTCAGAATAGATCAATATTATAAGAAACTCTATGGTCTAGGTTATATATAAATTTTATTCTATTCCTATATTTACTTAATATAACTATGATTAAATGAGATGTGGGTAGCGTTTATGTATGTATGTACCTATAGATTATTATATTATGAACGTGAAAATATGATTTCTATACTCATTCCTCAGACAATAATACACATTCTTTCAACATTTAACAAATTATATATAATACAGAGTATCAACTAGTCTGCTTATCTGATGAATGAATAGATAAATGCTTTTCTGTTGGCTTTGGTGACGCTTTTGTGTTTAACATTGACCCACAATGGTTAAAGAGATTCATCTGCCGCAGCTTCAATTGAGCACAGCAATATCAACACAATGAAAGGGAAATGTCGTTGGCTTTAACTTCCTCTTGTCGAGGTTTGGGGGGAAATTGCCTACGTGCTTCATGTCAGCTATATAATAATCCGTATGTAATGGATAATGAGTTGATGAAAATTTCTTTAAAGGCCAAACAATCTTTGGCAAAATGTTCAAAAAAAGAATCGAAATGTTTAAGGCGTCTTATCAATAAATATTTGCAAGGCATTATAAAGATATCGTATGACTTTGGCATTTTGTTGTCAAGTTAACCAAAATAAGAAGAAAATTATGGCTAAATATTGCTTACCAATAATATTGTGAAGTGACTAATATATTTTGCATATTTATTAAACGTTTTTTCTATCTTTTTCGTCTTTGTTTTGTTTTTTGTTTAACCTAGCAAATTGTTCCATATATTTTTTTCCTGTTTATGTAAAGAGGAGGAAAAACTTTTGCCTATCAATCATACGCCATGTGGTAGGCGCATAAAACCATAGCAAAGACAATATCCACGATATATATTTGACACTTTGTTGACTTTTAATGATTCAATTTTTGTTGTCATTTGTTTAGTTAAGTTGGATGGCAAAATTAATTAGCCTGTCACAATAAAGAACATGAAGAGTCAATACTCCTCTATTCGAAGAAGAAGCAGAATCATGTGTTGTTAGGTCTTATCAAAACGAAAAACAAAAAAAAAATGCACTAGTAAAAACAAAAATGAGAGCTGTCGGCAATTTTCTTTTGATATTTGAGCTTAGCCACCTATTTTCTATATATATTTTTCCTTTTGGCTACGTCTTATTTTCGTCAGTATTATTTTTTTTTTTTTTGTTTTTGATAATCATATTTCATATTTTGCTGTTGCTTATTTTCTTTATAATTAGAATTCGTTGGCATTGTAGTTGGTTTTAATGCCGCATTGTTATCTTATTTGCAGTGAGTTTTCTGTTTGATTAGTTTAAAAAGTTGTTGTTTTGTTTACCTGTCTGCCTAACCACCTGCCACCGCCTGAGGTTGAAAAGGTTAATTGAATTTGCCAAGTAAAGGCATAATTATATCAACCAGAACGTGCCACAAATTTGAAGGATACCGCAAAAGTATGTGACGAATGAAGTAATTGGTATTTTGGCTAGAGAAATATGCAGCCACACTATTTACATAATTTCAGTATATAGCCGAAAAAAAGTTTCGTTAAGAAAAAGCTGTATTCAAAAAAGTTTTTTATAATGCTTCACTATTTTTCCATCCAAAATTTCTTGATTAATAATTTATTTTCAGCATTATTGTGTTTGTTTTTGGGTTCAATGCAAAATTTTCTAGAAAATCTTCTCTCACGGTCATTTGATAAACAATCTACACTTGAAACTAATCCCGATCAACAAAAATATGTGGGTTAAGGTTAGTTGTCTTCACTTTCTGGCCAAAAGAAAGTAAATATGATTATCTTTTAGAGTTTTCTCATTCATCTTCTTTTACTTTTAAGAGAGAGAGAGAGGGAGAGACAGAGAGGAAGTTGTTGAATCATTTTTTCTTTCTTTTTTTGCAAAATGTCAACTCAATTAGTCAGACAAGAACAAGAAAACAAAAAATTATTATAATATATAACAGCAATAACAAAATTGATGGTGAAAAATAATTGTGGGCCTTAAAATTAATTGAATTTTATTATGCGGTCAGTTGAAATTATTTCAAATATTTATTTATTTGTTCAAATTGGCGCCAATACAAAATGGAAACATCATAATCATTATCATGTTTGTGGCGGCGGGGCAACCAGTTTAATGAAATCATATCAAAAACAACAACAAAATATATATATAAACAAAAACAACAACATGAAATCATTCATTTATAGAATTAGTTGCTAAATGATATTTACATAAAATCTAGTTTGAGTTTTATTTTATTTTTTTTTTCTTCTCTCTGTTAACCAAACCATTTAGCATATGAATTGTAATTTGGTTTTTGGTGTGAGAAATTGTCAACTTTTGAGTTGGTTTTCTGATTATTAGAACAGGTGATCAAATTGAATAGATATTCGAACGAAAAAGAAAAAAGATTACAGTAGAAGACGAGCCCCCTCTCATAAGAGGGTTAGATTAAAAGTTGTTAGAATTTATATGGAAACTGAAAATATACAGTTTGAGAAGCATTTGGTGTATGAAAACTTTGTTATGCTCGTGACAAATCAACCAAATTTGGACTGACAGCTAGGCTTAAGATAAACTTGATGTTTTAAAGTAGACTGACTTTGATCATGCTCACATGATTTTTCAGGCAATGTCTTTATATAGATAATATACTTTTTTTTTGTACATTTTATTTAAAAGAAATGGCGTAATAAGTCTGTTTTTTAAAATACAATAAAGAGACTTTTCTTGAATTAAAATTTGAAGTTTTAATTTTACATTATAAGTGTTAGAATAACCCTCTTAGTATTTTTTTGGCATATAAAATCTTGGCCTTCAAAATACGTATGTAAAACAAAGCTCAAAACCAGTTATTCCCAAAAAATATTTCCAAAATATTTACAAAAATTGCCGCAGAGTCGCCACAGCAAACAATCAACAATAACAACACCAGAGAATTTGTTATCTTTCATTTAAATTGAAACTTGCTTTACGTAAATTAAGATAAGAAATCTTTTTTTTTTATTTTTTGTTGGTTTCCACTGTCCGTCTTATCACAGAGACAGAGAGAGAAGACAAATAATTGAAATGATAAAAAACAACAGCAAAAATGTAAATTAATTCAGACAAAACTTTTTGCTCTTTGAAATGGGTTTTTGTTTCCCTTTTTTGGTTTTTTTTTTTTTTTCATTTTCTTTTTTGTAAATTTCAATTTAACAAGCTAATTGCATTTGCCATAAATATTGAAGCAATTTGTAATATATGCACACACACACACACTGACACTTGAAAATTTTTGCATTTACATAAATTATATATGTAAATATATAGTATTTTTGACCGATCAAATGAATGCGTAGCAGTTCTAAGTGTGACGAGCTACTCGTCTTCCCGTTTTCAACTGACAGAAAAAGCGGACAATTGGAGAGCATAAAGAGAGTCTGTGATCATTGTTAATGGGATTGGATGTTATCATCCATATATGTATGTATATAAATACATATATTTATCAAATCAACAGGCAGTCAAGCGAGCAATGGTCGTAATGTGGACTTTGTGTATACACGCACGTAGAGCAGAATGATTTGTACCCAATGACCCATCCACACACTTTTCACTAACCAATTTAATTCTTCAGTTGAAATGAGAAAGCAATAGAGATCAAAAGAGAAGGGGTTACTGAGAGAGAGAAAACAGTTTTAGTATGTGGATTGTAAGTGGATTTCTTTCTATGGGGGTGGTAAAATGCAAGTCGCAAAATTCTATCTTGGATTTAAATGTACACACATATGTATGTGTGTATGTATGTATGCGTGTGCGTACATACATTAGCTATTTCTGCATATGAGAGAGTTATCACATATTTTTTGTCTTTTCTTAAATATTTGTTAAGCTTATTTAACATAGACCAACAAATTGCAATTCCAGTAGCAATTCTTTTTGTTTCTGTTTGTTTGCTTGCAAAAGGTATAAACAAAAGATAAAGGCATAAAAAAAATCTGACGTAGATTGGTCATAAGAGCAAGAAAGAAAATATTGTTGATAAATCTTTTTTTGGTTGTTTTAAGAATAAGCGTTCAACTTTCATAATATTTTCTAAAAGGAGGTAATATTTGTTCCAACACAAATGATGTTAAAATACATCATTACATTATTTAGAATTACAAATGAGATCTAATAAAAACTTATTTTAAAAGGAAACCTATAAACGCTTAGAAATACGTGCATTTGCATTACTTATATTTGTCAATAAAATATAGTTCAATTTATGGCAATCGGTGCGACACTTACTAATTATATTGTTAAGGTGATGCAAGTTGTGCATGTGCTGTCAAAGTTAACAACATTCTGTTAACTGCATTCCTTTACATACTGTTAACAACATTCCTGTAAGCTATTGATCTATTAGTACTAGTTTCTAAAAGAGACAGCTGGTCATAAAGAAAGACAATAATTAGTAGTAAAACGACAATTATTGACAACAGAAATAATGCCAAGATTTACAACTTTTATCTTAAGAATTACCAATAGAGAAGATTGCATTAATACAGTAAATTGTATAAATACAAATTTTAAGATTTAATAAGAAAAATTACAAATATATGTATATTTATATAAAATTTGTAAAATTTTTGTCTTGAAACAAATGGTTTATACTTTGTCAAATTACCTCCATTTGAACTCTAAATAATCTGAATACATTGTTTAAATAAAAAACTTGATTAACATCTTTCGTAATATTTAATCATTTTAATTTTATGGTTAAGTCATTTGACAGCTTTCAGGTGTATACTTTTGTTATTAAACAATTTCTAAACGACTCGAAAATTGATTACCTAGTTCAGTAATTTCGATTAATTATACTGAGAATATTCAGAAAATTCTTTGAAACTGTGATGTATGATATAAGTCAATAATAAAAGACCTGATTCTATAGATGGTGATTACAGATATATATATATATATATATATACATATTATATCGTATATTTGTATATTAATATTTACAATAATCAAAACTTGTTTGGAATCTATACATATGTATGTATATAAACAACATTTGAAATCATTTTGGAATACAACCTCCGTCTGTTGTTCACCCAATCTACAAAAAGTGATATATGGCAGGCAATATTATTATATTGATATTATTGGACGTACGCCCATAAAGAGATGGACGTTGTTGATACTAAAATGGGAAAGAAAGAAAACCAACAAAACAATGGGCCGTGTGCCATTTGGATTACCTAATGGCAAAAAACCGAGAAACCAATTAGGAAATGGAAGGTGAACCTAAACCAAACTAACTAAACTTAACAAAACTCGCGAGGGCCTCATAAATCGTTCGATTTGTTACGTATCGATTATAAATAAGAATACTAGGTACTTCTAGGCAATAATATTCTCTCTCAAGTGGCTGTCACAAATATGGTATTACTTATATTTGTTACCAAAAAGAGGGGGGCGTTAGCCAAATGGTTATGCACTATGCAAGAACACTATGTACTCTTGCGTTTTGTATGTACTTGAAGGGTCTGAGTACTGTGCGTGTTTTATTGTTGTTGTTATTGTTGTTCTTGTGGGTTTCTTGTGCTAATTTGATAAGTTCAAGTGTGCGAAAAAGAAGCACGAAACGTTAACTCAAATACTAATACGTAAAAAAAGAAACTTTTCATATTTGATATTAAGACATTCACAAGTGTAGATTGACATTAAGATGGGGAGGTAGGGGGATTGGAGGGGAATCGATTTAAGCATGATATGCATATTGATTTATGGGGAAAACAGAAACATTAGAAACACTGATTGATGTCTATGACTCAGTTAGTCGCAAGTAATCAGAATTAGTTAATTTATAATGAGTCAACTAGTTGAGTGGCCGGTAAAACTAAAGAAAAACTATTAATCCCTATTTACCAAATAAAGTAAATATTGCTAAAAGCTTTTTTTTTATTATTATTTTCCTTTAAAGTATATATTGATTTTACTTTGATTTACGATTATCTTTTCTTTTGAATTGTCTTCCGTATCAATGCTTAATTGATTAATTTAATTTCCTAAAGATTTTAATGTTGTTAATATTGTATTCTTTAATAGATAATTTTATGTCTAACAAAGTTTTTTATTCCCTCTATGTGTTGTTATAACAACAATTTATTAGAAATGACTCATGTTTCTTTATAGTAAATTATAAAAATCCCTTGGAATTGAATTTACCACTCATTTTAAAAAAAAAAAACACATTTTATAGATCATTGAGTAAATTTCTGAACCCAACTAAAGAGTTTTTCTTAACAGCATAATGATAAAACATTATATTAATTGTTATGCCTTGACATAAAATTTTCTCTATTTGTGATAAACAAAATCAATTTGAATGCCAAATTGAATTATTTACCTTTTAATTAATTCAAACTCTTTACTCAGCTGCATTTGCACTTGAGAACCTTTGTGCACCTTTGCACCATTCGCAAATGCATTTAGAAGACTTTACTCAAGTGTTGCAGCAGTGTAGGCATTTTACCTTCAATCAGCCTCCGCTAACTGAATGACTGACTGAGGGATTGTATGATTGACTAAGTGACTATTTCTGATATGTATTTGCATGTGGCAAATGTTTGCACAAATTGTTTCGGTATTTAACTAACTACTGTGTGGATTCTCTCTATGTCTGAATCTATGTGCCATAAGCATCTTCTGATGTTGACAAACACACACACACAGACACATTCTCTTACACACGCACACATACACGCTCCGGTATAGACACAATGGCGAATCGACTGCGTATAACAGAGAGCCCATGACAACAAAACAAAAATATAACCCAAAGTCAAGTGATAGATAGAAACAGAGATAGAGAAAGAGTAAGTGAGACTGAAATGGAGAAGACCTTAAGTCGCCAAACTGTGCAAATAGGCACGTGAGAGTTTAGCGTAGGAGAGAGAATTGTGTTTTTGGGGGAGGTGTGAAATGGCATCAGGCAAAGCTTAATTAAGAATTTCAAGTGGGGGGGGGGCTTTGTGTGTGGCTTTCGGGGTTTTTGACACTTTTGTCTAACCGCCAAACGTTGGGGAAAAGACCCATAATCGAACCGTAACATACATAAGTTAAAACAAAAGTTTTAACAAAAAAAAAAAAAACTTTAGAAGGCGAACAACTAGCAAGGGAATTAATAAAAAAAAAACCTAAGCTTTCCTATGGAAGGTTTTCCAAGTCATTTCACAATATTAGTAAATAGTTTAGTTAACTTCTCATGTATTAGCCAATATTTTAAGGACTTTAACAACATTCTTTCATAAGGTCGCGTGCCAAAGAACGTGTCACTATCATTCCCATACGTTTTTTAATATGTAATGTGACAGTGCAATGCGATCGATAGATCGATCGTTCAATTTGTATTATTGCCTTTGCAAAATATGTTGTATATGCGCTCTATTAAATTCCTTTTTGTTCAATTGACATTGAAATTGTTGCAAGTTGCGACACAGCAATGTGTCTCTTATGTAAGTGCAGAAAAAAATGTGTTAAACTGCTTTTCGATTTAGATATAGATATATATACATATATGTATATATTCTGTTATCTATATCGGTTGACATGCAAATATTGCAAAATTTGAATTTGAAATATGCCAAAGGGTGCGGAGAGAGGATAGAATCAAAGGCTTTGATTTGTATTGTCTTATCGGAATGTGATTTGAAATGAACTTTGGAACAATGTGAAATTTCTCTTTGTTCGGAAAATGGTCTTAATTACACCTATACATGTATATATATATACTATATATATAGAAATTGAGAATGTAAACCAATCTCTGGGCTTATTTCTCTATCCAAAACAAATTGCCGGCAATTTTCGTTTGTGTGTTTCAATCAAAAGTAATTAAGAATGCAAAAAAAAAAAGGAATATGAAAAAACGAACAAAACAAACACAAAGCAAAAATATGCAAATCAAAAAATGCTCTGATAATTAAAGAAAATATATATATATATACAAACATATAAAACAAAAGTGATTTTAAAGGAAGCAAAAATTACAAACAAACAAACAAACGAACAAAAAACAAAAAAAATTTTTGATATGGATATAAATAAGAATATAATAAAACATACACAAAAAGAACATGCAAAATGTTTTGGTTATTAATAAGAGAGGAGGGGCGGTGAAGAGATGTTATACTATCTGAAAAGTAAGAAATATATGTACATATATAAGACCGGACAACCTAAGACCCAAACTGAAGACAGTCTCTAATTGCTTTGCCCGTAGGCCAGGAATTAAAAAGTAATAATAATCATAATGAGGCTTTATTTTTTTTTAATTTTTAATATTTTTTTTTTTCCTTTGTTGCTAATGGTTTACTGAAATGGCAAAATGGCAAGAGGCGTTTACGTTTATACAAGGAGAGAAACCCCAAACTGACTTGAAGGTTGAGAAAGTTAACTAAAATTATGACTTTAGGAATACCCTATAGTCAGTATATATAAACACAAACTTTGAATTTAATAAAAATAAAAAGATAAATTAAATTTGTTATCAATTTATAAATTCCATTATTTTATTATATATTTTATTTGCTTTTGTTGTCTGCCAGTTATTGCCTTCTTTTATATACCCTTTCACTGTTTGATTACAGGGTATATAATAAATAGTAATAATAATAACTCGGTGGGTTGTCTAAGAGGCAATGACTTTCGGTTTAGGTCAGGGTCGTCACAATAAATGAACTATGAAGGTCTCTCAATGGAAGATGGAGAAAGAGTTTAAGGAATGTCAAATGCTTGAAAAATATATTAAAAATGATTTTCAAACTGATATCTATATTTGAGAATAACCAAGTTCTTTTCAAGTTTTATTAGGAGAACTTAAAGAACAAATTAACTTCAACTAATTACAATACTTTCACGAAAGTCTTTCAATATCTTAACGATGATAAATGATATATTATTTCCCTTGATCCTTGGATTCTTCTTTTATATTACCAAAATAAATAATACCCGATGGCAAAATGAATGTTTCTTTAGCATGGCTTTTAATCATTATGGTTAATTGCCAATTGAGTTGTAAAGCCAGAAATAAACCAGGCGAGAGACGGATGAAGAGTCTTGAACATTCGTCAAGGGAACCGGAAATTTGTATGGAACATTTAACATTTAGACAGAGACTGGGACTGGGATTGGGATTGGAACTGGAATGGGTGTGTGGGCATGCTAAAATATAAATTAATCACAAAAATTTGACAAACTTTATTGGTTAGTTCTTCCTGCATTGAATTAAATATGGTCATATGGTTTTAGTCACATGACAGGGCGTTTGTTAATGACGAGAAGACGAGAAGTAATGGTTGTGGATGACCAACCTGTTTTTAAAGTTATCTGGCACAAATATATTCCACCAGGAGTGTCGTTTCTCACGCGGAAAATATTCGGCATGATTGGGATCAATGACATCATAGTCATCAGCATCATTATCATTATCATTATCATTGGCATAACTAATACTGCCTCTAGATTGGGGGCCATTCGCCATTATCATACTATCATTGGTCAGATCGGTTTGCGATTCACTATATGTCACTGCCGATGAATCAAGGCTACGTTGATAAAGATAATCCATTTTCTTGCGTCTATGGCGATCGAGTTTGGTTTGCAACGAACTGCGACGACGTCGCTGACGATCACCAGTGGGTGGCATATCATATGAGGTATTCATGCCCTGGACCACAGGACGCGATTGGGAGCCATCTTCAAAATAGGTCAATTTGCCTGGCTCATTTGGTGATGAGGCACGTATATTCTCTTCAGAGCTATAGACATTATCTGGACTATTTGTGGGTGTGGCAGAGCCATCAGATTTCTCACTGCGCACAGCCGATTCATATGAGTCTTTGGTAGAGTTCTGCAAAGTGAAAAGAAAAAATAAAGAAAAGTTTTAATTAATAAATTGTTAACTATATTTAAAAACTATTCAAATTGAATTTCAATCTGATTGGCATTCAATTACCAACTTTTTACTTACCTTATTACTATCGCGTCGTAGAAATGACACAGCTATGGAGCTGCGTCTTTTTTGGCTCTTGTCCGATTTACTCGAGAATAGGCCCAATGCTAGAGAGCTGCGCCGTGGGGGCTTTTGTGGCGGCAATGGAGCTGTTATATTCATGGCACTTTGCTCTTCACCGCCATCCCCATGCTCATCGATATCGACCAATGATGGTATGGAGGCGCTGGCCCAATCTTTGCGTAACCGGTATTTGCCGTTATCAATGATGCTCATTTTGATATTGATAATGAAGACCCTTGCTTCAGTTTTGTAATTAACCGTTTATTGTTAAAGGCTGTAAATGTAATATTTAGTTAATAATTTGTTAATATTTGTGAGTGAAAAAGAAAAACAATACGCTCAACTCTATTGCATTGTTAATTGCTGCGCTCCAATTGCTGGCCAAAGGCGGGGTCCCCTCTCTTTCTCTCTCTCTCTCTCTCTCTTACTTACTCGCACAATTGTTGGCAAAAATAAATGAAATAAAACGAAACTAAACTTTTACTTTCAATGAACTCCATTGAACCTAAACATTAGCGTGGTAATTAGCAGGCCGTTGCCGGTCGGCTGGAACGTGGAACAACGTCGAGTCATCATCATCATGAACACGATCATCATCATTATCATTATCGAACTCGTCGCCGTTGACACGATATCGCCACTTGAATATCTAAGTGCATATATACATATATATATAACTATATCGTACAAGCCAACTTACACAATTATCACTTCGAATGGGAATGAATTGGTAATGTAAACGGCGCCCATCAATTTTCATTATGAGAATGAATTGCAATTGCATTAAGATGGCCAATTCATTAAATTATAGTAACCAGAATGAAACCCTTCTAGTTAGATCTATAAGCTTAAAAAACTATTAAAAACCAAAATCTACTATCTAATAGAAATAGTTTCTACATAATTCACCTATTGATCTCAAATATTTTCTTCAAATTTGGCAAATCAGGTCTTTAGGATTTTACTGACAAAGCACCTATCGAGACTTGTTTCTAAGGAACAAGTTAAGACGATTTCTACAAATATTTTTCAAAGAACTTAACCTTATCAATTAAAAGTAATGTAATAGTTAAGTAAATATGAACAAAGAAATAGGAAAACTTCTTGTATATCATTTTAAACCTTTTTCAATGGCAATCAAAAGACTACCCATCCATGGCAGTTCATGAGTTAATATGTATGTTTGTATTACCAACAGGTTATTACATTATTAACTTAACTCTATTACCCATTTAGTTAGACGGTTAGAGAGAAGGCAAAACAACAAAAAAACTGCTAATAATGCAAATTAACTGAAAACTTCATGACATCATAACAATAGACAATAACACAACCTACGACAACAAATCATCAAGATAATAATAATGATGATGATGATGATTATTATGATGATGATGATGATGCTGAACAACGGCAATGATGAATGACGATGACGATGTAGTTTGATTCGATTTAGTTTGAAAACGGGAACAAGTTACAGAGAATCACCGAAATCGAAAGTGCCGGCTTACAGCAAGTGTGTGATATACTTCATCATCATCATATATATATGTATACATACATACATACACATATATGTATGTATGCATATATAGGTAAGTAGATATCAAAACACAAAGATAAAACTGACAGAACAATGGAAACTTGAAAGTAATTTAAGGGGCGTTGTTTCTACTGTCAGTTGTGACAATTTAACGCCAAATTAAAAGTTTCACTTAAATAATTCTCACGCCTTGCGTGTAATTGAGAAGGAGAAAAAAAAATTACTTGTTATGGGGATCATTAGAGATATATAGAGAATCTTGTTTGTTGGCAAGGGGAGCATTTCAGGCACTTAAGTGAGTCCATAGAACAAACGTTTGGCATTATCTAGTTCGGAAAATACTTGAGGGGCAAGGCTGTAAAACATGCTCGTGATTGACTCAATGAATAAGTGATTCCGGGGGGGAGTCTTATCTTATATATATAAATATATATATGCTTATATAGGAAGCCAGTAATTTGAATATATATATACTCCGCATGTAACCTTGTCCATAGCAATAAATGCACAACTGGAACTCAATTCACAAAACAAACAAAACTGACCACAACCGGTCAGTCGGTAGCTTTCAAGGCGTTTTACACTGTGAAATTGAAGTGAAGCGAAAAGCACGTAGATAGACGGGTCGGGGTCGGGGACACCGATGTCGATGTCTCAGTTTCAGTTTCAGTCTGGGTCTCGGTCTTGGTCTGGGTCTGGGTCTGGGTCTAGGTCTGTTTTGCATTGTAAAAGAAAGAAATCCAATCGAACCAACAATAATTCAGTCATTGGGTAGAGTCACACTTTTTCAACACCCTGTATATACCAAAGGGGGGGAGTATATAAAGGTATATTAGGTTAGGCAAAGTCAACTGCTTACAATTTTATAAAGTGCTAATAAAATTCAGGCCAATCGATATAAAAAGATGACACAATACAAGTATTGTCATAAAGTTGTTTAAATATTCGATAAGATATCAAAAGTTTATAAAAATCATTATTTTCTTTAATATTATTATACATAATAATTAATAAAACTTTTTGAGAGGGTATTATAAGCGTTCACTCTTTAGTTTAAGTTTTAGCATATTTTATTAGTATTTTTGTTCAATTTTTTATTTATTTGTCTATTAATTGTGCAATATGCACAAATTAGTGTTTGAGCCAAAATCCGAAATGCCTCTTACTGGGTCAATGTCATGGCCTAAACCAGATCATTTGGTTGTCGCCTCTTTACATAGTCCAAAAGTCATTGTTATGGCACTAATGGAAGCAATTAATCTTTCTCTCTAGACTAAAAAAGAAAATTTTCCATTTAAAAACGGGATGAAGAATGGAAAACTACAGCACGTGATAAGCAGCCTTTTTATGAGGCTTTCCGCCGATAAGGCCTCACCCCAGTGCCAGTGCCAGCACGAGAGCTACTCATCCACTCCTTGGACATGTTTCGACATTGGTTTGAGACTTATAAATAAATATACTCTATAAGTATTTTCTATATAAAAATATCTTAGTGGGGGTAAGTTTCACGCTAAAATGCAAATAAGTACGAGTATTTCTCCCAAAGGAAAAGACGCTGCTGCTGCTGCTGCAGCTGCAGTTGCATTAAAGCTGATAAACTTAGTTGGAATAGAAATGAGAATGGGGTAAATTGCAAAAACTTTCCATCATTATCGTCATTTGAAGACGAAATCAATAATGCTAAATATAGAAACGAGAAGATGAATAAACGATGTCTAAAAGGAAGTTGTTAAGTGAGAACATTAAAAGACGAAAATATAGGATCTATGTAATGTAAACAGAACAGAAAATTTAACAGTAACAGTTATTTAAACTGTAATGTACAACCGCATGTAAACCTTAGCAGTGGGTAGAAAACTTAACATTTTTTAAAAATTTCTTCTAACTGCGATTTGTCTTTTTGTCTCTCTCTCTGGTAAGCAATTGATAATTAAAGATAAAAATTAATTTAAAAATTCTATGTATTTCATTAAGGTATTTTGTTTCTCCGACATTATATTTATAAATTCTCTTTAAAATTTTTTTTTTTACATTTGCACAATGTTATCTAAGAAAAGAATTTTTAGCAGTAACAAAGGAGATAATTTATTACATCTCATTGTATATATATAATGAATATTGAATTTGGCTTATCTGGTAAAATAAGTTTTCCTTTCTATTTTAAGGATAATAAAATTTAATTCTTTTGCACTTTTAAGTTTAATCTTTATGTTCCCATTAAAACAATTTATTGCATTCTTATAGTGTTGGAGAATATTTTATGAACGGTTAAACCAGTAGCACTAGTCACATCTGTAGATTGGCAGTCAGCTGTTGGCTCTGTCCAAAAACCAGCTGATAAAGCCAAATAAGAGGTAGAGAGAAAGAGAGACAGACAGAGCAATAGCTGTTGCACTTTCGCTTTCGCATGAAAGAGTGGGGCAACAAAACAAAAAATAACAAAAACACACGTTATGGGGCCAAATGAAATGAAATGCGAAATGATATAAATAAAAAAGAGGCCCCCAGACAGCAAATGAATGTATATATATATAAACATATATGTATAAATATATGTATATGTTTGGTATGTACTCACACAATTGTTGGATATATCCAAGCCATCGCGTGCATTTGAACAATATGTAAACGATATGTCTGACTTCGTAATGAATGAACACACTTATAGCCATTTAGGCATTCATATATGTAAACATTTGTAACTACATACAAATGAGAATTGATGACAATTGTCATTAAAGATTACAAAATTTGCCAATTGAATGTTGTCATAGGATTACTTTTTGAACTCTCGATAACAAACTTGAATTCCCAAAAATCTCTTTGGTATTTTGGTTACCCTTTTTTGTTGTATTTTTGAAAACCGGTCGGTAAAAAAATCAATTCGCTAATAAGCGCCTTAAGTTCATAAATTTCATATATCAGTGAAACCGAGCAAATGTCAATCGAAATTCGCCATCAAGAGGAATCGGCAATCAGCTCCCTCAGTAGTGCGTAGGGTTGTCAAATCGTCACAACAATTTGATATCATAAATCATGAAATTGGAATAATTAATTTCGCTGTTTGCTGCCACTTATGTATGTATGTATATATGTATGTATGTATGTATGCTGTTTGTACAATATATGCTCTCAAAAACTGAAACTGGTCACAAGTCGTCGAGTCGTTGAACTGTTTTGTTTGTTTGTTTGTTGTTTTTTTTTGTGGTTAGTACAAAAAAGATACAGATACAAAATGTACCTACACGTGCTGGCTACCGTTTGATTTTTTATTTTTTCGCCGTTTCTGTTTATCGGGCATTGTCATTAGCAAAGAGTAAAGATGTCGTTTTGGTTATTTAATGTTTATATACAATATATATTGCAGCGAAATTTCATTTCGACGTTGCATCAGCTTTAAAATTCTATATATTAATAGATCCTGGATACATAACACAAATAAGTTGATTATAAACCTATAAATATGAACGCCCAAGCTTAAACTCAGGCCTCTGTCTATTCAATCATAAACTAACCTGTTTCACACATGGCCTAGTCCAGTATAAAAATGTGTTGCAAAAGTGGGCGTGACTGTGCATTCGCAACTCAATGAACTGAACCTAGTCGATATGGTTAAATAAATTATATAGACATCAATCTACAAACATCCTCTTATCTAGATTTAACTTATTGGAAACATATGTAAATAAACTCACGATTTAAAGTTAATATAATTATTCTTTTTTTTTAATTTTAACAATAGTTTTTTTAGTTCCAAGAGTTTAATAAGGAAATTAAGTTAAGAAAGCTCTTCTTTTAACTTTTCTATGACAAAGTTAAAGATATAGAAGTCACATCCGGTTTGTATAGAATGGAATATCTGTTTAACCGGAAGATTTTTTAAACTTCTTTAAACATTTTGCCACAATTCCCATGAAATTCATTTGCCAAATTCTCGAATGTGTATAAAGCGATAAGAATTCTTTTGAAAAAAAAAACTTGCTTAAAGACACACCCAATACACACACACTCACGCACACAATTATTGCACATTCTTTTCTATAAAATTAGTTCCATAGGAGACCAAAAAACCCGCAGAGAAACTCCAGCAAACAATTAAGGGAAAACATTAGACGATGGCATAAAAAACTTATCAACATTTTTAAACCTTTTCCCTAACTGCTTCCCCCATTTACCCCCTATACACATAGTAGATAGATGGGACAAAAGACAACTCATTGGCTATGCAAAAAGCGTTCGAAAAGGCAACAAAATGCCAAAAATGTGTAAGCCAGAACAAAAAAAAAACGGCAAAAAGCAATAAGTATATATAGATATATATAAATCCGCCTTAGAATCAAAACACATGATAGAACGACAGGCAAGTCATAAGCTGGCCAACAACTGATGACAGAAAAGTGGACAAATGGAGGGACGAAGAGCGGGTTGTTGACGCAGCAAAATGACATAATCTTCATAACCGTGACACTTGAGCCGATTTCTTTCATAGGTGAACCGCAAGAATGTGAATATATATATATATAAAGTATCTTTGAAACAATTAAGGCGTGTTCTCACTCACTAATAACAATAACAAAACTCAAATATTATAGTGTATGTTGCTGTTGTGTTTTTTTTTTTTTTTTTTTTGTAAAGTATCTGTTTTACTATGGCGGAAGTCGGCAAACCAGTTCAGACCAATCAAACCCAATCAATCGTCAACTTTGTTTTCCGCAAAAAAATCACAAATGTGAATAGTTTTAATTTAGTGTAGAAAAAAAAGTAAAAAAAAATATAAATAACCAATACAAATAAATCAACATTATTGCTTACAAGTACCCCGTACAACAACAACACCCCAAAGAGAATGAAACGAAAGACGGAACCAAATACCTAACCAGAATCGGATGATATACATACATATATACATACATAGGTTGGGGAGAGGTTGATATGATTTCCTTAGACGCAATTGATATGCAAAACGGAAACAATTCTAATAATAAATTATACAAATTATTATTTCATTCGATGATTGCACAGAAAAATTGATTAATGACTTGTCTCTGATTGAATACGGATATAGAATATAGATATTGATAAAATATCTCTTAGACTGGTCACATGTTCACACGCTTACACAAAAAGAGCATTTCGAAGAAAGTTTTCATATGGCAAGGAGATCAAGTTTCATGTGTCAGTCAAAAATATGCTAGAACCGGTTGTGAATTCCAAACCAAACTATGTTTGTAAATAAAAATGAAAGTGTAGAATAGTTTCTCCATTCCATTTGAATGGAATATTACACCAAAACTGTTTCAAATTCTTATAGAGTGTAGTAATACTTTGATTATAAAATTATAAAAAGTTAATTTCATATTTTCTAACACATTATTAACTACAAATAATCGGAAACCCGCAAATTTTAGACTCAACCGAGTCTTAATGCAAAAAAAAAATAAACAATAACATTTTTTTTTTGTCAAACTTGTTTAGATCCAGCGAAAACAATAGTTCAATAAATATATTTAAATATATTTTCAACATCTATTTTTAAATTATCGAGACAAAGTAACCATATTTAACCTTTTTATATATAAAAATATTAAAATTTAAAATGAACATTCCAAAATTTGTTGCTTAAATGAATTTATGTATTTTCTTTCCACAACATTAAGTAACAGAATTTCTTTAAAAGTTTTACATATATTATTTTAGATTACTAAATGCGCATTTTGTTTTAAAATGATAAAAAAAAAATTTTATATTTATATATATAGATTATTTTTTGGGCAATTAGCAAATAAATTTTTGGCAGCTGCAATAGGTTTTATTTATTTTGTTTTTGGATCAGTAAAAATTAATAAAATATTTATAGATGCAATTTCTGGTCGAATGCTTGAAAATTGATCAACTTATTCAACGAATGAAACACTCTGAATACTTGAGTACTCAGACTCAGACTGTGAGAGACTCAACGGAGATGAAGTGTCTTTGTGTTTTAACCATTTTCGACGTTTATATACATTGTTTTTTTTTGATATTTTTTTGTAGATATATTTATTTATGTAATTATGACATTTTTTTTTGTTGCGTTTTTTTTTTTTTTTTTGGCGTTCACGCCAAGTTAAGCAAACAAATAACAGTAAGTAAAGCCTCTTTGTCTGCCAGAATGAACAAAAGCCTTCCCCCCACCCTTCACCGTCTCCCACGACTAACCATAAATAAATCCCATGAAACGACAACAAGCAAAAACAAGAACAACAACAACATGAACATGAAATAAATGTGTATAAAAAATGTATAAATTTAATTATTATACTTTATTCATTCTCTTTTGGATCCTGGGGACAAGCCTCCCTACAGTTCTACCTCACTGACAGCCTATTTGCATAAAAAATAAAAGGAAACAAGTAAAAAAAACTTTACAGAGGGTCAGGAGATATGAAGAAGACAAGAAGGAGAGAGGAGACGATCAGAGGGAGAGAAAGAGAAATACTAAGAGACAACTGGCACTTCCTTATGGAGATTCATTTAAATGATGCGAGTAAGCCCAATCATGGTATATGTATGTATGTGTAAATATATATGTATGTATGTGTATGTATGTATGTAAGTGTTTCGCTTGTCACTCAAAATCAATAAAAATAAATTCAGGAAAATTTGTGGCAAAAATCATGAGATAAAAAATAAATGTAATGTTAAATATTTATGCCTAGATACGAGAAATAAAATTTTACATTTCCGTATTTATATATTAATACCCTTGCCTATATGGGTATATCAATTAACCTTAAACTTATGCCAATGTACCAACAAATATTTATTGATTCTTCTCTTCTTGTAAATAAATAAAATAATTAATATTTCATTTTTCTATATCAAATAAGCATTAAAAATTGTTTTTACCTTTTTTTTTTTGGCTTTTTTGTCTTATCAAAACGGCTTAAAATTTATGCATAAACTTTTAAAGACATGAAAAACTGATAATTATGTCAATTAAATGAAAATGAATTAATTAGCTTTAAATATTGATTAAATTTAAAACAAAACAAATTTTTATTTACACAAGAATTATTTATTTAACATTAACATATTAACAATTTTACTTTGTTAAGGACAAATTTAATTAAACAGAACTTGAACTATAGAGAAAAAAATATGCGTTGCCATAATATAATTTGTTTAGAATTAATTGCATTAATTAGAAATTTGTAAAAAACTAACCAAGGAATTTTGGAATAAACAAATTCATTATTTGTATGGATTAAATTACATTTAACATTAATTGCGATTTATTTATTTCATGTGTCCATATGATAAAAGAAAAACAAATATTATTTGCTTAAATCCATTTTTCATAATACGTTAATTTTTTTTTTTTTCAAATGATTGAAGTTCTTTTATATTTATGACGGGCAGACATTTGCTCAACTAATTTTATTTAAATTGATTTTTCCATTTGTTTTGCCTAATAATATTACGCATTTCAATTTGCTATTTTTAAGAACAACAAAAAAAAAAAACAAAAGAATAAAAGAAAACAACATAAACAAAATGTCCAAACCTGAGAAAAATATGAACAAAAGGAATAACAACCAAATGGATCGGTTAGTGGCGACTCTGACGTTATCCCTACTTTATGGAAAACCAATGCTTGGAAATAGAATTGGTTATATTACGAACAACCATTTAAAAATGCATAAAACTGATAATAAACCAAAATTGTTTGTATTTTGATATAGTTTATTGATATATAACAAGTTAACCTGAATCATTTCAAATTTATAAACTGATAACTGTCATATTAGGTGACAATTGCTCAAATAATAACAAAAAGGTTATTGACATTACAGATTTTGACTGATTGCTTTCCAACTTATTAATAAGTTTTAAGTAAACGAAAGAAATAATCCCACAGAACTAGTTAAATATATAAGTATATACATATTCCAATATATCAAATACATACATATATCTCCCTTTTTTTATATATTCCTATAAAAAACTAATGATTGATAGTTAAGTACATGCTTCCCATAGCCGCAAATGCCCTACTTTTAGAGAGTGGTAATAAGGAGGAGAATCTCGCTCTTTGACAGCCTCTTAAACGGCTCTTTGGCTCTCAGTAAAAGATCAGTGGCAGCAGCAGACGCCAAACTGTCTGCAAAATGTATGTGTTTATGTATGTATATATATGGACAAATGTATGTAGATTTGTTTGCATGTATATTTGTCAAAGACCAAATCTAAATTCATATATGTATATATACATACATATATACAGGTTGTTCCGGATTTGCATAAATATTTTGTGAAAATTCAAATGGCAAAAAACAACGAGAAAAGTATAAACCATTTTATCGTATGACCAGGTTAAGCCATAAAGTGAAATGAGAGTTTTCTGGGTACAAGAAGAAGTGGGAGGAGAAGTAAAAAATAAAAAAGAGTAAGAAAAGCAACTGTAAACTGTCTATATGAAATACCGTTGCTTGCCTTTTTTTTTTTCGTTCTCTACACAAAAATGGCTCTCAAACATAGCCAACGTCGTCGCCGACTACAACGACAAACTTTGACAGTGAAACTGAAGCTAAAGTTTTTCGGTGTTTTTTTTTTTTTTTTTTTGTATTTTTGCTTTTTTGTTTTATTGTGCTGATGACCTTAAATTAGGCGTAGGTCTCCAAAGTTGTTACTATGCCTTTTTCGCTGGTCAGCTGTTTTTTTGGCCTTAAGATGTAATAAATAACAAACAAAAGAGAAAAAAAAATAGACAGAAGACGGGGAGAAATAACATATTACATGCTCCGCTTGAGTCAGTCCCCAGGGTCTAACACAAGTTAAGTTTAGTTTGGAACACATGTGGAGACAAACACAGAGGGTCGAGGTAATCATTGGCTGCTCGGAAATTCTTATTATACACTTGACAAATTTTGTAGTTCAATGAAAATTGGTTTCGTATATATTAAATAAGACTTAAATACAGATCGGTAAAAATTTATTAGAAAGACAAATTTTATCTTCGTAAAAATTTATAAGAAAGACAAATTTTATCTTCCTTGATTGGGACATTAGATTCAAAAATAACAATAATAATAGTTTTTATGGAATCAAATCTATGTTTTCTTATACTGGAATATTTTTTTGCGGTGTAGAACTGACAAACTTCAACTGTAAAAACGAAAAACAAAAAACCGTTAACTTCATAAAGAAGCCAAAGCTATGTAAGCCTAAGACAATAATCATTAAAAACGGAGTGAGAAAGAGGCACTGGGAAAAAGAGAGCGCTTATAAAAGAGTTTGAGAGTAACTTCTCTTACATACCCCCAACTCTTGGCGGTTTTTTCTTCTGCAAAAACAACAACAATTGCAAGCGCAGTCAATTGGCTATTTTACTTTATTTCTTGCATCATTTATGAATTTCCCTTTCCTTTTACCTTTTTCGTGATTTACGGTTTTCTCTGTTTGACCTTTTTTCGTTGCTTTAAGGATTGTGATTTGGTTTGAATTTAACAATTTTTTTCGTATTTAGTTGTTATTAGTCACATTTCTAATTAATTATAAACAATAACACTTTTTTGTATAGAATTTTCTTTTTTTTGCTTTATTTACTTTTTTTATTTCTCACACACAATATTTTTTAACTTGATACTCTGCAAGTTTTTAAATTTTGACTAATTCGACTAAAGTTATTAGGTTCCTGACCTAACGGCACTTAGTCAAAAAACGAAAGAAAATACAAAATGGATGCCCAGAGAAAAATGCAATTATTTCGTAAAACGAAGAAATACGGCAAAAACAATAATTATAACTAACCAAGAAATGGGCACACACACACACACGCTCGGAGACAAACAACCTACAAAATCTTTTTGAACACGAATTTGTATTTATTTTTTTTACAATATTTTGGCCGTTCTTGTTATTTTAGCAATGGCTGCAAATTTACACTCTTTTTTGTTTTATTTGTATTAAGGCGCGCGCGTTTTCAATTTCATTTGGCGCGAGACTCTACAAATTATCAATTTTTTTTCTCTTGTTTGCTTGTTAAATTTTACTTATTTTCAGGGAGTATCAAACTTTGCGTTGTGTTCGTTGCAAATGAAAAACTTTAACTGATCGAACGCGGATCGATTTCCACGCCCATGGTATCTCAGCAGCATGTTGACAACATATGCAATTCTCTCCTTCATGTTGCGATCGCTTAATTTTAGGTCTCCGAGAGAGAATTCTGTTATTAACAGACTCAATAAAGAGGCATCTGTTAGTTAACAGACTCATAAACAACCCACACAAATAAACACGTGTGTAGGTGCGTACGTGTGTGTGTGCGGCGGTGTGACTGTGTTCAAGCTTGCTTGTGTAAATTATGCTATTAATTGCTCTCTCTGATATTGGTTTAACAGAGGGGAAGAAGGTAGCTGTTTACTATATATTTAACTCTCTTTGCTGCCAACAACATGTGCTGCAATAAACTTGTTTTATTTTTTGTTGCGAAGCGCAAACCTGTTCACGTTTAAACAAATTGAATAGATACATGTTGCTTAGGCACTGTGGTTTATCAATATTTCTAATAAGAATATCGTTGATCATAATATTTGGATATACCTATACTTAAAAAAGAGTATAAGTATTACCTTTAGTAATAGTATCAGATAATATTAGTAAAGAGAAAGGAGAATGGCTGCTGTTGCATATTTGAATGCAATGAATATATAAATAAAATGATTATTAATATGCCAAATCAGATAGTTTTCAAAAGAATCAGTAAGTTTTTATTCCAATTTTGATCTCACACGTTGACTAATTGTACCACTGTTCCCAAATGTTGCTCAAATCGTGTGTGTAGCTGTAGCTTCTAATGCGCGCATGTGCAATGAACTTGTTTTGAATTGCAATTGCGATACAATTATTATTATTGTTGTTGTTGCTTATATTGTTCAGTTTTTTGTTGGTTGTATATGGATTTTGTTGTTGTTGCTGTTGCTGTCGTGGCTTTTTTGGAGGTTACTCAAATGCGGCGACTTTGTAATTTCATTTAAATTACTCATACGCCACATGTGGCGGAGACGATGCCGCACTATAATTATTACCTAGTTTAACTTCTCTGTTTGTTTCTCTATCTAACTGTAAATCTGTTTGTCTCTTTAATTCTCTCTCTCTCTCTCTTTTTCTCTATCACCATCTCTCTGCATGGTTTTCTAAGACTGTAAGTCGATTCCTTAGCTTTAATGTGGGTCAATTGCTAAGAAGGTTAAGTGAAAGTAATGGTGCAATTACCACAACCAGTCATCAACATTCTCACCTACCTCTCTCCATTATTTTGTATGCCATCATTCTCAACATTTCTAACCAATATAAGGAAATTATCGACAAGGTTAGCAAATTTAATTTCAACCCCTTCCCTCGATTTTGCCCCTTTAAGGTGAACTGCATTTTTTTTATATTTTTGTGTTCACCGGCAATTTCAGACCTAACCTTGAGATTTCAGTTAAGTTCGTATCATTTGTGGCATGAGAATTCTTTTATTTTTTCGTCTCGTAACGGTTTCTCCTTTTCCTTTTCATTTTCTACGCCTTCTTCTACTGGTCTTGCCTCATTTAAAACGCATGACTTGACTCAAATTGCAAATTATGCAAATTTTGAAATGCCTTTCGAGTAATTTTTTTTCTCTTCTCTTTTTACTTTGCTTCTTTGTTCAATATATATTTTTTCTTCTTCTTCTCCGACTTTGACCAAATCACAAAAGTGCAACATCATTTCATTGTTGCCACCAAATCCGACGGCAACGCCGACGTCTCCCGTTCTGCTAAGTAATAATCATTTGTGGTAACCTTCAAGCAAAAAAAAAAAAAAAATATTATTATTACACAATCGTTAAAATGTCTGAAAAACACATACACAAAATGTAAATGGATTTTGGAATGTGCCTTGAGGCGGCCAGTGGCTATTCCATATGGCTACGGCCTGCCAGTGTTTTTTTTTTTTATGTTTATTGGTTATGATAGAACGAACTCAAATATTGTTTATATCAATTTGATTTCACTTTTTTACAA
The DNA here is from genome assembly GCA_018903615.1 of Drosophila neocordata. NCBI lineage: Eukaryota > Metazoa > Arthropoda > Insecta > Diptera > Drosophilidae > Drosophila > Drosophila neocordata. Next base: position 258,685 of record JAEIGI010000002.1, read on the forward strand.
TAACTCACAAAGTAATCAAATTTAACAAAAGTTAACAGTCAGTTTAGTCAGTTATGTTTAAAAGCTAATTAAAATGAGCCAACAACAAATGTATTAAAAAATTTTCTAATTAGATTAGATTTTGATATCTATCAGTTAACAAATTGATCTTACAGTTTATGGCAGGCGGGGGGTAGGGGAAATATGTATAAAAAAAACCGACAATCTAATATAATAAAAATACCAAAGAAATGAAAGCTAATTGCAATTAACTTGAAATCAATTGAAAATTTATAAATAAATTTAGACAACCAAAGACAGAAACAACCAAAAGATATAAAAAAAGATATAGGAATTTATATATATATATCTTTTATGTTTATATCCATACGATAATTAAAAAGTCTGCAAGTACGTTAGATTGTCTGATTTTCATTCATTCATAGAATTTCGTAAACATTTTTCTGACTTTGTGAATTGGTTCAGTTTTTTTATAAGTTTATGACAGGACAATAACAATTTTTAGAAACAAAAACCAATCTCATTTTTAATTGATTAATATTTGGCTTGAATATGCAATGATTCCCCTTACCTTACCTCCATAGTTGCCACTGGAGTATATAGTATTTTTTTTTTAAACTTTTTTGTCATATGACGGAAGGTGGCAAAGTCAGCTTTTATATACTATATGCATGTACAAATGTGTATGGTTTCATCAGCAATTTTTGGCCTGGCTAAAAATAGCAAAAGCGCCAAAAAAAACAACAACAATCAGCATTGATTGCAAGTTGTTTGCTTTGGCAAATGACAGCAGCAGCAGCAGGCAGCAAACACCAGCCAAATGGCCAAATGGTGTGGTCCAATAATGAAAAATGCAACAACAAATAAAGGAGAGAGAGACAAAAAAAAAAAAAAAAAGGAAAAACCGGCTTGACAGGAAAACAGTGTACAATTTTTTGCCGTTGCTGATGCAGTTTTTTTTTTTTTTTTTGTAAATAAGGAAAAAATGCAAACGACATGGAAGTGCCTGAAAATCAAAATACAGCATGAAATTTTTGGTTTTTATAGTTTGGTTTTGCTTTTAGTCAATTGGTAAACAAGCAATTTAACCGCTTCTCTCTACTAACCCCAAAAAATGGTTGACGCACCAACTAAGCCGTTAGGAGAGTGCCAAATGGTTGATGTCTCGGCTATTCTTTTTGCCTATTGAAATGAATTTTATATTGCATCTGTCTAAATGCTTGTGTTCGATCAACTGAGAATTCAATTTTTAATGTGATTTTTATTTATTTGTTGTTTTGTGTTTTTGTTATCGCGCAAATTGTTGAACGAAATAAATAAATAAGCCATAAATTGAGTGAAAACGTGAGGGAATGTTGCCTATAAGTTGACGAATACCCTGCGATATCAAAAGGAACTCAAATCGTTCTGCCATGATTACATATTTCATCTATTCAAACTTGCATTTCTTTGAATTTGTAAATCATTTAAAACTTAATTTGGAATGCTTATAGAATATAGATAGTTTTTTAATTAGAATATCGTTTTGATGATTCAAATGAATCAGAGTTCAATATATTTTTAAAAGCAAATATCTTTAAGGGTATACGAAATCAGATACGATATATCTGTATACTATATATATGTATAAGTTTATTACTAAAAAGAAAATGATTTATAATCAACTTTTATTTGTTCATTCGGAGCTGTCGTTAAGCTCGTTATTCACACCCAGAATTTGCCACTGTCTCAGTTCACATAAAATTCATTCATTTGTATTCGTATTCAAATATGCTGGAATTAAGGAAAGGTGACAATCCATATGACATTTTCCGAGGGGGGGGTCACTTGGCAAGTGCTAAAACATTTGTCATAATCGATTTAAATATTCATCTATTTCAATTCCATTCCCCCCAATATCAATAATGCAGTCAATCAATTTTACTTTTCAACTCTAGTTATTCCCCTTCCATTCTGTTTAGTTTTTTTTTTTTTTGTTTTATTTGTGATTTATAATTTATTTACAATACACAACAAATAAAATATTTATCAACATTTTGCGCATTTGCCACATGTGGTAAAATGGCGATTGGTAGAAGAGAACTGAGTCCCAATTATTGGGGTCAATGTCAATGTTGATATGAGACAAAGGCTAAAGTAAATGTTCATATTTATTATACACCTAACCAATTATTTGTTTAACAAAATACAATACATATTTCATTTCAGGGAAACACATCAATTATTATATATATATATATATATATTGTTTGTAGAATTCGCAATAGAATTATTATAAATGGCCCATCATGGTATCACAAGACTTAAAAGATATATGCCCATTGATCATAAGTCAGCTATAAAACAATGTTTTAGGTTTTTCCAAAGTTTCTTCTTCTCTTCTTTTTTGTGGTAAGAGAAGATAAAGTGCCATTGGGTACATTTGTGTTTAACAAAAAGTTTTTTGTATATTGGCAAGCAAGTTTGAGATCAAATGATTGAGTAAATGATTAAATGATAGAATTTAAGCTAAATTGACATTTGTCTTAAAATTTATATAAAAGATGACATAAGATAAGTCTAAGTGTTGATTGCTTGTTAGTTAAACCAATTTAATTGGGAATTTAATTGAAATTTGTCAGGATTATTTAATTAAGAAATCTTTTTAGAAATGCCAATATAATAAAGTCGCATTGCCGACTTTCAGTATACCCTGTGGCGAGTAGAAGAACTTGATATAATTAAACTTCTTTAAATTTGCCATCAAATTGAACTCAAATTCCCCCCAAAAACTGCTGCAGTGTATGCATGCTATTACGCTCTCTCCTATACCAAATGCCGCACTTGTCATTTTAGTACAAAATATATATAGATATATCTTCGATATTTATTGTCTGATTTTCACAGAATTCAGTCAGCTGATTCTATTTAGCTGGGTGTGCTAAATAAGAAGACAGTAACTTTAATACAACTCTTGTTATTTCTTTTTTTCTAAATTATAGAGGCGGAAGTGGGCGTGCCACAAGTTTAAAATATACTTGATCTCCGTATAAATTAGACAAATGTTGACACAGCTAAGGATTTTATAATTTTTAAGATCTAGGTGCTCAAACAGACGTAGAGACGGACAGATAAATAGATAAGTCTCACTTGTCTAGGCTACTAATGCTGATCAAAAATACTTTATGGAGTTGGAATACTCGGCTATTGATAATGATCAAGATAATATATACTTTATAAGTTCAGAAATGCTTTCCTCTGCCTGTTACATACAATTTAGAGAGTTTAATGTACACCTTTTACCCTATGGAAACAGGGTATAAAATATAATAAAACGCATTCCTAGGAAATAATACTCTATCCCACATTTTTAATATCTTGTATTTGTAATACCAGTAACATCAATTCTTATAATCTCTATTTAAGAATTAAATGAAAACTTTCTATTCATTTCTAATCGACAAAATATTCCCATAGTTCTGATTAAATTTACTCTATTTAAATATGTACCTAAATTTCATGAAACAAAATTTCCACTTAGTTTTAAAAATAATTTTACTTTGAGTACTTCAAATGTCTGTTTACTTAACTTCTAATGAAATTAAGTAAATATTTTGCAAGAAATTTCCAACTTTTTCAAATTAATTTGTATATAATGACATTGTCCAAAATATTTATATTTCAGGTTTTATAAACACTAACAACAACAGCAACAACCACCTATTTATGTTGTTTACAGAATAAACTTGAATTGAGAACTCAAATTATATGGTCTACGTGATGTAAGACAAGTATGTAATCTATAGCCTTAGCCTCTACCATCATCTCTTGCTCTAATGCAAATTGAAAAGTAAGACAAATTGTATTGTTATTTTCCATTAATGTAAATAATTTTCATAATTTTCCATTGCTATAAATGGGAATAAGAATGTAATGCAACAACAATAACAAGAATCTCTCAATGAGTCACAAATATATATACATAATTTAATCTCTGATTTATCAATCTTTTGTGTTGGCACGTGACTGTCGTAGGGCATCGTCAAAAGTAAAGCCATAAAAATGTATGTCGCTGTTTATTTGCCAAAACGTATAGGAAAATTTTTTTATGACATTTTCGGGTTTTTCTTTTTAACAGAAATAAATTTAAATATACATATAGAATTGTGATTGAAAAATTTTTACTACGTCTCGCCCTTATCGGCGGCTTTGCCTTTGCTCCGTTGATGAGTAAATATCAGGTAGCTGGCGATAAGAATGCGCTATATTTATATATATATATATATATATCTAATTAAATAAAGTTAAGATTCCATTTGCATAGAGTTTAAGTATAAAGAATATGAAATTGATCACGAGTTTGTTAGCCATTTATCAATACCAGAAATTGTTTGATTAGCTTAAAGCAAGAAATTGTTATCAAACTGAATTTAATGCGTTTCAATTGCAATTTATATGAAAGGTCGCTCGATATTTGAACTAATTGAGCCGTTTAGGCCATAAATAGAAAGATACAGATACAAATACAGTATAGATACATACGTAATGGTTTTGGTTTATGTGTCAATCCCCCGGGTCAGTTGTTTGCCTATATATCCTTGTTCAAATTGTTCTACATTTATTTAATGTTAATAGCAATAAATTTGTAAAACAAATCAGATAAATAATGTTACTCTATGCAAGGACAACAACAACAATCTGTCACTGTATTAGTAATAACTTTTAATGATAGATAATTATATTGATTTATATAGAATATTATAGCTTCAATGCCAGATTATATCGAAAACAAAACTTCTATGAATGATCAGACTATATTTCTCTTAAATTTTGTTTTTCTTTTCAAAAATATTAATAATAATAATCTAATTTTTTGAGATGCCACACTTATCTCTAATATACTAGAAATTCTTTTTTAATTTCAAAACATTCTGCAATATTTATCTAGTTGAAAGTGCATTATATATACATATATATATTGTTGATCATATACACACCAAAATATATCCACAAACTTATATATGTATGTATGTATGTGAGTATGTCTTGTGCTTAGATAAGGTAGACAAATTTTTCGTCGCATTTAATAAACGAACCAAAAAGAATACAAAAAGAAAAAAAAAAAAAAAAAGAATTCATTTGTTTTTATTGTTTACAAAATGTCAAGCCAAATGTCAGAGACAACAACAAGTCTTATAATCTGTACATTACTATATAGATACATACATACATATACATATATGTAGGCATATAATAAGAGATATATATACTATAATATTTTTATATATATGTCTAGACCAAAGTTAGACAAAAAAGAAAATTTTTGAAAATTTCTGAATATAAGAAAACATTTTTGAAAAAGTTAATTATAATTATATATATTATAGTCCATATAGTCTAGAGATTGTTTCTTATTATAATCATATATATGTATATATATATATATATATGTGTATATATTTAGTATCTCTATATTTAGTATCTCTATATCTCTAATATATATATTTAAACTGTCATTTTATAGATTAATGCTTATTGGATTTCAGCCAAAGCCAAAAGTTTCACGCTAACCCCTTTCTATATAGTTTGATTTATAGTTATAGATAAAATTGTAATCATAACTAAATCTTGATTAAATAAATTCATATATAGATAACATTATTAATGTATCAAAGTGATTGTAAAACTGTAAAAAAAAAATTTATTTGTAACCAGGAAAAATATTTTACAATAAATTCCACTCACAACAATTTGCATGCCCAATAATGTCGATTAATTGTAGCAATTAATTCATATATGTATGCTGTACCTATATATATATATCTATATATAAATTACCATAACAAACAAGTCAACCACCAACCAGGCGGCTCTCAATTGAACATTTAACAAATTGCTTCTGTTTTCGCTTATCGATTATATGAATTTCAAATGCGTTATGCAAAACTGAAAAAAAATCACAACCCAACACATCCAATACCAAAAAAAAAATAGAAAAAAGTATATAATTTTGATCAAAAGAAAGTATTAAATTTTAAATTAAGGCAAGCAAATTCATTTAAAGAAATTGCTTATAAGTTTATTCTACAAAAACAGTGTTGAAAAGCCTCTGAATATGCTTGTTCAAGCAGCGAGCTAAGAAGCATTTAATTTATTTGTTTGAATTGAATCATAGCAATATATATATAATATAGTTAATATCCTTACTAGTACTAGATCAGCTAACTATATTTCAGATATATATAGTGTTGTAAAATGGTTTTTGTTTTTAAATTTTCTGCTATTTTTCAGAACATCCTAGCATGAGTATCAAGAGGTAATTCAATTTGGAATGGATGCAAATTTTCTAACCGAAAAACAATGTCAAACAGTAGCAACAACAAAATGGCCATGTCGTTTTTGCTGTTGTTGTAGTTGTCATTGTTAATGCTTATGCTGTTGTTGTTGTTGTTGCTGCCATTTCTGTTGCCGTTGTCATCGTGCCTGGCGTTGACAGTATTGCAGGTCGTCAGCGTCACAGCAATAGCAACGGCAGCTGCAAGTGAAAGTCAAACATGAAACGCTTTTAGAAACACACACACACACATACATACGGAGGTGCATATACGAGGAGCACACACAACAATTTAGTGGCTATTTAGACGCGTATAGAGAAAGAGCGAGAGCGAGAGAGAGACAGCGGGGTCACGTTCTCTGTGGGCCAGTGTTGATGACGGGCTATTATGTGCATCGTTTCAGGGTCAACTGCTATTTACAGTCACTGTCAGAGTATAAGCAAGATGTATGTACGTAAGTGTGTGTGTGTGTGTGTGTGGCAATGTAAAATGGCCAAAAGGATTGACAGCGATTAGAGGAGCCAACGCCCACACATCCATTTCCATTATCATCATCATCATCATCATCATTATGAACATTATCGTGATGCGACGTGCCCCGCATTTCTTATAGCCAGTCATCTTTATCGGATCGCTATATCAGACAGCCTCTATAAAGTTATTCACACATCACATTTTAATACGCATCGCCCCCATATTTGTTAACTTGGCCAGTTCAAAATACATCAACATATATTTTTATGGCTTTGTTTTTATTTTGTTGCGGAACAAAAGCCAAGAAGACTTGAATCGCTCCTGAAATTTCAATTAGCAATCTAGCACAATAAATAAAATAAATTTGTCTGGGTGGGCGTCAACTTATTATAATGTTAACTGATTGATCTAATGTTATATTCAACTTTTATGAAAACAAATCTTTTAAATTAAGTTTTAAGCTAAGTTTTAGTAGATTAGTAGAGGAGATATCCGCATTCTATTCTACTTTAAGGAAGTAATTGGAAAAAAGCGAGCAGAAATTTCATTTCTGCATTGCTTAAATACCAATACCTGTTTTTCTTAGCCAATCCCATTTAAATCTCATAATGTGTATTTGTATATATTGCATAAATTCCACAACTAAATTGCCTGCCAAGTGGCCAACTAACCAACCAACCAACCAACAACAACGAAACAAAACACCTTTAAAACCAAAAACAAAAAAGTGGCCCAAACAACTTGGTAGGACAACAAAAAAAAAAAACAAAACGCCAAAAAAGAAAAAGGCCAACGGCAGCTGTGAGCCAGGTAGACAAAAGGGAAACAATCTGCTATCAAGGCCAACTAAAAAGGGTTTCAAGGTTATAAATTATATAGCGACAGTTTTGCGGCTTGAAGAATGTGTGAAAAAAAGGAAGTGTCAGTGAAAACGAAGATCTTTCAGATAAATGAGGAAGGCAAGAGACAAGGAACATGTTACAGACAAGGAGTGAAACATGGGGGAGGGGGGGGGGAGGTGTAGAATGACTGAAATGCAGCTGCAGTTTGTCTGGGCTTAAACAAGTTTTTCGATATTCATTCTCTCTCTCTCGATTCTTTTCGACAAGTTTGAAGGTCAAATTACTTGTAAAAATCTTTCGAAAACAAAATTCTATATACTTATACTTTTCCGAAGAAATATAGCGTATAAAAAATGTGAAAGTAGAATGTGAAAATATTACGTATACGTCCCATCATCCCCTCTCGAGTCAAACCTAACTTGACTTTGACTTTTACTTTGTCCACAAAAGTTTTCTATACATTTTTATATATTTTATGGTCTTTTTGTTTCACAACAACAACAAGAACAACAACAACGAAAACAACAAACAAAAAGTTTTCAACTGGCTTTATAACAAGTTTTTGAGACTATGGAATAAGGGGGGGGGATGGAGTGGGGGAAAGAAAGGATGGGCTGTCAGTAGGTACAAATGAAATCCTGCTGGCTTCGCACGTGCCACAATTGTTTGGCAAACAAATTTTGAGTTTTGACCCTGATGAAGCAGCACAATTTATAACAAAAAAAAAAAACCGCAACAAAAAAAAGGATGCATTTAATTTTATTGTTATTATGCAATATAATTTCTATTTTTTTTAAACTAATTATATAATTTTAATTGGTTTTGATTATAAGTCAATTGCATTTTGCATGCATTGTCTGCTTCCTATAAAGATCCTTTTATCTTTATATTAACGGTTTTAACACCTGGGTGCTTATGGCAAGTTGTGATCTTATGCAACATTTCAATACCCTGTAAATTTTTAAAAGAGGAGAAATAATGATAATGAGATAAAGATAAGTTTGTTTTCAACTGAGAGTCTAAAAAGCAGAGCATTTTAAAGTCGTTACTCAATCAAGTTTAGTAAATTTTTGGGAAGCCTTTTTTATCGCTCTCTCTCTCTCTCTCTCTTGTTGTTTGGGTGCGTTTCGAGAGTTTAAGTTGAAAATTAAAATGTCAAACTCAAATTGATTTATGGCCTTGTGATTCATTTCGTTTCTGTCTGTCAGTTTGTCTGTTACCATTTAAATTGCACAATTTGTTTGTTGTTTTCCCGTTCGTCAATGTATTTTTTTTTTTTGTTCGCTTTCATTTCATTTTTTCTCGTTTTTCACTTGTTTTCTTTTTTTTTTTTTTGCTTTCATCTCACCAAAGGGTAAAAAAAATTATTTTTCAGACTTAAAAATAAAAATTATATAGTATATAGTTGCCAGTGGCTTGAACTTAACAAATTAGATTTAAAAGTTACTTGCAGATAGATTCAAATCTGATTTAGAATATATATTAACCTGGAATGTTCTCCTTGATCTATCTGTTTATCTAATTACTACCAAATCAGTTAAGTTTCTAAACCATTAAAGAAAGTTTCAATATTAGAGCTATAAAATAAATTGCTTGAATCAGCTCAAGTTTAAGATCATCTCACTTAAAGTAAAGTGATCTTTAGCTGATCTAAGTATATATATAGTTTAATCCAAAACCAAATCAAGCAACAATTTAGCCATACTAATAATAATCTCTTATTATAATAATCATATTATTATTTGTAGTAAATTTTTGTATTATTTCAACATTTTTCCAAATCAAACTTACCAATCCTATGAAAGAACAAATATGTTAATTCTGTTGAAATCCTATAGATAATTACTATATAGTATACAGGGTGCTGTGTGTGCTCTCAAAGTGCAATCTTTGTTCAAAGAGGACTAAATTGGAATCTAGTGGGTGTTGGTGTGCATTTTAAAAATTGTTTTGATTGAAAACTAAATATTATCAACTTGAACTACAAAACAACTTTTCGAGTTAATTTCAAGGAGTAAAACCAAAAATAAAATACTTCTACAATTTTTTTTTCAGTTTAAATTTTGTAAGAAAAATGAAACTAAAGTAAGTAAAAAGCATTTTCCGAAAAAAGGATTCGAATTGAAGTCACATCACTTACTGCCAGGAGAAACTGCCGGTGATGCCATCTTTGAGACGATCTCTTAGGGACCGTTGTCGACTTGGTCCCGAGCCAGTTAGTGGCGGCAAAATGGGATTCTCACCATCTTCCAGTACTGTGGATATATTTGAGGCGGAAGTGGATATGGGGGCGCCAGCGGAATGCTCCATTATGGGCGGCTGGTGATGATAATGATGATTCTGATGATGTGGCGAACCGGTTGCCCCCACCGGTGATGAGTCTCTGTTGTTGTTGTTCAAATGTCGCCGTATTGAGCCATGACGAGGCGAATTTTCGCGTGACATTTTGTTATGTTGATTTTTGTTTTTTAGGTTATTTAATTAAAGAATTTTTGCATAAAACAATTAAAAGCATAAGACAATTAGTTCAATTTTTTATACCAGCCAATTGAAAATTTGTTTTGTTTTTAAATTTGATATATTTTTTTTTTTTATTAAATTATTAATTTGGTTTTTGATATGAAGAAGAAGATAACGAACGAAGAAGGAACGAACGAGCGGTTTTAACTTGCTTTTGCTTTGCTTTTTTTTTTTTTTTTTTGGTTTTGTTTTGTTTGTTGTTGTTGTTTTTTTTTTTAAATTTGTTGCTTAGGTGGTGAGTTTATTTTAAATATATATATATTTAATATTGCACATGGAGCCAAAAATTATGTGTGGATTACGAAAAATAGTTGGCTATTCGGGGTATTAGATAGTAGAAGGCATGATCCAAAAACAAATGTACAAGTATTAAGGAAAAATATTATTAAAAAAAATTTAGTTGAATAAAACATAAATTTATATATAAAATATATATAAAAATTTATATGTATATAATATGTTAAGTTGCGCGACATTGATAAGAAAGAAAATTCACTTATTTTCATATAATTTCCGAGTGGAGAGTGATCAAGAAGCATTATAGGAGTCAAGAGCATTGAAAGTATTGTATAAGTGTTAGGTCAATGTAAATGTTGTTATATAAGAGTGTGTGTGGTTAAATATTTATAGAAGAGTTTCATAAGATAAGCAAGAGATTACAAAGTATTAGTTAAGTTGCTTAAAGTTTGTATACAAGCGGAAGTTTGGAAAAAGATTGAAAATTTAATAATTGTCACGTTTAGGTCATAAAAAAAGTCTTATAAGAAACAAAAGTTTAATGAAAATAAGAAATCGTTTCAAAACAAGAGCAACAGTAAAAGAGAGAGTAAAAATTGTAACAGCAACTGATTTAACATAAATATAAGTCAAGTATACAAAATCATGTCCGGTAACATAGACTAAAAAGCATTGTATAAGATGTTAAAAAAAAGTCTTACTGTGCTGTATAAGTCATGTTAATTAAAGTCTTAGAATTTTAGATGTAGAATTGTAAAGAATAGAATGGAATAGTATGTGAAGTAGTATTGTTTGAATATACATATAAAAGCCATATAAGAGTAGTTATAGTAATATATAGTTATCTGTCAAGACATATGTATGTAGATTAGAGTCATAAAAAGCATTTTAGGAGTTTGAAGTAAACTCATTTTTAAGCGTTCGCAAGCAGCATGCCTTTTTTATTTCCTTATTGTAATGTAATTATGTATTTATGTAAATGGGGAAAAAGTAACGCACATTGGAGTCCGCTATAAGTATCTTCAACTATCAGCAGGTAGGTACAGTTAGATGTTCTCAAGAGAGAGAGAGAGATAGAGATATGTGTATCCAAATGATGTCTCAGGCAGCCGATTAAATGAAAGCGTTTTCCAATTAAGTCATACTAGACAGAAAACTGTTCGTTGGTTGGTTGGTGTGCGTGTGTGTGTGTGTGTATGTGTTTTAGCTAGGTTAGGTTCAGTTATTATATAATATTTACATATGTATGGATTAGCTGGTTAGATATTAGATTGATTTAGTTATGTCGTCAAACGATTAGCAGCCGCATTTGATTTAAGGCACAAAAAAGTACGAAGAAATGTTTATAAATAATTTTATTTTTTTTGTTTTCTAGTTGTAGGTAGGATTGTGTAGGCCAGGGTTGTTATATAGATCAGTTAGTTAGACATTTATACTAAAGTATATTTTATGTATATGTTGTATACAGCAAGTTGGGACCGCAGGCAATCTATACATTTATTATAGTATAATTGGTTTCTATTTCGTTTTATTATTATTGTTATTGTGGTTTCTTGCAAATATTGATATATGTAGGTATATTTTTAGTTATATATATATATATATATATATGTAGACATGTACATGGGTGTATCTGTATATAGCATTGTTTTTAGCTTAATTAGTTTTTGCGTATTCGTAATTTAATTAGCAAAATGCACATTCTTCTTATTTGTTATTTGATATTTGTATTTGTATTTGTATTGGTGTTTGTATTGGTATTTGTTTTCGTATTTGCATTGTGTCTATATCTGTATTTGTATTTTCATATGTAACTGTATCTGGCATTTGTTTAGTATTATAATTGTTATTTTGTGTAGGTCTGTGAGGCTCATCGGACTTCGATTATGAACCGTATGGCAATGTATATATGTATTTGTATGTATTTGTCTGTGTGCTACGTGTTATTGCTATTAGATTATTATCATTATATTATTTTTATTATAGATAAATCTAGTAGATTTATATTGAAATGTAGCAGATGGGCAACGAACCTGTAAGTAGATATAAGAAAAACAAAAACCGATTAGTATTAGCAATAGAAAAATTATCATTTTGTTGGATTATATATAAAAGATTTATCCAAAGAGTTTAAGTTATAAAAATGTTAATTTATAAGTTATTTTATATCCTTTAAACCTTTTCCTATTTTGTTGGTTTTTTTATTTTTGTTTCTTTAAAGTCTTGTACTTTTTATTAACTTATAATATTTTTCCCATTATTTAGCTTTTCTAAGCATATTTTTACTTATCAAAACCCTTTTCCCTAACTGTTAGCATAAGCTTGATGCGAAAATACACAAAAAAAGGGAAAAAGGAATTTGAAAACATTTTACCAGCATTGAAGAGCAATCTGCAGCCCCGTGGAATTCTCATATTCCCCATTTTTGCTTTTCTTTCTTTCTTTTATTTTTTCTGCTCCCAAACACATGCTAGAATACACAAACTACAGGGAAAGCAATACACATGCAGCTCTTATCAAAAGTAAATGCAAATCCGTAACTCCATGCTCATCCTTAAAAGCTTTATTTTATATGTAAAAGTTATATAACTTATAAAAAATTTGTTAAATTTTGTAAATTTGGTATAAAATATATAAGCTTTCATTCAACTATATCTCTGCCCATTATACTGATTGGTACACAGAGAAAAACTAGTTGCAACATCAAGGACACAATAGATATCTAAGAGAGCTTAAAAGAAGAGGGAGTATTGTTGAAAAGAATGAAATCGCAACAAAATGCTTTCAATGTCATGAATAAAATGTGCATTTTCAAAACGATTTTACCGGATATCCATGTGCAATGTCAGATTCTAAGTGTGTGTGTGTGTGTACTTCAACAAGCAGTGTAAGTCCAATGTCAAGTGTAAGTAAACTCTTGAGCCGCTAAATGAATTATGCATTTTTCACTAGGAAATGTCCATTTTAGAGAACTAAAATTGCAGCAACCAAAAAGTATGCTACAAAAAATTTAACTTTGCCATTGCCAATCATTTGGATGCTTATTTGTATATGTGTGCATATGCCACTAAATCTTAAATCTTCCTTTTATATATATGAATATAATTTAGATGGCGAATCTTTAAACATTAAAAAACATTCGATATGCAAAAGAAAGACAGAAACATAGAGCAATAAAGAAAGAATATGAAACCGGGAATACAGTCTCGCTCATTATTGCTATGAGTGGATAGTTTCTCTCTATGCTCAGGCATTTGTGCTCAAGTCTGTTGCTCTATTCTCCACCCAACAGTTTTTCCTCATTTTAGTGCGCCATTTTCTATGTGAGTGGGTGTGCGTGTGTCTGTGTGTGTATGTGGCTGCAGTGTTGCAGTTTTTGTAGATGTTGCCGCTGTTAGTCTTGTATAAAAAGCAAAGAGGAGGTGAAAAGGAATGCCATAAAATGAGCAACGAAGCACATTTAATACTCGCATTTGAAGCGCATTTTCTTAGAATTGCTGCCTGGCATGGCACAGTGGTCCTTATCGTTTATAAAACTTTTTAAAACTTTAATGATCAAGATAATAGAATAACTTTGATAATGATGAATGTAGATGAATTTGTAAAACTATCAAGTCACAGTCAACTTTTTCATGTCAAGTAATTTTGACATAGAAATTAACTTTACATATGCTTAAATTTTCAATTTTTTATTTATATTAAATAAGATTTCTTCTTTTTTATTTAAGAAACGATTACAAATCAAATACATATCAATTGAAACTTCTTAAAACAAAGACTTTATTAATAGATACAAGACACTGTGCCTGCTTCAGTCAGTGCTGTTATAGAGAGAGAGAGAGAGAGAGAGAGAGAAAGAGAGGGGGATAGCTATGCCTGACATTGGTATTATACGGAAGTGAATGTGTTAGCATAAGCTGGCCATGAGCCTTACACTCCCACACACACATGCTTACTTGTAGGACTAATGTCTCGACACTGTGTGTCCTGGGCGTTGTATGTGCTTTTGAGTAATGACTGAAAACGCATTCCAATGTTTCGCCTCGTAAAACATCTACTCTTATGTAGGCGTTATATATCTAAATACATGATACATACATAAATATGCGAGTGAATGTTTTATGCGCCCATATTTACCAATTTTGAAGGCTATATATAAACGTGTATAGTCTATAGGGGACATATATATACCTATATTTAAAAACACAGCAAGTAAAAAAAATAGCGGAAAAACTTTAAGCCTTCAAGGCAAAACTTTTGCGCTTTGCTCTGTCATTTCATTTTTGCGGTCACACACACCGTTTCAACTACAGCATCCGTTTTCCTCTTACTTACATATTTTCCGCACTCTTTCGCTCTTTTGTTCTCCCCTCCATATGTAATTGCCCAGGATGCACTTTATATTTCATTTTTTTTCTTTTTTTTTTTTTTAGTTTTCTCTCATTCTCTCTCATTTTCTCTTGCTCTGTGTCTTTCCTCACCGCTTTCCAGTTCGTTGCCAGGCAAACATCAAGGATATCCTTGAGTTGACACTGAAAAAATATTTGCATTTGCCCTTTTTTTCCTCTCTGTCTCTGTATGTGTGTGTGAGTATATGTCGACTTTGCGGGACTTAAAGCATTTAAAATTTCCACCCATTTTAAGTATTTTTTTATCCTTTTTTCACATACATCCACCCTTTTCAAGCTAATTGAGTTCACATTTTTCGGTTTGACCATTAAACAGAGAGTGCGGCCAACATGGCGCATACGTAACGCAATTGACAGGGCGGAAAATCGGTTAAAGACAAATTGCAATGGGTCTGCTTTATAATGGGTTAGCATGCATGTCGGCCCATAAAAGAGGCAATTTCTCTTTACTTTTTATGGTCATTCAATGTGCCGAGGGACTAAAAGTGGAGCTTAGTTGCTTTTAACTAACAATTTATGCCTTTTCCTCGGTTCCATTTAGTTTGGTCTGGACAAAATTAGTTTGGGGCTAACGGATAATGGAAAATAAAAATCTTGGCTTAAAAAAACCATGTGCAAATATAAAATTTTAAATAATTTACTTTTATATATACTAAAAATATACTTTAATCTATAGTTAAATAAATTTTTATTCACACAGCATAAAAACCATTTTCTAAGGCTATCAAATATGATAAAACTCTGTATTTTCAGATCTTGCAGAGAAGGAAAAGTAAAAACTAAACAAATTTAAAGTACAAGAAGCAAAAATATATATTTATATATACTAGAAGAATACCTTTAAAAACTTTTTTTATAAAATATTTTTTTTTTGCTTCGATTGTTCCTATGGGAACTATAGCATATAGTCAGGCGATTCTAGTGAAACTCAGTAAACTTATTTCTTTATTTATATCAAACTTACACATACCAAATTTCATGAGAATAGCTCTTAAAATAACCAAGTTATTCATCTACAACTATTTTCTTGGGCAATCGTTCCTATTAGAGTTATACGATAAAGTGAACCGATTCTGATAAAACTTGGTATATATATAAAACAGTATGTAAAACTCATAAATAGTGATAGCCGCTTTTTAAACAACCGAGTGAATGCTCGAAATCCATATTCATGACCGATCGTTTCTATGGAAGCTATATGATATAGTCAACCGATTTTGATGAAACTTGGTGGATATGTTAAGAAGTATATAAATCTCACAAATACCGGCTTTCGTAATATTTCCTTGGAAAACAACAAAGTTATTGAGATTAAAGCTTATTTACGACCGATTGTTCCTATGGGAGCTATATGATAAAGTCATCCGATCGGGATAATTGCGAGATATGCAATGCCTGCGGCAAAAAAAGAGTAGGTGCCAAATTTCAGCACTGTAGCTTTAAAGATCTTGCGTGGATCCAGACAGACGGACGGACGGAAAGAAGGACAAGGACAAGACTATACAACTCAACTCATCGTGCTGATCAAGAATATATATACTTTA
Source organism: Drosophila neocordata (assembly GCA_018903615.1). Taxonomy (NCBI): domain Eukaryota; kingdom Metazoa; phylum Arthropoda; class Insecta; order Diptera; family Drosophilidae; genus Drosophila; species Drosophila neocordata. The sequence goes on from JAEIGI010000002.1 coordinate 275,025, forward strand.
TATAGTCAGAGTTGCTTTATTCTATGCGTTGCAACTTCTTCAAGATTTAAAATGGAAAAAATTAAGTTAAATCAAAGATTTGAGATTTCTTTAACTTTCCACAAGAATATTTATGAAAACTATATCAAACTCGATCAAACAAAAGGAGAGTCTTTTGTTTAATACTAAATACACAGATAAATACTTGAATTAGAATAAAATAATTAATAATAATTATTAAGGAGAGATATTCAAGTTAATTGTTGGTTTTCTTTTGCTAATGCCATTACAATTATTTACCATTTGCGTACTAACAGAATGAAAAAGCCACAGGAAACACGTAAGCATGATGTAATCCAATCCTCATTTATTAAGCAACAACAAAGGATATATACCTATACGTATATATATATTGTAATGTCAGGGAAAATGTCATTGGCAGACCCTTTCACTCGGTCTTAACTTTGTACAAATTGCAATTTACCATTTGGATTTCCGTGCAATCTTTGAGAATGTATCTCACACATAGGTATTCAGGTTTGTCAATTACTTATTCACTGCATTTGTCGTTACGCACACACACACACACACACACACATAGACATAGACACAATGTTGCACACATGTTTGGATTAGGCAATAACAAAAAGCGAATTACAGGGAAACTTAATGACAGGCTTAGCTTTCAAGCTCCTTTATGTATCTGTATCTTTCTCTCATTTCACTACTGTCTCTTTTCTTGTGTATTGCATTGCGTATATGTACAGTGTTTGCATGTCATTGAAAACAAAATGGCTACTTCCCTCCTCACCGCCTTCACTCTCTTCCCCTTGATTGCTGTATAAGCTTAAGTAGCAAGTCTAGTTAGTTAGTTATGCATTTCTCAATCCTCAACGAATTAGCTAGTATCTTAACAAGACAAAAGACATGTTGAGCCCAGCCATAGAAACAAGCAATATAGATACATGCAACACAATATGTACATACATAGACATATGTACATATATACATGGATATACCATCAAAGATTGCCAAATATATTGCATTGTTTACTAAATGGAAGCTCATCTAAGATTATATGGTTAAATTTGTATAGAAAATTAAGATAACTTTGGGAAAACGTTTTAAACATCAAATTCAATTTAAATTAAATGTTTTTAATATATCACCCATACGCCATGTTGTCTAGAATTCAATTTTTTTGTATATGTTATAATTATATATATATATATTTATTTAAAAACTTGGCTAAGGGTCTCATTATACATTCTTTGAATACTTGAAGCATTCTATGCGTGTTTTTTGAAACATTTTAAAATAAATTAGAAACCATTTTTATTTTTAAGCATTTGTATACCCTTTACCCATAGGATAAATGGGCCTAATATATGTCAATAAATGCATGTAAAATGATGAAGAAAGGATTTTCAAACACATTAAGTATATATATTCCTGATCAGCATCAATTGCCGGTAGTAGATGGAGAGTTGTCCATTTGTCTGTATGTATACCTAAAACTCAGAGACTATAAGAGCTAAAGCAACCAAATTGAGTGTATGAGAGTATATGCATTTATATGGTATATTTGGTATGAGCATTTATCTAGTGTCTACGTAGATCAAGTTTGTTTTTAGTTTTTGCCACACCCAATTTCGCCTCTACTATTTAGGAAAAACGATTAACTAGAATTGTATTAAAGTTATCGCATTCTTTTTAAGCACACGTAATAGTATCATCTGATAGAATTTTGTCAAAATTCGTGCATAAATATCAGAGATATTTCTAAGTACATTTTGTACGGAAATGCCGAAGAGTGAGCGAGACAACATGCGTTCCCTGCTGGAGACAGTAAGGAGAGGTTTACTTAAAATTAACGAGAATTTTGAAGGAGTTTGATTTCAAAAGTTCCTTTACTTGGTGCAGGCTATTTACAAAGTCGGTTTGCTTTGTTAGAAAGTTCAAAACAATAAAAATATGAAAAAAAAATATAAAAAAATTAAAAGTAGGCGGCGCCAAAACAGTTAATTAAACTAAAAGAGTTCTCGAATGACATAATTTCATGCCCCTTGGAAAACTAAAACATAAAATTAAAAAAGAAAACTTTTAAAGTGTTTGGCAAGAGGAATGTGAAACAAATGAAATTTTTATACCCTCTGCAAAAAAAATATATTAATTTTGGTCAGAAGTTTGCAAGTCTTATATATCAACTGCAGGCATTTTAAATCTTGCCGATCGGATGACTTTATTATAAAGCTTCTATCGAAACGATTGGTCGAGAATAGGACTTATCATTATTAAGTTTCTTGGTTTTTAATTGAATATTATGAAATTTAATATTTTTGAGTTTTTCTATACTTTCAAACAAATTGTTTAAGTTTTCTTTAAATCGGTTGACTATATCATATAGATCCCATAGGAACAATTTAGTTAAGAATATAATTTTGGTTAGATAAATTGGTTGTTTTAAAAGTAATTCTCATGAAATTTGGTATTTGTAAAAAATATATAACAAATTTGCAAATACCAAATTTAGGGAAAATTGCTTTTAAAACAACCAAATTATCTATGTCTTATGTTTCAATTGAGTTTTGATAACTTAATGCTAAAGCTGCCATTGGAAGAATTAAATTAAATATGATTAAAAGTATTAAAACAATTTTTTAACACATATTATTTACTTTCCAATAGTTCTTCTATATTATATAAATCACACACACAGTTTTCGAGTGTATCTTAACTTCGGCACGGTCCATTCTTATAATTAATAACAATATTCTTTAAACAAACAAAATAGACGAACAATGGTATAAAAACAAACAAACAAAATATCACTAAAAGAGCTAAAACCTATTATAATCTATATATCTCTGTAATCTATCTACTATTGAATAACTTTAAGAAACCACACAGACTTTTTAACCAATAAAGTATCGAATACTAGCAATTTTCGTTATTCAACTATCTCTAACCATAGGTTTGGTTTGATTCCAAATCGATTTCAAATGAAAATGGCCTCTTTTGAGGCTATTTGAGAGGTTAATTGCTTTTGATTTAGGTTGGTACATTTCTAGGCCTACTAATTAGCTCAAAGCTTATGCACACACATGCTTACACATAACACACCTGCCGTCTCACCGTAAGTGGCTTTTGCTCCATCTCTTCTTTCACCATTCTCAGTTAGTTCATACGGCTATTGCTCTCTCTCTCTCTGTGTGTCTGTGTTTGGCCAAGTCTTTGGTCTTTTTGTCTATTGCTTAGTCGCTGTCAGAAATGGCAAAGTCAACAATTTATCAAGATTTTAATTAACATAAATACGCATGGGAGGCATTAAAAATAAATGCCAGTGGCATATAAAATATTATAGCTAGTGGAGTAGGTTAGGGTCAGCACTAAGACCTGGATTCTGGGGAAGTCTTCCTGGAACACGTGCAGGGACAATTAAAATGAAAATGAGCATGAAAATGAAAATGGCGACAATTAAAAGCTGCGATCTAGGATTGTAATAACAATGAAGCGAAATAATCAACAATAAGAGTTGAGAGTTCAGAGAATTTCATATAGTCGTAGCGAAAAAAAAATGACAAAAGGTGGGAAAAAGCAAACCTTGTCAAGGACAAAGCACGCAATGCCAAGCGAAATAAACAGCTGAGCGCTGCTAATAAAAGAGAGAGAGATTATGAGAGCAAGAGGAACAGAGAGAGAGAGAGCCAGTACCTAAAACTCTGTTAAGATAGTGCGCATGCTGTTAAACTTACCAACTGTTAATTGGTTGCTATGTTAAGTTAACTTGCAGTGTTAAAACTAACAACTAATACAAAATAAAACAAAATCAAGATCAAGAATTGTTTAATTGCTAACAAGAAAATGTAAAAACAAATATTTGTTAACAATTGCATAGATTTCTGTATATTGTTCAACACTTTTATTTAGTCTAATATATTCAATTCATATTTGGCAACTTTTTATTCAAACTTTTTGTCCAATGTCAACAAACTTTTTATTAGCTTTGGCATTTTTCTTTTTTTTTGCTTTTGGGATGAAAAGGAGAGAGAGGAGCAAGAGTTTAATGGCCCAAACCGTCGACGTCAGCGTCAGCGTCACCGCCTTCATTTCCTACCAAATTTTACGAGTTGGTTTTTTCTTTGTTGTTGTTGTTTTTAGCTCAACCCGACCTATGTAAGCATATCGAAATGGTTGCTTGGCTTTTACTCTATATATATGTATGTAGAATTTAGGTAAAAGTTTTCGGTTTTATTTACTTGCTACGAAACTTTCTTGCATATTATTCATTAAAATTGTTCATCGCAAATATGAAATTTAATCAAAATGAAATATGCAAAAGTCAAATAAAACAAGAGAAAAAAGAAAAACTTTTCGGTCGCACAATGAAAAATTGTTATTATTGTTTATTTACTTTCAATATACAAAATATATACACCAATTGTTATAATATTCAGTTACCTAATGAATAATAAATGAAATTGATAATTGAATTGAAATTCTTTGGAGTTTTTTTGATTATATTATAGTGTGGTATAGATTCAAATCTATAGGAATTCAAATAGATAAAATGAGAGGATTTTTGATTGGAAAACTTTAATAAAGAATTCATCAAATATTTAATTGATGTAAATAATTTGTATCTCTTTCTTTTTATCTTTTTCCTATTTGTCTGTTTACTGCTATTCATTTTCATCTCAAGGCGACAATTGGAAAATGGCCACAGGACACTCAAACCAAAAATCCTTGCAAGACGATAGCTTTGCTTTTAGCTGGTCTTTTATCCCCATCTCAGTTTTCCTTCTGCCATTCTAACATCTTCTTCTTCTTCCCTCTCTCTCTCTCGTATGCTTTTCCTGGCTCATTCTCTGACTGATGATGTCGGCTGACCAGCAAATGGCTAAAATACTTTAAGTTGAAATCCTGCAGCAGCGGCAACAGCAACAACATCTCGAACAAGAACAAGAACAAAGCCAAAAGCAATAAACGGCACAACAAATGAAATGGCAAGAACAAGAAAAAGAAGCAAAAAGAAGAAGAGAGGACAAAAATGTACTGGAAATGACGGCGACTTTGTCTCTGTCGTCGTCGTGGGTGGCCACACACACACACATAGACACAGACAGACGCACGCACACACACACACACACACTTACATAGCAAACAATGGCAGAGTCGACAGGAAAAACAGGCCAGCAGGACATGCGTTTATAGCAACAACACGAAAAAATAAAAAAAAGTATACAACAAAAAATTACAAAAAAATAAATAAATAAAAAAAAAACAAGGCAAATGACAAATGGACGGAGATGGAAGAAAGAAGAAGCCCAAAAAGAATTTCAAGCTAAATAAAAATAAAAAGCAGCTGCTTGTAATCTCAAAAGGAGAAAACCACCAGCAGAATAAGAATAAGAAAGAGATTTTGGCAAAGCAATACAAAACATCGAAGTAAAGCAAAGAGACAGATGTTTCTTTTTTATTTTTCTTCATTATTTTTATGTGGCCAAAGAAAAACCATTGTAACAGATCATGCATAGACCATTGCATACTTATGGGGTAGCTAAGTACATACATAGCAATACATTAGCGCCAACCTATACACACACACACACAGACAAATATACACTATAGAAGTTCGTCACCAAAGTTAGCTCTGTTGGGACCAAAGCTTTTACCTTGATAAAGAAACACCTTAAAATATTTCCAAAGGGAAAAAGAAACTAGTTGGATAGCCTTTACATGAAAAAGTTTATTTTTTATGAATGAAAAAAACTAGAAACATAATTTAAACTTCTATTTTAAACAAAATGAAATAAATTAACCAGTTACATATTAGTTTTGACCTTTAATTAACAAAGTTTTAAAATTATAGACTCGTTTGTGATATAAAATATTTCTTTTATTAAATTTTCTTGTTAAATTCCAAAGAATCGAAATAATTTTAAATTTAAAGGGAGACAGAAATCAATTGATTATCATCATTCATGACTGATGGTAATCATTTGACATTACATTTCATTGGCAGGACCTTAGCATAATCCACAAATCAATCAAAATCCTAAGGTTTTTCTTTTTGTCATCTTTATACAATTTCCTTTTTATTTATTTTTTTTTTTCTTTCTTTCGTTTGGACACTCAATCTTTGCCTTATCGCCTGACCCAATGAAAATGGACAAAGTGGAAAAGAAGCAAAGGAAAAACGTGAAAATTAAGGGAGCAACTGCGTAGGCGGTGCTCACTCAAGGAAAGGAAAGTAAAAGGAGCAGTACACACACACAGCAGAAAAAAGACAACAAAACAGAGAGAAACAGAGAGAGAGAGAAAGAGAGAAAGAAATTAACAAAAGAAAAAAAAAACGTTGGCCAACAAAACAAAAACAAAAAAAAAAAATGAAACGTTAAATGACAAGTGTGCGCGGTTATTAAATTTTGCAAGCAATTGACTTGACCAAAATAGAGACGGCATCGGTTAGGGTGAGTGCTGGAGGGTTTATGGCCCATAACCCAGACCCACCGATAATCAATAAATGTAGTAGAAAATGTAAGGCTGGGAAATTGTTACACATGTTGCAGCTGATGAAGCTGAAATTAAATGAAACTGAAACCACACAACAATGACGATGATTCCACAAACAAAAGTTCAATGCCAACCTTTTGTTGCAATGTTGCTGCCTTAGTTACCATATGTTACCAATTTCTATTTTACATATGTAAATTCAAAAATGAGTAAAGTTAAATCAAAATTTTTAACTACTGCAACAAAGTAACAATATTTTTTATGGCTTTTCAGCAAGTTGCTACAAGTTGCTATTGGCCCATTGCAATGCACTGAACATTAAAGATCTTATCAGAAACCTAAATTTGATTGCATTCTGAATCTATATATCGTAACAATAATGAAATGATTCATTCTAAACATTAGGAAATAAATCTTAAATTAAGATAGGTCATCACTATTATTATCACTATTAGCGTACCAATCAAGCAATTAGTCCTATAATGCTAATATATATATATACATAAATTAAATCATAGACAAAATATATATATAAAATATATATTTATATTGAATTGTTTTGAGCATTTTATAATTAAAATCAAAATTCAAGTTACTAGCTCTTATATATCTTATATTTCAAGGGTTTCATTTCAAAGGTTCTCTACTTACATTGTTAAGACTGTTGTTTGATGATTTCGACAGATAAAACAATTCTAGCAATTCACTGCAAACAAATAATCGGCTATATATACATATACGATAGATATCTTCTATATATATATATCTATTCTGTTTTCAGAACCGTTTTACGTGTTGTATTTTGTTTTGTGTAATTGACACCAAAAAGGAACTTCTGGAAACAAAATTGACTAAGCACTTGGAAAACTAGGCAACGAAAAAAATCGTAATAATATTAATTTTCGAGGTTGTTATTGTTAGACATACATACACACACACACACACACACTCACGTACACACCTCGGACACTTATATACCGAGATTTATATAACACACACAGCTGAGCCTTTTGAATGCGAACGTGGAACGTATGGTAGGCAATGCGGAGGGAGGGACGAACTTTTACAACACGTATTAAACGAAAAAATGAAAACGGCTTTCTTTTGATTTTTCTTTCTTTCTCTGCTTTATGTTCTTTTTTTTAGGCAGCCATTTTTACTTTGTTGGTTTTTAGATTTTGTTTTTGGTACTTTCTCTATTTGTTAATGTTGTTTTTGTTGTAGTTTTAGAGAATTTTGCACAATGTATTAGTTAGTATTTCGAATTTTAACTTGCACGCTCAACTGTCCACGATGTACTGAGCTAACGGTATTTACGTCGCAGTCAGCCAACAGCCAAACAGAGAGCGAGACAGGGATGGAGAGATGGCAAGCTGTTAAAATGTGAGATGGTCCTAGCACAAGCTCTCTTTCTGTCTCTCTAATTCTCAATGACAACCCCTCCCTCCCCACTCTTTTATCGTCTCGCTCTCCAACAAGTCTTACATATGCAAGAAATGTGTATAATTATTGTTAAATTTCATTGTAAAAATAATTTAAATAATTCATATTTGAAAAACTTGAAAATTTTAAATTTTTTACATTTGTTTCGCTTTGTTGAATATTATTATTCCTTTAACAAACTGTTAACATTAACATATTGCGCGATGTTAGAGGCCTGCGCTTAACATTGTGCTGTAAACTTCAAAATTACAAGTTATTGTGGCAGTTTGTTGTTGTCCATGCGAAAACTTTCACTATCAGAATTCTATCAGAAGCAAAGACATGCCTTTCGCTCTCTCATTCATTCTCCCACTTAGCTGCGCATACGCAAAGAGAAACAAATAATTGCAATTGTTGTTGATGTCAGGCCTTTTGTGAGCCACTTTGGGGGCTTGTTTTCGATTTTCAATGTTAAGTGCGTGAGAGAGCGATGACAGCCATACACACACAGACACATACTCCCACACATACAGACACAACATGAGAACGGAGACGCTCGACTTGACGTATTCCCCAGTTGTTGGGCGATGTCTATGCAAATGATACGCCCACGCATGTAAAAGGCACATGGTACATGTATGTATGTATGTATGTGTATACATTCAGGGATACCTATGCATGTATGTATGTGTAAGTATATTCACAATCAGCGCCTTGCAATTATTTACTAATTATCTTTTAAGATTTTCTTCACTAGGCGACATAATAGGCGCCAATCTTTCCGTTACACTAATTTCTACTTCACTTTTTCGAAAGTTTTTACAACTTGTGTGTTAAAAAAAATAATTATAATGTTTGATTTATACATTTGTATAGATTGTTAGTTGTAGTATTCAAGATTTTTTGGATTTCGCGATGCTAAGACCCTTAACATATTTCGCGATGCTAAGACCCTGCGGCTAATGTCTTACCTAGTCTATACAAATTTAGTTTTTAGTATTATTATACTTTGTATTTCCTTATATAATTGTTGTAGAGTATTTTCGTCTGCGACTTGTTTGTGACATTTCATTTTGACTTTGTTCTTATCATGTTTGGGCTTTTTGTTGTTGCCCTTGTTGTTTTTATTTTATAGCTATTTGGCCGTTAGGCTTCGTTAAAGTCTTTGTAAATTGCAAACAGCTGTTCCCGGCCAAACCAACTTTGCCGCTTCCGCTTGCCCCCCCTCCATCGTTTTTCTTCCATGCAGACATACCCATACAATTGCTTTAGCTCTTCTATGTACTACTTGCTCTTTCTCTTGGGTAGTCTTTACAATTTCACTTTCACCCGAGTGCGTGGGCAGCGGCAACAGCGAGAACTGACACTCAGGCAACTGGCTGGCTGATATGACACCCACTCGAAAGAGAGTTCGACTGGGGGGTATGGGGAATGGAACTGAAAGCGAGAAAGGGGGAGATGTACATGTGCGTGCGAGTTATGTAACTGTAACTGTTTTGTTGCTCTTTATGATTGAATTTTTCTCTTTTTATTTTTTTTTTGTTGCTTCATTTTCGTCTTGTTGTGTTTAGTTATTAATTTTTGTGGCTGCCACGTTTATTCTTGTTACTTTTGTTGTTGCCGTTGTACTCTGGCGCGTGGCCTTATTAATTGAAATTTGTTGTAGCGAAGCCACGCTAATGCCCTCCTGAAGAGTTATGGGAATGCCAGCAAAAGGTATGAGAAAGGTGTACAGAATAAAGTCGAGTAGATAACGGATTTCAATTAGCGATTTTAGGTCAGAAATAATAATGATTACTGAAAATGCCAATAGGCATCAATTCTACTATTCAATTCATTTGGAAATTGGCAATTAGATAGGTTTAATTAATATTTAAACTTAATGTTTGAAAGGTTTTGCAATAGATTACAAAAATGAAATAATTAAAATTTCTAAAATTCCCCAATACTAATAACGTTACTTGAAATAAATTAAAGTTAATTATTAGAATAAAGTTGCTAAATTGACACAAGCCTAGATATGATTTTTTTTAGTTATCTTTTTGTTAGATAAAGCAAAATATCTTAAATAATCCATAGCGTAAAAGGGTTTAACAATTTTAAATTATTATTTTTCTTTCAATTTTAACAAGGCCACAAATTGACCGCATTTATAATAATGAATTTAATGGTCTGTATTTTTTTACACATTAAAATTGAATAAATTATTTAAATTGCGCCCCAAAAACCAAATGAATTAATAGATGCGCCTCACCGTATGCAAAACAATTTGTCCTTCTATATTTATGCCATACACACTCGTGCGTATACGCAATACGACTCTTGTGATGAAACAGGAGGCAGTGATTTGAAGGGTTTGAAAAGGATGAAAAACCAAGCACAAACAAAAATACATTCAAAATATTATAGAAAATACATTTCAAACATTTTTTTTTTTTTGTCAATTTGTCAGTCACTCAGTCATTCAACGTGTTGAGTCCTTCAGTATGGTGGTGTGCTGTTGGATATTTCAAATTCGGATGGTTTCGTCCTTGTTGATAAACAAGAATCGATAAAACCAAACGAGGCGCGAGATGTTTGTCCCTCCCACACACACACACACACACACACCCGCACACACATATAAATATATATACAAGCACACACCTAAAGTATGGGGGTTATGGTTTGCCTTCTTATAATATACAAAAAGGCTACAATGAAAAGGAAAATGAGAGTGAGAATGTGTGTGCTTAACAAAAGCCCAGCCAGGGTAGGGCAGGAATCTACCAATATATACATTTGTATATACATATATACACTTCCCAGTACATATGCATATATAAAAGCACATTTAGGAAGATAAACGGTTAATCAATAATCAACACAAAACGGAAATTATCAACACCTGTAAATGATAATTGGGCTGAAAAATTCAATTATTTATTCACCATTTTGCCACAACATGTGAGAATAATGTGATTTCTTTGGTGTGTGGGAAGACATTGATATTGTAATGTTTTGGTAAGATACTTTTCTTTTCCTAAAAATTTGAAAAAGAAGAAGAATGCAAATTGCGTTTATATTATCATGTAAGGATACCTACGTATGCTGAGGATTAATACAAGAATTTACATTGTAAATCCCAAGTTTAAAGTTGAATCTTTATGGTTCTTAAGATAAAACAATCGATCAAAGTAGATTTCAGTGATCATTACACATATACATATTAGTGTTAACAAAGATGCCGGGTCGTTGCAATGCCTTTGCTGTGCCCTAACCATTCGTGACTTTTTTTTTTATGGTTCTTATCCTTTTCTCGTTTTGTTGTCGTTTGTTTGTTGAATGTTGAATAAAACAATGGAGCTTATCCGGGGACTTTAGCTATGTAAATACAGTTTTGCCTTGTCCTCACCTTCCCTCATCACCATCAATACCGTCATAATTATTGTCATCATCATAGCGTCTATTATCTGCTTGTCTGTTGTCTGTTTCTATTGTTTTTAGAGCAGAAGGCATTGTCAATGTTTTGCTCTTCATATTCCCTTCTTCACGTTGATGTTTGCTGCTTCAAGCTAGTTGTAAGGTCAAATGTTAGTGTAGACCTCAAACCACACTCTCCCAAAGCAAGCCCCTATTATCGTTTTCGTCCTTGTAACCATTTTAGCATAAATAATAACAATTTTGTTACAAACTCTTAACTTTGTAATGCTCTCACATATATTTTATCTATCCATTTAAGAAGATTTTGAAGGCTTCAACAGAATTATTCTCATCATAGCCGGTGATAAATTTTGAAATTCTTCATAATTCTTTAGAAAAGTGGACAGAATCAAAATTACCACCCACATTTGTTTCTTTTCTTGGCCAAATTATTTTGCAGCTCTTTAATTCTGTCAAAGCACTTCTATGAAACGTTCTAAGCGATCTAATGAGTATGAAAGAAGACCAGCATTTAGGAACTGACAAAAAGTAATTGTAAATGGATTTCTTAAAATGCCAATAGATTTAATTTGTTTCTTGCTTTTTTTTTTCATTGGCTGTTTCTGTTTACATGGTAAAAACGCTGAAAATTCAACTAAATTAGATAATTTTAATAAACTAATAAATAGAAATAGGTTGGATTTGGCTGAACTCTTCTTGTCATGGTCTGCACTACAATTCATCGTGCGTTAGCTGATCTTTTTCCTTTGGCACAATAAATAGACCTTCCGCCGTAGTCCATCGTGTACCATGTCTTGGATTGTGAACGCCAACAATTTCCATTTGTCCAGAAATGGGACGGCCATAGGAACGTCCCGACATGGCCAAATACATGCCTGTATCAATGTGACGAAGCCGAATATGAGCATCCCGCATCCATTTGTCATTGGAGCAGACCACTTCCCAATGGTCGCCTGTGTCACCAAGACCATCTGAACCATAGGCTGAGACCTCTTGTTCGCCGGACAGCGGAGAACTGAAGTGATGAGAGTGCAGATTCTTTTTGGTTGACAAATGTTCCAGACGTATGGTATGACCACATGCAATTGGTTCTCCCCGTTCACAGAGTTCATTTGTCTGAGCCTTGATTACCCAGTGGCTATTAACATCTTCTTTTTGCTCTACACCAGTCACCGATTGCTGGCCCGATCCAGAGCCATATTTAACATCGTGGGAATGAAGTCGAAAGTCATAATCCGAATTGAGCAGCTTCAGTATGGAACCACACGTCACAACATTTGTCTGGGTAGCTGGATAACAACAAAAATAAATTCGAATTCAGTGACTGGGGGCGAAAAAGCGGGGGGCGTTAAGAGCGGCGTGGCCAATCACAGAAGACCACATAAAAAAGCCGCTAAGCAAAAGATTTAGATTTTTACTAACCTTGATAGCTGGGCAAAGAGTTGATTATGGCCAGGCAGGTTAGCACCAGTAGAGTTAGCATTTTTATATAGGGTTTTATTTATTCTATTGCAATTATATTAAGTACTTAAACAATCAGAGTTAATGCTACTATTTTACACGCAAACAAATGGTTTTCGACAAGGGCTGGGGAGCTAGAATGTGGAACTTGTAAAAGGCCTGATAAACTGATTCCCTGACTGGTTCCCACAAAATTATAGCTCTAAACGGTACTAAAATATTCTCAGTGTACCCGAAAATCCTATATAATATTTCTGCGGTCACACTGGCGAAACTTGCAATTGCAAACGCAATTTTCTGCAGAAAAAGAAAACCGATCGAAAAACAAAGTAATAATATAGGTAAAATTGAATTTAAACAAAAATTAATGACACACAAGCGTTTGCTGGTCTACGCTGCATTATTGGCGATATGTTATTTAGTTGGCGTAACATGGGTAAGTTGCACAGAACACCAAGAGGTATTTACATATATACAAATTTGTAATTTGTTTTCCAACAAAAACAATGAAATCAAAGGCTGTGCCGCCGTCACAACCAGAGTCAATAGATGTGGCCGGAGGCGGAACAACCAACAGCAATCATAGCCAAATCCCAAAACTACCCGCCGGAGGTGAAGCAGTAGCAAAGCTAAATCCTTCAGCTGTAACTCCCGCATCTGCAACTCCAGATAAAGGCAAAGCCAATCCCAGCCAAAGTTCTTCCAATTCAAGCAGTACAACTGCAAGTCCAACACCAGATTGGTAAGTTGTGATTTTTTATAAACTATTTAAGCTACTCTGTAAGCTATCAACTTAATGGTTGCTGCTCTCTAGTTATTCCATACACATTTTTTGTTTAAACTTATTGTATTATTTTTAGTGTCTGTGCTGGAGCTTTGCTGCCGAGTCTGGATGCCAATGGGAAGGAGTTGCCCATTTGCAATGAATGCAAATGCTCCCATGTGGCAAGGAATACGACACTGATAAAGGTGGAAAATTAAAATAATCCAAAAAATATTTAAATTAATGGATGGCTTTTTTTTTATCTTTTATGTTTAGGTCGTGGTCATCATTGTGATTTGGATAATATCCATTTTAGTGATATATATGCTCTTCCTAATGTGTCTGGATCCTTTGCTGAATAAGCGCGTCAAGGCTAATTACCAGGAGCACACCAATGAAGATGTACATAAAAAATTTAATACTCAATATACAGGCATACAATATAGTTTACTCGTAACAGTCCAAGATGATCATTCCGATTATCGTGATAATAATGATGATGATGTGGATGAAGATCGCATTTGAATAGAATATTTTTGATTTTCATAGAAAAATCGTTGTCTTTTTGTTTCATTTTCTGTTTGCTAATTTAACCATTGCACCCCCCACAGTCCAGACTAACACCAACCACCAACTCACTAAAAGTTTCCTTTTTGGTTGACTCAACTAATAAGTAGGATACCTATATGTTTTGCAGGATGAACCGACACCGCCCATGCCACCAGCATCAGCCAACAATCAAGAATTAAGTGCCCGAGCGAATGTCTTGAATCGAGTGGGTCATCAGCAGGATAAGTGGAAAAGACAAGTCCGGGAACAGAGGCGTCATATCTATGATCGGCACACAATGCTCAACTGAAGTGGAGCGTAACAAAAAAAAAACTTAAGACATCCTCATTATTTAAGTGAAGATCAAAATTATTTAATTACCTTAAACATAGCCACAATTATTAAACAAAAATTTTTGAGAAATATAAAAAAAATTATGTTATAAATATCGAAAATCATTACTCGAACACGTTTTCTAATGTCCAATATTTATGGATTTGACTCTAGAGCTTTAAAGGACGCTTTGAGAATTTAGAACAGTGTTGACCAGTCTTAAATATCTTGGCCTTATTTGTTCAAAATTTCAAATGGTCTATGTAAAATAAATTTAATTTGTTTTTGAAACTGTTACCGTAAGAGTACTATTACCATTAGACGTTAGTGGAAGCATATTCCAGAATTTTCTTTTTAAAGTTCTAAGAATAGTTGCAACATATAGAAAATTAGGCAACAATCTTTTGCAAATAAAGTTTTTTATTTGAATTTGAAACAAATTAAGCAAATATGAACCACTTTTAGACCTGTTCAATTATTATCCTTTATTACCGGTCCAGTTCAAACTTATTAATGGAATCGTGTACGAGCTGTGTGTGTATTTGTATGAAAGTAATTCCCTTAAACTTGGTTTAAATTTTACAAAATTTGAATTTTTATTTTTAGTATCCCCTAATGGTGGCAGCGAAATTCCAGTTTTCATTTACATTAAAGGGGCCCTCCACCAAGCATCTGTTGGGCATGCAAACACCGACAGTAAATTGCGACATGTTGCGGGTATCACGGTAATACAACACTTCCATACATTTGCGTATCTATTGGATAGAGATAATAAACGTACGTAGTTAGAAATTGAATGTACATTAAAAAATGTATATAATTCTTACCAAGTCACTGGCTTCTTGGGCTGTGAATTCGCGATTCTCTGGTTTACGTTCACGCACCAATGGCAATGCCAAATGGCGAGCAAATCCTGTGGCTACCACATAATCTTCGTATGCACGACCACGCAAGTCCACATTGCCCAAGAAGGGAACTCCATTATTATCAACACCACCCACCACAACATCAATATACAGTGGATTCATTCTGCTGCGACGACCATAAAGAACACGAGTCAACCAAGAAGCCAATTCCTTAGGCTTCATTGTGATGTTATCATCATAATACTGGTCCTCGATCATTTTCTGATCAATATTTCGTTTAATCGACTGTATATCAGCAAAATCTCCACTTCCACCTAAAACGATATTGTCGTTGATTTTGAAAACTCGATCAATATTCTGATAACGAGCCAATGATCCATAGGAGACCAAAGTATCAGCTGCAATCATAACGCCGCCATCAAAGCGAATTCCCAACACCGATGACCCAGTGGTAATCGCAGCTCTGCAAAGACAATAAAGGGGAGAGTTTATTATTGTCCTTGCTTAAGTTGTTCATCCATACGTATTCCGCTTTGTTCCATAGGGACCAGCTGTGACCAGTTCACTGGGTATTTTCTGCATCTGATGGCCACCAGTGAAATTATAGAAACCACCGGGTGTGGGTCCATTGTTCCACAAGGGATAGACTTGAGAATTGTAGTTGTTTAACATTTTAATTTTAGCAGAGAAATAAAAATTTATTTGTTATTGCGTTAGCTTCAGCCGGAAAAACGACAGAATGACGAGCAGAAACACATAGAGTTGCCACCTAATAAGTTGAAAATTTAGTGGCAATGATGACATTTATCGGTATCGATTAATTATTGTACTACGGTCACACTAAAATTGGATTGAAGAATTTACAGTGAGACCATTATATGTACTATGGCGGGAAGTTTCAAAACGTTTTTCAAGTTTTTCAGTTTGTTTGGTAAATTATATTTATTTTATGTATAACGTTGGCGCTAGATTATTTATAGATTATTTTTAACATTTATATAATTTTAAGGCATGTTCTGCAGAAACATACACAAATATTAACTTGAGTTAATGAAAAACCTTTTCTTCTGGTTGTTAATCATTTGAAATTTGAAACTTTGTTATCTTAGCAGAAGTAACCTTTGATGAAAACCATATTTTGAATTGTTTAAATTATAGAGACAATTTTTATTTGCCAATACACCAGTATATACAAAATACTTTACTTATCTATGTATATAGT
The DNA here is from genome assembly GCA_018903615.1 of Drosophila neocordata. Lineage (NCBI taxonomy): Eukaryota > Metazoa > Arthropoda > Insecta > Diptera > Drosophilidae > Drosophila > Drosophila neocordata. The sequence continues at coordinate 291,559 of JAEIGI010000002.1, forward strand.
AAACATCTGTCATAGTGCAAGGGAATGTGTGTTTTGGGTTTATGTGCTTTGTTTTCTATTGCATCTTTTAGATGACTCAAAATAATACAAATACTTAATATCAATACATAATATATAAATGTGTATAGTTGAGCTAGGCTTTAACATTTAATCAGGAAATATTACAAGCTAAAATTTATGTCACGGCCAAAGATTTAAAATTTTTATATATTTAATTTTGTTAAACTGCATCTAATTGTTGCAACAGCAATATACATTATCGCTGGAACTGTTAGGCGTTGTTGGTGACAAGGGGGCGTGGCTGTCTTGCTTAAGAGGCTTGCTATAGGAATGTGGTCCACGCATAAAAACATCAATTAACTGACAGTGCGAGCTGCGAACGAGTAAAACGAATCGATGTTAATAATGAATGAAAACAAAGAGAATAATATTGTTGAGGCCTACATCATGGTAATGTCCAGATCAGTGACAACTTCACCATCGCAGTTCCAGCTGGAATATTCAGTACTCGCACCTACTTCTGCTTGTGCAATAGGCTGACATGAGCCACCTAAACTAAAGTTACTTTCTTCACTGGCGGTGGCTGCTGACAGTGTTCTAAAACGGAATTTTCTGGTACGATAGACTTCCACAAAGGGCAGGTTACGCTGGAAATAAAAAAAAAAAACATATTTTTGAGATTGATATGTCGAAATCATAAATCGTCTAATACTTACAATGTCACCTCCCCGGCCAGCTGTGTTGAGCAGAAATCGGACATTATTGATCAGGGAAGTTTTCCTAACCAAAATTAAATCCAAACAACCATCACCTAAATGACTATAACGTGAAATACCGTTAGGACTACGTGAACAGGCACATGTTATATTGGCTCCACAAATCATAAAGAAGTTTCCTTTAATTGTCTTCCATTGATGATCAGGTGAGTTTAAATCAAAGGTAGAATTCAGCAAACTTCTACTACCAACGGAAGGTGTTAATTGGAGTTGGGTAGGTCGTGGACGTGGCCTTAGTAAGGCAGTTTCACTAGGATTTAAATGTAGATCATTCTGTTCGGTTGCAACGTCTTTTTGGAGCTGTTCCTCTTTTGATTGATCAATATGCTCTTGCGTAGATATTGACAAACGTTGATCTAATATGGAACTAGCAAAACTGCAACGCTGACAATTGGCATAGCAAATGGTGGAAACATTGTCATCCTCTACCAATGGAGTCTGTGGAGCTAAATCCAGTGGCGAATTAACCTCTTCAACCAAACGCAATTCGGCCTCATAGCCACGATTATTAATAAACGCCTTGACTCCGCTATACTCATATCTCTTAGTGCCCATCCAACGATATTGTTCACTTTGGGCAGCCACATCCCCTAGATAGCCATAGCTTAGAACGCTGGCACAGAAACGTAATAGAGTTTGACTATTGCTTACACTGCAGACATCAAGGCCACGATGTTGGCCCAATATCACATGAATGGCTGCTGTACGCACATCTGCTGTACCATGCATACTATAGGCAATAGTATCGGTACTTCCCGCCGGTATAACGCCAACTGGTAATTCTGGTCGTGGTATAAAAGCCGGCTTTTGCATATCCAAATTCAATTCCTTAATTCGCCGAAAGATCAGGCCATTGATAACTTCTGCAACAGTACCATCTCCACCCACACAACAAACGGCATCATAGCAGCTAAGATCGTGGGACAAGAGTATATCACGTATCTGATTTGCTCGTTGTGTTGTAATACAGGTGGCATCAATGCCTGCCAATTGAAATATTGGTTTAACGTCTCGCTCATAAGTCTGGGATCCTGCCTTGCGTCCACCAAAAGGATTGATAAAAACCAAAAGACTTCGCACACGCATTCTTGTCGGCGTGGAGTGACTCAAGCGCAATTGCAATTCTTCCAACCATTGCCGTACTATATAGGGATCAGCATTATATAGTGTTATATGCTGCAATTGCCATCGATTACAATCAGTTTTTGATTTACTTAACCTCTGAGCATAATTAATGGTGAGATATTGATTTGTGGGTCTTGTGGAAACACTTGAGATAGGTACATGATCTGGTGGCTTCATTGATGCCACTTTACTGCCTCCTGATTTAACGCTAACTATGTCATCGATGTGTAAAATACGACTACTGGGACCATAGCCACAAGCAGATCCATCCGGAATAGTTTTAGTTTCATTTGGTGGATGTTGCTTCTCCTTTTCCTTAACTTTCTGCATACGTTCCCATATCAATTGATGGCCATGCAGCAGTACACGATAGCTTTTCTTTTTCAGCTGGAAATTATTGAGCAAAACATTTTCCATATCAACTGTTCCTTGAGAGGTGGCGGAAGAGCAGCATGGCAATGGTTGTTTGCTTTGCGTCATCTTGGTTTACCCTTGTCGCCCTCCTTGTCGTCGTCGCCTTGGTTTTTGCCAGCACTGAAAAACAAAGATAAAAATTAAAACAGGTTTTACATTAGAAAATAGTCGTCATAAAACTTGGTTACAACTCCATTCTCTTTTTTTTTATATATATTTCTTGAAAATTATTTTTCGTGTGCTTAATTAAAGTAATAATATTGTAGGTTGTGTCAGAGCAAGGGGGAGAGGGTCAAATGCCATTGATGGCTTGTGTCATTAGCAGTGACATGCTAATGGAATTTCAAAGGGCATTATCATCATATCATATATTTTAATCAATGGAAAAATCAATAATAGGATTTTGGAAAATCAATATTTTAACAAGGTAAAAAAAAAATAGAAGAATATATAAGATAATTGGTACCCTTAAACACCTGCAAATTTTCATTTTGATCTAGATATGGAGTCTTTTACATGTTGTTACATAATATTGAACTTTTTAGTGACAACGATTTAATGGCAATATGTGAGTTGGCTAAGATAGGTAGTAAGATAAATCTGGGGCATCATGTGACAGCAACTAAAAATGCAACGCATTAGTGTTGGAAAATGGCTCGTTGTCTAATGCATCTGAAAAATGAGTGACATTTATAAATTGCTGCTCAAAAGCAAACATGTGCCATCATCATGGTTTGATTAACAGTTTTTATACCCTGTACCTGTAGGGTAAAAGGGGTATATCAAAGTCGCTAAAATGTATGTAACAGACAGAAGGAAGCATTTCCGCCCCATAAAGTATATATATTCTTGATCAGCATCAACAGCCAAGAAGATTGAGACGATTGTCGAATTCGAAGCAGTTTGATTTAATAAAGTTTCTCTCTTCGTACAAGGTATACTCAAAGTCGGCAGGGACGACTTGCTTGCTTCATTATATCCTGTTATTATAGTATAAGAGGGTATATTAATGTCGCCAACTGAAGACTGAAGGATAGAAATCTATATATTAAAATATATTCCTTCGTTTCCTATATTTGTCTAAAAATTGTCTAAAAATCCTTTTAGTATTTACGTAATCTATGTTTGTTTGTTTTAAATCCGCCAAACAGGAATATTAATATTTAATATAATATTTTGTATACATTTTTATATATGTTTAATCAAAATAACATAAATGAGATAATAAAGTTTTGAAAATCAGAACTCTAGCAATTTTTATTTGACTTACTATAATATGAAATAATTATATAGTTGTTATATAGTCTACCGTCATATATAGTCGCATACTGTTAAATTTCATAATTTCATTTCAAAAATTACTAGAGAAACTTTTTGCATGAAAATTTGCATAAGTTTGTCTCTATAAGACCAAGAGAGAGACAGCAAGCGTTCTCTGCTCTTTAAAAGCAAATCCGCTACTTTGATAATAAATACAGTGTAAGCAGGATGGCAATCAATTAATATTGCAGCAAGTGGCAAGAATTTCATTCAACAATTATGAGAGCAAAATCGGGAGTGAAATTATATTTAATACTATACGTGGTACAAGGTATTTGCCAAGTCGAACTTGCTTTATTTTTAATAGTAAAATAACAATAGAGCATATAAAAACAGCTGTGGCTATATAGATGAAGGCTATCTTTTTAAAGGCCTGGTCAAAAGCGTAAAGAAAATGTCTCTAGCAAAGTAAAAATGCAACAAACAATGTGGAATTGTTTTCAAAAATCAGTTTGCTTAGCACTCTTAGAATTCTATACAACACAAATATTAACCTTTTTCAATTGCCGACTGTCAGTTAACTTTTAGTTCGGTGCAAGTAAATAAAAATATATAAATTGATTTGCCTTGCCAAGTACTTAAATAAAAAGATCATTACTCAGATTTTTGGAATATATTTCAATCAAATTGTATATATGTATGTACACACATAACTAGAAATGTATGTACTTAGCTATGTGTGTGTGTCGACTTAATATCTAAATTGCTCTCTCTCTCACTCTTTCTCTATATATGCGAATATATATAAATTTAGAATTTATAACTATGTATTGCCTTGAGTTTCGGTTCGTTTGCTTATCAGTTAAATACATAAACAGAAAATTGCACATTTTGCCCTCACGAAGCGTAATTTGATTGTTTTTTATGGCTCACTGAATTCGTAAGAGAGGGGGAGAGCGCGAAGTATACAAAATTAATGAGCTCAATGAAGAAAAACAGGTTCGAATTATTACACAAAAAAAAAAAATAAAGAAAAGGTGCAAGTAAATGCTACAAAAAGTTGATTGAACTCTTTGACAAAAAGCTTGTAAAATTACTAAGGTCAGTAAATAAAAGGAAAAAGGCAAAAGTGAAAAAGAAGAAAAAACTGAAATCAGATAGAACTTGAGCAATAAATTTTATAAAATAAACCGGTTTTAAGTAAGAACATCTAAAGCAAAGCGAAAATACACAAAAAAAAACATAAAATATTTATCATTCAACCGCTTAAAAGATTTTTATTTTACAAGTATTCATTGTTCCTATGCGGGAGCGGATTGCAGAGAAAGGAAAAAGGGCTACAGGAAAATAATTATAAAATGAAAACTGTTAAGAATTAAACAACAATACATACAGTAAATTAATATCATAAAGTTATCGTTTCCAATAAAAAAAAAAACAACTAGCAATAATGTAATAACATAAATAATTTGTGTAATTTTATTATTCAGCGCGTTATCAGCCTAAAGTTGATTGGTTTTATCTTTTCAAAACGAATAATTTTGTTTTTCTTTACAAGTCTAGAAAACTCTTTAGTCATATAAAGTTAAAAAGTTCTTTACTGACAGTTTCAAGTAGATTTCCCTTCCCCTCCTCCATCATTTAGTTAAATTCGGTGTCCCGGATTGAAAGCAAACAAAGCTTGCCATTTTGTCAAAGATACATATATATTCATATATACATACAGATACATTCAGTCATTCAATATTTACTTAGTCACAACCAGACGAGGGAAAAAATACATGTTTTTAGCTAATTGAACACTCACACAAATACAGAAAAAGAGAGAGAGAGAGGGAACAGTAAAAAGAACTCACTCAGCTACACAAACAAATAAACTAGTCACACTACGTATACGCAATATACTGAAGGTTATCATAACTCAACGAGAGATCGCACCCAAAAGCTTAGTTTTAGAATCATCAGCGAAAAGTGAGACTCAAACAGAGACCAAAAAAAAAAAAACTTGGGGAAGCTGTATACAAAACGAGTTTCAATTCTCGACCTTCGCCTTGACTTGACTTTGGTCAAAAGGCATAACCGAATAACCGTTGAAATCGCATGAACGAACAAGCTAACAACAACAACAACAAAATGCAGCAGCAGCAACAACACACTGGACTATAAATCATTATATTAATATTGACTTTGGACCTTGATATTTTATACATACTAACTTACATTTGCATTTGTTTAGTAACAGGTTTTTGGTTGCAGTTCAAGTTTATTTAAATAATATATATTTTATATTTCCTAGCGGCTATCCATTTCCAGTTCATTTTTATGAGGTTTCTAACATTAATATTTCAAGGTTAATGGGCGCTGCTCATTATGCCATTAAAAGAAACAGTAAGAAATGCAAAAATAAAATAAATAAATTCCGCATTCGGTTATTCACATTGAGAGCGAGCTTTTATTTTATCTACACTTTATATTTACTTGATGTATTCATTCATCATTTTGTTGATACAAGTAGACAAAGTATCGGGTATCAATATAACAATAGTTAAGGGTATTCAATATCTGTAACTACAATTAATATCTATGCGATTGAATTTCTTTAGTTTTGCGTTTGCAATTTTCTTACGATTAAATTTCAATTTCAGTTTTCACTTTCAATTCGTATCCTATAACATTTCATCACATTTTTACGTCAATGAAATGCATGCCAAAAATTAATTAGTTTTTATTATTTTTTCTTTTTCACTCTCTTTCACCTATTGTTGTTTAATTAAAAAGTTGTTTTGCTGTAAGTGAATGAACAATACAACATTTGTAATACTCTTTCAATTTTAATTTGTCTTTCCCTTGCGGTAAGCACACAAAAATTATAAATGGAAATGTGTAAAGAATTCCCAGAAGAGGAAAACAAAAGGGAGAGAGCAAGAAAGAAGAAAAAGAAACACAAACAGCCGCAACAGTATCCCTCTCCCCGAGGAAATGTGTAAATAAATTGTACAAGTACAAGCAAATTTAATAAAATATGTATGATAAATATATTATACAAAAGATTTCGCAACGGATTTGTATGCAAAATGGGGGCGTATGAAAGCTATGGGAAAACGGAACCCGTCAATTTGTTGGGTGTTAGAACAAATTTTAAACAAATATAATTATATTTTACATTTTTACAAATAAACCGTAAATTGCAATTGAGATAAGTAAGATAGATTAGAAATGTTTTTAGATAATTAAGAAAAAAAAGAAAACGTTTCAAAGTAAAACAATATATAACGTTATCTACAGACGTATGTATATATATATATATATATATGTATGTATGTATATTTATCATCAAAACTCTTCAAGCAAAAAAAAAAAAGGGCATCATTTAATTCGTAGTTACTATAAACATACTTTTAGCTACAAATCGGCTATTTGTCAGAGATCTTTTAAGCACAGATAAATCGACAATGAACTAAACTAAACTGTGTTAACTACATATTTGACATGCAAAAAAAACTATAGTTCATTTTATATGTAAAACTTTATATTATTTTGTTTGTTTGTTTGTTTATTTACTGACAAACCTTTTATTTTATTATCTATGATCAATTTTTTTTTATAGTGATATGAATTAAGACATTGACGGCTTATTGTATTAGCCAAAACAATAACATTCAAGTACTGGAGTACTCTAAAATATATATTTTTTTTATAATAAACAATTGTTATCTCTATGCCAGTTCAACGCAGTTCAGCATGACAGGCGTAATCAGTTTGCACCTACCTATAAGTATAATGAAACTGTTGATAAGATTAAAGCCTGATAATTGAGAAGGGGGCTGGAGCACATGGTTAAATCTGTATATAGAACAGATTCATTAATAAAATACGATTAAAATAGAATAAAAAAAAAACCTGTCATGTAAGATCTTTTGAAATCATTTGAATTAATTAAAAAGAGAATTCTTAATTTATGAAGGAAAATTATTATATTATATATAGAGGAATACATGTATGTATGTATGTATATAAAAAATGTACTATATTATCGTCTTATTATATAAATACACTTGTATACTTTCTTCAAGTATGTCTAGCTCTCAAATTGTTGTTGTTGTAGCCTCACTGTCCATTGCTTCACTGTATTGCCCTGTCAGTATAATAATCTTTATAATTTAATGCATTACGTTCAATAAACCGCAATTAACCCGTAATGACTGACTCATTCGTCCGTAGAACATATGGCAAATCAATAAAATATATTTAATGAAAGGTAAGTGAAAAAGTCACGTTAACTTATAGACCAAAGGTATCGCGTTCCTTTTATCGTAAGAGCTTTAATGAAATGATTTATTGATAAGGGGGGAAAGGCTTAATTGCGAGTAAATGTTCTAGAACGGAAATGTCTTTAACTTGTCTTGATAAAAAAAAGAACAATAACAAGAGTGCGGCAAAAAGAAGAGAAGTATAAAGTTTTTTCAAATGCAAAATCTTGACCTTTTGATTAAGACACGTAATCCATAAACTTATAACTTATAAATATAAATCGTATAAGTACATATATAGTATCTATACACACCATCATCATTACAACAAACTGAAGAGATTGTGTTAAAACATTAAGCAGTTTGTCTAATCATAAAAGAAACGAGATGTGGGCAACGAGGTTAGTTTTTTTTTATGAGCTAAAGAAAGTAACAAAAAGCACAATTAGAAAAGATGGAAACCCTTTTTTACACCTAATAAGTACAAAAATTAATAAGTTGAGTGAACAAAATTAGCAATCGCTTTAATTTTCCCACCAATAGTTATTTAAACCTTACCTTCTATAATAAAGTTTATCCATACAAACACAGATGAATGTTAGTGTTGTTGTTATTGTATTTGCAATTACATGTAGAAATCAAGAAAATTCGATACAAGCACGACGCATTGCAATTTTTTGCACACACACACACAAACATACACAAGTTCACACAGTCTTAGCCAAAGTTTAAAAGTTGCTTTGAATGTAACTGTAAATGCATTTGTATTTTTTTTATTTTTTTGTTAATTAACAAATGTTTTTTTGTGTGTTTTTTTCAACTGTCAATTGAAATAAATAGCTATTTATGTTAACAAATTGCCTTCTTCACGAATTAATGAGAACAATAACAATAAAACCTATCGCTGTCATGAAGTGAAATAAATAAAAGCAACCGTCAGCGACTTTTTTTCACTTTTCACCTTAAACTTATGGCTTTAAAATTTTTAAAACAGCGCATAGTTCTAGATTCTTTAAAAACATAATTATCGACAGACCAACCACCTACAAAACCGCTCGCGTTAAACACAAAAACAACTATGGAAATAAAAAACTTAGTAAAAACGCAGCAGCAGAGCTCGAAAAGAAACGCTGTTAATTAACAGTGCTCGAAAATATTGCTGTAAAGTTACCAGTGCTGGGCACTGTTGTTAGTTTACTCATTTTAAGCTAGTTTTAGCTTATTTTGAAATGAAATATGTGGAAAAAGATTTAAACGCTTATATTTTGAAATCAAGCTCATTTTAAATTGCATTTGTCTTATTTTACCTTTTAGAACTACTATCTTACTTACTTTTTTGAGTGTACAGTGAGTTTTGCTCGTAATTAGGGATAAATCGGACAAAATCTAATTTGTTGTTTGAATTTTAAAATATGTATTTATAATTTTGTGTATAAAATTACTGTAATTTTTGATTGATAAGTTTCACATTACAGTGATATTGAGCGATTTACATATATGAAACAATTTCAAAAGTTTTCATAACTTTAAAGAGGGTTTTGTTTCAACTGACCCATAAAAGAGCACTGTTGCTTGCGTAAACATGCTGCAACTGAAAAACAACTAATTATATAATAAATAAAGACATCAATTGAAATATCTTTTATTGCGATGAATTTTTTGGTTTAGTTTACTTCTTATATAATTTTTTTAAAATTTGTACAATAATAAATAAATTTTTTGCGTAGTGTATTTTTGTTATTTTACATTTTGTATTACCTAACCAATTTTGACTTCAATAACAACTAATACTAATTTAAACTGTGCGCCTTAACCCCAGATATTTGTTAACAGACTCAAAAAGCAACTGTAAGTTACGAACTAACTCCGATACCTAGAACTTTTCAGCATATGATAATTAAGAATCTAGAACCAAAGCCGGAATATACGCACGGTAAAATTTACAACGACCAAATTTTTAAAAGATACGAGAAGTTCTGAGAAGTACTTCAAAATTTTAACGATGAGTCTTATTTTCTTTTAGTCATGTGCTGGAACTGGTTCCGAAGCTCATTTTTTGTCAACACAGTCCCTGGTATAATCATAATGACGTGGTGAACTCTGGCAAAAAGAAAAAAATTACTTTTGCCGACAAATCTTTAGTGTAATTAAATTAGTTTATATCTTGAAGTATACCTAAAGGATTGGAAATTGTTTAAAGCCTTAAGAACTGACTAAACATTACACGTACAGGAACAACAACCATCAGACACCGTAGGACAAACCGACGGCGAGAAAGAGAGCAGAACGGGGCACAGTGAGAAAGAGAGGAACATTAGCAGCAGCTAACGTCGTCGACTCGGCAATGAAATAATTAAATGTTGCTTTGTGTTTGCTTTTTTAAACTAAACAAATCAATAGAACTGAAACAGACCTAAATTCTGTGTCAACGTCAAAGTCAACAAAAAAGTCAAAGAAAATAGAAAGACAGAATTTCGATTGAATGGTAAGGAGGCAAAAGGTAGAGGTGGCGGCGACAAAATGATGAATGAAGACAGTAGCAGTGCCACGACATCGTCTGGCGGAGGCATCAAGAAGTTCTTTCAACGAATATCACAGGTAAGTACTCTGCTTCTTAATTAGGTTCAAATTAGGTTCAGGTTCATCCACTTGTTTCTTTCAGATCTATCAATCCACCCTCGATCGCTCCACTCCACACACTCGTCTGCGTTGGGTTTTTGCGGGATTCCTGCTGTTGCTCTTTGTACTGCGAATTTTTATCTACCAGGGCTGGTATATTGTGTGCTATGCTCTGGGCATATATCATTTAAATTTGTTTATAGCGTTCCTAACGCCAAAAATTGATCCTGAATTTGATCCGTATGCACAGGATGATGAGGACGACGGCCCAAATCTGCCTACGCGAAGTAATGAGGAGTTTCGACCATTTATCAGAAGGTTGCCCGAGTTTAAATTTTGGCTATCGGTGGCAAAGAGTACGGCAATTGGCCTGACGTGCACATTCTTCGATTTCTTTAATGTGCCCGTATTCTGGCCCATTCTGGTGATGTATTTCATCACCTTGTTCTGCATTACGATGAAGCGACAAATTAAGCATATGATTAAGTACAAGTATTTACCGTTTACTCGGAATAAGCCACGCTACCAGAGAGTCAATGATCTGTCTGGAGCGGCAGGTCCTAATTCAGTGGGGGCGAACTCAAAGTGACAATTAGCCGCACAGACGCCGGAGAAGCAAGCGGGAGCAACATTAGCAACTAGCGACAACGCAGCGGCCCAGGATGTGGGGTCACCAATAAAGGGAAATGGAGTAGAAATAGCAACAGCGGCGGGGACGGCAGCAGGAGCAGGAGCGGCGTCTACTAAACCACCGCAAATTATAGCAATTGAGGATTACTAGTGAAACCCAAAAAAAAAGTACTAAGAAAGAAACATTAATTTTTTTCGGTTCGCTTTAGTTTTTCTGCCCTAATTTCCTATTATTGAGTTGTCGTTTCGGCGTCTTGTGCAAAAGTATAAAAAACTAGAAAAGCAAATGAAAACACACGATAAAGCACATTTATATTTTGTTAATTGTTTAACTTATGTTCATGGTAAACATTTCAATTCTAATTTAAATCCTAACTTACCTTTATAATTTTACTATAATTTTGTTTTCCAAATAATAGATGCTAAAAACGAATTCAATATACAATATAATATATACCCTATATATTTATACTTATATAAGTATGTAAAGAATATATATATTTTGCATTATTAATTATTACAATTATTTTGTTAGCTTTAAATTTAAACTATATTGAAGTGTTAATGGAGAAAGAAAACCAGGAAAAAACTGATGGGAAAAACTATGACTAAGAAGTGTATACAGTGGTGCGTCGTATAAATAAAGAAGGAGCATAAGAAAAAACAAAAGCCGAAAACATACTGTAAATTTAAAATTTATTTAATTTAAAAATTATATGAATAGATTCATTATTAAAAGTGGTTTGGTTCCATATCATTTGCGCTTATCAAAAACGTTTAATGGACATGATATGAGGTTTAAACGGGTTGTATAATAATTTTTCTAGAATGTGTAACAAAAATCTTCTAAAAGTTCAAAGCGCGAAGCTTAAAAACTCTGACATTTCTCAGCTCATTTTGATATTGTTGTTGCACGGATATGAGTATGATATTTACGATTTTAAAATGATTATAAAACATTCTACCTATTGCAAAGTTTAAAAACATCAGATATCAATGGAAAGGTAATTATAACGACATTTGATCACCCTCAATAATTCACACCGAAGGCAAATCAGTGACCGACCCAAAAGTCTAACTCTTATCTAATCTTTTAAAATTCTTATCAAATGTGTAGACATTTGTTAACATTAACCTATTACGGATCAACAATTCATATTAGAGAGTTAGAGAAGTGTTAAAATGCTTCCTTAGCACCCATAAGTACCCTAGTCTTGCAATCTCAAGATGATGTGTCCATCATATTTGACAGCTTTAAAATTTAGAGTACGCTATTTCCAACTATTAATACAATGAATGGCTAACTTCCGCTATATAGCAGTTCGTTTGTCGTTTATAGAAAAATATTTCTTGTTTTATTCAAATAAATCGAACACCATATAAATTATATAAGTATTATAATTTGTGCACAAAAACATTTGCATAATAAAGTGCAGACTAAACAAATTTATATAATAATTAATTACCAATAATTATGATACGAAAAAATTTAAGCCTAAATATGATACTGTTTCAAGAATTTGGAAAGCTTTTGTTAATTAATTGCCGAAATCGCGAAACGAAATTGTTAGCATTTGCATTAATTAATTGTTGCATTCGTTTCAGAAGATTTTTCTTGCAGGGCCTCATTTTGACGATCCTCTTTCGCACATTTACTGATGACACTATTGAAATATTTATGCAGGCCATAACTGAACATACGCAGAGGACCTATTACTGAGGCATGGAATAGATTTGTAAAGAAACCATCCCAGGGCATCAATGCACCGCCAAGCATTGTGATTAACCAACTTTCGATACCAACAATCGCGATAAACTTTCCTTTCTGCAAATTAAAAAGCCGATATGAACATGGGAATGGAAATATGAATGGGAAACTAGAATGAAAAATCCCTTTGGCATTCTAGTTCAACAATGAAAACTCACCAAAGCATCTTTTAAAATAGCTTTAGCCATTGCCTCTGGTTCAATTAGTCCGCCGCCACCAGATATAATTTTCGTTACCCTTGGTTTGGACTTTTGCTCCTCCTCGAATCCAGGCGTATTCGTATCACATGGCAAAGCCAGTGTAACCGACACCCCGAACCCTCGAGACTCCATTGCTATTGTCTCAGCCATAGCTCGTAGGGCATATTTGCTAGCCGCGTATGGACCATATCCATAAATGCCAAACATAGCCGCTTGTGAGGATGTTATTACAATGATGCCTTCGCCAGCCTTTTTCATTTTGGGCAAGACATAGCGTGTGCAATTATAGCTGCCAAAGTAATTGATATTCATCAACTTGCGGGCATCCGCCACAGAAACCTCCTCGAACACACCGCAAATGGCCATTCCGGCGCAATTGAAGAGAGCATAAATAGAACCAGCGCTTTCTTCGATTTCGCCGAGAACTTTTTCCACTTGCTCATAGTCTCCACTAATATCTAGGCTGCGATATTGAAACTTTTGCTCTGGACGTAGACGTACAACCTCCATTAGAGCCACAGCCCCACCTAAAAAGAAGGGAAGGTGTTAAGTTAGCACAACTCAGCACTCGGTGCTTCTTCTTAGTCATGTGTGCAAGCATTTCCTATTACTCACTTAAGGTTTTCTCATCACGAGCTATGACTGTTACATCTGCTCCTTTCATAGCACATTCCACAGCTAGACATAATCCGATTCCCTTCGAGCCTCCAGTAACCACCACATGCCGTCCAAATATCGACATCTTTCGTCGCTTGCCGACAACTAATAGAAAGATCAAAATGTGCACAAAAACGGCAATGCTCACGCAAATTATAATCTCCCATGTTAACTCCATGATTAGGATGTCAATCAAAAAATATCAAAATGATGAGAGAATCAGAGAGCACCGAGAATTTGAATCAGTCCTAATCACGGCAACAGTTGTTATTAAAAGTCGTAGAGAAAGTTATTAGGGATGAGTATATTTAACCTAATCACCGATTATGTTCGCAGTCACTGTGACTTTGTCGTTGAATTTATAGTATGCGATTAGGTGTAAGAATAATACAATAGTATATAAAAAGCCTTAGTTTATTTTAAAAGCAAATTTAAACAAAAATGATTAATTATTTCTTGACTTTCGTCATTAAGAAGAAAAATTCTCCAATTTTGCGTATCACGAACAAGATTGCAAAATATCCCATCACTAGTTTGACTACCGGACACATGTTGTGCCGTCCCACAACGAATTTATATTTATTTTAATAAATTTTCAAACGAAATGCCCCCGAAAAAAGATGCCAAAGGCGGAAAAGACGGGGGAGCAAAGGGTGGCGGCAAGAAACCTGCAGCAGACGAAAAAGGTGGGTCAATCCCAAATTGTTACAACTAATATATAGACGGATAACATTATGTTGCCTTGTTCCAACAGCTGCCGGCAAGGAGAAGAAAGGAGGAAATGCAGTGAAAGTACGTCACATTTTGTGTGAAAAACAAGGCAAGATTACTGAGGCAATGGAGAAACTTAAGGCCGGACAAAAATTTCCCGAAGTGGCTGCTGCGTATAGTGAAGACAAAGCGCGTCAGGGCGGGGATTTGGGATGGCAAATTCGTGGAGCTATGGTTGGGCCTTTTCAGGATGCCGCTTTTGCGCTGCCCATATCGACGGTGAACAATCCAGTCTACACAGATCCGCCTATTAAAACGAAATTTGGTTATCACATCATTATGGTAGAAGGCAAGAAATAAAGATTAAATTATATATATGATTTTGTAAATCAAATTTTTATTAAGATAGTCAAAAATTGTAAAGCGATGCATGCAACGGCTTTAAGATACTTCTTATTTCTTGCCTGAATCCTCTTTAAGACCCACTGTACGATTAAAGACTAGCTTTTGTGAAGTTGAGTCCGGATCTACAGAGAAGAAGCCAATTCTTTCAAATTGGAACTTATCATAAACTTTGGCCTTGGATAACGCCTGATCCGCATAAGCTTGGACTATGCTAATGGACTGCTCATTAACATCGCTAAGGAATCCACCAGGAACCTCGTTGGGATCCTCGGGATTCTTGTGCTTGAAAAGCTGCTCATAGAGACGTACTTCCAACTGAACGGGTTGTGACACCCATTGGACAAATGCCTTTGGTTTTTCGGCCTGTTCGGCCAATTGGCTAGAGCATATCAGTTCCAGAATTTCACCATTAGATGGATCTTGAATAACCTTTTCAAGTGAGATTACGAGACCCGCGTGACGCAAACCCAACGATTGGTTAGGTGACAAGCGTCTATAACCTTTATCTGGGTTAAGATTAAAATCGCTTCGTTCTATGTAGATAATTTTGTCTAAAATAATCTTATGACTTCCTTGGTTTGGATTTTGAGGAAAATCGGGAACATCCAGACTCAAAGGAGAAGCATGTGGAAAGTTGGAAATGGTCACCTTTAAGGGTTCTATGACCACTAAACGCCTCGGTGCAGTTATGTTAAGCACATCTCGGACAGCTGCCTCTAGCATGGCGGGATCCACAGCAATTTGAGCTCCTGTGACACCCATTTGGGCGCAGAAATTGTTGATGGCCTCTGGGGGGAAGCCACGCCTTCTTAAAGCAGTCAATGTAAATAGACGTGGATCATCCCAATCATGGACTATGCGTTCCGTTATTAATTTTCCGATTTTTCGTTTGGACACCAGTGCATAATTCATATTCAATCGACCGTACTCCCATTGGACAGGACAATAAATATTCAAGGCATTGCAAAGCCAATAATAAGATGAGCGTCGAGACTGGAATTCCTTTGTGCATAGTGAGTGAGTGATTTGTTCTATCGAGTCGCACAGACAGTGTGTATAATCATAGGTTGGATAAATGCACCACACAGATTTCGTACGATGATGAGGTATAAACTTTATGCGATAAGCTACCGGATCCACTTTGCCCTCTTCCAGGGTAAGTTTCAGTCTGAGAGTGGCTGCCCCCTCATCAATTTTGCCCCTCTTCATATCTTCAAACAGTTGGAGGGATTCTTCAATGGGTCGCTCACGCCAGGGACTTGGAGGAGGATTGAAACCCTTCAGTTCGTCGGCCTTTTGGTGGCATACATAGGCTAAACCTTCGCGTATGAGGACAACGGCCCATTCATACAGCTGCTGGAAGTTGTCCGACGAGTAGGTGATTTTGTAGGGTTTATATCCCAACCATTCGACCATTTCTTTAATGGCCACAAAGAACTTCTCCTCCTCTTTCTCGGGATTGGTATCATCGTAACGAAGATAGCAAACACCGTTTTGTGCAGCAGCATAGCCAAAATTAATGTTAATAGCCTTGGCATGACCAATATGGAGAATACCATTGGGTTCTGGAGGAAAACGGGTATGCACCTGGCCTCCAGTTTTCTTGAGATGCTCCTTAAGCAATCTTTCGGTGTTCTGGGTGACTACATAGCCATCGGTTTTATAGTTCTCACCGGGTTTATGGAAATGGACCTTAGTACGCATCAGTTCAGCTATTGAGGAAGCTCCATCGGATGGAGATTCTTCTTTTATTACAACCGTTGCAGTGGCAGATTGCTTGGGTTCCGGTTTGATCTTTGGTACATTTGCCTTTGTTTGTGGTTTCATATCCTCTTCCGTTTTGGGTCCCAGGAGATCAAATATTTCCACATCAATAGCTGCCTTCACGGATTTGGCATCGGCCCATTTGAGTTCTTGGCGAACATCCTGTAGAATCTTAAAGGCATTGAAATGGTAGCGCTGCTCCAACAATGATTCTTTATAGGTGTTCTTAATCTTGGCCTGCACGTGACGTTCGATTTCTTCGGGTGTTACTACTACGCCAACGCCACACTCCTTTTCCAGCTCCGCCACATTAATGCTTGCATTTAATTTTTGCCCACTCTTTAGAACGTAATCCAAGGCTGCATCCACTCTCTGAGTATTATCCAATTTACGCTCGAGTATATATCGCACCAATAGTGGCAAATGTTCAACTACTTGTAGCTTCAGTTTGCTGGCCATGTGGTAAATCAACATGCCCACGCCATCAGCTAAAGCGGCACTCCCAACCTCGCTAAGCGCCAGTTGCAAGTTTTTCGTTACGTTGGCATTCTTAAGCGTTTCCTTTGCCTTCTGCTCGCTCATGCCCAGCTCCTGGAACTTAGCTATCAAATCCTCTCCTACACCTGCCATTTTGGTCGTAGTCCCGGTTGTTTTCTTTTTTCCTTGTTCTTTTTCTGCTGATGGCAGAAATTTCAGTGACTGTGCGTGCGTTCAGTGTTGCCAATTTAGATTTTTCAAGGCTCACACTTGACGAAAGTTTTTAAGCTTAAGACATAAAAACTTTATAAAATCTAATAAATATATTTGAATTGAATGAAGGAATGATTAAACTTTTCAAAACTTAGTTTTTAAGAAATTAATGAGAAAGTTGTGAAGTAACAATATTTTAACACAGCTGTGACTTTCAAACTATCGTCCATCTCTGTTTCATTTCCGAGCGTTTCGCGTCTAAAGGCAGCACGTGGATTAATTTAATAATAAATAAATAAATCATTCAGCCGTTATGGGCAAGTTAAATGTAACAGTTTTGCGGTATCTCAGCAAAGAGGACTTTCGTGTTCTCACCGCGATCGAGATGGGCATGAAGAACCATGAATTAGTACCCGGACCTTTAGCTGCTGCTATAGCCAATTTGAAGACGGGTGGAGTCCACAAACTGCTCAAAGAGCTGTGCAAACATAAGTTGTTGTCATATGAACGGGGAAAAAAGTGTAAGCAAAATTAAATATAAACTGACATCCAAAATAAGATTTTATTAACAATACCATTTTTACCAGACGATGGATATCGATTGACAAATACTGGTTATGATTACTTGGCTCTGAAATCATTGACGCTGCGTGGATCGGTCAGTTCGTTTGGTAATCAAATTGGCATTGGAAAAGAATCAAATATTTATGTAGTAGCCGATGAGGAGGGCACGCCCATATGTCTTAAGCTGCATCGTTTGGGTCGCACCTGCTTTCGGAATGTAAAATCCAAGCGGGACTATCATGGACGCCGGCATAAGGCTTCCTGGTTGTATTTATCCCGCATCTCGGCCACTCGTGAGTTTGCTTATATGTCTGCTTTATATGATCGCGGTTTTCCAGTGCCAAAACCGATTGATTTTAATCGTCATTGCGTACTTATGGAGCTGGTCAATGGTTGGCCTATGTAAGTAGCTTTGTAAATGATCAAGATGTATTCTAACTGTATCTTCTGTAGGACCCAAGTTCAGGAGCTTATTGATATACCTCAAGTATATGATGATTTGATGAATCTCATCGTGCGTTTGGGTAACTCTGGTGTAATTCATGGTGATTTTAACGAGTTCAACTTGATGTTGACTGATTCTGGAAAACCCATTTTGATTGATTTTCCCCAAATGATGTCGACCTCTCATGAAAATGCTCAGTTGTAAGTTCACTCAGTAAAAGTTCGTAAAATATTATCTAATTTTTTTCTTTGGTAACCATTGCAGCTTCTTTGATCGTGATGTGACATGTGTTAGAGAAATGTTTCGTCGCAAGTTTGGCTATGAAAGCGAAGATTATCCGAAATTTAGTGATTTGGTGCGTGAAGATGATCTTGATGCAGAGGTTCATTGTACTGGCTATGGTTTTACTAAGGACATGGAAGAGGACCTATTACAAGAATATGGAATGATTCAGAAAGATACGGAGGAGGAAGATGATAAAGAAGAACATCAGGCAGATGACGAGGAACCACCCTTTCTAGTCACTGCCAATACGTCTAATGAATTAAATGAATATCGTCGTCAATTGGAGAATGAAGTGTCGTACAGCGAGACTAAGCCAACCGCACAGGTAAAGTCAGGAGACGAATCCATTCGTCGCTACATTGAGTCATGCACTCAGTACTTGGGAAATCTGACAGTGGGCCCAGAAGTGCCTGATCAGGCATTACCTGTTTCATCCATTATCGTTCCTGCTGAGTCAGTTTCTAGTCCTGCAGAGTCAAACGATAAAGAGGCTTTTGACGCTGCTATAGACGATGAGATTCAATCGGTCGTTTCAAATGATTTAGAAAATGATATAATACCCGAATTATCCACCTTGGATCCTAATTCTCGATTGTATCGCCTTCAAATGGTTAAACAAATGTTAAACGATGCCAAGAGTCAGCGTTCCTATTCGACTACAGCCAGCACTATTGCTCCTTCGGTGATAACCGATCGAATTCGCCGTAATATGGATGTCCGGGAGAAGCGAGAACAACGTAAACGTTGCGTAGCCAAAGGAGAAGCTAGTGCTGTCCACCGCCATCGCAAGGATAATAAGGATGTGGTTAAGGAATATGCTGGCTGGGATTTTTAGAATCTACAATTATATAGTACCTTACAATGTTAACGTTGTCAAAGTGTATATAAGCAATTAGAATTAATATCTATTAAAATGAAAATTTATTAAATAGGTTTTTGTGAGTCCTAAATTTACATTCATATTCACTAATATATTTATCAATTACATATATTGTAAAACGCTGTAAATAAGATATTTGGACTTAGTTCAAAAAGTATCAGAGCCGCTGGATATGTATGAATATCTGCTGATCAAAAGCTCGAAACAGCTGGACCGCTTTCCATTAAAGCTGCTTTTAAAATAACTCGTTGCAAACTAAACTTACAGTAGTAAAAAATTCAGAGACCGTAGCGCCTTACGTAATTTCAATTTGTTTAAACTATTTAGTTTGAATTGGGTATTTTAAAGTTGACGTTGCCCAACAGACTCTAAGATACCCTTAAATATTATTTCATCAGAATGCGACATAATACATTGTTAACATACTGTGATAAAATGGAATATTTTTCAGGACGTTTTAAGGTTCTGGATGTTTTACTTCTTCCTTAAGTACTTCAAAATTAATTTGTTCTATTATTTATTTAGAACTTTATGAAAGCTGACAAATATGTGTTTAGTATGTGCAAATTTATCTTTTATAATCTTTGTTTAAACAATGAGTTGTGTGGTTTGCTATAACATTTTATTTCTGCTTGTATTTCATAAAGAAAAAGAAATTTCTGGTTTCAATTGATTCCTATACTTAATGATTCTATTTGAGTTTTAAGTGGATCGAGGTTTCTCGTGTCGTAATAATTGTGTGTGCATGTGTGTGTGGGCGTGTGAATACATTCATACATATGTATTTATAAAGCTTTTGCCAATAGATAAAGTTATTGTTTAGAATACGTAACGAATCCGATCTCAGACAGAGAATTGAGGTATGACGGAGTGGATGACAGAGCAAAATTGAGGCAAAAGCAGTTGTTACTTACATTTATTACTTATTTTACGATAAGATAAGAAATTCCGTTTTGCTATAAAAGAGAACGCTTAATTTACACCTGGCTTGAGTTTGCAGCGGAACACCTTCGTATCAACATGTCAATGGAAAAACAACACTCCACTTCGGCTTGGCTAAACGAGCAATATGTCGAACAGAAACTACAGGATTATTTAAAGGACAAGAGTATAAAGGTTCAGAAATTGAGCATAACACCTGCCACAGCAAACGGCGAGAATTTCGCAAGCGTATTGACACGTATAAATGTGGAATATTCCACGAATAAGCTAAAGAGTAAACTTCAGAATGCCACATATCTGGTGAAGACCACATTAGCGGATAATGATCCCGCCTCGCATTTGCTGAAGGACTATGGGATCTATACCAGGGAAATGATTATGTACGAGGAAATTTTGCCAAAGATGGCAGAAGTGTTAAGACGCGAACTTTATGACGAAAGGAAACTGTTTGCTCCCACTGTATGTGTGGATAGACCAAACAATTCAATAACCTTTGAAGATTTGGCACTGGAGCAGTACAAAGTGGTTAATCGTTTAGAGAAATTGGATTTGTTGCATACCCATTTGGTGCTGGAAAAATTGGCAAAGTTTCATGCTATAACTGCTGCAATGGCCGAGAGACAACCGGGAATATTTTCCAAAAATTTTGATAGGAACTTCTTTAATCGTCACACTCGGGGCTATCAATCGGTTATGGAGAACATGCTGAGAGCTCTATCCCGATCTCTAGAATTGGATGTCGATCTAAAACAACGTTATCAATTTAAAATAGATAAATTAGTTAATCGTATTATGGACTATGGCGAGAATTCTACCGATATAAAAGCGGGCGACTTTGTTACTCTTAATCATGGAGATGTTTGGACAACAAATCTAATGTTCAATTATAATGCCCAGGATCAGCCTAACAATTGCATCTTTATTGATTTGCAGTTCTGTGTATGGAACTCTCCAGCCATTGACCTTCACTATTTCTTCAATAGTTCTATTCAGGAAGATCTTCGCCTAAACCATCAGACGGAGTTAGTTCAGTTCTATTACTATCATTTGGTAAAAGCCTTGGACAAACTGAAATACAGTGGCTTGAAACCATCGCTCTTTGATTTCCAACTACAGTTTCGTGCCCATTCCTTCAACGGTGAGTGTGTATTTATGTTATATTTTTTTTTCCGATAATAATAATGTTGTGTTGTTTTCTATTTTTTTAACAGCCGTTTACACCTCGTTAATTTTTGAACCTGCGATGCTCTATACCGGGCCGGAGTTAGCTACAATTGAAAAGTTTATGGCTACCACAGAGATTGCAATCAAATTGCACGATTCCATGTTTCAAAATGAGGCTATGAGAAAGAAGCTACATCATATTTTGCCCATTTTCGATCAATTGGGCCTGCTTGATGATATGTAAGAATCTTTTAAAATGACAAAAATGTATTTTTAGTGCAATTATAAAACAATAAAAAAAAAAAAAAAATGAACTGCATAAATAAAATAATGAAAATAAAGCACTCCAATCTAGTAATTCAACCTATCCTACAAAAAAAAAAAAAAAACTGAAAAATTTAAGTTTTCTTATATAAATTGGTATATATTAATTTTAATAAGGTTGAACCACGATGCAACGACATTTCCTCATTTCCTTGTAGTCTAAACTTTCAAAAACTTAAAGAGTTTGATATTATATACAATTTATTTTATTTATATACATATATACACAAGAAATTTCTATAAAATGACGATAAAATATTATACTATATGTACTATATTATTCTCTTATCGTCATAGAAAAATTCCATAATTTTATCTCTCAGTCGACTACATCAAGTAGACCACAACGATCAAAGACTGGTAGTAATCGTTGAAGTATTTGCCTTAGTTTTTTATTGGAGTAGATCAGTTTTCGAAAGTTACGTCCTCTCTCGTCATCTAACATTAGACCATTAACGTCGGCATCAGCGTTCTGATCGTTAAGCATTACTGCCTGACTAACCAAAGAAACGGTAACGGCTGTATAACAAACATAAAAAATAGATTAAGTAATGGTTAAAAAACAAATACATAAATGGTGAATTTGAAAAAAAAAAAACTCACCGAAGAAGCGTGACTTTTCCATTTGCAGCACAAATTGCCTTAAGGTCGGTATATAGCCGGAAAACTTTAATTCTTTCAATGTCTGCACCAATATACTGTGATAATACTGGACTAGAGCATCTTGATGCTCGAATCTAATCTCCGTCTCTAGGGAGGTGTTAAAGAAGTAATGCAGATCAATGGCTGGTGACGACCAGGAACAGAATTGAAAGTCAATCATTATCATATCTTTGAGTTTCTTCGATTTTTCGCAGTACTGCACCATTACATTGTTTGTCCAAAAGTCACCATGGTTAAGGGTATTGAACTGATCCGCTTGAGGATCATAAGTACGAGTGGAATATTCCATTACACGCTTCTGAATGGCTTTTAGTTTACGCTCATAGTGTGCTCCCAGTTCCGGAGTCTCAGCAGCAAATTCAGCTGCCACACCCACCATACTCTCAAAAAACGGGGCGAATCCTTTAGTGTGTCGATTAAAAATGCCATGATCAAGTTTGGTAAGGAGTCCGGGTTGTTGTTCGTTAAGTACGGCTGCCGCTGCATGCATTTTGGCCAGTTTGCGCAGAGACAATTTGGCATGTTCCATATCGAAACCTTTCAGACGATCACCAATTTGATGTTTTGTGACAGCCAAGTCCTCGAAAATGATTGCAGAATGTTCGTAGTCCACGTGAAGAGTCTGGGCAAAGATCTTTTCAGGATTCGATGTTTGCTCCACTAAATCAGTTAATTGTGGTAAAATCTTCTCGTACATAAGCATCTCAGTGGTCGTTACATCATATCCAGCAAAAATTCCCGATATATATGGATCATTCTCATACGTAGTTTTCACTATATAGAAATCATGTTCTGGCACCTTGGAATTATTCTTTACATAGTGCACTTTCACTCGGGTTATAATACTGGCGTAGTTTTCACCCTTTGCTGTGGCTGGCTTAACCTCCAAGTCAATTATATTCAGACTTGGATCCTTTTTACTGCGCCGTAGAATAGGTTCCAAATATGCTTCATTCAGCCACACAGGAGCCGGGTGCATATCGTTTTTACTCTGATCGTTGATATTGCGTACTTCACCCATGATGCTGCTTTTAACTTTTAGATTAACATTTGCTTGCGAGTCTTTAACTTATATAGTCAGCCGAGACTCACAGCCTCCGTCATGAAAGATATTATGGGAAACCGTAAACCTCACCATACACATACGTACATTTATCCCTACCTAGATAGAGGCAAAAATCTCTAATGTAAGTGCGCCTGCAATAAATCACTACCCGTTTGACTGATAAATTTCACTTCTTTCGCTTTGCCATAGTGGCAATTTTATAAGCTCCACAAGCTACACGCACACCTACTATTATATTTGTATTGTAAATCCGTCTGAGTATTTATGTGTATATGTATGTATGTATACTTTTCTAAATATTTGTACAATAAAGCCTATGTAAGCTTGGGATTTAACGCTATATCTGGACAAAAAATGTTCACGAATTTACAAATTTTTCAGGTACGGAGCGCAGTCAATCCGAAAACCAGAGAAATTTTGAATCAACAAACAACACATCTAGTTTTCTCATATATGTTGATAGATGGGTTTCTTTATATGCTGAATATGGATTATTAATAAAATATTTATAAATAATTTGTTTCTCCGAAACGATCCTGTTATATTCAAATCATACCATAGTTGCATTTTCTATTTATGCATACTTTGATTGCCGTCGTCTAATTTCAAAAATTAAAATTTAGTATACACATGGCATCCACATGAATGTGCAGTTGGACTTTTTGTGCCATAATTTCAGTTTACTCGAATTCTGCCGAAGTTTGTATACCCTTAAAAGCTAAATCTGCTTTGGAAATCTAAATAATACGATAACAAAGCTTAGCGTAGGTCAATACTTGGCAAACAATATTAATAAAAGTTTATTAAGATTAAACAAAATGTGAGTGTATGTGTGCGTTTTCTGTACACTCAACAAAATTACAGGTATACCAAGTTTACCGCAATTGAGACAATTTGACAAGGAACTGCAAAGAAGCTGTGGAGTAAGCTATCATTTTCGTTTGTGTAGCCCCCTAGCAAAGCAATGTTGTACTACTCGCTTTGAAATGCTGTAGGAGACTGATTCAAATTTTACGTTATCAATCATTTTGCTGATTATGGGCGGGCAGCCCTGGTTTAGACCCAAACGAAAAAAAACACTCAAAAGTTTAATCTTTTTTAGTACTTCCAATTTAGTATATTTTTTACTCAACAGGAGACTTTAAACCATTGAGGGTTATTAACTACTTCACTTGATTGTTGAATCCATTTGAGTGTGAATTAATACAACAAAATATGTGTGTTCTCCTAATTTTTATGTGTAATTATCTTACACGTACAATTTTCTAAACAATGTATTATTATATATATATTATTAACGAAATAATTTTATAAAATTTTGCTTTATGTATAAAAAACAGATCAAAGGATCTTTAGCATGCAACTTATTAAAAAATTGGTTTAGAAACTTTTAATTTTTTTAATATTTATCTTTAAGATTAGGAGCACTGATTTACTTCTAGTAATCCTTTTTGGTCAAACATTGGAAGCAGAGCTTTTAGATTCTCTTGTACAATGGGATTGGTATACAATCGATTCTTGAAACGAATGCCACGCTCATCGTCATTCACTAGTGCGTTGAAACAGGCATCTGTTGGATCCTCACTTATCACCAACGGTTGAATAACAAGAGCTGAATGCAAGCCTATGAAAACGTCATTAACAAGTTAATAAATTAAATAAGGTGTCTTAACATATATACTAAAACGTTTGATTTACCAAAGAAACGCTTTTCATCAAACTGAAGCCTAAATCGATGAAGACATGGTACGGAACTCTGACGATAATTTAGCTTGGTAAGCGTTTCGCTAAAGATTCCATGATAAAACTGCACAAGTCCGTTCTGCTGTTCACGACGCAATGGTTCTTTGAGTGAGGTATTAAAAAATTGATGTAAGTCAATGCATGGTGATCCCCAGAAAGAGTATTGGAAATCAAAGAGTTTGACATCTAGAGGACGTCCGGTTTTTGGATCATATTTGAACATCACATTATTTGTCCAAACATCTCCATGAGCTAGCACATTAACATGACCCGGTGTCGGGGCAAAACACTCTCTTCCTATATCCATATAGTGAGGGGCCAGCTCGAATAATTTCTTGCCATACTGGCTCATACTGTTGGTTTGGCTCATCCAACGAGCGGCGGCGAGTAGACCACCTACAAAGTAACCACTATATGCATTGTATATAGTATATAGGTATATTGATTGAAGAAACCACGATCGTAACCCTCCAAACAGCCTTGTTTTCGTTCATTTAACACAGCTGAAGTAGCATGCATTTTCGCCAACTTTCGTAGAATCAGATGTGCATGCTCCGCATTCAGGCGTCGGACCCGATCGGCCATTACGTAGCCGTCCACGGCTAGATCCTCAAATACGATAGCCATACGCTCGCGATCTACATAGATTGCGATAGGAAAGATTTGATCAATGTCCCCAATTTCATGAAGAAGTTCATTTAACTTTGGCAATATCTCCTCGTAAATCGTCATCTCCCGATTGTAAATATCATATGGCGCCATTAGTTCCTGTGTCAATTCATCATCATCTATTGATGTCTTCACAATCATATTCTTTAGCACTTCCTTATCGCTTTGCTGGGAGAGTTTGAAGCTTACACGAACTCTGGTTAAAACACCGCCGTAATTTTCCCCAGGACCAAGAGCAGAATTTAGTTCAAAATTAACAATTTGGAGAAGATCATCTTTATAATAAGAGCGCAATGCATGCTGAATATAGTTGTCAGTAAGCCACTCAGGTGCCGCTGCCATAGTTTTGCCGTAGTTTAATCTTAGTTAGTGAATGCTCCGGGTGAACGGTGTGCGGCTCTTTTTATACGAGCACAACTTGTTTTACTGAGCTTCTTGTTGGCCTATTAATGTTTATTAAGGGATTAGGTTGTGGTTGACTGATAAATTTTTTCCGAAACCGTTGACGTGGTCCTCCATTGAGCAATTTGGCGAGTTCTATTATCTGAAAACTTGTATTGACGTGTAGCCTTCCGACTGGTCGCAAAGGAGTTGGGAAAATTATTTGCACAGAGAGAAAGTTAGGTTATGAACTATTTTAAAAATGGTTACAAAGTATTCTTGAGAAAACAACACGTGTGCATTGAATCGGATAACAACACTATATCAGTCATTGCGCAGGTTCTTAAACCTAGCTATATTCTATTTAGTTGGAAAATCAAATCTGTATGACGTGTATTTTCATTCACAAGCTTCAAATGAGAGTTAAATAGATTTAGTCAATTATTCCCAAATAGGATCGTGTGACCTTCTTTTAAGTTTATTGTTAGCTCTTAAGCTTTTATTCATAGTAGACTCTTACTTAAACTCAATGGATAACTTAAAAATACCACAATGAAAAACAACTAATTGTTCCAATGACAGCTATATTATATAATCGTCTGTTCAGAATGTTTTTGAGATACATAAAATTAACGATTGAGTTACGATTAATTTTAGCAAATGAAAAATTATACATAGAAGTAGATTGTGAGTAACAAAAATTCATCTACATTGTGCAATGTGCAGAAATTTAAAAGAGGATGATGACCTGGGATTGAACTGACAAACGAATTTCCGCTTTTTCAGTTTTTAAAATCATTAGAATGACGAGGTTAAATGTCTTCTATTATTATTTTTGTTTTTTATTTTATATTAAATTGAAATTAAGGTGACGTTCTTTTTTTTTATTGAAATTCCCTATACTTATATATAAATTAATTAATATAATTACTATAATTTATACAATTAGCAACACTGATCTGCTTCAAGCAATCCTTTTCGATCAAATACAGGAACTAGTGCTTTAAGATTCTGTTGTACAATGGGATTGTTATAGAGTCGATTTTTGAAACGAATACCGCGCTCATCGTCATTCATTAGGGCATTGAAACAGGCATCTGTGGGATCTTCACTGATCATCACCGGTTGAACCACAACAGTTGAATGAAAAGCTATAAGAAGATAATTTTTTTATTTATTTACTTATCTCCAATTAATTGGTAAAATGTTTAACTTACCGAAGAAACGTTTTTCCTCGGATTGTAGCTTGAATTGACGTAGACTTGGTATAGGGTTTTGGCGATAATGAAGCTTAGTAAGCGTTTCACTAAAGATTCCATGATAAAACTGAAGGAGTCCGTTCTGCTGTTCACGACGCAACGGTTCCTTAAGTGATGTATTAAAGAAATGATGCAAGTCAATGCATGGTGATCCCCAGAAAGAATATTGGAAGTCAATGAGTATAACATCTACAGGACATCCAGTTTTTTTGTCGTATTTGAACATCACATTATTTGTCCAAACATCTCCATGAGCTAGCACATTAACATGACCCGGTGTCGGGGCAAAACACTCTCTTCCTATATCCATATAGTGAGGGGCCAGCTCGAATAACTTCTTGCCATACTGGCTCATACTGTTAGTTTGGCTCATCCAGCGAGCGGCGGCGAGTAGACCACCGACAAAGTAACCACTATATGCATTGGTATATTGATTGAAGAAACCGCGATCGTAGCTTTCCAAACAGCCTTGTTTTCGTTCATTTAACACAGCTGAAGTAGCATGCATTTTCGCCAACTTTCGTAGAATCAGATGTGCATGCTCCGCATTCAGGCGTCGAACCCGATCGGCCATTACGTAGCCGTCCACGGCTAGATCCTCGAACACGATAGCCATACGCTCGCGATCTACATAGATTGCGGTAGGAAAGAGTTGATCAAAATCCCCAATTTCATGAAGAAGTTCATTTAACTTTGGCAATATCTCCTCGTAAATCGTCATCTCCCTATTGTAAATATCATATGGCGCCATTAGTTCCTGTGTCAATTCATCATCATCTATTGATGTCTTCACAATCATATTCTTTAGCACTTCCTTATCGGTTTGCTGGGAGAGTTTGAAGCTTACGCGAACTCTGGTTAAAACACCGCCGTAATTTTCCCCAGGACCAAGAGCGGGATTTAATTCGAAATTGACAATTTGGAGAAGATCATCTTTATAATGAGAGCGCAGTGCATGCTGAATATAGTCAAAGGTTAGCCACTCAGGTGCCGCTGCCATAGTGTTTTGTCGTAGTTTACTAGTTAGTGAATGTTTCGTCGTACATAGTGTGTGGCTGTTTTTATACGAGATCTCAATTCGTCTTTGTCAAGGTGATTCTCATTAGCAATCATTTAGTTGTTCCTTCTGACGTGCTTATCATTTATTTCTCACCGCTCGATAAACATTTGTTTTACTGAGCTTTTTGCTTGCTTTTTACTGGCTTGATCCCTTTTTTCTTTATGATATTTGTCAAAGGATTACTTGGGGTTTGGTAACACACTTGGCCGAAGTTGTTGACGTGTGCCTCCATTAAACATGTTAAAAAATAAAAAATCATTGCGAAGTCTCTTATCGTATTTTTCTGGTGAGTCGAGTATGGATAAGAAACTTCTATAGTTGTGCACACTTCACTGGATCGAAATTAATGAAAGAGAAATTCCAATCCACACTCCAAACAGAAACTTCGTGCTTTTCTAGTATACATAAGTTAATGTATTATATTATGTACTATAATATTTTGATTACTTTTATAATAATTTTATTATGCCTGGTGTCGTACGCTATTCTCGCTAGATATGTATATAGATAACAAGTGATGTGACACTATAGTTTTAGACAGCTTATTGTTAAATCTTAATGGATAGGTAGCAAAACGGTTGGGAAAGTTGCTTGCACAGACAGAAAGTGAGGTTAGAAACTAATAAAAACGGGATTTTCAAAGTGTGCATGGAATTGGATAGCAACTATATACTCGAGTTTATGATTGTTCTGAACCCTAGTAATAATTCTGAACCCTATCACTCAGTAAAGAGATGATTCACATGGAAGATAGATTCTGTATGACGTGTGCTCCCATACACAAGCCCTAAATGATTTGCGACAAAACGTATGATATATGTGTGAATTATATAGACTTCTACATTAGCTATTAAGATCGTGTGGCCCATTCCCATATCCACTGTGGGGTTACGACGGTACGACTAGTAAAATATGTTAATCTTAAGCACTGAATACCAGACAGAGCAGATAAATCACAATTGCGATTCGCAAACGTTGGCGGGAACAATTTTAGAGATATAAAAGACGCTTGTCTTGAGCTCTTGAGATTTATTCATAAAATTGAAGTACGCTAGCAAGGTTGCAGTTCATCATCATGTCAGTTACGGACTTAATCAGTGCTATTGAATCCATACCAAAATTTGTTGGCGAAAATGTCTCTGAAAGTTCCAAATTGCTTGATGCTCCAGATTGGCTAACCGAAGCGTATCTGTTGCGCGCTTTACAGAAATTTTACAACGACGAAAAATTAAAGATCACTGCGTTGGATGTGCGTCCTGCTCTTGGAAAAGGTGAAAATTTTGGTGGAGTTCTAACACGCCTTAAAGTGGACCTGAAGCGGGGCGATGGTTCTAGCGTAACGGGTCATTATATTGTAAAGACATCCTTTGAGGGCGATGAATTTGCCCGTAAAGCCATGGAACCTTATGATATATTTAATCGAGAAATGTCAATATATGAGCAAATCTTGCCCAAACTAAAGTCTCTTTTGGTAGAGATCAACGATGATGAGGAAATATTTGCCCAGACCATGATAGTCGACTACGATCGTTCGGCTCTGGTGTTTGAGGATTTGAACGCACGTGGCTTTGTGATGCCTAATCGTTTATTAGGACTGGACTTAAAGTTAGCTCGCATGGTATTAAGAAAGCTGGCCAAAATGCATGCCACTTCAGCTATGTTAAATGAGCGTGAAAATGGAGCCTTGGAGTCATACGATCGTGGCATGTTCAATCGCCACACAGATAACTATGCCCCTTGCTTTTTGGGCTTTTTAGCGGCAGCAAAACGTCGCGTTCTGGAATGGGCAGGTTATGAGAAATATGCAGCGAAGTTGGAAGCTCTGACGCCCGTTTATATGGAGTTAGGTAAACGCGTATTCGACGTTACTCCAGGTCACATTAACGTGCTGGCTCATGGTGATCTTTGGACAAACAACGTATTGGTGAAGTACGATGAGGTTACACAAGAGCCCTTGGATGTTATTATAATAGATTTTCAATATGCTGCCTGGGGATCACCTGCCATTGATTTGTTTTACTTCTTGAACTCTTCATTGGAGTGGGATTTGCATTTGAATCATCAGGAGGAGCTGATCCGCTACTATTTTGATATATTTTCTGCAACTTTGCGAAAACTTCGCTTTAATAGCGGTATTCCCAGTCTACATCGATTCCGTCAACAGATACTAACGAAGGAATTTTATGGTAAGTCCTTCTTACTCAACCTTCTATTTGTGTAAAATATTTTATTAATTAAATTTTTTATACATAGCCTACCACACCAGCTGTAGTATTTTTCCGGTTCATCGTAATGTGGAAACAGCAGATGCTGACTTTAATGCATTGATGCAAAACAATCAACGGGCCATAAACTTCAAAAACGCCTGTTATGCCAATCCCGTAACACAAGGTGTCCTTAAAGAACTTTTGCCATTTTATGAGCGAAAGGGTTTGCTTGATGCAAATCAGTGATCAGAAGTGTGATATTGTGATCAATTTTATTGAATTGCTAACAAGATATAACAATTTTTTAAATGTATACATATATAACTATAAACAAAAGAATCTACAAAATTAACATATATTTTTACAATTATTGTGCAGAACCGTTTGAACAGCAATACAGGATTTGCACTTTAAAGACCAATTAAAGAAATAATTAATTAAATAAAACTAGAAGGATCGCTTACTTCGGCCGAGCCGAAGTTTGAATACCCTTGCAATAAAACTTTGTAGATATGTTAAGAAGCATATAAATCTAAAAAAAATCAGAGGTTTTCAAGATATTCGATTAGAAAACAACAAAGTTATTAAGGAAAAAGCTTATTCCCGACCGATCTTTCGTATAGCAGATATATGATTTAGTCATCTGATCGGAAAGGTTTTGAGATATACAAAATGTCAGCTCTGTAGCTTTAAGGATCTCGGAAAAATCTTGGTGATCCAGACAGACAGACGGACTAAATAAACTCAGGTCAACCTTCTGATCAAGAATATGGATACATTATAGATTCGGATATGTTAACTTGTATGAGTTGCAAACTTCCAACCAAAATTAATATACCTTTTATGCAATGGTATAAATATTGAAAAAGAAGATAAGATTGTAAGATTGTCGAACTTTGCGTAATTCTTAATAGAAGGACGATGCTTGTTGAACTACAACAATTTGATTTGTTTAGCTATCTATTTTATAGAATATGGTACTTAAATTGATAATAGTAAGAAACTTTAATTAAATAAGCGCAATCGATTTAAAGATAACGGGTTAAATAAACATTGTTCAATGTAAACAAACACAATCGCAAAAGTTTGGTGGTAACAAAAAAAACACCAGCAAGCGTGACTTTTTGTTTTTCTATACCCTTACAGACAGTGAGTCAGTGAACTATTATGTAACGCTAGACGTAGTGGGTAGGGCTCTGAAAAAATCGTTGCTGGTGTCATTTGTTACTAATACAATGTGGGAAATTTAATTGATAGAACTTTTTACCGATTATAATAATAGCGTGAATTCGCTAGAGTATACAAGTTGCGGTATAAAGGTTTTTTTCTGTTTAATTATTATTTTAGTATGTTCCTTATCGTATAAACGCTTGGTAATTATTAAATAATGGCATGAGCTAGCAACTTTTACAGTTTTAAGCATAAAGAATTTAGTTACCACTGGACACACAGTTGTCTTGTAATGGTGACAATATTGTTTTTTTAAGAGAGGATTTCATCATCTTTTATTATCATCAAATATATCGCTCAAATTGGAATTGATTATAAACTTAATACAAAAATACCAGTTCGATCAGTCACAACTGATTATAATATATTTTTGTGTTTTATAGTTTTTATCTATTTTTACACGTGTATTAAACAAAATGTATGAGTTTTCAAATATAGTTGAATCTTTATGACAAAGCACATATCATCTCTCAATAAAGCTCTAGAAAGCTTGACAAAATTTTCTTTGTTTTCATAAAGTTACAGTTAGTTAAAAAGTTAGATTCCAAAGTCATTTGTACTAATTGATTTTAAAGACTCATAAGTCACAAAATTTTTTAAAATGATTGTTTTTAATAAGACAATTAAAATATTATTAAAATTTAGTGTAAGAGGAAAAAATCTAATTAGTTTTTAATTGAATTGCTTATAATTTTTCTTTTTACATTTTAGTAAAGACTTTATTTATTTTAAGTGCAATTCTTCAGTTTAATTTTCGAAATGCTCAAAATATCCTAGATGTAGCATGCGTGGCAACATTACTTTAACTTCCTCCTGAAATTCCTTATTATACTGCAACATCACACGTTTTTTGGGATCTATACAAATCTGACCTAAGTCCACAGATTCCTTGTGCATGGCAATAAGGAGGGGCATAAAACTAGTCAGCAGTATAAAATCTAAGATAAAATCAAGAAATAATTAAGAAGGAAATTACACAAGGTTTGTAGATTACTCACCATTATCTCTATTTTTAAAAAGTTGCCTACGGTATTCCAACAAATTGGGCATCTTTCCTTGATAACCAATTTTCTTTAATGTGTCTTCAAATATTTTAAAGTAAAAATAGATTAATTCATCTATTTTGTCCTTCCGTTGTTCAGCTCCAAATAACAAATAGACTGCATAGAGGAAATCATTGGTCATGGGTCCCACATAGCACATCTGGAAGTCTACCAACATACAATCTTCTAGGTTTCCAGTTGTTTTGTTGTTTCTATACATTATGTTTTTTCGATGAAAATCACCATGACATAGTACATAATATTTATCCGCTTGATAATTGGTGCGATACTCTTGCATAATATTTGCCCAGCGTTGTATTAAGTTTCCTTGCATTTTCTTAAAATATTTCTGATACTTTTTTAAACTCTCGATGGTACCCAGCATATCTATGAAATTACCTAAACCATCTTTGAGAAAGCCCTGTTCTAGGAAATTCGGCATTGCTGTAGTTAAATCGTATCGTATATCGTTTAATAGTTGAGGTTCCTCGTTAAGCACTTTGTAACTAACAGCATGCCATTTAGCAAGTTTTTTTAAGCCAATCTGTAACTCATTTTCATTAACGTCTCTATTACGAACTACCTGGAATTCCTTTTCCAGAAGATCTTCAAATATTATTATTTTTCGTGGATTTAAGCTATGATAGATGCATTTGGCGGAGAGAATTGTGTTATCTCCAGATTCTTGTAGAATTTTCTCAAATTTAGGTAGAATTTTGGTATACATGGCTATTTCTGTTTCAAAAACTTTCGATTCTTCGCCAATAAAATCTTTCTTTTCTCCCTCTTCTTCAGGCATTGTCTTTATAATAAGGGATTTAGTCTGCTTATTCCGTCCACTCTGATACTCTACCAGAGCTCGAAACATGAGACTGGCATAGTGATCACCCTGAACACTGGCTGGAGATATATGAATCCCCAGAACTCTGATATCACTTTCCTTCCCAATCCCACTCTTCAGCACTTTGGCAAAAAATTGATTGTCGAGCCAACTGGGAGCTTCTAACTCGTCTTTGTTGTATACCTCATTATTGTCTGTCATTATATCTTTTTATCTGTCTTTCTCTCTTTGTATTCAGATGTGCATATGACTGTGTCTTTAAGTTAACTGTATAGTTAACGACAGTTTTCGAGGTTTATATTTGATTTTGTTTGACTTAAATTACAGAAATTATGAAATAGATAATAGCTTTTCAGATTGATAATTATAATCATTCCATTCACAAGCACCCTTTAGTTATGATAAAGCTACAAATAGATGCCCAGAACTTTTAAAGAAAGCTCGATTAAACTTTCACAGCAAAATTACATGGCAGTTTCAATTAAACGAAATGACGGAAACAAATAGTAATGATCAATACAATGCTGATGAATCGGTGGCCGCTGAATGGCTAAATACGGAATTCATTAGAAAAGTTCTAAGCAAACATGAATATGAAGCAAACCGTTGGGAAAGTTGTTTGCACAGACAGAAAGTGAGGTTAGAAACTAATAAAAACGGGATTACAAAGTGTGCATGGAATTGGATAGCAACTATATACTCGAGTTTATGATTGTTCTGAACCCTAGTAATAATTCTGAACCCTATCACTCAGAAAAGAGATAATTCAGATGGAAGATACATTCTGTATGACGTAGGCTCCCAAACACAAGCCACATTAGATATTAAGATCGTGTGGCCCATTCCCATATCCACTGTGGGGTTAGGACGGTACGACTAATAAAATATGTTAATCTTAAGCACTGAATACCAGACAGAGCAGATAAATCACAATTGCGATTCGCAAACGTTGGCGGGAACAATTTTAGAGATATAAAAGACGCTTGTCTTGAGCTCTTGAGATTTATTCATTAAATTGAAGTACGCTAGTAGGGTTGCAGTTCATCATCATGTCAGTTACGGATTTAATCAGTGCTATTGAATCTATACCAAAATTTGGCTAGCCGAAGCGTATCTGTTGCGCGCTTTACAGAAATTTTACAATGACGAAAAATTAAAGATCATTGCGTTGGATGTACGTCCTGCTCTTGGAAAGGGTGAAAATTTTGGTGGAGTTCTAACCCGCCTTAAAGTGGACCTGAAGCGGGGCGATGGTTCTAGCGTAACGGGTCATTATATTGTAAAGACATCCTTTGATGGCGATGAATTTGCCCGTAAGAGTCATAAGTCACAAAATTTTTTAAAATGATTGTTTTTAATAAGACAATTAAAATGTTATTAAAATTTAGTGTAACAGGAAAAAATCTAATTAGTTTTCAATTTAATTGTTTAGAATTTTTCTTTTCACATTTTAGAAAGACTTTGTTTATTTTAAATGCAATTCTTCAGTTTAATTTTCGAATTGCTCAAAATATCCTAGATGTAGCATGCGTGGCAACATTACTTTAACTTCCTCCTGAAATTCTTTATTATACTGCAACATCACTCGTTTTTTGGGATCTATACAAATCTGACCTAAGTCCACAGATTCCTTGTGCATGGCAATAAGGAGGGGCATAAAACTCGTCAGCAGTATAAAATCTAAGAAAAAATCAAGAAATAATTAAGAAGGAATTTACACAAGGTTCGTAGATTACTCACCATTATCTCTATTTTGAAAAAGTTGCCTACGATATTCCAACAAATTGGGCATCTTTCCTTGATAACCAATTTTGTTTAATGTGTCTTCAAATATTTTAAAGTAAAAATAGATTAATTCATCTATTTTGTCCTTCCGTTGTTCAGCTCCAAATAACAAATAGACTGCATAGAGAAAATCATTGGTCATGGGTCCCACATAGCACATCTGGAAGTCTACCAACATACAATCTTCTAGGTTTCCAGTTGTTTTTTTGTTTCTATACATTATGTTTTTTCGATGAAAATCACCATGACATAGTACATAATATTTATCCGCTTGATAATTGGTGCGATACTCTTGCATAATATTTGCCCAGCGTTGTATTAAGTTTCCTTGCATTTTCTTAAAATATTTCTGATACTTTTTTAAACTCTCGATGGTACCCAGCATATCTATAAAATTTCCTAAACCATCTGTGAGAAAGCCTTGTTCTAGGAAATTCGGCATTGTTGTAGTTAAATCGTATCGAATTTCGTCTAATAGTTGGGGTTCCTCGTTAAGTACTTTGTAACTAACAGCATGCCATTTAGCAAGTTTTTTTAAGCCAATCTGTAACTCATTTTCATTAACGTCTCTATTACGAACTACCTGGAATTCCTTTTCCAGAAGATCTTCAAATATTATTATTTTTCGTGGATTTAAGCTATGATAGATGCATTTGGCGGAGAGAATTGTGTTATCTCCAGATTCTTGTAGAATTTTCTCAAATTTAGGTAGAATTTTGGTATACATGGCTATTTCTGTTTCAAAAACTTTCGATTCTTCGCCAATAAAATCTTTCTTTTCTCCCTCTTCTTCAGGCATTGTCTTTATAATAAGGGATTTAGTCTGCTTATTCCGTCCACTCTGATACTCTACCAGAGCTCGAAACATGAGACTGGCATAGTGATCACCCTGAACACTGGCTGGAGATATATGAATCCCCAGAACTCTGATATCACTTTCTTTCCCAATCCAACTCTTCAGCACTTTGGCAAAAAATTGATTGTCGAGCCAACTGGGAGCTTCTAACTCGTCTTTGTTGTATACCTCATTATTGTCTGTCATTATATCTTTTTATCTGTCTTTCTCTCTTTGTATTCAGATGTGCACATGACTGTGTCTTTAAGTTAACTGTATAGTTAACGACAGTTTTCGAGGTTTATATTTGATTTTGTTTGACTTAAATTACAGAAATTATGAAATAGAAAATAGCTTTTCAGATTGATAATTATAATCATTCCATTCACAAGCACCTTTTAGTTATGATAAAGCTACATATAGATGCCCACAGCTTTTAAAGAAAGCTTGATTAAATTGGTTGACCCGCATATATAAAGCTATAGTTGCTCAGTAACTTTTACAGCAAATTTACACGGCAGTTTCAATTAAACGAAATGACGGAAACAAATAGGAATGATCAATAAAATGCTGATGAATCGGTGGCCCCTGAATGGCTAAATACGGAATTCATTAGAAAAGTTCTAAGCAATCATGAAAATGAACCAAACCTTAAAGTGTTGGATCTGAAAATTTCACCTGATCGGTAATCACTATGCCAGACTTAGAATTTACAATCAAAATGTATTTACTGTACGTTTATTTTGAAATATTAGATGACTTTATGGGGTGCTTTTAATCCTAACCTGTAGTATATAAAAATGTCTTTTTGGAATATACAACATTTGGATCAAAAAACATACCTCATAGGTTTTTTTTATTTTTATTAATCTTTGTTATACTTTTTCATTTTACAATAAAATGTCTGATTGGGGAAGAATACTTGTATGTAGGGAACAGCTTCGAGGAAGTTTGTTAAGTATCGCAAATTGCTAAAAATGGATTTTAGCAATTATAAAAGTCTGCAAACAGAACCAAAAGATTTTCAGAAGTATAAATGTGGCTTAGTTGAATTGTTTTCCATTCTCGGCAATATTAATGATCTTGTGTATACCATCTGCATCTTAATAGGTTCCGAACAGTGATTAAATAAAAATATTTGGTAAGATATTTGAATTGGTAGCAATATCCGTCTGTCATTTTTAAAACCTTCAGTTTTAATCTATCTGAATATAACTTGGTACCATTTTAAAAACTCTTTGAATTTTCGATGCATTTTTTTATAAAGCTTTTTAGAAAAAGAAGACATTTACGGGTCCTTTCCATTGGGTAAAACGGAACATAAAAGTCATGGATATATATTTGAAACAAACTTGATATATGTAGATACTAGACGAATGGTGACACCAAATACTTATATACTTTAATGCACCCTTTTGCCCTATATATACAGGGTGTAAAAACATGTTCGTCTGGCTACTATATTTTTTCGGACAATAATTATCATAAATATTTAAACAATTGCTTTATACTGAAAATTAAATAATATAAGCTAAAACGTTTCAGCAAAATAGCATGCATTTGTTGCTACTAAAAGAACATATTTAGAATTGCTTTTTAAAGTTATTCTTGTTAAGTAACAGACATAAACAATAAGATTCAATGAACTTCTGTTAATAGTATTAGTTTTAATGCAGTTGCACAGTCTAAAATTAATTAAACCATGTTTCCCTATTTTGTATTATTTGGTTGTATGAAATCAATGGTTTTTTCTTATCTAATTAACAAAAAAATACCACGTAAGTATTTTTATATTTTAAGTAAGTTTATTTAGGTAACTGTGTTATTATGCTAAAATACAATACAAAGAATCAAACTCGATCGTCGTTATGATTATAATTTTCCTCGTTCGTCGTTCAATGTTAAGTTCTCGCCGTTCCCGCTCCAACTCTCCTTGTCGTTGCCACTGCTTTCCGTCGTTGCCAATCGTATCTTCGTCCATCGTTGCCATTTCAACAGAAATGGTTCTGGGCCACGGCTGCCAGATCCCATCCCACACATATAACGTTGCTTTGATGCTATTGCTATTTTTATAAAGAGTAAAAATTTTAGAGTGCACTACAGTTAAACAACGATATGACGAAACAATGAAATTGTTTTAATAATTCGTTTTGCGTTTTACTTTCAATACAGTATGGCAAACTTACATTTTCAAATGGGCTTGAATCGAAAACTACAATCTTAATTGCGAAAAACAAAACAAAAACTAAATAAAAAAACTATATTAGGAAAATTATTTTGTTGTACGAAATTAAAACTTTTGCTAATATATTTTTCCTGTAATTCTTAATTTCTACAAAAATTTATAGTTTATAAATTAATAAAATGATATTCTTACAAATTAGTTGCAAAGTTTTAACCAAAGCTTTAAAAAAAGCTCAATTGATTTGCTAGGCTGGACTATGTATAAGCTCTACTTAATTTGTTATTCCACACGCAGCACTTTTAGTTAAGCGGGATGACGCAAACAAGTAGCAATGATTTGAAGACACCTGAATAGCTTAACGAGGAATTAACTACATAAGTTCTTGGCAAACATGATGATGCCTCTATAATATCTAGTATTTTGATGGATTATAAAACAAAACAAGGAAATTTCTCCAAATCGCTTATAGTTAAAAAAAAATGCCCGAAGAGGACGGCAACTTGCTGAAAGGAACGCGTGACTTCGATACGGAAACCGTTATGAATAGTAAAAATAAATTCTTCTTGGGATAGGCGACAACAGCTAACTTTATGTACTCTGGTTTTAGTCTGGCTTATAGTCTACAACCAAGTAACATTACGCTACTCTAAGTGTATACGGAACATTTTAGAAATGCTTAATAATTAGAATGAGTTAACTAAATACAAACCGGATACCGAAAAGATTATTGTAAATTATCTAAAGAAATTAAAAGTTCTCATGTCAGAATGGTGTTGATTGGATGGATGTATACTTTCAAATTTGTACAAAATTGAATATGCTGAAATAGCTATAAGAACGGAGCTCTTCAAATAGTTACAAGTTTCAAGGTTAGGTCACAAATGTTACTGTTTATGAAAAAAAAATTCAAAGCTCTTCGTCTTCGCTTTTTTATTCCTATTGCATATTTCACAATAATATGAACAATTTTGAGAGAAAATTTGTTTGTTGGGGAAAGCTTTGATGAAAAGCTTTATAAAAAATTTGTTAAATAGCGAAAACTTGTTGACCGGCAATTTAGTTAACAATCAACATGACCGACGGCAAGAATAACAATAATCAATATAACGCTGATGAATTGGTGGCCCCTGAATGGCTAAATGCGGAGATTATTACGGAAGTTTTAAAAAAACATGAGAATGAACCAAAGTTAACAGTGCTGGATTTAAAAATCTCACCCGCAAGTGGAAAGAACGATCACTATGCCAGTGTGATGTTCCGTGCCTCAGTGACATATGAAACAGGGAAAGGAAAAGTCTCCAAATCTTTGGTTGTAAAAACAATGCCCGATGAGGATGGTCACAAAAAGGATTTGTTAAGTCAATCGCACATTTTTAAAACAGAAATTGGAATGTATAGTAAAGTGTTGCCAAAATTTGAAAGAATACTTCAGGATGTGGGGGATGACACCAAGCTTTATGTACCCTGCCTTTACTATAGTGTGCACCCACGACAAGTTCTGATATTCGATGACTTAGTTCCACTCGGTTATTCCGTAATGCGGGATCGGAAACCAACTATCGAGGAACTACAGTGCTCTCTGTCCAAGTTGGCCAAATGGCATGCAGTTAGTATCAAAGTTATGAACGAGCAACCAGAGTTATTGAAGGAATTCAAATATGGGTTAGTCGAAGTGCCCAATTTTTTTAAAGATCCCTTGATCAGTACGGGTATGGAAAACTTTATAGAAATGCTCAATGAGGAGCCCGATTTGATTAAGTACAAACCATATTTTGAGAAGATAAAATTGAATTATGTGGAACAGGTACAAAATATCATAGCAGAGTATCGGAAAAATCGCCGTGATGATACCTACTATGTTCTTAGTCATGGTGATTTCCATCTAAGGAATATGATGTTTAAGCATAACAAGGACACTGGAATCCTTGAAGATTGTATGCTCGTTGATTTTCAAGTTTCTAATTTGTGTCCTATCTCCGTTGACACTGTGTATTCTATATACATGTTAATGGGTCCCGAACAGCGATTAAATGATTGGGAGAGTCTTTTAAACTATTATTTTGCTGTTTTGTTGGAAACTTTGAAGAAAGTTAGTTATAAAGGAGTTTTCCCCACATCAAATGGATTTTGGAATCAAATTCATCGTGCAAAATATTATGGTATTTGTTTTATTGCTAATAGATGCTTAATCAAATTAATATAATTTTTACTTGATATTTACAGACTTTTTCCTGGTAACCACATTTTTACCAATGATGTGGGCTTTGAAGTCAAAAGACTTTCATATAGGGGATGTGTTTCAAAAACAAGAAAGCCGTCAAAAATGTTACCGAATTCCAGCACTTGTGGAGGATGTAAAAAGTTTATTAGCTCGTTTTGAGAAGCAAGGTTATTTTGATAATTTGTGATACTCTATAAATTAAAAACTATGTTGTGTAAATGATCTATAATCAAATTTTTTAAAAAATATTATTTTCCGAAATTTTAAATTTCTAGAATTAATAATTTGTTTTCTTTTTCAATTTCTTTATATTTAATTGACCTTGGCATTTGTAAAAGTGTAAATATTTCTGATCAGTATTTTATCCCTTCCCATAAGGGATGTGATCTCTAGAACAACTAAACTATGTAGAGCTATGAAATTTAAATGTAGACGTGTCTAAGGTTTGTTTCAAATATTGTTTCAAAAAAACCCAAATAACTTAAACTTGAAAATGTCTTTTAAATTTCTAGTTACTATTAATAAAGAGTAAATAAATTGAATCTACGGTTACAAAAAATGCATTATCTATAAAGATAGTGTTTTATAATGTGTTACAATTACATGGGTCTGTATCAAATAAAAAAGTATATACATTGCTTATTGTTTCTATTGTTGATAGATAGATCATTTATAAAACTCCCTGCCTACCTAAGCTTTCAACAGATAAAGTATCGTGTTAAAAAGGTTCAATTGTTATTTTGTAGTGCAGTCGTTCGCTTGATAACTCACATGATTGCCTTTTTCTTTTCCTTGTCTGATTAAGTTTTTTATTTCACCTATTTATTTTTATTCGCATAGTGGGAAAAATGGCACTGAGCTTTAGCTCTAAGCGTAAATACAATTTATTTTCAGAGCGTAAGCAGTACAGGCTACAATCGATATGATGGTGGATTAATGGATCGGTCTACTATATTAAATGCTCCCATTTGAACGATCGGAGAAGAATATAGTTTTACATAGAAATATCTCTATTGAGTTTAAGCACAGTCGGTTGACTACATTCTATTTATACCCTGTACCCATTGGGTAAAAGGGTATGTTAAAGTCGCTAAAATGTATGTAACAGGCAGAAGGAAGCATTTCCGACCCATAAAAATATATATATTCTTGATCAGCATCAACCGCCGAGTCGATTGAGAAATGTCCGTCTGTCCGTCCGTATAAACACGTGGATCTCAGAGACTACAAGAGCTAGAGCAACAAAATTTGGTGTCAACATTCGTGTAGTGTCTACGCATATCAAGTTTGTTTCAAATTTTTTCCACGCCCACTTCCGCCCCCGCAGTTAAGGATAAACAAATAACTAGATGTAAAGGTAGCGTATTTTTATTTGGGACACCCAATAATATGGCCAAAAGGTATCAGTTAAGATAGCATGCGTTCGTTGCTGCCGCTTGTGAGGAGAATTTTAGTTTGCACTACTTGGTACAGGGTATACTGAAAGTCGGCAGGGACGACTTACATGCTTCATTACATTACTACAGTTGGCAAAATAACAGAAATAATTTAAAACATTTTGTTCAATTTTCTTAGAAGTATTTTATTTCCTTAGAGAAGATTTTATAAGATTGACTACAAGTTTGATGCACTATTGAATCTTTTATTTATTTATAATATAGGAAACTTATGGTGGAAGAACAAAAACTATAATTTTTTTAATTACTCAAAATTAGCATTTTTCTCTGTTAAATTATTGAAGATAATCTTTCTCTTAGTAGGATTATTCTATTTATTTACTGCTCATAATTCTTTATAATTAAATACATGAAATTTATAAATATTTCTGATAAGAGAACTTATTAAGTGGACTACTAGTTTTACATATTGACATGTTAAGCTGTCAAATATTTTTAAAAGTTACCAGAGCTTTAAAAAAAGCTTGATAAATAA
Source organism: Drosophila neocordata (assembly GCA_018903615.1). Taxonomy (NCBI): domain Eukaryota; kingdom Metazoa; phylum Arthropoda; class Insecta; order Diptera; family Drosophilidae; genus Drosophila; species Drosophila neocordata. The sequence continues at coordinate 334,552 of JAEIGI010000002.1, forward strand.
AGCTTCAGTTGCTTATTAAATTCCACAGCAAGGGTACACGGCAGTTTTAGTTAAGCAAAATGACGGAAACAAGTAGCAACGATCTATACAACGCTGATGAATTGGTGGCCCCTAAATGGCTAAACGCGGAATTCATTAGAGAAGTTCTAAGCAAATATGAAAATGAACCAAACCTTAAAGTGTTGGATTTAAAAATTTCACCTGCAAGTGGCAAGGGTGATCACTATGCCAGTGTCATGTTTCGTACTTTAGCAGAATATAAAACAGAAAAGGGAAAATTCTCCAAATCGCTGATTGTTAAAACAATGCCCGAAGACGACGGACACAAAATGAATATGTTGAAAGAAACACACGTTTTCGAAACGGAAATCGAAATGTATAGTAAAGTGTTACCAAAATTTGAAGAAATTCTCCAAGAAGTTGGTGATAAGACGAAGCTTTATGTACCCTGCCTTTACTACAGTCTGCAGCCACGACGAGTTTTGATATTTGATGATTTAGTTCCACTTGGCTACTCGGTGATGCGCAATCGGGAACCAACAATCGAGGAGATACAGTGCTCCCATGATTAGCTCGGGCATGGAAAATTTTTTTGAATTGGTGAAGGAGCACCCTGTTTTGGCCAAATACAAAACTTATATCGAGAAGATTAAAGTAAATTATTTCAAGGAACTAGAACTTGTCATGGCAGAGTATCGAAACAATCGTCGTGACGATACTTACTATGTACTCTGTCATGGTGACTTTCATCTAAGAAATATGTTGTTCAAGCATAATAAGGACAATGGACTTTTCGAAGATTGTATGCTTGTGGATTTTCAAATTTGCAATTTGTGTCCCATAACCGTAGACACTGTATATGCCGTCTACATGTTATTGAGTGCTGAACAGCGATTAAATGATTGGGAAAGTCTTTTAAACTATTATTTTTCTGTTTTATTGGAAACTTTAAAGAAAATTGGCTATAAAGGCCCTTTTCCCACCTTAGACGGATTTTGGAATCAAATTCATCGATCAAAATATTATCGTAAGGCATATGATGTATTTATAATACCAGAATTTTATAATATCTAAATAATATTTACAGACTTTTTCCTGGTTTCCACAATATTGCCCATGGTATGGGCTATGAAGTCAAACAAAATTGATTTTGCTGAGGTCGCTGAAAACAATGAAGCTCGTCAAAAATTTTTCCAGATTGAAGGATATGTGAAAGATGTTTCCAATTTATTAAAACGATTTGAGGAACTAGGCTATTTTAATAATCTGTGAAAATGCTATTATTATGGTTTAAATAAATAATTTTGTTGTTACAACAGTTGTTACAGAATCAGCATTAAAAGAGATTCAGAGCAGAGAAAGGGTAACTTTCAAATAGTCGGAATGTTGTCCCAGTAATGGATGAACTAAACAGAGGTTTAGGTGAAGAGGGGTTAAGTCGAAATTAAACTGTTGCCACGTTGGCAGGGTTAAATTATACAAATCGCATTTTGTAAGTAAAAATATAATTTAGTATTCCCGTTAATTACTATTCGATTGATAATGAACAACAAACATTGTTGATAACAACAAAAACTACGTCCAATAAAGAGTTAATTATGAGATTTAAAATGTGTTAGGTTATCTTTTTGGTTTGAGTTCTTTAACTTAAGTGGGTTTAAATAAGTGGGTTTTCATTAACCGATAAACATTTTAATTTCACCAATTTATATACGATTGGATGAGAAAGCTTGTCATTCGCTTACCAGCTTGAGTAAAAAGCTTAAATGTTAAATAGTAAAAACTTATTGAAAAGCACTTCTGTTAGCGATTGACATGACAGAGAACAAAAAGAAAAACCAGCAGTTATTGTTATATTATTTATACTACGATTGAAAAGTAAATATTGAAAAAAGGGTACATTTGTTATAAAAGAGTTATAAAGATCCTTACATGGCTAAGTTAATTTTACAATCTACGCCTGTGAGTCCGTTTGTACAAATTGTCATTTAACAGCTTGCTGGGGTAGGCCCTCCTTCTAGTTTATATTTATAATCTTCTGTTAGATATTAATTGGTTTTAAAAAGTTGATTATTATTTTACTATTTAAGTGCTTTGACATTCCGAGATGGAGTTATATATATATATATATATATGCTTATCGAATCGACAAGAAGTACTCTCTATATTATATAATATTGGTTTGCTTAGTTCGCAAACTAACTTAGTGACTATTGATTGTAACCTGTACTGCTTTCGCTCTGAAATAAATTGTATTTAAGCTTAGAGCTAAAGCTCAGCGCCATTTTTCCCACTATACGAATAAAAATAAATAAGCAAAATAAAAAACTTAATCAGACATGGAAAAGAAAAAGCCAATCATGTGAGTTATCAAGCGAACGACTGCACTACAAAATAACAATTGAACCTTTTTTCAACGATTGCTTATCTGTTGGTAGGCAAGGTGTTTTATAAATGATCTATTTATCAACAATAGAAACAATAAGCAATGTATATACTTTTTTATTTGATACAGACCCATGTAATTGTAACACATTATAAAACATTATCTTTATAGATAATGCATTTTATGTAACCGTAGATCCAATTTATTTACTCTTTATTAATAGTAACTAAAAATTTAAAAGACATTTCCAAGATTAAGTTATTTGGGTTTGTTTGAAACAATATTTGAAACAAACCTTAGACACGTCTACATTTAAATTTCATAGCTCTACATAGTTTAGTTGTTCTAGAGATCACATCCCTTATGGGAAGGGATAAAATACTGATCAGAAATATTTACACTTTTACAAATGCCAAGGTCAATTAAATATAAAGAAATTGAAAAAGAAAACAAATTATTAATTCTAGAAATATTTTTAATAAGTTTGATTACAGATCACTTATACAACATAGGCTTTAATTTATAGAGTATCACAAATTATCAAAATAACCTTGCTTCTCAAAACGAGCTAATAAACTTTTTACATCCTCCACAAGTGCTGGAATTTGGTAACATTTTTGACGGCTTTCTTGTTTTTGAACCACATCCCCTATATAAAAGTCTTTTGACTTCATAGCCCACATCATTGGTAAAAGTGTGGTTACCAGGAAAAAGTCTGTAAATATCAAGTAAAAATAATATTAATTTGATTAAGCATCTATTGGCAATAAAACAAATACCATAATATTTTGCACGATGAATTTGATTCCAAAAGCCATTTGAAGTGGGGAAAACTCCTTTATAGCTAATTTTCTTCAAAGTTTCCAACATAACAGAAAAATAATAGTTTAAAAGACTCTCCCAATCATTTAATCGCTGTTCGGGACCCATTAACATGTATATGGCATATACAGTGTCAACGGAGATAGGACACAAATTAGAAATTTGAAAATCAACGAGCATACAATCTTCAAGGATTCCAGTGTCCTTATTATGCTTAAACATCATATTCCTTAGATGGAAGTCACCATGACTAAGCACATAGTAGGTATCATCACGGCGATTCTTCCGATATTCTGCTAGGATATTTTTTAACTGTTCCTCAAAATTCAACTTTATCTTCTCGAAATATGGTTTATATTTAATCAAATCGGGCTCCTCATTGAGCATTTCTATAAAGTTATCCATACCCGTACTGATAAAGGGATCTTCAAAAAAATTGGGGAACTCGATTAACCCATGTTTGAATTCCTCTAATAACTCTGGTTGCTCGTTAAGAACTTTCATGCTAACTGCATGCCATTTGGCCAACTTAGACAGAGAGCACTGTAGTTCCTCGATAGTTGGCTCTCGATCCCGCATTACGGAATAACCGAGTGGAACTAAGTCATCGAATATCAGAACTTGTCGTGGGTGCACACTATAGTAAAGGCAGGGTACATAAAGCTTGGTGTCATCCCCCACATCCTGAAGTATTTTTTCAAATTTTGGCAACACTTTACTATACATTCCAATTTCTGTTTTAAAAAGGTGCGATTGACTTAACATATCCTTTTTGTGACCATCCTCATTGGGCACTGTTTTTACAACCAAAGACTTGGAGACTTTTCCTTTCCCTGTTGCATATGTCACTGAGGCACGGAACATCACACTGGCATAGTGATCGTTCTTTCCACTTGCGGGTGAGATTTTTAGATCCAGTACGATTAGCTTTGGTTCATTCTCATGTTTTTTTAAAACTTCCGTAATAAACTCCGCATTTAGCCATTCAGGGGCCACCAATTCGTCAGCGTTGTATTGATCATTGTTATTCTTGCCGTCGGTCATGTTGATTATAAACTAAATTGCCTTCCAACAAGTTTTCGCTATTTAACAAATTTTTTATAAAGCTTTTCCCTACAAACAAATTTTCTCTCCAAATTGTTAATGTTATTGTGAAATATACACTAAGAATAAAAAAGCGGGGAAAGCCGAAGAGCTTTGAATTTTTTTTTTCATAATCAGTAACATTTTTGACATAACCTTAAAACTTGTAACGATTTGAAGAGCTTCGTTCTTATAGCTATTTCAGCATATTCAATTTTGTACAAATTTGAAAGTATACATCCATCCAATCAATAAGAGTGTCCTTATGCTTGAACACCATTCTGACATGAGAACTTTTAATTTCTTTAGATAATTTACAATAATCTTTTCGGTATCCGGTTTGTATTTAGTTAACTCATTCTAATTATTAAGCATTTCTAAAATGTTCTGTATACACTTAGAGTAGCGTAATGTTACTTGGTTGTAGACTATAAGCCAGACTAAAACCAGAGTACATAAAGTTAGCTGTTGTCGCCTATCCCAAGAAAAATTTATTTTTACTATTCATAACGGTTTCCGTATCGAAGTCACGCGTTCCTTTCAGCAAGTTGCCGTCCTCTTCGGGCATTTTTTTTTAACTATAAGCGATTTGGAGAAATTACCTTGTTTTGTTTTATAATCCATCAAAATACTAGATATTATAGAGGCATCATCACTTTTGGTTTTCTATCTTGTTTGCCAAGAACTTATGTAGTTAATTCCTCGTTAAGCTATTCAGGTGTCTTCAAATCATTGCTACTTGTTTCCGTCATCTCGCTTAACTAAAAGTGCTGCGTGTGGAATAACAAAGCAAGTAGAGCTTATACATAGTCCAGCCTAGCAAAACAATTGAGCTTTTTTTATACCCTGTACCCATAGGGTAAAAGGGTATATTAAAGTCGCTAAAATGTATGTACAGGCAGAAGGAAGCATTTCCGACCCCATAAAGTATATATTTTCTTGATCAGCATCAACAGCCGAGTCGATTGAGACATGTCCGTCTGTGCGTCCGACTGTCCGTCTGTCCGTCCGTCTGTCCGTCTGTCCGTCCGTCTGTCCGTCCGTCCGTATGAACACGTGGATCTCAGAGACTACAAGAGCTAGAGCAACCAAATTTGGTGTCAGCATTTGTGTAGTGGCTACGCAGATCAAGTTTGTTTTAAATTTTTTCCACGCCCACTTCCGCCCCCGCAATTTAGGAAAAACGAATAACTAGAGTTATATTTAAGGTAGCGTATTTTTATTTAACACACCCAATAATATGGCCAAAAGGTATCAGCTGATCAAATTGTGTTAAAATCGGACAGAAAATATCGAAGATATATCTATGTAAAATTTGTACTGAAATGCCCAGTGTGAGCGAGACAGCATGCGTTCGTTGCTGCCGCTTGTGTGGAAACTTTTAGTTTGAATTATTGGCGAATTTGAAGGAGTTTGCTTTTATAAAGTTTCTCTACTTGGTACAGGGTATACTCAAAGTCGGCAGGGACGACTTGCTTGCTCCATTTTTCTATTTTATTGGAAACTTTAAATAAAATTGGCTATAAAGGCGCTTTTCCCACCTTAAACGGATTTTGGAAACAAATTCATCGATCGAAATATTATGGTAAGGCTTTTGATGGAGTTAAAATACCACAATATTACAAGAACTGAATAATATTTACAGACTTTTTCCTGGTTTCCACATTATTACCAATGATGTGGGCTTTGAAGTCAAACGAATTTAATTTTACTGAAATAGCTCCTAATAACGATGCACGTCAAAAATGATACCAAATTCAAGGACACGTGGAAGATGTCACAAAATTATGAAGTCGATTTGAGAGATTAGGTTATTTTGATATTCTGCAAAAATAAATTTATTAGCTTTTATATAATTAAATCATTGTTTTCCAAAAGAATATATTATTTATTTATTAATTTGTGATAATTTATGTTTTATGGTTGTATACTTCCCCGATTTTTAAGTATAGTGCCAATTCAATAAATTGAAGGATTGATTTGGACACATGCATTAAAGAGCACAGAAGGATTTAGCTGTCTGTTTAAGCAATCGAAGTCAAGGAGATACATAAATTAATAATCAATCTGTCATGCTGTTAAAGACAGGATATTGAAATTTTTTCCCAAATAGTTGTCATCCCTCTATTATATATTAAACTAAATATATATTAAATACTAGAGACCCGGCAGACTTCGTACTGCCTCATCGATAAATTTTAAATTTGATATTCACAGACACACACTGTTAAAATACAGTCTGTTAATTAATTTAAATCTTTCTCATAAACTATATTTTTAGTTTTGTTTTGTGGTGCGTAAATAAACAAAGAAGACGGTTTTCCGACGCGCGAACACGCGACGTATAATTGTCCATGCGCGAAACAGGGAAACTCCAAGTTGATTCCACAAACTTCTAACGACTGTCCTTGCGATCTATTTATGGTCATCGCAAAGGCCAGACGTACTGGAATTTGTAAGCGTTTAAAATCGAAGTAAGTCTGTTGGAATCATCGGTATCCGCGGGATCAAGACATCCTCTTCTTTGTATTTTCCTTTTATGATTGTCGCCTCAATGACGTTATTCATCAGTCTTTTCACAGCCAGTCTTGTTCCATTGCATAGTCGAGGTTGATTAATGTTACGCAGCATGATGACAACTGATCCTACTTTTAACTGCAAATTGTGAGGTGGTAATCCAAGCAATTCCAGTGAATTTAAGAACTCAGTGGGATAGTTGATTACGTCATCCTGTTTCATTACGGTGTCGATTGATTTGAAGGAAACCAACTGTCCTGGAAGAAAATTCTGAATGGTCACATTAAGATCCTCGACATCTTTATTTTTCGCTGCTAATATTGCTCGTTCACCCAGCCAATTATGGTTATTGAACTTTTGCGCTATATCTGGGAAAACTCGCTGAATAAGCTCCAATTTTGAGTCTGTGATGTGACAGAGGTGTCCACTGCAACTTTATTATTTCCAACGTCTAACAATTGCTTCGCAAACAGATTTGCAGTTTCATCTTGTTGCAAAAATACTCGCATGTTAGTTGTTAAGTGGAGTGTCTTTACGTACTGCCACAAATTTGATGATTTTAGGCATGCATTTAGTTCATCAGCAACAGTTGATCGGGGAATAACTGGAAGAGTCTGACGAAAATCACCTGACAACAGAATCATGGCCCCACCGAAAATATTTTGGTTGTCACGAAGATCTTTCAACGTTCTGTCTAGTGCCTCCAGTGACCTCTTATGGGCCATTGTGCATTCATCCCAAACAATCAATTTGCATACCTGTAGGATCTTGGCCATTGCGCTATTTTTGGCAATGTTGCAAATTGGTGTTTCGGTGATTTGCATGTTTAGTGGTAATTTCAAGGCAGAATGTGCAGTTCGCCCGCATTCTAGCAGAGTTGCAGCTATTCCAGATGAAGCCAACGCTAGAGCAACATCATTTCGCGATCTGATTCTCGCCAAAAGCAATGAAATTAAAACGTTTTTCCGGTTTCTCCGGGAGCATCAAGGAAATAAATTCCACCAGATCCACTGTTCACAGCTTCTATCAAAGTGTCGTACCCAATTCTTGGTTATTGAACTTTTGCGCTATATCTGGGAAAACTCGCTGAATTTTGAGTCTTTGATGTGACAGAAATCTGTAGGTAATGTGATGAATCCGGTCGAGGTGTAAGAGTCTGACGAAAATCACCTGACAACAGAATCATGGCCCCACCGAAAATATTTTGGTTGTCACGAAGAAAAATGCTGTTTTGAGGATTTTCCCGGCAGTTATTCGAATTTTTCTCACCTTTTAAAACTTCCCTAGACCTCCACGAATAATTCAAAACCAAGAATAGATAAATCCGTTCAGCCGTTCTCGAGTTTTGGCGAGACTAACGAACAGCAACTTATTTTTATATATATAGAGATATGTTATATATAATAAATATATATAACAAAATAAAAAACTAGAAGGATGGGCTAACTTCGACCGCTCCGAAGTTCGAATAGCTTTACAAACTTCCCTTTTATACCCTGTACCCATAGGGTAAAAGGGTATATTAAAGTCGCTTAAATGTATGTAACACGCAGGAGAAAACATTTCTGACCCATTAATATATATAGACCCTTGATCTGTATCAAGCCAATTGAAAATGAGTTTGAATTCGTTTGTTTTTCCATTTATTTGTGAGTGACCAATACACTGTGAAGTCGGCAGGACTTTATCTTAAATTCACATTAAAAGCTATGAATTTTTAAATTTTCACTTAAACCAATGTAATGCAAAAAAAAAGAAATTAATTACTAATTAACAGTTCGGCAATGCCAAGGTTAGCTTCTCAAGTATTTTTCAATATTTCATCAAAAATATATTACATTGGCAAATTCAATTTGAGTGTAGGATAAAGCTTTGGCAAAAAGCTTGATAAGAAGTTTGTTAAATAGCAAACACTTGATGAAAGCCACTTCAGTTACCAATCGACATGGCAGAGAACAACACTAACGACGATCAGTTTAACGCTGATGAATTGGTGGCTCCTGAGTGGCTGAATACGGAATTCATTACAAAAGTGTTAAGCAAATATGAGAATGAACCAAAGTTAATCGTACTGGATCTGAAAATCTCACCCGCAAGTGGAAAAAATGACCACTATGCCAGTGTAATGTTTCGTGCCTCTGTGCAATACGAAACTCAAAAAGGAAAATTCTCCAAATCGCTGATTGTCAAAACAATGCCCGAAGAGGACGGTCATAAGAAGGACATGTTAAATGAGTCACACCTTTTTGAAACGGAAATCGGCATGTATAGTGAAGTTTTACCTAAATTTGAGAAAATACTTCAGGGTGTGGGGGACAACACCAAGCTTTATGTGCCTTGCCTTTACTGCAGTATGCACCCACGACAAGTCTTGATATTCGATGATTTAGTTCCACTGGGCTATTCCGTGATGCGGGATCGGAATGCAACAATTGAGGAGCTACAGTCTTCCCTGCTTAAGTTGGCCAAATGCCATGCACTTAGCATGAAAGTCCTCAACGAACAACCGGAGACTTTAAAAAAATTCAAATATGGATTATTCGAAACTCCCAATATTTTGAAGGATCCAATTATCACATCCGGCATGGCTAACTTTGTAGAAATGCTCAACAGGCAACCTGATTTGGCCAAATACAAACCCTACTTCGATAAGATTAAAGTCAATTATATGGAGCAGCTTAAACTTTATATGACAGAGTATCGAAACAATCCTTCTAAGGATACTTACTTTGCACTTAGCCATGGTGATTTCCATTTAAGGAATATGATGTTTAAGCATAATAAGGAGTCTGGAATCCTCGAAGATTGCATGCTCGTGGATTTTCAAGGTTGCAATTTGTGTCCCGTAACTGTTGATCTTATATATGCTATCTACATGTTGTTGGGTCCCGAAGAACGTCAAAACGATTGGAAGGATCTTTTAAACTATTATTTTTCTGTTTTGTTGGAAACTTTAAAGAAAATTGGATATAAAGGAGTCTTTCCTACGTCTAATGGCTTTTGGGAACAAATTCACCGTGGAAGATATTATGGTATGGTATTGTTTTTATTGGATATAGCTTTCATAACATTTAAATTATATTTACAGACTTTTTCCTGGTTTGCGGGTTCTTACCAATGATGTGGGCTATGAAGACAAAATGTGTGGACATAACTGAAGTGGTCCAAAGTAATGAGGCTCGTCAGAAATGTTACCATATTCAAGGATATTTGGAGGAAATAAGGAACTTGTTTGCTAGATTTGAGAGGCTAGGTTATTTTAATAACCTTTAAAAAGATATTAGTTAATATTATCAACAAACCAAATTTTTGTCTTAGTATAAATAAACACTAACTTCAAAAGTAACTGGGCTTTTTATACCCTGTACCCATAGGGTAAAAGGGTATATTAAAGTCGCTAAAATGTATGTAACAGGCAGAAGGAAGCATTTCCGACCCTATAAAGTATATATATTCTTGATCAGCATCAACAGCCGAGTTGATTGAGGCATGTCCGTCTGTCCGTCTGTCCGTCCGTCCGTCTGTCCGTCCGTCCGTCTGTCCGTCCGTCCGTATGAACACGTGGATCTCGGAGACTACAAGACCTAGAGCAACCATGTCAGCATTCGTGTAGTGTCTACGCAGATCAAGTTTGTTTCAAATTTTTGCCACGCCCACTTCCGCCCCCGCAATTTAGGAAAAACGAATAACTAGAGTAAAATTAAAGGTAGCTTATTCTTATTTAGCACACCTAATAATATGGCCAAAAGGTATCAGCTGACCAAATTTTGTTAAAATCGGACAAGAAATATCGGAGATATATCTGTGTACAATTTGTACTGAAATGCCCAGTGCGACATTGCGTAGTAAGTGTGAGCGAGATAGCATGCGTTCGTTGCTGCCGCTTGTAAGGAGAATTTTAGTTTGAACTGATGGCAAATTTTAAGGAGTTTGATTTAATAAAGTTCCTCTACTTGGTACAGGGTATAGTCAAAGTCGGCAGGGACGACTTGCTTGCTTCATTCTTAATATGTTTAATGATTAGTTTAAATTGAACACCAAAATGCTTTTAAGCTACTTTAGATAAAGTCATAAACCATGAATCCAATTTACAAAAATAATTGTAAAATATTTCAGAAGATTTCAGACATTAAAAAAAGCGTTTTCAATCCTATGTTACTATACCTTGGATTAACATCAATAACTCAGTCAAACTAGCCATATTCGTTTATCTATTTGTTTGCTGTTTTTAAACCTTAGATTTTAAGCTAAGTAGATAAAAAGCGGTAAGTAGGATATTAAGAATTGTAGGAACCTGGATAAAACCAAATTATTGTGTGTTTTTTCTTACTGTACCCTATACCCATAGGGTAAAAGAGTTAAAGTGGGTAAAGTATGTATAACAGGCCATTTCCGATCCCACAAAGTATATAAAATCATGATCAATATCAACAGCCGGGTCGGTTTAACAAACAGAAACTATATTAGGCAGCGGTAACAAATTAAAGTTTCATTTTTTTACCGCGCGTATTTTTACTACCGCTCTCATAAACGAATAACTTGAGCTCTTAAAATAAGCAAATTATTAATCTAAAACTATTATTCTGGCCGATCGTTCCTATGGAAACTATATGATTTAGTGAACCGATTCTGATAAAACTTGATAGATATATTATAAAGTGTATAAAACTGGCAAATGCTATCGATCGTTCCTATGGGAGCTATATGATATGGTCCAACCGATGACTTGTTGAATATGTTAAGAAGTATTATTCCGACTTTAATGAAACTTGGTGGATATGTTAAGGAGTATTAAAATATACTGACTTTCGTGATATTTCATTGGAAAAGATCAACGCTATTGAGGTTAAAGCTTATTCACGACCGATCGTTTCTATGGGAGCTATATAATATAGTCATTCATATGGTATGATTCCGAGATATACAATGCCTGCAGCAAAAAGAAGCCCAGGTGCTTTGTAGCTTTAAGGGTCTCGGAGGAGATTGCGTTGATCCAGACGGACGGACAGTCAGATAGACAGACAGATGGACAGACGGACTTACGGACAGACGGACAAGGCTTTATCAATTTAGCTCGTCGTCCTGATCAGGAATATATTGATGATGCTTCCTTCTATGTGTTTTTCTTCTGATCAAAATTAATATACCTTTTTTGCAAAGGTATAAATAAAAGCAGCTGGCTATTTTTGTAGAATTGTCACAATGGATATTGAAAATATGTTTCTTCACCAATCTAAGTATGAAGGTTTTGTACTTAAATGCCAAGTGCAGCACTGACTGATAAGATTAAATGAGATAACAGGCTTCGTTGCTGAGGCATGTAAGCAGAGTTTTATTTTGAAAGATAATTAACTCTTTGAAAAACCATTTTTCAATTTTCTATTTAACTCAGTTTATATTATATAATTAAATAGCATCTTCATTAATTTTATACACTTTCAAAGTTTATTAAATAAATTTCCTCAAAGACTTTAGAATAAAAATCAATGATTGATTATGCTGCTAAGCCTATATGAAAGAATCCTTTTCATTTAGGTATATTTGTCGACAATCTGATTACTTAGCAGATAATTAACGAATTGAGTAGGTTGATAACACATAATATGGGGATTTTTGTCGTTTCATTTTTATTTCACATGAAAATACACAGTTGCGGCAGAAATTTTTTAATCACTAGAAAGCTTATGCAAAAAGCTTGATAACAAGACTGTTGAATATCGAAAACTAGTTAAAAGAGCCTTTTACTTAACAAAACTTTATAAGGATGAGTAGAAAACTATATAAAGATGAACAGATGAATGTGAAAAATATATTTTATGGCAATATATTATGAATATCAATGTAAATTATTTCAAATAGCAAAGAGTTATTGAGGCGGATTATCGGAACACGGATCGGATCGTGAGAATACTCTAACATAGTAACACTCTTCTTAGGAATATTTTGTTTATCCATAGTAACAATCCTCGAGAATTGCATGCTAGTTGACTTTTAACTGTTAATAATATATATCCTATCTTCTTGATTGCAAAACCATTGCGAAATTTCTTTAACTGTTATTTTTATACCCTGTACTCATATAGTAAGAGGGTATATTAAAGGAGAATATCCTATCTCATAAAAGTTTTAGCTTCTTTATTTGTATCAATAGCTGAGTCGATTGAGTACTTCTGTCCGTCTGGATGAAGACTGGGATCTCTGAGAGTATAAGAACTAGAGCTTCCAAATTTGGTATCACAGACAAAGTTTGTTTTAAATGTCTCTCCACGAAATATATTTCCATAATGAGTTAATAATAATAAATAGCCTTTGGAGATAATTTACTTTCAAATCGACGGCAAATTCGAAAGCATTTGATTTCAAGAAGTTCCCCTACTTAGTACAGGGTATATTAAAAATCGGCAGGGGCGGCTTGCTTGTTTCATTTTTATTATGTAAGAAACTTTTATGACAATTGGTTGCACATTACAAGGTCAATGCACTTTAGAGATTGTGTTAGTGATACTTTTCTGGTTTCGTCTATCATGTAAAATGAAAAAATTGGTTCTTAAAATTTGTATCACATTTTAAAGATGTAAAACAAATATTTGGGTATTTCGCCTAAGCTATTTTAAGAACAAAAATATGCTTAATTTCATTTGCATTATTGGTGGTTTATGTCGGGTGCTTGGATATTTATTGTTTGAACAAAACTATATGCAATGGGAAGAAGTTTAAGTTTAACATTCTAAAAGAATTTAGTAACCCATACTAAAAGCAATTCTTCCCATTGCAGGCAGTTTTGTTCAAACATTAAATTTCCAAGCACACGAAATAAACAAGCAATAATACAAATGAAATTAAAAGCTTTACCAAAAAGCTCGATAACAAGTTTGTTAAATAGCGAAATTTGGTTGACAAACACTTTAGTTAACAATTAACATGGCAGAGAACAAGAATAACGACGATCAGTTTAACGCTGATGAATTGGTGGCGCCTGGATGGCTGAATGCGGAATTTATTACAAAAGTTTTAGGCAAACATGAAAACGAGCCAACGTTAAAAGTGCTGAATCTTATAATTTCACCTGCTAGCGCCAGGGGTGATCATTATGCCAGTGTAATGTTCCGTACCTCAGTGGAATATGAAACGGAAAAGGGAAAATTCTCCAAATCGCTGATTGTTAAAACAATGCCCGAAGAGGACGGTCATAAGAAGGATATGTTAAACGAGTCACACCTTTTTGAAACGGAAATTGGCATGTATAGTGAAGTTTTACCCAAATTTGAGAAAATACTTCAGGATGTGGGGGACAACACCAAGCTTTATGTACCCTGCATTTACTATAGTGTGCAACCCCGAAGAGTTCTTATATTTGATGACTTAGTCCCACTAGGCTACTCGGTAGTGCGAGGCCGGGAACCAACGATCGAGGAGCTACAGTCATCTCTGTCCAAGTTAGCCAAATGGCATGCTGTTAGTATGAAAGTGCAAAATGAGCATCCAGATTATTTGAAACAATACAAATATGGTTTAGTCGAAATGCCCACTTTAATAAGTGACCCCATGGTCACTTCGGGTGTGGATAACTTCTTAAAAATGCTAAACGAACAGCCTGATTTGATCAAATACAAACCCTACTTTGAGAAGATTAAAGTCAATTATATGGAACAGTTTAAAGCTGTCATGACAGAATATCGAAACAATCGTCGTGAAGATAGTTACTATGTTCTCAGTCATGGGGACTTTCATGTAAGAAACATGTTGTTTAAGCACAGTAAGGAGACAGGCATCCTGGAAGATTGCATGCTTGTGGACTTTCAAATTTGTAATCTGTGCCCTGTAACTGTTGATCTTGTTTATGCTATTTATATGTTATTTGGTCCCGAACAACGTCTAAACGATTGGGAGGATCTTTTAAACTATTATTTTTCGATTTTGCTGGAAACATTGAAAAGAATCGGCTATACAGGAAAGTTTCCCAATTCAAATGGTTTTTGGGATCAAATTCATCGTGCTAAATATTTTGGTATGTAATTGTTTTTATGGAATATACTTTTTACGTTATTATAACGTTTTATATTACAGCCTTTTTCCTAGTTTCCTCCTTCTTGCCCATGATGTGGGCTTTGAAGTCAAATACCGTGGACTTTGCTGAAATTGCTCAAAATAACGATGTTCGTGAGAAATGTTTACTAATTCAAGGATATTTGGAAGATATTAAGCATTTGTTACTTCGATTTGAGAAGCTGGGTTATTTTAATAATTTGTAAGGATAAGGAATAAAAATCATAAATAGAAGAAAAAGCATTAGTTGACTTTTCTTGAGCTATAATATATTCTTAAAAGTATATTTTATTATTATTTTTTCGTGCTTTCAACGAATTTAATTTTTTTATTTGTTGTTAAATAGTTTAAGATTTATATAATTTAGAAGGAAACTGAAACTATTGAAAAAAATCTTTCTCTAATCAACCAACAGATAGCTAAAATATAATTGTGCAACTGTATCAGAGATAGAGCTTACACAAAAAGCTCGGTAAAAAATTGGGGGAAGAGCGATATCTAGTTAAAAGGCACTTTAGTTTCTAAACAATATAACAGAGAACAAGAACAATAACTTTGCTCAGTTAAACGCTAATGAATAAGAATAATTTAAGAAGTTCTTAGGAAATAAAAAATTATTAGATTATTAAATTTACTTTTAAATCGGCGGCAAATTCGAAATTGATTTCAAGAAGTTGCCCTACGTAGTACAGGGTATATTAAAAGTCGGCAGGGGCGGCTTGCAATCTCCTCCGAGACCCTTAAAGCTACAGAGCTGAAATATTGCACCTAGGCTTCTTTTTGCTGCAGGCATTGTATATCTCGGAATCATTCCGATCGGATGACTATATCATATAGCTCCAATAGGAACGATCGGTCGTGAATATGCTTTAACCTCAATAATTTTGTTGTTTTCCAACGAAATATTACGAAAGCCGGTTTTTGTAAGTTTTATATACTTCTTAACATTTCTTTTTGCTGCAGGCATTGTATATCTCGGAATCATTCCGATCGGATGACTATATCATATAGCTCCAATAGGAACGATCGGTCGTGAATATGCTTTAACCTCAATAATTTTGTTGTTTTCCAACGAAATATTACGAAAGCCGGTTTTTGTAAGTTTTATATACTTCTTAACATTTCCAAAAAGCTTCATCAAAATCGGTTGACTATATCATATAGCTCCCATAGGAACGATCGGTCATGAATATGGATTTCGAGCAATAACTTGGTTGTTGTAAAAGCGATTATCACTAAATTTAGTATTTATAAGTTTTATATACTTTCTAACATATCTGGAAAGTTTTATCAGAATCGGGGCACTATATCATATAGCTCCTATAGGAACGATCGGCCAAAAATTGGTTTTAGATAAAAATATTTCTTACTCGTAAGTTTTTTGGAGCCACGGGCATGATTAGTTTTATATACTTTCTTATAATTCTGGTTATTTATATGTAATTGAAAAAGACAGTTTGCAAAGGTATCCGAACTTCGGCGTGGCCGAAGTTAGCCCATCCTTCTAGTTATTATGTAAGAAACTTTTATGAGAATTGGTTGCACACACAAGGTCAATGCACTTAGGGATAACTTAATCAAACGAAATATTATGTAGAGATTATTTTAGATTATTTTATATAGCGTCATGTTTTTGGAAAAATCAGACTAGTATTTACAGACTTTTTCTGGTTTCATCTATCATGTAAAATCAAAAAATTGGTTCTTAGAATTTGTATCATATTTAAAAGATGTAAAACAAATATTTGGTTAATTCGAAAGCCTAAGTTATTTTAAGAACAAAAATATGCTTAATTTCATTTGCATTATTGCTTGTTTATTTCACGTGCTTGTATATTTATTGTTTGAACAAAACTATATGCAATGGAAATTTAGTATCCCATACTAAAAGAATTTAGTATACCATACTAAAATGTATGTAACAGGCAGAAGGAAGCATTTCCGACCCATAAAAATATATATATTCTTGATCAGCATCAACCGCCGAGTCGATTGAGAAATGTCCGTCTGTCCGTCCGTATAAACACGTGGATCTTGGAGACTACAAGAGCTAGAGCAACAAAATTTGGTGTCAACATTCGTGTAGTGTCTACGCATATCAAGTTTGTTTGAAATTTTTTCCACGCCCACTTCCGCCCCCGCAATTAAGGAAAAACGAATAATTAGATGTAAAAGTAGCGTATTTTTATTTGGCACACCCAATAATATGGCCAAAAGGTATCAGCTAAGATAGCATGCGTTTGTTGCTGCCGCTTGTGAGGAGAATTTTAGTTTGCACTACTTGGTACAGGGTATACTCAAAGTCGGCAGGGACGACTTGCATGCTTCATTACATTACTAAAGTTGACATAATAACAGAAATAATTTAAAACATTTTGTTCAATTTACTTAGAAGTATTTTATTTCCTTAAAGAAGGTTCTATAAGATTGACTACAAGTTTGAAGTACTATTGAATCTTTTATTTATTTTTTATATAAAGAACTTATGGTGGAAGCTCAAAAAGTATAATTTTTTTAATTACTCAAAATAAGCATTTTTCTCTGTTAAATTAGTAGGATTATTCTATTTATTTACTGCTCATAGTTCTTTATAATTAAATACATGAAATTTATAAAAATTTCTGATAAGTGAACTTATTAAATGGACTACTAGTTTTACATATTGATATGTTAAGCTGTCAAATATTTTTAAAAGTTACCAGAGCTTTAAAAAAAGCTTGATAAATAGACTCGACTATATAAAGCTTCAGTTGCTTATTAAATTCACGGCAAGTGTACACGGCAGTTTTAGTTAAACAAAATGACGGAAACAAGTAACAACGATCTATACAACGCTGATGAATTGGTGGCCCCTAAATGGCTAAACGCGGAATTCATTAGAGAAGTTCTAAGCAAATATGAAAATGAACCGAACCTTAAAGTGTTGGATTTAAAAATTTCACCTGCAAGTGGCAAGGGTGATCACTATGCCAGTGTCATGTTTCGTACTTTAGCAGAATATAAAACCGAAAAGGGAAAATTCTCCAAATCGCTGATTGTTAAAACAATGCCCGAAGACGACGGACACAAAATGAATATGTTGAAGGAAACACACGTTTTTGAAACGGAAATCGGAATGTATAGTAAAGTGTTACCAAAATTTGAAGAAATTCTCCAAGAAGTTGGTGATAAAACGAAGCTTTTTGTACCCTGCCTTTACTACAGTCTGCAGCCACGACGAATTCTGATTTTTGATGATTTAATTCCACTTGGCTACACGGTGATGCGCAATCGGGAACCAACAATCGAGGAGATACAGTGCTCTTTAACAAAATTGGCTAAATGGCATGCAGTTAGCATGAAAGTTCTTAATGAACAACCAGATTTTTTAAAAGAATTCAAATATGGTTTAACCGAAATGCCCAATGTTCTAACTGATCCCATGCTTAGCTCGGGCATGGAAAATTTTTTTGAATTGGTGAACGAGCACCCGGATTTGATCAAATACAAAACTTATATTGAGAAGATTAAAGTAAATTATTTCGAGGAACTAGAACTTGTCATGGCAGAGTATCGAAACAATCGTCGTGACGATACTTACTATGTACTATCTCATGGGGACTTCCATCTAAGGAATATGTTGTTCAAGCATAATAAGGACAATGGACTCATCGAAGATTGCATGCTTGTGGATTTTCAAATTTGCAATTTGTGTCCCATAACCGTAGACACTGTATATGCCGTCTACATGTTATTGAGTGCTGAACAGCGATTAAATGATTGGGAAAGTCTTTTAAACTATTATTTTTCTGTTTTATTGGAAACTTTAAAGAAAATTGGTTATAAAGGCCCTTTTCCCACCTTAAACGGATTTTGGAAACAAATTCATCGATCGAAATATTATCGTAAGGCATTTGATGTATTTATAATACCAGAATTTTATAATATCTAAATAATATTTACAGACTTTTTCCTGGTTTCCACAATATTGCCCATGGTATGGGCCATGAAGTCAAACAAAATTGATTTTGCTGAGGTCGCTGAAAACAATGAAGCTCGTCAAAAATTTTTCCAGATTGAAGGATATGTGAAAGATGTTACCAATTTATTAAAACGATTTGAGGAACTAGGCTATTTTAATAATCTGTGAAAATGCTATTATTATGGTTTAAATAAATAATTTTGTTGTTACAACAGTTGTTACAGAATCAGCATTAAAAGAGATTCAGAGCAGAGAAAGGGTAACTTTCAAATAGTCGGAATGTTGTCCCAGTAATGGATGAACTAAACAGAGGTTTAGGTGAAGAGGGGTTAAGTCGAAATTAAACTGTTGCCACGTTGGCAGGGTTAAATTATACAAATCGCATTTTGTAAGTAAAAATATAATTTAGTATTCCCGTTAATTACTATTCGATTGATAATGAACAACAAACATTGTTGATAACAACAAAAACTACGTCCAATAAAGAGTTAATTATGAGATTTAAAATGTGTTAGGTTATCTTTTTGGTTTGAGTTCTTTAACTTAAGTGGGTTTAAATAAGTGGGTTTTCATTAACCGATAAACATTTTAATTTCACCAATTTATATACGATTGGATGAGAAAGCTTGTCATTCGCTTACCAGCTTGAGTAAAAAGCTTAAATGTTAAATAGTAAAAACTTATTGAAAAGCACTTCTGTTAGCGATTGACATGACAGAGAACAAAAAGAAAAACCAGCAGTTATTGTTATATTATTTATACTACGATTGAAAAGTAAATATTGAAAAAAGGGTACATTTGTTATAAAAGAGTTATAAAGATCCTTACATGGCTAAGTTAATTTTACAATCTACGCCTGTGAGTCCGTTTGTACAAATTGTCATTTAACAGCTTGCTGGGGTAGGCCCTCCTTCTAGTTTATATTTATAATCTTCTGTTATATTCCTGTCATGACAGAATATCGAAACAATCGTCGTGAAGATAGTTACTATGTTCTCAGTCATGGGGACTTTCATGTAAGAAACATGTTGTTTAAGCACAGTAAGGAGACAGGCATCCTGGAAGATTGCATGCTTGTGGACTTTCAAATTTGTAATCTGTGCCCTGTAACTGTTGATCTTGTTTATGCTATTTATATGTTATTTGGTCCCGAACAACGTCTAAACGATTGGGAGGATCTTTTAAACTATTATTTTTCGATTTTGCTGGAAACATTGAAAAGAATTGGCTATACAGGAGAGTTTCCCAATTCAAATGGCTTTTGGGATCAAATTCATCGTGCTAAATATTTTGGTATGTTATTGTTTTTATGGAATATACTTTTTACGTTATTATAACCTTTTATATTACAGCCTTTTTCCTAGTTTCCTCCTTCTTGCCCATGATGTGGGCTTTGAAGTCAAACATCGTGGACTTTGCTGAAATGGTTCAAAATAACGACGTTCGTCAGAAATGTTTTCTAATTCAAGGATATTTGGAAGATATTAAGCATTTGTTACTTCGATTTGAGAAGCTGGGTTATTTTAATAATTTGTAAGGATAAGGAATAAAAATCATAAACCCTTTCAAATAAGAAAATAGAAAAATAGTTTAAGCTTTATATAATTTAGAAGGAGGCACTGAAACTATTGTAAAAAACCTTTTTCTAATCAACCAACAGATAGCTAAAATATAATTGTGTAACTGTATTAGAGATAAAGCTTACAGCTCGGTAGAAAATTGGGGAAAGAGCGATATCTAGTTAAAAGGCACTTTAGTTTCTAAACAATATAACAGAGAACAAAAACAATAACTTTGATCAGTTAAACGCTAATGAATAAGAAAGAAGTGAAGAAGTTCTTAGAAATTAAAAAATGATTGGATTTAAGTCTCGTCTCACATTAGATTTATAACAATATGCTAAAGTTTCATTGCCCAACAGAGAAACTACAAATAATCCCGTATAATAGTCTTAATTTTCGTTTTGTTATGAATCCAATAGCTTCAAAGCTCGAAGAAGAGTGTGTCTGTGTCTAAACACTTTCTATTTCACAATAATTTCTATAATTTAGGCAGAACGAATTGAATATGGGACAAAGCTTTAGCCAAAAAGCTCCATATGAATATAGTTATGTAGCAGAAACTCTTTTAAAAGCTTTTCAGTAAACAATCAACATGGCAGAGAATAAGACCGATCTGTTTAATGCGGATGAACTTGATGCCCCCGAATGGCTCAATGTGGAATTTATCACAGAAGTTCTAAGCGAATATGAAAATGAACCAAAGTTAAAAGTGCTCGAAATGAAAACCTCACCAGCAACTGCCAAGGGTGACCATTATGCTAGTGTGATGTTTCGTACCTCAGTGGAATACAAAACAGAATATGGAAACTTTTCTAAGTCTTTAATCGTCAAAGCTATGCCCGAACAGGAGGGTCATAAGAAGGATATGTTGAGTGGAAGTTCCCTTTTCAAAACTGAAATTGGCATGTATAGTAAAGTGTTGCCTAAATTTGAGAAAATTCTTCAGGACGTAGGTGATAAAACGAAGCTCTATGTTCCCTGCATTTATCATAGTAATGAACCACGCCAAGTTCTGATCTTTGAAGACCTTGTAACAATGGGATACAGTGTAATTCGAGATCGTGAAGCTACTCAGGAAGAGATACATTGCGTCTTTGCAAAGTTGGCCAAATGGCATGCAATTAGCATGAAAGTTCTAAATGAGGTTGGTGAGAAAATCCACTAACAAAAAAATAATAAATTTGTTTTTTTCTGAACCTTCAGCAACCTGAATTTCTTAAGGATTTTAAATATGGTTTGTTTGAGATACCAACGTTTATTAATGATCCCTTTGTGACAACTGGCATGCCTGCTTTCCTAAAAATGTTGGACGCAGTGCCCGAGCTAGCTAAATACAAGCCTCATTTTGAAAAAATGAAGGATAATTATCTTCAACATCTTAAAGTTGTTATGACGCAGTATCGGGAAAACCCTCAGGCGGATAGCTACTGTGTCCTGTCACATGGTGATTTTCATCTCACAAATATGATGTTTAAGCATGATCCGAACTCTGGAGCAGTCAAAGATTGCATGCTAGTGGATTTTCAAGTATCTAATTTGTGTCCCATAGCCGTTGACCTAATCTACTCATTATATGTGTTAATGGGAACAGAAGATCGTTTATACAATTGGGATACCCTATTCAATTATTACTTTGACATTCTTTTGAAATGTCTAAAGAATATTGGTTACAAAGGTATTTATCCGACATTAGATGGATTTTGGAAGCAAATATATGAACACAAATATTATGGTAAGTTAATAAAACCACTTAAAATGAATAACGAAAGAGAAAATCACTTACTTAAACTATTTGCAGACTTCATGATGGTTTCTACCATACTGCCAATTGCGTGGGCCGTTAAAACAAAAGCATTTGAGGTTGCAGACTTGTTGCAAAAAGAAGAAGTACGCCGTAATACATATCTTTCAGATGGTTATATTAACGATCTTAAAATACTGTTGCCAAGATTTGAGAAATTGGGCTACTTTAATAACCTTTAAAAACAAAAGAAAACTAAATGTCATTCCGGAATGGGTATAAAACTATGATTCATAACGAATTGCTTGATTTTAATCAATTGCCTTAAACTTGTCTACATTACTTATAAAAAAAAGAAAACTGAATGGAAATCAAAATATGATTCATAGCAAATTGTTTGGTTCTAATCAATTGCCATGAACTTATCTCCAGATTACTGCTTTAACTGTATTTACTATATAGTATAATTATATCTATAAAAATTAAGTAAAGAGGCACCTTTAAATCTATCATCTAAACAGTATATATATTTTATTGTGGTTTTAGATTTCTAATTTTATATCCAACAAAATATTTTCATTAAATCAATTAGGTGAAAAAATTTAAGTATTAAATGCTAAGCACAATGTTATTTAACGTTATCTGAATAATTGTATGCAATAATCTATGCCAATAAATGGGGTCAATGACTTTATGTGGCTTATACAATTTATTTTAGAGAAGTGCTAGGCAAACATGGAAAACTGTCATTATCAAAAGTGTTTAAAGAACAAATTGTTCAAATGGGTGTTCATATCTAGTGTAATTACAATTAATAGTTGTTATTTTTGTTTGCAATAATTACGATATAAAAAGAAGATATAGATTTTTCCAGTTTGGCCATGTTTAATGTGTACACTATGTATAAGAGTATATATGTATATTGGGCTCGCTCTCTCTAGGGCTAGAATGTTTAAATACAAAAATACAACAAAGCTTTTATGCAAAAGCTACAACAATTTTATTGTCAAATATTGAGCAAAAAGTTATAGTTTAGTTGTGAAAATTCTCTTAAACAATTTGGAGCGCTCTGCAGTAATTTTACAATATGACGGAAAAAAATGACAATGACCAATTCAATGAAGATGAATTAGTGGCCCCAGAATGGCTAAACGCAGAATTCATTACAGAAATTCTTAGTAAATATGAGAAGGAACCAAATCTAAAAGTTCTGGAAGTAAAAAACTCACCAGCAAGTGGAAAAGGCGATCACTATGCCAGTGTGATGTTTCGCACATCAGTGGTATATGAAACTAAAAAGGGAATGCTCTCTAAATCTTTGATTGTTAAGATTATGCCAGAGGTTGAAGGTCATAAGAAGGATATGTTTAGTGGTTCTCATATTTTTGATACGGAAATTGGACTGTATACCACTGTGTTGCCTGAATTTGAAAAAGTGCTACGTGATGTTGGTGATGAAACCAAACTTTTTGTGCCCTGCATCTATTACAGTGTGGAACCACGGCAAATTTTAATTTTTGATGATCTCTTAGAAATGGGCTATAGTGTATTAAGAGATCGTGATGCTTCGCTGGAAGAGCTACAGTGCGTATACTCCAAGTTAGCCAAATGGCATGCAGTCAGCATGAAAGTACTTAATGAGGTAATAAGTTTTTATTATATTTCTAAGTCTTTATTATATTTATATTTTTTGGTAATTAATTAGAATCCAGAATTTCTTGAGAAATATCAATTTGGTATATTTGATTTGCCAAATTTTTCTAAAGAAAAATTCGTAACCGATGCCATGATTCCTTTTTTGAATATGTTTGACAAAGTCCCTGAACTAAGCAAGTATAAGCCTTACTTTATGAAGATAAAAGGACATTATCTGCAACGTTTGAAAGATGAAATGGCTGAGTATCGAAAGAACCGTCAACCAGGAATCTACTATGTTCTCTGTCATGGCGATTTTCATTTAAAGAATGTGATGTTTAAGCACAATAAGGATAATGGATTATTTGAGGACGCAATGTTATTGGATTTCCAAATTTCCAATTTATGTTCCCCATCGATAGATCTTATCTATTCCATCTATTTATTAATGGGACCCGAACAGCGTTCCAAAGACTGGAAGGAACTGTTAAACTATTACTTTTCTGTTATATTGGAAACTCTGAAAAAAATTGGTTACAAAGCTGAGTTGCCCACTTTAGATAAATTTTGGCAGGAAATCTATCGTTATAAATATTGCGGTAAGTATTAAATACGTACATAGAACAATTATATATATTAATTAAACTTGCAGACTTTTTTCTGGTCTCTACAATGTTACCCATGGTATGGGCTGTGAAAGAATCATTTGATGTGCCTAACTTATTCCAAAATGCAGATGAACGGAGCAAATCTTACTTTTTAGATGGGTATATTGATGATTTAAAGGTGTTGTTAAGTCGATTTGAAAATTTGGGTTATTTTGATGATCTTAAATGATAAATTTTATACTGTTTCAGTGTTAATAGTAAATATATTAATATTCTCAATGTTGAAATGTTTACTTTGAAATGCAAATCATTTCATAATGCTGTTTTAATGTTTTAATACAGATTTTTTATAGACTACGTTGGAAGCCCAAAAAATATATTTGAATGATATTTAACGTATGTTTTTATTTAGGGATCCAAAAAGCCGGAAAGTTCAAGTTCTTTTACAGTGCGCTGCAAAAATGCACGGTATTTGGGATTCTCTACGTTTTCCCTTCGAAATTGATCGCCCGTTTCAGTTCGGGAATTAAGATCCTCTAGGTTGTCAAAGCCTGCACCCTCACGAAAGATCAGTGGTGTTAAACAAGTGGCAGCAATTACACCTAAAGGGAGTTACAATTTGTGCAATTTAAAAGAAATAATTGATCAAATATTGTACTATTTTACCCATCAAACTACTATTAATTATATCAATGTGAATCTCTTTAAGACTTGGTATGTGATCCTGATAGTTGAGCTTTTCCAGAGTTTGCTGTAGTACCCGCTGGTACTCCCTAATTATGAATTTGAAATGCACTTTACGCACATTCTCATTAAGTGATCCAAATAGAAAATAATTAAGATCAATTGCTGGAGATCCGACATAGGCGAGTTGATAATCCAACTAAAATTTAGAGATTCTTACTTACATACAAATTCTAAATATAAAAGTGATTACACTTGCCGTAATGACATCATCGGGTTCTTTGGTTTCGTTGTTTATATGAAACATTAGATTATTAATCCAAACATCAGTCAAATTGAAGACTCGGAACGGCTGCTTTTCGCCGTGTTCAAACATGGCTAAGGCTCGTTGCAGTACATTCTCTGCCAGTTTAAACATTTTCTCGGTAATTTCTTCGTAGCCCTTCCAATGGGCTATCTCCTCAGCGACACATCGTATATTCACAGGAAAGAATGTAAGAAAATCTCTACGATCGGGATTGCGCGATATTGGAGCTTCACTAAAGAACTCCAAAACTTCGGGATTTTCCTTCGCAATGACAGCACTACATGCATGAAGTTTGGCCAATTTCTCAATAGTTGGTAATACATAGTCCAGATTGAGCAGTCGTCCCCGCTCGAAATTATCGAAGCCGCTCAAATGCATATCTTCCAAAACAAGAAAAGGTTCTGGCACCTCTGTTGTGTAATAACAGTCAGGAGCAATTTTCGTCTTATCACCAATGGACTCCAGCAATTGATGAATTCGGGGCAAAACTTCTTTATAAGCCAAAATCTCACGTTTAAATAGTTTACTCCGCTGGGCAACGGCTCCTGTCTGACCCTTGGGATGGTCCTTAATAACCACCGAAAATTTGGTTTTTGTTGCTGTCTCTCCACGTTGCAGATTAAAGGTAGCCCGATGCATTTCGCTAGCAAACCCATTGGCCACATCACCCACTTGAAGACTCTTCACCAGCAAATCGCTCACCGTCACAGCCGATTCCTCTTTGAAGTGCTCCTTAAGAACGTCCTGCAGGAATTCAGCAGTCAGCCATTCAGGAGCCTGATAGTTCTTCTTACCGGTACCCATTTTCTGCTTGTTTTCAGTAATAATTTAACTTTTTTCAACTTCTAACAAGTCACCTGACCGCGTAAAAAAATATGTGAAAAAACCAAAACAGAAGCAGCTGAGCGGGCTAAGCTAGTGAGGGCTATGCCAGTTGAATGGAGAGTGATTGTGGGAGACTAAAGCGCAAAAGCTTTCAATGTTCACGTGCTGAACCTAATCGGAATATGGAAGAGAGGTCGGCACAGAAAAAAGCTCTCTCTGTTTTCATTCCCCTTGTTTTGAATAGAAGAAAGGTTTGTTCATTTTTTAAAATGTCTAAATAAAATGTTTACGTATTAATAATATTATTTAGTGTGGGAAAAACATGTGATTATTTTTTAGGTCATTGAAAACCAAATTTTAATCCAGACAGATGTGAAATTATCAGAAATTAGAGATATATGTTGATGCCTATTAAAAGAAAGAGCAACATGCACATTTAATGATACAATATTTGAACAGTTAATAAAAAATTTTATATTCTAAAGTTAGACTTTAAGTTTTGAAGTGTGTGTATATTGATTTCCATTACAATCTAAGCAAGAATCTGTTAACATAACATTACCCGCAAATGGTACTGGAAGTTTAACAGACTCATTTTGGAGCGTAGAAAAGTAAATGGAACTGTTTACTCATTTTGGAGTAATTTTAAATTCTCGGACTGTTAAGTTTGTTTAACTGTCGCTGTTAAATTAGCAGAGTCTGTTTACTTATTTTGGAGCAATGTTGGCTTAAATTGCATGAAAATGTTTTTTCATTTTAGAGCAATGTTAAATTCGCAGACTTGCAAGCTGTTAAATTGCCAGATTCTGTTTACTCATTTTGGAGCAATGTTAAATAAGCAGACTTGCAAGCTGTTAAATTGCCAGATTCTGTGTACTCGAATTGGAGAAAAGTTAGCTGAAATTGCTAAAGACTCATTTTGGAGCAATGTTCGCTTGCCAGTATGTTAAGTTTAAGCCCCTGTTAAGTTGCAATGTCAAATTGCCAGACTGTTAAGGTGAAATCGCTGTTAAATTGCCAGAGTCTATTTACAATTCTCAATTTTAAAAATATACCCACTGTTTCAGTTGTAACGAAAGTTTCAAATATGAAATTTAAATTTTTGATTTATTATATTTCGAATTTTATCCGCCACGTTAGTTGAAGCCGCTGTTAAGCTAACTGATCAAACTTAAATTAACATTACTTCGTTCTGTTAAATTAAAATTTACAGTGTGCATTTATGTTAAATTTTTATTAATATTACATTATTATGTTAACTTAACAGCAGCGTTACTCCAAGGTGAGTCTGGTAAATTAACAGGGACTTAGCAGTCTGGGAACTTAACAGCGGCTTGAGCTTATATAAAGGCAGCTGTATGGGGGCGGAGGTTCAGTTTAAAATTAATCCTAAATATTGAAAAATATTTTAAGTGTTAAATGAAATCTAGTTTAGTAAAAAAAAAATTTTAAGTGTTTTTTTTTTTTTTTAAATTTCTTTTAAGTGAAAGCATTTCAACTAATTTTTAAATAGTTTGGGTTTTTTTTTTAATTACTGTTATTGTTTTTATTATTTTCACAGATCTAATGGATATTGCCCCCTCCTACCAGGACCTAATAAAAACTCCCCAACAACCAAAATCAATTTTATGTATTACAGGTAAGTAACTTAAACTAATACAAGACAATTTTAACCAATACTAACATTTCCTTTCTAATACTAATTATAATAATAACACTGTCAATAATATTTTTTTCTTACTAATCCCTCTTTTCTCTTATATTTTACAGAACCGTTGAAAACTATTCTCATTCTTCCTGGACTTCATAATACACCACCAACAGAAATTGCCTACAGATTAGTTAATTGAACTAATATAAGCCAATTTTAATTATTATTAATTTGATCATTTCCTGCTCAAATTGTGCTGTGATCGGTATATAAGCGTCTTGATGATAGAAGGTGAAAATATTGTTTTGATTTCCCAGATCTTTTAAAAACGGTATCCAACCAACATGGCACACTTTAAAATCATTAACTATCTGAAACTAAAGCAATTTTAAATTTTTAATACAGAACCATAAATTTCATTTGTTATGCAGTCAAGCGAAAGCAACTTTAACTTAAAAGAAGTACATAAGCTGGATTGGAAAAGTGCTAAGTCGTGTTAAGTAAAAATATTATTTATTGTTTTGATGATTCTTTAATTAATTTCATTTCTTAATTGGGCAGACTTAAATCTAGAATTAAATGGCAATTTTCTTTAACTCAGCCAATATTCACGAACAATGATTTTTATCTGGATGAACCATTGATTAATTTGAATCAATATTCAAAACTAAATTAACTTAATTCTAATAGGTTTTAATCATTGTTTCTCTTATCTATTAGCTTATATCGGTCGATTTCACGTGACTTTATCATTTATAACATTTTGCCATGTTCCTCCCAACACAACTCAATTTAAATATCACCTATCTATTAATGCCAATTAGGCTACTACGATACAATAACAAATTTGTAAAATAGTCAAAAGTCCTTCTAAAAATGTTTTCGCCCTCTGTTAGAAATGTTTAACCAATTTTCAAATATCTAATTTTTTAATAATGTTTTGAAGCTATTTGGCAATTGTTGTTTAGGTATTCGTTTTGTAATTTTTATTTATTTAAAAAGACAGCTCAACTTTAGCTCAAATCAGATTTTTCCAGTATGTGCTGCAAGTATTTTGGTTTTATCGAATGTTCCTCTAAATTTGTCGTGATTCTTGAATTGTTTATAGCGACATTTGACAGTATATACATACATACGTATGTTGATTACATATAATTCTTATATAAATTTTAATTTTAATTTTGTTGCTTAACAAAACAAACAGTTAAAACAAAATTAAGCCATAGACTTCATTTTTCGTATGGAAATGGAGTAAAATTTAGGAACATATGTATGTAGATATATCTTAACATACTCAACAATTACTAAATAATAATACTAAATAATTTCATCTGGAGACGTTTTACCAAAATAGGGAAGAGTATCTTAAACTAGCTAATGTCAATACGGATAACTATATGTATATATCTTCTACAACATAGCAATAATTTTCCGTTCGCTCAAATAAAGTTTGTCTTGATTAAAAACTTTAAGATTATTAAAATATTACATTTGCAGTTTTAGTTTCTAAAACTTAGAAAAGCTTTTATATTATTTCAAATAATTATTACGTTCATAATATACAATAATGGTTCCAACAACCAAATAAAATTTGTCGTGAGAAATAATATTCACATATTTAAATATAATAATATATGTTTCCTCTAATACAATGTTTCATTTATATATTGCCAATAGCTTAAGTTAAAAAAGATCTGAATTCAAAGGTTGTTTAAACTAATTTTTACCAATTATAATGAAATCTATTTTATAAATTTCACAGGCTAGTTCAAATTTAATAGAATTATCAAAAATTTTTATGGAATAAAAACAGGAACCTAAAAATCTACAAAATAAAGAGGTAAAACTCCTGGAGAGCGAATACAGGTAAGCTGTCTGACACCATTATATTAAAAGTAGTCTACGAAAATCATTATTAATTAATTATATTATTAATTTGTATAAAAATTATAGTTTTTTGTATAGGTTGGGTTTTCTCAAGCCAAAAAAAGTTTTCATATGAGACCCAATCCAGGATATGTCGCTGTCTAAACAAATAAAAAATAACAACTAACTAAACAACTAATGAGACCAAAAATAAATGTCATCTATATTTCCGTACTACTAAAATAGAACATCAATATATAATCCATATTTATATTTCTTTATTAATCATATTTTTGTAATTTATGGTCTGCCTTTCTCTCTCTCTCTCTCTCTCTCTCTTTTTGTTTTCTAGAAACAGCTGTTTTGATAAGACCAAAAGCTTAAAGCCTTTTCAACTGTCAACAAATCTTCTAGATATTTGTTTTGGTGAGAGTATATTAGTGTGTGTTTATGTATATGTATACATACATATATATTTTGACTTGATAAGAATTTTTTACTTTGGTTTATTTTCTTGAAAGTTAAATAGAAAAATATATACATATGTACAAAAAAAAAACTAGACTTTGTCGCAACTAAACAAAAGATAAATCTGTGCATATAGTCAGTATACTATGATTAAAAATGCAATATTCCACGCCTATACAGAAAGGGAAATATACTAAGAACAGCACGAACATATAACGGATTTGTATATAATTTGGCTCGAAACCGATCTCCATCCTCGTCCGGTTTCATTAGCATTGAAAGGTTGGTCTCTTGTTCCACGGGTAGCAAAATTAAAGGCAAATGGCTGAATGTAGTAAAATAACCTTAAAAAAGCAAATATAAATAAAATTATAGATATTTTTGAAAGTTATATTTGAAGACTTACCCCAAAATCCATATTTAATCATGCTCATGTGCAACTCTCTTAGCAATGGAAGAGGTTTTGTATAGTTCAGTCTTTTCAAACATTTCACTAAATGTACATGATAAATTCTTATAAAGCTGTCAAAGTGTTTAATTCGTATACTATGATGAGCAGAGCAAATGATTAGTTCCCACAAATCCTGACTAGGGCTGCCCCATTTGGATAATTGGAAGTCAACGAAACGCAACTCATTGATATCTCCTGTTTGAGAGTAATTTAACATTATATTACTTGACCAAAAATCTCCATGATTAAGAGCTTTGAATTCATTTGGATTATTATTAAAGCAACGGGCAGCGGACTGAACAAACTGGTCAGCTGTGGGCTAAACAAATATTTTTTAAATTGACAATCGTGTTTATTTATATTTATATCATGTTTTTGTTGATTCGTTTCACTTACCAGACAATTTACATATTGATCATAGTCCAACAGACCCCAACTGGCCATCGCTGTCTTATAACTCTGTATGCGGGCCTGATAAGACTTGGATTTGTGATAATTGGCAGGTAAATAGGTACGCTGAAAGTCCTCAGGGTAGGGACCATTTCTTTGGCGCCATACAGCACTGGCCGCATGAAATTCGGCCAATTTTTCTAAAACTCTTGTCATATGTTGCATATCATAACCCTTCAGACGATTTATATTCCGAAATTTCTTTGTCTTAAGATCCTCTTGAATCATACAAATGCGACCATTAATATTTTCCGACCAAAGACATTTTGGTGCAAATTTAATTGAAATTCCATCTGCCGACTGTTCATAGAGTTCTTCAAAATGAGGAATAATTAGTTCATACATTTGTTTCTCCTTTGGAAAGATGTTAAGGGTATTGACAAAACCATTTCCTTGTATGTTATCTAGCATAGTTTTCATAATGTAAGACTTTTGTTTGGTGAATCCATCTGTAAATAGTTAAGATGAGATAATGCAAGTAAATTCCCATCACCGCCCTATTGTACATCTTACTCACCTTTCATTTCGATGTCAATGATAATGCGCATCAGTAACGATGTATAAATCTCACCAGGTGGCGTAGCCGGTATTATTGCTAGATTTAAAATTTTACGAAACTCTTTGAGTTCACGTTTTAGAAATTTCTTAAAATAGGTAACATTAACCCAATCAGGTATGTGTATATCCTCTGACTTGCAAAATTTATTACTATTATCGGGCATTATGGTCCTTAGATTCCTCAATGATGAGCTCACTTTGTTTTGGGTGCTTCTGATCAGTTCGAATGGCACAGAGAAACTGAGTTTTTTTTATTATAAATGTTTTGCTCGTTGCCGTTTCCTTATCGAAAAGGGGGAGAATAGAACGTTGCACGCACAATCTGTACCGTAGGACGGCGCCAGGTGAGCAGAACTTGAGAACTTATCAGTAGCTGTCGCTGTCATTGTTGTCGGTCTGTCAACTGGTTCGTCAACAATCTTACTCTCCCTAGGCAGTTGCAGAGAGTGCTAATTGAATGAGCTTTTATTTTTATTAGTTATATATAACAACATATGTATGGTATATGTTTTAATATTCTAGTAGGTGTGGTCAAGCAGTAGTCTTATCGTCTATCTATATATACCTATGTACATATGTATACTGTTTATATTAGTCAAGGTTTACCTGGTACCACATTGCAAGATAGTCTATCAGTATGAAAATTATGCAGATAGTTGAATATGAAACCTTTTGTGTTTCTTTTTAAAAAAAAAATCTATACATTTGTATGTACATATATTACACAGATATAGATTTTAAGTATTGTTATTAGAAATTGCGCTGTAAATTCATCAATCGTTTCTAAACAAGCCCCCAAAAGTCATTAGCGTAGTTAAAATATAGGGGGTATGTAAGATATTGGGTGTTTCCCCTTTTAAAAATCTATATAACGAAATTATATTGCATTAGGATAAAAGTATCATCCCTTTTGATGATTTAAATAATTAAGAGAAAATGTAATAATGTTGATATATTGTTAGAGACGCCCCTTTTCAGTTTGCAAAAGAGAACTTGTTAGAACCAGATTCAATAGTCGCACAATGTGTTTTTTATTGAATTGAGATCAAATGCAAATTTCACACAGATGCAACAATTCAAAGTTGTTTATTTTATTATTTATAGCTTGTTTCTTTCTTTCTTATAGCTACAAGGTGGCAAAAGCTTGGAATCATATTGAAGCTACCAGCAGCTGCGTCATAAAGTGATTGAATTTCTCGCGGATGACTCGTCACAAATGCTATTAAATGCGTTGTCCGTTATCTGAACGAGCTTCATAAGCTTTTCTCTAAATCTATTTCAGAGCAATTAGGTTTTGCAACTGTGCAAAATGCATAAAAGAAGAAGCTAGCAGAAGCTTTGCAATATATTTACATACATACATGTATTTCATTTGCTTCATCTACTTAAAAACTATACAGATAATGCTTTTCATAGATAAGGGGTTAAATGTGGCGTGTGCGTTAAATTATATTTTTTGTATTTATTATTCTTTTTAGTCATTATAATTTATTTATTATACTTTTTATTTATCATGCTTCGTAGTCACTAAAATTTAGTAAGCCGCGATTATATAAAAATGGATATAAATCTTTCATCACATTGCCATAGGCAGGATTAGATATAAGACGTCTTCGTAAATTTTCTGCCTCCTCAGTTTGAGCAGATAAAGAGTGTAAATTGCTATCTTTATCGGAAGGGAAAAGAATAATGGGCAAATGATTTGTCAGGCCAAAGAAAGCTGAGAAGAGAAATATAGAGATATATGTATTAAAGATTAAGTTTTTAAGATTAATTTTTGTGGATCTACTTACCGTAAAAGGAATTGTTTTTCTTGTACATGGCCATCTGAAGTTCTCTTAGTTGTGGTATTGGCTTTTTGAATTGTAACGCCTTAAGACATTCCACCAGACGTTCCCAATAGATTCTTACAAAGTTATCAAATTCCTTCAACCGTAAATCGTGGGCAGCCGAGAGTGTTATAAAGAACAACAAATCCTGCGCAGGACTGCCCCATTTACCAATTTGGAAGTCTACCAAAATTAATTGATTGATTGATCCATCCTTTTGATAATTGCACATTAAATTACTAGACCAGAAATCACCATGAATCAGTACATTAAAGTCATTCGGATCTACTTCCAGAGAACTTATTGATTGTGCCCAATATTGTTCGGCAGTTGGCTGGAAAGAGATATTAAAAACAGAGAAATTATAAATGTTTAAATAATATTTATGAATATCATCAATGACTTATAATTTTCTTAATTGATTTGTATTTGCTTACGAAATTCTTGACGTATTTCTCTGCCTCGGAAGATGGTATTCCCCAGTTTTGTATACCATTTATATAAGCCGATCGCTTAATTGCAAATGAATTAACATGGAATTGCTTTGCTTTTTCTGTAGGTACCACAAAACCCACATCGAAATCCTTCGGATATGGACCATTTTTTTCTGCATACACCGCACTAGCTGCATGATATTCAGCCAACTTTTGCAAAGCTCGTGTCATATGCTCCAAATTTAGACCCTTGATACGATCAACATTTTGAAAATTTTTGATACGTAAATCTTCGAATATAAAGTGAATATTTCCCTCACGTTCCTCAGTATGCAGACACTTGGGCGCCAATTGTATATGATTCCAACCAGCTGCCTTATAAAGGTCCTCAAAAGCTGGCAAATATTTTTCATACATCAACAATTCCTTATCGAATAGACCATATTCTTCAATATCTTTACCGCCCCTGTCACTGGGCAACATGGTCTTGAAAATATATGTTTTGGTTTTTGTTGAGCCATCTACAATATTAATAAATAAATTATATGGTTATATTATGTATATAGTTTATCTTCTTACCTTTTAGTTTCAGATCGATGTAAATTCTCAGCATAGTAGAGGTAAAATTTTCACCCGGTGGAATGGCAGCCACTGGGGTAAATTTCAAGACATTCACATAATTCGGTTCATCTTGTTTCAGTACCTTCTCAAAATATTTCACATCAATCCAATCTGGTATAATCAAATGTTCGTTGGGATTGACTATGTCCTCGGGCATGATAACAAGAAAATTGGTAAAAAAAAAAATCTTTTCCTTTTGGCAACAGAAACGAATTCGCCACTTGTTAGCTTGATACTGACTTGCAAATAATATTTATAAAACCTTTTATAACTTGTCCATTAAGTAATATAGATGGGGGCCAAAGCCCTTATCAGTGCTCGAGCATTTGGTTGATTTTGAAAACACTAACACTTCTATATCTTATCAAAACTAACAGAGAATGATTTGAGTTTGTTAAGCAAACATGAAATGAATCTTTTGATTATTTCATAGTACTACAATATACATTACGATGATCAGATAATATAAACAAACATATATATACATATATATTCTGAAAAGATTTTGTTAATTAATTTGACATATAACTTCTCAGGCTGAATAGCAAGTTCCTCTGACAAAGCGAAAAGTATTGAAACATTTATAAAACATTTTATCAGCATGATTCTACACATTCTGCATATAATCTTCTGTATTGTCTATTCTTCTATCTAATAAAAGCAAATAAATAAATCTAAAAGATCATTTTTTTATTTGAAATCTGTAAATTGAAATATCCCACGATTGTAATAAAATGGATACACATCCTTCATTATATGGACAAAAGCCGGATTTGTGAATAATCGCATACGAAACTTATCACCCACCTCATCGTCACGGATAATCGAATGCAAATTGGAATCTTTATCCGTAGGAAACTGTATGACTGGTAGATGATTAAAAATGGCCATAAATGCTACAGAAACGGAATGAAATATTATTAATTTAAATTTCTATTTTAAAATCTTAAAATCAAACCACTGACCATAAAACGTATTGTTTTCCTTATATAGCGAAATTTGCAGTTCCCTTAGTTTTGGCAAAGGTTTTGAATACTTTAAGTGTTTTAAACACTCAACAAGGCGTTCCCAGTAGATCCTTACAAATGTATCGAACTCGTTTAGACGTATATCGTGAGCAGCTGAAAGGGTTATGAAAAATAATAGATCCTGTGCAGGACTTCCCCATTTGCAAATTTGAAAGTCAACCATAATTAAGTGATCAATGGTGCCATTCTCTAGATAATTGCACATTAAATTACTAGACCAAAAATCACCATGATTAAGAGTATTAAATTGATGAGAATCTATATCCAGATTACGCTGACACATCTTTAAATATTGTTGGGCATTTGGCTAAGAAAATAAAAAGGAAATATTTTATATATGAACTTCTCAAAGGGAATCAATTGTCGTACAAAGCTTTTTATATACTTTTCGGCATCGGGCAAGCCCCAAGATGCCATTGCCTTTAGATAAGTGCGATTCTTCACATCAAAAGTACTATTTTGGATTTCCAGTGATGCTTTTGAAATAAATCCTTCGTTGAACTCATCGGGGAAAGGTCCATTTTGCTCTACATAAACTGAACTAGCAGCATGAAATTCGGCCAACTTGTGTAAAGATCTTTTCATGTGCTCCATATCAAAACCGACGATGCGATCGACGTTCTTGAAATCCAGCTGACTCAAGTCTTCAAAAACAAAGTGTACATCACCATTAGCCGTCTCCTCGGCATGAAGACATCTTGGAGCCAGCTGCAAATGATCCCAACCAGCTGAACGATAAAGCGATTCAAATGCCGGCAAATATGTCTGATACATTTTCAATTCCTTTTTAAAAATTCCAGACATTTTGACTTCCTTGCCTCCACGATCCACTGCCAGTTCCGTTTTGAATACATAAGATTTATGCTTGGTGGTCCCATCTGATCAAAATGAAGATATTAATTTCCATTTTCCATTTGTTACGCTTCCATAAGTTACTAACCCTTCAACTGTAGATCAAAATGTATTCGTAGCATTGTCGAAGTAAAATTCTCTCCAGGTGGAATGGCAGCCACTGGAGTAAATTTCAAAATCTTAATATAGTTCGGTTCATCTTTTAGTAGAATCTTTTGAAAATATTCGGGATTAATCCATTCCGGTATCTGCAAATCTTTGTTGGGGTTCTCTATCTCTGGTGTAGTCATTATGCAACAATACTATTTTGAACACTAGTTATAATGAGCGTAAACAAAAAATATTTATTAAAAAAAAAGAGAAGCTTTTGGCAAAAGCTTTTTTTGAGTGAATTTAATCAAAACCATTGGGCCGAGCTAATGTCTGTCGTGCAGATAGCTTTCAGTATTATGGCAACGATCATCCTAGACCTACATCGAAAATCAGTATATGTATATGTGTATATACATACATATTTATATTTACTTTCTTTTATTTCTTACTTCTTAACTTTAATAGTATAAAAACTTTAAAAGCTTTTAAAAGTTGTTTAGTCACGGTTATACGCAGTAATATTTTATACACATAAATTTCATAAACGTCAACTATAGTTATTATTTTTAATATCTTTGTTGATAATGATTAAAAAGTAATTACTAGATTCCTACACACGTTCGTGTCTAGAATTGTTGTCTGAATGAAAAAAGTTTCAGCATGAGTTGGCAAAATGTAAACAAACAGACGTAGAAATTCAAAAACCAGTTTAAAATCAATTTATTCAAATTTATTCAAAGAAACAATAAATAAATAGACGACGATTGGCTTCTTTTCATATAGAAAAATACGAATTGAAAGAATTTTACGAATTTTAAATAAACAATTACAACATTTTTCATAATAGGCGCAAAACTTTAGGAAAAACTGTTTCTTAAACGCTTTTACATAAAGATTTTAATGTCTCATTCTTAGACCTGGTTTTGGAACATAAGTGTAAGAGAGAGTAAGAATAAAAGCAGAGTGCTCTATGACTATCTAATGAATTCTTTTATGTATTTTAGAATATAAAGAATATAAGGCCAGGCCTTACTTATTCATAAATTGTTCGGTCATAAATATCATTGATTGACGCTTAATTGAAATGTGCGTCATAGACGAATAACAATAAATTAACTTATTGAATTCGATCAATTTCTACGCTTATGGAAGCTTTTCCGTTGTTCTTGGCATTGTCATTTAAGGTTTTTTTTTTTTTTTTTTTTTTTTTTAAAGACGTGTTTTCACTATTGTTGACATAACTAGCTAGTTTCAGCTTCACTTTTGACCTGATGTATGTATGAATATGTTACAGTACAAAGTTTAACTTCCAATTGATTCAGTTTCAAAGTCATTTATGCTATGTACAATGTACATATTTCATTTAATGATGTTAATATCACAAACACAACAATTAAATCATAGAAGCTATTATTAACCTTGGAGAAGTCCTTTGCTCTCAAAGAATGGTAGCAGTTGTTCCATGGCCCTGGCATAGTAGGGATTTGTAAAACTCCTGTATCGAAAAGCGTCGCCTGCGGGTCCAGGGGCAAGCATCATATTAATATTGGCATCCTTGTCAGTGGGAAATATGGTGGCCACCAATACACCATAAGCTGTTAGGGGTCCTAGTAATAAAATAAGAGTTTTACTATAGCTATATCAAATATATTGTATTATTCTACAAACTCACCCCAAAAACCATATTTCAACATCATAATGTGTAGTTCCTTCAGTGTAGGTATATGTTTGCCATATTTCAATACCTTGAGACACTCGACCAAACGTTCATGATAGATCTGTATAAAGTGATCGAACTCCTTGGCCCTGATATCGAGAGAGCAAGAAGTGGTAATCATATACCACAAGTCTTGAGCAGGACTGCCCCATTTACAAATTTGAAAATCCACGAATATAGTTCTATCGATCTCTCCATTCTCCTTGTAGTTGAACATATAATTATTTGACCAACTGTCACCGTGATTCAAAACATTAAAATCATTCTCATCCACTTGTGCTACTTTCATGGCTGCATCAAAAAATTCTTCCGATGTCAAAGTTTTTGCTATATATCTATCCGCATCCTCCTTGGATAGATTCCAAGTTTGCATTGCCTTAAAATATTGTACTTGACGCATCTCACCAAGTTGAACGAACATTGGTCGATTTTTTTCTGAATACATGGATGCCAAATACATCTCATCGTAGGGGCCATTTAATTCATGATTTCTAGCCGAAGCTGCATGGAATTCAGCTAATTTACGGAGCACACGTTCAATGTGAGGCATATCGAAACCTTTAAGACGATCCACATTTATGAAACCCTGACGCTTTAAATCCTCCAATACAATTGTTATAGACTCTGCTGTCTGCTCAATATGCACACATTTCGGGGCCAACTCAATATCCTCCACACCAGCCTCTTTGTATAGTTTTATAAATTGAGGTATATGAACTTGATACATTTTCTTTTCTTTGGGAAATAAACCCATTTCATTGACAATTTCACTTCCTTTACTTGCTTCGAGCATAGTTTTAAGTATATATGAAATTTGTTCCTGATTGCCATCTAATCAAATAATATTAAATAATTAGTAAAAATTAAATATATACTACTTTCTTTTAATATTTAAAACAATCCTCATTATTTAACTAATAAATTATTGCTTACCTTTTAGCAATATGTCAATTACCACTCGCACCATTATTGAGGTATAATTTTCACCTGGCGCTGTTGCTGCGATAAGTGTAAAGTTCACAATGCTAGCAAAATTTTCCACATTTTTCTCAATAATTGGATGAAAGTAATCTTCATTTATCCATTTGGGTATAGCTAAGTTTTCATTTGGATTTGGAGGTTTTTCTGAGTTACTATTAGGAGACATTTTAGCTGTAAAACAAAGGAGAAAGAATTTTGAAACTCCCGACATTAAGAAAATATTTCTAGAACGAATTCTTTTTAGCCATTTAATTAATTAACAAACAAATTAAAGTTTTAAATATATTTGTTCTATTTTTTCTGGTTAAACTTGTTATAAAACTTTCACTGAATTTTTTGTACTAACCAACAAATAACAATAAAATTTATTTCACTTTCAAGTTTAAATTTAAATTCCGTAAAAGAATACGTGCCGTGTAGATTCCCGTAACTGTTTTACGTCCGGCGATTTTGAATGGCAAACAAATACTGAGCTTTCAGTCTCCAAAGGCACATCATACATTTGTTTAAATATACTACGAAATCTACTGCTCGTTACCCCTATAGAAACCCCTACCGACAATGTCTAACTGATAACCAAGTATGGAAATACCCTGTAAGCAATGATTGAACGGGTATATGCAAATTGTTATCTTCCATACAGAAGTTTCGTAAAATTACCTATAAAGTATATAAAACCTAGAGTTTAAGAGATTCCAAAAACTTTTCTTTTGAATATTAGTCGGTAGAATTAATCGCTTATACTATATAAATTCTTATTATACCGTTTTAGCCTAACATTTCTAGACTTAGGGTATTTACATGTAGGTACTATGAACACACATAAATTACTTTATGCTTCCTATTCATTGTGAATGTGTGTTATTTGTTTGTTGTTATTGTTTGACTTCGTGATATTAGTTTAAACTGGTTACGAGGTGATTTTAGTTTTCGTTTGAATGAATAAATCGAAACAGACATTTGGAAAAATGTGCGGTAGACCCGAATTATTTCACAAATACCATAGATTTTTCATACTTTGTGGGTCTAAATTCTATTCTACCATTTCACCAAACTTTATAACCATTAAGAATCAATGAAAATGTATTATCAAAAGGTTTATCTAAATAGCCGGCCATTTGAATAATCGTTCATTCACTGTACTAAATTATACATATAAGAACAATAATGTTTTACAGATAATTGACTAACAAAGAACGTTTAGACCATATTTTCGAACTCAAAAGCAAAAAAAAAGAGCAACGTCTTTCTTTCTTTCTTCTCATTGTTTCATGTAACAAGAGGCCAGTTTAGCAGCATAGTTCTACTTTAATTAGAATAATATAATAAATCCAAAGTTCAAACAATGAAAACGATAAAAAGATCAAGTTCAAATCATTTAGTATAAATTAATATTTCATTCATATTTAATGACTTGTGAAGTCCAATTATATTGTTGTCATATTAAAAAAAAAAGATATCATTTATCTCTTTAGTCAATATAGATATAGATATCTGATTACATACCCTAGAGGGAAGGCTAATTTTTATTATTTAACGTGTCCATTATATAGATATTACTTCTAAACCTTTGTGGAATCCTCGTTCATTTGAATGAGATACTTTGAATTACTACTTTTTTGATATTTTTAATTAGAATTTTTATTTTCATCATAAAGACTCTTTTTCCTTAATTTAACATAAAAATACGCATTTCAAATAATTCTTATTAGGTATACTTGTCATTGATTTACAACGTCATACAATATATATCTAACATATAAGTATTAGTAGACTAATCTCCTCTTAACAGTCCTTTTTGCTCAAAGAACGGTAGCAATACTTCCATGGCTCTGGCGTAGTAGGGATTAGAATAGCTCTTATAACGGAAAGCTTCGCCCTCGGGTCCAGGGGAGAACAAGGTCGTAAGATTCGCATCCTTATCGGTAGGTAAAGAGACAGGCACCAAAACACCAAAAGCTGTTATGGGTCCTTAAAAAAAAAGGAAGCGTTTTAATGGAATACAATATATATTAAGATACCCATCACAAACTTACCCCAATAACCATATTTCAACATCATAATATGAAGTTCCTTAAGTGTTGGTATATGTTTGCCATATTTCAATAACTTGAGACACTCGACTAAACGTTCATGATAGATCTGAATAAAGTGATCAAATTCTTTGACCTTAATATCGAGTTTAGCGGAAGTGACAATCATATACCACAAGTCATTGGCAGGACTGCCCCATTTACACATTTGCAAATCCACAAAAGTTGTTCTATCGATATCCCCGTTTTCTTTGTAATTAAACATAATGTTATTCAACCAGCTGTCACCATGATTTAAAACATTAAAATCGTTTTCATCCACTTTTGATGCTTTCACCGATGCATCAAAATTTTCCTCGGGTGTTAATAGATTTGCGATATATTTATCAATATCCGCTTTGGGCAGATTCCAAGTTTCCATCGCATCAAAAAGTTGTTTCTCTCT
Organism: Drosophila neocordata; assembly: GCA_018903615.1. Taxonomy (NCBI): domain Eukaryota; kingdom Metazoa; phylum Arthropoda; class Insecta; order Diptera; family Drosophilidae; genus Drosophila; species Drosophila neocordata. Next base: position 376,206 of record JAEIGI010000002.1, read on the forward strand.
CATTTTGCATACACCCACAAACCTTGGACGAGATTCTTCCGTAAACGCGTTAACTCTGTACATTTCCTCGTAAGGACCATTCAATTCAAAGTTTCTTGCCGAAGCTGCATGGAATTCGGCTAATTTGTGGAGCACACGTTCAATGTGAGGCATATCGAAACCTTTAAGTCGATCGGCATTTTTAAAACCTTGACGTTTTAAATCCTCCAACACTATAGTTATTTTATCCTCATTCTCCTCTATATATACACATTTGGGGGCTAATTCAATATTCTCCACTCCAGCCTCCTTATATAGTTTAACAAACTGAGGAATATGAACCTGATACATTTTCTTTTCTTTGGGAAACACACCCATACTATTGATCATATCACCGCCCCCACTTGACTCCAGCATGGTTTTTAATATATATGAAACTTGTTCCTGATTGCCATCTAAACAAAAAGAGAGAAAAAATAAAAGTCAAGCAAAACCAGGAAAGATTTCAAACTTACCTTTCAACAATATATCGACTACAACTCGCACCATTATTGAGGCATAATTTTCACCTGGCGCTGTTGCTGCGATAGGTGTAAAGTTCAATATACTAGCGAAATTTTCCACATCTTTCTCAATAATTGGAAGAAAGTAACCTTCATTTATCCACTTGGGTATAGCTAGATATTCATTTGGATTTTTGGGCTTCTCTGAATTAGTATTGGGCGACATTTTCACTGCAAATTGGTTTAAATAAATTAGTTTAAATGGGCTTTTAAACTTTTTATAATCTATTGCTTGTTAGATAAATAGTTCAGAGGTTCATTCAACTCTCAATTTAATTATTTCTTTATCACTCAATAAAACAAATTACACAAGAAATTTCTATTGCTTACCTTAATTTCCAATCCGAAAGGCAAACAGCGTGTAACTTTCTTGAATCTCAAACAAATACTAAGTACTTTGTGTGAATAAACCCGTTATTTAAGTATTTAATAAACTACAATTTTAACGAATAAGTATGACTTTGAAGTTTATTGGGAATTTCAAAGCGGACGAAGGCCAATTTGCTATCAGTTCAAACTCTTTCTAAGGTGACTTTTGTTTTTATTTTACATGCAATTGAACAATAAGTAAAATACTTAAAATACTTACTACTACCGCTTTTAATTTCATTTGACTTTGATTAAATATCATAATATATTATAAAACCAGTTTCCTTAATTGTCTAAGTAAAATTTCATTGAGGAAAAAGTTTTTTTAACTTAAAATGTTCATTCATAATGATTCCTAATAATTAAGGAAGCTTTGTTAATTACTTACAGAATAGTATTTGCTTTCTTTATATTATTATTATTATTATTGTCACGCTCAGTCTGATCTTTGTATATTTGTAAATTCTAAAACACTAATAATATTACAAATGTATTATTATATGGGGGCGAACACATGTCTATGTATGTATATTATACACATATGTATGTACATATATACCACTAATTGTTGCATAACCATTTGTATGTGTATCCACAAATTAATTAAAAATTCTATAGGCAAATGCATAGTATGACAAGTTTACCCTATAGTATATGTTCACATATAGTATATATGCTTTTATGCCAGAGCAATTGGAATTTTAATTGTATTCCCCTTGTCATGCCACATACATATAAATATATGTATATATTGATACCCTTTAAATGAGCATATTAATTTTAGTCAGAAATTTGCAACGCTTAGAAGGAAGCATCACCAACTATATAAAGTATATATATTCCTGATCAGCTCGATAGCTCAGCTCTTCTGTCTGGATCAACAAGATCTCCATTTTAAAACTACAGAGATAAAATTTTGCACCGAAGCTTCTTTAAGCTGCAGGCATTGTATGTCTCTGAATCATATCGATAGTACGACTTTATCTTATAGCTTCCATAGAAACGATCGGTCAAGCAATAGTTAATATTTTTTCTGTTTCCCAATCGAATATCACGGTGTTTCTAAGTTTGATATACTTGTTACCATATCTACCAAGTTTTATCACAATCGGTTTACTATATCATGAAACAGCTCTTGTAGGACTTAAATGAATAACTTGATTGTTTTAAAATCAATTTTTATGAAATTTGGTACTTGTAAGTTTGGTTTATATAGATATGTTCCAATTAAGTTTCAGCAGAATCGGTCGACTATATGCTATGGAACCCATAGGAACAATCAGACCAAAAAGAACTCTTTTTTTCTGAGTCTTATCATTATAATGATTCTGTTAATTCATATGTAAGTAAATGTGACATTATGTAACGGTATTCAAACTTCGATACGGCCCATCCTTCTATTTTTTCTTTTGTGTTTCGCCTAATCAAGACTGAGACATTCTATTCAGTTGGGCGCGTGCGAATTATTTTTAAATATTCTGTGATAAGAGCGCCCACTAAGTTTCAATAAGTTTGTATCAAGAACCTAGAAAATGACGTAGTCTGTGTAATCATGAGACTGCATTTTAAGCCGATTTTTATAGTGTTCTCTTGGTATCAATGGAGGTGTGTTATATTTAAAAAAAAATCCAATGATAGTGAACGATAACAAAGCCCCCGAATATTATCAACGCAAACACATGTAATCAGTATTTAATAAAGATTAAATAACAAAGACCGAATAAAAAATTCTATTATGCTTGTAAGACACTACGTTTTTAGAAAAAAAAACACATACCTATTAATTTACCTTTTAAAAGTTTTTAATTTTGTAATATATAAAAACTATAATTGATATTGTGGTTAGTAAGTATTTCCTGATCCTAATGCCAATTGAGAAGCCCTCGACTATCCAACCAGGGTAGAATCTCGTTTATAGCTTGAATAAATTTACGATTTGTAAACATTAAACATTTCATTTTTGAAGCATAACAATCATGAAATTCATCTTCAAATTGATCCATCATTACAATGGGAAGAACACGGGTAACAACAACATATGCTTGAAAGAGATAGAGATATTATAATGGATATAAAATAATATTAATAGGATAAACTATTCTACCCGATAAACCATTAGCACTGAGAGCATTTTGTATATCCTTAAGTTCTGGCAATGGCTGCTCATAATCGAGATATTTCAGATTTTCTAGCAAATGGTAGAAATAATATTGAACCAAATAATCAAATTTTGATAATTTAATATCCATTCGGGCCGATGATAAAATAGTATAAAATAAATCAGTTGCCTAAGTCAATATAATATTAATATATATATATTTCGATTCATGTTATTACAACTTACAGGTGATCCAAACTTTACCACTTGATAATCAAGTAATGCCGTATCTTCCACAGAGCCAAAACCATCGTATTTGAACATAACATTATTAACCCAACAATCGCTATGATTGAGAACATTAAACTCCTTATTCTTAACTTTATGCATTTCCAGCATACGATCAATTAAGATATCCTCTTTATCAATCAGCCTTCGATAAAATTCATCACCCACACGCCAACGGCGCAGCTGTGACAAAAATGGATCCGCATCATTCAGTTCCTGGAGTATTAGTTTATTGTTCCTGGTATACACGCCCATGGTCATCAGCTTACGAAACATGCCAAATTTCTTTACATACATCACAGAGGCAGCATGGAACTCGGCTAGTTTTTTTAGGACCTGCTTTAAACACATTTCATCAAAGCCTACATTCCGTTTAACATTTCTATATCCACGTGTTTTCAAATCCTCTAGCAGTATATATTGAACTCCAATGTTCTGATCCAGTCGAAAGGCACGTGGCCCAAATACTGTACTCTTACCCACCGTCTGGTACAATTGTTCAAACTTGGGCAGAATATTGTGATACATTTGATGCTCTCGAAAGAACATCTTCATTTGATTCATAATCTTTGCTTGAAACTTACTATTATTTTGAGCCTTCAATATAAAGGATAATTTCCTAATGGTCTGATCTTTCAATTGCACTCGAACCCTTATGGGCAGTAATATTGTACAGTTCCTAAATTGCATATCATCAACATTGGGCAAAACGGCCAAGACCTTGCTACCTCTACCTAAGATCTTTTGTGTAGCATCGTTTAGCGATAAAGATGTAACCCATTCCGGGATTTTTGAACCTGTCATCGTTCTACAAAATAGGTATATATTCTAAATAATCGATATATGCCTGAGGTTAATCAACTTATAATTTTAATATTTCAATAAAATATTTTCCAAAAAAATTAGACAATTAACTGATTGAACAGGTGCCACAAATGAAATCAAAACAAATTATATTCCTTAAGTAGGAACACTGTAAACTAGTTTTCATTTGAGAAAATTACCATATATAAGTACAAGATTCATAATAATTACCATATGACTCAATTCTATATTTTTGGTTGTAGTCTTTTGTATTTAATTTCACTGTCATTCAAACAATTTGTAAATATTGCAATTATATATACATTATTTCCTGCTGGCTAATTATTTACTTCCAGTCGAGTAGACCACGATTATCCAACCATGGCAAAACTTCCGTCATTACCTGTACATATTTATGATTGGTAAACATGGCGACCTTCATTTTGGACTCATCATTGATATAACTCTCCAAATTGGCGTTGTTTGTCTTGTCCAACATGACAACAGGCAGAACTTTGGATACCACCATGTAGGCTTATTTAAAATGATAAGATAGATGATAGAATGATTGATGATCATTAAGATTGCCATTCTGTTTGGCAATAAGTGTACTCACCAGCTAAACCATTACGGAATAGAGCAGCATGCAGATTCTTTAATTTTGGCAATGGTCGATGATATTCCAATAATTTCAAATTATCGATTAGATTATCAAAATAATAGCGTATCAAATAATCAAATTTATTGGTTTTCAAATCCAATTCAGCCGACGAAAGTATTAAATAGTAAAGATCATTGGCCTACAAACAAACAAAACAATAACTAATTAAATTGCATTTAGTTATAAATTATTTCATTAAAATCAAATTACCGGACTACCATATTTTCCCACTTGAAAGTCCACAAATAAAGTTTCCTTAATTTTACCAAATGCATCATGTTGGAACATAATGTTATTTGACCAACAATCGCCATGATTCAAGACATTAAACTCCCTGGGATTATATTGCTGATCCTGAAGCAATCGATCTACCAAATAGTCATCGCTATCAGCCTAGATATATAGATTCAATAAATATATTTTTCATTACAGAAAACTAAATACTAAGTAAATATTTTTATATTTTACCAGTTTTTCATAGATTTTTTGTGCATTTTTCCACTTTTTCAATTGAGTTAGAAATGCTCCCGATGCATTGAATTCCTGCAACAGCTGACGATTGCTCTCACTGAACACTCCCACTGTAAACTCCTCTCCAAATAGACCATAGTGCTCCACATAGCAGGCTGAAGCCGCATGGAAGGCTGCCAATTTTTCCAACACGGCCAGCATGTGCTCCAAATCGAGACCAATCAAACGATTTTCATTCTTAAAGTTCTTGCGATGCAAATCCTCTAGGAGTATATAATCTACACCCAAATCTCGATCCACTTTAAAGGCTTTTGGAGCAAATTGTATAGTTTTGCCTACATTATCATAAAGTTTCTCGAATTTGGGTAGAATTGTATGATACATTTGCTCTTCCTTATCAAAGAGTTTCAATTTACTCAATATGGCAGCCATAACTTCATTATTATGCTGGGCCTTTAATACAAAAGATATATCCTTTGTGGAATGATCTATAGAAGAGACGTATTTAGTTATTATTAATCAATTAAGACTAGTCTTTCGATTTACCAATTAATTCCACTTGCACCAGTAAACGCAGAAAAAGTGATGAGTAATTCTCACCCTCGTTACTACCCGCTTGTGGAGTTACCGATAGTATCCTTTCAAAATCCCCTAACTGAGCACGTACGGCATTTTCCAAAGTAATATTTGGCAACCAACTAGGTACAATTGTTGCCTCACTGTGTCCATTTGTAGCCGCAGACATTGTAAATCTGCAAAATTTAGACGGTTATTGAACTGAACAATCCGATTATCTTCTCATAACATGATAATGATTTGTTTGATTTGATAATAAATAGTTTCTAGCGATAACCAAAATAATGAAACTCTTTGCATTTATAAGAGCCACTCTGAAGTTGTTATCAAATCTAGGTGGCGCTAGTGTTTGCTTTGGTGTGGTCGGTCTTATGGAATTTAAATTAACCTACATAAATATGCATAAACCAATCCCTCTTTATAACAAAAAGATAACCTTTTGTTTCTAATAAGGAATTTTCCAATTTTTTAAGAAGAAAAACAAAAGTAATTACATCATTTTATGGATATATTATTATTGCTCTACGATTGATTTATAACCATATACTATTTTTTTTATATGGATTAAAATAACCCAAAAAAGAAATCCCCAGCTTTAGTATCAAGTTATTAATTTATGGTCCCAGCCACTTTTCTTGGAAAGTCACTGACTAGTTCTATTAAAAATAAAATCTTCCAGGAACTGGTAAAACACTCTAAAATTTAATCTTCAAATAATTGTGCGGAAGGTTTATATAATTAGACTTTATGGTATCAGCAATTTGATATATCTTGGTATTATTTATTTTGATAGCCCAATATTATTGAATTAGTTTTTGGAAATATTTGAACAATAACAATAAATAGGGGTCAATACCTTTTTATACCCTTCCAAGAAGAGTAGTTTAGTTTTGGAAAGAAGTTTGCAACACATCGAAGGAAACATCTCCGACTACTTAAAGTATATATATTCTTGATCAGCATAATGAGCAGAGTTCATAAAACCTTGTCCATCTATCTGTATCTCCGATCGTTTGTATGACCTTTTGTCCGTCTTTTCTGTGGTCTGCCTGTCTGAATTCACGCAACATCCTGCGAGACCTTCAAAGGTCTTCTTTTTGCTGCACGCATTGTATTTCTGAGAATTATATCGATCGAATGACTAGCTCATATAGAAACTATCTTACAAAACTATTACAAGGGTATTTGAACGTCAGTTCAAAGTTATCCTAAAAGTAACCAAAACTGATTGTACAATTTGATCAAAGAAGTATTTTAAACGCCTTGTTGTAAAAGAAACAGTGGTTTTTATTCTTGATACTTCCTTTTGAGATTTTAGGTCGCTTGCACTTGTAATAACTAATATACCTCAATTAAATAAATAGTTTTGCAAAATAAAAGGCTCTCTGAACTTTCCTTATTTACAACACTCAAAGATTCACGGAAACTTATTGTTCCAAGTTTCAAGTTGATAGATTGATAAAGCTGCTACGATTAGCGATTAGTTATATTTTATAGTGAATTTTATAGGGAATGTCAAGTCAGCCCTTTCTTTTAGTTAAACTTTTTGATTTTCATATAAGCTCTAAACCATTTTGCACATAGGTATTAACATTTACTTTGTGTTGTTGTTATTATATATTCATAATTAGGTTACTTTAATAGATTAGGTCATTATCAATAACCGATACACCATTAAACGATATTGAACAGAAGTAAAAAAGTCAATTATACAAATGGAAGATAAACTACTTTTATGAATATATATAAGATCACATGTCAATTTTGATTTTTTTCACAGTTTTATTACTTAAATTATTGCGATTCCAAGTTTCCTTTTTATGGATACTACACAGTAATAGGACTGACTGCCTGACATCTATAAACACATTTCACAACTGAACTAACAGTTTTATATATACATATATACCCATATATATGTGGAAACCAAAAATTGTGGCAAACCTTTTTCCTTAATTGGTAAAAAGATGTTATAGTTTCGATTTCAATTTGGTATGCTGATAAATATTTCGTATTGACTGCTGCAGCAGTCCCGATCACAACGACTGATTTCAATTGAATAAGAGTGCGGCAGTATAGGAACTATTGGTGGGGCTGTTGGCCCTATATGGTATTAGGCAGTGAAAGAAATTTCTTATCACTTTAACCATGTACACACATATGTACCTACATATGTATGCATTCTCAATGAGAGTTTGTTTTGTAATTCACTTCGCCAAAACCCGGGCAAAAAGCGTCACTTCATTACCAACACCATGGCAACATCTTCGATTGTGTGTGGGAATGATGTCTAAATAAACATTTGATATGGAACGTCTATTGTTTGATTGATAAGACATCGTGGATTGCGATTGACTTTATTTTTTTCATGTTTCTTTATCACAGGTTCCTCTTTGGTATGGTTTTTCGTTCTAATTATTCGGTGATACGTTATTAATTGCCTTTCGTTAGGAATCGCGAGCAGTGATTCAGTGCGGCATGTGATGAGGTTTGCACGTTGATGATAAAGTTAAGTGTCGTGAAATAACAATAAAATTTGATATGTCCTATTTATATACACTATTCTAACAATATTTAATATATTATACATATATTCATATATAAATTTTTTTAGCTTTGAAAACGAAAGGTTCTTAGACTATAATGATATCAACAACGTTGAAATAATTTTATGAAAATTTGTTTATTTTTCATGTAGTTTTTGAAATGAATCAATTAAAATTATTTTTACCAAAAATCCCAAAAGGTATGCTATAGAAAAAACTTATAATCCCATCTAATCTAATTTTTAAACAACTTTAGTTAGGTTTTTAAAAGATTTTAATGTTTTGCAGATAAACAAACTTTTTATAAATTTTTACTTCATGTTTTGCTTTTATTCCAGTGCTCCGCGATATTGTAGCCAGGGTAAAATAATTTCTATTTGTTTAAGATATCGAGGATTTGTGTAGATTGACTGCTTAAAATTAGTTTTGCTCTCCGAATCATCCTGAAAGAAACTATCGAAACTGGCATCCTTATTAGGTTCCAATAAGACAACGCCCAACACATTTAAAACGCAAAAGAACCCTAGAAAAAACCAAGATAAAAATGTTAGTTTTATTTTTTTTTAATTATTAGCTATTATTTACACTTACCCCAAGTACCATATTTGTATAAGGAAAGATGAATACTCTTCAAGGTGGGTAAAGGATTGGTATACTTTAACAATTTTAAATGTTTAATCAATTCCTTATGGTAGAATGATATGAAATATTCAAATTTACTAATTTTAATATTCAATTCAGTGGACGAGAGCAAAAAGTATAAGAGATCCTGAATTAAACAAAAATGTAATAAATATTTGATTTGTTTTTTTAATAATTATTAGCTAGATTTTACCTGTGCAATAGAACCCCATTTGGGTATCTGGAGATCCACAAAATATGTATTTGATATTTCATTTTTCTCATTATACTGAAACATAATATTATTCGACCAACAATCGCCATGATTTAAGGCATTAAACTCATCGGGATGCGAATCACTCATCTCGTTAACCACATCTATTAATTTGGGAGTAATGTTTTCCTTTAAACAAATTCATGTAGTTAATTATTATATTTTATAGATTTTTTTTTTTAGTTTTACTAACCAATTCTTTTAAGTATTGCTCATGTCCCTTATACAAATGTATATATTTCAAAAAGGTATCAAGATTCTTTTTGCACAGTATAGGCAGTATTTGTGGATTTTTAAAGAATCCCTTGCTAAATTGTTCTTCATATGGTCCTTTATTGGCCACACGTACTGCCGAGGCTGCATGCCATTGGGCCAATTTGAGTAACACATTCTCGGTATGTATCTGATCTAGACCTTTCATACGATCAGCATTTCGAAAACCCTGCGGCCGAAGGTCCTCTAGCAGCACATAGTTTTCTTCTATGTTAATTTTGTAGGCTTCCGCGCCAAATTTAACTTCAACGCCTTCGTTACGATATAGTTGTTCCAATTCGGGTACCACTTGGAAATACATACCACGTTCGATATCGAAAATATTATTACTTTCGAGTAGTTGGCGATACTTTTCAGACTGATGTGGTGCTTTTAGCATTAACGCCTTGGTGATTTGTGTTTGATCGTCAAGTTCCACTTCAAACTCAATTCTAAACATTATAGTGGCATAATTTTCACCTGCCGCAGCTCCAGCACTAGCTTCCAAGGACTTTATAGTCTTGTATCCTTTCACTTGATTTTTTAACAAGTCTTCAAAAACCTTTGGCTTAAGCCAGTCTGGAATTTTCTTATCACTCTTTGTAATGACAACATCCTGCGTTTGTGGTGGCATCTTAACCAAAGTATTTTCTGTACTGAACTCGGCTAATAGTTGCCTTTGCTTTTAAGAGAAATTTTTTGATATTTTCAAAGCTCTAAGATTGTTAAGATCAACCAAATGATAATTGTTTAAACTTGTCAACGAGTAATCTTATATAAAAGTAAAAAACTTTTACAGTTCTCAATCCTAGATAAGATTATCTCTGTATATAAAAGCAATTAAGATTTTCAAAAATGACAAAGCGAATTCTTAGATATTTGCACATCATTCGATGACAGCTTAAATATCAAACAATTGTCCCTTTGATAGTATTAACAATATGTACATATGTACATACATTTCTAATTAGTTGAATTACAAAATCGGCTTGTCATTGTGTTTTTGACACTAAGTAAATAACTAACTAACTATATGATCCACTTTTGAAAGAATAAAGTAAGACGTCTTTGCCGACTTTAAGTATACCCTTTGGCAAGTAGGGGAACTCCATTAAATCAAACTCTTTTGAAATCATACATCTGAGTACACACTAGGCCAAATTATATAGCTTTAGCTGTTTTAGTCTCAATCAACTTAATAATCAATACTGATCAAGAATATAAGAATTTAAGGAATAGAAAGTGCTTTTTTCTTTCAGTTACAAACATTTAAGCAAAGTTGATCTACCCTTTTAACTTATTGATACAGGGTATAATTAGTTTTATATAAAGTCAAAGTACACTTCTACATACGTAAAATAAAAGCTTTTAATTATTTTGTATACTAACGCAATAATTATTTAAGCATAGAATAAAAAATAAGTATGTAGGACTTTGAATACCATACGAAATTTTGCATTCCCTGCTGTAAGCTTTTATGAATAAAACATATTTAGATTCTCTTCTCTCACTCTCATTCTATCTGTCTTTCTATCTTTCTCTTCTCTTTTACCTGAATCTTTTGTTAAAAGCTTTTACTCATGATCATTCGAGGTAAACAAATAAATATGTGCATATGTATGTGTATACATACACAACTTAATATGTACAAGCCTCTTGATTCTAAACCAGCTTTCTGTTTTGATTCCCATTCTTTATTTATTTTTGGCACATTCATACATACATATGTACTTATATGGAAGTCGGCGACTTTCTCTTATTTTAGTTTTGTTTTGATACACTTTATCTGCTTTGATTATGCTTAACTATTTGAAGTATACAAAAGCAAATCTCTAATTTTTACATACATTCATATATGTGATAAGGCCGATTTGCGTACATTGCGTACGACCCTGCAATATTTCCTAAGAAAGACCAAATGTGTCAGACCTCAAGCAAAATTCAGTTTTATTAATAATATTAATGCATATTGATAGCCATATCAGTTTTCGACAATATCTATAACAAATGTTAAGAGCCTTGTTCTTATCGTGGTGGTATAATGGTGATACGTTATACGTGTTAGCTGGTTTCTAAAGCTCCACGGTTGAGTAACCAGGGCAGGATAGCTTGGATATGTTTGCGATAACGGGCATTGGAATACATTAAAACTTTAAAGTCGTTGCCCTCATCCGATTCGCTAAGGAAGTTTTCAAAACTTGCTGAATCTGTGGGATCCAAAAGAACAGCTCCCATAACGCCCGTGGCCGTACAATATCCTGAGAATTAAAAATATGTTACTAACCAAGCTAATTAACTACAAAGAGTTAATCTACTTACCCCAGACGCCATACTTGAAAAGTGACAAATGAATGTCGCGCAACGTTGGCAACGGCTTTGAATACTTCAATATTTTTAGATTCTCTACCAAATTATCATGATAACATTTGATATAGTGATCAAATTTAGTTAATTTATCCTCCAATTTAGTGGAGGAGAGTAAAAAGTAAAGCAAATCCTGTGTTGCTGTTCCCCATCTGGGTATCTGATAGTCCACAAAGTAAACCTCCTTAATCTTGCCAAATGCATCATACTGGAACATGATATTGTTGGACCAACAATCACCATGGTTGAGAACATTCAAGTCTAGCGGGTCAAGCTTGGCCATTTTAAATATTTCATCTGTAATTTTTGGCTGAAGAAGTTTCTGATAGGGTGGAATGGTGAAAATAAATATTAAAGAGCTTTTTCAAATGCATCCTTATCCTCTTACAATTTGCTCTATGTAGGCTTCATTGCCCTCGTAGGTGCCACAACATTTGAGGAAATTTTGAGACAATGTCTTGTTCATTTCAACCATCATCTCACGGTTTTCCTCTTTGAAGAATCCATCAGTAAATCCCTTAGGATAAGGACCCTTAGTCAGTACACGAACCATAGAGGCAGCGTGCCATTGAGCTAACTTCTGTAGAACTCTCTCAGTATGTATCTGATCCAATCCCTCCAAACGGTTTGCATTTTTAAAACCTTGGGGACGTAGATCCTCCAACAAAACATAGTCAGACTTAGCATCCTTAAGATCATAGCTATGAGCACCAAATTGTAAGTTCACGCCGGCATTTTTAAATATTTCCTCCATTTCGGGAACAATATTGTTATACGTATTTCGTTCAATATCAAATATATTTGTTGTCTCCATCATTTTCTGATAGGCTTCCATTTGATGGGGAAGTTTGAGCATATACGAAATCGACTTGCTTTTGCCATCTACAAATATAACACAAATTATATGCACACCGACAATCACAGAATCACAGATTTTTCACACTTTACCCTCCAATTCGACTTCAATCTCAACACGTAGCATAATTGTGGCATAATTTTCACCTGCCGCCGTTCCCATAAGAGTTTTTAAGTTTTTCACTTTCTTGTAACCATCGACAGTGGATTTGAGCACATCTTCAAATATTTCAGCTGTGATCCAATCAGGGATTTTACTTTGGGTTTGTTCTGAGGTAGCTGCCATAATTATTAATTTAATTCGAACCTTCCGATGATTTAGCTAGCAGTGAAACAACTAATAATAATTTGGCGTTGTGTGCTTTATTTATTCACTTACTATCTACACTGTTAGAAATGAATTAATTCTAAAGCTCCGAGAAAATTGTTTCAACTATTTGTTCATATATGGTAAACATAGCAAACAGGTTGTTGGGTAAAAGCTCTAAAAATTGTCTCTTTTCTCTTAATATATTTAGCTTTTTTTGATTTCATTTTGAATCGAAAGCTTTTGTTAGACCTTTTTTTTTATTCAAAAGATAACAACTGGCAATTAAAACAAACTACATTCCGCTAGAGTTCTATTAAAACAAAAAAATCGTTTCATATTATCATTATCTTTTAGTAGAATGATCTAACAAAGTCACGCTGATCCATTTGCTTTTTATAAGTGTTTGACAAACAATACGTAAATAAAGATTAAAGATCTGCCCATTTGTTTAATATTGCTATAAGGGAGACCCTCTCTGATATACCGTACGCTTTAAAGACTAATTAATCGGCCATAAAACATATTCTTCTATTTATGTAACAATTCAATGTGTTAATTTTTTTTGTGAAATGCACAAACATACTTCAGTCTTTTTATAATCATTATCTAATTAGATAATTTATCAATATTGACACAATGTAAAGCACCGCGATTAAGCAGCCAAGGAAGAACTATTTTAACGTGTTGTTTATACTGTTTTCCGGTGTATAATTGGGATCGGAATTTCTCTCCCTCTGGTGTTTCAGCTAAAAGATTGTCAAAGTCGGCACCGCTGACATCTTCAAGATTTGCACCAGACATGACACCAAGCGTGACATTGAAACCTAAAAGAAATTGAATCAATTAAATAATATAGAAAGAAATAAAATTTGATTAATCAAAACTTACCCCATACGCCGTACCTCAGCAACTGTGTGTGTATATCAATAAGAGTTGGCAATTCTTTTGGATATTTTAATAGCTTTAGATGTTCGATCAAGTGATCGTGATAGTACTTTATAAAGTGGTCAAATTCTTTTATTTTGATCTCCAGTCTTGGCGATGATAATAGGAAATATAGCAAATCTATGGCAACATTTCCATATTTGCATATTTGATAATCAACTAAATATGTATCCAAAAGTTGATCCTGATCATCATATTGAAACATAATATTGCTTAGCCAGCAGTCAGCGTGGTTTAAGACATTGAATTCATTTTCATCTACTTTGCCAACTTGCCAAATGTTCATGAAGACGTGTTCTTTCATGTTTTTCTAAAACAAAAAACAAATTTAATATAATTCAAATATTTATATCCTTTTTGTTTTCCGCCTCCTATACTCACCACATCATCGTAGTACTCTTCATGTCCTTCAATTGTTTTAAAGGATTTCAGTATATAATCAATTACTCCCTCCGACAAACTTTTTAAAAGAACTTTTCCCTCCTCAGTAAATAGTCCTCTATGCAGATGTGCAGGATAAGGACCTTTAATGGCAACTCGAGTTGCCGAAGCTGCATGCCATTGGGCCAGTTTTTTGAGAACTCCCAGCGTATGTTGTTTGTCCAGGCCTGCCAAACGATTTGTCGGTCGAAAACCCTTTGCTTTCAAATCCTCAAGAAGTATATGGTCCTCTTTGGTGTTAAGCTTATAACATTTGGCTCCAAAATCGACATCGAGTCCAACCTTTTTGTACATATCCTTAAATTCCTCCACAATATTAATGAACATGTCACGTTCAGTATCAAAAATGCTAAAATCACTTTTGCCGAAGACCTCATCATATTCCGCGGACTTTCGTGCGGTCTTTAACATATACGAAATAGTTTTTTTCGTATTATCTGCAATAAGAATTAATTGCATGATTCCAAAATTTTGTATTCAAAAATGTGTTATCTACCTTTTAATTCAACATCCAGTTCCACTCGCAGCATTATGGTAACATAGTTATCACCCGGTCGTGTTCCCGGGCTTACTTTGAAATTGATAATTTTTTTATAATCTTTTACGGTATCCTTAAGTGTCTGTTCGAACAGTTCTGGTTTAACCCAATCAGGCACTATCAATGCTTTTGGTGTCATTTTTAATAACTGGCTAATATTCTTTCTGGCGTGGTGAACTGTACGCTATTTGCCGGAAAACTAAAAAAAAGCTGATGCTGATTGCCGTTATATACACGCTACTAGAGCTTTTAAAAAGGCCCTTAAAAACTGATTGCAGTTTATTGCTTGAGGTGCTTAAGGAGGGAATCTGAAAACCGTACTTATTTAAACATTCAAGATACGGATAGCTTTAATCAAATCTACCATTATAAAATTAATATTTCGATGCGATAACTCAAGCTTCTAAGATAGCTTTTTCATATCTAAGAGAAAGGTTTCCACTCATGGTAATGCCAATACTTCGCTTAAAGCTTTTTTATGCCTAGGTCAATTTGTTGACGATGAATTTCTTTTTCATTTTGATCTCATGCTTTCTTGTTTCGTTTTTTTTCAAGAATTGTAAGTATTTGTTTTAATTGATTAAGTCGACTCTACTTAACAAACTAGAAAAGAAAACATCAAAATTTTAAGTATAGAGAACTCTGTTCTGATAACAGGCCACAGGCGATTTTTATAATAACAAAGATCTCACGTCAAATATATGGAAATATAGTTTTTAATAGTTTCTAAATAAACATACTGAAAATTTTTACAAACGCTTTGATTATTAAGTATCTCAATTAAATTATTTATTTCGTCCTGAAACCTAATAGACAAATGAAAACATTGGAAAAAGATAGAAAATATTCAAAATACCTATAAAACCTTCTGTTTTTCTATTACCCATCTAGTACTTTTAGATTTCTCATAAAATCTAAATAAAAAATAAAATTGAAAAGGAAGAGAATATTCTTAAAACTTTTTTCGAACTGGAAGATAAAAATTATATTTGTCCTGATAACATATCTCTTATAACCCTGGACAATGTACTGTCTTACATCTTCAAATCCTTACAAATAAAGTTTTATCAGTTATAATTTTCTTAACCTTAGCACTCTATTACCTTAATATTCATGCTCTACTTTCGAACATTACTTAAATTGTTATTTTAGTTTTAAATAGAATTGCTTTTTAGAAAAGATTGCATTTATCAACATTGACGAATTTAACAGCTTCTCTTGCAGATTGGACAACATGCAGGCCGTGAAAAAGCTTTTATCAATACAAAACTAGTTGTAAAAGAATTATTTAGTAAATTGTATATTCTGTTAAGATTAATTTACTGTACTATTCCAATTCATACATGCACTAAATATAATACTTGATC
This sequence comes from Drosophila neocordata, assembly GCA_018903615.1. Classification (NCBI taxonomy): domain Eukaryota; kingdom Metazoa; phylum Arthropoda; class Insecta; order Diptera; family Drosophilidae; genus Drosophila; species Drosophila neocordata. Next base: position 392,528 of record JAEIGI010000002.1, read on the forward strand.
TACTCGTTACACTTAATGCCTTCTATCTTATATAACATCTTGCAATGAGCCAAGGTAATATCAGTTTTATTTGTTCCACATAACCGGGGGAGAGAAAAGTTTTACGCTTGAATGCCTCAGCTTCCTCAGTATTACCCATAAAGTTACCAATGTGCGAGTCCACATCGGGCGGCAGCAAAACAATGGGAAGCATACGTTGCGCACATACGAATGCTTAAAATTAATTGTAAATAAAATAAAATTTATAAGAATATTCACGTTTTGGTAATAGTATACTTACCCCAGAGACTATTTTGCCAGAGATTCTCTTGTAATTGCTTTAATGATGGAGCATTTCGATTATAATTGAGTAATACAAGATGTTTGGTGAGTTCTTGATGGTAAAATTCCACAAAATAATCGAATTTATTAAGCTTAAGGCTTAACTGTGGGGAAGTCATAAGTAGACAAAATAAATCCTGGGCAGGGGTTCCATATTTTGGTAGCTGATAGTCCACAAAGCATACGTCTGGTATTTCACTTGAATCCTCTTCGAATTTAAACATAAAATTATTACACCAAAAATCTCCATGATTGAGAACATTAAACTCAGAGGGATTGATGCGGCCAAAATCCATATAAAGATCGGTGAGGCGAGACATATAATTACTCTAAAAAAAAAAAATCTTTTTTATATACGATGTAAATAATTGATTGGTTTTACTCACTATTAAAATTTGTTGCCCCGGATCCAAGCCAAATGCCTGCTGCATGCACTCCAAGAATGGAACACAAAAACTGATGTTCATACTATCAATAAATGTTGTATGTTCCGCTGAAAAATAACTCACTCTATACCCCTCCTCGTAGTCACCCAATTTGCTTACTCGTACGGCCGACGCTGCATGCCATTGAGCTAGTTTTTTTAAAACAGCTTCCATCTGTGTTTGATTTAATCCCAAAGTACGATTTACATTTTTATATCCTTTTGCGCGTAGATCCTCCATTAACAAATAATCACATTTGGGCAACGTTTCATTATCCGTAAATTTGTAATGTAGTGGCTTAAATTTAACAAAGAGTGAAGTGTTCTCAACGTATATATTCTCCAGTTCGGGCACAAGACGATCATACATATCCAATTCGGATACAAATAAGTCGTGAAATTCATGGTCGTCACCACATTCGTTGTCCAGAGGAATCTTTAAAATATAATTTACCTTTTCTTTTGACTCATCTACCGGCAAAAAATATATAATATATATTAAGATATATATAGTTGCAAATACGCAAACAGTTTATAGATAAATATGCTAACCTCGCATTTGCATTTCAATTTGTATTCGAAGTACAATTGTTAAATAATTCTCGCCCTGACTAATGGCGGCCTTGGTTTCAAATTTTTGTATCGCGAGAAGATTGGAAAAATGATGTTTGATTAAACCTTGAAATAGTTGTTGATTAACCCAGTCGGGTACTGCCAGTGATGTTGTAGTCATCTTTTAAAACATTTGCGATGCGAAACGATGGCACCACGCCGACTCTTTGTTGTTGACTGTTTGACGATCTCTTACAATATTTCTCACCACATACAATTTTATAAAAATGGTTCGACTTATTGTTTGCTCTAAAATTATTTTCTTATGTCTATTGGCCCAAAAATATTGAATTTATAATCATTTCAGAGAGCATTCCAATGCGTCAAAGATTTTGGGAATTAAAAGCAGGTTTTCCTTGGTTTTTATTTTATATTTATAATGAATGTATTCACTCAAGGGCCGAATATACTCTTCCATTTAAGCAGTATCAAAAGCTCCCTGGGTCTCTCTCTCTCTCTCTTATTTTGAATGAGGTAATTCCATATGCATTTGCCATATTTAAGTAGCTGAAAAGCAAGTTAAATTCTATATGTGCACATTTATAAATTGTATCTTTATACTTAGACGATGTTTTTAAGTCGCAGAAACAAGTGTAACTGACAGCAATATGTTCTGAAACGCTCTAAGCTATAGAATAAGATTTAGATACGATAGTTCATATATAATTAAAACATTAGTGCTAAACTATGTTTAATTTCGTACTCTTAAACCAGAGTACTTCCCTGTATTGCAGGGTATTGCACGGTCATCGCCATGAAAGAGATTTATTCCTTAACGCTTATCGCTGTGCATATAGACATGTCGTCTTAGTTTATCGGGCCGGGCAAAATGTTTGTCGCAAAACGTGCACTGATATGGTCGTTCGCCCGTATGTTTTCGTCGATGCACTTTAAGTTCGTAATGAACAGTGAAGCGCATATCGCAGAGATCGCATTTGAAGGGTTTTTCTCCCATATGACGTCGAATATGAATGCTGAGTTTGTTGGGCGTAAGGGACTCTAGTCCACATAGGGAACAGAGATACTTTTTTCCAGGATTCTTTTTAGCCACATGCATGTCCCTGATGTGCTTATCCAAACTGGGTTGAACAACAAAGGAACGCCAACAATGGGGGCATTGGTATCTAAACCGTCTTTTTCGACGAATGGAAGAACTTTGTGACTGTTGCTCTTGGCTGCTAATGTTAATTTTGTTTTTGGGATGCTGACTGGCCAAATGCTGGTCTAGATTTTCTTGCCACATAAACTTGTAACCACAATGGGAACAAATAAATTTCTTCTCCTTGTTTTGGCATTGGGTCATTTGATGATGTTTAAGCATGATCTGAAATAAATAACCTATTAAATATACGGAAAGTGAGAAGATTAAAAAATATATACCTTATCTACAGTTTTATATATGCACTGATCGCATCCGTGCGGCAGTTTATCGAACGTATGTAATGAGTACTGATGCTCACTCATCTCACGCCTGCGTGGAAGTTTCATCTTGCAGATATCACAAGTGTACGATCTCCTTGTATGACCGTCGTCATCATCGCTATCATCTGTATCATCTAGTTGTAGTTCAAATCCAGCTTCAGTGCTGATCATATAGTTACTAGCATGAGCAGCGTGCTCCTGTATGACCATATGACGTCGCAAATCCGCAATGCTAACGAATCGAAGATCACACAGTTTGCATTGAATATTCTTTGAACCCAAAGGCTTGGCTGCATCGGCCAGCAATGTCTCAGCCAATGGTAAATCTTGACCACTAAATCCATGGCGCTGGAGATGCTTATGCAGCAGTGCTGGCCGATAGAAAACCCTTGTGCACCAACGGCATGGTATCAACTGACTCTTCCCGTCTGCATGCATCATTAATTTATGCCTGGTTACAGAACTTTTATCCTGAAAACTTCGCTGGCATTGATCGCACGGATAATTATCTTGCTGAATTATAAATAGAAATATTTATACAGGTTTTTAAAAAATGTGTTTGGCCATCTTACTTTATCCTTATGATCCACCAAATGTGATCGTAAGTTTTTTCGCCAAAAGAAACGCTGTGGACATTTGTCGCACTGAAATCTTTTCAACGTATTATTACAAAGCTGACTAGTATGATGCTCCAGAAGTTGCTCGTTCAGGAACCGGGAATCGCAACGATGGCAGACATAGGGAGCCTCTAACCAAGTGTGATGTTGCCTGTGATGCTCGTGCAATTGATATTTCCGAGGCCATTTGGCCGGTTGTTTTGGGGAGTCGCACAATTCACATGCATAGCTCCGCCGTATAATCACTTGGGCATCGGCATCGCCGCCGTCACTATCCGTATCGGAGCTATCTAGGCTCATCTCATAGCGGGCCTCATTTGTAATGGAGTAGTAACGGCCATACAACCCAATTTCTAGATCCTTTAGAATTCGGCGCTTTAAACCCTCTTTTGTGGATTCAACAGCCGTTTTAAAAAAACCCTCGGCTATGCGTTCAATTGGCTCGCCATGTGCCTCAAAATCAAAATCAACTGGATGGCATTTAAGATGCTGCCGTAGCTCGCCCAGTTTGACAAAACGTCGTAAACAGATCATGCATTTTATCTCCTTGGAACCATTCGGCTGGCACCGATGTAAGTCAAAGTCCTGAACCCGACGATTAATGCGAGAGGGTTTTGTGGCAACAGAGATTGTACCAGAGTTGGATGTGGATGGTTGGTCTTGTTCTTCATCATCTGCGCAATTTTTGGAGTTCTCAGAATGATCCTTATGCTTGTGCTTGATTAGACTAACAATGTATTTATAGGACTTCTCACATTGATCGCATTTATAGTAATTATCTGAGCTGGAGTTGCCATCCTCATCAGAAATTCTAAATACAATAGTTAAACATGTGAATCAAGAATTACAAAGATTTTTTAAGAGTAACTTACTCCACTGCTTTGATAAGGCTATGAACCAAAGAATCTGTGTTTAGTTTGGGTCTCGGCTGAGGCGCTGCATTAGCAGCTGCTACTTCTCGGCTAGATGGCATTTGATTGACTCCATGAAATTTTTGTTTGTGCTTGACCAATAGCATGACATACTTGAAGGATTTATCACAATGATCGCACTTATAGTAGTTGTCATCATCCTTCTCATCCACATCCTGCCGATTTCTTAATAGTTTCTTTACATTTTTTTTAATCTGCTCTATGGAATTGTGCTCTGTTTGTTTGTGCCTATAAAGATTTGTACTGTACCTAAATGCTTTATTGCAGTGGTTACATTTATGCTTCTTCAATTGGGTAAAAATTAGTGAATTGGACCTGGAAGAGCGCTGATTCAGAGGAACATCGTCTTGATCATCATCGTCATTATTAAGATCAACATGATTATCGTCATCTTCGACTTCGCTTGTCTCTGAAATGGCACGCTTCGCAATGCCCGCACGGACCAAAGGATCAGGCATAGCAGGCGACGTTAAGTCACCATCATTAAGAGCAGTTGGTTCGGAGGAATCTTCCATTTTAATAGTCACTCCCTCAATCTCCATTAACTGTATAGGAGTCTCACGTAGGCAGAATGGGCCTTCATCTTCTAGTATCGCATTTTTATTGGCCATATCCATTGACTCTAGCATTCTAGCTATCAAAACCTCATGCGTCCTTTTGGCCTTTAAAACAAAGTCATAAGCATGTTGCAGTTTATGGGCACAATTGCGGCATATCCACGGCGTTAACTTCTCTGTTTGGTCCATGGTCACCTAATTTACATATGTATATAGATATGAATGTAATGTTGGTTAAAGGTAAACTCTACTCGACATCTTACTTCAATTTTGGTCAGATCTAGAAGCAACTGATTGAATGTTTTCCCAGCATACTTCTCTATAGGAGTCTCGATCCAAAATCGACCCCCATCTCCAGCGCAAATTCGGCAGGTTCTTGGCATTCTTAGTTTAAATATATGGAATTCATTGTTCAGTTGTCCTTTTTAAATATAGCAATGTTCGTCATGCCGCTCTGTTGTTTATTAGAGTCCATAGATTTATAAGCAATGTGATCCACTTTTAATTTGTATGCTTAATTTTCTAATGCAAAATCAAAACAAAACTTGAAAAATTATCCACACTGAGTATATATAAAAAACCGAATGTTCCATTTGCATTCTGTTCCACTAAAACAGCTGATGAGCTGTTGGTATTAGTGCTGACAAATCGTAGGTGGGTACCAATAGTTCTACTACTAATACTCTTAGTTTCCTTTAGATTTAAAAATGTTAAACAATTAACAAACATTTTTAAAAAGTCTTTTTAACAATTAATATAATTAACAATGAAAATAATTTAGATTTAACTATTTTTAAAATGATTTAGCTTTTATTGATTTAGCCTTTTTTTTTTTTTTTTTAAACAGTTGGCATCACTTGTTGGCCATAGTTTGTCTTTACCGTCTTTTTTCTAAACAAGTACAAGTTAAACAATTCACATTCACACAAAATAAAATGTTGCCCTCGGACATTTGTCGTACCTGTGCCACGCATCACAATAATTTATTGCCTCTTGCTTCTTGTTCGGAAAAACTGCAAGAATTAACGCAAATTGTAAGTAAATGAAAATTAAAACCAACACACACATATATACATACATACGTATGCATATGCACATAGAGGGGCACTTATAATTACAATTTATTTTTTTGGTTAAAGCCTCTGTTGGAGCAGGGCGATGAAAATTTACCACAGCAATTATGTGCGGATTGTTTGGCCAAATTGGAGAATGCATATGCCTTTGTGGAGCAAGCGCGGAAGGTGAACAGGGAGCTGTTAATGAAGTTGAGGCAATGCTTCCTGGAGGAGACACCTATTGATATACCAATACCCAACACCCTTCAACAGCAGATTAAAATGGAAATGGATGAAGAAGAAGCTAGCCATCAACAACTTGATGAGGAAGAGGCTGCAGCCACAAGATTGGAACTAAAATGGCACGCGGATAGTGAAGCGGAAAGCGAAGCCGAGGAGGATCCTGATGATTGCAAAGAAGACGAATACAAACCATATCAGCTTAGAAGGAGTTTACGCAAGATCAAACAGCAATCCGATAGTGAACAGGAGGATCAGCACCGGGAGGCGGAGAAAAATGAACTGAGGTGAGTCTCTATTAATAAAAGTAAAACAATTATAAATTACAGAATTATTTTAGTCTAAGCCCAGAGCAACCACCGAAACGTCGACGTGGTCGTCCTCCCCGAGCGGCAAAATTGCAAGCACTTAATTCTGATGGGCGGCATGCGTGTTCTGAGTGTGGGAAAACCTTCTCCTGGTATCGGGATATGCAGCGCCATGCCCGCGTCCATTTCGAAGATGCCGCGTTTAATTGTCCACAGTGTGGCAAGGGATTCCTTCGGAAAGATAAATACATGTCTCATTTGAAGTCCCATGAAAAGCGCTTGGCGAAACGAGAAGTTGTTGAGTTGGCTAAGGAATGGAGGTTTGCTGAACGTCTGTATAGTTCTGGCCAACTAAGGCTAATGGAATGCAAGCTATGTAACCTTAAATGTCAAAGGTTAAAAGATTTAAGAGCCCATGTAGAGAGCCATTCATCCAAAGAAACTCTAGGTCAACTAAAATTGGATCAAGAAGTGGTGAAGGAAAACTTCGGCGAAGAAAATGTCGACATAGAAAAAGTCAAAGATTTGATAACGAAAGATATAAGTGAGGGACACTTGGATAAATTCTGTGCTGTGGTCAACTCTTATGGCTATGAATTATGCTTAAGTGATTCTGATGAAGATTTCCCTTCTGGAGGCGAAGAACCTAAATATCACTGTCATTCTTGTAACCTGTCCTTTAAACGCAAACATCTCCTTATACGTCATACAGTGGAGGAACATTCGCAGGTGCATAATCAGCCCAAACTACGGTGTAATCTATGCCAAATTGGTTTCGTTTGCGTCAATTTGTATGAGCAACATCAACGATCGCAGTGTAATGGTAAATTTAAACGGTATGGGTGCCGCAAGTGTCCTGGAAAGTTTATTTGGTTAGAGAATCTAGAGAAACACGACTGCGTCCAAAACAGAGAGGAAGACAAGCAAATTCTTTGCTGCCTATGCGATTCCCAATTGCCCAGCTTAGTTCAATTGAGGGCCCATTTATTCAGTCATCGAGATGGTTTAAGTGGCATTGATCCTCTATATCAAGCAACATTTTTCCGCTGCTATTATCCAAATGGTTTAGCATGCAGCCAGTCCGAACTAAGCTCCCGCATAGTTGGAGACTTTGAGGCTCAGGATTACAGTCGCTATTATAATGCCAGCCTTAGCTCTGGCCAAGAATTGGATCTCTACGACTCCGATACAGATGAAAGTGATGAACCGGGAAAGTCCCAAGAGAAGCCCGATCACACATGTACCCTATGCGGCGAATCAATGAAGCGTTTAACCAATCTTCTTGAGCATCAACAGAATTCTCATCAGCAAGAAGTGGAATCGTTTTCTTTTTCTTGTAAGAATTGTTCAGAGAGATTTATCTGCGACGCTCTCCTACAGCAGCATCGACGTCGATCATGTGGCAAATCCCATGCTAGATTCCATTGTCAGTTGTGCCATATGTACTTCGTGTGGCAAACAAACTATGAGCAACATTTGCGTGTAAATCATCCATCAGACAAGGATTTGGATCAGAACATTGCCATGAAGCGCAAATCTGCTGCAGTTGCTGCAGCTAAGCTGAAATGCAATGAGTGCGAAAAGGTAAGAAAGATTGACAGTTTGTTTTATTAGCAATAATTATGTAGCCTTGACTTTTCACTCCCACCAACAGGTCTTCATCTGGCCGAAGGACCTAAACCGTCACAAGCGCATGCATCAGCCCAGAACAGCATCTCAGTTTGAGTGTCCACACTGTGAACGTAAATTCCATCGCAAAGATGGTCTTAAGTCGCATATGCGAGTGCACGGCGAACATCAGCAGTTAGAGAAGATTGAGAATGATGATCAGATTAATGAGGATAAACCACCATCAAGCCAGATATTAGCGGAACTTAGTCGGCCCCATGGCTGCAAGCGTATTCAATGCATGATTTGCCTATCCCAGCACTCAAAGATAGCGGATCTACGATGTCATCTAATGACCCATCAATTTGTCATCAGCTTACCTCCTGAGAGGGAACAAGATATAATTGGAGTTTCCAAATCCTTATATCCCGAACTTAATGTGGCCCTAACCAGAGATAATTTGATATCACGTATTATGAATGACATAGGCAAGGGTGTAGAATTAGAGAGATTTATATCCATTACCAATGAAGCTGGCATTGAACTTAGTTTGGATAGCAGCGAAACGGATACAGATTCTGAGGATGATTCAAATGACAGACGAAAAAATTTAAACCAATATTCTTGCTCCATTTGTCAAGTGGAGCTGAAAAGAAAACATCAATTATACGCCCATCAATTGGAGCAACATTCTAGTGGAGAGACAGGCACCAATGTATGCTCGCATTGCCAGTCAAGGTTTGTGAGTGAGCAACTACTGGAACATCATCTTAGATCCCAGTGCAGAAACAATCAGAAACGTCATCAGTGCAGAAAGTGCACTTTGCGCTTCCGTTGGAGGGACAATCTAAAGCTCCACGCGAATGTCTGCCATCAAGCAGATGATTCCCTATTAGGGGCAGATGGTGGGGAATTGCATTGCAAGGAATGCCATCGCAGCTTCAAAATGCAAAAGGATTTGACCCGTCACATGCTGATGCACTCAGACACAAGTATTTATCGTTGCCGGTGGTGTGCCCGTCGCTTCTATCGTCAAGCTAATCTTTTACAGCACATTGAACGACATGGCATCAGTGCTGATCAGTTGCCTTACGCTGAATCCCTACTTAATTCATATAATCATCCACATGGTCACAAGGTCATCGAATGCAAAGTGTGCAACATACACTTTAACTCCATCAGTGAACTACGTCGTCACTTAAAGAACGCTCCCAAAGAGTCACACCATGACCTTGCATCCATGCAAAATTATTCTATAACCAATCAATTGGGCTATGAATTGCATTTGGACGATTCTGAAACAGATACGGAGGACGTCAAATCTGGAGGCAGTAACGAAGTTTACACTTGCAGCATGTGCCATCTGCGTTGTGCAAGAAAGTATGAACTCTATCAGCATCAACAGGCGATGCATAGGTTGGAGCGAATTCCAGATGGCTGCGATCAGTGCATTTTCAAGAGCGTCTCTAATGACATCATCGAGCATCATAAGCGTAGTCAGTGTAAAAACCAGGAGAAACCCTTTAAATGTATCAAATGTGGTTATAAATTCATGTGGGAACCTAATATGTTAATACACGTGCAACTTCAGCATGGAAAAACCGAAGAGGAGGAGCAAAACCTAGAACAACCTATGGACCAACCGGACACGATTGTTAATTCCTCAAACACAAAACAAATGCAACAAATCTTCCAATGCGCTCTGTGTCCCAGGAAATACAATCGCAAAGATCGTCTCACGGCGCATATGAAAAAGTTCCACAATCCAGGAGGGGCTACCAACCAGACTCCTGCTTCGTCAAAAAAAACCCCATCAGTAGCAGCATCAACATCGTCTTTAGCTTCTCCCAAGCAACCAAAACTATTTCTGTGCGCATTCTGTGGCAAGGCAGTCAGTTCCTCCTCCAATCTTATTATTCACATGCGTCGGCATACAGGTGAGAAGCCCTTCAAATGCGATTTCTGCGAGATGGCTTTTCCTCGTTCTTCGGATCTCCAATGTCATCGGCGCACACATACCGGCGAGCGTCCACATGTCTGTACAGTGTGTCAAAAAGGATTTGCCAGATCCTATAAATTGCAGCAACATATGCGCATTCACAACGGAGAACGACCATACAAGTGCACCTACTGCGAAAAGAGTTTCACCCAATCCAACGATTTGACCCTTCACATACGTCGACACACCGGGGAGCGCCCCTATCAATGCGGTATATGTGGCGAACGGTTCATTCAGGGTACTGCTCTAAAAAATCATCGTCTTCAACAAGGACACCATGAACCAGGTACTCCCGGTGGATTGCCAGGAGAGGCACCCCCAAGGCGAACAGTTCTCCAGCAATTTACAGGCGAATAAAAAAGTAAAATTAAATTTAAATAATAAAATATGGAATACAATTATAGCTACTAGTTATCTAAAAATAAAAGAATGCATCATTATTTGAATTTTAGTATTCAATCTTGCAATACTGAATCAAAAAAATGAAACTGAGAAGTCATATGATAAAGAAAGTAAGTTCTATATTTGACGTTAACATTAACTATTTCAGCTATATTTTTTAGTAAAGAAACGGCAAATAACATTGTTTTTCAAAAGCCACAGAAGCCGACGATTATAACTGCTTGCTTTAAAATAAAATTATCGAAGGTTAGCTTTCAAATTTTATCTTAAATTCTATAGATTCCTCTCAAATATTTTAAACTAAAACGAAGCAAAATATCCTATCACTACTACTGTTTGAATGTACAGTTTATTGCGATATCTTTGTTATCGATATATATGTAGTTTTAGCCCGTTGCCATGGGTAACGGCCTACTCCGAACCAACCCAACTAAATTTCAAGTTGGCTTAGTGTCGCATTTCTAATCAAGCACCAACAACAATAATAAAAAGTTATATGAAAATCAACCAACTAACACATATCGAATATACAAATTCACGTTCCCATCGCGTTGGAAGATTAGCGATTCCAATTTGAGTTTCTTCTTCGTTTTGAATGTTTCCATAGAGCAAATTTCTGTATTTTGTTGGCTATGGTAAAGCGATATAAACCATCATCATCATCGGTCTCAGCCCCACGCTCTGTGGCTGGTAGTGAGAATGGCAGCTGCAGCAGACGTGACTTTTGCAAGGATAAAGATGAAGATCAGACTTTTTGTGTCGTTCTCCATGTTGTGGAGGGTAAGCATTTTTATTATATGTAAAAGTAATTAAACACATTTAACCAAATTCTTTTACAATTAGCCATTAATTTCTGTGGACGCGATGGGGAAAACGAACATATTGTGATGAATGCCGCCCTGAATACGGTAGATTTTGAGATTGAGGGACAGCCCTCTAATAAAGCTGAAACTATAATCTTTAATAGCAATTGCATTTGGGAATGTGATATGGCCGGAATTAAACGCATTAAGACAGATCATCGACCAGTAAAGGTTACCTTCTTTGCCTGTAGCAATCAATCGGAACGAAAAACAATTGGAACTCTGTTGCTGCCTATAAGAGGATTGCCCGTTGTAACCACTGCAGGCAATCAAACGGCTTTGCAATTGAAAATGTTTTGGCATAAACTAATCTGTATTTCTAATGAGTTTCGCTCCCATAAACCGGAAGTACTTCTAATGTTGGCCATTATCAAGAAATCCCTTTTGCATAGCCAAGATTTTGAACATCTCATGCAGTTTGCCAATGTGAGTATGAAAAATGATCTTGTAACTGTAATTCTGATTACATTTATAATTCTAGCCAAAAGATCCGCCCACTCCTCCACTTCAATCACCGGGTCACTCCATCACGGCAAATATGCTACACTCACAGGCAAGTATTGGAATAGTTAACGACTTATAATTAATTGATTATATTACATTACATGGACAGGCTAATGTTTATGTGCAATCATTGGTGCAATTGGGTCTGCTACAAGTGGGTAATGATCCTTTAATTGATTGTGACATCATTGAGGTGGTCCTGCAACTGAACCAATTGAAAAACGTTTGCAAATTGGTTAAATCAATGAATTTGGGCAAGGATGTGAATACAGTACTTCTGGTATTTGATTTTGTGGGGAATGTGACGAACATTGAGCTGAAATTAAATGAAAAAGATTCCTATATTCTAAACGATGTCTTGGGCCTAAGATTCAAGTCTTCACTTCGCAGTATGCGTCTATATTTTCAACGGATTTTCTATTTGCCCATCAACATGTACATTAATGGAACTGCCGTCGCCAACTACCGCATGGATTTCGGAAATTTAATGCCTGAAGATAGTTATTTTGACGAAAATCGGAAATATGTGCGCAGTGGCTTTTTCACGTTTAACCGCCTTGGCCGGGACAGTGCCAGAGATTTGAAACCACTAATTGAATACACTTTTAGTATGGATATCAAATCGATTTGCTCACGTCAGAGCCAAAGAGGTCGAATTGAAGATGAGGTGGAGCCATCAATTGCATCGGGTGGCAGCGTCATTAGACAATTGCCGGAGGAACACAGGAATTCTGAAGCAGCTTCTATTGCCTGGCAAAACCAAGATAATGCTTCTAGTGCCAGTCTAAGTGTCGGAGCCGAACTATCTGCCTCTGATAACGATATTGCCCAAGATCTAGACTCACCCTTGGATGATGGTAACAATGATGATGACCCTCCAAAAGATATACCCAAACATCAAAGCAAACGTAAAAAATTTACACGCCTTACAGGCCATCTGGAGAACCAAGATAGTGAAGAGGATGTGTGCTTGGTAAAAAAATTCTCTTCTATGGTGGTACGACAGCCCCTGGAGCACGACCATAAAGCCATAACGAAAAAAGAGGATTATCGTGAAGCTCTATCAAGCGATTTTGATGAAGAAGTTTTAGATGAAAATCACAAATTCACTGAGGATAAACTTGCTGTAGATCTTAAGTTGAATGAAATCAATGCAAGCAGAAAGCAAAGACAGTTATTGAAAGGACGAGAATCTAGTGTCAAGTTGGAGGAAGAAAAATCTTTACCGATAACCGAAAACGACATTAGAAAGAATGGTAAAACAGAAATCATGAAGGAACAAATAACAAAAGCTAATATAAAAGCGACCAAAAAACCAAATTTTGGTTCATCGGAACTACCTCAAGGATATATCACACAGGAAGATCCTCAAAATGAATTTCAATCGACCAAAGAATCAAATAGGGTAAAAAAAATTAAATCAACGGGCAATACAACAGAATCGCATAATAACAATGTCTTGGAAAAAGATAAATCAAATAAACTTAAAAAAAATAAGTCCGCATGTGAAAGTTTTGAAATACATGCTAACAATCAAGTCTTCAAGAAAGATCCCGGTAATGCACTTGAACCGAATAAGTCAAACCTAAATCCCAAGCCCAAACTTATTGCCACACAAAGTGAAGAAAAACTACTTAGGAGGGCTAGAAAATTGGAAGAGGTCAATCCAGCAGATTTGCAGCAGTTACCCGTAATGGAATCGATTTTGAAAAAGAAAGAGAGAATGCGAAACCGACATGATAAGTTGGATATTTGTCAGAACGGACAGTTAGTAGAGGAAAGAGTTCGAAATAAAACCTTACAAAAAAAGCCCGAAAAGTCCTTGGAGGAAGAAACAGAGTCTGGAAACTCTTTTTCTCAAAGTAATCCTAAATGTGCGGGAAAATGTAGTCGTGAGGATGTTTTTTTTAACAGTATGGAAAGCAACGCGGATTTCTTCAGTAATGAAGTGTTTACCGAATTAAGAAGGGATAAATGTAAAGGAAAAACCATAGTTTCAGATACTAATGTTCCAAATGTTGACGATCGTAAGGACATTATTGTTGTTCAAAAGGAAAGCAAACGTAAATTGAAACCCCAACCAGTACCACCCAATGATAGTGTAGATCTTCCTGTGGCACCTGTAAAAGAAATGAAAAGGATTCCTAGGACTCCCAAATCGGAAACAACTTTAAGTGCTCGTTGGGTGGAAGTGAATAAACATCAGGAGAAAGTCCTAGGAAACGAAACAGAAACTTATATGGAACAGATATCCAAGACCGACGATCAACATATAAAGTCAACAAAAGTAATGTCAATTAATATTAACGAAAATATTATCGAGGATAATTCAATATCCCTCAAAAATAAACCAATTAGAAGATCGCTCAAAAAACAGTCTATTTTAAAAGAAGAGCAAAATGCAGATCTGTCATATCAGCTTGAAAATTCTGAAGAATATATAAATCTAAGAGTAATAGATTCCCAAAGCACTCTAACTAATTATTTAACATCTTCGGAAGTGGTCGAGAACGAAATTAATGAGAAGAAACCAACAAAACGTTTTCTTCGAAAGAAAGTTGTGAAAAAATCGGAAGTAGAAATAGAAGAACTGAATAAAAGCTTGGATATCACAGAAAGCCTAAAAGAAGAGCCCACCCCACCCAACAAAAAAAAATTAATTAAAAAAATTTCTCGGAATATAACAGAGTCGGGGAATACAAATGACACAGAAAAAGACGATAGCATCGAGTTAGTTCGAGAGGATCGGACTAAAAAGATTATTAGGAAGAAATCCTCTGCATTGGCCGATCGCCAGGATGATCAGATATCCGAAATAAGAAGCGATCCCCCAAACTTTTCCAATGATGTGGACAATTGGAAAAAGCAAAAAAGGGAACCATTTCAGCAAGAAAATCAGTCCAAGATGGACAATGGGCAATTGGAACAGTTGCAGCAAGGTGAAGTTCTAGCAGATTCTCACTGTGATTCAATCTACGAAAGCAAATTTATTGATCTGGAGGAGCATGTGACTCAACTTAAACTGGAAATGGAAAAGCAAGTTGAATACTTCCATCAACGAAGTGAAGAAATGTGCGAGGAGAATACAAAGCTTCGTTTGGAAAACTCAGAGCTTGAGAAACATATTTCCCGAATGGAGAATGAGATGAAAAAATTGCGTCAAAATAAACAAGGACATGAGGTTGGCCAAGAGGTCAAGCAAGTTTTGAGCGAGTTAGCCAAACAAAATAAACGTTTCATCGATTTGGTCAAGGAGAAAGATCGTTATAAGAGGCAGTGCCGACGATCTGCCAGGAAAATCCATTCACTTAAAATGTTTATGTACGAAAGAAATATAGCATTCGATCATGGACGAAACAATACGGACTCAGGGTAAGGGGCTACCAAATCACAATTTTTCTTAAATCAAATAATTATTTTTGCAGACTCAACTTGAAGAATATCATAACTAAAGATGCAGTCGAATTTGAACGAGAATATGGACAATTCCGTCATCCACGTTCTATACCAAGCTTTCAAGTCAGCTCAGAATCGGAAGAGTTATCTTCTTTAGCAAGTACGCACACATTGTCAGCTGAAAGTTTCCAACGATGACTTAAATCTCCCTCATATTTATCTTACCAAATTGACTGTGATATTTTCTAATTATTATTTAGTTTTCTTTTTTCTGTTATAACAATTTGTGTTTGGTTTTCGAAACTGCGTTTAAATATATATAGTACCTATATGTACATTGGATCCTGTATGGATTTAGATTAATTCATTTGGAAGCCTTCGCGAATAAAATATGGCAAAGTATTCAATTCAGCTACATAATCCATAACCCAAATAGGTCCAGTATAAACTGTGTCACTATTGCCATCTTTCCATTGGCCTTCGGGAAGATAGATGTCACGTTTTGTAGCTCCTTCAATAATGACAGGAGCGGCAATAATGTCCTCACCCAAAAGGAATTCTGTGAAAGGAAATAAAATTAAACTTTACAATTTGGTCATTGAAAGTAAAAGTGTTCGACTTACCGTCATAAATGGTCTGAGCAACCTTATCTTCAGGTGCAATCCACCAGAGTGGAGCATTGACTGGTTCTCCCGTCTCCACAGCACGTTTAAACTGTTTAACGATATACGGGGCGTACTGGGCATGCAAATCGGTAAAGGTTTGACTGATCTTCACAGTTTCTTCATCGAACGTCCAAGGAACATAGGAGAACTGGAGTGCAGGCATAAACACATTAGCTTGTAGCCAGCGAAGAAAGAGCTCCTTATTTGGTGGCCGGTCGTCGTATCCATTGCCTCCAATCATATCGGGTAGAACGAAGGGATAGCCATTCAGATTTATTTGCAGTAGTGTAGTGATTAATGTGACCAGACCATTATTCCAGCCCCATTCCGAATCCTTGTCAACAATGCGAACAAAAATGGGCAAATCCTGTGTACCCTGAGCGGAACGTACTTCAACCATGTCACCGAAGGCAGCAACAGTACGAACGTAGTCACCTACCGCTTGCATTGGCGATATAACGTCATTTTTACTGGCTTGTAGAACTGGGTCATCGGGTAACCAAGTGGTTTCACCAGCATCAAACTTAAAGCTATCAATGCCATGTTCATCCTGCAAACGTGTTAAACGTTTGGTGAACCATTCCGAAGCAGCTGGTTTAGTAAAGTCAATGGCGGCAGCTTCATTTTCCTTACTATTCCACCACTCGGTATCTGGGTTTCCATCGTGATTTAAAACCAAATAGCCCAATCCCTTAGCCTCCTCATAGATAGCTGTACAATCTTTGTTGATAAATGGATGAATCCATAGAGTGACACGGAAACCCATAGCTTTCAGATCTTTAGTTAATCCTGTAATGTCCGGAAATTTACTCTCGCGGAAAGTCAAGGCTCCGTAGCAATTCTCCCAGTCATCATCAATCTCTATTTGGCTGTTATTGAATCCATTATCAACAATTTTTTTGGCAAACTCTCGAACAACTGCATCATCGATATCCCATTTATATAGAGCCCATGTGGACCAAATAGGATGTTCTACAATGCGCGCATCAGGATGACCTGTTGGCAGTCCCAGGAATGTCTTCACAACATATTTATGAGCAGATTTGGCGTTTTTGCCCAAACCAACATGGTAAACGAATTTAAATGTTGACACATGGGGATCATAGGGCAAGACGGCAGCGGCACTCATGCAAAGTTGATTCACATAACTTCCCGTATTCTGATCAATGAACAATGGTGTATTGGATTCGACAAAGATGAAGGCTCCCTTACTGTTTAGCCAATATCTTTCGCCCACACCAAAGTGATCCAGCTGCTTGGGTAGATAGGAATAATTGCTGTGCTGTTGTCGTTCCAATGGCCAATAATGTTTCTTCTGTTGGGGGCCACTGAACCAATGGGTCTCAGGTTGATCGAGGGAGAAGCAATCTCGGGGTTGCAATCCTTTCGCCACCTCATTGCGAGAAACTTTAATGTGGGTTATATCACTGCCAGTTCCGCTGACCACTCCCGACTGGACTAGAGAGAATTCGATACTAGTCGTTCCATCCGATAGTTTAAAACCGGTTGAGGTTGACTCCAAATCGCTGTTTGTCGAAAAATTATCCAAGGTTACGATCTGCACACTCGATGAACCCTTCATTAATTCATATTGCAGCTTTTCACCACGTCTCAATCTTAGATAGATGTCACTGTTTGAAAATTTATACCGCTGCTCAATGCTCTGGCAGGATTGTGCTAGCTCCCAGCAGGAAGCTACCAGCACCAAGAAGGCTACAAAATAATATTGAGTAGCCCTCATTTAGATTGTTATATGTTAAAGTTGTAACTGCTAATGGTAATATAGTGGAGTGAACCTTGCTTTATATACCCGGCGATAAGAGTAAAATCGGGAACTTTTAAACACAAATAGATCTATTGACCATTGCCAATCCAATACCTACTATACCGTAACGTGATAAAGACCCCACTTGATAAGCTCGTGATTCCATAAACGTTGGTGGTGAGCTCCTGATGCAGTTCATTGTGAATGTTCATTTAATATGTTTTTAAAGAGTTTGGCCATACGACGCATGTTTTTATACTCTGTACCCATAGGGTGAAAGGGTATATTAAAGTCGTAAAAGTAAAATGTATGTAACACGCAGAAGGAAGCATTTCCGACCCTATAAAGTATATATATTCTTGATCAGCATCAACAGCCGAGTCGATTGAGACATGTCGGTCCGTATGAACACGTGGATCTCAGAGACTATAAGAGCTAGAGCAACCAAATTTGGTGTTAGAATTCGTGTAGTCTTGCCACGCCCACTTCCGCCCCCGCAATTTAGGAAAAACGAATAACTAGAGTTATATTAAAGGTAGCGTATTCTTATTTGGCATACCCAATAATATGGCCAAAAGGTATCTGCTGACCAAATTTCGTTAAAATCGGACGAGAAATATCGAAAATATATCTATGTACAATTTGTACTGAAATGCCCAGTGCGCCATTGCGTAGTTAGTGTGAGCGAGATAGCATGCGTTCGTTGCTGCCGCTTGTGAGGAGAATTTTAGTTTGAACTGATGGCAAATTTTAAGGAGTTTGATTTTATAAAGTTATTCTACTTGGTACAGGGTATACTCAAAGTCGGCAGGAACGACTTGCTTGCTTCATTAAGATTGCATATCTTAAGTGGTAGCTAAAGTATGTAAGCAAAATAAAATGATCGCACTTGAAAATTTTAAGGTCTTTATATAATATTCTGAAAACTAGTTCACCTATATTTTAGATAACATCAAAAATATAATCAATTTTTCCCTAATTTTTCACCTAATTTTTCCATTTGACAAGTACCACTGCATGATTCAAATACTCGAACTACATAGTATGGCTTACGAATTCTACCTTCTGCTCAAATATGAAGGAGATTGATTTAATAAAACGGTCCGCGGATGACATATGGGAAAAATGTTTTGTTGGATGGTAGGACTGTTATAAGCTTACATGACAAATTTCAGCGTGATATGATATTTCTGTGCTACTGTAAACAAGTCTACCTGGAATGTGTTTTTCGAATTTAACGATGGAAATTCAAGTTGAACAAAGTTGCTTGTCAAGTTGTTTGAAATTTTGTTATTCCAACAAAATTTTAGCTTCAGACGCCTTAAAAATGTTGCAGACAGCCTATGGGGACTCTGCTCTATCACATGCACGTGTTTTTCAGTGGTACAAATCGTTCAAAGAGGGCCGTACATCGGTTGAAAACTTGCCTCATGAACGTCGTCCAGCAACATCAGTAAACGACGAAAACATCGGAAAAGTAAAGGAAATGGTGCTTGAAAATCGCCGTGTGACCGAAAGAGAGATAGCTAGTGAGCTGAGCATATCAAATGGATCCGTTCAAACTATTATTCATGATGTCTTGGGCATGAGACGAGTATGATGTCGAAACAGCCTAACAATAATCGGAATGGCGCTCCTCGGAGGAGCCGAAACCCAAAAATCCACGCCAAGGTCGCTCAAAAATTAAGGTTATGCTGACTGTTTTTTTCGATTACAAAGGTGTGGTGCACTCAGAGTTCCTTCCGCAAGGCCAATCGGTTAACGCTAAATATTATTTAGACGTTTTAAAGCGTTTGCGCGAGAACATTCGTCTTAAAAGAAAGGAATTGTGGGACAACTAGTCATGTTTCTTGCATCACGATAATGCACCAGCTCACACATCACGTCTTGTTCTCGATTATTTGAACAAAAATAATGTTAATATCGTTCCGCAAGCACCGTATTCGCCAGATATGGCTCCATGTGACTTTTTCCTGTTTCCCAAACTCAAGTTGCCGCTCCGTGGAAAACATTTTGAGACAATTGAAGTCATAAAAGAGAATTCGAAGAAGGAACTGAAATCCATACCGAAATCGGCCTTCCAGAAATGCTATGATGATTGGCATATGTGTATCGCCTCCAATGGTGATTACGTTGAAGGAGATAAAATAAAAATTGAACAATAATTAACCGTTCGTGTTTTATTAAATCGTCTCGTTCATATTTTTTTATTTTAGTAAGATTATTTCGTAGAGGCACCTTATAATGGCATTAACCTGTTAACAAAGTTTACACTACTATGTAATTGTAAATATTTCCCTTACATACGAACAACAAAGGAAAATTAATTTTCAATCGAATGTTCTTAAATCACCTTAAAAAACAGAGAAATGTGCACAATTGGCGACGATTTTGTTTTTTTTTTTTTTTGGGCCTGAAATATAAACAACTCGCTATTATAATAAATCTACAGATTAACACATAATGTAGCATAATTATAATTTATATCAATGTATATAATAGTATAGTAGTTAAGAGTAATAGGTAAGTAACACTATAGAGTTGCCTTCGTTATCATCATTTTCTGGTTGATTGGGGGAGCTGGAGCAACTTCACTAACATTGCTTGATTGTGTTGGGTTTCGGTTTCATTTCTTATAAACAAACAAAAATTCTTATGCTTAAATAAATTGTTTCTTTTTTTTTAATTAATTGGTACGAATAATTGTTGCGTTCAATGTTGGTTTTCGGTGTCTGGTTGTGTGAGTGTATGTAAGTATGTATGTGTGTTTATATATATATATGTATAAATCAAGAATCTGTATTGGTTTGCCTTGATCATCTCATCACGCTGTAGCCTGATTTAACAATTGCAGCTTTACTTTGAGTTCCGCAAATGTTGGTCTCTTGGCTGGATTTAAGTCCCATGCTTGACGCATCATTTCATAGATCTCTGGTGGGCAACCTTCAGGTGCTTCCATTTTATATCCAACTTCCACATGTTTTACCACATCAGCTAATGGCTGTAACATTGGATACCAAAATTAGAGTCGAATAAGATAATTGTGTGTTTTTTGAAACAAAAAAGTAGGCAGACAATTGTATTTCGTAATCTGTATACTCTTCAAATCATTGTGCATTCTACTGACAATTCCTTAAAACTTACAATTCTGGGATATGGTACACGTCCAAACGAATAGATTTCCCACAACAGTATACCAAAGCTCCACATATCCGATTTGTTTGAGAAACGCTTAAATAAATAAAAGCATAAATTATTGATATATCATAATATGATAATATTAAACTTACGCCATTCTTAAGCACCTCGGGAGCTGTCCATTTGATGGGCAATTTGCCCACATCAAGATTATAGCATTCCTCGCGTGCCAAACCAAAATCAGATACCTTGGCCACACAGTCTTCAGATATGAGGACATTACGCGCTGCCAGATCTCGATGCACAACCTTTTTGGCTTCCAAATACTCCATGCCGGAGGCAGTGTCGCTAAAAAAAAAATAAACAAATTGTTAACATACATTAATCGGATATTTTATTTTGAATTGCTAAATTGCTTACAAGGCAAAATTAATTTGATCCTTTTTGGTTATATGCTGTCGTCCACGCGAACGCAAATAATCAACCAGTGATCCTTTGCTCATATATTCCGTAACCAAGAACAAATGTTTTGTGGTGAATACAAGGCCAACAAATTTGACCAGATTCTCATGCTCCAGCGTCCTGTAAAAAGGAAACAGATTACAATATATAACTCGAAATAAAACTA
The DNA here is from genome assembly GCA_018903615.1 of Drosophila neocordata. Classification (NCBI taxonomy): domain Eukaryota; kingdom Metazoa; phylum Arthropoda; class Insecta; order Diptera; family Drosophilidae; genus Drosophila; species Drosophila neocordata. The sequence goes on from JAEIGI010000002.1 coordinate 413,984, forward strand.
TTATTTGCGTATTGCAGGTAATGTAATCGAAATTGTTTAAAACAGTTAAGGTGGATTATTTGTAAAATCGTATTATTCTTAACGATTAAGTAGCATTCGATTACACATTCCATGATAGATTTAATTGCTTTATTTCTTACGTCATGACAGATGCCTCGGCTAGAAACTTTTGCACTGCTCCCTCATCTTTAAGCACCTTGACTGCCACTTTCTCATTGTGTAATATGCCAAGCATGAACTGCCATCGCCAACTACCGCATGGATTTCGGAAATTTAATGCCTGAAGATAGTTATTTTGACGAAAATCGGAAATATGTGCGCAGTGGCTTTTTCACGTTTAACCGCCTTGGCCGGGACAGTGCCAGAGATTTGAAACCACTAATTGAATACACTTTTAGTATGGATATTAAATCGATTTGCTCACGTCAGAGCCAAAGAGGTCGAATTGAAGATGAGGTGGAGCCATCAATTGCATCGGGTGGCAGCGTCATTAAACAATTGCCGGAGGAACACAGGAATTCTGAAGCAGCTTCTATTGCCTGGCAAAACCAAGATAATGCTTCTAGTGCCAGTCTAAGTGTCGGAGCCGAACTATCTGCCTCTGATAACGATATTGCCCAAGATCTAGACTCACCCTTGGATGATGGTAACAATGATGATGACCCTCCAAAAGATATACCCAAACATCAAAGCAAACGTAAAAATTTACACGCCTTACAGGCCATCTGGAGAACCAAGATAGTGAAGAGGATGTGTGCTTGGTAAAAAAATTCTCTTCTATGGTGGTACGACAGCCCCTGGAGCACGACCATAAAGCCATAACGAAAAAAGAGGATTATCGTGAAGCTCTATTAAGCGATTTTGATGAAGAAGTTTTAGATGAAAATAACAAATTCACTGAGGATAAACTTGCTGTAGATCTTAAGTTGAATGAAATCAATGCAAGCAGAAAGCAAAGACAGTCATTGAAAGGACGAGAACCTAGTGTCAAGTTGGAGGAAGAAAAATCTCTACCGAATGGTAAAACAGAAATCATGAAGGAACAAATAACAAAAGCTAATATAAAAGCGACCAAAAAAAACAAAATCTGGTTCATCGGAACTACCTCAAGGATATATCACACAGGAAGATCCTCAAAATGAATTTCAATCGACCAAAGAATCAAATAGGGTAAAAACTAGAAGGATGAGCTAACTTCGGCCACGCCGAAGTTCGGATACCTTTGCAAACTGTCTTTTTCAATTACATATAAATAACCAGAATCATAAGAAAGTATATAAAGCTAATCATGCCCGTGGCTCCAAGAAAAAAAACTTACAAGAAAAAAAAAATTTTTTTTGGTCCGATTGTTCCTATAGGAGCTATATCATATAGTCGGCCGATTCTGTTAAAACTCAACAGACACATTTTTATATATACCAAACTTACAAATACCAAATTTCGACTGAATCGCTGTTAAAATATCCAAGATTTTCAACTAAAACCAATTTTTTGGCCGATCGTTCCAATGGGAGCTATATGATATAGTGCCCCGATTCTGATAAAACTTGCCAGATATGATAGGAAGTATATAAAACTCATAAATACCAAATTTGGTGATAATCGCTTTTAAAACAACCAAGTTATAGCACGAAATCCATTTTCAAGACCGATCGTTCCTATGGGAGCTATATCATATAGTCAAACGATTTGCATAAAACTTGGTGGATATGTTTAGAAGTATATAAAACTCACAAATACCGACTTTCGTGATATATTTCGTTGGAAAACAACAAAGTTATTGAGGTTAAAGCTTATTCACGACCGATCGTTCCTATGGAAGCTATATGATATAGTCATCCGATCGGGATGATTCCGAGATATACAATGCCTGCAGCAAAAAGAAGCCTAGGTGCAAAATTGAAATTTTGTTATTCCAACAAAATTTTAGCTTCAGACGCCTTAAAAATGTTGCAGACAGCCTATGGGGACTCTGCTCTATCACATGCACGTGTTTTTCAGTGGTACAAATCGTTCAAAGAGGGCCGTACATCGGTTGAAAACTTGCCTCATGAACGTCGTCCAGCAACATCAGTAAACGACGAAAACATCGGAAAAGTAAAGGAAATGGTGCTTGAAAATCGCCGTGTGACCGAAAGAGAGATAGCTAGTGAGCTGAGCATATCAAATGGATCCGTTCAAACTATTATTCATGATGTCTTGGGCATGAGACGAGTATGATGTCGAAACAGCCTAACAATAATCGGAATGGCGCTCCTCGGAGGAGCCGAAACCCAAAAATCCACGCCAAGGTCGCTCAAAAATTAAGGTTATGCTGACTGTTTTTTTCGATTACAAAGGTGTGGTGCACTCAGAGTTCCTTCCGCAAGGCCAATCGGTTAACGCTAAATATTATTTAGACGTTTTAAAGCGTTTGCGCGAGAACATTCGTCTTAAAAGAAAGGAATTGTGGGACAACTAGTCATGTTTCTTGCATCACGATAATGCACCAGCTCACACATCACGTCTTGTTCTCGATTATTTGAACAAAAATAATGTTAATATCGTTCCGCAAGCACCGTATTCGCCAGATATGGCTCCATGTGACTTTTTCCTGTTTCCCAAACTCAAGTTGCCGCTCCGTGGAAAACATTTTGAGACAATTGAAGTCATAAAAGAGAATTCGAAGAAGGAACTGAAATCCATACCGAAATCGGCCTTCCAGAAATGCTATGATGATTGGCATATGTGTATCGCCTCCAATGGTGATTACGTTGAAGGAGATAAAATAAAAATTGAACAATAATTAACCGTTCGTGTTTTATTAAATCGTCTCGTTCATATTTTTTTATTTTAGTAAGATTATTTCGTAGAGGCACCTTATAATGGCATTAACCTGTTAACAAAGTTTACACTACTATGTAATTGTAAATATTTCCCTTACATACGAACAACAAAGGAAAATTAATTTTCAATCGAATGTTCTTAAATCACCTTAAAAAACAGAGAAATGTGCACAATTGGCGACGATTTTGGTTTTTTTTTTTTTGGGCCTGAAATATAAACAACTCGCTATTATAATAAATCTACAGATTAACACATAATGTAGCATAATTATAATTTATATCAATGTATATAATAGTATAGTAGTTAAGAGTAATAGGTAAGTAACACTATAGAGTTGCCTTCGTTATCATCATTTTCTGGTTGATTGGGGGAGCTGGAGCAACTTCACTAACATTGCTTGATTGTGTTGGGTTTCGGTTTCATTTCTTATAAACAAACAAAAATTCTTATGCTTAAATAAATTGTTTCTTTTTTTTTAATTAATTGGTACGAATAATTGTTGCGTTCAATGTTGGTTTTCGGTGTCTGGTTGTGTGAGTGTATGTAAGTATGTATGTGTGTTTATATATATATATGTATAAATCAAGAATCTGTATTGGTTTGCCTTGATCATCTCATCACGCTGTAGCCTGATTTAACAATTGCAGCTTTACTTTGAGTTCCGCAAATGTTGGTCTCTTGGCTGGATTTAAGTCCCATGCTTGACGCATCATTTCATAGATCTCTGGTGGGCAACCTTCAGGTGCTTCCATTTTATATCCAACTTCCACATGTTTTACCACATCAGCTAATGGCTGTAACATTGGATACCAAAATTAGAGTCGAATAAGATAATTGTGTGTTTTTTGAAACAAAAAAGTAGGCAGACAATTGTATTTCGTAATCTGTATACTCTTCAAATCATTGTGCATTCTACTGACAATTCCTTAAAACTTACAATTCTGGGATATGGTACACGTCCAAACGAATAGATTTCCCACAACAGTATACCAAAGCTCCACATATCCGATTTGTTTGAGAAACGCTTAAATAAATAAAAGCATAAATTATTGATATATCATAATATGATAATATTAAACTTACGCCATTCTTAAGCACCTCGGGAGCTGTCCATTTGATGGGCAATTTGCCCACATCAAGATTATAGCATTCCTCGCGTGCCAAACCAAAATCAGATACCTTGGCCACACAGTCTTCAGATATGAGGACATTACGCGCTGCCAGATCTCGATGCACAACCTTTTTGGCTTCCAAATACTCCATGCCGGAGGCAGTGTCGCTAAAAAAAAAATAAACAAATTGTTAACATACATTAATCGGATATTTTATTTTGAATTGCTAAATTGCTTACAAGGCAAAATTAATTTGATCCTTTTTGGTTATATGCTGTCGTCCACGCGAACGCAAATAATCAACCAGTGATCCTTTGCTCATATATTCCGTAACCAAGAACAAATGTTTTGTGGTGAATACAAGGCCAACAAATTTGACCAGATTCTCATGCTCCAGCGTCCTGTAAAAAGGAAACAGATTACAATATATAACTCGAAATAAAACTATTATTTGCGTATTGCAGGTAATGTAATCGAAATTGTTTAAAACAGTTAAGGTGGATTATTTGTAAAATCGTATTATTCTTAACGATTAAGTAGCATTCGATTACACATTCCATGATAGATTTAATTGCTTTATTTCTTACGTCATGACAGATGCCTCGGCTAGAAACTTTTGCACTGCTCCCTCATCTTTAAGCACCTTGACTGCCACTTTCTCATTGTGTAATATGCCAAGCATGAACTGCCATCGCCAACTACCGCATGGATTTCGGAAATTTAATGCCTGAAGATAGTTATTTTGACGAAAATCGGAAATATGTGCGCAGTGGCTTTTTCACGTTTAACCGCCTTGGCCGGGACAGTGCCAGAGATTTGAAACCACTAATTGAATACACTTTTAGTATGGATATTAAATCGATTTGCTCACGTCAGAGCCAAAGAGGTCGAATTGAAGATGAGGTGGAGCCATCAATTGCATCGGGTGGCAGCGTCATTAAACAATTGCCGGAGGAACACAGGAATTCTGAAGCAGCTTCTATTGCCTGGCAAAACCAAGATAATGCTTCTAGTGCCAGTCTAAGTGTCGGAGCCGAACTATCTGCCTCTGATAACGATATTGCCCAAGATCTAGACTCACCCTTAGATGATGGTAACAATGATGATGACCCTCCAAAAGATATACCCAAACATCAAAGCAAACGTAAAAAATTTACACGCCTTACAGGCCATCTGGAGAACCAAGATAGTGAAGAGGATGTGTGCTTGGTAAAAAAATTCTCTTCTATGGTGGTACGACAGCCCCTGGAGCACGACCATAAAGCCATAACGAAAAAAGAGGATTATCGTGAAGCTCTATTAAGCGATTTTGATGAAGAAGTTTTAGATGAAAATAACAAATTCACTGAGGATAAACTTGCTGTAGATCTTAAGTTGAATGAAATCAATGCAAGCAGAAAGCAAAGACAGTCATTGAAAGGACGAGAACCTAGTGTCAAGTTGGAGGAAGAAAAATCTCTACCGAATGGTAAAACAGAAATCATGAAGGAACAAATAACAAAAGCTAATATAAAAGCGACCAAAAAAACAAAATCTGGTTCATCGGAACTACCTCAAGGATATATCACACAGGAAGATCCTCAAAATGAATTTCAATCGACCAAAGAATCAAATAGGGTAAAAACTAGAAGGATGAGCTAACTTCGGCCACGCCGAAGTTCGGATACCTTTGCAAACTGTCTTTTTCAATTACATATAAATAACCAGAATCATAAGAAAGTATATAAAGCTAATCATGCCCGTGGCTCCAAGAAAAAAACTTACAAGTAAAAAAAAATTTTTTTTTGGTCCGATTGTTCCTATAGGAGCTATATCATATAGTCGGCCGATTCTGTTAAAACTCAACAGACACATTTTTATATATACCAAACTTACAAATACCAAATTTCGACTGAATCGCTGTTAAAATATCCAAGATTTTCAACTAAAACCAATTTTTTGGCCGATCGTTCCAATGGGAGCTATATGATATAGTGCCCCGATTCTGATAAAACTTGCCAGATATGATAGGAAGTATATAAAACTCATAAATACCAAATTTGGTGATAATCGCTTTTAAAACAACCAAGTTATAGCACGAAATCCATTTTCAAGACCGATCGTTCCTATGGGAGCTATATCATATAGTCAAACGATTTGCATAAAACTTGGTGGATATGTTTAGAAGTATATAAAACTCACAAATACCGACTTTCGTGATATATTTCGTTGGAAAACAACAAAGTTATTGAGGTTAAAGCTTATTCACGACCGATCGTTCCTATGGAAGCTATATGATATAGTCATCCGATCGGGATGATTCCGAGATATACAATGCCTGCAGCAAAAAGAAGCCTAGGTGCAAAATTTCAGCTCTGTAGCTTTAAGGGTCTCGGAGGAGATTGCGTTGATCCAGACAGACGGACAGACGGACAGACAGACAGACAGACGGACAGACGGACATGGCTATATCAACTCAGCTCATCGTGCTGATCAAGAATATATATACTTTATATAGTCGGAGATGCTTCCTCCTATGCGTTGCAAACTTCTGACCAAAATTAATATACCTTTTTTGCAAAGGTATAATAAGTCCGCATGTGAAAGTTTTGAATTACATGCTAACAATCAAGTCTTCAAGAAAGATCCCGGTAATGCACTTGAACCGAATAAGTCAAACCTAAATCCCAAGCCCAAACTTATTGCCACACAAAGTGAAGAAAAACTACTTAGGAGGGCTCGAAAATTGGAAGAGGTCAATCCAGCAGATTTGCAGCAGTTACCCGTAATGGAATCGATTTTGAAAAAGAAAGAGAGAATGCGAAACCGACATGAAAAGTTGGATATTTGTAAGAACGGACAGTTAGTAGAGGAAAGAGTTCGAAATAAAACCTTACAAAAATAGCCCGAAAAGTCCTTGGAGGAAGAAACAGAATCTGGAAACTCTTTTTCTCAAAGTAATCCTAAATGTGCGGCAAAATGTAGTCGTGAGGATGTTTTTCTTAACAGTATGGAAAGCAACGCGGATTTCTTCAGTAATGAAGTGTTTACCGAATTAAGAAGAGATAAATGTAAAGGAAATAATGTTCCAAATGTTGACGATCGTAAGGACATTATTGTTGTTCAAAAGGAAAGCAAACGTAAATTGAAACCCCATCCAGTACCACTCAATGATAGTGTAGATCTTCCTGTGGCACCTGTAAAAGAAAAGAAACAACTTTAAGTGCTCGTTGGGTGGAAGTGAATAAACTTCAGGAGAAAGTCCTAAAGGAAACAGAAACTTATATGGAACAGATATCCAAGACCGACGATCAACATATAAAGTTAACAAAAGTAATGTCAATTAATATTAACGAAAATAATATCGAGGATAATTCAATATCCCTCAAAAATAAACCAATTAGAAGATCGCTCAAAAAACAGTCTATTTTAAAAGAAGAGCAAAATGCAGATCTGTCATATCAGCTTGAAAATTCTGAAGAATATATAAATCTAAGAGTAATAGATTCCCAAAGCACTCTAACTAATTATTTAACATCTTCGGAAGTGGCCGAGAACGAAATTAATGAGAAGAAACCAACAAAACGTTTTCTTCGAAAGAAAGTTGTGAAAAAATCGGAAGTAGAAATAGAAGAACTGAATAAAAGCTTGGACATCACAGAAAGAATAAAAGATGAGCCTATCCCACCCAACAAAAAAAAATTAATTAAAAAAATTTCAAGAAATATAACAGAGTCGGGGAACACAAATGACACAGAACTAGAAGGATGGGCTAACTTCGGCCACGCCGAAGTTCGGATACCTTTGCAAACTGTCTTTTTCAATTACATATAAATAACCAGAATCATAAGAAAGTATATAAAGCTAATCATGCCCGTGGCTCCAAGAAAAAAACTTACAAGTAAAAAAAAATTTTTTTTTGGTCCGATTGTTCCTATAGGAGCTATATCATATAGTCGGCCGATTCTGTTAAATCTCAACAGACACTTTTTTATATATACCAAACTTACAAATACCAAATTTCGACTGAATCGCTGTTAAAATATCCAAGATTTTCAACTAAAACCAATTTTTTGGCCGATCGTTCCTATGGGAGCTATATGATATAGTGCCCCGATTCTGATAAAACTTTTCAGATTTGTTAGAAAGTATATAAAACTTATAAATACCAAATTTAGTGATAATCGCGTTTAAAACAACCAAGTTATAGCACGAAATCCATTTTCAAGACCGATCGTTCCTATGGGAGCTATATGATATAGTCGACCGATTTTGATGAAACTTAGTGGATATGTTGAGAAGTATATAAAACTCATAAATACCGACTTTCGTGATATTTCGTTGGAAAACAAAAAAGTTATTGAGGTTAAAGCTTATTCACGACCGATCGTTCCTATGGGAGCTATATGATATAGTCATCCGATCGGGATGATTCCGAGATATACAATGCCTGCAGCAAAAAGAAGCCTAGGTGCAAAATCAGCTCTGTAGCTTTAAGGGTCTCGGAGGAGATTGCGTTGATCCAGAAAGACGGACATTCGGACAGACGGACAGACGGACATACGGACAGACGGACAGGGCTAAATGAACTCAGCTCATCGTGCTGATCAAGAATATATATACTTTATATAGTCGGAGATGCTTCCTTCTATGCGTTGCAAACTTCTGACCAAAATTAATATACCTTTTTTGCAAAGGTATAAAAAGACGATAGCATCGAGTTAGTTCGAGAGGATCGGACTAAAAAGTTTATTAGGAAGAAATCCTCTGTATTGTCCGATCGCCAGGATGATCAGATATCCGAAATAAGAAGCGATCCCCCAAACTTTTCTAACGATGTGGACAATTGGAAAAAGCAAAAAAGGGAACAATTTCAGCAAGAAAAACAGTCCAAGATGGACAATGGGCAATTGGAACAGTTGCAGCAAGGTAAAGTTCTAGCAGATTCTCACTGATCTGCCAGAAAAATCCATTCACTTAAAATGTTTATGTACGAAAGAAATATAGCATTCGATCAAGGACGGAACAACCCGGACTCAGGGTAAGGGGCTACCAAATCACAATTTTACTTAAATGAAATAAAATTTTTTTGCAGACTCAACTTAAAGAATATCATAACTAAAGATGCTGTCGAATTTGAACGAGAATATGGACAATTCCGTCATCCACGTTCTATACCAAGCTTTCAAGTCAGCTCAGAATCGGAAGAGTTATCTTCTTTAGCAAGTACGCACACATTGTCAGCTAAAAGTTTCCAACGATGACTTGAATCTCCCCCATATTTATCTTACCAAATTGACTGTGATATTTTCTAATTATTATTTAGTTTTCTTTTTTCTGTTATAACAATTTGTGTTTGGTTTTCGAAACTGCGTTTAAATATATATAGTACCTATATGTACATTGGATCCTGTATGGATTTAGATTAATTCATTTGAAAGCCTTCGCGAATAAAATATGGCAAAGTATTTAATTCAGCTACATAATCCATAACCCAAATAGGTCCAGTATAAACTGTGTCACTATTACCATCTTTCCATTGGCCTTCGGGAAGATAGATGTCACGTTTTGTAGCTCCTTCAATAATGACAGGAGCGGCAATAATGTCCTCACCCAAAAGAAATTCTGTCAAAGGAAATATAATTAAACTTTACAATTTGGTCATTGAAAGTAAAAGTATTCGACTTACCATCATAAATGGTCTGAGCAACCTTATCATCAGGTGCAATCCACCAGAGTGGAGCATTGACTGGCTCTCCCGTCTCCACAGCACGTTTAAACTGTTTAACGATATACGGGGCGTATTGGGCATGCAAATCGGTAAAGGTTTGACTGATCTTCACAGTTTCTTCATCGAACGTCCAAGGAACAAAGGAGAACTGGAGTGCAGGCATAAACACATTAGCTTGTAGCCAGCGAAGGAAGAGCTCCTTATTTGGTGGCCGGTCGTCGTATCCATTGCCTCCAATCATATCGGGTAGAACGAAGGGATAACCATTCAGATTCATTTGCAGTAGAGTAGTGATTAATGTGACCAGACCATTATTCCAGCCCCATTCCGAATCCTTGTCAACAATGCGAACAAAAATGGGCAAATCCTGTGTACCCTGAGCGGAACGTACTTCAACCATGTCACCGAAGGCAGCAACAGTACGAACGTAGTCACCTACCGCTTGCAGTGGCGATATAACGTCATTTTTACTGGCTTGTAGAACTGGATCATCGGGTAACCAACTGGTTTCACCAGCATCAAACTTAAAGCTATCAATGCCATGTTCATCCTGCAAACGTGTTAAACGTTTGGTGAACCATTCCGAAGCAGCTGGTTTAGTAAAGTCAATGGCGGCAGCTTCATTTTCCTTACTATTCCACCACTCGGTATCTGGATTTCCATCGTGATTTAAAACCAAATAGCCCAATCCCTTAGCCTCCTCATAGATAGCTGTACAATCTTTGTTGATGAAGGGATGAATCCATAGAGTGACACGGAAACCCATAGCTTTCAGATCTTTAGTTAATCCTGTAATGTCCGGAAATTTACTCTCGCGGAAAGTCAAGGCTCCGTAGCAATTTTCCCAGTCATCATCAATCTCTATTTGGCTGTTTTTGAATCCATTATCAACAATTTTCTTGGCAAACTCCCGAACAACTGCATCATCGATATCCCTTTTATATAGAGCCCATGTGGACCAAATAGGATGTTCTACAATGCGCTCATCAGGATGACCTGTTGGCAGTCCCAGGAATGTCTTCACAACATATTTATGAGCAGATTTTGCGTTTTTGCCCAAACCAACATGGTAAACGAATTTAAATGTTGACACATGGGGATCATAGGGCAAGACGGCAGCGGCACTCATGCAAAGTTGATTCACATAACTTCCCGTATTCTGATCAATGAACAATGGTGTATTGGATTCGACAAAGATGAAGGCTCCCTTACTGTTAAGCCAATATCTTTCGCCCACACCAAAGTTATCCAGCTCCTTGGGTAGATAGGAATAATTGCTGTGATGTTGTCGTTCCACTGGCCAATAATGTTTCTTCTGTTGGGGGCCACTGAACCAATGGGTCTCAGATTGATCGAGGGAGAAGCAATCTCGTGGTTGCAATCCTTTCGCCACCTCATTGCGAGAAACTTTAATGTGGGTTATATCACTGCCAGTTCCGCTGACCACTCCCGACTGGACTAGAGAGAATTCGATACTAGTCGTTCCATCCGATAGTTTAAAACCGGTTGAGGTTGACTCCAAGTCGCTGTTTGTCGAAAAATTATCCAAGGTTACGATCTGCACACTCGATGAACCCTTCATTAATTCATATTGCAGCTTTTCACCACGTCTCAATCTTAGATAGATGTCACTATTTGAAAATTTATACCGCTGCTCAATGCTCTGGCAGGATTGTGCTAGCTCCCAGCAGGAAGCTACCAGCACCAAGAAGGCTATAAAATAATATGAAGTAGCCCTCATTTAGATTGTTATACGTTAAAGTTGTTACTGCTAATGATCATATAGTGGAGTGAACCTTGCTTTTTATACCCGGCGATAAGAGCAAAATCGGGAACTTTTAAACACAAATAGATCTATTGTCCATTGCCAATCCAATACCTACTATACCGTAACGTGATAAAGACCCCACTTGATAAGCTCGTGATTCCATAAACGTTGGTGGTCAGCTCCTGATGCAGTTCATTGTGAATGTTCATTTGATATGTTTTTAAAGAGTTTGGCCATATAACGCATGTTTTTAAGATTGTATATCTTAAGTGGTAGCTAAAGTATGTAAGGAAAACAAAATGATCGCACTTGAAAATCTTAAGGTCTTTATATAATATTCTGAAAACTAGTTTACCTATATTTTAGATAACATCAAAAATATAATCAATGATGATCCACCTATTTTTTCCATTTGACAAGTACCACTGCATGATTCACATGTTCGAATTACATGGCATGGCCTACGAATTCTATATGTATATTATATTATTTTTTTTATTTTAGTAAGATTATTTCGTAGAGGCACCTTATAATGGCATTAACCTTTTAACAAAGTTTACACTACTATGTAATTGTAAATATTTCCCTTACATAGGCACAAGAAAGGAAAATTAATTAATTTTCAATCGAATATTCTTAAATCACCTTAAAAAGAAGTACATGCATGTAAATGTACTTCAATTTTTCATGACCGTAACCATTAAAGTTATATTAATAAAATTTATTGTGAAATTGGGGAGAAAAAAAAAATAATCAAAAGATAATAGTACATAAGAAGTGATAAAGAATTTTTTAGAATTAAGAATCGGAAACATTGGAAAATTGTAATTCTATAGCCCGGAAATATCCATCCTCAATAAAAACCTTTAAATTTATTTCTTTAAGTTGTATATTTTACTTTTATTAAAAAGTTTTACACTCTTCCGCTGCATTTCATCCTCCTTTAAAGTCATCTTCAAGTGTTTAAGTTTTATCTGTGTCGTGCCTTAAACGTGTTTTTTGTGTTTGTTTTTTCTAGATATTGTGTAGGTGTGTGTAAAAAAATAAAAAGTTTTAAGGACATGCAGACAATGCTGCTTAAATTTTAATTTTAAATCATTCCTCAGTTTTGTTTTTTGATTATTACATAGAAATAAATGTAACTAAATTTAACAAATTATTCTGTTAAAATTTTTAATTTTTCTCCCCCATTTCCATTCTATCTCCAAACACAACTTGTTGTGTGCTACAAACTCAAATGTTTAACAGAAAAAAATTAACCAACTCTCGATTAAAACTTAGGAGAAAGATTTTATAAACAACTAGCATACCCGACAGACTTCGTTCTGCCAAAAAGATTTTTAATATTTTATAGTGACTTTTCTTGATAATTATGATTCACCATGTTTTTTATGTTTTTGCTTGATTTCTATCTAGTGAGGATAGCATGTAGATGTGATGAAGAAATCTGCTGTAACATAATGGCGAACATACGACATGGCATCTTAAGCATATTCGTGCAGGTCTTCCGATGTATGTTGCTGGAAAAATCGTCATCCGACCAACATTCTATGCATTTCTATCAGTATAAATTGCATCTCGAAGATGAATATATTCTTCAAATCAGAGTTTGGTCCGATTAACTGTTATAGGATATACCTTGAAAGTACCATAAAATTTTCCCGAACTACGTTTGTTGCCCCAAATGAAGTCATTTGAAAGCAATTATGTTATATTGTTGGATATTGTTCAATAAGTGTATGGAATCTGTTTCTATTTCTTAAACCAATGAGTACAATGGCTCTGGTGGTGGATCCAATGGTAACAATTTCACTTTACCCTTTGCGCAATACAATCCACCGGTTTTGTTTTTGTATTTCAATGCCATACAATGTGAGCATCCCGAGTTTATTGAACCAATAACAACACATTGGTAGTTACTGTAGTCAATTGACACATCGTAAATAAAAGCAACTCGGTTTAAACTTGCGCGATTATTAGTTGAATGACGCGCTCGAACTGCACGCGTTTCTGACTTCCGAATCCTATTACGCTCATTTTGGTCGGCAAGTTCTTGCGCAGTAAGATTAGCTTGGTAAATGGCTTGGGTTATAGCTCTTCGGGTTTTTCTATCTATAATTCTTTATCTTATAGTAGGCATAACTGTTATTTATTATTCAAATATGTAACTTTAAATGTTTAATGTATTTAGGGTTGAATTGTTAAGGGTTGGCAACCCTTAACACTTAGGGGTATGAAAAATAGATGTTAGCCGATTCTCAGACCTACTCAATATGCATGCAAAATTTGGGTTAAATCGGTAAAGCCGTTTCAGAGGAGTACGAAGACAAACATTGTGACAAGAGAATTTTATATATATAGAAGATTTTCTTGTTGCTTTTCTCTCCAGCAGATTTGCAGCAGTTACCCGTAATGGAATCGATTTTGAAAAAGAAAGAGAGAATGCGAAACCGACATAAAAAGCTGGATATTTGTTCGAAATAAAACCTTACAAAAAAAGCCCGAAAAGTCCTTGGAGGAAGAAACAGAGTCTGGAAACTCTTTTTCTCAAAGTAATCCTAAATGTGCGGGAAAATGTAGTCGTGAGGATGTTTTTTTTAACAGTATGGAAAGCAACGCGGATTTCTTCAGTAATGAAGTGTTTACCGAATTAAGAAGGGATAAATGTAAAGGAAAAACCATAGTTTCAGATACTAATGTTCCAAATGTTGACGATCGTAAGGACATTATTGTTGTTCAAAAGGAAAGCAAACGTAAATTGAAACCCCAACCAGTACCACTCAATAATAGTGTTGATCTTCCTGTGGAACCTGTAAAAGAAATGAAAAGGATTCCTAGGACTCCCAAATCGGAAACAACTTTAAACGCTCGTTGGGTGGAAGTGAATAAACATCAGGAGAAAGTACTAGGAAAGGAAACAGAAACTTATATGGAACAGATATCCAAGACCGACGATCAACATATAACAAAAGTAATGTCAATTAATATTAACGAAAATAATATCGAGGATAATTCAATATCCCTCAAAAATAAACCAATTAGAAGAGCGCTCAAAAAACAGTCCACTTTAAAAGATGTCATATCAGCTTGAAAATTCTGAAGAATATATAAAGCTAAGAGTAATAGATTCCCAAAGCACTCTAACTAATTATTTCACATCTTCGGAAGTGGCCGAGAACGAAATTAATGAGAAGAAACCAACAAAACGTTTTCTTCGAAAGAAAGTTGTGAAAAAATCGGAAGTAGAAATAGAAGAACTGAATAAAAGCTTGGATATCACAGAAAGCCTGAAAGATGAGCCTATCCCACCCAACAAAAAAAATTAATTAAAAAAATTTCTCGGAATATAATAACAGAGTCGGGGAATACAAATGACACAGAAAAAGACGATAGCATCGAGTTAGTTCGAGAGGATCGGACTAAGAAGATTATTAGGAAGAAATCCTCTGTATTGTCCGATCACCAGGATGATCAGATATCCGAAATAAGAAGCGATCCCCCAAACTTTTCTAATGATGTGGACAATTGGAAAAAGCAAAAAAGGGAACCATTTCAGCAAGAAAAGCAGTCCAAGATGGACAATGGGCAATTGGAACAGTTGCAGCAAGGTAAAGTTCTAGCAGATTCTCACTGATCTGCCAGAAAAATCCATTCACTTAAAATGTTTATGTACGAAAGAAATATAGCATTCGATCAAGGACGGAACAACCCGGACTCAGGGTAAGGGGCTACCAAATCACAATTTTACTTAAATGAAATAAAATTTTTTTGCAGACTCAACTTAAAGAATATCATAACTAAAGATGCTGTCGAATTTGAACGAGAATATGGACAATTCCGTCATCCACGTTCTATACCAAGCTTTCAAGTCAGCTCAGAATCGGAAGAGTTATCTTCTTTAGCAAGTACGCACACATTGTCAGCTGAAAGTTTCCAACGATGACTTAAATCTCCCTCATATTTATCTTACCAAATTGACTGTGATATTTTCTAATTATTATTTAGTTTTTTTTTTCTGTTATAACAATTTGTGTTTGGTTTTCGAAACTGCGTTTAAATATATATAGTACCTATATGTACATTGGATCCTGTATGGATTTAGATTAATTCATTTGAAAGCCTTCGCGAATAAAATATGGCAAAGTATTTAATTCAGCTACATAATCCATAACCCAAATAGGTCCAGTATAAACTGTGTCACTATTGCCATCTTTCCATTGGCCTTCGGGAAGATAGATGTCACGTTTTGTAGCTCCTTCAATAATGACAGGAGCGGCAATAATGTCCTCACCCAAAAGGAATTCTGTCAAAGAAAATAAAATTAAACTTTACAATTTGGTCATTGAAAGTAAAAGTATTCGACTTACCGTCATAAATGGTCTGAGCAACCTTATCTTCAGGTGCAATCCACCAGAGTGGAGCATTGACTGGCTCTCCTGTCTCCACAGCACGTTTAAACTGTTTAACGATATACGGGGCGTACTGGGCATGCAAATCGGTAAAGGTTTGACTGATCTTCACAGTTTCTTCATCGAACGTCCAAGGAACATAGGAGAACTGGAGTGCAGGCATAAACACATTAGCTTGTAGCCAGCGAAGGAAGAGCTCCTTATTTGGTGGCCGGTCGTTGTATCCATTGCCTCCAATCATATCGGGTAGAACGAACGGATAACCATTCAGATTCATTTGCAGTAGTGTAGTGATTAATGTGACCAGACCATTATTCCAGCCCCATTCCGAATCCTTGTCAACAATGCGAACAAAAATGGGCAAATCCTGTGTACCCTGAGCGGAACGTACTTCAACCATGTCACCGAAGGCAGCAACAGTACGAACGTAGTCACCTACCGCTTGCAGTGGCGATATAACGTCATTTTTACTGGCTTGTAGAACTGGATCATCGGGTAACCAACTGGTTTCACCAGCATCAAACTTAAAGCTATCAATGCCATGTTCATCTTGCAAACGTGTTAAACGTTTGGTGAACCATTCCGAAGCAGCTGGTTTAGTAAAGTCAATGGCGGCAGCTTCATTTTCCTTACTATTCCACCACTCGGTATCTGGATTTCCATCGTGATTTAAAACCAAATAACCCAATCCCATAGCCTCCTCATAGATAGCTGTACAATCTTTGTTGATAAATGGATGAATCCATAGAGTGACACGGAAGCCCATAGCTTTCAGATCTTTAGTTAATCCTGTAATGTCCGGAAATTTACTCTCGCGGAAAGTCAAGGCTCCGTAGCAATTTTCCCAGTCATCATCAATCTCTATTTGGCTGTTTTTGAATCCATTATCAACAATTTTCTTGGCAAACTCCCGAACAACTGCATCATCGATATCCCATTTATATAGAGCCCATGTGGACCAAATAGGATGTTCTACAATGCGCTCATCAGGATGACCTGTTGGCAGTCCCAGGAATGTCTTCACAACATATTTATGAGCAGATTTGGCGTTTTTGCCCAAACCAACATGGTAAACGAATTTAAATGTTGACACATGGGGATCATAGGGCAAGACGGCAGCGGCACTCATGCAAAGTTGATTCACATAACTTCCCGTATTCTGATCAATGAACAATGGTGTATTGGATTCGACAAAGATGAAGGCTCCCTTACTGTTAAGCCAATATCTTTCGCCTACACCAAAGTTATCCAGCTGCTTGGGTAGATAGGAATAATTGCTGTGCTGTTGACGTTCCACTGGCCAATAATGTTCCATCTGTTGGGGGCCACTGAACCAATGGGTCTCAGATTGATCGAGGGAGAAGCAATCTCGTGGTTGCAATCCTTTCGCCACCTCATTGCGAGAAACTTTAATGTGAGTTATATCACTGCCAGTTCCGCTGACCACTCCCGACTGGACTAGGGAGAATTCAATACTAGTCGTTCCATCCGACAGTTTAAAACCGGTTGAGGTTGACTCCAAGTCGCTGTTTGTCGAAAAATTATCCAAGGTTACGATCTGCACACTCGATGAACCCTTCATTAATTCATATTGCAGCTTTTCACCACGTCTCAATCTTAGATAGATGTCACTGTTTGAAAATTTATACCGCTGCTCAATGCTCTGGCAGGATTGTGCTAGCTCCCAGCAGGAAGCTACCAGCACCAAGAAGGCTATAAAATAATATGGAGTAGCCCTCATTTAGATTGTTATACGTTAAAGTTGTTACTGCTAATGATCATATAGTGGAGTGAACCTTGCTTTTTATACCCGGCGATAAGAGTAAAATCGGGAACTTTTAAACACAAATAGATCTATTGACCATTGCCAATCCAATACCTACTATACCGTAGAGTGATAAAGACCACACTTGATAAGCTCGTGATTCCATAAACGTTGGTGGTCAGCTCCTGATGCAGTTCATTGTGAATGTTCATTTGATATGTTTTTAAAGAGTTTGGCCATATAACGCATGTTTTTAAGATTGTATATCTTAAGTGGTAGCTAAAGTATGTAAGGAAAACAAAATGATCGCACTTGAAAATCTTAAGGTCTTTATATAATATTCTGAAAACTAGTTTACCTATATTTTAGATAACATCAAAAATATAATCAATTTTTCCCTAATTTTTCACCTAATTTTTCCATTTGACAAGTATCACTGCATGATTCACATGCTCGAATTATATGGCATGGTCTACGAATTCTATATGTATATTATATTATTTTTTTATTTGAGTAAGATTATTTCGTAGAGGCACCTTATAATGGCATTAACCTGTTGAATCAAGAGACTCTTCAGATTTAACAAAGTTTACACAACTATGTAATTGAAAATATTTCCTTTACATAGGCACAACAAAGGAAAATAAATTATTATTCAATCGAATAGTCTTGAATCACAATCAAGCAGTTATGGTATCACCTTAAAAAGAAGTACATGCATGTACATGTACTTCAATTTTTCATGACCGTAACCATTAAAGTTATATTAATAAAATTTATTGTGAAATTGGGGAGAAAAAAAAATAATCAAAAGATAATAGTATATAAGTAGTGATAAAGAATTTTTTAGAATTAAGAATAGGAAACATTGGAAAATTGTAGTTCTATAGCCCGGAAATATCCATCCTCAAGAAAAACCTTTAAATTTATTTCTTTAAGTTGTATAATTTACTTTTATTAAAAAGTTTTACACTCTTCCGCTGCATTCATCCTCCTTTAAAGTCATCTTCCAGTGTTTAAGTTTTTTCTGTGTCGTGCCTTAAACGTGTTTTTTGTGTTTGTTTTTTGACAATATTGTGTAGGTGTGTGTTAAAAAAATAATAACTTTAAAATTAATTAATTATATGTCATTTGGACGTGTATGTGTGTGTGTTTTACAAAAAATAAAATAATATATAAATGTAAAGCAAATTTGTTGCATAAATGTACAAAGTAATTTTTTTTTTTTTTTTTTGCAATTAAAGAAAACATTGAAACTTAATTATTTAAATTAATTTGTATAAATTTTGGACAACACAGTAAAATAAATTACAAAGTTAAAAAGTGGAAAAGAGATTCCTCAATAAAATTAAAACAGAATTATTGTAAAATTAAACATAAGCAAAAGCTTTGCGCGTAATAATTTATATTTAATGTTATATTTATTATTTGCTCACGTTAGATGCTAGTTTTTTAAATGTTTTTTTTTTTTTAATTAAATTTATATGTATTAATGTAATGCATATTTTCACAAGTGTTTTTTTTTTTTTTGTTTGCTTTTTTCCTCTGGTTTTAAGGACATGCAGACAATGCTGCTTAAATTTTAATTTTAAATCATTTCTCAGTTTCGTTTTTTTGATTATTACATAGAAATAAATGTAACTAAATTTAACTAATTATTCTGTTAAAATTTTTAATTTTTCTCCCCCATTTCCATTCTATCTCCAAACACAACTTGTTGGACAAGTTGTTCTTATTTTGCTGCTTTGTGCTACAAACTCAAATGTTTAACAGAAAAAAATAAACCAACTCTCGATTAAAACTTAGGAGAAAGATTTTATAAACAATTTACTTGTTGCTTTTCTCTCATATGTATGCGTATTCTATAACATAAAATGATTAAGGGACAAATGTCTATGCGCACATATGTATGTAATATATATATATATAGATATAAATATAAAAAAGAGAAATGTGTACAATTGGGGGCGATTTTAGTTTTTTTTTTGGGCCTGAAATATAAACAACTCGCTATTATAATAAATCTACAGATTAACACATAATGTAGCATAATTATAATTTATATCAATGTATATAATAGTATAGTAGTTAAGAGTAATAGGTAAGTAACACTATAGAGTTGCCTTCGTTATCATCATTTTCTGGTTGATTGGGGGAGCTGGAGCAACTTCACTAACATTGCTTGATTGTGTTGGGTTTCGGTTTCATTTCTTATAAACAAACAAAAATTCTTATGCTTAAATAAATTGTTTCTCTCTTCTTTTTTTTTTTAATTAATTGGTACGAATAATTGTTGCGTTCAATGTTGGTTTTCGGTGTCTGGTTGTGTGAGTGTATGTAAGTATGTATGTGTGTTTATATATATATATATGTATAAATCAAGAATCTGTATTGGTTTGCCTTGATCATCTCATCACGCTGTAGCCTGATTTAACAATTGCAGCTTTACTTTGAGTTCCGCAAATGTTGGTCTCTTGGCTGGATTTAAGTCCCATGCTTGACGCATCATTTCATAGATCTCTGGTGGGCAACCTTCAGGTGCTTCCATTTTATATCCAACTTCCACATGTTTTACCACATCAGCTAATGGCTGTAACATTGGATACCAAAATTAGAGTCGAATAAGATAATTGTGTGTTTTTTGAAACAAAAAAGTAGGCGGACAATTGTATTTCGTAATCTGTATACTCTTCAAATCATTGTGCATTCTACTGACAATCCCTTAAAACTTACAATTCTGGGATATGGTACACGTCCAAACGAATAGATTTCCCACAACAGTATACCAAAGCTCCACATATCCGATTTGTTTGAGAAACGCTTAAATAAATAAAAGCATAAATGATTGATATATCATGATATGATAATATTAAACTTACGCCATTCTTAAGTGCCTCGGGAGCTGTCCATTTGATGGGCAATTTGCCCACATCAAGATTATAGCATTCCTCGCGTGCCAAACCAAAATCAGATACCTTGGCCACACAGTCTTCAGATATGAGGACATTACGCGCTGCCAGATCTCGATGCACAACCTTTTTGGCTTCCAAATACTCCATGCCGGAAGCAGTGTCGCTAAAAAATAAAATAAACAAATTATTAACATACATTAATCGGATAGTTTATTTTGAATTGCTAAATTGCTTACAAGGCAAAATTAATTTGATCCTTTTTGGTTATATGCTGTCGTCCACGCGAACGCAAATAATCAACCAGTGATCCTTTGCTCATATATTCCGTAACCAAGAACAAATGTTTTGTGGTGAATACAAGGCCAACAAATTTGACCAGATTCTCATGCTCCAGCGTCCTGTAAAAAGGAAACAGATTTCAATATATAACTCGAAATAAAACTATTATTTGCGTATTGCAGGTAATGTAATCGAAATTGTTTAAAACAGTTAAGGTGGATTATTTGTAAAATCGTATGATTCTTAACGTTTGAGTAGCATTCGATTATACATTCCATGATAGATTTAATTGCTTTATTTCTTACGTCATGACAGATGCCTCGGCTAGAAACTTTTGCACTGCTCCCTCATCTTTAAGCACCTTGACTGCCACTTTCTCATTGCGTAATATGCCAAGCATGACATCACCGAATTCGCCTTTGCCAATGCTTTCTCTAAGCTGCAAATCCTCCTCGGGTATAACCCAGCCCTTGTCCACAAAATCTTTGGAGTTGATGCAAAACTCTTGTTTGCCCAGTTTGGGCAAACATTTCACTAGCTGAGTGCAAAGACCATCGGCATCCGCCTCATAATGCTATGGATAACAAATAGAATGGTGTTAACTGTCAAATGGTTATATTGATTTATTCCATTCACTTACCGCCACTAGTTGTCCCAGATTCTCAAAGTATTCCTCATCGTCTATTGTTAGCTTATTTTCCAGATATTTAACGCGATAATGTTCGACCTTTGATTGAAAGCAAACACAGAGCGTATAATCACCAGGAAAATTTGTCGATTCGCGCACTAGGAAGAGCCCATCTTCTCGTGGTTGAAGCAAATGTTCAGCCTCATCACGCGTTATACTGCCATGGAACCAGCTAAAAGACGCCAAATTAGGCGTTTTCATGATTAATAACAGGGTTCAAATTTTGAATTCATTCTTTAACTTACGGCATTGCATTCAGCTTGACTTCGCATTTCCTTAACTGTTGTGGTCCCAATGCAGTGGGGGAGAGGGATGAATAATTCATGGCCGTTGTGGAACCACTTGACCAGGAACTGGATGCCGCTGCTGCTGCTGCTGCTCCACCACCACCATTGATATCAAAACTATGCAAAGAAGTTGACATGGCAGTGCCACCGCAGTTACCCACAGTCGATGCTGATTGTTGCTGTTGTAGTGTGGAAGGATTGCTGGTGCTGCCCACTGTATGGAGCAACATGTTGCTGCCACCACTAACACCCCCACTCAGGGCTAAACTCTTTGGTGGGAGAGCTCGTTCAGAGGCATGCAGCGATTGCAGTTGGGCTGCATTCATTGAGGAGGACATTAGATTAGCGTTAGTGTTACTGGAAGCACAATTGGCCAATAGTTGGAGATGCTGCTGCTGTTGCTGTTGTGTAACCGCTGCAACGGCAGCAGCTGTAACTGACGCTGGCTGCGTGGCAGTGACTGCGGCTGATGATGGCGGGGCTGCTGCTGTTGCAGGGGCAAATGTAGAGAGGATTTGCTGCTGCGTGTTTGTCGTCGCCGTTTGCTGTTGCTGCTGTGTCTGATTGGGGGATTTGGGCGAATGATTGCTGATTAAATTATGACTATTTAAAGCATGCGATGACAAATGCAAAGCTGCCGCCGTTGCTCCTGTTTGGTGCTGCTGAAATTCAAAGAGAGAAAGAACAAATAATGATTATTAAGCGAATATCAACCACACTTAATTTGATGACCTTACCCCGCCTACTACGCCGGCTGCATGTGTGTGATGATGATGGTGCGGCGGTATGCTTGGTGGCACTATATGCGGTTGGGATTGGCTTAACTGTTGCTGGTGTAACAATATTGCTGCTGCATTACCAACACCGGCCCCCGCCGCCACATTCGGCTGTGGTGCCGGTCGTTTATTGTGTCTTAGTGGTGCTGTCGGCGGCATTTGATGCCCAGTGGCCTGAAGAAACCATGGATCACCTGCTGTACTACCGGCTGCTGAGGCAGTCGCCGCCACTGTTACAGAAGGCTGTGAGAAACCGCGATGATGTCCAACGACCGTTGTTTGTCCGTTTTGTGTGGCCGTGGCGTGACTATTCATAGCACTAGGTTTCGATTCTGATGATTCCAATGATTTCAGTTGTCCCTGCTTGATCTCAACTGTGATCAGTGGATCAATTTGCGCCTGCTCCTCGTCCTGCGCTTCCTTTTCTTCTGGCTTTTCCTCTTTTTTAGGTAATCTTCTCCTTTCTTCCTTTAGATTCTCTATTGTCTCTTTTTCTCTGTTCGCTTTTGCCAAAGCTTCCTCTTCGTCTGCAATAACAAAAAAGAATAGGAAATTTAATAACTTTACTTGTATACAATTGGCACAGTTTGTTAGTAATCTAATCTCACTTGCACATACACACGCACATACACAGAAACGTAGAGGAAGAGAGTACAAAGATAACTGTCCTCATAGGTAACACCTTCTTACCCCTCTCAGTATTATCATTGTTTCTGCTTATCATTTATTATTTAATTGCAGAAATCAAAAAATCATAAAAAAGCTTTTATTACCAAAGCTTCAATTTAGAAAACAGTCCTACCTTAAGGGTCTTCCAACTAGGCAGAACTATATCAAGGATAAGTGTTAGATAATGCATTAATGCATATACTTAATATAGTTGAAGATGTTCATATCTAGTTTAGACAAACTTTTACTTTGGTTTATCTTTTTTCCAATTTTCTCAAATGTATATGATATGATCACAAATAATTAAACTACATAAACTCTTCCAATTATAATTATGACAATTTAAATGGCAAAGTAATTGGCATTATTGCAGTCAGGCACTAATACATAATTTTTAAACATTCGTGAAGATTATATAAACTCTCTTTTGGGATGCGAAATGTTAATTGGTTGGTCAACACAACCAACGCAGTAGTAATGGCGGCAACAATGGATGACTCCACTCCAACGACGGACTCAAATGGCATGCTAATCAAATAAGCGTTAAGAGCACACACAATACACGCGCCAAGCTTCAAGCAGAAACTGAAGCAGTAGCTCAACGGTCCACGCCCACGTCCATATAATAAATGTCAGTGGGAGGGGATCGGTCAACTACAAATTTGCCAAATGTAAAACATTTGCATGTGACAGGCATAATTAAAGCCAATTTTACTACGCAATTTAAACAGTTTTTTTTTTTTTTTCAGAGAAAAACCACAGCTACTGAATTTTATAATCCACCCCACGATCATGTACATTATGATAATGATAAAGATGATTCAGTCTGAGGATTTGAATGGAATATATAAAATAAGTAAAGTGACCTGCCATGATAATGCGAGGGTTATACTTAAAGTTTTAAAAATAATAAATATCTATCGAATGAATCCTTTTTAAGTTTTCTCGAGATGTTTGCACGGATACATTTAAAATTAGGCTATTATTCATTATACATTCATTTTCAAATAAATTGAATTATTTTTGTTCCGAAAAACTGTCATTTAAAGTCAGATGTAATCTTATAAAAAAGAAACTAGGAAAGTGAATAAATATTCTAAGTACTAAAGTATCTTTATGTTTACCCGATTTAAGTAAAGGCACTCTAGCAAAAATTTGAGGTTTTAAAGTTTATAATAGAACACAGAACCAAAATGGGTAAAACTTTGAAAAGAATTAACACAATGTAATTCAATGCAATAAATAAACATAAACAATTTTAATTGTTACTTTTAAATAAAAATTTTATATTAAACAATTTCTATGAAGCAGATTTCATAACTTTTTTACACAATGTTTATTTGGAGGTAATTCTTCCTTATATAGCAGAAACCTAGAGAACTTATTCATAATACCGAATACTCTTCAGTCCTTGTCGGACACACATTCATTCGTAACCAAGTCAAAAACCAGGGGAACTTAGAGAGTCTTCAATTTTAAAAGCATTCGCATAGGCCTTTCAATTCCATTCAGAAATATCTTAAAAAATATTTAACTTTTTTAAAGTAAAGAGAATTCGCCAAACATTGTTGAAATCAATTTTCTTCTCAACATTTTCTTTCAAAACAAGAACAGAACAGATCCATGCTGAGTGGCTTATAATAATTAATTTATTAAAACCTAATCAATCACCAAATAAAAGTAACTCATCAACCTTTATTTGTCTAACAAAGAATAATGCCAGCATTATCTAATTGATTATTGAAATGGAAGAAATGTTGAATTATTAATCTATTGCCCGCATTTTTTTATACATATTTCTAAAGTTATCAATAGAAACCTTTAAGCAGAAAGGGTCTTTACTTTTAAAGATCTCTGGAATACATTTGCATGAACTTATGGTGTTACCCTCTCTTGTATATGTAAGAATTACTCATCTGCTGGGGTAAACATTAAATTGTCAAAGTTCTTTTTTCTTACTTTTATTATTTTTTTGGTTTTTTAATTTTATGTAAATTTTATTTGTTGTATTTTTGGCTTAGCGGAAATGTTTTCTGTTTTCTCATTCTCATTCTTGTCAGTAGAACACAAGGCAAACGGATTTATCGTGGGAGTCTTGTCTAATTTTAAAGTGTGAAAGGTTTGGAGAAGGAAACAAAACCAAACAAAACAAAAAGAAAAAAACATAAAACCAACAAACAAACAACAAAAAATTGACTGATTATAAGCCACATCCGTTGTGGTCTAAACCATTGTACAGAGTCATGTCATGCATTAGTTGCAATTATTAAACAAAACAATGAGAGTGGAGTTCAAATTGGGTTTTTGTTTTTTGTTATTCTTGTTGTTGCTTTTCATCTATCAGGTGGTAAATAAAAAAATTGAACATGACTCTTTGAATCTAATAAAATATGAAAACTGCTTGCATGTTGTAGTCATCGGTTGGCTACGGCTTCCTGCTTGCCATTAACTATGAAGTCACGCTATATTTAGATATATGTCTACATATGCATCATAAATATATATCGTTCAGTTATTGTTGCCAATTGTGTGAAATTCAACAGTTCCGAGCACCCCCCTTTTCCATTTTACCTACCCCACCCTTCGCAACGATGTCAAACAGTTATATTCTTTGATAAAAGAACACTTCATTCAGTAAAAATGGGGAATGACTTGAAATGTTTTGACCTTGACTCGGACAGAGTCCAAAGATCAAAGCTGCTTGTCCTTCTCCTTTATTCTCTTGTTATTTCATTATTTATATAGTACAAGTATATTATGAGTCAGACAGTTATCCATTGAAGTTATACAGGGACGGATTACCATATTATATAAAACTAAACTCCTATTAAAGTAAGCAAAAATTTATCTATAGGTTAGCGTATTAACAAGAATTTCCCTGAAATGTCATCACACTAATTCGGTTTAAATATTTCTCTTAATGAGTTGTTAGTCAGCATGTGAAAAGCAAACAAATTTAAATGAATCATTATTTTTTTTTTAAGGTGCTGATAAGGATATATAGAAAGAAAAATTTAAAACTTATACTTTGAGAAAAACAATTTTTGTTTAAGCTAAAGTAAAGTAAAAGTAATGACGGTTGTTAACATTACAGGTTCATGTTAAGTAATAGAAGCTGTTGCACTAATTAATAGAAAACCAAAAATGTGCTTAACTATTTTTTTTTCCGAAGTAAAACAGATGGAAGGAATTAGAGTTAGTACATTTTGAAAATTTTTTCTAAAAAATTGACAAATCTGTATAGTGATTAAGTTATTTTAACATAAAAGATTAAAGCTTAAAAAATTTAAAAAAAAACTAAAGAAGAGTACCAATATTTTATTTTATAATTAATCATAACTAACTAACTTGAACCGGCCCTGGAATTAACCTTTACCATACTCTGTCTCCCTTATAATATATGTAATCGAAAGTCGAGTCATTATGCAAACCAAACGAAGATATTGTCACCAAGTTGTAGAACTATCTAGTGAGTAAGTAAGACTTTATGACACATTGTGAATTGGTCAAGAAAATTCCAACTTTTAATTACCTATAGCCACAATTAATTATAGCCAGCCCACGCACGATATACAAACAAACAAAAACAAAAATGAAATTAACAACAGAAACAGCTGGTGTAATCGCAATTCTTACAAAACCAAAGAAAAAAAATCAAAACAATTGTGAAAATAAAAGCGAAACAGCAAAAATGTTATTATTAATAATCCAATTTTTGTTGTTGTTGTTTTTGTTGGCACACATTCAGCTATTGTAAAACGAAATGAGCAATAAACAACAGTTCGTAACTCAACTCTTGGCTAATTGTTTAGATGGAAAATTGTGTTAAGGCAAACAAAATTCTCTCCCTAATGGAACTTTTAACATTACTCGCACAGGTTTATTTATTAGCCAGATATTGACAGGTAGAATATATTGTTTGATTTTAAGGATTTCTCAGTTGATTGCGAAGACATCAAACCGTAAAAAAAATTTACTTGAATGATTCATTTGTCGTCGTTTAAGATTTTATAATGCATCGTTCATTGTTTTGTAGTGGGTGTTAAGTGAAATGCGCAGTAAGTCGGTCCAATGATTTGAATATAATCGTATAATACATACGAGGGCTTCTAAAAAAGTATTCCAAATCTTTTGTTTTTCTAAAAATTGTGTCCTTTATCCTAACATTCTATTTACCAAACTCTCTCTGAAAATTTGAATTGTCGGAACGCTAATTTTCCGAAATTATGGAAAGAAATAGAATGATACAAGAAAGTCCCAGAAATTCAGTTACTTTATAATAGCAAAACGACATTTGGCCAATACTATTTTTCTAACTTTAAATATCTTTCTATAAGTTTGCACTTCACAACATCGGAACCTTTTAGACCATCCCTCATACTGTACTGCCATGAAATGTGGCTTTGGCTTTAGCTAACCTTACCATTGGTATCCCTCGTCTATATACCTAAGTGAGAGGGACATGAGTACCCAAAAAAAAAGCCACAAAAATAACCAAAAATAAAATATACGTAACGCGCATAAATTTCATATTTGCGATATTTTGTAAACAAACCCCGTATATATTATATGAATGAATGAGGTAATATATATCCATTAACTTGGCTAACAAGCTAAGTCAACTATGTATAAATACACATAATTCTATTGGATGGTTTATATACTCCCGTGATTATATGTATATTTGCATTATTTGTCCAACACAACAAGGTGACTAGCTAACTAACTGCTACATAGATAAACCGACTAACTATCTTGAAGTAACTCTCTACCCTTGGTAAACGCCTCTAGCATTACGAATTATATTAAGGAATTGTATACGGAAGAAGAGAGGAAAAAAACAAATACAGTTCAACACCCATAGAGGTAACAAGTACGTGAGAATCTTTTGTATTGCTTCCTCATCCATTGTGAATTAAGGTTTTGGATAAGGGGTCGAGTGAGGAGAGAATATATATATATATAGAAGAATGAATAAATGGAGAAGGAGGTGCCACACACTCACAAACACACACATGTACACGGGGTAGTCATCATTTTGTTTTCTGCACAAAAGTCAGTCAACAGTTTCTTTTCCGCTCTTCTTTTGCCACCTCTTCCTCGACTGGTTTGCTCATTGTTTAGTTTCGAGCTGGAAAGTGTAACCTTAGTCAGTCACTCTGTCTGTTGGTTAGTTAGTTAGTTACTTGCGGGGCGAAATGACGAAAGACAACAGACAAATAAAAAAAAACCATGGACAAGGGTTTCATGAATGATGGCGTGGGGATTTTGGGGGAGTTTTGGCCAGCAATTTGCATATTGCATGTGTGGAGCAATAAAGAAGAGAAAGGTGAATGAATAGCAGGAAAAACCGCAAAGACACAGACACAGGAAGAAGGAAGCCAAGTTACAGGCAAGCCAACCATGGAAAGAAGAAGGTTAAAAGCTAAATGGTATATGGATGATATGGTCTACTTAATTACATTGCCAGGATATCTGTGTCGTCGCCCTTAAGACTGTTGACCATGACTGAGATGTATAACGTATGCATTCATATAGATTTGAAATGGGGGATATGTTGTTTTAAATTCAGAGTATAACTTCTTATACCAAGTACTTATAGAGTAAAACTTATACACTTAAGGACTCCCAAATGTAAGTCATAAGCAGAAGGAAGGATTTTTAAATATCACAAAGATCTTAAATACAATAACAGTAAGTCCTACCTACTCAATTCTGCCCCGTAATCTTAAAATAAATCAGAATAACTAGTACACTGTAAAATATATATTAGATTTTTAAGGGACAATGTTTCAGTTCAGAAAAGTTTAGATTCCGATCGGTGAAAATTTAAAGCGAATAAAACCTTATGTTTCAAATCGTCAAATCTTTGTTTTTGCTTTAAGTTATAATTCTCAACTAGTTTTAGTGTTGAGGTAGTGCGCTTTACTGTCTCTACTTAACGGTGTACCGTCAATCCTTTTACCTTGAAATACCAGTGCAATAAAATAAAATTGGAAAATTTTTAACTTTATCAGATACATTTACTTGAAGGGTATACTCAAAGTCGGCAGGGACGACTGCTTGGTTTTTTTTCTTTATGCCACAAATTTTAGCCAAATGTATAACCCAATACAGTGCATCAATGTCAGGTGAATGGATTTATGTGTAGGGTGTTGGGGTAATTTAATATTACTATTGCAACATCAGTGTCTTCAGTTGAATTAATATACTAACCAAACCAATCGTCAGTTCGTATAATCGGGGGCAAAGAGATACTGCTGCTGTTGCTTTGATTAAGAGTTTTCCGACTCTGAGATTTTGCTCTGATTGATTTATCTTTGGTGTTATTGTTAGTTGGCTCCGATTTTAGTTTTGCTACTTGAAACTTGCGTTGGGCAGACCGTAAAAAATTTAATAAATATGCCCGATCGATTGGTTGCGACTGAGATGGAGAAGCCGTTTGGGAGCGAGACGATGACTGTGAAGGACTCTTTCCAGTAGTTTTTCCACCTGCTGCTGGTGGTATTGATGATGTTGTTGTTGGTGTGGTTGTTGGTGCATATTTATCACAAAAATAGAATTCTTTACGTTTAGTTGGAGCATAGGCAGCACTCAAACTGCTGCTACTGCACAGTTGTAAGGGTTTACGGCGTGCCTTGGCTATGATGGGAGGGACACCACTGGTAGTACCTCCAGAACCACTATAAACGGCTTCCTTATGGGTCAAACTGCTGGCACTACGTGTTAGTCCAGTGTTTAAACTTTGCTTGCACCAATATATATCTTTGCTGCCAAAATAATAACGTTTACGTATATCCTGACTCCGATGATGAGTTCCACAAGCGTTGCGTTTAATTGAGTTTTGACTTGATTGGGAATTATCACTCTCCGAATTCAAAATGTTTGCCACCAATTTGGCTGATGATGAGGATAAAGATCTACCTCCACCGACAGCAGCAGCAGTAGTAGCTGCTTGTCCAGATGTTCCTGTTCCTGTTTCCCCAGTTGTGGGCATAAGATATGAATTGGATTGGATGAAAACCCCATCGCAGGTTATTTTAATTGTTGTCACCATATTCGTAGTTCCACCATATTCACATTGATTTCACATTTACATTCAAACTGCGATTTAACAAAGTTTTCATACTAGTAGACAAATAAGCAAGTTAGTGTGATGTGATTTCGATTGAAAAAGATTCTAAACAATTAAAACTAGACGCTAAACGATCTTTGAACTTATTGAATCAATCTGAAAACTACATTTAAGAGTCATCAAACTTCCGCTTTATTCAATTTTTTTGTTTTCATTAACCATACACAATGGCACTCCAAATAATAGACATTCCCAATTGTATGGCACAAATTTTTAAATTCTATTCAACTAAAATTTACTTTTACCTAACAATTTGCAAATTCTATAATGTAATAGAAAACAGTTTAAAAGCCAACAAAGATATAGAATCTTACCACGCCCATGACTTGACGTTTTTACAAAGTCAATTGAAAATGGTTTTGAATGGAACTCATCATCAGTGGTTTTTTAGTCTTAACAATTAGTTGCCCTAGTTAAAACGAGGCTAATGCTGATCTCTCTGTTCAATTCACTGCAAAATTGTTTTTCTTTGTAATAATACCTATTACTAATTAAAATGGTTTTTTCTCTCTCTGTCTCTCTTTAATAACAAAAAAAAAAGTAAAACGAAGAGAATAACCAACAACAAAAAATCAATGGAGAATTCAAGACAAAAAGTTGGCAACTTTTTTCACTTTTTACAACAGAAAGGAAGAAAAAACTTTACTACTCCATATTTGTCATTACATATAATAATACTAATAATAAATACAAGTGCCTTCTGACAGAAAAGAAAAAAATTTGCCACTTTTTTGTTAAAATTTACTTGAAGCAAAAAAGTTAAAAAAAAAATTAGTTCAGTAAAGCCAAAAGCAGTAAAATGTAAAGCTTTTTCTGTTTGTAGTTTCTTTTTCGCTGTCTCTCTCTCTCACTGTTTCTTGCATTTCTTCTTCTTTTTCCTCTTTTTTTGGGTTGGGAAAACACGTTGCTTGAATTGAATTGAAATTTACTGGAATTGTTGTTGCTGCTGTACAACATATTGTGCAAAATAATTTGGGCGTGGGAATGCTGAAAGCTCATTGTCTCTTCTGCTTCTGTCTGTCCCCTCTACTTCTTGTTACATTTTCTTTTTTTTTTCAATTTTATTCAATGCAATTGGGGTGGGGGATTTTTCACATTTTTCCATGCGTCTTAGGAAAGTACGTGAATATTTTGATGTAAACAGGACAGATGGAACGAGATGAAATCTGGATCAACAGACGAAAAGAGAGAGAGAGAGAGAGAGAGAGACTTGGTCTTAGCTTACTTTAATGTGCAGAAAGATAGGGAGACCGAAATGTTAAACAACTTTAATTTCAACAAAAAAAAAAAAGTATAAATATTTAAAATAAAATTAAATATATTTAATATACATTTATCAAACATCTTCTTTTTCAAAAGTTGCTCAATTTAGTTCATGTTGATATTTTGTGGCTCAGAATTAAAGATACCAAGACTCAACTGAAATACGGCTCATTGTTTTGTTGACAAAAAGAAAACCATCCGGCGGCATTTAAACTTGTTTTGTCGACAGTAAATTGAATTAATTATCCGATTTCCCAAAATGTCGCTGCCAAATACCGACCGCTAACTTTTCCCTTTCTGGCAGAGAGAACTTTTCGGTATGTCAAGCTGAGTTTTTTTTTTTTTATTATTTTTTTAAAACGCATAATTAACTATGCAAATGGAAAACGAGAATCAAGCACGTGGAAAGTGATCAAGTAATCTCGGATCTAGAAACGGAGAGAAAAAGAGAGACAGACAGAGAAAGAAAAAGAGAAGAGAAAAAATCGGCAGACAGACAAATTGCTTGAAATACAATTCGCCTGTCTCTGGGCTGCCCCTCTCAGTCACAAGAAAAAAAAAACAAACTAATTAAACATAAACAATGGCAAACTCAACGGCAAAACTATCAACAAAAGAAATGTATGACACAACAGGTTTCCAACAACAATAACAGAAACAATAAGATCATAAACAAAATATAAAAACCAAAACCAAAAATAAAAACAATGTTGCAAGTCCGAAATGCGTGTGAGGTATGCGGCGGATATCCTCAGGCTAGGTTACAAAGTGGGGGAAAGAGGGGATATAAAAGTTGGGTCTCGTTTAGATAGCCAGCGGCTCCAGTTGGCTTTACCTGTTGCATATTATATTTACGTATGTATATATCATTTTGGCAAGAAAAAGAGTGAAAGTTTTTTTTTGTTTTTGTGTATTTGGTTTTTATTTTGTAGGGTGTTGCTTGCAGCGGCTTGCTAAACCCTCACTTTGTTTACTTCCACTTAACATTAATTATTAATTTTGCAATTAAAATAAGGAAAACGAGTTGCTGCAGTTGTTAAAACAAAAAATCTATTCGAACTGAATATACCTAGTAAAATACCAATAATCTTTTGTGCTGTTATGTAACAATTGATTTTTATGTGGAATATATTTTATTAAACTGGGTATTATTAATTGATAATTAGATAAAAATGGAAGAAATTGGCCAAGTTCACTGCTATAATTTTTATATATCTGAATACATAAATGAAATAAAATTTGTCATTACATGTATTATACGAAAGCCCAAAACTTTATTGATCTATGTTTATGATATATTATAAAAAAAAATTGAGTTTTCTAATATAACCAAATTTTGTATTTGATCTTATCAATGGCCTCATTATTATTTAATAAAGTGCCTAAATAATCAATAACAATTATAAATATTAATTTGGTTTATTCTAAGAAGAAGCATAGTTCAAATATAACTAAAATAATGGGCTAACTTGAATAACCTTATATAATATTAATAAATCCTTTTTGCATTGGTATAATTATATATTCTATTTAAGCTTTAACGGGTCAAATATACCCTTACACTTAGCAAATAACAGGTATAATTGAAAAAAAGAGAGGGGTGGGCCAAGACCAGGTAAAGCAGAAGAGACATCTAAAACAGAAGACGAAGACGAGTGAAAAATGAAATGCGCACAATTGGAAAATGAAATGCGCCATTGACTTTCGTACGAAAGAAGAAGAGTTTTAAAAGAGGGGGGTTAGGGCAATGGTGGTGAAGGCAAAGGGGTTCGACATGTGCAGTGAATGGCAAATTGAATAAGTGGCTGGAAAATATGTATGTATGTACGTACATAAAAAACTATGTAAGTGAAGACTACAACTACAAAATATCAAAAAAAGAAAAAAATTGTTTCACGCGTCTACAGTTAAAGAGCTTTTCGAATTTCGGACGCGAGCCGTTCGTCTCGTTGTCCACTTTCACTCGATCCAGCCGGCTCTCTCAGGATGATGATGATAACGATAATTATCATTATCATGATCGCAATCATGATGTTTTTATGGATTAGTTTTGCACGCCATAAAGTCGCGAAAACTAGTTACAATTTTAAGACCCAGAGACGACGTCAACGTTGATGACTAATGCGCTGGAAAATTGAAAATGGGGGGAACAAAATCTGCAAAAAAAAAACTAGTGCCTAAACTACAGCCTACGACTGTCTCGATTGTCTGCATGTTGCCCAAAATTAGCGTGCAAATCAATTGTAAAATTGAAATAGAGGTAAAAAGAAAAGAAAAAAAAACTTTACTAATGATTCATGCAATTTTGTATTAAGGAATGGATAAGAGGGGTGCGGTATGGATTAAAATTTAAAGTTGGGTTAGGCTTGGGGCCAGAGAGTAACGAAGCAAATTGCAAGAAAATAAACGGAAACGAAACGAAAGATATTTATAAAAATTTTAGTTTATCTAATATGCATATATATGTATATAGATAAATAACTGTAATAGTTTTAAATATTGAAATTCTTTTAATTTAATATTCCCAAGTCAAATATATATTTTTTAATTTAGTTACATTCGAATTAAATAAGTATAGAAATAAGTTTAATCGAATTTCGATTTTTACAGTAGGAAATCAACTACAGATGGAAATAAAGACGACAACCTTGATAAATATATTTATTTTGTAGTCATTTACGATCATCATCTTTAACTCTTGATGCAACAATATAATTTATTGATAATTTTGCTCAATAGTTTGAAAACGAAACCAAAACCTATAATTAAAAAACTTAAAAGACAGAGGGCAAAGAAGCTGGGGGAAAAGAAGAGGTCATCAAACGAAATCACATCACACAACAATCTATTGGCGTTTTTTTGTTGTTTACTCGTCATTTGTATACCCAAATAAATTTATTTACTTTTGGATGGAATAAAAAAATATTTCACGGTTTACAGGAAACTCTCGCAAATATGAATTTGTAATTTATTGTTTGCATTTTGGCAACTTTTTTTGTAGCTTTTCACATGTTAATTTCCATAATTCACTTCCTTGGGGTATAAAGGTATTTTGCATATTTATAATAATTATATATTACAAGTTATTCACAC
Source organism: Drosophila neocordata (assembly GCA_018903615.1). Taxonomy (NCBI): domain Eukaryota; kingdom Metazoa; phylum Arthropoda; class Insecta; order Diptera; family Drosophilidae; genus Drosophila; species Drosophila neocordata. The sequence goes on from JAEIGI010000002.1 coordinate 448,676, forward strand.
TTTTTATATTTCTTTGTTTTGTTTTGTTATATGTTTTCTTTAAATTGCATCACAGAGTATTATTATTTATTGCCAATTAATTGCTTAATACAGATTATTTGGCACACGAAACTTAATAGCGTCGAACGAAACGAAATGGAAATGACACTAATGTTGCACATGCGTAGCTAGCAAGTTATTTTCGATGTAATAATCCGCCGCATGCTGTAAACATTGCTTCAAACTTTCAAACTAAAATGAACAACATTTTCGAAATTTAAATCAATAACAGTTTTCTCATTCATGAGTCTGTTAACTAACAGACTAACAGAGAGAAGAGAGTTTGTCGAGTGGGAGAGAGAGCGTAAGCTAACTTTAAGACCGGCTTCATTTTATTTCTCTCGCATGCGATAAATTTACACTTGTTGCATTGAGTTGATTCGAAGTTAGTGTTTCCCCTCTCTCAGTTCTCCTCTCTCATTTCCCTTCCTTATTTATTAGGCGTATTAATTGCCAAAGCATAATTAACCATTAGCAAAACGAGACAAAGTTGCTCAACACATTTTGCCATTTTTGGTTAAGTTTTTTGCTTTTTGTGGTTTGACCAAAATTTTTAAATGGCGCAGTCTTTTGCGCCTGAATAGAAATCTAAGTTAAAATGTGGTTGATAATACACACGCATATACATATGTACAGATATTTATTCTACCATTCTAGTGATTAACTATTTTTTTTGATTAAGAATCCAAATTCCCATTTTATTTTAGTTCGCTTCGTGTCATTTATCTGTTACGGTTCCAATTCGTTCGTGATATTTTCGACTTTACATGGATAATTAGCAAAACTTTGAGTTTGCATTTTAGCAGTTAAATGTGAATAGAGAAATTGAAACCCCTAGGAATTTTCGGAATTGGAAAGAACAGCAGCAGCAAAAAGTAAGGCAAGCGTTTTACGGTGGGCCTGCCGATAAAAAACTTACATTTATGGAAGTTAATAAAATCTTCATATAAAAATGTATATTCTGCCGTCTTATTCAAAAATATATATTTGTATAAAAATAATAAAATTTATAATATATCAATCGTCTAGTTGTGATTCGTTAACATTATTTTTAGTTTAAATTTATTGTTATTTTCGGATGCGCAACCACACTGTGCAACGTGATCTAAAAATATTTTTCAGCTGTGAAAAAGTGCAAAAATAACGTAAACAAACAAATGGAAAAGAATAAATTTATTTGCACGAAGTCAAAGATAGAGAGAGAGAGTGAGTAGGTGAGCGAGCGAGCGAGAAAGAGACATGCAAAAATGATAAGTGCAAGCGAACTAACAAAATTGGAATGCGAACAGAATATTTGCCAAAATGAGACAGATAAGAGAAGTTGCAGGTGCAAGCAATTGCCCCCACAAATGATTAAAAAGATAAGCATAATTAAATATACGCCATAAATATTTACAACTTGACAACGAGCCAAAAAACAAACAGAGCGAGCAAGCAGGTCCGCAAAAAGGAAAAGGTTATTTAATCTGCACCCCCTGGAAAACTACTGAATTATAACACATGGTTATCTACCTTAATTTGGTGTGGGGGTGATGGGAGTGACATTCATAAATGACCCCAGTGGGCTGAGGCCAGTGGATTCCAATTGTCGTCTCAATCAGACCACACGTATAAAAAATGTAATTAGCACAAGTGAAACTGAAGGAGATAATAATGTTATGACAGCAACAACAAAAACTATATTAAAATGAGAGCAGCGACAAAGTAACGGATTCAATGCAAAAATGAGAAAAAACCCCATGAAAAGTTCACGCAATACTGACCTCACACAGATACACACACATACATGTCCGTGAAGCCAAATGCATAGTGCCGCTCGAACATAACAACGCCCACGCGCATGGGCGTAGCCCGTGGGAGTTCAATAAAGTTTTATTAAAACGTGTTTTAAAATTAAATTACAATGAAAAGATGTTTCATTTTTTAAAATTTACTAAGTGAACGAAAAAACAAATTTTAAATTAAGTTCAACGGGAGCACCCTGTTTTCTGCTGAACCAAATTGAGAGCGTGAAAGAGAGAGAGAGCAAAAGGTTTTCGTGTGGCGCTTGAGCCAATTGTGTGACGTCATACAAATATTTTTGCCGACTACGCACAACTCTGACCAACAGTAGCAGCAACAACAACAATAGCAGCAAAAACTATTACTACAAACGGAAATCCATAGACACGGCACTGGCTACGCTTCGTTTATTGCCGTTAATTATTGTTGCTGCTATTGTTTTTGTTGTTGTTGTAGGTGGTCATTCATTGTGCGGCGGTGTCGATATGTATGTATGTATATCTGTGTATATGTTTGGCGCATTTATGTTAGTGTGTATGTGTGTTTGGAGCCTCGTTTGCTATTCCGCAACAACAAAATAGAATTGCGCGTCGCAGCCTCAGCCAGCCACAGCTCAGCACAGAGTTGTAAAACGTGTTTTAATTTAACACACAAACAAAAAAATGCGTAGTTTGTTTTGTTTTTATAAAATTTTGTTTTTGCTTTCATTTTGAATACAAATTTCAAAACAAGTTGACCTCAAGACATAATAAAATAAATGGAACAAAAGCAAAGATGCCTTATAGAAGATGCAAAACACAAACTTTTTAGCTGTTTGTTTTCCCTTTTTGTTACATATTATTAAAGTATTACAGTTTTATCTTTATGTTAAATAGTTGCGCTTGATTGGTCGAATTTAATACTCAAAGTTTCCCTTTATATTTCGGTTACATGTTCAGCCTTTTTATGTCACTTTCACGCACACATATTCACACAAACACACAGACATATACAGGAAGCAGACAGCTCGACGCTTAAAAAGGGCGTTGGGCGCCACAGAGCCAGAGTGAAAGAGAGAGAGGAGTTCGAAAGTTTTCATAACAATTTGAGACACCTTACCTTGTTCCTGTTCCCGTTCCCCTTCCTGCTGTACCCTTTTCTTATTGCTTTAGTGTTGGCATTTCATGCTTCCAATGCGTTTATTTTGCTGCCGCTACTGCTGCCTCTGCTGGCGCATTAATCAATCTGTTTTAGACAACAACAAACGCCAATGCACATTTCATTTCAAAAATATTATAAAATATTTTATTTATAAACATTTGCACAAGAGACACTCGAACGCACTAACACATTCACAGGCTGCAAACACACACACACACACCAACGCACGCCTTCTTCACAAAAGCAACAACAATAAGGGGCACTGGCTGCTGCTGGTTTTATGGAATTTTCTACATACAAACGTCGCGTTCCGCTCACGCTCGCTTCGCTTGCAGGCTCGTTGCTTAATTTTGGTCCTCTGCTGACGCATTACCGCAGCGGGAATTAACATTTATTGCATTTTGCACAAATTTTTGTTCGATTTTTAATGCACAATTCACTTGTTTTTCTTTTTATTTCGTTTAATCGCTCACGAACACAGACACATGATATGTATAACCAAGCTACACAGTGGCAACGCTATAACTAACACACTGGTCACACTGTTTAATGTTACGCTAATAGGAACAGCTATGCTAACAGTAATGTTTAATATTCGTCAAGATAGCGACATCTATTAATTTTATATTTAATTTTTTTAACAATTATTTCGTTATTAACAAACATAAATAAATAGTTAATAAAAAAAAAAATGAGGTAACAAAATTCATTGCAAAAAACAGCAACAGTTTTGCAATCGGAACCAGTCATTAAAAGACAAGCGGCAGAATTTGAATATTTATTTAATTTCTATTTTATTTATACAAAAATAATTTTCTAAAGTTAAAGTAGATGCTGCTTTATCAATTTAATACTCCAAGAAATGCTGGGACTTACTTAACAGTTTAAAATTGTTATTCGGTTACATGGCAATATATATAATTTTGTTTTTTCATAGGAAAATTCTGAGCACAAGTCATATATAAAACTTTGTCTATTCAATAAAACAAATTAATTGGAAATTAGCATCTAATTTATTTTATTATTTTTAGCTCTAGATTGTATTAATTAATCCAAATATAATGAAAAGTGACTAGGTCATAAGTGATTTTCTCAAAAACGATTCTTCAGACTTTTATTATATATATCGTGTAGGTAGCCTATATTTGCTTGGCCAAAGTTACTCTACCATTTATAAATTGAATCTTTAGTTAGTTAAGATTAACGGTAAGTTAGTACTTACTTTAAACAACTCTCGATAATACATTTTCGATACATTAATTGTGTCATCGTTAGTGCCAGCACAAATTGTTATTGTTTTGACCACGTGAAATTGTTGCAATCTGAATCCGGTAAATAATGAGGAATCTTCAATTGCAATACTGTAGGGAGCTAACCACGGAAATAAGCCAGCCCAAGCAATTGTTAATACAACCCGCCGAGACGCACAGAGGGGAGATCGAGGGCCGAACGTATGTGGTAACATCTAACAACATATTTCTAGTGGAGTCGGAAAATGCCCAAGGGAGGTGTAAAACCAAAGTCATAGCCGATTTGCCGGATATAGTGAGTGCTGAATATCTGCAGTTGGATGCCCAGATATGTGTTGCTACCGGTGGTGGAGAAGTGCTTGTTATTCAACCAGAAACTTTGGAAGCCAGCGAGGGAACCTTTTGCGATGTGGGCATTGAATGCATGGCCTGGTCCCCTAATCAGGAGGTGGTCGCGTTTATCACCAAAACTCGCAATGTGGTTGTAATGACCTGCACATACGATCTGATTGCAGAGCTGGAGCTAGACCAGGATTTGAGCAAGGAGCAGGAATTTGTTAACGTTGGTTGGGGTAAAAAAGAGACACAGTTTCAGGGAACGGCAGGTAAAGCGGCGGCAAAAGAGAAATCTGAGGATTCCTCAACTCATGAAGAGGACGATGGAAGTGTCCATGTTACGTGGCGCGGAGATGGGGCCTATTTTGCAGTTTCCTATGTTTCCGCCGAAAAAGGACGCACCTTCAAAGTGTATGACTGTGAGGGAAAATTGCAATTCTCTGCAGAGAAATCTAGCCAATTACGAGAAAAAATTGCGTGGCGCCCATCAGGCAATTGGTTAGCCATACCGCAAAGATTACCCAACAAATCATGTATAGCATTGTTTGAGAAAAATGGCTTGAGGCATAGAGACTTCACTTTGCCTTTTGATTTAAATGAGGAAAAAGTTTTGCAGCTTAAATGGAGCGAAGGATCGGACATCTTGGCCATCAGAACTAAAAGAGTTGGCTCGGAGGCATCTCAAAGAATCTACTTATATACTATAGGAAACTATTACTGGTATCTAAAGCAAGTCTTAGTCTACGATCAAGAGCAGGATCCCTTGGCCTTTTTCCATTGGGATACACGTATAGGCTCGGAGCTCGATTTTCATGTTTGTCTGGAGAGTGGAAAACATCTTATTCATCGTTGGTCCTTTGGCATAGATCGATTTGAGAATGGACTGGTGGCCGTAATTGATGGTAAACGTTTGCTTCTCTCGGACTTTGCCAAGGCAATCGTTCCTCCGCCAATGTGTCAACGTGTAATGGAATTTAACGATTATATAAGTTCTTTAACCTGGCTTGAGTCCACCTTGTGCGTCTATACCAGTCACAAGTTCATATATATCTATCAGCCATTGCAGCAATTAACAAAAGATCCTCCTCCGGTTATACTGTTGAAGCCTAGTAAAGATTTAATACATTTGCAATTGGCCAATTTGATTAATTTCAACTGCGATTATCTTCTGGCCACTCACACTGTCGGCAACAGTACTCGAATTCTCCTAATCAACAAGGATCCAGACATTGAAGAAGAGGGTGATAATGACTGCTATAAGATACACAGTTTCCTTACGATTAATGGAATTGTGAATGCTATTAGTATCGGAGCCAGTGCCATGGATGAGTTCTATATCCAGACTGGACAGAATGGTCATTCCTACGAGATATCCCTCAAACCGGATAACACCATGAAAGTGGAGCGTACCTGTGTTCAGTTGGCGCAGCCCGCTGATCAAATTGAATATTTTAATCTTAATAGCGATAGCACTGGTAAGTTTAAAATGGGAATTTTTTGATCCTTATAACTAAACATCTCTTCCTCCCTTTTTCATCTTAGCTGGACTTATATCGTTGCGTTTTCAGCAATCCCTTCACTTGGACGGAAAACGTGTAGCTGAAGATGTTACCTCATTCTGTGTGGTTGGAAATTATCTGGCTTATACCCAACTGAATAGTTTACATTTTGTCCATTTGAGAAATCGTCGCCTTGTATCATCACGAAATATTGAAAGAGGTGGCAAACTGGTAACTGCCATTGCCAGTGAAGCACGTGTGGTTCTTCAAATGCCACGGGGCAATCTAGAAGCCATATGTCCACGTGTCTTGGCCTTAGATCTAGTTGGAGCTCTCCTTCAGCGACGTCAATACCAGATGGCCATGCAAATGTTACGAAAACAGCGCATTAATCTAAATATTATTTGTGATCACAATGTTAAGGAATTTGTGGCATCTGTTGAAGTGTTTCTTAAAGAGATTAAACAGAGTCAGTGGTTATGCCTATTCCTTAGCGAATTACAAAACGAAGACTTCTCCCGCGGAATGTATTCTAGCAATTATGAGAGTCAGAAACAGGAATCAAATTATCCATCCGATTACAAAGTTGAGAATAAAGTGGAGTACTTTAGTAAATTGCTATGCAAACATATGGAACAGGCCACTGAGGTGGAAGAAGAGCATCGTTATAGACTACCCATTATCACAAGCTACGTAAAATTGGGACACTTGGAAGAGGCTCTTCTCCTAATATGGCAAGAGAAGCAGAAAAATTCCAATATGGCCGAGGAAATGCTAAAATATCTTCTCTATATGGTCGATGTGAATGATTTATACAATGTGGCCCTGGGCTCATATGATTTTGGTCTGGTTCTATTTGTGGCCCAAAAATCGCAAAAGGATCCCAAAGAGTTTTTGCCATACCTCAATGAGCTAAAATCTTTACCACAAGATTATAGGAAATTCAAGATCGATGATCACCTAAAGCGATATGCAAAGGCATTGAATCATCTATCCCAATGTGGAGAGAGTTACTATGATGAAGCTTTGGAGTTTATCAAGAAACATAGACTATTTCTATTGGGATTAAAGTGCTATCAAAATCAAAAGGAATTCCATCAAAAGATTTGCGTAGCATATGCCGATCACTTGAGATTGGAGGCCAAATTGGACAATGCCAGTCTTATGTACGAGCGTGGTGGACAACTCCAGCAAGCCTTAATAAGTGCCAAGCACATTCTGGACTGGCAACGTGTACTAGTTTTGGCCAAATTGTTAAATGAATCAATCCCACAGGTGGCAATTTCTATGGTTGGACCTTTGCAACAACAAGGTAGACATTTGGAAGCCTACGAACTTGTTAAAGATTATATTCAGGATAAGGAGAAACAGTTGGATGTACTTTTAGAGGGTCACCTTTATGGAAGAGCCATCTTTGATGCACGTTTAAATGGTGGCAATGCATTAGGTGGGTGGATAATTCAGATTAAGATTTAATTGGAGTTTTGGACCAACTCTATTTCTGTTTTTTATATAAATTTAGCTGAAAAGGTCATTCCATCGCTGTTAGCTTATGGTAATCAAATGAAAAGCTCTTTGGAATCGGATTATCAGCTATTTCTTGACTATAAAAAGCGTCTACTAAACATACGCCAGCAGCAGGCAGCCCAAGGAAACGAAGACGAGGATATAGATGAGGCAGATGAACTATCTGACACCAGTAGCATGGATTCATCTCGTCACAGCGGCAGCTCTCGTGGCACAGGGTAAGTAGTCATCGGGTCTTTTTGTTTTCTATTTTTGCTTGAGTGCGTCATTATCGTTTCTATCTCCCTTCCCTCGCAACATCTAGGAAAACCTTCCGTTCAAGCAAAAATCGACGCAAACACGAACGCAAACTGCTTAGCCTGAAGCCGGGCAACCCCTTTGAAGACATTGCGCTCATCGATGCGCTGCACAATCACATCACGAAAATTGGCCAACAGCAACAGGTGGTGCATGAAACATGCAAGGCCCTGCTGCAAGTTGCTGATGGTGCTGCAGAGCGAGATGTTGCTGGTGGTGGTGGTGACTCTTGTGGAGTGGATATTTTGGCAGCGTCACTCCAGCGTGAATTCAAGCAATTGTTGTCGGCTGTAGAATCATCTCTTGACGAGATTTGGATACCAGAGCTAGCAAATAATGGTGAAACAGAAACAGGATTTGGTTTCGCTCAACGTTTAACGGGACCCAATATAGATTATTTGGCTCTTAAAAAGGAACAACGTTATGCCTTAATAAGTAAGTTGGAATATATTATATATGTATAAATTTGATACATTTTATTTCACTCTATTCTTATATTTATAAATTTATAATTTTTTTAACATATTATTATTCATTTTATTAATTATCGTTCACAAATAGATAGTAAGAGTCGGTGGTAGATATTTTAATGGGTAGAAAAAAGTTTGACAGAAAAACCTACTACCCTACTATTCAAAACAAAAATGTAATATTTTGTTTTATCCAAGTTTATATATAGTTTTTTCGATTAAAAAACACTTAAACTTAAACAACATATACTCATAATTAAAAAATTAATTAGAAAATCAACTTAAAAGTTCTTTAAAAAAAATGGAGTAATAAAATTAATACCTTTCAAATTAAAGATGTAGAGTATTTTAAGTTATTTCAAAAGTTATTAAAAAAAATTTAAAAGACATGAAAAGTTTATTGTATATAGATTAATAATTTTATATTTTTTACCGAAGACGTCCTAAAATAATCGTTGAAGTTTCTAAAATAATATGAAAAATGATTGAGCTTTAAAAGTTTTCTAGGTGGTCTACGCTGATTATTTATCTACACTTACTTTAAATTTTTAATCACAAATGCAGACTTTTGTTTTGCGTTCCTGAAAATTATATATTTAATGTTGCTTATTTAGAGAAAACAGATTTATTTTTTGCTTATTTAACTAAATTTATAACACAATTTTCAATTCAAATTTTTAGTAACTGGTTTGGGTCTTTCTTTCTTTCATTTGCAGGTCCCTTGAAGCGTTTCAAGCCGCAATTAAACATTATTGATTGGCAACATGACATTCTCCTATAGTTCATCAATAACTATTTGCGTGATATGAAATTTCACTTTTTATTTTTTGTGTAAAATCTCCACCCCCATTTAATTTACTTTCACTAAGTGGAAAATAAATGTTGCATTGAAATTTCTTTATAATTGAATTATCATCGAGATGGAACCAGTCACCGGACTGGGGGGGCGTATGCCATGTACCAGACACGGACATGATGGACAGTTTGGGGGAGCCGCTTAAAGTGGGTGTTTAATTGCAATGTACAAAACAAATTATAATTAACGTATCATTTGAAAGGCGGAGGCGTCTTTTGTCTTGTTGACAAATCTATGAGAAACGCCCTTTATAAAAATATTTTGAAAAACAACATCTCTCTCCTCTCACAATTTCCTGTTGCAGCAGCGTTGACGTCGCAGCTGTTGCACTTAAACATTTTGTTTGTCAAACAGAAATATAAAAAAAAAACAAAATTACAAGAGATGATAGAAAACAGGTTTTATGCACAGTGCTCCAAAACAGGTTTGCAAAGCACACAAAAAAATAATAAAAAGTCAAATATATAATCAAAGGTAATTAAATATCAAAAGTAGGATTAAATAATTAGCTAATGATAGTTAAAATTTTGGGTGTGAAAGATACTTTTTGTACCGATCAAAATTAATTGTTATTAATTGCAACGGTTTTTGACTTTTCGATTTTTCTAATATAATTTAACATTAATAACGGTTCATTCATAAGTCTTGCCACTTTTTCAGTTCTACATTTTTAAAAATCATAGGTAAGTTACATGAGCCGTTACATGAAGCGAATTCAATCGCACCTGTTGGGCGAATTCAGAGTTCCAAAACCTATTCCATTGCAAAAGTTGAGCGAATTCTAATTTGTAAATAGAATTCTTTCACAGTTTTAAGCGAATTCAGAAACGAGAAGCGAATTCAGATGCAAATGTAAAGCGAATTCACAAATGAAAAGCGAATTCAAAGTCACAACTGTTGAACAACTGTTCAGTAAACTTTAAAAAGCACTGTTGAGCGGACCGCAGTTGCTCCCGACGTTTGTTGTTTATGTTTATAAAATGCCGCGTCTTTGTCGTTTGATTATTGTTGTAGTGTCTAATAAATAATTATACATAAAAAATAGAATACCAAAAACCAAACAAGAATTTTGCGTACGTTTCTACTTTGAACGAAAATCGAGTACGAATGACGAAAACAAAAAAAATAAATAAAAACAAGAGCAACAAGTGAGCGTGTCGAAAAAAAAGTAACGTGAAAAAAAGTGCAAATTAGTGAGACAAAATTGGACAATGCAGTGTAATATTTGATTGTAATTGAATCAAAAAATAATTGAAAATTACCCAATTATGTGTTTGTAAAGTGAGAAAGTATAGAAAAAATATACAAAAGAAATTGCAACAAAGATATTGTAAAGAGCTGTAAAGAAAATCGCAGAGACTTGCAATTTGCATTTAAAACTTAAAATCATTTATGGTAAGGTTCTACTATTTCATTTATTATTATTATATTATAATTAATAATTGAGTTGAGCTTTGGACCTAAACCAAGCTTTGTGCTGGCTTAAAGAGAGCACAGTCCGAGAGCCAAGAGCGTGGACAGTGGCCGAAACTTGCAAAACGACTTTCAACATCATTCCGTTTATTTTAGCCACATATTTTTTTGTTATTATTGTATGTATGTATGTGTGTATAGTTGTTTTTGGTTTTTATATTTTTTTCCTCTCTGTGAATAGATTTGCCTAAAAAAAATTATTCCGCACATGTCGAAATGCTAGCTGGGCAATTATTTATTATCAACACAATTGTAGTTAATAATGTAAATTGTCAGCAAATGTTGTCTATTTTTATACGAACATGAAATCTGCTATTTATGTATATATCATATATATCAGTATGTTCTAGGTTATATCCGCTGAAAAACAATATTTTATTGTTTATGAGCAAATAATCAATGAATTTAGTCACCAATCAGATTAGAACATCTATACTTAGTAAAACTATTTAAAAATTTAAATATTTATTTTCTTTTCTAATATTTTATTTGTTTTCGTTACCGGATATGCTATCTATTAAAGCCTGTTTTAACAAAAAGTTAAAAAAAAACATAGTGAAACATTTAAAAAATTACTAACATATTGTTTAAAAACCTTCGAAAGTCATGCAAAAATATTATATAAGATATCTCCAAACTTTTTTTGCCTATTCTTAAATAAAAAACTATTAAATAACAGTCAATTTCAGAGACTATAACATTGCAGAGTTCATTCTAGAAATGAATAATTATAGTGTTAATTAAATAATTGGAAGTTTCCATTGTAAAACATTTTGCAATTGTAATTCATGGATTACCATGTGGTTGGACCTCCATCAGAGATTCTTGCCATCATCACGTGGAATCGGTCGTTAACGAAGGAAGGTCATAAAACATAAAACAAAAGGCCTTTTAATGCTTAGAGTTGGCTCCAAGGGAATGCAGTGCCGTTGCCGTTGCAGTCAAAGACAAGTTAAGTGGAAAAAAAATATATAATAAAAAATCGAAAGACCTTCAGTTGGCCTGGCTTGACTTGACGAGATTTGTACCTAAGACTTTTAATTAAAGGTGCAAATGCAAATGCAAAATGCAATGTATACACAGCATAAATCGTTGGATAATGTTGAACGTTTTGAATGCCAAATGAAGTTTTGCTGTGCTAACGATGATGAAACGACAAGTGATTTTCACATTACATATGTACATGTATGTATTACCCACGGCAGGTATGTACAACATGCATATGTATGTATGTAGATATATGTATGTATACCTTACCAAAGAAGTGTGGTTTCCATGGAATGCCGAGAGAAACAAAAAAGAAAAAAAAAACCTGTATCCGCCATCAGAAATGCATTTTAAACAACATCCATTCATACATAAATATGTACAGATCGACGGTGCCCTATTGGTTTGACTTTTTGAATACAACATTTGAGGTAAAAACAAAGTAGAACCAGACACTCAGAAGAGTCAAAAAACATGTTTGAACCTCTGTGATCTGTGTGAGTCACGTTCAGTTTGCTTTTCCTCGAGACGTGTCTGTTTATCTATTGCGAATTGAATAACTTGTACATGTACATACATACATAAATGCACATACAAGAGGAAATCAAGTACTATGCATAACTACAAACTAAGAAAAAGATTCAACTAAAGAAGAAGAAGAAGAATAATGATGAAAATACAATGGAAAACGGCAAAAACCAAATGTATGTACTTGGAAAATTTATGTATACCCATGGATAAAAAAGCTATTTCAAGCAGAATTGATAAGATCAAAATGCAAAAAAAAAGTTACATCAGTTGTTCTCATAAAAATGTTAAATTCATAAGAACAAAAACCAAAAATCTTGTCTGGTATTCATTTTAAACACTAATTTAAAATAGTTTTCAAACGGCTTATGTAAAAAAGGTTTATCAAATGCAGTCAAATTTCAATTGCTAAATGGTGTGTTTTAGCATATTTTTATACCTTTGGAAAAATGGTTTATTAATTTTGGTCAGCATAAATCGTTGGATGCTTAGAAGGAAGCATCTCCAACAATATAAAGTATATCTATTCTTGATCAGCACGATGAGCTGAGTTGATATAGCCTTGTCTGTCCGTCCGCTTGTCTGTCTGTCCGTCCGCCTGTCTGTCCGTCCGTCTGTCTGGATCAACGCAATCTCCACTAAGACCTTTAAAGCTACAGAGCTGAAATTTTGCACGTAGGCTGCAAGTATTGCATATCTCGAAATCATCCCGATCGGATGACTATATCATATAGCTCCCATAGGAACGATCGGTCGTGAATAAGCTTTAACCTCAATAACTTTGTTGTTTTCCAATGAAATTTCACAAAAACCGGTGTGTTTTATATACTTCTTAACATATCCACCAAGTTTTATGAAAATCGCTTGACTATATCATATAGCATCGATCATGAATATGGATTTAGAGTAATGACTTGTTTGTTCTAAAAGTGACTATTACAAAATTTGTTATTAATGAATTTTATATACTTTCTAATATATCTGACAAGTTTTATCAGAATCGGTTCACTATATCATACAGCCCCTATAGGAACGATCGATCAGAAAAATAGTTTTAGATGTACATATAACTTGCTTATTTTAAGAGCGATGCTAACTAAATTTGGTAGGTGTAAGTTTGGTATATATTGAAATCAGTTTACTGAGAATCAGCTGACTATATGCTATAGCTCCCATAGGAACAATCGGACCAAAACAAATATTTTTATCAAAAAGTTTGCAAAGGTATTCAAACTTCAGCATGGCGAAAGTTAGCTCATCTTTCTAGTTTTTTATAAATTTCAAAACTATTTTCATAGTATAAATAAAATAAAACGTTTTTTTTTAATAATGAAGGAAATTTTTTCATATATGATTGAATGTTAAAAAGGTAAAACGGTTTCGAAATCGTTATTTCTTCAATTATATAATTATCAAAGTTAATTTCAACTAGTCTAATCGCCATTCGTTTATTGGAATATTGGAATGAAATGCGTAGATTTCTCTATCTTCGATAAAGCATATTAAGTATACGACATAATATTTTGATTTATTTTTAAAATCAAATTTAAATTGGACAGTTTTCATTTGCCGTTTTCGATTGTCTATTGTCTTCTGCTTTTTTGGCCCGTTACTGTTGACCAAAAACTCATTCAGCCATTTGAATTAAAATGCAAACCAAATTGTCGCTTATTGAAATTCGATGAGTCAAAAAGTGCTTTCTGAGAAAATGTCAAACACAAAAAAAAAAAAAAATGAGAAAAAAAAAACTAATAACAAAAGAATCACAATCGGATCAGAATAAAAGACATTTGACTTGACTTGTACATATGTTAATTAAGTTTGCCCTGCAGACCCAGAGACCTGACCTATGTACACACTTACAAAGATATATACATACATACATATATAATACTTAAGCGATTTCTGTTTGACATACACACACATACACCTTTGTTGGTAATTTCATATCTCTTTCATATATGTAAGTATGTATGTATGTACCTCAGGTACTTATATCTTTTGTTCTTTATGCTGCTTTGCTTTGTTTTTTTTTTTTTTTGTTTTCCTCTCAGTTTTATCGTTTTTATCGTTTGGTTTCTGGGTGCAACTGTTTATCTACATAGGTAGCTACAAGAAAAAACTCAGTTTGGTTTTTTCCATACATTTTGCAAAAAGTAGAAGAAGAAAAATGGAAAATGCTTTGGCCTGAACCCATATAACATTTACCCAAATGACAGTTTGGCCATTAGCAAAAAGTTTTAATTGAATTGCAATTGCGGCTTAACTTTTATCTCCTTTCCTGTATATAAGTATATATATACATATATAGCTACACTTCTACATATGCGCTTCACTTAATTCAATTAAAGAAACTTTAATTGCTTTGTTGACACAAACAGAATGAAAATGTCAATGAACATTTATTTTTCTCTTTTTTTTTTTTTATTTTAAGAAATTTTCTACAAAGTACTGTCACCTGTGAACTCACATACGAGTGTATAATGTAAACTTATTGAGAATAATTATGATGATGATGATGATATTGGGGTCATTTGAAGTAACCTTTCTCTAGTCAACAACCTTTTAAACAGAATCTTTTAAAATTAAACGTGACTGTCGTTTTTTTCTTTAAACAAATGGAATTGAAATAGATAACTATTTGAGATAGAACGTACCAGGGTTTGAATAAGTTCTGTTCTTATTTACATAAATGGAATCAAAGTCGTATATCGTAGTATCTAGATATGGAAGTTAAGTGTTATTATATCTTTGTATCTATATTGTAGTGTGTCAATTTTTATCTCAGATTTTTAAATGTGATTTTCATTTTTGATCTTTTTGGAAATCTTTAATCAACATAGTTTTAAAGAAAGACAGAGATCAGCTTGGTAATAACTATTTTCCGTATCTCTTGGTACATGAGTTGACTCCAATAATCAGTACTACAATGTTTTCAAAAATAAAGCATTTAAAACAATTTTAAAATCTCTTAACTTACTCTGTAATGAATTAATCTTACTTTGATAAGTTACTTTCTTAAGAAATAATGATAAAATTTCCTTTAAACATTTTAAACCATGAAGCAACTCCAGTCTGGTTAATATACTGATAATCCTAATCCGATAATCCTAATTCTATCAACTGAATATATATAAAAATTAGTAAAATCTGAAATAGGACAGAAACAGAGGTAGAATATGAAAGTATTTTGTTCCACAATTCACTTAGTGATAAAAATTTTCCATATAAAATCATGTACACACTACTGGAAATGCCATAAATTTTTGCAATTGCACAACCAAGAACCAACTAATTGTAATATTAATTCAATTCTAGAATCTTGCCACACAAAGCAGCAACAGCGGCAGCAGCAGCAATCGCCAAACACTTGGTCTCTGATTGAATTTAATTGAATTACGAGCAGAATTACAACTTAACTTTGGGTCAGGCAGAATTCGTTTATGAATACAAACATACACACAAAAATATATACATATACATGCGAGGGGTACGTCAAAAGTTTATCCAAACTTTTGAAAAAGATGGATCTGTTTTAAAGTTTTTCATATATCGAACGATTAGCATATGGTAAAAGTCACCGAAACACCACTCTCTGAACTAAATTCTAAGGTTGCTTATTATACATAATTTAGACTAAAATTCAAAAGTTTTAGTGGGTCAGAGTAAAATGATTATTTGTTTTAAAACGTGTGTATTCCATTCATAGTTTGGTCACACTTTAAACTATTTAAATACCCTTCGTATTTATATGTCACAGGAAATAGATTGACTTGTGGTATACTGGTACAGTAGCTCAAGGCAGTTTGTGAACTAGTTTTTACTAAAAATACAAACTAAAACAAAAAAAAAACCATTTAACTTAAGTAAGGTTTTCATTTCTTTTTGTATTTGTTGTGTGTGTGTGTGTGTGTGTATAGCCCACAGATGTTGGCATAAATGGGAGCATGTGTTTTAGTGTTTTACTGTAAGTGTGTTTGTATGTGTGTATGTACTCAGAGTTCATACATTCTTAATAATGTTGTTTTTGTTTACCTCTCGCTATATATGCATAAATATGTATGTGGGAAAGAGAGCTATGCATTTACTAGTACCTGCTTTGTTTATGCTATTTTCCATTTGGTCGGTGAACCATAGATGATACCTTTTGATACTCTTTACTTAGAAAATAGTACATTAATCTGGTCTAAACATATATATGTATGTATATTTAAGCACATGCCACTTTACGCTACATATTTCTATGAGAAAACGTGTTGTTTTATAATTTATTTAAATAAATACAAACAGCATACTAAAAGGTGTACAATCTAGCATAGTTTTTTATTATCAATTAGTTCATGTCTTTCCCCTCAATACTACCGTTTACCTTGAGAATATAGTTTTCTTATGGCGATATAAATATAATTTTAACATCAAGAATATAGGTTTCTTATTGTAATATTAATAAAACTTTTATACATATGTATATATAATCGTTTCCTTCCGCTTCAACCAAATTTCCCTGAAACAAGAACATCTTATCTATTTCTTAAAAAACTTGTTTTTTGTTTAAAAAATTGAACAAATCAATTTTTATATTCTTGCAAAAGAACCTAATTAGTTTTGGTCAGAAGTTCTCGACCCATACAAGGAAGCATATCCGACTATATAAATATACATATCTATTTATTTATTCTTGACCAATGAGCTGAGTTAATATAGCCATTTCCGCCTTTTCGTCTGTCCGTCTCTCTCTCTCTGAATTACCACGAACTCCTCCAAAGCCCTTAAAGCAACAGATCTGAAATTTTGCACTCAGGGTTTGTTTTACAACACTTTTTGAGTATGTCGGAACCATCCCATCTAATCAGTATTTAATAGCTCCCATAGGAATGATCGGTCGAGCATTGAGTTTACCATCAATAATATTCTTGTTTTCCAATCTGATTCCACAAAATTAACTGTTTGTTTTTATTAGGCTATTTATCATATACATATCTACGGTTTATTCGGCATGTACAGGTTGACTATATTATCTAGCTCCCATATTAACGATCAGTCAAATTCTTGACCTTCTACATATTCATGTAGTATAAAATCAATAACTCAATCAATTTAAAACTTTTAAAAATTGGTAACTTGTTTTAAAACCAATTGTTCCCAAATTTGGTATTTGTGAGTTTGTTACATTTTGAAATATCTCTTTTGAGTTTTAGCCGAATCGATCGTCTATATGGTATAACTTCCAAAGAAACAATCGGACCAAAATACATTTTTAATGTGAAGAATTATTTTTCTCAATCGAAGACCCCAAAAGATAAGTTTGTCTAGTTCAAATACTTTTTAATGATACCAAAATAAATTGTATAGAATTTCAAAAAGCAGTTTACAAAAGTTTTCAAACTTTAGCACTTCTTGTAAAGACATTTTTAATTGAGTAAATGGATTTTGGAGGGTTTTGATTTTATAAAGTTTTTCTATTTTGTACAGGGTGTACTCAAAGTCGGCAAGGACTACTTGTTTGCTTCATTTAGTTTTTTATTTCGGTTTGTAAATGTAATTATCAGGTTTTAAATATTTAATTCCAATAACTTTTTAACGTGTGCTTTAAAAATTAATAAATGCAATGTAAAAGATATAAACTAAAAATATTTTATGTTTTATTTAGTACTTAAAAAGCTTTATACAAGCCTCTAGAATAGAAATCCCCAATATTAAACGAAAAATCCCCATATGAAATGGTTTTAATCCTTATTATAAATAAATGCTATATTATAATCAAAGCATTTATCTTACTCTATTTAAAGTTAGCTGTAACTAACTGGTACATAGTTGGTTAGTTTGTAAGTTAGTATTATGATTAGAATATAATGAACTTTAACTTTACTTCATACTTTTTCCTATTTTGCATAGAAATGGGTTTTTTTTAAAGGTTTATTGTTTGAAAAACAAAGTTCTCCGTATTAATGTCGATTCTAGTGAAATGTTTATAAAAGTGCAAAACCTGTTTTCGGGAGGTAAAAAAAACCCCCAACCCATCTTAATAATTATTGTTGTTATTTTTTATATAAAAATGTTAATTAATTTATATTCAATTTGTGTATGCCAGACATTTGCAAATTGTATCTACATAATTCAAATTTAAAAAACAAAAAAAAAAAAGCAAACTTATTGCGCACTTAAATCGTAAAGTTGATCGGATAATAGAAAACTTGTCGGGAGGGCAACCCATCCTCATGAGATACTAGATACTTGATTAAATGAAATAAATAAATTAAAATTAATTTTAATACACTTAATAATATTGTGCACATTATTGTTAGTTAATTTTTGCAATCGAATGCTAATTAAAACCTTGAACTTTGCTGTTGTTTGCCAATTTAATGCTTAAAATAAATAATAAACAGATAGGAAAAAATACAAAGTTATACACATATGTTTGTAAGTATGTATGTATGTATGTACATAAATAATAAACTCAATTAACACTTACCAATGGCAATGACAAATTTGCATGTTGACCTAAAAACGAGTAAGACAAAAACAAAAAAATATAGAGCGAGAGATGAGAAAGAGAGACAAATTACCCCAGAAAAAGAAAAGAAATACTTTCGATTAAACAATAATTTTTTCACTAATTTGTTAACAAAAAAAACACAAAAACAACATTAAAGAACAAAGAAAAATATAACGATGGAAAAGTTGAAAATTTACTTTTTTCTTCAGCGTGGGAGAAATGAAAGTCAAAATATTATTAAAAACGAATTTCAAAAATAACAAAAAACAAATGTTATTTCAAAGACGAAAGTGAAATACTCTGCATTTAATAAATTCAATGCTCTATCTATATGCCTTTAGTTAATTAATTTAAAAAAAGAATCTTTTAAGTCTTTTTTTAAATTTATAAAGAGGAAGTAATAAACCTTTTTACTTTGAGAAAATCTTCAAAGAAAAATTCTAGAAAATATTTTAGACATTTCCGTATAATTTCTAATAATTTGCCTGTAAATAACTCAAAGTGATAATGAGCCAAGTTAATGGAATAACTCAACATGTAAATACATATGTATGTGTGTATACATGTATGTATATATGTATAATCAAATGTATAATAACTATTATAATGCAACATCTTTAAATTGAAAACTTTTGCTGGGAACTTAGCTCCAATTATATAATTTCATTTTATAAAAAAGAGAGTGAGAGAAAGAGAGATGACATGAGACAATTCCAACGCCCACATAAACCGGCTAGAGAGTCGGTTGGTAGTGGGGGCAATCGTGTCTATCTCCTGGTCTCTTGAATCATTAACACATTGGGGGGAAAACTTGTTGTCTGTCAACGTTTTCAGCTGCTGCCGCTGTTGTGAAAATTAGCCATGGAAATGGTAGTAGAAACTTACAAACATTTTGCTGGCCAAGTGAAAAGTAAAAGTGCTGCTGCTGATGCTGCGCCCACTTTTGCTTTCTTTTAAACACCAATGTGGTTTTCGTTTGCTACCATTGAGCCGTGAAGTTGCTTTGGTGGCATCTGCTGCAGCTAAAATGCTTAGATCACTTCACTTTACTACCTTGCGCAAAATTTACCAACTCTGCTGTAATTTCATTTCATTTCGTTTCATTCCATTTCATTTTTTTTTTTTTTTGTTATTTTGCATTGTTCGTCGATCTCTCCAACATCGACTAGTTGAAGTGTTGCCCTTTTTGGTGGTGGGTGTCATATACTCACAATACATACACACTTACATATTTATACCTACATATATACGTAACAGACTCCATTCCAGCCCCAACACAATGAAACTGACATGAATGAACTCACATGACTCATAAGCATCAGAAAAAGATGCAAATGCGTGTGAGTACATACATACAAACAAAGAAACATACATTGAAACAGTGGACGAGATACGCATTTATTTTAGTAAAAGCTCAGGTGCTGCTCTTAGCCCTTAAATCATTTTTGCAAATTTCCATAAAACAGAAAATTAAACAAAAAATTTAGTTTAATTAAATAATTAAAAATGCGCAAAAGTTCTCAGTTGACCAATTTTGAATTTTTCTTTTGTTTTATTGTTTTAAATTGAAAAGCTTTTTCTTTCATCTTTACTCTTTTACCTAAAATCATGTTAAACCCTGGATTTTGTATTAATTTTTATCACACTATAATGTTAGTTATTTATTGCATGATTTACTGTTTAGCATCATTACAACTAATTGAAATGAGACCCAAATTGGGCACAAGGATATCTCTGTTAAAGGATTTTAAATTGAATGTCCATGGCCAATTAAAAACAATCTTTTTAAAATAAGTATTAAAGAAAATAATTCAGTCCCAAAAATCATAGTCATGCTTTTATTTATTGATTTAAGCTCCATTACTTTATTTTTCATATTTATATATACAAAAGTCTAAAATTTACTATGCCAATTTTTTTTTAAATCTTTATTTATTTAACTAAATTTTTATTTAATAACTAAAAATGAATAAATATATTAAAATTTAGAATTCTAGTTCGCCTTGGTGCACAAAAGCTCCAATTTCGTATCATTTCTCTTATTTGTTTTACTCAATTTCGACTTATTAATTTAAAAATAATTTGTATTTTATATTTCACTATTTATTTCAATCAAAACGAAAACCATTCCTGATTCCAGTTTCGACAATGCTGAAAATGAAAATGCTACTCGACTTGTTTATTTAAAAATAATATAAAAACTATATTATATAAGCCACTTCACTCTGAAAATGCTGCTCAACATAATAATTTAAAAATAATATAAAAATTTGATCTATTCATTCCTGATTCCAGATCCGACTATACTCTGAAAATGCTACTATATAAATAATAGTTTTAAGTGTTCTATAGTTTCCAAATTAGTTATTTAAAATAAGTTTGCAATGTTCCACTGTTCCAATTGTCACCTTCTCCAATGCAATTCTTATGTCTGTTCACAGGAACACACATATACATACATACATACGTATACATATGTATGTATATTACATACTGACAACGTGCAAAAGGGAGTTAGCTTAAAAATGTTAA
The DNA here is from genome assembly GCA_018903615.1 of Drosophila neocordata. NCBI lineage: Eukaryota > Metazoa > Arthropoda > Insecta > Diptera > Drosophilidae > Drosophila > Drosophila neocordata. The sequence goes on from JAEIGI010000002.1 coordinate 469,891, forward strand.
CTCATCATTTGTTTTTGGCTAGTGGAATAACCTCAATTTGGTTCAACTTTAATGCCAACGCTGCGACTGCGCTCCATGGCTGTAATTTTATGGCCGTAACTAAAAGCGAGAGACAAATAGTTAAGCAAGCAAATAGAGATCGAGAGAGAGAGAGAGAGAGGGAGGCCAAAAACTAGTAAAAGCCACAATTGTTGTTACAGCTTTTGGTTAGCCACAAATACAGACAGACAGTAGCTTCTCCTCGTGGCAATACCCATTTGGGCCAAAATGCTTGTCAATCGTAATCGTGACATTAAAATTGTTTGTTAAATTGTTTTTTTTTTTTCGACCAGTTGAAAAAGGGCAACAAAATAAATGGAAAAGAAGACCAAGGAATTGCGCAAATGGAACGGAATGTGCCCTTCAATTGCTTTATAAAAGCGCCACCTTAATTCAATATAAACTAGTTTATACAAGTCTATAGTCATATTTCCTACTACAAAATGCCACTTACTTGTGGTTTGCGTAAACTCAAATTGTGGCATGATCAGTGATCACAAATTGCCTTAACAAAGGCGCAAAATATATATGCATTGGCAAATTAATCAATTTGTCAAATATAAGTAAATAAAATGCAATCAAGTCTAGCTGAAAGCGAGACTAACGTATATAAGTACACTCCACTTTATATACATGACTTGGATAAATACATATGTACATATGTACATATGTAACTACATGCATAAATGTGACTTTTTGTTTAGACTGTACCGAAACGAAAGCTTGGTGACCCCAAAACAACCATAACAAAAGCATAGTGTGTGCAATACCAAAACATGATTTACATTTGCTCATTTTTTTCCTTCCATACTAAGCTTGGGGCACACATTTGTCTTATTTGTACAATTGCATTAGGGGTAATCATGCAACTGACATATGGCTATATATGCTTTGTCCATTATTTTAATTGCTTGCAACATAAAAGATACATATTTACCGAACAATAGAATTTGTTAGATGTCCAGTTGATTTACTTACCACTAAGTTGCATTTTGCGTGGATAAATCAATTTTTATCTGATAAATGAATGATAATAAAATTTCTACCCCATTAGTTGACATAACTGTAATTTGGGGCGGCCTTTTATTCTTGTTTTTTAGGTTTATAGGGGATGTTTTCAATGATGTTATTTAAGGAATAAAAGTGCCCAATAACTAAAGTACAGCTCCATCTATGGAAATATAATTGATTGAAATATTTATGTCTAGAAACTCTCAATATAACCTATAAATTAGAAATCAAGCTTTTTGTATTAATATTACGTTAAAATCGCTACAATTTTTAAGTTTGGAATCAACTTTTGTATTATTGTTAAGCTATAATGACTACAAATTGTATTTCTTAATATGTATATAAAAAAGATTTTCCCAGAATTGGTTAAATTCTAAATTTCATTAGCCAAAGTAAATCCAAAACCAGAGGAGTCTTTAAAATTGAAAAATTCTTCTTAGTTTCAAGTGCCCAACATCATAACTATATATACATATATATAATTATATACATATAGATATATTCATGTATATACATGTATGTATATATACATAGCTCATTAGCAATTTCGATAGCTGTCGCTGCCTGGTTCAATAAACGCCAATGCCAGGGCCAACAAGGTCAAAATTGATATTTCTTTCAGTTTGTTTTTTCGACTATTTTCGCAAAGCAAATGATGAATTGTGATTTCGTTTTCGATTTCTTTTTTTTTCTATTTTAATTACGTTGAAAGTTCGGCTTGGGGCTTAACAATTTGGATTAATAAAATAACATCAAATTTTGGGCCACCGACAAAATTTATATATGTACATATGAACACACACATATACATTCATATGGCATGGCATGCAAATGAGTCATCAACAAAATTAATTCGAATGGGTCAATAAAAAAAGAAAAAGAGTGGGAAAGATGGAAAGGAAATATGTGTGAAAATAGAAATAGAAAATTAAATGAAGCTATAATAAGCAATATTCAACACAAAATGGAAAACTTTTGCTTTCTAAAAAAGAGTTTTGATTTAGCATATTTAACAATTAATTTAGGGCGATTCGTTTTATCTTCAGATAATGTTTTGTTTGATGTTTTTTTTTTGTATATTTAGGACCAATCCTTCTCAATAATTATCGCCTATTTGCTACCGGTACAGCACTTGAAACATTTTCCTTTACAAAAATTACTATTCTTACACTTGGTTGATTTTGGAGCCGGCACAAGTCTCGGTCTCGCTATATATTATCGATAGGCATCTTTTGTGGCCAAAGACCCAGTTTCTGTTAGTTCTCTGGAAGACTCAAACGTCGAAATACTCAACGTAGCGCAAAAAAATGAGTAAAGTTTTTATGTTGAACTAACTAAAACTAACTGTTTGCTTTATTAAATACTTAATTTTTTTTTGTTGCTGCTACGAAATTCCAAGTATTTTTTTAAAGACTTCTGGATTTTGCGTGTGTAATTTATTATTTGGGTCAAAACAAAAAAGATGTAATCATAAATTCTTAAAGTAGAAGAACGAATGAACAAAAGAGATTAGGCTAACTCAATTACATAAGAATTCAATTAAAGTGGGTGGAAAGAAATTTCTATTCTACATAGAATCGAAGAGAAAGAAATATCTCTTTTTGTTCTTAACTTCGGCTACATCAATCAATCGTGTTAAGATCGACTAAGATCATAGTCACAAGATCATCAGTATCATAGACCTGAAATGCTTCAGGCTAAGACTTTAACACTTGAATTGATGATGCTAATAAATCTTTTTGCATCTCTGTCTATGTTTCCATTTTTATTCATATATATACATTCACTCTCTCACTACAACAATGCAAGTGAAATCATAATTACAAATCGAAATCGAAGTAAAGCGCAACCAGACGAGATCGTGATTATTATTAGTCCGCAAAAACTGGTTTAACACTCATTCCTCCATGCAATTCATATTGGCAACTATCTATTTTATTGCTCGATTCTAAGCCATTCCAACTTCTTCTTAATCGCTAAGTGCTGAAGCGGAAATGATTGCACTTGAAAAGTTGGTTTCTTGTTTACATGATCTCATGATAAACCTGTTTTGATTTGGGTTAAATAAAAATAAAGAAGAGGAGCTCAAATTGCCCATGGCTATGGTTCATTTATGTTGTGGCTCTTATTTCGTAATTGCATCTTACAGATCAAGTTCGATTATGCCATGAGAAGGGTTTGCGTTTCCACTTTTTTTCTATGGATAGAATAAACCGTTAAACCCTAAAAGCTAACTTGTGAAAAGTTATTTCAATGTCAGCCTGAAAGTATGCAATGCTAAATTTTTATAAAATGTTTTTGTTTTGTGTAGACAACTCCGAATCATTTCTTTAAAGTTTTCGTTGTAGTCAAATTTAAATAATGAAAAACAAAAAACTTTTATTTGTGCTCAAGCTGTGTAAGTCCTTTTTCAAGCCCTTGGTGGAGCTTAAGCCCTCACGCTCCTATGTAGATGCAGTTTTACAAATAGTTTTTATCTTTCAATTTATTGGCAAATGCTCTGATATTTGTTTTGGTATTCGCAATTCAATATTTACACAACGAGTATATCAACAGTTGTCAGACATTAGGTGGCCTTTACCGCATTACTGGACAAAAATCAGAATACGAGGGGCATAAAGATAGGAGGCTTGAGGGGGTTTTAACGTTACTTACTACCCTCATTGAAAACGATTTACCGTTTGCCATTAATTCTTATCAGCAAATAACGTTGACATTCAAAAAAAAAAAAGATTGTTACAAAACTCTTTGAAATGTGTTTGTGATGTGTATGTATGTGTTTTGTGGTAGTGTGGATGTATGATGTATACATATATATTTTGCTGAAGCAAACAAATCTTATCAAGAAATGTGCGCAAGTTATTCACAAAAAAATATATATATTATATATCTTAGTCATTCAGAAATTTTAAGGAAAATAAAAATAACTTCGTATGTTTTATACTTATATATTAATAACTGATTAATTAAGCTTTTTATTGTGTTTATTCACCAAATTTCGATCTTTTTGTTAATAAATTTTTCAAATATGGTTTAAATGGTTCAAAAAGTTAATGGGTTATATTGGAGCAATGTTTAAAAAAGAAACATAACTGTACCATCTCCTTTCAAACACTTTAACTTTTTTCAAGGGGTGGCGCCACACCTGAATGTTAGTCTCAATTCCTCCTAATTAACATCAGGAACTACCACCAAAATCCTGGCTTTTAGTATTAACTTAATTGCCATTAGGGGGTTTGCCCCATGTAGCAGTGGGGGGAATAACCCCCATATCTAAGCCCACCCTCTTTACCTCACAGTTTTCTGTTTTCATTGCATGCATTATTGACATGACATCGGTGGAAAAAAATCGGTAGATAACAAAGCAAACGCAACCATGGTGAATGGAAGCCAAAGTACATATGTATAGTACATAAATAGCCACCGCCACCGCCACCTCTTTCTACATAGTTATGAGGTATATGGAATAGTTATTATTGGCCCGTTGTTTGTTGGTTTTGTTGAAGCATGAACAACTTTTGATGGGTTATTGTGCTGCGGAAGGACCCTGATGGGGCATATCCATGAAATTGCAGTTGAATGAACTTTATAGACTAGGAAAGCCTGTTGGATTGAATGAACTTCTACTTTTGCATCTATATACGGGAAGCTATTTTTGGCACACTAAGTAAGGGCGTTCGATGAACTTTTAGCCATTGTTTAGTTTGGGATTAATATCTTGATATTATTTTCGGTTACTTTTATATCTAGTGATAGTGAAAGTAAATACTTATAAAGATAAGCTAGGCAGAATAGTTAGTGTTTTGGTGGGACTGAAAAAAAGGTCATTAACTTTATAAGTTTTGCAAAAATCTCAAGTGGCTTAGCACTTATGAAAATTACATTTCAATTGCTTATTAACTAATTTTTTTAATAATTCTTCTTTTTTTACAGTGGTCCTACTGAAAAATGGTTTAAAGAAAACGAATCGAATGCACTTACATATAAAGTGCATAAGGAAATATTTAAAAACGAAATCGAAAATTGTATTGTAAAAATGGGCACATGACAACAAAAACAACAACAAACAAGAATTAAAACAAAAATAAACAACAAATTCCAATAACAAGTGAAATATTTATAAGCTGCGCTTTTAAGCCACGAACCCAAAACGTGAAAAACTGACCCAGGGAGAGAGACAAAGACAGCATTATGCGCTGGGTGCAGGCCTCTTGCTTGTTGCTCGCCTGGGCTATAATTTCAACGCAGGCACGTTCCATTGCGAAAACGAAGAGAGAAATCGAAATCCCTTACAAAAATGTGACCAGTGTGGAAATGGAAATAGAAATGACAGACAAAGAAATACTTAAGCCCACAAAAAAAGTAGAAACAATTGACCCTGACATTGTTGTTAGCACTGAAAGTGAGAGCGAGATGGTAACAGAAAATACTCAACAGGGAGAAAACTTTGAACCAGAAACTACATTGTCCCAGATAAAGAATACGGAGCTGGAACTAAATCTTACCACTCCTACTCATTTAAGTACTACAGAAAGTATACCAACAATCATTAATGCAACTACAACATCACGCTCCTTGGATCAAGGACGATCCATGCAGATGTTCATGTCCTCTTCAGCCATTACAACCACAGAAAGAACGTTTTCGGTGACACCCATGAAACTGCAACCCTTGACCATTGCTAGTACTACCACTGCTAGATCTACAGATATGCCCGCACAAGGAACATCTCATGAAAATGCCATTGACGAGGATTCAAAAACCACAACTACTGTCCTGGGGCATCAAATGCCTGAAAAACGAGCCAAATTTATAAGTGAAAATTCAACAAATGCCCAGCAATTGAGTCCTGAAGTTTGGGGTCTGGCAGCCATGATGAAATCCGTGCCCAAGACAATTACTACATCAACAACAACTGAAACTACATTGCCCAATGACATTGAGTTACAAGAAATTAGCCAAATGAAAAATGGAACAGAGCTGCATAACGAAAAGAATCTTTTGGATTGGCAACACATTGAGAGAATCATGCAAGAAAATCGAACAGAATTTATTGTCAGTACTACATTAGATGCAACTGAAGCTCAACCAAATGAAGAAACAACAGAATCTTTGAATGATTCAAAACTTGTTGAAAATGGAGTTGGTGAAGAAGCAGAGACAACTAAGCTAAATGTGAATGTCACTGAATTTGTGACTGCTAAGGCCTTAGCTAACTCAAACCTTACACAGGAACCACTTAGATTAGTCACAAATCATACAGAAACGACAACAACTGTTTCAAATGATTTGGATATGAAGTCAGCTAAAGAGTCAGAAGTTCTAGTAAAAACAACAACTACCACAGAATCAACGGTTGAAATAGTAAAACCAGAAACTAAGCTTAATTTAATCGAATCGGAATCTGTAACTGAGACTTCAACAGCTAAGACAGGCTCAACAGTTAAACAAGTAGACCAAACGTTAGCTACATCCGATTTAGCAACTTTTAATGAAAGTACTACACAGGCAACATCAAATAACTTGGATACAAAATCATCTGTAATGCCAGACATAATGGCGGAAACAACAAGTTCTACAGAGTCAATAGCATTGATTAATTTTAATTTGACCCCAGCTAATAATAATGGCTTAATAGTAAACCCAACAACTACCACAGAATCAGCAGCATTAAATGATTTGGAATCAGACTCGATCTTTAAAGCCTTAAATACTACAGATTCAAAAACATTGGAACACCAGCCTAAGCTTAATCCACCAGAAGCAAAATATGCAAGTGAAATTACTAACTCAGACTCCAAAATGCATACAGCAGAGCAAGTAGAAACATCAACAACAGCAGTAACAGTTACTTTAAATGATTTGAATTTGGCGGCAACGACAGAAACTTTAAACGAATTAATATTAACGGTTTCTAATGCAACAACACAAACTTCAAATGATTTATATTTAACAGCAGCTAAAATGTTAGACCTAACAGAAACAACAGCAAAAACAACGACAACAACAGAGACCCCAGCTGTAACAGAGTACACAATGAACATCGCCACCCACACCCACATCGACATGCCACATTCATCAACAAATACAGCAACAACAACAACCACTGAAATGGCAATGAAAACAACGCCGACAGAGGCTTATGACGTCACAACCAGCGCAAGTATCTCAACGAACAAAAAAGATAACCAAGTTATTCCGAAAACAACAGCCGAGTCGAGCACTACAACTGTGGAAACGACGTCTCCGTCGACTCCAAAGGAAATTGTTCAAATAAGCAATGAAATAGAAATAACTACAGTGAAAAGTTTAATAGAAAACGAAACTAATAAAATACCAACAACAACTGCTAGAGCATTTAGTGAAACAGCTGAGAAAACCAATAATAGTGATAGAAATGTGACGGAAGCACCAACAACAACTACAACCGAAATAATTGATAACAGAGTGCAAAACTTAACAGAGGCAGTTTACATAGCTCCAGCAGGTGCAGGTGCAAGTGCAAATAATATTCCCACCACCTCAATAGGTGCAACTAACATTACAACAACAACAACTGAGAGTAACATTGTGGAATATAAGGCAGCTGCAACAACAGCAACAACAACATTAAACGTAACCGAACTCTACGATGAAGAGAATGTTACAGATGAAGACGATGTTAATGATGATGATGAAGTCAAAAGGCAACAGGTGGATGAAGAACATGTTTTAAACAGCAAAACTCCAATGGCAACAACAACTCCACCCCCGTTGATAAGTTTATTGGACGATTCAAGCAGCAGTAGCAGCAGCAGCAGCAGCAGCAGTACGACAACTTCAACAACTCCCTTACCTAGTACCACAAGCAACATGTTACCGGAAGTAACAACAACCTCAACAATGGCTCCTTCCCCTCCGGCTCCTACTGTGCCTGCTTCTATCGTTGCAGATTTCATACCCAATCCCACAATTATGCCCACAATGTCTAATGAATTTGAGGTGGATGCCATTCAATCCTCACATCCCCAGCCCAAATCCCAAGGCACAGATGTTAATGTGATTATAGCAATTACCGTTAGCGTTATTGGTGTGGTGGCCCTAGTCCTACTGGTGGCGTTCCTCTATCTTATGCGTAAACGCCAGAAACAAATGTCATATGGCCAGAGATGTCGTCCCGTCAGTCTAGATGCTTACTCTCTTGATAACGTATCGGTTTTGGGCAGTGTACGACGCGGTAAAAATGGTCGGGATTTAAGAGCCTCCAAGCGTACATATGGTAATGCTGCCTTTGATGATCCATCACTGCGGCACAATCTATTATCTGCCCATGAACTGGGTAAATTTGTGACGCAACGTTCCACAATATTTGAAGAGTTTCGTGATGTACCGCAGATTATTGCTCGTGCAGATGAAGTGCCACCTGGATGTGAGGATAAAAATCGGTGAGTTACTCGCATTTCATTTCCATAAATTGCAATTTAATTTCAATTCGTTATTATCGTTTCTTCCTGCTTTCGCCCACAATAATTCACAATTGAATTGATGATCATGACTCACAACGATCTCAAATAACTTTTTGTGGAATAGCTATGCCAATGTCATACCGCTTCCTGAGACGCGTGTTGTGCTCCAGCGTCAAAACGACGATGACAAAACTGAATATATAAATGCCAATTATGTGCGGGTAAGCTATATACCTACATACATACCTATATACATATATGTAGATACACAAACCAAGTGACAATAATATGGAAGTCTTACTTTCTCACATCATCTAAACATATATACTATGTACATACAAAAGTATACAAAACTATCCAGTGTGATTGTGGGAGTGGTTCGGATCTACTGTCTGAGCTCTGGTTTAGCCTTTCATGAAGACACTGGTGGGCCATTAAACATGGCGTCTGGCATCAAATTATACGCCTCATGAGATTAGTGTAGCTATCCAAACTATGAAATAATGTTCAGCGTCTTTTTTTATCATAAGCAAATGAGCGAAGCGCAAAAAAAACTATTTAAAATAATTACGGCAATAAGGGAAAGTTTTTATTTGTAAAGGATAGACAAACAAAATAAATGGCTAAGAAATCTACATACATATAACAAAAACGTATAATAAGTATCTATAAGAAAAATAAGATTTCATGAGGCATCTTTTGTGAATCATTTAAAAGCTTGGCGACCTCTTCTAATCTTTTCAAAGAAAAGGCTAAAACTTTAACTAGACAGATAAAAAGATTTTCTTGGAAGATTTAATTTCATATATTGACGTTTCATTGACTTTATTTGAAAACATGCAAATTTGTTGTAGATTGGGTATAACCAGTTATGGTTGGGGCATTGGCATGGACAAGCTATTAAAGAAGCAGGCTTAAACAATTGTGCAAGTGCATTGAAGCATATCGTTAAAATAGCCGTTGAACTCAAGTGCATTGGGGCAAAAAACGTTTATAACCAAAAACTTTGAAGTTGGGGCAATTGCTCTCTGAAGAGACGCCCACCTGGCGATAACCTGAGTATGCCGTGATCGTGATTTCTATACATTTATATACAGATACAGCCAAAAGAGCAAGTGGGTAAGAGCTTCGTCGTTCAGTCAGTGAACATTTATCAGAAACGCAGGGCCATTAACTGACTGCCGGATACATTCACACGCGCGCACTTACACACACACACACACACACTAACACACAACAAACAGACGTAATAAGTTTTAATTAATGGTTATGTCATTACTCACGCTTATGCTTACTTTTCTCCCTTCCTTCGTGTGCAGGGCCCACGAGATGCTCCAAATTATTATATAGCCTGCCAGGCGCCGCTAGAAAGCACAACTGCAGATTTCTGGCGCATGATCTGGGAGCAGCAATCGCGTGTTATTATCCAGGCCACTGATCTCACCGAGAATGGCATTGAGCGATGCGCCGAGTATTTACCACCATCCACATTGGATAATCATAGCAGTTACGGCGACTATCAGGTGACAATTAAAAATCGAGAGGTCAAGGACAAGTATGCCATTTCTACGCTTATGCTTAAGCATGTGGATGGTGAGGAGTGCCGTGAGTTGACTCACTATTGGTATACATGGCCGGAGGCTGGTGTACCTCTCGATGAGGCACCAATTATCGCAATGTTGTTAGAGGCACGGTCATCTCTAAAAACATATTGCCTGGAGGACCAGCAGCAGGAACAGAAACAAAAAGATAAGGATGGACTAGAAGCAGGCGGTAGCAATGAGATTAATGGAAATAATGTGAATACCGGAAAGGCTCCAGGACGTCAACAACAAGGGTAGGCCGCACTTAAAAAAAAAAATGCATGCTTTGTTTAATTGTTCTCTGTGTTTTCTGTTTCTCTTCCCCATTTCTCCAGACCGTTAACTATTCACTGCTCTCCAGGTACTGGACGAACTGGAACCATTATAGCATCCGACATGGCCATACGTAGTCTTGAGACACCCAAACGTTCGGTGGACATTCCACAATTGGTATATTATGTGCGACGAGGCAGAGCCAGCGCGGTTCAGACCAAGGAGCAATACGAATTTATATATAAGGTGGCCAATGTGTATGCAACCAAAATCACAAATCTATCGAATGATAACTGAGGGCGGATAAACCAAATGAAATCATGATCAAACTCATTCGATCGACCAGCTAATTAAATCCTTATTCTACGATGTAAACATATAGTATAGTCATAGTCAGTATAAATCGTAATTTATATAGTATATGTATATCTAGTTATTTCGCTTTTGAAAGTTAAAAGATTTTTTGTATTGGAAAAAGTGTATGTATTCCTGTTTTATTGTGATATAATCGTACATTTGATATCTCTTTATATGTATGTATTTGTATATTGTATTTGTATAATCTGTTGCATATTTATAAATGTTTATTCTCTGCTTTGTTTGGCAAAATCTAATAATTTTTAAAGGCTTATCAAGTATAAGAAAGTCTGCATGTAAAATAAACCTTATGTTAAATCAGCTTTAATGTGTCTGTAAGTCAAAACAATATTAATAATTAGCAGTAATCCAATAAAACGCAAAAATTTTAGTTAAACAAGAACCCGCAAAATTTGAAACACAGTAACGATATTATATCGAGAAATTAATCGCAAACTTGCGATTACATTTAGCAGGTCTTATCAAACGAATCTAAAGTCCCGGCTTATTATAATACACTTTTTCCTGGTCTTAAAAGAAAAATTTACAATGCAATTGGTAAATTTTCTGTTGGTCGGCGTCTTGTTTACGGTTGCTGTTTTGGCTGATACGCCCAAGGTTAAGATTGGAATCAAGAAGCGCATAGAAAACTGTCAACGCAAGGCCAAGACCAACGATTTGGTTCATGTCCATTACAAAGTAAGCGATAAAAATACAATTGGAATTGGAGTGGTTTATCTCATCAGCCACCATTTTATTTAACAGGGCACTTTGCAAGATGGCACCGAATTCGACAGCAGTTACAATCGTGGCACACCCTTTTCGTTTACATTAGGTGCCCGCCAAGTAATTAAAGGATGGGATCAAGGGATTAAGGGGATGTGTGAAGGAGAGCGCCGTACTCTCACCATACCCCCAGAATTGGGTTACGGAGCTAGTGGAGCCGGTGGCGGAAAAATACCACCCAATTCTGTGCTTATTTTTGATGTAGAACTAGTTAAGATAGAGCCACGTGGCTCAGAAGAACTGTAAATGTTGCAGTTTGGCAATTTAAATAGAAAAGCATCCAGAACAGTGGAACCAAAACGTCATTTCAGCATCACAATACATCAACAATATTAAGCTGCAGTGCCATTTGTCTTTTATATAGAAATAAATCTTCTTGGATAAAAATTTTAATGCTCAATATAAAATTATAAATATAGGGACATTTAGGTGGTTATCGATAGCTTTATGAATGTGCGGCCTGAAACATGCAATGTGGATTGCTCATCTCTAATATGTGGAAACAGCTGATTGTCCGTGGCTTACTATTCACAAAATGGGCAGGACATCAAAAGATAAACGGGACATATTTTATCGCCTTGCGAAGCAACAAGGCTGGAGAGCCAGAAGTGCTTTCAAATTAATTCAAGCAGATGAAACTTTTCATTTGCTAGATGGTATAGGTTCACCTGCTTTCGGCTGTTTTGATTAACTTATGACTTCCATTTGTAATATTTATGTTGTAGGCGTTACACGGGCTGTGGATCTTTGTGCCGCTCCTGGCAGCTGGTCCCAGGTGTTATCGAAGCATATGTACATGCCACGATCTCCAGAGGATCAGAAGAATGTGAAAATCATTGCTGTTGATATGCAGGGAATGGCACCCATCGATGGAGTTAAACAGCTAAGGGCCGATATTACCAAAGAGTCTACCGCTGAGGCAATTATTGAATATTTCGAAGGGCAAAAAGCTCAACTCGTTATCACAGATGGAGCACCAGATGTGACGGGACAGCATGATCGTGATGCCTATATGCAAGGACAGCTTTTACTGGCTGCTCTGAGCATTGCTACTTACATATTGGAAGAGGGTGGATCATTTGTGGGAAAAATCTACCGAGCAGGGGATATCAGTAGTGTATACGCACAATTACAAAGGTTCTTTGTGGATGTGTGTCTCTTTAAACCATCAGCCTCCCGAAATTCAAGCATCGAGGCTTTTGTGGTGGCACGGCAATTCAAAATGCCAGTGGGGCATATACCTTGTAATCTCATCACAGAATGGTATAATCAACCTTCAGAGTGGCTGAAACCAATTACAGAAGAACCCACTCAGATCAATTTACCATTTGTGGCATATAAGGGAGATTTGGATGCTGATCGCACTTATGAGTTGGTAAGCGAAATTTGACAAGTCTTCAAATGTATATTGAATAATATATTTCAATTCTAGGGTAAGGACTATAAATATGAAGAAGCAGTGCAGAAACCTCTAACAGCTGCATATCAAGACGTATTAAAAAAGACCCGTGAAGTTTCCATTAAATATAATTCTATTAAAATCGTGCATAACGATGAAGCAGATAAAACGGATCAGACGGGTCAACCATAATTATTGAACTATTGTAGAACAGTTGAGTTCTGAGGCTATAGCGTATTTAAGATTTAACGACTATCCTGTAATATAGATTCTTGTTTCATATTAAGGACGTAATTTTATTATGTAACAAATTTTTCCTTTTTATACAATTTTAGTATATTCAACGTAAATCAAATAGATTTATAACTTATACTTGTATAATAAGTATTTTTGACATTCATTTGGCATTATCATAAATGCTCCTGCATTGTCAGTTTCTCAGTAGACGGTTTAACGCCATATTTATAGACCTTGTTGAGACTCTCTGGGAAATCTGGTAACAGATTATTAAAGTTCTCAACATGATGGGTATGCTGTTCCGTCCAAATGCCATCACCAGTGAAATGAAATTCCGATTCAATGAGATATAAAATTAATGTTAAAATCTCAGTATTATTCAATGAATGGACATTTGATGCTGGCAGCTGAAGTTCTTCTAGAGCTTCTGCCGTCTGCAGCAGAAGAAGCTTTTCCTCAATTCGTTTACTGAAAACCAAGTCAAAAAATGAATTTAGATGAAAGTTGATAAAACATTGTCACTCACATGGGATATAAAAGTAGATGAATATTCCTATAGATGTCCTCCTGTTGAAATTTCTTGCTTAACAAAAACTCTAGACATTGCTTTATATGGAGCACTGGGATATGACACCAATTGGGATGACGTGAGAGTATATTGCGCAAGTCTTGTTCATTCTTTAGCAATACATTACTCAAATAAACCACAATATCGCGTCCTTTAGTGCGATCTGAACCATCGCGTGCAAATCTGACAATGAAGCAAATGTTTAAATTAATTAATTGCATTAACTACAAGTTGGAATTCCTCACTTACTTGGCGAATGCCTCTGAGCCACAAGATAAAATATGCAATGAGGCGCATCGAACTTTCAATTGATTGAGATAGTCCAACCGCAGGCGTGCTTTATTCTGATAGTGAACTAATCTTAGAACTCGCGGATTAGAACCCAAAACTTGAAACTCGTCGATTTGATTTAGATCTCTTAGACGTTCCAGAACAGTATCTGAGCCCAAAGTTAAGACCTCAAGACAACGTAAGACCGAATCCTCACCAATGCCAAAGGAACGAACATGTTGCAATGTCTGCTTTAGTCCATCACATGTCGACATTAGAATCTTTGGCCTCTTATAACCTATTTCGCGTATATCTTGATTATTGATGAATGGAATTTCCTCCAAAATTCTTTTTACATTGTCGGCATCGGCATGGAGTAGAAAACTATTTTTCCTAACACGCTCTAAAGAAAATTTTAGTTCTGTTGTCAACAGCTCTATGATGGCTTGAACAGATTGGAAACTTTTGTGCCTAACACGAGAATACACCCGCCATAATTTTTGCAAATCAGCCTCATCCATTTGGAGACGTTGGCGAAGATATGCGTTCAGCAAGTTTTGCCGAAGAGCCTTTAAGGTGATGCTTTCATCGGTTAAGTCAAACTCTTGCTCTGGTAGCTCATTCCAAGAAAAGCAATCAATTAAACCCTTAATCACGTTTATATCGTAGGGTATATAACGATAGGATTTCAGCATGTTAATGGGTTTATTGATTATTGTTACATACTTGGCCAAAGTTTGAATCGGGACTTGTTGGAATCCACATTCCATCAGCACACTGTGACGATTGGAAAGTGTTGAGGCTCCATAATAGATGATCATAGGCCGAGAGACTATTTCATCTGTACTATAATTCAAAGATTTTAGAGTGTCGCATGAGTTGAGAAAATCTTTACGCTTTAATGTTTTTAATTCGGGATGCTTATCCAAGGTATTAGCCCAAACTCGATAGCTGCTGCCTGCAAAAAATAAAAAGAAGTGTTAGTCTTAAAAATTGTGTGCATTTATAATGCTATACCCAAGGTTCGAGCCAAAAAATTGGGATTTAAAGTGTCATCTGGCAACGGCAGCTCATTGATGTTTTTAGTTCCCTTTTCTGTTTTCTTTCTTGTAATTGATGTAGCCATGCATTTCTGTGGTTGCTTCGTTATATGCTTTATTAGACATTGACATAGCACTTTGGTTTGATTTTTGCCATTTCGAAGCATGATTGCTTCATAATATGTAAAAAATTTTGTTTTTCTTATTTACAAATAGGACAACAACTGTTGCAGTACCGCCAGCTGACAGCGGGAACTGCCAACCTATCGAAACAAAAAAAAATATATTTATGTATATTACTTATTGGTAATTTAAAACACGTACAGCATAATATATTAAAGACCGATTTTCCTTATTATTATGTATAATAAAATATAATCTAAACTTAAAGTATGTTTGAGAGTTTTAAACA
Source organism: Drosophila neocordata (assembly GCA_018903615.1). Taxonomy (NCBI): domain Eukaryota; kingdom Metazoa; phylum Arthropoda; class Insecta; order Diptera; family Drosophilidae; genus Drosophila; species Drosophila neocordata. The sequence continues at coordinate 485,311 of JAEIGI010000002.1, forward strand.
AAAATTCAATATCGATTTTCGAATCACCTATCGATAATAACATATTTGCCATACCTAACGTGACGCTCTCACACGTGCGCCGCTTTTGTATTTTTAATTTCAATATTTAACAGTTGGTTGTTAAGTAAAAATGTCCCTATTACGAATCAGGTAAGGATCTTTAATGTTAGCTAAGTGTACTTTGCATCCAATTATACTTTTACTGCGTTACAGGAAACCCAAAACTCGAAAGGGTAAAAAGGTTTTATTAGCCCGGGAGCCGCAACTAATTGAATCAGCCCGGACTATGCTCTTCCTGGATGGACGTAAATGTGGTGGGAACGTGAAGCTCTGCATGAAAGATTTACAACAATTAAAAAAACCTTTGGTCAAAGTATTAAATCGAAAAAATGATATTACGCCCTTTGATGATCCCACCTCTCTGGAGTTGTATGTTTTTTCCATTCAGATAAAATCGAATCATTTAATTGAAACTAAAAAATATTTATTTCTAGCTTGACCATGAAAAACGATTCGGCTTTATTCTCTTTTGGTTCTACGTCCAAAAAGCGCCCCGATAATATTGTATTAGGACGAGTTTTTGAGAACGAGGTCCTGGACATGTTCGAGCTTGGCATTAAGCGTTATCAGGCCATTTCGGAGTTTAAGAATGAAAAGATTGGCACCTGTGTAAAACCCTGCCTTGTTTTCAATGGGCCCAAATGGGCACAATCGGAGGAGCTGCGCCGACTACGAAACTTATTCATCGACACATTTCAAAGGGAGAAAGTGGAGTCTATACGTCTCCAGGGCATTGAGCATGTTCTTAGTTTTACAGTTACAGATGACATGAATATTTTAATGCGTTCGTATAAGATTTTGTTGAAGAAATCGGGTCAAAAGACACCAAGAATAGAGCTTGAAGAGATTGGCCCATCTGCTGACTTTTCCATACGTCGCACGAAAATAGCATCCGAGGATTTGTATAAGTTGGCTCGCAAGCAACCCAAAACAACAAATAAGAGTAAGAAGAAGAATATTAGTTTGGATACTCTTGGCAATACTAAGGGACGAGTCCATTTGGGCAAACAACAAACTGGTTCCATACAAACACGTCGCGTGAAGGCTTTAAGAAAAACCCCCGAGGAGAAAAAGGCTAATCGTCAGGCGAAGAAAGTGGCTCTTAAGGCAGCAGCACAGGAAGCTATAAATTCATAAGATTTATAATAGATATAATTTTTAATAAAGTAGCGTAAATAAAACCGGTAGACGACAGTACTAACATACTTTGTATCTACAAATCAGCCCGTATTTTTGGAAATCGTCTAAACTATATTCCTTACTGTAGTATCAACACAACCACTAAAAAGCGAGTTAATGTTTTTTTATTTAAACTTTATAATTAATTGGTCCAGCGTAGAGTTTACGCATTACATAGAAGAAACTGAATAAGATATTTATGTACTCGCTATTTTAATGTAAAGCATCTATTATATTACGTATCCGTCGTGTCTTTGATTCGTTAAGAGCATCTTCAAGAGTTTTAATCATTTGAACTAGACTTCCCACATCGGTTTGTACCAGCAAATCCTTGCGATGTAGTCGCTCATCTTCTTGCATAGCTTTTATCTCCTCCTCACTTCTTTCTTTGAGATCCATTTCCAAGAGTTCCCGATTTTCGTTTTTAGGTTCGGTGTGTAAATATAGCTTCATCGTTACCAATACTTGACACTGTTCCAACAAACTTCTGGATGCGGTGCGCACTTCCAATCGCCAATCAAGATTGACTAACCGATATGAACGTATATTGGCAGATTTAATGGAACCCTCAATAAATCTACGTTTACTTGTGACAAACTGTTCCAGGACATCGATAACTTCAGGACCAAGTTGGGGGAATGTTTGACGTAATAGCTCTTGCATGTCGAAGCCGCTATCGCTAGCTCGTGTTGTCACATGAATAAGTAGAGAAATTAGAGCCTCCACAGTATGCTGCACTGCAGCTGGTTCTACTCCTGCTGCAGATGAAGAGGAAGCGGAGGAGTAGTTTTGGGCAATCAGTTTAAAACGATCAGGATTTGGTCCAGTTAGCAGATATTCAAAGGCTGCCTTGCACAGTTCTACCACTTCATTGGCCGGTCGCTGGAGTAGCGACAGGTGATCGCGCTGCTGTTGGCTTAGGAGCATTTGAATGTATTATTATTTGTTTTTATTAAATCTATGTATGTTTTTGTTAATAATAATCTATCGATAGTAATCAAGAACGGCAGCCCACTCATATTAACCGCCATTCACATTGGTAACATCAAAGCCGTCTACATGGTGTTAAAGACGTCGTCACATCATTTCTAATATACTTTCGAATATACGTATATCCTAATTGCTAAATACACTTTATTTAACTAAATCAAACTAAATAATCAAATCAACATTTTTAGTTCAGTTAGAGCAACAAATTTAGATATATTTACTTTAAACAAAGTGAATTGGGTATAACCGTTGACTAAATAAATTAAGTTGGCAGTTCTCCTGTTGCCTGCCCACACATTTGTTTTTGTTTATTGATTAAAATTTGTTTTTTTGCAGTTGCTTCTTTTGTTTATTAAACAAAAATTTTCTTTTTGACGATAATGGATTTCGATAGTCCTGAGGATGAGTTTCCAGGATTATATGCATCACAAACATCCGATGCCAAGTCAAAAAAAAGCAAAGAAGAAAGCGACTGTAGGAGAAGTAACAAACTCATTGTGTTCAAAATTTGATTATTTTACTTAATTATAGACAGTGAAGGCGATGACAAGCCCAGCAAAAAGGATCTACTTCGGCGTAAAGACAAAAAGGAGAAGGGCAAAGATCGTGGTTATGCGGCATTAGAAGGAGAGAGCTCACAAGAAGAGGAGCCTCTTGATACCAAGTGAGACTTAACCAAAGACACGCATTAAGCCTCGCTTTAACCTATTTCTGTTTCACAGAAGCCCCTCCAAATCTAAAAAATCAAAGACCTTTAAGTTCACCAGCTCTAAGAGCAAGGAGAAACGGGAAAAGTCCCGTGACAAGGATAAAATGGCAGCTGAGAAGGAAAAGGATGAAGAGCCGAGCTCATCGTATCATAATAAATCTAAGGACAAAGATAAAGAGGAAAAAAAGAAGGACAAAGAGCGTAAGGAAAAGGATAAAAAAGAAAAGTCAGAAAAAAAGGAAAAGGAGAAAAATAAAAAGCTAAGCAAATCCCAACAATCTCAGCAACAGCAAGAGGACGAAGAATCTTCAGAGCAGGATTTGGCCCTAGGCTATCCTGTTTTTGGTGTATCCATTAGCTTAGCTACAGAGCGTTCCCGTTGTCATGATGGCATCGATTTGCCCCTTGTGGTACGCGATTGCATTGACTACCTCCAAGAGAACTCTCTGAAATGTGAACAAATTTACAAGGTTGAACCGATCAGGTCTCAACTCCTGTATTATAAACGCTTGTATAATAATCGAGAATATGATAAGGATGTGGATGAAATGAATTTACCCACCGCTTGCAGTCTTCTAAAATTGTTTTTTAAGGAACTGCCTGAGCCAGTTTTGACCACAGATTTGGTGGATCGTTTTGAGATGGTTGCCTCACATTCGAAACTACGTAATCAGTCATCCGAGTTCCAAGAACTAATCGAACAATTACCCAAATGTAATCGCACTTTATTAGCTTGGACAATACTGCACTTTGACGCAGTTATCAAAAAGGAACGATTCAATAAACTGAATGCTCAATCTCTGGCCATGTTGTTAAGTCCCACTCTTCAGATGTCGCATCGGCTAATGGTGGCTCTCTTGTGTAATTGCCATAATCTCTTCTCAGATGTCACCCTGATAAAGTAAGTGAATAATGTCAAAATGATAAAAATGTCATCAGATGATAAGATTAGGGTCAGAAGGCGATCTTTATATTTAGGTTTATTTTATCTGCACAGTTTAGTTATGAGTCTTCAAGAAGGCCAAAATGCATCTCTTTAATTGTTTTAGGCACGGATAAATATTTATTAGGTTTCATTCAGATCTAAAGTAACTTCTTTTCCTTTTTGCTTCAGGTATATACCTCCCCTTACATCATCCAGCCCAAACCTTCCAGATCAGCCTGAGGAAATACAGGTAGAATTAAAGAAGCAGGACAGTCTTCTGGCTCAAATTCATAGTGAAATGAACGCTGGTTTTATAAACAAAAAGAGAGAGGAACAACTATGGGAGGTACAGCGTATAATAACTCAATTGAAACGTAGATTGCGTAGTTTTGAAAAGAAGCAGGAAAAGTCTATAGAAGAATTGGATAGCAATCAGACTACCCAGTCAGCTAAAACATCAACGACAACAGCATTATCCCATCCAGCTACAATAAGCCATGATACGACTGACTCCCAAGCACAGCTGACATCGGTTCCCGCTGCTTCACTCACGTCAATGGCCAACGAAGAATCAGCTGTAACTGGGCCTTCACCAACACCCGATTTTTCCATTGATTCTATGTCCGGCTATGTGCTTTTACCGAAATCCAATCCTCAGCGGGATGAGCTTTTACGGCTACAAATCGAATATGATGAATTGATGGGATGGCAAAATGAACTCAAAGCACGCATTTTAAGCGAACGGAATGAGATTTTTCGCCTTAAGCAGCTTTACGAACAACAACAACTAAAACCAGTATCCAATTCTACACAAAATCCGTCTGCTTTACTGCATTCCAATACTCCTGCTTCTACTGAGACGGATTATGAGAAGATTATTGAACACTATACAAAAGAAAATGCATTGCTCGAGCATAAAAAGGTTATGCTGGCAAATGCCCTTAAGGAGGAGAGGAAAGCCTGCATAGCTCTGCAAGTTGAATTGCGCTTGCAAGAATTTTAATCTCCTTTATATATACATTTATGCATATATTTATCCCTAAAAGTTACCTTGTTATTGGCAAACGCGATCAAAAAGAAAAGAAAAACAAAACAAAAGACTAATCGAAAAATGCTTGCTTGCAGTTCAAATAAAAGCTCTACATGTGTTAAAACCGCGCTCACCTGCATTTACTCCAATAACACTAAGTTGGCAGTTCTATCCACCTACGCTACACAGCAAGAGGAACGCAACATCTAATTTATTATACGCAGTGACGTCACTATATGTAAGCTATGTGTCTGTAAGTATTTTTTTATCGAAATTTCAACTTAAGAATTGTCGTGAAGTTCCACAAGATATAGAACAGTTAAGGAGTCAAGAAAAAAAGACTATGGTCGGCTTTCATTACGTTTAGCTTGTAAAATACTTGTCTACCACATTATGTTCTTGATATTAAATAAAATACGTCAATGACGACATAGTCTACCACTCACGCGATTCAAAGATTCAGGCAGGTTAGCAGCTCTGCCCGCCTACCACAAGATACAACAACAACCCCATATGGATAAAGCTTTTTTTGCACGTATTCCGCTTTGGCTTTGTGAGCTTTGTGCGTATTTTGCTCTTGGCTGCTGTTGGCTAAATTCTTTAATATTTCATTCTTTATAAACAAATTAAAAAATAAATAAAGAAAAATGCTGAAGCAAGTAACCAAACAACTGGCCCTACAAGGTGTGCGACAGTTCTCTGTCAGCCAGCAGGTAAACTAAAAACTTTGAACTTAAACAGCTATGCATTTTCATCCCACGTTTACGTAATAATAAAAAATGCATTGAAGATAAAATAGAGGAAATTTAATATATATAATTAATCAAACCGATTATACCTTAATCAATATTTGTTATATGTGTTGTATTTTATTTTATTTTTTCATATATAGAACAACTACAAGGTTACCGTCTGCGGAGCCGCTGGCGGCATTGGTCAGCCCCTGTCGCTCCTTCTGAAGCAGAATCCTTTGGTCACCGATTTATCTCTATATGATATTGTTCATACTCCCGGAGTGGCTGCCGATCTGTCGCACATTGACACCAAGAGCAAGACAGCTGGATTCATTGGAGCCGATCAGTTGGCTGATTCCCTCAAGGGTGAGTAGAGGATCCCAAGAAGTGAGGTTATGAAAAAGAATGAAAACTGGAAATGAAAAGATTCTGGAAGATGTATAGGAGCATTAAGTCCAAGGGTATTCTCATGTGATTTGCATGACTTCTTCAATGGGAAAAAAGAATATGATAAGATAACAAGAAATTCAACTTGGTAGAGCACGTAATCACGATTTGGATGGGGAGGGCGTTCACTTGACTTATTATCAAAGCTCAAAAGTCAAATAAAAATTACTTTTATTCATTTTTGATTTTTGTTTTGCAGGATCCGATGTTGTTGTCATCCCCGCTGGCGTACCCCGCAAACCAGGAATGACTCGTGATGATCTGTTCAACGTCAATGCCGGAATTATTAGGGACATCTCCAACTCCATTGCCAAGAACTGCCCCAAGGCCCTGGTGGCCATCATTACAAATCCAGTGAACACTTGCGTGCCAATTGCTGCTGAGATTCTGAAGAAGGCAAGTCCAAATATTCGATTAAACAGTAAATGTTCATCATTGATCTCAATATCCTCCATTTGGTTTTTTAGGCTGGTGTCTATGATCCCAAGCGTTTGTTCGGTGTTTCGACTTTGGATGTGGTTCGTGCCCGTGCCTTTATTGGTCATGCTTTGGGCGTGGATCCCCAGACTGTGCAAATTCCCGTAATTGGTGGTCATTCTGGTGTCACCATTCTGCCAGTGCTCTCCCAGAGCCAGCCCCAATTCAAGGGTAACCAAGATGCTATTGAAAAGTTGACCGTGCGCATTCAGGAGGCCGGAACTGAAGTCGTTAAGGCTAAGGCTGGTGCCGGTTCGGCCACTCTTTCGATGGCCTATGCTGGTGCCCGTTTCGCTGGCTCTCTTCTAAAGGGTCTGAATGGCGAGAAAAATGTGATTGAGTGCTCATATGTCCAATCAAACATAACCGAGGCTACCTTCTTCTCCACCCCATTGGTGTTGGGCAAGAATGGTCTGCAAGAAAACTTGGGTCTGCCCAAGCTCAATGACTATGAGAAGAAATTGCTGGAGGCAGCCATTCCTGAACTGAAGAAGAACATCCAAAAGGGTATTGACTTTGCCAATGCCTAAGTAATTTACCACCCTCCATCATAAGCCCTCTCCAGTCATCATGTTATAATCGGTTTACTACTTAGCAAATTCTTTTATGCTTTAAGTCAAAAAATCTATTTTGTTGTCCAGAGATTCTAGATCGGATCGATTACTATGAGAAATCACCAAATAAAAATAGAAAAATTTGAATTTCTGTCTTTTAATAAGCTTTTAAAAACTATTTGAAAACATATTATATTATTTTATACTTGTTACATACATTTGGATTCTCATGTTATATAAGAGTTACGATTTCTTCGCCGTCTAATTTTAATTTTGCTTATAAATTCAATTCGCGGTTTCGGTATTAGGCCCATATAATATATGTTTTTTTTTTAAATTAACATGAAACATTTACATTAAAAACTGTTCAGGCAAAACTCTATTAAATAACTTTTAATAGAATCGCATTAAAAAATATAAACCGTTCAGATAAACATAGGTATATATTTTTAATTATTAAATTAATGTATGATAATAAATATTAACAATAGACCTATACGAAGGGATTTCTATAAAAGCGTAAAGAAATCTTTAATCCTTAGATTTTACACGATTAAGTAGCTAACACTTGTGTATACACTCAGCAAAACATTAGTGATAATTCGACAAAACCAATACGACTTATTAACCTATATTTTTCATACAATTTCTCTAAGTGTACCACACTCAGCCGCAGTCGTAATCATGGGGCTCCTGCACAAAGTACACAAACACACCAATACATGGACAATCAATTAAGCTTCGTTAAGATCAATTTAAAAACTTGCCCGCATGTCATATGTACGTCCCACAACCTCCCTCATACCCTGCCCGTCACCATCTCTCCCTTTCCCGTATCTATAAGCATTTTTCCACAGCTTGGCACCGTCTCCGCCTAGTGCGTACATATTTTGGAATTTCTTGTTGTTAGTTGAATTCGGCTATATGTAAAACTGTTTATGGAATAATGATTTTTATGATCTTTTCAGTAAAAAGCAGTGTATTCTACATATAAGTGATATTAAAAAACTTTTACATTTTGTATATATGTAATTACATCGTGCTACTTAAATAAGTTATGTCTGAACCTGTGACGTATACGCCACCGTTGAGTTGAGGAATCAATTATTTATTATTTGAAGCATTTTCAGGTTAGTGTTAAGTGTATGCTAAAATATTAGATAATGCAGCCTATACAAATGATACCGTTGGGTTATAATTAAGATTTAACTTAAGTCTATCAAAACATAAGCGAACGGAGGTTAATCAAAATGGAAAAGTATGCTTTACAGAAAGGGAGAAAACTGATGTAAGTTTCCTTAATAAATCCTTGGTACTTTTCGACTTTCCCTACCAGTTTTATAGGAAGCCAAATCGAAAGGCATACTACACAAAATTTAACATAAAGCTACTACATTTTCATTTTTTGTAGCTTCTAATCGCATAATTCACATGACAATTGCCAACATAATCAAAAAAGTGAAAGAAAGTGGACGCCAATAAATTAAATGCAAGCATAGTTGCCAACGATTTCATAGTATATATATCGGAGCACCACAGACAGATATAATTGAACTGAAGATGTCAACTGTTTGGCTTGGCTTGGCCCTTATAATTGGCTCACTGGCTAGGCTGGCCACTCTCGAAAAAATCGCAACCCAGTGAGCGTAATTCAAATTAATTGCCTACAATTGTTAGCCCAGTAGCAGGCGCCATTTAACTCAGTTGCAAAGAACGAGAGGGAAAATACAAAACAAGAGCAAGATAAAAGGATTCTGTTGGAAAATTACTTAAGTGATAGTGATATCGATATTAAGCAAAGGAAGAGAGCAAAGCCAAATAACGGTTAAACATGATTTGTACCGCAGTTTGTATACCCTCTTTTTTATTTAATTTATGATTCGAGCTAACAAACCTCGAAATGCATTGTTTATATTGTAAATATATGAAGTACAACAATTTATTACAATAAATTCCTTTTCTAAATTTATAACTTAGAATTTTAAAAGGAAATTATTGTTATCGGTACACCTTTCGCAAGATAAAAAGATATTCATAAAGTTTATCTCAATCCTTGCAAAGTGAAAGGGGTTCTGTTATGAACCGGTAATCTGAGAGAAAATAAGGAGATACACATTTAAAAAACAACAAAACTATTATTTCAATTAATAATTTTCAAGTTCATAAAATGGATTGGCCATCCCATTTTAAGGTTATGGCTTTAATAAGTATAGCCTATTGATAAGGGAATAAATATGAATAAAAAATCAAAGGTTAAATATCAAGTGTTAAATTTAAATGAAATTTTAATTCTTCTTTGTCACCTCCTTCTGGCTACTGTTATTTCTTCCCTGATGGTTGTGTGTGTGTTGTGGGCGTCACATTGGCTTGTGCTGCGACTTTAATTGTTTGTAATTAAATAAAATTGTACAAGGTCGACCGACTGATATGATATGTTGGTAAATCCATGGATATCAAATTGTCTCCCTCTCACTCTTACAATGTCTATGTGTATGTGTTTGTGTGAAACAGAATTTTTTATTATTATTTTGCCGGCCGGCCGGCAATTTGAAAATTGATTCCTGGCTCAGGCTCATTATTTCATTAAACAACCAGTCCGATCCCGCACCCCACTGCACCCGACCAATTGGTGGGCCTGCCCACTTGCTACTGCCAATCAGCTGAATCTGTGATTTTTTTTTTGCTTGCAGTTTCGATTTGATTTTTATGAATGGAATTGTATCAATTGATTGTTTTGGTGTTGTTATCGTTGCCTTTTGATCGCTGATAATTAAGTCGGGGGTGTGTATTGTCTTTCTCGCTCTTTCTCTGTGTTTGTCTCTTTCGTTGGTATTCTGTACATTTAGGCTTGGGCTAAATAGATTAGAATTATTGAAAGTGGAAATGGACTTGGAAATGGTTTTGTTCTCGAATCGAATTGTCTTCATTAAGCTGTTTTAATGAAACAAATCAAATTGTTCTAATAGTAATTGATTTGATTTTCTGACTTGTTTGGCCACACTTTAATTAAACTCTTTTGGACAAGGACTTATTGATTGGGATTTGATTTAGATAAACTCTAAATGTTTAAAAAACAAAATTACTAAATGTGTTGTAAGAAAAGTTCAAGTTGTCCTTTTTATCCGACATTTTGGCAGGTTGTAACCAATAAATCTTATTTGTTCTGCATTTTTTTCTTTATCCTGTTTTAAATAATGAAATCTTAAAAACCCCTAACTAATAAACCTTTTTTCAATGAAACTAAAATAAATTTTCTTCTAACTATTTGGTACTATTATTGTAAATCATTCAAATGATAACATATTGTTGCTAAAATATGCTTTTTAAAGAACAGTTAATGAATAAGAAGAATTTTTTTTAGCAAATTACTAAGCACAAAAAAAAAATTACCAATACGTCTAAAACGAATTTATTTAAGATGCTATTAAATTCACCCAATAGAAAAAAATTGTGGTAAACTAAGCGTTTATTTTAGACTGATCTTTTGTTTAAAAATACAAAAACTATGGCCAAAGTCTGATCTATTTAAAAAATACTCAAGTTGATATAACAGATTTTGGTACAGTTAACTCTATTGAAAAAAGTATACAAGAAACAGCCATAAAAAATCTCTAACAAACAATTGCGAAATCCAACAGTAAAGGCAAAATGCTTGGTTTTTTTTTTTTTTTGTTTTTTGAGCTGACGATCAGTTGGGTCAAAGATCAGCAGGGTCCGACATCCGTCTCATTCTCAACGTATCATGTAAAAAGGGGGAAATGTTTATCTGTTAGCGACAATACAAGATGAGAAGATAGGAGGAGGCATTGGAGAATATGGAGATTGTTGCTGACTTAAAGTCCATAATGTTCTCTATGGCAAATCGAGAAGAAAGACAGAAAACGAAAACTATACATCTATGTCTACGCTTAGTACGTACTGGTGCAGTGGGCAGTAGTGGGGACAACGGGGAATTTCGAAATGATGAAGCCCAAGACCAGACCGAATAGCTAGCAGAAATGGAACTAAAGTACAAACAACACAAAAAAAAACTATTTGATATTTTATGCGGGATTTTAAATTGATCTTAACGAAGCTTAATTGAATGCAACTGTATGGGTGGACACTCTGACACTCTTCGACTTATATGTATATACATATATATGTATGTGTGTGTGCATGTGAGTAAGAGAGTGCGTATGCTTGTGTGTGTACGTATGTGTCTACGCCATATTGGAATTCTGTTTGGCGCAGATCAGAATCGCCGAATACTTTGGGGTATAGAAAAATGCATAACGAAATAAAAACAAAAAAAATGTCGGTTCTGTTGTGTTCGTCTGTACATATGTATGTCTGTATGTACGTATGTATGTAAATCGTAATACAATGTTATACTGCTGATGATGATGATGCGGAATGGCTGTCAAATGTTAAACAAGTGTGTCTCACTCTATGCCATCTCTCTGTACTCACGTTCATGCATATATCTCAATGGTTATGGAAAAAATATGATCTCAAAATATTCAACAACAAAAACAACAACATAAAAATAAAAGCAGCTTAGAAGCGCACATTGCTTTGTGCCTTGTATTTGCGACAACTGTACCAACATCCATAGAAGTATTGTATGAAGGAAGTTTTAGTGTAACAACTGTGGAAGAACATATAGATGGAATAGAGATTAAAAGTTCTTTATTTCTTATAAATAATCCCCATTAATATAAACAGAATATTTTTCAGCATAATAATGATCAAGTATTTCTAATGACGATAACGAAATGAATCAGAATGATCTGTACCCAGCTTAGAGGTAAATTTTCCTATATAAGGATATGAACGCTTAACCCCTATCTATTTTTTCTTTCTGCTTAATATCAATAAAGATCACATCTTATTATCAATACCCTTTTTGAATTACCTTTCTCTATGCCCAAAGTTCAAAAGTCATAGTAAATTTCAAGTTGATAATTAACTTCTTGATCTCCTGAAGATGATATCAACAACATTGTTATTAGGTACGAAACCCTCCAATTCAATATCCTTGAAATGCCAAGGAAGCCCACATAATTGACGTAATCGCAAAATGCAAAAAAAAAACGTTTTCTTTTCCTACATATTCAATTTTATTCACACGCAAGAAGTCCCGGTCTTTGGGCAGAGACCCAGTTGGGGTGTATTTTCCGTTTTAATTTTGCCGATCGCGTGCGTCACGTCTATCCATTCTCATTCCCATTTTAAAACCCCCGAACCCATAACCAATTTCATACGGATTCCGTTTCCGCTGCCCGCATTTTCAAAACCTGCAAAAGTATCGAATGGTGAGAGATTTTTTTCGTTTTCTATAGAATTTTCTTACTGCTGGGAAAAACATGTTGATCCTTTTACTTTGTGAAGGACACTTTTTTGGGGAGAAGCTGAAGTTCTGTTATTGATTTTGGGTGATCAATGCGGGCTTATTGGGTGATATTGTGGGAAGTCGTCTTAAAATGAATCGAAACTGTTTCAAAAATAGCGACAGAATAATTTGTAAAGGTTGTATACAAATACCCAACGCATATTTGACTTAGTGTCTCCAACATTAAACCATACCATACCATTCTATTCATTATCTTAATATTTACCCACATGTTTTGCATATTCACTATTCAAATTCGCCGTGAAATCTTCACCTTTGACTAAATTTAGTGACCCATGACGTATACAATTTAACTACGTTCCAACTAAGTGTGTCCCACCACAACCACCTCGATCCACAGTACCAGCATCTAACCAAAAGGTCATACACACGACAAGGGGGTGACACGCGCTTTGAGAACGTTGAAACGTTGAGAAGGTCGCAAGCGTGCCAGAATAACAATTTGAACCGATCCTTAACCAGTGGTGGTGGTTAAGAGCATCCCTCCCCATATATTTTGCTCTTTACCTCTACATCCTTAGTTTAGCCCTCATAAGTACGTCTGCCGGACAGTGTTTCCAATTGGAACATTGCGATATATGCGATATGATGGGCATTTGTATGACTTTGGACAATGTATGACTATTTCGAATGAATGGATAAGTTAATGGACAACAAAACATCTGTTTAAAAGTAGGGGAATTTGGCAAGGATAACAAACCAAGCTGCAAAACGTATATTATTGTGTAATTATAATAATCAATAAAAAAAGATACAAAAAATTTTTAGAGTATTTAAATCGGCACTTCAAAAAGTTAAAAAAAAGGTATTATTAATTGAAAATGAATTAAAGTTTAAGACTTCATAAGTACAATGGATTAATTTAAACAAAATTACTTTCAAGAAACATTGCTTTAATCAAAGAAGTTATAGAGCAACACGTGTTTAATTATTATTATATATTTTTTTAATAATAATTAGTTTTTAGATGAACAAAATTTTTAAAACTAAATACTCACATTCATATTATGACTGCTGGAAACGAAATGATTTTGAACTTGAATACTACTACAACTGCTTTTCCATTTTAAATGACTTTGTCAGATATTTCACAAATATTTAAAAAGTTCCTTGATATTCCCACAAAAGAGACTCCTTTCTCAGGACACGACCGCTTTATTTTTGGCCATAAATAGTTTCCCAGCTGTTTTTCTGCTGGTAGCATTTTTGAACCCAACAGAGAGGCATTCAAACTGGACACCAACCGAATCAGCCACACCCCTCCAAAACCGAAATCCAGTCACACGCGCCAGCATCATCCAGCGAGAACATGTAATACTGTGCCATCCCTCTCTCTCAATGGCCATTGCTCGGTCGTCATCCCGCTCCCTCAATGGCCATTACTCGCTTCTGATTGGTCGAAAAGGCGAGCTGAGTCGAGCAGGCACTGGCAGTGGTATAAAAAGGCAATCATCGTCCGTTGTGGTCTTCAATTAAGAAGAAAAACTTGAGCGGTTGACAACAGAGATAGACAAACTAAAGGAGAGCCACAAAAGGAAGAAAAAAGAAAAATAATAATAAAAGTATCATAGAAAAGCAAAAGGCAATTAATTCATTTGCCACTACAAAAAAAAGAAGCAATTAATTGAATTTAAATATTTGTGCGCCTTTCGTTTAAATGGATTAGAAATTTTCGCGAAAGTATCTGTGTGTTTGTGTTCGTGTGTGTGTGAGTGTGTGTGCAAGAAAGTGTATTAAAATAAAAATGGAGCATGCTGCATTTGATGATCAAATCTTTGGAGATTTCGCCAGTGGCGGACCACTCAGTCCATTGGGTGCAAAACCCTTGCTACCAACTACGGCAACTGCACCGGGAACGTCCATGCATCCCGCGATGCTGGGCAGTGTTCATGAGTTATGCAGCCAGCAGCAACAGCAACGTCTTCCTGACTGCAATACTATTTTACCCAATGGCGGAGGTGGAGGATCTCCAAATTATGTGCAAAAATTGGATTTTAAAATGGGCTGCTATTCACCGAGCCAGAAATATGAATACATCTCAACGCCACAGAAGCTAATGGATCATCATCATCATCAGCAACAGCAGCAGCAACATTATGCCATTACACCGCCTCCTCAGCCTCATTCCCATCATAATGGTATCCTCAACCATCACAAACAACAACAGCAGCAACAACAACAACTGGTTGGAATTATGGACTATCATTCTCTAAATGGCAAACTGGACTATTCACCAAAGGATGCGTACGAGGCGCAACAGTTGCAGCATCAACAACATTCCCATTCACATCAACATCATCATCTTTATGGAGATAGTCCAGTCCATCATAGTCATGCCGATGCCAATGGCATGATGACAGATTCAACGCCAGTACTGATCAATGGTAATGCAGGAGGAAATACTGCTACGACGCCCACATCGACCGGAACGTCATCATCAACAACAACTCTGGGAAAGCATCAGAAAAAACCGGAGGATATGTGTGGCCAATTAGAAGGAGGGCATTCGGCCTCTACATCATCTTCATCAGGCTCATCATCATCGAATGGTACTCCTAATGGCACAGCTGGAAATGGAGCTGGCACTAGTCCTACAGTTGGTGGTTCTGTTGTTGGTGGTGTTGTTCCCGTTCCTCCCAAAAAGGACAGCAATAATAAGAAAAAAGGCGATCCCAATGGCATAAAGAAGAAGAAAACGAGGTAAGTAATTAATTTAACGACGGGAAATCAATGGAATTATGTGAGGGGTAATGAAACAATAAACACTGGACCCTGGGGCGTATATGTAATATAGCAAATAAACTCCACAGAGGGGAGCATTATAATGAGAACGAAATAAACAAATATCACCTTACCGTTATACTTAACATTAATGTTAGTTCCGAAAGCTATAACTTATGAATCTGTATAAAAATTATCCTTAATATCAAACAATTTTAAAATTTCAAAAACAGTAAAAGTTTTAAAGAGTGTTTATTTATTCATTATAATATTAATATACATTACTATTCATTTTTTTTATAAAGTTAAAAAGTTAGTCTAGAAAAAAAAAACAATTTTTTCTTTATGAATCTTATCACAGCTTCCTTTAATATTTTAAAAGATAATAATATTTTTAAATCGAATTCTATTAAAAAAAAAAAATAAAGCTCAGGTCATTGTTAAAAGGATTTCGAAATATTAATTTCGAATAAAAATCTATTCTTTATAATTATTAAAAATTAACAGTGGAAATATATAATATTTATCTGTCTTGCAGAACGACATTTACCGCATATCAATTGGAAGAATTGGAGCGTGCCTTTGAACGTGCACCATATCCAGATGTTTTCGCCCGCGAGGAACTGGCTATGAAACTAAATTTAAGTGAATCTCGAGTCCAGGTTTGGTTCCAGAATCGACGTGCCAAATGGCGGAAACATGAACCGCCGCGTAAGACGAACTATATTAAGCCAAGCAGCAGCACTCCGCCGACGGCAACATTGAATAGTTCCTTAGCGCCGCCTTTTGCAACATTTCCACAAACAACTACGGTTACACCACCTGGTAGCATGGACAGTTGGACTAGCTATCAAACGCCCTACGAACTGACTCCACAATTTAGTCTACTTTCACCTGCGGCCAGTCCCTATGGCACTTATTCGGGTCAATATGCTCCTTACGTTCATGAATCCCAACTATTTCCTATGCGTCACTTTGACTATGGCAGTCCTACCCGTTTAGAGGGTGGTGTAGGAGCTGGAGCAGGTAGCGGTGGTAGCAGCAATGGTGGAGCAACTGCAGGTGATGCCGAGGTCAACTATCAGACAACGGATCTACAAGCCAGTCAGCAGCAGCAACAGTTGGCAGATGGCACATTAGTTACTGTCAATACACAGCATCCACAGCATTCCCAGCAGCAGCTAAATGGAACAAAATATCTCACCGCCGAAGAGGCTAAATACGTTCAAGTTCAATGCCATCAAGCGGGCTTAGTGGAAGTCACTAGTCCTGGCAATTGTCATCTAGTGGAGGCTCAGGCGCATTATGTCACCGCACCAGTAAGATCGGGTGCTGGCGGTAGCAATGGTACCGGCAGTGATGATAATGATAGCGGTTTGGCAACTGTAATCAAGAGTGAAGATCCTACGCAAACTCAACAGGCTCAGAGCTACGTCCTGCCGCCTTTTTTGCACTAAAAGAAATGCTCACACACCGACGACAGCAACATCAGATATCACACAGACGCTGTCCTATGCCACCAACTAGTTCCAATCGTTTTAAGCGACCATTTTAAAATCAAATTGGCATTGTGTGCGGCATTTCAAACTATTGTAAAAGTCTACGTATAGTACATATAAAACTAGCAGAAACTGAAACCGAAGTAAGGATACGCCAAACAAATACCTTTACCATATACTGCTGATTTTTGTTAAAATTTTAAATATCAGATGGTTTGTCTTTCAAATTATTGCGCTCTGAATTTCTTATTTTGTTTGTTTTGTTAGAAGATTTTAGAAATTTATAAACCGTCCGGTTTTTGTATTGGTATGTTATTTGGGAAACACCATAGTCTTTGTCATATTGTCCTAGGTTCCTTTTAATTTACATTTAGTATAACTTTTATTAAGTTGCAACAACAACAAAATCCAACTGGTCTTGCCAAAACTTAACAATGATTTATGGTTTTTCTGGCTAGATATGCCATACCTAATATTAAGTTAGTTTTATAATTCCCCGATGCATTCGAAATGTGCCTTATTAGCAATTAAAAAAGATTTAGAGCAAAAAGCATCAACATAGAAGGCTACTCTAATATCTTCAAGCCCAAATTAGGTTAACTATGGTTATTTACATTTTAACAAATTGACAAGCTGTTGTGCAGATAGACAATAAATTCGTTTTTAATATATATTTATATATGTATATCTTTTTGTATAAATTAGTTCACATTGTGTTTGGCTTTACAAAGTTTTTTAGTATTACTTACAAGAATGTATGTGGTGTTTGTATAAACTAGAAATACTTTTTCCATTATATAAAGAATTATTAATTATAGTTTAAATAAACAATAAACATTTTTTACTAAATAACTACACAAATAAAAAAATTTGCAAAAATAACAAAAATTCAAACAAAATCATAACAAAAATTCTTAAAGAACCAAAAATCTAATGAGATAACATCCGGTTGCCATTGGTTATAACCATCTGCCAATCCAATCCCTCAAAAAAAGGATGCCGCTGAATCTGCTCATAGTCCAATCTTAACTCAGGCTGCAGCTGTAAAAGTTGCTCTAGCAAATCCTTTGCTTCTGGCGACATATCCAAAGATTCACCTGGATATTGAACACATCCATATAAATCAAGTTGACCAGGATGGAGGGACTTAAAAGACTGAAGAATAAAAGAAACGTTAAACATTAAAAATATATTTTTGCAAGGACACCAAGTCCAATACTTACAACGCCAACTAAGAGCTGATAGAGCACAATGCCGTAGCTCCACCAATCTGATCGAAAGGTAAATGGTCTTTCTGGTGCAACAAAATGTTGTTCCAACGCCTCTAAACTCAAGGCCTTATGGACATAATTGTCATCAGAACTTAATCCCTCGTTCTGATAGAAATATGTAAGCATTAATTGACCTTTGGAGCCCAATAGAATATTTGACATATGGAGGTCACGCAATATTATGCCCTTGCCGTGAAGACCATTTATAGCTATGGCTAACTCGCAAGCCCATTGACGCAAACAAGAATCCGGCAGACGGCAATGCTGGGGAGATTTACAAGGAGACCTAGGATTGGTTACAAATTTAAGGGATTCCAAAGTATGTGAAACCGAGTCAATCAATTGCTTAGAGCAATCAAGTAAATCTGCGACATTGCTTTCTGAAGTGAGATTCAACTTTTCCACCTGCGCTAGTTTCTGCCCATCACAGGGAAACAATTCTTCATAATCACCCAAAATCTTTCCTGATTTCGGGCTATAACTGGACAAATAATCAAAAAGTCGTCCGCCCTCTGCCTGCTTTATAAGCAAAAATATCTTTTGTTCTGATTGGAAATAATTGATCAATGGCGTCATATATGGAACATGTTGAGGCAAAAAGATGCTGTGTGTCAGCGAATTGCTGGAAGGCTTTTCAATGCCTTTCATTATGGCCAATGGTTCATAAGGCTTGGTAATGCACTGCACCAACATAACTTTCTCCTGAATTACGCGCAAAACTTTGTATCTTGCTAGTTGGTTCCAAGGTAGTTCTAATTGTTTCACACTGGGACTGTCCAATGACAATTGAAACGGCAATTTCTTTAGAGGATTGAGCAGAAAGTTTGTTTGAATATCATCGGCACGCGCTAAATACTTGGCTATTTTCGCTTTAGCTATAAATATACGTTCGTCGTTTGAATCAATCTTAGATCCTTCAAGTAAGAGGTCCACGCCCCTTTTATAGTGCTCATGGGCCAACGAATACTCGAGATTGACTTCTGCCTGGACGGCATGACTAAATTCAAGTGCGGCTTCATAAATATAATCGCTTTCCGTTTCCTCAAGGGGCTCTTCCACTGAAGCCATAGGTGTCAATATGCTAAGTTTAGAATGATCTACCTCATCTCCATGCTGATTTTCTTCTTCCTTCTCTTTTATGTCTTCAGTTATCTGCTCCTTATCGCATCTAGGATCCAGGGGAGTGATCCCTCCTGCATTAAGGGGATCATACGGCAAATCTAGTTTATCGCATATGTCAGCAATAGCTCCAGCTGTATTGTCTGTATGCCCATCTGCTGCTTTTAAGGTACGTTCCACATACATTTTCTTTAAAGGTGACCCATTGGGCGAGTGCTTTTCGCTAAAGAATTGGGTGAATGTATTACATTTATACAATGCCGGATGTTGCGCTACAAAATCCATTAACTCTAAAATGTAATCCTTGCGCTGTTGTATAACCTCCACATCAAAACGTTTGAAATAGCTGGAGTCAGTCGGCACAGGGAGTTTTCCTGGCATTTGAAGTTGCTTATGCCGGCGACTTAACTCTCGATGCAGTCGCTTGATCTCATGGAATCTTTTCCATACTACCAAGCAAGTTAACGCTTGTGGCACTGAGCGCGGAAATACCTATTAATTTATAAACGGGGGAGAAATCGTATATGTTTTCATTGCAAGTATTCAATTTATACTCACAATCGATGTTATTTTGTAAATGGTATAGCCTCCTTTGTGTTGCTGTGTATCCGTCACCGTAAAGCTGTGTATCCAGCCACCCAGATTAAGACTCATCTTGGCATAGAGCTTAACGATTAACCATAGTTAATATAAAATTACAAAAAAATTCGTTTGCACAAAAACAGATGCTTCTTGGTATTAGTGGTGACAATAAAAGTATCGATATATTTTTAAGTAAAAAATAAAATTTATTTAATCGGCAAGAGATGTAAAATTTATATTTTAAACACTTACAGATTACAGATTTCTTTATTATACTGCATATATCATATTTAAAAAAGACGAGACAAAAAAATTAAAACAAATTAAAAAAATTAAAAAAAACACTATGATCCGGTAGCTCTGTCTATTAGTTAACAGTAACCAACTTTTGTTAGTTTCTGGTTAACATTCTGCAAACACACACTGCAAAAAAAATTTTTACACTTTCAAAATTCAAGTGACAAAAATCATTGATTAAACAGTAAAGCGGAACATTAATTTACAAACCACTTCAAAATCAATTAATTTTTAATTAACAATGTGCTTTGACAGATATTATTCAAATTGTAATATAAAAAAAGTATAGATTTAAACCAAGTTACATACTGTTAACGCGAACGGAAGGTTACCACTTTAGCTGATTTTTCCAGAAAGTGTCTGGTAACACTGAACGTGGAAGACAAAAAGCAAAGTCAAAAGAGTACAGAAAAAGAAGGCGACGAAGAAACAGGCAGCAAGCAAGCAAAAATCGACGCCGCACGTACCGGGAGCATTTAAAGTAATTTTCTGTGGATTAATTTTACTGAGCAAAGGATTTAATATTTAAATACACAATGACTGAACGCGAGAACAATGTCTACAAGGCTAAATTGGCCGAACAGGCTGAGCGCTACGATGGTAAGTACAGAAAAAAAAATCGGAGGGGGAACAAATTTTTCTCGTCCAGTGGAGCGCCAATGTCTCATTTGGGGAGGGGTCGGTCCGTTGTCGTTGCCGCCGCCGCCGCTGCTACAGCCATCGCATGGTTGCTATTGAAATTTGATCAAAATTGAATTTTTTTTAGAAAAAGTGAAAGATTCTAACGCTAACAGGGATAAAAACGAAAAAATTTTCAATTTTAAAAAAAGAGAGGAAAAAAAGGCATTCGTGTAGGTGCCGCCGTCGACACCGCGCAAAGCCGACGTAGCGTCATGATGAGTAAAGTCTTAGTGAAAAGAGACGACGAGCGAGAAGGGGAAGAAGAAGAAGCAGTAGAAGTAGAAGAAAGAAATGGCAAAGCAAAAGGAAATGGGAAAAAATGTAAAACCTGATTTTTACCGGCAAAAATTCGCGTGGTCTTTGCGTTTGGCTTCTTTTCATTTAAGAAATGTTCCAAGAAAAATGAGCGAAAGAAAAACGTAAATTGCGTATTTAAAATTCATATATGTAGATAGCATGAAAGTTGTAGTGGGGATGGGGGTTAGGGGATACTTTTTCCAAATCAAAATTTTGTGTATTTGGCGACGAGAACGAGTGCGCAACATTTTCAGCGTTGCTAAGGGCTGTTTGTAGAAAACGACGTTGTCGCCGTTGTAGTTGTTGTCAAGGCGTAGCTTTCTAGAAGGAAATATAGCGGGGTATATATTGTTTGTCCACATATATATAATTGTTAAATGTTTAATCAAAATCAATGAAAATTGTAGTGAAAAGGAAGCGGGGGTGCCCGAAAATGTGCTTTTTGGTACTTGCGCAGCAGCGACGCCGACTGAAGGCGGCGCGTCATCATGCGAAAAATCGATGAATGAATCGATGGTGTCTCTCCCTTTCTCTCTTTTACTCTCCCTTAGTGCGGCTTAGAGTTGCCGGCTCTTTTGGTAGATATTCTTTAATTCGTTTTTTATGTAAATAATTTTACATGAATTCATTTCTCTCATTCTTTTTTTTTTTCTTGGGGAGACTTGGCAACTCTATTTTTTTTTTTTCTGCATTACTCATACTCTCTTTTTGATGATGTGTGTGTGTATGCGAGAGAGCGTTTTATTCTTCATTAATTTTTTAATTGCAATTAATTAAGAAAAACATGAATCTGTTCCAAAGGAGTTTAAAAACTCATTAACGGCGGTATTTGAAATCTTTCTGGGCAAATTAGAAAAAGAAAAAAGCGCGCGCTTAACAAGAAGCAAATGCAGGTCTATATGTTAAAAGGAGATGACTATAGTGAGCCAGGAGAGGCATATGACGCTAATGCGGCACAGTCTCTTAAAAACAGTTAACAGAGAAATGTTTTTTGCAATTCTGTTGATAATTGCCTAAAACGAAAAAAAGCAAAGACGACATTAACAGCGGCCTTTCTTTTGTTATAGTTGAACGGTAACGTTTCTTCAGCTTCTGCAAAGAAGTCAATCAACTACTAGTATTAGCAGACTATGCGCACACACACACAGGCTTGCATACTTTCGTACCACAGTCCAGACACACAGACACATTTGTGTGTATCACATGTTTTTCTTCTTATTTTCGCCCGCTGCGGGAGCTTTTGGCGTTGGCCTTGTCGCACTTGGGCAAAATGCTGGAACAAGCACACACTCTTGCAACCGGCAACGTCTCCCACCCTGGCAGCTTCCCCTTTCCTACTTTTGCGCTCTTTCACACATACACAGTCGCGTACACATTAATGTCAGCCTTTTTAAGTGTGCTTTCTCAGGTGCTGCCTGCACCACCCCCTCTCCTTGCATCTTCGTGTTCTATCTACAATTTTTTCGAGGTCGTGCACTTTTTTTTGTTTAGTTGATGCGAACGTCAATGTCGCCGAATATGCTACAAAAACCAAGCCATGATTGGTGGGGTGGCACATGGGTCGGGTCGCTATTAAGCTAGTGAATAGTTTATTGAAGTCTACTCTTTGCTCCCTGGCTTAGTTTTTGTCAGAATTTTTTCTTTGTCTAATTACAATTTGTTTTATTCCTTTTGTTTCATTAACGGTATGTGCGCATGCTTTTTTAGCTTCTCTGCTACGCCTTTGTGTCACACGCACGCACACACATACGCTCATAAGCATACAAGACACACCCACTAAGCAACGGCATCTCTTTAATATTGTAAATTGGGTGCAGGTGGGGGTGGATTTTTTTTGTTGCTGGATTTGTCATAATGTTCAGACTTTCGGGGTATTTTTTTCTTTTAGTTATTGATTGACATTTACGCGCATGCCTCTCAATTAGCAACATGTAAGAGAGGGGATCTTCGCCCCGGATCCCCTTCTATTGCTTCAAGTTCAATCTACACTTGCTTAATGTCTGGTAACCCTGGCCTTGTAGCCTGCCCAGTGTTGCGAAATGCATTGTTGGTTGCCTTTGAAATATCGTTGTGCGTCCAATGCAAACAACTAAAAGCAAAAAAAAAACTGAAAAAACATAAAATGATTCATGCAAGAAGCCAACAACAACAATTTTATATCCAATTTTTACTACTACGTGCCACAAACACACAAATGTCCCGCTGTGTATGAGAGAGAAAGAGTAAGGGAGAGAATAAATGTGTGCCGTTGAGTATAAGGCTAGGTGTGAGAGTGAGGAAAGTACGTCAGCAGCTGAGAGTGGCGGAAAAAATATTATACATTTTCAATATTTGAGCTCTGATTTGTGGGCTATTTGTTATCAACTCTCTATACAGACTCTTATTCACACACATTCACCCACATAAACCAGCAAAACAACGCTCATCGACTTACAGCTGCCTATGACTATATTCCTGCTGCTGTTAACTGCTGCATGTGATTCATGACGCGATTTTTAGCCCGATGATGATGATGACGACGACATTGTTGCATGCATTTTGGTTGAAGGAAAGCCGCTTTGTTTGTTATTATCAGTTATATTCCCTGTTTGTTTCTCTTTTTCGTATGTTCTCTTTTAGGCATGACAAAATTTCGCTAAATTTGCTATGATTCGTAACTTTTTGGTTATTCATAAATACCATATATTAGGGATGATACCCTTTATCAATTATTGCTTGGGTGTGTCTAGATAAGACGAACGCAAGCTTTTTAAAGGTTTATACAAATTAGATTAAATATTAAAATGATAATAACTTCCGTTAATCTGTGACAATTCAAATTTTCTCACATATATACTAAAAATGGTTTAATTATTAAAAAAAATGCATATATATATATATATATATATATATATATATATATTTCTGTTTAAGATTTTAATGAACCATTTTTAAATTGGAATTATATAAATTGTTTTTTTTTTATATTTCCTTTAGAAATGGTTGAGGCCATGAAAAAGGTCGCCTCCATGGACGTTGAACTGACAGTGGAGGAGCGCAATTTGCTATCCGTGGCATATAAGAATGTTATTGGAGCTCGTCGTGCCTCGTGGCGTATTATCACCTCGATTGAACAGAAGGAAGAGAATAAGGGTGCCGAGGAGAAATTGGAAATGATCAAAACCTATCGGGGTCAAGTGGAGAAAGAGCTGCGCGACATTTGTTCGGACATATTGAATGTTTTGGAGAAACATCTCATTCCATGCGCCACATCGGGCGAAAGTAAAGTATTCTACTATAAGATGAAGGGTGATTATCATCGCTATTTGGCCGAATTCGCTACTGGATCCGATCGTAAGGATGCTGCAGAAAACTCGCTAATTGCCTATAAGGCCGCTAGTGATATAGCTATGAATGATCTGCCGCCAACACATCCCATTCGCTTGGGATTGGCATTGAACTTCTCGGTATGAAAAAAAAAATTTCATTAAGAAAGAACGGAAAGCCTTATTTCTTATTTTTTTTATATCTAGGTATTCTACTACGAGATTCTCAACTCGCCGGATCGTGCTTGCCGTTTGGCGAAAGCCGCTTTCGATGATGCCATTGCCGAGTTGGATACACTGAGCGAAGAGAGCTACAAAGACTCGACACTCATTATGCAACTGCTGCGAGACAACCTCACATTATGGACGTCCGATATGCAGGCAGAAGGTAAGAATTAATAATTAATTATTATAGATATACACCATACATATATAAATAAACAGAATACTAAAATAATATATAACTAAGATACAGATCCCAATGCAGGTGATGGCGAGCCCAAGGGAGAAATTCAGGATGTTGAAGATCAGGATGTGTCGTAATTTAAGTAAACCCCCGCCCTTCCATTTAAACAACAAAACAAAAAAAAAAAATAACAAAAAACAAGAGAAAACGAAACAAAAAACAACAACACATTATATACCTTCTAAAGTAAATATAATACCATATAATATATATGCATACAACACGACAACAGAAGAAGAGAAACCACCAGGATTATTACAGTAACGGCGGAAACCTACCATCAATCAATACATTTAGCACAAAACCAGGTATTCTACTCCCACACAGAGACATCGATGAGAAATCGACAGCAACATCATCGCTCAGATGGGTAGGATATAAACCTGTGGCGGAAGGTTTTAGCCGATTGCTTAGGAGACTGGCTGAGACTTCTCCCATTCCCCCCATCTCCTTATCCTCCTGCCCAACACAACCTTCTCCTGCTATGCCGCCAACTATAATACTATTACAACTACAAGAAGAACTTCTTCTCCATCATCCTTCAAACAACAAGCAACTGTACTACATTTTGAAATTTTTTGCATTCGAGAAAGAAAAACAAGCATTATATTATATTTAAATAAATATTATATTTAATTATGAGAAGCAAAAAACAAAAAGCAAAAATAACATTAAAACAAAAAAACGAAAGAAAGAACTTAATTTCTACACACATCTGCTAACAAACACACAATTGCCCCTTTCCACCACATACTCATTAAACTCCAAATTGAAACTCAAATCGAAACAAGAAATCAAATATATAAAGATAAATTTCATTTTTTAAACTATAAAACGAAACAAGAAAAAAAATACAAGCAGCAGCAACAACACACTTTAATTTTAAGTACGAAAAAGAGAATGAAATAATTGATGAAAAGTAATAAACAAAAAACCAAGTAAATGAAACAATTTAATACGCGCAAAGCAAGAAAAAAAATGTAAGGAAAATGCATGAAAAGTAAACAGCAATTAATTTAACAAAAAAAATTAAGTAACAAAAGAAAAAGAAAAATTGCAGGAAACGAAAAGAAAAAGGATGTTAGTTAAAAGCAAACAAACAAAACGAATTCTCTCTTAAGCTTCAATTTGTATGTATGTAACTTACACACACACACACTCTGAAACACAAACGATTCATTCTGAGATGACATTTCACTCTAAACTCCTTATCCTTTTCTATTATAATAACACAGGCCTACAAGTTGTAGTATTACTTAATGAATCTTAATATTTCTATTTAGGATTAATGCAATGGAAACCGAGTCCTATAACTTGAAAATGTTCAATTGAGTATTTTTGATTTTCTTTACGCTGGAAGATTTGAGTTATCATATCTTAACAAGCGGTTTCTTCAAAAAATTATTGCAGTGGTAACTGACATTTTGCCGATCTGCACAAAAAATGTACTGATCAAAAGTCGCCATAACTTGCTATTTAATTCATTGACATTTTAAAATTCAATTCTAATAATGTATACCGAAAAGAATGTCAGTTTCGATTCAGAAAACACTAGCTGATTTATGTAAAAGATCAATTATTATCCGCTTAATCTAATAACGTTAATATTTACCGAAAATAGGTAGTGTATTTATAATTAGTACATTTCCGCTTCCAATTCTAGTTAATGCTTTGGTTCCAAACATGGTAAAAGGTTCCCTAACAAAAATTCAGTCGGTTGATTTTGATAGAAGGAATTTAAAAGTTTATAAGCACAATTTCAGTAAAAATAAAGAAATGATCTCAAATAAAGTCTATAATTGAGCCAAAGCTGCTGAAAATTAAAGTGAATTGAATATATTTAAGTTTAAATTGTAGTTTAGAACTCGGCAAAAGTTGTTGTCGGCCTGTGTGTATTATTACTAAAAATCAAATTTCTGTACATCGTTTCTCCTTTTTGTTAAGTATTGGAAATCTGCGTTTTCTTTTTTCCTAATCAATTCATTTTTTAAACACAAAATACATATTTAATAAATATAGGAAAGTATTTGTAGTTGCTAAAACGAAATCGAAACAAAAAACGGTACATATATATATATATATTGTACACATATATATATATTTGTATATTTTCTATGCCTACCACTTATGTAATTTGTAGAAATTTATCGAATTTTTCCAAACAAAAAATCCTGTTGCGACATCCTTACCTGCGAAAATCCAGCGTCAAAACTGTTTGCATTTAAAATCTAAACTTATCCCCCATTCCCCCTCCAACATCTTTGAATCATCCAACAAAATATCATTTATTTAGCTAAAACGAAAAATTAATCATTTATTGGTAGCAACTTTTGCTCGTCTGCTAAAGCAAAACAACAACTTTTGCACACGCTCTTCCCAACAGCCAAACAGAAAAAGAAAATCATTTTTTGTTTGATAAATGAGCCGCTGCCTGGGAAATGGCATAAGAAAAAAAATCGACTAGCTGAGAGAAAAGCCGTACAGCAAAGTTAATTAACCATAAATCAGCAGCGAAAGCAACAACGGCAAAATTGAACAACAACAAGCAGCTAAAACTGACATTCGTATTCATTTCAAATAAAAATCATAAAAACAGAAAAAACCAAAAACCTTAATGGTTTCTCGCAATTCTTTTTCCATTATTAATGTTTGTTTTTATCTAGTTTTATATACCGTGTTATTGGTATGTTGAATGGGTCGAAATGTATGCAACAGGCAGAGTATGGTTTTTTGCAACGCTACATATGTACATATACACTATGTATGGTATATAGTATATATAGATATACTTAATAAAGTAAATACATATATAATTACTTAGCATGTCATTTTTAAGAGTTGAAAAGACGACTTTATGCATGTGGACTTAACGGATAATTGGGCATATCAACATAAAAAAACAGAATTTTTTCCCTCAGATTTTAAATTGGATGCAAACGCCTGTTATAGGGTACCTCTAGGTCGGCTATTTGAGTTAGCGTATAATATTTTTGCTTTTATAGGGTGGAGCTTTTAAATAGATATATAGATAGGTAATAGAATTTAATTGATTCATGGGCATATGAATTAGTTCAATTAAAGGGACAATTTTCAAAATTTGAAAAGTCGACTTCAAAATGTATATTTTTGAGGTACTACAATATAGCAAAGTTTAAACAAATTGGTATTTTGATTTTCGAAATCCTCAAGTTTTCTCACCAAAAATACCACAGTTTCAGATTAAAAAGTAAAATTTTTAAAGACATTGTAATGTTATTTTATTGAATGCTTATTACAGCATGCCAATCAATTTCGAACTGTACGATTTCCGGTATGTTTTCATTTGTTAGGTTTGTCCTAGACAGACTGCAGCAATGCGTCGATGTGGAGTATGCCAATCCAATGTCAGAATCACAAGTGTCCACTTTATCTCAATGCCATGTGGCCAACACTTTCACAGCTGAACAAAAGCCGCAGTCGAACTGGGTCTAGTGGCTATTGTTTTACATTACAACCAACCCTCATCCAGTGGCCCAAGTTGCACATACACGTCTACCTATGTATATGAATGACATATTGCACATGCATTTCTATATTTTCAGAAATTGGAAGAGGCAACTAAAAAGGTATCTAACGATTTAGTTATAAAACGTGGCACGACTCTTGCACAGGCAAAGCTACGAAATGGCGCTTCAATTGCAAATTGAGAAACTTAAAGGTCTCGACAATTATAAGGCATGGTCGATGACAGTACGAGCATATCTGGAGTCGGAGGATCTCTGGAGTGTGGTAGAAAGTGGACCGGAAAATAATGAAGAGGTGCAAGAGTAGTTCCAAAATTAACCAATCACAGTGCTTTTAATGTCCTCTTCAATGATCTATTTCAGTCATTGCTGAAGGATAAGCGTGCCAAGTTCATTATTCTTTGCCTGATTGAGACAAAATTGTGTCAATTTATGGTTAGCATACGTACAGCCAGGGACTTATGGAATTATTTGCGTACCCAGCATTCGTTAAGATAAATGAACCAAATTATTAGATAGCAATGCGTCGACGAAATTAAAAAAAACTAATTTAATTTCTTTAAAATTCTGATTCAGGTTCCGTACGGGAATAAAACAAGAAAGCTATAGAAATATATAATATACATAAATAACTAAATCTTAGTATATTGTATTATTGAAAAAAATTAATGACTTATCTAGGAGCTCTCTACGATTTCGGGTAACTCTATGACAACTGGCTGCTCCTCGGGATCCTCATCGAGCAGATTTTCAAATATCCAATTCAACTGTTTAGCCAGCCGTTTTGCTAAACGTTCAGCACTTACTCGTAGACCACCAGCATGCAGGTTGACTAGTAATTCCCGGACATCCTTAAAGACGGAGTTTTGTGGACCTGGGCACATGAGCTCTTCGGGTAAATGTGGCAACTGATGGGCTAAGACTTCGGTATACTTCATAAAAAATAACTTATGCTTAACAACCGCTGTTTCGGAATGGGAAAGAAGAGCGAGCAATTTGCGCCACTGTGCTAACGATTCCACTGAGTAACCCACTAAAAAGAAGACATAGGCCAGTTGGAGTTCTTCAATAAGCTTGTCGTCCGGAGAGGAATCGTCTTTGGAGAATCTCTCCAAGAGAGTATCAACAGCTTCAATACAATCCATGGCATGGCGTGAGACATCAGCTGGCAGTGCATCTACAGGTACCCGCTGAGGCACTTCAGTAAAACGGGGAGCTGTTCCTTCAACCGGTTTTAACTGTGGCAACAATTCACTTTCGTCCATTAAAAGTTTGGCGGCTGTATTCCGTTTGGAGGATCCTGAACCCCGTGGCCTATCCGCATCTGGACACGATTGCAGTTCAATATTGGTGCGTATGGTGCCAGAGGTATGAGCAGGACGGCATCGATTTACGCATGCTTCAGTTACAGTGCCTGTCAATTCTTTCCATGGGCCGACATAGCGATAGTCGTAAGGGGCTAACACTCGTTCCAACTGGGCCAGATTTTTGCGTATACGTAAACGCTCTTCCTCTGGATCGGATATCTGTCGCGTACGAAGTTCCTCAAGTTCATTGTCCCATTCTCTTACTAGAATCTCATTCGGATGAAAGTAATGCACGAATCCGACTCGTGGAGCCGCATCGCCATATGGTCCGCAAGAGGCACACCACACGTAATGTATTCCCGGGGGAATCATTTTGACTCCCCGAAAATCTGGTCCAATAGTGTAGGAGCAGAGGTCTATGCCAAACTCAGTACCCACTGGCACGCCGGCTATGACAAGGACAGCTCCGTCAGCCAAAAGGCGAAATGCCAAATGTGGATCCATTTGCATGCTAGATTGATCCTTGTTCATGATGTTTTATTATGCTGTAAACAAAAACAGAATTTCTTTGGAAGCGTTAAAAGGAACAAGGTTGTGAATGGAATCGATAACATATCGATAGACGGAAATCTTATGTTTTTTCGCGCAAAATTTGGTTTGAAAATAAAAGACACCAAGGTGCCATCGTCAAATATATTATAAAATCTGTGAAATGAAAAAATCTCTTCTCTTAGGTAATAATACACAACAATTTTATGTGAGATATTATTTACTTATTTAAAATTCAAATTAAAATCTATGTGTTAGTATTGCAAACTACGTTTAGTGCCGATATCATCCAGAATTTGACGCAATTCCTCATCCTCAAAACGACCTTCTAGCGAAGGTATTAATGCCTTAGCCTCTTCTGGGGCCTCTGGACACAGATTTCCCAGTGCAGCAAGTTCAAATTTATGTAATTTCTTTTGCATTAACAAGCTGCAAACGGATGAAAATTAAAAACGAAGATCTAAGTTTTTAAATAGTTTTTCTCACCTGCGCACGGACATGATGGTTTCCTTATTTTTAAATTTGCGAAAGCTGTCCGTATAGGCATAGGTTTTCATAAACACGTCGGAAAACTCCTGCTCTTCATCGGCAGATTCATTTTGTCGTTTTCGGTGATCGAGCAGCATGTGAACTTCGGATATTAGCAGCGTTTCGGCACTCTCGAACTCTAAAACAGGTAACAACAAATTATATAGAAATTATAAAAAGGGGAAAATCAAGGGTTTCCCAGGATTGAGGCCAATTTACAAGTGAAATATAGAAGAGTTTATTAGGTTATGTGGAATTAGTCTATCCGTATGTTTGCGGTCTGGTTAAATGACCATTTTCCAAAAGAAAATCATAAATCTGCCGAGTCTTGTTCACATCAATTTTAATGAGTTTTCGGGCATCGGCCAGACGCAAATGTCCACCTAATTTTGCCTGTTCGGCAATAAGTTGAGTTTTATAATCCAAATAAGCTTGTGGCACAATACGAGCCACACTGCAAAGTTGCCGCTCGCCTGAGCTTAGCTTCGAATATCCAGGCAAATCTTAAAAAAAAAGGATTGAGTCTTTAAACTAACAGCGACAGAAAGAACGGAAATACCTTCAATTTCAATGGGACTGGCTTTTCGTCGTGTATTAAGGACATAAATTTTTGAGCTAATGCCTTGGGGCAAGTTCTCTGAACCTTGATTATTCTCATAGTGCTGAACCAATTGTTGCCAATCTTGGACATTTGTTTGTCTCTGGCGGCCATAATCTTTTAACATTTCTTGCCGTTTCTTTAAAAGGCGTCTATAGAGAGCTCCGCCTGATAAAGTGCGAATACCATGTTGACGGAGCTCATAAAGACGATGAAGCCGTCTATGTAACTCATGACAATAGTTTAAAGATTCCACTAGCTTATCAAACTGTATAGGCTCACAGATTTGCATGAAGGATAGAAAGCGCATACAACTTGAATCATTGGGGAAGGCACCCACATATTTTGATATCCAGCTAACTGTGCGATTAGGCATAATGAGCCCATGATCACGCATGACTTTATACCGACGATGGCGTTCTCTAAAACGATCGGTACCAAAATAAATTATAAGAAACAAAAGGAAAAGATATATATAATATACACCATGTATTGCTTACCTCAATCTATTATTGTAGGCCCTGACCAATGCACACTTTAACTCTTCGTTTAAATTTTGCTCCAAGGAACATTGGTCCTCTTCTTCCTCATCAAAACGATTCTGTTGTTCCATCATAATAGCTAAGAGACTTTCAGCTGAGGCATCATACGGTGTATCAAAGTCACCCCGTGCACAACGATAGCCGGCACTGAGCTTAAACAGCATGGATGAGATATCATCGTGGCGTGGTGGTTCAACAGATTTCATTTTTACCACATAGGGCATGCGTTCGGGCATGTAGGAATGACGAGAATGCGATAGACCAAGCAAACGCTCAAATATGCCACCAAAGTAGCAATCATGGTAATGTCGCTGCACATCTTCGGCTGTATGACGATGACTCAAGGACTGAGAGACTGCCTCCCAATTGCCGTACCCCTGAGAGCGTAATGATTGCAAGAGGAGACGCTCGTCGCGAGCTGTCCACTGAGCTTCATCTGGGAAGACTTGTATATCATCGCGCTGAATAATATAAGAATGACTATTTCGATGGGTTGCCATTTCTCTACCCCGGGCAAAGCATTGCAAGCAAAGTACAATGTCCAAACACTCGGAACACTTAATAAATGGCTCTGTTAATGAGCAACGGCAGCTTGAACACTTAGTGGAGGCATCATCACATTTATTAATTGTCACCAATCTTGACTCTTCTTCATGTAGTTTTTGACTCAAATCTTCCAATTGCCTGTTAAGGGCCAAAGGATTGTAAGAAATAACTTTCATCCGAGTTTGGGCATCAGCGCGTATTTTCTCCACCTGTTCTGCTTTAAGTTTTACTGTAAATAATTATGTATACGGCATATAAAGAGAAAACATGGCCCTAAATCACTAAAGTTCAGTTCAGAGCACCTCACTTGTAAATTGGCGGTTAGTTTATAAAAAATGCTTTACCTTTGGGAAACTGCAAATCAGCGGCATCCTCATCCACCATATCTACTGGATTCATAAATGACATTTTGAAACAATTAAACTTAGTTTTTAATTAAAATATTTATTATATTAGAATATTCCAAAAACAAATGCCGCTTGTAAAGGTGGAGAAAATTTAGATAACGTAAATTAAGAATCGATTTTTTTCCGTAAACTGCGACTATCGATGCCTAACGTTGGCACATATGTATATAATTTTTGGTAAATCTGGCAACTCATTTTTTGCAATAACATTAAATGTTAATTAGCAGATTTAAATCAGTCGCAAAAAATAAACAAAACAAGATTTTTTTTTGTAATGACCACTGAACCAGATAGCGAAGATCATCTTCCTAGATATTGTGATTATTTCAAACACCAACTTGTCGAGGAGTTGGCATTGGAAAAGGACTTTCGAAATCTACACTTCGGCAAGGTTGCCGTAATTGGACGTTTTAACTCCGAGACCGATCTCTTTCGGTTGGAAAACGTGCGCATAGAACGTATGCCAAAGTAAGAAGAAATAGAATATACCATTGAAGCTATAATACCCAAACATATTTCTGCAGGGAATATAGACTGCCTACAGGAGTGATTTCCATATTGCTTTTAAATTTTGACTACGACAAGGTGAATTTGGAGCCTTTGGGCCACGGAAACTTTTGTATTGTCCGGGGTGAGGTGGTGCTTTGTAATATTCAAAAACCCAACTCTCCTACGCTAACTACATGTGGTATCCATTACAACCTCAAAAAACTTAACGAAGATCAGCAAAAAGAATACTTGGAGGATCTGCATAAAACGCACAAACCGGCTGTAAGTGTTTGGTATGTGCAACGCATAGAATTAGCTGGAGAATTGCTACAACGAAAACTGGAGCTAAGAATGATAGCCTAAACTAATGAGAAATGAACCTACACTATTTGACCACATCCGAAACCAATCCACAATTTTATCTATTTAGACAAAACTTTGTAAATGGAAGAGAACTGGACTTAAGCACCAAGTGGGATAAAATTCAAAATTTGGGATGGTTGGAATTTTGGCAGGGCGAGGGTCTTGAATTATTAGAGGAAAAGTGGCACAGTGAAAATCCAGATTTCCAGGAACAGATTGATACAGCTACTAGTGAGGAAAAAGCCAATTGGCAAGAGCTTTGGGAGGAACATTCTACAGTCGTCAGTGCTAATTTTTGGCATATCTTTACATGTGCATTTGAAAATTACCAGATACAATTTAACCAATCTGTGCAAGACGATGATGCAGATTTAAAGGATGTAGAAAAAATATTTGACAATCTAGAACTTGAGCATATTGAAGAAGTTCAAAAAGAAAAAGAACTGCTAGCTGACGATTACACATATGAGGATGAAGAGCAGGAGTTAAAATTAATGGGTCTGCCTACTGCCTTTGGAACTCAACGTAAGCGCAATTCCCAAAAAGAATCCCTCCAGTGCAACTCTACCGACTTGAGTATACTATTAATCATGCCTAATGACGATCAAATATTGCATGGTACCCAAAAAAGTAAATTAACAAAAAAGGCCAGACAAAAACAGTTAAGGAAAATTCGTGAACAGGGGAACATACCTCAATTTATGCGAGAAGAGAATCCTTTGCTGAAGTATTGGTTCAAACGGTTCTCCCTTTTCACCCGTTTCGATCAAGGCATACGCCTAGATCGGGAAAGTTGGTTCTCAGTAACACCGGAGAAAATAGCCAAACAAACGGCTCGTCGACTGGCCTGTGACCTAATTGTGGATGCATTTTGTGGTTGTGGAGGCAATGCGATTCAATTTGCTTTCACTTGTCAAAGAGTCATAGCCATCGATATTGATCCTGAGAAATTGGAAATGGCTAAACATAATGCTAAAATCTATAAAGTCGATCACAAAATTGAATTCATTAATGCTGATTTCTTACAATTTGCTAAAAGTACACGGCTTAAACCAAATATTGTATTTTTAAGTCCACCATGGGGTGGACCCGAATATTTGAAACACACAAACTTTAATATCGAACAGAATTTGTTACCAGTGGGTGCCACTGAATTGATGCATTGTGCACGATTTTTGTCCCCAAATATAGGTTTCTTCCTGCCGCGCAATTCCAATATAAAGCAAGTGATAGCTTTAAGCGGTGAAGCTGGCCAACAATGTGAAGTGGAGCATAATTTCTTAGATACACGGCTAGTGGCAATAACAGCCTATTATGGAAATGATTTAATAAGGCCAGATGCTGAAGAAAATTAAGAAAATTTTTATTTTTTATTACTATTTATATTTTAATATTTTATTATAAAATATTTTCTATGAGAAGAATCCGATAATTCATTTTATCTGTTGAAAAAATCTTATTGCCAGATGATTAATCCTTCAATTCAACATTTTTATTAACAATGTGACAAAAGGTTAACTTTTATTTTATATGTATTCAAATCAAATGTTTAATGCAAAAAAAAAAACAACACCTTAGTTAAAGTTGTCATTTAATTTGATTTCAATTATCTATCTACGAACTCAACAACGTTTTTAAAGGAATAATTGAATATATATATATGTATATATATATGTTTATAACATTGGTCTAGAAATGACATGAAAAATGAATCTGCTGGGATTAAATGTAGTATAAGAAATGGTTTTGTATAAGTAAATATGTATTGAAATAATGCAAATATTTTGTATGGTAACAATAAGTCTTAAGGTCATGCATATGTTAATTCCTTTGTTCTGTAATCATCTATTGGATTCGATTTATCTGATTTTATAGAATTTGTGCACAACATTGTTTTAAGCCTTGTCAAAAGTTACATTTTATTTTAATGGTTATCTGTGACTAATGAATAAAGTTGCGACTCTTTTTGGTTACATCTGTGTATATTTTCAATAGCTCTTCCTCTTGTTGTATGACAGTTACCAAGTCAGCGCCAAGAACTTTATCCAATTTAGACAGCTTACAAAAAGCTTCTCCTTCTCTTGTACCAGCTCTTGCACTAACTGACCAATGGTCAATGGTCATAACCGATGTGCAAAGGTAGACAATTTTTAATTAAAAAGGCAAACGAAACAAAACGTGCGTCAATTTTTAAGAACTTTGTGTAAAAACAAGCAAACCTCTAAGCCTCTGCTCAAGCATGGCAACGGCAAACATCGAGAGGATTGGCAGAACGTCATTGGGCAAAAAGCGGAATGAAGCAGAGCGGCAATTAACATGTTCATGTCACAAAAGTTTCTCATACATTCCAAAGCAGACAACAAAACAGTAGTAATAGAAAAGGGAGGACCGGGAGCAGGCACAGGATCAACCCTTTTCACTGCTAACAACATACTTAACAAGGAACAGAGATTGTGGAAGGATTTGGTTGGTAAAAGTAAGGAGATAAAGATGGGAGGTTTGTGAGCCATCAAAAGGAGGGAGAAATGGAGCAAATTTACGGAATTTATAGCTGTTAACTGGCAAATATTTGCCATGCTTCTTCTTTCTCGTTGCTCGATTTCTGTGTGTGTATATGTGTATGTGTGTGCCTTTCTGCGTAATTAGTTTGATTAACTTATTATCATTGTATAGCTGCAATTTGAAGATACATTCTTATCCCACAAGTGGCTCTGACATGGCCTTTGCCTATTTGTTATGTTGTATTGCAGATTTTCTACTTACTGGCTTTTAATTTTACAATTTTTATTTACTTCGCAAAAAAAATTCATTGCTTAAACATTGTAATTTAACGTGTATTCATTTTTACTCAAAAAAAAAAAAAAAAAAAATTTTAAAATCTTATTATACTAACAGTGCGGCGATTTGTTTTTTAATTCTTTTTCAAGTCCTTACGAATGTGTATAAAAAACGTATGCCGCCTGAGAAATTGTTAATAAATAACAAACAAATTGGTTGCTCGTCACGCGTCAGTTTATGTATTATCAGCTACTTAAATCTAATCCGAATCTTTATCGGAATAACTGGTGACTGTTGGCTCATCTTATGATACACTTAATTGTTCCGCCAAGAGGGTTGACAATCACAAGCAAATTTAAAATAAAAAAAACTGTGAACAACAACAACAAAAAAAAAACGATAATAGCAGAAAAAGAAATATATATTGGATTGAGAGTTGAATTTTATTAGAAGACAAACACGTGTTCACAGCTAAACAAGCTCTTCCACTGCTACGGTCTTTGGGCAAAAACAAATTAAGTCACCCTTTTTATTACGCTATTTAATTTCCAACGTTATGTTGTCAAGCATCGTTGACAAATAGTCAAACCCATCCTCCAACCCCTCCCTCTTTGTTGTTTACTGCAATGTTTGATCTGTAATTTGTGCCACTTGATGAGGATGAAGAAGAATAGTTAAGCCTACGCACCCCTCAACCGTCTCTAAATCGTTAGGGTGGTTTATTTATGTCCTCATACAAGTTGCAATTTAGCGGCAACCGTGGACAAGTCTGAGGATATGCGGAAAATGTGATTATGCAGGTGCAGCTTGAAGTCGGATCTGAAGTTAGGGGATGCTCGAATTCTATGTACATCATTTGACTGTTGATTTATGAGGTGAAAATGAAAACCAAGTTAATAAATGATTATACGTTTAAATTCTCGGTTTTGTTGTACTGTGAAACCTAAAGTTAAATAAACATTTTGTTTATCTGTTCCTTTTATTCTGTTACAAATATAAAAAGGATTTAATATAAGTGTTCTGATATAGCAGTATTTTATCAAATCTCAATGCCTTTTTTAATGAGCTTCAGTAAGTGGGCGTTGCTGCCATCTACTAAATCTACATCTTCATATATACATACCATCTTCAATGTTTAGCCAAATCAGCTTAAGAATGGATTACGACATTCCAAGAGTAAGTATTAGTATTTTTTGTAAAAGAAATATATTTTTAAGAGATTGTGCTAAAAATAATAGTCTGTTATAGTAGATATATATATTAGTTTTATAGGATAAAATATTTTTATAAAGTATTGATAAAGTATTTAATGGTTTTGCGCTTACTTGTTGCAATAAATTAAAATAGACATTAATTGCAACAATTTGGTTTTATCTTCGATTGTTAACTTTATCATACATATCCAATGCTAAAGATAAAGAAAAACAATTGTTTTTGTGATCATTAAGTAAATTATGAAAACTTTTTCTGATTTTTTGACCATCACGCTGGTCAATCCCAGTACTCTCTTAAATCAGCTAGGAGTTTATAATATTAAAATTTAAATTTAAATAAACAGTTTTTTCCAGAAAATCTATAGAATTCACTTACCAAAAGAAGAGCTTTTTTGGGATCGAAAAGCATATTTAAAAAACAAATTTATTGTATCCAAAATTAGCTAGTTTAAATAACGGAAAAAACATTGCCCAAAATTTTATAACGCTTTTCTTGAAGGTTTCCAAAAGCTCCAAGCTCGTATTAAAAATATTATTATTAGGTTCAATTTATTAACAAACAGTTTTATTTTTTTTTTTACAACAATTCAATCCATCGATTGGACTTTTTTTAGTAATTCATTTAAGACGAAAATGGTAACAGTATTTGAATAAACTTGTTATATATCAAATAATTGAATATAATTAATATTTTAATGTCGTAGATAAAATTAAACGGTAAATTAATGAATATTGTCGAAGACTGATTATACAACGGAAAACTTTCTAACCCTTCTAAGCAATATTAATCATTTTTAATTGTATCTTTATACATTCTGTCTACTCAAATTAACAGTAAATTAGTACTACTACATATAATATGGATTAATCAACTACTAGGTAATTAATTTGTTTAATAATTTGTTTTCTTTAATTTTCTATTCGTTTTTTTACACAATTCTAATCACTCACAAAATGTAAATAGAATAATAAACACATATCGTAAAATTACATATTATTAATATTAGTAATAGTAAATCAAAAGTTTAATCATCTTGTGGGGAAACGAAAATTGAAATTCGTTGAACCTATTGATTAATCGTTATTCATTTCGTGGGAGACGTAAGTATTAATAAACGTGGCAAGGACAACAAGAGGACATTTGCAATAAGGACAACCAGCAGGCAATTACATTCTGCGTGGCAGTTCGCCTCCATCCCCACAAACTTGCTCAACTACCTCCCCTTACCAGTTGGTTGTGGGCAGTAAAAAAGAACAAGTAAACCAAAGCGCAAAATAAGAGCAATAATATTTAATAAATACTGCCGCACATACACACACACATACACACACCGATGAGTACAATATTTATATGTTGGTGGTTGAATGCGAAAAACCATAAATAAATACAGGATGCGGACCGAGGGAGCAAGTGAGATAGGGTATGAATGTGAGAGACAGAGAGAGAGAGCGAAAGAGATAAGCGCGGCGCATAAAAAGATTAAAACGGCATCTCCTCTGTCTTTATATGTGTAGGTAGGCAGAGCTTTATATATGTACGTACATATACATATATAAATGTATAAGTGTGTGTGTGAGTGGGTAAGTGTGTATATCTGTGTGTGCCATGCATTTTTGGTTGAATACTTGGGAGAGGCGGTAGGGCAGCTAACTTACTTTTACCCCCAACTCCGTGCATTTCTCCTGCCATCATCATTCTTCCTGGCATTTCGGTGAAAAAGAATGCTTTTGATCTTCACAAGCGAATGATTTTTAATATGACTTTTTGTTGTACTACACACACACACACACACACATATATATATTCATTTATATATGTATATATAAAAGTAGTCGGATACTATACAAAGAGAGTGTGTGAGGAAAAGTGGGTGAGCGAGCAAAGCTTCAGAATATGTTTTTATTGTCGTTCCCTCACAAAAAGGAAAAAGTAAAATGAAGCCTAAGTTAATCAAAGTAAATATGAAGTAAAGTATTAATTAGCTTAATTAAAATGCACATGCATATGTATATGTAGATATATGCATACGCACTCATACAAACCCATAAATACAAATGTTTATGTATAGTCAGTTTGGCTAGCATTGCCCCTAAAATTAGGCAATACTCAATGCGGCAGTGGCTCAACCTCGACCCAGCTCAGCTCATTTGCCATGAAGGTGGAGATACTGTGCGAAGGCCAGATTGGCGCGGGGTTAGCGCCACGCATAATGATGGTAATTTGTTGGTTTCGGGCAAAAGAGCAAATGGCATCCTTGGAATTTCAATTAATTTCCATAATTTCCAACGCTTTATGAGCCAGCGAAAGCGTAGCGAAACGTTAACAGCATCAGACCATAGCCGAGGTGGATGCGGATGTTAGACAACCAGAGTTGTAGCATTTCATCGAGAGGGATGTTTTTGTCTTGCTTTGCTAGAAAGGAAGCTAAAGATGTCACACTAAACCCACTTTCTATAAAAATGGTAAAAAAATAAGTCAAAACTAGTTTTTTTGTTCCTCTTCTAGTTGGTTTGTATTAGAGTACAATTTAAAAGTTTGGGCTTATGTCGAGCTATAGTATATTTTGTTTGAATAATTAAGTCGAATCAAATTTTCGAAAAATTATAACTTTCGAGTCTCATTGCCTGAACCTTGAACCCTTCATCGTTTATTAGTAGTTCAAATTATTTTAAATTAACGAATAAATAACATATTTTGAGTTCTTGCAATTTGCTTTTTGGTAGCTCAGAGATTTTCTCAAAGAGTTCATTCTTAAAGGCAAAGAAGGGTAAACAATTGACATTGTTTGTTAATTAAAATTGTTAATATTTTTTTAGCATAATAATAGCAATAAGTCGTAAAATGAAATATATATTAAAATAAGCAAAATTTAAATATTAAATGTTATTTATGTATTTTGGTTTTTGACTGCTGCTCTTATACCAATTATTTGTTCCACTCATAATCATCTGCAAATAAGCAAAACGCAGAAAATTTTTAATTAAAATCTAACCACGCCCACCAGCGACTAAGCGTTTTGTGCAATATGCACCAATTATAAAAGCTGCAAATAAATTTCTAATTAAAACAATACAAGAGTTTAGGTTAGCCAACACACACACACACACACAGATCCAAAAACAAAAGTCAGTTTCTGGAAATCATCAACAAATTTTTGGCTAATTTTCAGGAAAATTAATTTGAAATATTTCAAGTGGTGGCCGTCAGGAAAACTCATTTCGTGAATTTGAGTTAGATTGAATTGGATTGGATTGGCCAAAAAGGATGGCCAAAAGGATTTAATTAAAAACGCGAAATGGCGTGCAACCATTTTACCTGCTCTTGTTGGTTTTGTCCAACCAATTGAAAAATGTTGCCTAAATTTTTCCCCTCATTATAAGTTTTTGGATTTTGATTTGAATTTGCAATTCGTAATTAATTTTTCGTTCATTTTGTTTCTTTTTTTTTTTTTTTTTTTGATTTTGTTTTGTTTTCCGGCAAAGCTATAAAAAACCTAAAACAAATTAAATTTTTGTAGGGCCTATAAAAGGCATTCTATGGCCGAAAATACATCAAAAAGGAATACAAAGTACAATAAAAACAAAAGAATGACGATATCAAAATGTGAGATATAAAAAAAAAATCCACATTATAAACAACATTATTAAAAACATGCCGCAAATGTTTTTTCTGCTCTCAAATTTTTGAGTCCATTTTGTGTAGGACAAAGGGCTAAGAGAGGAGAAATGAGGATGGGTAAAAACGGGGGACTTAAACCTCATCATGATGTTCCGTTAGCAAATGAATGTTGCCATCCCGCTTACACTTTTTATGTGGGTAAACGCCAGAGGATAGAAGAAGGAAGGCAGGCTAATACAATTAAGCCATGTCAAGAAAGAGCAAGAGTGATAGAGACAAAGAATGAGAGAAGGAGAGAGAAAAATCCAATGTATGTATGCGAGGGAGTATGGTTGGTTGTTGTATGTGTATGCGTTTATGTAGGTATGGGGTCTGTGGCATGCAACAACACCAGGCAACATCCAGCTCCATAATAATAAAAATATTTTCATTAAATGAGGAAGAATAACTGGCAAACTCTGATAGAAGCAAGTAGAGTGGATGATACGGAGCGGTTCTCTAATAATAGGGCATCATTGGTAACTTCAAATTTTGCTAATTCACTAAAACTGTAAGTGTCAGTGTAGAATTATAAAGCTTAAGTCTTTAGCTAAGAACAAAATCTGATCTTTAAAAGATGTCAAAAAAACTTTTACGCAAAATTTAGTGGCGGAAAACATGGCGATGGCATAAACTGTAGAATTATTAAAAGTTTTATAACGGATAAGTCATTAACTAGGTTAACCTTTTGAAAAACTTGGATAAACGTACAAAAAATTCGGATAAACCTAAGAAGAATTGTCCGTTTTATATTTTATGTCGATCCCAAATAAGTAGGCAACATTTTGTTTCCCCTCTTTTATTTGCCTAATGAAACCCTCATTGCAGCCCTGAATTTACAGCTAATTTCATTTTGTATTTTTCGCTTTTCTTTTTGTTGGTTGCTATCTAATGGCCAGGTTTCCTTCCTTACTCCATTTCTTGGCCCTTTCCAGCGTTGTTTGCCACAAGCTCAGACACTTTTAACGTAATAATTCATAATGAAAAAAGTTTGTGTTGTATTTTTATTTAAAAATAAATAAATCTCATGGTTATGGCAACAAGGTGGACAGTACAAGAGTAAATCCGGAGAAAAACGGGAGACGGGTAGGAGGCAGCATCATCATCATTATGAAAAGGAGGCAGGGGGCAAAACATCCGCCAACGCGACGAAGTTTATCAAAAGCAACAATGGCGATGGCGGCAGAAGAGGGATCCCGAACTTCTTCTTCATCCCCTCTTAGTACCACCCTCTCTATACAGAAACATGCGCAGAAGCCATCACCCACACAAACAAACACTCTCAAATGTATGTAATCTGTTGAAATTTTTTACCCCTTAACTTTTCTGTTCTTGTTGTTGTTGCTGTTGTCATGTAAAAAATATGAAAATTGTGGTAAATAAACAAAAAATGGTAGATAAAATATATAAACCATTTACGTACATACATATGCATACGTTTCCTATATAGATGTGTATATAAACCAATTTAAGCTCTGTTTTTGACTTTTAGTTGCTCTCTTACATTTTACTGTTATGACTCTCTCTCTTTCTCTCTCTCATTCACATTCTGCTCTGATTCACTCTCTTCAACCGCCATTTGCCAAGTGGGCCCGGACCATCCTCATCATCCTCATTTCATTCTTGTGGGTACATTAGCACTAATGATGATTGAAACGACAAACGTGACGCCCAAAGCTTGCTAAAAAGCTTCTCTTTGCCCATTTATCCACCTTGCTCTATCTCCATGACTAGATTTGTTGGCTTCCAGCTGTAAATTCCTGACTTTGATTTAAAATTTGTGTCTCTCTTTCTAGCGTTAGCCCATTTGGATTTGGTTTTTGTTTTACTCTCTTTTTAGTCTCTTTTTCTTCTCCATTTTTTTCTTCTGTGTTGTGCATTGATTTACTTTGATGATAGCCACTAATTGAGGGGTAGGGTGGGAAAGTAAATGGTAATAGATGTAGGGCCAGAGGAGCTGGATAGATAAGGGGGTGGTCTTTGGCTTCTGGTAATGATGGTTGGCATTTCGTGTAGTTTATCAGACCCGTTGACGATGACTTCTTTAAGTTCTCGTTTTACAGAGACTGTGAATTGGTTTTAAAGAGTAAGCGAAACGAATTATTAATAAGATATATTACTAAATGCAACTTTAAAAGAATTACTGCATTTATTGTTTTCTTTTAATAGAATCAATGTTTCGAACATCCCTTACCATAGATTTGTTAAAGGACA
The DNA here is from genome assembly GCA_018903615.1 of Drosophila neocordata. Taxonomy (NCBI): domain Eukaryota; kingdom Metazoa; phylum Arthropoda; class Insecta; order Diptera; family Drosophilidae; genus Drosophila; species Drosophila neocordata. The sequence continues at coordinate 528,745 of JAEIGI010000002.1, forward strand.
CTTTTTATTTATTTTATTTACTAAAGTTTAAGAGAAAAATTTCATAATTATTGAGATTATATGTAACAGCTAGTAAGTATTTTCTTTCATTAGTGATGATTGCTTATGTTAGAATCAAAGATATTTTGGTTATCCTCGCACTTAACAGCAACTTGTTGCACTTTCGCCTAACGCATTTTAGTTGAAAGTTATATGGCCTTGCCCCTAATAAACCTCATTTACTACATTATAGATTACCACAGGAAAATGTCAACAAATCATTTACATTTACATACATCCTATACCTACATATATGTACATATGTATGTACATACATAAGTAATGTGTAAGTATATCAGTCTCAGTAAGCACTTGCATATCCGACATTGTGTGGCTAACAACATGAGATACTTCATGCACCTGATAGTGACCAACAGCAACAACAACAAACACATTTAACATCAAGAGCAATAGAAGCAACAACTGTGACAAAGTCAACGTCTCAATTAGACTATCATAGTTTCCAATGGAAGATGGAAAGAGATAGAGAAATGGTCGAGTGAAAGACAGAGGTAGAGGTAGACAGTGCAATTAAGTACTGTAAATATATATATGTATGTAGATACATTTATGCATATGTATGTATAAATACACTCACTTTCCTTAGATGCGTGTGTAATAAATACGTTTGTGTATATAAATTGCAAACTATCCTGATGGGCTATAAGGTATAAAATTAACTATTTGAAAAAAGCAACTAACTGTAGGTTAAATTTTAATATATTTTCTACATATATAAATTAAGACATACAATCAATCAGGAATCCGACTATAAAAAGAATAGAATATTGTTGAAAACATTATAAAACTAATTAACGAATCTAAGAAACAATCTTTTCATTGGTTTGAAATACAACCACTAATTGTAATAATATATATATATATATATATATATAATATATGTAGTCTAATAGTCCCGATTATAAATTTGAAACTTATTATTTGCTTAACCGTAAATTGTTCATTCCGCCATATTGTCTTTTAATAATTTATTTTTTTGGCACCGCCCACTTTGTTCAATTATCTATTTATATCATAATTTCAATAACTTTTCATACACTCATCTCGTGGGTGAACGTGGGTGGAGTGAATTTAAGGCAAACGGGAAGGGTGGACTTTGATTGGGTGGCGATGGGTGGTTAGCCTGCGTTTCAGATAGCTGTTGTTGATTCCCTTTTATGTAACTGCCTCTGTCTGGTGGTTGCTAACCATGATAACGACGCTGACAGTGGACGATGATGATGATTTTGTTGCCTCTGCTTTAGCATGACTGTAATCCGGAAAAAAGAGACCCAGCATTCATTCTTATATGAGAAAAATCACAACGCCAACTCACAAACACAAACATAAAACCATTTCACGAATACACAGACAGTAAGCAGCGCTGCCAAAGTCAGCGTCAACGTTAACGTCTACTCTGATGTTGGCTAATATTGTAAAAATTTTACGGCCACCAACTTTTGAATTCAGTTGAGTTTGCAACACGTTTGCGTACGGTTCTTTGCGCCAAAATCGAAAACATTGTAAATTCCTATACACGAGGAAATTGCGCGGAGTTGTAGACTATAAAAGCTACATTACATTACATTGCATGCCATGTAAAATATTCTAAATCAGTTTTTAATGCCGTCGGCAAAGCACTTGGCATAAAATAAACTTTTATATATGTGAAGTGAATAATGTGACATTGTTTAAATAATAATAAAATTTCAACTAAAAATTGGCATTTCTTAATATTGGGATTACGCGTTAAGTTTCAAAAAGGAAATACTATCAAAAATACAATGATGCCATTTGTTTAATTCAAAAGGTTTGTTGAATGTTACATTGGAACTATAGTATTTATATTGTTAAGAAATATACGTTTCCGATCCAATAAAGCCTATACATTCTTGTTATTTGAATATAATAAAATTTCTTGCTAGATTATAAAATTACAATGGTTCCAATTGGTTCTGTTTGTAGATTTTAGCTTATTTGATATAACGGCAATATTTGAGGCTGTGGACTTTGTTTACAAAATAATACTAAAATATATTCAAATATCTAAAAAGTAACGATTAGTAAGTTTTATAATGACAAAACTACGATTTGCTTTCCAAAAATGTAAGATGATTTTAGCTTTTGGAATTACATAGGATTAAGGTAAATATGGATAAAATAGATAAAAATGTAATATATTTAAATTTTAAAACAAACTATACAAAATTGATAAGTTTTTATTTAATCTATTGTTGAGCTAAAAGCAGATAGTCAATTAACAATTTTTGATTTAAGCCAGAATTCGCGAACTGTATTTTATTAGAGGTTGATGGAGTTCAAACATTTATATTGGTAAATCATCATAATTTCCTTGTAGTTGAGTATCGTTTTGAGAATGTAGTTACCGTCGGGTAGTCGTCCTGATTTTAAAGGAAGAATGTTTTTCTATCATATGAAAGCCGGAGTCATGGGATCTTGGCTGTTGATCTTAAGGATGTTTGTGAATATAACCAATATATTGCAAATAATAAATGATTTGCTTTAGTTTCGCAATATTTGGATAACAAATTAAAAGTCTTGTTAATTAGGATTTTGTTTGGAAATGTGCTAAAGTATGCATATGGATCTTATACTAGTTATATATAAAGAGTTGACTAAATCTGATAATTCATTATAACAGTTCCACGCAAAGTTTTTGTTTACCAACATAAATCTCATGATTTCGTAAATTTCTTGAAATCTAAATTCTGGTCTGGAAAAATAACCATACTACTTTGATGCTTATTCCTTCATTGATAAAACCACCAGTAGGACCACCTATCTTATTTATTTTATTAGAAAGCTTATTTCTTGTGTTTTAAACTGAACGATAGTTTTTTTTTCAACTTTCCAAAGGGAAATCAGATTAAATAACTAATTTGCGACATTGACTTGTTAGCAATAAAATAAAAAGGTTTGCAATATCCGACAATATGTGGTCAACAAGAAGGGATTGTTTGTATACCTGGCTAAAAGCAGCAGTAGCAACAACAACGAACAACAGCAACAGAAGCAACAACTGTGACAAAGTCAACGTCTCAATTAGGCTATCATGTTTGCCAATGTCCAACAGACAGAGAAAGAGATATGTGGTATATAAAGAGAGCTTTAGAGAAAGAGTGAGAAAGATGGAGAGAGTGCAATTAACTAAATGAATGCACTCGGTGAGATTCGCACTAACTAAATGAATGAATGTGTATCGGTGGCGGATTAAGATTAGAGGGGATCACGGGAAAATAAACACCGATTAGGCATATCCAATATTAATAACAATCAATATTCTATAAAACGTTTGTTTTTCAATCCATTTACTCTGCATGAAATCCTTTAAATATACTGGATTTTTCTATAAGCTTTTACATAAATCCTTAAAATAGTGTTTAAGAGGTATTAAAGAAATAATATTAAAAATCGGATGAAAGAAAGGCAAGAAATAACTTTTAAGACCTTATCATTTGTTGGTCACTAACTTAATTCTTAAGTAATTTTTTAAGTGTTAAGTAAATATATGATGTAAATATATATTCTAAGTAAGCTTGTTTCCTTCCTTTGCATTTTGGAAAACTTAGTAAACCCGTCCTGGGTTTGTCTGTCTGCTCATGCACTTCTTGGTTCATGGTTTAGCGATTACATCTGATACCGAATACGGATTGGATTTCACTTAATTGTAGACAATGGACAATATGCATTAACCAAGTCATTGACATGTCTCTAACTCTCTTTTGTTTTCTTTTGTCTCTCCTTTTATATACCTTATTTGTAGAGAGAAGCAAAGACGGCACACACAGAATTAAGCTTCTTTTTTAGTTTGGACAGCAGAGTGGCAAATACTAAGCATGTTGCAGAATCCTTCCAAATATCACGCAAATCCTTTGTCACACTTTCTGGCATTGCATAACACACAGGCTCAAGCAGCGGCAGCGGCTGCAGCAGCAGCAGCCGCAGCAACAACAAGCCATCATGGTGGCGGTCAACCGCTTCATGCATTACCCACAGCTGCTTTGGCTGCTGCTTTGACAGCAGGTCAGAGTCAGAGTTCATACCAAATGGAGCAGCAGCATCATCATCATCATCATCATCACCCACATCCACATAATCAGCAGCAGCAGCATTTGACTCACCCACCGACAACGACGTCTACGACACACCCACCACCACCCGCTCCAACAGCTATAGCCCATGGCCAGGGCCAGGCGCAGTCGCATGCGCAGCTCTTTGAGGCAGCAGCAGCGCATTCCTCCCTGGATGTGGGCAAGTCCTTTACAATAGCCGCCATTTTGGGTTTACAAAACAGCCAGCGGAAGGACTATAATAATGCCATTAATTTGTCCCTCAATGGCCACAGTCGCAATGGTGGCGATGTGGAGGACACCATCAACAACAACAACAGTCAGAGTGTAAATAACTTTAATTGTGATAGCAGCAGTCAACCACGCTACCATCCACCCCATTCACAGGGATTCTCCACGGCCTCTGTATCGGTAGGCCCCTCCGCCTTGCAGAGCCTCCAGCAATTGCATCAACATCATGCCCAGCAACAGGCTACACTCAATTTTCAACGAGAGAAACTTAAATCGGGTAAGTAGAACTATTTTTACCAATTTGTACATTTAATTATAGGAAACCTTCTGGGGAGATCCTTTGTCCATCATTAAAGATATTAGATTATTAACTTAATTTTTAATTGTTTTAAACTAAAAACTTTTTAAGAACTCCCTCTTAATTATGAATTCTAAAACTTCAATTAATTTTGTAGGGCCTCAAGTAGGATTGATAGTTCAAATTAAGAATCAAATAGTTTTAGTGAATTATCACTATTAACTATTAAGTTTCAATTTTACTTATATTTTTTATTGATGTAACTTTTATTCCTTTAAAGATTCGCACAAAAAAAGTTCACTGAAGAACAAACGTGTACGCACAATTTTTACACCAGAGCAATTGGAATGCCTAGAGGCGGAGTTTGAAAGACAACAGTATATGGTCGGGCCGGAACGCCTCTATCTTGCCCACACTTTAAAATTGACGGAGGCCCAGGTGAAAGTATGGTTCCAGAATCGACGCATTAAGTGGCGTAAACATCATCTGGAATTAACACAGCAACGTTTGGCTCTGATTAGGCAAACTCAACTACCAGGTGCAGCAGGTGCTACTGCTGGAGTAGCTTCAGCTACTACAACAAACTCTGCAGCTTCAACAGATTTAACTGCCGGTTCTCCCAGTGGTGGAGAGGAGGACAATGAGGATAATGATAGCAAGCAATCGTTTTCCTTGCCCCTGGGCCCACTTAGTCGTGGTCCGCCTGCTTCACCCACCGAATCCGATTTATCAATATGCAATGACTCACTGGATGAAGGAGATAGTCTCATGGATGGTGGCAGTGAATAGGGTTAAACTTTGTGGACAAATTTCTGTAAATATAGCCAAATAAAAGATATGTTTAATGTAACAAAGTTGCAAATTCTTTAATGAAACGCAATGGGATGAGATGTGTTTAAAAATTTAAAAAATAATACATTTTTATTTTATCACATATATTTAATATTAATTAGACTTAGTGTAACGCAGATCTTACACTCCGGTCATGGCATGACAGGTGCACCACCTGACCATTGGGATAGCGTACAAATGCCGATTGGCTGGAAAAACGCTTCTTACACTCAGGACATACACTAAATTCGTTTAGCTCAAACACGATTTGCTTCTGCTTCATCAATTCGGACTGCAAACGTTTAGATTCTGCCTCCAGAAGACCAATCATCATTTGCCTTTGATGTTTATCCGCCAATTGGGTCCGTATGCTTTTTTCCAAATAGTTTTGTAGCTCGTTGAGAGACATATCATCGGGTAGGTACTAAAAACATTAAAGGTTATGATTTAAATAAGAATACCTAATTTTTATCACAAAGAAAAATTACTTGGAATATCTCCGATGGATCAATTTTAACCGCAAATGCATTAAGCAAATCCAAAGCTACTTGACGATTGGGTTTAACAAAATCTGGATGTAGAGGTATGCCATCGTAGGGCGGCTGCGGCAGAGGATTTAACACGGTTTTTAACAAGATGTGAAAAATGGTTTTATCATTCCCATAATTGGCTTCTGCATAGGATTTTGCTTTAGGGACATTACCCAAGGCTTGTATATAAATTGCCAAAACTTTTTCATGCTTCTTGAGGCGGCCCAATATGAGAGCACGTTCTTCCAACAGCTCAGTAGTGGGAAAATCCTCCAAGACACGATCTGGACTATAATTGTCAGTATCCGCAAGCATCTTATATAGCTTTGCACGTAATGGTTTTAGATCAACTGGCTCTTCACTGAAAGCGGCAAAATAAAAAGAGTTAAATAAACGAATTAAATATTAAATTCATCGTATTAGTTTACCCTTTTTCCTGCTGGGCGACAAGCATACGCTGCACTTGTTCTCGATATTGCTTGATCAAAACATTATGTCGGAGCGTATTTGTGTCTCCCCATACATTTATTACATGCTCCAGATAAGGTATGACCAAGGACTTATGTTTACTAACCAAAAAATCAAGGACTTTGGCCCGAGGAAGAGATTCCACTTCGATAAGCTCAATTGTAAATATGGTAAGACCTTCTTCGGGTGCTTCTTGCAATACCCAATCTGCAAATTCGAATATAAGCGGCAAATGATCTCCACCCAGTTGTTGAAGATATCTAATGGTTCTCTCTCTTCCCTGAAGGACCGAACCATCTTTTCCCGCCTGCTCTTGGAGCAATTTCAGGGCATCTTTGTGTTTGCCTTTCATTTGATATAAGATAATTAACTCCGATATTTTGTTATGCCTTTTCAGAGTCTTTTCCGACTCCTCTAAATGACATTGATTAAGACGCAGCAATGGCGCAACCAGAGAATCATTGGTTTGCAGATAACACTTAAGCAAAGTAGTGTCTATGATTTCCAGTAATGATTTTGATGAGCTCTTGGTGTCACGTAATTTGACCACTTCCCGTTGACGGGCTTGGGCTAAAAATTCAATGAGTGCCAGATAGGCATTTTCCAGATCACGATCTTCCAGCTGGGGTACAGTAGACGGAGGCACAACATCTATGGCTGAAGCAGACGTCAGCTCGGGCACTAAATTAGGAAACAGTCGTATTACATCATAGGGATCAATAGAAGCTTTTTCAAACTCTTTCATAGCCGATGAGAATTCCTTGTTGGTGAATAGTTCTTTGGCATAAATCATGTGGATTTGCCGTATGGTTTGAGCCTTATCCTCGGGCAGCTCCTCTGAGATTTCCTTTAAAGAAACATTGGTAAAAATTAAACGGACAAATATAAATATTTTAAAATCAAAACTCACGGTTAACTCTATGGCTAGTTGGTATTTCTTTTGATGCAGCAACTGTTGCCGTTGGGTAGGTATGTCTACCAAGCGTATACACCAAAGTTCGGAAGTGGCAGCTGCAAATATTGTTCCCCTTTTTGAACGTACCAGAAATTTTGTTTTTTGTAATTCGGGAATAGACTGGACCAGAGTATCCTTGCCTACCAAACTGCGAACTTCCACGGCACTTTGTGTGCGCCCCACAGCGTACGGTTCATCCCAAACTATCGGTTTAAATTATAGTTATTATTTTTAAAGATTATCCACTTTTTTCAACTTACCCAACTCTAAGAGAGCTTGTGACCATGGCAATGGAGGCAATGTATTTTTCTGGTCAATGCTTACAACTTCGGTAGAACTATCTTTTGTTATATATTTGCTGGGATCGACCAAAATCAGATAGTCATCTTTGGATACGCCTAAGAGATCCTTGCGTATAAGACAAATACATGGTTCCCTGCTGGTTGTCGATGATGTTGGAAACAGATCATGCTTTTTGGGAGGAATAGTGCTTATCTGTAAAGAAAAATTGTAACTAACGGAAATTGGTTTCTATGGAGTTTCAAGCAGTTTCTCACATTATAGACCACATATTCATCCTTGCAGCCCACACAAACAGCTTGTCCTACCCAGCACAGGGAACGAGGAATATCCGTAAGCTCAATGGACAATTCCAATGAAGCCAGTTTATCCTTTTTCCAGAAGAAAAACACCAATCGTCGTCTAATGGCGCAGCACAGACGTATAAAAGTCGCCACCTCTCCAGTTGTTGACTTTTGTGAATCCACATCCAAAGTAAAGAGGGATACGCCCTTTGTAACCTGCGAGACGTGAGCCAACACAAAACTGCTTTCCATTCGGCTCAGGTCGCATACATGGATCATTTGGTCGGTTAGCACAAAAAGCAACTTCTCCGCCTCTATCACCTCCATTTGAGTGATGGGTTTGCGGCTGAAATTTTTGTTAAACATACGCATATCCACTCCGGTCTTCTCATCGACAGAGTACATAATAATCTGACCACTTCTTGTTCCAAGAATAACATTATTGTCAAATGCAGCCAAAGATTCAATTTGAACCACCTGTTTCAGGATGGAATGCACTTGATAAGCTTGATGCATTTTAATGTTTACTCATGTAAAGTCAGCTGTTTTCAAAATGGTAAGAAAAACATAGAAAAAATCGATGATTCTCCACGATAGTATTAAGTGGGCAGTATGGCCGTATTTTAACAAAATGCCCAATTGTTTAATGTAAGTCCATCTTGGTTTTTTTTGTTTTTTGTATTGTTTGCGGTTAGCCTGATCAATGAGTTTCCGATCGCCGAATGGTATTTATTTGTTGTTCGTTGTGTCAGAATTGAGACGTCATCGATAGTTCACATCGATATTCCACACGGCAGTGCTGCCAGATTCAGCGAAAACGCTAAAACGGCCACACTACGCTCTTTTAGCGAGGCAGAGGCAAAACTGTCACATTTACATCTCAAATCTGGCAAAATTCGTAAGTTTGTAATAAAATTCAGGGTTAAAATATGTTGTGACATACTAAAATCGTTAGCAAAGTTTGTGTTTAACAACACTCATTCAGTATCATCTTTAGTGTCGCAGATAACCTGGCAGTAACACTCCCAGACAAACGCAAATACACGACACCAACAGAGAAGCAGCAGAGAAAGCAGCAGCAACATGCCCAAGAATAAAGGAAAAGGTGGTAAAAATCGTCGTCGTGGTAAGAACGAGAACGAATTCGAGAAACGTGAACTGATCTTCAAGGAGGATCAGCAGGAATATGCACAGGTGACCAAAATGCTGGGCAATGGTCGCTTGGAGGCAATGTGCTTTGATGGCGTCAAACGTCTGTGTCACATTCGGGGGAAACTTCGCAAGAAGGTGAGTGCACCACAATATCAAGAGAGTAACTAGCCTTACTCTCTTAATTTCGTTTTGTTTTGTATGCGCTCTCTTAAAAAATATTTGCGCGTTGGCATTGATTATTTATACTATTGCAATATTACAAATTGTTGTTGCACTTTGTGTTTGTGAATTATTATTATTTTGCATTTAAGAGAGAAAGTAAGGAAAAATACTTTAAAAAATATGTTCATGTACACAACATGACGAATTGCTTGTTTCCCTTGGGCATCTTCTGTCCAGGGTCTTTGTTCGAGTACTTAGTTCAAATGTAGGTACAGAAACTGTTTTGTTTTGATGTTTTGGCCTTGGTCACTGATCGTCCGAAAAATTTCAATCTAACGAAGGTCAGGGTTTTTGTAATGCTTGTAGTTGCATTTCTACCTGCTCACCAATGAAATTCGCAATTACTGCTTCTTAGAAATTTGGTAGAGAAATTTTAAACAGAATTGTGTAAAGCAAAAAATGGTTTAGAGAAGATCATTTTATACCAAATACTTTATTTGATTAGTTATTGTATTATCGTTTAAAAACTAGTCCAAATTGATTATATACGAAATTCCTTTGATACTATTGAACTGATTAAACTATATATTTTAATCTCTATTAAAATAAAACCCACTACGTTAATACTTGGCATTTCCGTTTTTGATTCTTTGAATTCTTCCCGAGCGTATATACATACATAAATATGTCAGTCAAAATTTGAGGGTACTTCACTCTGCCACCGCTTCAAGAACTAAGAAGGCGTCATAAATTAATAGGAACCAAATTAACAAAGACGTCAAATGTACATACTAATATAGTACATAATGATATGAGATTTTTCACTACGTCATTAAAAATCACGTATAATTTATGAGAACTATCTTTCTTCCTCCTCAAGTCAATCAGTATCGAAATCAAAACATTGTAGACTTGAGATTCAGGGCGTAATAAAAACAGAAATGTTCAAGACTAATTGAACGAAGACATTAAAAAGCAAAACAAAAAATTGAACTTTCCAGTCAGAGATGCAAGTCCGAGTTTAATTTACGAAAATCAATAACAGAAAACATTCCAAATATTTGCAAATCATCAGAGAGTTGCAATTTCTTTGTCTGTTCTTCAAGAAGGGGTAACATACATATGTATCTGTTCATTCCTTTCCCTTGGGTTTCAGCACGTGCTCTAGCAATAGTGCAGACTAACTTGACTGAATTATAATCGCATAAAAAGAGGAGTTCATAAAATAATTATCTTATCTGGATTGTCTTGGACATTCAATATATATGTCTACATATGGACATAATTGCCATAAAAATTACGTCGCAATTTGGTAAAAAAAAAAATGCGTATTTCACTTCTTTAAAATTATTTTATGCAAAGTGTACATAACTAAAAGTCCAATCTACTTGTTAGGTAAGACCTATAGGGGGTGGTTTATAATTTATAATCAGTTATTTCATCATGAGTGGACGGCTTTTCGATTATTTTTATAATTTTTGATTTGGCATTTTTATTAAATTTTCTATAGATTTATGAGTTAGGGGAAGTTCAAACTATTTGAATAGATTTTAAAAATAATTTTAGGATAACCATTGGCCTTGTGTTTAGAAAAGTTCATAAATGTACATATAAAGTGGGATAGAAAATGTTAAAGGATTAGTCTTTAATTCTCTTGGATTAACAATTTCACCATATTTCGCTGTTTAAAGATTTTAATTCAGTTTAACGATATTTCTTTCAAGCAAATGAATCAATCACTTAACCTAATTATCAAAGAAAGAAGAAGACAAAATTATCAACAAAAATTCTGCTCTCCCTATGTTAGAGCCAAAGTCCAATCATGTCTAGACCATAATTCCATACAACAAAAGCACAATTAGCAAAGGAAAAGAACTTAAACCTTGTACTACATATGTGGGTACCAAAATTTCCGTCGTCTGTCAATCATAAAGCAGGCAGCTGATCACTGATTTGCACCCGTAAACCTTATGACTTGTTTAGTTAATCTAACTGGCTTAATCTTTAGCACAAGTATACATATAAAATAGAGAAGCAACCACGTATATATCCACACGCCCTCAAAATGAACGCTTACCTTTCTCCCACGCAAAAATATTATCATTATTATTATTTTTCGGGTAAGGGGTAATCTCCAGACAGAGAGACCATGACTAATTCACACGAAACGGCGCCAATTACATACGTGGATAAGGCAAACGGGCCCCCACACACACTGCCACCCGGCAACAGAGCACAGTGGGCATGTGAAGATAATGTTATTAATAAAAAATTAAAAATTTAAAAGGTATGATTTAGTAATTTAATAGAGGTAGGGTATGGACAGCTGAACTAGTTGGATATAGTCTATGTATCCTTAGCATATAGGTGCAATGCTTAAAAGATTTAAAAATCTAGATTCTAGAAAATAAACAGAAAAACTTAAGTATTCTGTATTTTTCTTTTTTACTTATAAATCGAAGACTCCTGTCTTTCCTTCTCTTTGTCCATAAAAACCATCATAGATACCATACCACCAAATGTGGGCCACTAAAATAGTAAATCTTACCCACTGTGCGGAGGTGAGCCTTATCTTGAAACTTGGCTAACTGCGCTAATTTCACCATTAAATGAATACTTAGGCGAATTTCTTAGATTTTTATAAGAAAAATATTTGCATTTTTATTTATAGAATATTTTTTTTTTTTCCTTAAATTCTAATTTGTACAATATTTATTTAACTAATGAGATTAACTAGGTTTTTTTTGTAGTTTTGTTTTAATTTATTTGTAATTTTTTATTTTTGGTTTTTTATTTCGATCAAGTTTTTGTTTTTTTTGATAACATTCGAGATTTGCAGCGAGTCCTCTTCTTTTCTCTCCTTTCTCCTCCTTGTAATGCCACTAGATGATTTGAGTGGCAGTTGAGATGATTTGATTGATCCAATCGGTAAATGCCGAAACTCGAACAAACACCGAAGGAGCATTCTTCTGTCCGCATGGCATTTTGCCCCACGAGACAATGCCAATGACAATGTTTGCCTGTTCGAATTGCTCCTCACAGCATTGTTGGATCAATGGGCCACCAGAATCGGCAGTGCAGATGCTAACACCACCGGTCAATGGCCCGGTACAAAGATTCGTTTCGTGCAGCTGCAAACCAGAGCGAGCTAAAATTTGTTCACACAGTGTCATATCCAAAATGGGCATATTTGCCTCCTGCAGCTTGTGTGGATAATTTGGAACGGCTGTCATTGAGACATTACCCCATCCATAAAGTGTGCCATAGCCATCCGGTAGAGCGTCCTGTTCAGGCAATGTGGCAGGCTGAACGTACTCATCGAAAACCAATGGTGTTTTGGTATAGATCAGAGCAATGTCATAAGGATTGACACCACCCAGATATAGTTCGTGGCGTACATAGTAGTCAATGTGTCGTAGCTGTATGTTAGATGCCTCTCCATGATGATCATGGATATCGTGACTGCCGGCCACAATAACAGAGTTCTCCACAGACTGGTGTGAGCTCAGACAATGGGCTGCTGTTAATATCCAGTGTTCATTAATTACAGTTCCAGCACAATAATGGACCAAACCCTGATCTGGTGTCATCATCTGTATACTAACCACATAGGGAGCACTGTGTGGTGTGGCCTCCCTTTTGGCTAGAAACTTTTTCGACCAATGTGTTTGTCTCGGCGAATCTAAAGTACTGATGCGATTCTCTAATAGTCCGTAGGCAGCTAAATTTAAGGCCATTGTGTTGTGACCTGATCCACCGCTGCATTTGCGCACCGATGGAAGCATGTTCGGACTGTTGGAGGCAGCTGAACTTAATACCACCATTATGCTGGCTATAGTCGTTAGTATGACGGAGTAAATACATCTGTATGAGAGTAACATAATGTCCTCGCTCTGGTTGCACGCGCCGCACGTATTTGTTGAGTAGTACGAAATGTTGACGGGACTTAGAACGGCGCGACTCGAATTTCTTGCGTTGAGTTCTTCAATTAGCTCTTGGCTTTTGCTTTGGTGTATTGATAACACTTCACTTTTCGCATTGGCATGGAATTCACTTTTAGCGGCTAGTTTTGCCGTTTTTACTTGTTTTTCTAAATGTTTCTTGCTTGAAGGTACTTTCAAATTTGCCAGATACTTGGCATTTACGAGCTGTATTTATAGGCTGCCTATGTGCCATTAGAGAGACTGATAAGAAAACTGAGAGCCAAACGCCTTTAGTCTTCAGCAATTGGCTAGGGTCTTATCTGAAAGTAAAGAGAGTGAGAGAGCCTTTTCTTATCAGTGACGATTCGTTTTTTTACCATAATTTATCAAATATCAACTAAAAAGAGCGCCAAGTCAACCTTAACTTTGATTTCTGAGGTTCAACATTTATCTGCTCTACAAAAGGGTAACTGAAAAAGAATTAACCATTTAAGGTATATCTTTTGTTCGAATAAAAAATTCGCATAAATTTAAATGACACATCGAATAAGAATGAATTCCATTTTATATTTGAGTAACCCTATTAACAATTGTCAAGTTATATGAGATAATTAAATTGATTAGCCATATAATTTTTTATAGCACTCGGATTTTGACTGATTATTAAATCCGCAGTTCCTGCAGATTGTAAAATTAATATATATTCATAAATTCAGTTTCAAAAAAATAAATTAGTAATAAAGTCATCAGGAAGAAAAGAAGACTAGTTGGCGTTCTAATTTTACACTGATTAGTCGTCTACTCGATCGATGAATCAATATATTTGGCATTTGCATTTTATAAGTACAAAAATAATAGACAAAAAATAATTTATTTTTAAAAGAGAACTCAAATGTGGAATGTGTAAACATTGCTAAAAGGTCGTTGAAATCTTATTATCACATTTTTTACATCTTTTTTTCCTGTAATTATTTCAATTTCAAATATCTGATGTCTATATATAGATCTTTTTCACAGGTGTTCGTAGGAATACCAAACCTGTGACGAGGCAACAAAGCTAATGAAACATATGAGACACCCTCTCCTCTCTGCCTTTTTGCTTTTTTGTCATAAAAGGGAGTGATAGAGCACGCAATCAGTGGAATTTAAGTTAACGACATCGAATATAGCGCTCTAGGTGGTTCCCAGGGAGTACGCTAAGTGGTTTCCCTTATCTATTGCCCACACTTCGCAAAAATTTACAATCGAAAGAGAGAAGTGATATAAAAAGTTTATTATCATATGGCTTGGGTAATAGGGGTAATTTTGATACGATTTAGTCACGGTGTGTGCCGATCTTCACATTGGTTTTTCTTACCTGATTTATCATGTCCCATCCCACCCCATAGATAAGACTAAAGACATGACCGCACGCCATCAATTTAGGAAAAGCTTTATGATTAATGCTTCAAAGTCCACAAGGCCCAAGTTTATACCCTTATGCTGAATATTTATTTCAAACGACGACGTAATACTTGAATTATTTAATGTATTTTTAAGCCGAAAAAATTGAATAGACTGTTATCATATTTGGTCAAGCATTATAAGAATACCATTATATATGTGGCTATATGTATGTGTCATATTTATCATGCAATATACGAATGGCATTTATATTGCAGGTTTGCATTAATAAGCATGGTAAATAAAACGGAAGTGGTCTACATTTAGTAGTAAAGGAAATGGAATTTATGAATGAATTTTGTTCAATTGAATCACTCGAATAGAAACGACAAGTGGTCAGCACTGTCAACCATTTATCCTAGGTCATTGACTTCCTGCACTTCGGTTGACTTATATTTAATTATAAGATGAGCCCTTTTTTATTTTTCTTCATGTTTGTGCTTGCCGCTTTCTTAAGATAAGTTTCGTTACGTCATTGCAATTGTTAGTGAACTTACTGTATATAGATTACAGATAACTTCTTGTGTATGAAAACTAAATCTCAAGTTGGCAATGTTGATTATATGTATGTATAAATGTCAGTTATTATTTTCTTACCACAATTTACTTTTTGGTTGCAGATAGTAAAGAGCGTGCGTAAATACATGTTTGAAATAAAATTCATTCAGTTAACATTTTCTTATCTCTATCAGGTGCCATTTTGGAGAACGACTTGATTTATATCACGTTTTCCTTTGCAATTTCTTAATAGCCAGAATTTTGCATTTCTTAAAGGGTTTTTTAACTTCAATCTTATGGAACACTTTTTAACTCTATGCTATGAGATGTAGCCTATGTATGTACATATAATCTCAGATATTTTATTTACACTTTTTTCTCTCCTTATTAATATAAAATATTACCCATAACTTTCTGTGAAAACAAATGGGCGATTTATTGCCATTTCATATAAAGAACAATTTACTCAACTTTATAGTTTTATATAGATATGTTATATTAGTCTATGTATATCATATCGAGACTTCACTTGTATTTATTTCAAGTACTAGCATACCTGATAATAATTCGGTCGAAAAAGCTATTTAACAACAATCAAAAGACCAAGTTAATCACGTGTCGTTTAGACACTTGGACGATTAAAAAGCTATTTACTAGCAAGTCACTCGTGACTTGGCTTTCCATCTTATGAAATAATGCCTCAAATGGAACATATCGGCGCTATGAAAGTTGTATGAATCTTCTGCTTCATTTTATTTTTTTTTGGCGAATATTCCACAGTCAAGGTTAAAGACAAAATAGAGTACGTAATGGCAATGGTTGCGCACGTTTGTGAAATACCCAGAACTGGGCCAACATATTGCGCCAATTTTTTGTTTAAAGATCAGTTATCTATTATCTTTTACAAGCTCGACAAATTGTTTGTCTTTTCCCAGGCAACCACTGAGTCATTGAAATAAAACGATATTATTTTAAACAATATTTATATTAAATAAATAAAAAACAATAATTTTTTTCTTTATTTGCAATTAGGTGTGGATTAATCAAGGTGACATTATATTGGTTGGATTGCGTGATTATCAGGACTCGAAGGCTGATGTTATATTGAAATATACACCGGATGAAGCTAGAAATTTGAAAACATACGGCGAATTTCCCGAATCTGTGCGCATTAACGAGACAGTCACATTCGTTGAAGATGGTTTCGATGAGGACATTGAATTTGGTGATGAAATTAGTTCAGAAGATGATGCCGATTCTGTGGATAATATCTGATTAACAAGAAATAAATTAAAAACAGCAACAACAGAAGGAGCAGCATTAGCAGCAAAACTAGCAGAGTCATCGTCAATATTAGGGAATTAAACGAATTGTAAAAAGCATTAAAGTGTAGAAGAACGCTAATATGTATATCCTCCAACCAAATTAAATAACCAATCAACCAACCAAGAAATCAATCATCCAATACCAACACCAATACCAATCCCAATCACGTTTATCAACTGGCGGCGCAGTGACAAAAATAAATTGTACATTTTAAGTAAATTCTCTTACTTTTGTTTTTGGTATAAAACTAAACATTTAAATAGGTTCAAAATTTAAATTGTTATTTTTATCGATTGCCGCTAAAATAGTACGATATATAAATGTATAATGTAAAACAAAATAGTAGAACTGTTGAAATATACAAGGCAGAAAACCGAAATATTGAATTAAAAGGAAAACCATTGGAACACAAAACGATATTAGTTATTTTTAACCAGGAACAAAGCATTGATTATAAAAACAAATGTAGGCTTAAGGTGTGAACGACATGGAAAAAGTTTTCAATTGTAGCTATATAGCAAGTAAGCAAACTCAACAAAACTATGAACAAAAGTCCATATATATTCACCCATTATGCCCCCAATCCCCCCATCAATTTCTTTGCTTGGCATTATGTTTTATATAAATTATTGTTGTTGTGTTAAATAGTTTCCTATATATTTTACTTTTGTTTTAGGTTTTGCATTCACATATTCAACATCCACAATAATTGTAATTTTGAAAAATTTCCAAAATAAATAGTTCATTTAACCGAATGCAAAGCAACAAACTAATCCCGCAGATTCTTGTTTCAATTTGAAATGTATTTATTTAAATGCATAAAAACTCCATAGTACACTTTGTTTCTAAAAATCTACAATTCTTCATGATGTGAGGGAAACTTTTTGAGTATGGCATGATATAGATTATAGAACGCATAAACGGAAACTGTAACTATAACCAACAGAGCTCCGCCAAAAGCGATGCTAAGGAAGTTACCATCGATAATACCCGCCCCTGCCGATCGATTTCGTTTTGTGCTAAAAATTTCTTCTGTTGAAATTTGCTGTTGGGCCGTTCGTTCGGCCATCAAACGCTTCATGGTGCTCAAACGTTCACGTAAAACTTCCACGGATTCGCCATCTAAATCGGAGGCCCCTAAATCGAAGGTACATACATATTCATTTAAATGGCTTTATTATTTATAAAGAGAGCTTATTGTTACCAGTAGGTTGGGCAGTGGAAGCGCTTGAATAAGTAGACATTATAAATGTTTTATTTTAAATATATGAATTGTCTAATTTTAATTTTGTTTGGCAGCTTTTTGGATTGAAATAATGAAATATTTTCTTTTGGGGTGTATAGCGGGCGCATGTGCATAACGGTCAAATAAAAAGCGTTGCCAGCTGAAGTGCTTAAAATATAGTGTTGGTAAAATGGAAAATACCGATAGTTCAGTGTTAAAATCTTACATCTCTAGTTTTGTTTGTCCATCTCTAAACACGTGAAACTTGCTTTGCTATAAGTGGTGCACATTTTAAAATTTAAATCTACATATTTCAATGTTATTATGGGCTTAACTAAACAATATTTGGCCTATCGATCCATTGACAGCTTTAATATAATTACCTCTGGCCGCTCTAATGCAAATTTTGCTGTTGTCGACCGCACTGAAGGACGTTTTGTGGCTAGTCCCGCCGCTGAGAATGTTGTAGTTTGGGACTTGCGGTAGGTTTTGTTGTAAGTTAGTTATAATATGAGTTTATGTACATTAATATGTATCTCTCCATTAGTTTGGGCGATCGTAAGTTGACCTTACGCCGGGAAAAACATGAAGTTACTGCCCTACGCGTCTCACCCGATCATCTTCACATTGCTGTTGGATATGCGGATGGAACTGTTCAAATTTTTGATATCACCTCAGAGACCTACTACGATGCCATCTGTTCTTTAGCGTTGCACAAAAATGCTGTCAGTATTTTACGGTATGACAATCAGGGAATGCGTTTGGTCAGTGGTGGCCTGGACACAGAACTGGTAGTCGTGGATGTCGTGGAGCAGGCGGGACGTCAGCGCTTAAGTGGTCATAATGCAGCCATAACCGATGCGCATTTCCTTCAACGTGTAAGCGAAGATTCAAATAATGTGGTGGTCAGTTGTTCGAAGGATACACAAATCAAGTTCTGGAATTTGGAAACGCAATTTTGCTTCAAAACTATAGTAGATAATCGGACGGAAGTGTGGGCCTTGGCATTTGTCAAAGATCTGATGGTGGCCGGAGCTGGAGAAAGTGGCATGAATGTATATCGTTTGAAAAAAAGGGAAGGCAAAGAAGGTGGTACTTTGGAATCGGCTGTTGAGGGCCTGTCAATAGACGAAGAGGATTCCATATCCCCAGTTAGTATATCTAATTGTGGGGTCATCCAGAGAGCTAGCAAAGGACGATGTGTTAACTTGGTAGCTGATCCCAACGAAAGAATATTAAGCTGTCATGGCACCAATGATCTCATCGAGAATTTTTATATATGTACTGAGGAGGAGGTGAAACAGCGACTGGCCAAACGTCTTAAAAAGGCGAAAAAGGCAGCAGCAACTGAAACGGATTTGTCCCAGGAGCTATCCCTAAGCGACGAGATTAAACGATTGGAGTCCATCAAGACTAAACAAAAGATCAAGTCAATCGATATATTGTTGGGCCTAAACAACGAACTGCGCGTCTTGGTTAGTTTAGCCAATAATAGCCTTACCCTATATGCCTTGGAGGCTTCCTTAAAGACCCGTAAATCATCGGAGGAGACGAGCGTTAAACTTTTACGTTCTTTAACTCGCCTGGGCCATCAATCTGAAGTGCGCTGTGTCAGCTTTACCAATGATTCTTTAGCTATTGGTTCTGGAGCAGCGGAATCCTTTAAATTCTGGGATCGTGAGGTCATGCAGTGCCTACGTACTGTTTCAACAGATTATACCTTATGCCTTCGATTTGTACCCGGGGATCGCTATGCTTTGGTAGGCATGAAAAGTGGCAAGCTGCTAATTGTGGATGTTGGATCTGGAGACATTGTTGAAGAAATTCCTGCCCATGAAAGTGAACTGTGGTCAATAGCCTTACTGCCAGACCAGAAGGGTTGCATCACAGGCAGTGGAGATTCGACTATTAAGATATGGACATACGAACTGATTGATTCGGATGATCAAACAAAAGTCCTTTCTCTTCTACACAAAAATACTCTCAAGCTGGAGGAAACTGTTCTTTGTGTAGGTGTTAGTCCGGATATGAAGTATTTGGCTGTGGGTCTACTAGATTCGACAGTTAAGATTTTCTTCCTGGATACATTTAAATTCTACCTATCACTTTATGGACACAAGCTACCCGTTCTCTGTTTGGATATTTCGTATGATTCCTCACTCATAGCCACTGGTTCTGCAGATAGAAATGTCAAAATATGGGGTCTCAACTTTGGTGATTGTCATAGATCGATCTTTGCACACGACGATTCGGTGATGTCATTGCAATTTATACCCCAAACGCACATGTTTTTTACTTGCGGCAAGGATGGCAAGGTGAAGCAATGGGATGGAGATTCGTTTGACAAAATTCTTACTCTGCCCGGACACATAGGTGAAGCCTATTGCCTGTCAGTGTCGCCCAATGGTCGCTACTTGGTTACCTGTGGTTCGGATCGTACAATGCGTCTATTTGAACGCACAGAGGAGATAATTGTTTTGAAAGATGTTCAAGAGGAAGAACGCGAACAAATGGAGAATGAACAACTAGCCACCGGGGAGGACAATAGTGTACCCCTCCTTCCAGGGCTCAGATTACCTTCACGTAAAACTGTAGGGTCTGAGCAGGCAGCGGACTCCATTGTCGAGTGCCTGGAAATATCTAAGCAATTTGAATTGGAGGACAATGAAAAACCTGATGTCCATCCTCTTATGCTAGCCCTACAAGCTAAGAATCCCACCGATTTTATGGTCACCACACTAATGCGTGTACGTGCCTCTGATCTGGAAGAAGCTTTACTCCTATTACCCTTTTCTACAGTGTGTGAGTTGCTCGAACGTCTCCCGGTATTAATAGCTGAACGTCCGGATGAATTGGAGTTGCTGTGCCGGGTCACAATATTCTTGTTTAAGGTTCACATGAAGCCCATAGCGGCTACCAAAAGCATGAAACCACTGTTGCTAAAGATCCTTGAGTTACTTAAACGAGATGTTAATGAATTGCGTGATTGTCTGGGCTGGAATCTCCATGGTCTGTCGTTACTGCAAATGGAGGTGGAACAGCGTGAGGGTGTCCAACTGTTCCGTGAAGCAACCCAAACCAGAAGGAAAAGGGAGAAAAAAAGACGTGAGGCCAGCAAACGGCGCTTACAAATACAAATGGTATAGGAATGAAATATTAATATGATATTTTTAGATATTATTGTTTTTAATTCCATAATAAAAATACTTGTTTTTGTATTTATATTTTAATGTTTACTAAAATTTAAATTTATACATATAATCAAGATTATAGAATTAAAACTCCAAAAGATTAAAGAAGAAAATCAACAATAATAATAATAGTTAAATATATATTATAATTGTTAAAAATATATAATAATTATTTCGACTTATCTATTGGTTTATATCAACAGATTGCTAAAAATGTAGTCGAAGCGAATGCAAATAAAGTTTTTGTTAGGGGTATTCTCAAACCAAAATTTTCAAATTATTAAACAGCCCGCCCCAAAAATCTAATATTTCCTTGAAGCACACTCTGGTCACACTTGAATGTTTAAAGGGATTTTTCTGATACCATAGTTTGGTCACACTCGTTTGTTCAGACTGCTGTTGAAAACGCAATAAAAATTAAACGGATAATATTGAACATTGTTTTACTACTTAATTTAAAAAGAAAAGTTTAGTAATTTGGATATTTAATTTTCAAGGCAAGTGTTAAAATGACAGTGGAAATTGAAAACAAAGAATATTGTTTTATTGTGTGCTAGTATGTGAATCTGTGCGTGCGCGTAATTAACTACAAAAAACAATTAAGCAAATGTTACATTACAACATTTTGCAATACAGAAAAGCATTTATTGTAGTAGCTAATAAGCAGCAGCTGGTCCTAGTTGGTATATCCTCTTTTATTTGGAGGGGAAACTGCAGCAATTTTGCAGCTGCTCTGCTTGTTGTTGTTGTTGTTAATGGCCTTTCAATAGGGTGAGAGAGCCAGCAAGCGGAAGAGAGAGCGCGGCTAAAAGTGCAAAGTTAGTGTATGTGTGTAAGCCCGTGTGTCTGTGTGTGAGGCATTAGTCATATTTAGCCTGGCCAGGTTCGTGGTCGAGACTTGGCCTAAACCAAAAAGTAACAGAAAAATATACGTATACAACTGGCGAGCAAAAGGTTAGTTACCCATCAACCAATTACTTCTCGCACTGTTGATTCTCTTCGACCCCTCTACACATATTTCCACATACGCCTGCTTCAAGGTCGGATTGCTTAATTAATTAAATATTTATTTATGTCATCACATAAAAATTATTACATAAATGCATTAGTTTGGATAAGGAATTGGTAATTTTATTTTCTTTTGTCACTTTCAAAATCAGCAGGTGTTGCACTTTTTTTTGGTTCCATTTCACTGACTTTCGTTAGCTTGGCGTCAGTTGGCGGTTGTTCTATTCCGAAACGTTTCATTGAAACAGGAAACTTAGACTGAAGCTTAGAGCCAGAGAGGGAGATAGAGCATTGCCCTGACAAAGAACAAAAACAGCAGAAATTCCGTTGAGCAATTCAAAGAGCACAATCAATCAAGCACAGCTTTTAAAATGCATTATTTCATATGTGTACAATATAACTCTTTGTATGATTTTCAACTCTGACCCACATTTATGTTGAATTGTAACGCATGAGTGCAAGGCACTCCCCCTTCCACTTGTATGCTTACATTTTATTTGAACTAAAATTCTAAGGAAATGAATTGATGACTGACAACTACATAAGTGCTAAAAACGTGCTGATTTAACTATTTCTAAATGAATACACTGAAAATAAACCGAAAACAATACTTGAACGACTCGTATAATAAAAATTGGAAAAAACCTGTTTAATTTTCGTTGTGGTCTCACATACAAAGATTTTGTATAAATATTAAAAAAAAAAAAAAAAAAATAAAATAAATATATGTAACATTGTGAAGGAGAATTTTAAATACTCTTTGATTAAAATTTATGCAAAATGTCCAATAAATTTCAATTGCTATAACTAACAGGCAATGCAAGAACGTAAATGTTTTATCACTTCAATGAATGACCAAAAAAAATAATAAAAGTTTTATACAAGCATTCCTTGATTCTTTAAAAACCATAAGTAAGAGTATATAAATTCTTTTGACATCGGCAAATGTTTTGAAACATTCAAGCTGTACAAATGTACATATCTAGATGTGTGTTTGTATACATGCATACATATATTTGTACATTTATATACATATATATGTATTTACATACATATGTACATATGTACGTACAAACTTAACCTCAAAAAACAAAGCACGGCTTTTGCCAGTTTTCTTTCACTCATTCATTCATTAATGATTAACTTTTGCATCGTGTTGAACTTTTCTAAAGTGTCAAAGTTCTTATGTAAATTGTATACATTTTTTTGGTTTTCTTGCATTGGGACTTGTGTAATTTACTTTAATTGGGAGCACGTTCTGGTCACGCATATTACTCGTACAATTTAGTAGGTAGGTTAAAAATAATACAAACAAAAGAAGCACAAAAAAAACCTATACAATAATTGAGGCGTGTTTTTATTTAAGTTCATTTAACTTTTTATTTGTGACAATAAATTCAATTGGCTTCGTCTTCGGTTCGCTTTTTATGGCATACACAAAGAAAGAAAACGAACACAATAAGAAAATAAAATAGACAAACATTGGAAAAATATTAGAGGAATATTTTTTTAAATATTAATATTATGTCTCTAAAATAACTAAATAGCTAGTTAGCTGATCTAATTTTTAACCCGGTCGCTGTAAAATGAAAGCCAGCCTAAATGGGGGCTTCTCAAATTTTGACAATTGTTTATAAAAAAATATTAACATATTATTATCTAAATTTCTTCATCAATGACGAGTTTTGGTTTTTAATATTCACTTAAATAAGATCCCATTTTAGTTTATCTTTTTATGCATCAACCCTTATCTTGTCTCTCTATTTTGTGTATCAATTGTGTTTTTGTGACAATATTGTCTGTGTACTAGTTGTTTTCTTTGACGAAATTTGTAACTGCAAATGAAACTGAAAACTCAAGGTCAGTTAATTGATTGTTGCCAAAAAGAGAGAAATACTATTAATAAATTACACAGTATATATAAATAGAGCATAGAAAATGTATTTAAACGATGCAATTTCATTTAACAATTGTTTTAATTTATATAAAAAAAATATGAAATTGTTTATGGAGCAACAATCGTGTTGAACTCGCATGAAACACTCGCTTTTTGCAATCACTTTAAGAGAAAGATAGAGAGATAAGAGTGGAGAGAGCATTCCATTTCAGTTCAAGCAGAAGTCAAGTTTTACTGTCTTCACTTTTGTCACTTTCTTTTGTTCTGCTTTTGTTTCATTCAGTTGGTTTCTTGGTGGAACGTGTCAAGTAAAAGTTGTCCATTCCAATTTGCCCACGCTGATTGTTTGTCAAATGATTCACACAAATGATACCCATGAATATCTTTACCGCATTTGTTTAGACAATTGAATACGAAGCCTTCTTCCTTTTTAAACTTTGTTTTTTTTTTGCCTATCAAAAGTAAACAATTTGTTGAATGAAAACCGGTTACATCTAGCAAACAAATTCAGAAAAAAAAACCCAACCTTATCACTTGAGCTTGAACCATAGTACAATGGGCTTTTTATTGCTTATAATGACCTTAACTGAACATTAAAGCTTTTCATATGTGTGTTTGCTTGATTGTATATTCGCCAAAAGTTCAGAACTTGGGAATCATACATATATATGCAAATTAAATATGAAGTCCGTCATTAAATCTTTAAATATTACAGAATCGTGCATGTTAGTAAGATACATAAGAAATTAACGTAAGTAGTAAAAAAAAAACAATATGTAAAAATACCATTTCGACCCCATTTTCCACGCTTATTGTTTCAATCGTTATTTCAAAAGGAAATCCCTAGTTGTTGTAGAAAACGCTAAGAGAAATAAATATAATATGTACATACATACTACAGGTTAACTTTAAAAACATTCTAAAATTAACTAAAAACACAATTTCACTTTTCGGTTTTATTTTTTAAGTTGTTTTATTCACTTAGTAAGAATGTTAAACTGTTCAATGGTGGGAAAATTAGTAATGTAAATTTCAATGTCGATTGTTCCATCTGTCGGTTTTTTTTCGACAATGTATGCTAATGAATGGAACCATTCCTATTCGAGAATATAATAGTAGGTTGGGTTTAGTTACTTTCCAAGTTCGTCTATTCAATTTAGTTACTTGTATTGTAGTAACTTTAAAATCAAATTAAAAAATTGTTGTGAAAATAAGAAACTAAAATAAGTTAAATTAACATTTCAGTTATCGGATCATGCTTAAAGAGGAATATATAGTGGTATAATTATAATTAGTTTTGTTTATTGCTCATAAAAAGCATTCAATTTTCCTATTAAAGTTTATAAACTCTTTCGAGTAAGTGTATATAGATTTAGCCCATTATCACAATATTTAGCTCGTTCTTTCATTGACTGACTAAATATTTGATCATTTGCTCAAATTGACGTCAAACATTTGTTGGATGGATTAGTTTGTACCTTAAATCTGCAAAAGCCAATTAAACAATTAAAAAGTTAAAGGAAGAGAGTGGGTAGAATAGATCGGCAAAATAATCTAATTACCCAAATAAACAATTTTTAACGTCAAATGGTACTTTGTGTATGGCATGCCACCTTCCCAAAGGTGATTTTAATTAGATTGCGTCTGTGGCTTTTTTTTTTTTATTAGTTAGCGGGCTAAAACGTGTGGCCGATTAGCGCCTCGTAGACAACGTTGAAGTAAACAAAACGTCAATAAGTGTGCGAATTGATCTGCGAAAACGTTAGGCAACGGTTTTATTTCTTGTATTGTTTGCGTAAATTTACATGAGCTTGGCATGCATACTCAGTTGTTGTTATTTTACAATAGATCTGTTTACAAATTCCAAATGAAAGTTTGTATGTTATTTGTTCGCTCTTCGAAAGTTAAAAAAAAACAGCAAAATTTAGATCGAACATTGATGTTTATTTTTGTGTCAGAAATTAGAGAAAAGGCGTAAATGAACGATTAATAATTCTATAAAAAGATTCTTTAAAATTCGCAAAGTGAAGGGGAGTCTTTCGACAGAAAGTTTGTCATGCATATATTAAGTCAAGCAAAACAAGAACAAATAGATAATGTCCATATAGAATAACTTCCAAAAAAGTCAAGTCAAAAATTGACTTAAAAGCTGACTTTTTGAACGAATGGCCAAAATTAGTCTAGAAACTACTAAAACTTTGTTTGGATCGGTACAAAACCGAAGCTGTCTTAGGTACAAAGGACATGCGAATTATTAAATTTCCAATAATTGTACAGATTTAGGGCATTATAAAAATTTACTGAATCTGGGTCTTAATTGATTTGATGTGCCAATAAGTTGTTGACTTCGTTTAGTTTATTTTACTCTTATTAGGAAATAAGACTCAAACAAAATAAATAAAGTATTTATTCTTAATTATTTATATAAACTAGCTTTTTGTAGCTTTTATTTTAAAGTTATTTCTGTTCTACAATTGTGTTAAGTTAATCATATTATTGTTCACATTATTCACTGCCACAGGTAAAACAAACATATATCGAAAGTTAATAACCTTGCCAAGGTTGGTTATCCGTTTTAAAACTAATATAAAATTCCATGATGGTTCTAGCAAATTTCCAAACAATTCAGTATTTTAAAATTGTTTTTAAAAATTGCAATTCTGAAATATTCAGACACAACTTAACTTACATATGTATATTTATATAAGTATTTTTATTTCCTAATGGAGCATATGCCGTAAAGTGCAGTTATAGCCGTTGTAAAAATTCCCCAAGGGGTCAAGCAAGTTCTGCGAAACATTCTCATTTACGTATGTATGTATGTATGTATATATCTAATTATATATGTATGTAAACATGTTTGTGTAAGTTCTACTTATCGGCGCCAGTAAAAAGAGCTAACACAAGAGGGCCGCCCATGGGCGTAGATGGGCGTCCAGTGCCTAGTTCTCTCCTCCTACCATTTTCGTCAATATTTGCGCATAAAAAAATGCTCTACATTGGGGAATTCCTCCAAAAAAAAAAATGACGCAGTCATGCAAAAAAGCTTTTCTCTTAAAAAATAAATTCCAAAACAAAATTTTGAATTTCCGTTCCTTGTACCAAGATATAGTAACCCCACCCCTTAATTCCGAGCATTTGCGGCGTAAAATATAATGTATATTCATTTTATATTGTATTTTGCTGATAACCATATAATGTACATACATTATATGCATGTTGTTATTGGTGTCTCTCTCTCTCTTTCTTCTCTTTCTTGCTCTTATCAATGGCGCCCTAGTGCAATGCAGTTAAGCGGCTGAGACGAATTTGGCTGGCGCTCCACTTGGTTCCGGCTAGTGCCGGGCACCGAATCGAGTGGATTACATATGTACACAAGTATATTATATACTATTATTCAGTTTGTCCACCTACTTTTTGTTATTTGCATGTTCTTGCATTTTTTATTCATTGAAATGTGGGGGAGATCGAAAGGAAAGGTGGCACAAAAGTCAGGTGCCACATGGCAAATACAATTCTCAATAATTAGCAAAATAGCATTTAGTGGGTGGATTTCTTTAGCTACCTTATTGAGGGATTCATATCGATGACGTCAAACTTTCTACAAACAAATGTTATTTTAATATTATTTCTTTGTTTTCGTATTCTTGTGTTTATCAAGAGGTCATAAAAATAATAAAAATTAAAGCATATACAAACTATAATATACTCTTTGTATGGCATTTTATTTTACAAAAATCTTGTTTCGTTATTTTTGCCGTATATACATTTGGCTTTTCTTAAAGTTATTGTTACTACAAATTAACTAAGATTTATTTATTTGATTTGCTAGTGTAAGTCTTTGCTATGCATTTCTCGATCGTAATAAATAAAGTTAATATCAATTTTGAAATTAAAATATTGAAACAATTATATTAAAAATTTAATATAAATTTATACCAAAAATATTGTTCAAAATTATCTAATATTTATGACTCTAAGGAAGAATATATAATAACTGTGAATATAATAATAACTATATATATATAACTGTGTACTAAATAGATTGATTTTACAAGATAATTTTTTTAATTTTTGAAACAAAAAACTTTTTTAAGTTTCTAAAGTTTTAAAGTTTTTGTTTAGATTTTCTCAATTCTGCAAAAGATGGTTGTTGGTTTCTAAAATATGACTAGATTTTTTATGAGCCAGTCAAGTATTTCACTTGGCCCTGACAATCCACTTTTTTAATTCAATATTAAAGGGTATCAAGCCCCTAGAAAACAATACAATAATAAATGTTCGGTCAACAGGCTCTCAACAGATTGATTTATTGTTTTATTTTTATGTAAAATTGCCTACAAAATGATGAATTGAGCTATTTATTACTACAAAATTTACCCATATACATATACTATATAGATATTTTAATTGAATCGTATCTGTTTTATAAAGAGGATTTAAAGCAGATTTAATTTCGAAATAGAATCGTTTTTTGGGTAAACTCTTTTAATTGTTTTTTTTTTTTTGTTCGACGCAAAAGTCATTTTTTTCTAAACTGTCAAATAACAGGTAACAGGTTGAATAAAATTGAAATTTCCAGTTAAAAAGAAATACAGAAAAAAAGTATTAAAACACAGAGAGGCAAGTGGTTGAAAGGGACACTGAAATCTTTCTTATCTGATCACAGCTGTTCCGTTACGCGTGTTATCTATACGAATTATTTGATAACAACAAATGAAACGATTTTTCTTGCCTATTAGAAAATGCCATTTGACAAATTGTTTTTTAACTTCCAGGCAGTCTAGAGGTAGCAAAAACAATATGACCATACCATCTCGGCCAGCGCCTGCTCCGCCTGGTTCTGGTAGTGCAGCAGCTGGAGCGAATGCTAGTTTGGAGCAATTGCGTCGTCAGCTACAGCAACAGCACTTTGAGCAGCAGCAGCAACATCAACAGCAGCAGCAATCACAAAAGTTAACCATCAAATTGCCGCCACCGCCAAAGGGAGGGCGACCCTTGCAACAGCAGTCAGCGAAGAAATCATCCTTTAACAATAATTACTTTAATGATGAGCAAACCAGTGGATCGAATATAACACGAAAATTTCCCCAGGCTCGGCTGTATACACCAGCGACCAGTTGGGATGATAACCCATTTGGAAATTCTACAAATGGTAATGGTATCAGCGGAAAGAAAATGCCGCCGCCACGGCCGCCACCGCCAAAAGTCCAAGTAAATGGACGTAGTACTGGAGCCACGGCGTCCGGAGGCAGCGGCAGTAGTCGGCTAATACCTAATATTTTCCAACGTAAGAAAACCACCAACTCAACGGCAACGGTCGCTGCTACTAAGGCGGCAGCACAGAATCGTGTCTACGGCCTGAGCAGCGGTCAAGTTGCTGGTTCTACTACGAATGGAGGATTTAGTGCATCCTCCTCAACTAATTACGATTGGAATGCTGCTTGGAATTCGGCAACAACTAGTACTACAAACCACAGCACCACATTGGCTAGCTCCTCTTCAATAGCGTCAAGTGGGCCTGTCGCTGAGGGTCAACTGATCAGCTTTGATTCGCCGCCATCGTCACCCACTTTCACCCAGAAATCGAATAGCGATTGTGTTAGCGTCGATAGCTTTAGTTCCGATAGCAATTTCAGCTCCCCAAATAATGGCAGTGTTTCTCAACCGGAAAGCGGTTTTGAAGATGACTATCACCACAGATCACGACCGTCGACCCAAAGTCCACTAGATCCATGGGAAGCGGTGGATAGCAGTGGCGGAAACTATGGCACAATTGATTCTTTTGGTTCAGCACCAGTTCGGCAAATGCAACTGCAAGGCCGCAGCTCCGATAATCCACTATGCAATGGAAAAAGTCTATTGCCCCCTACCCAATCATTGCAAATGCCCACAATTATAAAACCGAAAATATCCCAAAAACCCAAGGCTCCCAAACCGCCTCCATTTTTAGGTGGAATGCCGCCAAGCTATTTAAGTGGCGGATTGGGACAAGGAGAAACTACACCACCATCACCACCAATGCCAAAAGGAGAGGCACCCAAATTGCCAACCACAGGCATGGGTGCTGCAAGTGGTGGCATCTCCCTATTGGATGTGATATCCGGCAAAGTGGACGCTTTAGCTCTCAGCAAAGGCAGTTTAGGTTACATAGAGGAAGAGCAGGTGCCATATGCCATAGCTTTGTATGACTTTGACGGTGTTGAAGAGGGAGACCTTAACTTTAGGGTAAGAAAATTAATATAAACGGCCAGAAGAATACAAACTGTATTACCAAATTATAACATTGCAGGAGAACGAAAAAATATACCTTCTAGAACAACCAACAGAGGAATGGTTTCGGGGTCGTACTCGTGCTGGATGTGAGGGCATTTTTCCGGCCAATTATGTAGAGATTAAAGTACCATTGTCTAATGCGAACCAGGAGCCAACTATGCAGTCACCCAATTTAGTTCATCCTACGGCACGTTGTCTTTATCAATTTCCGGGTGAGGTTGAAGGGGACTTGGCCTTACAGGTAAAATACATATATAAAACAGACTCGAGATTTTAAATTAAATTTTATCCTTCCAATTTTTTTCAGGAAAATGACTTAGTCACTGTTTTGTATCGAATTAATGATGATTGGCTTTATGGCGAATTTGAGGGACGCCAAGGGCAGTTTCCAACCAATTTTCTAGATCATATACCACAAAATCTGCCCACAATGTGAAGGCTAGCTAACTATTATTAAATTATCTATATATATTAATAATATTAACGATAATACATACAAGGAAATTGTCGATAAGAACTGAAACACATACATATTATACTATAGCTTAAATAAGATAAAAAATGTATTTTTTGGGTTATATTCATGGCAGAACTAATCAAAATTTTACCAAGTGTATGCCTTCCCTCCCGAATTCCTTCTTTGATTTTTTTTATAAATATTTCTTAACCTAATTCATGTGAAAATTATTCATGTATTTTATATGTTTTTAAAACCAAGTATTTACTCCTTTCCTCAGCACTATCAGCAATACAGAATGTAAATAAGTTATTTTTGAAATCTTTTTATTTAAAGCAGTTGTTTGCGTAAAAATTTAGTTAATTATTGAGATTTAGTTAGGTACAATTAATCGATTCCAACAAATATTTTTGATTCTATGTATTAAATATTATTATACAAATTTTGTTCTCGATTCTGTTTAGTTATTAGTGGCTTAAGTTTACTCTAGGATAGAAAACTGTAACAGAAAATCAAGTCTATCCTAGTCTATGTTTGCCTTAAAGGAATGAGAGAAATAAGTTATAGGATTTACAAATTATTATACAACAAGCAAAATATATCAGGATTTATATCCCTTCAATGGAAATATATTGAAATAAAGATGTAAAATGAACAGAAAAGTAAATGTATTTAATTAATACCATTTTAATATGTATATATATTATTACTATGCAATTCTAAGTACATGCATAAGTATTCCTACCAAGTTTGATTACACTAAATTATATACCTTTTGATTATTTATACTAAACTTGCCTATTAGAATCCCATTTAATTGGCATAAAATTCTATATAAGTATATATTTTGTCATACGCGCTTTGTATATTCTAAAAAATATGCTTTATATAGTCGGAGATGCTTCCTTTTACCAAAATTAAAATACCCTTTTTGCAAGGGTATAAAAATGAAAATCTTTAGTACTATATTTAATGTTTTCAAAGCGGCAGGAATATGTCAGTATTAAAACTAAATTACAATTCCAAAATTAAACCAATTGGTTTCTTACAATTCCCAGAATTGTTTTTTATTATTCAAGCTTATATATATTTTTTTTTTTCATTGCGTTGGCTATGCCTAATATTTCATTTTCAAAACTGTTTTCCACGTCGCTTTCCTTTTCATTCTCAGTCTCTGTCAATACTCGTACGTTTGTCGTAGACAGAACACATTGTAAAATCCTTTGTCGATCCTCATCGTCGAAGCACAAAATTCGTATTTAGTCAATTTGGATGTGTTAAGTATAGTACTCTTGTAATTTACCTTCGATGTGCTCCGGAGCAAACAAAATTATTACCCTTGACAATCCGCAAAGTTTTCTTTATATATTTTTGTCAATTTATTTTTGATCCTGTTTTGTTAACTACCTTATTAAAACCTAAGCAAGATATATCTAGATTCAAAATGTCAGGTGATTGCTGCACTGGTCCCTGTCAGGCGCCAACCGATTTTACTCCCTGTCCCCCGGGATCTTCGTGTCCACCATGTGACTGCGGTGATTATTCCGGCTGCTGCTATCAGCAGCCTCCTCGTACAATGCCTATTCGCCCGATGTCGAGCTTTATGCGCTCAACAGCTCCACTGGACACGGATACAATCTATCGACGATCCTATTTTGGCAATTGTGGCGACAATCTCCGAGCTCGCCCCATTTTGCCCTGCTCCCAGATACGGGCCTCGACAGCTCCATTAGAAAAATGTACAGTACAGAAGTTGTCTTACATGCCGCCATGCCCGGCTCAACGTACTCCATCCATTCGGCCCATGGAGAGTGGTTTACGTTTTGAGGGTCCCATTTACGCCATGACTTCACAGAAACATGACTATGTGCCCAAGGGTTTAGTAAAACGGGAATCAATTCGTCCTCGTGGAACTATTTGCTCATCATCAGCGCCCATGGACCGCTGCACTATTCAGAAGCTGAGTTACATGCCCATTGATGTTTCTCAAAATCCACCTCCCAAAGCAATGCCACAAGAAGGTCACTATTGCAAGCCAGCTGGACCTTTAGAACGCTGCACCATTCAGAAATTGTCGTATATGCCGGTATGTCTGCCAGCCAAGGAGCCCACACCCTGGGCAGATAAAATTCGCTGCGTTCCGCCGCGTTATCAAAATCTCTGTACCACCTACAATCTCAGTTATATGCCCAATTGTAGCAGTGGTCGCACAGCTCCGGTCATGCCAATGTCCCATTTACGTTTCATTGGCAATGACCCAGGTGCTGCCAATACGGTGTACAAATTGAGCTACATGCCAGTGGATGCATCACGTACAAAGCCTGTACCTGTTTTGCCTAAAGATACTTTTTGCCGACCCACTGGTCCACTAGAAAGATGTACCATTCAAAAGGTGAGTTGGCTAATTATAAAACTTAAGGCGTTAGTCATAAAAAAACATTTCAGTTTAAAGCTTATAGTTTTTGTTCACATGAAACATATTTTTCTTAAATTTAGGAAAATTTTATAGAATTTTCCTAAAATTAATAAGAATAGAAATCAAATTATGTTTTTCGATCTTCATTGCCAGCTGTCGTATCAGCCAAATTGCGCGGAACGTACCCGGGCTATTAGGCCCATGGAAAACGGCTTACGATTTGACGGACCAATGTATGCCATGACAACTCAGAAGCATGACTTTGTGCCCAAGCCGCACGTGCGCCGATCTCCAATAATGCCATCTACCGCATTCTGTCGTCCCAGCGGTGCCATGGAACGTTGTACAGTGAATAAGTTGTCTTACATGCCAGTAGATGTAACATGTAATCCTAGACCAGAGGCAGTCAAACCACGTATGGGCTTCTGTCGCAATGAAGGACCAATGGAGAATTGTACTACATACAAATTGAGCTACTTGCCCAACTGTATACAACCAAAGGATCCGATGCCTTGGGCGCGTTATTCTAGCTATTGTCGACCAAGTGGACCAATTGAGAAATGCACCGTACAGAAACTAAGCTACGGGCCTCCGGGTGCTTTCAACCGCTGTGGTGGTGAGTTTAATAGAGCGAAATGGTAATGACATCCCGTAATTTTTATTGTTTCCATTTTCAAGGTAACTGCGGCAATGCCGGCGGTGATGCTGGCTCCTATCCGAAGGCTGGCATTTGTTGATCGTCAAATATAATTGCATGCTCTACTCTACCCCTAATCCCATGGATGTGATGTGAGCGTACTTACCCTTGTGTTTTAAGTTGTACCAAATTTTCAAGTCCTGAGTCCATTACAAAAATGTATTTTTAAATTCATGCACTCTAAACCAAAAACAGACTCAACCATCTAAGTACAACTTTTGTTCAATCGTTTTGATGTTGTTTCTGGTCAGCTGACATTAAATTGTAAGTGTTTATCCTGCGATTTACAGACTTTTCATTATTAGCAAAGAATAGTAAATATAGCCTAAAATTTGTTCGATTTCTTTTTTACAAATATTGTTTATATATATCATTAAAGTGGCCGTATTTTTATTTGCATCAATGCATCATCAGTTCTAGTTGCAATATTTTGCGGTTTGTATCATTTGGCATGCGATAAGGCATTATGGCCGCCATGTTTGCCAATAATTTGGCTCTTTCCCTTAACAGCCGCAACTCATATCCCGAGATTTCGGAACCACCAGTGTTTGCCTTTAGTTCCTTGTACTGCTTGTAAGTAATATCCATGGCAGCAATCATAACATCAGGTAAGACTTTTATTACTTCGCCACTCAATCGTTTAATGTGAGCCAAGCATTCATCCACATCATTCCGTACTTTGGGTATAAGTTTCGTGCTCCAAAGCTGTTGAAGAGCCGTATCGTATTGCCCCTCATGGTAGTTGTCAAAGAATGTGAGTAGGTTCTGCAATAGCACATAATTAGCTTCGACTTTGGGCTCAACCTCAATACTCCGTGTTTTTAAAAGATGGGTGAAACGTAGAGCTTCAAGGCTGAGACGTGACCGAAGTGTGCCTTCCAATGCAGGCCGATGTACCACCTGGGCTAACAAAATTGAAATGTGCTTCAAAGCCAAATTGTGCTTTCCGGCCATGTCATAGAGTGGAACAGCCATTTCAAAATTGCCACGCTCTACAAGTTCATCTGCTACCAAACCGGCCATGGTACAAGTATCAAATTCAAGACAATTAAATTGACGGAAAAGACCTCTACAATTACAACAATTTTAACGTATATTAATAAATAAATCATTTGTGTGCTATTTAAACTACTCACCGTTTAGTCTCGTCATTCAAATTATCGTCCTTCTGCTGTTGATCCTTTTTTCTCTGTCCAAAAATCAAGTCGAATATACTAGTGTCCAGAACACCGCTTTCCACTACCAGGTCACACACACAGGTAAGAAACATATTTCGGCCTTTGGGATCCCGCAAACATCGCAATGTGTAATAATAATGCAGTGCCTCGACAGTATCTGTGCGCTCAAAACGCTCGACATACAGACGGATAAGTCTAGCCAAGTTTAGTCGCCGC
This sequence comes from Drosophila neocordata, assembly GCA_018903615.1. NCBI lineage: Eukaryota > Metazoa > Arthropoda > Insecta > Diptera > Drosophilidae > Drosophila > Drosophila neocordata. Next base: position 563,837 of record JAEIGI010000002.1, read on the forward strand.
ATGGGTTGCGGATCGCATATATCAATGGTTAATAATGGTTGGCTAATACTTCTAACGCCCCCAAGAAATCCTAACTCATTTAATGCTATAGCCATATGAACGGCATGTACACGATTCCCATCGGAACGGGATAGAAACTCGATAGCAGCCTCAAACTGTCCTGTTAAAGCCAAAGTTTGAAAATATAAGTGGGCTTGCTGAGACGCATTAAAGTATTTCTCGCCATATTTCTCCAATATTAAACTCTGCAGTTTTCCATAGTCAGAGTCGAGCTCCGCTGTTCCAGGTCTAAGCATCGATAACTTAATCCACAAGAAATCATCAATTGATTTAGCGACCTCACCATGTACCTCTTGAGGATCACAGCCCAAAAAAATGCAATAAACGGCCTTTTTATAAGCATCCGTAGAGTTTCGTATCTTATTGGCGTATTGCAGCTTCAATTGGCTCTCAATGCGGGAGTTGACACGGTCTGAAATAAGAAGCGAAAAGTCGTCATACGTGCTACCAGCCTCATGAAGGAATTCAAGTGCCGTTTCGACTGATCCACAACGTAAACTGTAGTAGACTAAAGGCCACAGGGGTTTACCACCACCCGCTACATCGACTAGTCCTATGGTAGCCTGATGCGGCCCGAACCGACGACTCACGTAGGCTAAGACTAATTGATAGCTATCGATGTCGTTGGGAGGCATAACTATGGAGCTTAGATATACTCTATATCGTCTTTCCAAATAGGATTTGGAATTTAAAACAAATTCAGAACGATGTTGACGTGTCTTAATTGGATCTCCATTGAATGGTTGATCCACTTGAGTGACCCATGTCAATAAATTCCACATATCTGTCAGACGAACATCGCCAAAAGTACTAACTAAATTTGAAAATTTCTGAACTAAATTTGGTCTCTGCGGACTTTGATTGATTATTAGTTCATTATATTGCCTCAATTCCTGGGCATACAGCAACTCCATTTGATTCAGGCAAGAACGCGGTAAGCACTCAGGATTCAATACAGTATGCACAGGCAGTCGTTGAAGATCTATAAAATTCTGTGAAGGGCCTATTAGAGCGTCCAAAAGCCGAGTCTTTTCCTCGTTCCAGGAGTTTCTCAAGCGGGTCCATTTTTGTTTCGTTACTGAATCGTTAATCTGCAAAAAGGAATTTTTGTTTTATAATAATTAGTTTTGATATTAGCTAACTTACATTTTTATTAGTATCCTCTATAACCGAAATTATGGCGTTTTCTCTCTCATTCTTGAGAAACGTAGAAATATCTGTCTCCGCTCTCGTCACATCCACAGGTTCGTAAGTTTTTCTTGCATTAAGAGCCTCTAGCTTTTGATTCAATTTTGGTAGATTAACGCCCTTTGATCCTAAAAGTATGTGCCTATTAAAAATATAAAAAAAATCTTGACTTTAATATTTTTTTAAATATAAAGGTTTTATTTAATAGAACGTACGCCTGAATATCCTTTCCGCCAGTTTGGGTTACACGCGTGTGAAATTCCTCGGTAGCCTGAAGTACCTGATGCAGGGTGCGCTCCACCCGTGGAAGTTCGCAATCTACACCACTTCCATTTGCCAGATTTTGGGCACGTTGTAAGAGTGTATTCAAATCCATTTTATCCGAAAACAGTTTGGTAAGAAAACGCGGAAAATACGTACAAAATATAAACAAACTCAAAGTGTTGAGCAACGGCAAAAAATATCCCACATCTAATTAAAAAGTGTTTAGCAACGTTAATAATATATTTTTTGCGTACAATTTTTTAAACAAACCATAATTAATTGCAAAGTAAAAAAACTGTTCATTTGTTATAGCCCAAAATCAATAGCACTTGTAAATTCAAAATAAATTTTTTAAAGATTTAATGGAAACATATAGAAATTTTTTTTTTTAATTTTTAATTTGGAGCAGTTATAATTATATTATATAAATATTTTTAAATTTAAGACCTCAGAATACTCGTTGGCGTGTTCTATCTTATGTATCCAAGTCCGTATATAAAAGACCATCAAACTTCTTTATGCCTCCCAGGATTTCCCGCTGCTTTATTTGTTGAACACTGTACTTTAAATCGCCTTTACAATTCTTTAAATATTATTTAAAAAATAAACTATTTTAATGTTATAACAACATATATAAGAAATTAAAATTTTATTTCAAAATCTTATATGTAGCCAATTTTTGGAACGCCTTCGATAAACAACAGCCGAGTCGATAATTAATGGCGCTCGCCAATCAGCTGACCGGCCATATTGGTCTTTCACACGACACACAAGTAAACAAAAATTCTTGGTACTTGTTGTTTTGAATCCAAATTCAGTATATTACTTTTCTGCTACACAAGAAGTCAATCTAATTACGAAGTCAACTGGATGAATCTAAATCTATAAATATTCTAAAATACAAAGAAAAGGGAATAAAGCCAAATAATTTCGCCACAAACAATAGCTGTTACGAATGGCTAAATATACTGCGCATTAAACATATTTTTACATATTTTGTGCACCAAACAAAGCGCATTTCAAGCAAAGGCGTAAAACAATATATTTTCAAACATTTTTTTAATCGTGATATGTTGTCGGGACGCAGAAAAGACAGAATAAGGACGTGCTCCTGGCCTTGAGCATTATACCGGGTAAGAAATAAATATACATAAATACGTGTGGGAGGAGGGTAACTAACCTAGTGTAAGGTACATACGAACATACATACACAAATCGTCGCCATAATAAAAACGGCCATATTTGATTTGTTTTTGCAAACAGCTCCCAAACTAATCGTAAAATCACAACACCACTTGAGAACGAACGATGTGTTGTGCGGTTTCTATCTGTATTCAAAGTTTCTATACATAAAGCGATTAAATTGATTTCTAGACAGCAACAAAACCGAATTGTTTAACAACTGGTTTTTGACTGGATCAGGTTTAAAGATCTCCCTCCTGTTTGTCTGCAAAGTGTGTGATGAACGTAATCATAACATAATCATAATCTTCACATGTGGAATATATACATACATATATACATACATATTTTGGTTTTGTCTTTTCTTGTTACACATGCAAGTCTTTGTATGTATGTACGTATGTATGCGATCATGTAAATGTTTGATCAGTCATTGGCAAACGCCAATAATAGAGCACGTTTTAAAGTGATAATAAAAGCTATGCCGACCCTTTTTTTGTTGCAGTATACATATATGTATGAACGTATGTATATACATTAGTGCACGTACATACAAACAATACAAGATACGTAGAGTGCAGCGTGCAAAAAAATAATCTGCGCCATTTCATGGAGCTGGAAAAAAATAATATAACAGCTTTGATGACAACAACAATCTGCGTGAATCATGTAAATTGACGAGATATAGCTAACTTCTTTGGGACCCCCCAATTGATTTCAATTCTTCACTCTATATAGTACATACATACATATGTATCTATAACAATGCCAACAAACTATATTTCGTCTTTCAGAACGAGCAGAGTTACCGGAGTGATAAGACGACCGACCGACAGCATAAATTTCCGCATTAGTAGCAAGTGTGTGCCAGCAAATTATATTGTGCTAACAGTTCAACAAAAAAAAAAAAAACAGTAACGCCACAAATCAAGTTCAAATACACAAGCGGAGGCCAGCGTCGGTAGAATCTCTAGGTATTATTTTCTATAGACCTGGGGATACCTATTAAATTAAATAATATAAATATGAAAATTATTTTTTGTCTTGATTCTAATGTTCTGAAAACGTTCGTATATCCTTTTACATCGCAGGTATATAGGGTATAATGGTAAATGAAAGCAAGTACTTCTAAACGTGTATGTATGTTTGTATGTACATATGATGCTTTTGTATTCAATATCTATGATTCAATAGTACATAGAGACAGACAATAAGATATTTATTGTTATTATCAACCATGGAGCTTAATTGGCATAAATATTTGTATGTGTATGTATTTAAGTACATATATAGGCATAAAAACAGTTGAATTCGCAAATGTTTAAAATTCTGCCACCGGGATTGTGTTAGTTTTGCTTCATATGTATTTACACAGTTGTCTAAAAGTTACCATCTTTTAACGTCTTTCACATTATTTAGAATTGCTTAAACTATTATTCAAAGCCAAAAAAGTACATTATTAAATATTTATGAAAAATAATTTAATAAAAAAATGAAGCAAGCAAGTCGTCCCTGCCGACTTTGAGTATACCCTGTACCAAGTAGAGTAACTGTATTAAATCAAACTCCTTAAAATTTGCCATCAGTTCAAACTAAAATTCTCCTCACAAGCGGCAGCAACGAACGCATGCTATCTCGCTCACACTTACTACGCAATGTCGCACTGGGCGTTTCAGTACAAATTGTACATAGATATATCTTCGATATTTCTTATACGATTTTAACAAAATTTGGTCAGCTGATACCTTTTGGCCATATTATTGGGTGTGCCAAATAAGAATACGCTACCTTTATATTTACTCTAGTTATTCGTTTTTCCTGAATTGCGGGGGCGAAGGTGGGCGTGGCAAAAATTTGAAAGAAACTTGATCTGCGTAGACACTACACGAATGCTGATACCAAATTTGGTTGCTCTAGCTTTTGTAGTCTCTGAGATCCACGTGTTCATACGGACGGACGGACAGACGGACGGACGGACGGACAGACGGACAGACGGACATGTCTCAATCGACTCGGCTGTTGATGCTGATCAAGAATATATATACTTTATGGGGTCGGAAATGCTTCCTTCTGCCTGTTACATACATTTTAGCGACTTTAATATACCCTTTTACCCTATGGGTACAGGGTATAATGAATGCTGTTAATGGGAAAGAAAGAAACTTTTTTTTTTTGCTGGAGTTTTCTGACAGTTTGATGACGAGTTCAATGTTGTTGACGTTGATAAGAATTGAGTTAACAATGTAGTTGATATCTAATTCTAAACTACCGTTGCTGATAACATGCAAAACCCAAATATATATGTATATACGTATGAATTTAGCCATGCACGCTTGTTTGTATGTATGTACAGACCATATATAAAAGGCAAACAATGTGTAAAAACGTTTATCGAAAGCATTTGCCACGCTGATTTGGACAATCGGTGACGTATGTACACGTATACTTGATAAATTAAGTAAAAGCAGATATGCACCCACAATAATTAAGATGTATGCCCACCATTGGCGACACTTTTTGAGTCGCTTTTATCCCTGAACTATTGCCGGTTTCCAAAGGCTACTGCAAAGTTCAATAATATCTTATCTCGAAAATAGAAATTTGAACAGTCTAAGCTGCAACAGAAAGCACACTGAGACAGACTGTCATGACTACTTAAGCAGAGCCCGAGTTTCTTTAGTCTTTTTGTGTACGTTAACGGCTACGGATGTCATCTGAAAACGAAAAAAAAAATTAATAAATAAAATATATAAATAAATGTGTAAGAGACGTAGACTGTCTATAATTCTGAGTTGTTAGTTGGTGCAACTTAAACAACTACATAACCCGTATTTTCCATCAATGAGAGCATTGGTGAACTAAATTTATAAAAATTTTACGGGGATTTCCAGTTATTAAAACTTACTAATTTACTTTTGATGATGAAATTGTTTTAATTAAAGTTGAATACTGTAATTGATGATTATTAAAAGAAACATTTAACTCTTGAACAAATCTTAAAAGTGCAACGGTTATTTTAAATACTTTAACTTTACATGGTTTTTAACGGAACTTTAGAAATTATTTGGAGTTCCAAAACCTGCTGCAAGTCTTTTCCATATCGACCACAATTCCACTACGGAAATCAATTAAAAACTGTTTAATGCAAATGAGTCTGGTTTAAAATAAAGCTAAAAGAAATTAAAGGGTGTCTTTAAAATTAAGAAAGTGAAATTTTAATATAAAGAAATACCAGGAAATACCAATAACAAAAAGTACATTGTCTGAAATGCATCTGTCTTTATGTTATCGTATGATTATTTGTTTTCCTGAATGCGACTTTATATATATATATATATGACCATTGTCTATATAAACCAGGTATATACTATATATAGCAAGTATATTCGATACTCATCCTGGACAACTAGCTGTTTATTTATTTTTTTTTTTCGTTTTTGATAAACTGTCAACTCTTACAGAGTACTTATCTAGTCACACTTAAGCTGTGGTGCTTAAATTTTACACAAGCTTTTGCTTATCGATCGAACGGCTTGGACGGTCGCCTGTTGCTCTTCTCTGATATCTGGCGTCCATCGTTGACGTATACATATCAAAATAGAGATTTGCACATCAAATTGTCCGATTCCATAATCGCATCTATAGGAACTTTACTTGTTGCTAAGTGGCTAAAGTCTATTTGTATGAACATACATATGTGTATCTAAACACATACGAAAAGTATCTCGACACATTTGATTGAACAAAATTTATTTATATCATTTTTAATATTTGCATACAAAAATTGTTCTCTTTATTTCGGACCGCATTAGTTAACACAAAAAGATAGTACAAAAAAAATTATTGGCCGCTACGTGTTCAGGAGACATGCGAAGATAATTGAGAAGTTGCAGCCAGGAAACAAAAGCACAGAAGAAAAACGCAAGAATCGCAAGATCAATCCAAATAGCAGTGCAACGCGTAGACAAAAAAACTAAATCTTATACACTGTGAGAATCTGACAACAATGAGCTCCAACACCAGCAGTTTCTTCGATGAACATTTCGCCATGCTCTACTCCAATCTAATGAATCAATATGTGCCCGAATATTTTCAAAGTTTTCAATACACACCATGGGTGTTCTCGCTGCTTGGATCGGTGGTGATCGGTCTCAGTGGCATTTTTCCCTTACTGGTTATTCCCTCAAGCGAAAAAATTGCCAAGGAGGGTTACAAAGATCGTAAGTTCAGAAAGAAAAAAAATTTAAATAAATATTTACTATAATTTACTTTGTGACCCCCTCACCAGCTGCCGAATCCAAGTTTCTGCGAGTGTTACTTAGTTTCGCCGTGGGCGGACTGCTGGGTGATGTCTTTCTTCATTTATTGCCCGAGGCATGGGAAGGTGATAACCAGGGTGAGTTAATTACACGAGTTTAAAAAATCTTTATATTTAGTATTATAATCTTGCCACTCCGGTTATAGATCCATCTAGCCATCCATCATTACGGTCTGGACTCTGGGTGCTATCTGGAATCCTCATATTTACCATAGTGGAAAAAATTTTCTCTGGGTACACAAGTGCTGATGACGAAAATCCCCAGCCCAAATGCGTTGAAATCGCAAATTGTTTGCTTCGCCGTCATGGAGGCAAGTTGCCAGAAGGGGAGACAGCAGAAAGTTGTGGTGGAGCTTGCGATATTGAAGACGTTGATAAAGTTTGCTTTTTGCGCGAACGTGAACAAAAGGCTAAGGAACAGAAGGAGCAGCCCAAAAAAGTGGCCGGCTATCTAAATCTGTTGGCAAACTCCATTGATAATTTTACCCATGGTTTAGCGGTAGCTGGTTCCTTTCTGGTCTCATTTAGGCACGGAGTTTTGGCTACATTTGCCATATTGTGTATGTTTATACCATTCGAAATTTTAGAAAATCCGTCATTCAATTTTTTACATTTCTCGTAGTGCATGAAATTCCCCATGAGGTTGGCGATTTCGCCATTTTATTGCGTTCCGGCTTTAGTCGATGGGATGCAGCTCGTGCTCAACTGCTAACAGCTGGAGCAGGTCTTTTAGGTGCTCTAGTAGCCATTGGCGGCTCTGGTGTGACCTCCGCCATGGGTATGTGTAAAACAATATAAAATCTGTAGCTCTAATAATGCTTTCACTGTGTAGTAGCAAATACTTATTGCTTATGTATCGATTCCGCTTGCAGAGGCCCGCACTTCCTGGATAATGCCATTTACCGCAGGCGGTTTTCTCCACATTGCTCTGGTCACAGTATTACCTGATCTCCTAAAGGAAGAGGAACGCAAGGAGTCCATTAAACAGCTACTGGCTTTGGTCTTTGGCATTGCGTTAATGGCTGTCATGACAATGCTTTTCGAACACTAAACACATCTGCACCATGCAAGCAGAAATTGGCATTGTTGCTTTTGTAAATGAAAATTGTTATTGGCAAAACAAATTGCAAGAAATTTGTTAATGTACTTTACAGCGTTATGTAGGTAATTATAGCCAACTAATACGAATGATATTTGAACTATTGTTATTAATTATTACGTATTATATTCCATAGAAGTATGTGTATTAAATATATGCAATTATAAATTTTTGTAAGCTCAATTAAATTGACTCTCGGACTATATGTGTATATATATATATAAAGTAAATATATTTGTGTTCAGAATGTCGAACTGATTTCATGAAGCCACTTTCTCTGTTGACTTTTTTGGAAAAGAATTTATTCAAAAGACCTTAGTTTTAATGGGCTTGTATTTGAAAAGAAGACGAACGAACAATTCAGAAACTAATAGTTGTTTCGATATTTTTCATATCAATTAGGAAAAGCATCATCAGGATGGAAAATCGTTCGTTCAGAATTATGGGTCCTGACGAAAGAATCCGAGAGTTGTTTAGCTTGATACATGATGTTGGCAATTTAAAATTCGGAAACTAATCAGACGCAAAACCATTAATATGAACATGTTCATTGCAAATTTAAAATTAAAAGTAAAGCTAAATTTCAAGTTGAAAAAGTCTTAATGCCGATTTGACATTATCGACAGTTGATACTAACATGTAAAGCCCAGAAGATTCCATAAATTAAAAATAGATTCAATTGTCTTTTCCTATAAAAAACAAGCCGTTTTATTTTTTTTGTAGTGCAAATTTGTAAAAATCTGCCTGCTTATCTAATGCGTTCATTTCTTAGACTTGATCTTCTTAAGGTAAAATTCCAATTCCTTGCCTTCCAGAATGTAGCCATCGGACCGACCGCATTGTCCAGGGCGGGAGGAAATGCAAGCTGAAATTAGAAGATGTTAAAATAAGTTAATCAAGTGTACCCAAAGGGGTTTTGCTTAGTTTTTTTTTTCAATGAAGCTCAGAGTAACTATGACAAGCCAAATCACACCCAACAGGCTTGGATTAAACTTAGAACAAGACTAATCCAATATGTTTGCTGGATCGCTATACGATTAACATCATGGCATAAAAAACGAGAGCTCTAGCACTAATTTTTCATTGTACACACCCAGAATGCGTCCAGAAGTGAATTGATCCTCCAAGGCCTGCTCAACCTTGCCGAACTTTTGTCGCTCCAGATACTTCTTCATAACTTTTTCGCTGCGCTTCTTGGTCAGCACATCGTTTTCGTCTTCCTTCTGAGCGTGCTTGGGATTACGCTTACGGCCCAGGGGCAGGACATAATGTGATTCGTACCATTGACGGAATGGCGTGGCATCGATAACCACAATGCTGTTCTTTACCAGAGTTTTGGTACGCACCAACTCGTTGTTGGAGGCATTGTAGACGACATCGGCAATACGGGTCTTGCGGGCAACACCCTCAGAGGCCCATGCAAAGTTACCGTTCTCCAAACGCAGAGCGCGCAACTTGGTGTTGCCACCACGGGTGCGAACTTTGTGCACGCGGCCGGAACCAAGCTGAAGGAGAATGTATTTAGAATTTACTTAAATATAAATAAAATTACACAATGGGGGCAAGCTGCGACTGGGCATGGGGCACTGGCAAATAATCAGTAGTCCGAACATAATGCTTTTTAATCATCAATGAGTTTGTGTTACAGTTGACACGCGTTAACATCATTTTAAAAATTTACCAGCACCATACACAGTCATTTCCTCCCTCTTATCCGTTTCTCACCTTGGTGTTGGCGGCGGGGCGACCCAACTCGAACTTGCGCTTCTTGCGGAGCGACTTGCGCTTGCCACCAGTGGCACGTCGTTTATGTGCACTATCACGGCTAATACCTGTGAACGAAATACAATTTATTTATTCACATTCGATAATTAACAGCTTATGTTCAAATATCAGGATATCGAGGGGCACGCGGTGCTGGGGACAAATTTAAAAAACCAATTTGTCCTTTAAATCAATGAAAATTAATAAGTTATTAATATGTGCACACGTTGCCACAACTCAATTAGGCATTTACATTGTTTTAATCTATTTTGCAGCCATTTTTCCTGATATTTTTCAAACAATTTGTACGAGCCGACTCACCCATCTTCGAGTAAAAAGCGAGAAAGAAAGGAAAAGACCTCGTGTCAAAATATTTTAGGTTATTTTTTTGACATTTGTCTCGGATGGCAACACTAGCAGTTTAACATTGGCATTTTGAGGTATAACAGCACTTTTGGTGCGCTGTTAACGAGTTCAATATAGCATTTAGGTTTTGACAGTTAGTCTTTCGCGTTAAATTCAATTTTATATGGTCACACGGTTTATCAGCTGGTCAATTATAGGGCTGCCATAGTTTTTACAAGATTTGTGATGTATTTTTTATTGTTGTGTAGTGCTATTGTTTGTCTATTTGTTTAACCATGTTGGAGATAGAAACGGAATCAGATGAGCTAGAAGAGGATGAAAATGATGAGACACTTTTACATTCCGGAAACACACTACGACGCAGTTTTGTTTGGGCGTATTTTAAGACAGTGCCGGATAATCCCAACTCTAAGATGTGCAAACTTTGCAATCTTACATTCGCTAATAAGTCTGCGAATCTAGGACGCCATCTTCATACTGTCCACAACATCAAAGGTCGAACTCAAAAAAGTAGACGGACTAGCAGCTTTATTTGGAAATATTGCATCCGCATAAATGATAAACAAGCTCTTTGTCGCTTGTGCAATAAACTTTTTTACTTTGGAGGTGGTAATACCACAAATATAACAAAGCATTTGCGGCGCAAGCATGCTGAAAGTATTGATTATTTGGCTCCAGAAATGCCTAAAAAGATTCGTAAGACTACTAGTTACGTTTGGGACTATATTACAAAGTTACCAAACAATCAAGTGCTATGCACCATATGCCAGTCTGAGATGAGTTTTCATGGCACCGCAAACCTTATGAAGCACCTAGGCATACACAAAATAAGGGGGGAAAAAAGTTCCTTTTCCGGCAGAGCGAAGTCAACAGATCCAATTCCCGCCCCCTTTGATTACTGTGATGTCCCGGAAAAGGAGCACATAAAATGTAATTTGTGTGACACGCGCTTTGAACTTACCAGTTACACAGATGAGGAAATGGCCGCACACATGAAATCGTGTCATAAAGCGGAGGATCCGACGACAAAAATAAACTCGATAGAGGTGTATATACACGACGTTATGTATCTTAACTAGTTTTACTCAAAATATTTTTTTTTGTTCTAGGAAAGCGATAGAAATGAAAAGGAAAGTGGAATTTGGAAGCAGGATTCAATTATAGAGCAACATGACGACGAGGCCTTATACCATGCACTGATTGAAGAGGACCTAGATGGTAGCGAAAATTTGACGACGTTAGATAGTGAAGCAACTACTTCCACAATAGAAAATCAGCCATTAACTGAATTCACTCATAGTCCGGAAGACCCTGACCAAGATGATGAAGAGGATTTCATGACCATAACGGAATCTGAAACCTCGTCCCGCATGCTTCAGCTCAAAGAAGAGTTGCTCCGACAGCAAACAAACTACTTTACGGAAAAGGCTGCTTACTATCGTATGCAAAAATATTTAGTGACATTACAAGTAAAAAGGGAGCGTCTGGAGATTGAAATGCTAAGAAAAGGACAAAATATTGCATTTATGCCATAAATTTTCTTTTAGTTTATAGTAAAAATCCAAATATTACTTCTAATATTTCTATAATAACTTCTATTCCATACCGTTTTAAGACGATTTGTAAATACTCATTAAATACAGCCACTAGTAACTATTTAAACAGTATTTTGTTCATATAATTTAAAATGGTTGGAATTAATTTTTTCTGTAAGAACAATGTTAGTGGGAATTAAAAAATATGTTTTGTAAAAAATTGACAAGTAAGAAAAAAGAATTTTGACTTAGCAGGTTCTACCGAGATTTGAACTCGGATCGCTGGATTCAAAGTCCAGAGTGCTAACCATTACACCATAGAACCTCTTTGCAATTGAACAGCCAAAACACAGTTTTGTGTGACTGCAATTTGACAGTGTTGTATTGCCCAAAAATAAGTGCTCGAAATGTTTCAAGTACTCAGTGTGGCCGAATTTTTTATAAAACCTATTTCATTTTTTCACCCTATTTCACTGTGCATCACTACTGTACTAGACAAAGCTACCCGAAATAGGAAACAAAAAAAGTCATCAAATGTCAGAATAAAAATAAGTATGGTTGGCAAGAACTTCAAAGCATTATCCCAATTTCATCGGCTTACTGAGTATATTGTTCAGTGTAAACATTGCGACAAGACGCTGTCTTCTAAGAACACGTCCTCCAATTTAACGCGCCACTTGATTAGGAACCATAAGATACTGTCGCGAACACTTTTTGCCGACGAAGACGTTAAAATGCTTGAACTCCGGGACGAATATGATGTATCTGACATGGAGCACATGGACCAGTTGGCCGAGGCTGAAGGCGAGACCAAGAGTGCAGTACGCAACATTATCGGGGCTCAGCAGCAATCGCATCGCCAGCAGCAAATAGATCCTCAGCAACATCATCAGCTGAAGAACGATTTGGAGGCCTCCACTGAGCTGCGCAACAAAGTCATAGGCAAGAACAATAAAATGTGGGCACATTTCATACGCATCTCGGAATTTATGGCCAAGTGTAAGCACTGTGGCAAAACACTCTCCTCAAAGCACTCCTCGTCAAATCTGATGCGGCATATTGTCCGCCGTCATCACAATCTGTCCAAGAACTTGACCTATTCGCGTCAACATATGCTGTCACCCAAGAAGGAGGTGTATCGGCCATCCGACCCTTTGGAAAAGGTCAATTTCGATGATGTGGATAGTATCATTGAGAAGGTGACAGAGCAACTAGAAGATGAGGTCTGTATGGGAACAGAGAAGTTACTGGGGATGAAGTTTTAGTGGGTCATAGTTAACATTTTTTTAAAATCTTTTTTCACTACAGGAACCTTTTTATGAGTATGTGGTTGACAATACTGAAGACGTCGTAGATAGAAACCAGGAACAGGAGCCGGCCGACATGCACAACATGAACCAAGGAGACACCTCCTCACTAACAGAAACGACAACTCAATTAGATGAGAAACTGAAAGCGGAAACAATATATTACAATGAAATGGCCGAGTTAGCTCGAGCAAAGCGCCGACTCATTGATCTGCAGACTAAGAAGCTGCTCCTGGATATGAACGTTGTGGAGAACTAACAAAAGCGTTTTTTTTATAATTATCATTAACTAGCAATAATCGTTGGAAGTGGACTATTCAGATTATAATACTACGCATTGTTCACATAATATATATATATATATCGAACAGATTAAAATTTTTAAGAACGAAACTAAATTTTTGTTGATATCAATTGTTTTTTAAAATGAAGTCTACTCCAAAAAGACGGGCAATACGGAGATATTTTCTATTATTCTCGATTGAAAATTTTGTAACCTGTTTGAGGTGTATTTTTTATTTCGAGTATCCGGAATGAATATGTCTACATTTTCTCAAATGTACTACTCGAAACGTTGGAAGGTGTTTTGGCAGCGCACCTCCAACAAGGTTCTATGGTGTAATGGTTAGCACTCTGGACTTTGAATCCAGCGATCCGAGTTCAAATCTCGGTAGAACCTTACAGAAAGTTTTCTTTTTTAATTATTTTAATTTCCATGTTGAAATAAAAAGAGTATCTTTTTTACAAAATAAAAATTATAAAAAATTGATTTTATTTTAAAATTCAAGTTATGGAAAAAGTTTTTAATTCCAAATTTCAGTTAATTAAAATAGATGTATATATATGTAATGCACAGGAAAATAACTGAATTTTTATATTTACATCTGTGTTTAAACAAATTCTTCAAAATGCGAATATTGATTTCAGCCTATAAGTAAAATAAAAACTGTTGTTTATTTTAAAAACATGAATTTTTTTGAAAGCTTAAAATATTTTTAACATAAAACTGAATATAACTTTAATTTTAATTAATGCTTTTTGATTTATTAATATTAAATTTAACAACGAACAAATAAAACCATAAAATTAGTTGTTTTCATGAGATTTCCCAAGAACGCTGTAAACTTCACCATAACGCTGAATACGCTCAAAGATATCTTCATCACTTGAACCAGAACTGGAGTAATTATTTGACAGCGAATCTCCAGCGATAATGGAAGCTGCCAGCTTTGCTGTTGGACGGTAGTAGACTGAGTGACGGCCATCAAAGCTGCGACTCCCCACATGAAATTTTAGAAATGTGCGTGCTCTACGTTGACCAATAATCTTGCTCAAAGAGCTTTCGGTGAGGGTAAAATGCCCGGATTCCGGATTTGCACTATGCAGCAAAATGCCCTTCTTGGTAATCTTAATAGGGGATTGTTTCAATTTGGCTGCTTCGCAGCTTGTCGTGGATGTAACTATGGTGCAATCGGCATCAATTTTTGTTTCCTCATTAGACTGATCCACTGGAGGCACAGAGGACGAGTTGGAATTACAAGTACTGCTTACTGTGGCAGGTGTCTGGTGCATTAAATGTTTGTTGTGAAGTGAACGAGCACAGGCGGAATCGTTGACCAAAGCTGTGGAATTGCAGACAACGCTTTGATTGTTAAATGCCGTTTTTGTTTTGGTCTTCAGTTTATCCTCGCAAAGATCCACTTGCGTGCGTTTTTTTTGCTCGAGTTCAAATGTGTGCTTTGAAAGGGCTATGGCCTGAGACATAGACTCGTCGGAGTCATCAATAGTAATGACTTTGGACTTTTTCACTTGACTTTTGGTAGATTTTTTCGACTTCACCGATTTTTTACCTGTGAGAGTCGCGGGAGTATCCTCGGTGGAGTTGGGCTTCTTTATATTATAATTAGATTCCGATATTGTTGTGCTTGGAGTGCCACAAGTTTGCTTTCTATTTTTACTTCTGGTTGGAGGCCTAAGTTGTTCTTTTTCCTCCTTTGATTGCTTATCGATTGACTTAGAAACAATTTCATTTGGGGAACCAATGTGATGTATAAGATCCGCTTTAGACATCCTAGAAATTGGAATGGATTTGGGTGTTACGACTAACTCTTCGGTGATTGGTAGTAAAACTTCATTTGTCCTTAGCATAGAATTTTGTTTTAACTGAAGGACACTTTTCTTGAATTGAACTGAAGGACACTTTTCTTGAATCTCAGGTCCATCTGAGATGGTGGTTTCGTTTGGAGTCTTTCGTTTAACTGACTTTCTGATTACATTTGTATAATCATCATTTTTTCTATTCGACATGGCCATCTCTTTGCTGACTTTTGAATGATGCTCATGCCTTTTAACCAGGCAGGGGGATAACTTTAAAATTTGTTTCGTGGAATAACTGCCTCGTCTGGGTGTAGTCGTCACTCCGGGACTACTGCTGTTCTCCACTATCCACTCTTCAGTCGAGCTGTTGGCCAGATGCACCACATTCGAGCAAAGTCGCTCGCTGTTGCAGCAACTGCATTCAGATTCTAGAAGCCGTGGACGCAAATCCAAATCTATGTCCTCCTCAAACGCGTGCTGACGTCGCAGATGGATCATAGTTCTAGAGTTCAATTTGGGGCGAATATACTCATGATGACTTCGATGGGGCGAACAGCATTGATAGGAGGTCCGACAAGTTTTACAGTCACCACAACGGAAAGAATAATCTTCTTCCCCACTGGATGACGAGTAATACAATGAAGAGTGAGGACGACGCTTTAATAAATGCTTGCGTCGCTTATGATGATATTTGCTTTTATAACTGCTGCAGTGCCGAGGACTAGGAAAGTGGGACAACTCGCGTTCTCGTGCAAGCTCCCGCTCACGACGTCTATGCAACAATGCCTGCAAATGGTGACGATGCTCCAACTCATCGTTATAAATAGCGTACTTAGCCCGTAGCTCGTCCCTTTTGTGAGGCTGAGTGCGGTACATTTTGATTGTTGAGGTAGTAGAGCATTTTACTGAGGAAGAAGAAGGATTTCGTTTACGGCTCTGCCGGATATAGCGTGCCGTGTCCACAGAATGCAGGGACTCGTTGTCAGAAAATAAAGGCTCTCGAGTTGAGCTGCAGGGCACAGGACTTTTTCCCTTGTAGACGGTATTGTTGCGCCGCAACCATTGGCCCACATGTTGCTCAATCTTTTGCACATCAAAGGTATTGAGAATTTTATCCAGGCCAGCCTCCTTCCATTTGCGTTTGTGCTCCTCAAGAACCGGTAAAGTTTGATTCAAGATTTCTTGCACTTCAGCGTTTTCTTCTGGGTTGCCACGGGAGCAAAGCATTTGCGTTAATTCTGTCTTTGCCATACTGCTAGTTACATTTGGCATTTCAATGTCTGCGTCCACGGATTTATCTTCAACAGCTTCTTCGGGACACATAATGCTGCTATCATTGTCATCATCATTTGCCTCATTCTGCCAAAGCTCCTCATCTTTATCAAAATCTACAACATCAAACTCATCGTCATCAATTTTGGTGTAGTGCTGCGATATGAACGATTATGGAACAAGGTTTAACTTTAACGAGGAAATACACAACTGATGAAGCTTACCTTAACAAGGCTACACCACATTTTCGATCGCTCAAAAACCATAGATTCCAGAGTCTCTTCGTTGAATAAAACGTGAGACGACATTTTTGATGCTAGTTTTGCGTTTTCTTTGTTTGAACACAATTTTTTTTTTATATCTTTTTTATTGAGGACATCAAAAGAAGTGCACTTTAGAAGTTATTATTATATAAACCAAAGCTACAAAATTATTATTATCTTTATACTTAATATTGGGCACTAATTATATTTCATTTCCTATATCATTTTGGTGCTCGAGCGTCCATTTTGTGATTGGCTTCTCACAGAATCTGGTAGCACTAAATTTGACAGTGCTGCCATATGCCACGAAATTAAACGGCAATGCAATTTTTGTAGGTTGCCTTACACTGCCCGAAATTGCAATTTAGTTCTGATACCCGCTTTCAAGTTAGGGCTCGGTAAAGAAATAATATGTAGTCAATTGCTAATTGTATCTGCCCAAGTAACCTTAATATACGGTTAAGCATAAATTCAGAATACCTTTTGTATTATATTTTAAAACATATTTTACAAAATTTTACAAATTTTACGGACAATAGAAACTTTTTCTTACAGTACTCAATAGCGTAAAAAACAGTGTTAAGAACGACGTAAACTTTTGTTTAAATTAACAGTTTCCCAAATTATATTGAATTAAACCAGATCCAAAGAAATTTAACGCGTTATAAAATAATGTTACATAGTTTATTGGTTTTCCAATTTTTATATAGATTTTAAAACTTATATATACATGGTTACAATGGTGCAATAAGCGATTTCTGTGTTAGTGTCATAAAATATACGTATATTTATAATAGCTACTTGTACGATTTAGTACATATATTCATTAAATATATGTCTGATAGTGTTTTGCTTTAGCAACATTTTAAACATTTAAGGACACTGATTCTGTAACAACATCATTTGGCCTTCTTCGCATTATGCGCCATTACTGCATTATATGTAATGTGCTTCTATTACTAGGGCATATAATATTTAAATTTTTGGTTCACTTAGTGCTAGGAACGGGCTTATGATCTAAATACAGTTTGCTTGTAATTATGGTTGAGAAACGTATTTAAAAAGATTTTACTTAAGCAGCACTTTAGAGGAATGAACTAATGGGATATTGATAGTGTGGATGAAAAATGAAAACCGAAATTATTTTATATATGGTTTATAGGAACGTTAGAATTATAATAATCGATAAATTAATTACAATACCGAAAAAGTAAGCAAACGAAGCCCGGCTTACAAATAAATAAATATACAATTGCAAAAAGTAGAAGTAAATAAGTATATATTACGTAGGTTACCCTAAATTAAGTTGGCTAACTTACATGTTTATATCACTTTTCGCAAATAATTCGTTTTTGTTGTTTAATCAGAGTTTTGGATTTAAAATTAATTTGAGGCTGTTCGAATGATTAGAGAATAACAAAACTCGAATATTTGGTGGAGTTGAATTTATAATCTAAAATATATTGATCTGGAACTCGCTGACAATACTTTCAAGGAAAGTCTTCAGTTTGTCGTAGGAGTGAGTTCGCCAATAGATATTATCATTGACCTGTTCCATAGCCAAATCGATTGCTGTTTCGACAGCCTTAAGTCCCAACTTGCGGCAATTTGCGGCTAGAGTCTGTAGTTGCTGTTTATGATAATCTTTGTTCATATAAATGGTCAGTGATTTGATCATTTCGGTAAGTGTGGAAAAGCCATCGCCATAACTGCAAAACGATAAATATGTTACAATTAAAAAATTACATTTCGTTTATATTTGGGTAAGTACTTACTAATCGGCAATTTCTTTGATATTAGTTTGAAGGAAATCGAAAGCAATCTCATAGCCAATAGCATTACTCGCCACAGCTCGGAAAGCTAATGCGCCATCCTGTTTTAGTATGCCTGAGGTGGAATTGATGGTCATGTTAAGGTATCTGCAATGGAAAATAAAAGTTTATCTATCTATTGGATTAGAACGATTTTAAATCCAACACTCACTTGGACAAAAGCCAGGGCTTGGACGTACAGCCCAATGAGGTAAGGATCTCTTCTTTTTCCGATGCACTGCTTGTGCGCTTGTATTGCTTGTAAGCAAAATACCATTCTGGGTATGAACCCTCAGCCAAAGCTGTACAATAAATCACTGATTTTAAATTGGGCTTGATGCTGTAGAATAAACCAGAATTAGCTTAAACAATAGCTATTTTTGTAGGAAAAATTGAACTCACGGATTCTTTTTTGCATCACGCATCCATTCGCGGAATCTCAACTGAGCCGTCTGTGTACAACGATCATAGTTAAATTTGCATGCAAAGTTTGCCACCAGAGCACGATGTTTCAACTGCAGATGAGATTCGTTGTCGGGTTCATTCAAACCGTAATGATCAAAGGCGGGTCGAACAATAAACTTCATAAAAGCCTAAAAAAAGTGCAGTAGGTTTAAAATATAACCGAAAAGATAACAATTCTTTGGAGATTTACCCTGAATGTCTCATAAGCCGGTTCTCGTTTTAGATTATATATAAGATAGTTAAGACCTGGCTTTGCAGCACTCCACAGCAGTTCGTCGTCTACCGCGGTGAACAACTCAAGAAGAAAGGTTAATCTGTTTAGAAAAACTATGAATTTAGTCTTCAACTTTTTTAAAATTAATTAAACATACGGTATGTCATAAGGAAGATACTCCGCCTGCGACAAGTGCAGTGCATCATCTAGCAGCTGAGCTCGCGTTATTCTTGGCAATGTGCTAAAGTTCTTTTTAAGTGCCAGCCATGATATCGAGTCGTAGTTTACACGATAGTACCCCTGGCGATTTAGATTTAGGTAAATTACACTATCGTTATTATTTTCTTTGGTGAATACATCAGAAATGATAAGCTCCTCCTGATCCTTGGTCATCCAATGGGTGGGTATATTATCACCCTTGTGCAAATCATCAGTTTCAAAGGTGATGGGTATAAACCAACGGTTCTTATCTAAGGGATTACGAGCAGGCAAGAGATATCGCTCTTGGCGAAGCAATAAATCGGTACCACGTCGCTCCACATTGACCACTGGATATCCTGGCTGTGTTATCCACGAGTCCATTATATTCTTTACATTCAGATCCTTAGGTAAAGTGCCCTTCTTATGGCCATGTCGGGTGAGGAACACCCAGAGATCATCACGATCGATATTGGAGTATGCAAATGAATTTAACAGATCCTGAGTGGCTGAACGGAATGCCTCATCACCCACAATGGAGTTGAGCATTCGTAAAAGAATTGTGCCTTTGGAGTAGCTAATGGGATCAAAAATTCGACGCACATCGCTAGTGGATTTAACATCAAATGATATGGCATGTGAAGTGTTGTCTGCATCATGTTGCATGGATTCCTTGAACTCTAGAACAGTAAAGGTGTCCATGATTTGAAACTCTGGATGAGCCTGGTTCAGTGCCTTATAGCTCATATAACAAGCGAATCCTTCCTTTAGCCAAAGGTCATCCCACCACTTGGGCGTCACACAATTTCCAAACCAAAAATGGGCTAACTCGTGAGCAATTATTTGTGCAACATACTGCATATGTTCGGAAGACGATGCCAGTTCTTGATCCTCTGGTACCAACAGTGCCGAATCACGGAAAGTTATTAATCCCCAGTTCTCCATGGCTCCAAAACCGAAATCAGGCACGGAAACTAAATCAATTTTTGGCAACTTGTTCTTTATGCCAAAGTATTCCTCGTAATAGGGCAGGAACTTACGCACCATCTTATAGGCATAGTTTGTCATATCCACAAAATTGGGCCTGGTCCAAATCTCTACGCGTGGAAATAGTTCTCCATCCAAATCGGCGTATCGTGAATCTACCATATTGGAAACAATAAAAGCTACCAAGTATGTTGGCATTTTGGGAGTAGTTATGAAATCATCACGCATATATCCCAAGCGATGTTTGCTACTGTGCAATTTGGGCATATTGGAGAGAGCCATGGACATTTTTGAATCTCGAACAATGCTGATGGTAAAATTGGCTTTCATATCGGGCCTATCAAAGCAGGGAAAAGCGCGTCTTGCATCAATTGGTGAAAATTGAGTACTGATCATCCATCTAAAGAAGAGTAGAAAATAAAATATTTTCGTTTATTTGCCCGACCTCGATTGCCCTTACGCCAACTTACTCTGTCTGCTTGGAATCCGGATTAATATAGCTTGTCTTGTAGACTCCCTGAAGTGTGTCGGTCACCTGGCTGACAAAGTCCAGACTCAATGCAATCTTTAGTTTATCTTCGCTGGCCAAGCCTGGATTCAATTTGACTACAAAGGAATCATTGTTCTCTCCATAATCACTATCAAAATCCAGTTCCACCTCATCGCTATCATTGCCCTGCAGGGAGCGTATAACTCGAACATTGGAAATGCTCACATTGAACACATCCAGTACTATAGGCTCCCAGCTGCTGATCTTGGCATCCCTTTCAATCTCAATGACCAAGCTGCCATTGCTGCTAGATGTATCAACATTTGGCTCAATGACAATGCTGTAAAATGTAAACAAGACATTGGTTATAAATCTAACAAAAATAGCAAAAACCAGAAGAAAATACACGATGAGAAACATTTGCAAGTGACTGCCAAAAATGTCAATTGGGTTTCAATCAAAAGTGTCAATCAATCAGTCAGATAACACAACCCCCAACTAAGATTGGGCAAGAATTAAGGGAATCAGTTTTGCCATTAGTCCGACTTTGAAGCGATGTCTAAATGCTATGTAAATGCATCTGCATGCCATAAAGCGCATCAAAAATCAAAGCAAACAACAACTAAAAATGAAAATTGATAATTGAATGTGGCATTATAACGAATTTTAAATGCCCTTATCAAAAGAAGTCTCTTCACAGTTTTATAATAATTTGATTAGGTTCTACTTTTTGTCGGTACGTACAAAATATGGAAAATTATTACAAAGTTCGTTGGTTTTTTAGGGACTTAACTGAAATAAATGAAAGAATATTCTAAATGGACTTTCTGTTGAAGTTAGAGTAGAGAAGCGTGCAAAGATTGAAGATCAATTTTCCCTCACAGCTTGCGCACAGATGCCACGGATTCCGTCGCAGACTCATTGGTCGATGCATTACCAGCAGACCTCATGGGTATCACACAACGACGAGTTTGCGTCTTGTCTTCCATTTAATTGAGGCGATTGGTTTACAATGCCTTCATGTGCATTGGGGCAACCAGGAAGTGAGCTTTAGGCAATTTGCCTTGCCGCTCTTATAGGAGTAAAGCGAATGGTCAACACTCTTATTGCCATTTGCTTTGATCACCATCACCCAGCTGCAAAATCAGTTGCCATCGATCCGAATGAATTGCATTGCACTTGCCATTGCCAGTGGAAGATTCACATCTTTAAAGACTGCGTGCTGGGCGCAAACTAATACCCCGTCTTATGTTTTCTGTGTCAATTATATTAATGGATGCGGCAAGTTGGCTACTGAGCAGCATTAACACTCTAGTGGATCCATATCTATACACTGTAACTATCTGGCGCAATGGGTCATGCTGACTGTCGGCGTGCGTGAGTTGTCTTCTGATCTACGCCGCCTGCGTTTAACTTTAAAGTGTGCTTGCTTTCATACCCAAAGTGTTGGCGGAATCTAAAGGGACTGAAGAAACTATTTGCAATCCTAACAAACTATATATGTCTCCATCACTGAATTAGTCTCCAACAAAACAAAGAATAATCTAATCACTATTTCTTTGTTTTACGGAAAGAAGCCGAATATATAAAGGGTTTCATATGTATAAAATGCTATTTTAATTATATTTGTCTTACCAACTCCTGTGTGGATTTCAATCAACTGCAGTTAGTGGACATGTGTCATGGTTTTTGTCTACTCTACTAGTACCTAAAATCCTTGACCCACTTCATGACTAGTCATGGCAACACAAAAAAAAAAAACTGTCAAGGAATGTCACAGAATTCCACGTAACTTCAATTTGGGTGGCATAAAGGTCATTCCTTCTAATGTAATCCATTATACACACACACATTGCAATGTTGGAAAACTTGCAACCAATTTCGGTCTGTATATATAAAACTGACAACACGAATTAAGGCATTATATTGAAATGTAAACACTAGGAGAAACTTAGGGCGAAACAGCAAAAGTGTTGGCAATTTCCATTAGCCCCAATTGAAGTTGAAGTGCCAAATTATAGGCAGCTAGTCTCTTACCTGTAATGGGTAGGACGCCAACCCTCATAGAGTTTTAAAAGACGATCCGTTGGTTTTGTTACATTATCAAGCAAACTGCTGACACCCTCTTGTTTATCTATGGGTATATCACCTACAGGTGGCACGACGACTTTTTCCTCATCCTTAACATTTGGTGGTATGGGTATTGCTGTTGATGCAACGGCAGAGTCATCTTTTAGCCAGTCTGGTATATGGAATTCGGCTGTGGCCATTGGAGTTCTATTTGCATCTGGATGATCCTTCGATTGGGCGTGGGCGGTGATGCAGCTGAAAGTAATAAGTTTACTTTTAACAACATTTTTTTTTGTTTTTTTTTTTTTTTTTTAAAAAAAAGGCCAAGCCCTTCCACACCTTGAAACGCATCAAAGTTAAGAAGAACGGAACCAATAATTTTTGCTTTCTTTTTTGAATGGAATGAGGTCAGATCGGGTTCGACTGCCAATTAGCACGCTCCGTTTGCCAAAACGTTTAATAACCAAATCGACCAAGAACCACTCCCAGTTGCCCTTAACTGATTCTGATTTACATTTGAGTAGGGTTAACCAACATATTACTCACCTAGGGTTGGCTTCCGGCTTGCTCAAGCCATGTGATGTTAGGAAATAGGTGATAAGAATTGAGAACATCAAAGCCGTAACCATAATGAATGCAGATATAGCCAAACAGGCTTTGGACACATAAACGCCCGATGGTGGCCCATTGAAGACATATTTTTGGCCATTTTTAGTTTTTAACTGGCCCCCTGAAATAAGTTAAGAATAAATATGTAAAATGATTCATATCTATCATTTATCTTATGTCAAAAGTCTTACAAGACAATCCATAGAGCTTAAACGAATTAATAGACGGGTGTGCTCATAAAATTGTTTTTAGTACATACATTAAACACACACACACATACACCACATATATATATATGTACATATGTATCTTTAAGAATATATTAAAAAATTCTGATCATGCCATTGCATTTACTATATCTTTTACAAATTGAATTTTGTTTAATTACAATGCACACATAATGGCAAACATTAAACTGATTTATGGCATAATTCAATTGGTATACAAAAGTTGGGAAATAAAATGTAAGAGCAGGCCCCATTTAACAAGGTGTCGATAAAGTTAGAAAAAGTAATTGAATTCACGCAGGAGCACCCACTGAGTCAGAGTGTCTAGAAATGATTACGCAACTGATTATATATTCTCACAAAATTGTTTACAGAATTGTAGAGAATTTCAAATTTCTGCTATGCGGCAAAAAGAGAGGGAAAATCTTTTAAGTGCCAAGTAAATGATTTGATAAGATAAGCAAGAGTGATAATTTATCACATCAATGAGGAAGTAAATAGGTGCAAAACTACTTATGCCATATGATATATAATCTAAAAATCTAAAGATCTTCTTTAGATGGTCAGCTGATAAAATATTGTTTTCTACCCACTGTTGAACTTGGCCAACGAAGTAGCACGTGATTAAAATTTTCAATTACTGATTTGCATTTTCCTGAACTTATTCATATATCAGATAGTAGATGGTAAATGGGCGTTCTTTTTTATTATGTGTGCGCACATGTCGTTTATTTTTTTTTTTATTTAATGGAAAGCCAAAGGCCTTTTGTGGGCTACATAAAATGTAAGTGGAATGTCAGTCACTTTTTTTTTTTCTTATTTTGGTACCTTTTTCCACTTTGTTTTAATAGTTTCAATTAAATAGCTAAAAGAGGTTAACAATCTTTTGGTTGAACCAACTACAATTACGAATACCAATCCACCTGTTGGTAAATCTGCATCAAATCTTCATGGCAACATCTGCCCGACATCTCTCTACTTTGATCTCCCACCAATGGGTAAATAGAAATTTATGTTTGTGGCAATCCAAAAAAACATTTTGTGGGAGCAACCAAAATGAAAAGCTGCAGCTAGATGTGAACTAATTAACAGTGCACCTTTTGTTCGTTTAGATAAATCGAACTCTGGCCAACTGTAACTCACAATCACGTTGACTCGTTTGCTTGGACTGATGAAAGCTTTTTCAATTTTCTTGTTTTTCAGTTTTTAGTTTTTTTTGCTTATTTATTGTTTGTTGTTTTCTTTTGAGGTCTAGGTGGCAAACGAATGAATGAAGTTTCATTTGGTTTTCCATTTTAATGAGCACACATGTTCATTCGATCTGGTTGAGTTTCATTAGCAACGAAAATTTAAACATTAGATACTAATATTATCCTCCACCCACTGTATAGTATTTTAATATTCATAGTTCGACGTTTAAGTAGCACATAAAAACGATGACTGAAACATTCAAAAGCAAGTTAAACACTGTAAATGAAGTGAAATTTTGAGTTAATAACATGCGTGAGGCGCCAGTTAACTTGAGGCACCCCGTGGACTATCTGGGACATCTATCCACATGCTTACTACATTTGACATTAATGAAGGAAAATAAAACTACGGTCAGTGGATCTGTATTCTCATACTTCTCTTTTGAAATATTACCTTAAATTTGGATCAATTGTTTGATTTAAATCAAATTTGTCAATTGTTAAGTTACCTTATTTTCATAACCAATTATATAATATACTATATATCGATTAAATTTTGAAAACATACCCAAAAATCTATCCTTTGATATATAATCGAAATGTAAACGTTTTCTTATATTTTTCGTATCGTCAAATTTAAAATTACGCAATTTGGTGACAAATCCATTTAAAGGACCCCCCGTAGCAGTAGATGATGCTGTTGGAGCTGCTGATGGACTTGGTGGTTGTGATGTGGACGATAATGATGATGTTAGGGCAAAGGCGGCAATTGGAGGATTTGTCAATGATTTGTTGTTGGTTGTCGTTGTTGATGTTGCTGTTGTTGTTGTTGTGGGCGCATATATTGCCGATGCCATAAATGCATTTGGCTGTTTGGAATCTATATAGGATGTGATGGTAGCGCAGGAAATCGAGGAAATAAAGCAGACAGGAAGATAGAGAAAAAAATGCAGAGTATTTAGCAAATGAATTTTATAAGCAAATGTGAAAATGTTTTTGTTAAATGACTTATTTATTAATAGCATTTTAATGAACGTACCAAGTGAATTCGAAATAGAAATGAAAAGCAAAAGTTATTTGGGTGTGTGTGCGAATATGTGTGTTGTACTGTGTATGGGTGAAAGCGTATCGATGCCAATAAGAAGAAGCAAATTAAAAAATTTCAAAAGAATTTAATCAAATTGACGCCACTGACGACTGTTGGCCGCTGCATGAATTGGAATGGGGAGGTGCAGTACTTTTAGCACGTGTCGGCCACGTTGTTCCCATTGCTGTTTGCCAATCTAATGAACGTGTAAATAACGCCAAGTTAATTGCATTTTATTTGCCTTTACTGGCGCCCCCCAAACTAAATGTTTGAATACTCTCTGTACCACATGATGCTAAAAATACAACACAATGGATACAATCAGACGATTGGATTGCGATTCCCCATCCTCCAAAACTAATTCAAATCAGTTGGCTATTTTTAGATAAACATAGCAAAATTTGCTATTCGTAGTATTCAATGATTTATTTTTACCCTTGTAGGAACACATGGAAAGGTAAACATTTTCCAAAACAAAAAAAACATATTAAACTTTTAAATGTTTTATAAAAACTATTAAAGATAATTTAAAGAGTGTTTGGAGTTTTCTAAATATTATCTCAGAGGATCAGAAACACAATTATAAGAAAATGTAAGTTTCTTTCTGCCAAAGACCACACTTAATCTTTGGTAACATGGTATACTAAGATACATTCTTTTTATAAGCAAATTAGTCTATTTTGTTGGCACTAGAATAAAAAATTTACTTCGCACGTTTCAAAGTTTGAATACCCTTGCAAACTGTCTTTTTTGATTTATATATATGATTTGGCAAAAACATTAGATTAGAAAGTATATGAAACTATGCAAATTTAAATTTAACGACCATGTCTTGGTGGTAAATGGCATATAGTCGACCGATTCTGCTAAACCTCAATGACACATTTATATAGATAGCAAACTTACTTATAAAAACTTTATAAAACTAATACTCAAACTACATTCTCGACCCATCGTTCCTATGGTAGCTATATAATAAAGTTATTCGATCGGAATGATTATATGTTAATAAAACCTGCAGTAGAAAGAAGTTTTGTAGCTCAAAAAATTTCTGAGGAGATCAACACGATCTCATCAAAACAGCCGAACATAAAGACAGGCGGACAGGGTTATATTATTTTATATTACCCCAACTCATTGTGCTTATCAGGAATATATACACTTTACATAGTCGAAGTTGCATTCTTCTATATTTTATTTGCTCAGCTCGTAATTTATGACTTGTAAACTTCTGACCAGAATGAATAAACTCTTTTCGCAAGGGTATAAAAAAAACTATCCTTAATTGATACAATAATTTCTTAATGATATTTTGTACACTACTTTCTATGGACTTACACAAGGCATTGCGAATTTTTTTTTTAATATTTATAAAAGATGTTTTGAAGGGCATACACAGTAAAATTATTTAATATTTGACAATAATAAAAAAGTCATAATTGACAACATGCAATATTTGGCTCAATTTTCAATTAAGACATACATTGTAAAATTGCCAAATTGATTTTTTTTTCCATTGAACATTTTGATGAATGCACAACGCTTGTTAATTTTTTTTGTTAATTTGCAAGAAGTACGCCCAATTGAAATTATATAGCTTTAATATTTTTAAGCATTGCGAAATTGCCAGTCAATTACTCGAAAATCAAAAACACATAAATGATTATTTTGATGACTTTGCAATAGAAAAAAATATTTAACTTCTCGAAGTTTAAATACTCTTACATATGTTTGTTGTTGTTGAAAAATTAGTTCGTCTGAAAATTATTAATTGATAAATGTTTAAAAAATATATTTTTTTTTCTACAGTTTTCCATTGCGTCATATTTGAAGATAGAATGACAGAGGACTACTTAAATATATAGCTAATCAAGTATTCTTTCTGTTTACTTTCTGAGAGCCATAAACATTACAATAAAATGGGAAATATACCCGCTACCTATGTAGGTAGAAATTGTAACAAACTGTTTGTTGTTTTTGTTGAATAACGTGACATTATTAATTAAAATGCGAATGGTTTAAGTGGTCTGTGATGGTAGTTTATGATTTGCCATTCAAGTTTATTCAACTCAACATTTTAATTGTTCTCTTGGTAATAGGAAACGAGGGGCACGTCAACTGACTTCATTTAATTGTTATGAACTTACCACCCTCTGGGTATACCCCACGAAGGTTACCATACAAAAATGTACAGTGAGGCTTCTGTAGGCAACTGACCCTATTCTTTAACTTTGTCTTTCACTTCCCAAGGCACTCCCATTCTACGTGCAAGCTGCACGCGCAATTTTTATATTTTTATCTCGCGGTTTGCATATCTAATATGAAATCGGGTTAACTTAGGTTTTATAACTGAGGATTGCTTTGTTGTTTTGGGTGGCGTCATTTTCAGTCAACGAAATGAGAATGAGCGCTAATTTAATTTACAAATTAGCCGAAAAAAAACACACACACACAGTCCGAAATACAACTAAGTGTTGGTCACCTGAACTACGCATATGTATGTGAAGATATTTTGGTAAAGTTTCAAAGTACTTAGATACAAATGTATATAAAATTTCGAATGCTCAATATAAGTCTAATATATATACATATATGTATATCTAAGTAAGTCAATCGAAAATACATGAATTTAGATTATAGTTCAGTTTGTTTTCTTTCTATATCTCTCTGTTATTTTTCAAATTTATTTGTTTAATTCGCCACTTTCCTTAGTTTTTCAATACTCCAAAGTCCAAAACTATTGTAACACACAAAAAATCATATCATATATCATTTCAAAATGTTGCATTTCTTATCTCTGGTATTATACAAAGGTAAAGGTGTCACCATTAGCAAAAGTTGTTGATAAATCAAAAGGCAGAGCATTCATTTTAAAGGTGACACAAAACATTCAGTTAAGCATTTAAATCTTTGGAATTTCTTTAACTTCATCTATTGCGTTTGTTGGCTGTCAACACTTCAAGGTGAAGTCGTGGCAAGTTCTTAGCATTTCTCCCAAGGCCCTGTCTTATTTACGCTCCCCCTACTATGTTGACACAATGTGTTGTACATATGCACATACATACATAATTATAATTATCTCAGTTCTTTGTATTGTCTGCCTTTGGCTACCGTTGGAGCCCTGCAATTAATCCAAATGTAACTGTATGTGTGTCTGTGTTTGTGTGTATCTTTCTTGGGGGGGATTGTCACTCTACGACCGGAAACGTGACCCAAAGCGAACTTCATTATCCGGTAGAGATTTTAAAAGCTGCATTGTCTTAATGACTTCATCTGTGACCCTTTTCA
This sequence comes from Drosophila neocordata, assembly GCA_018903615.1. NCBI lineage: Eukaryota > Metazoa > Arthropoda > Insecta > Diptera > Drosophilidae > Drosophila > Drosophila neocordata. The sequence goes on from JAEIGI010000002.1 coordinate 593,188, forward strand.
GTTATTTGTCTGCATTTGTTAAAGATGAACTTATCAAATTGTCTTTTTTGATTACATAAGTGATAAAGCAATCAAAGTTACTATTGTTTTTAAGATGTTAAACAAATTTATCCGATGTTATTAAAATTTATCCGAGTCAGTACTTTTATAAAATTGCAATAAAGCTTTAGCAATTGCAGTGGTAATAAAGATTTGAAAGAGTTAAAAATGGATTCTGTTGTAGAATATGTTTACATATAGAGTCATATATGGATGGATGTATATACATACATACATATGTACTTATGTATGTATGTATATTTTAAAAAACTGTGTGAGTATACAAAAAACGGATTCAGTTGATATGCAAAGCTTTTCAGTTGCTTCATTTTTTTGGTAATTCTGCTGAATTTATCGAATGAAGTTGTTTGCTTATGTCGCGGTGGAAATCAAAGCAAATGCTTTGGGTCAAATAGAAAAGTAAACAATTTTGTTTCCCCCCCATTTACCCCCCTTTTTGAAACCAGAAAAAAACGTCAAATAACAAACACTGAAGAGTACATTTTACAATGTTTTACAATTTGCTTATTCGTTCATTTTTTGTTTTTTTGTTTAGATTTCTTTTTAGATGCGACAACAAATGAATAGTTTATTACTTTACCAAAGGCAACAATTTGTAATTGAAGTTCATAAACTACACACAAACTGTCAGGCGTTTCCGCAGAAAGTCACTCCACTCCCTTTTAATCAAAGTCATTTTACTATAATTGCAAATGTTGAATGCTTCATTAGAATCATGCAAAACAATACCATCGAGGAAAGTTCGTGTCCCCCCTTTAAACAAGTTTCTGCAAAAGGTCAACCAACTTTAACACTTTTGATTGGCTCTTACGAATTGTTGTTTAATATTTATGTATATATATGTTAGATGCCTATTGTTTAATACAATACAATGTTTAAATTTAAGGAGTTTCATCTACATTGGATTAGCTTGCAAAGAAGATAACAACACAATTAAAATATATAAATATCTCTCATATGATACAATTAATCTGATCGATAATTATATTATACTTTTTTGAGGTTTTCATTGCATCATTTCTATTGTGTCTTATCATAAAATCAGTTAAAAACTTAAGACTCTTTTCTGGTCATATGGGTCGCATACTTTCTGTCCTCCTTATACCATAATAAAAGAATTTAATCAAACCAATCATTCGTTGGGCATCTTGTCTGACTCATAAATCTGATCACGAAATGAAAGAAATTTACTTGTAAACACCAGAAGTTGTTTGTTTAACCCACATTCACCCACATTTTCCAATGTGGTTGGGAAAAATGGGTTATCATTAAATATGACACACTCCCAAAGGGTAAAAAAAGGTGTAAAGTGAAAGAAACAAGAAAAAAAAGGCAACATGCACAATTAAGGAAAATTAAAGCAAACACAACAAAGTGATTGTCTGTCGCGTTGTGATTTCGATTTGATGGAAAAGATAAGATACCAGTTACAGTTCGAGGAAGAAAGCTGGCCTCCAATAGAGAAAGATAGAAATAGTAGTAAAGTTCTGCGATGACGTAAATGCGACAATTCTAATTTAGGGAAATGATAACGGTTCTATTTGTGGGCTTTCACAATATAACATTTATTGTACTACAAGTAGGAGAGCATGGTGCCTGATAGCGTTGCCACATTGTTCTTAGCTTATCTTTACTATTTATATTTAGTCATGTAACGAACCATATGTGAAGTTAGTCTACCTGGGAGGGAAACACTTTTTGGAGATAAAGATATTCATTGATTTTCGACTAGCAAAGTATCTATTGTTGCACTACAGCCAGAGAATTGTTTGGTATTATGGATATTCCAAGAAGCTAATGATATTTACAAAAATTATCGGTTCAAAAAACATAGATTGGTTCATTAATGAAGAGGATTTTGTCTTGTCTTAAATAGTTTTTAATGATATTAAGGAATCTAAATAATCTACTGTAGATATGATTAAACTATTGTTTTACTTATAGATATTTAAACGTTCTTCATGAAATTAATGCGAACAATATGTATCATGATGTCAATTTGTTTGTTTACCGAGGTGAGTAATCTATTATTAAATACCCAACAGATAGTGTGATCATAAACAATAATTTTATATTATTAAATAGTTTTTTCTTTTTTGCTATTGCTGAATGTCCTTCGGCCATATTCAATTGTCGTTACGTTTATTATATGTACACACACACACACACACGCACACACACACACACACACACACACACACGCAAAAGCGGAAATTAAATATAATTTGTTGCCTTTTTATCATTATTGTTTTTTTGTAGTTTTTGAACTTGACGTTTGGTGTTATTTCATTTGGGTCTAGTTTGATTTTTATGATTCTCATTCATTCGCACACTAATTTGGCTTCAAGCCAAATAATTTTGCTCTCATTTTTAGTTTTTGCCTGGCACTGACATTGTCATACATTTTGCGTGAAAGTATTTAGGTTTCGTTCAGGCGAAAATTTATTTCTAGCATACCGTCAAAAGGTATTAGCCAGAGTTCTTAAAACGATGGCAGCTAATGGGATTGAAAATTGGATGTATTTTGTGGAAGAAATATAGATATATATGTACATATATATAGATAGCACTCAAATTTAGCCATTCTTCTGGGATACACAGCATACAAAAGCTATTGGCCATTTGTTTAATGGCAATAAGTAATATCGATTGGCCTGTCACCATCAATAGACGGCACGTATGTAGTTGCAGATGGATGTGCATAGATAGTTCATATAAAACTGATTGCAAAACGCCTTCACATCTGTTCCGCATTTATGACAAATGTGTTTCGCTGTTCTTCAATGGTTTTATGCAACTCAGGTAACCGACAATTTATAACTACAATCAAAGCATTTCAAACGGTTACGTGATTCGGCTTCCAGAAGACTCTTAGAGACAGATACCATCACTTGGCATTCATCGTCATTTACTTTGATGCATTTCCAATTAACCGAGACGGTGGCTAAATCACGATTTTTTGTGTTGTCGCCCCTGGCCACTGTTGTATGTACTTTAGGCCATAATTTTAGCTAATTCTTTTAAATTTGCATGTCAGCTAAACTCCGTTTTTGGATGGAGGTAAATAGTTTGAAATCTACAACGAAAATCACTTAACCTCATTTACATGATTTCAGTCTTGGCCATTAAGATAAATTATTTAATTTTTTTTCTTTTGACTGTTTGGCATAGAATCAGATAAACAAAAATTATGACTAAGATTTGTTAAAAATGTTAAAGAAATGCAAAATGTGTGTACTGCAGGTGCTAACATCAGATGTATTAGCTGAAAAATGGCATCTGCCGTATGTCTAGGAAAATATTTAAAAAAAAAAAATACAGAATTAAAAAACGTTTTATAGAAAAATAGTTCATTGTATGTTCACTGCAGAAATAATATTCAAATTGCACCTTTCACTTAAATATATACATGGATACTTGCAAACTATAATGTACTACACAAATTCATTTCCATATCCGTTTAGATCCTAAAATAGAAACTCATAATTTAGCAACATAAAAGTGTGTCCCAAAGCGGAATAGTGTCAACGTATGTTAAAGTATGTTATTAGATGATGACGACATTTAGATACCCTGCATCAAGTGAAAGTCATTTAATTAACTTTTTCTAAAATCGTAGTATACCTTTCAGTTACAGGGTAACCCCAATTTACATATTGTGATCCATTGAACAAGGCAGTCAGATAAAATGTGTCAACATCAATTTGCAGCTACTGCAAATTACTATTTATTGTTGCAAAACGCTGACGTCATTTAATATGTATTTGATTTTCCAATCGCTTTTCAACTTGTTCTTGGTCAAATCGTTCAGGGGCAAAACGGCAAAGAGCCAATGCAAATAAACAAACTAAAATAAACTATAACCAATACAATTCAAATGCGAATCACGTGTTTCTCCCAAGGCATTAATTGGGACAGAGAAATGATACTGGGACAAGGTGGGGAAAGAAGAAGAGATCTTAACTGAACTTGGACTAAAAAATTGATGGCCAATTGTTTTGAAGGCAATGAAAATTGACATTTGAGAAAATATGTAGCAACCAAAAGCAATTAGTATTCACATTTCGATTATTATTGAACGAATCAGTATAAAAAATAGCTTCCTGGAGTCATTACTTCAATTGTTGTCTATTCATCATTGTCAGTACATATCAAATTTCTAATTTAGATGGCATGTAAAGTTATTAAGCAATGCATTTACCATGTCAGGTAATTGAACACCTCACGAAATGTGATACGTACTTAAATGTAGGAAACAAAAACCAATTGAAATGAAATGAGCTGGTTTGACAGCTTAAACGGTAACTTAAACTAGAATTTTTATTGTTGTTGCTGTGTTCCCAAAAGGCGTTAACTTTAACACGCAGTCGTTTATGCAAATAATGATAACCTACTACTATATTATGGCTCAATTATGTAAATATTCGATAAATGTAATTAACAATAAATTTATTGCCCACACATCATCAAAGGTCAATGTGAAGGTCACATGGAGCGATATAGTGACAGATGTCTGGCCACAAGATGCTAATAAATTTTCATGACACTTTTCGTTTCATTCATGTTCTTTTGTCATCATTTGATACATATTTAAGTATGTACATACAAATATATGTATTTATCTATGTAAGTATGAACTATTTATATATATATGCATATACATAAATACATGTTTACAGTTCAAAGCACTCATGGCCACAAGGTCAATTTGAAAATAAACCACCAACCATGTCTAATTTCTGTATTTCAGTTTCATTTTTGTATATCAAATATATTTTATAGATCTTTGTACATTTGACTTTCAAGCAAATGGCATTGGCCATGGCCTGAGTTTAACTTTCCTTTCCTTATACCCTATTCCCAAGAGGGATGTTAAAGGGTATGACAGTTCTTTGGCGTGGCACACGATTAAAGATTGAGGATATTGTAACTTGATCTGAACCTTAGATAAACTAATATGTGGGCAGATAGCATACACACAAATGTAAATAAATGCTGAGGCGTTGCTACATATTGAAATTAGATACATCAAATATTACATTATTTGTAATAAATAAAAATGAAAGAGTACAAAGGTCTCTCCATTTTACAGGGTATTTTAAAACCGATTAGTTTATGCAGCATCTGTAGCTGAGTTGTGATTTTTGTATATGCAATTTTTATGATTGGAGAACAATATTTGTGCTGCGTTGTGGTTTTTAACATAAATCCTCTTAACAAACAACTCTTTAGCCATAAAATTCGAGACGCCCTGCAAGTTGAACTCAAGGCAAACCAAGCAATTTATTATGCTCCGTCTGGCACAAAGATATTCTGGGAATCAAATACATAAGGAAAGCGAGATGTAGGTTTTCAACTTCGACAAAACTACAAAAATTTATCTTCATTGTGTCGTCGTTTCTCCTCAAGTTTCATCTTTTTATTTTTGTTTCTTAAATTTTTTTTTTTGCAAACGTGATCAAGATGCAGAAGAGAGAGGGAGAGAGAGAGAAAAAAAAGGCAAGCAACCAAGGCGAATCCTTAAAAATCTTTCATTGAAGATGACATCATCGCTGTCAGTTGTTGATGCCGATGCCCTAAATTTCTCAGTTTTCTCTTCATTGAGCTTTGCATCGTTTTTTTTTTTTTTTTTTCTTTTTGAGACACCAAAGATGGCATTTTTTAATGTATGCCTGTACTTGCATATAGCAGTGCAAATTGTCTGACTTTGGATGACAGTTTTTCAGATGCCTAAATGAATATTAATTAAAATTCACATAAGGTTGGCCAACAGCATCAACATCATCATCATCATCAACAGCAGCAAATTTGCCTTATATGGAACACAGATGTCAATTTGTTGACTACTTGAAATATTCAAATCTATATATGTACATATATGTAAATATAAATATTTAGTAAAACATTAAGAAGAATATGACTTTCCAGCGACAAAGATCCTCGAAAAACAGGTCGATATGTAATATGAGAAGAACAATTTGCTATATTAACATAATACTATATTAAATAAAATCATATTTGTTTAAAAGAGTTTCTAAAGGATCTATAAAATTGCTATTTTTGTTAGAGTATATAAAGTTTGGTGTGCGAAATTGTTGGCTTCCGGTATGCTTTTATATTCAAAGCAAATTTTGGTTTGTGATTTACATTTATTAATCCGCTTATGGAAAACAAAGTCAAATTAATGTTACAAAGTCAACACGATCTTATAGTTGGGTGAGGAGGAACCTATAAAGAGAGAACAACCACTTGAAACAATGTGGGCGACACCAGAACCGGCTTATATGCTATCTATTAAGTGGATAGCCAAACCAGTCGTCATCATCATTTCAACTCTATGTAATTGAGCATCACAAGTTGATTGGCCCCTTTTAGTTTTTATGACATGTCCCCTCCATCTCCCTCTCCGCCTTCTCCAGCTACACCCCATTACCAATTATCGCGTTTGATAATTGAGTGACAGATATGATACGATACGATATTACATTTATATAGCAGATGTCACTTAAATCCAAGATGATTCAATTTACCTGGACTTTCCACGCCCATTATGGCATCAGAATCCTCTGTATTAGATGATGGCAAAGCGTTAAAAGAATTTATAATTAGTTCATTATTTGTCCGATGTTACGTCAGGTAACGTAATTGTCTATTTTTGTTCATTAAAGAAAATATGGCCAAAATAAATAGTATATATATATATGTATGTACATGTGTATATATGCTAATTTTGATGCATTGGCTCATTTCAAAACAAATCTTTGTTTTTTTAATTTAGCAAAAGCGTGTTAAAGTTTATCTACTTTAAATTATTATAATCGGGGATTCCCAACTGGTTAGATTAGTTCAAAAAGAACTGTCTTAAAATATGGCCATAATTTAGTGATTTTGTTACCACGTTATTGCGGAAATAAGAACTTTTTACACATATATATTTACAGACTTTGCTTAAAGTCATTTTAACATAATCATTTTATCGAAACGCTAAATTGCAAACAATTATTTTGTTGGCCTGTGTTATGAACCATTTGCATTGCTAATAAATTACCTTTGGTGTCACTGTGTAAAAATAACAAAAATCTTTTACCCCAATGCAATTTTCTTGCTGTGCAAAATTCAAAGTCAAATTGTTTTCATTTTTGAGCTAAAAGCTTTTTATGTTTGACGATCTACTGAATGAATTTTTGCATTGTGTAAGCAATATTTTTAGGTGAGCCAAAAGAAAGCGAATGACAAGAAATGAATCAGAAAACGCATTCATATATAAAAAACCATATGTTGATGATTGGAACAATATTTTGAGCAATATTTTTGAGTGCCATTCATTAAATAGCAGCTCAAATAAACTAAAGAATTTGTAATTGAGGAAAAAAATGAAAAGTAAAACTTTTTATAAAGAATCATCTACCTGTACGAATTTCTATTAAAAAGCATAACAACAAACGACTCTGATGTTGATGTTGGTCAAGAATATATATATGTATATATAAAAAGAATACGTAAATGTTGTTGATACAAAACAATTTCCTTAAACACATATTTGAAATCAAACAATACAAATTAAAGTAAACATTATTAAAACGCATTCGTTTATAACGTTCAAATGAGAAAGATTCTACCATATTGAATAGATATCGATAAATTAAAATTATAGCACAGCCCATTAAACAGAATACATGAAAGCTATCTACTAACAATTCAAAATTAAAATGCACTTCAGATACTTAGTCAATATCTTATTGAAAGATTTATGAAACTCACCTTCGTTAACGTAGCCGCCTTCCATGGTGCCAAATGTATACACCTCGTTGCGGTTGCCTTTGAAAGACTTGTCCACGACCTAGGTAGGTATGTATATATATATATATATAAAGGGGTATTTATTTATCTATCGTTGCCCCACTCGTGCTGAGAGAGACTGTTGATGGTGTTGAATCAGATGTGTTTGTTTGTTGCCGCTGTTGCACTTGTTCCCTGACCAACGCACTCGACACCTTAGCACCCTTCCGCGTTCTTCTTCGATTTTTCGTTATTTTTATGCCAAGATTTAGTGTTTCTCGGTTCTATTTATTTAAATTTATTTTGCGATTGCACAATGCAAACCAGCAGCACTCTCAAAATATTGTTTTGTTTCTGGATTATGGTAGTGCATCTTGGCATATGCGTCCGTATGGCATTGGGCCTTTGTAAACAACCAGACAAGCTTCGTATGCGTCTCGTCCCACTGTACTGGATAATGCGGAAATGTAATGCAAGGCTTTATCTGTGAGTTGTATCGGCGGCAGCTATTCTGTTATGGCTCTCAATCCTTTTCCAGTTTACAGCTCGTGGCAATTCTGGAGAATTTGCATAGATCCGTTGCTTTTGACTTGGCTTTCGTTTGTGTTTGTTGTTGTTTTATGTTTGTAGGTTTGGCGTTTCTTAATACTTATCGGTAATGTTTGGTTCTATGGCCTGAAAGAAAAAGATGAAAGATATTCATTACATAAAGTACATAATCAACAAAATTGCACAAGAATATTGACTTTAATTGAAGCCAAACAAAAGTTTAAAAATTGATTTTAAAAAGTATTTTTTTTTTAGTTTTGCATTATTAAATTGCATTCGGAGATTTAATTAAAATTAAGTTTATTGTACTATAGTAAATAATTTTTAAAGTTAAAACCCATGAAAGTTGTATTTGATTTCTTATGTATAGGTTCATCTTTTATTTTAATCCTTTTTGATCATTGGAGAAATGTTTAAATTGCAAAAAGTGTTTTTTCAACAGAATATCGAATGTCCATGTCTAAGCATATCTAATGAAGATGTCACTCAGAAATAACAATGAATTCTCATGAGTATGAAATGGATTTCCAACTAAAATCAATCAAAATTCATCACAATGCTTCAATGGGTCAGTAAATATAGGTGGGCTTTCTCCCAAATAAGAAACATATCAACAAATACAATAAAAGTCTATCAAGTAAAAGTTCCAAGTTCTTTAGCATCGACCATAGGTTTTTAGATGGAAAGATTATGGAGTGATTCTAATATATATAAAACTGTTTTTTACATATGTACATACATCAAATCAAAGATATGCATACATATATATGGCTGTCATAAAAATGATTAGTTGTCTTTATTGGAATATATAGAGTAATAAAATTCCAAATGAATTTCAAGAGTAGATTGATTTTAGAGTAGTTTGAGTTCTATGACCTCACAAATTAACTGAGAAAAGTGATTTAAAATAAACTTTGAGCACGCTTTTAAGAACAAATTTAGTTTCTCTGAAAAAGTAATTTTTAATATTTTAAAAATACAAACTTCATGGTTTTGTGAAAACTTTACACTTATTGTGTGTGCATGGCATGATTTTGTTTTGCCTGCTATTTGTCTTTCTAAATTATTGTCAAATAACAACAAATTGTTTTTTTTTTTTTTGGGTCTTGTGATGTCATTTTGTCAATATTTGCGGTTTAAATTGAAAACTAATTTGCAATGCAAACACATAAGCAAAAACTTGTTTATGAATTCCAAATGGAAAATGAATGCATTTGTTTGCTGTTGTTTGTATTGGCCAGCTTCAACTTGCTTTTTGTTGCCTTTGTGTGTTTTGTTAGTGATTAAGCAGCAAGTTCAATGTCAAATTGTATAGTCTTAACCAACCGTTAAGAAAACCGAACAACAAAAAAAAACACCCACGAATAAATCTTTTATTTGTTATTTTTTTTTTTTTTTGTTAACTTATCAAGTTGAAATTATAAACAAAACGTATGAACAGAGCAGGAACAAAGCTCTGGATGAACTGCAAGAAACGGAATCTAAAAGAACTTTGAAGATACAAATTGCTTTAACGAAATCGGACCAAAATTTATGCATACAGATATATTGAATGTATGTATGTGTATGTATGTATGTATGTATTTGACTTTATGTAATAAAAAAGAGAAGATACAGTGAAATTGCTTCAATTGTGTCGATGAAAGGCCGTCAAAAATGAAATGGTCTGCGATGAAGAGTCATTAATGGATTCATACTTGACATTCGATTAAGAACCACAAAAAAAAAAAGGGAGATGCCTGCATCGTCTTCTTCTTCTAATGCCAAAAACACTAGTTCAACTTTTTTTTTTTATTATTAGTTGTTCAATTTGATCGAAAATGCTGCCATAACCGAAACGAATTTTAATTGAAGCCCCAGACCATAGACGGAAGAGACGATGTCGGATCTGAGTTATAACTAGTCGTACATGAGACACAGTGTCTGCTACAAGTCACATAATTAAAGTGGCATTTGATTAATAATCATTGAACTTGGCCTGACCCGCGCTTTAAACGACGCCTCCTTTCCCAACCCTTTCCATCAAATTCAAACCATTATTATGCTCACACACACAAGAACCACATAATCAATAACCCATTCCATAAGGAAAAACCTCCAAGAATTGTTACTATTATGCATTTTTAATAGACTTTTATTGACTTGAATCTGTGTAAATGGCCTTCATTTTAAAGAAAAAACCCTTGGAAATTTTGTTTGTAACAACCTTCAATTGAGATTCAATAAAATCATTATTTACGAGCATAAATATTGGATGTTAAGGACAGCGATGGAGAATCTGGTGACATTATACGAATACCCTTCTAATGTTTAATTCGATTCGAGTGCCATCAATCAAAACTACAAATTAGTGGCACGCGGGAAAACGCCAGAGAATAATATTCCATTATCATTGTTTGGAGTGTTGGGTTAATTGTCAAACATAAGTTGGTAATTATGTAATTGTCATCGTGTTGTCTGGTTAAAATTTTTGAGTCGCTGTCACAGCCGCTGCTGTTGGCCTTCTCTTTAACTGCTCTGTGACAGGTTTAGGAAATGACAGGCCCTATGTCAAAATTTGAAGCGAAAATCTGCACAAATTACAAACTTTCCAGACAGGCTTGAGTGCACTTTAAAGACTTATTAAAAAAAAAATCTAAATTGTTTAATTGAAATCATTAGTTTTGTGGATGCTGAATTTAACTTACGTTGTAAATAAGTTCTTTAACTTTAAATCGATAAAAAAACAAGCTTTTATTTGTTTCTTTTAGAAAATAAATATGTGAATATCCCTGTTATTTAACCTAATTGAATTGTATCATCCAACAAATAGTGTTAAATTGTATGACTATATTTAACTAATATTGAGTCACAAAGCTAATTAAATTAATGAACGCTACAATATAAAAAGCAATTGCTATCTTATCAATTTTCCAAACAACACAATAATTACACAGGTCAACAACAGTTTCAGGCTCTAAAGTGATGTCACTTGGCTTTCTTAATATACTAATAAATCTTATAATACATACATATATCTAAATATAGCTATCTGTTTTTAAGAAGCTAATAATGCAAGTACAAGTATTATATATAAAATCTAAAGTCCCACTACCATTCATAATAAATTTGAAACCATATAATGACATGTCTCATGTTAATATATTTAGTTTTTTCAGCTATCATTTAATGCTGTAATTACTCATAGTGCCATAACGCCCACCAATTCAACACTACGACCTGTCTGCACTTGCCATTACAAAGCATTACGTATAGATACGTAAGCGAGTACCACAATGCGAAATTGATCAGAGAAGTCAACTTGACAGGCAATTCATAGAACAGACAAACGAAACAATGAAAACGGATGGGGCGGACAATCAGCAATGCTGGGCACAGGCTGCGCCTATAGCAGTCAAAATTAATAGCGGTTTTTTTTTCGATTTTTGTTTTTACTCTCAGTTGCCAAGCATCGACGACGTCATCGTTGTCACACATTTGACAAAGCTACTATAGAATAGAATAACATGAATAAGTATGAATATTTCACTCACCACAGAAAAACAATGCAAAGTGACATGGGTCTTTATACCCTCTAATGAATGGGTATACTAAGATAATCCATATCAAACAATAAAAAGATCTACATAATACTAGTAAGATGCTGAGGTGAAAGGGATTTGGAATTTATTTGACACAACATAGTTTTTCATTAAAAAGACTTAAAGTTTATGAATCCCTAGGGAGTATTTACTTGGTAATGGGTAACTTAAAGTCCGTTCTATGATCGGTATGTACGGATTTTGCTTATATTGTGCCTTCTTTTGTTTGTCAGGCAAATATATTGAAAGTAAATAAATAAATGTAGGTCACCGCAGCAGCCTTAGTGATGTTTTTCGGCTTCTTTTTTTGAGGTAGTCACAAAAACAGATCAATCATAATAGATATATATACATATATACATACATAAGTACTTATATATATGTGTTTATACATATTTAAGCTGGATATTCATAGAGGAAACAGCAAACAATTTTGTTGTTTCTTGTTTTGGCGCCAACATAATGAACTCGTATTGCTAATAAGCTGATATTACACGTGGCGCACATATAAACATACATACATAAAAAATATATTTGCAAGTACATAGAAATCATTTTTACGAGCCCCTATAAAAGAAGCAAACATTTTACTGGTACTTTGCGTATGACTCAGACAAAAGTTCAGCGCACTTTGTTTTGGGACAAGAACAACAACAACAATACGATTATTTGATGTATCTTATTCAATAAAAACAAAAAAAAAAACCAGCTAAATATCCGGCCCGAGTTTGTCTTTCTGTTTGGCAAATAGAAAAAGAACTAATAAAAAAGTTGCGTGATGAAAATTAGCAAGTGCCGACAAAGAAATGATTAAATTTCCCTATTCTTTGAATGTAATTCAATACTCAATCAAAAAGGAAATCGCTAAATTAAAATTCTTTTTGCTTTTCAACACCTACAAACATTTGAAATTTCGCTAATATATAACACTGACATCATCTCATTTCTTTGGTATTGTGTGGCATAAAAATACGTAGAAATGTGTTTTGAAACTTGTGAAATGAAAATGGTATTTTAATTATAAAAAAATAATTAACAAATTTACCAATAATGTTAACCAAATTAGCCAAGAACCATTTCTTTATTTCTCATTTTCCTTTTTTTTTCTTCTTCCATATGTTTCGATAAATTTTTTGTGAAGGTGAAATAAAATTGTTTTTTTCTTGTTGTTGTTTTAATTTTGTTTCACATTCTATAGCGGTGAAAATAATATTTTAGTTTATTTGTATAAAAATATTTGTGTTTCAAGTTTATTTTGGTTAGCTATTTTTATAGCTGATCTTATACTACTCGTATTTATGCATCACACTGTTAAAGTGGCCAAGGGCTCTCTCTTGAGCCTGTAGTAAATCATAAAACAACAACAAAAATTGAGTTTCATATCAAAAATATATCTCATGGCTTGGAATTATTTGTTTTTTATCGCTCAAGTTGGTTAAATTACCTTTGCGTTCCAATTCTGTGTCAATAAAAGCTGCCCAAAGTCTCTATGACACTTTTTGTTGTCAGTATGGTTGGGTCTGGGCGACCAAATGGACATGACGTAATACGCTTGATGGGTACGATAGCAATTCAAGGTTATAACTATGATAGCCTTTAACGTTCAGTTAAATACCATTACTATTTGTTGATGAATATAAAGTATTATTAAAAGTCTATTGTAACTGCATATTGTAATTTATGACATGATCTAGGTATATATTTTTTGCAAACTTTTTCCGTTAGTTGGGTTAAATATTTATTTTATTTTTATCTCCAATAGTTAAGTCTATATAAATATTTATCTTAAGTAATTAGTTTCAAAATGTATATATTGTAGTAAATATAAAAAAAGTCCAAAGCGACAGGGTTTTAATATTTTCCACTGTTAATATTATTCCCCAAGACTTTGAGTGTTTATATGGTTCCAGTCTAAGTGATATGCCATAAAATACAAATTGTGGTGGAAGCTTCAACATTATACACACAATAGTTACTATCTATAGACTTATCTAGAGAAATTTCATTTTCTTGTGAGTTGCGTGAGTAACTAACGGTTACACCTACCACTTGAAATTGCAACAAATCCATTTTTGATACCCTACCATTATATTGCATTGGGTGACAGTCATCTATTCAATAAAGATTCCTTTACAATTCGTACTTTTCGTAACTCTATAACCTTTTGATAACATGTATAGAGTATCTAATTGTCGGTGGTATAATGTTTATGACACTAAATGTAGCTACTACTAAACACGCATAAAAATTTAACGTCATGACATGGCGTGTTTGTCACATGCCGCCCAGTTGCCCTTTTTGTGACCCCAGTTGACAGTTGATGAAGTTCCGCTGATATGACAGAAAAGAACGCGTAGCGTTGCAATATGCTTTTGGTGTGACGAAAGGGGGCGTGGTCTTCAAATAACCTAACATACATACACACACCTCACTCTCCCCTTAAGCCCTTTACGTTTGCTTCGTCAAATTAGTTACGCGCCGTATGCTAGCAGGTGACTATTGTTATTTCTACACATTCTAGTCATAGTTAAATCAAAATGTCAAACAATTCTGACAGCTCCAGTTGGTTGCTGAAATTGATGAAAATTGCAGTCAACTTATAAATATGTACATAATTCTTTTGGTATATATTCATTCATTCATTCATTCATCTTCATTTAGCACTTGTTTCGTGGTGGTAGGCCTTTCATTTGCATTTGTCTTTTGCATTCTGTTTTGTCATCTGTCATTTGGCTAAAACTTTCCCCAAACTATCATATCAATCATAGATATATGAATGAATTATAAGTCAAGTATTTCGTCATAGAGAAAAATTATAAATAATTTACTAAATACATTGAAATATATGCACATATCTAAGATATATATATATACTTATATATATATATACTTTCAGCTTTAATAGCAAACAAATGTGTTTCTTTTAAACACACGACAACAGAATTTTTACGACGTTGCTAACCTTGAAGGTGTATGTTTTTATATATTTTTGTATATTTTTCTTTAAGTAGGTATATACAAATATATAGGTATGTATGTATATGACCAAATGTCAGGCGATAGAACAAAAAAAATCTCACCCACCACTCATAGAAAAACATTCGCTACAATTTATACTTGCAGTTTTATAAATCAAATGTACTAAGATACACAATTTTAGTTAATTTTCACTCTTATTTATGGTTCTTCTCTAAAAAAAATATTATAATTTTTGTCTTATCAAATGTTTAATGGAAGCACATGATATAAAATTTGTGTTGTTAAAAAAGGAAACCATAAAATCACAATGTGTGAATTGAGCAATAAAATTTTATCTAAATTAAAGTGTTCCTCACATTAAAGTCAAATTAAAAATGGCCCAGCAACTATGTTAAATATTCAGAAAGCTTGGCTAATTTGGCCAACACCGAAAGACTAAAGACTCTTGAACTTAAAACTAAACCATTTCAATCTTTTAGACTTACTAAAAATATGATTAACTAGTTGGTTTATGGCTTCTTGCATAGCCAGTAAAGGGATATTCACATGAATATAAATGAAAGTACGTATACTTTCCTCCCCTTAAATTAGAAAAGGTATATGAAAGATAGTGAAACCACAAAACAAAACAAAAAAGAAAATCTAGAATAACGTTCGTCAACCAAAAGGAAAACCACAGAAAACTGTACTCAATAGAAGACACTCCTCACAGCAAGTAATTTAACCCGACAGACAAGCCAACTGGAAGAGGCTCCATTAGCTTTTCTGGCCCAATATTCATAAATGCAATTATGCAAATACCAAAACCAGGCAAACGGCAGCCATAGAATAGATAGTTCAGTTAAAAGAAATCACTCACTAACCGATAAAAGTCAACTGTAAAATCAGGCAAGCATTTACAAACGATAAAAGCAATTAAAATAAAGTAAATCGAAAACACGCGCCAATGAAAAACCAACAAAAATGTTGGCAATTAATGGGAAATCGATGTTATTGAGCTCTTTGGGGTTGACTGTGAACCACCCCAAGTTTGGTTGGAAATTTGAGATCACTGTTAGTGCTGCCTATTACCTGTGGAAGTCCGCCGTCGATGAGCTCATAGCGAAATATAAATCAAATATACAGATAAGACCGGATGCAATATTCTAGCGCTTACTATATACATATATATATAAATTTTTGGCATGAGATTTAAACAGTTTTACCCTCTTATCTGTGACCCTCTATCGAATTACAAAATGCACATATGCTAAAAAAAAAACCTCCATTTAATATTAATAAAAATATCTGATAGATATAGCCGGCAAAATCGCTCTAGTGTTAAATTACGTGAGTATCGAGTGGGAGAATGAAGTGGAAATGTTTGCTAAAATAACACGGTGAACTCTGGCACATAAATATTTTTACCATAACTAATACTCTTTTTTTTCTTATAAATAAATATGCCACGCTTGAAAAGTCGTTTTAATGATAACTTTTAGTTATTAGTTTTGATTAATTATATATATATAAAGTTTAAGTCTTTTTTCTCACAAATATTTGGACAATTAATTGAATAGGTTGCCCCTTATTTAATCTTAACTACTTAATCTTTTGTAGCTACTGTAATAGGTGTGCAAATACTTCCTTAATTTAACTCAATTATTTCCAAGTATTTACTGTAGATAATTGCCGCTTGATTGATTGAGCACTAAAGAAAATTGTGCAAATATCCAGAAAGTGGGTCAACAAAGGATTGTACATGGTTACCGCATAAATAGTAACAAAATTGTTTTATAAAAAAAACCCCAAACTTATCGAGTTTTTTTTTTAATGTATTTTAACTCAACTTCTTTTCTATGTTATGTTTCAAAACTTGATTAAAATCATTAGATTAAAAATGTTATGCTGCCCACATAAAAACGATTGTTCAAAAAAACGAATTTGCAAGGGTATAGAAACTATAGCAGAATCGTTGTTTGGCCGGCCCTCTGCTATGTTTTTTTAATTAGGCATACGCCCCAGTTCGTCTCTCTTTCCCCCCATGACTCTCTTTCACTGTGTGTGTGTGTGTGTGCGTTGTAGAGACCCACGCTGCATAACAAACAAGTGGTCCACACCACCTCTGTGGTGCAAGCCCACACCCACGCACCATTTCTGCCCGAGGCGGTTGCCGTTGTCGGCAAATAACCAGACACTTGTTTGCCAAGGCAAAAGCGTTAAACAGATGTTTTTGTCGGTGGGAAAAAAAGGTTGAAAGTTCAGGCAATGCCAGAGCCGCATCAGCTGTTGAAGAGCAGCAGTGTCCTTGTGCTTTCGGTGCAGTTGGCACTGCAAAGTACCCAAACCCGGCAGAGTTGCAGGCTGCAAAGGACGAATTTAGCTGGCAAATCAATAAATTTGGGAGTGCAACTTGTGGGCCAGGCCAATTCTAGATATTTCCAACACCCCACCTCTCACAGCACTTGAAATGAATTTTAAATGATTGCACAAACTCACCTCAGTTGAAGAAGAATTCCACTTGTATTGTAGAAATTTTGGTATTTATTATTTCTATTATTGATTTGATTTGTTTGGACTTTTTATTTGCTTGGCTTCATAACAACAAACAAATTCTTATTCATATGTAAGTTTTTCATTCTCAAAATAACTAAAACGAAATAAATTATCAAAAAAAAAAAAGTGTTTTCTTCTCAAAATATTGCAACACAAGGAACACTTTACATTTGTATTATGAGTTTGCATTCAATTTCCGATTGAACTTTATGTCTATATGTATATTTATATATGTATAAACATAGTTATTATGCGATTTGATTGAGATTACGGCGAGGTAAATGCAAATAAATTGATAAAATAGCAAATTAATTTATTTGCTTGTCTGTCTAGTATGGCTTGGCAATGGCCTAAACAAATTTCAATTTCAATAAATGAGAAATGTTAGAAAAACAGAGTACAATGGTATCTCGGTATTTCTTAACCAGTTTTCAGTAGTTAAAATTGTATTCTAAATAGCAAACAAAACGCCCACTACAATATATCGCCCACTTTGCTTCCAATTGCCAAACGCACACCACACGCACAATACAAGCACACACACACACACACACACACGTGCACAAAGATAACAATAATTTGTAGATAGCTTTACCAAAATTTCGTTCTTAATCAAATAAACGTAATTACAATGACTGTTGGCCAAAAACAATACCCAGGAAGAAAAAAAAAACTATTTCATTTTTAGCCAAAGAACTCGCGAACGCAATAAATGACGAACACGCGACCGACTACCTTCGCTGTTCAACAACGCCAACTGACTGAGAAAAAAAAGAGCGTGTTTTTAAAAGATACTTTTACAGCTGTTTCATGCACTGGAAAAAAATTAAACAATGTTGGTGAAATTTTCAAATTTAAGTATTCAATTTTGTGCATTGTAAACATTAACCATAAAGATTACTTGAAAAAGTTTGTGACCAATTTAATTTATTAAGGGAATACGTCGTCTTAATTAATTTATTCATATCATAGATATTAAGAAAGAGAAAATTAAAATAGCTATTAAGTTGACCAAATTATGCAAAAATTTATATATTTTAAGAAATTTGAAAATAAATGGTATACATACAAATGAGTACAGAATATAAAAGTACCTAATCGAAAACAAATATGTTGTGCATACTTTAATTTCCAGTTTCTTGCAGTGCAACCAACATCGAACATGTTCTAAAATGTTGCATAGACATTCTATCAAACCAGAAATAAACAATAAAATGCATGCTGACGTTTATTTAGTATTAGCTGTTACACTTGTTATATTTACAAAACATATTACATGTTGAGATGGTCAGAAAAGAAGTCTCAGAGAAGCAGATACTTGAACTTTAAATTTGTTAAATTACGGCAAATATTCATCTGAGTATAATAGATAAATATGATTTGGCCAAGATGTCTTGCTACCACTGGTTAATCGGAAATTGTTACCTGGTGAAACAACGTTAATTAAACATCATCAAAAAGGCCCAAGAACCACAAAACCGCAAAAAAGAACACGTTCAAACAATTTCTAATTTTAAAAAGCAAAGAAAGCGTTTTTGCTAGAATGTTCTTTATTATTATAATAATTAATAAATATTTCAACATTTGCAATAAAACTTTTATCAGTTATAAGTAAAATTCTCGTCCAAAAAAGCAATAAGTCGTTCTCATTAAGAAAAAGCTGACCAGTTAACTTACTCCTTCTCTTTATACAAAAAATGACGTTATCCTTTTAATTTGTGTATTTGGGAGGAATCAGAAAAATGAAAACGGAGAAAATACCAATAAATAAATATTAATTGTATAAGGAAATATAGTATTGATTTAAATTAAGCTTGTCAAAAACGCATTTGTTCGCCTTTCATATGTCCTTGCATAAAAAGCAATGCCATTAAAAAGATGACCTAAATACTTAACTAAAATTTAGTAGGGTGACCCGAAAATGCAAATTTCCGCTCCTGTTTTGAAGCACACTTGTTCCAGTTTCCGTGTTGTGGGAGTTGGTCGTTGTCCTATTGATTTAATTCCGACCATTTCTCACTGACGCAATTCTGACGGAGTTGAATAGTTGTTGTTATTGTGGCGCCCTAAGGGGTTGGTTTCCGCCATGCTACAGACTGGAGCTGGCAGTCTGCCCTAGCTCAGGCTCATGGCATTCACTTACTTTTGTATAATATTTTTATTTTGGAGGCGCCACAATGACTGCGCATAATTTTATGGCATCGTTTTATGTGCTTGACGTTTTCTAGTTCCCATGTGAGTTGTAGTTACTTTTTCTTTGCCTTAATTGATATCAATTTTAACATTTGGATATATGGAGCAAGTTAATTTAACGGCTGATCCGATGAGGCCGGCAAAAGTCTGGATCATTATTCCGGTGGGTCGATCTTTATCATCGCGAAGGTCAAGTCATTTGCATTTGCATATTACCAAAAAAAAAGTGACTAATAATGATCCAATAGTTTGTCATCTTGGCTTACCCAAAATAACTCCGTCATTTGACAATGACTCAATTTTTGTTTGAAAAGTGAGCTAAGCATATAGCCAGCTGGTCAGCAAGCATTAGTCAGGGTAAATAAATTGAATAAAGTTTGTCCTTATAAAAGATTAGATCATAAAGATACAAGAATGTCGATAATATTTAATGTTGATTGTTGATGATGGATTTCTAAAATTTAAATAGGTATCTAGGATTTGGGAAATGAATTAAAAAACGTTAGTTAAACTAAAAAGTTATTAATGAAAAATATATATTTTTTAAATGCATCACCATTTTAAATATCTCAATGTCATGTGTGTTTAATATTTAATAAAAAATTCGCAAACAAATATTGTTTTCACAACATCTGTATCAATAATGGAGTAATGAACCTATTCTCGCGACCCGACTTTCCACATATAAAATGAAACCTCCTCAAGACAAACTAATCTTGCAAAACATTGTACTATACATAGACACATACATATATCGAGGAAGACAAAACATGAAAAATCGTTTGTTATAACAAGTGCGCTTTGCACTTCAAGTGTTTGCAAATTGGCTAACAGTTGCCCTTGCTTACCCTCTCCTCCTAGGCCTGATAACACAATTGTTACTCATTGTCTGTCAGCCTGACACACTAACTTAATGAGTGAGTGTGGAGTCAAAGTAATTTGGAATTTGAGATTTTTGAAGTTTGCTACTTTTTTCAATGCGCGCACACAGACATTGGAAATTGTGTCAAAAATTATATTATATTAGTGAATATTGACCCAAAGTCAATCACAAAAAGCGTTATTAACAGTGTATATCAGCAAACAACTCATAAGGTTATTGTTTAACTATATATTTATACCCTTGTAGAGTTTACTTTAATTTTATCACGCGGACTTTCGGTCACATGTACTAGGCTAGCAACTCACTTTAAATTTCTCATTTTCTCGATATTTAAATAAAACCTTTTAAAAAGGTCTCTATTGCTCATCGTTAGACAATTTATTTAAAAGTTTACTTTTATTTAACTTGAAAATATTGGTTCAAACTAAAAGCGTTTTCGCGCCTTGGACTTCTTTTTAAACTTCGCGCATCGGGTTTTTGTCTCTGCTATTCATTAAGGTGGCAACCTTGTCTTATGCCAAACAGCTGTTCGAACGATATTTTCTTACACTGCTGGGTGTCAAATATTTCTTCATAATATTGTGTTAAAATGAATTCTGCAATATTAAGAGGTTTCTTGAATCAAACTTGGAGATCTTCAATTCTTCTTCCATTGAAATGTTACGTTCCTCGACCTCCTGTTTTATTAAACCTGACAAACTCAAGGAACACCAGTTTTTTCAACAAACGTGAGTGATTTAACATGTAACTAGCTAGTCAACCGACAAGTGCATAAATAAGATGTGCACATGTTTTAATATAGCAAAATCAGATGCCAGCTTTCAGCAATACATAAAGTTTTTAAACTTTTTTTAACCTTTGAAGAAATTTGTAAACAAAGCATTGTTTATATTATTAATGAATGGTCTTACACACATACGCCCAAGTCTATGCTAGGTTGCGTAATATTTAAGAAACATTGTTACCGGCTAATACATCTACATACATAGATTGTATGTGTCCTTTGGAAACTATTGTAAAATAAATGCCGCCGTTTCTAAAGATCCTTAATATTTAGTTAATCTGTTAATTGCTAAAGACCAATCTAGCTAGGAACAAGCAATCACACTAATGTTGTTTCAATTTTTACTACTAACTACAGTGACTATTACTAATTTAGTTAGTATTAATACTAGATATATTTTCATCAGTTAGTGCAAATTGTTAAATAATGCTTTCCCTTTTCTTGTTTTTTTAGTTCCTGCTGAGGATATTTGGCGGGGAGTTACGGCAGTTAGTAATGCTGGAAAAAAGAGAGGTCGCGGCAAGGGAACTGGAAAAAAGACTGCAAAGGATCTTAATAGAGGCCAAACCATAGGTCTAGGAAAGAAGAACTTTGTGTGGCCTGGCTTGAATTCACCTATTATACGCGGAAATGATCTTATTCATCAGCAGTCTCTGCCTGAAAACTTGGAGAGGGAGAAGAATATTATCAAATTGCGTGATTCAATGGGCGGCTTTAAAATGTTGAAGCTAAATCCAATAGATCGTGGATGGTCTGGAAGCAAGATGCCCGGACGTAGTATTGGACCACCAGACGCGGTTGGTGAAGAAGAATTTAAATCGTTTGACACTCGCGTCTTGGAAAATAAGATTGTCTTTATTATGAAAGGCAACATGGGTAGAAAACGAAGATATTCCGTTCTATCTGTCACCGGAAATGGCAATGGTTTGGCAGGATTTTCTGTAGCCAAGGCTCCAGAAGTTCGAACAGCTTTACGAAAGTCAAAAAATCGAGCGGGTCAAAAACTTATTAGCATTGATTTATGTGACAACAGAACTATTTACCATGATTTCTATACTGCATTTGGAAAAACGAAAATATTTTGCTTTAAAAAACCTGATGGTCACGGTTTAGTGTGTCATCGCGCCATACAAACAATTTGCAAGGTTATTGGAATAAAGGATCTGTACGCGAAAATTGAAGGATCTACAAATCTGCAACATATTGTCAAAGCATTCTTTATTGGCCTTATGCGTCAAAGATCTTACCAAACAATTGCCAATGAAACTAATTTTCATGTGGTTGAAGTTCAAAAAGCTAGAAACGGCTTCCCCCAAATACAAGCAGCCCCAACGACAACTGAATCCTCTGAAAAGTCTCAAGATCGCATTATAGACTTTATGCAATATACACTGGGAAACAAAATTGTTTTACAGAAAAAGAAAATTGCTCCATTTTATGTGCAATCAAAAGGCCATAACCTATATAAAATAAAACAGGAACGTTTCCGAAATCAGGCAAATGTACGATTACACAAATTGGTTCATCAATAATTTAATAAAATGCAAATAAACATTTATATGAAACTTTGTTT
The DNA here is from genome assembly GCA_018903615.1 of Drosophila neocordata. Lineage (NCBI taxonomy): Eukaryota > Metazoa > Arthropoda > Insecta > Diptera > Drosophilidae > Drosophila > Drosophila neocordata. The sequence goes on from JAEIGI010000002.1 coordinate 616,104, forward strand.
CTCTGGTTAGTGAATTCCTCTTCAGCTTTGATTTCATATATGTCGGAGGGCTCAGATTCTCAATGTGAACTGATAACCATCAATTCAAAAACGATAGTTATTAAAGCTTATCCGCCAAATAGTAAGGAAATGTCTAAGGTCGGTAGTTATTTGAATTTATCGCGGTTACCGTTATTAAATTCAGTCTTAATTATCATTTATTATGTACGAATATAAGTACATATTTACAAATTACAACATTAAAATTTATTATTTTAAAATGCATTACTACTATTATATTAAATAGAACTAATTGTATAAATACGAATGGTATGTAAAGGATGTCCCAAATTCGAATAAGAAATCCTTGACGAGAACTTCTTCATTGAATTTTGGACCATCCTCTATTAGTATTATCATTTTATGATCGCTAAATTTATATTCTAGGATACACCTACATACATTTGCATACACGTATTTAAATTGTGTAAGTATAAATATTGTATCAGAGAACTTTACTTTGGCTATATTGAAGTTTCTATATCATTACAGATGTTCAATTTGGCCGATCGTTTCTATTGAGCAATATATACCTATATAATTACCTAACATAAACTTAACACGAAAGTAAAGATTCCAAATATAAATTGAGTCAAATTGGACAAATAAATCTTGATAGAATAAAATAACACAACAAATATAAAATTTAATACAAAATACAAGAATCTAAATATTATATTTGGTAAATTTATTGAGTTTAATTGAAAAGCAGAGTAGTACCAAAAAAAAAAAAAAAATAAATGCAAATATTAACTATTTGAGCAAATTTCACAAATTCCACTTTTGGCTATACTTAATATCACGTCTTATCATCAGAAAGTTGTTTTTTTTTTTCAAAAGAACTTGGAGTCATTAAAAAGTACTACTCTGCATTAAAAAAAAAAAAAATTGTCTTTTTATCAGAAAATTGTTTTTTTAAAAAGAACTTGAAGTTATTTTAAAATACTAGTCTGCATTTTTAATATATTCCTTCTTTAGGAAACAATTAAACAAAACTATCTTTGAGCTATACCATCCTTCTTTATTTGATTCAAATAAATTGGTCGATATTTTGTAAACAAAACCGGCCGAAAAGGTTACCAAGACTTTTCCCTTGTTCCTTACATTGAGTAAGTATAGAGACTTCAAAAAGCCAAAGCCAGCTCTCAGCTAATTTTGTCCCAGATTATTATAATTATTATGGCTAGTAAAATACGTTTGACCATTTTACGAACCCTTCTATGAATATCGTTTAAAACAAGTCCTCACACTAAAAAACAGGCGGCAATCCTCACAGGAAGGATTTTAAATAATAATAAGTGATGCGCAGGTGTGCACTACATGTCGATAAACAAGCTATCTGTAGAAACTTATTCATCATAGAATTGCGTGCAATCTTAATTTCATTTGGTGCATTAAACTAGAAAGCACACAACTAGAAAAATAAATTATAACAATTATTTAACAAAAGGTTGAAACTCTTTTTTTTTGGCTAACTGAACTCTAACTTAAGGTCTAAATATATTGTTGTAAATTAATTATCATACAGTTTTAAATATTGGAAATGCTGTAAAATGTTGGGAGTTTTTTTTTTTTTTTGGTTTTAATAATAAATTGGTATAAAATTGTTCATTTTACGAATGGAAAGTTTTGAAATAATCGACAGAAAATATGGGATCTCTAGTCACAGGGGTGTATCGTGAACCCTGTGGGACTTCTATAGTCATACGGTGCTATCGCGTTTTAACATTAAAGGAGTTTGGACGGTTACTTCATCATCTGATTGATTCTGTTCAATCGAATGGATGCCATTGCTTGCAATTCCAACACAGACCCTACTTCGTTGGGCTTGATTTATATGATGTAGTGCGATAGTTCGTCCATGGGGATGTGTTAAAGCATTCGATGGTGAAGTTATGGAGCTGCTTGAAGCTGATGGTGATGAAGGTGCATTAACATCTGCAGGCTGTGGTTGATGATGACCGACAATTCTGGCTGGTGGAATAGATAATTGATGAAATGTCGAAATAGGGGCCACATGCCTCGCTCCAGCCATATTGCTACTGTATCTTGGCCATACACCCTGCGATGACTGACGGGGAAGAGTACACTGGGTAAGGGAATTGGAATAAACATGTGGAGTAACATTCTGCAATAAAGGACAAAATGAAAAGTATGAGTTAAATGATATAGATAACCTGTATTTCTTCATAAAACAGGAATTCTTATTTTATAAATAATTCAACAAATTGCTTTACTTCTGTAACACTATACAAATACTTACAATTGAGAGTCCACCAATTGCATTTGGTCCTTGGCCTTGCATTCCGCCGCGTAATGTGCAATAGCCAATACTATGGGAGGCGTGTAATGTCATTTCAGCTGCAGCCACATGCTGCGATAGAGAGTCGTTGACAAGAATACCCCTATTAGGACTACAATTGGTATCAATTGTTGATATTTGCTGCCTTCTCCTGGCACAATCAATCTGAATAAAAATATAGAAATTCCATTAATAAGTTACATATTCCAAACATTATATAAAGTCCTTAGAAAAATAATTAGGTTTTTTTTTTGTTATGGAGCATCTCAGCAATCTGTTCAGTTAATTTCTAACCTGCTCATCAGGATCAATCGTTTCAGGTACTACATCCGGGTTCTTCTCATCGCTATCATCAACATCCTTGCTGCCAGTGCTTTTGTCACTTGGTCCAGGGGATTCATCTCTAGAAACATTTTCATTAGATAGTTCCTTTTGTCGCCTTCTTGTTGTTGCTGCACAGGGTATACGAAGAGCCAGTATAATAGCCAAAATTGCAACAAGGACGGCTAAAGTTAATCCAATAGTTAATGACACCACCGGAGAAAAGAGTAATTCAGCACGAGGATTATTGGCTAGAATATTAAAAAAATATACATAAAATATAAGTTTAAGAAAATTGATGCGCTTAAATAACAGAAAGAAATAGATTTTCCTTTTAGGTAATATTTATAAGAACTTACTTTGTTCAGAAGTAAGTTGCTTTTCCGGCATACGCAACATTGCTGCATTCAGAATTGCTGGATCTGAACGCCCTTTAGAATTGTAGGCAAAAATTGATAGTCGATATAGACTACCAGGAACTAGACCTGAAACCGTAAATCTTGGGCTCGTTGATGTTATATTTGCTTTAAATTCCTAAAATATATTAAAGAAATTATTTAATAGTATTGAAGTGAACATTTTTAACTCATAAATTATAAGTGAATCGTTTTGAAAAAACACTCCAACTTACATGCGTATAGGAATCTTGAAGTTCTAAGATGAAAAGCTGTGGTAATCCCCCGTTAAAACCATCACTACAGGTTACAGTTAGCGAGGACATTGATATATTTATTAAGGTACAATTATGCACTTGATCTGGGCGTCCTAAAAAAGGAATAAATATAGGTTAACATTTGCTATCATGATGTTTCCTAATCTCCATGAATTGTCGACATTTGTAGAATTTGAAATACAAATAAAATATATCATTTGTAGTAGGTTTTCATTTATAATTAGCTTATATAATATATTAATTAATTTACCTGCAGCAATTATATGATATACACAAGGAACTCGCTGTCTTCCAATTTTATTAGATGCTACACATAAGAGTGTACCGTAATCCAGTTCGGTAATCGGAGTGTAAGTCACAATTGATGTGGTTCCTAGAAACAGTAAAAGTTTAACACAAGCAAAGTTGTTTAATTCATCATTTTGACTTGTATTAAGTAATATTTAAAAAGCTTTCCTTACCTGAACGAGTTATATGATTTGTTGCCACATCGATACTTTCAGCGGAATTGTTAAAAGTCCAACTAAAGTCGACATCGTGGGGATTAGCATCTACCACACACTTAATTTGGGCATCCTCCTGTTTTGCAACTCCATATATTTTCGGTTGGTTTTGAGCACATGTGGGAGCATCTGTATATATGATCATATATTAATAAAGTAGGAATATGCCAAAGTTAGAATCAAAACTTACACAAAATATTTAAAGGAAAAGGTGCACTGATGCCTTCACCTTCTGCATTAAAACCGACACAAGAATAATTACCAGCTGTAGATCTTGTCACTCCTTGCAATACTAAAGAGTGGTTACTTATTATAACACCTTGAGATATATTATGCGGCAATGGATGGCTCTATTAAAAATATGTGAATATGGTTAATATACCCAGACTTTCTAGTTAAAAACCAAATACTTACATTATGACGCCATTCAATTCTAAAAACCTGTGGATGAGCAACAACTAAACAATCAAAGTATACATCAGTTCCTTCACGCAGAGCATTGGCATCTAGAGATGTTCCCAGCCGAACATAAGCCTCGGGTACATCTACAAGGAAATTTGTTGTAAACAATATAAACAACATTTTTTGTTAATACACTTACATTGAATATCCAGTTTCCAACCATCTTCTAGTGGATCAGAAGGTACAGCATGATTGTAAGCCTTACAGGATAAGAACTTTCCGGCATCTGTTTTACTTAGGCTTATTGAAAGTGTGCTTGTAGTTTGATTTCCATCACTTGAAGTCTGAAAATGTGAATGAATCAAGGAGAAATTCCAGAGTCATTTGAAATAATATATATTTTAGATTGATCATTCGATTTTTTCCTGGATTGTTTTGCGCTTAAATGCAAACGAATTATAAAAACTTACAGTTTCAGTTGTCTTTTCCAGACGAATTCCATTTTGCCACCAAGTAATCACTGCAGGCGGTCTTGAACCAGCGCTTTGACATAAAAGGTCATATCTTCGACCGGCCGATAGTGGTTGATGAGCACCCAATAATCGTATGTTTAAGGGGGAAACTGTAAAGAAAAAAATACAATCAAATTAGAATACCAGAGCGTAGAATTTGCACGTTGGATATACAATATTCTTTAGCCTTTAGTTTTGGAAGACTTACAATTCATATCGATCTGAACAACTGATTCCACAATGGATGCTCTAGGATGATTTGCTGCTCTGCATGTTAGTCTGGAGTTAAGATCTTCTCTTCCGAGAGGACCAAGTGAAATTTCACTCTGTATAATTTTGCCTCCTGGTAAATAAGTGGTATCGGATTGTACTTCAACACCATCTCTGTACCAACTAACTGATGGTGTTGGGTAGCCTTAAAAGTTCAAAAAAAAAACGTATTAATCAAAGAAACAAAACTTTCAAAGGGAATGAGATTGTTTTTTTTTTATAATAAACCGTCTGGGTGTTAAATTCTAGAACAAACTGTACTTACCTCCAATAACTTGACATTTGAGGGTCACAATGTCACCCTCGCTATATGGACCGACTACAGTTGATCTCTCAACATTTGCACTATCCCGAATGACAACTTGTTTCGGCGGAGCTAAGAAAAAACAAATATACAAAATATCATATACAAATCATTAATCACTTGGTTTATAAGCCTTATAAAATTTAAATAAATGGACTCATCCCCAATTGCCAACATGAAACCGGTGAACTTATAAAATGTTTTAGTTCTTTGTGTCGTGTAATTGGAGGCCTCTTCTTTTGCATGTCCTCACTACATTTGTCGAGTCTGGCGCCAGTTCTCTGCTATCATACATACCCATCTAAGATATTTGTCTCAGGCCAAAGAAAATGTACTTGATTCAAAGTTTTCGTCCAGTGAGACATTAACAAAGGAATTAAATTGTTCTGGCTAATTGTTGTGGCAAACAGTATCAGCTGACAGACCTATTAATTCGTCTTTAATATCATTGTCAACCAACATTTATAGTTTTCTTTTTTCTAGGAGAATTGTTTTATATGAAAAACTAAAAGTTAGATGGATAAAAGAAATTACCAAATAAAGCAATGCCCTCAATTCTCAATGAATTCTGCACATGCGTTTATATTTATATGTAATTTTGACCAGTTAATTTCCTTCCTTTTGTTTTTGTAGTTTACAAAAAAATTATTTTGTCACCTGATTGCACTTAAGCATATATTAAAATCGGCTATATGATTCGAGCTTACTATATAACCAAAGAAATTTAATTGCTTTTACTTACATATGACATTAAGTCGTACTCGGCTATTAAATGTTTGAGCTTTTAAGAAATCCACTCGGCATCTATATGTACCCGAGTCACTTCCTTGGGTGTTTTGAATTGAAAGTTTTCCCGGCTCTTTATCAAAAATAAAGTAGGCTCTATCTCCAAAGACAGATTCGTCGGACCAACGTTTTGGTGCCTTTGAAATTCCAGCTCTTATATCAACACTAAAAACAGAATTAGTATAGAATATAAAGATAAGTATAGAAATATTATGATGTAGAAATAAGAAAACTTAATGCCATTTCTAAACAATATATAAATTGGTATTGAAAATACATTTGTAGATATTCATTTTCAAGTAACTCTTGAATCCGTATACACAAATTGGTCAAAAAATTTAGAAAAATCATTTATTTACCTGTATATGGGAGTTCCCTTATCATCTCGATACCATAGAACCAACACAGGTTCATCTCCATCATATGTTGTTACATTGCATGGAAGGTAAATATTTTCGCCAACCAACGATTCAATTTGATGAAGTGGAACTAAAAGATGAGAGAGGAATGATAAAATGTTAAATTGGAATCAAAAATAAAGAATAATTAATATGTACAATTTGATTTGAACAAAATTGATTGTAGCTGTTCTAATAAAGTTTAATAATAGACACTATAAATTTTCTAAATATCTATTATTAAGTGTCTGCATGTGTTGTGTGTCTATGTGTGTGCGCGTGTGTCTGTGTAAGTGTGGCTGTGCGTCGGTGTATTAGCAAAATGAAGTCAAGCAATAATAATCCTGAAAATCTCGCCAAGTTTATCGATTGAAAATGGGGAAGGGAAAATGGCGAAAGTCACCACAAGAGATGTTGTCTAGCAAAAACAACTTAGGCGGACTTTTCTACTTATTATTCGAAATTAAAGATTTAAATGTTTGCATGTTTATTCGGGCGTGCCTAATTTGTCAACTTTGAAAAACTTTGCTACTCCTACCCCAAATCCAATGACAATGACCAAGGAAACAACGTTTAGTGGACCCACAGCGACCATGAACTTTGAACCTAAATTTATGTGGCTACCAATTGCTTTTATTCTCTCTAATACTTAACAAAATTTAAATATTATGTGGCAAATTAAGTACCAAAGAATTGTTTTGTTCAACGAGGCTTTAATCTTCTTTGGGAAAACTTAGAAATTTCAAAAGTTTTAACAATAATTCGCTAAAGAATTGCTTGATAAATTTTCCAATATTATTTTCATAAAACAATTTCTCAATGAATTAAGTTAAATATTTTGGTTTTTAGCTGTTTAGATCAAGATCTGAACCATTCACTAAAAAATTACCAATACTACCAAAAAACAAATATCTGCTAAGTTATTTGTAAGATAAAGAAACATTTCTAAAATGTGAAACATTTTAAAGAACTTCAAAATTTGTGATTTACGAATAATTGGATATTCCAAGCATCTTTAAAGTATTAACATCAACACAGCAGCTTTTAGTGACTTTTAAGAATTGGACTTCTCTCCCCATTTTATCAGAAATGTATATCAAACACACCTAGGCCAAAAATATTACTTATACGACAAGTAGTCCAATATATTTAACAAGTAGCTAGGTTCAAAGCTTGCCCGGATAAGGTCCAGGGAAATAATGTGTAGAATTAATATACCACAATCTACATATTTGCACTTATATTTTTATTGAATTCGTGATTTAAAAATAAAAATATGCGTTTTAGTGAACTAGTTTAACATTTATTTTGTCGAATTTTTTTTTTTTAATTTATGAGATATACAAATCAAAAATGTCTTAATTTGGTGGCAATGCCCACAAACATAAAGTGTATATACAAATTATATGCATATATATGTAAAGATGTACAATTTGTAAATTTGTTATGTTAAAGATGTTTATTGAAGTTTAAACTAAAGTTTCTTGCAAAAACTATCTAGTAGATGTAAAATGCTGTCTATTTATGTACATTAAATTGACTTGAAGCACATACACATATGTAACTTTACATTTAGACGTGTACATATATATACATACATATAGACATATAAATGTAAGTACTTGAATGTATATGAAAAGGTAATGGCCTACACTTACCATCTTTACTGCCAAAAGCTGTTTTCAAATGCAGTGATAAAATAAGTAAGAGTACTATATCCATGTTGATTAATGTTTTGCTGATTGAGAAATATGTTTAGTGTTTCCAACTATTTAGGATAACATTTTTATCTCACAGTTAAACTTGATTTAGCACATCCACTTTGTAAAAGTCCAGTAGCGTGTATATATCCACACACACACACATACATTCATACTACATTCACTTATGTATCCTTTTCTTTTAGTTTTATATTGGGTTATATTCACTAAAATGGTAGACGCATCCTTATAAAAGTATTGTACACACATACAACATATACATATATTTTTCATACATAGTAATATGAATTTTGTATGTATATGTTCTTATGTATGTACATGCATACATACATACATCCTAGGTAAGTAGATACAAAGTTTTTAAGAACACCATGTAACAGCAGCCGGTCGCAAGTCCACACTCTAGGCGTTCCGGAACGTGATTACATTAATATACATACATATCTATGTATTTGGATATATATATGAATGTATATATTGTTAATTTTAATTCACTGCACGTTCATATAAATGAACATTGTCCAATTGCATTGGTTTATATGCATTCATCTGCATTTATAGGTGTGTACATCTCTCACATTAAACAAAATTTTTTTTGGCAAATCTAATTCACTGTAATAGAGTTATAATATTCCTTTTCCAGTCGCGAAACGGAACTAACAAGCACATCGAAACTCCAAAGCATTACACCTGCAAACCTGGGCTCAAAAGCTTTTGGGCTGGCGCCTGCGCCATAAATATAGCTTTTGATGTAAATATTGGAAATATGACCTTTGTACATACATAGATGCCATCTTCTACGTTACTCTTCCATTTTACGTGGACCACACTTGTCAGTTCGCATCGCAACATATGTATGTATGCACGTCCCTCTCCCTTCCTATCCCACCTATGTATGTATGTATGTATATTTATGTACCTATATTTATATGCATATGCCTGTATCATTTCCCCAAACTATGTTGTTGAGTAGCGTTAAACTTTACACACACACACACACACATACATATAAGTTATATATTTTATTTTAAATTGGATATTCCAAAAAAGTTAAGGTATTTTTAAATGAATGGTTAGCAAGATTTAAATATATATTCATTTCATTATTGCAATTTTAGTATGTACGTACGTATGTATGTATGTAAGATTATGTGTCCACGTACAAAAATAGACGGAACTTCTATATATATTCCATGTATATATTATTTTCGTAAGTACCAGCATCTTGATAACAATCTTGACCTGCATCACTAGACGCAAACATTTAAATATTTTCGTTTTAAATCAAACAGAGGGTGGTTTCTCTTATTTTAGCCTTGCGAACTTCCTTTTTTTAATTCCTTAGACACATTTCAAGGGATCGATTTGTCCTACTGAAGTTAAAGAAATTAAATAGTTAGAAATATTTAGTATACTCTGCAAGATTGAATTAAACATTTAAAAGACTATAATATTTCTAAAGGCTATACAAAAACACATTAGCTTAATATTAAACACATCAATATGAGTTAATGAGTTAAAAAAGGTTTTAGGCGTACTTACTTAACACAGTAACTTTGTGGTTTTAAAATCCGTTTTTTAGGTTAGACTAAGTTCCAATAGTGTTGCTTTGTTTAGGGTGACTCGATATTTGTTATTAATTAAAACATCAGAATATAATATTTAATAATATGTTTTAGTATATTTGTAGTACATTAAAAATCATTATATTATCCAAATTATTCTTGACAAAAAAGATTCTATTTTTTCGCTACCGTAACACTGCTCAATGGGTTATCTCTCGACCCTTTAATCTTATTTTCTTTTGCATTCTTGTCGCCTGAAAGCAGAAGTACAAAGTATAAATAGATTTTAGCCAGCTGCTCTGTTTCAGTAAAAAAATTCACAAAAAAAGCATATTAATTAATTATTATTTAATGACTAATGAGTTTGAATAAAGAGTAAACTAATACTTTACCAGACCGATAATATGGTTAGGGAATACAAACGAACATTGAAAAAGATATTAACTTTTTAAACTAAATTTGCCTGTCTAGAAATTAACTGTTCAAAATATAACGCCTAACGATACAAAAAAGTAGTCAACTTAATATGGATGTAAATGATAAAATCAAAATACTTTGTTCCTTGGCTTCTTACATTCATATTTAAATAAAATGAAATAATTTATAAATAAGATTGAAATGAAACTAATGGCTAACTGCATTGTTCAAGGCCTCGCTAAGGTTTATAAGCAAATCCGCGAATTTTCATGGGATTTACTTACATTTTTGTTTAGTCCCACTTTCCACCTGATATTCGTCGATATCAGTATTGCTTTCATCCATGGCATTCTCGTCGTCTGTACAATGCGAACGTTCCAAGTCTTTAAGCTGAGCATAAATCTCTTCACGTCGACTTTTTAACAAACTGTCTATTTCAGTACTACTCTTCATAAGAAGCTTTTCGGTAATTTCATTGTGAGTTTGGGGTTTATAAAATATGTGTGGCTTGGCTTTTGTTCGAATTTGTTGCTTTTGATGCAGTGTCGAGGTCTCCCATAATTTGAAGTCTTTCAGTCGTGCCATTTTGGTCTCCAACTGTTTGATCTCAATCTGTTTACGTTTTCTATCCGTAAATAAGGATTCTCGTTCTTTTTTTAACAATGCCCGCTCTTGCAATTGTTGCTGTTCGAGTTTCCTTTCAATCTCAGCCTTTTTATCCTCTTTGGTTTTTAAACGAGTCTCTTCCTGACAGAATTTTTGCAACGTACCGAGTAATGATCCAAACATACGCCGGTTTCGTGCTCTTGACTCGGAATCTGTTCCCTGGGCCTCAACAATCTCCTTCCTGGATGGCATTTCCCGAATAACTCTTGAGTTAATGCGCGGCGCTGACACCCGAGACTGGACATCTCCATTGGGAGAACGGGCAAATTGTGGTTTTGCATCATTCAATTTTACTCGCCGCTGCTGCTTATTTTTGGAGAACTCATTACGTGCGGATGGCATTTGTCTTTCATTACTAGGCTCATTTCTTTTGCTGTCGTCATCATACTTGTATTTATCAATTCTAAAAAGAAAACGTGTTTACTTTACAAACGTGCTTATGGCTTTTGAGGTGTCCCTCCTACATACCTTATGTCCCGTCCAACAAACCGACGGATGTTCTCATTTAGTGATACTAGCGACTGTTTGGCTGTGTTGAGTTCCTCCTCTAACTCACCAACGGATGACACCCCAAACTTTAACTCATCTGCCATGTTTGTTTCCTTCTTCCAATTGTTTAAATTTACAGAATCATAAAATCATAAATATTTGTTATGCACAAAACAATTCGCCCCAGTACTCTGAATTCGCTTAGTACTTATTAATTCGCCTAGCATTTGTGATATTCGCTTAGCAATGCTAAATGATTTCGCTTATCAATTTACAACACAAAAAAACATTAAGGGTATTCCCGTATGCCTTGAAATTCGAAATGCCAGTATTACAAACACAAATGGAGTTTCTCCTACTTTGACGCACTTGCCAGTGACTTTTCTTTATGTCTATATTTCTGTAATTTGATATATTTTATTGCTGGATTTATAAATAAATAATAAAATTCCTGTGTGGAAACGTCAACTCATATGGAAATAAATGTGGAACAAGCAAAAATTTGAAACACCAGGATTGGGAACAGCGTTTTGAACTAGATCACGTTTGAAAGAACTAGAGCGAATTTGTAAGAGCTAGAGCAAATTCAGAAAAAAAAATAAATGTGAAAAAAATTTCATGAAGCGAGAACGATTGGAGTAACATCTCGTCAAAATTTAAGTGTTTTTTTCGTGTATTATCATAAAGATGGCATCTACAGGTATGATATTGCAACTCAATTAATGTAAATGTACACCCTAACATAATATAGGGTAATTATGTATGTAACTGACATCAAAAATTCAGTGCCAAATGCCCTCGTGGTTTAATTTCGACACGTAATACATACATACATACATGCATATGAACATTTCCAGTTCATATGTACAGACAGGTATAAAAAAGAATTATCACTATATAATGCGTCCAAGAATACAAAAAATATGAATAGATACATATTTACGTACTGAAGTAAATACATATAACAATAATTTAAGAGTCTACTTTTTAATTCTTTCAGGCAAAAAGGGTAAAAAGAACAAGGGGACAGTGATTTCGTTGCAATCATTTCTTTCAAATGGTGACACACCCGCTGGAACAACGCAAGTTTCAAAGAAAGTCCGAAATTTAGACGGAGACGACAGTGATGATGGGGGCCACACATTACCCCTAGTTTATCAGCTACCAACTGCTCCACGGGCAAATCGGATATTTGATGACGATTCTATTCCTCATAAGCCCCCATTTATAGCCTATATTAACAATTTGCCATTTGACGCAAATGAGGATGATATATACGAGTTCTTTGGGTCCATTAACCTAGTGTCGCTGAGGCTACCTAGGGAAGATGGCGATACCGGACGTTCACGGGGATTCGGTTATGTGGAGTTAGAAAATCGAGATGATTTAATTCATGTGCTTAGTTTGCCAGACCCTTCCATTAAGGGACGGCGGATTCGCATCGAATTGTCGAATGAGAATGATCAGCAGAATCGCCAAAAGGGCAATCGTCGCTTTGAAGGGTTTGGTAATAGTGGTGACAGGGATAACAGGGACTCTGGCAATTGGCGCCGAGATAGCCAAAACAATGGTACGAGTTCAAGTGGATATGGCAGCAATTATGATCGCGGTTTCAATCGCGATCGTAAACCAATAGTAGAAAGAGAGGAGAACAATACACCCGGATCATGGCGCACTAGCGTCAGAACTCAGTCAAATGATTATTCCCCTCCACGTAGAGATCCAGATCAGTCTGACAGATATCGGGATAGCGGTCGGGGCAGGCTAAATAATGAACGTTATTCAAGAAATGATGATGTCTCAAGTAATAGCGCTGAAGAAAGACCCAAGTTAAATTTGAAGCCACGCACGTTGCCATTGCCAGAGATCGTAACTAAACCAGACGAAGAAGAACCAGCTGAAGCTGTCGAAGTGAAAGCCGCCTCATCAGTGAATGTGTTCGGTTCAGCTAAGCCAGTCGATACTGCCACTAGAGAATTGGAAATTGAAGAACGTCTAGCGGAAGCCCGCCGACAGGACAAGGCTCGACACGAGACGGAGGAGATTAATGAGAAGCTGTCAGAGGTGCAAATAGACAAAAATGATAATGAAAGCGTCGCTCCAAGTGTGAGCTGGCGTCGTGCAGATAACGATGACAGCAAAAGAAATTCAGGTTCACATGGTAATTATTCTTTGATTTATTTATACTTATCTTTTAATAATTTCATTTTACACGTTCTAGATGAGCGACGTCGTGATGATGGAGAATATAATAGATTCAATAAGCATCGCGAACGCAATGACAGGTGCGTGACTTAAAACATAAAACTAAAATTCCTACACCTAGTGTTCAAAAAGGGACTGTACCAAATTTAAGATGACTGTTGTTAAAAAGGACAACAATTTTATTTCAAATATGCAAAGATAGGTTAAAATGATGCATATTTGTGACAAACAAAAGTTTTTAACATAAAATTCTTTTAATTTTTAAACGATAAAAAAATATCAGCACTCACAGCAGAGGAGTACACTTTAAATTAAAAATTAAGAAAGACAAGAACACTTTGTGTTGCTGCTTGCATAGATTCCGTTCAAATACGTTTTACCTAATGGCGATTTACCATTATTTTGAGGACTTACCAAAGTTATATTTGACCGATTGTTGAAAAAATAATGGGCAGCTAGTCTCATTCAATTTCTATATATATATTTAAGCATATAATCATGTTATTTTTTAATAATTACAATCATAATTGATTTTTTTTAGATATGAAAATTCCAAAGGAAAAGTCAATACAAAAGGGGATGGAAAGTTAAGGGAAGAAAATAAAACTAAACGAGATACACGAAGCGAGCGCCCACTGCCGAAATATCAACCAAATCAGGCTGGACCGGTAAGTTAACTCAAATCTAAATAAAACATGCTATAACAACATTAGAATGTCTCATAGCCTGTTCTTGCTAGACAACAAATAACAATTGTGCTTTATCTTAATATTTTTTTAAATAACAATGTATAATAGATATGTATTGATGATAAATTCATATGTACATTCATTTAGACCCTTTATTCGATTAGTTTTTCGATAGATACTTGTATATGACAGGCTTAATCTTTGTATTAGTCAATGTCTATAATTAGGGAATAGTAATTTTCATTCATGTGGGTGTTATCGATCCATGTCAATAAATCATTTTGAATGATTATTAAAGCCATGGTTTCTTAGTATTCTTAGCTGCAACTTTTCCTAGCATATCCTGAAGTAAATAACTTTTTGACAATTTATTTCCTTGTGTAGAATCTATTAATATATATAAATATTTATTTTTATTTTAGACTTTGCAATCTTCCAACAAATATTCTGGACTTGACGACGAAGGATCTGAATAATTAATATTTGTATGTTTCTAATAAACAATTAAATGAATTAAAATAAAGAAAACACGTACCGAAAAATCAATCTGAACATCGTTTCATTTTTTTATATAGCAAAACTACAGCTGTGGCTATAATCAATTCTGCTTGTCACTTCTATAAATAATGTGGAAAGAAAACAAGTAACAAATATTGACATTTAATAATATTTAATTGTTTTCTTAGACAATAAAACATTGCTTGTCTTTTAATCATAATAATTGTGGATTCAAATATTTGTTAAGAAAATTTTCATTCGCTGTGATAACTACAAAAACAATTTGCTTGTAGTTTCAGTTTAATTTATCCATTGTATACTTTTTAAATTGTTTAAAACCAGTCCCGCTAAACATATGTAGATTTAGTCATATATAAGACACAAGTATAAGAATGAACCAGTTTTAATTCTTTTTGCATTGACATTAAAGTCGGGACACAGCTTGATATAATCTGCCGTGTATGCTAATCATGGCCCCAACTCAATAAGTTTACCATTTGCGTGCACTTAAAATTGCTTATTTGCCTTTAAGCCAAGTTACCGATGAAATCAAGTTTAGACATTGCGGTAGACACCTTTGGACAATATTTTTGATGAATCCCAACTGAATTGAAATCTTTCTTTTGAAATCAGTTCGTATCTAAGGTGTAATCAGTTCTTCCACCATGATTCATTATAACTTCTAAACAAATATACACAAAAAATTCAAATAATTTATTTATTAATTATATTATAAGTCTTGCAAATTGTAATTGTGGATGATGTGCTCCAACATTCAAGAAACTTAATTAAACACAAAAAAATACTCAATATTCATTGGTGTACTTTCTTATACTGTAATTACAACTCGTCGTGTTCGCTTTGATCTGTTTCTTGTTTGGAATCATCCTTATCGTCTTCTTCGTCATCATCATCTTCATCGTCTTTGTCAGAGGATTTCTTGGCTTCCTCTTCATCCTTCTTGCGCTGTTCTTCATCCTGAGCTTCTTTGACTTTCTTTTCACCAGCTTGTGTGGTCTTAACCTCACCAGCTGCTTTAGCGGCCAACTCGATGTCATCGGTTATGAGGACATTATCGAAAATTGTGCCAGATTTGACTTGCCACAAGTCAAAGCCAAGGGTGCAGATTTCCTTACGCAGGTAGAGTTTATCATCTGGAGTGTATTCTGGATTATCGATCTCTGGATGCTCCCAAGCGCCCTTGTAGTTGGGATTGTCCAATTGTTTTGGCTGCCATTCACCCTTGTACTCTGGGTTGTCTACCATTGGTGGCTCCCATTCACCATCCATTTCGTCATCCCAATCCTCGGGCTTGGTGGCATCGGGATCTGGAATGTGTTCTGGCTTATCCCAATCCTCTGGTTTCTTATCATCGGGATCCGGAATGGTTGCCTGTAAATAAGATATAAGGAATATATAAAAATGTGTGTCATAAAAATTAAATAAAGCAAGTATTTATACTAACCTTATCGTCCCAATCTTCGGGTTTCTTTGCATTGGGGTCCTTAATCTTCTTTGGTGCCAGGAAGTCCCAATCGTCTTCGAGATTTCCAGATTCGACTTTTTCGTTGTCGATAAGAACCTCATATGTGTTATCTGGCTTCACAATCAGCGTATAGAAGTGGGTGTACACGTCATCCTTACATCTGATATCCTTATTAATCAAATGGTTCTTTCCTTTGTAGCTGAAGATAACGTGCACTTTCTTGGTACCGGGTCCACAAATATCTGGACCAAACATAATCTCATAAGGCGACTCGCCGTGCATGTCAGTCTGGTCTAGCGAGCAGTCGAAGAGCTTCACATAACCACCCCCGCAATCGATATTCTGTTCATGCTTCACAGAGAATTGGACAACCAGAGGTTTGTCTTCATTGGAGAAACCATCGAACTTTTTGGATACAGCATAAAAGCGGGCATCTTGTGATGTTTGGATTCCTATTTTAGAGAGGTGGGGCAAAGTTAAAAATATCCATATATATATAATTTTATCATACACGTATTTGTTTATCTATGCACACAGACACAAATACATGCATAGCATTTACACACGTCATCGGGAAAAGCACTTCTGATTGATAAAATTGTGCCTTCTTTGTTTTAAAATGTTCCAATTTATACACAGGCACACTGTTTCAATTATACGCACCTTGGTCGGCTTTTTTATCGTTAAAGAACGAGCCTGCAGAAAGAGCAAATTTGCCAAACTCCTTTCCGGGATGTTTACTGTATATCCACGTGTCCTCCCATTTTTCTATATCATTGCAAAAAACACTCACATTATAGCAAAAATAAACAACAAAGAATATTATTTTCAATTCACTTTACCATTATCAAAGTTCTCCTTCAAGTACACCTCTCCGCTGACATAGCCAGCAATAAATAATAATCCAACCAATATCGCCTGCGAGCAAATCATCTTGCAAAACGAACCGATTCCACCAGACTCCAAAAATTTAAACTATTTAAAAAAACTTTTTTCTGTTTCTGCAGCGCACTGCGGATGACAAATTGGAAATGAAGAAAAAAAGCCGGTTTCAGTGGTATTTATAACTTTTGTGTACAACTCGGTGTCATGATTTGATTGGCCAGTCGGGCTGAAATGAATTCGCTCCTAAAATTGAGTAGGAAAATTGACTCTTTTTTTCTGCTAGTGTAAAGAATTTGCCAGTGAATTCGCTGTACACGCTGAACGAATTCGCTGGGGTGTACACTAGGAAAAACGGAGTTAAATGATATAAAGCCAGAAATCGTTTACAGTAAATCTGCTTCAATAGTAGATAAATACCTACACAAGTAGACAGGATGATCTTATGCGCCCTCAATTGGCATCAATTGATTAAACAATTAATCAATTAAACAGCTTAACAAATTTTGAAAGATTAACATATAATTTAAATATTATCAAATGCACATGGCCTTTGTAGTGGCCATGAAATTGTATTAGCTTTGAAACTGTTTATTTTATTTTATATCTTTCTTTCCTCATATTAATATATACATTGCATGCTTCCTCCTCCTCATTTAATCTATAAAACTTCACGTCTTACCCTTTATCATTTATCATATATATTTACTCATCATTAGTGACTTATTTTGTTTACTCCTCGCCTCTTTTTTTCAGTGTAAAGGTTTCGCTTTTAAACTCTGTTGCGATTGAACTCGCTTTTTAATTCTGAAATCGCCCCTCATAGTGAATTCGTGCTTTTCAATTGGTCAACCAATCTGAGTGCAGGAAATTTTGATAACATTTGATTATTGGCGCCAACATTAAAAATTACTAAGTAAACAAATAATAAAGCTAGGAACATTACAAATTTTAATAGTTGCTATTAGTAAAATAAAAAAACACATTGCTTGAGACTGCCACTTGCACGTAACAGCGATACTTTTTTTAAATTAAGGTTTAGAAATGTGTTTCTTAACCTAACCTTAATCAATTGTTATTGCATTTAAGTCTGTTAGATATCTTAAAATGACTGATTATAAAAGTTTTATAAAGACTTATTAAATAAACATCTGCAAATTGCCCTGTGAAAAAGAATTTATCGAAATTCTGTTTTTCGCAATCATCTCAAAGCGGTTAAAACGCCGGCGAGCAGTCATATACAAGGAGAGGAAGAGAAAAAAGGATGCATATAGAAGCTTAGTAACAATCGCGGTGTAATAACTGGATTGGTTATATGTGGACCAATCAAAACATACGACGTGTGTTTCGATACTAGCACGCAGAACTGCTTTCGATTAAACACCGTCCAATATTATTCCTATTCCACTTTTTTTCTTTTTTTTGTATTTAATTTAAGCGAAAAGTTTAAATTTTAGATTGAAATTGAAAAGAATAATGGATGGAAGTTCAAAAATGAACTTGGTCCAATGCTATCGATAGTAGATCAAAACCAATTGGGTATCGAAGCCTATTTCTAATATCGATAAAACTATCGATTACTAAAAAAACTAAGCGCTCAAGTCAATATAGAGCGCGTAAATATGTATATATTGCCGCCGTTTTTTACCACAGTTTAACCAATCTGAATTTAAATGAGATAAAACTTATTTATTATAATATATGTAAATAATATATTTAAAATAGATTTGATACCTATATTTAAAGCCGAGGAACTTCATTGTTTTTGCTATATATGTGATATGTGTATATTTCATACTTTTAACTTTGGATTGGTAAGCAAATGTCCATCTGTTTAAAAAAAAAGTAAACTGTTAATTGGTTTTTAATTAAATTAGAAATTTTTTTCAAAAGAGGTGTGAAATTTTTTCACTTTCAAATTAGGGGGATGAGGTGAGTTAGCTTTCGGCGAGCTAAAAGAGGAAGGGAAGGCGTCCCATACTCAGATATGGCTGTATGCACTTTGCCCACATGCTCAATGATACGTATATGTATGTTAAGTGTAATGCCGCCGTAGAGTTCTCGTGTACAGTGGGGCGACACATACATAGATCGAAGAGCATTAACATAAAAAACTGCATTTTAAATATTGTAAACCAAAAGAGGTAATCTAAACATTGTTCGATGCAAAACTGCCTAAAAATGTATATTAATTAACTACTTTGGATGGACAGAATTGTTGATATAAAAGACAAAAGTTGGTTTTTTCAAATATTTTTTCCTTTGTATTGCTTCAAAATGGTTTTAAAAAGGGCTGTCCCACTGTTTCTTAGTGTTTATAGTTTTTGGGCTGCTTTTGCAGTAGCAACAAACGAACAGAAACAAAATAACGGTTCAGTCTCAGATACACGGCATATGAAGACAGACACGGATTAGTTAGTGGTAAACAAAAAAAAATAGAATATTTTGAAAAGTGAGTTACAAAACAATTTTCATTTTGTTCAGTTTGTTTATCATTTTTCTTCCCTTTGTTTGCCATCAGAAATGATACGTTTGGTAAAATCAATAATCGCTCTGTTTAAGCTCCAATTGGATCTGCTTAGTTTCAGGTAAACAAAAATAGATCGACGGCTACAGTTATCGCAATCGCCAAGTTTTGTCTGTAGTAAAATCTTCTTTGTGTGCGGTATATTTATCATTTTGGCCATAAACACATAAGAAAACTAGCACGCCGGCAATAGTAGTTATCAGGATAAGGATTGACATGTAAAAAACCACAATAACACTCTGCTCCCGTCGACTACGTTTATGCCAAGGTGTAAATGGCAGCTAAGGAAGCAACACAAAAGTTCAACTTAATTGATAAAAAATTCGGATTCAGTTTCACCACCTACCGGCATATCTTTTAAAACTGTTATAGATGATTAAACGAAAAAGTGAACTGATCATTTCCCACACATAAAATTTATCTGGGCTGTATTTGAAATGCTTAGTGTAACTCTAAATGCTATCGATTTACAAGTCATAGCTTACTGAATAATACCCTGATCTCTTAGTTTTTTAATCTTTTCCGAATCATATCCAAGCAGATCACTTAACACCTTATCTGTATGTTCGCCCAGTGTTGGGGGTGCAGTTCTAGCATCATTTCGCGCCTCACTATAGACAACAGGTGGCCCGACTACTTTAACGGTTTCATCTTGGTGATGTCGCAATGTCTTAACCAATCCAATAGCCCGAATATGCTCATCCTCAAACACTTCACGTATACTGTTAACTGGTCCTACAGGAAATGGAGCTCCTTCAAATAGCTTCATCCAATTCTTAGAAGTATCCTTGACTAGTATGTCCTCCAGGAGTTTTATCAATTCATTTCGATTGTTTACACGATCTTGGTTTGTCTTAAACTTTCGATCAGATGCCACCTGTTCAATACCCAAACGGAGACAAAGATCCGTAAATTGTGCATCGCTTCCAGCTCCAAGAGTAAGATAACCATCCTTCGTCTTAAAACTCTGATAAGGAACAATGCTTGAGTGGGCTGTGCCCCAACGTTTCGCGTCGATACCGGCATTAAGATAATTACTGGCTACGTTGATTAACAGGGAACAACAGGTGGAAAGCAGATCTACGTCGATTTTTTGACCCCGCTGGGTCTTCTGACGCTGATAGAGGGCAGCCAAAATTGCCCCATGAGCATACAAACCAGTAGCTATATCTGTTACTGCTACGCCCACTTTACTTGGTGGGCCATCCGACTGACCAGTAATATGAAGCAGTCCGCCCATAGAAGAGGCTATCACGTCATATCCTGGCCGTTTTTGATATGGTCCTGTGGAACCGTAGCCGCTAATAGTGCAATAAATAAGTTTTGGATTGATCTTCCTTAGCTGCTCATAGCCCAGATTATAACGTTCCAAAGTGCCAGGTACATAATTTTCTACCACAACATCGCTAATCTTAACCATCTCATGAAGCACATCTTGACCACGTTTTAGATCGATGCACACACTTTGTTTATTTCGATTCGGAGCCAAAAAATAGGCAGCATCTTTGCTTTGCTCCAGAAAAGGCGGTCCCCATTTGCGGGCTTCATCCCCAAAATGGGGACGTTCCACTTTAATGACCTCGGCTCCCAGATCGGCCAATACCATAGTACAATAGGGGCCGGCAATAATTCGCGTTAAATCCAATATGCGTACGCCCTTGAGTGGATGACGTTCATCAACATTATTATCGCTATTGTTCTTACTGGAAGGGGCGGCTGCAAAATTTCTCAAGCTTTGACAAGCTCTGTAATTAGCCAGCACTTGACAATAGAGTCGTTTTGTCAACATAGTGTGGAGTCCAATGGTGGTTCGCTGAATGTATCTAGTTTATAATTGTGCTATCTTTTTGCATTAAATATGGGTTATGGAAAAGTTTTTTGCTGAAGAACTTAATCAACGGAAAGCTTTAACGGTACTGGTGGGGCGCGAGAGCTTTTGCCTTCTTCAGACTTTCTCAGATCATATTCTTACGCTTTTAACAGAAAATGTTATCTAGGCAAGAGGTCGATCAACTGCTCCCTCTCTCTCCCTATCTCTTTATATCCACATTAAGAGAGGTGATTTGAGCAACTAAGAGAGAAAAAGAGATATGAAATTGGACCTAAACTGGATCGGTCAACTCTTCTTCACCTTGAAGAATTATCCAAAAAAACAATCCCTACAGTTGCTGACTCGATTTCTGTGTTTTTCCCTCATATAACAATTCTATCTTATTAAAAATATTATCTTTCATTGTCATCTTCCCATCTTTTTTACTGTTTATGTATGTAAGTATTATAAGCTTACCATACACTATGTGAGCAGTTAAATGTTCTTATTTTCCACGATCTGGTAACATTCATAGATTTGTCTTAATTTTCGTAATGCCACCACCTTTTATTGCGCAATTATTCCCTAATGGTGCAGCAATTAAAAAACAATTTCATTGTCATAGATAAGTTACTTATGGCTGAATGCTTACCATAAACATCAGTCTAATTGAGCACTTCAGGTTTAAAAATGAAAATTCTTTGCTAACAATCCATTAACATTGTATTGGACTCGATGCCAATCTTTTTAATAATTTGACTCAAAAATTATTTTTTTAGTACAAATTTACTTTAAAATAAAAATGGAAAATTGTTGTTTGTTTCGTTTTGTTTTAGAAACATAGTACAAACGTTTTTTAAAAAAATTATACATCCCTTACCATAATCAATCAAATTATATCAATTGAATATGTAACACCATATTTGTAAAGTATCATATTAACATTTTATTTTATAATTCTACCAAATCCGTAATTGACTATCTGTATTGTTTATTGGGCAAATAGGACACAAAGAAGATAAAAGCTGAACGTATTTAGATTAACCAAGGAATAGAACAACATTTCAATTTAAAAGTTAGTTAAATTTGAAACCAATGAAAGTATTTAAAAAAAAATTGGCATATTTAGTATTTTAAAACATCATGTTTCTATCTTATCATAATATTCCAGTTAATAAACTTTCGCCTTTCGCTTAGTCGACGACTCACTTTCATGTGTCAATTCGACCCCTACGGAGCGAGTGACACTTATATGTGTCAGAGTCATTTACTTATTCGTTGCATAAACATTGATTTCCTATTTCTTCTTAATTGTTTGCATTCTTGACTAAAATTTCACCTAAAAGTTAAATATGTACAAGTGTACTTAGGTATTTCCGAATGCATTTAAATGTGTATTCATTATTGATTATCAACTAGCAAATGGTGCGAGTCACAAGGTTATAGTGCTCCTTTCAGTAAAACTACGAACCATGGGAATCAACATATAGTTTCTACGAACGACTACAATTTACAGATTATCGCAAGTTCAACGTCATTGCAATTACAATTGTTTTGGGTCAACAGTGATATTCATGCATATGTATAGTATTTATCTTTAATTGCAAGTCCGCCTTAATAACAATTTCAGAATCATGGTTTATGTCACGGTTAAGTGTGATTCGTATAATTACATGTAGGATGAGTCCTCCTCTTTATATACCCTTGTAAAAAATTAAGTATATATGCATACATACATATTAAACGTACTCTAAATTACTTAAAGAGTTTAATTGAATAAATTTTAGTCACCAGTTTTTAAATAATATTCTGCCTACTATATCTATACGATGGGAACACTGTATAATATAATATTTTTCTTAACAAAAATGTGGAAATGATCCTTTTTTGAAATTCGTATTCTGTTTAGTTTTTGAAGATTCCGTTCGTCCAAACCGTACATATCTATGTATATCCTTTTTTGGATATAATTAATGTTACAAAACTAAAATCAATAAAACGGATCAGTTTGAAGGAAATTGAGAAAGCGTATACAAAATTCCTCTGCTCAGAAAATTGATCCGGATCTCTCGGGGTTTTTTATGACTGTGGTTGTGACGAGATTGTAAAAACAATGCAACTAAAAGGAATACCTGGTATTCTGAATAAGACAAGTCAAAATACACAGAGTCGTCTTTCAGATACCCTCTTAAATTATTAAAAAACAATCTAATATAGTAACGCTATACGATCCCCTTAGTTATAATTGAATACTATTATTTTTATGTTATGCACTTGGTTGTTCTTACAGATGGACGGTCTAAAACTTAAAGAAATGTTTTAAAAATTATTATTTGAAATTTTATTATAGATATAATTGAAAATCTCTGAAGTTTTATATATTTCAATAATGAAACGCAAAAAAATACTAAGCTGAAAAAATCTACTTATTATAGGAAAATAAACATAATTGGAAATATACCCAATTGAAACTTTTAGAATAAAGTGGAAGAAACAAAGGTTTAAAAGTTCAATGATGTAATTGGGCTATTAACAGGAAATACGTAAGGTAATAAACAAAACAAGCCATTAGAGAGCGTCTGACGAATGTACTAAAAAGTTAATCCAAGCATTATAATTAGTCAGAATATGGTCCATTTCCTTACACTAATGGGAACTACAATTGAACTTTGTAAAAGCCCCGCTTAAGAGAGAAAAGCTCACTCTTTAGTTCTTTGCTCTCCACAAGACTCAAACGAGACCCAAACGAGAGACACGAGACCCAAACGAGAGACAAAGAGAGGAGCTTGGAAGTTGTGCGTGAGTAAGTGAGAATGTGGGCCCAATCTGTGGCTTTGGCTTTAAATGACTTGCATCAAGTAGTGGTTGTGTTTATTTGCTTAGCTCGCTTTGTCTCGTTCGCATAGTACCGCAACGCCGGAACGGTGGGTCACATTCGTGTCATCGCTACTGATAGACAAAATCAGAAAAAGTCTAGCAGCATAAAATGCTTGAATGTATAATTAGTCAGACTGAAATAGTGAAAGAAAATGAAAGCCAGGGAAATGTTTGACCAGCTTAACATGTGCAAAAATCAAAGCCCTATACCAGTGCATGCCAAAGATTTAATGGAAAACTAGTTTCGCGATGCTAGAAAGTAACGCAACTATTAGCCAACTGACCAAAAGCCAATGAGATTCAGCGTCGCCTTGCGTCGAGTCCAAGTGAATTGTGCAAGAAAACAACAATAATAATAACAACAACAACTGCAGCAGCAGCAACAGCAACAACAACATAACCATCGTTGAAGCTTGGCAATTGCAGTCAGCTGCAGCAATATTGCACAATCCTGCCAACTTGTTCGCGCTGCGTTTTGCGTTCGCTTTTTCGTGTGTATCTGCGCTATACGGGCAGTGTTTACCCCCACTTCGCCCCTTTCTTTTCTTTTATCTTGTTAACGTGTTAACATAAAAGCCGTCAAAATTGCTGTGCTACTCTGTTCCAGGATCCTGGGGTACATCATGCGGCGCTTTTTGCGTTCAGCGATGATAGTCTTCAGTTGGTTTGTAGTGCCCTTTAGCCGTTACAATAATATCAAGGTGATCCGCCGAAAATTGCCGCCCATACGCAGCCATCTGTTGGAGATACCTGCTGTCGATCTGGCTAAACTTATTCGCAACCAAAAGGTAAGTGTATATGTATACATAATGGCAAGCTACTCCTCCTTCTCCTTTCTTCTTTTTTTTTTCTCCTGCATCAATTGAGCCAAAATCGAGCCAATTTAGGCCACTTGCGCAAAATGGGCAAAGTGTAATCTTGCAAAATCAATTGCTAGGCAGACAGCTATACAGCAGCAGCAGCAGTACATATAGACACACACACATACACACAAACTAGTGTTGCCACATCCATTAGATACTTTGTGGCAAAGTTGAGGCAATAAACTGACAATTTTGACCATGCCCGTCTGAGTTTGATACAGGTCAGTCTCGGTGCCAAAGTGTGAAACCTTTGGCCACACACACGCACACATTTCCACACTCAACAACAAGGCAAAAATTGTTATAAAACAAAGAAATTATTATGGTTTTTTGTTTTCTTAGTTATTTTTGCTTTTAATTTTTTATTGAGCATTTAAACAATTTCATCCGAGTCAAGCCACTCGCCCCTAACATTTCAATTAGGCAAGTGTGTGCGTAATAACAAACGATGAAACATCAGCAATTGAATATAATGAAGACTCAAATACTCTATATCCTTAATAGTAATAATGAAATAATAATATTTTGAGCAGAAAGGAGACTATTATCTTCTAAGACATATCAAATAATTATTTGAAAAATAATATTTAACTGAGTTTTAGGAAAATGAAGACATTCTTGTCTTCCCAATAAAGATAAATTTAAAACTTTATTTTAAGAATTTATAATATATTAATTATACTAATACTTATATTATATGTATATGTAAATATTGCAATTTCCAGGATTTAAAATATCATTAAAGCTTTAATCATACATTTTCCCTAGTAGTATAATTTTTCAATATTTCTAATAAAATAGATTATATACATGTATTCACGGGTATTAGTAAAGTTGTTCTTCGGTTTACAACATTTGAAACATTTGGATCAATAAGAGTTTCTAAATTCGATTTCTAATGTAATAATATTGACTTTCATAAATACAACCTTCGTTCAATCAAAATTCTCTGACATTGTTGTTGAATAACCGCAGAGTTTCGTTTTACATAAACAATTTGTTTTACACTATTTTCAGAGGAAGTCTCTTGGTGGTACTACAAGACAATAAATAATTATTAAATTTTCGAAGACCATAGTTTACTTAGCGAAATAAAATCTTTTTTATTTTATTTTGTTTAACAAAATGATTGTTAAAGTTTCTAAACCCCAACACAGAAAACAGTCAAATGAAAACGAAATCAATTTGGGTTTTTTTTTTTACGTCTCAGCCTCACTGCGAGATGCTATTGGACCAAAGCTCAAGATATAGAAACCAGGCATTGAAGATACATTTATGCAATACGTAAAAAACAAATGTTTATATATGTGTTAGCCATCTGGAGGAATTAACAAATACTTTTGTTATAAGAGAGGCAAATAATTTTGCAAATACGAGGCACGGCCTAGAGACCTGACCGCCTGGCTGAGCTTCAAAAACATAAACCCATATCAATAACATCTGATCTGGTGTGGTCTGGTCTATGCTTGTGTTTGCTTTAATGGCATGACGCATATGGTTATCCAAAGTAGTATCTGTATCTATCAGATGCATGCAAAACTGTATAATAGTTAGTATAGTAGTTTTAAGTTTCTTTTTAGATGTAGTTGGGGTCTCATTTAGCAAGATTTCTGCCGTTCATTGGTCCACATCGTGTGAGGTCATTACTTGGCAGACCTTATCGTGTATGTTTTCAAAAACTATCTGTGTATATTATGTTGTGTGTTTGCATGTGTATTTTATCATTACTTGTTGTATGCACTATGTATTGTTTATATTTTAATGCACGTATACATACATACATACATATATGAAGTATATACTCACACACTTTATTTTTTATTTAATGCCCTCTCTGTTTTCGGCAAGTATGTACATACATACTATGTATGTGTGTTAAATATTATTATTATAATTTGAATTTTTTCCATCTTTATTTTGTTTTTGTTTAATTGCTGGCCGCTGGTTTTCATTGTCATAGGTTAAGAGAGCATTACCTCACTTTGTTGAAAACAAAAAAAAATACGACAATATTATTTTGCAATTCAAAATACAGACAAGTTTGATTAGATTTTAATTGGAAATGGGCTGGCAAAAATATTTATATTCATATACAATGTTAACTATACTATATATATGCCATATATGTATGTATGTGCATACGTGTGTTCTCTTGCAAGTTAATTTCCATTTAGACAATTTGCTTAATTGTCTTGTAAAATTAAGATTTATTTAGTAAGACAATAAAGTGAATTGAAGATTTCTTCATTTCATGCATTTATCAAAATACAGGGACAGAACAGGACTCAGACTGGAAAAAAGAATTAACAAAAGAAAGTATATATGTATATAATTTAATTTATTAAATAATTTTTTAAATGTTTTTCAATTTAAAGAAAGCGAATAAAAGTTTTTGATGCTTTTAATTTTAAATATGAAATTTAATTTAGGAACTACATGAATTTGAATGATAATTAACTTGTATTTTAATCCCTGAAGATATATACATATATGTAGAGTAACTAAAGACTTGGGTTTGTGGAAGTCATAAAATACAATTGAAATCTCTTACAAAAATATTCATTTGGCTCTGCACAATCTCTGGTAACCTTATCAAGTATTTTTTTTTTTATTTTTTATTACAACTAGATAATTAATGTATGTATATTCTTTCTTGTCTAAGTCTTGTAGATACGCAGAAGTTTAAGTCTGTTCTTTTATTCAAATTCTTCTTCCTTGTAGATGCAATTCTAACAATTTGCTTTTAAAAACCGTTACAAATTTATGCAATTCGTAAACAGAATAAGCGACTCTTCATTAAACTTAAGAGCTCCAGAAATGTTAGTTCGCCCCTGTATGATAAATAGCCTCTTAGAAACCGGCATTGCCAAAATGTACAGCTTTATATAAACCTATGTACTTGTCTACATACTATTATATATATAAAATTATATTTCGTACTTGAATCGTTAAGTTTAGTCTTCTTCGTATTTCATTTTTTTTATCACGTTCGTCATGCACTAAGTACTTAGTATCAGACCCGAAAAAACCGATGAAGAAAACAACTTGAAGAAACTGTGTCTGTATGTCGCGGCTTCTTTATTTTGTTTTTTTACTTCAACATCTTTTCCATTTTCTTCGGCAATGTTTCGCCTCTGTTGCAAGCAACAAAATATACCTGTTGTACCTATTCGTTTCGGTTTTGTTTCAGCTGTTGCTTTATCAGTTTTATTTTTGTGTTAACCGCTCCGCTCTCGACTTGGCTTCATATGGGTTGAAGCTACTGCTGGTTGCTGCCTCTGCCTCTGATTTATTATTACACTGAAAGACATTGAAATTTTCAGGTAGCCTTAATTTAAATGATGTTTTTATGTATACCTATGTATGTATATAGCCATATAGTCACTTGGTTCTAGTATCTGAATATGCAACAGCTACAAATACCTTGAATTATATTATTTAATACGAAATTCGCTCGCTTTTAATTATGGTTTCTTTTCGGTTTTCCGGATTACCTACTTTTTTCATAAGGTTAGTTTAGGTTAGGTAAAGTAAGGTTAGGTAAAGTAAGGTTAGGTTAGACATTCGGTCGCTTTTAAATGTGAACTCTTTTCAATTTTCTGGATAATCTACTTTTTTAATTTTAATAAGGTTAGTTTAGGTTAGGTAAAGTAAGGTTAGGTTAATCAATTTGGTCTTAAGTAACTAGAAATTAGTAAAGCCTAGTAAGGATGATATTGAGAAACACTAACCTGTAGCATCCGGATAAATACTAATATATGCATCTATATATATAAATATATATATATGTTATTTAAAGTTTAAAGCTTGTTGCAGAGCTATTTTCTAAATTTCTAATTAAATATTTAATTTCGTTGACAATGTTTTAGCATTTTAGCTACTTAGTATGTTTGTGTTGACTGTCCTTTGTATATATGTATGTATATTAATCTGTGCTTGTATTCTGTTGCAGACATTAATATTGTATAGTTATTTCCCAAATATGCAAAATACCAATAAAACTTTAATGTAAAAATTTAACCCTGTATCCATAGAGGAAAAGTCTGTACGCTTTATTATATACAGTCGTAAAAAATTTATAATAGCCAACATTTAAATATGCACTCTAGGAAAGGAATTTTACAATAGTCTATAACTTGAAGATCTTGAGAGTTACATTTATCCGCTACTTTTTGTATTGGAGTAAATCAAGTTAGAAGCAAATTTCAAATTGTTTTCGAATGGCGTTTTCAACTTTGTAGATGGCATTTAATTTAGTTACGCTTTCAAACCACTAAATCTGATCTGCCACTTCTATTTAACGACCAGTAAGAATAAGTAGATAACTGGAAAATTGATTTACATAAATTACCAAGTATTGAAATTAAAATCGTAATCCATTAAAGCTGATTATTTGTCCTTACTAAAACCTGAAACTTTTGTTCTACTGTAAAGACAATGCTTTGATTGGTTAGTATTAATTCTAAAAATTCCAACAAAAGATTGTAATAAAATATCTGAATAGGTATTATTGGATTAGTTTTTAGTTCGGTATTAAAAACTGCACAAAATGTGATATATCAGCACTAAGCTTAAAAACTTAAAAGAATTTATATTAAATATTGATTTTGTAATTTATGAATCTAATTATAGATCTAATCAAAGAAATTTTTCAGTTATCTGATTTCACTAGTACAGAGTTACTTTCCAGAGCATCTTGTGTGTATGATCTTCAAATATATGTTAAAACTTTCCCTCAATCAATTTCAATAAACTTGTCTCCATGTGAGAGGTGGTCAAACTTTGAACCTAGGCCGATCTTTACCATGCTTTCTTATGCAGAATAAGATAGATTACTCATAAACATAAGTGTATGTATGTACACATGTATGTATATACGAGTTCGTGGTATACACATTGTGTAAGTACTTGCTTACATGCGTTCATTGTGTGGCTTGGCCTCCACTCGTGATTGTTTAATTTGTATGAATGTGAATCGTCATGAAATGCAACGAGTCTTAGTTTTATTTATTGATTTCAATTTAAACATAAATTTCTTTGGTTACTGTTCGGCTGAATTCTAATTGTCAGTAAACAATTGATTTAGGAATGTGGGAATCAAAAGAAATATAAGGAAATATTTTTATTTATTTCAAATACGTGTTTGTCTTTCATTACAGATTAAAAGCGAAGAAGTAGTCGAGGCCTATATTGAACGTTGTCGCCAGGTGAGATTACAATTGCAAATTATATTTATTTTTACTATAATTACTTTTCTTTATGCAGGTAAATCCGCTGATCAATGCCATTGTACAGGATCGTTTTGAGGAGGCCTTGGAGGAGGCCAGAGAGATTGACAAAGTTATTGCCATGGGTATTAATAGCGTGGAATCAATGGAAGAACACACTCCACTTCTTGGCATACCGGTAACAGTTAAGGAGAGCATTGCCGTAAAGGGTCTGACCAATCAGGCGGGTCGTGTCTTTAAGACACCACAGATAGCAAAATCTGATGCGCCAGTCGTGGAGCAGATCAAACGGTGCGGTGGCATAATTCTCCTTGTGTCGAATACCCCAGAGTTATGCCTGCTCTGGGAGACATACAACAATGTTACGGGCCAGACAAAGAACCCCTATGATCTGAAGCGTACGCCGGGTGGCTCTTCGGGCGGAGAAGCTGCACTGCTGGCCAGTGGAGCTTCACTGCTGGGCCTCACCTCAGACATTGGCGGATCGTCTCGGCTGCCCGCCATGTTCAGCGGCATTTGGGGTCACAAGCCTACACCTTATGCCGTTTCCTTTCGTGGTCATCATCCCACATCTGATCAGCCTACATGGGGTGATTTCTTTACCATTGCCCCAATGACACGATATGCGAAGGATTTGCCGTTGCTCCTCAAGTGTATGAGTGACCCAACTGGACCAAAATTAACATTGGATAAAGAGATCAGTGCACATGGGATACGTTTCTTTTTCATGGATAATGATGGACCGTCGGGCATGATGCGACCCCTAAGCCGCGATCTCCATGCGGCTATTAATCGGGTGGCCAGTGACTTTAATGCCAAACGCGTAAATATACGAAAGATGAAGTGGTCCCTGGACATCTCCCTATCAGCCATGCTGACCATGAAGAATATCGAAACCATTTACCATAAGACCGAGGAGGGCGAAGAGCCCAAAACGGTGTGCAAAGAGACTGTCAAGTATTTCTTTGGCTGCTCTGACAGCATTCTACCCTCGGTGATTTTTGGCCATCTGCAGAATTTCATGAAGATAATACCCAATTCACGGCACAAGCATTTGGCCAGCATTATTGAGGCGCTCAAGACTGAATTCAAGGAGCTCCTGGGCAACGACGGTGTCTTTCTCTATCCAACGTTCCCCAATACAGCACATCAGCATTATCAGATCTATCACAAGTTGCTAGAGCCCATGTATATGGCGATTTTCAATACTCTAGGCCTGCCCGTAACCAATTGCATGATAGGCTTGGATCGTCGTAATCTACCCATGGGCATTCAGGTGGTGGCCAATCCAGGCCAGGATCATCTATGTTTGGCGGTAGCCCGTGAAATGGAACGGCGCTATGGCGGTTGGGTGCGTCCACCATCGGAGGATAGTCACAGCAACAGCAGTAGCAGCAGCAGCAGCAGTGGAAAACAGCGCGGTTAGTTAGTCGTTACTAACTGCCAGAACACACGGCTTTAATCCTTTCGAACGTGATTCTTTTGTACTTTGTTTTTGAATATAGTAAATTTATCTGTAATAAATACCTTGTATGGCTTATCCCTAAAACAAATATTCATCAGCTATCAGCAAAAAAATTGTTTCATCTTATCATTGCATTAAATTATTCAAACGCCTTTGTCGAAAAATTAATCATCCTCTCTATCATATTATATATACATATATAGTATATACTTAGTATATGTATGTTTGTGTAAATATTCGTCTAGCTGCTAAGTGTTAGATTGATACAAATATTATAAATGTATAGAAATTGATTTTAGTAACTATTTTGATCATACGACAAATTGTTGAATAAATTTTACTAAAAACAAAAACGACAAATAATTAAATGATTTACAGAACTTTGGTTGGTGGCCCAACCAATGAAAACCTGTTGGCCTCCATCAACTTGTGTGGAGAGGAAGCCAGAAATGTAAAGAAAACACAATGTAACCAAGCTGTTTAAATGGTTCCACTTGGCTTGGTTAACCACCAAATGAGCAAATGTTTAAATTTAAAATGTGCCGTAACTAAGTTAAAAGAAACGACTTCTCCATACCCTGGAACCTTTCAAAACAAAACACACACACACCAATATATCCTGCAATGCAATCCTGCATAAATATGGACCCCTTACTGGGTGATCCAGTTGTATGTAAGTAAAGAAGTTAGATTTCCTATAGAGTTTCTCAAAACTGCCTTTTCTAAAAATATATCAATTGTTAGAATGTTATTTATGATGTGAGCTGGATATATCTATTTAAAACTTAGGAATATTAATATCAATTGCAATATGTTTTAAAAGATACTTACTATTTTATCTAATTAGTTTTAGTTATTATGCAACACTCTTCTAAACAACAGTAATTTATAATAATAATAAATGGATAATAAGAATTTAACAATTTATAATATTATTAAATAGTTAACATTTATTTAAAAACATTATAAGTTATTAAAAGCGTAAATACCACTTACGAAATGGAACTGCCTACTCTTAAAAATATATTAAAAAGTTAGACTGAACACAGTCAAGCCTTGACTTGTATTAGAAACACTTTTGAATACTATAACCATTTTTTAAAAGAATTATATCTTCATTTTTACAATCCCATTTTTCCAAAACATCAAATGCATCAAAACATCCCCATAAGAATTTTCCCTAATATACCCACACTCCTCTTTTATACAGGGTATAAGAATGTTTATCTCCAAGATTTGATCGTGCGCATGCGCAGCCGTTGGCCTTCTCTAAATGCATTTTCCAAGTTAAATTTGTCATTTGTGTGTTACCGAATTTTGTTATTGGCAAAATGTGTTTTTTTGTTTTTGTTATTTGTCTATTGCGAAAAGTTTCTTCTCGGTTGTGGCGTGTTTGGGAGGGGGCTTGTATTTTTTTAATTCTTTTTTTTTTTATTTTGGAGTAGCTCAAGGTTTTGCCAATATGGCTTGCGCAATTCCGCTGTACGATTAACTAGCATAGACTCCATACGTGTTGTTTGGCCAAAAAAACACACTAACATTCGGAGGTAACTAAAAATTCTTGCTTAAGAATGTGACGGTCGTTCAAGTTTTTTTTCGGTTTCCTCTGTTGGCCATGCCAGTCGGGAGTTACATTTAATGGAGTTCTTTTACGTTTTTGTATTAGGGTGAAATTATTTTTGTTGTTTTCAAAATTCATTGTAGATTATAAGCCTTTTTATGTCTTACCTGTTGCGACCAGAGAATGTTGCGTTGGTCTTTATTTCTCTCTCTCTCTCTCTCTCTCTCTACATTCCTCTACCTTGCACGGCTTGAATTAATTGACGACCTGCTCTTGGTTAGTGAGAGAAGAGAAGAAACTGTTTCCAAATTCACATTCAGCAAAAGAGAGGAATTTGGAAAAAAATTTTGAAACTGACAACAGGTGCGGTTTTGGTCAGTAAAGGGGTCCATAAAAAAACGATCAACATTACATAACATTAGAGAAATGTATATTATTCATTTTAACGTGTTTCTAAAAATTTGAATTTATTCGCTTACAAAGATCATGGCAACCCTATTGAAAATTTCTAATATAAACTTCAGACATTTTAATATTTCGATATATATATATGGTTGGAACATTTATACATAGACAAATTCAGGAATAACTGATACCTTAAGCAAAGCCCTCTTCTTGATAAGAAACACATAAACGAAAGAGCTATCAATTTGTTGACTTGGATGCCGATATTTGATTTCTGTGCAGAGAGCCGCCTCGCTTAGCTGAGCAATGGAACGGAATTTCCAGTTTAGCCACCGTCAGCATTCCAGTTAGCCATACTCTCGAGTCACTACGTTCAATTTAAAACTGAATCGAGCTGCGTGCGGTTGTGTCTTTGTCTTGGCTAGGTCTATCTCAACACATTTATTATCTAAGTAGTTACTATATTACTAAACAATATTTAAAACCTTTTTATTCTGTGCATTTGAGGTGGCAAATTTATTGGATATTTGCTTACCGTGATCTACACAGATAGATGAAAGAACAAAACTGTTTCGATTACCGTGTTAAATCAACTAGAAAGTGTGATCTTAACCCCGTAAGATTCAGACATTTGCCACGTGTTGGCCAAAAGTTAGAATTTACTGTGGCATATTTTTAGCATAGATTTACTGACTGAGATCAAGACAAACATAAGGGCACATGCATATGTATATAGAACAAATTCGATCTATAATTTAAAGATAGTTTTTTGTTTAATACAAACTTTAGACTTTACAGTGTAAATTTTTTACATTTGTCAGAATGACGTTACTATCTGTTAAACGCATGCTAACTAATAGTTTTGAAATTTTTAATAAAATTACCTACCATTTACCACGTTAGGTTTTTTATGGTTTCGACATATTGGGACATTCCATGTTGCAATTTATGAAATAACCGTAAAACGTGGTCTACGGATTCGGTAGATGAATAAACTGCATTAAAAATTCACTCATTCACATTTCTGTACTAAATTACTATGAAAATAGTTTGTAACTTTGAACCTTTTACTTTAAGATATATTTTTGTTCCATAGACAAGTGAGACGATTCCGAACTTCAAAATTCGTTCGACTTAATTATTATGTTTATTATGGCAGGGAACTTTACCTCAATAGCTATTCCGTTTTATAATATTTAGTTGAAAAAGAAACAAAGGGTTGATTCCTAAAAAAGGAATTTAATAAACTGATTCTGCAAAACAAAAAAAATACTATTTCCAACTAAATTGTCGTTTTGAGTAGATGTGTTTAAAATCAAATTTTAGCAAGGCAGATAAAAATATCCAATCAAAAAACAGATCAAACAGGATCAACCTAAATTATGTGATATAGTAATTTTCTTTTCAAAACTATAACATTAATTTCATAATATTCAGTATAAAACACTAAACAAATTATATTGGATATAATATTTACTTATTAGCTGTCACATTAGTAATTTCAAACACCAACGATTTTTTAATTATTCTTGTACAGTAAAATGTACAGAATTAATGTTTATTTAATATATAACTTTCAGTTCGGTTTGCATTTAATACATAACGCTGGCTCTATTTAGAAAGCCAAAAAAGGGATCAATTTATTGGTTTTAAAAATAATTGAGGAACAAACCTATTGTATAAGTGCGGAGACTTTTATGCTTAACATTAAAAGTTTCTAGATGGGCATCAAAAGACAAAATGAAAGTTGTGATGGCTGATAACGAACGACAATGATTACTTCTCCTTGGCACCGTGAGCCTTACGATTCTTTGGCTCTGGTGGTTCAATTAGATTGCCTTGACGTACCACATCAATGTGTCCAAGGCGTATCATTTTTTCTTCCCAAATGGAAATGGATTTTCTGTAACAATAATATAGGCTTATAGTTAATAAATAAATTACTGATTTGCCATCGACCCACTTGTACTGATCTAGCTCCTTGCGTGACTCCTGGAAGTAGACAGTCTTTTCGGCATCCGGGAGACGGGTCCACTTTGCTGTTGCCTTTTGATGCCATTCCCGATATGTTTGCTGTGAAGTTTGTGGCGTATTATGACGCTCACTAGCAATGAAACGGAGAAAAGCAGATGCCGGTTTTTTCGGACGACCAAGTTCTTTGACACGTTTGCGTAGTTGCCGACGCTCTTTGGCATCCACCAAATCCTGCTTTATCTGCCTGATTTCTGCACGTTGTTCATCGGTGACGGTTGCGTCGTATTTGGCACGCTGCGCAATGTAAGTTTCCTGGTCTTTTTTGTATTCGGCTTGCAGGCGCTCCTTTAGCTTGCCATCGACATCTACCCACTTTTTAGATAATTGACGGACTGCCTCTACGGTAGTAATATTTGGATTGGCTGCTATCAGTTTGGGGCGCATTTCACGCATGTAGCGAAAATATGGTGTCAGGGGCTTCTTAGGACGCGGCGGGAGTCCTACTTGCTCCTCCACTGTCTTGGACAGCTTTACGGGACTGTTGCTGATATTGGCAGCGGCTAGCGGTCTGTTGGTGGCGCAGTTTATGGATGTAAGATTTAAGTTGTTCATTTCATTTGTCAGTGCCTGGGCACTGGCATTGTCAGTAATTGGATTTTTGGCTACAACTTGCCTGACTTTGTTGATAAGCGAGCCGATGAGACTTCCCCGGGACAGCAACGTCGTTGTGAAGATCATTTTTAAGCCACTGCAACAAATCCTTAATATGGTTAGATATTTTAAAGATTATTTCAACTTCTTTCCTATATAAATCATAAAAAGTTAACTTGTTGAACTTATTAAACTGTTTTACGTAAAAAATGCGGCATTCCTAGTTTTGTTGCCACCCTGTTTAAATAAATCAGTGTTGGCACGCTGCTTGTCCAAGGGCTAGAATTTGAATTTTCTAAAAATTATTAAATTAAAAACCTATTCAAATAAAATCTACATATGTACAAAAGTAACTATACAACCCATCTTCAGAATTGCCATCAAAAAATTAACCGAAAATAAAAGTTTGAAACAATTTTAGGCAGAAATTAGAATACAATATTTACACCTGTAATTAACATTTATTCCACTGTAAAGCAGAGATGCCACACTTTTGATGACTGAGTTTATCAGCTGTTGTACTATTCCATTTAACCTTAAATATAAATACTTTAGAGGCTTTTTGTTAAATTTATGTATTAATTATCAAGTACATATATTATTCAATATGACAAATAATGAATCGAAGGCGGAACCAGCTAGTTCCAGTCATGCAGGCTCCAGTAAACAGCAGTTACAACACAATTTGGAGATAACTGAAAAAGTGCGGGTTCTTTGCCTGCATGGTTATCGTCAAGATGGAGATGCATTTAAAAACAAACTTGGATCATTCCGCAAATTTGCTTCAAAATATGCCGATTTCGTGTTCATTACGGCGCCCCATGTTGCTCCACCATTAGAAGCTAACTCTGAGCCAGTCCAAGAACAGCGTAGCTGGTGGGCGAACAAAGAAGATGGCACATTCAAGGGAACTAATAAAGGCGGCGGACCGGCGTTTGGCTTTCAGGAAAGTTTACGACTGGTTGAAGAAGTTTGGAAGACACAGGGTCCATTCCAAGGTCTCTTGGGATTCTCACAGGGTGCCTGCTTTGTGGGTTTGATTTGCGGATTAGCCAAAAAGAAATGTGAGTGCCGTCTTCAATAAATTTACTTTTCAAAATATTAATTGAATTCTATTTTAGTGACTTCAATACGTCCCGAATTCGCAGTTCTTTCGTCGGGCTTTATTTCTGGAAGTTTGGTCCACATGAGCGCCTATGAGGAGCGCATCAGTATACCCGCTTTGCATGTCTATGGCCTGACTGATGAAATCATACCTAAAGAGATGAGCCAAGCCCTTGCCTCACATTTCAAAAATGCCGACATATTGGAGCACAGCGGTGGCCACTATTTTCCAGCCACGGCCCAGCAGAAGCAAACATATATCAATTTCTTTCAAGATCGCCTACAGGAATACTTGGAGCAGCTGGAGCTTCAACAGAGCAGCAATGCCTCCTTCATCGAGAGCGGCGAGGACGAGGCTAATGATGCCGAAGTGGCTGCTGTTATGGATGACAGTGATTAGACTCATTTTGTGTTTTGTTTTTTCAATCTTCGTTTCGTTTTCATCTTATTTTCATTTTCGTTTTTTAATAATAATAATTAAATCCTTATTATTACAAAAATAATAATTTGATTATAAATTATAATAAAATTAGTTTCCAATATATTTTTCATTTCAATATTCTTCGATTTCGTCTCGCTGAATTTGGATCATGTGTGGTTGCGAAAGGGTCTTGTAGCGGTTATAGCGATAGGCGGAAAGTGTTAGAGAATTCAATTTGTTTTCACTTTTTAGTTTTTCTGTATATATATATTTTTTTTCAACAAATTCGTATAAATTTCAATAAAGAAAAAGAAACAAAACAAAGAATCTTGGGAGTAGAATTAAAGCCGAAAGAAAGTATTATATAAATCCCATACCAATGTACAATTTTGTATAAGAATCATTCATTCAATTAGTTGTTCCTTACTATTCGTATGTAATTAACGAACATAAAATGCATATTTAGCTATTGATGTTGATGTGTGTGTGTGTGTGTATGTATGTGTGTGTGTTCAAGCAGAGTTGTTTAAAGGACAAACAAAAAAACACATCTTCCTTTAAATCAAAGAGTTGACCGTGGTGATGGTGAAATTCTGCTGTTTTGCTGTTGGGAACAAGTGAGCGACGCTGAAAAATCTTTTTGGAGGTTTGTCTCGAATGCCAAAAGGCATTACAATTGCTCATTGTGTTATTTTTTTTTATAAGTTTTCATTTTAAAAAGTTGGGTGACTAACTGACTGAGTGACTAACTGGATGATGAACATCTCTCGCTTTTGTCGCTTTTGTTTTTCAATATATTGTTCTCTATGCAACTTGCTCCTGTCCATTGGAGGCCTCTTGGTTTTTCATAACTTCAGGTAAATCAGGAGGTGCTGAGTACGGTGACATATCCAGCGTTTCAAAATCACCC
Source organism: Drosophila neocordata (assembly GCA_018903615.1). Taxonomy (NCBI): domain Eukaryota; kingdom Metazoa; phylum Arthropoda; class Insecta; order Diptera; family Drosophilidae; genus Drosophila; species Drosophila neocordata. The sequence continues at coordinate 655,028 of JAEIGI010000002.1, forward strand.
ATGTCGTTTCTGTTCACAAAGATCAAAAAAATACAATTAGAATTACAAAAATCATATAAAAGTATATAAAGAATAGTCTGAGACTAACTAACAAAAATTATTGAAACATTAAAAAAAAATAAATTTTTATCTAGTGGTGTTTTAAATCCTGGGTCACAATACGCCAGTAGATCAATTACTATTACTTTTTTCGAAGCTTAAGAAAGTTTAAGTTTGTTTTTGGAATAAACCATTCCCTGCTATAGTACTAAAACTTTTTAGACTATTAATTTGGAAGTATCGATTTTGAAATTTACTATTATATTTAACTCTTAACGATCTCTTATACTGCTTATATCGGTTGTGAATCTGCATAATTTTTTTATAGTATCAGCCCGTATTACAGTATAAATTTTTTTTTCTAGTTATCCTGACTTGTCTAGGGTAATAGAATTAGTTTATTTACGGACATTTTAGTCCGATGACACATACCACGATAAACATCTTTAAATAACAAGAATGATTTATATAAGATATTCGTGACTATAGGCATGGTCATGACTTTCACTGTGTTAACCCGTTATTGACAACTAAAGTTCAGCTCGTGGCGGGGAGCGATAACAGTGAACGTGTATGCGTAAGCTCTACTTATCAGTCCTATTTATTTAGTCTCAATGTTTTGTTCTATGCTCTTTTTGTAAGACTCTCACCTGAAGGTCAACCCCAATTGCGCTGGAGCCTGAGCCTTTGCCGTTGACACTGTGACGCCATAATCCTGCAGCGTGCTTTCATCTTCCATGATGTCATTGTCCTGATTGTATAACCGCTGATCGATGGGTTGCACTTTTAGTATGCCTAATCAAGTTAAATACAAATTAAAAGTAATAAGAAATTACTTAATAATCATCATAACAACAAATTTTGGTTCTAAAAATAGGAGCAAACACACGTTCACCCACACACCGACAATCAAGCTCATTCACATACACATACAAATGAATCCCTCTCCTCCTGTGCAACTCACCTTCAATCATGCGTTTCAGTTCGGCGACTGTTGTGTTTTCCTTCGCATCTGTAAAGATGGTTGTCTTTTGCCTTCGGATCATTAGGAACACATCCTGAAATTTATATAGAATGCATATGAAATCCAATTTAGGTTTGCCGGTCAAAGTTCACGACAGTGATGACAACGGCGCGGCATTTTTTTGTCCCATTTCTTTTTTATATTGCGCCTTTACATGTATTGTGCGGGCGCTATAGAAATGAAGCGCCGTCATCACCAGGCTGCTCTTTCATATGCCGAAAGCTTAGATGCTGAAAGACAGTGCTTACCATAATTACAAAGTTTGTTTTTGTTAGGATTCTTTATGCTTCTGTTTACTACAGCGATAGTTTGAAGGTTACTACAAAGCCGTTGTTGTTGCTATTGTTGTTGTTACTGCTACTTCTTCTGCTGGCGTGGGCGGGCGGTGCTTGTGCTTCCTTTGGTGGCGGCGGCAGTCGTGGATGTTCGATCGGCTCAGCGTCAGTGTTTTTTATCCCCGAATTCACTCTCGCGTGCCTGATTGGTGTTGTTAATGAGAGTAAGGCAAAGGTGATTTTTGTTGTTAAACGTGCAACAGCTTTCCGCCTCGTTTCGCCCTGCAGTTGTAAGTTTTCGTAGTATTTTACGAGTTTTTCTCTAGGCCTTGGTCGGTCTCCTTGCTGCTTTCTCAACCAATCATTTTTTTGGTGTTGCCACTCCGATGCAATGGTATGGTTAGAGTGTGAGACCCTGGCAAAATTGTTTCGGTTGACCTAAATTTAAATATTAATTATATAAATATGAATACTTAAGTTTTTACAAAACAAAAATCAACAAAGGCAAGGGTAAATTGAATATTTTTTAAGTTGTTAATCTACTTAGTTTTGTAAATTTGTTCGGTATGCTAGGCCAGCCCTGGTAGTCATTTACTAAAAAAAAACTCCAAATGCATACATGTCGCCTGTGTTGCCTTTTTAACTGTTTTATAGCTGTGACTACAATCAAATGGATTTAAGTTTATTGATTTAGGCACATTTATCACTTGTATTATTGTAATTTAGTTTAAAAAAAACAATCTAAGTCCTTAAGTGGATATGTCTAATTTCATAAATCTAAATACTGAATAGGATTTATAATTTTTCAACACCTAGCATTTTTCTTGACTTTTGTGGTTAGTTTTGTGGCTGTTTTTTTTTGCATATAGTTGGCAGAGCGACAACTGTCACACTTGTCAGTGTCAGTTTTTGATTGTTTTTCTCTCTTCACACTTGCTGTGCCACGAAATATGGTTTTGCTAGACAATTCTAATGTATGTAAATAATGCAATTTGTATTCAAAAGCAGTGATTATTAAATGAAATATATTTTACTTTTAGTTTATACTGCGGCTTGAAAAAATTGCCAATGCTGCCAAAAAGGACTCTTCGTTCACGATAACATTCAAGCGCTGTAAGTATCTTAAATGCACCTATCCTCCAATTATCAGTTGGTAAAGAAAATGCATAAATTTTTAGATGATGGACATGACAAGCCCGTGCCGAGAGTTGGTCGACCACCTTTACCTAATCCAGAAACTTATATGTGTCTTATACGAGCCCAGTCCAAGTCCCAAAAGGCAAATATTGCAACAGTGATTAAAGGCATAATTTACATTCGATGTCTTTTATAGATTTCAACAGTAGTTCGACAGGAAGATGTGCCCACCATGATGTCCATGTACTCACAGTTTATGAAAAGTAAAATGGATGGCCTGAAGCGTGTTAAAAAAGTTAAGAGCAAGGCCAAGGCAGCAAAGGGGTAAATGGGTTAATAGGAATTTAGTTAAAGATTTTTTTATTAAACTGCGATGCTTTTATAAACTACAAGTCACAGTCTGCATTATTAGGTCATCTCGTGGGCATATAAATCCCTTCTTACGCACAAATCTAAAAGCCATTTGGGAAGATTGCCTTCTCTGACGCCATAAATGTGTTTTGGTCGAATTATTTGCACCAGCGCATATGTATCCTCCTTATCTAGATCAGCTACTGGGTCAACTATGTACATTACATCAATGCCGTTCCTGAGACCGCTTTGAAACGCAGCGTTTGATTTTGGTATAAAGTCCAAACAGGCGGGCACGTCATCTGCAATTATCGCTGTAGTAAAGCCATCTGCAAGCATGAATTGGACAAATTTGAGAAAAAGATTTTTACACTATACGTATCGCTTACTTTCCAAGTAAAACATTCTTGGTCTTTTAGAATTAGCACCTGGAGGATTCAGCCCAACGGGAAGAAGCGTCAATTCAAACTTGTTATTTTCACAGATAAATTCAGTTGTTTCGTTTGGTGCTAAGATTCTATACTCATAATCTTTTGTATATACTTCTGGAAAAGTTGTTTGCACCTCCAGGACATCGTCCTCTGATCCAAAAATTGTACCGGACCAATTGGTGATGATCATTCCATGATTTTTAAAGGCATCTGCGGTTATCAGCATAGGACCACTGTGCTGCAAATTAAATAATAAAGAATTATATATATTATGATTCTTATCGTTATCTACCTCTTCGTATGGTCCATATTTCTTGTGCGGATCTAATATTATCGGCTGCCCCAATTCATTTAAAAACATTTTTAATTATTAGGCGGTACTGAACTACTACACTTAACTCTGTAGCTCAATTTGAGTTACCAGTGCTTGTTATACACTTAACAAAAAAAAAAGGGTCAAAAGAAAATGTTCCACAATGACCAGTGACCGAATAATTCTTATTAGACAAAAAGTTATCGATAAGTTATTTGTTGTAATAATTTGTGTCTTATCAATTGATATGAGATAATATTTTTTATTCTTACCTTTTTGTAACAAAGTGGCTTAACAGTATAAAAAAAAGATTATTTTTTACTGTTAAATGTAGCATGAAAATGTAGTTTTATATCCAAATAAAACGATTTTTCTTATCTCACGAAAAATCACTTGAATTTTCATTTTCACCTTTGGAAAACAGGGTATAAAAGATTGAGAAAATTTAAACATAATCAAATATTAAATCTAAAAGGTTAAAAAAATTCACTTTCTACCATTATTTTTTTATTAAATACTCGTAATTCATCAATTTTACAGTCAAAGCACGAAAGTATGAAATTGGTAATTTAACCGAAAAACGAGAAGAAAATAATTACTGAAACAATATTTTCTTTACAATTATTTTTTCCTCAATGTAATACTGAAAGTTTAACTTTCCTAAATCTTGCAGAAGTGGTCATACATATAATAAAACCCACATTAAATCGTAAGAGAAGTATACAAAATGCTTTACTTGTTAATTTATGGAAAATAAATTTAAATTATAAATAAAGTTTTTCTTTTTATGTTACTTTATATCCTTTATTCTGACTGTCTAACTGTCTCTTAAAGCCAAAATTATCTCTTCTAGAATACAAAAAAAAAAACTATACATTTTTCGAAGTATATATTTATCATTATATATATATAATTGGATTTATTAGATAAACATATTTATATACTGTTTATTCTATTATCTATCACAATGAATATTTCTTTGTGTATGCGTTTTAGTGTATCTTTTGTGTGATATTACGAGTGTCTTCGTTTCTGATTTGGCTGTTATTTATACCTTTGCCGGTATTTTATTTATTTTAAGTTCTTTTTGAAGATGCATAACATATCAGATTGAATCAGATGATGGGGGAGTAAGAGATTTAAAAAGTAAATATGTGTGCCAACTGCACAGATGATGGATTGCAAGGAAATATCACTTTTACAACTATAAATATTTGAATTTGTTATAGAACAATTTTCATATTTTATGCGCTTAGGTAATATACATTGATTTCTTTCAGTTTTTGCACGTTTAGAACAAAGACAGTCTTTCTCTTCATCTTTTAGACAACTTGCTTTTGGCCATTTATGAGCTGGGATAGGTGTGGTGTGGGATAGTGTGTGTGTGTATGTAGAAACGTTTTCTTTATGTGCGTGCTATATATGGACGAAGATGTATGTAAGTATATACCACCTAATGGTGTTGTTTGAATGAGAAGATAATGACTAAACGCACAAGAAAGTGCATTTGAATAATGACACAATAACAAAAATAATAGCTTAACATAAAAAGTTTTAAATTAAATTGATTAATTAATTAATTCGTTAGGTAACAATATTCCCTCTCACAGCATTCACAACTTAACTTCAGTTGAGTGTGTTATAGCGCAAATTGCTATCCACATCGCCAATATTCCCACCAGAGGGGCCTGGTGAATGCGAGGGCTGCTGCTCTGCAGTAATGAGATCCGAACTGGACTGAGAGTAACGGCGCGATCTGGGCCATGGCCAGGCATCCTGTATACTTTCAAACAAACGCTGCTGGAATGTCTTATACTCTAAATCTACCGATTGCGTATCTCCGAAATTAAAGTCGGCCACCTCTACAGTAAAACTGCAAAAGAGCAAAAAACATATTTATTTTAAACTTCAAACATTTATACCAATAAACTTACCGATTGCGACTTTGTATGTAATACGCTACACCAAAAACAACCAAAATAACGGCCACCAAAGTACAGGTAATCGGAACAACAACCACAGATAGTTGCGACTGATGCTTGGCTATAACAAGAAAGAGGTTAATCAAAAGATAATGTTTTGCCTCCTTTAAGCAGGTTGCCTTTAACCTACCTTCGTATAGATTAATGGTAACTTGATTAATCTTCTCTGATACATCGTTGCGTACGAAAAACAGAATCGTTTTGCTTTCCAGGAAGAAACGATTGTAATTGAAGGAACAGTTTTCATACTTTTCATAAATGCTATTGCACGTCTCATTTCCCGTCGCATTATAGGGGGCTATAAGAAACTGGAACTAGTAAGATAGTTCTATAACAATATATTCAATTACTTTGACATACCACTGTGTACATCTATGCAGATATGGAAAGGTGGGGAGCCCTTGCATGTAACATCCAGATCTAGCAGTTCCCAATGCTGTAGCCAGTTCTTGCCGCTGGTGGTAAAGCCCGAAATAGGATCTTTTAAAAAAAATAATGTAATATGAGGTATTGATTATAAGGTCGTTGTTTCAACATTTAGAAATATAGATATATGGATTCGTAATGTATTATATAAAGAAATAATATAAACAAAATTTTTAAATTCGTTGATTCCGATCAGACCAATTCAAAAGCCTATCATAAATATGGGTCCAAAAAAATTAATTGACATTAAAAAAGCCTAAAAATTACAAACTACTATACAAGTTGTTCAAAAATATATATACTTTAAAGAATCAGACACAATTACATACGACTACAAACATCTGATTCAATTTTATTACCCTCTACAAGGGTATAAAAAGAATAACATGAAATATTACTTAACCAATTTGAAATCTGAGTATTTTGTTTTTCTATAAACTGACATTCTAACATTCAAATTGAGTCAATTTTTTCTTACATACCTTTGGACACAACGCGTCGTGTAAAGTATCCATACAATTTATTGGAATCCTGGGCAATGATGCTTTTGCTTACACAATCAAAGGGAACTACTTGGTCAGGCAGACGATAAAGATGCGATAGTCTTCGAACGCCCATTGGATTGACCAGAGCTAAGGATGTGTTCGTATTTCTGTTCTTATTGTTGATGTTATCCCTTTGTTGTTGCTCTTTGATTGCAGCAATTAGATTTAGGCCAAGAATTGCAGCATTTGCATGCATTGTTTCATTAAGATCACGTTTAGATCGAACAACTGGTTTTTGTGTAGTGGGTTTTGTTGTAGTTGGCGTTGTAGTCGAAGTAGTAGATGTTGTTGTGGTGGCAGGAGTTGTTGTTGTGGTCGTCGAAGTTGTTGTAGTTGTCGTTGTAGTGGTTGTTGTTGTTGTGGTTGTTGTGGATGTCGTTGGCTCTGGTGGTGCCGTCTTGGATGCCACGATCAGCACTTCGATATCATAATATTGCTCTGCATTTGGATATATTGCTACATAGTCATAAACATTGGACATGCCCAGATATGTACAGTTTTGAAACCAATATGTCTGAATATAATAATATCCCTTCTCTTTCAAATATGACAAATCTGCTGGCGGCAGCTCAATGGTATGATTAACTACCTCTTGTGTAGAAATAAAATCATTTTGACGCACTTCATTATTTTGTATTGTCTGCAATCGGCCACTTAATGTATTGAGCAACCCGATTTTCTTTTCACCTTCCGTTAAGGTGAACCAAGACAGTACAAAGAATTGGGAAACTTCAACCTCCACTTTAAGCATAGTCGATTTCATTTTTTCATCAGTATCCACAGTCCAGTTACAGGTCGGACTGCGTGTTTCAATTGCCTTTATAAAAAGTAAAAAAAAATTGTTTATTTGAAAACAGACAATTTTATGTTAATTAAACAGTTGTTATGCAAATTTATCAACAATACGTCAACACCCCAACATGGTAGGTGGAAAAACTTAAATTATAGAAAAGCGTACCAGGCACGTATGAAAGTATTCCTCAATGTCTCCATTGTATTAGGTTTAACAACTAAAATCAAGTGGGACCCATTTCAATTAAATGCAATTAAATAGTGAGATCAACTAAAACGATTTAAACCAAAGAATGCCATAAGGCACCAGTATGTGGATATTTGTATATATATATATATATATACAATTGTTGAATTGATTATTCCTTTGGTATCAATATTATAGTGTTAATAAGCGACATTTCCTACGTTACTCATTATAGTATCAAGAACTCGTTTAATGATAAACTTACTCTGAGTGGGGTTTTACCATTTGCATATTTAAAAATGACTGTCATTATAGAATCATCATAAAATATATGAATATAAATATAAGTGTCAGTATTCTTTATCCCTTTAGAACTGCAAAGCGGAATGACAATTCTATATCGTGAAATATTATGGGCTTATCTAGAACTAGTTTGCCAAATGTATTTCTCTTAGATTAAGGACCACCTAATGTGCATTTCCTGCAGTAAACTATGCCACACAATTGTATATAGATGTTTCATAATGATTTACCTTTTCATGACCCAAACTGTCCTTCCAGGTGAACTTGTATGAGTTGCTCTTGGCCGGTTCACCGTTTTCATAAAGTGTCGCACTTAGGTTAACTCTTGCGCCTACTAGAGCTGTATTGGGAGAAGTTATTTCTACAAAGTATGCGCAGTTAGCTAAAAATATAAAAAAAACATGTAAGGAATACTTTATAAAATATTGATTGGCTTGTATGGCTCTTACCTGTTTGTAGTAAAACAGCGCAGAATATAATTAACGTTGTTGTGACTAAATTACCTGCGCCAGACATTGTGCGCTTTGTGTGTGTTGCCTGAAACTCACGTCCTATACTAATACTACTTAATTCTATCCACCGCCCACCGAGCGAAACAAACAACAAATAAAAGAGAAATTAAAACAAACAAAACAAAGATATGGATTTTAGATATTGGGTTGTCCAAAACACCCACTTTTTTTAGCTTATACTATAATTGTCCGACGAACAGTTGGTATTTGCTTTGAATAGTTGATATTGCTTTCTTTTTTTTCTGTGCCAAACAGAATATGCACTTAAAAAATACCACAACTCTATTGCGTTTTCTTTTTTTATTGCTACAACTTTTGCAGTGAGTCGCAAATTTACATGGAAAACAACAAGAACAATGGAAAGAATACTATTATTCGTGTAGATACTTATCTACATGAGTCAAATTTTCGTGACAGTGATAACGATAATTTGCGAAAGTAGCAGAGACTTAACTAGTGTAAATACAGGTAAAATAGAATTGGTTTATCACGGTAACATGATTGCACTTATTTTTTTTAGTAATATAGCACTAGTCTCTAACAAATCTTTTAAAGAGGTCATTTTAAATTTTAGTTACTTTTTGTTCAACCTGTTACATACATTTTGACGGTTGCATCTGACAAGTGACAATACTTTCACACACTGGTCACACTGTGAAATTTTGTTTTACTTTTCAGTAACTATTACAATGTTTAGCAATAATATATCTGATTACGAGATTATATCAGTGTTTAAGGATGGCAAATTTGGGACACTGTACAAAGTAAATTATATCGAGAGGAACCAATTATTTTTCATCAAAAAAGTTTCTTTAGATCAAAAAAGAGACGAGTTGAACAATTTATGTAAAGAAGTTTTCAACTGCCGGCAATTTAAGCATGCAAATATTAATTCAGCTCTACACTGTTTCATAAGTGGGCATAATGTTTATGTATTATATCCATTCATTCGTTTTGGAAATTGCCAAATGCTTATTGAAAATATTTTCACCGCTGGATTCCCAGAGACTTTGATAGCCTTGATTCTGAAAGATGTCCTTTTAGCTCTCTTGTACATACACGCACGTCATTTTGTGCATGGAGCAGTGCGGGCTTCTAACATATTATTAGATGGAAACCGAGCTTTGTTATCCAATTTTCGAGATTGTCGAAGCTTTATCAAACATGGGACGAGGAAGTCCATATTGCATGGCGTATTACCGGGTACTGAGGAAAACTTAAATTGGGTTGCACCTGAAGTCCTGGATCAAAATTTATGTGGCTATACGGAAAAGTCTGATGTATACTCACTTGGAATATGCTCATGCGAAATGGCAAATGGATTTCGACCATTTTTAGATTCCCAGCCAACACTTATGTATACGGAGAAGATTCGTGGCAATATTCCATCGCTATTGGACAAATCTACTTTCCTAGATGTTCAAGGAATCATCCCATATAACTATTTTAAGAGCACAAAACCACAAGAGAATTATAGACAACGGACGTTCACAGATGACTTTCATCAATATATTGAAATTTGCCTAAATCGCAATCCCTCAAGTCGGTGGAGTGTCAAGAAGTTAATGACGCATTCATTTTTCAAACAATGTCGACATTCATCCATCTCGGAACAAATGAACCATTTCGCAAACGATTTTGAAAAACACTTCACAATGGACGATGACACGAAACTTGAAATGTCGGATGCTTTAGTCAACCACTCCGCGGACGTTCAATGGAACTTTTAAATGGCTAAAACAATATACTTTAATTCGTTGTATCCGTATTAAATTAATCAGTATGTTAACTTTTAAATTGTAAATTTAAAAAACAATTACCAAAAAAAAAAAACCAGCATATGTCTTTGGAAAATAAATTATTGTTACAAAAGAAACTAAAAAATTTAATATAACGCCAACTTATTACAGTTAGCCAAAAAGTCTTCACGATATATAGTTGATCTTAATCATCCTGAGGAGTTTGTTGGTATATTATGGCCAAGTTAACCTGGAATTTAAACACAGGTCCAACTTGCTGTTTTGTATTTTCTTTCTTTTTTTACAAATTCATAAATTAAAACGCGCAAAATGAGATTTTGTTGTTATATGTAGTTTTTAAAATACTAAGTTCGATTTATTCGTTAATTTGTAAATATATGTGTTTATGCATATATAAGTGTGTGTATATATGAATGTCAATATTTGAAATAAACTTAATAGTAAATGAAATACACAACGAGATGAAAAAGCAATAATTACTTTGGGTTAAGCACAAAAAATACTCAAAAAGACGCCGACAATTGGTCGATTGAATTACTTCTTCTTGTTCTTTCCCAGCGTCAAAGTGTGATGTGCCGTAGCCAACTGCTGTTTGCGTCGCTGAAAATCTAAATAGTCCTCTTCAAGAGCTTTGCGGGATTCCTCTAGTTTGCGCTTCTCCTCGGCATGATCCCGTTTTAATTTCTCAAATTTGGCATGCAGATCCTTTTCGCTGTCTTTTAATTCGGCTTCCTTTTCTTTAACACGCTGCACAAACATTTGGCGGACTTCCTCTTCCTTAGACTGCAGCTCGGCCAGATGGTTCGAGCGTTTGGCCTCAAACGTCTGTTGAAATGAAATTGGTTTGTTCTCGCTGTCTACATCACTGAAGCCCATTTGCTCAAGTCGCTTTTGGCGGTACAGCTCATAGTGACGAGTGTGAGTCTTTTCGCGCATATCCTCCATGTTGGTGCGAATTAGCATTTCCCGCAACTTGACGAAATCGCAATGAGTCTCGTTTTCTACTTGGACAGTGCCCCATGGATATTGGCGAGCTCGAATCAGCTTGTTGCCAACTTTGATAAACTCAGTACTGCCCACAACTGCAAACGGGATGTGCGAATTCATGCTAGTATTGGTTTCAGCCACAGTCTCATCATCGGTTGGAAACTGATAGATGTGGACACCATTGCTGTTCAGCTCCTGTATGATCTTTGCCTTAAAACGCTGCAATTCCATCTTTGAGATGGTGTCGGCTTTGGCTATTACTGGTATAATGTTGACCTTGCTGTCCAACTTTTTCATGCACACCAAATCCAGCGACTTTAATCCATGGCCCGTGGGACAGATAAAGTATAGACAAATGTGTATACGACTGTCGTGACAGGTGACCAGCGAACGCTTTATCTTTAGTTCTTCTTGTAAATAATTCTCGAACTGGGCATCGATATAGTCGACCACAGCCTTGAAGGAATCATCCTTGTTAATCTGGTCGCCATACCCTACCGTATCGCAAATTGTTAACTTCAATCGCACATTGCTCTCCTGAAGTTCATAGGTATGAGCCTTCAACTTTACGCTGGGCAGGGTATGAGGACTCGGCGTGGACTCAAAGCTAGTATTAAAGAGCGTGTCCATTAACGTTGATTTGCCTAGGCCGGTTTCGCCTTAAAGAAGAAAAGAAAAGTATACAAATATCAGTAAGTGTATAATTGATGTCAGGGTGAAATTTATAGAAAGTTAAATTCAAAATCGATGGCCAAACACTATCCACATATTAATCAAATCAGAACTACAGACAGGGACGGATTGAGACCAAAAAGGCAAGGCAGTTTTATGTTCCAGTTTTAATTGCTGTGAATGACTCATTACTGTATGTGTGGGGCTGTGTGTGTGCGTGTGTTTTAAAATTCCGAACAATGCACTCTTCAATTGCTTCAATCCCAAGACATGTCTTCGTTGATTCACTTTGCCGCAGCCCCAGCTAACACATACATACACACAAACGTACACATAGCTGCTGGGTAAAACATACACACCTATACACATAACGTTAAAGACGAATCCGTTTTGAACGCTTTTGTTGACCAATTGATCTGGCAAACTATCAAAGCCTACGTGTCCCGATTGTTTTAAGGTGCGTAAATGCACCTCCTTTTTATTAATGAAATCAACTTCGGCAGACATTTTGTTTGCAATAATCTTCGAACAGAGGAGAAAAAAACACCGATTCCAACTTATCTCGCGCTTAAGGCGTTGCCAGCGAGTAAACTCAATACAATATTTGCTAGTGATGGTCATTTATTGCAGGTCATTTTGTAATCGAAAAATATTGCGATTTTTCAGTGATTTTGTTTTTGCCTTAAACAGAATGTTTTGGTAAACTACAATCAATGATGGATGTAGGTATTTAAGTAACCTATAATTACAAGTCACTGTTAATTTAAATATTATTTTTTTTTGATTTCATTATCAAGAATTTGTCACAGATTCCCAACCCACCTGGCACCCCCTTACAATTTCAATCTGACTTTGTGGCAACGCCTTTTTTGCTGATGTGTCTTCCGAAACGCATGCCAAGGCGAAAGTTCACACGAAAAATTAAAGTACATTGTTTATGCTAATTGGGAAATATGTCAAAAGACTCAAGTCCTAAGGAGGCACTGATCAAGGCAGCCTATGCCGAAGTCAATAAATTTGCCAATAATCGCGAGTTCGATAAAGCAGTCAAGTCTGTGAATCGCAGTAAGTTTTCTTAAATGTAAAATTTCTTAAATGGTTGCAAATACAAACAATTTTCTGGTCCTTTTCGTTTAGTATTGGGCGTAGCTCCAGATGACGCCACAGCTTTGCATTGTAAAGTAGTCTGTCTTGTCCAGCTGTCTAAGTTTGAGGAAGCCCATAAATTCATTGAGAAAAATCGTCTTAGTTCGCTGATTTTCGAAAAGGCATACTGTGAGTATCGCCTTAACAAGCAGCTGCAAGCTCTTAAAACTATAGACGATGCTGGGATCCAACCACTGCCTGCCAATCTTAAAGAGTTGCGCACGCAGATTCTTTATCGTCTGGAACGTTATGAGGAATGTTTGGATTCGTATAAGGACATCATCAAAAACACCAGCGATGAGTATGAAGACGAGCGCCGCACCAATCTCAGTGCAGTGGCTGCTAATCTAGCTCTGGACAAAAGCAAGGATGTACCCGAGGTGCCCGAAGACACCTACGAGCAATACTTTAATAGCGCTTGCATTCAATCCAATCGGCAAAAGTATGTGGAGGCTGAGCGCAAATTACGCACGAGTGAGAAGTTGTGTCGCGAGTTTCTCGAGGAAGAGGGTGCATCGGAAGACGAGATTCTTGAGGAATTGGATGTTATTCGCGTCCAATTGGCCTATTGTCTACAGTTGCAGGGCAAAGTGAAAGAAGCTAGCATTATTTATGCGGACTGCTTGCGGCATAAGCCAAATGATGTGGCACTAGTCGCTGTGGCTAGCAATAATTCAGTGGTCATTAATAAAGATCAGAATGTCTTTGATTCTAAGAAAAAAATACGAGCTGCATTGGCGGAATCCTGTGACTCGAAGCTTACGTCTCGGCAGAAACAAGTAATTGCCGTGAACAACTGTCTACTTGCTCTTTATACCAACGCCAGTGATCAAGTGCAGCAGCTTAGCCAAAAGCTGGCCCAGAATTATCCACAAGTTGAGTTTGAGTCTTTGCTAATACGTTGCAGTCAATTGGCCAAGGACAAGAAACACAAAGAGGCCATTGGATTGCTGCAAAAATTCGCTTCATCGCACCAATCGCATGGATTTGTCACTAAGTTTGCCATTATTCAGCTGCAGTTGCAGCAGGGAAATCGCAAGGATGCCATTGAGACGCTACTGTCTTTGGGTGAGGCTAAATACAAGCCTGGTGTTGTTTCCGCCTTGGTCTCACTCTACCTGGGCACCGACAATAAACCCGCAGCTTCGGCCCTCTTAAAATCAGCCGTTGACTGGTACAAGCAGAACAATGTAAGCAGCGGCGATCTTTCCGATATGTGGCGGCAGGCGGCCGACTTTCATTTGCGAGGTGGTGCCTCGGAGACTGCAGCCAGTTCCCTGGAGGAATTGCTCAAGCTCAAGCCTAATGACATGAAGGTATTGGCCCAACTGGTTATTGCCTATGCACAGTTCAATCCAAAACGTGCTTTAGAGATTAGCCGCAAGCTTCCAAAGTTGGAGACATTGACAACGGCCTCGGAAATTGATACCCTAGAGGCCGCCAATTGGGTTATGACAAAAGCGGCAAAGAAATCGGCTGGTAAGATTGAACCCTCACCTAGTACCCCATTGGAGAAGAAAAGGACCCACAATCGCAAGCGAAAGGGTAAACTACCCAAGAACTACAATGCCGAAGTGGCACCAGATCCCGAACGTTGGTTACCTAAATACGAGAGAACCGGTTTTCGTAAAAAGCGTGGCGGTGCTCGTGCCAAGGATATCATCAAGGGATCACAGGGCATGTCTTCTGGAGCAGCTGATCAATAGTAAGTAGATTTAATGAATTAACGTTAAAGCTGCAGAGATTTTATATATACCCATTTACAGCGATATGTCGAACCGCGCCAATCTGAGCAAGCAATCCCCCGCCACCCCTGTCTATAGGGAGGAAGCCACTCCCGGACCTAGGCAACAGCATCGCAAAGGAGGCCACAAGAAAAAGAAGGGCGGACGTTTCTAAAGTGTCCTTTTATTTTTTTTATCTTGATTGCATCTTAAAAACAATACATATTGATTTCGCAAAAAATTAACGCATTCTTGATTTTTGTTTAAGCCGTTCTAAAATCCTACGAGAATTCAAATTTTTAGGAATTTTGATGTAATTACAGAAACGCTAAGATGTTCCTGTAAGTTATTGATTGGTTTTGTTATCTTATCGCTAAATAAACTCTTCATATTTTAATGTTCTCTGGTAGATATTTCTTAACATTATAATGAATACAATTGAAAACTGGTGATTTATTTACAAATTATGCTTATCTAGACGCGGAATATTTTAATTAATTTTTTGAGAAAAATGATTTCCTGTTACCTGCCAAGAATTAGGACTGTTTGAAAATGTAACTAAGTAAAAAATATGGAAAGTGTTTTATTCCGTTAAAAAGTTTGATAAGTTGGGCAATCGAAAACAAAAAATTAATATACTTTTTTTTTGCAAAGGTATAATAAAGGATTAGAAATATTGGAACATATCTATCTCTAACCACAGCTAATTTTATAGATGCAATTTATCGATTGTAAATCATTAGCAGTGACTGACTTTGATTAATCTATTCCTCGTCATCATCATCAGAGTTAGCTTTTCGTTTTCCATTAGCGGGTGGAGGCGGTGGCCCCTCATCCCGTCGTGTGTCATACGAATGAAAATGCAATGTACTTATCCAGTCCATCATGTTGCGATCCTCTGCTTCGATTTTGTAGATTTGGCTAAAGATTTGGCGTTCCACAAACTCGTTTACTTCTTTTTCCTGGGCCTCCCAAGTTAAAGGATTGTGTATACCATCCGTCCCATAGCGATCATTATAACGTTCGTAGTGCACAGTGTCCAGAACTAATCCAAGACCCGGAGCCATTGGCAAGTCTAAACGCTCTTCAGTCAATGCTCGCTCCAAAGTGATAGCGGTTGTATTGCCCCTTACTATGGCTATAGCTAAACCAACCATTTTGCGAATTTGGTGTAGCATAAAACTTTGACCCTTTACTTTTAACGTGACGAACTCCACGCCGTCAGGGCTCAGAAAAGGGTCGCTGCAGTTGAATAACATGATGAAGCGTTTGGCCGAGGGATCCAAATAATTTCTATAACAACAATAATTCAATAATTGTTTCTTTGACAACATTTAAATATTTACTTTTTGCTGGTAAAGTTGTGAAAATTTTTTGTGCCCTCATAGAATTTTAGCGTTTCTCTAACCTTCTGCAGTTGTTCTGTGTCAATCCTATAAGTAGCTTGTTCAAGGAGCTGCGCTTCTTTTTGACTTTCATCCTGGCATGTGGCGAATGCTACTGTGGGCATGGTGTAGGTATACGTTCGAGCATTGCATTGATCCTTAGCATTAAATCCCTTGGTCACACGTTCCACACCAAAGAGACGAATTTGTTCTGGCAAGTCCTCATTGAAAGACTTCAGATCCAGAACCTCAGCTGGAAAGAAAGTTACAACAGTTAGATGTGAGAATCTACTTTTTTTCCAGTAACTCACGCAGCTTAACAGAACACACTTGGCGAGCTGCAGAAACGCCTTTGTCGGTACGGGCGGCCCGTTGAAAGCAGGCAATTTGCACCTGCTCAAAACTATCTTCAGTTATCCATTTGTGCTTAAGCATCACCTTAAAAAGCTCTTCTTCGATTGTCTGCATGCCAGGATTTCTTTGCATGCCAAAATAATTGGCTCCACAATAGCTTAGCAGAATAGCACTCTTTTTTCGCTTGATTCGTTCAAAGGCGGGGTCGGTTTCCTTACGCTTGGTATCCTGCTTGTCTTGGTCATTCCAATCCACCCACTTTTTTCGCTTTAAGTTTCGTTTCAGACGATTAGTTTCTTTAGTTCCCTCATACTTGGATGTCTTTCTGGCTGCAGTCTCTGCATCGAATTTATCTAACGCTTCAGACATGGCTGCGGCAAAGGATTTGAAACGAGGCGCGATTAATCGGACTGCAATAAAGAACAACACATTATTTCAATAGTTACATTTAAAACGATAATTTCCAAATGTAATTCACCTGCCTTAGCAATAAGCATTTTAATTTCTAATCGCACGTGTGGGTTATTATTGTTCTTACATAGGTATATATATATAGAGATGAGCAAGACTTTGCAACAGTGACATGCGACTGTGACCCAGTAGAGTCACTTGTTTTATCTAATACACAGCCATCTCTTTTAACTAGCTTTTAACTACCCATGGAAAACCAGAAAAGCTCTGCATTTATTCAAGTTAAAATTTTTTATATTAATAGCTCAAAAGCAAAAAACTATAAAAAAATGGAAACTAATAACAAATTGGTTTTCTAAATGCCACCTATCTATTTGTTTAGTTATTTAAAATTCATAATTAATGCCACCTATTTATTTGTTTAGTTACTTAAAATTCATAATTTTAATATTGTTATAATATAATATTTCTATTATACTCGTGAACGTTAAATTGAAAATAATAGTATTTTTAAAATCTGAGATTGTCGTATTTGTACACTTATCGACAGTGGCAACGTTAATTCCAAACGATATTACCAATCGATAGCACAAATCCAATATGGCTGATTCGATACATTTATGCGAAGCAGAAGGAGCAAAAAAGAGAAAAAATAGACGCCGTGCGTTTGTGTGTTTCCAAAATAATTAATGCCAATAAAAACATAGTAAATTCATTTGAATAGCAAATAAACAATTGCAAAGTCAAATAAAATGTTGCGGGCGTGATTAAATATTAGCTAAATGAAAAGCAAAGTGGATAGCTAAAAGGAAAGTTGGCATTATCGTCGTCGTCGTTGTCGTCGTCGGTGAACAGCAGCAGCAGAGACAAGTAAATTGGTGCAAGACGAAGAGAGAAAATTTTTCGCAAGCAAAGCAGCAGTAAGCGTCCGAATTGAAGTCGAAGGTGAAATGAAAATGCAATTAGCATTCAAATTAAAGGCCAACTGAAAAAATGCCGAAACACAAAAAAAATAAAACAGACTAAGTGAAAAAAGAGTTGTAAATGTAATTAGTAAAATGCCTGCGCTTGTGTGTGTACAAATGTAAGGGTGCGTGTGTGTAGAAATGGATTAAAACAACCAAACTGTGTAATAGGCAAAGCTTAAATCCACAATATTTTCGACAACAAAATGTTCTAAATGTGAATCAAGCAAAACAAAAGTAGAAATATATCACGCCCACAACAAGATCCCCAAAAACGCCCACACTAATCAAAAATAGCACAAGCGACCAAACCGAACAAACATGGATTTGGATTTGGACCACTTGAAGAATGATTTTCTGCCTCTTATAGCTGGCATTAAGCAGGAGCAATTAGACACAGTGCCAACAGATGTATTAGGTCTGTCCAGTGGTGGATCAGGGGGAGGTGGCGAAGCCGGTGGTGGAGGCAATAATGGCAATGGAGGTGGGGCAGCTGCCACAGCCACAACATCTACATCATCGAGCACCTCCTCATCTTCTTCATTGATGGGTAATCCATGCGACAGTGCCGAGAAAAGGGTAAGAGCTTTAAGGTTAATTGGGTATTACCACGTGCTTCGGCTTATCAGAAAACTCAGTGCCGCTGTTTTATATTTTTTTCCCGTCTTTACCTCTCTAAAAAAAGCGCAAGAAATAATAATAATAATCATTGCCTTATCTTTTTCCCATGGCATAAAAAGCAAACAAATAAACAAATGCCTAAATGTATTTCACTTTCTTGTTGACGATGTCCAAGTCTCGTGCCGTTTACCGCTTGCCCCCTGCCCGTCCATTCCCTATTTATCCGTTTACCCGGTTTCGGTTTCTGGTTTTTATTTTGTGTTGTGTGAAAGGCAGTGTTAGCAAGAGAATCGAGAGAAAGAGGGAGAGATAAATTTCGGAGAGAGAACACTACGACTTGGGAGATGCGTAAAAAAGTCGCTCTTCATAAAGATCAGCTGCAGCTGCTGTTGCTTTCATTGTATGTGTATGTGAGTGTGTTAGTGTGTGTGTGTGTGAGAGAGAATAAGGCGAGAGTTTGCTCGTCTGTCTTAAGTCGCGCTTGAGCGCCCTTAAAACAACCGTCTTAAGGAAGAAGAAAATCCATTATAAATAAATTCAGATGTTGTAGTTGTAGCTTCTTGAGTAATCAATGGGTATCAAAGAGTATATGCAATAGTAGAATGTTCTAGAACCTGGGGGTCTTTAAGAACTACTTTACAAAAAAATGGTAATTATTCGGTTAATTATTTATTTTAATACTCATTACGGATAAAAAGTACAAAATCTATAATATTTGAACGTCTAAAAAAACAAATAGAATAACTCAATTTCATGACAATTCCTAGTGAAACCAAGTTATTTATCAAAAACTGTATTGTTAACTGATCGTTATTATGGGAGCTTAATGATATATTCAATCTATTCTAACAGATTAAAAGAATTTAAACTAGAATTTAAAAATAAAATGACTATGTATACCCCCTACCATGTTTAGATACTTTCAAAATTCAAACTCCTTCGGTCTCAAGCTGGACTTCAAAGTTGTTTGTTATATTTTGCGACTTTAATAAAACGTAATAAAAAATTAAAGTGTCGTACTTTCTTAGGTTGTCACATCATTTTTTGCAGAAAAGCCAATTAATTTACAATTAAAAAAATGAGTATTTAATTTACTCATCGAAATTGTTGAAACTTTCTATCATTTAAACGTATTTATTATATGTTTATTATATATAAAAATAGTTGTAAATGCAGCAAGCAATAAAAAGTTTATTTTGAAATAAATTTGAATTCGGTATATTCAAGTTAAGACTTAGAGAGGGTAAAGTACCCTATTTAATTAAATAATTATATATATTCCTTTTCCTCATTATGTCATCATCTATATAATATATAACTATATAATATATTTAAAAAAATTTTTTTGAATTAATCGTGTCATTTCCCTCAAGCAATTTAATTAAACATTATACCAGGTAAAATGCCCCTAAATTTCAGTTGTGTTCCATAATTAATTGGCAAAGTAGTTTAGACAGTTGTTTATAAGGTCCAGACTGATTTATTTGATTTGAGGAATAATAGAATAGAATAGAATTATATGGTGGACTATGTATTTGTCCATTCATATTAAAAACACGTCTGTGAAAAAGTTAACACTCAGTTAAATTGTATGAAAAAAGGGTGTGATATCTTGCCCTAGTGCACCCATTCGTTGATTAAATCGTAGCCAAAACTATAGAAGTAATTACTAAAACATCGGTGGCCACTAAGGGCTTGCGTAGGATAGAAGCTTAAAATTAAAAAAAAATCATTGTCCAAGTGAGCAAAGTTTGAGCTCAGTTTGTAGTAATCTATATAAAGGACTTGAACGACTCGAATTGAAAGTGCAGTATATTACTCCAGAAATAGTGGGATTAGTGGGTATAATGGGCATGGGAGCGCAAAGATTTAGGGTGACGAATATGTGAAACAATTTTCAAAGAAATGGAAATTATTATAATTTTATAATTAATTGAAAATAAAAAAGTAAGAATATAATAATAAAATCAATACCTTATTATTTTATTTGAATTGAATTAAAACTTTGGGTATTTTGTAGTCGTTTTTTAGTTGCCTCGTTAAAAGCGTTTTCATTCAGTTGTTTTGTTTCGTCTTGAAGCATGTGCAAATAAATGACGAGGCCTCGAGTGTTGATTTGGAGAGGAAACACTCACGTGCTTATATACATAAATGAATATATGTACATACACTTTGAATACATACATATGTATATAGAGTCCGCGCAGTGGGAATGGGAATGACATGCACTCATTCAATTCAGAGCATCCGTCAATCAAGCGATTGGTAGCTGAGGGTACGAGGGAAGAGACCAGTCAACGATCTCTTCCATCTTTAAGTTAACTTTATTTGACCTTCATGCCTCAAGTGAAAAGTAAACATTTCTGTCATCTATCCAAGGAGTCTTCTTGAAGTATAGAATGGCTGATGGTTAAATTTAAAATATTTAACTAAGGTATGGTTTAGACATTGGAGTTTTAGGATACCCTACTGCTAAAAAATTTACTAGTAATGCATCAATATATATACGTATATTATATATATATAACGAGCATACGAGCACCCTCTTCTGTCGGAATCAATGTAAACTAACAGGAGTAAAACTTTGCTCATATGTATACTTCTTTTTGCTGCAGGCATTCTGGCCTTATCCAGGTACGAACGCCTTACTTTGTTTTTTTAATTAATGATGTCAAAAGCTATAAGTTTATAAAATAAAAAAGAAACCAAAACTACTGAGTTCGACACTGTCTCGATTTCCTTACTCGTGATTCAAAATGTAATACGAATTATGATTAATTCATTTTGATTAATGATTGAAAAATTGATTGATTAATTTTCAAATTTCGAATACATAGTTAAAATAATTTTTCATGGAGTGAATTCAATTTTCTATGTACTCTAGAGTTATCTTTGGATATACTTTCAGGACAAAAGCTTTCAGTTGGTATTGGTTCTTTACGTTTCTTTTTTTTTTTTCCCTTTTGCATACTTTTTGCTCGATGGGTTAAAGATCGGAAACCTGGGATTCTAAACGAAACAAGCGGATGATGGATGGTGTTTCAATGGCCTTTTCACAGTTATAAAGTAGTCAAGAACTCACATTAATGTCCTTATACTTGGGGTGATATAAAAGTAGACCTAATTTTGGTGTACTATTCCTACTTGTTGCTATACTTATCTTTGATATGGAAAGGTATGGCTTGGTATTCATGTTGGTTGACTCTCCGGCTGGATATACACCCCTAGATGATAATCAGATCGAATTTTAAAACTTTATCATTAAATGTGAAATAGGATTGCTCGCACTTTGCTTTGTTAATAGTTCGTAAACTGTTTCGTTTCAAAGGTTAAATAATTTGTTTTTCACAATTTAAAATATTTACGAAAGCCTAGTAAATTTTTTAATTAAAAAGCATTCGTATTCTTTTTTTGATAAATGACAGAGCTTTTAGAAAACCAAAATCTTAACACACACGGACTAATGTGTATATGTATGTGTAAGTACGTGTATAACACATATGTACAGATGTTACACACATATACGCTTCGTTGTACATGTGTCGACGTCTATGCCTTCAGGTTGTAATTAAAATTTGACACCATAATGAATGGGGAACCGAAAATTGACAGTCGGCCATTTTGTTTATTACCGTTGTTATTTCTCATTTTGGTTTCTCTTCTAGTCTTAGCTTTATATTTTCGTTGAAACGTAAAATTAATTCCAAGAATTTGCTTTTAATGATGTACAATTAACTCTAATTTCACTGGAATATGCAAGCAAAGCAAAATCTAAACTTAAAGGCAACGACGGAATACATACATATATACCTACAGACAGACGCACACACACATACATGAAACTCATTAAATGCATATACAAAATAATAGCACATAAATCTAGATAATCTCTTTTGAGTAGTTGTATTAAATTTCGAATTAATTTAAAATTAAAGCCACCCGATTTAATCATTTATTATTAAATACCTTTAAGCTAGAAGATCTAATTTTAGACAGGGTCTATGTATTTATGGACAGACTCGTTTACCCTACAAGGGTTTACACGGGAAAAAACAAAGTAACTAATTATCTTGTTTGGCCCAGGGCTGGGCATTAATTTTGCCAAAAAGATCTTGGGTTGGGGTGGAGAATATTATTTTTCACTTTCATAGGCGCGCTACCTATCGTCTCTATCCATTTGTGTGTAAGTGTGTATGCATCTTTCAGATACACATTTTAATTGCTTTTTCTGAATAGCCAGTGGGCGGGCGTTCGGTCAGTTATTGAGCCTTCGTAATCCATCTTTGTTGTCTGCGTAATTAAAGTTGGCTGCCAGAGCGTATCCGGATCAGTCGCATGATAATAGCTTGAGTAAGGGGAACGAGACGGAAAGGAACACCTGTTCATAGATAAATACGGTATGCATATATATTTATATACATATGTATATATATACATACATACATATATGTACCTAAGGTACGCTTATCATGCATATGCCGTATACAGGGATTAGGGGGACATAATCCGATCACAAAAAGAGGATTATAACATACAAAGCACACACACATACACATATTGTGCAGTAAGCAGAGAGAATAACGGTAAAAGCAAAAGTTGACGTAACTTTAAATTGGCTATATGTATCTGGAATGAGAGATTCCCTATACATACAACCATAAATGTATGTCTGTATGTATTTCTCCCATCATAAGCTGTACTAGTGCTGAAAAAGAAACACCCAAAAACTGACAGTATTTTTAAGCCTCTGTGTCAGTTGGATATTGCAACTTGGCCACCATCTGACTACCATCTCATCCAAACCCCCAAACTGTATGGTAGGCATATGCCACCAACTGATGCTTTGAACTGCAACTTTGTCACGTTCCTGATCCAATCCTAGATGGGCTTACCGAATTGTTGAATCCATAGACAATGGCGCCATTTTGGGAAAAATGTCTATATGCATGTATGTATATACATATGTATGTGTGCGGGTGTGTGTTTATGCGTTTCTGTTCATGTCATGGCCACCGGGAACGGTAACAACAATTGCATTCCGGACACAAAAAGAACCGCAAACCGCAACAGCAGCTAGCAACGGTGGCTGCGGCACGGCTTTAGTAAGCTCCAGAGACTCAGGCTCTGTCGGACCGTTAAAACCACAACCAACCCAACCCCTTTCCATAGCTATTATCAACATCCATCGGCATCATCATCATCGTCGTCTGTAGCCAGTCTCTGAGGTTTCCATCTCGAAGGCATCAGACCAACTCGGTTCGTTCATTAGTTTGCGGTTATTTTTTTGGTCTTCGTTTTATTTGAAAAGATTTTCAATATTCAACCCCATAATGATTATAATAATTTGATTCTTTCGAGCGTAACAACAATTTGCAATAATCGACACAATTTAATGACACGTATGTACATCTCCTCTCTATATATATAAAAATAAGTTGCTGTTCGTAAGTCTCGCTTAAACTCGAGAACGGCTGAACGGATTTATCTATTCTTGGTCTTGAATTATTCGAGGAGGTCTAGTGAAGGTGTAAAAGGTGAGAAAAATTCGAATAATTGTCGAGAAAATCCTCAAAACAGCATTTTTCTTCGTGACAACCAAAATATTTTCGGTGAGGCCATGATTCTGTTGTCAGGTGATTTTCGTCAGACTCTTACACCTCGACCGGATTCATCACATTACCTACAGATTTCTGTCACATCACAGACTCAAAATTCAGCGAGTTTTCCCAGATATAGCGCAAAAGTTCAATAACCATAAATGGCTGGGTGAACGAGCAATATTAGATGGTAGCATCCGTTCCTTTACTCAATAAAAGTGAAAGTGAATCGTAGCATCCGTTCCGTTACTCAACAAAAGTAAAAGTGAATCGCGACAAAATTGCATAGTCTCAAAATACAAAGTATTTCACACTTTGATTAATTACAATTTACGATGCCGAGGAGAAGACGTCGTAGTCAATCAAATGTGCGAAGAGCTACCTCACGTGTTAACCGCACGTCAGAAGGATTAAATCCCCGTATATCGATGTCAGTAAGTTTCATACATGTTTGTACCTTAACACCGAACTCCAAAAAAGAATAATTATAATAAGGAATAATTAATTATATACATTTTCAGTAGAAAGAGTACACACACTTTAGTTACCTCCCTTTTTACTCTCTACATCAGCCATTGAATAAAAGGGTCTGTTTAAGCATTTTTCCCCATTATGTTTTCTGCCTGTAAGGCATTAAAATAAAATGTAATTTGCAATTTTCTCGATGTTTCCAATTTAAATTATGTCACAAAGGATTTTGTTTAATATTAATACGCACATTTACATATAAATTGGCAAGAATCGTTCAATTCTACTATAATTTCCCCAAACGCATTCAATTGTAAACCAGTGAGAATTTTTATTACAAAGCAAAAAAAATTACAAATTAAATTTAAGGGCAAATTACATTGGAAAAAATGGCAATTTGTTTTATATCCTTTTACTGGTAAAACCAATTATTTGTGTACGAGTCTTGCTTTATACACATATCCCCAGATCCTTTTTTAGCATTTATTAGTATGCCATTTTGAAAAGCTTTAAATGCTAATTAAAAAGATTATTTTGCCCAACGTTTTATTTAAATATTTATCATTGTATGTGTATATAGACTGTCTGTGTATACTTTGATAAATTAATAATTTCTGCAAAAGATTAAAGCTTATTATATGTACGTTGTGTGTTTCAAAGGCTCAGGGCCTAGTGGCCATAAAAAAAATTGCCCATAAAAACAGGTTTTATGATGAGATTTAGTTTACAACGATACTACTTAACCACGTAATAACCACTACACTTGTAAGGGTTTTTTTCAACTTTGGAAATTTTTTCAAACCTACTTTCTTTAGTTGCTCATCGTTTTTAAATCATTATCTATTTAAACTGGTTTAAGATTCATAGAAAATAATTTATGCCACGCCTTTTGTTCTTGTTACTTGTTTAAGGTTTTTAGTAAAGTGAATATGTATATAAATATATAGAAAGCGTTGTGTCCGACTATATGCAAAGTAAAAGATTAGGTGTAGTTAAATAAAAGAAATATAATTTTAATTAAATTTGTTTTGCTAGTAAATGAAAAGATAAGCATGGAGCTATATTTCATTATGTATTAACTTAATTAATAGTTTAAAAAATATGGCCCTTTTGTATAAACATTTTCAAATAAAATCCTTGGAGACTTATGCAAAATTAATTGAACAATTAATATAAGTTTTATTGTTCAATGTCTAATCAAAGCTTTCCTTTGACAATTGATTACTGTTTCTAAGGGGAAAAAACAACAGTTAATTTTAAATTATATTATTTTTTATAATATTTAAAAAACAAAGTCCTACAACTTTTATTATAAATATTAGTTTTTTATATTTTTTAATTATATCCTACAAAGCAATTTTGAGTTACAGCGATCTCCAGGTTATTCATCATGTACCTACAAAGTTTTTTTAAAAAAGGTGTTTTCAAATTTCGGAAGTACTCGAATCATATTTGACGCGCCTCTACAAATTTACGTAAATCTTAAAAAACATAAATCGGATTAGCATAAAATTTTTGGACAATACTTTTCTATACTTAAAAAAAAAAAAAACCAAAAATAATTAAAATTTATAAAAAATTGTTATACTAACCCATTAAGGATCGTGAGTATTGATTCATTTATAGAATTGCTGCGTCATTTTAAACTGCTGGCACATATTGTGAATATTATAGTACCCCCCTAATTGGTATAAGAGGTTTGACTATATTTTAGCAGATAGACTTGATATTTCAATTATTAGTATTTCTCAAATATAGTTATTTATTCTAATATATTAAGGATTAATCCACCAATCGTATTTCTTTTTTTAATCGTTAAAACAATTTATTATATAACTGAAAGTCCAATTATAATCAAGTTCGTTGACCCCTTAATCCCAGTCATAAATACTTACAAAAATTTATATCTTATCGCAAGCCATAAGAAATTTATGACCTTGGCTACTATTAAATATAAATTTATAAAATTTAATTCAGGACAAAAGTTTTAAATAATTTCATTTAAGGCGAGAATTAAAAACATGATGTCATTGTTTATTCTATTTATTTGCTGTGGCTCCATTAACAAAATATTTAAATATCTCTTGCATACCTTACTCTTTGGAGTTTCTTTATTTCTACACATCTGTTTAAATAATGAATACATTAAAATGCTAGACCAAGGTTTTCGTATGACCAACGAATGTTTGAGACATTAAAAATCTATTAATTTTAACTCTGCAATCAAAAATGTCGGAAGTTAGAGTTTATTTCATAAATTATCGAAAAAAATTTGGAACTTAAAAGCTGCATGAAATATGGTTAATTTCTTTCTGTAAATTTTAAATAAAAATATATGTTTCATTTATTTAAGCACCAAATTATATTTTTATCCGATAAACTATCTTGTAACTACTATATGAGTAATATGTATGAGTAATACTCATGATATCGTTAGATGGCATGCGATAAGCATAGCTATAACGCCCACGCCCTTTCCACGCCCCCCCTTGTTTGCGTGTTTTTAATATAAAATAATAGGCAATTTAATCGTTTACTATCAAATCAAAAATGTCGGCATATCTTTATAGGAGTAAAGAAAAGTAGCAATAGGGAAATGGTTCCATTTCCCTTTTGAAATATCAATTTAATTATCTTTAGTTATCTTTAAATTAATCCACAATTCAACTGTCGTTCTAGTTCGTTTTAATTCTGTTTAATTGAGTTTCCAAGAAAATATAACCATAAAAAAATAAACTTTATTTTATTTGTCATCGACTACCAACTAAAATTCAATTCCTATTGTTGTCAGATTGATTTCAATTTAATTTCTTTGTCAATTAAATTGAATCATATGTTCCTAAATGTTTAATAATGTATATCTATATCTATATATAGAAATAAATCGTAAAATGTGTTGGTTAGCGTATAACTCAATAACGCCTGAACCAATTTGGCCAATTTTTTTTTTAAATGTTTGTTGAATAAATGGATTTATGGCGGTAAATAATCGTATAACCCCTAAAAATAGCCTTTTTCTTTGAACTTTGTGATTATAGGAAACTCTGCTTTTAGTGTTAAATTGTAGTTACATATGAATAATAGTTATGCCTTCCAAAAAACGCAGTAATATAGGTAGAAAAACCCGACTTGCTGCAAAACAAGCTATTTACCGAGCTAATCAGACTGCACAAGAACGTGAAGACCGGAATGAACGTAGAATAATGCGTGAAGTGCGAGCGTTTCATTCAACTTATAAACGCGCAAGTTTGAACCGAGCTGCTTTCAGTTACGATATGTCAAATTTCAAGGTATGTAGTATCCTGTATTCTTTACAGATACAGGACAAAGTATTTCACAAAGGAGTTTCACTGTTACCAGTGTCAGATAGTAGTTACAAATTCCTGCAATTTATTTTATGGGCAGTTCACCACAAGATATTAATCGTTGTGTGCATAACAATTTAGTATATAGGTTTATTGTAATACAATTATAAACTTTATTTCATGAAAACAATCTGATAACATCTAATAATCACAAAATTGTAATCAAAACTGGTAAATTATTAAACAACGTGATAGAAGCAACTATACTAAAGGGAAACTTTAAACGAGAAGATGTTCTTACACTGCGCATTCCGATAATTCTGACTGATGTACCATTTGAGTTTAAACGACTACAGTTTCCAGTACGACTTGCTTTTGCTATGGCCATAAACAAGTCCCAGGGGTAATCATGAAGTGTTTGTGGTATCTGGAAAACCCACGTTTTTCACATGGTCAATTGTATGTTGCCTGTATCCGTTTTGGAAAACCATTAGATTTGTTTGTCTATGCGCCAGATAATCAAACATAAAACATCGTATATCACAAAGGACTACAATGAAAATATAACTGATTTTTGTTAATAATGTGAACCATAATTATTAACAAAAATTACTATAAAATATTTTAAATCTTTTTGACAGAACGCAGTCTGTGGGGTAGGATAGTTATTACTTTGAGACGATCGTTTATTTATTAGATTATAGCGTGTTATTATTAAGGTTAAAATATGTATACAAACGCGAGGATTTTAATTGTGATTAGGTTTATTCACTTTAATCACGTTTTTTTTTTTTAAAACACTTTAGAATTGAAAGGGAACTAAATCCGATTTTTGAAACTATATAAGTTGGGGCATTTGAAATACCTTTGTGCGAGGGTTGTACTGTTAGTTTCTTAGATATTAATTGTATAATTGGAAAATGGATCTACGAAAAATGCTGAAACACTGCCCATAAGTTATGCAGTTATTTAACCGCGCTTTTATGGTCGGTAAACATTTGGAAAAAAGAGATACATTTTAATAAAAAGTCAACCTATTTTTAAAAAACTATTTCTGTATATTTTTTTTTTGTATATTTCTAAGTATATACATTTGTTTTTTTCTTTTATTGTAAAGTTGTAGTAATTCTACTAACTAAAGAACTGCAAAGCTATAGCCGAAGTTAGCGTTCTTGGATATTTTTTTCTAATTGCAAAACTTATTGAGCATCATATTTCTACAGCTAAATAAGAGCCCTATGCTTCATGAAGAAGGAATTTGATTGCTCTAAGGTGTTTATTGTTCAATTTAATTCGTTATTAAAAAAATTGGTCAAAGACTATAAAACTTTGACAAGGTCAATGAATAATTGAACTTCTAGAACATACTAAGTACGAAGCATATATACATACATATATTACATAAATTATTATTGTTATTTGTATGGTTTCAATTATATTCCTAAATTAGCCAATATCTCTATTAGTACAATCTTAGTATATATAAGAAGACAGTAAAGAATTGAATCATCTTACAAATTGTACTACTTTACTGTTAGCTTTTAGATGTTTCTTATATTTAAAATTTAAACAGTTTATGTTTAAATCTAGTTAAAAACGTTCGAAAATCTTTGTTTTATAGATTTTGTTTTCGGAGAACTTTTAGCTATAAATTTTTTATATATGAATATATATGGTCTATATAGTAGGCTGCTTTAATGGATTCCATCGATTTTCCCATAAAAATAAAAAGCAAAACTTTTTTCTTTGTTTCCTCTCCTGCGTGCCATTTACGATTTCCATACAATTAAATCTTTACGACTGTAATGGTTGAATGGAATAAATGGAGGTGGAAAAGGTAAAAATACCCTTCAAATGTTTTGAGTAACAACTCTTTTTAGATATTTTCAAAATGAATATTTAAATGTTTCCCCTTTTTTAAGCTAAGCAATTTTACCCACTGTGGCGGCTCCTATGTTAATCCCACAATCAAAAACAGACTTTTTTATGGCATCATTTTCGTGGCAATTTATGTGTATATCATCTGTGTGTGTGTATATATATATCTGTGTGTGTGAAAGTGCTTTTTTCGAGTTGCTTAAATTGCGTTATGAAATGTTATGTCAGGTCATTAGGGTTTGTCCATTAGGACGAGCATTCGCTCCTGCTCGCTCTTAAACGGAAATGTCTGCCGGATATGTTCACGATTACAGAAAATGGTCCAAAGGGGCCGCTCGTTCATAATACTCTAGAGTGCCAATAGATACTACAAGTTCAAAAAATACAATATTTACTATACAGGTCTTTGCAATTTGAAATTCGTATTTTGCCTTTGAATATTTATATATCTGAATACATACATATGTATGTATATGTTGGATATACCTAAATACCTATAGAATAGCAGTCAGACCCCTCGGCCAGCCAATGAAGCCATTAATATTTATCAGGTGCTTTTCGTACCTGTACCTTATATACCTTCTTCCTTGCCTGGGTTGATGGCATCGCATAAATCGTCGCAGCAGCATCAACAGCAGGGCAAACTCTGTATGTGTCTGTGTTTTAAGTGTTTTAGTTCATTTTGAAGTTTGTTATTTTATGGACATAAAATATTTTATACGTTTTCCTTTATCTTTCCTTCTATCTTCTGTCCCTTAGTCAAGCCATTTGTTTCGGCCATTTTGTTTTCGCAATTTTAATTAACCACATTTACCATAAAAGAAGAATGTCAAGTGGCAGTTTTCTCTTATTGCCTAGTTATTATATTATTTTTATGATTTTCCTACAAAATCAGGTTCAACTTTTTTATATTTTTTGGATTAAGTATAAACATGCAAAAATCATTAAAGCAAATAAGGGGAAATGTGCGTGACTCAATTTTCAAAATTGAATCATGAAATCTCAATATAATCTCAATATAATTTTTTATATATCGTATCGTCGTCATGGTAAAAATACTTATATTATCTTTCGAATTCTTTCCAAGCCGAATTCATTCATTCTATGCTTGATTTTCGAAGGCATTGCCAAATTGATGAATTCCATTAGATTTAATGAACGTTGAAGGACCATAACGAAGCGAAACTAAATTGAATTATTGAGCGAGCATATTCATTGGTGTGTGTCTGTGTGTGTGTGTTGCCAATGGAAACTATCGTAACAAATTGATTTCCCCATGGAAAGCACATCAAAATTAAAATTAATGCCATTAATTAAGTTTACAGAATTTTACAAAGGCAAAAAATATTACATCTACATACATATATATATACATGTACATACATATATATTGGCAAGATTGTAGAGATTGGTCACAACAACAAATAGCAAAAATGAAATAACACCACCGCATGCATAAAATCAATAAGCAAGTCAATTTCGATAAATCTACAATATGAAATGTGTCCAGCACAGAATGCAATTTATTTTACAAATTTTGCCTTCCTTTGCGGTGGCTACGGCCTGTCCAAAACTTCAAAGGACTTTGCCTTTTGCGTGTGTGGTGTGTGTTTGTGTGTGCGTGTGTCATCATCTGTTTCTGAATTTGCAAAATATATGAATAAACAAACGTTAGTCTACTTTCTGGTATATACTCTATACAGGATTTCAGCCTGTAATAAGAAGAAAGTCAAAAAGGACCACCAGCCGGGACCAGCGGCAACAATAGAAATGACCACCCGCTGTCCAGGATATCTGATGCACCCAAAACACACAAACATAAATGCACACACATATATGTATGGATGCGAATGATGCATGCCTCATATTGCACTGATTTATGGTCCAGGTCAGCGACGTAGGGCATATTCACAGAAATTCAACAATAAAGACTGTTTGGTCATCAACATATGCAAAATACTTCTCAAATTTCTCATACAAATCCTAGTCCTTAATTAGAATTTGAACTTTAGATTTATGTTCGTTGTCCTGACAATTATATTGCATGAAAATGATTTCAACATACACATCTAAGGATTCGTTCAATTATTGTAATTTCATTAAATTGGCTTAGCTTGGTAACCTAATCCAAAAGTCAAATTGAGGCGAGTCCCCAATTACCTGACATTGTAAAATAAAAAATAAATTCATTTTATGGAATTTGCCGTCATTATTATCATCAACAATATTACTTTAACGTCAAATGGAATAATGCATAAGGTGATCAGGGGAAGTAATGGATGATGTAGAGACAACTTTTCCTCGTGCTGGGTGTTTTATTTTCAAATTTACTTTAATTGGATTCTTCACAAAACTTGATTGCCATATAATGGGGGAACATTATTGTAAAATTCCATACTACAAGTTGCCCAGTTGCCCTGTAGTTTTTATGTATATGTAGGGGGCATTACTTAAAACTAACGTTTACAAACAAAATTGCCTTCAATGCACTTCACTGAAGTGTATTTCCGCATCTAGGAATTCACGCCACCTAGCGGGAAACGTTTGCATATATGCCTAGTTAAAAGTTTCTCATTATTGCCGGAGTGATGTACTTAAAAGGACAAGGCAATAACTTAAAACAAATTAATTTGAAGTCCATATTGAATGATTTTACAAATTTGGTATCGCTACCTTTCATAAACGGCTTCTCCTTTATATAGACATCTGTTCAAAACTAAAAGGTATTTCTTTCTCTTAATATGCTATTGCCAGCAAATATTCCAGATGTTTACAATTCTTATATAATGACTTTTTAAGCTGCATAAAGGTTTGTCTTTTAGAACTAAAAAAAATTTCCCATTTATTGACCGATTTGTTTTTTAAATAATCACTTTTATTTTATTTGTATATTGTTTTCTTATAATTGCTGGAACATAGATATATATGAAAGATATTTAAAAAGACTTAGAACCTCAAAAGAAAAGTCTTTAAATTTGGAGACTTATTAAAAAGCGATAAGTTTTCATTTAAGTAATTTTATATATATTAAACATTTCTAAATAAAGTTTAGATACTTAAATTAAAAGCATCCAAACTTGGAGACTTTCCATTTAAAAGCAGTAAACCCATTTCAGACCAGCATAAATATGTGAAGACTTTTTAGAATTAATGCAAAAGCCCTTTTAAGTGGTTTTAAGGCATATGATAGATCATATAAAGCAGACTTGTGTTTGCTATTTGTTTGGGGAGTTTTGAGGACTTTGTTAAATTAATTTCTAATAGCAAAAAGAGTAAAATTTATGGGTAGAATTGTGGAGGCTTCTTAAAATGTGTAAAATCCGCTCTTTCTATCTATAAATATATATATATCTGTGTATTTAATAAAATTGCCTACTACTACTTACTACTTTAAAGAAAGCTTAAGTAATTCCACAGACCTTATTTTTTCATATAATACAAATGTAAAGAATTATCTGCTGAGGTTAGTGTATATGCTAATCAAACTTATGTACTCGAATATCTTTTTTTTTTTGTTTTTGTTTTGTGGGTGGCGTATGCGTAATATTTTTTTAATGGCTTATAAAGTACTCTTTAGTTTTTTTTTTTAGCATTAATTGCTTTCTATCATGGTATTTTTATATGTTGGTGTTATTTTTACCTTTATAATAGGCCAAAATTATAATAATACTTTGCCATTTAACGAAAAATTGATAATTTCCGAAATAGAGATAAGCAAATTACTTGGCAACAGCATGTCTTAACTTAAGCTCTAATTTAGGAAAGTATATTTTCATCTATACTAAAAAAGAGATAAGATTAATTTACGTTTATTTTTAAAAATAGTTTTTTCTAATTGGTTTTATAAAAGCTTAAATAATTTAAAATTTATCAACATAAATAAATTAAAAAATGCGAAATTTTCTTATAAAATATATTCAATTCACATTTTTAAAATTTCAACCATATTTTATCAGCGAAAACAAAAAAAAGAAGAAAGATGACATAAAGCAGATGGAAGGGGAGAGTAAAGAAAGGTTGGCAATAAAATACAGTTGTAGAACTTCTTTCATTTCATTTTCGCAATAAAGTTTTCTCTGGTGTTTTTTTTTTATTTCATTTCGTTTTATTTTATTTTTGTTCATGATGTGTGTATGACTAACGAGAGAAACTTTCTCTTGATTCCCATCAAACAAAATTTCAAATGAAATGTTGAAAAGGCTTTTAAAGGCTTCCCAACTGCCACCGAATGGCAAAGTGACGACCATATCGAGTCGAGAGTAGACAGAGAAAGAGAGAGAGAAGAAAGGGGAGGGAGAAAACAGAAAGCCATGGAAAACTTATTACTGAATTACTTTTATCAAAATTACATCAATCATAAATGCACTCATTCATTCAATCACATTTGTAGAGCTTCACATTGTGGCTGTTGTTGGCTGGTGGGAGTCCTTTCCCTAATTGAAATTGATTTAGTTTTTGCTTTATGGACAAAAACAAAGTAATAATTGGCCATGTCATTTTAAAGAAGTTCATCAAATTTTCAATAAATGGTTTAAGGAAAATTCTTTGCTCTGATTTTGCTTCTCCCTTGACATTGTCATACTGGAATTTTGTCTATAATGTGATTACATATTTGAACGACTTTATGCGAAAAGAGTTCGTTTTTAAAACAATTTATTTTGATATGCTTTGCTTTAGCTTTTAGGTCCTTCATCGTTCACTTTGAATTTTCTTAAAAGTCATTCAAATTTTTTTAAATTACAAAGGTGTTGAAAAGTTTCTTATTATTCTCTTTGATTGACTTGACTGAATGATTGAAAAATCTATTATTTTGAATTACTTGCATAAAATGAGAAAGAAAAACAAAAATTCCTAAAATTCTTGCCACATGTTTGTTGTCTCCCCGCTCTTCTCTTTCCTCGCTTAAAAGCAGTGCTGCGGGTACAAACCCACACAAAAAACAACAACAACAAAAAGCATGAACAAATAAACGAGTTTGCTACCCGCTTTCAGTTGCGTCAAGTCATTTCAACGTGATTGAAAACATGGGGGTAGCAGCTGGTTTTTCGCCACAAATTTTAATGGCATGCCCAGGCCAGAGCCAAAAAGTCTTGAGCAACTTTAAGTGGGTTGCGCCGACCGTCCCGTCGAACGCGAATCATGGCCGATCTAAAACCCGAAGCAATAGCCGAACACATTTGTGGGTCCATCGTTTATGGTGGCCTAGACGGGGGAGCGATGTATGGACGAGAAACGGCCATGATACATTATGATGGATGGCTTTCAAGTGGGACGTGGCTTCTTGTGGAGAGTTGCTCGTCCCGTTTACACCTTCCCTCTCTTTCAAACCAACCATTCGCTTGCCTTTCGTCTCCAACAGTTGACTGTTTGCTACGCTCCGGTGTATGTATGCAGAATGTCTACACATATACAAATATATATTCATACATTGTTGTATGTATACATCTAAAATACGAATACATACATAGATGTTTGCCACATGATTTATGACTACGCGAGCGCTGAGGCGTTTCGAAAGTTGGCGAGCGAGAAAGAAAGATGCATACGAACAAGGCTAAAATGAAACTTTCTCCTGGCCTATTGTGACGTCAGCATTAAATCAGAAGAGGAAGAAGAAGATAGATCAGCGGATCGAGCGAAAAAGAGAAACAAAACAGGGATCCCCATTATTTCGTATTGCAAAATGAAAAGTAGTTTACATTGCAATTTAATTTGCATTTTCCCAAAATGCCCAGCATGAGATATTCTGGCATGTCGAGGGGCATTCATCAATGTCCATGGCGCTTCCGTTGCTACAATACAGGCACAGATACACTTACACACACACAGACACACTGGCAGACTCGCATACCAATGCAGTAATCTTTATCGAGCACAAACATAATCAATCAATTGGATTTATGTGTTCCAACTCAAGATAAAACTAATCAATCTTTACCCCTGCAACAACAACGACCGACGACAGTCAGAGGAGAGTCCAACAGACATTGGAGCCCAGTGCTCAAGTGGCATCCCCAATCTCTGGCAGCAGCTTCCACATGAGAGAAACTGCTTATTTATGTATTTGATTGTGTCTCTGTGGAAAGTTACTGCGATTAATTATAATGAAGTTGACATTGAAAGATCGCACAACCCAGATGAATAAATGTAATTTCCGGCTGAGATAATATCGAAAGCCTTGGAATAGGTTATCAATATATAGAGCAGCTAATCTAAGCAGTCGTTAATTAATGCTTAGCTAATTGTATATACATATAAAGCCACTTAAAGGCCATTCAAAGGGTTATCGTAACAGGGAATTACAGTGTAGGAAGAAACATAAGAACCGGAAATCGCTTTTCTTAGATTTTGAAAACTTTAAGCATAAAAACCAGTGTAAAAGAATTTAGGATAGTGACAGTTTTTTTATTTGCTTCATTTCTATTCATTTATTTGGTTCTACTTGGCTTTTATTACGTAAAGCTGTTTCTAATACTTCGATTTTCATTATATTGGCTTGGCATGGCTCAGAGCAAGAAAGATGAATTAATTAAAATTTAAGAAATAATGGTCTTTCCATGTCAGAAATTTTAGATTTTATGGTAAAAATGTCCTCTCCCATTCGCTTTGCTAAAAACAGAAAGAGAAAACCGAAAACAAACCAGAGAGCTCATCCAAAAAATTAAACAAGCTGGTCGAAGGCATAAAAAACTAACTTTGTTTTCTCAAAGAAAATAAAAAAAATAGATAAACAATGAAATGCTGTTTAACATTCCCAAAAAATCGTTTGAGTTAAATAATAAATTTTTATGGGACATTAATGTTGATGTTATAGATTGATCGTCGAACTTAAATCCAATAAATTTTTAATTATTCATCTCGGAGTATAAGCCAAAACCAAAACGAACGTGCTGAAGGAATGGTATTACATTAAACCTATAGGTTAACCCAATTCGGGGCGTCACTGCAGCCAAGGGCTTATTGATAAAAGGATGAAACCAACAAATATTAGTTTGACTAATAATTGAAAGTGGGTGAAAGAGAATTTAGCAAGAACTTTATTAATTTTAAGTTAATCGTTTTTATTTCTCCTTCCAACGGTATGGAATACCTTTTTTTTAATATTAAATATTTCGGTTTGGTACACCCAAAAGAGAAAAAATTGCATGCCGTTTCTATAATTTTCTCAAACACTGTATATTGAATAATTTAACCTTGTTTGGTTAAACCTGGTAAACCTTGTAAGGTTGCACTATCATAATCCTCTAAAATAAAATTACATTTGTTTTAATTAAATTAAATTGCGAATCAAACTATTTCATTTGTGGCGAATGTTTTGATATATTTAATTGAAAAACATATTAAAGAAAATCCGAAAATAAAAATGTTATAATTACCCAAAGTTTCATTTCATTTTTTTTCGGGTAAGGTGATGATTACAGAGTGTAAACAATCGAATTTTCTAACGAAACGAATAATCGGCCATTTTGATGGTTACTTTCAGTTTAAGCATGCTTGTATAATCATAAAACTCATAAACCTTATCAATCGGTAACCCCAATTGATTTTTTCCCAACGATTAGATAAGATTAGATAAGACCCACTCACATCCGTCAGGCAAGGTAAAAGTAAATACAACTGCCTGCCCTTATGTGATTTATATGACAAATGAAATGAAAAATAAACTCTTACCATATATTATCCTGGTGAAATAACAAAGATATGGTTAATTGTCTTTTGAATCCCATTTGTAATTGATAGAGGGGGAATAATCTTGGTCACTCATACTTATTTATTTATGATTTTTTTTTCTCCTTGCAGTCGGGATCGAATTCATCGGCTTCAGCTAAATTTACATTATTCAAGTGTGTATATTGTGCCCAATTGCTGGGATCTAATGATCGGCCGAAGTTATTGGAATGCCTTCACGTGGCATGTTCCCAGTGTGTTAGCACAAAGTTCTCCGAATTGGATCGTTCGCAGCCTCCTCTGATTCACTGTCCGGTGTGTGACAATGCCTCTCAAAATGAATATATTATTGACAACCAGTTCCTGATCGAGCAATGTGCAGCCGGTGAAAGCGGGGATGGCAATGGTTCCGTTGAAGGACAAAAAAGTTCCGCGACCGCAAATATACAGTGCAGCAGTTGTTCGGATGGAGCTGTGGCCACTTCGTGGTGTGTCGATTGCTCTGAATATATATGCGACAGTTGTGTACAGGCACATCAACGTCTCAAGATCACTAAGGATCACACAATAAAGCCAAAGGACGAGGCCAACAATGAACAGTTAGCTGGGACTGCTGGTGTGGACAAATTACACATGTGCCAACTGCACACTCAGGAGAAACTCTCACTATTTTGCGAAACATGCGATAAGCTGACCTGCCGAGATTGCCAGCTAAGCGATCATCGCGATCACAAGTACAAATTTGCCCATGAGATTGCCACCGAGTCGCGTCAAGCATTATCCACATTAGTATCCGAAATCAACTACAAGCGTTTTCTTCTCTCTTCGGCCACCAAGGTGATTGATGATCGCCAACAGTTAATTCACGACAAGAAAAAGGATCTGATCAAGGAAATTACCGCCATGGTGGTGAAAATAACAAACACGGTCAATATGCGTGGTAAACAGTTAGTAATGCGTCTTAATGAAGTCTGCGACAGTAAGCTGAAGGTCCTTGTAGAGAAAAAAGAAACCCTTCAACTTCTCTCGGACAACACTGATCACTGCATCGAGTTCATGCAGAATGCTTTGGAGAAAGGCAGTGATTTTGCCATACTCTCGAGTAAAAAGTCCCTGGTACGTCATTTGCAAAAACTGAAATGCCAGCGAGCCGATATACCCAATCCGGAAATACCAGTACGGATTCAGGTACAGCTTAATCAAGTAGCCGATCTGCAGAAGGTCATTGCCCAACTGGGTATTGTCATTGTGGATGGCAAGCCGTATCCGCCGACTCAACCACCCAATGGTACATCGCAACCGCCACCGCGACAACCGCCAAGTCCGAATATGGCACCACCACTACGTCCTGGATTGCCTCCAGGCATGGGACCCGGTCTTTCGCCCAATGGACCACCGGTCAATTTTGGCCCACAGAATGGTCCACCAATGTACAGCAACCCTGGTGGTCAGCCGCAATTTAACAATCTTTCTCTGGGTCGCTCATTTCCCGGTGATGGGCCAGGTATAAAATTTGGCAGGATATTTTCCCAATTCTAGAAAATAATTTATATTTATTTCCCGTTTTTGTAGTACGATTTGGTGGCATGCCACCTGTGGGAATGCAACGCCAAGGACAACCTCATGTAAGCTCCTCAACACATCCGCAAAATATGGGTAAGAAAAAATAGTAAAACTAGTCTAGACATTGGTTTTAAATTCTTGTATTCTAGACATCAGTCTACGAGGCCTGCTGAATAATCAGGCGGCCCAGAGTCCCAATGCACATATGGCCTTTAATGGGCCGCCCAGCTATCCAGGTGGACCGCAGGGTGGACCCTCACCCGCACATCAGCAACTGGGTCCTCAGATGCGACCGCATTTTTTACAGAGCCAACAATCGGGGTTTTCCCAGGGCGGTGGGCAGGGAGGCGGTCCACGAGATGCCAGTTTTATGAGTAGCAATGCACGCTTTCAATCACAGTATCAACGAATGGCCAGCCATGCTCAGCAACAGGCAGCAGCGGCTGCCATGGCTGGTGCAGCCGGTGGGGGTGGCCAAATCCCTTCGCCAGGTTCACTCCAAAGGCCACCGATGATGCCAAATCCTATGCAGAATGTAAATTAATTTGGAGTTTCATTCTGTATGGTAAAATTTTAAGGTTTCCTTTTTTTTACACAGCCGATGGGGTTTCATGGAAGCCAGCCTGGTTTTAATACCGGACCACCTCAGACATCACCGCAACTAGGTGGAAGTATGCATAGTCTAGCCAAGTGGCATATACCGCAATCTGCGCAGCAGTCAAACTGTAAGTTTGTTTTACTATATACATCTTTTTTTTAATTACTAATTGATCTTTTCCCTGGTTCTAGTGTGTTCACAGCAAGGCCCCCTGTTGCCATTTGCCAATGGACGCCAGACTTCGGAAAACTTTAAAATCTCACTGAAATCTCCAAATACGCTTAAGAACAGTACACCGCCCGGTCTTAGCATTGGCAGCGGACCAAGTCATCCGGCTAATGGCAACAATGGTTCAATAGCTTCCCCGCAACTAAATGCCGCTGCTTTGGGCTTGGGACCAGCAGTTTCAATACTGCCAAATGTAACCTCAACAAATCCAAAGACACCCAGCCCCAGCACACATGAGGTAAATTCGTCAAGAAATAGATTCCATATATGGATTCGATGTATTATTAACAAAATTACACATTTCTACAGAATACCAAGGATTTTACTGAACCCATTGATAAGGTGCGCGATGATTCAATCAATGACCTTATAGCCACTATAGCCAAATTAGATTCCAATGGGGTTCAAGTGCTGCCAGAAGGTCGTACAAAGACAACTTCCCCTCAAGTGCATAGCTCAACGGATTTATCTAATACCCAAGAAGGTAAGTCTACCAACAAAAGCCAATGAGTTGTTTGTTGTTTCCCATCCCTTGGCTTTTTCTTACTGTGTGCGGTGTGCCGGTGGTTTTGTAGTTTCAGAATCTCTATTATATAAATGGTGTACACAATTGGATTCCCATTAAGTGAAGTCTAGTTACAGGTTAAATTAAAATAGGGGAGAAAATAAAATGTAATATCAACTGCAGCATAGTGCGGCTATTTAGGTTTTCTTTTATATTCAGGCTTGTACTTGTGTCCAAATCCAAGGAAATTTGTTGAAATTAGAGATGAGATTAATTTTCTAATCCCAGCTAGTTTATTCGGTTTCACAAAGTTGAATGTCAAACAAAGTAATAGCAAATTGAATCAACACGACATTTTTTTGTTTTTAACTTTTTATTTCGATTACAAATTTTAGACTTGTCAGGATATTTAAATAGAAAAAAGTTAATTTAAGATACAGTTTTTCTTTAGAACATTGGTAGAACTGATTGTTATTATTGGTAAAAGAACATAAAGATTTCTTTTTTAAATGAGTATGTTGGTATAAGATGATACAGATTTGTTTTGATAAAAGTAGCCTTCTACAGCCCTTAGGCTAATTGGTGCGCAAGAAAAAGTGCAAAACGATGCTACAATTTGGTGGTTTTAAAAACTTTTGGCAATGAGAAAAAGCTGATAATTTCCATTTATTTAATTCGTAAAGTGTTAAAAAGACAGTTCCATATAAAAGATTCGTTAAGTTTTAAGCTTACCTTAAAACTTGCCAAAATACTTTAAAGGCAATTTTTTAGTTTCAAATTTGCTTTAAGTAAATTATTTACAATTCCAAAGCACTTTAAAAGTATAAAACATTTATTTAATGATCCATAATAACATTGAATAAGACCATGAGACTCCTTAGATAAAAGTTAAATTGAAACCTATTTATATGCATATAATTTCTGCTTACATTTACTTGTCTTAAATTAATTGCCAATTTATAACGAAATTCTTATATAACTTTGCTTTCTTTACTTCTATTTTCAAACTCCAAATTAAACGCGAAACATAAAACATGTTGAAATAATGTATTACTAACCATAAATAAATTAAAACACTTACACACACCAACCATATACACACCCACACACTGACAATGAAATACGCCCACAACAAACATAAACAAAATAAAAAAAAAATAAAAATCTCATATACACTACTCTAAAACATGAATGCAAACCCTAAACTAATCATATCAGTTAATAATAAAAACGAACAAAAAGATGACCCTAATGAGGATTGGTGCGCTGTTTGTCTGGATGGTGGCGAACTCATGTGCTGCGACAAATGCCCCAAGGTTTTCCATCAAAACTGTCACATACCAGCGATCAGTTCATTGCCAGATGAAAGTGAAAGTTGGCAATGCTTACTGTGCGTTAATCTCAAGGAGCTGACCAAGTCAGAAAGCAATGATAAGGTCACACAGGGTGAGCTAAGCAGCTTGGAGTTAAGGATATTGCAGCGCATATGCCTTGAGTTGTATTGCCAATACGAGCAGAGCCTTAATTTTCGTGAATCTGAATCACCTGCTAATACATCCTATTATGAAATTATATCCAGGTAGGTTTTTACTATATACTACTTTTGCCTTCATTGATAATCGGTTTCCTTTTTAGTCCCATGTCATTGGATGTGATTCGAACGCGACTTGATCCATCTAGTCCAAATCATTATAAGGATATTGCTGGATTTGTATCTGATGTGCGTTTGATCTTCTCTAATACTTATCTCTTTTATCAGGTAAATAATTGAATTGGTATTTCTAATTCTTTATCTATGTATATTAATTTGTTAAATTGTTCTTTTAAGGAGGACACTAAGACCTATTCAAACGCAAAATACCTGGAAAACTTCTTTGAAGAGCAATTAGCGAAGTGGTTACCCAATTTTGATAAAAAACAGGGCAAGACAAGTACATCTACATCGCCTGCCCTATTATCAGCAGCTGCATCACCTATTGAGAATGGACGTAAGAGTTGTGGCTCTGCTTCCCTTGGAGATAATGATGGATCCAGCTTGCCAGCAAAACGCGCTCGACGCACAATGCACGAATAGGAGGAACTTTTGCCCGATGAGATGGGCATGGAGGAGCAAACTGAGCGGGTAGAGCAACCAAAAGAAAAAGAATCAGATCACCTAATGGCAGAGCGTTTTGATTCGGTGCAGCTGGAATCGGATTTTGCATCAGAGTTGGAGCTAGAAATGCCACAGCGACCCCGTAGCCTGGGAAGCAATGTCATACAAGAGAGTGCCGACTATGTTCTTCAACTGCTACATGCCTATGCCGCTGCATTTGGCCTATAGAAGGCATTGAAGTATCATATATATACACGATCGCAATCATATTACCAGCATATATTATTAAACTGTTGGCCCCTTGACTTTTCTTTTCCTCAATATACTACATTATTGTATGGCTTTTTTTTTATTATTGTCATTAGTATTATATTTTTTTATAATTTTCTTATAATTTTCTTTGTTTTTAACAGAGGAAGTATTTGATTCGATTTAATAATATAATACCAGCCCCCATCCATGTAGAACAAACAAACAAGAAACTCTAGGTTTAGCAGGTTAAGATTAATATTTAATTGTTCTCAACTGTAAATAGCCAATCAAGTCATTTGATATGATTTCTTAATTGTAAGTGCGATAAACTGATTGTGTGTGAAGTGAAATGGAATATATTATTTTAGATAAAGTCTAAGTGTTGAACATGCTTAATACATATACCAAGCTAGAGATTAAATCTAATTCTAAGTGTTTAAGTTCAATCGCGTTCTGTCTGACCGTTTTGACCACCCCATCGTCTCTGTTGGAGTTGTATTTACTTTTGTGATAGCGAAAAACAATAAGATGAACAAATTAACAAATTATTTACTGATTATTGATAATTGCACTCTCTCATTTTTTCTATTATTTCGAATTTTCGTCATGCATCGTATGACTTTTTGGAACCATGTTCCCACTGACATTATAAAAAGCTGGTAACTATTTATCGTCATCCGGTGTAAACCCTAATATATATGTATACCTCGTGTATATATATATATATATATAGGCAATCCAGAACAGCATACATTCGTATATTTATAAATACAAATACATACATAAATATATTCATATAAGAGAAGACATTTGTAATAAGATGCATTCTAGCTTTATAAGTACACAAACTCACAAAAACCACAGAATCAAACAACTGCATACGATTTATGATTAGGCATAGAATTAAATGTTTCAATGTTGTACGTTTGACGTTATAGAATATATAAATGAGGTACTCTACAGCCAGACTATAGCCAGTTGCCAACCAATCGATCAGACCACGAAAGTGATGTATATAGAAATATTATTAACTAATCAAACATATAAAATATAAATTTAACAGTTTTCATGTAGATTTTGTACACGATATCAAAACTAAAAACCAAATTCGCCATGGTGAATATTTTCATAAATCAACAGAAAATTTTGCTGCTACTCCTATTGATAAAACCATACAAACCACACACACAGAACTAAAAATGCAAATAGTATCGAAGCAAAAAAAAAATATTGAAAATCGATATATAAATAGATTATGTACCCAAAAAGATAGATGTGTGCTATCCAAACGAAACTACAGCGAGCAAATGAGAAATGATAAAGATAAAAACAATAAAAAAAAAACAAAAACAAATACAAATCATCAAGATGTTGAATGTGAAATTATAGAAATTATTTTATCTGTTTTGCTAGCATTTAAGTTTTACGATAACTAAAGAAGAATACTAATATAAATGTATGTACTACTAACTATCGAGTGAATAAACTATAAAATATAAAAAATGAAATTAAATGTCAAAGAAACCATCATCGCGCATATATTGCTCTTCAATGCGGGGCTACAACAGGAAACGCTCATCGATAAGAGTTTTGCGTGAGACATTGCGACGGACCCAATAACGAAAGATGTGACGCACCAACTGATGGAAATGATCAAATATAATTAGCTAACGGAAACCGGAAATGTTGATTGACCATAATAATATACCATATTAAATCCACAAGCGGCAGCAGCGGACAAGAGTAGACTACCAGTGAGCAGGAACAGAGATAACAATAAAAGAATTTCCAAAACAAAAATATCCATATGATTGCCCAGCAACAAAACATGAGAAAAACTGTAGATATCATCTATATAAAAAGTACCCTTATCTGAAATAGATTATAGTTTATATACAATATTTACATAGGACTGATTATGCACTTACTTTCCGTTAGATAGTTTTCAATTTCACAATTGAAAAGCTTTTCCACAAATGACTTTTCCTTGATAATGTAATCCATGTCCTTGATGGCCTAAAAAATTGTAGTTTCATAATATAAATGGCTTTCTATTATGTTAATTTATAAATTACATGATCAATAAAAGCGCAAAAGAATCGGTTTACACTGGCATAAGCAATGGAAGTGCGTTCAACTTGACCATCTATGCTTGGTATGTCCTTTTGATAGAGAAGAGTTTGTGATAGACTTCCATGGGCACTGCGTTGGAAAGGTAATAGAAGACGTTCTAAGTAGATACTGTAATTGGTAAAGATGAAAAGAGATAGTAAGCAAAAAAATCGATTGGAATATTATTGGTCCATTTACCGTAGA
This sequence comes from Drosophila neocordata, assembly GCA_018903615.1. Taxonomy (NCBI): domain Eukaryota; kingdom Metazoa; phylum Arthropoda; class Insecta; order Diptera; family Drosophilidae; genus Drosophila; species Drosophila neocordata. Next base: position 699,843 of record JAEIGI010000002.1, read on the forward strand.
TTTCTGGGTGGCAAGATAACATAAGCCTGTTTGTCCGAGTCCATAAGTAAGCCACGGCGGCCGCACATATTTTGTGCCTCCCGTTGAAGTTGCAGTATCATCGATGACATATCCGTATCAGCAAAACCATGGGGGGACCGTCCATGTATATAGTAGCCAAAGCCTGGTTCTTTTAGCGCAAATAACGAAATGTTTGCTAAACTGCAAAGATCAATAAATTTCTGTAGGGGATTCCCACGGAATACGCGCTGGGTCAATAATTGCAACAGATATGCAATCACATAGGTAGCTGAAATCAAGCAGCAACGCAATATAAGTTCCCTATGAGTGTAGCGATCCAATATCTGATAAGCAGCAATAACTATTACTATCTGAACCAAACTGGAATATTTTTGGGCAGCGCTAAGCCGTATCCAGGCATTGGCTGTAAAGAGAACCCGCCAAGCGGAGACACTGCTCTCGGCCACAAAGGTGCGCACACTGGAGCACAACGATGAACTGTCCAAATTCAAACGCTGCCCTTCGCAGCTGCTACGTGGACGTTCCCAGTCTATAAGGAAAAGTTCCAACTGACTGCAGCGCCAAAGATGCACACTTAGAAACAAAAGTTGCAACAAGAAGGCAACATAGATGAGTAGTTTAAATGTGTTTGTTTTTGTGGCTTGAAGCAGAAGCATTAGAAGTCCTGTGGCCAAAAGAGCCCAGGCCACATTAGTGGCTAATTCAAGGAGGAACTCCAAAATATTACTAATTTGACAGCATTCCGTGTGCCTACGACGCCTTAGATTTTGCAAACGGAAAATGGCAGCAGAGAATGCTACTATCAAGAGCAATGGCAAAGATATTTCAAGAATTAGCCAATCCCAGCTTCGCTGTAGGTGTTCGTAGCTTACTCTTAGCCGAAAGGGAAAGCTTTGAGAAAGGGATGCATTTCCTCCAGTCAACTCGATGTCGCGGTAGCGTACTCTTATTAAAGGCAAACACACTCGTTGACCCTCCTCCACTGCATAATGCAAGTCCAAATGTTCCACGTAACGAATAGAGCGATACAACTGCAGTTTGTGAGCATCCTCGTAGCGAGATAGAACTGATTGTTGCTGATGACCATTAGCGGGAACAGTCGAAATCATTTGGAAACGTTTCACGAGTTGCCATTCTTCGCGGTGATCACGCTGCAAGGAATTAAAAGATTGTCTTTTTACTTCTTAACTTTTAATTTACTTCTTAACTTTTAGTATAAAACATTTTATTGGTTCTTACCTGATTTTCGGGCGTAAGATTCTCAATCAGTACGGGCAATTGATGTAGTAGAAATTGCCAATTACTTGTAAAGTTAAGATAAACTGAAAGAAAGTTATCATTGCCTTGTTGACTCGCCAAATCAATAAGCTCCTCCAATGACAACTGACAAAACACTTCAGTTTGCGGTTGGGCAAAGCGAAGATTTGGCGCTGGTTGTTGGCATAAATTTACGTGCTCCAGACTGAAACTTCCCCAACGCTTTAGGCTCCCCACCAAGTTGTAGGTAGTGCTAAACAGCTGCAGCTCGGGCGCATTGGTTCGTTGAAGGGTCTTGGATAGCAAATCTCTAGTCACTTTTCCCTTTTTGTAGAAAAGAAATGGTTGGAGGGCACGCAACTGTTCACCTGAGTGGGCATATTTCATAACAACATCTGACATTTGTGTGAGAATGAATGGACTGCATGGGGAATGCTTATCCGGAGAGAAGTGAGAGAGTACACAGAGATTCGCCAATTGCTGGCAAGCGGTGGCATTCCTCAGGGCCAAGCAAAAGAAAGCCACGAATTTAAGCTCGCCAAAATTATGCGCGCCGTTGGAGTTTAAACTTGATTTTGAGTTGCTTGTAGACTGCCAAAAGGAGTTGTAATGGAAATAGGGGCGAAGCAGAACATTGGCTAAACAATAGCATTGATATTGAAAATTGTAAACTGGATCACAGCTGTGGCAATCACTGACATTGCTATCTGGATTTATACTGGTCAACACAATTCCAACAATCATCGGATGAACAGGTATTTGTCTTGCATAGGCAGATGTGGAATTCAAGTATTGGAAGCTGCAGTGTTTTGCTGGCCTGGGTTGTGGTAGCCAAACTGATGTGCAGTTCTCGGTTCGATTAGTGAGTGTGGAACAAATCTCATCACAGTTAGGCCACAATTTACCCTTTTCATAGATGGAGATATGTCCACTTGGGCACTTGCAGGAGAATTCTGTATTTGTGGATAGAGAAAAAAAAGAAGATACCCCTCCCTTCTTAGCACCCATGGAATTTTGTTAAATCAATAGAAACACTTACTATCCGCAGTTGGCTGCAGTTTTTCCATATCACCAGCCTCATTGCAAGGCATACAGTCAAAATAGTTTAAATTGTAGTAGTTGTTATTTTTGAGGCACTGTGAAGGATTTTGAAACCTAAATGTCTGGGGCGTTTGCTGGGCCACTGTGCAGTTCCCGAATTTAAAAAAGATAACAATCCACAGCAATGGGAAGAACCACGTTATTACAGGGAAGCGCATAGTTCCACGAATTTCCATTTTACCACGTGCGATTATACCGTTCCGAAACTCAATTGGCAACTGACGAGTTTACCTCGAACTAGATTGCAGTTGCAGGCAGTGGCAGACATGGGGCAGTGGGCAAGTAAACAAATTTCTACCAGTCCCGTATCCCTTATTGTTTGCCAAAAGTTGCTATAGCTACCCAACCCTCAAGATCCGGTATAGACGGCGGCACGCATTTAGTACAATTATTATTCTGTAGGGTGGGACAGGTATTGGGTCCTGGGCAGGTGTGCTGGTCAACCACTCTTACCGCAGTTGGTGTGGGATAAGCGAAGCGTCACTTGTTACGCCTTAGAATATCGCGTGCCTTTTCATTTTTACTTGGCCAATTCGGGATTTGCGTGCTGAAAATTATGATTAAGAAAATTTATTTTAAGAAACTTTTCCCTGAGATTTTTTATGGAGGTTTTTTTTTACATGGGCGCCTACGTAGTAATTCCTATGGTATTGGTTGAAACTAATGTTTTAAGGGTTTTTAAAATTGCTTGTTTTTTTAAAGTGTCTTAAGCTGCTTTTTTTTAAATATGCATTTATAAAATTAATAAAAGAAATTGCAAAACTAAAACAGACTGCAAGTCTAAAAAGCTGGCATAAACAAATGTTAACAGAACGGTTAAAAAAATGGAATCGCTAAAAATTTTAAAATTTTAAATTTAACAGAATTTTCCTAGAACCAGTTCAACTCAGTATATGCAGCCCTTGTCTTGTCTACGTTTTGATACATCGATATTTATCGGCATCGAAAGGACAATCGAATCCTTTCCAAGGACAGACACATACAATTTTCTTTTCGTTTTGTGTCTGGTTTTTTAATTGGACAACAACTAGTTGGAATCGTCGGTGTCGTGTTCAAAATGCTTGCTTGGCGCCACTCCAAGTAGATGCTGCTGCTGTTGCATTTGCTGATGCTCATCTCACAACAGGTAGCCTCCAGTTGAAAATGAACAATTTGGTAAGTGGGTGGCACTAGCTAGGTGGGCGTGTCTGTGTGGGTGTGTGTGTATCAATAGTGCAGGTCATTCCAATTGCATTTTCAGGAACACGTCAAGCACTTCTATCCCGACAATTACAAATTGGATCTCTCGGAAACAATGAAGGCGGCACTATCCAAAGGTGGTCCTGGTCCCATTCCTGGTGGCGGCGGTAGTGAGATGGCACCTCAATCGTCAAGTGGATTGCCCGGCGTTGGCTACGTAACGGAAAAACTCTACATGCTGTTGCAGCTCTATTTACAAAATAAGGGGTGGAATCCAAGTGCTGAGCTCCTACAATGCTTTAGCGATTTGAAGGATAATGCCATGTTGCCTAGCGCCGCTTATTTGCAGTGAGTAGTTCTGAAGGGAGATCTTATGAGATGGATTTCAAAATATAACTTCTCTCTTGGCAGGGTTCTAGCTAATCGACTGACCTTAGACTCTCAAGGTCGCCTTATATTGAGGGATAATGGCAAGATTGTATTGCCTTTTGAGCATTTTGCCAATGCAGTCATGTTAAAGCATATGTCCGGGCCACATGGCCTTCATCTCAGTGTGGATGCTACTGTTAGAGCCGTCATTGAATCATACACAATCGGCCGTGATCATTTTGGCATGGAAAAGGATTTCATCATCGAGGTAGTGCAGTCTTGTCCGAGTCCAGCATGTCGCTATTACAAGAATCACATGGGTATATCCCCAATGCCCTTTATGGATCAACAGTATCCTGGTGTAAACTCAACGCCAGATTTTCTACAGCGTCTCTCGCACTTGCCACCCAGTGCATCAAGTGGCGGTGCCACGTCTACTGCCACATCTAGTTCGGCAAATGTGGAAATCGATCTATCCAAGTCGAGTAGTTCCAAGCAGATAGCTGTCCATCATTTAACAAAGCAGCAACAAAATAGTATTCAATCCCAATTATCACAGCAGCAGCAACAGCAACAACAACAACAACAACAGCAGCAACAACAACAACAGCAAGCCCAAGCTAAGCATCAACAACAGCTAACAGCTGCCTTGATTCAGCAGCAAAATCGTGTCCTTGCCCAGCAAAGTCTAGAGAAATTGAGCAACCTTAGCCCTTTGGAAAAGCAACGGGTTTTTGCTCAACTAGATCCCAAACACTTTGATCCTATGGCCGTGGCTGCTGCAGCAGCTAATCTTCAAATTCAAGGTCTCATGCAATCACAAGCTGTAGCTGCAGCTGTGGCAGCAAATCAGCAACAGCAACAACCGCCGCAGTTGCCCCCATCAAGCACAACCACAGCGGCAGTTGCGGCTGTTGCAGCTTCTGCCCCGCAAACTCATAACCATGGTCATCATTCTTTGCCGCCACCATCACAGTCTCCACTGTCTGTGTCATCATCGTCGTCTTCCTCACACTCTTCCTCTTTGGAGCAGACATCGCAAAAAACTGTAACAGATTCCTTGCGGTGAGGATAATGGAAAATTGTTTATATACGTACTATACAAACTTCAATATATATTTCTCTTTTTTAGCACCAATCTGGATTCGATCGAATCGAACAAAGATCTTTTGGCTCTGCACAATGGAGCATGGGCTACTAATGATGCCAACCGCATAGATCCAATGGCCGGTGGTCAGGATAAAATTGTGCGTATTTTCTCTGAATTGATGCGTAATATGTCACGTATGAAGACCTACATACGTCCATCTATGTGCAAGCCATATGGTAAACAGAGTGAAAGTCTCCAAAAAAGTAAGTGAAATTAATAAAAACCAAATGCATCGCTTAAATTATTTATATATTTTACTCAATTGTACTACAGCTCTAATGGATACTATACAAATTGTACAAACTCTGCGCAATTGCTTGCCGGCACCGCATATACCCGTGTCCTCATGGAAAAGTGAGAGTGAGGGCAGTGTTCCTGGTGTAGCTGGTGCTGGTGTTGGAGTTGGTGTTCCCACGGGACTAAATTTGAGTGCTGCTTTAGGTCTACCATCCGGCCGTGTAGAAAACTTACATTAAGCGGCATAAATATTGGAATCTTCGATTTACTGAAAGATTTGCTTAGTATTTACATACATACACATACATATATATATATATTTATATATATATATATATATATTCATAATTGATTTATTGGCATAGAGGTTAATCTTCATAGGCTTTGCTCCTGTTTTCCGTTTTAGCAATTTATGTGCCATGTTTAAAACAAGACTTGATTTCATTTTTCACTTGACTTGACTGACATTTAGGATTATATTTATCGGATTTTATGTATGCGCTGAAATCGTGTCGGAAATTTGTGCTATATCCGTTTAGAAATTGTTTACTATTTGATTTATTTGCTCATTTCCCCTGTACTCGTCGGCAACAAACAAAATTGACTAAACTAAAAGTGACATGCATTAGTTAATGAAATTGGCAAAACGTCTGTGATATTTAAATTATGTTTAAAATCAGCGCAATACAAATTCTTTTCTTAATACTCTCGTAGATTGCGTGCTCTTTTGTTGTGAGAAATGCAAAAATTATCATACTTTGTGCAATATTTACTATAAACTCCCTTAATACATCTCCTGCTCCGCTCGTATAGTTTCGCGTGCAAATTGAGAGAATTTCTCACTCATATCAAAAGCGCATATAATACTATATTATAAATTTAATATAATTAATAACGCATATTTTATATAGATATACATACATATATGGTATACTGTATATGTATATATATTTTACTTTATATTTGTATTCACGTATCAATATAGTTCAGTCTAGGAATATAGGATACAGGTTTAGCAGTGGACACATCGGAGTTGAAGTTGTGTTAGTTCTTAAGCAGCAGAATGGGTTGTATTCCGACTACGCGCATCTATAAGCAGATATAGTAATAACATTACCATAATGATAAAATGCATATGTATTTGTATTTATTCTATGCTCCATTCCAATTCCATTTTAAATAACCGAATCGAATTATTCGCAAGCAAACAGTATTAAACAGATAAAAATGACACTTGCAAACAAATAAGTATTTATCTAGCTAAACGCAATAAAATTATACAAACAATAAAATCGATGAAATATTAACGTAACAAGCATTGTCAAAATAAATATTTTATTCTACATAATTCTACATTTTAATAACAAACTACACGCTGAAGATGAAATGCTATCAACTTTGATATGTTTTGGTAAACCTAATGTTCGAAAACCCACAAACTTGGCTGATTACATTTTTTTTGTCAAATCATTAACTTTCAATTTAGTTTCTTTTATAATAGTCCAATTTGTCGTCCAATTTAAAATTGAGCTTAATTTTACAAGAACATAATTTATTCAAGTTTCGTTTTGAAACTGCTTCAGGTCGTTACTCAAAATTAGTTCCGATAACGATATAAAATATCAACAATTTTCAGCCTTAGTAGCGAATCGATCTGACAAAGTTTAAATTTCACCTCAGAAAGGAAAACCGGTTCCGACAGAACTACCTATTTTTGTTTGAAATAAATGGTAAAAGTTAGCTTTAATTAATCTGTGATGTCCAAATGAAGCTTTGTATAATCTAGATAACCAACTTACACCAGACAATCTTTATTTACAAAACATTGAAGCAATTATTTTAGAAACTGCTTTTATCCTAAATTTATTTAAGTAAATTTGAGATAATATGCCAGATTGAGTTTTTTTTTTACCAATAGTTCTAAGGCCCATTATTTAAGCACGGGGGCGGACGGAACAAGCCCGTAAACTAAGTTTTAAGCATTTTTCCGCTTTCAAATTCGGTCACACTGTCTACTGCGCTGCCGTTTTCGTTGATCCCTTTTTTAAATTAAGTTTTTATGCATTTATTTATTAATTTATTGGTTTAAAATAGTGGCAAAATCTGCGGCAAGGATTCCGTAACGAGTTGCCCAATATTTTGGGTATTTTCGTTTACGTGTTTACTGTAAAAATGTGAAAAATAACTGCTGCTGATGGTAATTGGAGAACGTTTTTTTTCTATTATTTTATCTCCTCCTTGTCCACACTTCGTCGTTGGTTTTTTGGACTCTCTTTGTGTGTGTGTGTGCGTGCGCGTGTATGTGTAAAAGTGTGTGTGGGTTTGTGTATGGAAAACATTTAAAAACGAAACAAAAAATTGTTTCGCGTTTTATGCGAAAATTAAAGGACAATTAAACGACCAACGGTCGGAAAAGAAAGACAATAAGAACAAAAAAGTATAAACTAAAATAAAAGCGTAGCCAAAAACATTGGAAGAGTGCAAAAGCAGCAGCCGCAGATGCGCTCCTCCCAATACCGTGCCGAGCTGGCATATTTTGATACGCGACGCCGTCGTCGTCGGACGTTGTTCAATTGTGTCCGTGTCCCCCTGACCCCCTGTCCCTTGCTGCGCTCCTCTTGCCCGCTGCACCAGTGCATGCGAGGAATTTACAACAGAATGAATGAAAACGTATGGGTTATAGCCAATCGCCAATTAGAAAAAAAACCAATATATTTTTCATCATCATTTGAGTTGGGCGATGTCAATATGTTTCATATTTGTTTTGTTTACTTAAAGGCTTAATGACGTCACAAATTGTAACAGCAGCAGCAGTAGCAATAGACAACAATGACCGATGAGCAAAAAAATAATAATAATATTAATAGTAACAAGAGCAACAGCAGCAACAACAACAGTCATCCAAACAACGAGAATAACAACAACAACAACGAGCGCATCATAGCAGAGGCGGCAGCAAAATTTCTGCTCAAAAATGGCTTAAATAGCAATCAATTTCAATTGCCACCACCCCCGCCTGCATCCTCGCCCTCAACACTGAGGCCATCATCCTCATCCTCGACATCATCCTCATCCGCAACCGTAACCACATTGGCAACTGCATCAGTGACAACAAATGGCTTTTTGCCGCATGCCAGCACCACGTCAAAAGCAACTAAAAGCAGTAGCCCAAGGCCCAGCCCAGCCTCCGCCTTCTCCTCATCATCTGCAGCTGCAATGGCAGCATCAGCTGCTATGGTGGCGGCGGCAACGGCAGCGACAGCATTAACTACGACTGTTCCCAAACCAGTCGATGTCATTGGTGGTGTCTTGGATTATAGCAGTCTTAGCCAAGTCCAATCAGGTTCAGTGAAAGTGGGCAAGAACAGCAACAGTAGCAGCGGATTTGATATGGGCAGGCATCCAATATCAACGCCCACTAGTGGCACTAATTCCAATTATGGCGGAAGGTTACAGTTCTTTAAAAGTAAGTAATTTAAAAGGATTGTGAGCCCTTCCTTCTAATCTTTATCGATTATTCCTTATCTTTCAACAGATGGCAAGTTTATATTGGAACTGGCTCGATCTAAGGACAGCGATAGAGGTGGCTGGGTATCAGTGCCGCGAAAAGCATTTCGTCCACCATCAGCGGCCACATCTGCCACGGTGACGCCCACATCGGCAGTGACCACAACGTATCCAAAGAATGAGAATTCCACATCGCTGAGCTGTAAGTGCAAAAGTATTTAAGAAATTAAGAAATTTAATCCTATATTTTTGGCTGTGCAGTTTCGGATGACAACAGTTCCATACAGTCATCGCCTTGGCAACGAGATCAGCCCTGGAAACAGTCAAGACCACGTCGGGGCATTTCCAAGGAGTTGACGCTCTATTACCATCGGCCTAGGCAAAATGTTCTGAGCAAAAAAGGACTTCAGATGGCTGCACGAAAACGACGACGGCCACATGAGCCCATCGGTAGCGACGAAGAGCAAAAACCAATTTTTGAGTGCATCAAATTGGAGGAAAATGGCGATGAGACACTCAAGCCGGAAAAGCTGGATCCAGCAACACATGGCAATACAGTTGTTGATGCAGAAGCAGCAGCAATAACAACAGCAGCAGCGCCAGAAGCAACTGCTGTGGCTAATGATGATGAGATTAAAACTGACAAACCAGAAGCGATCAATAATGGTATCAAAATAGAGGAGGATTCCAAAACAGAGTTAAGAGATGCAGCTCCAAGCCAAACAACAGAAGCCACTCACTCCAAATGTATAGCAGAGAAAATGAATACCAGCGAAGATGAGGCCATTTTGGTGGTGACCAACAGTGATGAGGCTTCGCCAGATGCCGCTGTTCCCGCTTCTGTTTCCGGTTCTACATCAACATCAGTTAATGGAAATGCTGGCGAACTAAATGGCGATGCTAAAAGTGAACCAAGAATGTCAGACATAAGACTTAAAAAGCGGAAACCCAGAGCCAAGCTCAGTAACATCATACAAAAACTAATCGATGGTGTGCCAGCACGCCTAGAGCAATTGTCTAAGACATCAGCGGTTATGGCATCGTTGCCAACACCAACAGAGCGTGGTGTTGGCGGAGCCATTAGTAGTCTAAGTCACTCTTTGGCGCATAAGGTAATAAATATAAATCTTTAATTCTTTATTATACTCTTATTCAATGCATTTGTTTATGGAAAATTCAAATTTCTGCTTCCATTACTTTTCTTGTTTTTATATTAATATAATTTTCTGATTTATTTTTAATTTTTGACTATTTTTAGGTCTCTCCTCCATCATCGGCAGCGGCTCCCAGTCGTCTAGTCGAGTACCATCATCAGCATGTGTCGCCAAGGAAACGCATCTTACGCGAATTTGAGAAAGTATCGCTGGAAGACAATGGATGCATAAATAATGGTAGCGGCAGCAGTACTAGCGGTGTAAGCGGCGGAATTAGTGGCGGTGTCGGTGGTAAACGCAGTAGGGCTAAGGCATGTACCCCCTCCACCAAGTCAGCGGCAATTAATTTGGCACCGCCACAGGCGAAAGCGCCCAGTGGACCGACAACAAATGCACCAGCAGCGGCACAGCAGCAACCAACACGATTGAATAGCTCTTACAGCATTCACTCACTTTTGGGAGGTAGCTTAAGTCCTAGTTCAACTAAAGGAAGTACTAACGATCATCCAGCAGCTATTATAAGCAATGTACATCATCATCATCATCTTCCTAATCCCCATTCTTTATATGGCACCAACTCAGCCAGCTATCCGCGTGCCCATCTTGGCTCTCCGAAATCACCAGATATGGGACCCGGTAGTAATGGATCGGGTGGTGGAGGAAAATCACCATCTCATGTCGCCACAAAAAAGCGATCGCCACCGTACACAGCAACTGGGTCTCCGCTGCCCCTAGACTATGCACACACGCATTCTTTTTATGCTCCTTATGCAACACCTGGGACTGGCGCATCACCGCGACCGTCTTCATCGGGTGGCGCAAATGTTTCGTCGCACATTCCACATGGGGTCTCGTCGTCCACCTCAAGAGATCTATCACCAGCTCGCTCCTCAACTGGATCGCCTGCCACTACTCCCCGCACCGTGCCCAAAAAGACTGCCTCAATTCGACGCGAGTTTGCCTCGCCCACTGCCAGCAACAGCTGTCCGTCACCTGGTGAGCGTTGCTCATCTCCACCGGATCGTCGGCATATGCATCTGCAGCGGACTTCACCTGCAGCGGGATCACCGCTCCACTACTATATGTATCCGCCGCAGGTAAATGGGACCGGTTCCACGGCAGGAACAAGTAGTCCGAGCCAATCGGTGCCGGCGACAAGCAGTACAAGCGCTGCCGTGGCCGCTGCTACTGCAGCAGCTGCTGCGGCGTACATCCCATCGGTTGTGTCGCCATCTCTCTATCATCCATATATATCTACTTTGGCGGCTATGCGTCATCCGCTGTGGATTCACCATTACCAAACTGGTGCCGGAGCACCTTTGCTGGTACCACCACCGCCACCGCCTCCTCATTCCCACCAGGCCACTGGCCAAGTAGCAGCAGCCGCCTCAAGACTGTCACCGACCTCGCCGTATCATGCGTTCGCCTACAATGGTGTAGGTGCTGCTGCTGTGGCTGCTGCCGCTGCCGCCGTCTTTGGGCAGCCTGCGCCCAGTCCACATACGCATCCACATTTGGCGCAACCGACAGCGTTGACCCATATGGCCACGCCAAAACTGACTGATAGTAGTACCGACCAAATGTCTGCAGCAACCAGTCATCGCACCGCCTCCACTTCGCCGGCCAGCTCCAATGCCTCCGCCTCGTCTACGGTCGCATCCGGCGCCAGCACTTCATCTGCAATGTTTCATAATAGTAATCTAAGGAATGAACCAAGTTCAGGTAAGTCCTCTTACCTATACTATAAAAAGGCAAAAACCATATATTACGATCATGAAATATAATTCCATTATTTTATCTTTTAATTTTATCTTGTGCAGACTTACCACTGAATCTGTCAAAGCACTGAGACACACAACCACACCCATAAACACACAAATATATACCAACAAATCCATACGCACGCGCGCTCTCCAGCTGCCCCAGTGTCTGGGTTAACCCTCGAGTTAAGTACTAGTAGTGCATAAGGATGACATTGAGAACTACATATATAGAAAACTGTTTGCTAAGTTAGTTAATAATTTATTAGTTGTAACCTTATTGTTTTATGTTAAGCTTAGTTAGGTTGCTCGTTTAAGACCGAAATATTAACTATGAGGAAATCAAAAACCACGTTCCAAATCTATTTATACAATCCAATCCAATTGTGGAATGGAATCCATGGCAAAGCAAAAACTAACAAAAACAAAAAAAGAAAATAAGAAGCAGAAAACATATTCAATATGCATCAGAATTTTATTCTAAGCAAATTAATCATATGATTTATCATTATTTTCTATAGGATGTATAAAACTTGCACGTCTTAAAGAATCTCAAAGAAAAATTACGTTTTATTTCATAAACAAAAAAAAAAAAAACAAAAACATTTCCTTGAAACAGACTGAACCTGATTTTTTTTTAGAAAAAAGAAATGCAAAAAAAAAAAAAAACAAAACAAAAACTAAATCACCGCAGGTAACTTTTTACAAAAAAAAAAAAAAAAAAAAAATACAAATACAAAAAAAAAGGGAAAACAGATTTTTATTAAAGCGTGTGCCTTGAAAAAAATGAACAGAAAACCAGGGATACAAAATGGGAAAAGAAATACATATGTACCACAAAGAAAAAAAAAAATAATAGTGAAAACCCAATAAAATTATTCATGAAAAATTAACAAATAATTCTGAAAAGTTAATAAAAATATGCATACAATTGTAAGAGTATCCTAATTAAATAGACATCCAATATGCAATCCAATTGACAACGTTTTGTATTAAGTAAACGATATACGTAATCGAAAACTATTGTTATTTGTCTTCTCTCTCTCTGACTCGGTTTTCCAAATATATTTATTAAGCAAAACCGAGTTAAAGATGAGTGCTCTGAGTTGTATAAATGCTTGTTCTTAATTCCGATTTGCTATTTGTTACCTTATACAATTTTGTAAACTTTTAAAATTGAATTAAATTGCCAATTGGAATTGAGAATAGCATATTTTTTCTTAATAAGTGATTTTTAAGTATATATAAATCTTGTTCTTAATTCCGATAAGTAATTTGGAATTATTTGGTTTTTTAAAAATTGTGAACAAGTAAAAACAAAATTTGGAAATTTCTCTTTCAATGCAATTTGGAATTAAGATCAAGTCATATTCTACAGTACATAAAAAGTTAATAACCTATAATTTTTTAGTTCGACATTTGTGTGAAATGATTACAAATTATGTTTAATCTTGTGCCTCATGCCTGACCCAATCTTGAACTATCTAATTATAGTACACAGTCTTATCAGTCAGTCTCAGTCGTAGTCGTAGTCGTCGTTCAGTTAATCGATCTGTATAGCTGTACTTAATACGGAATTTAGTTGTCAATGTTGCAAATATTAATGAAAAATGAAACATAAGAAAACAAGTTTAATGTACAAAATCATTTTAACTACATACAAATATGAACAAATATTTACAGTAAACCCCTAAAAATACAAAACAAAGAAATAAAAACGAAATGAAATATATTCCTAAGCGTAGAAAAAGACAAACAAAGCGCGGTTTCTCATATTTTCTAAATTATTTATATACATACAACATAGTAACATAAATCAAATGACTATATGAACAGATGTTAAAATCTAAGTGAGTAATTGTAGCGTTTGTAAATACAGTATTTTTACACAACAAAAATGAAGGCGAGAAATATAACCAACACATATTTAATATAACTATTTTTATAAAAAAAAAATTTTAACGATTCCATAAGAGGTCAAGACCGAAACATATTCAAAATGTTTGCACAATATGCTGTTAACCTTTTTAGTAAGCTAAACCATTTAAAGAAAACGACAAATTTAAATTAAATTTCCATGAGAATTCCATATGGTTTTTACTACCACCTACCTACTACTGATTAGCTAGCTAGTTAGGCGTCTAGGCTCTATTACTTTATCATTACTTTTACAAACAGTACTGTGTACGATGTTTTTTTTTATGGTTTCATTGAATCATCATCATCAAGAAGTTATTTTTAAAGCGCCTGTATCGCATTTATTGTATGCATAATCTGTGCATCCGCTAATGGCGATAGCAATGTGAATAGGCGGTTATTACGAATCGCGTTTAAAGGATACGCATTTCGGTTTTATATGGATATGTAATGTGTAACATAAATCGGAAACAAAACTAATATTAAATAAAAAAATATATTTTATATATATATATGTATACATAAAACTGAAACTGAATACTTGATGTCAAATAAAAATATATACTAAATGTAAAATATGAAATATCTATTAACTTGCATTTCTCTACATGTTTTCGAACTTCCTGAGTTTTACAAAATCTTTGGTTTTAAGACTACCAAATATACTGAAAGTAGGAAACGAGATACTGCGGAGTTACTATGGCCCCTCGTATCCCACAACATTCACAATACAATAGAATTTATTAATTTAAATATTTTTAGGCCATTCTGAAAGAAGACATTCGAAAATAAAAACACAATATTTAATGTTTAGTTGCATACAGTCTATTGTAAACTTAGAAGCACATAATGAATATTTATTTTGTTTTTTTCTTTCGATTTCAGTGTATACAATCGTTTTTATATATATTTAACCGGCTTTTTATGTTTACTTCTTCGTAACATTTATGTATAAATCGTTTGAGTTTAATTTTTACAATAACCTAGCCATTAGCAAAATACGGTATAATTATAACACAACTTTAAAAAAAAACCAGAAAACACAATATATAAATATATATATATTAATAATGAATATATATGTGTATATATAAAGGTTTGTATTTGCTGCAACGAGCAACAACAAATATATAAAGTATTCTACTACCGTAATAATAATAATAGGGCATAGAAAAATAAAGATAAATTTTAACTTAGACAAACACAAAAAATGTTTGAGCTTAAACAAGTATAGGATTCAATTATAGGTGCCGTCTGTGTTTGAGTGTCACAGTCGCACAAAAATATATAAGCACAACAAAACTAATTTATCTGCAGAACAAAGAAAATAATGATTGTACAAAATGACATTGAAACAAAATTTTTAAAGTTGGGATTTTTGACGATGGTTTTACAAATGCTTATTTTTTGTTGTTTTTTTTTTCATAAGGTATTGGCTGGCGTATTTGTATGTTTTTAACTATATAGGTAAATATGCGTGGGTGTATGGTTGGTTGTGTGTGTGTATGTGTATTTTTAGCCTAACATAGTGAACACATAGATTTGAACTTGGTTTTATGAGTTGTATAAAAGAGTTTACTACCCCTCATGATGAAGCACATAAATGGAGTCAAAGAAATAAAGAGTTCGATTTACACACAACACCCTTTAAATATAAGTGTGCTGTGTTTGCGTATCTATATATATGTGTGTGTGTGAGTTGTAACTATCATTCTTGTTGTTGCTGTTGTTCTTGCTGTTTTACTGTTTATTATTTTTGGAGAAATTGTGCGAGGCCCAATTAAGGGAAGTCTTCCAGGAGTTAGCCAAAGCCTCGCTAAATTTCGCCTGGAAATGTTCGCGTGCTTTTTCCTCCGTGTAGTCCAATACCTAATGAAATAGTAATATTGAAGAAAAATTAATATATTTAATTGCAAAACTGATGGTTAGTTTAAATAAAGAGCAACATCATGGAAAGCTTAAAGGATTAAAATTTCAGTTCGAAAATTTAAATTTTTGAATAAAACATATTTTGGAATCGGAAAGGAGTCCAGTTTTATATTTATTAATATGTGTGTGAATGTTTTCAATTAGAAGTTAAATCTTGAAGTCATTTAAGAGAAAATAACTCACCAAAGTTTCACGTAAATAGTTCAGGTCCTTTTCGGAGGACAGTTCCGGCAGTCCCGTTGAAATCATCATTGAGAACAGCGATAAAATAAGGCAGCCGTGTTTTCGTAAAACTAAAAATGCCTGCAACGAGAATATTATAAAGTTTAAAATTAAAAATAAACTAATAATGTTTAATTGTATGTAACACGTACGCGTTCGCACAACTGTTGAAAATGGCAAAACTCTTTCGCCTCGCGGTCATTGCAACCTTTGTTAATAACATAGACAAAATCATGGGTTAACACAAATGGTACACGTTCCCGTCGCACGCCAAATTTCTCCTTGAAGTGGCCCAGAATATGGCCAAAGTCGATGTGAAAGAGCTGAAGAAATAAACATAGTTTTCAATGGATTTGTAAAACATTTTGTAATTGATTGGACCTACCTGGCCATTTCGTTTGACCATTATGTTGTCTGAATGCCGATCGGCCACACCTAGGACATAGGTGGCAACGCAATAACCGGCACAACTTAAAGTAAATTCATTAATGGCATTATTTAGCTTATCTGAGGCCTTATTGTGCTCCTTGAGCCAACTAAAAAGGGATCCCTTTTTAAATGGGGAGGTGGCCGAAAACATGCCCTTTTCCTTTTGTATGTTGGCAATAGTCTCGGCATGCCTCACCACCTCAATCATTCCAAGTCTCTGCTCCATACTAATGCAATTGTATATGTTCATGCGAAAATCCATGCTGAAATTGGATACGAAAAACGGAATCCATAAAACCAATTATCTGTAATTTAATATGTGCCATTCCTAGCATACCCATCTCGCTTCCACAATTGATCCATAACGCGTAGCATTTGTAGTGTCAGCATGTCTTGGCGCAGATCATCGCCATTCTTAAAAATTATATAAACGTCGCTCGATGTCTGATCCGCGTTCTCGAATACTACCCATAGGGGTCGCATTTTACTATCCATCACCTTGCATTTGTCGGGTGTGACTCCGCTACATCTAAAGCTCGGATTTAGTGGATTTTGAATGTTTTGGAAGACACCTCGACTGTGCTGGTCCTGTAGAAACTCTTGCAGCATATTGCGTACTTTTTCCTTACTACCCTTTTTGGCTATCACCGAACCCTGCTTTAGCTTTTCTAGTACTTGAAGCTGTTTACGCAACGGTGCCACATGCTGTTTGCATCCTTTTAGATAGACCTCAAGCAGGAGGCCAAAACGTGTCTGCATCGATGGTGTTTGCATTTCGGAGCGCAGATGCCAAAAGAAGTAGTGGCCAATGCGCTGATTCCGGAGAGCCCGCTCCAAAAGAAACACAACAAGATCGCTCTCCAGATACGACTCGTGCTTGATGGCCTGCACCAATTGTAGTAGGTAAAGTAGCAGTTCTTCATCTCTGTAAAATCAAATTCACATAAAACGCATTAATACAAAGAATTTTTTTTTAAATTTATTTCTGTAAGAGCATTTTGTGCTTTTAAATCTAATCCAAAATGGCAGTAACAAGTAAAAAATCACCATTGTCATTTCTAAGTTATATATTTTAATATATTCCAGAAAACTTTTAACTCAGCTATGTGATATATATAGTTCCTGATGCGGCCAATTTCGAAATACGACATGGAACAGGAAATATGGGTGCAACATTCTATCATGATAGATTTAAAACTGAGCGACTATTTCGGTGTTTTTGACTTAGCTCGACGGGCTGATAATGTATGAATATGTATGTACCTTATAGGTATACGCGAAAATTCTTACTGCTATGAGTTCAAAAGAGTATATAAATAT
Source organism: Drosophila neocordata (assembly GCA_018903615.1). Lineage (NCBI taxonomy): Eukaryota > Metazoa > Arthropoda > Insecta > Diptera > Drosophilidae > Drosophila > Drosophila neocordata. The sequence continues at coordinate 717,395 of JAEIGI010000002.1, forward strand.
TTGAATTAAATGCAACTTACTTGAGAAGATGTAGACACTTAATGGCAAATCGACGAACAGCTGGATCAGGGTAAGCATAGTCTAGTAGCTCTAGCGAGCGTTCAATAGAGATGAGAGGCCAGTGTTTTAGGAGATACCAAATATCAGCGACATCATCGCGCTCTTTCCAGTAGACACAGTGCAGCAATATAGACAATTCTTCGGGATACTCTCGTATAATATCATATCTGTAATAAATAATTAAATATAGGCTGAGGCTTAGATTTAGGGAAACACTATTAACTCTTACCTTCTTTCCCATATGGCATTTCGATCCTGGTCTACCATTTCGTATATTTTGTCTAGGCCGGTGTAACTAGACAGTAATTCCTTTAGGGGTCGCTCAGTTCCGGATATTTGATGCATTTGTCTATCGCGATGATGGGTTCGTGCCCTCTCTTCCGCATACTGTACAACCGCATTCTCGCTTGGATAGGTCACTGCCTCTGCTCCGCTGCTATGGAATGTAATATCCACTAGCGCGCATTCTTCGGCACGGGGATTGGGCTCCACAGTACCCAACGGATGAAACACCTCATCAGACTGTATATCATCGGCATATGTCCATGTGTAGAGTGTTTGGCGGCCAGTGCGCAAATGATGCCTGTAGTCAAAAATTGTTGTGTTCACCCAGGCCAGAGGATTTTTATTATAAGATACATCTTTTAGTGAGCTATCCTTGTTGTTGGAGGACTTTTTTGAACGGGACATTTTGCTGACTTCATAGATGACGATACAAAGACGGGTCATGCGTGGTAAATTGCGCATTTGTATGTCAAAGTCAATGACGTGGTCGTTGAATTGGAAGATCTTGGATCCATCGTTAGGGGCATCAAGGGAACGCTGGGAGCAAAGTTTGTGCTCGCCATGGTATAGCCCCACATGTAATCCTACCTTAAAGGCTCGCGTCCGATCATAGTTCACATTACTGAGGCCGTGCAGTGTTAACTGGAAATAGTTGCCCAGATCCCACAGAGATGTGATTCGCATTTTTGGCACTGGAGGTGGTTGTCGTTCTTTCTTTTGGGATAGCTTAAGACCCATGTTCCGCTCGTTGTGGTGATTTATGTACGAATCCAGCCGCACCACCAACTGTAGGACTACATTAGGCACCGCTGACTCGGAGAGCATCTCTTGGATATAGAGGAACTGTATCAGTGGATGGTCTCCAAACAAATATTCATCTCGGCCGCTCACTTTTAGTATATAGTCGGTGGCCCGATCGTTGATTTTCATCTGCGAACGATTCATTTTCTGTAACGTGCTCTCAATTAACGACAGCGGTGTGTCTTGCTCCATTACAGATAATGTGAACGTGCTATGGTCATTTTCGTTTTTGACCACAATTAGAAAGTGGGGAGTTGGATGACGCTGTCGAATAAGTTCGGGCATTTCTCTGGAACCAGCAAGTCTTAGCGGATGCTCGTAGAGAAGGCGATGATGCCACGTGTATTGGGATCGCTCCAGCTCAATGTTATCGCACACCTTGGACATCCTGCGTCGGAATTCATCAATCTCGGGACTAGCCTGTTGTGTGCTGTGTTGGTCAAATGACTTCCCAATCATATTGTTAACCATTTTGGTCAGTTCGTAGTCGCTGGAAAAATGGCTAGCGTCACTACGCTCGCCCAAATTTAACAGCCCAAAGTATGGTTGCACTTCGCACAGTCGCTTTGTCTCATCCGTAAACGGATCGATATTAAAATTGGAGATGCCATAAACTTGATAATCGCAGGCGTCCTTGATGAGATATCCCAAGGCCCCAAGCTTGCCTTGCCGGACTATTTCAGCTTTGATCTCTCGAATAGTGGCTTGTGTAATTGCTTCAATTTTTATAAACAGACCGTTGGGTAGAAAGCAGATGAGATCCACAATATCCGGCGGATCATTTTTCCATAGATTAATGGAAAACCGTGTTTGGCAGGGACTGTGCATATCAAAAAGATGCGGTTGTGGATGCGATTGCGGATGGGGATGTTGTATATGTGGATGCGAAGGTTGATGTATTATGCCGCTAGATTGTTTAGGACTGTTGTTGTTGTAGGCTGCCTGCATGTTACGCATATCCGCCACTGATGCAGTTGGCAGAGCAACAGCAGCATGATTCATGGTTTAACTGCAGGTCAAAGTTGGTTCTCTCGATTTCAATCTCAGTAGTCGTTGCTGTTGTTGCTGGTTGATGTCTGGTTGTTTTCCATTTAAATCAACAGATTTTACCAGTCATCGCCACGCTCTCTCTCTCTGTCTCTCTCTGTGCTTGTTTCTCTCTATCACATAAGGGAACCACATAACAAAATAGAAATCAGTAAGTGGGCACTGCGTCTGAGTTATAGAAAAACAAACATATGGTGATTGGAAATTACCCGCCCACTTCTTGATAAGATGGCGACATGGCGCATAGGTGGATGGGTGACTTTTCCTTAACTTCTCTAAATTTCCACAATTAAATTTTTCTGCCAGCTTTAACCGGTTGAAACTGACAGTCCGCCAATCAGACTAGACATGGACATGGGATTAACCCATTAAAAATTTAATTATAATTTAGTAATAACAAAACAACTAACAAAATCGCTGCGAAATGCATCCGCGCGAATTTTTTTTTGTATTTTCAATTAAAACTTTATTTTCAATTGAATTAAAACCAACAAAACAAAAAAAAACAGAAACATTGACTTTATATTTAGTATGAATCATGCAGAGTCACACGGAGCGTAGGTCAGTGCAATGGCTGCTTAGGGCGGGGTGCCGTCAGGGGAACATAAAAAACAAAAACAAGAATGAGCCTGGTGGTAGCACCAACGCGACAGTTGCACACTCTGACCGTCAGAATTTTCATACAAATTGTGTCAAGATAGTTTCGTTTACTGGTAATAGTTATTATTAGGACAACATAAATAACTATTGATAATTATTTAATTATGCAACATTAACATTAAAATCTTGTTGACGATTTCCAGATAAATTTGTGTAAGGGTATTTAAAATTCACAAGGCTTCATCTCTAAGTCGCGATGCCACAATAACACTCGCGTACATCTACAAACAAACACAAGCATAAAAGTTTGTATGTGTGTATTGTCGACCCCAGGAAAAAAAAGGAAAGGAAACGCTTTTATTTACTTGTGTTTTATCGGCACCGCCCTCTGCTAACGTCCATGCCAGGACGTCACAAAATTATTTGACAATTAATCTTAACACAATACACTCAAAATTGATCACAAAAACGCACAAAAAATTAATTATTTATTTACAGATTTCGAATATTTTGGCTGTTTGGGATGGGTGTCGGTTCGATAACTAAATAAAAAACTAAGTAATCGATGCACGGACACCCACTAGGGCTCCATTCAATATTTAGTTCACCTCGTGCTCAGCAACGGTATTTTTTTTAGTCTAGTGTCGTGAGATATATGTTTTATTATTTGAATGTGGTACTTAATAACTGTGCTTTCAAAAAATTCGAAATTTTGTATTTATAAATGACTTCAATTTATTATATTGTCAAATTTTAATTGTTAAATTCCATGTTTTTAATAAAACATTAAATATAAAAATGTACCATTTATCAGCATGTTGAGTGTTAAATCTATACTTTATTTTAAATGAATTAGGTTAGTATAAGTTGTCTCTTTTAATACTTATATCTGGGCCATTTGAAATTATTGTAATATCTCATATCCTTTTTTTTAGATCATAATAGCTTTTTTTGTTACTTTGGTGTTGGTCACACTAATGACCTTAGTAAATAAATACATGTAAGGTAAACAAAAGGAAAAATTGTTTTAAACTTTCACTGAAGAATGTAGAACTTTGCACAAAACCAACTTAAAATGCACAATTCATGCCAATTAATAATAAGTGCAGTGTAAGGACAGAAACTGACGATGAGCGACTCCGACGAAGGTGAGAAATTCAAAACCAATTAACTCATAAATATTTTACTTACATACTGTGCTCATTATTTGTTATTATTATTTTTTACCACGTCTTACTCTAATTATTATTTTTGTTTATGTAGAAATGGCTTGAAAGTAAAACCTATACGTAAAGGTAATTTTGGATTAGGTAAAATAAATTTTTAATAAAATTGGCTTATGGATTATGGGGCCATTATTCTGATCAAATAAAAATAAGAAAATTTTTTTGAATCAGTTCGCCAAATTCAACTTTGACAAAAACTAATAATCTATAATATGTATGTATATTCATTGGCTAAATTTAAACAGAAGAACTTAAACAAATCATTGACAAAGGACTCTCATACTGCAAATTGACAAGCAAATAATCAGGGGCTCGTTCTTATAACCACCCCTTTAGAAAGGATGCACAAGGTTTCCCTAACTTCTTCCACTTTGTTACGCAAGGTTTTCCTAAAAGTATCCTTATAACATTAAAATACTATAAAGTCATTTATAAAGTAAAATCTTTATCTCTATTATGTGATAATAGATATGTATGTACATAACCAGATTATACAACAGCCGACAGTCATCTTTTTGTATTATATCTATACATAATATTTTAAATTATTACCAATGAATAAATATTTTAAAATAATAAGCTAAGCAGTATTTTTATAAATTGTGTAAACTGATTAACCTATCCATGTTATGTCCACTGTTCGCTTTTTCATCTTTAATCTCTTCTTGAACGCCCTACATTTATCCGAAAATGTAGGTCACAGCAGCAAATACCATTGGGAAAGCAAAAATTAACCTTTTACGAAATCTAATTTGAGTCAAAGATTTGCAATTGCTAATTCTAAAACAAAATTTCATAAATCCCCTCTTATCATTAATAATCTGAATTAATTTCAATTTGTTGATGTAATGATTTAGGCAAGATCTTTAATATGATTAACTGGTTTTGAAATTTATTTTCATCTTTTATACGTAGAAAAATCAAGTATTCTCGTTTAATGCGTTTTGTTTTGGATGGGGGCGAATGCAACAGTTTGCCTCGATTTGTGTAGTTTGATTTGCGTGTCTTGCGCAGTGCTTTTGCGGCCGCGTCGTTTGGATCAATGACCAGGACAACGTGGCCCGGGCAACGCATGAATGACATCGATTTTCCGTACTCAGTTCAGTTTTCGCCACAGTTGTGTTCGGTTCATCAATGTCATAAATTTGCATTTTTATTTTCGGGTTATATAATGTCTTGGAAATTTGTGGAGCAGCCTAAATCGGGCACTGAAACTGCCTTGGAGGCCTGCGATTATTTTGTTGATGAGGTCATCGAAGCATCAGGAACTGGGGTCCTGGGTAGGAAAAGGGTGGCACCTATTTTCCATATGTCTTACTTAAAGAATGTGTTATTCGTTGACAATTTGCAGATGCCCGAGAGGAGGTACGCCAGATAAAGCATGGAGAGCTTCGGGGGGCTGTTACAACCGGAGATGAACGGACAGTTCGCGTCCTGCTGTCTGCTTTGGGCATTGAACGTCAGATTATTGTGAATATGGCGCCAGCTGGAGCAAACACATTGCTATTTATGTGAGTGGGTGTTACATGTGGGATGGGTCTTACTTTGCAAAGTGATTTTTATCATATGTTTAATATTTTACAGAGCCTGTCAGTCTGGTTATGACAAGATTACTCAGCTTTTGGTTGATGCTGGAGCCGATGGGCGTTCGCACGCCGTAACCAAATACTCACCCCTCTATGCAGCCGTCCACAGTGGGCATTTGGGTATTGCCAAGCTTATGTTAGATCGGTTTCCAGAACTGATTCAACAACCAACAGTGGAGCGCTGGCTGCCATTGCATGCCGCCTGCATCAATGGACACATCAAACTGTTGGAATTGCTCATTAATTATGAATATCCCGACTACCTCTATCAGACATATCGCGACGAGGAGGGCCAATGGGAGTGGCGTTTGCCATTCGATGCCAACGCCCAGGATGTTACAGGGCAGACGAGTCTTTATATTGCCAGCATATTGGGTAACAAACAATTGGTGGGAGTACTGCTCAAATGGCAGCTTCATTGCCGCCGGACTCAGGGGGGTTCGCCTTCAATGCCCATTACTCCCATTACACCCACAAGAAAACGGATCTCCTTTGGCATCCAGGCCATAATGTCTAAACTTCACATATCCGGCGATGGAGATGCTTCCCTTGAGGAGTCGAGTACACAGGAAGCTACCAAATCTCAACGTTGTCCCCTTAATGTCAATTTATTGTGCGGAGCCGCAAGAGAGACAGCTTTGCTGGCTGCCGTACGCGGTGGCCATATGGAAGTGGTCCAAGTAATTTTCGATCATCTACAACTTTGTGATAAAAATAATTAATTTTGTATTAATCGTTTCATTTTAGTTATTACTTCAACATGGTGCAGATCCAAACATAGTGGCGAAACCAGTGGAAGATCATAACGACCCGAAATGTAGCGAAGAGATTTATGGCCTCAGCAATGTACCGATCGTTGAAGCTTGTAAACAGCGTTCTTTACCCATGTTAAATTTACTTCTTAAGTATGGAGCACACGATGAGAAGGGCCTGGCCATTGGTTTAGCAATAGTTGGGGAAGATGAGGCAATATTGAGTCGGCTGCTGGCTCGACGCGTGCACCCTGATTCGGATTATAAAATTAACAAAAAGGGTCTACCCACACCGGTGGAAGTTAATGTGTTTCTGCCATCCAGCAGTAATATATCCTACAGCGCTATGTTTCCCAACATTCCATCCATTTTAGACTGGCACAGTTTACAACTGAGTACAGTTCGCCTGCCCTGGCTAGTCAGTGGAGTTGTTCAATTAAACCCTAAACTGCAATCCCATCCAAGGCTTAATGAGGTGGCTTTGACTGCCATTACACGAATTGATTTCTCCCATAATCAGCTAAGCAATATTCCCGAAGAACTTTTCCAATTGGTTAGCCTGCGGTTAGTGATCAATTTTGATAATGGTTAAGGATTTATTCGACTGTATTCTATATATTGCAGATATCTAAATGTGGCTCAGAATAAAATTTTGGAATTACCAGCACCTGTTGCTTCGGGTGGCAAGGCAGTCTACAACTGTCCTGTGCTAGAAGAACTCTACATTCAGGACAATCAACTGACCACTCTTACTGCTTCTATCTTTCATCTGCCCGCCTTGACCATTTTGGACATCTCGAATAACAAACTTCAGCAGTTGCCCTTCGATTTGTGGCGTGCACCCAAGCTGCGGGAGTTAAATGTGGCCTTTAATTTGCTCAAGGATTTACCAGTTCCGCCCATGCAGACAAGTAGTTCGCTTCTGAGTCTTGACAAGCTGCAGTTGCAATCTTTCGATGAACAGCCTTCGAATAAGCCACGCACTATGATCACGAGAACACTAATTCATCGAAATCTCTGGTCATCAATGCTGGAAGTGACCGACAATGATATGCGATGGCAGCAGGAGTTAAACGATGGCCAAGCTGGATCCACGCCGGGTGCTGTCACATCCCAGCTGAGTAGCTTGAACATAGCCAATAATCTTTTCACCAGCATACCGGCTGCATTGCCATGTCTTGCGGTTAACCTAACCCGTCTCAATATGTCCTACAACAGTCTAAGATCCATGGGTCATGTGACTAGTTATCCTTCTACACTAAAACAGCTAGATCTGAGCCACAATGAGATATCCTGTTGGCCTAGTTTGCCGCGTATTACGGAATCCGATCCTCATTTGCTTTGTTATAGCCATGTTCAACTACCGGAAGGAGTTGAGGAGACGCCCAGCTATAAAACAACAGTATCATCAATATCTTCAACGTCGACTTGTTCTTCGTTTCGGGCATCGGTGCTAAAAAGCGTCTGCCGGCACAGGCGTCATCTGCGTTTAGAGGCTCTTCGAACTCTTATATTGGCTGATAATTTATTGACCCGGATTCAACTTTCAACAGATGATGCGACAACGCTATTTAACGAGACCGAAGACGCCGATTGGAGTGTGTTGGGTGTAAACAAATCCAAAGTTATATTTCCAAATCTCTCAATGTTAGATATGACAAATAATTGCCTCAAAGAGATACCCGCCTCGTTGCACGAGCTCAGCAGTCTTTCTGTACTGAATATTAGTGGGAACGTGAATATTACCGAGTTGCCACCTCATCTGGGACTGCTCTCCAGATTGTGGAATTTGAACACACGTGGATGTCTCCTCCAGGAGCCATTGCGTTCTATGATTGAAAGTAAAAAGCACAAGACTATGGACATTGTTGGCTATTTGAAGTCTATTTATGAAGACGCGCAACCATATGCGCGAATGAAGCTAATGGTGGTGGGTGCAGCTGGAATTGGTAAAAGTACACTCTTGGATTTGTTGCGTCAGGGAGTCGGTTCTGGTTCAAGTTCCTCCACATCGCAGCGTTCATCGTGGGCCAGTGAAAATCATTGGGCCAAAAGAATGGGCCATTCTCGTAGCACATCGCGATCACATCGCTCCAATCCTAACATTTCTACAGTTGGTGTGGATATAGGGACGTGGATCTGTGAGAAGCGGAAACGGTCTCCTGGCTACCACGGTCCTGTTGTCTTTCGGACTTGGGATTTTGGTGGCCAGAAAGAGTACTATTCAACGCATCAATATTTCCTGTCCAAGCGCAGTTTATATTTAGTCTTATGGCGAATAACTGATGGTGCTCATAAAGGACTGACCGATTTGCTCCAATGGCTTATAAATATACAAGCGCGGGCACCGAATTCACCTGTCATTATTGTGGCCACGCATTTCGATTTGGTGGGTGAATCCATATCACCACAACAAGCGGAACATTTGCAGCAACTCATTCGAGAGAAGTTCATTGCTATACCTGATGCAGAAAAGATTGGTTTGCCGCGAGTAATTGATTCCATAGAGATTAGCTGCCGGTATGTATTGCAGTAGTTTAACCAGAAATATATATATTAATTTTTTATTAATTCATTTAGGACTCTGCACAACATTCATTTGCTGTCTAATATTATCTATGACACTGCCATGCAATTGCGTTCGCCTGGCTCCAAGGAACCCATGCTTCTTCAAAAGATACCCGCCAGTTATATTGCCCTGGAGGATATTGCCAATGTAATTGCATGTAATTTGCGTGCCTCCGGGCGTGACCCTGTGCTCGATGGAGAACATTATAGACGCCTTGTTACAGAACAAATGCGAGTTCATAATTATAAGGGCTTTAGGGATGCTGCCGAGCTGCAACAGGCTACAACTTGGTGTCATGAAAATGGTGTACTCCTTCACTACGATGATGCAACGTTACGGGATTATTATTTTCTAGATCCCCAATGGCTTTGCGACATGTTGGCTCATGTGGTAACTGTACGAGAAATAAATCCCTTTGCTCCTACGGGAGTAATGAAATTGGATGACCTTCAGTTGTTATTCCGCAGTGTTCATGCTCATGGGAATGGAAATCGTAGGTTAGTTACCCTATAATTAATTTCCTACCAAAATTCTTTAAAATTAGTTCATATTTTTTTCAGCTATATCGTTAATCTTTTGAATAAATTTGAGGTGGCACTCACTTGGGACTCACGTACTCTACTAATCCCATCCCTGTTGCCACTGCAAGAGGGCGCTACACTTAATTTGGGTACTACTGTCAAGCTATCACAACGTTCACGTTCCCGTCATGTTGGATGCTCCGTGTCACAAGAATTGAACCTAAACAATTTGATATATGAGCAATGCAATTATACTGGCAATTCTTCGGGTAGTCAGAGTCTTAGACGCGTTTTGTTGATGACATATTTTCCTTCGGGCTTCTGGTCCCGTCTTATAACGCGTATTCTGGCCGACGAGCAAATAATTGATGCTATCCGGAGTGTCTATATGGCTGACCAAGATGTAAGTAAATTGAATACTTTTTGTTTTCTATAGATTTTAATCATATCATCTGTTGGCTGTAGAAATACTTGGACTTTGATTTACGCACTTCGTTGGAGCAGGATACGCAATGGAATCTGTGGCAGACAGGTCTGGCCCTATATTACGGGAATATTTTGATCCTTAAAATCTGGGAGGTTCCATTTCAAAACAACGAGCGGACGCAACCCTTTCGCATAACCAGCAATCGTTTTAAGCTTAAACTGGATGGAACTTGGAGCGATGTGAATTTAAGTTCGTCAAGCATTTTAGAAGTTTTCTTTCCCCTACACGAGATGACCATTTCCCAAGAGCTGGATAATAGCGAGCGGCAATTGCTTGCCGAGTTAAAGCCGCAAATGTCATCCGTAGCAAAACTTTTGGCATTAACTGTAGATCACATTGATTTACTTCTTGAAGATTGGTATCCGGCTTTGGGTACAAGATTCGTGCACACCTCCGAAGGTCGATTCTTAATCACTCGTCTTGTATTGTGTCCACGCTGTTTGCGTAAGCTTCAGTTGCAAAATAATGTTGAACCGCCAATGGATCGGGATCTACCTGCTCCAACCATGGGCTGCCATAGGCCTAGTCGTAGTGGCAAGCGGAGTGGCGCTAGTAGTGCTTACTTTCTGCATGGCGTCGGTGATCCTAGTGAAGATGGTGGACTTAATGTATTTTCTGCTTACTTAAATGCAACAGCCAGGCGGGAGAGAAGGTCAGAAGATTCACTTGGCGCTGGTTCGGATGCAGATTCGGGTGTTGGACCCGATTCAGCTGACTCCTCTCGGAACACATCTGTGGATGGTCATCCTGTTTATCATCTACCCGATAACTCAAACGTCTGTTACGCTTGGATGATCGAGGAGTGCATTCTGTCCGTTTACAATCAAAGTAAACTTAGTTGTCCAGTTCATCTAGAGCAGTCGATGGCTCAACTGGCGCCAGATGTTATATTTGCTGATATTCCCGAGAAATATACCATAGCGTCAGAGTGTATCATTAAGGGTTCCCTGTTGGGCCGTGGAGCTTTTGGCTTTGTTTTTAAGGCGAGTTGCAAATTACGTGGATCCTTCAAACCAGTGGCAATGAAGATGTTGCAGCCAGTTCCACCAGGTGCAAGGGCCAAGGAGGTGAGCTTTGCGTAACCAAAAGAGGAAATTTTATGTTTTAATTTTTTTTATTTTTTCTAGAGCGCATTAATAGCCTACAAAGTGGCAAAGGGCAAGTGGGATCGGGATCCACTGCAGCATTCGTGCAAGGCCTATTGCACTGCTCGTCAGGAATTAGCTGTGCTACTCACTCTAAAGCATCCGAATATTGTCCCATTGGTGGGAATATGTATTAAACCATTGGCACTCGTTCTGGAGCTTGCACCACTGGGCGGTTTAGATGGCTTACTTCGTCAGTATAGACGCAGTGGAGCGCACATGGGACCCCATACATTCCAGACTCTTGTATTGCAAGCGGCTCGCGCTATTGAGTACTTGCATCGCAGGCGGATTATCTATCGGGATCTGAAGTCAGAAAACGTGCTCGTATGGGAGCTACCACAGCCACATACCCAAGATAATCCACGTAATCATGTGCATATCAAGATAGCGGATTATGGGATTAGCAGACAGACAGCACCCAGTGGAGCCAAGGGTTTTGGTGGTACTGAGGGTTTTATGGCACCCGAAATCATTCGTTACAATGGTGAGGAGGAGTACACGGAGAAGGTGAGTAGTTGGCAACTTATTAGCCGAAAATTATCTTAATCAATTTATTACACATAGGTTGACTGTTTCTCCTTTGGCATGTTTATCTATGAAAACATAAGCCTTCGCCAGCCCTTTGAGGGTTACGAGTCGATCAAGGAGTGCATTCTTGAAGGAAGTCGCCCAGCTTTGACGCACAGGGAGACACAGTTTCCAACGTGCTGCCTTGATCTCATGGTTCTTTGTTGGCACGAGCAGCCTCGTCGTCGGCCCACTGCTAGTCAAATCGTCTCCATTCTCAGCGCACCCGAATGCATCCATTTGCTAGATGTTGTTGCTCTACCACATAGTGAAAAGGTTGTAAGCGGTCTGTTTCATACTCCAATAAGTGGAGCCGATGAGGAACGCTCCAGTCTAGAGTTGTGGCTTCCTTCGTTTGGATCTCGCATTGATATTTTAGATGTTACACCCGGTGGTAATTTAGTGCAATGTAGTAGCATCAGCTGTGCTTCTCAGCCACAGATGCAACCTCCACCCAAAACACCGCCCGAAAGCGGTTCATCGTCCCGTGCTCGTTCTGCCCAACGTCTGCCCAAAGTAAATATGCTTTGCTGTTGCCTGGTAGACGATGCTATTTGGATGGGTGATGTGTCGGGCAATCTGCATGCCTATAGCACAATCAGTTATGAACATTTATTTTCATACATGCTCGACCCGGCTATTAAATCTGCTGTGATAAGTCTAGTCTATATGGAGGGAATAGCGCGCGTTGCTGTGGGTTTACACAATGGACGCGTATTCCTTGTGGATGCCGCTCTGGTGCCAAGCAACTGTGCGTTTGCTGAAGGAAGTTTCGTGCTAACAGAAATTTGTTCTGGCTTTGTACTACATTCGGCCTGCTCAGTTCTTATGGAGGGGTACGTTTAACCATTAACAAACCATGAAAAGTATTTAAATTTGTTTTCTAATTTCTAGAAACTACGAGTTATGGTGTGGTGAAATAGCCGGCAAAATAAATGTATTTCCATTGAATGAGTCCGGTGTATGCGGTCATCAAGCTCTCTGCCATAGTGAAGAACCCAATCTGATTGAGGATGTTAAAGTGACTCGTCTGTGCAGCAATAATAGTCATGTATTTAGCTGTCTGTATCCTGGATGCATGGTTTATCAATGGGGTGTTAGCTCAAAGCGCATTGAAAACAAATTGGACTGCTCCAAGTTGTTGCCTTGCTCCGAGTCATTGCAGAGCATTGCTATTGATGAGCATGTGAGCTTGATTAAATGTCAAATATCGGCTTTAGCAGCCCACAATGCAGAGTTATATATTGGCACAACCTGGGGTTGTCTAATAGTAGCCGAACTGCAAACACTTCGCCCGATTAGTGTATTCCGACCATACGAAAATGAAGTAAGGAGCAAAGCTAATGAAGTCAATTATTGGAAAAAAATAATATCGTTTATTTTTTTTAGATCAAAGCTATAATAACTGTACCCAATGATAGCGTACCATTAATTGCCACAATTGGAAGACGCTATCGATCCCTGATCTCACGCTATGTGGATATGTCCGAAGCTTCTGGCCCGTCGTCTTCTACTGTAAGCACACCCACCCATAGTTCTGCTAAATCCTTGCCGTTGGGTGATGTTGACAATCACATTCATTGTCTACTGTGGCGCGCCAAGCATTGGACCTAAAATTGGATCTCAATGACTCAGAGCGAAGTGTTGTTAAGAAGTATATATATTTATTGAACCGGTACTCGAAATAAGGAGAAATTTGTTTAACTAACATTTTATTCCATTTCTGATAATAAACTTTTACTAATTAACTTTCTGCCATAGAAGCTACTGACATGGACGACTGACGACTGCGCGAATAAATTGAAGCGGAGTTTTTAAGCACTCGCACATAGTTGTTAAAGTTAATGAGAAACAATAGTTCCTCCTTCAGTGCATCACGCAATGGAACCTAAGAATGAAAAGCTATAAAGTATTCATTTCGAAGTTACTTTATAATAATAACGTACCCGATGATGTCGAGCCTTTTTCACGACAAACACGGCCCAACTAATAATTCCGTACAGTAAGGCACTGCAGCTACCTACAAACAGTACAAAGAAAACGCCCTCAAGATTATTCATATCGAGTGGTGTAGCATCGGGCTTATCCTCTTTGGTAGCACAAATTCCAGTGCCCACCTCATTCCACCATTTGTTTTTCATCTTCTCTAGCACACCCTGCTCTTGAAGTTGAAGCAGAGCATTGTTGAGTAATTGGCGATGTGGCGAATCTATAAAAGATTTTGTTTATAAATATAACAATATAAGTATGTAGTGTATTTTACTTTTTCGCATGGCTATGCCATATCCTTTTTCGTCCAGAGCATCACCAATCTTCTTAAGGTTACATTCACGCTTTGTATTATACTCAATAGAAGTGGATTCCATCAGAAAGGCATAGTTTTGACTTGTCTTAACTCTGTTTACACCCTCCTGATTGTCTTCTGTGAGATAACTTGGATTTTTTGTCATAAACTCATTCATCTTTTTATAACGCTCATCCTCCGACGTCTGAAAGTGGGCAACATTTTAATTAAATGTTTATCATTTTATTAATGTACCTACCAAAAAGAAATTTCTGGTTGAGCCTGTTCGCTTGGCACCATAAACAACGCCCTCTTTATTTTCGGCCAGATCGTCCACACTGTTAATTAAACTTTGAGGCTTCTCAAGGGTTAAGAATGCTGCTAAATTGGCTGTATACGAAGAAACCACAATCAACGTGAAAAACCACCAGAAACTGGCCACAGTACGTGTCGATAATGCTCTAAAACACAAGTGTGGTAATTAGTGTAAATGCGTTTAATTTCATTTCCTTTCTTACTTAGGTCCTATTTCAGAACCCTGCTGAAGTAAAGCACCCGTTGTAAACCAAATCGAATTTCCTATGGTAAATTGGTTCTCCAGTTCTTCAGGTTCTTCAATGCAAGGATAAGGATTATCCCATTCACTTGGCGATAGTCGGCCCAATATAAAGAAACTCAGCGATACGCCGAGAAAAGAAAATCCCAGAAACCACCAAACATCCTGCGAAAATGGATCCATAAAGGTAAAGAGTTCTGGTGTGGCCTTCTGAGGTTTCAAATACAATATAGCGATGCCTGAGAAGGTAACATATAATCTCGATAATCAAAAATCAAAAAATGGTAGCCAAACATACCCAAATTCATAAAGGGAATAGTGAAATCAATTGCCTCTTCACGTTCCGATGTAATTGTTAGATCAGTGACAGCCAAATCTGCGCGCTAAGTAGGTAATACATAGAATTACAAGGAATTCATATCTTCAGTTGTTTCCTCACCCCCAACATAATCTCCCTCAGCATGCCGGTTGATTCATTCGATGTTTTGTTGTATGAGCCATAGTCATTGCCGCCATTAACAAATGTATAATTAAAACCCAATTTATCCGCCAGTTCTTTAATCAGATCAACACCATAACCTTCGTATTGGTTATTCCCTTCCAGTTGCTTATACGTCTCCACCAATTGGGCGTACGGTTTGTTCTAAAATATTTAAAATTTCGGAAATTTATAGGGCTTAATCGTAAGTATGTATATGTCTGGATTATATCCATATTTACCGGTACAGATAGCAATATTACGAACGTTTTATTGGCCAACGAATTGTCAATGCTATCGAATTGGGACGTGGTTGGGGCTAGACGTTGAGTTCGAAAACCATGATGTTCATCCCAAATGCCGACCTTTACAATGCCTGATGGTTGCAGTTCTATCACATCCAAATAATATCCCTTTCGTATATTACCTTCAAAGTAAATGGGACCGGTGAGAAGTCGATCTTTAAGACGCAGCTGAAATAGGTAAAAAGTAATATTACTTTTAAACAAATCTGAATATATAATCGTAATACAATATGAAAAGGAACAAGAACACTTCACACTATGTTGCTTAGAAGCACTTTAAAGTCTTGCTTTTAAAATAACAATCTAAATTATATAATGAAAATGAAAAATATAAACCTCTCTACTTTTTTATTACCGTGCGCATGTAATTTTTAAAGGAAGAGCCATCATCACGTACACTTTCGGTACGTTGTGAACAATTTTGAGCCACTGGCTTAAATGGAAGGTTTTTTAGTGTTTCAGCAAATAACTGAACAGCATCGTAGGTAAGAGCCATTTCCACAGTAATTGGACAAGAACCTACGATTTGAGATAAAGAAATAAACTTTTGTTCTTTTAAACAAAATATATCACTAAATACCATTTCGAAACTCATCGTTATCATTTGTGTAGCCGAGTTTTAATAGAAGCTCTTTGACAGCCATTTTTTCAGGCGAAAATAAACGGAATGCCGTAATATTTGCTTCACTGTACTTGTACTCTTCCAGATCGAATGAATGGAAATCTAAATTTCCAATTATGTAATTATAATCTTCATTAATAATACCAACTTGTTGAGCCTGGAAAAAAATTAAATAAAATTAAGAATGCAGTTCAACAATTAATTGGATAAACTTACTTGATTTAAAAATTCTGGCATTGTATCACTGGAACCAACAACAACGATCTGATTATCCATTGATTTACGAACACGCCTCAAGACCTGTTTATAGTTTCCATTTAATTGCATATCATAGCGCAAAACAGTGACAACAGGGCCATTCATTCCAAATAAGGTGGTTAACTCATTTAAAATGTTCAAGTAGTCCGCTAAAAAAAAGAATAAATTTTTTGATTCTTTTTTCTAAACTACTTTAAACTATTCAAATTTTACCTGACTCATAAAGGAAAATGAAACGGGACCAGTTAAAGGCAGTTATAATACTGTAAAGAGCCTTGGCCAAGTCCGAAGGATGTGGATGCAGATTAAAGCCCTCTGTGTATTCACTCATATATGAATAAATGTGCGGTATATCCATGGCATCGCATATGGACATTAAGTGCACAGCCGAATGACGTGAAGAGGGTCCAAATACACCTGCTATGCCAGTCTGCGGTTATGGACATTGACAAGGATTATTGATGAATGGGAATGGAATTTCGCTCAATATATTTTACCTCAAGCATTCGGCACAGCTTGCCATAGCTTTGATATGCATCACCATAGTTAACCTCAGCTTTCAATGATGACAAAGATGTGCCAATTTCTTGATTGGCCACATCAATAGCATGATCAAATACAATATTCATTGCGTCTGTATTCTGATCGGTGAGAAGACCTAAATCAAAAAAAACGCCGGTTTGTTTGTAAATAACAACTTGACCTTATACACAAATGCTCTATAGCTATAAATATCTGTCTATACCCGCACTCATTAACAGACTGTCCTATTCGGTTTGAAGAAGACAAACAAACAAATAGTAAAACACATTTTAATGAGCTTTCAGCGTTGATGGAATAAACAGCATGTTCTCTCAATAAGAAATTAAAAATAAATCGCTTGTTGCGCCGACACACTTTTTTTTTTTTTTTTTTTTGAATACATTTTTGGTTAAAAAAGAAGACTTACCAATTGGAACACTTTCGGAGTTTTGAAAGTTATCGTACCCTCCTCCATAGTTTTCGTACTGAGCATTTAAAGATGGAATTTGTGAAATAACGAATACAAAAAAAATGCAAATGCCTTTTCTAAGCATATTTTTATTAAATATATATAAACATATATATAATGTAAAGTACAAAATAATTGTATTTTTATATATTTAAATTTTTAAGCAGTCCTCACTTGCCGAGGGAAATGCCACAACTGAAGACTTTTCCAAATTGACAATTTGGAATATATGATTTTTGAGTGAAAGCTTTAATACGAGTGAGAAAATATCAGAAAGCTTAATCCTCTGATGGTACATGTTCCTCAGAATCGGTTTCAAGTGATTCTATAGACTGTGAAGAGTTGCGACTGCGGGAATATACCGATTGGGCACTTTTTAGAGCCCGTTCATTTTCCGAAAAACTAATCACAATGCGGAACTCCTCGACCAGAGCATCATAAAAACGCACCTATTAAAGATTTTAGGAAGAAGATATCAAGAAAATATAATATTTTACATATTTTGGACAATACCTCATAGAATTTGGCTTTTTTATAGACAAAAATGCACCAATACATGACGGAAAGTACTAGAGCCAGACATGAACCAATACCCAAAACAACATAGATACCCAGGAGATTGTCAACACCTAAAGCTTTGGTGGCACTGTCATCGCTATCTGACTGATTAATATTTAAATAATTAGAATATATATTCAATAGAAATTGTTTTATACATACACTACAAACACCAGCTCCAACTTCATTCCACCATTTGTTTTTCAGTCTAGCTAGTACACCTTGCTCCTGTAGTTCCAATAAGGCATTATTGAATTTATCTCGATATGGCCAATCTAATAAATATATATTAAAATATTAAATTATTTAAGGATGCGAAACGATTAACATTACTTACTTTTAACCATGGCTATACCATAACCCTTCTCATCGAGAGCATCTCCAACTTTTGTTAGATTGCACTCTCTCACCGTATTAAACTCAATCGAAGTGGATTCCATAAGGAAGGCATATTTTGTACCAGATTTAACCTTTTCCACGCCTTCCTGATTACTGTCCATTAACATCTCTGGATGACTTGTCATATACTCATTCATTTTCATATAAATGGGATCCTCCGAGGTCTACTTGATTAATATATTAATATTTAAAATATAATTTCAATTAGCTTTTGTTTGTCTTACCAAAAAGAAATTTCTTGTCGATCCTGTACGTTTGGAACCATATTGTACATCATCTTTATTCTCCGCCAAATCCTCTACATTGTTAATGGGACTTGTCGGGTATTCAATGGTAAGAAAAGCAGCTAAATTGGCAGTGTACGAGGAGACCATAATCAATGTAAAGAACCACCAAATAGCCGAAATTGTGCGAACACTTAAAGCTCTAATGGATCAAAATAAATTAATATTATATTAATTTGTTTTTCAATTAATATATATTACTTTGGTGCAATTTCCGATCCCTGTTGTAACAAGGCACCTGTTGCGAACCAAAATGAATTGTTTATGGTACACTGATTCTCCAGTTCTTCCGGTTCTTCAATACATGGATATGGATTATCCCATTCGGTGGGCGAAAGGCGACCCAAAATAAAGAAGCAAAGAGAGACACCCACATAGGCAATTCCTAGATAAAGCCATACTTCTTTGGAAAAGGGGTCCATGAAGGAGAATAAGGCAGGCGGAGCTTTTGTTGCCTTGACATATAATATGGAAATGCCTTTGAAATGAGAGATTAAATACTATTGAATGAGCCAATTATTTTCACAGTTCTTAACCTACCCAAATTCATAAAAGGTATAGAAAAATCAATGACTTCTTCACGTTCCGATGTAATGGTCAAGTCACTAATAGCCAAATCAGCTCTCTATAACAAAAATTAAGTTATATATAAACATTTCTTAATTAATATTGACTTACTCCTTCGACTATTTCTTTAAGCATGCCAGTTGTTACGTTGGTGGTCTTATTAAACGAACCATAATCATTACCGCCATCCATAAAAGTAAAGTTAAAGCCGAGTTTATCGGCCAACTCCTTGATCAGGTCCACACCATAACCTTGGTATTGATTATTGCCAATCAGTGTGTCAATGCTTTCCACTAAACTGGCATAAGGTTGGGTCTGAAATTAAAATAAATTAATTTCAAAATTTCTGAAAAGTTTTTGTTTTGACATTAACTTACTGCCACAGAGATGAGCACCTTAAAGGTTTTATTTACCAATGAACCATCATCAATGTCATTGTAATTGTTTGTTTGTGGCGGTCGTTTAAATTCGAATTCCTTACCCTCCTCCCAAACACCCACTTTAACCAGACCACCAATTTGCAGCTCAATGACATCGAAAGTGAAACCCTTGCGTCTGTTACCCTCAAAATAAATACGACCTGTCATGGTTTTCTCTTTGATTTCCAACTAAAAAATTAATTAAAATGCGTTGTTATTCATTAGCATTTGAATCGCATCTTTACCGATCGCATATAGTTCCTAAAAGTTGAACCATCTTGCTGAACATTATCATGACGCTCGGAACAGTTTAACATTTGTGGTTGATAGGGTATATGCTTTGTGGTTTCCGCAAAGACTCGGACAGCATCATATGTTAGAGCCATAGCCATGGTAATTGTTGAAGATCCTACAAATTATTAAAGAAACAAAATCATAGTTACATTGTAACATCTTCAATTCCATAAGAAGTCTTTTACCATTATTAGTTGTTTCACTTTCGCCCAACTCTTGATGCAGTTGTTCTACAAGGTTGCGTACTTCCTCCTGATCAGGCGAAAACATACGTATACCAGTTATATTGACCTCACTGTACTTGTACTCCTCCAATTCGAATGTATGCAAATCGAGATTGCCAATTATATAAGTATAATCCTCATTCATAATGCCAACTTGCTGAGCCTGGCGCAAAAGTTCAGCAACTCCTTCCGTTGATCCCACGACCACAATACGACTATCTTCCGATTTTCTTATACGTCGAAGTACTGCCTTATAGTTTCCATTAAGCTTAAGATCATAACGCAAAACTTTTATCACAGGACTCTTAATCCCATACAGGGTCATTAGGTGATCCAATATTGCTAGATATTCAGCTAAAATAAGATGCATAAAGGATAATAACTAATAATTTAAATTATATGCTACCTACAGGACTCATAGCAGAATATAAAACGTGACCATTGAAACTGATTGATAATATCATACAAGGCATTGGCTATATCCTCTGGATGGGGATGCAAATTAAATCCATCTGTCTGGGTACTCCATGAGAGATGTGGATATATAAACGGTATGTCCTTAGAGTCACAAGCATTTAATAAATGCAAAGCAGTTTGTTTGGCAGATGGTCCAAAAACAGCACCCACTCCACTCTGTACGATAAATTAAAATTCATATGAATTGGGTTTGTATCCACTGTCCTTCATCCATGCTCACTTGCATCAGCTTGCATAGCTGGCCAAAGGCTTCCACTGAATTGCCATAGTTGATCATTTGCTCGGTCTCACCCACAAGTGGAACACTCAATTCGTTATTTACCAAAGAGATGGCATGTTCAAACGTTTGACGAATCCTATCCGTGGCATCGTCGGTGATAAGGCCTTTACAATTGGTTTGAGTCAAAGAGAGAATTGAGTGAAAACTATATTTTGCTAGCTTACCAATCCGAATGGGCTGATTGCTTGCAGGGCTAAAAGGGCTACCTGCATAAAATTGACTCTGGACCCCATTGGCCAACAAAAGAGTTATGGAAATTAACCAAAACTGCATATTACACACTTAGTTGACAAGAAACATATACACATTCCCCCAAAAAACTTGGGTATCTATATATAAAACATATGTCTGATATATATATATATAAATTTATGTATTTATATATTTAGTTCACCCACAGAATTCAGTTCTGTTCCCGTAGAGAGCACAATACCAACTGATCGAAAAATTCATTCCAAAAATTTTAGTTGACTAGAAAACTCAAAAAAGCTTTTCAAATATTTTCGTTTTGAGTAAATATGTTTTTGGTCTTTTTTTTTAATATTATACACATTTACATTTAATTAGGGAATTATCACAAATATAAATAGTTAATGTCTATCAAATACACTTATTTACAATAATAATGAAAGGAAAAAAGACCAAAGATTGAAATTAATTTTTGGCACAATTAAGGAAGATTATTTTAATACAATTGGAATGGCAAACCGTAGAAGAAAACTGTAAATAAAGGTAAAAAAAGGGAAAATTATTAAATCGAACTTTATAATTATGCATATATGTTAAGTGCTTTTGCCCTTCTTTCGCCACAAACGAATTGCGAGTTTATTGGAAAAACAATTGAAGTAGTTGAGGAATAGTAATGGATACCCCAACTTCTTGGAGCATAAATCATTATTAATTAAGTGCTTGACTATGGGGATCAATTGAAGTGCGTTACAGATGTTGACACAACACAATTGCACAGACAGCAACTAGTTAGGAAGGAGTTGAGACTGCTGATAGCCCAGACCTACTCCTCCTAATCAAGTGGTATGCCTAAGTGGAGCAATTTCGTTGTGGAATGTTGGAAAGAGGGAGCAAAAAGCACTTTTCCTTATTTCTGATATTTACCATCGGCTTTCCTGCTATATATGTATATACTCTATATTCTTTTCATTGACTACCAGACACTGCATTTATGATGCGGATTCATGGGTGTCCCTGCCGCACAATGAAACTCTCTGGCAAAATCATAAGAGTTTGATAGTGTACCAATAACACGAAATCTTCCTGGACTATGTATGGCCGTATTGAGTTTATTTCGTATTGCTTCTGGGCGCATAGCTCCGCACCAGACTTGACCAAAGTTTAAGAAAAATAATTGCGGACCAGTCATATTCAGACCCGGGAGCATCTCATCTTGAGCCTCTTCCGGGTTTTCACTTTGCCATCGCTTGTAAGCGTGAAATGCCTGGCGTAATCCTCCATTGTCAGCAATATTTTCACCTGGAATAAAAAAGGTTGTCTGTTTAAATACACACTGGGAGGTAACTTTACCTTTAACTCACCCTGCGTACTCTCGCCATTGAGAACTATGCCCACCTCCTCCACTGTATAGTTGCCATACTGGGCTATGATGCAGCGAGCACGTTCATCGAAACCACGTATAGAGTCGTCTGTCCACCATTTGTGTATGTTACCATTACTATCAAAGAGACGGCCCTTATCATCAAAGCCATGGGTTAGTTCATGTCCAATGACCACACCTATGCCGCCGAAATTTAATGATTTGGGAAAATGACGATGATAGAACGGTGGCTGCAGAATTCCGGCTGGAAACATAATCTGGTTCTTGTTGCGGCTATAGTAGGCATTCACAATAGCGGGAGCTGTTTGCCAATTGGTTTTGTTAACACGTTCATGCAGTTTGGCCTGTTCCGTTTTTGCCGTATGTAGTAGAACATTAAGGGTATTCTCAAAATATTGGTCTGGATGGATATCAATACCGGCATATTTCTCATTCAGCTCGGCTGAATTGAGAATAAAATCAGGATAACCAATTTTAAGGGACATGGCATTTACTTTCTCCTCAGCCAATTGTTTGGTCGTCTGATCCAGCCAATCTGTTGTCTTTAATATATCTCGGAAGGCCTGCTGCAATTCGTGGGTCATACGTAGGGTATCTCGTTTGCTGTTATCATCAAAATACCGTCTGACAAACATTGATCCCACTGCCATACCCATATTAGTATTCACCTGGGCTATGCACACTTTCCAGCGCTGTGGGCTCTCCTCACGCCCGAAGAGAGAGTGATAAAAATTTTGTTTAATATCATCAAAGCGATCATCAACATTATTAATACGATGACGTACAAATCGCCACATCATATAGTTGGCTATAGTACGGGGTTCCGAATCTGCGAGTAACGCTACTAGTTTCTTCATGTAATCCACGGCATAAATGACCACTTGCTCGGTATCGTGTACCTCTCGACTCTGTAAGGTTTTCAGGTAACTAATCCAATCAATTTGCGGCACAGTTAAATCCAATTCTTGGAGAGTCATACGCTTGTAGAGCTGTCAAGAGAGGGACAACTCTTATTTGTGGAATAAGTTATTAAAGTTCTTTCTTACCTTTGTCACATTCAGACGCTGTTCTGCAGGAGCAGTTATCGCTGCCAGTCTTCGCTCAAAACCAATCAATTCGGCGGCAACCCGTTGGGCATCTTGTTTAGATGCTCCCATCTTCTGCATCACCTCGGACATGTAACGTTGGTAGGCAAGAAGATATTTAGCATTAGTTTGCTGCAAGAAATATTCCCGGGTGGGCAGACCCAGTCCAGTCTGATCGAATTGTATAATGTTCTCCTCGGAGTTTTTAATGTCGGCTCCCACCCATTGGACAATTAGAATGTCGTTGTTGTAGCGACGCAAAGTTGCTGCCAGCTGTTGCCAGTTGAAATTTGCATCACTCCACTGATTGTCCAATACTGGCCATCCGCCTAGTTGACGGATTAGCGTGTGTAAGGGATCTAGACCACGCTTGGTCAATAACTGACTATTGACACAGGATTTATATAGATTTTTTGCCTTTATCTGGGCATCATGATTGGGCTTTAAAAATTCAATTTGCTGATTTTGTTGCAATAGATCCTCTGCACTTTCCGCCTTTTGTTTTTCCTTAATGTTATATTGGGGTAGGATTGTCTCTTCCTCTTTGGATTTCTCACGTGTTGGCTCAATGATGCGTTTACGTTTGGTTCCATTAGTAAACCGTTTGTAGCGAACCAAGACACGATTAAGCAGATGTCTCCTACTAACAATATGACGACGTAGTCTCTCTACCTGATCTGCTTCCGTCTCTGTGCCTTGTTCGTTGAGACGAAAGAGATTGTTTCGTACTTGATTCTTGTGTCCCTCGGGAACGCTGTGCGCCTGACTATTCTTTTCGAGAAGATTTCGTAAAACCACATCAAGGCTTTCACGCAGCATTTCGAAGGTATCAAAACCAGCCTTGTCCTTGGGTATCGGATGCAGTTTCTCCCAGTTGCCACAGGCAAATTTATAGAAATCAACACACGGATCAACTTTGGTGTCCATATAACGTTGCATTGTTTTTGACTGGGCCAAGCGTATGCCCTCTCGAGTGCCCTGCTCGTTCCAAAATGACTGCAACGCCGCAGTTGTTTCGCTGATTTGTGCCGCCAAATCTTCGCTTTCCTCTTCCTGGCGTTCTGCATCACGGCGTTCGCGACCACGACCTAACCAAAAATTCGACAAGTCTTCGAATCGTTTGGGTACAGCCTTCTTATGATTGAGGTAAAATTCACGCCTTATGTCTTTTTCATAAACTCGGTCATCATCTGTTTCGATGTCCATATTCAGTCTATTACCCAGGCATTCACGCGGTATGCCCAGCGGTAAAAATGATGTACGGGAATCTTTCATCAAGGTACTGCGTTCTTCGACGTCTAGGCTTTCGCCATTTGTGTAGCGTATGGGTTGACATCGTCTGGCACGAAAAGCTGCCTGTTCCTCTAATTGAGCTCGCTTGGCTTGTGGCAGAAGAAACTCATCGTTGATTAACTCTTTGTAAGAGTCCCCCTCCGGCAATAGAGACTCATAATCCTCCGCATAGCCTGGCACTGTGATTGATGCTGCCCTCTGCTCTCTCATACGTTGCTCGCTTAATTGTAGGGCTGCCAGCATTCCATCCAGACGCATAAGAAGTATAAGCACCAGAGTTAAAGGCAACATAACCACTGGAAGTAAGAGAAGTATTTTACAACAAGTCAATCCGGGACACCATTGCACCCGTCCTGTTCGTTGATTTACTCCTAATCTCAATTTAACACTTGGAGAAGCATCGCGAGCCGCTGAAGCTCCGTGCACCATGGGTAGCGCCATCTTCAGCTGCTGGCTATGGCGACTCATAACGCGAAACCAAATTGAGACAGCTCTGTGGCCTTTATACTTTAATTAAACGCAATTTTTTCACTATGATCTGGACCCAACCAAGCCAACCGAGAAGCGAGACCGAAACCGAGAGCAGATAGATCCGTACTGCGACTGGAGCTGAGGCAACGGTCAGGCTGGACGCGCAATCACGGCGCGCGACATTCAATTGAGCAACGACAACGACGGCGCTTCAATGAGCCACTGTGCAGCGGGTAGTGTTAGTGTGTGGGTGTATGAGAGGGGAAAGAGCTTGTTATGCTGATCTTCATTAAGATATTGTTTACTCTAACAAATCTTACAAATGTACTATGCACAACTTGTGTTACTATCTATGCGGATATGATACGACTTCGACCTATTAACCTCATTTGGGCGCCATTGACAATAGTTTACATTTACATTAATCCGCTCTAATATCTGTCAATCAACAAAAATTAGTGTCATTATCACTGGAACAACAACAACAATAATAGCAAATGAAATAAAATTACTCTGCATTGACCTCTACCTCAGCCCACCTCAATGGACATGGTTTCAAAACTAAATTCTGTCTAAATTCAATCAATTTAATTTAATTTCACAAAACAATTCCAACGACAAACAGTCTGGTTGGACAGACATCAGGCAAGTTACATGCTCTCAGCTTTATGTTTTCAGTTGGCGCTACATGCTTGGAGGAGTATCAACAATGGGAATGGATTTGTTGATGCATATGTACATATGCAAAACGTATGTACATATGTATGTGTGTGGGTTGGTCACTGCCTTACTGGGGCCTTTGTGATTGTGTATATCAAACAATTTAAATTTCCCAAATTTGTTATTTCATAAATTCTTATATTTAATTGAAGAGAGAAACAATTTCAGGAATAAGATGCCGGGCCCTCCTTTGTTTGACTTTCACATTATTTAAATAAGTTTTTCTAAAAATAAATCTTAAGTAAAGATGGCCCAATTTAATATGCTCTCTTTCTTCATTTGAAGGGTATGCCCTTCGAGAATAAAGAGACACAAATTTAGTTTCTATTTTTGTAATGAATTATTTCTAATATTCCTTTGCATACTTTAGCTATATATAAAGATTAGGGATATAAGTTTAAAACTATTTCATTTCAAGTAGAAAAACTTCCTTTTATCAGTTGTAATAGATTTGAGGGGATTAATGCACATTATTTATCGTATTATTACCTAAATTAATTTATTTTCCTCTTAAATGTATACTATACAGTTGAAAAGTAATTCTTATAGCGAACTACATATTTTAAAGTGAATTAAAAGGTTCGTGAGGCGTAACTGAAAGTGAATTTGACTCTCGACATAACTACGATGTGTTGGTGTGGATGTATTAGGCTAGGTTAGTATTACAAGATTATGCGGGTAATTGCCGGCATGCGATGCCATTTAATGTGCTGATTTCCCCCTTACCAACGTCCCATACACTCCACTCACTGACGCACCTATTCTCTGCTCTCACTTTTAATTCACACCCCCGTTGCTATTTCTCGAACCCCTCGGATTGAACCACACAACATGCTGCTCCATTCACGCATAAGCCATATAGAGGGGTATGGGGTGGTAAGGCCCAAGCCCAGAAGCGGTGGCTTTTGTTCATGTCATGTATGAATTTGAGTTTCATGAACAGCAAACACGCAGACGGGTACATTGTATGTAAATATATATATGTATACACATACATACCTACGTACATTTGGTTGGGTGTGCTTAAATGTGTGCGTGTGTTTGTGTGGGTGGCTCATTGTAATCACTTTGAATTGCGACTATAACTACAAACATAACACATATATACATATACATACATACATGCATATATACTTATGTATATGTATGCATAGGTATGCTAATTTTAGCCTTAAACCTTTTAATTAGCGACTATGACCGAGATTGACAAACATGTTCATTTATCAATCTAGATATGTACACATATACATATGTACATAAATATTTGTAATTGCACTATGCAGTGCAAGTCCCTCAAGTGCCAGTGTTGTATAATGCTGCAACCCCGATGGCTGCAAAACTAAAATTGCCATTGTGTATTCACTTGAACTCTGGTTCAAGAACATACCGTTAAATGACCCAGTGAAACAAAATTAATATTACTATATAATAGACACTGAGCATCAGGTTTCGCTAAAAGGTAAATGAACGAATCGTGATTCAATCAATTGTGTGTGTTTTGTATGTTTAGTATATAGAAACGGAACTCAATTGAATCGAGAGATGTTGAAAATTTTCGAGAGTATATATACAATATTTCTCTCTTTATTATTTGCTCTCAGCAGTACATTTTATTAATTAGTTGAGGTTATCAGTTTTAGGGTTATTTTGTAAATAAAACACTTTTAAACAGGTACATGATTCACAGATTTGATAATCATCAATATTCATTCAGACAAAGTTAAAAAAAGAAATATATATTCTTTGGCATGATTTACAAAACAAAAGCAAATCAGCAGCTTAAAACTAAAACAACTCTTAATAGTTTCCAAAAGTTTGATTCATTAGAAATATAATTGGATTTGCATCAGAGCTACTCTTTTATGCTAAAAAATTAGGTACGAGGTGCAAATACTCACTATTAAACCTAAGCAAGTTTAAAGTTTCAACGGGTTTTTTTTTTATCAGCTTCTAAAACTATTTATATTAAGAGATCCTTAACTTCATCTTTTCCCATACTAGGTTTCTTAAAACAAATGTTTTCCATCACTTAAGCTTTAAACATATGGTAGAAGTTAGCTTTTATTTGAACTTTGATTTCTGACTGTAAAAAATTTTAAACAGAAAGATGGAATCCTCTGGAAGGTTATATTTGGAAAACCGAAAACATTTGTATTAAGGTAATGCATAGTGGGAGGTATTTCAAGTAATTCTTCTGTCATTATTCTTCTATGCTATTTAATTCCGCATTTTTGTCTAAGCAAAGTGACGTTTAAACTTGTTTTAGCGATCCATGCAATTCATCGCGATGCTTGAAAAGTATTTTCGTTAGTCTTTTTTATTTTTATTTTTTTTATAACTTTTACAAACCGGTCGAACGTGCGGTTATTGTTATTGGTTGGGTCATAGAAGTTGAGTTAGGAACTTGAATGCAACAAAAATTCAACAAAAATTCTGTGGAAAATCTATTCGTATTTACTTTGGATTGGCATTCGCACTTCTCCTGCACTTGTGGTTTGCACTTTACGTCAAAAACACTAACACGCACACATACACACACGCACACAAGCACACGTCAAACACTTTCGGTTTGATCCTTATAGCCTTGGCAGTAAAAACTTGTGTGCTGTGATGCGTTCACATTACCGGTGAGTCTCGTTGGCGTTTCAAAACTGATTTGAGAAACAATTTGGAGGATTGTTGATATATATTTTTTTTCTTTACTTTTTATTTGAGTGTTCTAGCAACGATGTTGCAGCAGCTGCATCTGTTCGTTATCGCCTCGGAAACGTTCTCGGGGATTTCTGTTTGAGATACGGATGCCTGGCTTGTATTTTATAGAAACGGCTGTCATCATTTTGGATGTCTGTTGTTGTTCTTGTTGACTGGTGGTGTTGTTGACTGTGTAACTCGGTTAATAGTCTCTGCACTAATCTTAATTGTAACTAATTAAGTTAAATAAAAGCAAACATCTGTTTTGGGAGTACATCAAATGTGGGCAAACTCACCTGTCAGCAATAAATCAGCAGTAAAAAACTTTTTTTTTTTGTTTTACAATTTAATGACTTACCAGCCAAAGGCTGTGTGTGTATGTCAATTAAATTTAACATTACTCTATTGACAACTCCAGTGTAATTAATTAACATAAACACAGCAATGTAATTCATAAATCAATTCAATTGGCTCTCGATTAAAAAAAAAATGTATACACAATAAATATTCACATATAAATTCTATCCATGGAGTCGGTTGCCACTTGAAAACATTTCAATTTCAATTGATGCTGGGCCACACCTAAGCAAAACCCTGGTGATTTTTCCTATCCATTGTAATATAAATATATCAATGTTTACACATATCCAAGCCATTTGTCATTATGCCCCCCTCTCCGTCACACTATATGCCAGTTAAGAGTTGTTTGTTGAACAGATTACTTTGTTGTTGTTGTGTATTTTCTATTGTTTATTATCAATACTTTTGTTATTAGCTAATTTAATAATTTAGCACTTGCATATGAGAGTAAATGGTTAATTAATTGACTCAGACAGCAAAAGGCATTGCTCCATTCAAGTTGGCGCCATGTGAAAATCTTTTCTCATAGTATGGCTAAGTGCGGAATGAGTTAATAAATGTGTTAATCACATAAATATTTCTATATGCATTAAATAATCACAGTTATAGGCTTATGACATTGTTTAGGCATTTATATTAGAATTTATTATTAAACCTAATTTATCTCAAATAATAAAAACTAAAATAATTTATAAGTATAAAAAAGTGTCACTCTCTATATAAATTTATAAGTAAACTTCCAATCAAACAAACTAAAATCCTGTTTAAAAAAAATAGATAAAATATATGTACTAAGTTATTATTTATTGATCCGATTTACAAAGGATATATTTTCATATTTCATATTTTCCAGTGATTTATTTTCAAAAGCTTTTAGCCAGCTAGAAAAATCAGTTCCCAATTAATTTATTTCCTTTTATTAGCTCTTCATTTTACTAATGCATTCACTGAAGTAAACAATCCACCAATCATGGTAAATTATTTATTAGGCTAACTAATTATTTGGAAATGGAAAAAACAGACAACCAGCCAGAGACTTGCCATTGTAGCTAGCTAGAGTGGCAAATATTTTGAATTGTCTAAGCCGAATCAAATGAAACCGAAAGCCAAACAAATAAAAACCTGATTTCGTTGCCAATTCGAGCTGGGGGAGTTTGAGAATGAAAATAATCTGAAAATGGATCCTGGTAGAGCACTTTATAAACCAAATGAGAAAAATAAAAAATAATAGGAAACATAGTTGAGGCCATAAGTTTTATGCTATCGATCATTGTCAAGTTGTGAGATAATTTGCAATAAATCTGTGCGGCATTTTAAAGTCCCAGATGAAGATAAAGAGAGTTTGTGAGAGGGAGGTGGTGTTTAAAAAAAAAAAAAAATCTGTACACAACATAAATTAGGATAATTACAATTGCACCCACAAGTACCATTCGCCGGGGTCTATTCACCCCGGAGACAGCAAGAATTTTGATTGCACAAACAGTCAAAACAACTTGGAGTAGTGGCCCAAGCGGCAAATAACTATATTGCAAATTGTCAGCGACGGGCGCCCGATTGGTAATGGAAAACTGTAAACTTTAAATCTAAATTCAAAATGGATCGCATTTGAAAATTAGCCAAAAGAGAAATAAATGCAGAAAACCGTGGCAATTACAAAAACAACAGACCATTGGCAAGTGGTGCCTCGCCGCAAAATTTACAATTAGGAGCCGCCAAAAGAATGGCTGTAAAAATATTTGGCAACTGACTTTTGCATATTTCCCCGCTACCACCAACACCCCATCAACCATCCCCACTACTCTCCCGTTGTCGACTGGTAAGACAAACTTTATGTTCAACGAAAATTAGTTGCCCAAGTTTTTATACCCTGCATTAAAAAGGTATATAGAGTATATATGGCTCTTTGGTCATCTGCACTAGCATAAAATTTGCTTGGTTTAACATAACAAGCAAGGCTTTTTAATGTTTTATATAATATTAAAATATTTGCAAAATATAGTGCTGAATAATCGTCAACAGAATGCGATACTTTTTGCTTGATGAAGGGTATCTGGAAGTCGTTTTTAGTTTTTAACTGCTGAATATTTTGATTTTGTTGTTATGTTTCTCCTTCTTTTTTTTTGTTTTTTTTCTTTGCGTATTAGATTTACCGTTCCCGCTGCAATTGCCAAACAAGCAAAACAAAATCAATTAAAACGAATCGCTGAAGCAAAGTTCCACTAACTCCAACACCAACTCGGATTGTGGCTCATTCATCCGTGACTTTGCACTTTGTCGGCGGCGCCTGCATTACCATTGCGGCTTGTGGTCTGACGGAGAGACAGCTTAGACAGCTAGGCTAGACCACCCGCCTGTGTCTTGGGCTTAGAAGAAGGGGCAGGGAAGCAGAAGTAACTGTTGTATTGTGGAAGTGATTTGCGCATGCGCGAAGGTGTTTGCTGTCTGGGCATTTGATATGCTTAATATTGTCTGCATGCCGACCTATTCATTGGCAGCTGTTGCTGTTGTTGTTGTAGGTTTAAATTCAACAAGCTGAGCTTAAGTAATTGATATGGAAATATATAGATGCATAAACTAGTACCAATCGGATTATTGGTTAACTTGGTTGATAAGACACAACTTGTAAGTAATTGGAAACCAGTAGAAACTACGGGATAAGAGAGTGATAAGCAGCATATGCACGAATAGACTGACAATACTAAAGTTTAGAGTTGGATCAGCCAGATGACTGAAAGGTGCATAGTTGCTAAGACCCTGAAGCGAAATATTGCACAATTTAAGAGTTATAGAGCAAGTATTAGAGCCTTAAGCAGTAAAAAACTAGAAAACTGTAAAAAAAAGACATCAAAATGGGAATTTCTTTGCAGAGCAACTAAGCCAAGTCCTTAACTTTTAATTTGATCTTTTTTTCGATTAAAACTTTATAAAAATTGTTTATAATTCGTTTTTATGTGGATTTTTTATGATCTGCCTTTTGGCAATTGAAAAATCTATTGTACAGAATTTAAAAACTGATATTTTAAAAGTTTCTTGGAACTTAGACTTTACTTTTGTTTTAAACAATTTTTTTTGGACATTCTATATAATTTTGTAACTTATTAAACTAAAAGAGTTTTGGTCATTTAAGAAATTTAATTATTATTAAAAAAAACAACACATTGTGTAGGTACTTGTATCCCTACATATATTTATTAATAAGGTTCTAATACTAAAAATACAATATTTAATTATAGCTTTAATGCAATTAAGTAACTTTTCATAGCTTCTTTCATTTATATATGGACATATGTAAACACATTTACTGAATCTACATCAGTCAAATGTTTTTTTTTTAAAGACAATAATCAACGTATAACAAAACTAAAAGGATGGGCTAACTTCGGCCATGCCGAAGTTCGGATACCTTTGCAAACTGTACTTATCAATTACATATAAATTACCGGAATTATAAGAAAGTATATAAAACTAATCATGTCCGTGGCTCCTATTGTTCCTATAGGAGCTATATCATATAGTCGGCCGATTCTGTTAAAACTCAACAGACACATTTTTATATATACCAAACTTACATATACCAAATTTCGAGTGAATCGCTGTTAAAATAACCAAGATTTTCACCTAAAACCAATTTTTTTGGCCGATCGTTCCTATGGGAGCTATGTGATATAGTGCCCCGATTCTGATAAAACTGATATGTTAGAAAGATATGTTAGAAAGTATATAAAACTTATAAATACCAAATTTAGTGATAATCGCTTTAAAAACAACCAAGTTATTCACGACCGATCGTTCCTATGGGAGCTATATGATATAGTCATCCGATCGGAATGATTCCGAGATATACAATACTTGCAGCAAAAAGAAGCCTAGGGTCTCGGAGAAGATTGCGTTGATCCAGACAGACGGACAAAGGACATACGGACAGGGCTAAATGAACACAGCTGATCCTGCTGATCAAGAATATATATACTTTATATAGTTGGAGATGCTTCCTTCTATGCGTTGCAAACTTTTGACCAAAATTAATATACCTTTTTTGCAAAGGTATAAAAAGATTTTAAATTAGGACAAATATTGTCTATACTAATTATATTATATATTAATATTTTTATTAATTCTAATATTTACTAAAAGTATTGTCTATTATTGTTGTAATATTGTACTGATTAAGTTTTAGCAAGAGCATTTGTGTTATTTCATAATTTTCAGGAGTAAAAAAAATAGTAAGTTTTTAGCAATATTTTTCAAATATAGGATTTAATCAAAATTGCATTCTAGATATATTCAATCAATTCAAAACTTAAGATAAAATGCTTCCCAATTTATTGAAGACAAAGAAATTTTTAAATAATATTTTATTGTATTTAGAAAAAGAATAGTGAAAACGCAACAACAATCATAGCCTAAAGAAAAATTATAATAAAATAAAATTATTATGTAATTTTTTATTAGACACATTTTTAATCAAATAAAGTGATTGATACATCACCTATTTATTTTACTATTAGCATACTAATATTTATTTTATTAAATTTTTTTATAGTATTTTGGACTTTAATTCGTAAACATAGCCATTACCAAGCTTTATTTAAAAAGTGTAATAAATATTACGTAATAAATCAAAACTATATACTTACTTTGTCTTAATTGACTTTTTTTTAAATAGTTTATTTTTTTTACATAATTTAATTTAATTTAAATTAATGAAAAACAAATAAATTTGTGACAATATCTGATAAAATTATTATTATTTTTATATATTTTCCCTATTTTTTTTTTTTTTATTTGATTGTGAACATTATTTTTAACAGTCATAAAAAAACTCTATTCAAAAAAAATTTCATATATCATGTTTTAACTTAGATTATTTTTATTTAATTATGGTATACAAAAGAATTTGTATCACTAATATTTTCTTTTACTTATTTCTCTTATGGAATTTGTGTACTTTAAAAAAACACATAACCAAATAAAGTTGGTTAATAATTCCACCAAATAATAATACAAACAGAATTTTTGTTATTTATAGTTCAACTAAAAGTGACATTTTCACGTATGAGTAATTATATTTTATTTTCTATTTTTAAAATACAATCTGTTTGGTCAACAACTGAGGCCAACAGCCTTTTACTGAGTATATTTATCTTATCTCTGCACAAAATTTAGATTTTTCATTAATAAAATGAAATGGAAAGAAGAAAAACAAAAAGCACAGAACGATTCAGCATTTAATCGATAACCATTCACTCTTGTAGGTCACATTGCCACTACGACACACATGGCGCCGTGGCTTAGTTGGTTAAAGCGCCTGTCTAGTAAACAGGAGATCGTGAGTTCGAATCTCGCCGGGGCCTACTACTTGTAAAAAGTGGAAAGTTACTTTTTTTTTTTTTTTTCTTATTTTAAATTATTTTTAAGATTTTTTTTTTTGTAATTATAAAGTTTAGAAAGGCATTTTGTAGGTGTTATAAAGCGTTTCAAAGGGTTCTTTTTTTTGCTGAGTGTAGCACAAATTGTCGTCATTTATTTGGAAAAGTTGTCTCTTTTGTCACATATTGGTTTTTATTCAAAGCTCTGCATATTAAAATGCTTTACATTTCGGGGCACTTTCCATTATTTATGGATTTGTGAAGGTCACACGCTTGTGACACCTTCCATAACTTGCTGCGGCTGCTAGACAAACGTTGGCCTTTGGCCTTATCTTGATATCAATTCCAGAGGAAAATAAATAAAATATTACTCAAGAGTAGGACGTTTATTCATCTGTCAAAGTGACAATCTTACTTTCAAATCAATGGCGTGGGTGGCTGGGTATGGAACCGGTGATTGGGGCCCAAAATTTTTAACAAAGGTCACATTTGTGTCAGAGAGACAAAAAGTTTTCCATTGATTGATTGGGTTGCCTGAGAGCAATGTAAATGCCCGCTCTTGACATCTGCCACATTCAAGGTTAATTAGCAAACGGAGATGTTAAGATTAGAATTATTTGATATGCTAGAGATTTTATTTTTTTTTTTAGCAAATTGTCCTTACTGGCTGTTTTTTAATATTTTTTTTAGATAGCGACAAAAAGTTCATGGCATTTGAAAAGATTGAAAAACTAATTAGGCTAACGTAAAAAGCAGAATGCAAGTTTTGCAGTGTAAGAGAGAGAACGAGTGGCAGAGAATGAAAAACAAAACGGAAGCAACGAGCAAAATTGTAATATAAAACTAGGATTGAGGTTGCTCCGTCTCTGTTAGTTGCCTCATCTGCCCGAAGGGGTCCGGCATATTATCTAGCATCCCTGCCGCTAATTGCCCATAGAAGAGTAGCGGGAAATTTTTCTTTATTCTCTGGGTTTGGTTTATAAGTGCCGTTATTTTTTCCTCCATCTTTTGCTAAATCCTATTAAAAAAGTTTTTGCCTTAAATTACATCCAATTAATTGGTTTAATTGATTTACATAATATAATACACAATCAATTAGCAATCACAACATAAAAGCTGTTGACACACAAAAGTGTGAAAGTCTGTCAGAAAAAAAATTGCAAATATGCAATACGAATTAAATTGAAACTGAAAACTCACATTGCGACACGTTTAACCACATTAGTGACGGGTGTGACAAATTGCAACCAACCAACAAACACCAATAACAATTGCAACGACAACAACAACAAAAACCATATTCACTTCAATTAACCAATGCGATCGCATGCGTGTTTGGGGCACGTTGCGTATACGCAATATCAGGGGCAGCAAAGAAAAAAGAGAGAGAAAAAAAAATATGTGAAATAACCGAAAACCAGTCTTCAATTTGCAGTTTGTCGAGTGACGGAAACATTTGTGAATGCAACCAGTGGTTGAAAGTCAGTGTCATGGTCTGCACACTCAATGTTAATTGGCGTGAAAATGTATTTAACTGTCTGGATAACCTCGATTTAAAAATCCAATCAATTCAAAAGAAAAATAGAAAACAGAAAACAATTGTTATGCCATCAAGGTAAAGGAAAAAGAATTCATAATTCAAAATGCTAATGTTTTACCATTCATTATTAGCCCTTTATTGAGCCTGCTTTATCTTTGGCCTGCCTATTATAGCTGTTTTTTTTTTAGTCTCAGAATTTAAATTAAATTTTACACTATTTCAACATTTTAAAAGAGTTGTTTCTAGAAGTTTTTCCTTTATATATTTTTTTATATTAAAGTTCTTTAGTTCAGGTTTAAATAGTAAAAATTATATTATACAATGATTTTCCAAAAGTTTCACCATTTGACTAAAGCAACCAAGAAACCAAAAAGCATCAGGAAATCGCCATCGTATTCTTTTTGATTTTATGGTGTTCACATTTAATGACCCTGTGCCTGACTTTGTGTACTGCTTTGCAGTTGTTTACTTTGTTGGCCAACTTTATTTGCACCCGGCTGACATCGCACGTAGCCTCCATCATTGGGGCACGAGCTCCATTGATACTGATGCTGATGTTTGGGGCTGTTGCTATTGCTGTTTGGGTGGTCAGTTTGGAGTTTTTAAGGTTTGTTTTTATGCATGTGGGTTAGCTTTTTCTCTTTTTTTTCTTTTTTTTGTTTTGCCTTTGCTTTTGGCAATTTTTATATGAAAGGCCCACATATTGGGCGCACCTCGTCAGAGGCGTAGCAAAATGATGAAATGATTGTTGACAGGACTAAAGATACGGAAATTAATTGAGGAAATAAATAAGAGACTAGCATGATATATTCAAATCGACAAGTGAAACATTCATAATAATAATAAATTGAATAAATGGGAGTACAATTAAAAAAGTGCTTGAATAAGTTCTTATTCAAAATAAATTAAATAAAATAAAGTAACAAAGGAAGTTTTGAAGAAAGAAAATATGTAATTAAGAAAAGCATTAAAGATATATACGAATAAATCTCTGTTATTATTTTTAAGAGATTTTTATGGTTTCTTTAAATTTAAGGATATGTAAGCAGTTAAACTTTGTTTTTAAACATTCAAGAAAATAGTTTTTAATAGAACAAAAGTTATGCAAATAATATTAAAATAAACTAAATAACTTTCTAGTTAACTAACTTCTTTCATAGATAGTTAATTCATCATTGAGATATAAACCCTTAATTCATAAAGAGCACTCCTTCTTCTTTCTAGATAAGATTCTGACTACGCTTCTGTATCCACCCGTATCCATTCCATTTGCTTGAGCCCACTTTTATGAACTTGGGGGCGGAATGTGGATGTGGCTTGGTTTGGTTTGGTTTGGTTGGTTGCTTGTCCGATTTGGTTGCCATGAAGTGGATTTGCATTGCCAGAATGGGCATGTCAAGCCGTATTTAGGGGGGTTTCAGAAATGTTGACCAAGAGCAAACATTTTAAAATTTTTGCAGTACATTCGTGATTGTGTGACACATTTTTGGAGTCTTTTCAAATTTTCTGTTTTCTGCAGGACACATGTTTTTCTCTGGCATCATTTGGTCATTGGAATGACAGGCGTGGGTGAGTCAAAAAAAAGGCAAAAAAAAAAAAAATTGCATGACACCTGTGGCGAATCTTTGCTTTTGGTAAGACTATGGGGGCCAGCAACAGAGATTTCGCAAAAGCTAGACAACTGGTTCATGGCGTGTCAAATTGCAGCGATATATAAGTAACTTTTGGCCAGCCAAAAAAACCAGACCACACGCCCATTTGGAAATGCATCTTGGTTACTGCACCCAGCAACAGTACAAACATCCCAGACAATCATTCATTTTCTATGTACAAAATGCAAAACTATTTTCATTGAGCCAACGCTTACAAACTCTTAACCCTAGGCAGAACTTTTACCCCCCACACACCCTCTCTGGCAAAACTAATTAACTGGTAACCACATATTGTACTTTATAGAGTAGGAGTGGCGACGCCTCTTTAATTTTTTTTTTTCTTCTCTTTCTTTGCCCGTTGATTTGCCAGTTACACCCTAATCATATGTTTACTAGTTTTCGCCTCTATATAAATTGTGTGGCCATAATTTTTATAATATCACCCTTGTTGATGGAATCAAAATTGAATGAAACACGATTCGAAGTCAAATGCCAGAGATCTGAGAGACACTTTTATATATATATGTATATAGTTGGAGTAACTGCTTGATTATCGGTGGCATTCGGTTACGATTCGATTTGCTATTTTACTTGAAGTTGCAGTTTGCTTTACATTTTATCTGTAGCAATAATTGAAGGCAATTAAATTCATAAATTTTAATGATTTATTTTAGCTTAGCACATTGAATTAATTCCTAAATACAGGGTGTCTCAAAAGAGGGAGATTTCAATCTTAAGAATGTAAGAGAATGATTTTGAAATATGTAAAATTTCTCTTTCCTTTTTTTCGGATTTATTTTTAAATAATTTTTTAGGGACATAATAAACTACTCATCTCTAAATTAATCTTAAATTTGTTTATTAAAAATATATCTGCACCCTGTATTCTTGTTATTCTTGTGTTTTGCAATGTAAAACTTATTTGTCTTGTGGCTAACAACTGGTTAGCAATTAGCGTTCTTAATTCACCACAAATATTTGAAGCAACAGTTTGTGTAAGACTAAAACCAACTAGGAAAAGGAAAAAAAACCTAACAATTGGCTACTTATTATCCATTCGTAGTGTTAGGGCAGGGGTGTTACACCCTCCCAAGTTTCGATTGCATATCCGTCTGACCAGACCAAGACACTTGCAATTAGTCAACGCTTCACTGCATCGCTGGGCAAGGCAGAGTGCATTGTTTTAATGACCAACTAACTGACTATCTACAGTTAAACCAATCGATTGTACGAAGAATTTCAATGCCATTGTATTGCACTCTGGTAAAGATAACCAAAAGCAAAAAAAAAAAACAAGAAACGAAAAGAAATCGCCAGTTAACAGAACGAAACACATAATAGCAATAAGTTAACTTATTATGTAGAAAAAATGGTACATAGTAATTTGTAGGATATCATGAAATCTGTAAATCACAAATGTTAAAGTGTTTATTAATAGATATATGGATTTAGTCTGCATGTGTTGAATGCTTTTTTCCCCTTTTAAATATGACTAATATGACTAAAAACAGCTGATTTGTCATAGTTCCATTAACACAAGCTCACTTTAAACACTTTTCAACTAATAGCATTACTATATAATATATTTTTAAAAGTCATATTTTTTGTTACTTTTATGTTAACTTGGTACCACTGTCAGTAGTCGACAGTTCTTGTTGGGCTCAAGCTCAGTGATGCGTGCCGATGCCCAACGTTTCGTTTTCGAAGGATGGAAGGTGTTGCCATGCTAATTTCGATAGTGAATTGCAAGTGTGATTGGCCAAGTGGCTGAAAGTCAGTCAATTTCAGTTACCTCATGTCGTTCTTGCCTGAAGAATTTGAATAATAATTGCATTTAATTGCAATTATCCAAGTGTTGGGCCATTACTTACAAACCAGATCACGCTTCATTTACCTAATGGTGAACACCCGCCGGCTATTGTATTGTCTTAATTATGTTGTTTAACAGCGAGTGCAATTAATTAAACATGATTTTTCTAATGAATATTCAACGATATGCATAGATTTACATAAAGGTATATGTGTGTGTGTATGTATATTTGTATGTTAGTATGTAGATCAACTTTAAACTAAGCACAAATGACACCTGCCCCCAAACTAAACAGAGTTGAGTGCAAATGTACGCTAAGAGGGTCATTTGAAAAGTCTGTGATTTTTAATATAGTAATTTTAAATAATTCGATAAGTATAATACAGTCCAATAATGATTCATTTTGACTTTTTAGAAGAGTTAGAAAAATAAACTACTTTTCTCTCATAGAGCACAAAACTTTTCGCTCCACCCTCGCTTACTATGTAATCATATTGTGCTGTCTGCTAACTGTAAATAATAATAATTAAATAAAATGCAAAAGTCGACAAGGTATTTGCTTTTGCATTTTATTGCAATATTTTATTGTGCTTTTGCATTTCTTGTTTTACTTAATTTTAATTTATCGTTCATAAGTACAAGTATATATATCACTTGCATACATATATAAATGTATATATATATACATATATATGTGTACATGCTTGATAGAAACAACAAGCAACAACAAATTCTGGCCTACACCCTCTTGTAAGCCAAGTTATGACAGCATCTATTAGAGCCCTGTTTGTATAAACTTGTGTGCACATATAAAGATTTAGATAGATAAATACATATATGTATGTATATATATAGATAGTTTTTGGTGTAGCATTTGTGCCAACATTCTGAGAAGGCACTTCAGGCCATAGGCAAGAACAGTTGAGGCTAAGATTTGGTAGTATTTGTCATTATTAATTATTGCTAAAATCTATTTCAAATAATAATGAGTAGGCAAAATTTGAAAGGTTATGAAATTAGTATATGGGAGAATTACTTTGAGTAAATTAATATTTCTTAATAATGGAGAAACAGTTATAGTGAAAGAGAATATAAACATATAATCATCTTTATATATTAAGATTAGACTTGAGTGATCTAATTATTTCAATTATTCCATTATTTATTTCAAAGGATACGATTGAAGACGAATTTTAAGCTTTAAAATCTATTTTTTACCAATGATCTATCTATTCCATAATAATTTACTCCGATGACCATATTTGTACAGGTCGTAAAATATCGCAGATTTGAGAAACAAAATCCTTGAAAAACTTACAATATTTTATATATAAATATTTATGATAACCTGAAAGTACAATATATCTATCTGTTCAGACTTCACAG
Source organism: Drosophila neocordata (assembly GCA_018903615.1). NCBI lineage: Eukaryota > Metazoa > Arthropoda > Insecta > Diptera > Drosophilidae > Drosophila > Drosophila neocordata. The sequence continues at coordinate 757,987 of JAEIGI010000002.1, forward strand.
TTTGTCACAGTAAGTCAAGAATATATTGTAAATATTTTATTAGTTATTTAAAATGTTGTGCTATTTATTTAATATTATAATAAATAAATATTTTTTAAGTATTAACATACTATATATTTATTTTAAATTATTAAAAAAATTGTATGCTAAATTTCACTTCAAATATTAAATATATTTAAATTAATTTTAAAACTATAAAACAATCTGTTTGAAAAGAAAATATTTCATTATTTAAAAACAAAAGAAATGATTCCAGTAGTGAGATACGATAATATATATTTATAAGCCAAGGAATCGAAAAAAGTTATTATAAATACATATTAAGAAAATTTAGAAATCAAACCTTAATATATTTTAGTTAAGATATAGTACTTGGATCTTCTAAAGATCATCAAAGAAAGCGCAAACCTCTTGTATATTACCTTAAATATTGTTTTATCAGTTTTCTTACTCTATAATTAATGATAGATACCTTTACAGTCCGTGACTTAAGTTTCTTGATTTTTAATAGCGCCATATGCATTATTTCCACCATACAAATGGAATATTTTGCTAAACAAAGTCCTTTCGTTTTAAATTAGGCATATTATCAAATCAAATATTCAGGGCCTATGACCACAAAGATTTTTAAAACGAATAATTATGCAAATAGTCCTCCTTGACCTATTCCATATGCATAAACTAGCTTAACGGGGCTTAAATTTGAGTATAAAAGCCAAAGGTTAAATTTGTCTGCAAGTGGTTCAAACAAAACAGTTGTACAATGAAGTTCTTGAAAAAATATTCGTCTATATTGTCAAACAAACATCGGAACATAAAGAAGACTGAATCGGGAAGACAGTATGCAAAATTTAGAGATTTTATGAAGTTACCTATATTGTTCTACCATATCATCGGATTCAATCCCTATAAGGAGAATAAAACTAACAAAGGATTATCTATATGGTTCCAAATTTACTTCATCATTCACATGACTATATTAAATTTTATGCTGGGATGCGAAATTATCTTTGTGTACTTGGCACTTCAGAGCGGTAAATATGTCGAAGCCTTCCGAACCATGGGCTACATTGGATTCGTGTTTGTTGCCGATCTAAAGATCATAGCCGTTTTCTGGAGGAGAACGAATTTAAGCCATCTTGTCCACCAAATGGAATCCATATTTCCCAAAGACTTGGAACAAGAACAATATTATGTAAATCGTTATTTAAGGCATTGTCGTTTGATTACACAGGGATTCAGCGTTCTTTATATTATTCTTATATCAATCTATGATATGGTTGCACTATTTCGATATGGTTTCCAGCGATGGATAAAACACTTGCCAGATGCCGAACAGATGATGCCCTTTGTATCTACAGCTCCTTGGAATTGGCATGATAGTTGGAAATTTTATGGGACTTATCTAATACAAACATGTGCTGCCTGTACATCATCAGTTGGTCATATATCAGCTGATTTAATGATCTTTGCCGTATTAATTCAGATCCTAATGCATTTTGACTATTTATCAAAGACTTTGGCGGAGTTTCAAGTCCATCCTCAAAACAAAGATAAAGATATTAATGACATTAATGGTGCCAAAGAAGATATTATAAAATTACGGAATCTTATTATCTATCATAATAAAATTTTAGGGTTTGTTTTTAATCCTTAAGTGTTAAATGAAATATAACTAATGTTATTTTACAGTCTTACCGATGTCATGAATGAAGTCTTTGGTTGGCCATTATTACTTAATGTTATGGCTTCATCGATGGTTGTCTGTTTGGTGGGATTTCAGATGACTGTTGCCTTAACTCCGGAAGAGACTCTAAAACTTGGCCTATTTTTAGTCTCTGCAACTGTTGAAATATTTCTCATTTGTTACTTTAGTCAATTATTAATTGATGCGGTAAATAAATTTAATATTTTGATTATACGATTTTTTAAAACAAGTTCTATAGAGTAGTGGAGTAGCAACTGCAGTATATATTATGGACTGGATTCCGGCAGATCCTCGTTTTCGTAAAATGCTTATCATTATGGCAATGCGAGCTGAGCAGCCTGTTTGCCTCAAGGCTACCGTATTTTTGGATATATCCATGGAGACCATGAGTTTGGTAAGTGAAATCTATAAATGGGTTCATTTTTATAAATAACAATATATTTCTTTCTTTAGTTTCTGAAAACATCTTACAGATTCTTTTGCATATTACAAACTATGTTTCAATAAGGATTATAAGAAATCTACTTAAATAAATCTTAAAGGAAATAATGTTTTGAGAATATGTTAGTACGTGTTTTTGTGGATGATTGCATCTGTAGATCTGCAAATCTGACTGAAAATATAATACAATATTTATTTTTCAATAAAATAAAGAAAGTGCAGTTAGATAAATATTATAAAAACATTTTAGTTTCCGTTTTGAATATTTAATTTGTTTTAAATATTTTTATTTATATTTTAAGTATTTGACTTAAAAAGTTTCCTGTATTTCTTAGCTGATAGCATGTATCTACTGGCATCAATAATTGAGTTATGATGTTTATATGGATAGAAAGCAAATATAAAATAAATTAGAAGGAATATGTTTACTATATCTTTCTAAATTTATAATTTGATTTTATTAATGTAACATAAGATAAGACAGAGGCCGAAGAAATAGCCCATAATTGTGAATGATTTGGTATGGATACTTTTTACAGTACGATACAAGTAGAACAAATTTGAGTAGTGTCATAGTACAGTGAAATGTGAAAGGGTTTGTTTTTTACTTTCTCTCTTTTAAGTATATTAAATTAAATACTTTTATGTATAAGCTTACTTTAATGATTCTTTTATGTTTTAGAGCTTAATTTTTAGTTTGAAAAAATTAAAATTAACACTAGCCTAATAATTAAACTAGATTGTTGGGAACTTGGTTGAAAATCTTTTCGCTTCTTTCTGTTTAGGTCAAAACACTTCTTAAGGAATTAAGTATCAAAGGGTCTATATAATAGTAATACTTTCACATAGGGTTAAAGAGTATATTAGGATTGCTATGTAACAGGAATAAGAAAGTATTTCCGTCCCCATAAAGTATATATATTCTTGATTACAATCAATGACTCGGCTGTTGAGACATTCCCGTCTGTCCGTACGTATGAACACACAGATCTCAAAGACTATAAGAGCTACGGCCACCAAATTGGGAGGACTTGCTTGCTTCTTTTGAAACTTGAATTATTACGTTATATATTTATCTTCAATGGATTACTTTTTCTCAGTTCAAAAGCAATCATTTAGCATTTTAGGATTTAGTTTTGTCGGAATACTATATAATTTATACTTATATAGTAAGTATATAGTTGCAATTATTAATTAAGTATATTATTTTATATATATTTTATAAGGACATCTTTAAATCTTTCTTTCTTACAAATGAAAGACTATATACCTAGAAAAAAAGTTCTGAATTAAATCAGCTTTTGTATAATTATTCAGACCTAAAGGGATTAAGTTGATTTAAGTTGAGTTAAAGTTATTTTATATGGCAAAAATTGTTGGTTTTGCTTTATTTTAATTAATAACTACGAATCGTTTAATTGTTTGTAAAGATTAAATAAAATTACATTATAATAAATAACAATTTGATGATAAATATTTATGATTAAAATTTAATTAGTTAATTTCAATTTGAGTCACAAACTTACTTAAACTTATGCAGAAATATATGTAGAGAAATAATTATGGGTTGTAAATGCCAAGGAAAGGCGGGGGCAGGGCACACTCACATACACACACACGTGTACAAATGTGTAGATTGCACTTGAGCCAGCCCACAACTGTCGACAGTTGTTGGCTGAAAGAGTGCATACGGATGAATAAGCCAAGATATAAACTGAAAACAAAAGTGGCAACGGGAATTTATAATTTATAATGTTGTGCATAGTAACAAAAAAAAAAAAAAATGACATGCACGCCCCCACCGCCCACACCCATGAATGTACTGAATGCATGTAAAAATTTATATGTATATAGAATGCAGTTTGAGTTTATTTAAATTAAATTGGCGGCAGGCGAAAAGTTGAAACAAATTAAGTTGCTGATATGTGGCATGCAACACATGGCAAGAGAGCTACAGCTTATCGAATGCAAATCATAAAAACTTCCACCGAGTGTGCACTCATTACGACTATTAAAATGCATTTATATGTGTTGTGTGTGTGTGTGTGTGGGGCAAACGAAACAATAAAACTTGCCACAATCAAGATTGGCGAACAGCAAAGAAGTGCTGCAACATGTGGCAACAGCAGCCAAGACGAATATACAAACCATTTTTGTGTCTTTTGTTTTGTGCTCCTATTTTCTGTTTATTGTTGTTTCAATTTTTTTTTTTTCCTTTTTTAATTTGCAAACGTTTCGTTTTATTTTTCAACTTTATTTTCATTTTATTTTTTTTTTGTTTTTGGTTTTCTCGTCCGATGCAGTTCAATGATTAAAGAGGCAAACGCCCAGAAATTGGTTTACATTTACAATTTTTCGATATTTTCTGCTCACTTTTCGTTATGGCCATGTTGCAAGTCTCTCTGGGGCATAAGAATTTTTTAATTTGAGCGCTGGGCGGGTCCACGGTGGGACCACGTCTGTTTTTTTTCGGTTTTAGTTTTTGCCTCTCTTTTTGTTTTATTTTTGGAAAGGCAAACCTTAAGATAGGATCACAACATAATTCCATAGCCAAATAATGAGTGCTAATTGTTCAATCCACGGAAGTTGAGGACTGACAAGTTGACTGAGTTGAAGACAAAACACAAAAAAAATGAAAACATAAAAAATAGTCTTAGTGTTAAGCAATTAAATTCAACGCAATTGAAAGCAAGGTCACGGCAGTATTAGCAGTAGGCAATAAATAGTACCACCCTCTTGGCACCTCTCCAAGCACCTTCATTCATTAGTGCGCTCCATCAGTATTTCCACTTGGCAACATACGCAGACGAAGCGATTCAATTCAATTTTCCTCAACATGTTGCTAAATGCAATTGTTGGATTGTCAACATGTTGCCGAGCAACATTCAATTGATACACAAAGATACTTGCACATTCTTCGGCCGTTGTCTTCGGTTCGGCTTTTGCTTTTGGCTTCGAAAAAAAAACTTGCTTTTGAGCCGCGATTAACGTTGTAATTCGATTACTCTTTTGCCCCATTGTTCTGCTCGTGTTAAATCTCGATCTCCGGTGGTATATATTGGAGCCAGCAGCTGGCATCGAGCACAGTTCGTTAACAGTCCTAGTCGTGATTCTAGGAGGTTCAACCAGCTACCCCCAGCGACCAAGTGTTTTGTGTCGTATCGTGTGTGTGTGTGAGTGCGTGTGTATAGTTTCCTGCAACAAATACAGAAGAGATTCCTGCCTTGTGATTAACAAAAAAAAATAAAAACGTTTGTTTAAACAAAAATGAAGTCATTTGTAAGTAACTCAAGACGAAAATCATTTGAGTGAATAAGAAAAAACTAAGGATATTTTAATGTGTGTGGGAAGACATATATCCTTCCCTTGTCATAATTCGTGTTTATAAGGTTGTCAGTGTGCCAACGAAACGGTGCTGAAACTGTATCCTTCCATGTCAAGACAAACGAGGAAATTCCCTGATGAGCCTTTTGGTGTGTTGAAAATTCAACTAGTTTACTCCTTCATTCAACACATTTGTGTGGCACCACTACCCCATTCACCTGCTGACACATAATACATAATCGCATCGCATGCGGTAATATCTGTGGATTGGTGTAAACGAGTATCTGGGAATCAAATCAAATGGTTGCGCTTGAAAGAGCTGGAAAGTGAGATAGGCGTGTGTGTACCTGATGGTGATGTTGTGATGGCAATGGGATGGGCACCAACAGCAGTGGCAGCAGCAGCGGCAAGAGGCGGGCAGATTGCCAGCAGTTTGTTGAAAGAAAGCGAATGTGGGAAACATTGACGCAAGCGCAAAAACATGCAATTAGATTACCAGAGTAAAGTTTACATACATCAGTGACAGTGATGTACAAAATGTTGAAAGGGGAGGGGATGGAAAGATTAGTTACGTATTAGTTAGTAATGGAGTTGCAAAGAAAAACTTAACATTAAAATAGTTAATATAAGAAATGATATATCTTTTTTTTTCTTTTCTTTACAGTTGCTTGCTGCCGCTTTCCTCATTTCGGCAGTGTCCGGATCTTGGCATGGTGCTGTGTCCACACAATACCAACACTTGGATCCCCACAGTCACACCTATTCCTATGGCTATGCTGACCCAAATTCACAAAAGCACGAAACTCGCGGTCATGATGGCACCACTCATGGCTCCTATTCTTATGTAGATGGACATGGTCATTTGCAAAGTGTTTCGTATACTGCTGATCCTCATCATGGTTTTAATGCTGTTGGAACCAATTTGCCAAAGGCTCCCCTTGCTCATGCTGCTCCTGTTTATGCTGCAGCTCATTCCGCTTATGTGCCATACGGACATCATGCACATGGCATTCATATTCCAGTTCTGACACATGGAGGCGTCCCAGTTGATACTCCTGAAGTGCAACATGCCAAGGCTGCACATGCTGCTGCCCACGCTGCGGCTGCTCACAATGCTGGAGCCCATCATTTGTATAAACGTTCCATTTATGGTGGTCCCTGGGCTTATGGTGGTGGTGCTCATTTGCCCCTTACACATGGCGGAGTTCCAGTAGATACCCCCGATGTACAGGCTGCTAAGGCTGAGCATTATGCTGCCCATGCCAAGGCTTTGGGTCAAGTTGCTCATGGTCATGGTGCTCCCGTTGAGACACCCGAAGTTCAACATGCAAAGGCTGCTCATTTTGCAGCCCATGCCGCTGCCCGTTCAGGTCATGCTATTGCTCCCATTGCCCACGGTGGCTATCATGTGCCAGTGATCCACAACGGAGTTCCAGTTGATACTCCCGAAGTGCAGCATGCTAAGGCTGCCCATTATGCTGCTCTTTCTCAGGCTTCATCTCATGGCAGCTCCCACAGCTCCTGGGATGATGGTCGCTACGATGGACGCTGGGAAACCGGCCATGACAGCCATGTCAACAGCTATGCCAGCGGTTATGCGCACAAGGGTCCAATCCATATTCCAGTCATCCACAATGGAGTTCCAGTCGAGCCTGCTGAGGTGCAACACGCTCGTGCCGCGCATCTGAATGCCCTTGCTGCAGCCAGTCATGGCAGTGGCTCCCACGGTGGTTACTATGGCGGCGGTGGAGCTCACGAAGATGATGGACAGTACCGTTCGCACTATGATCATTACTAAGAACTGTCACAGCTTGATCTAATCTCCTTTACCACTCTAACCGACTACTGAAACCTATTTCCGTTTCTGTTTCTCTATCACTATTTCTCTTTCACACACACACACGCAAAGGCAATTACGATTTATGTAGGGAGATGTGGGCATTCTGCTTACTTGCCCTCAATTGTAATCTAAATTGATACTAATTACTAAAACTAAACGATTTCTTCTTCTTTTTCTTCTTGAACTTGAATCACTGCCAATATCAAGATTATATTCTTGATCGATTTATTTTCTAAGTTTCTGATTCTGTATCTTTGACCTATTTCTATTCTATTTTCAATTCGTTGAGTTTTTGTAAATGTTGTACTAGTGTGTTGTAAATAACTGTTATATTCATGTTACTATACCTATGCAAACCTTATCTGACGATTATATATATATAGGTATATATACATATGTGTAAAACTTTATTTTATATGAAACTGCAAAACAGAGAAATAAACTGCAAAAATGTATTTGATATGTATAAAAGTTTTTCTCAGCCAGAATACGTCTCTAAAAAAAAATACTGTTCGAAATCGTGCTTAATTTTATTCTTTACAGCTTTTATTCAGCAATATATATTATTCGAATTTCGATACTTTAAATATCAACATTTAAAGTAAGGTTTAGGACTTGAGGATATAAGGAAAACATTTAAAAAAGATTGCTGTTAAAAATTATAATTAAAAAAAGTAATTAAAAGTAAAAACTATATTAGAAGACGTTTTCTTGTCAGAAAGTGAGTTTGAACTCGTGACACTTCGCATAGGAGGCTGACTTCTTCCTATTACGCCATCAAGCAAAAGAATCGCCGGTGCGCTTTTTCGCTATATATAGCAAGCGCATGGCATCTTGCTCTTTTCATTTTTGTTCTCTGCCAGAGCAAGTATAAATGCTTTTTTTCTCCCTTACACACTGCTTTTAGATATGTTTGTGTTTGTTTAAATGAATTTTTGGCTGAATGATATTAATTCTATTGAAGATTTATTCTACTGATTTATACTGAAAACAATAATTCATCTGATTCAATTTTGATGAATGGTCTAGCTATACAAATAGGATTTATATTTGTTATACACCGATTATTTCGATAGAGGCTTCAACTTGAATAGTTAATGTAAGAAATCCTTTCACTTTTCCGGCGTACCTAACAAAAAGTTTTGTTTAAGTACCTTAAAATTAATTATGGGGTTGGTCGGAAACTCTTTTTTCTAAGTGTTAAATATATCTGAACAATTTTACTATAACCTCTACAAGGTTAGGTAACAAAAAAAACTTATAATTGTCAGCGCATATAATACCAACTATTTATTAACTTTTCGTATAACAAAAGACATACTAGACAATATTTTTGTTTCTTATTTCTATTCCTTTATTCGAGATTAGTTTGACTCTCAGATATTCAATAAAATCAGCTTATTGAGCTGTCAAGCTGTTTTTTAATGATTCATTAAACGTCTCATTTCATATCATACAAACATATGGCAACACTGTTTGTTATCTGTTATAAGCTAATATACTTTAAAGAACATAAACTTCATGACCAAATAAAGTTCCTTTTGAAACTATATTAAAGTACATATCTTAGTACATATGTATGTCCATATTGAATGAGGGGTTTTAACGTGTTTGAAAAAAACTAACTAAAAAAAAAAGATTATGTATATAACGTACTTTAGTATGGAGGTGTATTTGGTTAAAGGAAGGTTTCAAATTGAACCATTGAACAAAAAACTAATCTGTTCATAGATTAAAAAAAAAAACAATTTGGCAAAAAAAAGCTATTGATTAAAATATTTCAAAAAGATTGGTTTTAACTTATTTTTGATGTTTTTTATGCTATTTATCGCAAATTCATCAAAGAACTATAGCGTTTTATATTTGTAAATTAAAAAAAATATAACAAGAAGATTTTGATAAATATTCAACCATTATGTTGATAAAGTTAATAAACTAATTTTTAGATCGTTTAGCATGAAATATTTGCCAAAATACACTTAAAAATGAAAACTTAAACAAATTGGATTAATTCTATAAAATATACTAATTTACAAATTCTCCAGTTATCGTTATAAGGTTCCTATTCTATCAACAATTATATAACAAACAAATATGCAATCTTTTTTCGAATATTCTATCTCTTTTTTTGGACATGGGTTTATATTATCAGTAACACTCTACTTCTTGTTTAAGGAAATGATTTAATTGTACAATTTAAAGACATAGTCAGAATAGAGTTTTGACACAAATCGAATAGATAACTTCCGTAATAGTTCAGCAAACTGCAATTGCTTGTTATGTACCGTACTCGATACGTAGGAAATAACTTGTTAACTGATTTAAAAGTGTGTAGAGAACATCAGGATAATTGGAAAGATATGGCAAACATTCAACTTTGAAATGCGATGTCAAATACTGAAAAATATTTTTCTCACTTTGTCAACAACACGCACGTTGTTGGAGGGCAGGAACCAGGAGCCATGGTTTTACCATTCATAGATGAAGATGCGTTTGAAAGGCACATAAATATTTGCAGAGCTCCGATTGAAATGTGCATGCTGGAATACTGACGGCGACGACATGTGACGGCATTGTGCCAATGCATTGATGGGGGATTGTGTAAGCGAGACAAGGAGAGACAGATGAAACTGCATGTGCCATCCAGAGCAAGAACAAACAATCAATCAATGTGGCATACCACTACTGTCTTTCATTTCTGTTTTAGTGTTTTTTTGGTTTTTTCTTTCTCCTTTTCTCTCTCTCTTTCTTTAAGTTTTATTGGACTTTAGCAAATAAATTTACAAACAAATTTGTATGGTATTTGTCAATGATGCAGAAATTGATTACGCCCTCATGCCTGTAAGCCATAAATTCAAATGCAACCTTTTGGCCCAATCAATAACCTTGGCATAAGTAACGCCTACCACAAATACCGCCCTAGGGTGACCACCACAGTGTTACAGCGAAGTCAATTACAGGGCAGGTTAGCTAAGGCTAACTAATTAAAAATTAACAACCTAAGCCCTACACGCAAAGGTCACCATCCCAAAACCGTTGCTTTTACATTCAACACTTCGAGTGAAGGGCGAACAGAAGGATTTTCAATTTTCCACAAAGAACCAAACTAACTAAGCAACCGAAATCAACTCAACAGCTTAACTGTTAAGAGTACGTGGCCAAGTGTTCTTTCTGCGAACCCATCGTAAATTTTTTTTTTTTTTTTTGGGTGCCAATGGCTTTGGACTTCTATTTACCGTGGGCCATTTAATTAAGCATGCATTGGCATTTGAATTTATGGCCGTTTAAAAATAAATGAAATCTTTTTATACTCTTTTTCAAATACTTGGGATATTTTGGTTCCCGTTTGAAACATTTACATAAATTGGTACAACAACCGTTTTCTAATTATGTTTAATACGTACATATAATCTTATATAGATCTATATATATATCTATATATAGTTAACTTTATTATTTATCAAATTTCCATAGTTAACTGAATGAAATTCAATACCTTTTTATCAGCTTTTCTGTCCCCAACGGAGATACCACTTCTCTGTTTCATATCGGTGCGCTGCCACCCTTTTCTCCACCAGCTGATTTTAGGGTAAGCTATAACCGTGGGCAGCCATATGCACATAAACATACGAAGCATACATATTTATATAAACTGAATTTAATTTACAAATAATTTAATTTTAAAATAATTTAAGTTAATTTCAAAGTTAAGTTGAATTAATTCGAAAGTTAAGTTGAATTAAGTCAAATCTCTACTTTAAATTGCGAAACATTTTATACTTTTACAACTAACTTCTACTTACTAATTATTTTTAAGAAGAGTATTAAATCTTCGTTACACAAAAATTTAAACCAAAATCTTGGTTTATTTCTCAAATATTCACTCGAACGACCTTCAGCAGGTGGGAAGGGGAAGAAGTCAATGGCTACATTAAATTGGGTTTCGATTTCGTGTTTGCATCGCCTACAGCAATCGTCCACTGACCCGGCCTGTTAATTTAATTACACATTTGCTCAATATAAAAACAGAAATTGGCGATTGGAATTGTTTAAATTGCCAGCTGCTTTAAAATGTCTAGAACGGTAGCTTGACCGCCCAGCAAGTTGCCACACACATATAAATATATAGATATATATTTATATATATTTTTATATATCTATAGATATCTAAGAGAGTCGGGCGTGGCGCTGTCAAGTCAAAAGTGAATGTACCGTTCATTATTGCACTTCCAACTTCAAAAATGTTTCATTTATATGCAAAGAATTTTCATTTATTTGATATAAAACCCAATTTGGCCAACTATTCTGGCCAATCATAATTGCAATTGCGGCAATAGTTAGTTCAAAAGAAGGGCTGCCCAATTGTTGAATAAACAAATAGCATAATTGTATGCCACTCAGTGTGGAGTTGTTATTGTTATAGTTTATTTAAATAGATACCCTTGCAAACGAAGAGTATATTTGTTTTTTTAGCAAATGAAAACACTGCTCTAAAGAAAATATTAGATATAGAAAGAAAACTTACTTGCTAGAATATATTTTGGCTGATTTCATCATAGAGTTGCCATAGAACTATTAACTATCATTTTTAATCACATAAAGTTATTTTTCGATTTGGATCGATTTTAGATTGACCCTCCTTTTTTTCCTATACCTATATAACAACTCTTATTTTGTTGTGGTGGGCGTTTTTTTTTGTCTTTTTTTGGCTACATTTTGCATATTTTGTTGTGTTAAAGTGACTTTTATGTTTTGCATCAATTTAATTTATGGTTAAGGCGTTAATTTATGGCCTAATTGATCAGATTTGAATATGTGTTGTAATCGGTAGAGTGTTGAAATCCATTGTAATTGCTGTGGTTTTAGCCAAAGAGAAGAAATCATGACAATTTACTAAACAAAAAATTGAACTAAATGTGCTCGTTTGGCATTGGGCTTAAAGTTTCAGTTATTTTTTTTTTTCATTCAAATAAAAATCCACAGATATCTTGGTTTTAAGAATGAAAATTCTACAAATGTACTTGGATAAATTCTTTAGCATTTGAATTCTATTGAAAATTCATCTTTGCAAAGATATTTCTTATGAATTTGCTGGTGTTCATTGAATTGTAATACTGAAAATTTGTTAAATGGAAAACACGAACTGAATGGTGAACTGTAACTCCTTTGTTGCTGCTTCGTCTAACATTTTCCACTGAACTCTTTTTGTGTATCTACTTTTATCCTAAATTTCAATCGGCGGAAAAGTAGATAATTTTACTTTGATTTCTTTTTTTTTTTTTTTGATTTACCATGTAAAAGCCTTAATAATTTTGATTTGGAGCAATTGAAATTAGTTTGGATAATTGAGTTATTAACAGAATTAAAAGTGTTTTAACATGCTTAAAATTCTGTAAATTTATTTGACACATGTCTCATGTATATTTATATTTTTAAATTAAGAAACAAATTAATTCTAATCCTTTCAATATCCTTTCAATTTCAATATTTTGGTTAATAATTACATAAAAGATTTATAGAAATACTAAGGAATTGTACATTCAAGGATCTAAATAAGTTCCTTTATTATTAATTATTTAACTATGTTTCTAGATGTAATTTTATCCAAAAGTATTTTACTAGTATTAGTACTTGTTTGAAATATAAAATATTTAAATTCTTTTTATCTTTAGTTTTGTGAAATAATAAATTTGCTTAAATTTGTTTTCAATATTTATTTTTTTTATATTTTTGTAACACTTAACTTTCGAAAACCTAATAAATATGCTGAAATTTGTTTTACTTATTTTTTTTTTTAATTTCACATGTTTATGAATCACTTAGATTTTAAGAACCTAACTGTTAAGAATAGAATTAAACATTTCAAAAAGAAGTTGGAACTATGCACATTTTAGACTCAAAATGTTTACAAATATTATATATTCTTGATCTGTATCAATTTGCCCATATGTTTGCTTACATAAAAAAAAAGCAAGCAAGTCGTCCCTGTCGACTTTGAGTATACCCTGTACCAAGTAGAGTAACTGTATTAAATCAAACTCCTTAAAATTTGCTATCAGTTCAAACTAAAATTCTACTCACAAGCGGCAGCAACGAACGCATGCTGTCTCGCTCACACTTACTACGCAATGTCGCACTTGGCATTTCAGTACAAATTGTACAAAATTATATCTCCGATATTTCTTGCCCGATTTTAACGAAATTTGGTCAGCTAATACCTTTTCGGTCTTATAATTGGGTGTGCCAAATAAAAATACGCTACCTTTAATATAACTCTAGTTAGTCGTTTTTCCTAAATTGCGGGGCGGAAGTGGGCGTGGCAAAAATATGAAACAAACTTGATCTGCGTAGACACTATAAGAATGCTGACCCCAAATTTGGTTGCTCTAACTCTTGTAGTCTCTGAGATCCAGGTGTCATACGGACGGACGGACAGACGGACGGACAGACGGGCATGTCTCAATCGATTTGGCTATTAATGGTGATCAAGAATATATATACTTTATGGGGTCGGAAATGCTTCCTTCTGCCTGTTCCATACATTGTAGCGACTTTAATATACCCTTTTACCCTATGGGTACAGGGTATAAAAATATTTAGTTTTCCGTACAAAATGCTGTAAGCTGATGCCAACAAAGAAAGCTTCTTTTAGTAAGTAAGTAAACCTTTCATAGGATTCAATTTGTACAGTCATTCAATTCTATATCTACATATATTCATTTTACATTTATTTCAGCTATTCTATTTAAAAGTGCCAATCTAATAATAATGTGATAAGGTGAGCGATTTATACTACTTGCGAATTTATGAATTCATAATATTAGATAGTAAAAAAAATAATATTTTATACCTTATGACCTAGAGTAAGCTATATATATATAGCTAATGCAAGTATCGACAGTATTGGGAATTTGTACACTTTCAAAAGAATAAATAAAAATTGTAGAAAATATATTTTTGAAGTTGGCAAATTGGTAATGAGAGTGTACCCACGCTTATACCTATGGCTGTATGGGTGCATACATATATACGGACCGCCCTTATATATTTGTATGTATAAGCACATCAATTGTAACAATTTAAAATGATACTTTGACATTTTGTTTGCTTATAATAATTATAAATTAATATTAATTGATTGACATGGGTAATTACCTTGTTTTGAACTCCGACCTAGAAGCCAACCGAGATCATAAACATATAATAACAAAAAAAATTCGCTGATGAGATGCAAATAGATAATATAATTTCCATAACCTACTTTTAGGCATGGCATATAATTTATGCAAAAATAAAGTTACCAGCTGGCAGCTAGCTGTCCAAAAGCTTTTCTAAACCAGATTTCACTGACTTTTGTTCATGGCCAGGACAAGTTTATTGAGTGTAATTTTCAAAAAAGTTCAAATTACCCAACGGAAAGGGCGCAAAGTATGGAGAAGAGTCATGCAGTCTGCAATGTCATTAAATGGTTAGAAAACAAATTAAAGACTCAGACAGCTGTTGCTGTTGCCCAAAATTGTATTTCCGTTTCATGTACTGTATACATAGACTAATTGCATTGACTGTAAGCAAATTTACAAAATACATTTCTGTGTGAGTGTTTTTTTTTGGGCATTATCGAATTTTAATATTCGCTTGCATTTACTTAAATGTGAGTTCTAGAAATGTTGACTAGACTTAAGGCTAGAAAGAAGGCTTTAAGCATAAAAATTTATGGCAATTTACTGCAATTCCAGAGGATCATTTTACAGCAAATGACTGCAATTAAAATAAAAACGAAACAATTGAAAGAGTGAATAACTAAATCTTTTACTTCTTAACCTACAGCGCATTCACTTCCTGTTCGGACCATACGGGTGCTGGCTGAGGAGCAGGTTGTGGTGCACCACCACCGCCGCCTCCACCGCCTCCGCCACCGTTGCGTGCTCCTTTACCACCTTTTCCGCCTTTGCCACCCTTTGATCCATCTGGACCATCGGGCCCATCAGCTCCATCGGCGCCATCTTCACCGTCTGGCTGTGGTCCAGGTGAACCTGGTGTTCCGGTTTGTCCCGATTGTCCACTTACGCCTCCCGCCTGACCAGCTTCACCAGCACCACCTGCTCCTCCTCCTACCACTGGTCCATTTTCAGCGACAACATCTGCAGAACTTTCAGAAGCCAAAGGGCCTTCATCATCACTTGCTGCCTCATCCGCTGTAGAGCTGCCACTTTGATTCTCACTTAAGTTGGCTTCTGTCTCTGCTTCCACATATTCACCTTCCAGTCCTGGCTGTGGTTTCCACAGGCCATCTTCAACACCTGGAATTGGCTTATAGGAACCATCATCCTCTGGCAGCGGAGGTTGGACAAGTAATATCACTTGCTGCGCCGGCGGTATTACATATGTTCCAGCCACAGGCAAGGCAACAGCCTGAGGTAAAGGTATCACATGTGCAGCACTTTCATCAACTAACTGAATGGCCAGAAGGCCCAACAGCAACAGGGATAACTGCACAAAAATAGAAATCTGTGTGACCCATTTGCATATATTCATGCTTTATATACTTTAACTCACTGCTGTTGTTCGCATCGTGTTAATAATTTATTTATATATATATCCCTTTCAGCACACTGTCGACGGTGTCTCGTTTTAAACTGACTCCCCTGACAGTGCCCTAGTATCGCTTTTATACCATAATTGTTGATTAATTGCAAACAGACAATGTCTATAAATGGAAGCAGCTTCCACTTTGCTTTTGCATGCCACCTGCATAAATCAATGGCAAGTGCTACCACAGTTAATTATTAGAACAGCAACAGCAACAACAACAACAACAATACATAATAATTATTCCACACATTACTAAATCTAGTTAATGTAATGTGGTGTGATGTAATGTGGTTGTACAATGGTCGATCAAAGACGCAGTTACAATTACAATTGCCTTGACTGTGAGGGGCATAAAAGTCGATGCAACAAATCGGTTAGGTCAAATTTTAGACCCCCTTACAAGATTTAAGATTATAATTTATAGCATTTGGAGTGAAACCATTCTATAGTCAAAAAAGTTAATATTTTTAAAAATTAATAATATAAAAAAAAAAATTCATAAAAAAAGAAAAGTACGACTAATAATTCCAATTACAAATTTGCACAAAAAAAATCATATAATTGTCTCTCAACTATTTTTTACATATTGTTGAAAAAATAATCAATTAACCCCATAATAAAATACCAAGCACTTAGAAAAGATATTGAATATACCTACTACATTTATATATAACTAATGCTAAAATAAAAATAAGCAAAAGAAACTCGGTAATCTAAATTCGAAAATATTATAATTAATTCTTCACAAATTAAGTAATCATTATTATGGTTTATAGATATAAATTATCTAATTTTATTTATAAAATTATAAACAATATTGTTTAATGTGAAAGTCAATTTGTCGGCTCAAAACTTTTCAACCGCGCCGAAAATTTTTGCACAATTATTTGTGAGGCATTAAATTATTAAAAAAATTATCTTTAATTTTTCAATAAATATCAATTGGTTTTTGACTTTTCACGTCAAGGTATTTAATTGCTGCATCGCGAATATTTTAAAATCTTTTTGAAAAAATATTTTTACGATTTCCTTAGCCTGCCTCTTCCTATTCTTATTCTTTGGAAATAAGCTAAAATATTTCTTTCTAAAAAAAGTAGAGTAGAGAATTTAATTTATTAGCTACTCAAGTGTGGAGTTCTTTAAACTATAAAATAAGAAGTAAGTCTTAAAAAAGATATATTGCTATAATGTTTAAAATCTATTCCTATAATAAGCTTTTACATTGGCCAAGTGCTTTAGCCATTAAAAAAAGAAAGAAAAAGGAATAACACAAAAGGTTCAAATTTGTCTGGAATAGTAGCCTTTTATTCAATCGGTGATCAACAACAAAACGAAAACTAGAACTTTCGAAAAGAAAATGTGTGGAAAAAAGATGTTGTGTAACTATTTAAAAACTTGTAAATTAAATTTTGTTTATCAACACTTTTTCGTCACATTCTATTATTATCAAGCAATTGGTTGTCCTGAAAAAAGCTTGGAATTCAGAGGAATTACGTATGTTTTGTAATAAATATTGGGATAAAAATAGGTACCAAGTAACTAAATATTTTTGACATTCTCTTGAAATGTGTGATTAGAGATTAAATAATTGTTCCGTCAATGATCGGTTCAAAATTAGAGTTTTTTCCATAAATCAATTTTTTTTGGCAATGGCTCTTTCGTGTAATTAAATGTTTCATTTGCTTAATTTAAGTTTGACTATAGTTTTCTTTAACTTTGAAAAGATTTGCATTTTGAAAACAGTAAATTATAGCCTACATAACGTAATCTATAAAGCATTTAAACTTATTTGTTTATTTCAAAGAGCAACAAACTCTTTGTAGTAACATAAAAATTGTTAAAAATTGATATTTGCGAGTAGTTTACGTTTAACAATAGTTAACATTTCAGAAATACAAATAATGAGAAATAATCAGAAATTAATTAATCATAATAATAGTCTGAGAAAAGTTATCGATTTTGCGCTCTAAGTTAGTATTAATTAGCAGTTTAATTATAATGCCAAAATAAGTTTTTAAGTTCTGAATATAAAACCAGAAAGGGTATTGTTTAAAAAAAATTGAAGTGACATTAGGAAAAAATGGGATAAAAGACTAGAAATTCTGCGAACGTTGTTTAAGAAAATGTTTTATGAAATCGACTTTTTTCAATATATTAGTGATTATGAGAAGTAACTCAGGAAGTGTTTTGTAGATCCTATATACTGTGAATTTGTTAGAGAAAGTATGACCAAGAGTATTAATTACGATTTACGTACTTTAATTTGTGAATGATAATATGATAAATTTAAAACAAATTGTTCACCATAAGGAATTTATACATTTAAGTTAAAAATTTCAATTATTTACAGCCTATTATTGTAGGTCATTCTTTAATCAACTATGATCAAACATATTTGAAGTTTATATAGACGCCATCATCTAGTTTAAATTCTTTAAATTGCTCCATATTAAATTAGTTTATAAATAATTATAATTAGTTTTTAAGTATATTTACTGTCAGACAGGCTTACTTATGGCGCGACTGCCGGTTAGTTGTGGATTAGATAAAATACCATTCATGGCTCTGTGCCAGTTGATAATCTGAACTCAGTTGGCTAGTGGTGATGGTGTTGTCTATAGAGATTCTTGATTGAAACGCGTTGACTCAATAGCCGGGTTTGATTGCAAAGAGCATTTAAATTAGTGGAAGATGGAGATGCTGCTTAACCGGTTTTACAATTACAATGTGTAACACAGTGCTGGATGAAATTAAGTGACTGTCTCTAGTTGAAGGTGCTCTGGAAGTGTCTTATAAATGATGAGCAACTATTAAACTCTGTGCTGCATCAACTAAATCAATTAGGCCAACAACAAGGACAACAGTAGACAGAAGTGGGTGTAGTCTCAGTCCTAGTACTAGCAACAGTAGCAGCATCTAAACAAAGTAATGGCAACGAGGCCATTATCATCATCATCGTCGTCGTTGTGTGCCTACTCATCCTATAGACATCGTTAACATTTAGCAACACAAGGCAACAACATTATTCACAGCAACAACAAGGAGGTGGAGATAGAGCCAGGATATAAAAGAGTGCGTGTCAGTGTGTGTTTGTGTGTGTGTGGTCAAAAGGAAGTTCCTGCTAGGAAAAGCTGCAACCAATTAGCAGAGGAACAAAACTTTGGGATGCCACTTGGCACGTGAAGTTATGCGAACAAAGTTAACTTTGACGCAGATTCTTATTTAGCTGGCATGGCAAATATTTTTGTGGACCAGTGTCCGAATCCAAGTACAAGGTACATTCTGTTGGTCAGCGATTAATCAAAATCGATGGCGACAATTGACGCGACACCAACACAGACAATTCCCATAAATGGCACACTGTGTGTTGGTGTGTGTGTGTTTGTGTGTTTGTGTGGGTGTCCATCCATCTATGCATTCATCCATCCATTCAACCATCCATCCATCTGCCCATTCTAAATCTGTATGTATGTTTGTATGTATGTATATGTTGGTTGAAGTAGGTTTCATCTTGGCTTCATCATGATGGAACCAAGCCTGGGGCTCGCATATAAATAGTTTCTCTTGCGGCTTTGACTCTGCTCCATTTGTTAGCTAGTGGCTGACAGGACAAGTCGGGTTGACTTTGCCCATG
Source organism: Drosophila neocordata (assembly GCA_018903615.1). NCBI lineage: Eukaryota > Metazoa > Arthropoda > Insecta > Diptera > Drosophilidae > Drosophila > Drosophila neocordata. The sequence goes on from JAEIGI010000002.1 coordinate 777,526, forward strand.
CAACGGCAGCGTCAGCGGCAGCGGCATCGTTGTCGACAGCCATTCCAAGCGACTAAACGGGTTTTGTTTGTGCCAACACGGAAAGATTTACTCCCCATATTCTACAATCCCTCCCCCCATACCCTCCCTTTGTGTTGCGAACTTACGTGATTCGCATGTGCTGGGCATAGGATTGAAAACAGTTTACAGAAATGATTACTACTGGGCGAATGCGTAATGACCAATGGGGCGTATGTGTGATGTTATAAATGGATAGCAGCAACTGAAATTGTACAACAAATATAAAACTGAATTAAATGGCAATCGGCAGTATATATATATAAATATATATACACTTAATTTTAATCTGTTTAAGTGCAATATGCATTCACGCAACTCAAATAAAATTAATTGAAGAATCAATATAAATGGATTTTTAATTTTATTTGCTGACATGAAAATGTGAGTGAAATATAAATATAAATAAGATGAAAGTATGATTAATAATTATTATTTTTATACATAAAATTAAGATTGATGTCTTAAATTTTAAACACATTTAAGCTCAGAGTAAGGACTCGTTCGTCTCGTTTCCTTTTTGGTGTGCGTTGGCCATCTTCTACCTTAAGATGATTTATGATTCCAAATGCCGATGTTTATCAACTTTGCGACTTTCATTTTTTTCTTCTCCTCTTTTTTTTTTAATCAATGAGTTTCTATGATAGACGGCTTTACACCTGCCACAATACGTGGCATATTCGATGTCTATGCCAACAACAACAAAACATGTGGTGCAAAATGGGAAAATGGACACAAAAGGAGGAACAGGATACACACACACAGTCAGACAGAACGCATTAAATTCACAATAAATCAAACAGCTTGGAGTGCTTGTTGTTGCGGTCACTGTCTGGCTGTGGGCGGGACTGTTCGGGCGATTTGGAACCCGCAGCGTAGCCTTTGGCCAATACTTGCACTTCTGATAACAATAAGTCATAAAGCAGGTCAACAAGCAGGGGGGATAAACAAGCAAAAAGAAAAATATGTGACTAAAGCGATGACGCAAAGATAAAATAAAATATAAAGAAAAAAACATTATATATATATATAATAATAAATATGTGGCCAAATGTTTCGCTTTAATAAAAGTTGCAATATTTTTATTATTTTTATTGACCGCCACAAATTGGCTATGAGTGTGTTGGCTGGTATTCGCCGTCTGGCCAACTGTCTGGTTGGCCGGCTGGCTGTTTTTATGGCCATATCATAAAGGCATTTTGCTTTGTTTTGTAGTTTTTGATTTGATTGCAATATATATATTTTTTTTCATTTCTTGTCGTTTTTTCTTTTCCTTCTTTGCGGCTTTGCTTTATTTTCGCGTTTATTGGTTTTCACGCCATGGCTAATGACCGAAACATTTACGAGCCCAGCTGGCAAACGCCCCCGCTTCATTTTGGCTATCATTCTTGTTGGGTAGTTTAGAAGATTTGGCAAGTAAAATCTTAAATTTCGATGAAAATCCTTTTCACTTTAAGCCAATAATTTGCTATAAATACTGCAAAACGAGCTTAGTCCTCTTATTGGTTGGTCTTGCGCCCTGGTAGACTGTCGTTTGGGCCGGGTTAACTGTCGCCAGTTTGTCTGGTCCCAATTTGCTTCGCTTAAGTCGCAAACAAAGCGTTTTGCCTGATCCCTTATCAGGCTACAATTTTGATTTTTGCTGTATTTTTTTTTGGTTGTTTTTTCTTTTTCTTTTTTTTTTTTTTCTCGCTGCTTGCAATTTACGCACAGACCATTGACGCCAATGCTGTGTCCAAAAGAAAAGAGAGGGAGTTGCTGTGCGGGGAGGGAGCAGAGTTTGAAGTTTACAGTAAATTGAGTTGGCTAACTTTTGAGTAAACCACAATTTAGGGGGAGTGACAAACAAGCAGCAATCTTAATACCATGGCTTGGTTTTCCACTAGAATTCAACTATCAAGGAGTTGGAAAATCAAATTTCACTCTAGCTTTTGCTTCATTTGATGCTATTGTCCTGTGTCCCAATCCCAATCCCGTGCTTCCTCATCGTCAATTTCATCTTGTCGTGTTATGTAATTGGTGTTAACAACAGTTGGCAGTAGCAATTCGTAGTCGTAGCCCTAGTTTTCGTAGTTCTCCCTTTCATTTCACTCACAAAAGTCATTTATGCAAACTGCTGCTGCTGTCTCTGACAGGACAAATAGAATGGGAGCAGCTTCTTGATAATTGAATGTATTGTACTTTGAGTTTCCTATGTATCCCTGTGTCTGTATTTGTATATGTATGGCTGTTTTTGTCTGTGTGTGAGTGCTATTGTCGCCCATTTACATAAATGTCTGGGACAACATGCGCTGCCAAGGAGATGCCATCAAGACTCACATACGAAAGAAAAATTATTTCTCTTTGGTTTATTCATACTGATTCACCATTTATGAGTATTGCAGATTATCATTGAAGTTCTCTTGTTTCAGTTTCACAAATGTATGTAAATGTATTTTTATATGGCCCTCATCAATTTGATGACGTAAATGTATAGTCGCGAACAACCTGTTGGTATGGCGACAGACTGCTTTCTCCCAATACTCTTCTCCTTCTGAATAATGTTTGATGACTCAGCCATATGAAAAAGGCACAGAAATTGACCGACCGACCGACCGACCGAACCAACCCATTTCTATCTGTTTATTACGATTTCCTATTGCCGAACAAAAATAGTCTGATTGGGCTTCTTGCATTGGACAACCAAATCTTATTGGCGCCTCCTTCATCCTCCTGCACGAAATTCTATGGGTTTCCATCACAACTTGAAAAAAATCTATTTCATCGATTAATTTGTTAAGGATTTGCCACAATTTTGTGTGAAAGTCATTTGAAATGATTGTATTTATCTGCTTTTCAAGATATGCCATAAATAGAGTTTTCTCATTAACTAATTTTACTTAATTTTAGTTGGGTTAAGTAAATACTGGTAGACGCATTAGTCATTATACAAATATTTGTATTTTCATATAATTTGTATATGTAATAATTTAAAGAGTCTACTATTTTGTTTTGTTTGTTTTATGCCTTTTTTTAATTGGACAACTACATTTAAGAACTTTTTCATTCATAAGTTCATTAAATAGAACATTTTTTCTGGTCATCAATTTATGCACTTGTTTTGCGATATAAGTTTTTAGAATTATTTTCTATTCTAATTTGCAAATAAACTAATTAAAAGTCAAATATAATAATACTTCTTGTACGTTGAAGCGTACAATGGTGGGTACGTTTAAGTAGTCCAAGCGATACTAGGACATTGTCTGTTAAGCGTAAAATCTAGCAGGCAGCATACAAAAACGAAGTGGCATGGACAACAGTCGACTACTTTAATAATAATTAAAACTAACTACTAGCTAGATAGTTAGGAATCAAAGTTTTAATCTTAGGAATAGAGAGCTTTGCTCCGACTGCAGAATAAAGGCGGTTACAATCGAAATCAAATAAGGTTCATGTAAGTTATAGTTAGAAGTGCAACATAAATGGGAGAGAACGAAGAGAAAGATGAAACTAGATATAGGATATAGATTAAGTACGAATTTGTATATATATTATCCTACGTTAATCAGTTAGTAGTGAAATCGAACGACCAGACAGAACAGCTTTTCCTTAAGCCAATGAACAAATAAACTGCCAAAGTGGCCAGATGGGTTTTGATGACAAAGGTATGTTGCCAGATGAGCTGCCAAACATAATAAGAAATATTAAGCCTTTAGAATTTACAATAAGTATAATCTTACAAAGTTGTTATACAGTGTTTATTTTTCGCCCAAAGTGATCGAAACCTTAGTGAATGGCAGAAATTAAATTGTACTCGGGACAACAAATGAAAGAAAACTGTTTTTTTTTTGCCTGTTTCAGTAATGCAACTCAATCAAATTTCAGCATGAATTAAATTATTCTTAATTTTGTTTAAATCAATAAACTATATTTTCAGATATCTTCACTGTTTTGTAATTTAAATGTTAATATTCATATAGTATTCAATATTATTTCAATTTCCATTTATCTTTATGAGAGTTGGCTTGTGAAACGTTTGTTGGCTTATAATATTCTAATTAAATATTAATTTCTATAATTAAAGTTAAAAATTGTAATTATAAACGTAGTTTACTTGCCAATTCAGATTATGGTAAGTAAATGCTACATTAAGAGTTTATAAACATTTTAAAGTTGAATGCAAAAGGCAATATTAATACAAAATAATAAAAAACTTAGATTAATTTTTCATTTAGTGTCTCGCTTAGTTAAATTTCTCATACATTTAAAGTAAGTTAAACCAATTTATATTCAAATTTAAATCTATATATATATATATATATATGAGATGTCCAAATTGCTGTGGATCTTAAAACGGTTTTTTTTATATTTCATGATATGCTAATGGGGCCCATTAGAGTCACGCTTTATGTCATAGTTAGTCTCTTAACGGTGATATGAGTTTAAAGACAAGTTTTTTTTTTGATGCGAAATTGGCTTCAACTTGGGTCGTTTCAACTATAGGCTATCAATGTCGCTTGAGAGCTCAGCTTCCATTTTCGTTTCTTTTTGTAATTTATTGCCTTATTTGCTTCTAACGTTACAACATACAAAATGTCTCAATTTCATTTCGGTTTTATTTTCGGTGCCATTCCATTCCTTAAAGGTAGCTGCCGCTGCCTCTTCAAAAGCCTAAATAGCAATCATCAGAACCGCAAAACCAAAAAGGGCGCTCAAAGCCAATTTACATGCGGCACAGTAAGCCGCACACACAATATCTGCGTGTATTTGTGTAAGTGTGTCTCTGTGTGTGTATGAACACCTGGGAATTTGGGGGACCAATTCGGGGCCAAGTGGCTTGGCTGTTGACTTTTCACATTGCTTGGCATATTGCTTAACAGGCAAAGCCAAAAACAAATCATCTTTTATTGTAACGCATTAATCATACGCAACGTGTTCTTGTGTTTCGTCTGACTTGCTAGCTTGTTGTTTCTTTCATGAGAAGTGCAAAGTTCTTGCCCTAAGCTAAAAGAAAATTTGCTCACATTTTCTGTTTCCTTCTTTTTTTCTCCCCCATTTGGCTTTTAATTTTGGTTGTGTTTTTCTGTTGCCTACTTTTTGAGCTATGGCATAATTTATGGTCAGGAAAGCGGGCAGCTCTAATTGCGTGATAAGTTTCTCAATTCGAATTCACATTAGTGTTCCTTTTCAGCCAGTTCATGTGGCGATTGACGTCAATTCCTTATTATACTCACAATTTGTATCCAAGTTGATTGTGTAATTTTGTATAAATAGTGGTAAATGCAATTGTATTCATGTGCCGTTCGTTTATTTGTGTACAGAAATTCACTTAAGTGGACTGAAATTCTGACAAAGTTTCCAGTCTACTAGCCGAATGATTTGTGCCTTTAGCTTTAATAACAATGAAGACTTCGTTGGCAAAAAGTGTAGCATACTTGTAGGCAGGCATTGACCAAGTTTTGAGAATGTTACACAATTCTTTTGTTTTTTTTTTTGGGGCCGACAACAACTTTGCATAACTGCACATTGAACACGAATTGCTGCAGTTGCGACAAACAAACCAAAAAAGAAAGAAGAAAAAAAAAAAAAACCGTGAAAATGATACGGCCGTATATACACTGAAGTGGCATGCAGCAATTTAATGCCACCAGCAGCAGTTAGCAATGGCCACGGGGAGTCAGGCTGTGCTTCTGCTTGTGTTTATCTTGGCACTGTCGGAGGACCATAGTTGCCTGCCTCATCTCCCCCTTAGTAAATGTAGTTTGACATTTAGGCTATCGCTGTGGGAGCCAGCCAAAAGTGAAAACAATGTGGCTTAGTCATTTCGCATTCAGCAACCATTTCCAGCGGTTTGGCCTCGCTCACCGGGTGGGTTGGATATATGTAGATGAGAATGTAGATGTGTTTGTAGGATGGGGTAGTTCATTGAGTTCGGAGGCGTGCTTGCCAACCCAGAAAATTATCCAAAATGGTAGAAGCCTCTTTAAATAAACGAAATGAAATAAGACATTTTAGGTTTATTTGATACACAGGAGGCCAAACAGTGGCATCCATATCAAAAGGCATTCAATTATATTTTAGATTAGGATTGAATCAAAACGAATGAAAGCTTTGAAAGAAATCTGTTAGAATACCTTAAAGCTGTCTGTGCATGAGTGTATCAGTCTATGCCAGATACACACACACACACACATACTTACGTTCATACATACATATGTGTTTATGTATGCAAAATTCAAGTGGGAGGCATGGCAACTGTGGAACAGTTGAAGCATGCATAAATGTGCTTTGATTTGAATAGAAATATTTTATGAAATTCCCATCATCTCTCCTTTTCTAATTTCATTTGGTCTCTTTAATATGCATATAATAGAAATTCAGTTTCCTCTCATTGCTCCAAATTTTAAATATTAAGCAAACAAAGCAATAAAGTTACTCACAGATGTGCCTCTCTACCCCAAACCCAAAGGCGATTTATGAGTAAGCCATAAATCTGTGTAAAGCATCCGTAAGGTTATGGTATGAGGGACTGGAAAATGGCAAGTAAAAGATTCACCTGTCCGCGTCCATTTTCTGGCAATAAACTTGCAATTATTTACCTTGACTAAAGTGGTCTGTTAACTAAATGTAATAAAATAACTGAACAGCATACGACTTTAACTAAAACTTTAAAGCACTAAGATTAAAGAACTGTTACCTTTGTATAAATTAAAAAAATATATATTTTCTAAATGGGTTTGATAGGTTTTGGTGATATTTAAAAAATCTTTTTAAATTATTTGGCAACAATTTATTAGTTTAATCTGGAATTCTTTCATTAAAAGAACTATCTGTTTATATGTACACTAGGACCAAGGCATCGGAATCAATGATTCAGTCTTATAATAGAACTGGCCTCAAATTCTAAACGTTGATGCAAAATCGTATCCTTGAGACGTGTTGTCTTAACCCTTTGTTGACCAAAATGACTTCAATTAAAATTTAGATAGAAATGTTCGTTTCTTCAAGATAAGATAGGAATCTTCTAATCTGTAAGCGACTAGCAATCTTAAAGGTGCTGCTGTAGTAGTTGGAGATGAACTTAAAAATGTCTTAATGAAGAATTGTTCTTTGTCCTGGTTCCGAGTATTGAATGCCTGGCGCATTTATTTAAAAAGTTTTCTTTTCTTATCTATATATTAGCCCTGATTGATTGTTTAGTTCTGATTTGCTTAAGTCAATAATTAATAAACGAAACATAAAAAAAAAGAAAAGCTAGCAATATATATTCCAAGTATATCTTCTTAACTAAAAAATTTTGATTTAATTGTCTGTATATAATATATATATAACGTATATAGAAACTGACCTAAAATATTGTCAGTGTGGAAAAATCTTTAGTATTTAATTTAAAGATTACATATACAAAATTTCGCTTATTACAATTGTTTTGTATGAAATACAAAAAGAACATACACAGCACAATAAAAATAAAATATTCTTTTGTAAAAAACATAACACGCACGTTGATTATATTGCATTTATGTAAGGTAAATTAGTCTGATTTGAACATAAAAATATAATTGTAAATGAAGCACAGTGAAATATACTGAATATTTTGGTATGCATATTTAAATGAGATTGAAATATTATTACTCTCACTGCTATCAATTGAAACCTAAAAGAACTTGTAATATTGATACTCTCACTGTATTTTATTGAAAACTAATAAACCATTTAAGTTAAAACTTAGAATGAATCTAACATATGAAGAGAACTTTGAAAACTCTTTTGCAAGTTTGCAAATAAAAGTTTAAAGAGTAAGACTGTTGTATCTTTTGAGTTGGCTTCACAGAGTTTGGTAAACAAACATTTTGTCTTGGGATTTAAATTTATTAAAGGACATATACATGCGTCTGAAAAGATATATAAATAAGATATATAGGCATATAAATAATTAAAAAATCAATGATTTTTTTTCATTTTTTAGTTGAATATATTTTCCTGTGTTTAGGATCACTAAGCGGTCATAAAAATAAAATATTAAAAATATTGGATATGTTCAGAAAATATATAAATAGAAAATAAAGCGTATAAAGCTAGACGACTCTGCTAAAAATAAAACTAACTCGAATCCTTTTTTTTGGAACTAAATGCACCTCATACTAGAGCTCAGGTCCCACTACTAAATATGTGATCTAATAGATTCTAAGATCTAATCCATAGAAATATTTTCTTAATAATATCAGTTCACATTTTGAATTCAAGAAATGAAGATCGGGTTTAAACAATTTTTGTTTCTCATCGGAAGTCCTATTCATCTTAATAAAGAAATAAAATCTATTAAAAGTTATGTTATTTCAAGTTTGTTTTTTTAAAGAATATGATAAATGCTAATCTGCTTTTGAAAATACTAGATTATTTTTTGTAATTTAATTTAAGAAACAATATAATTCATTACTAATTAATAATAATGAAAGGAACGATTTGCAATAATGTGTTTATACTTTCATTCTTTATATTTAAATAATATTTTTTACTTTTAGGAAGTTTTAAATTTCTAATAGAAAACGCTAACATACGAAATGGTAAAATACAAGTTAAAAGACTAAAATGTTATTAAAAGGTTTTGACATGATCCTAAACGATATTTTGTCCCTCTTCTTTCAACCGTTTCAAAGTCACAAGAAGTCTGCTGGCGAATGATTAAGTTTATAAAATACTAAAGTAGTGTATAGAAATGTCAATGGAGACAAAGTTACCTAATCCCCTTTCCACTTTTCCTTTTTGCAACATGAAATTATAACTGTGTGTGTCAAGTTATAATAAGGCCAATTTATTTGTGACAAAAGTTTGACATTTGTCCGGCAAGAAATCGAAACTGGACAAATTCAGTTATTAAATTGAGTTGAACGTTTGGCTTCTGTCAACAAATTAACAGTAACAATGACTGCAAACTTGCGGATGACACAATCGGGATCCAGGACCGACTAACCGACTAACATACCAAAAAATAAAAAAAAGAAAAAGAGAACAGGGAACAAAATCGATTGTGACTGGCTGAGCAGGATATCCGCGTAACGTTTTCTCTTTTTGTTTTGCCATAAAAGCAAATTGGTAGCCATTTTTGCAGATTGGCCACTCGAACTCAAACTCACATTTAAGCTCCAAATTGTTGTCCTTGTCGATTTGCTGGCAATTCTTTGCGTTTTTTACACCCCTCCCACTCGAATGGCGTTGAAAATGTTTTTCAAGTGGAAATGGGTTATTGAACTGCAAAATGGCACAAGCAGGAAGTCAACTGACTGGCCACCCTTATGCCCATTTCCATGACCGTGATATGGCAGCCAAGGTTGGTTCCTTAACTATGCCCCAGAGAACAACGGATTAGCGAACAGAGGGCCTTCGCTTTCAAAATTGTTTTACTTTGTTTTTTTTTTCTTGTTTGTTTCGCATACCACGAAGCCTACATTGATTGCACCTTAGGCGGCCATAACAATTAGCCGTAAATTAAGAGAATTAACGCATTGGCTAAATTGTCAACGGGAGTTAGACTCGTTGTGTTTACTGGACGTATGCTAACCACAGTTGTGAGACTCTGTTAATTTCCTACACTTAGCACTGTGTTCTTACTAATTGCTCAAAATCTTGTTTCAATGCTTATCAAATTTGATAGACTTGCGTTACCATTCAAAATCCTCCTTTCTTTTAGTGTATGAAATCTTTTAGAGATTTTAAGGTTCGTGAAACTAAATTTTTTTGAAATTATTTATATGGTTAAAAGCATCTGTAAGACTTGTTGACCTATGACATAAAGTTACTTATTCTCATTCAAATTATTCTGAGTCCACAGAACTTAAGTCACTTTATTGAAACTTCTCAGCTAAAAGAATATGGCTGATCTTAAACACTAATATACAAATATAAGATATTTAGACTCTTTCATATATCTGATATTCATTTTAATCATTTTACTAGATACTTGATACTTCTTTCTGATCGATTAAGTTGAATTAAACTTCTATTTCACAAAATGGTAGGTCAAAAAGTTAACTTGGTTAACGATAAGGATATCTTTAATTATGTAAATTCAAACTTAACAATATTATGTAATAAGCATATAGATATAGCAGAATTTCTTATGTATTTAATATTTTTGTGATTTTGAAATAAAGGTAATGTGATATTTATAGTTTCAGTCAAAACATTTGGTTAAACCTAATGTCAAGTAAAGTTTACAATTTAATAAATGGCTTAAAAATCAATGAATAGATGAATAGGATGAATATATTAAGATATAGTTAAAGTTAAGTTTTTTGTTACACTTTTGTTTTACTTGAATTAGAAAAATAAAGAAACAAAAACTTCATTTTAAATGACGGATTGCTAAAGAGCTTTCAAGTTTCTCTCCTTGGTACCTTTTATTATATTTTTATTATCAGATTATAGCTTCTACTCCTGTTTCTCTTCCCCCTTTGTTTTCTTTTCTTGTTCGTTGATGTGTTCTTTAGTTGAATGATTCACCAATAACAATTTTGTTTTATTAAAATAATTGAATTCAGGTAAGAGAAAAAGCAATATGGCTTACACTTGATTTTTTCCAATAAAAGAGTTTTACTTCTAACGTTAAAATGTATCTTACAAATGAGAACCACTTCTTCCCTCCATTAATGTATTCCCTAATTAAAGCCTCCTCCTCTCTTTGGCTAATTTGATGACTATTCCCCAAAGTATAATATATAGTATTTTTATTGTATTGTGATTTATAACTAGTAAAAGAGCTTTTGCCAAAATTTGTTTGTCTTTATATTCGTGAAACATCAACTTTTGAAATTATCGTAAAATGTTAAGTAAGAACTTTGTTAAACTTTTCGAATTAACAGCAAAGCGAAAAAAAAAAGAATTCTGTATTCACTTGAGATACTCAAAATCTAAAATTGCGTAGGCATGACATTGGGTTCATTCATTTAGATAATGTTGATTAAAGCTTAACTTAAACGATATGTACACATTTGTTTATTTAGTAAACTTTATAAAGTTTAATATATTTTGTGCAACAATAACTAAAACTTTCAAGGAGTTAACAGGTCGTTGTGCTGAATGAACCGTATGACTTAACAGTTTTTTTGAGCTTCTTGACTGTACAGGTTCGTTTATATATGGCTCCACTGTGCAAAAGGAAAAGTTTTTCTTACACAAACAATCGTACATACACAGACATCTACACATGTACATATCTTTTTTGGAAAAGTGTGTAAACAGTTCGCTGAGTTTGCAACCTCTCAAAGCTCTCTACACTAAGTTGCTTTCCCTGTTGTTCCTGCTCCTTCGAACTTATAGATTCGCATTTTACTTTTTTTTTTATTTCCGCTCCATTTGTCAATCCGCTTTATAGTTTTTTTGTACAGGCAGACTGAGTTTTCTACATTTAACTTAAGTGCGTATGTGTTTTTGCCACAACCTTGTCTATATACACATTATATTTTTGGTCAACATTACTATAGAAGGATATCTTAACGGTGCGTGAACAGTTAAAATAGAAATTCTAGATATAACTTTAAAAGGAGTTTGCTTAGATATAACCTCAGTTTGCTAATCGATAGCCAGTAAATCTTTTAAAACCACTACTACTCCATAAAATTGAGAATAGCTTTAATATCATAAAGCAAACTTCTGTATTCTTACATGTTATACTTATTTAATACTAATATTTTGTACTATTTAAAATCACTTATATTTACTTTAGAATGTGTATATATATATATATGTACACTGTGTTTTGTTGTTTTAGCTATTGTTCAAGTCTCGCCTCCGTTTTATTGTATGTCTATCCTTTAATGGGCGGTTTTATAATGCTCTGTTCTGTTTCTCTGTTCATGGTGTTATGTTAAAAACTAATGTTCTGTTAAAAATTGATGTTCTGTTAAATGCTAGTGTTAGTCAACGGGTATATGGGCTGTTGCCAATTATCATTACTGTTGAACCAAACATTCTGCCCTATAAAGATATCTGACTGCTATGTTTAAAGGAAAAGCAAAACTTAAACCTTATTTTTATCCTTAAAGAAAATTAAACAAAAATTGACCCATATTTATTAGTGCAAAAAACTAAAGCTAACTAAATTTAAAACTTACTTTAATAAGTTATTTAAGTTTAATGATAGTACAGAGAGACAGATATTTAATCTAAAAGAAAATTTATTATAGTTTAAGTGCAAACATATTTCGAGACTGTTGATGTCAGCCAGATGCTTATCCTGTTTCTACATAGTTTGTTTAAGTTAAAGTTGTCTTTTCGAGTGTTTGAAAATATTAAAGCATAACTCACTGTTCAGACAAATGCAAATTTACGACGAAAGGCTAGCCCTAGGGTCATTCACGTATATATTGTCATAGAAAGGACAACATTTGCATGATAAAGGACAAGTTTTTAAGTTGATATTGTGAAAGTACTCTCAACAATAGCCAGGATAATCATTCTCTATTTGTATGTCTACGTGTGTGTATGTGTATGTAACTGTATCTATGTGTATATGCAGAGATTTGTTTGCTTTATCGATTGTGGTATAGCAAAGAATATTTGCGTAACTTCAGCTCAGTTATCTGCTCTTTCATTGCACCTAAGAATGCAAACAACTTGGAAGCAATAGGAGGGCAAAATCAAAAGCAACCAAGCAAATAGATGGCCAGTACGACAGGTAAACAGACAGTGAGTCAGTCAGTCAGTCATTCACTAAGCAAGTCATCCAGGTCAGTTGTGTGTTTGCGTGTGTTCATCCATTTTCCTTTTGGTTTTCTCATTCTTGCTTTAAATTGTTAGCAATTGGCATAGATTTCTTTATGACTCATCTACACTAATGATAACAAAAGAGGATCAAATTTCCAGATCCAGCTGGAAGGGAGAAATTTAATTTGGTTCAACAACTAAGACAATTATTTAATCGGAATTAAATAGTTTGTATGGAATGATAGACAAGTTTAATTTCAAGAACTTGAATTCCACAAAGCAATTTACAAATAATTGCTTTAGCTTAAAATGTTAAGGCAAAAATGTAGTAATGGCATTTTGTCCGAGTAAGAAATTTCAGCCAACTGTATATAATTGCCGGAAACAGTAAAGAATTACCAGAATTCTAAGAAAATTGAGAATTTGTTATTTAAACAAGTTTTTGGAATTTAAATCTTTGAACAAAAGCAATATGGATACTAATGTACGAATGAAACTAGAACAGAAACTTTTGTTAATCCACAGATTTCTTGGAATACCAAATGCCGGAAGAGTTTAGTTAATTATTCAGTTGTAAAACATTTTCATATTAAGATATTCTGTTTAACTTTTTATTAAAGCTCTAGTGTTGAAAACGAACTAAAGGTTAAAGCTAGTCGGTAGATTAAGCTTTATTAAACGATTTATCAAGATCAAATTGCACAAGTTAAAAGTAAGCAGAGGATTTACTTTAAAATTTAACAGTGTTGGGAAAGTTTTTTGAGTTGTTAATGGCGAACCAACTGTTAAAGTAGAAACTGATCAAAACAGTAAAAAAAGCAAATTTTTGATTTAAAGAAAATCAACCAAATAATAAAGTTGATTAACCATTAATGTATAATGCATTCTAATGCAAATCTATTATTTATTTAAGTCTTAAAGAGTAGGACGTGTCGATTGCTCAATAGATTTAAAGAAAAATTCTCTCCATATTAAATTTCTCACTTTTATAAGAAAACTTGCCTTAAATCAATAAGCCTAAAAATAAACCTTATAATATATTTCATTTATGTGCTCTAAAAGGTAGGTTAGTAGTGTTGATTAAATCAAAATGATTTCTTAACACGTTTTGTTCTTCTCCTTCTTCTTTTCTTTTTTTCTTATATTATTTTGTGTCACTTTACTTTTATATAGAAATAATAGTCCGTTTCATAGTTGATAAAGATTATCAGTTAACTTGATCTTTTATGGCAGTTTTTGGTTTCGCGAATTTTCACAATTTTCGTCTCTATTGAAATTTAATCAGATTAATGAAATCTGCATAATTAATCGAAACAAGTGTCGATTGAGTGCGGATGCGGAGCTAAACGATGGAGCTAAAGCAAACTTCATTGGGGAAGTTGGAAGTGCCAATCAAACTTAAACGAACAATCGACGCTACCTCTCCATATCTTTCTCTATCTCTCTCTCTCTCTCATTCTATCTGTTTCATTTTATTTCTATCTTCTTCTTTGGTTTTTTCTTTGGCATGGTTAACTTCCACATTTTTATGGACAGTAAGAACTTTTTGCTTCAAGTTAATGCGTTTTATCAATTGATTTCCATCAAATGAAACACTTTGTTGCTGTAGCAGAAAGTAAAGCAAATAAATTGGATTACGCATGTAGGAGTAAAAATAGCAGTGGGAAGGGGAGAAGAAGGCCAAAGTTAGTTAGTTAGTATCTCCACGAAAGCGATAGAATAAACGAAGTGAGAGTGTGAGGGGTGTAAGTGGGCTGAAGTGCTGGTGGGGCATAAATTAGTTGTTTTGGTTCATGGGGGGGCAATCAAAATGGCGTAAATGCTACTGTTGTATGTATTTGAATAAACGGATTCAGTTTCGTTGGTAGTAAAAGTGAGCGTAGGCGTGGCAGCTAGATAGAATAAGAGAGTCACAGTTCAGTTCTTTTTCTTCCTTCCTTCCTTGTTACTTTCCCTTACCTCATCTCATTTCATCTCAACTCGTCTCATCTTATTCCATGCCATCCATCCTTCCTTGGCGGTGTTTTGTATCCTTTAATTCATTTAACGGAAGTACCTTAGGCATTTTGCAGCCCAAGCCCTTAATTTGGCCTTTGTTACTTAGGACTTGGAATTTTTTGTGTTTTTTGTTGTTGTTTTTTTCAAGTTGTTTTGTTTCTTTGCTGCAACTCTTTCATCGCACTCACCTTTTGCTTCGTTGCTTTTTGTGTGTTTCGAGCACTTCCGCCTAATTAAAAACTTACGAAATGCCTTCACTTGAGCTCTTCGGCATTCAAAATAAACTCTTTAAATTGCTCGAATAAATTAAATTTCATTTATTTAGTGTTGGATAATGCACACAGAGATAACATTTAACTTGAAAATCAGTATCGTATATTGTTTGCATGTTTCAATATATGTATATATATACTATATCTTTGTTTTTTTTTACTCAAATATACATATACAATAGATGCGTTTTGTGTAAATTGCATTTAACATTTATTTATGACACAGAATATATCTCAGAAAAATCTCATTGAGTACATTTAACACATTAATAAATATTTATAGTTTATTTTTGTTTTGTTTAGCACTGAATAATGTTTTATTTGCCTTTAGCAACAATTTGGTTTACTGCAAGTTTCTTTCTTTTTTTTTTGTTTTTAGGTTAATATATTTACAAATTGTTATAGAATATATATTTATCTATAGGTATACGGAGTTGGAAAGGTACAGCTCTGTGCCAGCGAAATTTTTATTTACTTATTTAATATTTATATACAAAATTTATCGCAATTTGGCCATCTTAAAATATTTTTAACTTTTATTATTTACATTTACCTTGTAGGGAAATCCATTGTACTTCCTATACCCTTGCATCACTGTACTCTATACGGACTATGCGCCTTGGCCGCTGACCTGGCATTGGACCCGCTCCCGTTCCAATACCACGCAGAGCCAATAGTTCCCGAGGCTACAATTGTGTCCGCTTTCCACTTCCTCCACCACCACTGGTTATACCGGATGTCGTGGCATCATTGGTGGATGCCTCCACATAGGAATAACATGCGGTTTCCATGACCAAAGGATGACAAATCTCATAGACGGGCACTTTTAGGCTCGTCTTGCGTAACCCACCCAAGCTGCTTTGCGAGCTTGAACTGGGCCCAAACGATCGTCATCTGGGATCATTGCTCATTTCCGAATGATGCAATTCGCTTTCATCACCAAAACTATGGGCAGCAGCACTAGGTGTAATGCTGGGAGTCCTGGCGCGCACACGTATGGCGGACATATCGGAGCCACGTCGTGAACTCTTCATCGAGACACTGGGATGGGAGCAGAAACAACGACAGATGATACGCTTAAAGGCGAATCGAAAATCCTTGGAGAAAAGGGCATAGATCATAGGATTCACTGCCGAGTTGCAGTAACCCAGCCAGAAGAGCACCGAAAATAACAATGGATCTACACAGTCCTGGCAAAAGGGTCGTATAATATACATGGTAAAGAATGGACACCAGCAAAAGATGAACATGCCCACAATGATGGCCAAAGTCTTGGCTGCCTTTGTTTCCATGCGAAAGCGTTTCACTTGGGCCTTAATGTTTCGTCTGCCCATTTTCTTATTTGCCGGACGTGAGTGCATTGAGCTGCCTCCTCCTTCGCTGGTGTTGCTCTGTCGTCGACCCAAATCTGGAAGAGCTTTGCTTACTTGCAGATAACATGTGCTTCCACCATGTTGCTGTTGCTGCTGTTGCCTATAAAGTTGAGATTCTGTGGTATCGCCACGTCCATGGGAGCCATTATAGTGTACAGCAAAGAGGGCATTGCCTGAAGCTCGTCTCTCATTCCCGACGGCGTCAACTGGCTGGGCCAGTTCATTGATATTCTCACTGGATGGATATGAAACGGAGATCTTGATCTTATCATGATGATGATGCATGCGTCGTGTGGCATATTTTGACAATCGCTCAGGTGATGGTGTTCCTAATGTGGTGGTAGTGCTTTGTGTACTTCCATTACTGTGCATTGAATCATGTTGATTCGAACCTCTTCCTCGATGAATGCGCAATGTCAGACGCTGATCTTCAAAACGTGATCCAATGCCCTTGGAACCTGACCAAGAGGTTAATGAAAGGAATGGGGGGAAAAGAAATGAATATTAGTATAAAGTGATAGACATTTAATTAAGTTGCATAAAAACCTATTAAAAATACTCTTGTTTGTTTGTCCAGTGTTATTAAGTAACGCTCATACGCCCCGTTGTACAAAAATGCATGCATTTTGCCTCGTTTCAATTGTCTGCCTAACAGTTTCACTCCAGTCAGACTGCCAAGCATTCTGCTCTGCACTTTAGCAAATTAAACGCGTAATTATGCAAATGTTATCGCATAAAGACAAGACCAACGACAATCCCCCCTCCCACATCATCACACTTTTTTGCCATTGTTTTTAGGCTGCCTTCAAAGCGGAACTTTATTTCATTAACACACACATATATTTGCATAATTTCTTTCACAGTTGTGTGAGTAAAGGAGAAGAAGTAGGGGTAGTGGAGTGACTGAGTTTATTACTCATACGCATGTTGAACAGCTGTATAACATTTTCATTACATGTCACGGTAGAGAGATGGGCGCGAGTAATGAATAATCAGTGTGGGATAGACATCACATTTAGACGAAGATTTGCCATTGAACTGTCATTCACTTAAGTGGCATAAGTGTCTGATATGGATTTTTTTGATTCTAGAAGATATTTAATATCACTCATGCGATTTCATTCACAGTCTGTCTGTCCATCTGTCTCAGCATCTGTCTGCTTATGTTACAATAGCCCAGCGGGAATGCCATCAAAGAAATTGTTTGGTCCATCGACAAGGATAAGCATTGAGAGTGAACGGTCAGGTGGGTAAGATTTAAAGGAATTTCATTACCTTTTGTTATGCCTAAACCAGACCGACTATACACTGCCTATGCGAGATTCCCGAATGTATCTTACAGATACAGATACATTTTTAATGGGTTTTCTTTTCTTTTTTATTTTTTCTTTTTTCAAGGGAATTGCTGCTTCGGTTTGGCTCTATTATTGGTGTTCGGTTCACATTCTTTTTTGACCTGCTGAGTGGAAATATATGTTGTTGTTTTTGTGGTTTTGTTTCAGTTTTGTTTTTTTTTTCTTTTGGATATTATAAATTACCTTTACATTTTTGTCATTTTTGTTTCTGGTTCTCTTTTTTTGTTTTTGTTTGGTTTTGGTTTTAATATTTTATTAACTTATACATATACATACAACATAATACATACACATACATATATATTTATATATATAATAATAATAATAGATACAGTGATAATTGGTATTTAACTAATCTGTGTGTATGCGCCTGGCACAGACAGCACAGCAAAATAGAGAAAACAACTTTCTACTTAAGGCTAATCTTTATATATATATCTCTATATATTTATATATATATATATTTGTTCCATCTGCATTTTGTATGGTAGATTAACATTATCTTAGCATTATGCCTAGGTAAATACATGAAAATTATTGCCATACAGTTTCAATGTCGTTTAATGCGAATACTGACTGAATGCTCGGAATGAATGGATGAGCAGCTTTTTGGATTGGCAATGTTTTGTAAAAAAGTAGAAAAACGAAATGCATTGCATAATAGTTTACAGTACACGCCCCTTACAAAAGCCACCACGGCGTATGCGTTTTGTACTGCTCGATTCTGATCCTGTTGCTGCTGCTGCTCCTCCTCCTCCTCCTGTTCCTTCACCATCGACATCGGTTGAATCATGAGGCAGCGACGATGTCCGCTGTAATGGACTTGTCTCATAGCTCCCCATTAGTCAGCTAAAGTCAACAGCATCGCCATCATCCGAGCAACCGGAAATAGTTTTATGAAAGGTAGCTGGAGCCATCAGTGCACGGGCGGCTATCATCTGGAAATTCTCCGAGGCACGGAAGCCACTACGAGTACAGACACAACGGCACACAATGCGCTTAAAAGCGATGCGAAACTCATGTGAGAAGAGGGCATAGATGACCGGATTGATTGCCGAGTTGCAGTAGCCCAGCCAAAAGAGCACCGAGAAGACTGTTGGCTGTATGCAATGGTCACAGAAGGCCCGTATCAGATACATGGTGAAAAATGGTAACCAGCATACAATGAATCCACCCACTATAATGGCCAGAGTCTTGGCCGCCTTGGTCTCCATGCGAAATCGTTTTACCTGGAACTTGGCACTACGTTTGCCGGCTCTTTTCTTGCTCGATGATAAGTTACCGCTGCCTGTTTCTAGATCAACTCCGGATCGTCCTGCCGAGTCCAGATTGAAGGTGGTCTCGCCTATGTCAAATAGGCTAGTCTTGAATGAAGCACGTCGTCCATTGACCACCGCATAGTGTGTAGAGGTGGGAGCATGTTGCAATGGCATTGATGATCTCTGTGACTCCAATACATTCTCCGATGAGGGGAAGGACACCTTAATGGCTACTTTCTCATGGCGCTGGCGATTAACTCTCATTGAAGTGGCTCGCTTGGAAGACCCCAAATGATCTTCATGGGTGGAACTGCTCACTCCACCTCCCCCACCATTGCTGTTAACACTCAGAGTCGAGGACATGGAGTGCACGGAGAGCGGTGTTCGCTGAGGTGTGCCACAAGGACGACCACGATGGATGCGTAGTACTAGTTGGGATTCATCTACGCGATTGTTGCCCGATTCGCGTGGACTGCCTGCAATTAGTGAGCGAAGCAAGTTGGCAGGATGTCGGAAAGGTGGTCATGGTGTTTGGAAGATTGGTGGTAGATAATGTGGATAAAACATTCAGTTGGTATTATACATGGACATGTGATTGGAAAGATTAGTTTGCTGTGACAACTGAGACACATCACAGAGAGCTCAAAACTAACTACAAACATTTACATTGAGATATATGTAAGTAGGTAAGTATTTAATTAGTAAGTAGTTAAAAAAGTTGAAAACTTATTCAATTAAATATATTTTATATAAATTGAAAATCTACTTAGAGAGAAAAAATTGGGGTAAAGACTCACTCACGCATTCCATTATAAAAATCTAAGACGATTAAAAAAATTATTTTTGATTATTTATAACGGATTTTTTGTCCTTTGTTTCATTTAATGATTCGAGTTTTGTTTTTGTTTTGTGGAATTTAAGGATATTAGAAATTGTTAATCACATAATTTGGTAAATGCAAAAAAGTAAAAGAAAATACAAAGAAAATGAATAAGTTAAAATTGGGGTCCAGTTGAATGAATGAATGAATGAATAAAAAATAAATCCCTTGATTTGATAAGAATTTATATATATATATAAAAATATGTAAAGATTTTAATTTAATTTGCTGATTTAAATGCAATCAGAGCTATCCCTTACTTAATTTGAATAATAAAGTTAATGCAAAATCATGTTCAAAATCCATACAGAAAAGTAAAAACATTTCAATTTGCATAAAAATTGCCAAACTTATTGAAAACAACTTTCGTTGTTGCCACAAAGGAACAAACAAATAAAGAACTTTGGCATGTGTTAGGATTTGAAAAAAGAAAAGTATAAAATATTGATTTCCCCCTCCCCCCAAACCCTCCACTCCTGGCCACTCCTACCTCATCAATCCCACCGACAAGAAAAGTAAAAAAAAAAAGGGAAAATGTTTTCGCTTATTATACACAAATTTTTCTAAAAAGAAATTTCAATAGTAGGGATATAAATTCTGTTTTCTGTTTTCTGTTCTCTGCTTTGTTGGGCTTATACCAAAAGTAAATCGAAGCAGATATATCCATTAAATACTTTATTATTTTTGTTTCGCATTTGATTGCGGTCAACGCCTTTGTGGTCAATCGTCCATTAATAATTGCATTAATCAGTTGTAATTAAAATCATACAAATTGATTGCATTTATTTGAACTTATTCGTTAATTTGTTGGAATTTAAAGAGTTTGCGGTTTTAAGGATTAATGATAAGTGGCCTGAATTCACACATTTGAAAGTCAAGGTTCATTCTACTTATTGCCACATGCAGACAACCATAGAAAACCAACTTTCTGCTACTGACACAGACACACACTCACTTACACACACAGAGGGCCAGGTTCATGTATCTAGAAAAAATTTCTAACAATAACCAAAAAAAAAAAAAAAACAACCCATGAACCTCGACAAGTTTTTGAACTTGAAACTTGATTACCTTCAGAAAAAGCCACTAAAAAGGCATGCCAACGTTTGACGCCCACCTCAAAAAAAAAAAAAACTAAAGAAAAGAAAAAGGAAACAAGAAAAAAATAAAATAAGCTAAAACAAAAACTAAGCAAAAACACCAGCAAAACACCCGCATTGTGTCACGAAACATTTTTAGACATTTTCCGTTGAGTTTTTCCTCGAACGTAAAGAAGACACGCACAGCAAGTGGCCAAAACACACGCATACATTCATCATGGTGTGAGTGTAAGTGGGTGTGTGCGAGTGTATATATGTGTGTGTGTATGTAAGTCTATACAAAGCATATTTTCAAGGCTGCTACACAATGTTGGCTCCTGGCAAATCTGAGGCTAGTGCTCTAAAACTGCCGTCAACTAACAAAACGAATCCAACAACACTAAAGGCAACGCCAAGAGCGGCTTTAAGAAGGATGCCTGGCTGCCTGACTGCCAGGCAAGGATGTTAACGTCATTATTAGTTGTAAAACGCATTGAGGTCTTGGTAAAAAAAATTAATATAAAATTTTTAATGCTTCCAAACAAAGCACTTGGCACAATTATCCTACACAGTCCAAAAACAAAAGTGTTCTAATATTTTGTATTACTTTAAAGATTAAAAAAGTATACTTTTTGAATTTCCTTTTAGCTAGAATCAGGTGTATATCGACTAATGAATTTATAAAAGTTTTTTAATATATTAATGTTCCTATATTTATCTATTAGCGCATCTGATTTAAGAGTTTTTTGTTATTTCATAAAAGAAAAATATTATTCTTTGTATAATAACAGAATTTTTTTCATCTTTTTTAAGCTAAGAAACTTTTTGCCAATATTTTTCTAAGTATTTAAGATTATAAGTCTTGTTAAGTATTTAAAATTTTAAGTTTGATTTAACAAGTTAGGCCATATTATTGAAAAAATTGTTACTAGGTAATATATTAAAAAAAAAAAATAGAAAACTTCCGAACTAAATATAATAATTTGCATTGATTCAGAGATACATGCAAAGAGATTTTAAATAAATTGGCAAGATAAAAAATTAAGAATATATTTATATTTACATATAAAAGTATATAAATAATTGCTTTTAACAATTAATTAACAGGGAAGAAAAAACAATCCAATAAAATTTTTTTTGTTTGGCTCTCTTAGGTAAATTGATCTTTATCTATAAGAACCACTTGATTTTATTTCAAATAATATATATTTCTGATCCGAAAAATAACAAACAAATAAGGATTCATAGATATATGCTAAAAAAAATTATAAATTTGATTTTAAAAAACAATTTAACTTTCATCAAATCAAATGTTTTAACAGTTATCGTTTAATTGTTTATATTTCTTTTGTTTTTAATACAATTTTAAACAAATATAAGAATTTTTGATTTTCATTTTAATAAATTTGTGTCCTAATCTAATCGTCTAATAAAGATCTATAGAAAAGAAAATGCTTTTATTAGATCTTACAGTTTAGGGACTGGACAAGTCCAGTTTTCTATATCACATAAACAAATGGTCAAAAACAGATTTTTATCATTAAAAGATAGAAAGAAAACTAATAAAGTTTTGATTACAAATGTATGTAACATATGTACGTTGATATTAATTATGTAAAATTTTCCAATTTGTACCTGCCGGTTTTGAAAATTTTCTATACAAAAATTGTTTTTTGCGTCAATTCTGTTTTTGTAAAATCAATCTTGAGCATATAATTGAATATGAAATATACAACTATTTGTGTTTTTTCCTAATTTTTAAAGTTAATAATTGGACTGAAAAAATCGAAATCACAAAACACTTATACCAAATGGTAAGAACCGGTAACTTTAGCATAATTAGTTTTACCATAATTAATTAAATAATTAGTTGATTCTTAGGTTTGTATTATAGTATAGTCTAATCAAAATATTATTTGCTTGAAACCTGCTTATGTGAATAAATTTAATAATTGAATCTTAAATGAATATTTGAAAAATTTTGTTCGAAATTAAATCTTAGTTTCAAAGGAGCTCCCTAAGTTTTATAAAAAAACTAACTAAAATTTTAGAAATTAAAGCCATAAATCAGCTTAAAGTATGCAAATTTCATTTAAAATATTTTAACAAATATCTTTTTTCTCAAAGCTTCAATTTGTGCTAAATTCAGGTATAATAGTTTTTATTCAATTAGAAAAATGTTTTCTTAAAACAGAAAAATTTAATTTTTGGAAGATTTTGTTTTATAAAAGATTTTACTTTTAGTCTGAAAATTCGTTGTGAAATTTAACCTTTGCAAGGTTGAAATATCATAATTGATTCTCATAAATTTCTTTCAGTGTATTTGTTTTTGAACAATAATTAAACTGCCATTAAGGAAGCGTCTAATTTAGTAGTACCTACTAGTATATAGTATGACATTGACACGTCACGAGAGTTGCATATTGATTTTTATATTTATTTTGTAATCAGGTTATGCCTTCACAGAGTTAAACGTTTACTTTGGTTAGCTAGTTAGTTATCCTGGTTTATTTTTAAGGATACGCTAAAATGCGTGCCACTAAAGGGATCGCTTCTGTGGCCATGTTCTGTGTTCAATGAGCTGATCAGGCGGAAGAAAGTGCGCTGAAACAGGAATGTCCTTGGATAATAATATTGTGCAACAAATGGGTCACATATTAAAATAAATAAATGCTTAATGGCAGTAACAGTATACTTTTACTGTGTACTGGAACTTCAAACGAGGAAGCATTTGCCGAGGATTATCATCATCATCAACAGCGTCAGGCGGCAAAGTTAAATCACTGAAGCCGAAAATGGCCTAGGAAAATAGAAATTTTGCAGAGACTCCATATGCCATATGGCCCAAGTGTTTTCGTTTCCTTATTAGATGACACACTAAATTACTGACTGACTGACTGACTCACTGACTGACTGACTGCCTCAACGTTAACTGAGATTCTGACTTTCTTTTATGTCTATATGTCTTTTAATGGTAAGATACTTTTTTTCCTTTTTCATTTAATCTACATACGTTGCTTTTTGGTTAAGCCGATTTGTTTGATGTGCTTTCGCAGTATTCATCGATTTTTTTATTCTCTTTTTTTTTTTTATTTTACCCAAAAAAGGAAAAAAAAAATAATGCTAATTATAATACAAGAGAGGGGAGCATGAATATCCATAATGAGAATGATAAAAAACAAACAAACACGAACACATATCAAAGATATGAAATTTATTTTTATCTTTAAGTTCAGTTCAAATGAATATATGAAAGAAATTTAAAGGATATTTGAATTGAGTTTGAATTTGTTATTATTTGTTGTGTATTAAATTTATTTGTTTTAAAGGTTTCATTTACTTTGTTGTTGTTGTTGTTGTTACTTACATTTGGGTATACTAAACTAAATTATAAACTATTGACAATTATTTGTCCCAATATTAATTTGTATAATTTATATGTATATGTCGTATGTTATGAACTTTATTACAAGGATATTTTAAGTGCGTCCTTTTTTTTTTACACAGAGAATTATGTGAATATGTGTGTAAAAGTGTGTGTATGTTGGTGTGTGTTTTTTTGACGCTGACTTAAAATTAAATTGACACTAAAAGGGTTCAACTTTGACTTTTTTTGTGTAGGTATATATATAAATATTTATACATTTCCATGTTATTTATCATGTCGGTAGATTTGGAATTTTTTTGTTCTTTTTCTTCTTCTTTTTTTGTTTGTTCGTTATGTTTTCTTTAGAATGTGCACAAAAACAAAATGGCGACAAAAAATGGTGTGTGGTTATTTATAAATGCAAATTTAGTTCCCAGGTTTCATTTTGTTTTTTATTTTTAGTTTTTTATTTAGATTACTTTTTACAACATTTCGTTTCCGTCTATTCAGCTGGGCAATCCTTTTGGACATAGAGTTAGGTACATTGGATGGATGGACGAAACAAATACACGCAGCGAGATGAATGGTTATATACTTGACAGTCAATTTATGATTTAGTCTGGACATATTTTGCGAGGAAAAAAAACGGGGGAGGGGACAGGACAAAGACAGCGACCACGCGTATGCATATGTGTATGTGTTTTTTTTTTTTTTTAATTATTTAAGGAAAATCAATTTGAAAGAAACAAAAGTTATCAACATTTGATTGGGACAAACGGGACGTCACACTACAATGGTCTACACGTTGAGAATTTTGAAAGATTGAATAAAAATGAACTAGGCTACGGTGTGAATACGTTACTTACTTTTCAAATAATTGAAAAATTGTTACATATTTATATGTAAAAAAAAAAATGAGTATGTATTTAAGAAAAATGTTTGGTTTTTGTTTTTAGCTACGCACAAATTTCAGGACAAATTGGAAATATTTATGCTAAATAGAATTGTGTGGAATTGTAAATGTAAATGCAAAAGTTTGTTTTATTCCACTTACCCTTGGTGGTTTTGAAACCTTGATTAATGGCCCGAGTGGTGCGTACAGCTGCCCGATAGATACGCCAATAGAAGAAGAGCATTACAAACATCGGTATATAGAATGATCCCAATGCTGAATATAATACATAGCCACGATCATTGGTCAGTTCGCATTTCCATGGACAACTGGCCGATGTATATTGAGGTTTATTTTGCGCTGGCGCCGTTAGTAGATCATAATCCATTTCATCCATATCTGTTGTTGATGTTGTTAAAGGTGTTGTTGTTGTTTTTGTTGTTGTTGTTGTTGTACTCATTGTTGCAATGCGTATTTCAGCAGAGTCATCAATGGGCGCAAAATTTGGATCGTAGGGATTATAGGAGGTCTCCGCCTCACCTTCTCTCTTAATGTTACCTAAATCTAGTTGACTATCCTCCTCTGTGCTTGACATTGTGGTGGCATAGTAAAGCGTATAGTTTCCCCTCGAATAGGTCGGTTGTATAACGGCCTAAAATATAAATCATATTATAAAGTTAATAAATCAACATTTGACAGATTTATTTGTTAAGAAAGTATCATTTATCCATAGGCATTGGAAATTATGTATTATGTGTTTAGTTTGATTAATTTGTTTCATAATTTGCATATAATGAATTTATATTTGTTTGATTGGCTAACTTTTATATGAATATTTAGGGAAACACTTTCCTCCTCTGGCAGCAATGTTAAGATTCAGCTAAAGCTCCTTTCAGCTTATATATATAAATATTAACTTATCTCAGAGTCTGTTATTTGTTAATTATGTAAAGCAAATTTGCACTTTAATTTGACAAATGAACCGAAATATAAAGTGGCTTAATGTTTCTTGTAGGCAATTCCTTTAAAACTAGTTAATGAATATTTAAATTCAAATAAATTTTAAAATAATAACAAACTGAAATAAATTTGTAAACCAATCATTTAAAAACAAATTGTTTCTCAGTCAAAAGCTATAAAATATGCTGTTTAAAAGTCATACTGTCGAGTCTTTACAACAAAATTTCATAGTCAAATATATTAAACCAATTTTAAATGGTTTAAACAATGAGAAAATAAAAATAAGTCTTCCCTGTTGAATTTGAGTATACCCTGTACAAAGTATAGAAACTTTATAAAATTCAACTCCTTCGAATTCGCCATTACTTCAAATTGAAATTTTCCCTACAAGTCGCAGCAGCGAACGCATACTCTCTCGCTCGCTCTTACTACGCAATGTCGCAGTTACAATTTCAGGAAAAAAAAAAATAGATATGTAAATATAAAACTAGATATATCTCCCATATTTGTTGTCCCGTTTTTTGATCTCCGTAGACACTAGACGAATGTTTGCTCTAACTGTTATAGTCTCTGAGATCTAGGTTTTTATACAGGCGGACGGACAAATGGGCATGTCTCAATCGACTTGGCCGAAAATGCTTCCTTCTCCCTGCTACATACATTTGACCGATTTTTATATACCCTTTTACCCAATGGATACAGGGTATAAAAATTCCTTTTTCCATTCTAAACTAAAATGGTTATTTATTGAATCTCTCTTGTTATACAAATATTTGATTGTTTTTAAAGACTTTTCAATTTTTGTGAAACTCGTTTAGCACTAAAAGAAAAATCTTAATCCAATACCAAAAGAGAAAGCACTAAAAAAAGCATTTAAAATTGATGATTTCTATCAATTTCTAAAACATAAACGAGATAAACGATTTAAATCTAATTTCCTTTTCAGAGTAGACCACAATTTTTGTGTGAACTTTTTTCATAAAACTTTTATACCATTACCATGTGGAAATACATTTAATTTTATGGCCACACTACGTATACGTGATAAACTTCATGGTACTAGAATAAGTGAATACTTTACAGTTTTCTCTTTTTTTTTCTTATATTAAATACATATATCTACAATAAACGGCAACTTTTAAGCAGCTTAGAAAATAACCTTGACTATTCACACATACGCACACGTTACTAGGAATGTGTGTGTGTGTGTATACACACATAGATAGGTGTTAGGCATTCGGAACTTGACATTTAAAAAGGGATCTTCCTTTGTCATTTATCCTATTAAAATTCAACTCTCGCACGCACGCACTCGCACACTGTGGTTAACCAATAAAAATGCAACTAGAAGCGGTTCATATCATTTATTTTCTTTCTTTTTTTCTTCTTTTTCGTTTTGTTTTGGGTAACGCGTTGTGCATAAATATGACTGACTATGCAAGAAAAAAAGGTATAGCATACTTTTTGGCGTATTAATAAAGAAAAAGAGGAAACCCTCCAGAAGAAAGGACGTACAACTGAATAGGCAGTGAGAAAATGTGTTTGCTTGAATGTGTTTCTACATTGTATTGCATAAGAATATCTATGTGCGTGTGTGTGTGTGTGTGTGTGTGTGTAAGTAACATGTTGTGCCATGTTCGTGCAATAGCATGGGAATTGAATCGAGGAAAGGCAACAGCCGGCTGCATAATAATCGATGGCTTTCAGTAAATCGAATTTCAATAAAGCTCGCTCTGGCAAACGGAGGCAACCATTCAAACGTAACCCATTCAATTGCATTTCACTCGAGTTCAGTTTCTATATATATATATATATCTATATATATGTATGTATGTATAGGTTTGTATATACATAAATGTCCATGTGCAGCTATGCGATTAAAACCCAAAGGCGATTAACTGACTGCCGGGAGGGAATTGGTTACCAGTCGTACACCATTAAGATGATGCCATATGTAATATCGGTACAGGGCCTGTGGCCGGCAAAGATTAATT
Organism: Drosophila neocordata; assembly: GCA_018903615.1. Taxonomy (NCBI): domain Eukaryota; kingdom Metazoa; phylum Arthropoda; class Insecta; order Diptera; family Drosophilidae; genus Drosophila; species Drosophila neocordata. The sequence continues at coordinate 805,696 of JAEIGI010000002.1, forward strand.
CATTTATATATATGTAGGTATATACATATATCATATATCATACATATATCAATTTCCAGTTGAATGTCTTCATTAACTTCCGTTTGGCTCAAAACAAAAGGCAAGTCATAAACTAACCAAGTACATAAGGGTCTTTGGCTCTTTCAACCACAAGCTGGCCAATGTTATCGCTGGCGATCTGATTACCTAGTGGTTTGATGCTCATAAATTCTGCTCTGTCTCCGTCTCTGACTCCGACTCTTTGCTTATGCTTGTTGTTCTAGTGGTAGCTTGCTGGACACATTATTATCATTGACATTGCGTAAGAATGTTTCTCTTATACATGTGTGCCAAAAATGTCAACAGACAAAATGAACATGACAAAATACAACAAAAAAAAGGGACAAGAAGCGTGTCTTGTTTTACGGTAATTTTGGCACAAATGAGCCAGTTTGAAGTCTTTGGCACGACATTTGCGGCTAAACCATAAACAGTAAAAAAAAAAAAAAACAAAAAGCCAAAAAACAAGAACTTCTATTTGAAATGGTGTCAATGTGGGGGTGTTACATGTTCAAGCACTGGCAGGACCTTAAAAACTTTTCAGACAAAAGAAAAGGTTTTCTTACATTTTGGTGTTCTAGTTTCTCTAACTGGTACACTTTTAACAAACACAAAACCGCGCCAAACACCGAAAATTTATTGCAAAGGGTCAGTTTTGGGTTAGGGTTAAAAATTGTGGTTGGTGGTGGTTGCTTTTGTCTTACCTTTTGATCCTTCCAGCCGACTAGCGGCGGAAAGCATATAACAAATGACAGTACCCAAATGCCGGCGATTAAGGACTTGGCTTTTTTCGTTGACATTATACTTGGATAGGTAACTGGTCGCGTGACAGCCACATAACGATCCAAAGATATGGCACATAAATTCAATATAGATGCCGTGCACATCCAAACATCAACGGCCAGCCAAATGCGGCACCAAACATCGCCGAATATCCAAACCTAGAAAACCATTTCGAATATATTATAATGAAAATATTGATTAATATATTTAGATGACTTACCTTGAATACCTCCCAGGTGGCCGAAAATGGTAGCACCGCCAATCCTACTAGTAAATCGGCAACGGCCAAATTAACAATAAAAAAATTAGTTACACTACGTAATTTGTTCGAACAGAAAACGGCGGCAATTACTAGACAATTGCCACCAATGACCAGAACATTGATGAACTCGAGTACGGCCAATGAGATCAAATTGGCTGGTTCCGTCCATTTTACAGATTTAATGAGATCCTCGCACTCTGTTTCATTCATGGCGGTACTTTTGAGATAGGTGTATATGTGTGTTTACCACCTGCAAAAACAGCCAAAAAAAAAAAAAAAAACATTACTAAATTTGGTTTTGGTATTAGCTTGGTTCTGGTCTAATAGGTTGCCCCATTTTTTCTGAAATGGCTTGCGTTGGCGTGTTTAATTAATTTATGAAGAGACTACTCAATGGTTGCTATAAATAGTACTAAGGTAAATGAAAAGATAAAATGCAAAAGATACAAGTGAAAATGGAAAAAAATAACACAGACAAAGGAGGTCTGAGTTTCAGTCTGAAGGCCCAAGGGTTTGAGAATGCTATGATAAAAGATTTCTTAAATTCAGGATACGAAGAAAAGCTTTAATTTTAATGCCCAAGGGTTTGAGTTTGTTATGATTAAATATTTCTCAAATTGAGGATTAAAAAATAAAAAAAAAAAAAATTACTTAAACTTTAATGAATGCCAGCAGGCAAAACTGAACTTTGACTTTGACAGGAACTTGGACTGGTTTTTCAATGGAGCCATAATTGTGGCTAACCGATGGACAGAAATAAGGACAAAGTATATACATACATAAGTAATGCCTGTTGGCAGATTTGCTTAATTGTTTTGTCGGACAAACATAAATTAGGTCTGAAATGTTGTTGTTCAACAACCTGTCGACCTCTTCGAATAATTGAAAATTAAATGCCGGCGGAAACGGAAACTCTGCACACAACGAAGTTAAATTAATGGGTGAGAAAGAGAGTGGGGATAGACTTAGTGCACGGCGGCCATTTAACTGCCATTATTAATGGTCCATTATAATAATTTTTATGAATGAATTCGCATGCAAATCAATTGCAACTCAATTACTACACAGTTGTATGATATAATCAGATATATCGATATTTGTGTATTGGTCATAATACTTAATAAACTACAAACGTTAAAACTGCTAAATAACCAATCAATTTCCATAAAACGTATGCGGCGTATTCAACATTTGCACACAATTTGGTCACTAATCAATAATTGAAATTATTTTTGACTTTAATGGCATACCCAGGCAGTCAGGCACGCACACAACAACAACACCAATAACATTCGATAGACACAATAACAGCAACAACAACAACAACAATAAGAGCAGCAACAACGACAAGAATAACCACATCAAGATACATCCCATGAGGTTGGGAGTAATTGCCAGGCATGAAATATTCAAGGCACGCAACAAATCGATTAAAATATATTTGCTTTAAGTATTTCCCTTTACTTTGCCTCTGTCTCGAAATGGTCAATCCCCTTACCATTCTTCTTACACATGGAGCGCTGCAATGGGGAGGCGTGTCTACTAACTGGGATTTAACTTAAATTTCGTTGTGTTAAGGTGTAAAGAAGGAAAACAAAAAAAAAAAAATAATAATATTGGAAAACGCAATGTGATAATGGACATCTGCTTTAACTATTGTTTCATTCACTTTTCCTGTATTGTGGCAACAGTCTAAAATAGCAAATGAATAATTAATTAATTGGACAAAATGCAGACAGGCCCCAGATATGTATATGTTTGTTATTAATAGTGTTTTATGCTTATTGATATTGTTCATTGAATTTCTAATTGGACAAACAGTCAAAATAACAAATTAAATTATTGATTCTTGATGCAAAACCAAGGTCATGATGCTGAATGAATACGTAAATAAATATAATGATATTAATATAAATAAAATTAAGACACAATTTATATATAGAAAATGTATAAAAAGGAAAATATATAAAAATAGTTTTAATTGTGTGATATTTGTTCATAGCAAAATAAAATACACATAATTATCATATTAACATAGTCATTATATACAGATCTGGCTTTAAATATATGTAAAATTAACAAAAGCACAACTTAAAAAGAATTTGGACAGACTTTAACATGGTGGCAACTTTCTTAAAGCATTTTAGTAAAACAACAGAGACATGTTAAACAGCAAAACCATAGAAGTAACAGAGAATTAACAGTCCCAGACGAAAGAGTCGCAGTTAATGTAAAGTATACGATCAGCTGTTTTAGAACTAAGTACTGTTTAAAGGTAAACGTGTCATCGCTTTCACGCTTTTATTTCTATTTAACTGTACGGTATAATTTATTTCATTAACATTGGAGTAGATCTACGTTTTCATTGGTGTGTACTCTTATCAAACACTTATAAAAAAGTTAATATTCTGTCATCTAAGTTTGTTTCTAATGCTCAACATTAATTGTCGTTTCAGTAAGATAAGTTGTTGGAAACCACCCATAATACCAACTAAACGAACTTACTAATATACCGAAACTTCAACTTATAATTACACCAGCTTAATGTAATTAGATAAAACTGATATACTTAGAACACATTGCAGCTTAATAATAAATCATGTGAATGCTACCAATCTGTTTAAGCTAATCAAAACAAAATTCAAAATTGGTTACCTGGGGAACAAACAACTCTATCAATATCGATTTTTAAATTAAAATTGCATAAGCTATTGATATACTGTGGGACTGTGCCTCAGGTTCAAGTTTAAGGACCATGGCTAATATATATATCGACAAAAAAAAACAGTGCAACCATTTTGTTTGATAACCTTTGGCATAAAGAATTATAATAATAAGCCCAATCAGTGCCAATTATTAGGTGTGTGAGTTGGTGGGCAACTCTGTGTGAGACTTCCCCTTAATTTCAGACACACGACAAACACCACGTTTATATGTATGTATGTGAAAATGGAGGGAGCACAGGGAGCTGCAAAAACAATTTCTTCCGTTCTCTTTTGTTCCAAAGTGTGGCAAAGTTTAAAAGCATTGTTACCGCATGCCACTTGCCGTTTGCCACTTTGCGCAATTTTATGATCAGGCAAAATTTGCATGAGAAAATTTGCTTTGTGGCAGCTAATAACAAGAAATGGTCCAAAATTGAGTTGCAGGCTGAAATTCGGCAACATCAAATTGCCGAGTGTAATAAATAATTGACATTTAAAGCGTGTCGTAAAATCCATTTACAGTTGGCCGTATGGGGCGTATGAGTGATTTGCTATACGCTTTTTCTCCCACGCATACGACCAGTTGACGATGACATAAAACGGAAAGTGAATTCAGGGTAAATTAAATATAATTATCATAGCATTAAAAACTTTTTTCTTTTCCTTCTTTAATTATCAAACGGTCTTTAAAGGTCGTAAAAAGTTCAATAAAAATGTCACATGCTTAATGATTCATATACGATATTCTTTATACAGACATACAAAACAATTTGCGTAGGTAAAAATATCTAAATATAACTCTACACATTGTACATTATTGAAGAGATTAGGGATTACATTAGTCATTTAATCGATAGAATATAAAAAGAGAAATTTCAAAATATTTCCATCAATAAAACTGAGTCATGGTTAACTTATTTAAACAAAAAGAATTTCATAGTTTTAACGGACTGAGTGTATCTTTAACTGGGAGAATGAAGAGGAAGGTACAGATGTGTACCACTCTTTATGTGGAACATTTGTCAAAATAGTATTTGTAGGCCATTAGGGTACTAGAAAATTGAGATGGAATATATTTGTATATATCAGGCAACCTTTTTCTTTGCATTGCACTTTCTTTTATAATAAATATGATAAATTGTTCTTCCTCTACTTTTATTGAATATTGTTTCATAGGACAAGTTTTTATATATAGAAAGATTATTATTATTATTATTTTAAATAACTTATTTTCATCAAGCTATGGTGGAGGCGAAATGGATTTAAATGGATTTGCTTTGGTGTAATGAAGTTTTTGAAGCCCATAAGATTGATATATAGAATTTTGTTATGACTGACAATCAACTATTTTGTTAAACATATTGATTTAAGAAGCATTCAACAAGCATTAGGTCATATAAATGCATATAAGCTCTTAAGGAACTAATCAAAACAATTTCATATTAATACTTGCCTAATAACAATGAAAAGTAACAATAACAAGAAATGCATTAGCATTTACTAAACAAACTGTCCCCAATTGAAGCCAATTAGAAATATATATATATATCCCTTTCAAGTTGCAAAAGCATCCTTTTCTACATTGGCTACATTCTGCATTAGTCATAATATTCAATTGGTAAATCGATTAGGAACAACAAGTAGAACTTATTTAAACAAAATTTATTATTTAAATTGAACTTGAGATACATTTCAGAGTTCTCCTTTGCACACATTACAGTGTGTCTATAACGACGACGTTGTCCTTCGTACATTAGAACATATATGTACTTAGATATAGTTTTTTACTTTCTCCTTTCCCAGAGACAATATTTGGACAAAGCATTTAATATTATTTTAAAGGAGCTTGCACTCGTCTGTTTCATGTCTGTTTGTGGTTGTGAGTGAGTGCAGTAGAGAAAACATTTATTCAAGTCGCAAAATTGATTAAAATCTATAAGAAAAAAAAATAAAATCGGGAGAGATAGGAGAATCTGGTTTATTGATACAACTAATGGACACTTAGCACGAAAAAAGGAAATCGAGCACAAAGCTCTAATTAAAAAGTTCCATTAGAGTTAAATAAAGTTGACCTAACAAGTCTCTACTAATTGAGTGGTGACATTAAAATTGCAATGAATGTGGGCTATTTCATTAAATGTAAACATTTGTTCATGGACAGTTTTATTGGAATTGCTGTCAACAAGCCAGACAAAGAACAACCTTTCGGTATGCATACAAATTAAGAATGAAATTCCATTATCGCAATATAAATTTCCATTTGTTGCATGTCAAGGTCAAAGGTGAAAATCTCTGCAACTGATGGGTGAGTAGCAAAGGACGACAAAAGAAAAAAAGTAGCAAAAATTTTCATCTTGCCTTGGGGGCTCAAGACCATCGCTGCAAATTACACTTTTCGGAAATTACAAAGTCAAGACAAGTTTTAAAAAAATAAGTTGCCAGTTACCCGTAACAAGTTAACGTGGTCAAAACAAGTTAAACGGAAACGACATGGACAGCCCAAGTACAGTAGTAGCCAGTTAATTTCATTAAAAAGCAAAAACCATTGCAAAGTCCTTTCAAGAGCAGAAATCGAGAATAAATTAAATTTTATGCAGCAATTTCTCTTCTTTTAACTTTTTCAGTTTTGCAATTTTCAATATGTTAGGACTAAGTGCATTGCTAATTAGTTTTATGAAATTTAAAATGAATTGTAGTGAATTTTTTAAATTGGTAATTGAAAAAACCACAATCACACATTGATAAATAAATCCATAAAGCTTATTAAGTATAAAGACGACTAAAATTGTGTTTTGTCAATATACATGTACTCACTTTTTTGGATATCCAAGTCTTTGAATATCCACTAGAAAACACAGAAAACAGATTTAGGTATATATGTGCATACATTAACTAAAATAAGTAGTATGCCTACTTATAGAAAAATAAATTTAATAATTCAATTTACTTTCATATAATTCCTGTATTTTATAGACTTAAATTAAGCGCTTATTGCGTTGCCTCTAAGTTCGAATTAGAAGGCAGAGGGATAGATAAGTGTTGCGGCAGCGTGATCAAGTAACGATTCAGTGGTTGCGGAACTTTAAAAACAAACAGTCATAACAATAAAAGTGCCTAAAATTAAAAATAAAATATGTTTAAGTTGAAAGTTTCCTATAGGTTCTCAGTATTTTACATATAAATATTCTCAAAATTTCTTTTTTTTTAAATCGCCATATAGACACAATCAACGTAAATCGACTTCGAACAATTTTGGAACTCAATGGGGAATAATAAATTTCACAAAAACAGAAATATTTTTTTTGCGCAGCTCTCAAATATTAGTAAATAATTTTTATTAGGTTAAGTCAGTTTGAAATGTAATGAACTGAATGCATTCTAACATTACAGCAACAGATGTTTACTAACATTAGCACTAACAGAACAGCAGTTGTTTATCTGCACTTATCTGCAAAAGTAACTATAAAATGTGAAGAAAAAAAGTAAAACATTTCATGCGTAACAAAAATAATCTAGTTTTATATTATTAAAACTGAAAATTTTGTATTTAAATTATTTTTTCATACGCAAATGTACATATGAATGTAAATAAAAAGAACATTATGTTATATACTTATGTAGATAGCATTAAAACTGACAGATGTGTCAAACTAACATCAACATAAATCGACTCTTTTGATGGTGATTAGGCTCAATATACATACAAATGTATACATTATATGTTTCAACGGTATTGCTTCACTTCAATGCGTAACAAAAAGCTGTCAAATTGCATTAGGGTATAAATATATCTATTCATTTAACTCAAACAATTCAGAATACTGTTGACCACAAAAAAAAAAAAATTGAAAGCAATTTGGCTAGCCCGTAGTTTTTGCTGCCAAATGGGTGGAATTACATAAATCGCGAATTTACGCGACCACGGAAGCGGAAGTGGACCATTAGACACCCACATACATATATACACGCGTACACAAACCCACACAGATGCACAGACACACATACATATACATAGAGGAAACTCTGCTTCACGGATAACATAATTTTGCGGCTTGTTGATTTTTGCCAATTTGCAACCCGCAAGAACTTTTAATTTAATTCTGATAATTGCTAGCAGGCCGCAATTATAAATGCAGAACATTTCGTTGGCCAAATTTGTGAATTTAAAGTTGAACTATAACATTTAGGCTGTTCTGATTTGAAATTTGTAGTGCGAGAATATAGGGAGGTAGTTGTTCTTTCTTCATAATAAAATTAACAATGCAAATGGCTGATTAAAGCCTCTTGATGGTTTTGCTTTTAGTCTTGTGTTCGTTAGAAATTGTCGAGAAATTGGTAAACAGAGAGTGGAAAGTTTTTGGCGTGTATTTAAATTAATGCTGGCATATAATTAAAATGGAATTAATGTCGTGGCTCTTACCGAGACTGTTAAATAGTGCGAGGGGACATCATCTTTCACCTAATGCCATTAATGTTTTTTTTATGAGTTTGCTCTCTTGTGATGTGTCGGCATAGCAGACGTGTGGCCCAGGCGTATACGTAATTTTACAAGTAACATTCAGACGCCTGGCATATTAAAGTCACAAAGATGTTGTCACAAGTGCCATGTAGATTTATACTGTGGATTTATTGCTGCACACATTTGCCTAACGGTAACTGCACAAACTTCTGCTTGACAACTACAAGATAATCAATGTCGTATACACATACACACTTGAACATAAACACGCACAATACACATACATCAACATGTCAAAGTTGATTGCAACATTCAGACAACCAGATGCAGAGTAAAAAATGTGCAACTGGCGGCTGCACAGCAGCAACAACTCTAAACTAGAACGTGCCCGCAACTATGATGACTTGCTCTGGCCCCGGTTTTCCAGACTTCGTTTACTACTTACTAACTCTTGCTTTTCATCTGGGATGTGTGAACAGCAGTAGCCCATGGGACAAAGAGGCAAGCAGAGTCGGGCCGGCAGAATGGAGTCTAGGACGTGCGTGCCTTAGTTCCACAAAGGAAACGCTCAAAGGAAATGGTAACAGGAAGTAATGGCAACAACATTTTTGCTTTACTAACTCACAGCTCAACATCAAGTTGGACTAATTGTACACGGCATGCATTTGTGATAAATCTTTGGGGGTAAAAAGAGTTACAACATACATGGCCAACAACAACAAGAACAATTTACTAACTCAAAAGATGTGACTGAAATTTCAAATAGTTTTAACAAGAGTTTCACGGACAATAAAGTTGTAAACTTCAACTTACTTTCATACATACATACATATATGTTTTGTATCTTAGCGATAAACTTACCAATAGCAGCAGTTTCTTGGATATTTGTAACCATGAATTACAATTAGTTCGTTGATGTGGCTGCCTTATTTCCATGTTGTTGTTGTTGCTCCTGTGGTTGATGTTGTTGCGGTTGTGACTGGCAAACTTTGGCCAATGCCGCTACTCCAAATGTTCCACCCTCAGTACAACGTCTCACACACATTGTCCCCATCCAGAACATCAAATTTGTGTGTCCCGTGTGTGTGCGTGTGTTATGTGTGAGAATGCGGGCGTTTGAGTCAATATGGGGAACGCGTCTCTGTTGACTCTATGTTGCCAAGTCTAACAGAGATTCACTTTTGCCTCTACACCACCACAAACTCACACTTTTGTGTTTTTAAATGTTTGCACAATTGTTTACACGGCTGTCAGTCTATTGAGCCAAATATGTCACATGGGATAAAGACCACTTTGCTATCAATTACTTTTTTTATACTCCCAAATTCCAAAAATAATCTGCAAAAAAATAAAGAGAAACAAAACAAAGAAGTGAGCTATGTACCACATGGTGTATACGCAATGTTTTTTTTAAAAATCGAAACTTTAAGCTAGGCGAAAATACATTTTACATATTATTTATTGCAAATAATTGATCATTTTGAGTTGATTGCAAAGAGAAACATTTTTCATAAGTTATAATAAAATACAAAAAAACGATTTATAAGCCAGAATATGATTTAAAACCTTTGTGTTTTGCCTTGCTATAAAACAATATAATATAACAAATTTCCAATATTTTAAATTCATTTAAATAAATTCATATTTCTCTTTTATTTTCCATATCTTTTAATATACATAGTTAAGGTAAGTTTAAGTGTTATTTACAACTCATTTGTAGCAATTAAAAAAAAATAGTTTACCTGTTAATTTGTTTATTAAAAGCACTTTGGATAATTCCAACTTGACAACTTTCTTAAAGTTTCTATCCCCAAAGAAAAACTATTACAGTTTTTTTAATTGCCTGACAAACAACTTTTGCAACTTGTAACAAATTCTTTAGCAACTTTTGAACATTTGTTGCATATACACAATACCTAACAAATAATTTAATATTGGTTGAGTTGAATTGTTAGTGTTCTCTTTGTTCACGAATTTATTGTTGGAAAACTTTCAACTATTTTTATGAGATAACTCAATTCCACTTCATTTGGGAACACTTGATTTATGCACTTGACTTTATCCATTTCTCACTCATTTCATGCTCTGTCACTTTTTGCCCTATTCTTCGAGAAATACAAATAAATGCAAATATTTTATATGCTTTATTTTTCAAAGTTTTCGGTTGACCGATGATGAAAATCGATAGGTAATCAATGTTTAATGTGTCCAAGACATCGTCAACTGTATAAAGGTCTAAAGGCCCTCAAGGGTGTGACTGAGTTTTCCATTATACGCACGTGTTTGTAATGAATAAAAAATATGATGGCAAAATAAGTTGCGTAAACGAAAATAACTCAGATCCAGACCTTGAATGGTAATGGTCAAGTCGATTCAAATGAGTCATTTCATTTGTTGTTTCTGTCTTTATACGGATTTCAGCAAAAGGTCAAATCATTGTCATAAGCCAACCAACTCCCAGCCCAATTCCATTCAAATGGCCTAATAACCTTAATTTGTATTTAATGACATTTAGACATTCTCGCTCTAACACGCCCCGGAAATTTATTTACTTAAAGCAAACACCTAAAAATATAATAATATTAATATTTCGATGCGTTCATACTTATCTTTTAATTTATTAAAGCCAACCATGTATCTGGTTTATGGCCATTAGACATGAAAATCTGATCATAAAACAAATCCATACTATCACCAACATTTGTTAAGAGCTTTTGGATTTGCATACTAATTAAACCGTTTAATTTGTTTGTACTATGCATTATTTTTTTTTATTTTTTTATTACAAATGTATGAGTAAGCACTTTGCAGTCGTTCCTTCCATCATGTTTATTGCACTAATCATATTTGCTCTTTTAAAATAGACTCAAAGGGCTACATATGGTATTTTTGCAGTTTAAAGTGAATGGATAATAAACCACCCACTCATCCACTTACTCCACAGCCATCCCTCCATCCTCGTATTCTACCATGCATGGCTAACTAATATTTACTTGGCAAAGGCTAATGAGTATTCAGGTTTTGTATGTTTGACTTTCTACAACTTATTAAGAGAGAAAAGTGCACTACATAAATTATAGCTGCATAGTTTTTTAGTTTCTTTTAATAGTAAAAATGCTTCGGAGATCCTATATTTGCTAAATCCATTTTTTAAATCTTATGCTAATAAAAATAAGCAGAGGTAAGTATGTATACATATATAAGAAAATTTATAAATATATAGTTTACATATATTATATTTAGTGCTAGAAATTACAAAGTTTTCTAGCTAATTTACTATTATTTTGCTTACAGTTTTTTGTGTCAAGCTTGTTTTGATTCCCAAATAAAATTTCAAATATTTTACTGTAATAAGTTAACATCAACTCATTTTTGGCTATTTTATTACACCAGTTCATTCGCCTACACTATCAGCTGTTTGGACATGACGACCTGTTGAATTAAGGGTTGCCGAGGCTCACAGGCAAAAATATATTCATAGTGTTTATAATAGCATAGAATATTAGTATTTTAATAATTCAAAGTTTTACAATGCGAAACAAACTTTTTTGCTCTTTATTAAAGTAATTAAACCCATTTATGTTAAGTAATTTTTAACTTTATTACTATTTAACACAAAATATGTACATCAAATTTAATTTTTGCTGATTTAAAGATGCTGACAGCTCTTAAATTTTCTATCATGTCAATTGTGTTATTTCAAATTGAAACGATCGGAAATGGGAACAGTTCGTCTCAACTTCCATTAATATCACACTCGTCTGTTCTGTTTCAAATAACATTTTCTTAAATGTCTTCCAAGAAAAATTTTAGTAAATTAAGGGTTGGACCAAATTTATCCAATAGAGATTGATCAACATATTCAGGATTAATGGAAAACCATTTGTAAGGTTAAAAGAAAATGGCAAATACTTTTCATTCTATTGAATAAAAGACTAATGATTTGAAAGGGAATAATTTAGTTTGAAATCAAAATTGTAAACCGGGTTTAATTTCGACTACGAATAATTTATAAGGAATTAAAAATGGAAACAGTAAGTGAACGTGTTTTAAAACTGTTTATTTATATATATATAATAAATAAGACTTTTTAGGTTTTATTATCTCGGTAAATGAAACTTAAAAGAGAATTTTATTCTAACAGGACTACAAGCAATAAAATACTAATTTGGTAATTTAAAGTAGTATTTTTATAGATTTTTGTTTCAACGCAGTTTTATTATATCGAGTTGATAGTATAAAGTATCTTACTGAATCTGAATAACATTGCTTTACTATTTTTTTTGTAGATATTATATGGGATCTACGACACTTGAAAATTAAAGTTGATGATGATATACCTATAAAAATAATCGTTATAAGGCAAGCAATAACTTTTGGAACCCAAAGAGACCTAAATCCATTAAAAATACTATAAATATAATATATGTATATATGTATTTATGTATGTGCGTGTTCGTCCTTTATATTAGCATAAGAATAAATGCTATAAATAATCTATTGCATTGTCCCAAAGAATGATGAGCTAAATGGCCATAAAGAAATTCAGAAATGGTTTTTGGCCAAAAGTTTTACCATAGACAACAACAGTAACAACAACAATAACAACAACAATAATGGCAACAGCAACAGTGGTAAATACGTCATCAACGAGGTGACCAAGTGCGTTGCTAACAAGGCAAAATCACTCGACTGCAAAGAGATTGAGATTGAGATTCAGGGCCACTTAAGTGTCGTTACATTTCTTGGCTTGCCTTCGTCTCCCATTTCTAGCTGTTTACATTCATTTGTATGTTTTATTTTTATTTTTGTTGATTTCTTTTCTTCGTTTTTTTTTCCTGTTTTCCTTTCTGTTCATTGTGTTTTTTTAAGTAGCATAAAGACGTGTTAGAATTCACAGCAACAACAAGTTGCATTAGTGTTGGGCTTAAGAAATAAAAGATTTTTCTACACAGCAAAAAAATTGAAAAATGATTTATATAATATAAAGCAAGAGTTTAAGTTAAGTTTTTATCTATCTGTCGTTTCTCTAACTCTGCTTTATATATATATATAGACAAACGACCCTTCTCTGAATGCTAATAATAAATGTATTATAGGGGATTATAAAAAGGGTAACTATGGTGAAAGAAAAATTAAACTTCTATAAATAAATTGAATCACACTTTATACATACATACATATGATAAGCGCATTTAATCAAGACTTATTTACGGTATAGAGCACAATATTTATATAAAAAAATTTTAACAAAATTTAATTTAAACATTATTATATTATTTTTTTTTTTTTTTGTCGTAAAGCACACACAGAATGGAATTATTTATGGAACAGCACATGGGGGCAAATGGATTTAATGACTTTACTGGCACACAGGCACGGTTTTATCGGATTTTTTAATGACCATTTTGGATTTAATTGAAGCAGCTGTAAATCTGCTTCCCTAATGATGGCATAGATCCTTAAATTTAAATAAGCCATTGAACGAATTTTGGTTGTGTTAAATCACAGTTAACAAAGTTGAGTAAACACCAAACTTTTGGTTTTTAAAGTGTTCATTTAATTTTGAAATTAGCTGTCATTTTGCAACAACTTTTTTATATTTGGAAAAAAAAAGAAAATCTCTTTAAAGGCAGTTATTGTAACTGTATTAAATGGTAGAGTATGGTCACACTGTTTCATAAACAATGTGAAAGGTTGCTTATCTAAAATATTCAACAATAGTTATTTACGACTCTTTGGTACTCTCTCTAAAATAAGTTCCACTTTAATATACTTTAGATGTATTAAATTAAAAATAAAGATTATTATAGCCATAACATATATTTGAAATAATATACAGTTAAGTCTTATACTTTACGTTATTTTTGTTCAGTGTATGTTCGTCCTTTTCTTTCGAACACCATAAACTAGTGCATTTGCAAGGGCTGTAACTGCTGCAAAATGTGTGTGCACGTATGTGCCCAGTGTGTGTATATGTGTGTGTTTAATGCCTTTCATGCTCATTGCCGTCCTAAATGAACACACACATACATGGCAACATACAAACATTGAAACATGCATATATACATATATGAGAGCAAGATCCTCCATGCTTCCAACTAACAAATGGATTTGTATGCCATCCTTAACAGAAATATAAAAAAATGTGGATACATCCCAGCCCACTGACACCCTGTTGGTCCGACACTCTGCCACCTTCTCTCCTCATATATGTCAGGCCGTTGTCTTGTCTTTGGCTTTGCATAAAAAATTGGCTGTGAAAACGCTTTGGGCACTTTTGTTCTCTGTTTGCACACACCCAAATACACACACAAACACACACCCATTTTTGCATACTCATACACGAGAACTAAATATTTCTCCCACACAACTTTTCCTTTTATGCTGGTTTGTTGTTGTTTTTTTTTTTTTACCCTCTATTTGAAAAGTTAAAGGGTATATTATAGTTAGTCTGAATTGAGATCAAAATATCTACTTAAAATGCATATAAACGAAACAAATAAATATTAGAGATTATAAAAGCTAAAGATTCCTGCTTAGATTGGCTTAAGATATATCCAATAGGTAGGTAAAATGCAGATTCAATAGTTTTTCTCTTTCTTAATACAGAGTATCTTTAAGTCGGCTCTTTTACTTACTTGCTTACTTAAGTATACTAAAATTTTATTTTCCTTTTTGTTGTTATTCTTTTTATATGGCAAATAATTTGAGTTTGAATTTTACGAAAGCCATAAAAAGTATTTCTGGTTAAAACTAAAAGTTTCCCTTTAACATGGCAAAATAACTTGTCGAAAGAATTAAATTTCAACAATGGCAAATAAAACGATAAATGGCAAATCGAATCAACTCAATGAAAATTCATTTCCCAAAGAGTTTTATGACCGATCAATTAGCTAATGCATGCACGACTAAACGCAGAGAATCTATTCATTCATTTTAATTTTTGTCAAATTCCAAATAACTGCCACACGACGCACGTAAAACAAAATGAAACTATTTTATAAATTAGATTAATTACGCACTCACAGACACACACACACATACACACTGATACACAAATAAATAAGTTAACAACGAATTCACTTTTCAATTTCATTTCACCCATTGTCAACATTGTGGCAATGATAGAGAATCGACTGACTTTAACTTCAATGTTGGCCAGAATAGTTTAACATTGGTTCGATGGCCAAATACAAATAGAAATTGTTTGTTCTCATAGAGGGGAATGGGGGACAAGGAAATGTAGCGATGGCGCATAATAAACAGATGTGTTTGTATGTATGTATATATAAATTTTTAGCAAAGATCCGACTTTTTAGTACCATTTTTTTTTTGTTTAATAAAAGTTAGGTAAAGGTTGATTAAATTTATTTTAATTGTAAAATTTTTTATACTTTATAAAAAATTTTTAATTCTAGATGAATACTTTTATCCACTTTAAAGTCTTTATAAATGCTTTAAACATTTTCTTCCTTGAATTTAAAATTTTTTAAGTATAAATAGCTAACTGCAATAGGTTTAGCTTTGTTCTTAACATTTCCAAATCGACTTGTTGCCGAAATCAAGGCCAAGAATATATATTTCTATATTAGCATTCCAAGCATCCTTTGGCTTATAACATTTTCATCTAAATCTACCCGTTTGCTAGATTTATACAGGGTATAAATGAACCTTGCCAAACTGACAAATAGATGGATGAGTTGTTGCCAATTTCAAATGCCAATCAAAATGACAAAACAAAACTAAGCAAAATAAAATCTATAAATTGCACTCTTTTCTATCTACCCATTTAAAAGTATTTTGTTGTTGTTGCTGTGTTATTTGTGCATTTAATGAAAATGCAAATTGATTATAGTATGACAGAAAGCAATTTAAATATTTTGCACAAATTTATTTGCATGAGGTGTGTCTGGCAGGCCCCAAAAATGGTCAGAACTGACTTTTAAAGGCGGTCAAAAAGAGAAAAAGGCAAATGGAATCAAATGACTTTCGTAGGTGAGCAATTAATTTAAAAGTGTCTGGCAAAAGAAAGTTGCACTCATTAATTAGCATTTCTATTTCTTCTTTTCTTTTTTTAACTTTTTCTGAAGATACTTTTCTTGAAGTTCTGCTAAAACATTAAAAAAAAAAAATGTAGAAAAAATTCGGCGTGCTTGAGTGTGTGTGTGTATGGGTGTGTGTGTATTCAGTTCATTTGGCACGTTTCGGGTATAATCCAAGTCACAGGAGTTGCCATTCGTTGGAAGGCTCGAAGCAGAAGGAGAACGTCAGGAGCGTAAAGCTCATTTCCGTTTTATATTTAAACACTTGGGGGCTAAAATGTTTGCTTTACTATTGCCAAGCAGTGCAAAATCATCATAAAAGGCAAGAAATGAAAAAATAAATAGGTTCGTCCTCTCTCAACCTCTCTGACCTCCCCGTCCAATGTCTAGGACTGGTATGGGTGAAATGCTTAGCAAGTGGATTTTTAAATTAGTTTGCCGACTCGTCGACTTTCCACTTTGCAGATAAAAGCCAAATCGAGTCGAGACGACAAAGTCCTTTGTACCCACCAACCAACCACTCCACTTCGTCCCCTCTTCATCCAGCCATGGTCATTCAGCATTGGCTCTGACATTTTAGAGTTTATTTAAATGAATTAGGTGATTTTTCAAGTGCTAAGCTCGCCACGAGCTGTGAACTCATTTCCGTTTTCGGTTGCCGCTTCATTTGCCATTTTGCCCTACATTTCGTTCTACCATTTGGCGGGAGCATTGCAATGAGCTGTTAATTTGCCGGTCGACGCATGTCAATCAAAACTTTTACAGGCCTACTACTGCCACAGTACTTGGCCAAGTGAGTGAATTTAAAAATAACAAAAAAAAAAGAAAAGCCAAAAGCAAACAGTAGCAGCAACAGCACAGCAACAATTTCCATATGGGCGTCATAAAAAGTGAGCACTTTGTGTGTGTTAAATACATTCAGCAGAGCGGTTCTGGACTTCTTTTTTGCTCGTTGCTTTTTTTTTTTTCTTTGGCTCGTTTCGTTTGTTTTTCTTTCAGTCTTTTGCAAGTTGCCAGTTGCTTTAGCATACACGACATGTCGCTGGTGCGTATACGCAATATGAGTTTTGTTTGCCTTTGTCTTGGTGATGTTTCCCTTGCTGCCAGCTTGCCAGCCAGGCGTTACATGAGCCTCATTGCGCATACAACCCGTGTGCCAGCCGGGAGGTGACAACTTTGCAATAAACCGTCAAAATGGCACGAAAAGGAAGAAAGAACAACAACAACAAAAAAAAAAAGAATATAACGAAAGGGTTGCTCACCGTTTTATTGCTGTGTTATTGTTATTTAATGCCATGTTTGATACCAACACACACAGACACAAACACAAGCATTCATATATACATATATATATACATATATGTATATATAAACGGCAGACACCTTAAAACAATTTTATGCCCACCGCCCCATTAATATATTTCAACTGGTTTGGGTTGTTTCCATTTTACAGAACTTGCTGGCTACCTCTTTCTCTGTCTCTACTACTCTCTCTCTTTTCCACAACCGATTTATTTTTCTGTCTCACTCCCACTTGCTTTTGATAAAATTCTGCCACCCAATTGCTTTGTGTTTGTTTGTTGCACAATACTATGTATGTTTACACTTTTGTTTTTGTTTTGCCATCGTTTTGCCAAAAGAATCTCAGGTTTCGTTGGCTTATGCACGTAGGTAGCCTTTCCATAGTTGTCTAACTATTGTTGTTGCTTTTGTTCACTTTTTTTTTTTTTTTTTTTTACATATGTAGCCTTGCAAAAAGGTTATGTTCCCTTTTGGCAAGCCCATGCACAGAATGGAATGGAATATAGTATAGTATGACTTAATGTCGATATTAAAGCAGCCATCCTAACCCATTGCCATCAACTTTCATTCTCTTAAAGCCAATAAATAATTTACTATTAGTGTTTGAAGCTCAAAGTTTATTAATTACTTAGAATTCAAAGAGAAATTATCAGTCCAGTAAAAGTTTTAGCATTAAAGATTCATTAAACTAGTCTAGACTCTTGACATAGACTTGTCATGTCAAAAAATCGATTGTTGATTGGGCTTAAATATGCACATCAGCTGATTAAACTTTTGGTAAATGGTTAGCATTTGCTTGACGGTTGCCAGATAAATTTCAAATCCCTGTTTACTACAGTCACTTGATCTAACCTCACAATAAGACAAAATAAATTTGTGACTGTTGGCAGCGCTGTTTACTTTTTGCTATCAAACAAAAACCGAAATGAACTGCAATTCGAGTTAGATTTTGCTCAAACAATAAAGAAACAATGCAATTTATTTAAAAATGTATATGCCGTTAATTCTGGCAATCCATGAATTTTTGGCTTAACAATTTATAAGTTATGTTAAAACGGATAGCAAAATCACCAAAATATCCATTCAGCGCAGAAAACAAAAATTCAATACGAAGCCAGTATTAGTTTATCAAAGCCAAAGCGAAATTTTCATTGCTATTTGATTGCTTCTGCAGTGTTAATAAAAAGATATTTTCGTAGGACTTGCAACACATGGAAACCTCAATTGTAAAGGAAAAAAATAAATTAAAAAATTTGGGAAGCTCAAAAGAATTTTAATGTTATTAGGCTATTTGGCCTTATCTGATCTGTGGCATGGTAGAAAAGCCCAAAGAACAGTCAAATAGCTGCTTTCATTTAGAACCCAAATCTTACTATTGGCAACACAAAATAACCTTCGATCACTTAAAAAAAGATAATAAATGATAAGCGTATCTTTTATTTTAGAAAAATAAAGTTGACTTCAAGTTGGCATAGACAAAATGAAATCAAAGATATATTTCTTACTCAGTCTTTTGAAAAAATTTAAATTAAAAAGAGTTAATCTTTAAAAAGTATAGTTTTTCAGCTACTACTATGGAATATAAATTGCACAAGGAGTCAGTTTAGAAGCTTAAGTTTTCAAAATTTTGTTTGTATAAACTGTCAGCACGAACACCTTTCTGCCAACAGTTTTCAAGTGATATTGCTTATTCCATTTGGCCAGTTCAACCTTTTGTTCAACCTGTCAAAACATCTTTCCATGCTTTGTTTCCACTTCTCGCCTGCCTGTCACTTGCCATTCCTTTTGTGTGTCTGTTAAGTTTCACGGCTTGAATGAAAAACTTTTATATCCTAATCGCTTAGCCTATTGTTGAGGCTCAGAGAAAAACCATTTAGTTAATTAGGCTACTGAAAATGTGTAAACAAAATCTGTAACTAAATGCGCTCGTGCTTTGTGACAAAAAAAATAAAGAGAAAACAAAGTTCTCTAAGTAAACTTTAACAGAGGCTCCGACTCTAAAGTGCCCTATACACAATTTTAAAATATTAAATGTAACTAACTTTTCTTACTAAATACCAATTAAAATTCTTTTTTTCATTTGTATTAACTACGTTTTCAAGTTGTGATTTGTTTCAGCCACAAACTGTTGGTACTAATGTTATCACTTGTCATTTTTTCCGGTGAAAAGTCCTTTATGCAGCTTGTTGCAGGACTAAAATGAAAAAATTTGATAATATAACAATTTCTATATATAATTTCTCTTAAAGGGTATGACTAAAGAGTTTAAAACACTCAGTAGAAGAAACCTTTCTTTGCTTCTATGATGTTTATAGCCCTGTCATGCTATGTAGGCTAACTCAAATAGATGGATTTAAAGTTAGAGTCTTATCTATCATCTTTTTATTGGTAAAAGCTATTTAATGGTATATCTATATCCTGATAAACCCTCAATACTCTGTCATCACAGGGTACCCAAAGTTTCATTTGAAAACACAAAAAAAGTAAGAGAAAACCGCAAAATCTCACAAACAACACATGCTTGATTTTGTGTTTTAGCTTTTTTTCTTTTTATATATGGAGAATTGTAATTTGTATGAATTTGGTGGCCCCTCACCCCGTTCTGCTAATTACGTTGTTAAATTCAGAGACGTTGAAATGGGTTTGTACTATAATTTGCTAAAGCCGCGGATTTACAGCCTTATCCCAAGGCAAAAATTGTATGTAAAACCGATTTCAAATAGTTTTTTTTTTCGCATTATTAATTTGAAGTATAGATGAATTATGAACATTTAGTAATGAATGGGTATATTAACATTGTTGAAATATATACAATATATACAATATTATATAGTATATACAATACTATATAATTAAAAATTTCAAATATACAAAGAAAATAGAAAAGTTTACTTAAGCTTTATCTATATTTGCATGTTTCTCTTTATTTTCAATTAATAACTATGAAAACTAGAAATCTGTAGTTGAAATCTGATAACAATATACCAAATATGGTACACAAAAGACTTGGCTATATATGATTGACTGAAATTAACAATTATTTGAAAAACTAGTATACATTTTCAATGTATAGAGGGTATTCAAAAGACGACTTTCAACATTTTTAAGCTAAACTTGAAACTCAAATGCAAAGACATTGCATTTGCATAGCTAAACGTTATAGTAGAGCAAAACAAAAAAAAAATATATATATATATAACTCAAAAAAGTGCGTTTTCTTTTCAACTCACCTGTATAAATCATTGCGATCTCGATTAAGTTTGAGATTGCAAACAAGTCGCCAAATTGAATTGATTTGTGAAAAAATCGGTCAAGTTTTTGTTGCTGGATGCACTGGATGCAGGCGTAACTTTTGGTTAGTCTTTTAACTTGTTTATTGCCGCTGGTTATGTTATCTATCTACACCTCTCTCTTTCTCTCGCGTTAAATATATGTATGTTTCTCCCTCTCTCTCTCTCTATCTCTCTTTTAGTTTGGCAATTAATTTGTTGTCATGCGTTGAATAATTACACACATTTTTTGTTTAGGCTTTGTTGCACGTAGTTTCCATTAAGTTTGCAAAATTTATAGTTTGTTTGTGCTGGAAATCGATTGAAATATGTTTTATTTATTGATAATATTGTTGCACAACATTGTATGACTGACAATTTATGACTAAACTAAACAATTATATTCCTTGTCACTACAACAAGTCATATAGAAAAAAAAAACAAAACAGTAAACACAAAAAGCCTAAAGAAAAGAGAACTCTGATTTGATTTTCAGCTGACATCATCATTGTTAATAGTTTTTATGCTTTAGCAAGTAAGCTAGACGACAAAATGGCAAAAATTTTCACATTTTCAACTGACACTGAGTTTAACAATTTAAAAACAAAACACAATAAAATCACATAAAAGATATTCACACTTGGGGCACTTCAATTGCAAATGTAACAATGAATGCACACTCGCACACTCACTCAAACATTCAAACGTACCTAGTCAAGTACCGTATACGTGTATATGAATATCTTTATAGTTGTATTATTTTTTGCTTAAGGGCACGTAGCAAATCTCAAATATCAGGTTAACGGTTAATTTTTTGAATTTCATCACCAAGGAACACATATTTGTAAATGCAAACACATACAAGTGGAACTTTTTGTATTTTGACACTCGCAAAGGACGAGAGAGTCCCTGTTGCACCTTTTCTCGGTGCTAGAATTCAGCAGCAACTGAAAATGCGGAAAGGAACTTTACGTTGCGATCAAACTGCATCCGAGAAGCGCACTTTACTTCGTGTATCTTTACCACTCACACACACGCACACCAATACACATGCACACACACACACACACATACCATTCATACACACTCTCATTGACATTCGCATGCAGTCAGAATCAGAATCAGTAACATAAACACATACACAGACATCCACGCAAACGCGCATGTACCGTTATGCTTAACAGACGCCTTCGGCAATATGGCCGTGGCCGAAGGTTCTTGTAACGCGCGCGTTTTCACACAACCGATGCCGCAGAATTTTCAACACAAACTAAATATAAACTGTTTTGGCCTGTTAAACGGCCGCTTCAACTGTTGGCCCAAAACGAAACACAATGGCATTGAAACAGCCCGAACGTAATTGTATCACAGAACGAAACAAAACACCACACACAAAGCAAAGCAAACGTCTGTTCCATTCCATTAACTAGAACCAAAGGCGGCGTACAGAACAACAGTTGAGTGAACAGTTTCTCGCATGCGATAAATTAAAGTATTTGGTGTAAGCGACTAATTGGAAGGTTCTTTAACTTCCGTTACCATTCCTTTAGTTAATCTGCATTTGCCTGCAGCTTAAAAAATCAACTGACGAAATACTTTCTCTTTGATTTTTCAAGTCTCTTTTCACTCGCCTTGTTAGCCATTTGCCGCCAGACAGACACGGCCAACAGGATGAACAGACAGGGGGAAATGGAGAAAAAAAAAGCCTCGCCACCAAAGGAAGACGCATAATAAATTGGCAGGATAAAAAAATAAGAATACAAGTATATTTGTCCAGCCAAAAGAGATAGCAACACAAAAAATAAAAATAATATAAAGAAAAAAAGGACATTCGCTCTCCTTCGCAAAAAGTGCGAATTGAATACCAAATTGTGTTTCCCTTTTTCTTTTTTTCTCTGCAATTTCAGTTTATGGCTAAGAGGAAAGTTACTTACGTTCAATTTGCCAAAATTCGCTTGACTTTTCTCGATCCCTTTTTTCCTTTTTTGCCTAATACCAAACGTTGAGCAGTTTTCGATTAGGTGGCAAATGGCCGCAGTTTGACTTTTTGACATTATGTATTAAAGTTAATAAAATTGGCTAAGGATAAAAAGCAAATCAAAGCAAAGAGATAATATTCTTAATTTTCTTTACAACAAATATATTTTTATATATTATTTGTATATATTAATAAAAACAATATATCGAGTGTTTTTATATGAAATTTAACACTTTGTATTGCTTTGCCAAATTTAAAATTCATATCATCTGCACTACTTAACCTTTTTCAAATATTTGACCTTTTTTTTTGCTGGTTTGATGTTTGTTTAACTTGCAATCCAGATTAATGAAAGGCATACATCCACAGTTACGCCCATTTGCCCTCTATTAAGCCATTCATTCAAACCATTCATCCATCCATCCATCCGTCCATCCTTCCATCCATCCTTTATATGTATATGCATGTATATTCACAGCACGCGTTCATCTCTAATTAGGATAAACAGCTGTTACGAAAATTAATTACACATCATGGACACATGAGCATGTTTTTTTAACTGATTCTTTCCCTCTGATGTTGCTCCTTCTCCTGCTGTCATAGGCAAAAGCCAAAATGCTTTCGCTCCTCTAATCAAAATGACCATCATAATGATAATGGTAATGATGTTGCCTTTATTTTCGTCCTTTTTTACATTGTAGGTGGCTTGGATATGTGTACCTATATACATAATAAGTATATCAGCAAGCTGTCAATCCCTTTGCTTGGCAATAAATCTAAGTTGGCTAGGATAGATACATAGATGGATAGAGCGATGTTTTTCGTTTAACGCTTTTCAAGTATCTGCCACCAAGTTTCAGGTGAAATTTGCATAGAAAATCCACTTGCCTGGGAAACTGCTGACTGTCTTTTCTAGTTGTCGCCGCAGAGGGATGGAGTTGCGTTAAAGGTGAGAAAAATGCAATTTTTGCATATTTCTCAACAACTTTGAGGTGAAGAGTTGTGAAGCCGTTGGCCTTCTGTAAAGTTATGTACAAAATGCATAATTTAGGAATGTAAATTTAAAAGATTTTGTGATTATATTCATCACAATATAAAACCACAATAAAATAATCACAAATTTTAAAAGAATTATATTTGAGTTATGCTCTTAAAGCGTTAAGTGTGTGTGAAACCAAATATGAATATATATATATATATATGTATATGTGATATATATATAGATGAAAAGGTAAATGTAAAAGTCAAGTTTAGGTTGGTAGAAATAGTCTGATATTTTTAAGCCTCCTTCCTTTATACCATTATGTATATTCATTGGCATAACTTACCACAGATTCTTCTTCTTGGTATGCCATTTTCCACTCCCTTGCTTTTTCCACTCTTCTGCCCCTCTAACATTTTAATGCTGACTCTGCCGTTTCTGTCAGTCAAAGGCAAACACCTGTAATAAATATTCGTTTGTCGTCTTTCGTTTGCGCTTGGTTATCCTGGATTTCTGACTGCCTGCCACAGATACACAAATCCAAATACATTTTGTCTGTTTTTCCAAGTGAGCGCACAAGCCAGCAACAAACACCCTTGGCAAGCAACTGCCAAAAGGAGGAAAAACAACAACGACAAAAAAAGAAAGAAAATAAACTTGCCTAGATGGCACAATTTTCCCGTTTCCTTTTCTTATGTGCCCATCTCAATTTTTAAGAGCCAACACTAGCTGCGCCAGTAAAAGAAGTGCAGCCTTACGCACTTGATGTTGACTGCCTGGTGGTGAATGGAGAGTTCACTGGCCATATTCCTTGGTTATGTTCCCTTTGCTCCACACCAAGTGCAATTCACTCAACCATTTATGGCTGCACATGTTGCTATTCTCCTTTTTGCCATTTTCCATCCTTTTTCTTTTTTTTTTGTTTTGTACATTTTATCCTTCTCATTTTTGTACGCTACTATAAATTTACAGGCACGCGGCTTCTCTTGACTGGCCCAGCAGCTGTTGTGCACTTGTTTCTTAATTTAGCGTAAGCCAGGTTAAAAAGCTGAAACCCCGCTGCCATCTCCTTCTAGTGTACCTGAGACCATGGCTAGGCACTTGCAAGGATGCACAAGTGTCGCAGTTTTGCGCCCAGCTGAGTACTCAGTATGTGTTATTAATTGAGCAATTCGCTTATTAATAAACACCTGCGACTTTTGCTTTGAATGTGTCTTAGATGAAATCATAACTGCCCGAATTTTACTACCAATTCGTATGGACTTATTACTTAACGTCATACACCCACATATCGTATCGTACTCTGACTATGCATAAATCAGTCTTCATTTGATAGGACCTTCTCTTTAGCGGCTTGTTAGCTGGCTGGTTGGCTGGCTGGCTGGCTGCCAAAGCTCTTTAATTGCTCATAGAAAATTCTAATGGCAAACACGAGCAAGCTTTTTCACACACTCACTGAAAGGCAACATGGAGAAGAGCTCTGACAACGGTTTAATTGAATTATAATTACCAGCGTCTTATTAGCACAATTACAGTCAAGCCACAACCGCAGCCAGGACAGAAACAGGACACGTGCGCGCATACACACACACGACACGACATGAAGCGACACAACACGACACATTCGTGCGGTTAGTTCATAAAGTTACAGTCAGTGCCTTCCGTTTAATTACTTACTACAAACAAAAAAAAAAAAAAGCAAAAAATTTAATTTCAACTTTTGTTTGCAAAACATTATGTCAACCAAAATGCTAAATTTAGTATGTTTCTTCATTCACAAAATTAAACATGATGAGATGGGCAAAGGAAAGAGCAAACAAGTCAAAAATAGAATCGATAAAATTACTCATGATTTAGAAAGAAGAAGGAAATAAAGCAGAAGAATTGTACAGCTAAGAGTTACCATGCTAAAGTCTGAAATTTCATTTTTAAAAAGCTGATTCAGTTTAAGGGATATATTATATGCTTTAATTAATTGCCAATAACTTTTACAACTCATCGGAGTTTAAGAGTCTTATTAACACTTTTTTTCAAATATTAAAGACATTTTACTTAAAGCCTTGCAAAGGCTTAGAAATAAGCGTTTTCGATTCTTTAAAATTTATATGTTATTGATCAGCATCAATTTCCGAAGTTATGCAACACTGCCAGTGCGTTCGTTTATTTCTCTGTCTGTTTCTTTGCACATTTTAGTGTCTAATTTTTAAGCAATGTGAATGAAACTTTGTAGATTATCTTTTCAGTTGTTTCTATTTGCCAAGTTTAAGAACTACTTTGATCGAACTACTTTATGGTATAATTACTATACGAATAATCGGTGCAGAAAAATATTTTACGTACGTTTGGCATATAAATCGTATGTGTATCTTTAGGATGGTATATAAACCATCCTATTTCTGACTATACACCATCCACCAAGTTTAAATCAATTCTTATATCTATTGTAGAATTTAATCAATAAAATAAATATTCAATTTACTTCAGCCAAACAAACAAGGTTCCTCTTCACTCAGTTTGGGACAAACGAAGTTACCTCCTTTGATATTTTTTATAATTTAATGTAATTTGTTCTGTTTTAAATTAAATTTTGTTTGGAAAATAATAAAAAGCCATAACATGGAAAGTTCTCTAATGATTTTAAATTGTTTAACAACACATTTTTAAAACTTTTTATGAATTGATATTAAGTTACCTTATATACTGAAAATAACTAAGTTCAAGACAATTTGAGTTTCCGCTAGAACATACATTTTAGCCAACAAAATGTATGTTGAAATAAGAAGTGGTAATCGACAGCTGAAAAAATAACTTCTAAATGGAAACTTTGATATTCTCATATATAAACCAATAGGTTATAATTCCGATACACAGAAGTTATCAATAAGAATGATTAATAGACAATCTCCTGCAAGATTAAAAAAAAAGAACATAAATAATAAAAAATATTATATAGTAAACAAATAAGATTGAAAAAAGGTTCAAACAATCTTCATATCAATTTTAAGCTTCCAATAGTCCAATTAAAAGTATTTTTAATTTACCAAATTCCATTTCACGTTACATGCTGGCTACTGAAATTTATTTGTAAGTAAGACCAGTTAAAAGTAATAAATTTATATAAACATTTTGGATTTATGAAGCTTTTACTTAAAACCAATGATGCAAGTCACTTTGCATGCCATGCAACTTAATCAAAGTCCACATCAGAACAGTAATAAAATGAACAAAATGAACTTTTCCAACCGACCATGTCCGAGAGAAAGTAGGTAGAACAATTGCAGCAATGATGTGTTCGTTTAGTGAAACGCCATATTGCTCATACGTCACGTGCACACTTGAACTGCATGCGTAAATCTTTAGAGTCGAGCATACTGAAAGGATGGCAGGACCATCATGGCAGGTATTGCTGGGGGCATATCAATGATTATAACACTAAGCATACACCCACACACGCACACACATATGGGCAAACCCACACACCAAAACACCAAGCCACTCAAGTGAATGGCGAAACACACCCAAACTCACACATATATACATAGCCACACAACAACCGTATCATCAACGCTTGGCTTTCAATTTTAGCAGATGGATCAGCAGCAACAACAGCAACAGCTGCAACTTCTATAAACTAAAACAACACCAACAGTCAGCCAACACTTGGACAAGAAAAATGAAGCCAATACAAAAGAATTTTTTATTAAGAAACTTAACCAAGCAGTCGACTATGTCTTACCTCTTAATTAGCCAACTGAAGTTAAGAAAAATTGATAACAACTTAAAATTATTTAAAAAGTGAATATTAAGGGATCTAAATGCTTAGGTTGTTTATTGCTTGATAACACATTGAACGCGGAGAAACCTCAAAAAGCATTTAAAGACTTATAACCTAAAAACAGCAACAATGAATATCTGTAGAGAGTTACCAGATTGTTAAAAACTAGAAGAAGACAATGACTAGTTTTAATCTTATTTTAATATTAATAGTGTAATATATAAACTTGAGTAAAAATAATTATATATAGTCAGCAAAAATCTAGGATAAATCAACAAAATAAGGAAAAGGTGAGAGAAAAGCAGAAACTTCCCTGTAATTTCTGTTACTTGTCAAAGAAGATCTGTTAAATAAATTTCTAGAAAAACAAATAAGGATAATCAGTTATACCTTTTAAATATTTTCTTTAACTCTATTTTGTATAGGTCTATTTAGTTTAAAAAACATAGTAAAAAAATCAAACACGAGAAACTAAAAAAAAAATATAAATATTGATGAGGACTAAAAAGCTTCAAATATCAATGTGAATAGGATCCCAAGTAAGTTAATGATTATTCAAAGTTAATGGATAATATTAAATTCTAAACTGAAACTTCCTAAACTAAGTTTTAGTCTTTCTCTCACTTTTCAATTAGTTAAATGAATAAAATAAATGATTGATGGAATAGGAATTGTAATCAAACAAATTGTTAAAGTAATTTGACTCTCTAACTTACCATAAAATATACCATAGCCCACCCAATTCTATATTATATAAAATTTTAAAGGTATAAAATATTCTGTAGATCTTGACAAGAGATTTTCAAGACAATATAAATAGTTTTGAGCAAATTAGGTAATATACAAATTAAGCTTTTGCAGCTTCTCGCCAATAGTTTATAAAAGTCAACAAAAACCTTTATACTTTTTTGAAAAAATGATGGTCTACGTTGTCATTAGGTCTAATATTCCCTAGTTACCTCTTTGTTCTGATGTTGAGTGCATTAGACGAATATTAAAAGCACTCATCCGCAGCAGGAGGAAGCATTTCAAACTCATAACCAACAGGATTGGGTAACAGGAGGGGCAACCAGAGGTAGGTAGGTAGGTAGGTACAGGCAAACAAGTTGGTCGAGTGGTTCATTCCCAGCAGTTGTACTCGTCAATATCAGGCAGGACACGATGATCATCATCATCATTATCATCATCATCATCATCACTATTGAGGGGCATTGCATAAACTATGATTATGCAATAAATCGTTGTGAACAAAGTTGAGCAAACTTCAAGTGGATAAAGTTTCCTGCCAAGTGGCTCTTGTTCAACCTTTCCTATTTACATAAAGCAACGTGATAATAAATCAGAAAATTATATATTTATATATATATATATAAAATATATGGGCTTAATATTAGCCTCTAATCATATTTACATGTTATTTCCATGGCAATTTTGTATGAAATACCAAAATAAAATGTCAAAAATTGTTGTTTTTCGCTCTGTCTAATTTCTGCTGCGTAATTTTGTTTATGAAAACAGATTTCCACTAACACACTCACCTACCCCCACATACACACACATACACACACCGGGAGGCATAAATCCTGATTATAATTTCCAGCTGTGTGGCCAAAACAATGGCCTATAAAGTGGCGTTGTCATCGCCAGGCATCAGCAAATGACGGCCACAACTCTTCTGCCATAACCATTCGAAGCTACAAATTCCACACCTGTTGGTAAATATCTATATGTATATATATATTTGTATTCAAGTGCTCCTTTTCGAATATAGGCGGAAAGGGTTAAGCAATTTCATTTGATTATCTCTTTAACATGTTTTGCATCAAAAATTTATCGCATGCTACTTTTAGTTGAAATTCGTTTTCTTTGTTATTCTTTTGAGACACCTGTTGCTAATTCCTTTTCCGTTTTGTTAATCAAGCCAAGCGACAAACACAATTTATTAAAACGCACAAAAGGACCAAGGACAAAGGCCCAGTTAAGGGCAATTTGTATGGCCCTAACAACGAACGGATGAAATTAATCCTGTTAAGGGGGAGAATTGGTAAAATTATCAGACTAAACGTGACCTTTGTCTCGTTAGTTAGTTAGTTGATGAACAATGTCCATGGCGAATAGTTTCTAAGAATTTCTTTAGGCTTATTGTGTTGCTCTTATCCAAATAAGATAATATTATTGTTTTAGTTTTCTTTGTGGATTATAATCGATTAAAGAATTTAATTTTTAAAATATTAAAATAAACTTTGTAATTTTTTAATGTACTTTCATTTAATAATTGTTAATTTTTTAAAATTTTAAAATATTTTAATCAATTTTTATTTGTGTATCTCAGTTTTGATGTATGTTTAAAAACATCTTTGTGTTTTAATAGTAAGATAAACAAAAATGTTGACCATAATCTTTTGCGTTCTGTGAAAGACAGATTTGTAAGTAAACTATTAAACATATATCTAATAATATTAAAACATATTTTATAAATTACAAAATGAAAGATTTATCTTGCTTTGTCCTCTTCCTGTTATTCTTATTCTTCGACTCTGTATTCGTTTTTTTTTGTCTTCATCTCTTTCTTTTTCGTATATTTTTCGTCTTTTTTTCTTATTTTACTTCTACTTCGTCTTTTTCTTTGATTTCTTCTTTTACTTCCTCTTTATCTTCATCTTATTTTTTATCATTCTCTTTGCACTCCTTTTTTTTCTTCTTGTTCTTCTTTTTCAACTTTTTATACTCTGAATCAGACCAATAATAAAAGTTGTATATTAACATTTCAGTTGCAAACTCTAATTGTATCAATAGATCGATATAAATACTTAATTTATAATTGTATATATTACTGTAAGTACACATTGTTTTTAAATTTTATTTATAAATAAATATTTTGAATATTAATTACATAATTATATTTGTCATAAAATATACAATTTAACCCAAAACCAATGAAGTTAAAAATATTCAAACTTCTTCCTTACAATTATAAAGTGCTATAGATCTATGCAAATTAAATTTCATTCAAGCATTTTGTCTTTACTGTTATTTACATTTTTTACCGCCCATTTTTACGTGAAACTTTTGGAAAATACTTTCTTTTATTACTTTGAAAAAATGATTTAGTTCATTGGATATTATTTCAAAAAGTAATAACAAATACAATATAATACAAATAACAAATTAAAAATATATTAACAAATAGACAAAATACGTTTATTTGATCAGCATTTCAAATTAACTTTGGACATTTTTGAATAAAATGTACAAATTAGTTTTTTAATTCGAAAACTGTAAGCTTTTAAAAGATTCTCTAATTTTTCTAAGAAATTAGTATCTATATTACAATGCCAACTGAAAGATATGAATATTGGAACTGTTCAGATTAATGACATTTTCAAATTAAATAATTTTTACCTTAAAACACTTTAAGTACTGTCAAATTACTTTTGTCTTGCTTTAAGTATTTCATTATTATTTTATATTGTACATTTCCTGATATTTTAGTGACAATTGAAAGAAGAAAATATAACAAGTATTAAAGTATAATTATCCTTAATTGGCCTGAGTTATAGTTTCACATGGTGAAGGTTCTTTGAGCACATAGGTTAACAATAATTTTGACCCCTGAAAATTTGCAAAAATTCAATCAGAATCTAAATGTTATTAAACATTCTTTTGCTTAAAACATTTAACATAAAAGACAATTAATAAATAATAGTATTAGTATTGTATTTTAATTACTTTTTGATGTTAATATAATATATAACCAAATTTATAAGTTGACCATACAAACATAAAAGTTATATTAAGATATTTTTACTAATTTAACCTTATTATACGTTTTGCGTCATCTTGAGACTTGAGTATAGCTAGAGTTACCTTTTGTTTATACAGCTGTTTATAATAAGAGCATCCTGAACCTGATCCTTTTGGCATTAGCACAGTTATTTAATGGATGGCAATTGTTTAGTCTGGATTATGTTCTGCCAGAATAAGAAACAAATAAAAAGTCTTGAAAGGGAAATGTGAAAAGTCATATGAATTCAACACTTGATGCATATTTCCCTCAAAATGCCAGACGTGTAATATTATTCGTGTGTATGCCAAGTGTGTTTATGTATATGAATGTGCTTTAATCCAACCACAAGGCAAATGCCAGCTAAAGTGTGTGTGTGTGGGTGTATGTTCAGAGAAAAAGAAGAAGAGGGAGAGAGAGAGAGAAAGAGAGGTGTCGTCGGGGTCATGACCAAGCTCTCTCCCCAAGGCAGTCCACAAACAGCACTTAAAGCAAACTAACAAGCCAAGGGACAGACAGATGAGGGTGGCAAGTCAAGGCTCCTTAAATTCTTTAGCTTATCAACGAGACGCCGGAAGCTGTGAAAACATTCATACATATTTACATGCTTCGGTTGCCATTGTTGTTGTTGTTGTTACTGTGGCTGTTTGTTGTTTTTGCTTTCGTCCTGTGTGTATGTGTGTGTGTGCCACATTTCATGAAATTACATATTCAGTGGTCTAAGGGAACAATTTCAAACTCTTAGACAAATCGAAACATACGTCAAATACCCAAAATTGTCAGTCTAGGGTAAACTTTTATTCCGGTTTTGGTAAGTACATATATATATATGTATATATATATACGTAGCAGCATTTAAATTTCCTTTCAGTTCAATTATTTAATTGCCTTATTGCAATGTCTGCAAGTCTGAAAGACTGAAGAAGGTTTTTTGTCACGCTTCCCATGCAAATTCAATTGCTACGAAAAATGTCCATTAAAAATTGTAATTAAAATGTTAATAATTTAATGCAATTGACAACAATTTCTCGTCGCGATTCAACGTCTTCGTTGTAGGCATACCAATTCAGTTCTCAATTCAGTACAAAAATCGATCATAATTCGATTAACGCCTTAACAAGATGAAGGGAAAAAGTTAGCAATACAAAAACCCAGAGAAGAGGACGATGCTCTTTGTCTTGACACTTGCGGAAAATTGGGGGCGTGTAAAAGAAAAAAAGTTTCAATTCCGATTTTACATTTTGCAATTAAATGAGAGACATCAGATTTAATCTTGTCTCTAAAGTATACAATAATGTGGCGAGGGACTGAAAATTCAATGAGTACAACTAAATTTAAGCACTTTATAAATTCAAAGTAATAAACAAATTAAATTAGTAGAAAAACTATTATGGTTAATTTATCAACTAAATACTAAATTGAACTTCTTTTTATTTTAATTCTAGATGTTTATTTTGTTGTAAGTTACAGTGCAAGTTCTATGGTTTTATAATTATATTTTTAAATAGTAATTTTATATTTATAAATAGTAAGATATAAAACTGGGGTAGCAATGCAAGGAAGAAGATTTTTCTTTTAAAGTTTATGAAAATTTAGTTTTAGGTTTAAGAACAATAATTGAAAATAAATAAACTTTAATACGATACAGCTAGCTTGGAGTTAAATACCACCCGATCTGCGACATACAAAATGAGATAATAAATTAAAAAATTAGTATTTTTGTTTGTGCTTACTTTTGTGATCTTACTTTTCCAAATCCAATTGATCGGTCAAATTTATAAAACAAGAGAAGAATTATTAGTTAATATTTATTACCATTTTAATATAAATGATTTCAGGTTAGTTAGTTGGCTTGGTGCAATTGTATCCTTTGAGTTTGCATATATCTGCGAAATGAAAAAAAGATAGTATTATATATATTTGTAAATAAATATATATATTTAAAAATATTTAAATTTTTTAACTTTCTTTCGTCAAAACAAACTTAAACGAACGATCGCAGTTGGTAGTTGAAAGATGGAAAAAGTTAGGTATTAGTTTAATTTACTGAGAAATATTAAAGTAGTTAGTTAATATTGTTTAAAATTATCTTTTACTGGTTTAAGGTACTTATCTGTATTAAAATTAGTTGATTGAGAAAAAACTTATTTTATGGATTGGAAAGTCTGCCTCACGATGGATTTTCTTTACTCCAAAATTTGGAAAACTAGATATCCTGAGAATTGCCTTTGTGACTCTGGCTTTAATGAAAACTATTTATTACACTAAACTGAAACTATATAGAAATGTCTTATAGCCATTCAAAAGATAAGAAGTTTTATTATCTATATCATTTACCGAAGACTTGTAGTAAGTTTCTTTAAGATTACAAATTTTCATTCTAATAGATGAAATATAAGATTTTAAGTTTGAATACAATTTTCTCCTTTTGTTGACAAACATGCAAAAACATACGAATGACTTAATACCAACAAGATATAAGTTCCAAATTTCTAGTTAAAATGCTTACAAAAAATAAAAAATGGTACATTTTTGTATAAACAAATAGTAGAAAACAACACTTAACTTTACATTTTTCATGCAAAGGGCAATTAGTTAATAAATGTATGTTTAAAATCTCAAGTTAATCGGTTGAACTTTTTATGTTATATTGCAGGACACGGAAAAAACGACTTTTTAACTTAAATATTTAAAGGCTTACACTTGCTTAACATAAAAAAAACATTTACAATTTTCTGATCAGCTTAAAACTTAGACAGCACATTCTTTAAATTCTAAATAAATTAATTTAAAAATTCCCTCTGAAATTAGTGATTTTAACTTAAACAATATTTTTTTGAGTTGCACCAATAAAAAAGTTTTCTTTTTATAAAAACTGCGACATAAATATTTGCATTAGCTCAAAATAATTTATAATTATCTTTATTGCTCTTCGGTTTGTTCAAAGTATTTATTCAGACTGCTTAACATGAAATGTTATATACAGAATGTTATTGAGAACTTAACATAGACGCCAACCTATTCAAATGTAATCAGTATTAGCCAATTGTGTGCATTGCCTTTGTTTATTTAATTGAACAATAATTTTAGTATTTTCATAGTTTTTGTATATAAATTTTTTATTATATCATAGACAAGTAAGTACTTTAATGAATACTTGAAAAATTTAAATAAAACAATTTAAATAAGTAAATAATTTAAAACGCAAAGTCTACAATTGAGAACTTGGGCTTATTTGAAGTGTTTATTTGAAATGTTTGTTTAATTTCTTAAATCAGGCTCTCTTATTTTAAAATAGACCATATATTTAAATATATATACATACAAATGTTAGCTCATCCAATGATCTCAAGTACATCTATAGACTAACAATTACAAAGAAGTATAAAAGATTTCTATAGTAAATCACGAAAATTCCCTCTTGGCTGTAATGTACTTCCCTTTTAATATTTTAAACAAAAAGTTGTCACTTTCAAAATCGACATTTTAGAGAAAATCATAAAAAGGAGTGAAATATATAAATGTTATTTATCTCTATGCTAAGCCTTCTCAGTTGCTGGTTGAGCTCTTTATACTCGTACATGGCTAAATGCGATTCTAGGAAAGTCTTAAACAATAATGGGCACATCAGTTGTCAGGAGCGTGGCACATCAAATAAGGCATGGTCTGGAAAAATCACGAAAATCTCGTTACACATAGCAGAAAGGCATCCATCAACCGAATTGAGAACGCCCATTCCCTTGGCTAGGATCAGCAATTGTAAATCCTTCCACAATATACACAGATGCACGCATTGTAACCATATAATGTCGTTCCATAAATAAAGGCAATCTAAAGAGTACTTTAACCTATGCGTAGGCAGGTTGATAGATCAACCTTCATACAGGACTGAGGACTCCAGAAGTGATGATAGAAACGTTCTCTGTTCCCGCTGACACGTGTTGACATGTCGGTTAAGCAAATGAGGGTAGACAGTAACTTCCAAGAAAATGGCGTCCAACCGAGCAAAAGTCTAGCAAATGTTGGCAAGTTTTCAAAGGAGGCGACTCTTTAAAACTAAGCCACTGACGGGTCATTAGACGAATTTTAGGTGTGGTATGTGGTTGTTGAAAGCAAGATGCCAAATGTCGGAGAGGGGGGCTTGTGGCGACTGTCAAACAAATAGTCTTTGGGGCCCATAATAAATGTCAGCCATTTGGAGAACAATTGCAAACGGCAGCTGGACCAAAAGACTGAGCTGCTAAACAGCTCCACCTCCTCAATTTCAAAATCTGAGCTTAACATTGATTAATCAGAATTTGTCTTGCTGGTATTATGATGCCACACGGACGCTTACAGGCAGACTCTACACTTCTGGCATTTGGTTGCTTTAACCACCTTCTGACATCCGTTTGAAACCGACAAACTGTCCACAGAAAAAACCAATATGGCAAAACGAGAATAGGGTGAAATATAACAAACGGTATAATAAAATGAAATAAAAGTTAGAAAACCAAAAAAAAACAAAACCAAAACGACAATTTCAATACACTAACAAAAGTGTATTATGATTTCCTTTAACTATTCCATGTGTATTTTCTTTTAACATAAATACTTAGCTAAAAAGACAGAAAGGATATTATTTAATAATCTTTTCTTAAAGTAAATCCTTTCTTTTTTGTTAGTAAATCTAATTTTTTGAATTTAATAAGTCAACCAAATGTTATGATCAACTTACAATACCTTTTCAAAGGGTATAGGGATGGGTAAAATAGATCCCAACAAATAAATGCAAAATAATAAAATGAAAGGAAAAAAAAAATCGATTTGAAACAGGCTCCAATTGAAAATTGAATAGAGTCGGGTAGTCGATGACACTGTCCTGGCGGCAGGATATGGCACTGGCTACCACTTTGCACGTTGTCATTTGATAACCCATTGTGGCAAACGCAAATTGAAAAAAGTGCCAACGACAGAGCGAAGTGGCAAAACGAAAGAGGCGAACAAAGCCTCATCCTGACAGGATGAGAGAGGGGAAACAAAGGGCATCTGTCGACCGTAGTTTGTGTGTGTGCATATATGTGTGAAAGTGAAATCCAACAAGGACATTTGAACATTTTAGATGTCAGCTCATCAAGGCGCGTGTCCGCTTGTATTTTACCCGAAAATAACACAAGGGTTTCCTCCATTTGACTGGCGAACTTTGAACTTTTGATGACAAACCATCAGTCGAACCGCAACAGCCAAAGCAATTAACATGAAATGACACTTTGATTGAAATGTCTAATGTGTAAACCGTCCAATCAACCCGCTTGGTCAAATGAGTTCAAGTTTAAGACAAAGGACAATTTCTTCTCGACAACTTAAGGGCAACGCCACAAAGGAGGCCAAAATGAATTCCAGTCAAACGGACTAACTTGGTCAAAACCAAGTCAAGCGCAAAGATAAGAACGATTTTCTTTAAACACAGAAAAAAAAAAACTCACTGAGTACCTTTTAGTTGGGCATGCTCTCCCTCTCCATCTCACTTTCTCTTTCTCTCTCTTTATTATCTGCTGGTCCCGCACATTTTTTTTGGCATTGAACATTTTCGTATTTCGTGTGCAACAAAAAAATAAAAAAGAGAGTATAAAGAAAATATGCAAAATGTGAAACTGATACGTGCCTCAGTCTGCACCAATGCATCGTTGGCCAAAGCCAGAACCAGAAACAGAAACACAGAGAGACACAGAGGCAGAACCAACTGCCAAATCTACCACTGACAGTGTGCATTTCCCTTTTTCTCTCTCTCTTTTTTTTTATTGTGGGCACACGTTGCGTATGCGTAATCCAACTGATAAGTATATGCAACTGCATAAAGTCTTTTGTGTAATAGCATTTAAAATTTTCTATTGAATTGTCAATTGTGTGCCTTATTGTTTCTTAGAAAATAAGCTTTAAAAAAAAACAGTCTTTTTATATCTTTGCAAAAAAGGTATATAAATTTTGGTCAGAAGTTTGCAACGCGTAGAAGGAAGCATCTCCGACTATATAAACTATATATATTCTTGATCAACACGATGAGCTGAGTTGATATAGCCTTGTCCGTCTGTCCGTCTGTCCGTCCGTCCGTCTCTCTGGATCAACGCAATCTCCTCCGAGACCCTTAAAGCTACAGAGTTGAGCTACAAAGTTAAAACTAGGCTTTTTTTGCTGCAAGCATTGTATATCTCGGAATCATTCCGATCGGATGACTATATCATATAGCTCCCATAGGAACTTTCGATCCTAAATAAGCTTGAATAAGCGAAAGCCGGTATTTGTTAGTTTTATATACTTCTTAACTTATCCACCAAGTTTTATCAATATCGGTTGACTATATCATATAGCTCCCATAGGAACGATCGGTCATGAATATGGATTTCGAGCAATAACTTGGATGTTTTAAAAGTGATTATCAAACGAATTTAGTATTTAAGAGTTTTATATACTTCCTAACATATCCACCAAGTTTTATCAGAATCGGTTAACTATATCATATAGCTCCCATTGGAACGATTTGTCAAAAAAATAGTTTTAGATGAATAACTTGGCTATTTTTGTATATATAGAAATTGAGTTTCACCAGAATTAGCCGACTATATGGTATTGCTCCATAGGAACAATCGGACAAAAAAAAAAATTTTGTATTAAAAAGTTTTTTTTTGGTGCCACGAAAATAGAATTAATTTTATGTACTTCCTTATGCTTCTGGTAACTTTTATGCAATTAAAGGCAAAGGTATTCGATCTTCCGCGCGGCCTATTTTTCTCGGTTTTCTTATTCTTAATTAAATAAAAGTAAATGTAAACTTACTTACCAAGAGGGTTTCATTTGTAAGGCAGTAAGTCCTTGTCCTGGCAAAGCAACTGTTACAGACCCATTACCTTAGTTGTTGTCTGGTATTCTTTTTTTTTATAGCTCTTTACGCTGCAATTAACATTTAGATTATATTTGAGGGCAAAACAAATTGGCTGACACGTGTTAACCATTTTACGTCTCTCATAAAAAGTAAAACAGAGATTTAAATTAAATTGAAAACTGGACGAAACATTTATTGCCACTTACTTGGCATTGCCTCTTTTTTCCCTTTAATGGACACGTTTCTTGAATGACAGACAATAAAGAAATAAATTGTTAGCAATATAGAAATTTATATCTAATGCAAAATCTCAGCGATTAAAAGTCGGTTGTAAATTAAGTCTTCAGATTTATAAATCTTTACCATATCTTCTTTGATTGGCCGCATCCGCAATCCACACAACATTTAAGATTTAATTTAAATATATATATATACAAAGTATGTACAAGAGTAAATGTCTGCCTTTGCCTAAGCTAAATCCAAAATACAGACACACACACACATTTCGGCTCCCAAATAAACAGAATAAGCAACAACAACAACAACAGCAACACCACATCAACTCTTTTGCCCAACTTTTTGGCCAACTTGAAAACTCTTGTTTGTGCATAAAATTAAAGAAACTCTGGCAATTGGGGCAACTTTTTATGATTGGGTTATGCTCGGTCTGTGTGTGCCGGCTGTTTGGGTTAATAAAATATGCAAAAATTTCTGTGCAGGCAAATTAAGTTTCGTTTTTTGGTTAAAAGACCTTTTGCCACACACACACACACATACACCAACACTTACAAAAATATAGAAACAAAAACTGAAATCAAGACAAGTTTGTTGCTTATACAAAAGAAAGAAACATATGCATCACACATACGCTCTGTTGCCAGTTCACTAATAATCAAATTATTTAAAATAGATGAAAACCCTTTTCCACAGCCTGTCACGTCTTCTTACTTGCCAAAGTGAGGTGAATACTTTCTAATGGGTTAACTATGTTTTTAGCTAACACTTATACACAGACATACACACACACTAATGTATATATATGTGCAACTAATTGTATTATAATTATCATGTTATTGAGTTAATTATAAGCACACGAAAAGTGTTGTGTATGGCTTCGAAAGGAAAAGCTTTTAGGCAAGGAATTTGTATTAAGCAAAACTGTGGGAAATTCTCTTTTTGTTATAGCTGCAAAAGTAAGTAACATGACAATTTCAATGCTCAAATAACACACACACACACACACTCATACATTTCTATTAAATAAATTGAATATTTGTTGAGGTATTGGGAAGCCCTTTGAACTAATTTGAAAAGAACTAATGTAATCACACATTTGTATAGTATATATATATAATTTACATATGAAAATTAGGGTGGAGTTATATCCACACCTTAAATATTTATATTGAAGCTAAATAAAGATTTTCTATGAATGATTACGTATACGAGCCGTTGACACATGCTTTTAGTTCGTTGACCGGTACAAAATGAACAACCGCTGCGCATTTGCACATTTATTTGATTGTCTCCCCATGCCTTAATTATTGTATTTAACTATTTAATATTAATCGAAAATATTTCAATGTTTTACTATTAGACAAAGAAAAACCAACAATTAAATGCTTAATAACTGGCAGGGCCCAAAAAGGAATTTAATAGTCCAAAGTATTTATAACATCTTTATTATTAATAAAAAGTTTATAGTGGTTAAAAAAGTTATTAAAAATTCATTTAAGGTTTGTTGTGTATAATTTATATATTATTTATTATTTAAATATAGTCGGAAATATGAAAATCTCTTAGGTATTATTCAAGAAGAACAATTGCTATGAAGTTAAGTATAAGAGAGTTTATTTTATGCCAATAAGTGGAATCACTTTCGAAAAAACCAAATTGTATTCTAAAAGCAAAGATTTGGCAAATTTACAAGTTTTTTATTATTGCCGACTCAAGAATAAAATAAAAAAAAATGGCAAATAAAAATTATATATAAATTATAAATATAAAAATATAAATTTTAAACTTATCTTGTACTTATTTAATATTCCATAATAAACATTTCTTAATATTGTATTTATGTAGATATTGGGCTACCTTCATATAGCATTTCATTAAGCCCGCTTTGTAAATTTGAAAAAATTTTTGAAACAGTTTCAGCTTCTAAATTGAAAAAGATTCCACCTAATTACACACATTGAATGTTTAATTCTCAATTTATATTTATATTTATATTCTTAATTTCTTAATTCGCTCAATATAATAAATTTTAACCATTTTTCATTTGAATTCTTAGTTCAACTCTTACTTTAGAATTTTCAATTAACACTAAGTTCAATACTCTTTCTTTCTAAATCTTACTTCGGATTGCGCATTTCTGCATTAAAAATTATATTTATTTTATTAGTATAAACTTTTTTTTTTTAAATTTTAAAAATTTTGTTTAGTTTATTTGTAACTTAATATTTTTTTTATACTTCATACAAACAAGTAATCAATTTGTTTATATAGTTAAAATTTAAATGAAGTAAATAAATAATAAAAAAAAAAGAATGCCTAGTTATGGTGTTTAATAAAAATATTTCTTCTTGAGAAATAAATATTTACAAAATATAAAAAAATTGTTTGTTAGCTATAGACTTTTTGAAATATGTAAACTACGAAAAAAAACTTACAGCTCCATTTTGAAAATAAAAATACAATAATTTTAAAATAACTTCTTGGAAATAGTAAAGTTATAACCAAGGTAAATACAATTGTTTTCAATATAAAAAAAAGAGATGCCATTTCAATGGAAATATCAAAAAATGGAATTGTATGTTAACGAAAAAAGTCCAGAATAAAACTTACAAAATATTTGATTATATTATATTCTTTAAATCTGTTGGAAAAAGGTAGCCAAAACACTTTGTGCTTAATAAATTTAAATTTGAATTATATTAACCTTTACACAATGTTGGGCGGCATAATAAAAACAATTTATTTTAAGCCTAAGGTCATAAAATTTTTACATGCTACTCTTTAAAGCAGGTAAATAAATGTTTAAATAAAATAATTGAATTTAAGTAAAATAATTGAAATAATTCAGCTGTAAAAATATATTTAAAATAAATTTATTTCAAATATATCGAAAGTGGTTTTTAATCTCTTTTAACTACAAACTGTGTACCTGACTTAGTCCAATAACATTTTTAAGTGGAATCAAATAAATTTAAATCAAATTTATGTACTATTTAATATTGGGATATATAACTGAAAAATTATACTTGTATATATAAAAATGTATGTATATTATGTTCATTGATACAGACGATAAGTTGATTGAAATATATTATTAATATATATAAAATTAGAATTTTCAATAGATTTCGTTTACAAATTCAAACTGTTTGTTTGACCTTAGGTAATTTGTATTAAATTATGAAAAGTAAAATGAATATATAACCAATATGCAAATTTAAAAAATAAACCTTTTACATATAAAATCTAGTTAAATTTCAGAAACTTTTCAAATAATAACACTGCGTATACGCAATAAACCTTTTAAGACCACTAAAATTCTAGCAAAAGATTGTAAAAAAGAACCAATACAGTAAAATATAATATAACCTTAATATATTCTTCGTTGAAAGTCCACTCTAATGTATATGTACATATATACACATGGATGTGTGTGTGTGTGTGCGTATGTAAATATGTAAAGAAATATTTCCTCAATGTATAAAAATTGCTGAGCACACAAAAGTGGGTAAGCAAAAATGCCATAAAACGAAATAAGCCTAACCGAAAAGTCAATGAATGGCATTTCATTCTGTTCGATTGTTCAATACACACGCACTGGTTCGTCAATAAACCAATACCTGGTTCATACACACACACACGCACACCCTACCCACCCACACATACATACAAAGTATTTATATTATTTATGAGTGTGTACTTTAACTAAACAGAAATTCAATTGTTATTTTTGGTTCCTGAAATATGCCCTTCCTACCATCCTTTCTGTTTTTTTTTCTTCTTTTCTCTTCCCCGCTTTTTTTCGTTTTACTCTCTCTTTGTATCTATAGACGAATTCATTTATTTATAACTGAATAAAATAAAAGTCGAACGTGTTTATGCAACAAATGAAGTACTTTAGATTCAATTATATATTTGTCAACAGGACTAATAATGGTTCATTTTGTTGGTTTGTCTGTTTGGAAAAAAAAAAAAAAAAATATATATATATAGATGTTTATTAGTATCGAAGACTTGATAATAAATCTGATTTGTGGCTTAGCTTATTAAATATGTGTTTAAAGAACAAAAACTGCAAATCAGGCATTATAATGGCTTATATATAATATAAATTATTTTGTATTTAAGACTTGAAAATGTAAAGGAGTTGTGTCCTGTGTCTGACAGTTGACAGCTTCTACACTGGCTACGATTGGCTTCGACTGGTGTCCAAAAAAAAAAAAAAAAAATAGAAGAAACAGCAAGAACACTTGGTTATAAATGAATACTCACTCGACTTTGTCGACTTAACAATACTTTTTGGTTAGAGGAAATCAATACTTTGGCAATCAGTTTTTGTTCATGGCTTACAAATGTAATCAACACGTGGAGTGGAACATTGACTAGGACAAATCCCTGCCCAGCTCAATAAGGAGTCTAATCGAAATCGAAACCCAAAACCAAAAACCTTAACAAAGACAACTTAAACTTAGTCAGACCCAAATCCTTTGAGAAATTAGTTGTCTAGTTGGTTGAAGTTGAATTTTCTGTACAATTCCTGTTCGTGTTCTCTTTTTTCACTCTCTCTCTCTCTCTCTCTTTTTTGGCCGTGCTTCTGCGATTTAATGACCTAATCAGGGAGGGGGGGAAAATGTCCATTTTCTGGCAAACAATCAGAATTTTATCAACAATATCTAAAGAATTTTGATTATTCTGTCAATTGTAAAACATCGCACGCACAATTATAATGATTTGCGTCAAAGTTGAAATCTTCCTTCCTTCTGGACATCAAGAAAAATCAATTGGCAATGACGTCAATAACTGTCACACTGGTGAGCACTTGTATGTCCTGACATTTTATAAATACATCAAAAACTTTACTCAAGTTAAATTGCTGTAAATTGCATGTGGTTGGTCAAAGGGAAAAGTCCATGCTGGTTTCTTTTTATATAACTATATTTGGCAAGTAACAGTAAATTGCATTAGCCCTGACTTTGTGGTCTGGCGGCCAAAACGTTTTATAAAAGTTAAATGGAGTCCAAGAAGGACAAAAGGACCAAGGAGTGGTAAGTCGAATGGAATTAAGTCAACAAGCAGATGCAATTAACTAAAGGCGACTAAATAAACGAAAGATGCGCTTTATAAATCATTTTTCAACGTCGTCTTCTTCTTGCTTATTTCTTTCCCATTCCCTTTTATGTTCTAGTTTCTTCTTTGTTCACTTTGAATGCAAGAAATTAGCGCAAAAAAAAAAAAAAAGGAGAGGCGATGAGATTGTGCTTGATGCTCAATCAGGGCAATTTGTAAGGCAGTCTGTTGACTGACTCAATTATATATTGGCAGCTGACAAATCCAACATAAAAATCAGATCACAAGTTAGTCAGGAACTGTTTTGTCATTGATTATGCCATTAAATTATTAAAGCTTTCAGTTTGTACCAATGTAAAGTCAACACCTGTTGGCCTTGATTCTGGCTTGTTATGGTTGACTTTAATTCTCACTTGGAACCCCCTCCACCCTTAACGAAATGTCGCCGACGTTGCCCTAATTCAATTATCGGCATGAGGAGCACGCTCCTTAGCCAGAGATACGGCCAAGTCACTCACTTTCTTACTCCCCTAGTCAGTCAGTCAGACGGACAGCCAGACAGACTGAGAAGGAGCCAAAGTTGGTCTCCATCTGTAATATAAACATTTGCTTAAACTTTACAATGAAATTATCTGAGCTTGTCATGCACGGCAGGTACCACGAAATTTCGTTTATTTTATAGGAAAACTTGTTTTCCCTCTCTTCTTACTTTTATTTTATTGTGTATCGAAAAATATAAATATGAAGTTTTGATTCGGTTAGAAATTGATTGATCTTGCCGAGAAATAAGAAAACTCTTTTTAACAGCCAAGAATTCAATTTAAATTTAAGTCTAGTTGTAATATATTTATGAAAATCAGGAGAAATATCAATGCAGTAGGAACCATTTCTGACTCCATCAAGAATATATATACTTGATAAGCATCAACAGCCGAGTCGAGTACAACATGTCCGTCCGCAGAGACTATAAGAGCTAGAGCAACCAAATTTGGTGTCAGCATTTGTGCAGGGTCTACGGAGATCAAGTTTGTTTCAAATTATTTGCACGCCCAGATCCGCTCCTGCAATTTGTGAATAACAAACAACTAGGGTAATATTAAAGGAAGCGTGTTTCTCTTGACATACCTAATAATATAGCAAAAAGTTATCAGCTGACCAAGTTTGGTCGAAATCGGACAATACATATCGGAGATATATCTATAATTGCCACATTGCGCAGTAAGAACGAGCAAGACAGCATGCTTTCGGTGCTGTGGCTTGTGAGGTGAATATTTATTTGAACTAATGTCAAATTTGAAGGAGTTTGGTATCATAAAGTTTCTCTACTTGGTAAAGGGTATACTCAAAGTCGGCTGGGACAACTTGCTAGCTTCATTTTTTTTGTGTTTTGTTCGGTTCTTCTTTTTAACAGAAAAGAACAA
The DNA here is from genome assembly GCA_018903615.1 of Drosophila neocordata. Lineage (NCBI taxonomy): Eukaryota > Metazoa > Arthropoda > Insecta > Diptera > Drosophilidae > Drosophila > Drosophila neocordata. Next base: position 850,663 of record JAEIGI010000002.1, read on the forward strand.
GTAAATGAAAAAACCAAAAGTCATTTTTTCTTGAGGTTTCTGAGGACTTATTAATTCAAGACCATTTTATATTTATAGCCACCATATATAACCACAAAGAGTTCACTAATTTTCTTTACAAATAATTTATTTTTTTGTTAAAATTAAATAAAAATTGATCAAAATTCAAACAAATTGTTTTACTGTTGCCACCAATATAAATGTCGTTAAAGATCTAATTTTTTTCTAACTAATTTTGTTTTTTTAAAGCACTAAAATGGTTATTACAAGTTACTATAAAAGAACATTTATTTTTAATAATTTCAAATAATTTTTTACTTAATTCAAAATTTAAGTTTTCACTTTTATACTTTTTGCATATTCTCTCATCATATTTCATCTATCTATATCTCCTTTCTCTCTACTTATAAGGAGGTATTGACCTCCTCCACAGCCCTCTGTTTGTTTCTCTCTTCCCTTATATATATATAATTGCAAATGTTATAAATTTTAAGTTATTTTTTATGTATACTATGATTATTAGGTAATTATAAATTATTAATTAATTGTTTTAAATACTAAGCTAGAAAATTGAAGGTTATTCTTAATAATTTCTTTCAAAATGATCAATACTATAATTAGTTACTTTAATTAAAAAAAATAAATATATATATTTTATTGATCTTTGTTGATCTTTTTTGTTGTCCATTGAAAATATGTTGTTAAAATGTTCCTTGCTAAATTGACTACAAATTAAGTAGATTGCTTCAAAATCAAATTTAAATCATTAGCAGATTAACTACTTTCATTTTGTTATATTTGTTTTAATAAACCATTATTTTATTTCAATATATAATAATATTTACTCCTTAAACCAACTTTTTTAAATTTTATAAAAAACCTTTTCTTTAAAATCTCATAAATTTTCCTATTTAATATACATATTTCTCCTTTTTTCCAACAAGGAATATGATGCGATATTTTTATAACTTTACAAAAAAAAAGATATATTAATTTTGGTCAGAAATTTGCAATGCATAGAAGGAAGCATCTCAGACTATAAGAAGTATATATTCTTGATCAGGACGACGAGCTGAGTTGATATAGCCGTCCACACATCTGTCTGGATCAATGCAATATCCTCCGAAACTCTTAAAGCTACAGACCTCAAATTTAAAATTCAGACTTCTTTTTGCTACAGTCATTGTATATCTCCGAATCATACCGATCGGATGACTATATCATATAGCTCCCATAAGAACGATTGATCCTAATTAAACTTGAATAAGCAAAAATCGATGGTTGCGAGTTTTATATACTTCTTAACATATCCATTAAGTTTTAAAAAAATCGGTTGACAATATCAAATAGTTCCCATAGCAGCAATGGACCAAGAAAATAGTTTTGGATGAATAACTTGGTTATTTTAAGAGACATGCTCACGAACTTTGGTATGTCTAGATTTAGTATATATATAAATGTGTTTACTGAGTTTCACTAGAATCGGCCGACTATATGCTATAGCTTCCATAGGAACAAACGCACTAAAAAATATATTTTTATTAAAAAGTTTTTAAAGGTGTTCAAACACCGGCATGGCCGAAGTTATTCCATATTTCTAGTTTTTGATGATTTATTTTCAAGTGTTGAAAGCGAAATAATATTAAAAAACATACTTTAATATTTGCTTAAATTTTCTTTAAAGTATATTTTACAATATTTCTGTAGTTACAACTCTCCTTAAACTATTTCTTAAACTAAAATTTTTCTTTCTAAAATCCAAAGGTAAAAACTATGATGATATTGAGTCAGCAAATGGCTTACGAATCCACAGACGATAAGTGGATTAACTCTGGTACAGCAACTGAAAACCAGCAATCCATCGTCAGTTTTCCTCTCGAGACATTTTGCGAAAATCTGTCGCATTTAATTAAAAAGTGTTTTGCATAAAGCGTTTAAATTAAAACGATTTCCCGGGAAAGTGCTTGACATTTTCTCTTGTTTTTTTTTTTTTTTTTCTTTTTATTCTTTAAGTTTAAGTTTTCAATTTTTGCAATATGTTTGCTGACACTCTATCAATCTGCACTTCTCACTCTCTCTCTCTCTCTCTCTGTCTCTGTATCTCTCTCCATATCGTTTTTTCTATGAAAGTATGTGTGGGCGTGGTACATAATTTAATTTGCTGACATAATACGTTGAGCATTAACAAAGTAATTACGGGGCATTATGGCAACCGCATTGACAGAGCAGCCCGTTCAGCAACCATTCCATTCTGATTTCAACAGTTGCCATAGCAGGATACTAATGGGAAATGAGTAAGTCAGTCAAAGCCGCCAGTGGAGTCCATTGTTGTTGCCTGTTCTGATATTTTCAAAGAACACATAACCAGCCATCAGTGTGGGAAAACCATTTCACTAATTAACGAGAGGAAAAAAAGGAGATGTAAACTTTCCCTGACTGAGTTTTAAACTACAAGCCAATGGAAATGAAAATCCAATTGGCTGAGTAAGAAAAATTACAAAACTCCCGGAAAAGGCTGGACAAGAAATTTACTAATGAAGCCATTTAGATGTATTCCCAAATGGTAACTCATTAATCAATACAAATTGAAGGCAAAGCCACAAAAAACAAACAAAAAAAACACATTGAATTAATGAGGAAAAATTTTACAACATAAATGTAACTTGAATAAAGTTATGAAAATTTTAATATTTACCAAAATAGGAACAATCAATCACTGGGAAAGGGAGTAATTTAAAATTAAGTATTTGGATTTTGGCAATAATAAGAATATTTCGCTTTAAAATGACCTTCTGTTGTTTACATTTTTACAAGAATTTATTTCATTCAGCGATTGTCAGATCACAATGCATTACCTACCCGATTTTGTAACAAAGTAACTGCAAAAGCTTGAAAAGTCATTTGTGTTTTAAAGCCACGTTAAAGTTACAAGCTCGAAAATTCAGACTAATTTGACTATTCGATAAAATTCACCATTTAGTTCTAGCCAATTAACTTACACGATTACACAGCTTGTCGACATGGAAGCTAATCTGTTTGCACATTTTTCTTTTCTATGAAACATTATTAACAATGAAATTATTTAATTACTTTATTTTTAGGGTATTAAAGTTACTACTTTCAGTTTGTTGGATCTACCGACATATACCACAATTTAAAACCCAAAGACAGAATATGCTCTCGAAGTAAACTGTAAATAGACAATGTGATGACAAATATTTTTTTTAGATTATCACTGAATAATTTTAAAAAATTTCTTTAAAAAACAAGTTTAAGAATTACCAGTATATATACTTATATAAATTTTTATATGATAATTCATCAATGTATATATCTCGATAGATTGTATAAATAATTTAATTTAATTTAAATAATTTTAAAGTTAACATTTCATTATTTTGTTCCCTAAAAACAAATCATTATTTACTTACAAAAGCATGAAATAATTACTACTCTGCCCTCTCATAAAAAAACTTCTATAGGAACTTTCATAGGAACGCAAAATAAACTTTAACGTCAATAACTTTGTTGTTTTTCTATCGAAATTCAAAATTTGGTGTTAATCACATCTTAATAGACCCAATCAGATTTATCAGAGTCAAAAAACGATCGCTTTAAGCTTTAATTAGGTAACTAAATTGTTTGAAAATCAATTGTTACTAATTATATAATTTATAAATAGAAATATATCTATTGAGTTTCAGGCTACCGAGCCTATATGATATATGTACCCTATGAAAAATGAAATCAACAAATATTGTTTTTGTGTTACATATACTTTCTAATGATTCTGCTGTGTTATGTGGAAATGGTATGGTAACGCCGGATGGCCAGACCTCACACAAAACATCTGAGCGAATAAGTTGACGAGGTGGCAAGCAAGAGCCAGCTGAGTAACAACTTACGACGAACGATGCAAAAGGGCGGAAGAAATAAAGGAATTAACAACAAAACCATAAAGTGAATTTTATAAATAAAAATACTTTAACTTATCAAAAACTAAATTAAAATAAACTTAATCATATATTTAAACATTAAGTTTATCATTTATTAAAATACTAGGTGTATGTATATTAAGTGAATGGGAAGCCTGCCTTACAGTTATATATGTAAACACATATGTTTGCAAAGGTATACGAATTTCGGCCGCTCCTTGAAGTCAGTTATTTTCTCAAAACAAAGTTTTGTGCAAATAATTTGTATCCACTTTTAGTATGAAAATTAGTGACATAGATAATTAATTTCAATAGCTTGTCATAATATCGGTATATTTGATATATTTATACTACTTTTAAGAGATATAGATATATATACATACCTACATCAAACAATGACAGGATTTACCTGTTTAAATACATAGATAAAATATGGTTTAAATGTAATTACACGTCACCTTTGTAGCATACTTCCTCACTTCTCTTTTAATTCCCCCTCTTAAAGTAAAGAAATGTTAAATAATCAGAGAAAATTAGACTCTGCGACCCTTCGACAGTGTTAAACCTCTCTCAGTGATTTAATTAGCCTCCATCAACTTGACTTTTGACTGGTTGAATTTTAAATAAATCTCGTCTGTTCTTTATTTATTTATATTGTCGTTTATCTGCTGCAAGACCAGAAAAACAAGGCAACAATTCCAGTAAAAGGACCAACAACAGAAAACACAAGAAACAAAATTGAAAAAAAAAAAAAATATCTTCTCCTTTGGTGGGATAAACGAAGAAAAACGCATTGCCCCCAAGAGGAAAAACAAATATGCAGCATTAAGCAAAAAAAGAGAAAAAAAAAAGAAATAAAAAAAAAATCTCTCTAAAATGTCAGCGCTTTGAAAGCGGGACAGGAAGCGGCAATGAGCGGAATAAAATGAATTAAAATGCGAAATGAATAAGTAAGGATTTCGATGGTAGACAGCTGTACCCGAGCCTGAATGTTGTCAGTAGCGACTTTTGATTGTCGCAAAGAGTTTTTCGTTTTGTTTTTTCCATTTGTTTTTGTCGCCCCCGCATCACATTTTTGTTGTCCCTAAATACAAGTAAACATATACGCAGCTGCTAGGGCCCAAAGACAAGTGACAGTTAAATATTTTCTTGCCTATAGGCAATTTCTCAGAAGGATGCCAAGCAGAGCAAACATACGCACACACATACATACATATATACTCAATTAAGTGAACCGCGTATTGCGTATACGCACTGTATACCCTAGCCTCCTACTTCTATACAAATGAAAAATGTAAGTGCACTTTTGCGCCCAAATTAAAATGCCACCTGAATTGCATTCCGCTGTAAATGTCACTTTGGCAAAAGCAGGTGAAACCTGAACAAATATTTGCTCAGTGCCAATGTAGAAAGTGGTACAAAAGGTTAGAAATGCACGCAAAAATGTTCAATGTTCAAATGTGGGCGCCATGCGACCACGCATCGACAGCATGTAGGCGTGATTCATGCGCAATGGCCGCCAGTTGGCAACCGACTGCCAATGCGAAACAGTGACACCTGAAACAGAAGCAGAAGCAAAAGTCAGTTGTTGTTTTCCAGGAATGTGGTGGCATACGGAACACCGGAATGGCACTTGCATAATACAAGACATCTGTTTTCAAATTTCGTAATAAACTTTTCCAAATAGATTTGGGCCACAAGCAAAACTAAAAACAAAACTCACAGACATAAAACATAAAAAAAGAAACAAAAACCAAAACTCAAAACCAACAAACGAAGTTCACAGAGAGCGCGAAGCATTTGTGGCTGGCATTACTTTAAGCGGCTTTTAAACAAACTCCCAGTGCTGGCCGCAAATCACCTGTTGATTGTACTCAACGTGCCTTAATTAAAGCCTTTAAGCCAAGGACCAGTCAAGTTTTCTTAGCATTAGAGCAAAGTTTAGTGTGGGCTGTGTGGTGTAGGCAAGTTGTATTTCGAGATATAGAGAGTGAAACAAATTAATCCACTCTGCTGAAATTTGTCAAAGTCGAACAGAGATAAGAAATAAACTTATTTCATTCAATCTGACAGGACAGTGAGATAGGGCTTGCTTGCATGTGAAAAAGTTTCTAAATAAGTATTTGTGTAAGCAACGCAAAAGAAATTGGCAACTAAACAACTAAAGATTGCTTAATCAAGTACCTGATTTTATGTACACTTAAATAATGATTACAAAACTTGATTGAAGACTTGTATAAAGTTTCAATTTTAAACCAATTATTCTTGGTGAAAAGTTAAAAGTAGTTACATATATACTTTCCAAATTAGGTACGAAGAGTAGAATGTTGTTTGCCATATAAATAATTTTACACTAAATTCTTTTTATTTCTTTGCTCTTTTATCTATGTATAAATGCTAATTTAAGCAAAAAGTTTTTCTCATGCGAAAAACAAATAATTTACTTTGTAGAAATAAATTTTGTGAAATATATAAATATTTTTTATATGAGTAGGCGAAATATATACATATGTGTATGTGGTATATATGTGTTTCTGATGTAATATAGTTTTATATTAATGCAATATAGGTTATTTAATATATTTAATAGCACAAAACTAGTAAAGATTTTCAGTTTTTCAACCTTTCTCTGCTGACGATTAAGGGAAACGAAAGTCTGTTACTTTTTAAAGTTGCCAGAGATTGCTCATCACATCTGCCGCTCATACTGGGAGATCACCCAATAGACAAACACAAGCCAAAATAAGTATAACCTCGACTGCATGGCAACTCCAGTGCTTGTATTTATGTATGTATATACTAGTTCGGTATAGCTATTTTAAAGTCTTTATATGTTTTCGTTTTTATTAGATTAAATTTCTTTACTGATAATAAATTTAACCAATTTTTTTACTTAAAATTGGCTTAATCTATTTATTTACCGACAATAATTTAAATTTTGAGTTGATTGATTACATTTAGTAACTTTTGCTTTGTTTTTTTACTTTATACAGGTTGATTTGTTAGTTATATAATTTATTTTAAGTTTTAATTGCCCTTTTTGAAATACGAATACGCAAATAATCTACTTTTACTCTTACAAAAAAATGCATTGCTAAAACAAATCACTCATTTCTATATTGGTTATTTTAAGTAATATAAAAAGTTAATTGGTTACAGTCCCTTAATATATGAAAAATATGTTTTAAATAAGTCATTACTTTAGTGTAAACTTTTCGGTGATTTAATTCCATTTAAATTGTTTTTAAAAATAAGATATTAGTAAAAGTAAATACATTTACAAATGTAATATCTTTTTCTCAGGGCTTACAGGTCTTAGCAAACAAAATTTTTATTTATTTTATTTTTTTAACATAAACTTAAGATAGCCCATGAATGAAAATGATTATTTTTTAAATTAAATTATAACCAAATTATATGGTATGTATAGCTTTGTTATAAATTAAAAAAAAAAATGGTATGGTATGTATAACTTTGTTTACACATTTTTAAGAATAAACAGGGAATCTAAAAATATTGAAGCTAATCAGTTTCTTTTTAACATTAAACTACTTTATGGTTTTTTAAATCCAATTAAAAAGCATTCTTTAATTTGGAAAAAATCATGCATTTGCCGTCAATCAACTTCTTTAAATAGCTTTAAATATTTCTAAATATAAACAAAACTTATTTCTCCTAAGAAATAATATGCAAAACAAATTCATTTATTATAAAGTACAAGTAAAGTTATGTTTACTTCATTATACCGTTAGGCTTTCAGTTAATGAATTCTGTTGTTTTTATTATTTTGAACAGTATTTGACTTTATTGAAACGATTTATTATTATTATTATTATCGATATGAATAATAAAATGTAATTTATATCAATTTTCTTGTATATGTGAGTATGCATATGCTGTCTCATTAATTTATAAGTATTGATTTCAAACAAAATGAAATATAACACGCGCTTGTCTGTCTGACAAAAACCTGACGCCATCAGTTCGTGCCATTTTTGTATTAAATTATGCAAGAAAGTCAACAGAAATAGAGGAAAAAACAAAAAGAGTGAGGGAAGGGAGGAAGATGGAAAGAGAAAGAAACAGAAAGAGAGAGAAAAAACAAAATACGATAGGCATATTTGGCAATGGCATCTAGCTGACTGGACGGTCGCATATCTAGCTACCTACCTACTTACTTACCAACTTACTATCATTTAATGTATGTACAATCTCTGATAGACAGATACAGAGACCCATATTGTCATTATGACATTCTCAAATTGTACACGGAAAACCTTTTACTTGCTTAGTCGTGTTTGTGTAGCCAGTTGTATGTAGTTGGTTTCGCTTCTTAAGTTATTTAGCAATGAAAGTGAAAAACAACCCGCTGCCATGCTCATGCAAAAATCAAATAAAAACTTGCCAACAAGCCTTTCGACAGGGCTTATTACAAGGCTTAAACGCACTAAGATCCTGGATGCTGACATGGCATCCATCCGTTGTCGGCGTCGTCGCCGCCATCATTGTCGTTGCCATTGTTGGCACTAATGACACTTTTATAACTTTTTATAGATTTTTCACACTTAATGTGAACTCTTGGGCCATTTATCGTAGTGAAAGCGACAACAATCCTTTCTCACTCTTGCCCCTTTGCAATTTTTTTTTTTTTTTTTTTTGTGTTCTTCTACGTTGTAAATACAACGGAAACCTAGGCGACGTAACGCTTATTTCGTCTTTTCTATCGCTCGTTTCCTTTTTCAAAACTTATTTACGAGAATGGGCGGATAGATGCCGCTAGATTTCTACATCCTCAATGCCATTATGTTAGAGACATATGAGACTGAGCATGTGTGTTGCCTATGTATGAGTGTGTGTGTGTGTGTGTGTGTGCGTATACATATGTGGTTGTTTCTAGTGTTTGTCTTGGGGGTTTATAGCGCGTATACGCAACGTGCCGCATACGAAAAAGAAAAGTCCGTAGGCAACATCCCGCAATATAATTTTGCAACAAATTTCAAATGCCAGACATGAGCAACTTTTAAACTTATTCACACACACACAAACACAATACATCCCTCCATTTTCTTCTGTGTGTGTGTGTGTGTGTGTGTGTGTAGGCTAAATTTAGGGGAGGCTTAAATGAGCAAAATCAAAAGTAATCATGTTGCTATTTACCCAACACACATGGATAATCTTTTAGTTTACCATTGGATCGTTTAGTTTCATTTGATGAGACCAGAAACGTTTAACAAATAAAATTTAACTCACTTTAATTTCACATGTTTCCTTTCCCCAAGATGTAACATTATGACAAAAGATTTAAGTACAACTGTTTTTAACCTTTTAAGTTTAGATTAATAATAAACAGAATAATTTAAAGAAAGTTTTGAGGCTTTTTAAACAAAGAAAAATTATGATTATTACGAAAAGTAAAAGGAATTTTGCAATTATATTTAAATACAAACTTTTATACCAGTTTAACCTTATTTTTTCTGTAAATATATTAAAAACTTCAATAATGAACATCCTTTTTGGAAGGAAATCATTTGTGTAGTATTATTCCTATCTTAGACTGAAATTACTCTTACCCAGAAAGAAATGGGGTGTTCTTTATATCCGTGTCTTATGCTTGATTGTATCAATATTATATAATGTAAATTTCTGAAAACCTTGTCTTTTTGTCTGCTAAATACAAATTTAAAAAAAAAATACTCTTTTGGTTATAAAACTATTTACTATTTATTAAGAAAATTTTCAATCGTAGAAAAAATCTATATACAAAAAATGTTTTTATCATGCGTGATTACAAGATCCCAATAATAATGTTTTTTATAATCTTGTATAATTACAAAATCCAAGAGTAATTCATATTAATTGATAAAGTCAACTGCGACCTAATATTCTTTCTACTTCTACTATAAACCTGTTACAAAAAGTAAAATAGTTAAAATCAATTTGTGACTAAAGTAATTAGATTTAACATTTTTGCAAGCGAAAAAAAATAAGTGCATTTCAAGCGGTTAATAAGCCATACTAAAGTTGGTTAATATGAATATTTGTATATTTAGGTATATATAGGAACGTTTAAAAGCTTTAAGATCCCAGTATTTTTTGCAACACAGAGAAATTATTTGAATTGAATGAAAGCTGAGATAAAGCTATGAACAGCCTCCGAATACGTTCAGTTTTCAATTGTGAAATCTCAGTCACACGAACCAAGCAGTTGCCGAAGTGATCAAAAAAGTCGCTGCCATTCTGCTGCTGTTCTGCTGCTGTTCTGCTGCCGTTCTGCTACCGTTCTGTTACCGTTCTGCTGCCTGTCTGCTGCCGTTCTGCTGCCTGTCTGCTGCCGTTCTGCTGCCGTTTTGCTGCCCTTCTGCTGCCGTTCTGCTGCCGTTCTGTTGCTGCTCTTCCCACATAGGCAAAAAATATTTTTATTACTTTATTATGAACAGCTTTCTCTGAGAGGCGCCGAAATATGTTAACATGCAATTTTGAGCAGTGTAAAGCAACTCAAATTCACATACAAAGATCAAGAATAAATTGTCATTTGCTTTAAATTTGTTGTCCACATGGTTGTCTATATGTACATATATGTTTATATGTATGTCTATCTACCAACTGTTCACATCTACTTAAACCTGCAGATATGTACATATATACATATATATTTACACTAACGAATATATGTAATACGTAAGTTGTAGCATTGCATCAATGTAAGCGACATTTGTAGTTGGTTTGCTTTTGTTTGAATTACAAGTTGCACTTTTACCACTCGCCTGTTTGCCTTGATGACAATGACAGGTCCTGAGATTTAAACAGAAGCATTTGCTATCCATATCCTGACTGGTTTCTTGCTCGTTAGTTTGAAAAACCAACAGCTCCAGTTTGTTGGTAGACATTGACGTTTGTTTTGTGACATACATTAAAAGATACAAAACATGAACATTCACCTTTAATACAATTTAATTCATTTTTTTCTCAAGGACTTTTTCCCTTAACCAAACCAATGACGAAATGATTGAATTCATTTAACATTATGTACAAAGCTTTAAAATAAATAACTGTTATAAGAATAACTAATAAGAACTAGAAGAATGACCAATCGTTCCTATAGGAGCTATATAATATAGTCATCCGATCGGCATGATTCTGGTGTATACAATGTCTGCAGCAAAAAGAATTCTAGGTGTAAAATGTCAGCTCTGTAGCTTTAAGTGTCTGTAGCTTTAAGTGTCAGGAGGATGTCCGAGATCCTTCCTTCCTTGCGCTGCAAACTTCTGATCAAAATTAATATATAAAATTTAAATTCAACTTTAACTAACTTTACTTTTTTATTTTGTAAGTTGTAAAATTGTGGCAGCCCATGAAAATTCTTTTTAATATGTTAAGAGGCCAATGTACAGGAAATCAGTAAACTGGTTATATTTAAAAGAAATTTACAAATCAAACTAAATCTGTGAAAAACTTAAGATTATGATTGTTCAGCAAAGATATTGCTTATTGATATATGTATGCAACGATTGTATTCAATATACCTGAAACGAAAGTAAAAATAATAATATATTTAGTGATCCATAAGTCTGATCCATCTCTGATGTCATCATAACACATGTATATCACATGAACTGATCATTTCAATAGAGAAGTGCATTTTTGACATTTTAACTTTATTGCACTTTTGTTTTTTAGTATTACTAAAACTATTAAAAAAAACTTTTTATAGGTTTTACTAGGTAAACCCCAAAATTTTTATTTGAATAACCTGTAAGTGATTAACCGGTTTGGAACATTTTGAGAATCGTATAAATCAGTATAAAAAGGGGAAAATCATCTCAGTTTTTAAATTAGTTCGAAATGTTGAATATCCCTATGAAAGTTTTACTTATACTGCTCGCAGCATGGCAAGTGCGCTGTAAGTGATGAAATTAAAAACAATTAACAAATAAAACTAGAATAATAAAATTTGGTGTTATCTGTAGGCGATCAAGGACCGAAGTGTGATGAGAGCAACGAACTTGACCAATCTTACGAGGAAGTTGCCGTGGGTGACAGTCCTTGGTTGGGTCGTTTCTATGGCAATGGAACCATATATAATTGTACGGCTATACTCATAGATTTACGCCATGTCCTGACAATTCCATACTGTGTGGAGAACGGACCCACACATATTGTGTTTGGAGACTGGAGTACAGACAGTGAAGAAAAAGCTTGTAATGACGAGCTTTCGTGTCCTCCAGTTCGTCAGCGTATTACCATTGACTCCGTAAAAGCACATCCCGAATACGACGGTTTTTTTAACAGCCTTGCCATTGTGAAATTGGCCAAGAATGTTAGGTTAACACCAACTGTTGCACCAATTTCTTTGCCACCTACTGAAGAAGTCGGTAACGATATTCCCATTGATACCATACTCGAACTAACAGGATATCTAAATGAAGATGGTAAGGCTCCATGGCAAACAGCTGGTGTGGTTCTCGCACGTAACAAATGTGACCGAGATACTTTGCCAAACGACGTGTCAGCCAAACAACTTTGTGTCAGCACCGACAACGAACATGTATTCCATGCAGGATCAGCTGTGGTAGATATTTATGGAGAAACAGGAGCACGGCGCTACTATATTGTTGGAATAACAGATGTTGATGTAGTCTCAAATACGGATAAAAACATACTTAACAATATTCTTACTTTCATTGCACCGCATAAAGATTGGATATTAAAGAATATCCAATAAGGATTACATAAACAATATATTTTTCTTAAATAAATCAAAAACCTGCACAGTAAGCGGTTTCTAGCAAATTATTTCATTTTGTTTAAAACTTTTATCATTAGACAAACAAAATACTTTCTTAATTTAAAGTTTATTGTTTTTTTGTTTTTGCAACTTTTGACAGTTTGATTTATAAATCCATCGCAAAACTCAACCAGTACACTTAATTCCTGCTACTTTGCCCATTGGTTTGTTAACAAAATTGAAAATACCTTCACGGCTTGCCCCCAAAACCCCAAATGCATAAATCACGCGAATACCCCGCCCAAAAAAAAAAAAAAGGGAAAGACCCCATTGGGGAAGGTGGAGAAGATACCTATTCGCAGCACGAAATTCAATTTTACCCCAATGTTGAGTTTTCTTATTCACTCGCAGCGCATAACTTTCAACTCGCAGCTGCCTCAGTGGTCCCGGCAAGTGCAGTTGGCGCCAGAAACCTTAAGTACATATCAGCATGGCATAATTTATATTTAACTATAGCAAACAGCCAAACAACTCAATGCAGGCATTAGGATGGTCTTTATTTGTGGTGATGAAACTTTATGATAGAAACAAATACTTGGACATTGAATTTTGTATAAGGAAATATGTTCTTAATATAAAAGAAAAAATATATTTGGACTGAAATTATATTTCATCAAGTATTGGAAACATTTGGACTCTATAAAGTAAATTTATTATAGTTAATTTAAATTAAAATTTATTAATTTTAATAAAAATTTACAAATTTCAAACTAAAATTAAATATTTTATTAAATTATATATCTTATTTAGAAAGTCTATTAAATTAAAATTTCAATTTAAAAGAAAATTAAAGATCTAACTTTAACTATAGTAAACAAATTTATTTTTGCTAAATTGTTTCAAAAAATGCATAAAAAAACATCCGAAATTCCTGTAAAAGTTTTAATTTAATAAAAACTATTTAAAAATCATAATTGCATGAAACAAAGATCCGCAGCTTAGAGCAAGAAAGAGTTGATTCAGAACTATCAGACTAACGCTTGGTAATACATTCTGTATAGTGAATTTATCACAAATCTCACTGATCGAGTTTAACTTTGCTGTAAATGTCCTAAATTTCCATTTTTTAACTAATTAATTATTTAATTTTTTGCAAGTTAATCGAGCTTCTCTTAAGTGTATATTTTCAGAAATAGATCTTAAGATCTTACAAAAGAGATCACAATTATGATTTACTTGAATTTACGTATATTCATTGCATTATTATTAAAGTTTCTACTACACATACACTTCAAAATACCTTTGTTTCTATCCATTTAGAACTTCTTAAAAAAGTAAATACAGGATATTAAGTCTTTACTAATTCTCAGTACAAAATACTCCTTTTTTAAAAGGAAAAACCAACTTCTCTTGTAAAAAGTACTTATTAGATGGGGACAAAATGACCATCCTAATTTACATACATATGTATGATAGTATTGAGGCATCTCCTCAGCCGCTCTAGGGAATGCCACTGCTGTTGCAAATGTTATCAAGCTTCAACCAAATGTTGGTGAAACTTTCTCTCATAATTTTTGAAAATTACTTTTACTATTTATTTCCCATTTACACAAGGTCAAATGACGAGCAAAACTACTTGAACTATAATTTCGAATTCGCTTTAGTTTCCTTACGAATTGTGACGCATCGCATCTGAATGCTGCTCAGTGAAGAGATGTAAATGAAGTCATCAGTAAAGTAAAACGATACGCTTATAACCCGCGGCAACATCTAACTTGATTACGCATACCCTTCGTGTTCCTTTGCGGATGATTAATGTGCCATAAAATGCGATATTTCAAGGTGCGCGACAAGAACATTTACACGCAAAGAATAGCACAACAAGGTCTTCAAATCAAAATATTTGTACATTACGCATTCAAATATGTACTACATATATATATAATACATATTTTTATGGCATTTTTTATGGCAACACGTTAAATACAAATTGAGCCAAGCTAAAACCAGGATACTCAGTATACGATAAGACGAATTCTACAATTGCGTGTGGCAATTACAAGCAATTAAAATGCTAAATGCAACACATAAAATACATGAAATGGTTTTTTAAACGCTTAAACAGCATTTTAGATTTATCAGATTATAAAATCATAAAATAGATCTAATCATTTGCATTTAAAAATTGAGTGAATTGTCTCTGAAAGTTGCAAAATAATAAAATAACTTTTAGAATAAGTTGAATTTTTCAAATTTATTGTAATTAGGATAAATACCTTTAGATTGCTTAGTTTGAAATATATCAAAATATGTTACAGTACAGGCAATTAAATGAAACCTTCAATTGTAAAAATTTTTTCTACTGATGTTTCCTCGATGTCCTTATTTCAAATTCCGCTTTGCTGATGTCCTGCCTTGTTTAAAATCCCGTAACATTCAATCACGTAGGCTATGAAGGACATTGCTAACGTTTTTTACGGTGATTGTTTCCCCATTTGATGCGTATTCGTGCATTCGTACACTCAACAACACTTTGACATCGATGCACAATTGGCTACCTAAGTCTGGTTGACTTACTCCTTAATCCAACAGCAGTTTTTCAAGGGAAATTCATTTGTGTGTGTGGCAATTTTCTAGGAAAATGTGCAACTCAGTTGCTCTAGAAAAAGGAAAACCAAACGGTGCACTTATGCACTTTGGTTAAAGCCAAAACATTACAGAAAAAGCAACGAACTCTTTTACTTTTCATTCAGACCTCGTATACTCTTATCTCCAAAGACACTCACTGTTCAAGAATAAACACAAGTGTATTTCAGGCTCAGATAAGCTTTTTTTGTGTAAGTCCATAAGTAAATTAAATTGTGTTAAAAATATTTGTTTGCCTGATGCAAAGAAAATATTCGATTGCTTGTTTTTTAAATAACTCAATACATAACATCAGTTTTAAGGTTATTTTATCACCCACTGAATATTGGTCTCTTTTTTTATACCCTGTAACAATAGAGTAAAAAGTTATATTAAAGACGTTAAAATGTTGAATGACCTGTGTCCTTATAAAGTATATATATTCGTGATCAGTATCTATAACCGAGTCTTTTCTTTTTTATAAACACTAAAAGCTCGGAGCTACAGCTACCAAATTTAGTGCAAATATCATGTGAACACAGATCATGTTCATATCAAATTTATGCCAAATAAAGATGTGTTAAAGATATCATATTCCAATGTCACACCAAATAATACTAAAAAAAATTATTATAATCGGATAATAAATTTCTGAGTTATCCCTTTGTACATTTTGTGCTGAAATTCCTAATGGAACCTTGTCTAATAAGAGTGAGAAAGATAGCATTCATTTGCCGATACTGCATATTAGGAGAATTTTATTGATTATGGCAACTTCGAGAGATTTTCATTATGAAATATCTTTACTTGGAACTGGGCTTCAATTTATCGTTGCTTGTTTTATTTTATCGTAGCTTTACAGTTCAGCCTGAGAATAAGAGTTCTTTAGTTGCCAGTACAGTGATGGAGCTTGCGGACAGAATGTCGGACTTGCTCTTTTTTATCGGTCTCGTGTTTCTTTTACCATCTTTATGTAAGTTCTTATTTATTATTACATACATATGTACATTTATAGAAACAAAGTACTAATACTTCCCTTTTTTGCAGCGAAAACTAATGACACATGCGAATTTCTCAAGTCCATCCAGTACCAGAACAGAGAAAATATTCCCTGGTTGGGTATCATAAAATATATGACGAAGTATAGTACCACGAAACAGATAAATCTTTGCTCAGCCATTTTAATCAGCTCAACTAGTGTGCTTTCCCCTGCGCACTGTGTGTTTTGGGAAGCAACAAATGGAGATACTTATAGTTTCAGGTTAGGAAAAAACGATTATCCTATCGATCGGATTATTATTCATCCAGAATACGAGGCCTTTTCATTAAATAATGACCTCGCAGTACTTAAACCAAGTAAATCCATCAACTTGATTAAACCACTTGCTCTGCCACCAGCTATATATGAATCCTCAGATTCAATAGTCGCCCAAGATCTTAGCGTTATCGGATTTTCTCTCCCAACTAATAATCCAAATAAACCGAATTTGATTTTCACTCAGGCTCAAACTACGGGGCAAAGACACTGTCAGCTTAAATTTAAAAATAATAATTTTACAGAAACTGAAATATGTGTCTATATCAAGAGTGACAAAATTCTAATGACTGGTTCGGCCATTGTAGGCATTAGTGCTCTAAATGATAGAAAATCGAATTTTTATTTAATTGGCCTGATGACGCACGGATCAATTATTCCAAACAAACAAATGCCAGAATTATATACGTTTATTCCGCCTAATAGGAATTGGATACTACAAAATTAATAATGCTGAAAATTGAACGAGGATCGCCAACGATTTGGACACCAAATTTACACAATAACATGAAAAGTAGAATAAATAAAAATTAAAACTGTTTGTAAGATCTATCTAATTATATACATGTAGGTACAGTGGCTCACAGCTCATTTGTAACAGTCCATTTTTTAAAATTTCTTCGGCTCGCCTAGTTCGTCAAATTAGATTGAAAAAACCTCGAATTTGGTCATTTTACTTACCTAAAAGTAACTGTATCAAATAAGCTGAGGGCTCTGAATTCCACGTATACCCGTAATTGTTGGCCTGTATCGAATAAGCTGTGAGCCACTATATATACAATATGCAGATATATATGTAGTTAATTATGACATATAACAGTGTTCTGTAAGTCCGAATACAACCTTTTTATATGAAAGCTTATCGTGACAGTCTGGATTCAAGCAATATGCATAAGTCAGTTGTGAGCAAACAGCGTCTTGATAAAGTCAGATCACACAGCATATTAAAATGTTTAGTGACAGATTGTTGGTGGTATTCCTGCTTACTTTAATAGGTGTGTCAATAGTAAATCCAACTATGGAGTGCGGTAAACTAAACGAAAGGCAACTTTATAACAACAGGTTACGTCCTGAATTGGACGAGCATACTTGGATAGGTCGTATATTGTACAATGACACAAGCGGAGTTTCTAGATTTCGTTGTGTTGCAATACTTATCCATCCTCGTTATGTTCTGGCGCCTGTAGTCTTCCATGAGAATATCTGCATGTCATCGAAATCAAACGGGGAATACTTAATTGAAGATACGTTGATCCATTTCGCCTATAACATAAATAGTTTGCAGCATGATCTGGCTGTAATTAAGTTGGCAAAGAGTATAGAACTCTCCATTTACGTACAGCCTTTGTGTCTGCCTGTAGGTAAAGAAATGCAAAACACACAGCAATTCTTCGGGCATCAACTGAAAGTTGTGGGCTATACAAACTCAAAACAACTTATCAAAACGCAGGCTTATGCATTGGATTATATGTGTTGCAAGCACTATTATATCAATATTTCAACAAATGAGATGTGCGGTTATCCTGTAGATGTCGAAAATGTACAATATTTCATGCTAGGATCTGCTCTAGTCGGTGTTCATGTAGTTAACAGAGAACCTCGACATTTTTATTTGATTGGCTTTTCAACAAAAGTGTTTCTGGCAAAGCCCTACATACGCAGACCGACGCTGTTCATGAATATTTTCCCGTACGTCGATTGGATTTTAAGTCAAATATCCTAAAATACAAATAAATTATTAATGTATAAACATATGTACAGATGTAATAAAATGATGTCTTAAAAATTTAAGCGCTCTTTATTAACTCCAGATTTGAATGTATTTACATATGTATGTATGTTATTAACTTAATTTGTTAATGTTCTGAATTCCAATCTTAAATAGAACATTTCAAATATTTCAGTTCATTAAATAGTTTTTTAAGACACGTCCCCTTCCATTTATCCTTTAGGGATGCAAAACGTATGTCCTGCGGTTTTTACTAATACCAACATCTATCGATAAAATACAATCGATTTACTGTCAATCAGCCTGTAATCGACGTTTTTGCTGGCGCATAGCTATACTCTAACTTTGAAAATGTAATCAAATTCTACTTATAGTGTTTGTAACACTCATGGTCATTCGTTTAATTTTTTATGTCATCTAGCCTCACAGTTTAAAAGCTATATAGTTAAATTTTGTTGTGAAATGTTCCTTTGATATTTATTTATATTTAGATTTGAATAGAATTGGATAACCAAATTAACATCAAAATTAGAACAAGTAATCGTGAAGGCCTAAAAAAATGTTTATTGCAGCACATAACTTAATAGCAATAAATTCATGTTATAACCATTCAAGGGTATACAAATCTAGCATAAACATACATATGTAATTTCCTCACAATAGTAGTTGGATTTTTTTTTTAGCTATTAAAGTATTTTTTTATCTTGTTCTTTGTGCGCAGATGGTCACACTAAAATATCGAGCATATTTTGTACCGCCTTTAGCAACGCTGATTATGCAGGCTTTGTCAATTTTCCCTCCAATTTTGCTATTTGTATGTAATAGGAGTAAACTGAATACTAAAGGATATTATATCAACTTGATGAACCCCAATGACATCGGTATTGGACAATTTTCAACGTGCAGAGAAGATCGGCGAGGGCACTTATGGCATTGTTTACAAGGCGCGTAGTAATTCAACTGGCCAGGATGTAGCACTTAAAAAAATACGTCTGGAAGGGTAAATACTCCAATAAAGTTCCAAAGTGTACACTATACACAAAAAAAAATTTTTAAAGTACGCTGCAGAGGAACAATCACAGTTAATTTAAAGATATCGCAGATTTGTCCTGTCCTTGCCTTAGTCGTGTCCTTGACGAATGTCAAATTAATTGCCGACTGATTTTAAGAAAGGCTTCACAACGCAGCCCGGATTCTGTGGGTGCTGCGCTGAGGCTCAACAAGACGTAGCACCACATGATTCGGCTTCGTAGCGGAGTACAACTCATCATTATTTCCTTAAATAGTTTTTAATTTTGTATAAATTTGTATGATAAAACTTACCTTACTTTCAGGGAAACGGAAGGTGTACCCTCGACTGCAATACGAGAAATATCGCTCCTCAAGAATCTCAAACATAAAAATGTGGTACAGCTCTATGACGTTGTCTTATCCGGCAATAATCTTTACATGATATTTGAGTATCTCAACATGGATCTTAAGAAATTAATGGACAAAAAGAAAGATGTCTTTACACCGCAACTTATAAAAGTTTGTCTAATCCGATCACTTTTCATTTGATCGATTAATGCATGTGGATTATCATTTCTTTTTAGAGTTATATGCAGCAAATATTTGATGCCTTAGCATTTTGTCATACTAATCGTATATTGCATCGGGATCTTAAACCGCAGAATCTTCTTGTGGATACGGTTGGAAACATAAAGGTAGCATCTTCCTTAAGTATAAAGTTAATTAATGCATCTTTAATTCATCGAGTTTCATTGCCTTCAACTGATTCGGTTTTTTATTTACAGCTTGCGGACTTTGGTCTGGCTCGGGCATTCAACGTACCAATGCGAGCCTATACACATGAAGTGGTCACATTATGGTATCGATCACCAGAAATCCTGCTTGGAACCAAGTTTTATTCTACAGGTGTTGACATCTGGAGCCTTGGCTGCATATTTGCAGAAATGGTAAGTCGATGAAAAAAAGAACAGAAATTGTCACAAGTTAAAAACGATGCAATTCCATTTTTTTTAGATAATGCGTCGATCTCTATTTCCCGGTGACAGCGAAATCGATCAATTGTATCGCATATTTCGGACTCTGAGTACACCCGATGAAACCAAATGGCCGGGAGTCACACAACTGCCCGATTTCAAAGCTAAATTTCCCAAATGGGAAGCCACCAACGTGCCCGCTGCCTTACGCGAACACGAGGCCCATGATCTAATAATGGTGAGCAATGATAATTCAAATTTTTCATTAATGTGCAATTTGCCATATTATCCTTTTTGCAGTCCATGCTCTGCTATGATCCCAGTTTGCGCATTTCGGCCAAGGATGCGTTACAGCACGCATACTTTCATGATGTCAAGCATGTAGATAATGTGGCACTACCGGTGGATCCGAACGCAGGTAGTGCTAGCCGACTAACCCAGCTCGTATGAGACGACTACTTAGCTAAATTTTGTATTCATTTTTTTAGTAAAGTAAGTCAACGGTGTACCTCATTTAATTGTAATACCTTTAATTGTATTAAAGCCCTTGTCAAATCTTTTTTTTTACAGCTGCCTGATCGATTCATTTCCCGCTCTTCATTTCAATTTCTTACTCACATCTTTACAAATACACAATTCATCCTAATCTTAATTATTCGGATCGATTATTAAACATACATTCGTTAGAATCACCAGGCGCGCAGCCAGTAGTAACCGTTCCGCCGACGTGGAGTGACCGCAACTGATTCGGCCGTCTCTGCTTCCTCATGACGCTGACGCTGCCTGCTAAGGTGATCGTCGCGCATATACATGCCCAAGGCATTGCGCATGCTCTCAGAGAGTGATGAGTATGTAGCCTCACTAGCTCCATTATCGCTGACCGATGGCTCAGTCGTTGAGTCGTCGTCATTCGATGCATTGCTTTCAACTGCAGCTATTTTTTTCTTATCGATTGTTGTTCGGACTAGTAAAGGTCTTAATAAGGTCACTTTCTTTGTATTTAGCTTGGCTAAGGTAGGTGGCTCGAAGACCTCTTCTACGACTTCAGGTTCTCGCTCGTCTACCTCATCGGGTTGCCGCTGCAAGCGATTGCCATAAAATTGATTGTAAAAGTTTGCCTGATCGTGAAAGTCCTCTGCGCTAAAACGTTGGACTCCATAGTAGCTGCCCGAGTTGGTATCAAAGAAGAACATTGGTTGAGCTTGAGGCAAGGAAGATTGATGGCCATAATAGTCGTATGGATCATAATATTCTTCAGATTCAACAACCGGTCTTCGTTTTTGCTGCTTACGACGCTTGCGCTTCCGTTTGTTAGATTTCGGAGGCCGGTCTTCTTCAATGTCCTGAAATTGTTGCTGCTCCTCCTCATTACCAATGGACTGGACAAACACCGGCGGAGTTTCAATAATATTGGCACTGCCATCATTAAACAGATTGACTAATGGATTGGTTAGATTGCGTAGACTAAAATTTGGCTGAACGCTGCGGACGAAATTGTTCCACACTCTTATTATTGGACGCTCAGTAGTGGTTGGGGGTGCCGCCTTCCCGTGACCATGGAAGCGGTGACGCCTATATCCACCATGGGGTATATACCTGTAACTAGTTGTATAAAATCTTAGTAAAGTATTTCCTTGGTAATCTTTGCCGGTCTCACCCAAAGTTTGTTTGTCCCTGTGGTATCCATTCTTCCTCCAAATCAATTTGTGTTGTTTTTTCTGCAAGAATTTGCTTAGGATAAATACAAATTCCTAGCAACACCAATGCTATCCATAACTTCCACTGCATAGTGACCTCCGTTTCTGTTCTTGGTCCCGATCACACTGATTCCATCTCGCACTGCTGCTAACTCGAGTTGTGTTCATTAACCTAATTTATCATTGTCTTTTTTTCTCATTGTGATGTTAAGGTAAGGTAAAATTTATTTGAATTGCCAAATGGCCAACGAAAGTCTTGTCTTAATAGCCACATTGATTTGTATTGGCATTGTGCCAAATCGCCAATTCTTAAAAAACAAACTAATAACCCAATTTTAAGAGTGTCGAAAGACTTTCCCCGGGAGCCCAAATTGGCAGCTGCCAATCTTGCCCATGTATACATATGCAAATTGATTTTTATTGATTACACAATTAATATTCCATTCAAGGTGTTTTGTTTGGCGACAGCAGTTTATAGCCAATTAGCTTGGCTTAGACAGTCCCAAACGTGTTGGCTATAACAAGAACAGGTAGATATTCAATGCAAAATTTATTGATGACAAACCTAATTCCCATGTTTTTACATTTCTTTAGATTGATTGACCAAAATAAGATAGCTTGGTGAAAATATCGTTTATGAGAGCATTGACTTATAGCATATATATATATATAGGTGCTTGTATCAGAAATGGCCAAAATTGATAATTACTGAAGTTTTAACATAAGAATTCTCGTATTGAAATTTATTTTCAATTGTTTTTTTTTATTTTTCAGGTTTTTTAACAACGACTCAACTATTTTTATACCCTTTACCCATAGGGTAAAAGGGTATATTAAAGTCGCTAAATGTATGTAACAGGCAGAAGGAAGCATTTCCGATCCCATAAAGTATATATATTCTTGATCAGCATCAATAGCCGAGTCGATTGAGACATGTCCGTCTGTCCGTCCGTCTGTCCGTCCGTCCGTATGAACACGTGGATCTCAGAGACTACAAGAGCTAGAGCAACTAAATTTGTTGTCAGCATTCGTGTAGTGTCTACGCAGATCAAGTTTGTTTCAAATTTTTGCCACGCCCACTTCCGCCCCCGCAATTTAGGAAAAACGAATAACTAGAGTAAAATTAAAGATAGCGTATTATTATTTGGCACACCTAATAATATGGCCAAAAGGTATCAGCTGATCAAATTTCGTTAAAATCGGACAAGAATTAGAGAAGATATATCAATGTACGATTTGCACTGAAATGCCTAGTGCGACACTGCGTAGTAAGTGTGAGCGAGATAGCATGCGTTCGTTGCTGCCGCTTGTGAGGAGAATTTTAGTTTGAATTAATGGCAAATTTGAAGGAGTTTGATTTAATACAGTTACTCTACTTGGTACAGGGTATACTCAAAGTCGGCAGGGACGACTTGCTTGCTTCATTTCATCTATACTTGAAATGTTCATTAAGGTATTTGTCTTCTTTTTGCAAAAACAAAAATCCATAGTTTGGGTCTCTTATCAGAGACAATCTTAAATATTGTAGTTGCTGTTACCCAATAATTTATTGAGTCCTTCGAACCGCTGTGCACGGACACAGACAACGTGTCTGCCTTAGGCCACAAATAAAACAACATGAGGCAGTAATGTGAGAAGGGCAAAAACAAAACAACAAAGACACAAACAACAGCGTAAAGAAAATTCCTAACAAGTGTTTTTCTTTACAGGCCCAGAGAAACCGAAACACAGAGAGAGAGAGAGTGAGAGAGCAAAGAAATTCTGAGAGAGTGCTTTTACAGATGTGAAATTTGGAAAGCTTTGACTCTGGCTCAGCTCGGGAAACTATTTCAGTCAACTTTGAGAATCCTGGCCAGAAAGTATGCAGTATTTTCCATCGGCCGTTACGCGCGTCAAACAATAAGAAAAGCTGGAAAAACGCCAGCAGCAAACTGTAACAGTTTTTCTTGTCTTTCTCTCAAGTCTAGAAAAAGTAGTGAAAAGGCAACATTTAAGTGGCAGTTGCGTTTTTGGGCTAAGCAAACGGATTCGTCGCGTGCGTTGGTATAAGTGAGCCTTCTATTCACGTAAATATATATATATATACAGACACACACATATGTCTAGTATGAGCGTGTGTGTCAGTGTGAATGTGTATCTGTGTGCTTTTGTGTATCCGTTCAATGTTCAAATTTTTTTGTGAACTCCTTCAAATTTGTAATACATTTAATTGAATTAAGGAAAGGGTGCAACCACTGAGCAAACCGCCGCCTATGAATTTTATATAAGTGAAAGAGGTGAAAAAAAAACAAGAGAAAAAAAATACAGAAATCCCACGGCAATGCCATTAAGTACTTAAGTAAATTATATAAAAACATTTAACGCTTCGCTAAGCAATTACCACACATGCCAATCAAGTCCGAGAAAATTTCATTTTTCCTCTCCTCTTGGATACATATGATGTATGTAAATATGTCTGTAACATGTACACCTATGTAAATGTATATATATGTATGTATGTATGTATGTATATAGGGATATATGGCACAACTGTTGTTCATGGGGCTGGGCTAGATTTTTATTTTTGACACGGCCTATTGTCAAGGTACAAATAGGAGGTTTGTGGCCTCCCTCAAGGCCTACCAACTAACCCTAGCCCAAGCACGGTCATAAAATTATACACAAACACACACTCTACCATATACACACATACACCCACACACATTCAAACTGAAATTGAAACATCTTGGCGGGCGTTTCGTTGCCATTTTCAAGTGCGCGCTTTGTGGTCGTCCAACGCCATCGTTTCGCCTTCAACACATACCACACGTCCTCCGTTCCTCCTTCTGCAATGTTGTTATTGTTCCAGGTGTCTGACTGTTTGTGTGTGTGTTTGGTTTTTTTTTTTTTTGGTTTTACTGTTTCCCCGTTTGCCCATGTGCCCTCGCTCAAGTGCTTGTGCTTGACCATAACCACTAAAACTGTCACATTGCGTATACGCCGCGTGGTGCCCTCGACCGTTGTAAGCTCATTTACTTTTTTTGGCACCCACGCAAAGCAAGAGAGCCCCAAAGCTGACTTTCTCTCTCGCTCTCTGAATGTGCGTGTGTGTGTGTGTGTGAGCGTCAGTAAATCTCTCTTTTCCTCTTTCATTCTTTCTCTCACTTTTTGCTTCAGCTGTTTGTTTTGTTTTGAATCGTCAAGAACAACAACAAACTTTTTGTTCTTTCGGCCTCGTTTCTTATTCTACCATTTCTCGCGCCCCTTCACGTTTCTGTATGGCAATTGAAATTTTATTGTGATTTTTTATGCTTGACAAACAAACAAGAACGTGCTGGCATCTTTGGCTTTTATAGAGCAATTTAGCGCCTAAAAGAATGCAATGGTCTAGCAAAGCGTTGAAATTGTTGGTCCATTTGTTGATTAGACAAAACAACAACAAAAATATTTATATAAAAAAGGGTAAAGCAAAAAACCATTATAATGGACATTTCTGTTCTACTCACGGGTAGTCCTTATTTTTTTTTTTTGCTTACTTAAAATGAGGAAAGTCTATCTCAAGATACCCTGTAACAAGATGTGGTATACATTCTTGTTAAATTACTTAAAATATATGAAACAGTTGGTTTGATATTGAAAAATTTGATATATAAGGAATGAAATATCCCTAAAAACATATATATCAAATATATATAAATTCATAACACAAAAAACTCCTTAAATCTTTATTTGTTTGCCGTTGTATTACAGAAAATTGTAGAAAAATTACAGGAGTTTGGAATAAAAAATAGTTCCTATTAAAACATTAAGAAAGGTCGACTCTTTTCCTGTATTTTAACTTAGCAACCTATGAATATATACCATTTTATGTTACAACCCATTTTGACCATATTGATAGTGATTCGAAAATAATAAACTTACTCTAAAAAGTCAAAGGGAGTTAATCTCTAAACCTTACAAACATCGAACTAAGTCTACATTATTTGTTTTTAAACAAAAGAAGAAAACTACTGACGTCATCTGTAGCAGTGTTTATGTTTCAGAATACCTTACATAGCAGCACATTTCATCTTAGTTATACACTTACAAAAGACATTAAATAGTTTCCAAAAGTGTCCTTACTTTTGATAAACATAGCTCGAATCAGTAAGCAGTTATTACTTAGTTGGATAACAGATTACAGTTGTTATTGCTGTTGGAATAGATTCTAAAAACAGTTACAGATACACACTAGAAAAGAAAACAATATAGAAGTGATATGTGATGAAATATATATGTATATATACCTAAGACTTCTTGGTTTCTAATAAAAAGAAAGGTTCTAAGATCTACATACAGATTGGGAAAAGTGGTTTGAATTATGTTTCCTTTAAGCACGTTTTTCTTTTTATTTTTTGAAAAACATTTCTATACCCTTATTTAGTAAACTTTGCATATTGCAATCATTACCTTCTCCAAAAAGACTAATCCTGCTATAGTTAAAAACACTTACTCTAAGATCCTTTTGGTATAATAATACTAACAAAAATAACATAAATAACCGTTGTTAGCTTTTTCTTTTAACAAACAAAGCTTACATTTGAACCCTTGGTTTTATATTTTAATAATGCACTTCAAATAACCACAAAGAAAATGTTTCATAAAAAATATATTATGATACTTCCTTTAGATACAACTACTAAGCTATATATTTACTTAATCCTTCCTTTCCACTCTATATTTATTTATTTAAGTAGAGCATTAGTAGGCCAACAACAAGGATTTCTTTGAATTCTGCCACAACCCATGATTTGGCATAATTCCAATCATTTTTCTCTCTCTTGCTTGCTCTGTGTTACTATTTCTCGCCCTCTTTCTCTCTCTCTCTCTCTTATTTAATTAGCCTTCAGCTTTGTGGACTTCCGTCTCCCTTTTTTGCATGGAAAGACAACATTTTAGCTGTCGCCTTTTTGGCTCTGCCTTCTGTCAGTCTTCAACATTGTCATAGTTTGTGCTTTTTTTATTTTGTTTTTGACTGGAAAAGTTTCGCCTAAAATTTACATTTTTCTCACATTAGCCAACCAACCAATGGCGGCTTTGCCGACTGCCGAGGTTGACTGCTCATTAAAATGCCATAAATATATGAGCAATTTGCATGTTGCATGAGCAAAACCCGCGAAGCTCAAGCTGAATAATTAACACCCCAAGTTGGCGAGTCACGACCCGACCCAGGCGACCTGTTGGCAGCAAGTTAGTTCTCAGCTCTCAGCTTTAATCATCATCAAGAGCGTACAATTAAGGAATTGGCATTTTGACTAATAAAATCCATATAGGGTCGTATATCCAAGAAGCTAGACACAACACGATTGTCGACACGTGTCCAATCGTGGAGTAGACCAACCAAGTAGAAATTCTGTGTAGCATCTGCTTTCACTTGCATGCCAACAAGTGGGGCTCCTGGATAATAGGTTTCCGATTGACTTTGATAGCCACAAACTGTATTGCTACTAGTGACTAAAGATTTGGCACTACTTAGACACAGAGTTCGACTAATGGTGTCCACCCAGGTCTTATGCTTCAGATCCTTATTAGTACGTAAGCCGGCCAAAAGGAAAAACTCTCCCACTAATGTTCGATTTGTTAGACTTGGTGGTGGCATACAAATGGGCATCACTGTGGGCGTCATCTTGGCATCTCTTTGCAATGTGAGCACAGCCAAGCTGTTCTTTAAGGTCAAAGGATCATATTCCGGATGTATGGCTATTTCAGCCAATTTAATTTCCTGTGCCGGCAGTACACAATAGCCATCCGTATCGCAGCTAACCTCATGGGCATTGGAACTCTTATTCCATACACCTAAATGTACAGCAAATGCTTCCGCTTGCCCTGTATATTGTACAAAGCAATGGGCAGGAGCAACCACATTTCTCTTGGAGATTAATGCACCCAAGCAACCAGTGTTGCGCACTCTTGACTCATGTCCTAAATAATTAATGTAAATTGGAATTGCTGACCCAAAAAAAAAACACACACAATTTACTTACCATTGGCATATGTGATACGTGCCAGCCATTGATGTTCCGTGGGTATAGCATAATCTCCCTGTTTTAATACTTGATCCTCTCTAAATTCACCACATTCAGCATCTTTGGCATTGGCCAATTGCATAATGCATATAATGAACACAAGTAAACCGCTTAGATGATGCATTCTCACATACGATTGATAAACAACTGAACTTGAATATCTAACAGAAAACGACTTTTATGTATATTACAACAAAGTGGCCTAGTCAATGCATTAATTAACAATCCAAATTAACTAGCAAAACCCGTTTACTAACTGCAAGTGTAATGCGGAAATATAGGTAGTACACAGAATGATAATTGTTAACAGGTATTTTTCCAATCAAGGAGATTATATTTCAAATGCATATAGATTTTCATTTCTATTTCTATTTAAGACGATAAAGTATTTTCTCTAATCCATGCGCGCCAGGGTCGCAAATCTTGAAATATAAATGTTGTAGTTTCACCAGACTTAACCACCTTGGCCAGTAATGCGAGTAAATAGAAATTTTTGGGTACATCTCTTTCTACATTGAGACCCATCAAGGCGGTGGCCTCATAGAATTTTGTGGTCTTCTTTGGAAAGCCACAGAATTGATTTTGAGGCCACGGCGTCTTGGATGAAGTCAAGGAATTGCAATGTTGCCGGGACACTATTAAGGCCTTACCCTTGCCTCGTAGATAATTGGAATGATCAAATCCACCAAATGGCAGATTACGATTGGTCAGCGATTCGGGCTCTGAGCGGGATTCCATGCATATGGGTTGAATATAATTGGAATATTTGATGGGTTCTGTTAGTCTCATTATGGCCAAATCATTGTCACCCGTATCTTTATCAGCCAGCGGATGTATTTTAATATCAGCCACTTGAAAAAGCACTGGTCCGGGCACACAGAAACCCTTCTCATTGCATACATACTCCTTATCGGGTGTATTTGTCTCATTCCATACGCCAAGCAATGCAGCAATACTTCGCGGTTGGCTTTGATATTTACGCACACATGTGGCAGTGGTCAAGACATGAAGTTTACCCACAATTACCACATTGCAACGTGTATTTTCTAGGCTATCACCTGAAAGGGGAAACAATGTTTATATAATTTCAATCAATGTATAAACATTATTCTACGTTCGCACCTTCTTGATTAACAAGTAATCCTACCCAAGGATATTCATTGGGATCTGTTTGTTGGTCAGTGTCATGGAGCAGTCGTTCCTCGAGAATACCGCAATCGGATTCGGCTTTAGCAAATCCTATATATATATATATAAATATTAATCATATTGTAATTTATACTTATTTTGAGATTCACTTGCCAATCAACAAAGCCGCAATTAAAGCCACAACAAGTTTTAGATACATTTCCATTGTGCGTTTATCCGCTGGAAAACTCGTCTAGCTCAACGTTTAAAACAAACTGGGCACAATTGTCATTGCTGGAGATTTAACGAGTATTTTAGCATAAAAAAGAGTACCTAACCAATTTAGTGAACCGACTATGAGATACTCTATAGTTATTTATAATATTAATATTAATATTATTTGTAGGAAAACTCTCGCTGGATTTTTTTTTAAATATTATTGTATTAAAAAAAAAATCCACAATAATATCAAATTGTAAAATACTTGTTTAACGAAACAGGTTTAAGTACTCAAAGGGTTCTTTTTAAGTCTCCGTATTCCAGATCCATCCATGTTACTTCAGGGTTATGACTTTACTAGAAACTTTGTACCACTTTCTCTTTCATGCTATACTACTAATTACTTATTGCATGAACCTTTCTGAGTTCTTTGTTCAGATTATAATCGTCTTTATCATGTAATCAGTACTGAGCTCTCTATACCTGTACCAAAAAATAAAGTGAAGCTAGTTTCTTTATAAATATGATCTAATATTAACTATAAACCTCTATTCAAATATTATATTCAAATTTTTTCCACAATTTATTTATATCCTTTAAGGTGTAAACCTTTTCTGCCCCATGAACAAACATACATTAGGGCAGATATACCAGATATATAATTTTTGTAGTTAGTTCAAACTAAGTTTTCACTTTAAATATATGTTTGCACTTTAAAATATATGAATATAATCGTATCGAATATATTTATATTTATATTAAAAATGTATATAAAATGTTTGGAATAAATCTGTAGAGAAAGGGGTAAACTTTGAAAACTTTTGTTAGTAACAATTTATCTGTCAAACATGATGAATTTGACTATATATCAGATTAAAAACATTATTAAATTTTCAATATTTCACCACTAAATTTTTAAAATTTGTTTATTAAATTTTCAATTTTAAATTATTATATTTTAAATATTTAGTTATTAGTTATACACTGTTTAAGCTCGAAATGGGCATTTCCAAAATATAAATATATATTTTTTAAATTAAAACAAAAATGGTTTAAAATTAATTTTATGAGAAAGCTTCCCTTTAGTTTTCAAAATGCTGGCCTATAATAATATTGTCACATTTTTAATCTAGGATTTCTTTAGCAAACCTCATATTGACTCTAATATACCCAATTCTTTTTAACTTAAGGGTATAATTACTGGTTAATAAAGTCGTGACTCTATTTTGAATAATATTTAATTATTAAATTATGCCTATAAACACATGAATAAGTTGTAAAATTACCCAGTGATGGGATTAAGATTTTGCTTATTCAGCAAAATGGAAGATTTGTTGGCCATAAATAAAAATCCTTGTTATAGCAAGTTGGGAAGTTGGCAAGTAATAGGGAAAAGTTGATAAAGGGAGGAAAGCCAAAATTAATGACAAACTTGGAATTTAAGAATTAAGAAGAACAAAATTGGATGTCTTAATGAGAAACTTATTCCACAGACAACGATTAAAGCTTAAATATCTCAAGGAACTTCTATTTGAAATGAAGCAAGCAAGTCGTCCCTGCCGACTTTGAGTATACCCTGTACCAAGTAGAGGAACTTTATAAAATCAAACTCCTTCGAATTCGCCAATAATTCAAACTAAAATTTTTCTCACAAGCTGCAGCAACGAACACATGCTATCTCGCTCACACTTACTACGCAGTGTCGCACTGGGCATTTCAGTACAAAATGTATATGGATATATCTCCGATAT
Organism: Drosophila neocordata; assembly: GCA_018903615.1. NCBI lineage: Eukaryota > Metazoa > Arthropoda > Insecta > Diptera > Drosophilidae > Drosophila > Drosophila neocordata. Next base: position 881,816 of record JAEIGI010000002.1, read on the forward strand.
TTCTTGTCCGATTTTAACGTAATTTGGTCATCTGATACCTTTTGACCATATTATTGGGTATGCCAATCTTCAATTTTACTCTAGTTATTCGTTTTTCCTAAATTGCGGGGGCGGAAGAGGGCGTGGCAAAAATTTGAAACAAACTTGATCTGCGTAGACACTACACGAATGCTGACACCAAATTTGGTTGCTCTAGCTCTTGTAGTCTCTGAGATCCACGTGTTCATACGGACGGACGGACGGACAGACGGACGGACGGACAGACGGACAGACGGACATGTCTCAATCGACTCGGCTATTGATGCTGATCAAGAATATATATACTTTATGGGGTCGGAAATGCTTCCTTCTGCCTGTTACATACATTTAGCGACTTTAATATACCCTTTTACCCTATGGGTACAGGGTATAAAAACTTTTGAAATATAAACCAAAGGAATCAGTATATCAATAACACGAACTGTACAGGATATCTGTGTTAACAGTCCGATTATGTCTACTTCCGTAAAATCTATCTAAAATTATTTATAGTTTATAATAAATCATGAGAATTAACCTTTTTGTTTCTATAAAACTAGTTTTATGCATATTTATTATGCCCAATGGAAATTATTTTACACCTCTAAATTTGCATAATATAAGTTTATGACCATCCTACAATTTATACTTTTTTAAGCACTTGTTATATTGTTTATGAAGTACTTTAAAAATCAATAAAAGTCAGCCAATACTTAATTATTATTTCATTATAAATGCCAATCAATATGAAATTGTGCAAAATTCCTGGCAATTAGAACTATCTTTATGGATAAAAGACAATCATTAAATAGCTATTAACTTGTTCAAATCAGGCAATTTAGTTCGTTTACATCTTCGACAGGTTATGCACTTGCCAAGACCCTCGATCTGAATAATTAATGTTTCAATTAGATTGCCATTATTGAAGGCAAACACTGGGCACAACTGTGCCCACTGGGAGGCCTGAAATGAAGGTGAAGGACAAAGAAGGACGTCGATGGAGGTGGATGAGTGGTTGGGGTGTGGAGTGGGTTATTATTTAGCTGTGCAGTAAAAAGGCTTACAAATTGCCCAACCGGATCTGCCTGAGTTGCCCCTGTTTATTGTCCACTCTAACAATGTTCAACTTGACCTAGCTAGCTGAGGCGTTCATAATTTTCATTGTTTGTTGGATGGCGGGTGAAGAGAGAGAGGAGTTGGCATATGCTGAATGCCACCCCCTCATTTTGCGTCGGGCATCCAATCAATGGACTTGGTTTCCACAAAACCCAAAAGCCACAGTTGGTAATTTAGCCATGAAAATGGTTTGTTTTTGCCTTGCCTACATTTTAACCTAGACTAAGTAGGCAAAGTGTTATGAGCGGGGGGTTGAGAGGGCTACTATGCAAATTGCGTGGGTATTGGGGAAAGGCGAAGCAACTTTTTGCCATCAAAAAAAATGGAATCGACCTCCACCTTGCGTGTTCTTTCATCTCTAATCGTTGCCAGCACGTGCATGTTTTCACAACAGCATGTTTTCTTGGCTAATCGCACTCCATTTGGCTTAAGGGATTGGCTAGCAAAATGTATTATAAATCTCTAATGGTTTTTTTTTAAAGTTTGCAAAATTTTTAAATTTATTTTATACCTTACCTTTTTATGCAGGCAGCAATCGCTATGAATGTGAAGAGTATTTGTGAATAGTAGCATGACGCGAGACGGCGAAATTCCGGCCATCTTTAATCCGAAACGTGTGCGCACTCCTTCTGTGGTTGTCACTGGCGATTCATCAACGAATGGACCGTACAATAACAACAACAGCGGAGCTGGGGCCAGCAGCAGTACTGTTGGAGCCGGAGGTGGTGGTGGTGGCAGTGGAGTTGTAGGCTTTGGAGCTGTTGCTGGATCTGGGACAGGCAGCTGTGGGTTCAGCAATGTCCTTAACTCAAGTAATCCACAAATAACCCACCAAGATTCAATATCATCGAGCCAACAAGATCCAAATGAGGTGATTACCATACAAGCGGATACACCAACAGGCACTCACAACGCACAACATCATTTTGGAGGTGACTCCAGTGATACGGCACAGACTGGACAGGATCAGCAACAGCAAGCAAATGGACATGGTGAAGAGCCAGAATTGCGTTTCCGTAAACTGCAGGCATGCAAAGAATCCTGTTGCTCCGAGCTGGCTCGGAAGGTAAGTATCTCTCTCGACGGAATAAAACACGTTTTCTTTAAATATAAATATCACGTATACGCAGATGTATTATGGTGTGTGCGTGACCATTTTGGTAACTGGCTCATGGGTGGGAGCCACACATACCATTAAATACATGTACAAGTATCGAGCTCCATACGATGATGTCCTTAATGATGATCAGGATACGTCATCGAGTCGTGCAGAGTTAAGTACTGAACTGGAAGATATTTTGGCCATTAGCGATTCCACCCTGCATCATGTCGAGGACGCCACCGAGATGTTCAAAATCCCACCACGCCAGCCTGTCTACTTTAGTGCACCGTTCTTTGCTGCCTGGTTTTTTACCAATTTCTCCTTACTCTTCTTCCCCATCTATGTGCTAGGACTAATCTCTGCACGCAAGTATGATAAACTAAGCGAAATACTCGGTGATGTATTGCGTGGATTCCGCGAGCGAGGCTTCACCGTAGGTAAGCCAAATCAACTGATTCATCTGACAATCCAAACTTAATTTGAACTCTTTTATCCTGGTCGCAGGTCGCTTCCTAAATCGCTGCCTCTCCTTTTGTATACTGTGGCTGGTTACCACCTATCTGTATGTACTCTCCCTGCACGTTCTCTTTGCCACTGATGCACTGGCTCTGTTTGCCACAAATGTGGCCTGTGTCTACTTGTTATCTTGGGTCATTCTACACGAACAGTTTGTAGGTGTACGGGTAAGTGTGGTCTCTGTTTAAGTGGAATCTAAGCAAATCTAAAACAAAAAACTCTAAATCTAAACCCATCTAGATTGTGGCTGTCATCCTTTGTGACACGGGCATTGCGCTGTTAGCCTATATGGACGGCATCACGGAGAGCCGTACATTAGGTGGTGTTGTGCTGGCCACACTGTCCGCCGCTGGTTATGCTGTATTTAGGGTATGCCCTGTCGGCTCCTTTTCGTGTCAGTGTTCATGCCTTTTTTAATTTTTTGTTTTTCTATTTTTGGCTTTCTAGGTTATGTTCCGCAAAGTAATGGGCGATCCGCCTGTGGGCCAAATCGCATTCACATTCACGGCTTTGGGTTTCCTCAATGCCTTGCTGCTGTGGCCCGTTGTGCTGGCGCTTTACCTGACTGGCACGGAAAGTCTGACATCGGAGAGCATTCCCTGGAACCTGCTGTTTGCCGCCAGTTTGTTACTTTTGGGTAGGCCTCCACCACGACACTGTCCACATGTTCTCACACATACATCCATACATACATATAGCCATGTTATAAACTTTTATCGTTGTAATTAATTTTGATTGCAGTTTTTCACGTCCTAATGCAGTTCAGCGCCGCTGTTACCTACAACATGTTTGTGACATTGGGTTTGATTACAGCCGTTCCCGTTTCTGGCGGTATGTATAATAATAAAGTAAAAAATATTACCTTTTTTCTTCTTACTTGAGGGCATTCCGTGACCATAAATTGTTTTAAATCGTTAAATAAAACTTAAGGGAAGCGAATCCTTCTTTACTTCGCTTTGGTTATACTCTTATAAAATTTCGAAACTTTGCAAAAAATATATAAATTTATACAAAGAGAGGCAAAATATCAGGATAATCAAATATTTTCTTGCTAACTCTTATCAATTTCAAAGTTGACATAATAATATATTTATTATATTTAAGAATAACAACAAAATGTACTCCTTTCCAAAAGTTAAATGAAGTTTTATTTTTCAAATTCTTCTAAATTTTAAACATTATATACTTCCTTTTACTAACCTTACTGTTTTTCTATATTTTATTGCATAAAAATATTAAGAAAAGTTGAAAAAGTAATAAATATTTAAGACTACATTATTTATACAAAAGATCAGGAACTTGAACCCATACAGCTTATTTAAAAACTCTCAAAAATTTGCGAAAATTTCCATACTTCTACAAAATTTTGTTTATTAAATTTATTATTTATTTATTTATTATTATATTGTTTTCAAAGCTTTTGCAAAATAAAGTCATTGGATAATGATTGTATATGTTGAAATCTATTAAAAGTGTATTAAACCGAGTTTCTTGTAAATATTTACAAAATCAAAAGTTTTTCCCATCGTTTCATTAGCAAAATGTCTACAGATTCTCTTGAAACTTAGTAGATTAATTTCAATATATAATAATGTTATATATACAAATTTTACTAACAATCGTTTGAAAAACCACGAAGTTGTTGATCACTGTCGATTGATCTTTAGCAAAAAGTTCACAGATTCTGTTCAAACTTAGAGAAGTAATTTATACATATGAAAATGGTTTATATAAGAAATCTAATAGCAATCACTTAAGCAAGCACTAGGTTGCTGATCACTAAACTCTTTTACTAAACTCTTTTACTAAACTCTTTTACTAAACTCTATTATTATTCTCTATTTTATTCTAAACTTTATTACTTAACTCTTTAGTAAAAAGTTTAATAATAGACCCAAAGAAAAGCATATCAGTTCTCGATAGATGATTCAAATGGAAGATCACTGATCTAATGAAATTGATCAACAAGCCATGCAGTTAAAAGAATAATCTTCTTTGATCTAGATCAATAATAATGAAATTTAGAATCGGAATAATCGGTATAATCGGAAACGCTTTATTTAAAATGAATACACGCTATTTGAAAGTGTATAAAAGTCCATTATAACCTGCGGGAATAATTAATTTGCATAGAGATTAAATATTTAGTTTTGTTCCAGAACATATAAACTATCTTAAACTTTCTCTCAACTAAAGTTTCAATAATAGATGATTTTAGATATGAATGTAAACCATTTAAAGATATAAGCAGATTTGAAACAAAATATATATCTATATAGTAACTATCTTTATACTTAATCATATGTACTAATTGACTTAATCTCTAACTAATATTATATAAAAACAACAACTAGCACTCGACGTGATTCTGTACAGTGCAAATTTTGCTGGAATGAAACTGGCTGGGGTTATCTTAATTGGCATTGGGTTTTTCCTGGTTATGTTCCCCGAGAATTGGCCCGACTATATAACACGACTGCTACGGTAAGTACACTTTCCTTTTATTCATATATATAAATTTATATGTGAAATTTTTTGTTATTCATATTGCTAAATTGTTATACAATTAAATATGCTAATTTTCTTATTGTGAGTACAACAACTTGTGCGTGTTTTTTCAAAATAATTTTATTATATTTTCGTTGGTCTCCTCTCTCTTTCTTACAGTTCGTTTTTCTTATTTTATTTCTTTGTTTTTCCTTTTAATATTTTTTTTATGTTTATTGCTAAGAAAGTATATAACATTAATATGAATTTAATTAAATATTTAATAAATAATAAAAGAGAACAAAAAAAAAAATAAAGAAATAATAACATTTACTCTCAGTTATCATAAATCTATAATTTTGTTGTGATGAACATTTGAACGTTGTATAATCACCAAATTGAATTCTATCTCTATCTATATATACATACATATATATACATATATATAAAATTTGAATTTATATCAACAAACATCTTGCAGAAAGAGCGTTCGTGCCATACTCCGTTACCAATGTTGTTGTGAATTAGCCGAAATTCGCTATGCTCATTCGGTAGGCCAAAAAAAAACCATACACAAAATCCAAAAACCATAAAAATATATAACATATTTACATACCTAAAGTATAAGACCAAAAACACGATTTAGTTATAGTGCATATACATACATACATACATATACATATATATATATTGAATATGTCTAGAATTTTAGGACATTGTATACCTTTCAAATGAAGATAAACTTGCCAGATTTTTTACTGAACCAAACACAATTTCTATGCTCCAAATATATATATATATACATACATATATATATATATAATATACAAAACAAATATATTCAATATTCTACACAGATAAACAACACTTTGGCTTCCAACTTTGCGCTCACCCTATTGAAAGATATTTACATACATATATTGTAAATCTATGTATACATTTACTTAAACATTTATATATATATATAAACATATACCTAATATATACACAGAACTATATACCAACTTATATGCCTTGTTACACGTACTACATACATACTGTTATATACATGTACATGCATATATTCCAAGTACATATAATTAACGTTATTTATATATATATATATATACAATATATTGTATATGTATGTAATAAGCGTTATATTCAAACGTTTCACAACACTTATTTAGGCTACTATTCCGTGCAGTTGGTTCGACTCTAACCTCTCCCCTTCTCGTTGTTGTTGTTCTTAACGTTTATTGCTGTTGATTCGTTTCGTTTTATTCTTTATGATAATTTCGTTATATTGTTTCGGCAGATCAGCAACTCCATTCTAACTGTACCTTACCAAAACCAAAACAAAAAAACAAACAAATAACCCACTGGATATTTCGTTTTGTAAAATATAACTTTGTATATGGATGTTGATTGCAAATGTTGCTGATGCTGAGGTTCGATCAATGTAGTTTTATACACCCACATACACATACACACAAATACACACAACTATATATATATATATATTCACTCAAGTTTCTACGTATGCATAAGTATGTGTAGCTTGCCAATCGCTAATATTGCGATAACATTTCCTTAATCCAGGATTCCCTTCGCTCGAATAAAGATTTAACCCACACAACCACCCAAAACCGTTCGTCGTGTGTTCCTTGATTTTTGTTTTAATGGCTGTTTGTTGTGCAAATCTCTTCTTCTACCCATTTAAAAATGGCCCGCTTTTTCTAGTTTCTTGTAATTGATTTTGGATTTCTTGGCCAACAATTGTAAATAAATTTCAATTTTATGCTGAACATTTATTTAGTTTCTCGTTTGTTTTTAATTTTTAACAATTGTGTGTGCACCTTATGCAATGTGAGGAGTTACGATATAAAATTTACGATATTCAATAGAAAGAAGAATTAGATCGTTGCAGCATGATCGACAAAGAGGTCCGTCCCCCTAAATGCCAATCGACCACCCTGTCCCATCTTAAATGACGTTTTCAGTTGCATTTTCAGGTTAAAAACAAAAAATTATAAAAAAAAAATAATAATTGAATAATAAAATTATATATTTTTATATCCATAAAATGTTACTTTTTGCTCAATAACTTTTTTTTTTTACATAATCAATTTGGCCATATATATACTATATATACTTTTGTTTCTACAAATTTTTGACATTTTCTTCTGTTTTCTCTGAATTTCGATTTATCTGTTGTATGTTGTGTGCTCTGTCTTTAAATGATTAAAAAGAACAAAACAATTTCCACCCTCTCTATCTCTCCCTTTCTCTCTCTATCTCTCTTTCTATCTCCCTCTCTCTCTCTTACTACTTTTAAAATATAAAACTCGTATCTCGACATTTCTCAATTATATTTTGCAGAAGCATCATAATGCTGGGTCACAATGCGAGGTGAGTTTTGTGAGGTTTCTGGAAAAAAAAAAAACGAAATTTCTTTTTTTATTTCTTAATTTAAGATTAAAACTATATTTCTACACAATGCCCATGATATATTTTTTATATATATACAAATATATAGGCATAGGATAATACCAATACTCAAAAAATATTAAAAAAAAACCTCAAACCAAAAACTTATCTTAACGAGTTAAAATTCCAATTTTCAACAATTTACAAAACTACTCGTATATATATATATATATATTATATTATTTCAAATGTAAGCGAAGTATGTTTTCTTTCAATTCGATTTCCGTTTATTTCAAATCTTTGCCTAGTTTTGAAACATTTTTTTAATAAAAATGGGCTTTTGAGGGGTTCTGCAATTAACTCTTTTTCCTCACTCCAAAATTACTTTTCTGGCTTGCGTCTCATTGTCAGTTTTGATTTCGTTCAATATTAAGTTATACAATTTCATTATTTGATTAGATTTCTGGTATTTTCTGATAGTTCAATTGATTTTTTTAAAATACTATGTAGACAACTTAGGTAAATCGTAGTATACAATATAAACTTTTTTAAGTATTTATTTGTTATGAAAGCTAAGGTAAGTCCATTTGAGGGTTTCTATGAGCTAATTTTTAAAAGAACAGCCACCCGAAATTATTTACACCAACACACTATTTCGATATTTATCGAAATAGAGCTAAAATGATCATCTTATGCTATATTAGTTTCGGTTTATTCAAAGACGACAAAATAAACACCAATTATAATTTTTATTTTATGGAGGCTAAAACCTTAGATATAGCAGCTCTCTAGTAGTGAAACATATCTGAATTTGTATATAGTAACAAACACCGCTAATCTGTACTATTGCTTTTTCTTCTTGTTTTCTCTTCTTCACCTCAACCACAACCTGTCTCTTTCTCTCTCTCTCTCTCTCTCTCTCTTTCTATAAACGTCTTTCTTCTTTCTCTCTCTCTCTCTCTCTCTTTCACTAAACACCAACAAAATTCTCATTTGAAAATATTTATACTGCGAAACCCAAAAAAAAAATTATATGTAATACTAAAACTGAACCATGTAGCGGTAGGCCAGCGCTTTGTAAACGAGATGCTATAGTCACTGGGCCCTCCACACGATATGCTCAAAGGCACATCACGCGAACTCACCACATAAGCTAAAAGCTGGACAAAATCACAGAATAATATGTACAGAAAAAAAAAAGAATACAAGACAAGAAAAATATATATATACATATATTTTGTAAATGATTTTCCAAGACAAAACCAAAAAACTCAAATTGCACCATTAACAAGACCGAAACCGTTACCGTAACTGTAACCAAAACCGAGCCAGATACCGTATTCAACGGGTAAGTACCTGTTTACCCAATTTAATTACTTTTATCCATCTATCTATCTATCTACATAACTATCTACATAATGTATGTATGTGTAAAGTTAAAACGTAAAAAGAAGGTACAGTCGCTTCAATTTGTAGATATAGTCGATTAATTATCGTACCATAGGAAGAGGGCTCATCGTACAATATATAAGTTTTTAGCAATTAAATGTGCTCCTGTCTTCTTCTCTATCTATGTATCTTTCTATTCTTTCTCTCTTTTTTGGACTTTTTGTTTCGTTTCACAGATCGCAGCATATTTATGCGTCCCATTACAAACATAAACGAAAATATTATGCGGTCAATACAAACTCATATGTTGTTTGAGCCCATAAGAGCATGACAAAGCAAAAAACAAAATCAATTCTTATATTGAGCAACAAAATTGATTGATTAACTAGCAAAAAGTGTGGGCGAAATTTTTGTTGTAACGCCCCCACGATCCCTGTGCGTTGTTTTTTTTTATAAATGTCGTGTAAACGTTGAAAAAAGCATTTTACAAAAAAAAAAACAAAAAAATATCGAAAATACGTAGTATATATGAAATGAACGAACGAAACGGTGAGCGCTCTTAACAGAAAAATACCTAAAATCTACTTATTTTCACTCCCTATTTAATTCATTAGAATCCTGTGTAAAAAAATCCTTGTTTTTTTTGCTTCAGCCCTTCACTTGAGCTTTGTTAAATATTTGCACCCAAGCTTAATTAGAATGAATTTCTATTGATTGATTTGAACTTGGCTATTAACTATTACTGTATATTAAAATGGTAAATGGTATTAAGTATGTACATATATTTTAATGTGGTGCACCCTTTAACACTTGAATTACCCTGCTTAAACCTACACCAACACATATACTACACTCACATGACACACACAAACACAACACACACAACATTTTGTAAATAAAATGAAAAGAAATATATATATATAGAAACCAATATCAGTAAAAAATCCGTAAAAAAATAAAAAAAATTCCTAGAGTCAACAAAATTTTTAGTGCTTAGAGTTCTATATGAACTGAAGGTTGCAATATATATACATATTATAGTAATATTGGCCTTAGATTCATATCGAATTAAAATAAATGTATATAAATTGCATTAGATTCTCAAAACACAGAAAAAAAAAGCCTAGACGATAAATGAAAATTAAATGCTTTAAAATGCCATTAATTAATATTAATTTACTAATATTTTATTATTTTATATTTATAAATCCACACATCACATGTTAATTTAGATGGGGTCGCGGCCCTCGGAGCGGTACTTCAACAGGTCAGCATCCCACCATTATAGATTATCGGACGGGATACATAAGGTCCCATCTTCGTTCACCCTCTGGCCGTGTGAGATGACTGATCTATCGCCAACTACAACTGGGTTTCTGCATGGCCATGGTAGCGCCAACGCACAGCATCATCAGCAACTTTTACAGCAACAACAGCAACAGCATCATCATCGCCATCATCTAACCCATTCCTATTCGCAGCAACATCAACAGCATTTACAGCGTCAACACTCGCACACCTCGCTAACGATGATCCATCGCCAGAGTAGTAGCCATAGTGTCCATAGTGGACGTGCTGCAGCAGCCACTGGAGCTGGTAGATTATTCTCCTATTTTGGCAACGAACAGGATCATGAGCATGAGCGCAAGAAATCGGAAACTTCATTTTTCAATTTGGGCTTCCGACGCAAATCGACTGTGGTGTATTATGCACCAACTGATTGAGAGGAAGTCTTCTTCTTTTTCTCTTCTGTCTTCGGGCATATCAATGGAACGAATTGGAAAAAGAAAAGTACAGTAAAAAAAAAACCGAAAGATACAATCATGCATAAAATGTTTATGGGAATTTATTAGAATTTGCACTTTTAGAATTTATCATTATACAATATGTGTATGTATATCATATTATTAACGTTGTTGTTGTAAAAGTTTGTTCACACACACACCGACACACACACAGACACAGGCAGAGAGATGCAGTTATAAATTTGCTCAAATGTTACAAAATGAAATGCTATGCAGTTAAAAAGAACAGAAACCCATGCAATGAGAAAGCTCCCGAAAATGAAACGAAAATAAAAGTGCCCTCCCCTGCCCCCTATCCTTTCACCAATGAACAAAAAGTTAACTAAAATTATAAGTATATTAAAACGGTTACAATTAAGTAAACCAAATAAATGCAATAAAATACATAATTCTATAAGAAATCGAAGCCAATTGTTTTTAGCAATTATATACAAAAACGAAAAAAAAAACATTTCAAAAATATATTTTAAAATTCATAAAAACAGAAAATAATTATTAAACTTTCGAAAAGTAACGAAATCCCTCACTAAAAGGCACTTACCTTCGAAGGCATAGCAATGAGAGAAATATATATTACATACAAACATATATAAACCTCACCGAAAGATTCAAGTTTATTAGTGTAAGCTCATCTTAGCCATTAGAGAAATTGGTAATACAATCGATATGGGGTTTTATTCATGTTATTGTTATTGTCTCATTTAATTGTTTACGACTATTACTATATAATTTTATTTATGTGGAACTGAAACTAGACAAAAAACTAAAAAACAAGAAAAAAAAATTAAAGTATTTGTATATTTTTAAACATTTGTCGTGTGTCGTTTGTAATTTTAGACCACTGTTTATTGTTATATATAGAATTCAAATTCGATTCGATGTATTATTGAAAATGTCCACGAATAGTAGTTGGAAGACATTTTCTTCACTTCGGGCATACAATGTGGAATGGCCCATTTATGTATTAAGTTATGTAGCCACATCCAATAATTGATTTGTGATAGTTTTTACAAATGTTTGATAACCAACCAAATACACACATACACACACACACATACATATATACCCTACCTAAACCCATATTATAGGCAAAGGTATCCAAACTGTATTCAAAATGTATTTAGGATCACACAAAGAAACAACACTGAAAAATATATAGCCAAATGAAATGGAAATAAAAAAAGAAATCGAATGTTATACTAAAATTGTTTATTTGATTTTCGATTAACGATTAAATTTTTTTTTTAATATGTATCACTTGGATCGGGTATCCTTTGCTTTAACTTTTAAAGTTCGTTTGGTAAATGTCACACAATTTTTTGTTAGTACAATAACATCTCCCATTCAAATTAAAGCCCCCAGTTCTAAAATTTTGTTAAAATTCTAAAAGGATCAAAAATAAATCAAAGTCCATTATTAGAATCAATTCTTGAATATTTCGTGGACACCATAAAACCGATTGATGTTCGATTCTAATTCGAATCGTCGCGAATATATTCGAAGATAATACCAATCTACCGAATAGAACTTTGCGACGCTCGTTAAATCAAGAAGAAAAAAAATAAAGTGTTAACCGGAAGAAAAACAAAAAAGCAAAAAAAAAAAGCACCAGAACCAGAAGGAAAATTAAATATAAACGGGCGGCGTGAAATCAACAATTTTGGTGTTCCACGATATTTAATTTATTTTTCATTTTGTTCGCCTTTTTGCATCAAAACCAAAAACCAAACATATATATATATAGATCAATAATTGTGAAGTAACCTTTTTGCACTATTTGTTTTTGTTTTTAAATCCTAAAACCTTGTAATTTTATTTGATTTGTGCAATTTGTTCGACAAAAAGTATAAATTTTATAGCATAACGAAAAATTACAATAATCCAACTAAAATCATTTCAACTATTAAACCATTTGGCTGACCTTGGGAATTAAGGAATTAAAAAGATGAATAAGTTTGGTAAGTTATAATAAATCGCATATACATATATATATATTTATATTTCATTTGTGTATATATATAAAAAAGGGTTTGCATTGAGTTTTTATTAGATCTTAAAATCTATACATTATGATCTACAAAAAACGAACGAAAATTTCGACACTTAATATTATTATAAATGAGACTCTATGTAAATGGACGGATATATGTACGTTGCAGTCATTATAATAACGTATTACATATATACTTTAATATATATCAATTTATATATTCGATCATATTGTAAAAGAATTTCATTTGATTGGTTTTAAGGCACATATTTGGTTAAGACACTTTTGTTTCAATTACATATTGTTTTTTTTTTTGCTTTGTACTGCTCTATAAAGTGATTATACATATATATATATGCGGAATACTCTTAAAGGAATAAAACACTCAATAATAAGAAACACAAACTAAAAGCGGACACAGTCAGCCGCCAATTGAATGGTTTCCCGCAGCGACGATGCTTTCAAATTAGAAATGGAGGAGTTGCCCAAAACGCAACGGCCGTCACTGCCCACTGCCCTGATATGACTATGAAAAATGTGTGAAAATATTTTTTGTGTCCATGTCCAAGTCCAGCAGCAGCAGCTACCTATGGCCCTATAGATTTAATGAAAAAAAAAAGCTGGCTGATTTCTTTTTTTTTCTATGCATTTGCCCTGGCAGGAGACCAAGTGGCTGATAAACTGGTTCCTGCGGCGCATAGAAAAAGTTCTCAGGGTACAGATAATAAAAATTCAAGCGCATATGATAATCAAGGAGTAAAAAGTGAGGAAGAAAAAAAATAATAAAAAACAACGGCGGGCATATATTTAATTCAGGCAAAAAAGTAGCCAACGGACCACAGATGATGACCATCGGCCGACGATTTAATATAAGAAAAACACGGTACAAACGCCACGGCAGGCGTTGGTTTTTTCATTGAGGGAAGCAAAGTAAAAGAAAAAAAAAAAAAAAAACAAGAGATAATAAGGAGAGCGGGGCGAGATGAGGTGAAAAAGGTGTGCGTGCGGCACAAACAACCCTCAGCCTGGACCGATCTTTTCGATGGGTGTAGGTACATACATAGAACACAACGGACGATGGCTAACTGGGTTTTGATAGTAACAGGTTTGCGATCCTCGCTCTCTCGCTGCTGTTATATACACGCACACAGCTGTGCAAGGACTTCACGGACATTAGTGAGGGCCTCGTCGACGTTTCCGTAATCTGAGCACAGTAGGCGCGGCTGTTTGCGCTTTTCTGCTGCTCCTGCTGCTGCCACCGCTCCTTAGCTGTTGCTGTTGCTGCTGCTGCTGCTACTGCTGTTGCTTTTGATAGAAATGACAAATAACCAGATTCATTGTAATAGATTATGTCTACAACTTAATCGCCTTGCAGATAAATGATGACAATGCTCAAAGAGGCGCAGAGAACTGGGTTGCTGCTATATGGCATTGGCATTGGCAGTGGGTTTTTGTTTTTGGGTGTCAATTTTTGTTGTGTGTCTTTGTAGCTGTGTCTTTTTTCTGTCTTTTTATTTTTTTCTTTATGTCGCCAGAGAGAGAGTGAGAGTTAGTTATTGAAAGAGAGCGCAAAAAGAAGGGAAGAGATTTCATGAGATTTTCGTTTGGACGGAAGTTCGCGTTAGATTTTCTTATTCGTTTTTGGCGTGCGACTCTTTTTTTTTTTAGTTTATAGTTTCTTTTTTATCTAAACCTATAAAGCATAGTGAACACTAGTCCAAACAATGATATGACTAGCCCCACAGCCGATTGCAAACCTGAAGCGCCAGCTAATCTACACTTGAACATATCATAGCGAGTCTCTTTATCGGCCACGATATTTTGATATTCGGCCTCAACCAATTGCCCATCATAATAGGTAATTAGATCCTCGAAAGGATACTCAAAGCCTTGCAGACATTCACACTTGTAGCCACCAGTCTCGTAGCCACGACCCATAATTGGCACGCACTGTGAAAAAGTAAAGCAAATTAACAAAAAAAATAGAACAATAAATTCGATTTTAAAAGCACTTACATAAGATGTCATGTCATCACATTTGTGTGTATTCTTGTAGGCATTGGGTTCATAGTATCTATCCGGGCACTGGTTAATATCCAACTGTAGCATGTCCACGGACACGGCAACCACACCCCTGCGAAAGGCAAACAAATTAGTCAGTTTAATTGCTCACATTTGCATGACAATTGCCAGGAGTCACAAAAAGTCATGTCAACACTCAAAAATTAAACAATCAAACTCGGGGTAATCTACAACAAAGCGTTTGTGCCGGCTGCCTGTGTATGATATTTATTTGCCCTGGGACTGTGTGCCCAAAAAGTGGTCACGGCCCGCGACAGACCGGCCCAACAAGTATCATTCACATCAACCCTCTTTAATGTTTGTTGTCCATGATCATGCCCATGTTAAACGTTTACCCATTGTCGTACCCATACCCCCTTTTACTCACTTGAATTCCAGTTTGACTTTCAGACTGTCCCAGCCAAAGAAGGGCACCGCATAAGTCACAAGCCATTTCTTCACATAACCATCACAATCGAATTGTGGCTGCATCCAGTAGCCATGCTTAATGTTTGCCGCCCTATACGAGTTGGGATAATGTTCGTACTTTTGCTGGTATTCACCTGTCTCATTGTGTCGTATCTTGATTTTCATATAGAAGGTCTCGAGATCATCAAAGTTTGTATTCCAACGCTGCTTGAGGAATTTAAAGTATTTCTTTTCGGTATACAACTCATGTGTCTTGTTAAGACGAGCCAGATCCTCCACTTTGAATTTACGTGTGTTTAGATCCTCTTTGTAGGCATAGGGTGCAAAATAGGTACGATTTGTGAACTTATTTCGCTCCCAGAGTGTTGCGGCTGACCAGACTTTGCTGTCTCCCAAGACAATGGCCAAAGTTTCACCAATCATTTGATCCTCGGTCAATGGTTTGTCCGCCACACGTTTGCCCGAATAGACTTCATTTGGATCGGATACCTGGAAAGTAATACAAAAAGATAAAAAAAAAAAATATAGCTTACATTCATAATGGAGATGATTGGGGAGTAATTTTGTTGTATTTGAAAGCTTTAACAACTTGTGCAAATATAAAAAAACAGCAGAAGGAGCAGCAGCAGAGGGAGAGAATGGGAGACTGTAGTTTGGCGACATCGTCCTCTCTTGCTTCTCTCTTCATTCTTTTCTTCTCTCTAGTGTTCTAATAAAGACGACGCCTTGTGGCGAACCCGTTTTTCGTGTCCTTTTGCGCTCAAACTAATGAATTTAGCATTTTGGTAATGGTTTGACACTGAATATTTAATTCACGCCATGCGGCTGCAAAATTCTAATGGAGAAGACACTGAGAGTAGTGAGACTGAGACTGAAACTGGCATTGCAGGAAATTCGAGAAAGTTGAATTACGCGTGGAAAATTATAATTTACACTTGAGAAGATTTCAAGAGGTATCGTCGAAGGCTCTTAATAGGTGTCGGGTTATCAATTATTGCTATTCATTTAGCGTGAAGGCGATGCCTGATGATAATGATGGGAACACAAATTCAGATCTAACGATGGTGATGCGCTCTCTTACCTGTAAAAAGGCACTAATAAAGTTGGCCAAACGCACAGCCATTTTGGCTTCATTTTCAAACTGTTCTCTGGCGCCAAAGCTGACATCACCGCGCAGTATTAAATCTTGTGGATGGAAGCTGTGGATAAATTCAAAGAAAAATGGGATAAATATAATGGATAAATAACTTTATTTTAGACCTACTTTTTGCATGTTTTAAAATTGACACCATGGATGAACTTCAAAGCCTGATCAATGTTCAGATGCTGCGTATGCAGAGATCTTGCCCCAGTTGAATAGTTACGATATTCAGGATGCATATCCAAATATTTTTGACGTACATGATAGGGAGCCTGCTCCCATTGTATGGGTAACTTTTGAATCCCTGCAAGAAAACGTTAAAAACAATTTTTAAAACATTTGCTCAATTGTTAATTAGACGGATTAACTTACATCCAATCTTAAGGCAATCATAATCATTGTAATATTGCTCAGCGGAGGCACGTTCTACAATTTCTCCTAAATAGGGTCGTCTTACTGTATTCGGCAGTCGAAATCCTGGCTTACACCGACACTGGTAACCGCCCCGCCTAAAGCCCCAACCATGTAATGGTTCACATTCTGTTGTTTCTTTTTTACAACGAGCCGTGTCAGCAAAGTGGTTTGGTCCCTTGTTGCCTTCGCCAGTTGGACACTGATTAATGTCTATACGCTCGAAATCCATTTCAAGCACCGATACTGCCGTGTATCTATAAGAGATAATGGATTAAAAATACTTATTTTGGATAAATGACATTTTCTATAGTTACTTGGGATATTCGATGTGTCGGAACTGGGTGTGGCGTGGATAGATATCTGCTATGGGTACTACAGCTGCCACCAGCCATTTGTTTGAACGTCCACAGTCAAAGTAAGGTCGCGTAAATTTAATCGGTCCTGGATTCTCTTCAGATCCAGGCGGTCCATGGAATGTATAGGTTTCATTTGTATTGTTGGCATATCGTATTTCTACCTGATACGTAATTTTAGTATCGTGCCGTCCTTCTACATTGTCGGGTAGCCACGCCCGATACCATTCGTTAATCTTGTAGAGATCGTGCGTGTAATCCTTTGAAATTGAGTCAGGATGATGGGCTCCCAAGTCCTGAACATCAAACGTATTCCATGTGGAAATCTTCTGCAAATGAATTGGATCATTGAAGTCGTCCATGCGGAATGTGCGAGGACCGAAGCGTGGAAATGTCTTGTTGAAGAAGCCACGATACGATGAGGAATAAGAACTATTTGGCGAAAAGTAGACTGCTGAGGCGTTGATATAGGGATTGGAAGAGACATCAGCCACTGTTGAAAGGAAATAATACATCATGCCCGGATCATAGGTATCGTTTATGGCTGGCCGTATAAATCTGGATTGCAGTATATAACTCCAGAAGAAGCTTCTACTGAGCGCCATATTCTGAAGATGGAGCAGGGCGGTTCGATTCGGGAACACGGGATTCACGTTCACCTCCTTAATATCTGGTTTGTGTGACACAACATCCATAGGCATGAAGAGATCCGAGTGGTGCTGAATTGGACAGTTGTCGGAATTCACTTTATCGAATTGTATCTTAATTTCATCGAAGGCATCTCGAGGCTGCCACTCATGCTGAGCTAACACGCCCACAGCCAACACCAGCATAAAAAGCAGGTAGCTGCGCCCCAAAATCGTCGTTGGGAACATTTTTAATTCCCCGTCACCTCCTGCTCCTCGTTAACTCGGTGAATGAGATTGCGATTTTATTTGAAAACTTATTTTGAAAGTATTGAATAAAATTAAAACTCAGCTTAAGAACCCAACGGAATTAGTAATCCAAATTAAAACAAATTACTCGTTTGCACTTGTTGGAATCGAACTACGCCCTCAATAATGTGACCATGCGTGGGCAAGCTCATTAATACCGTTAAACGTGCCCAAAAATGGTGTTGGAAAATGAGAAAGATAATCGATTGCCATTGATTTATCGGCTCTGACTTGGCGGTTTTAATTTAAAAAACTAAATCAGATTCTTAAGAGCAGATACTGCAATTTTTTATCTTGACAGTTACTTTATCTGTCTATATTCATCAAAGAAGAACCGTTGTTCTTGGGACGTTTTATTCAAATCATAATTATTTTACCTTAAATAGGAGAATCAATCAATTGTACCAGTTTTGTTATTTAATAAATTGGTTGCCTTAAGATTTATAGATTTTATCTATTATAGGCCAAACAGCAAAAATTTAATCTTAACAAAATAATCCATCTTTAGTCATATATCAGCGACACTTTGGTTGCATTTTTTAGTAAATGTGTTCAGGTTTTTTGGTTTGTAAAATTGGCAACATAGTTAAAAGTGCAGGTCACAGGTATGACTGCAACATTGAATTGGATGAGTGCCAAAATGTCATAGTGGGTGGTCCTGGAACTTCATATAACGAAGACAACGGCTGCATTGGTTTCTGGTTGACCCTTCTACATTATTGAAGTGTCCATTTGTGGAACCGCTCGGACCCTTTTCTCCATCAGAGACTGGCCATTAAAACCAGAACCGGGTCAGCACAGATATGTTTTGTGCTTTCTTTTTTTTTATTCTTTCATTTTTTTGCATTTTGGAAACTCTGGGGGCTGCAGGAGGGAACCACAGAAACCATTTCCTGGCGCTATCACCGTGTGTCAATCTGCTGTGGCTGCTGCTGCTGCCGCTGCCGTTACGGCTGCTTCTCTTCCTCTGTCGCCACCTGCGTTAAATGACACAAATTAGTGGACGAGACCAAAGAGAAGAAGACCCTTCGTTTGCTACCTTTTCTGTGCTCTCCACTTCTATATGGCTACTTTTCATTACATTTACAGCCACATCGAATGTCCTGACCACTTTGCTTGGGTTATTTATTACACCTGTCGTTTTTGTTTCTCTTTATTTTTTGTCCCTCCCGCAAACTGATGCAGATGGAGAGAGACTCTAAAAGTGGAGAGGTGCAACTTAAATTTGGCACAAACATAATTTCCAGTTTGTCGACTGACATTTCCGTGCATGTGTGGGTGCCATCCTGGGGGCCTTCTGCAAAAATGTAATGCAGATAAATCTACGCGCCTCATGTATTGTTTTATTTTGCACGTGGGAATCCCTAAACCAAAAACCTGCAAATGGCAACATACATATTTCCCTTGTTTGTTTCACAGTTTATTCTTATTTGCTTCGGTTTTTTGTGTTTTTTTTTTTTTTGTGTTTGTTTTGTGTTACTGGGTACTTCTGTAATTGATTGTGTTGCTGTTGTCTGTATCTGTGTCCTAAATTGCCATAGCAATTGCCAGGCGGAGTTTCATTTTGTTTAATCTTCTTTTTTGTTTTTCCTTTTTTTCTGTGGATGTGGGCGTTGGATTATTTGGATTGTAGGGAAACCTAGAGGGGATTCCCGTTTTTGGCAACTCTATCTGGTAGATAACGGGTTTAATTTGAAAATGTGCCAGAGCATTAAAAAGTTTTACCATGCGAGATTTGAATTGGAAAAGCCCCCAAAATAAAAAAAAAACAAACAAAAAAGTTTTTTTTTAACTATGGCTAACATTTTAGCCAATTGCATTATCATGATATGGGAACAAAGACTTTTAAATAATTACATTTTTTCATGGAGTTGCAATGTTTCATGTGTTGCAATATAGTTAATGTAAATAATAAAACGTTTAAAACATGAGATGAAAAAACATAAAGGGTATGCAAGCTACAAAAAGTAACAGGAATTGAGCGAAAATTGTGAATCAATATGATCATCAGTTATGAATAAACATATTATTTAACATATACTCAGTAATTTTTTCTGATTATTAATAACAATAGAATTATTGTTTACATTTTCCAATTTATATCATTGGAATTTGTCATTTTATGAAAAAGTGTTAAAAAGTGCAGAAAAACCAAATTAAATGTTATCAACAGAAACAAGAAAAAGTCAGAGGAAAGTGGTGTGGAAATATAAAATTAAAAATGCCAGACAATGTGTAATAGAGAGGCAACAATTTAAACAAAATCCAACAACAAATTTTTTATAAAAAAAAAAATAAATAAAACAAAAGCGATGTGCGTAGACAATGCCCGGACCAGGACAATGACAACAAAAGCTAACGACAAGCTTGGACAGCCGCAGGACATGGATGTGGGGATATGGACATGGATGAAGATATATACATACATACATTTATACACACATACATATATATTTAGAGTACGTATGTAGTAAGAGTTATGTATATAGGTATATGCAAAGCACTCTCTGATCATTGGATTGCATTTTGGCATGGCTCCCAACGAAACAAAAAGGAAAAAGTAAAATGGAATAAAAGAAAACGCCGAATGAAGCCCCAAATGTGGATGCGGCTACGTCAGCAATCACACCCGTGTGGGCGGGAAGAGACGAGTAAGCGAGTGAATAAGAGGAGTAAAGAAGCAGGCAAAGTACAGCAACAAAGCAAAGCACAAACATACAAAAGCGGCCTAACACAGCGCAAATATTTTTTTGTCAAGTGAATGACCCCAGAATCAAAATTCACAACGTTGTCGTTGCCTTCGTTGCTGCTGCTGCTTGTGCTGCTGCTGCTACCATCTCCCCCTCCTTCATGTTGTCGTCGTCGTCGTCGTCATTTACCCGTCTTCTGCTTTTGCTTGTGCAGTCGCAACAACAAAGTTGGCGAAATCTTCGTGCGTTCGCCTTATTTCGGTTTTTTCGTCATCCTCAGTCATTGCCGCACCTCACCTTTTGCATCATTTTTGTTTGGTTCGGTCCGGGTCGCTTCTCTGCTAGCTTCGTTTCCTCGGGCTGTTATGATTGCCGTTGCCAGACGATAACCCAAACCAGCAAATACAACAAAAAAAAAAGAAAAAACATACACCGCATCTATATATGTATGTATGTAATGTGTATACACAAACACACTCATGCACACTCACAACACCCATACACCCATACATATAAAGAAAGAAACGAATTTAAACATTTTTGCAGCATTGCACACGCGACTCTCGCGCGCTCTATGCTCGTACACACAGAGCCAGACAGTCTGAGAGATATACTACAAATGCGGTGAACGGGGGGCCGGGCCCACTCACAGATACAAATACAGATGCCAGATACAAATTCAGATACTGATGCAAGAGAAAAACAGTTTGCGGCTGGGCCTCATCGGCTTTTGTACAATAAAAATGCCATCGAAAAGCGTTAATTGCATGCCGAGCGTCCACCCTTCTGCTGTCTCCTGAACGCTGGCGGGCACCAAATTAATCTTCATTTGTCCAGGATACGGCGCTAGGATACAACCTTCTGATGATGTTGCTGGTGTGGTAATGATGATGATAATAATGACGACGTCGACGATATGCTCTCTGACAGACCAAAGAACTTCCACACAAAGCAATTAAAGTTGACCCAAGAAACTGTTGTCGACGACAAAATGAAAACCTGAAAGCAGCTTGAGGCTTGGGCTCAGGCTCGTCCTGTCACCTAATTTCCGTTTTAGAAAACATGTCCTACCCTCTCTCCGCAGTATCGGACCAAGAGCCACTTGAGAGTTGAGGAGCAGCAGCTACAACACAAATGTCTGCATGTCCTGCCCAACGACACACCGGCAATGTGTCTGGCCTACAACTAGTTTCATGCGAGTCAGACGTCGACAACAACAACAACAGCAGAATATAATTTTGTAATTCAATTGTTGTCCTTCTTCTTTTTTCTACTTCGTATATATGGCATATGTTGCCGCTGTTGTTGTTGTCGTCCTAGCAGGTTCCACATGGCTGTGAGGCAAGTGGCTGCTGCCGCTTGGCTTTTGAGGACCTACGACAATAGCAAAAAGTTACCGAGCACAACCGGAAAAGGAATGGCCGACAAACGACAAGAACAAGAACAAGACGACAAGCGACCTCCTCGCAAAGGCAAAAGAGTTTTACTCTCAACAAATTGGAGCCTGTTCAGGGTGATGACAAAAGACATTTTTTGACGTTATCGGAAAATCCTAAAAAAAAAAAAACACGCAAGTTGAGAGTTGAAGCGACAACGCCTTGCAGCTATTATAATATTAAGAAGGACTACGACTTTAAGATACCCATCAGACTAGTAGACTTTTGCTATATTTTTGCTAAAAACTCTTCCGTAACTTTATCTTTTATATTACTAATTTATTTAAAGTTTGGTCAAGAAAAATATATAGCTTTCTAAATAAGAACCTAAAGGTATCAATAGTATCAATATTAAAAGAAAGTCCTTTTTCTGAAGATCTGTTTTAATATACAACTTTATAAATTACAAGAAATTCTTGGCATATTTTCCATTTTCTAAGATGATAAATACATTTTAAGAAATATCTATATATAATATATGTGTACTCCAAGATCAATGGAATGGAATGGATCATGATTCTTTTTCGGAATTTTAGTGATTTATAAAGGAAATCGTCTAAGATAATAGATTTTGAAATGCAAATTAAAAAAATAGTAATAGAATCCTCAGTTATTTAGATCTCTAAAAATGATTAATTATTGTCTTTCTGAAACTATAATAAAATTGTTTAGATTTTTGTGACGCATACATATATGTAAAAACATTCTTGATCAGCATTCTAGTTTTCATTTTTATTAATTATTTAAAATATCAAAAAATAACCAGCAAGTCTTAACGATTAATCCATGTTCTATAGTTTCAGAATTTTTAGATCTTTCACAACTTTCAATTGGCTTGATTTCCATATTCTAGTCTTAATTTTGTCAGACTTAATATACCTTTGTAAATTTACCTAAAAAGGTATTTAAAATATGCTTCCACATGGCCAGTTTCTAAATCCTTTGATTACATTGAATGACAATATTGAAATCTACATAAGAAAAGCAATCTATTTAACTCTATTACAAACTGTTTTGAATAAAGATTTTTTACCAATTAGCGTTATATGTTTTGAACTAATAGATTAATAGATAGATAGATTTTTAAGAGTGTGTTTTGAGGCTTAGTTTTTAACCCTTTCTCAGTTTTAATTTCTGTTATTTATCGAATGTTAAAGCTCAACATTGAGCAGGCTAAAATGCAAATCAATTAAATTTCAATTCTGTAGAAAAACCTTTTTTGATATTCTATATATATATATATGTAGATTTTTTTTGGTGTTCAATCGGATTTAAGCCGGCTTTTAATATCAATGCAATTATGCCGCAAATTTTTTTGTTTGGTCTTTTCCCATGTCAGTGGTTCATTCGGCTGCTCTTTATATATTTATCTCGCCTGGCCATGTAATTTATGCGTATTAATTTCATTTGTGGCCTATCCTGCTTCCTGTCTGCCAGTCAACGGATTGCACAATGGCAATTGCTTCATTCCTTTCCAGCAATTCGCTATGCGTTGCATCCCAAACATGTTGACCAAGGGACAAAAGATATAGGGAATATATATATATATATATATATAAATATAAAAAAGGATTCTCAGGCACAATGGAAATTGCATCAATCCTTGTGCCATTATTCGCAAAACCTCGAAAGAGAAAGAGAATGAAAAATAAGAAAACAACAAAATTAATGCCATTTTGATAAGTAAATAAACAACAAAAGTGGAAGCCGGGAAGCCTTAGCGCGAAAGCATTCTAATTGCCGCCAAGGACCTGCCTGGCCAAGGATGCTTGCCTGCCTGTTTGGATCGCCAACTGCCTGGCATCCTGCTAGGCTGGACATGCAATTGCATTGCAGTTGGCATTGTTTTCCTCTTTAGCAGCAGCAGCAGCAGCAACAGCAATGCTCCTTTTTAGGGGTTGAGTTTCAAGTTTTGCACTCATTCGGGGTTATCGGACGATTACAAAAGATTTCCTACTCTGGTCAACGTCGGCTGCAAGTATAGAACAAAAACTTGCAGCGGAAGTTGCTGAGCTGAACACATCTCATCATCAGCTGCAAGCAACTGCAAGGACTGGACAAGTCCTTCATGGCCGAATCGCGCGTACATTTATCTATGAGATACTTGGCTACTTGGCCTAGCAACAGCAGCAGCTGCTGTTCCCCCATTCTCTAAATAAAACCATTGAAGAAACTTTTGCCTTTTGTTTTATTTTCTTCTATGCGAAATCGAAGTCATATATCAGCGGCAATATCCTGCCGTCCCACACATACTTTCATCTTCAATTTAACAACTACTTCACCCCTCTAGCTTATGACCTTCTGTGCTGTCATTGACCCCGCCACCATATGCGAGCGGCATTTCTGCATCACGACAGAGACCGGGGCAACACAACATTTTACATAATATGTGATGTGTGTACGTACTATAAGTTGGTCCTGCGGCTATGCTTTTGTTTTAGCTTTCAAATTATTTGCAACTTGCACTCTTAAAAAACTTAGAATACTTTGAACAACGACCTCTCCATACAACTCTCATAAACATACAACTCACTCGGCCGTACTGACCTATTCCTATGGAAATGTTGGTTGCCATGTCTGACGACAAAACGATTCTCAGGAGTAAGCCAAGCGTAAAAAAAATTTGCAGCTTTTCTCTCTGACATTAAAATGCTTTAACAACATGAATATAATATATATATAATGTATATTCATTTTAGCCAGTGGTTTGTAACGCACCCAAAGGATCAGGATAACGAGTCTACAAATGCATATTTCTTGTAGTTTAACTGGCTTATGTCTGAATATTCAAGACTTTAAGGAATGCTCGAAAATGAGAAACTTGCATTCGGGAGCATAAATAGTATCTTAATGATATTTAAATAATATATAACTTATTATTGAGTCTAGAAGATTTTAGAAAACACTAATGACTCTCGATTTCAATAAGTTAATTTGTGAAATTCGAATGATGAAAATGAATATAAGGAATTTTGATTTAGATTCTTGAATAATAATACTACAAACTAACAGTCGTACTTCAATCTTTTGTCTTTAGAAAGATTATTACATAATTGAGGAATTTCTTAAAAAATAAAATTAAATTTTGAAATTTTTAATTTGATGTATTTAGGAATATTTAATTTTGTGAAATGGCAAAAATAACTTAAATTTAAACTAAAATTTTTAAAATAATAATATGCCAAATAATATTTCGCTTACAATTGCATAAAAATCTTTTGTTCTTTGAAAGACTGTTGCATGCAAAGGGGATTTGTGTTAAAAGTTTATAATATATTTTAATCTTTCATTTAAATAATAGAATGATAGAAATTAATAAAAAATATTAAAATTGTAAATAATTATCTACAATTTTGATTTACATTACAAAAAATTAGTGATAAATTTTTCAAAAATAAGGGATTTTTTAAAAATTATCTTGAGACGAATTTTGGAAACTTAGTTTTTATTTAGATATTTTAAAAATGTACATTCCCAAGTAACTACATCGCATTACTTTGCTTTTTGAAAGATTATGAATAAGAAATTTCTTATTAGATTTTGAACTTCCAAGTTAATAATATGGAATATATGAATACTAAATTATTCAAATATTTTTAGTAACAAGAAATACGTACAACTTTAATTCAGGTTTCTCATAAATAAATAAAATAAAATAAAAAAATAAATTTCTCAAAAAAGTTATTTTGAAATATATTGTTGAGCCAACAACGTAGAATTATATTTTAAAATTAAATTTTAATTTAGCAAATCAAAAATATTAATATATTATATTGTGCAATTGAAGAGAACATTATCATTTCAATTCATATTTACAAAAAATAAATTTCATAAATATTTCGCTCAGTCGTATTTAAATGTTTCGTCTTTATAAAGTTTGTTTTACGACTCCTTTTTCTTTTAAGAGATTCTTTTAAGATATCAAAAAGTTGTTTAAAAACTTATTTTAAAATGAATGTTTTTGATCCTTCATTTGAATTTCAAAATTGTAATTTGTAAACTAAGGAGGGAATATAATGAATTTCAATTTCTAAATAATAACTTATAAAATTTAAAGATTCAAGTTTATTTCTAAATTTTCTCGATATCATCCACCTAAATAATATTTTAGTTTTATTTGAATGGATTTTCATTTAGATTTAATCATTATTAAATTTTACTGTCGATTCTAGGTTCATTTTTAAACTCAAACTCCAGAAACATTAAAAATATTTGAAATATTAGAACTCTTAAAACTATTTTTCAATAATAACATTAAATTTACATAAATAATTATCTGTTGTTTCTAAGATTCGGTTTTCGCTTTGAAACCAGGGCTACATAGAATAGAAATACTGTTGCCATACCGACTAAATCAAGAAAATTGTATATTCAATTTCCCACAGAAAATAACTTTCAACTAATTATATAAATAATCTATATTCCAATATCTACTTTGTCCTAAAGAAAGAAATTCATCATTTATATTATAATATGTAAGATTAGCTTAATTGTATTAAAATCGGGATTTTATATCGTCATAAAATCTTCTTCTTTAATACCGTTTTAAATTATAAAAAAGTGTGTAAATTTTTGAACATAATTCGAACCGTTTAAGCCCATTTTCAAGCAAACTCATTATAAATCCTTGGATGCAATTTGTTGATCATAAAAACTGCAATTTAAATGCAAAATATGATCTTTGCCTGAGATTAGTCACACTTGATTGGACGACATACACTTGCGCCCATTATTTAATCTTCTTCAGGCCCCCCTTACCTCATTCCCCGGCGCCCTTAAGTCTTACAAAATGTTTTAACACCTCGTTGGGCTTACAATGGAATTGATGATGATTGGGGTCCTTTAAGAAGAAGATATGTGCCTGCAAGTTGAAAATCGATATATGGACAGAAGGTTAAAAAACAAAAAAAAAAAAAAAACCAAGACCAAGAAAACAAACACAAAAAAAAAACACCATGAAGAGGGCAACTGGCTGCCAACACCTTGGCAGACGGGTGTATTGAATGTAATTAAAAGGAGTAGGATTACACGTGTTGGTATTCCAGCACAAAAGAAGCTACTGCAATAAAAAGCTCTTTAGGAGGGGAACGGTTGGTGGGAGTGGTTAGAAGGGTGGGGAGGGGGGTGGACTTGGGACGAAGACAAAGTTCTTCTTTTTCACTTAGCAGAACACAAGTGAAGTGAAGGAACTCCGAGACTCCCGCTTGGCAATGGTCTCTCCAAAATGCACTTTAAATGGCAGTTTCCGGTCACACACATGTACACACACACACTCACACAAACACAGCTTAAAAAAAATACAATGCAGAATGTTAAGGAGTCGCGCTGCGGCAGTGCCAGGAGCTGCAATGCACCGCTTGTTACATACTGTACCTCCTTAACTCACATGCTTTCCACACATCGTTTTTGCTGTTGTTGTTGTTGTTGTTGCTGTCGCTGTCATTCATTGCTTTGCTTTGCTTTTGCTTTTGCTTTGCTTTCCCTTCGTGCTTAATGCAGTCTAAGCTTTTCATAGGCCTACTACCCCTTGCATTTGCATCTGGATTTGCATTCTCAGCACTCCTGTATATGAATCCTGTATGTTATGTTTGTGTATATGGTATGTATGTACGTATGTGTATGTATGTATGTATGTACTTCGTATACACACAGGGGGTGAGTACATATAAATAAATGAATGAGTGTGAGACACGGCATGCAGTCCTTCATCCTAAACATTATTAATTATTCTATGTAAGGAATAATCTTACAAATTATTCATATGGATTTTGATTAGAATTTTAGAAATTCTGAAAATTTATTATTATATAGGTTGCACTTTGTTTATTGTCTTTTGAATGAGCACAACAATTTTAAGAATCTTTGGCAAGATATGTATCTTTTATCGTTAAGTTGTTAAATTGCTTAGTTTCCACTTCAAATAACAAATGGTTTGTTAATCAACAATAAAATATTTGTTCTTAAATAACAACATTGATGTTTCTTATATGCAAAAAGTTCATTGTTATATTTCTAATACTTCTTGATTTATTATTTTAGATACCAGCTTAGTCAAATATTTATATAGTTTGTATGGCTTAAGTGAGAATGATAGAACCACAACAAAGTTTTCCATAATTAAATAAATATCATCTTTACAGTATTATTTTGGTATAATCTACAAAGACTTTACAAGGTTATCCTTAACCTGTTCCACTAAATTTGGATTGTATCGAAATGTAAGATCCTTTTTTAAGCAAAGTTTTAGTAAGAAACCCTTCATTAGGCTCCGAATTTTTGTAAGAAAGTGTCTTTATACCAATCTTATAATGTTATTATACCTTTGTAAAAAAGGTATATTAATTTTGGTCAGAAATTTGCAACGTATAGAACGTATAGCATCTCCGACTATATAAAGTATATATGTTCTTCAGCAGGACGACGAGCTGAGTTGATATAGCCATGTCCGTCTGTCTGGATCAACGCAATCTCCTCCGAGACCCTTAAAGCTACAGAGCTGATATTTTGTACCTAGGTTTCTTTCTGCAGGCATTGTATATCTCGGAATCATCCCGATCGGATGACTATGTCATATAGCTCCCATAGGAACGATAGGTTGTCAATAAGCTTTACCCTCAATAATGTTTTTGTTTTCCAATGTAATATTGCAAAAACCGGTATTTGTGAGTTTTATATACTTTCTAACATATCCACCAAGTTTTATCAAAATCGGTTGACTATATCATATAGCTCCCATAGGAACGATCGGCCAGAAAAATAGTTTTAGATAAATAACTTGCTTATTTTAAGAGTATTTCTCATGAAATTTGGTATGTGTGAGTTTGGTATATATACAATTGTGTTTACTGAGCTTCAGTAGAATCGGCCGACTATATGCTATAGGAATAATCGGACCAAATATTTTTATTATAAAATTGTATTAGATATATATCTCTTAACCAATACTAAATTTCATTAGGTTCGATCTTTTAGTATTTATTACTTTCGTATCTTTAACTTACCTCAATCGTTCGCATTAAGCATCTGCATATACTGATTGGAACACCTTTCGTAGATTCTTTTTGAGTTCAAAATAGTTAGGAGAAAGTGATTCGAAATTAATTTTAGAAAAAAAAAAGTACCAAATATAGGAAATATACCACCAATTGTTTTTAATTTTTGACAGGCGTCTGCCGATCATATTTTGCCTTTACTTTAAAACGAAGCACTACAAATTTACGAAATATATTTTTAACTTTTGAAAGAAAAATCGAAAAAATTTGGTAATTCTACAAAGCTCATGGAATACGATCTTCCAATCAAATTGAAATTTTTTTAAAAATTAAAAAAAAAATCTGTTCTGTAAAACTTAAGATAGTTTGGAAACGTCAAACAACATACAAACTTAATCTACGTGACGGACGATTTTGATGTTGATGCTTTTATATACTCTTCAGTCATATGGGTGCAGAGTATATTGTAAGGTTATTTCACGACAGACATTTGTATTTAATATTATTTACAGATAATATTAATTTATTATATTGTATAAAAACAAGTTCTTATTAATTGTACAGCGATATTGATTTTAATTTATTTCTTTATTTATACCATAATTTATACCTTACAGGATCTAAAGTTAGATGTTAAATAATATTTAGTTAATTAAATGAGAAGTTTTTCTTTTTAATATAATAAATTCTTTGCCTAAACCTTTTTGATTTGTTATCCTATTTACCCCTCGATTATAAAAAGTAATCATTAAGGTTGATTTCTCATTTAATATATGTATAGAAATATGTAAATATAACTTAAGAAGTAAGACTTGGAATAAAATTAACTGATTTAAGTTAAAGTGAAATCATCTAAGGAACAAAGAAATGCAACCCATAGAACCTCAGTTAGATTCTTTGTATTGTCGATTTTAACTAAGAAATCAAATCGAAGGATTCATGTTGGATTTATAGAGATATTTATTGTATTTTACCTAATTTTTTCTATCTTTTATTTGCAGTAACACATACTCTTAGTCGGGATGCTTTTCGTGCTTACAATTCGGACATGTATACTGTCGGTTCAATGGGTCAACATGGAGGTGGAGGTATGTTTCGATATTAATAATAATAATACCAATGATAATTTATTAAATATTTATGGATTGTTTAGTAGAGGGAATAAATTTACTTGCATCTGTGTTTTTGACTTGAATTGCAAACCCATTAAAGGGAGGGAGAGAGAGGAGTATGGTAACATATATATATATATTTTTGTATAAGACGAGTGCCAGTTGGTCTTCATTATGGCATGACGCTTGTGCTTGGTAACCCGTAACTTCCCGTAACCCTCTCTCGTGGCTTAAGTTCTTTGCACTCCTTTCGTTTTCTGCTGCGGGCTTATGTTTGCCTCTATATGATGATGAGGTGTATATGTACATAAATACACCATAAAAATACATATGTACCATACATACATATGTGTTTGTTGGTGTAGGTCCAGTCGGTTATGTAAACCACCAGCCCACTTGCGTTTACATAATGCAAATGGAAGTACATAACACTTGAGCATGCTCTTCGCGCCAAGTTTCGCATGTTTGCCGGCTGTGTAAAGGTTTCTCTTTCTACCCTATTGCTCTGTTGGCTCTGTCAGCACCTCGGTTCATCTTTTTTTTTTTTTTTTTTTTTTGGACTGCTGCCATTGCAGAATTAATGGGTTAAGTAAATAGCCATGTAATATGCCTGCAGCAGTTCTGACCCAAGAGAGATGAAAGTGCGGCTTCACTTCAATGGCAATATATGTAAAGAGCGCCAGTTTTACGCTTCGCTCCACAAATTCCTTTTACATGAAAGAAAAACATCAAATGTGATACTTAATCCTTTGACTTCTTTCATTGATAATCAACATACCAAGAAAAACTATCTGCATATCAATTTTAAAAGCCAACAGAGCTGGTCTACTAAAAGATTGTTACTGTCGATCTCGTGTAACTACCACACTTGGCATCTGGGGTATAGAAAACATCACAGTTTTTAAACTATGTATATCTAAGAACTTGTTCAACTTGGATGGAGTTTGGATAGTTCCAAACTATATCTCTTGATATTTAATCATATTTCTAACATTTGATAAATTATAAAAACAATTTCAAGCTAAATTTTTAGATGTTCTACTATAAACAGGATTGTTTTCGCAACTCCAAAAATTAAATTATTAACAAAAGAAACTTAAGAACAAATTGCTGCGTTTACTAGAAAGTAAATAAATTTATTTGAAAATATATGAAAAAATATATAAAAATATTTAAAATAAAATACAAATGCTTTTTATATGTGCAATTTACTTTACAATTAGAAACATTTTCTTGAAAGTCAAAGGCGGCTACAAATAATTATAAAATAGATAGAATATATAAAATTATATATATACAAAAATAAAAAAAAATATTTTTAATTAAATTCATATGTTTAAAAACAGCTCTTTTCGCACTTGAAATGTTTTATTATTTCAAACATTTATTTCAAATTTTATTTGCATGGGTTGATACCGAAAATAATATTATATTTAGTATAAAATGAAGCAAGCAAGTCGTCCCTGCCGACTTTGAGTATACCCTGTACCCATTAGAGGAACTTTGAACAGACGGACGGACATGTCTCAATTGACTTGGCTTTTGATGCTGATTAAGAATATATATACTTAATGGGTTCGGAAATGCTTCCTTCTGCCTGTTACATACATTTTAGCGACTTAATATACCTTTTTTCCCTATGGGTACAGGGTATAAAAAATTATTAAAAAGTCTGGAGTATTTTAAGTTTCTTTTTCTCCTACTTTTTATTTACTTCGTATAATATCATTTATATATTGTTAAAGAAAACGTGTTATACTTATTTTGGTCTGAAGTTTGCAACGCCTTCTTGATCGCCGCGATGAGCTGAGTTGATATATCATTTACTCTCTGTGTCCCTGTAGAGCCAACATTTTGCATATATCTTTTTGTGCGTCTCGAAATCATACCGGTCGGTTAACTATATCATATTATTCCAATAAAAACGATCGGTGAAGAGAAAGGTTTAACTTCAAAAACGAATACCATGTTTCCGATATATTTATATACTTTTGCACCAAGTTGTGTCAGAATTGGTTACAAATGTCACATATCTCACATAGGAACAATTAGTCAGAAATATAGTTTTGGATCAATAATCTTGTTTTTCAATCGAATATTACTATATTCGGTGTGTGTTAGTATTATTTTCGTCTTTATATAATGAACAAGTTTAGCTAGAAACTGTTGGTTACCCGTATATTTTATCGGAGTTACAAGATATGGTTCATCTTATAGCTCCCATAGGTCACTAATTTAGTTTGAAATCAAAAGAAATTTTCAGGAAATCTGGTATTTATGGCTTTGATTGTATAGAAACATATACAAAACATTATAGCTGCCGTAGGAACAAACGGAAAATTCCTAACATGAACAATTTTTTACTCAAGCCACATATGACTAGTTTTATACACTTCCAAATGATTCGGCTAAGCTATATAATACAGTTTGCAAAGGTATTCGAATTTCAGTATGCTCGATCCTACTAAATGATGGGATTTAAATTAAATATATATTTTAAACAATTGGCATTATTTTCTAAATAGAAAAACATATTGGCCCAAAGCAAATTGTTTTAAAGAAAATTCTAGATTAAGTTTTTAAATTCTAAAGTTGTAATGCTGCTCTAGGGTAGTGTTCCAACCATTTCCTTTATGACTTTTGTCATTAAGTTAGATGAACTAAAGTGCACTCTAAAGTGTACTAAAAATACTGTTAAATTTACTATGTACTATGCACGTATAAGAAAGTTACACTGCGTCTTTATATCTTTCGTTCAAGAAAAGAAAGGAAGCTTTTGGTGGATTAGTATAATTGGAAAATTTGTACTAAGACACAGACAAGCAAAGTCTCCCCTCCTTCTTACATAGAATTTTAACACTCCTTTAGCATGTCTGGAGATATATGTGAATATATTTTATTGCCTGATTTTGAAGCATTAAATCACTTGAAGCGTCTTAAATCTTTCAATCTGAAGTTGTCTACCTTGTAGGAAAATAATATTACATACACACATACATATACACATACATATACGCATGTGTGGTATATAAAAATAGTATATATATATATATCCGTAACTGAGATCTAAACTAAAACATCGTGAGAGTCTAGATTGCAATTCAATGGTTTCCTCCCTTTCTTCCACTTGCCCTATATGGCCAACGCACTAACACTTTGCTTTCATGTCTGTGTCTGTGTGTGTGTGTGTGTGTGTATGAGTGTGTTGGTGTGAGTGTCTTTGCCGCCATGTGCGCAATGCATGATGCAGTTGCAGTTGCAGTCGCTGTTGCCGTTGCAGTTGCCGTTGCAGTCGCCGTTGGCGTTGTAGTTGCTTTTGTGGAAGCTAAAAGCTAACGGCTGTTGCTCGCTAAGGGTCTGCGCCTTTGTTTCTCAACGCAAAATGTAGGCCAAGTTAAAATTGATTTAATGCGTTGATTGCTGGAAAGTCGACGGCAGCTGCAATTGCTCAGATTTATGCGTCGGCAGCTGTTCTTGTTTTACTTTCAATGGATTCTAATCTTGAACTCGTTGTTGTTGTTGTTGGTGTTGTTAAGTGAGATCTGAAAGAATATGTAACTTTACCGGAATATCAGGGCGTATACGCAATACCTTACTGTGTTGGAAAATACAAAAAGTATGTCATAGAAAGAGCGCTTGTTAAAAATAATTGGAAAATGTCTATGCTTTCCAAACTCCATCCGTCTGACTTTAAATTCTAAAGGATTGCATTTAATTGGAACTCTCTTTAGTTAATCTGCATAAATGTTTCCGTAGAGAAGAGATGGGGGAAACGGAAAGAAAAAACGTTTTTTGTTTTTTTTTTTTTATTATTCCTTTTTTGAATCCTGAATCGGACAAGCTGAACAAGGGAGTCTTTATGTTTTAACACCTTCATCCAATTTTCCTTTTGTGTTGTTCCACTTCCTGAATTGATGCTTGGCCGCTGTCAGTCCGCTGACACTCTGGTCTCTGCCTCGGGCTTAATTTATGGACTTTGGCCATTTGCTTGAGCATCATTTTTATTTTGTTGTTTTTTTTTTTTAAGTGACGACAAAACATTCCACAATATGACAAAAAAAAAAAACTGAGCCAACAAAAAAAAAAAAATAGAAGAAAGAGAAATCCTTTTTTGCGAAAAGAATCAACATCGACAATTTAGATAAATTTTCCCACCAGCCAATGGCCATAAAAACAAAGACCACGACCCAAGATCAACGAGGGGTGCACTCCTTTGCCTAGGGGTGCTCTGGGGTGTCCAGGCGTTGCGGCGCAGCTCTCTTGACCATTCGCCGCTTTCATCCACAATATAATCACGCTGCGCTCGATATCAAATGATAAACTCGCAAGTCGAATGATGATGCTGATGATGATGGTGCAGTTCGGCCTCGTATATCGCAACCTTTTTACGTTTTTTTTTTTTTATTATTTTGCTGTACCTTCTATTTTATGCCACGTCTTGTGTGTATGCTCAACGGCTCAGCTCACAAAACGGCGGCGCATCCTTCAGGTACAACTTACTCATATATCACAAAAGGATATCGCACTCGCACTCTACACTCTCGGCTGTGTGTGCTTTTCTGCTTAGCTTTTGTGTGTGGTGTGGTGAGTGTGTGTGTGTGCATATAAGAGTGTGTTTGTGTGTGTGTCTTGTCTTGTCTCTGGCTATTGCTCCGCGCTCGAAGGTGACACCGTAGCTTATACAATGGTAGGAGATGGTCAAGCGACCGCCTCTCACAAATAATAAGGACAAAAAAAACTATCAAAAGAATTAAAGGGAAAAAAAATTACTTGGAAATACTTTAATTAAGAGTCGACTAAGAGATACCCTAGCGTTATGAACATAAAGAAATTATGTGAAATAGTTTAAATAGAAATATATTTATATCTATTTATAAATATTTTATATTCTATTTTATTTTTATTCTATTTTAAGAAAGAAGAAAATATAATAAAAAAAAATAATGCAAAAATGTAATAAGAAAATATTACAAAAATAATAAATAATAAAAAAAATAATAATAAAAAAATAATGACAAAATAATAGAAAAAATTGTAAAAAATAATAAAGAAAAATATTAAAATAAATAATAAAAGCAAAATAATAATAAAACGAAATAAAAAATAATAATAAAAATAAATAAAAATAGAAAAACGAATTTTAAACCTAAGAACAAGGTCTTAGTTTGACCTTATTTAAATTTTCTATTTATATAAAATTAAATAACTTGCATTATTAATTCTGAAAAGTAAAAATATTCAATTTCCTTCCTTCTGTCCTTCTGGTAAAGCAATAAAAATTGTTTTAAAAATAGATCATTTACAATATTTATTTAAACATCAAAAAAAGGTTCCAAATATTTTCACTTGAATTAATTTAATTTAAATTGATTTCTTTAAAGAGAAAATGCTTCTCCGATAGATCTTATAAATTTTTCTTTATAAAACAAAATTAGAAAACTCTTTTATCGAAAACATTTCAATTTCTAAATACAGGGTAAAAATATTAGAGGATACGAAATAGTCGCTGCCAAAGAAAAGGAAAGACTAAAATAAAAAATAAAACCAAGAAAAAAACTGAACCCCGCAAATTAAAATCAACTCATAAAAAAAGCAGTTTTATATGTTGGCCTGCATTAAAAATGCAAATGTCGCATTGGGTTTCTTTTACTTCATGCCTCATTTTTTCTGCATGTCCTCGCCCCACGGCTGGTCATTCACTTCCTGCCATCCCCTACCCTATATCTAAATGTGTGTATGTGTGTGTGTGTTGGCATTTAAGATTTTAGGTAAACACACTTTGAAACAGAAAGAAAAAAAACCAAGAAACCTGAAAAATTACACAGATTCCTTCGATTCAGCTGTGTCAACCGAAAGTTTTTGATAAATTCTAATAAATATATTTATTTGATATATTTTATGTTATGCAAAAGATTTAATCACAATATTACTTAATTATTAATCAGCTCAGAGATCTAATCTGTTCCAATTTTAGTTGTTCCGGCATATAAATTCTAAAACGTTTCTTGATTGTATCTTCACTTAACTGGTAGCTTAACTGAGTTTTATTTATATTAACCCTAAAAAGAGATCGAAATGATTATCCTTAAATTATAAAGCTCACGTTTAAGTTCTTTTTATTCCTTTTTGTTCCTAAAATCGTCTTTAATTATTAATAAAAATATTAAATTCAATTGGTCTTCTCTCGAAAAGTTAAGTTTTCCAAACGTTTTGAGAATTACTTTTTAATTCTTTCAATCAAAATATAAGTAACTTCTCAAGAAATAAAGAAGATTTGAAGTAATAATTTAGTAAAAAATTTGTTTCTTTTCACATACTGCAAGAATACACATCATTAAACATCCTTCCTAATCCTTTTTTATATAAAAATCTTATTCCATCATATCTTCAAAACATTTTACAGGCGACACTTTTCCCTAAATATTGTTTGAAAATTGGCAAATGAGAGAACTTCTTATAATCGATTTTCTTCTGGGAACACATAAATGAAATTAATAACTCAATTAAAATGTTATTAACTTTACTCAGCTAGTTTGATGTTGCTGTCTTGTGCCTTTGGGCCAAACATATCTTTGTCGCCCTGTGAAACCTGTTCGTGGATGACCCACACGTAAGATTTGGTTAGCTTTTTCGTTAGGTTTCTATTCATTTTCATCACAATTAAAGAACGCTGTTTATTTCGCTCTTTTTAAGTACAACCACCGGCAATAATGGGAATCGGAGCGAGTACAACAAAATGTTGAAGAAGAAAAAAATATATATATCAGCAGTGCTCAATAAGTTTTCGGACCCCTGGACATTGTCCATCCTTTAAACTCATGAGTGCTGCCGGGGTTCAGGTACATTCGAGTACGCGTACCTATGTATGAATGTATGTAGAGGGCATTTCATTTGAATGCAGACAAGTCCTTGCGTCGTCTTCGATCTTCCTTTGTGTGGCCAAGTGCGGCGATGTCTACGTCGCTGTTGCCGTCGTCGCCGCTGCCATTGCCATTACCGGCTCTGTGGCATCTCGAAGGAAATGAAAGCCATGCAGCAAAAAAAAAAAGTTTTATATTTTGCGAGCGAGATTTTTTATATAAAAATATTTAGAACGGACTGCGGCTAGGGGGTTGAGCCATCATCATCATCATTGGCATCGGCATCGGCATCGGCATTGGCATAGTCACCACCACATTTGTATAGGCATGGGGGTAAGGTTAGGGCCAACCCATGGCTGGGCTTTTTATGCCTGCTCTGGCAAAAGAAGTGTTGGATGTCATCTTATTATTTTGCTCAGAGAGAGAGAGACCAAAGGCAGAGGCGATCGTCTTGATGATGACCATGCGCCTGTGCTGTTGCTGTTATTGCTGCCCCTAGAGGTTTCGCGGCTGCGTTTCCCGTCCCCCGTCAGGGACGGCGCACAGATGTAAAGCCCTTGCAAGAAGACTGTGGGAATAAAAACAGGATTCGATTCAAAAAAAAAAAACTTACGTTATCGCCACAGATACGGACATTGTGGTTGTTGTTGTTGCTCTTCACTTTTTTTGATGATGCCTCCAATTTTTTTTTTTTTTTTCATTTTTGATGATGCTGCTGATGGTCATCGTCTCGTGATCATTTGTGGCAGCAGTATTCGTTATCCTCGTTGATGTCCTCGTTTCTTATGTGGTCAGATTTATAGTTTATTCTTTAGTTTATTTGATATTATTCTTTTATTTACATGTTGTAATGGAATTTGAGAATATATATAAATATAAATGCTTCCCGGAATTTATTCAGTAATGTGTAAAATTGGTAATAAACCGAAATTTGAAACGTTTTTTTTTATAAAAATAATTTTCAGCCCTTGTTTAGCTATATAATCCCATTAAAATGAACCTTCCAAAATCAACTTTAAAGATGGCCCCACTTAACTAATCCTTTGATCCTATTGATCTGTCATATTTAAGCTTCTTGGCCTCTACCCCCCCCCCCCACGAAAAATCTTGTCCCCAGTTTTGCGTAAAGGGGTCGTCGCACCTGCTAATGCTTGCGCTCTGCTGCTGCTGTTGCTAAACAAAATTGAGTTAGCAAATTAAGTGAGTGAGATAGAAAGATAGCGAAGAGAAGCACACACATACACAGAGAGATCTTATCGGCGCATCTAGATACGTTTTACTTGTCGCTTGAGCATTGTCATGACTTGAAGTTAATTAAACTTGGACGTGGACATGTCGCAGGCAATCAGGCAGCGCGAAGAGCGAGAGTGGATCAGAAGAATTGCAGTTAATTGAAATGTTCCTCAAGCATAACATACACATACATTCACTCACATACACAGAGCCCATGGCGACAAAATGCTGCATCTTTGAGGGGTCAATCTAAGAAAAAAAACCAGGAGCAAGGGACAGAAAAATCAAGAGAGTGAAAGAGGGCTCATTTTGGGAAAGAGAGAGAGAGAGTAAGCTTGGCTACAAAATGTGTTTGACTACAAAATACCAAGACTGCTGGGTGGTTGCTAGCTGGGGTCTCTAGTCTGGTCAACAACGTGTGCAAAAAATACAAGAAACAGAAAAAAAAAATAGAATACGACAACGACTACAATATGACGCTCCCATGCATGTGTGTGTGTGTGTGTGTTAGTGCGAGAGAGTGCAATACAAATGCAATTGCCACACAGCGAACGGCAAAAACAAAACAAAAAGGAATCGCTCAGTACGCTTGTGTGTGTAGCTTTAGCTTTACCTTTTGCCGGCTGTGAGCGTCTCTCTCTCTCTCCATAGTCAGTCTCTCACTCTCTTTCTCTCTCGCTGCAAGCTTTTTTTTCCTGTGTGTGTGAGTCTGTGTTTTTGTGGCTGTAGCCCAGCGAGAAGGTCTGAATGACTACCCAGCCGGGTAATCTGTATCTGTATCGCATTGCCACTCCACACGAAAGTATCGCGGACGCGCTAACGACCATGCGAAAATATCGTCACAACCAATCTGGAACTTTTTACACAAACGGTTAAAACGAAAAATAAGGAAAACACATCACAAAACAAAAATTTTAACAAAATTTTTACAATTTATCACAATTTTGGCAAACACAATTTTTTTCGGCTGCAATATATTTAAAATTCCTCCACAAAAATAACATCAAGGCAATCAAAAAGGAGTCCGCGCATACTACGTCCCCACACAATTGGATTATATAAACCTATCAAAACAAAAATATTAAAAAAG
Source organism: Drosophila neocordata (assembly GCA_018903615.1). Taxonomy (NCBI): domain Eukaryota; kingdom Metazoa; phylum Arthropoda; class Insecta; order Diptera; family Drosophilidae; genus Drosophila; species Drosophila neocordata. The sequence continues at coordinate 921,394 of JAEIGI010000002.1, forward strand.
AAAACCTCCAACTAAACCAATAGCTCAACAAAATTTTAAATTTTTACAATTGTCAACATAAAGCAATAGCTACCGAACAAAAAACAACTACAACAACAAAAAGAAGAAAGAAAAGTTTTTATGCGAATTTGAAATTTGTTAGTGTTTAAAGATTTTTTGCAACTTTAATCAGTTTTTGTTTAAGTTTTTTCTTTATTTGCAACAACAATAATAATAACGGTAAATCTATAATAAATAATAATTGATGATTTAGTGTTAATAAAGAGCCTGATACGCTTCTATTTATAATATAATAATATTTATACATGAATAAAATATAAACGTTAAATAAAAACTAAAGCTAAAACTATAATCTACTACGCAGTCATATAACAACAAAACCAACATTAATTAGGCATTAAGATAAAAACTATCTGACGGATATAAACCATCAAATATTATCATCATCTATGGCCAAATCTTAAAAGCACACACAAAATGCAGCGCCATGTTTGGAAGTGCATTAAAATTAAATGTAAAATTTATAAATTGCTAACAAGTGAAGCAAATACAACCTAAAAAAAAATCCACGATTCGATAAATCTAATCAATTATATACTAAATATGCACAATCATTGTGTTTTTTTGTGGCAAAATATGATCATCAAGTGAAAGGATAAAAAAAAACAAATAATGAAAATTATATAAAATATCCAGTTAAGAGTAAATAAAAAAACGAAAAGAAAAAACTAAAACCAAAAAAACAACTTTTCCAACTTAACGGACACGACTGCGTTTACATTCACTTTTTACAACACGCCAAATTTTTGCTCGGATTGGCATTATAATTTGGATTTAACATTGACAAGATTAAGGAGATTGGATCAATCAAACGCAGTCAACAAATGTCAAACTTGGAAAATTGTTAACCAAAATTTATATAGTAATGGAAATTTAAATCAAAATTTAACCCAAAACGAGAAATAAAACAATCAACTACAACTTTTTTTTATAAAAGTGTAGTTAACGTGCCTCTTAAAACCAAAAAAACAAAAAGAAAAAAACAGAAAAAAGAAAAGGAAAAATACTAACTCGAAGCTTTAACCAAAGCTACTATCAAGCATTTACGTAACTTTGACATATTCAATGCATTGCAATTATATGCAATTACTTAGGAAAGTGCAGCCAAAGCTTGAAAACATTAAGCTGGATCAATATTAGTGCCCAAACGCACACATACACATACGAGTGGACGATCGACGCTCCAAAGCTCCAGCAGCGAGCAAACAAAAACGACGAACTAGCGCAACATCGGAGGTACACGCCCCAGTGAAAACACAAGCGAGAGCAACGCACCGCAATTAAATCGAGAAGGAAGACATATAGAAAGAGAGGGAAAGAGAGAGAGACAGTAGGTAAAGAGGAAGACGGGGAGGCGGCACGGAATTGCAACTGCAGTCGAAACTGGCAGCGAAAAAAAAAACCGAATCGAAAACACGACCACAGTTGTCGTAACTTGTTCTCCATCGCATCTGAAGCTTCGTGCACTTCCTGCGCCGACCGCCTGATCGTGCAGCAGCCCAGCCCCCAGCAACAGGGCCTCAAGAGCGTCAACGATCAGTTTGTTGGCGAATGCAACGCTGATTGCAATTACTGTAAGCAACGATCGGTCGGTCACTGGGCATCAGCTGCATTCTTTGCCAAAAAGTGAAAAATATAAAGAGAGAGACGGAGAGAGAGTGCAAAGAGATAGCAGTGACTGATCATCATCATCATTATACTGTACGCCGGCCAACTCACTCACACTTAATCACCCAGCATCAGCATCGCTGCAGTGTCACTCTCAAGGGATCGCGCAACGTGTCGGAAAAGCGCGAAACATAAAAAACCCATTCGTTGCAAAAAAAAAAATATATATATATATATATATAAATATATGTGTATCTGTGCGAATAGCAAATGTCTTGTAACAAAAAAAAAACAACACGAAAACCGTAATAGATAATAAATAAATTGTTGTTAAATTAAGTGCCGTCAAGTGTGTATACCATATCAAAGTGAAGTTTTGAATAGTGCAAAACAAAAAAAAAGAAGAAAAGGAAAAGATAAACGCTTTCAGTTTAATACATACATTTACATATATATTTAGTACATATAGTTTAATATATAACTCGGATTAAACATCTACAAACACCTTCAGCACCAATTGGATAACCAACACGTTTGGATACGCAGCTACTAAGTCACGGTTACAATTCGTTTGAGTAAGTTCTTTCTTCTCTTATCCCATTCTAGTTAGATACTTGCTTACATATAGCCTTTTAAATCTTGTAAATTATGAGAGGGAGAGAGAGATGACTACATATGTATATGTACACACACCTTGCCAATAGATACATTGCGAAATACTATGTTCTTTATGGATCGTTCTACATAGTTCATTGTACACAAAAATAAAAATGATTTCTATCGTAATTGTCAAGTCACTTTGGTCAAGGTTTTTGGAGTGAGAGTTATACATTTTTTATGGCCTAATGTGTTATGATTATCAATTTAATGCCGTGTATTAACCCAATTTTTATATAAACTATATTTTCCACGTTAAAAGAATTTTTTTTTAATACAGTTTTTGGAAAACTAAGTTGAAGTCACTGAATACAAATAATTTGAAAAAATTGACTGAAAAGCCTTTTAAAATATATTTAAAATATTTATTTTTTCCGATTATTAAAAAACATGTGCCGGTTTCAGTACCATTACATATAAACTTAAAAGTATTACGTTTCACTTTAATAAGTTAATAATCTTTATTAATATATATCTAATTAATGTTCTTATATGTATAAACGAATATATGACAGAAGTTCCCAGTTATTGGATATACTAGCAAAAAAGAAATTTAATTGAGGAATTCAAATTCAATTTTACTCTGCTTCGTTCCTAGATGTGAAGTATTTTCATCCCAACTGTTCCTCTTAGTCCAATTTTTGATCAAGTTACTTTCAGTTACGTTTTGTATATTATTCAAACGAAAATATGTAGCGTATATACATAGAGACCCACATATGTTCCTGGAATGTTTTCAACATTTTGGCAACTTCTAAGGTTACCTAACCAATTTTTTTTTTTTTTTTACTGTTAGAAAGCACTCCCCCGCAGCTCTCACTCACTCCTCCTGTATATAGAGTAACTATAGTCAGCAAAAACATCTTCATCATTCCCATGGGTTTTATTTCCAAAGTTTGCAGTAACCTGAGAATCTTTTGACTTTTACCGCTCTTGTGTAGTATAAATAAAATAACTGGTTATTTTAGAGATAAACAATTTTAGATCGAATTTTTTGTTGTACTAATTGAATTTGGTATTTGCACTTAAATGCATATTTCATGAGTAATTCGTATGCAAAAGCTCAGCCTTATGTCGACCAGTTCTAGCCAACAAGGACTGACCATTACACAGAAAAATAAGAGAAAAGGAGGCCGGCAGGCAGCCAGCCAGCCAGCCAGACGGGGACGGACAAGCCGACGAGTAAAACCCACAAGTTCATGACCAAAAAGCCGGATGACTATAGCGGGCCCACTAGCCGTGCAGAAGATAGCGTGGGCGCTGCGTTTTACCGCCTCCCCCAAAAGCAGCCCCCTCCTCCACCCTCACAACAAAACATCAGTTACTCGTTCGGTCATCTCAAACACAGACACACACTCTCGCTATGGTTTCCCTCTCTCTTTTTTATGTCCCAGTGTTGACTCTCTCATCGTTCCTGTATGCGTGCAGTTTTATTTACCGATTCAACGATTTGGTTTCATTTCAAAGTTGTATAAAAATTTACAGGCAGCTTCTACTTTTTACATACAGCCCTTGCGGCATTTCGTTTTTAGTTATTTCGCTCATTTAACCCCTTCGAAGGAATGTTGAGCAATTTTTTTTTCGCCTAGAATTGCGAGTTTTGGTATGTGTATGCGAATGCATGTGTACTTCAGCATGTGTGTGTGTGTGTCTGAGACTGCGAGTGTGGATGGTATTGTGGAACGTCGACGAAAATGTTCTGACAGATACGTTTTATTAGTCTTTACTTATATTGTTCTTCTTTTTTATTTAGCATATTTCTTAGCAATTTTCACTTTTGTTTGCTCTTGGTTTTTTAGTCAGCGTATAGAAAAGAGACTTGAATTCCACACGCCACAAAATTTTGTCCATAGACGTTTTTATACACTTTATGTTTTATTTCTTGCCCACACAAAAATGATCTTTCAAGAGAGAGAACATGCGAGAGTGTGAGAGTGAGGGAGCTTGATTTTTTATAAGCAAAAGAAAGAGAGAAAACATGATGTTTTTTCGCCATGCGTTTTGTTGTGCAAATTCTGCCGCTACTTTGCTTATCTTAACTCTCTCACTCAATACAATTCTCTCACCGATTCTTTTCTCTCAGAGAGCTTACGCTCTCAGTGCTGTTGTTTTTTTGCACGCTTTGCAAACTTTTTGCCTGCCTGAATGTCTGGATATAGTTGTATGTGTGTGCATTGTATCTGTGTGCGTATGCATGCGACGCTGTCGTCTCTCTTTTTTGCCTGAGTGTGCACTTTTGTCGCCCGCTGCTTTTGCTGCCGCCGCTGCTGCAGCTTTCGGCTGCGATGGCGTTTGAGACTCCCCAGAGTTGTTTGTGGGTTTTGTTGTGCGACGCCAGTGACGAGGTAAAGACCAGAACACTCAGAGCAGAGCCAGGCCACAACAGGCAGAGCCACAGCCACAGTAGCAGCAGCGAGTGCGAGCGTCAGACGTGTGCGAAGAACCGAACCGAGAACCGGTGACGTAGCCGTCCGCCATTGAAACAACGCGGCCTGAACCCCACACACTCACACACACACGCAAAATTCAACTTAAAAATAATAAATAAATTGGCAAAGTGCAGTGCTGCAATTTTAGCAAAATCAAAATAATAACCATAATTATTGAATCAAATCGCATTTCAAAAGCTTGCCAAAAGTTATAAAACAAATAATAGAAATAAATAAATAGAAAAAGAAAAGTAAAATAATGTAGTATATCAATATTATTATATTATATACTTGGCTGAAAAAGAGAGAACGCGCGCGCGGGCATGCAAAACGAAACGTAACGGAACGTCGATGGTGCGGCAACGGCAACACGGCAACGCCAATGTGATCTCATATAAAACAAAACAAAAAATTAAGGAATTAAATAAAATCATAGAAATATTTTATAAAGCAAAAGAAAAGAATTCAATAAATATCAAATATCATCTCTAGCTAACCAATTTTTGTGCAAAACAATAGTTAAATTGAACCAGCAACAACAAGCAACGAAATAATATTGTGAATTTGTTAGTGCAAGCTAATTTTAAATAAAAATAAAAAAGAAGCATATAGATATACACATATATTTATATTTAATTATATACCTACATAATTTAAAGGTAATGTATCTTTGTGATACTTTTGCAAAATGTAGATTGTAATTAGATGTGTGCTTTAGGATTGTGTATGTGTGTGTGTTTTTGTGAGTGATAATCAAAAGGAAAGCAAAGTTTGTGTATATTTGAGCGTGCGATCTTTGTAATTATGAGAAATTTCTGAAATGAAATTCAATTTGTACTACAAAAATATCAAATATATACACAATTGCACATATTTGTTTAAAAGAAAAAGCGACTAAGTGGCGACAAAGCAGCAACAACAACGCCCACAGTCTGCGTTGTTCAACACTGCAACAAACACACACACACATGCACGCACGCACACAGACAGCTCCCCATAACAAAAGCGCCCCCAACTCACACAGACTCATAGAACGAACGACATGCAAGTACGCTTGAATTCTTTTTTTTTTGTCCGACGCTTTACTTGTCTGTGCCTATGTGTGCTTCTCTCCGTGGCAGTGTTTATATGTTTTCATGTGTATGTGTGTGCTATTGCATTTAACATCGTCACAATCGCATTAAAAGTCGCGTCGCTGTGGTTGTTGTTATCCTCCCCCCGCTTCTTTGGTTCTGCCTCCAAGCAACCTCATCATCGTCATTTTTTCGTCTTCGGTCGTCGTCCGCCGCATGCTGCTGCCTCTGTCCACCATTTTGATTTTGCCCCCTTTCGTTTCATTCTCCCCCTTTTCTTGTCCCATCCAGCAAGCTCCTCCGCCGCCACCGCCGCTACTGCTGCCGCTTAAATCATTAAAAAGTGAACTTAAAAAAAGTAAAGAAAAAGTCCAGACAAACTTTGCGTGTACCGCTTATGTATGTGCTTGTGAGTGGCAAACCGGTTTGTTCGGACTCGATTTCTGTCTGGGGATCTTGCGATATGAAAAACGAAAAAAAAAAAACAGTTTTATTTAGTTTGTTTGTTGCCTTGCCATTCGATAAAACTCTGAAGTTTGCATATGATGCATTGCATTTACTTTCCCACATATTCTGAATATCCCCAAAAATGCCTGTCCTTATTTCTGGACTCCAAATCGACGGCCACGTGTCAACCAAATGGCGTCCACACACAGATACAATGTGAAAACCGGCCGGCAAGTAATGCACATATTGTGAGAGAGCAAAAGGGATGCCCAAAAGCCACCTCCTTCTTCTCCTCCCCAACTTCTTAAAAAGCTGCGGCTGCAATAGCGAAAGCTTTTGAGTGCAATGTTCTCTTTTGTGTAAATAGCTAGATAGAGAGACAGAGAGAGAGAGAGAGAGCGAGCGAGAGTTTGAGAAACACACAGATATGGCTGCAATTATTTGCAGTTGTTGTCTTGCTTCCGTTTCTTGTGTCTGCCTCGTACTCTCTTGGCCATCTATACTGGGGGCATGTGCGCATAATTTGGCTCTTCGCCATGTTTTCTTCTCCGCCTTTTTTTCTTTCATGCCTGTTTCTTTTGTGTCGCGTTTATGCTGCCTGCCTACATTCCCTAAAACCAATCCCGCTCTCCTTTCAAATTTGGAGTATCCAGTTGGGTGTTGCATGATGCATGACTTGGCATAGGATACAATATGGGTAGAGGGGAGATCGGTCGTTGCTGTGCCATCCAACACGTTTTTGCCGAATTTGCCTTTTTCTCTGTGTTAAGTAATTTTCATTTTATCACTTTTTATGCATTTATTTTTTTTGTGGAAAGTTGATAGAAGCAAGATGCAAAACCCCGGGGTATAATCAACAATGAAATGGAGGGAAAACTAGCTTTTTTGCAAAATTTGTATTCATTTAGAGTAATAAAAGTTTCTACTATTATTTACTGAGTAATAGGAAAAATTAACAATAAAAAAAAGATTAAAATTTTGACTAAAAAATTTATCCTATACAATATTTTATTCCTCATATATCTAAAAGAGCTTCTTTCTGTTAAGAATATAATTTAAATATTAAATTTTTTTAATATAACCAGATTAAATGTGAAAGTATCTGGAGATAAGTATCCCTTATCTCTACTAGTTATCCTTTCCTCTGTTAACCAACACAATGCACACAATTTATGCAACATTCAGGCTACTTTCCATATTCTTGCCTCTCTCAATATTTGCCGTACCAGTCGGCGGCAACCACCAGGATAATTCAGCTAGCTCAGCAGGTGGGCAACCCCACAGACCCCAGGACAGGACTCGTTGGAGAAGAAGCCTAATTTTGCAAATAATAAAATATGCTAAATAAAAATGTCAGATACTCGCACTCGACTAGCTTCAACCCCACAATGCAATTGAGCGGCGCCTGTAGCCGGCACTTTTTCTAATTCGACTTGTATGCCAAAAACTATATGGGGATATATATTTTCCAGAATACTTTTTTTTTTTAGGTGCTGGTGCTCGCGCGTTGCACACACACAAAAGCGCAGTTCTTCCGTTTCCGCCTGCAACAGCAGCACCCTGCTGATGTATTTTTATTCAGTCTTTTTGGCCCTATCTCCTGCTGCAGGGCATCCTTGGCAGCCATTAAAGAGAATGGCACGCCATGTTGTGCTCACTTCTCTAGGCCCCCAGCCCCAACGGCGGGAAGTTTTGTGTAATTTTCAGTTCTTTTTTTTTTTTTTTGCCTATACTTTTGCGCTTTGCTCTTGTCGCGTGTGTTTTTCCCTTACATTGGAATGGTCGGGTTTATGTACTTGCAGCAGGCACGTTGTACTTTTTGGCACACCAAAAACCATGCTACTACAAACAGACATTGTTTTTGTACATATAGACATACAAATGTGTTTGTACCAAAGTCCCTGTACCATTGCTTGCCGCATTGCAGTTGAATTTTGTAGGACCAGGCCACGTGACTGACCTCCATCTCCCCTCTTTCTTCGATTTATCCTTCTCCTCCTTTTCTGCCCAGCCCCCAAAAAGGGGGGAGCCGGCCGCCATTTTCATTTGTTGATGCCGGTTGAGCATCGTTGAGCATGTCCCTGCACTTTTGCGGCCACAGAATGTGAGCAGCATCAAATATTGAAAACTTTTTTACGGTTGCCTGGTGACGTGGACCATACAAACAACAGTCCAGCCGCTTGATTGGTTTTTTGGCAACAAAACTATTTTTTTTTCTTTCGTATTTGTTTTTATCTTCAACTCTCAAGTATTTCTTCCTTTTCTTTTGACATAACTTTGAAATTCGTCGAGAAAAGGATAGAAATGAATTTCATGTGGCACAATCGGGTAATGCCGCAAATGTCTATTTAATATATTGTACCAATTCCCAAAATTACTTTTAAGAAGAACACTTACTTTTTCTGTCCAAGAGTCATTGTGTAACTGGCTAAGTAATTCATCTAATAGCCTTTTGGTTATCATAAATCACAATAAATTTCATTTATTAAAAATTCTGTTAGATTTGCATTCTACTCTTCTACGCCTGCCTTCCCTTTTTTGTCTGACTGCCATTTCTAATTTGCTTTTTGGGTTTTTTGGCTTGCACTTTACGGAGAATTTGTACGTTGTCGCAATGCCATAAATTCTGAAACTTATGCGTCCAATTGCTGGACCCAGGCTGGCTACCTCACCACCATCAGACGTCCATTCTCCATTCCTGCTCCATTTGGTCTATGGCTATAAATTACAACAAACATTTGCCACACTTCCGCTTTGGCTGTTCGTCTCATCCTCCGGTTCAGCTATGCAGTCGAGTATGTGGCATGTCTGCAGTTTCTTACAGTTATTTTTGTGCCTTAAATCGGCTTATAGCACTACCTCTTCTCTTTGTCTCTCTTTCTCTCACTATGCTTTATATCTTTCCCCCTTTTTGGCGCCCAGTCTTCCCTTACTCAAAGTTGAAGTTGGCGTCCGAACGCATTCAAGAAAATCAATAATAACACAGGCAGTCAACCACTTTGCATTTTCACCTCTCCCAACACTTGCCACCACTACTTTGTTGTCGTTTGTTGTCCGTGGCAATAACATTTAAATATCCCCCCAAACCCCCCCCAACCCTGCAAGATTGTAGCCCGTCTGCACCTCTTTACATATTTCAGTTCCTTGAAAATAGACCGTTTTTTATTTGTTATTTGTTCATATTTTTTTTTTTCTTGTTGTAGTTTAAAGTCAGGCAACTTTAGTAGTGGCAGCAAAATCAACCCCAGAAAGAGGCTAACATCCACCCGACCTAACCCAAACACAAAGCCAAAGTTTAGTTTCTGTTCCTGTCTGGCTTCGTCTGGGACAGTCATTGTAATTCTAGCCCTCAGACTTTTCAAATGGCGACGCTTTGTCTGTTGGTGGAAAAACGATTTATTTGGCTTTATCAGCAATTTTTGATTTTCTTTGCCATTTTCTTCATTGCTTGCTTGTCATTTTTTTTTATCTTTTGCTTTTTTCTTTTGGACGCTGTAGGCGATTTGTCATATCGCTGATTTACTAACCTTACACCAGGCATTATCTCTTGGCAAAGAGCTTTGGCAAATGCTGAACTGAGCTGAAACCGAAACCCACCCTCAGTCATTGCAAAAGGAAGGGTGGGCCCCGGACACACATTCTCTTACTGTTGCTTGTTATGGTTGCCGGTTGTATGAGAGGGTGCAATGAAAAACATAAAAAAAACACCAACTTAACCCGGCACAAGTCCAAGGATATGTATGCACGCCCAGGCGTAGAATGTTTGCCGTATGCTTGAACACATATCGCCGCCGTCAACATAAAATTTATTGAGGTAGTGTAGTTACCAACAAGCGGCCAAACAACTGGCCGGTCGACTGTTTGCCATAAGAAAGACAACAGTAAAGTTCTTTAACATGCAAAAGCCACTTATAGGTTAAAAAAATAACTATTATTGTAACGAACTTAGTATGCCCTTTTAGTGTTGTAATACAACAAATCATATAAACTATTTTCATACATAAGATTATTCGGTGCTAGAAAAAATAGCAGGGTGAAGTAAAAACTGATGTTATGGAAAAACCTTTCGGTACTCTGCCTACTAATATATTTCTATATTGTGCTCGTAAAAAATTACAACACCCCAGTGCAAGGGTAAAGAGTTGCCATGCTGCTACAATCAATAGGGGCTTGGTAAACATTGCCGCCATTCTATGTTGCCACAACAAACATGAATAAGAAATGAGTTGCAAAAAAAGTGTTTAAAAAATTGCATATTGAAAAGGCCCTTCTAGGCCAGGTTAGGGCTAGGGCGCCATGCATGATATTGCCAGCATCAAATATTGGAGATATTTACATGGCAATGCTGTGATAAAAATAAGAATCGATAACTTTTACGTGACAGTTGATTCAAATTGATAAAGCTGCTCACCATTAGAATAGTAAATGTAATGGCAAATGCCATAACCCTTTACTGACCTGTGTGTTACAATCATTTAGTGCTTTCAACTGATTGAATTTTCACGCCTAGACAATTTTGAATAGGATATACCGTAAGCGGGCTATACCCTTAGGGTTACCGTTTTATTATGTTGTTGGTAGAGTTTCCGATTTCTATAATTGTCATTGATTTGATTCCACTTCGATTTGTTTGTTACACATTATCGACACTGACAATGACAGCTATAATTACACACATTTGAATTTATCGAAATCTAAGTAAACTTTGTTTAATGTCAAATTTCTTCTTACTCGTCATTATTTCACATTTTCCTGTATCGTCTAGTCGTTCGGTTGTGTGGTCGCATAAAAATTTTGTTTCTAAAAACCCGTTGTGAAAATTTTTACCGTTTGTCTTTTCGGAACTTAGAATTTAAGGATATTGAAAAAAGCGAAACAAATAAACCCTTATTTTGATCCCGAAAACGAGTGGAAATAAATTTATATCACCAAACACCACAAACCGCAGTGAAATTTCAAGTCAGCGAGGAAACTTTCGAATATTTGTACTTTTGGTTATATTTTCGGTTTCATTATTCGATTCACAATGTTTGCGAACGTCTTGGGCATTGGTTTACCAGCAGCGGCAGCAGCAAAGGCAACAACAGCTGCTACCAATTTCTATAGGAATCCTTTGACCCGGGGATTGAGTGAGTGTGCAACTATTCTAGTTGCAAATGCCTACACACACATTTAAACGATCCATACTTACGTGCATACATGTACATACATATATCAACACGCTGTCAGTCACACTCACACATCTAAAAACAATATTTCAATGTCAGCAAAAAACGCAAAAAGAGAATGATAATTGGGGGAGAGAGAAATAGCGGGTGAGCGAACGCTCTAAAGAGAAAGATTCGCAACGCAGCAACAAACAAAAAGCAGCGCTAAAATATCTTAGCAATGTGCTGCGCGACTCGCTCAGCCCATAATTTCAACTTGCTCGCGCCCCCTCTCGCTTCTGCCACTACACAGAGCGACCGCTCTATTGACGTTACGCAATTATCGCTAGCGGGTTGCCTTTTTATTTTGCTTTCGCCTACACTCTACATTCTTAAGCGCTATGTAGAGATGGTATTTTAAAGTATGTGCTATCAAAAATGACAATCTTCTGTTAACTGAAAGAATAATTTTGCTTCAAATAATAATTTTAGACAACTGGAATATATTTACATTTTACTCATATGGTAAAAAGAAGGGTATCGTAAGGTCGACCATAAAATATCTGATCGAATTTCTTTTTCATTTTGCTTTGATTGCCCTGCAGCTTCGTTTTCGTTTCGTTTCTGTTTGATGAACATCGCCATACACACAGAGCTTACAAAAGTATATATATGAACATGTACAAACATACATTGTGTGGTATGTACAATCGCCACGTACATATATACCTACGTATTGTATATATACATATGTATAAGCAAACAAAACCAAATTCACAATTTGTTCCTGATAATAAGACTCAGTTGACGTTTGTGTAAATGGATGTACATATGTATGTATGAGACTAAGAACAATATAATGTTTTTTTTATTCGTTAGGAATTTCATACTTTTTGTTTTAAGATTTATTTCAATCTACATCACATCTCTAGCATAACCATCATTAGTATATGTTATACGTGATATATTACTCATACGCCATGTGATCTAAAAGAATTTATGTATACATACATATTTAAAAAACCGTTCCTTTAAAAACATTATTTTCTGCAATACGAATTTTATGCAATTTTTGTTACATTCGTTTTCCTTCTGAATGTGTATCTCAAAAGTTTCATTTAGTTTTTTATATAGAGAAAAAAACCTGTCTAATGTACCTACCTACCTACAAATACATTCATACATACACGTATCTATATGTATGTATGTTTATAGTAGCGTGTGTGTTTGGCAGTTGGCAACTGCGGAAAATTTGCATTTTCATTATTAACGTGCGCTCACTTGAGGTGAATGCTTATCTATGAACACTTGTATATACATATGTATGTATATACCTACAAGATTGTCGATGTTTTTTATTCACTTCATACTAATTGTAGATTCAACTTTAACATGATTGCAATGAAACCTGTTAATAAGTGCATATTTCTTGAAAACTGAATTCATATTAAAAAGTCATAAAATATTAAATATTTAGCTTCGTATGAGCATACTTCTTTTTTAAATTCCACTTATTACTCACGCTTTAGGGGCAAAAAATTGTAGATAATTATTTCTATTTTTATATATTTTAAGGCCGACTCAACTACAGCAAATGACAAAGTCTAAAGCAGAAAAAAAAACGGGACTTGCTTTAAATCTCACGTTTCCACAAGCAATTTTCGGTATCGATAACGAAAATTTGCATGTAGCAGCAACACACACACATAAGTATACATACATATTCATATGTTTCGTCACATTGATGACAACATCATCATCTTATATCTGTGCCAATTAACGGAACATCATCGCGTATACGCACTATGAGAGTGTTACGCACAATTTTGCAAAAAAATTTGAAATTCGCACGCCTCTTTGATTGTTTATGTTTTGGGTGCCTCTTTTGTGTTGCTCTCTCGTTGTGTTTTCTCTCTTCTTACGCACTTTCTGTTCATGCGTGAGCGTTGCTTGTTCTCTCTCTCACCCACTTCTTGATCGGCGCGTCTCGTTTTGTTTGGAGTCAATGAACTTTTTGGCAATATGCGCTCCCGCTTTGTTGTCTAGTTGCCCCCCACTCTTCTCTAGCTCCCTTCTGTGTTTCCTGAATCTGTTGCGCTCTCTCACGTTTTATTGTCATCTCTTTCTATCGTAAACGCTTGGTGCGTGCGCCAGTGCGTAAGTTGTGAAATTTTATTTCGCAAAAACTTTTTGGCGACCCATTTTTGTGTAACGTTCATTGACCTTTTGAAGGTAGTGCGCTAACTTCTCTCGAATTACCTCTATTTAAACTGATTTTAATTAATTTTAACTAATCAAAGTTTCTTCACTTTCTAATTGATTGCAGAAATGGCGGAAGGTAATGGCGAACTACTAGATGACATTAATCAGAAAGCCGATGACCGTGGTGATGGCGAACGTACAGAGGATTATCCAAAACTATTGGAGTACGGCCTGGACAAAAAGGTAAGTCTAATAAATTATTTCTGCTTGAAATTCAAGTAAATTATTTTAAATTTGTTTCGCATATTTTTCAACTAAAGGTCGCTGGCAAACTGGATGAAATCTACAAAACCGGCAAACTTGCTCATGCCGAGCTGGATGAGCGCGCCTTGGACGCGCTCAAGGAGTTTCCCGTTGATGGTGCCTTGAATGTGCTGGGTCAGTTCCTTGAATCGAATCTGGAACATGTGTCAAATAAGTCTGCCTATTTATGTGGTGTAATGAAGACCTACCGCCAAAAGAGTCGAGCCAGTCAGCAGGGTGTTCCGACGCCCGCTGCTGCCGTCCAGGTGAAGGGACCGGATGAGGATAAAATCAAAAAGATTCTCGAACGCACCGGCTACACATTGGATGTGACGACAGGTACGTCTATTGCTATGTTCATTTGAGTTTGTCAAATCAATCTAATTTAACCAATTTTTCCAGGTCAACGCAAATATGGTGGTCCGCCTCCAAACTGGGAAGGTACTGTCCCGGGCAATGGCTGCGAAGTTTTTTGCGGAAAAATACCCAAAGACATGTTCGAGGATGAGCTCATACCCCTATTCGAGAACTGCGGTACAATTTGGGACCTACGCCTCATGATGGACCCAATGACTGGCACAAACCGTGGTTATGCATTTGTCACCTTCACAAATCGCGAGGCGGCCTTCAATGCAGTCCGACAGGTATTTATGCCAACCATTAACGATATTCCTCCTCAGACTCAGACTCAACCTGAACGTCAGCCTAGCCATTGTCAAACACATCCTATCTTACCCTCCACCAGCCAGACCCTAAGAAAAAATCAATCCCATAATAATGGAAAACAAACAAAAAAAAAATTGCTTAAATGTTTTTACGTATATTATATTAACTATTATGATATTTGATAAATACCTAAACTGTTTTCAATATTCTGTTTTATACAACAACTATTATGATGTAGGAACAATCTCTCGGCCATCTCAAAATTGAGCAAATGAAAATTTCTACATTAAGCGAATCAACAACACCCAAAAAAGAAAAACATCAAAATCGACAACAGCAACTACATTTACAGCAAACCAAAAAAAAAATGATATCTATACATATTATTTACCTATATGTATATATATATAATATATATATTCCCCCAATTCGGCGCTTTGAAATTAAGAAAACAAAACAAAAAGAAAGGAAAAAACGAAATCAAGTTTTCAATTTTAGTTTTTTAAAGTATGCTATTAAACGCCTCAGCCTTTACTCTGCTAACGCTATCTGTCACTATCTATATATCTCTCTATCTTGTTCTTTCTCTCAATATATATATATATATTAAAAATACATAAATATATGTATATATATATATCTATGTCTTAAGCTATCCTTATTCTATTTGTAACTTGTTATGCATGTCCCGTTTTTTTATAGATTATTATTTTGTCTATCAACAATAATGAGATTGAAAACCGATCAAACAAAAAAGAAAATCTACAAAATTTGTAAATTTGAAAAGAGTTCTCTCTATCTCTCTTACTTCGCTGTCTCTGTCTCTCTTTCTTTGTAAGACACTCGAACAATTTGGCTCCTCCTCCCTTCCCCCGTACACCACACAAGCACATATAATACTTATCTCTATTTATTTGATTTTTCTTTCAATCGACTGACTTTTTTGAGAACAATTTAGCTTGTAGCATAATATAGTAGTCTGATCTATGCAGCGTACGCAACGTTTCCACTGTCTGGTTTTATTTAAAACGAGCATGATAAATCAAGAATTGTAATTCTAACAATTTGGTGACCCCGACTTTGAGACCACCCCTTAAAACCTAAAATTATACTTATCAAACAAACAACTAACGATTAAAAAATTCCTTTTCCTCTAACATTTCCAATTACTGAAATTCTTATGCGGCCTGCTGTTACCTTTTAACTAATATTCCAAATTGGTAATGAAAACAAAAACTTTGGTAAAATTTAAAACAATTTAATTTTATTCTTTTTCATTTTTTTTTTGTTTTGTTAAACCCCACCCCCTATGCCCGACCCCATACCTGTTACCCACTGACCCAACCCTCACACTTTAGTTATTACAAATTATTCCAATTATTTGATTTATTATTTTATATATTTATTTTGATTAATTAACAATTGTGAATTGGTATTAAATGAATCAACAAACAAACATTTTCCCTTCCCGCCCACAATTTTTAGCTCGATAATCACGAAATAAAACCCGGCAAGTGTCTCAAAATAAATATAAGCGTACCGAATCTGCGCCTTTTCGTAGGCAATATACCCAAATCTAAGGGCAAAGATGAAATTTTAGAGGAATTTGGTAAACTTACAGGTAAATTGAAACAAAATTGAAAAAACCAAAAAAAAAAAAAACAAATTTATTTTAAATTTAACCCAATCTATGAATGGAGTTGAAATGTTATCAAAGAAAAAATACAAGATTCTATATCAACTTCAAGAATCGGCATTAAATTGAAAAAAACAAAAATCCAATTGGCTATACACGAATCACGAATTGGCTAATTGTAGGGCATACTTACTAGGCAGAATAGATTTTAGGATCTGGGCAGGAGAGAAAAATAGGTTATTGCCACACATATTTTCTCCGTTTCTCTATTAATGTTGGTTACCGTTTATTTGTTTACTTGTTGTTTATTTTTATTTATAATTTTGTTACTCTTACTTTATACATACATACATCATCCTCCTCCTCCATGTCACACCCATCTTTACCATTTCCACCATCCATATGCCATGCCACATTGAAAAATCATAAAGAAAAGCGTTCTCTCCATCAACCCAAGCTCGAGACTCTTTTCAAATGCAATCGAATCCAGCTATCGGATATACATACACCCACAGACAGACAGATATACACACGCACACACACACAAGACACACTGAGGCATACACAAACGCCATTATAAAGACACATATCATTGAAAATTCGCCGTTGCCATCGCCATCGCCTATTGTCATACGCTTGAATTACCGTTAAAAATATATTTCTCTTTTTTTTTTTGTTCTCTTCATTACCTAACTACTTATTTACTTTATATATGATATCTCCAGTCATTAACTTAAAAAAAAATCCAACTCAAGTAAATTATTTAAAATTATTACAAAATTTATATGCATACGACAACCCTATTATTTTTTTTACATATATAAACTACAATATATTCCTATCAACATTTACCTAGAGAGGCATAAAAATTAAGCAAGTTTGAAAAAGAAATTAATCAATAAATTTAGCCATTTTAAATTTCCATTTGTTTGCGCTTCGATATCGCAGAAATGTCCTTTACCAACACTAATAAACACTGCGCTCTTTTTTGATGACTACAGTTCAAACCAAAATTATAAAATTTAATATAGAAACTGAAACCAAAGGCGGCACTTAAATTTGAAAAAGGATCTTGAAAAGCTTTTCAGAAGCTTTTTATAACTTTTATAACCTCTCTAATGAAATTTAGTGTGCAGTAAATCAAAATTTCTGTATGTCAGTTATATTTACCTCAAGATTGCATTATAATACTGTTGCTACAGATATAGAAACATAAATTTATATTCAAATTTTTTTGATTTTAATTGCAATAAATAGTAGTAGAGAAATATAGTAAGACATTTTCACTTTATATCGGAATCGGAACAACAAACGAAAGTGTCATACTCAATTGTAAATTATTAGAAACGGAACTACCAAGACATAATTTAGATGCAATACAAAGTAATATCTATATAATTAATTTTTTGGCACGTAATATTAAAATAAGACTATATCCTAAATTAAGTCCAGTTTTTAGCAAAAAAAAACAAAATATTTTCCCCTCTCACTCGACCAACTTATATGCACACACAGTTACACACAAACACTTACATACACACCTACAAAACTACATTCACCTGAAAAAAAAAACATAGAAAAACCCAAATAAAATTTGCAGTCTCACCCAAAATGGACAAAAAATCAACAAATTTTTCATAGCAAATCAAAATTTTTCTTTTGTTTTGTGTGAACTTTTACAAACAATTGCAGCTAAATGATTATGAAATTCGGAAAGGCAAAAAGATTGGTGTAACGATATCATTTAACAATCACCGGCTATTTGTCGGCAATATACCTAAGAATAGAGATCGCGACGAATTAATTGAGGAATTTTCTAAACATGCACGTAAGTGATCCAAAAAAACAACAAAAAAAAAACAAAGCAAAAGAATCCAAAATCTATTGAAAACAAAAAAAAAAAAAAACATTCAACAAAATATAACCAAAAAAATAAATATAAAAAAAAAACCCAGCCCAGTCCAGCCCTGCCCAGCCCAGTTAATCCATCAGCACAACGCGAATTGGTAACAACAACAACATCAATTGGTTAAATATGGTTTTTAGGGGCGATATTTGCAGAATTTAAAAAAGTAATGAAAAAAACCAAAGCCATTGAAGTATTAAATTGGATTTTTGTTTTGCAATTTTCGCTTTTTAAAAACAAAAAAAAAAAAGTTTTTCAAATTACAACTATGAAAAATTCTCGAAAAAAAATCATTTACTCCACACACTACTATATCCTTTAATCTCCGACCCCCTATTACACCCTATAAAGGAAAAGCTTCTGTAATATCCTTTTTTTAACTCCCCTCTATATTGACTCACATTTTCTATTTAATCTAACTGTCCTATTTTTAGAATAAATACAACAAAAAATTAATTGTCTCACACACACACACACACTACGAACACACACTCAGAACATATATATATATATACATATATATATATCGCTTATTTCTTTATAATTATTATAATCATTAAATGTGCCCAATTTGTTGACATTGAAAACCTGTAGCTAAACAATTCGCAGATGATAATACAGAAACAAAGACACATTTTGAATATTTTTGAAAAAAAAACCATCCCAAACAATAGTTTTTTTGATTTAGTGCAGAAAACATTTATATATACAATATACTATATAGACAAGAATCAAATAAAATGCGCACACAAAACCAAAACAAAATAATTTAATAAAGGATAATGTATTTCCCCCACCCTCAAAAAGAAAAGTTAAGAAATCGAAAAACTAATTCGAAATGGATTGATTCTGGCCCGTTTTAAATATATAATATATACATATATATATAAGATCATATAAATATATATTTATATATATATGTGTATATGGTAATGACTGGAGAATAGTACACAATTCAATTTAATAATAAATGTGTAAACCACCACCACCCACCCCCTCTGTCTATCTCTCTCTTTCTAAATATATATACTATATAAGCGCTATCTTCTATTTTCAATTAAAACAATTCAAACAATTTATATGATAGAACCAAAATTCCAGTTCAACATTTGATCCTTTTGTTGTTTCAAAATTTTTTGAAAAAAGAACTTTAGTTTCCTACATCTGTCTCTATCTATCTATCTTTCTGTGTGTCTATCAATCTAACTTTCTATATCTTTGTCTCTTATTATATATCAAATATATATATATACCCCTCAGTGTGTTAAATCTATATATACTTGTACCATATATCTTGTGTTTGTGTTATACAAAAAAAAATTCCCATAACCAACAATAACAACAACAACAAATTCTTCCAATGTTTCAATGTGTGCTCTATTTTTAATATTTTAGTTACAATATTTGTCACCAAACAACAACAACAAAAAATCAGAATTGCAGTTACTGTTATTTTTTTCTAAATGTGTTTTTCTAAGTGTGTTTTTTGTATATTCTTAATGTGTTTATATAATACTATATAAGACCCTCCGATCACCACAACTCACTTTATCTCTCTGTGTCTCTCTCTCCCTCTTTCAAAAATTCAGTCTTTCCCTTTTCCTACACAACACACACACACAATACACACACAAACATATATAATTAAATAGCTTTAGCGCCTATTGAATTATTCAAAAATATTTGAAAAGTTAAATATATGCAGCAATTGTTGGCATTGGTTTTCAAAAACAACTTTATCTTGGCTATTAGAAATTTTGCATTATTTTACATACCAAAAATATCGAAACGGTTAACTAAATTTAATTTCGATATTATTTCTTGATATGTAAAATCGTGTTTGATTTCTCTTTTAATATTTTACTCTCTGGTTTTTTGTATACAAAAATATTTTTGTATATGTGTTAAAAAGTCTATCACAAAGAAATACACACACATACACACACACAGGCCTAAATAATACCAATACAAATACTTTTTTGTTGTATTTCATATTTTTTTTTTATTCGTTTTGCAAGCAAATTCTCAACTCTAGTGCTAAATAACAAAGATTCTTTAAGCCAATTTGCATTACTAACCGAAAATTATTCACTAAAATTGTATACAATTTGCAATTACCATTTGCTGTACTTATATATGAAATTTCTTTTACATTTGTAACTTCAAATTATTCGAAAATAAAACTCAACTATAGCTGGTCTCTACGAGGTAATCATATATAGTTCACCAGATGATAAGAAAAAGAATCGCGGCTTCTGTTTTCTCGAATATGATTCACATAAGGCGGCTTCTTTGGCCAAACGAAGACTTGGCACTGGTAGAATTAAGGTAAGTAAATATTACAATATACTTTCAAAACATAATTATAATATATGTATTGTCTTTCTTCAGGTATGGGGATGTGATATAATAGTCGACTGGGCCGATCCACAGGAGGAGCCAGATGAACAAACTATGTCCAAGGTTAAAGTGCTATATGTACGGAATCTAACACAGGATGTCTCTGAAGACAAACTGAAGGTAAGTCGTCATTATACATATATTTTATATCTATATATATATATATGTAAAATTTTGTATAAATTTCTTTTACAGGAACAATTCGAGCAATATGGCAAAGTAGAACGCGTTAAGAAGATTAAAGACTATGCCTTTATACATTTTGAGGATCGTGATAGCGCCGTCGAAGCTATGCGTGGCCTTAATGGCAAGGAGATCGGCGCCTCGAATATTGAGGTGACTATTAAAAAATTAATTTACTTACTAACTAGTTTTTATATAACTATTTTCTTATATTTTTTGTAGGTCTCACTCGCCAAACCGCCCTCGGATAAAAAGAAAAAAGAGGAAATACTGCGTGCTCGTGAACGCCGTATGATGCAAATGATGCAAACGCGTCCCGGACTTGTGGGGTAAGTCATATTCTATCTATATTTTATATATATAATATACCCTTACAAATACCGAAACCTAAAACAAAATCCTCAATTGGCGCAAAATTCAAAAACAAAAAGCAATGCAAAATGCATTTTCATTGGGCAATAATTATTATAATTTCGATTTCGGCAATATTTATAATATTGTGTATTGTATTAGATATAGATTTAATTATCTCTTCAAAGTCGCCATCAACAAAACATAATTACATAATTAATTTTATTGTCTTTTATTTTTTTGTATTTTCTTTCTTTTCTTTAACAATTTGCTCGCCCACGATCACCCCGTGATTGATTACACATGTTTCCGTCCATAAAACTATAAAACCGATATTGAAAACCATAAAACAAAAACCGAAACCAAAACCAAAAACAAAACCAAACCAAATATTCCAATATCATTTTGGTTGGCCTTGTAAAATTAGATTTGAAACATTGTCTCCATACAGAAATCTATCGCCGACACATCCCAGCATGATGTCCTTGCCGCCTATGCGCCTTCAAGGTACTCGCATGCCGCTGCGTACACCGATGCCACGTGAATACGGTAAGTTTGGCAAATTTGCCAAGTGACATGACAACAACATGACAATACATATGTTTATTAATTTGGCCTATATAGTATACCTATACACACACATATACCACATATACAAAGAAATGTTTGTGTATGCGCATATATGCCAAATTATATGTTAAGACACAACGTGTCGAAGATGTTGAATAAGTTAATTAAAAGAGATACCCAAAATAAGGATCTCTGTATATATACATATAGTACATTTATTATTGAAATATTGTTAATATAAAAAAAACAACTCTCTCTGTTAATTTGGTTTTAGTTTCGTAGCGGTCAAAAGTTAGCCAAGTTGTGTTAGGCCCAAAACAAAAAAAAAACAAATTACTCACACAAACACATACATACATATTAACACTTAGCTATGTGGCCCAAGAAAGAAACAAAACAAAAAAAACAAAAATATTGAATCGGGTTTAATTATTTCATCTATATAATAATATATACATATGTATTTTTGGCTAGGTTTGTGTTTTTAGTTTATTAATTGTTAAAATTCTAACAAAAGCAAAGATTAATAATATTTTAAATAACCTCTTTAACTAGTTAAGTATATACTTACTATCTCGTTCTGTGTGTCCTGTCACTCTATGTCTATCTCTCTCTCTCTCTCTCAAGAGAAGGCTCTTTTGTACTTTAATTGGCCAGCTGCCTAAACTTTATATTTTTGATTTTTCTTTGTTCTTAAAACGCAATATTTAGGTTCTTATATTATTTTCTCTATATATCATTTCATTTTCATATCATTTTACTCAGTTTAAGTTTAATGTTAGAAAAGCGCCGCCGACCCCTTTTTCACCCACAAGCCCCCCCTCACCCAAACTAACATTGTACGCTCGTCGTCCCACCTTACACACACCACCCACCATACACTTACATACACAAATAACTCACACATTCTCTACTAATCCTTACAAGTCATGCTTAGCACTTGACCCATTTTTCCCCCCTTCGGGCCTATCCCAACCTCTTTTTAAGAGTACTAAAAAGAACTTAAGAAATGTAATCCAGCTAGATTGAGAAAATATAACCCACTAATCGAAATGGCAAATTTATTGGTTAAAAGAAAAATGCATACCTCACTTTTATTTCTAACTGTAAATGTTGTTGGTTTGTTTGTTAGCTTAAGTTTGAAACCTTTCTCTATTCATCTCTTTCTATCTACTATGTTTTGTTTTAATTCCATTTCAATTTTAGTTTTTCGTTTTGCATGTTTTTTGTATGTATATTATCTCTCTCTCTCTCTCTCTTTTCTTTTGTCTCTATCTTCTGACTCTCTCCTCACCCCCATCCTGTCCACAAACGATATGATAAACAAAAACAACTCTCTATGTCGCTCTAAGTGCAAAGAAGCAACCAGATAATAATAATAAAAAAAATAACAATAATAATTAATTCTAGTTTTTTTTTTCTTTGATTATAAACAAAACACAAAAAAATACATAGTTGTTTCTAGTTTGTTTTATCGATAATTAAATGTTGCAATTGTGTTCTCTGTGTAGCGAATGTTAAGCACCCTGTATACTGTTTGATGTTATATCACCGGTAAGTAACCTCAACATCATCTACTTACATGTGTATCCTTTTGTATTGATCCCTCATCTTCATCATGAAGCAATTGGTGCATCAATATTGGCAACAACATTCTCAGACAAAGACAAACAAATTGGCAACGCGAGACAGAATTAGAATTCGCCATTAGGAGGTAGATAGTAATAATAATAATACCACATTCCTTCTCCCCTTCATAATTCAAATATTAGACTCAATTTTTCCCCAATTAAAACATTAACTAATCGACAAATCCTCCCCATCCATATCCATATATATCCACATAATGGCCTTGGTACTGCTCTTAAATCCACCCCGAATCCCGATGATATACAATTTAGAATATGATTATGATTATTTCGGTTTCTCGGAGTATCGTCCATCAACTACTACTACTGGCTATTCCAATGAGCCCTACTATGATGATGTCTATCGACAATATGAAAATGATTACAGTTATTATGATTATACGACCAATGTGAGTAGTGTTAGCACCGGTGGCGGCACTGCCATGAGCAGTGCCGGTAATAGCCTTGGCATTACAAGTCCATCGGTGATCAGTCTGCCATCATCGGCAGCGGTCAATTCACCATTGGCCGGCAGTACGCAACGTCTATCAAGACCACAAAATCAAGCAAATAATCCGGCTAGTTCCCCGGGCGTAATGGTGGGTTAAACAGAAAAATAATTAACAACATATATATATACCAGATACAGATTCAGTTATAGATTACACACGCACACAGAAACACATGAGAAACAATGCCCGACTTTATATATACATATATATATATATTAATAATTGATTTGGCAACCCCTAAAAAGAAGTGTTTTAGTATTTGTTATATTGCATCCAAAGTAATTGAAAGTAATTGTATTTGATTTTTAATATTTAATTGTTTATTTTTTATTTAATTCTCCATATTTCGCTTTGGTTTTCAAAATTATTTTCTCTCGTTTTTTCAAAATTTGCACGCCCACCAACAGCGCACCAAGCCACCACGCCCACACACAACCACATACAAATACACACACACGCTGCACGCCTACTAAACAAACAAAAAAAAGGATTATCATTTATGCTTTATCATATTCTCTTCTTTTTTTTTCTTTGTTGCGAGTGGCAAGAAATATCTTGGCCAAATTCTCGCAATATGCAATTTAAATTTCTTTTTAATTTGCCTTTAATTAATAATTTAATTGCTTTTTATATAATTTTTAAGTTCAAATTTACGCTTTTAATTTTAAGGCTTTGCTTTTTTTTATATATTCACAATCTTACCTGCAGAGTGTGAAGCACTTGAAATATATTGCGACCTTATATATCTGATCAGCAACTTGAATATATATATATATAAAACTTAATTAAACAATAATCAAAAACCAAATAAATCTTAATTTGGCATTGCCACTATCATTTTGTAATAGTGGCATATTTGCCCCTATTTCTAGTTTACTCTCTCTGTGCAGCTAAGCTCTGATATAAAGATAAACTGTTATTAGTGCACATTGGTGCAACAGATTATAAATGAAAGAAGATTTTTATTGCAATTGAAATATTCGAAAATTTTAACCCTCTGATCATACAATATCAAAGTTCAAACAAAAATCAAATATAATGTCGTTATTTTTCTTGTGTTAATTTAATTTTACTATGATTTATTACAATACGCTTTTAGTTTAAGGCTTTGCTTTTTTAATTAAGTATTATCAACGCTTTTAAGTAATACTAATTTCGCTTTTATCACATATGTATGTATGCCTTTTTATTTTTTGATTCCCGAAATTAATGATAAAATCTTTTTTTATATATTTGTTATTTAATTTTGTGATTTATTAATCAAATTGTGTCAATCGCAAGAGGACAAACTTTGTTGATCCGTCATCATGTATAAGTATATTATCGAAAGAAAACACAAATCTTCAAAAACCAAAAAAAACAAAAACAAATGCTAGTTGAATTCGAATTTTGAGCTATATATATATACATTTATTTTCATTTTCTACGAAACAAACACCAACAAAACACACATTTATATATAACAGACAGTATAAAATATATTAGCAATATCAGAATATAATTTCTTTATAATACATTTAACTATAAATATATATATATATTTACACACACATCGATATATATATATATATTTCAAAGTAACAAACAACAAACAGTTTTACACAAAGAATCTAACGCGTTTATTTCGATTTTTTTCTTTTCTTTCTTTTCTTTTTATGTGTTCTTGTTATATATACTTATATATATATATCTTTATATATATATACAAAAAAATATAATATCCATATATATATGCAAACAATTCATTCGTTTTTCGGTCAAATATAAAAAAAAAAATTATATATATGTTCGTCAAAAATCCAAAAACCAAACCAAAAACCAAATCCCCAAAATTACAAAACAAAAAAATCCCACAAAAAAATTTTTAAATTATATCAAACACACTGTCTCTCTCTCTTTATCTCGCTCTCTCCGACATCAACTTTTAAAAAAAAAAAAAAAATATATCGATACCCTTTCGATTCCAAAAAAAAAAAAACAAAAACAAAACGTGAACTCCCCAATTTCTGTCCTTGTATATTTTTTGAATTTTTGCATTCGACTCGTCTTTGAAACTCCAAAATTATACAAAAACAACAAAAAAAATTTGACAATTATCTTGGCGATCCATATATATATATATATATACACACAATTTATCAATTTATTTATAATCAAAAATGCGAAAACCAAAACCAAAAATTGTAAAAATATCTGAATTCGAAAATTAACCGAAATGAAATGATATATCAACGATGGATAAACCAAATATGGAATACGATAACATCGAATGAACAATTAAATGAACAACCACACCGCAACAACACACCACTCATACAAACACCATCGCCTATACACCCACACCTACAATCGAACACACACATACATACACAACACACATACACACAAACACAATGAATGCATGCATGCAATGATGATGATGATGATGATGCCATTTCAATGATGTGATGATGATGACGATTATTTCTACGGATATATATATATATGTGATAACTGATAACCTAGGGGGTTGGTCGTGGGCATGGAATCACAGTGCAGCGTGGCCGAGTCGTTGGCCAGCGTGGCAGCATCAGTCGTCTGGGGGCCCAAACAACGTCACAGGCGGTGGCAGCGGCGGCGGGACAGGTGGTGGCGGCGGCAGTAGCTCAGCGGGGGGCCACCGTTCAGGGGGCGCCGGCAGCAACCGGGGGGGTCCGTGGGGTGGTACCAACGCGTGCAAGCGCTCGTGGCACCCATCACGTTAAGCCGCTACAAAATTTACCAGGTGAGCTCATGAAAACAAAATAAAAAACAAAAAAAAATTATAAAAATAAAATGAAAACCAAACACCAATAATAAAAAAGAAAACAACGTGAAAAACTGCAACAAAAGCAACAACAGCAAAGCCAAAAAAAAAACCCAAAGAAAATGCCTACAAAACCAAATTCATATTTATACATGTGTAAAATGAATCTAAATGTAAAGCCAAAGAAATTTTGTAATCTTACACTCACCTCCAACTATCTACCCATCCACCACACCCACATCCATACATACACATATAAACACACACACATACACATCCACATACGCATATGTAATAATCAATCAAGCGCACAAGGACAATGAAACACACAAACCGCGAGAGAATCCTATTCCAATTCTTATTCTAGTTTCAAAGGTCACTAATTTCTATTTATTCTATATATGTCGTCGTGTGTGTCTCGCATATTTGTAATATCTTAAATGTTGTAAATCTATATTTGACTCCTCCCCACCCCACCTCTCTCTTTTCCCACAATCATCCAACCATTTCAATTTGTGTGTTCTTTAAACAATTTGTTTTTTATTCTGCAACAAAATGTTCTAATTTTTTTTCTATTTAATATAAAAATATTTTTGATGTAGTAGTGTTCTGCTCTTGCTGCTTACAACATTGTGGGGTTTTCTATTAACTTGTATAAATTCAATTAAATAATTTATTAAATCAATTTCATTTTGCGCTCAAATGTATGCTACAATATTATGCATGTCCACTGTAAGCAGCAAAAATAAAGCAGCAGCAAAACACACACACACACAGACAAAAACCGTCTCACAGCCATACAGTTACATAATTACACATACATACATACACACACACACACACATTTACATGTATATGGAAAGCCACTATAACAAATTATATAACCAATTTTTATATACATTATCGCTATATGTATATATGTACTTAAACAAAAAAAAGAAGAAAGAAATAAACATTGCATATATCGTGTGTGTGTTTGCCAGTTTTCCCACCTGCTGCTCAATGTAAACCTTCAATGAATCGATTAGTATTTATATTCACACTTAATTGTCACTTATGCCACATAACAACCAATACATATATATATATATATATATATAATTATATATATATACATATATAGAGTAACTACGATTACTACATACTATTACTAACTAAATACATAAGCGCCAGCGTCATAGAGAGTCGAAGCAAAAGGCAAAAACAGAATGTGATATATAAAAAGGGGAGATCTCTTGCAGATAAAGGCTATCTTTTTGTTTTGTATCCTTTTATTTACCTTCTCTTTTTTTCTCTCTCTCTCTCTCCCTGTGAAAGAACAACCCGCACTCCCCAAACACAAGTAAATTTAAAAAAAAAATATAAACTAAAATTTTTGACGTACGTGTATATAATTTTTTTTTTTCCTTAAAAAAAACAGATTCTGTGTTTTCAATTTTGCAATTTTTAATTTGGTACAATAAAAAAATATATGATATAGTTGCGATTGCACAAAGATCAATATATATATATCCACTATTTTTAACCTAAAATTTAACAATCTCATATTATATGTATACATATATACCTATATAATCTAAATGTGTCATTATGCTTTTTGCTGCTAACAAAAATATAGGTATATACATATATATATATCCATTTACTATATCTAAATATATAACTATAATCCATACACGCGGTATAATCACCAAAATCAACACATGTATCAAATGAAATTATTTGTTTTTACTATTATTTTTAATATACAACAAAAAAATACTAATCGATTCGTGTATTATGTTTACAACACACACACAGTCACACACGCAACACACACACATACATCATATACACATATATATATATTTTTTATTGGCCATATAATTTGTTATCAATGGCAATTCCATTTGCAGCAACAATCCTTCAAAATATATATATAGAATATACAAATCGTGAGATATTATACAAACCAAGACAATATACCCTGTAAAACCCTTTAAACTTTTACTCTTAATGCTTTTTAATACTCTTCTTACAAACACACACACTTACACATATACAAACACTTGCTTTATTTGTATACCTTCTATTTTCCAAGTCTCTCTCTTCTATCTCTCTCTTATTATATATATATTTGTAGAATTTTTTTGTCAAATTTTTATTTGATTTTTCAGTTTAGAATGCCTGAACACTGAAATTACACTCACTCAATCACAAACACACACACGCGCAGAAAAAGAAAAACCATGGTTTTTTTTTTTTCGATTTCAAATTTTCAAAACAAAAAAACTATCGACTAAATCTGTTTCTAGCTGGATCTGCACTCAAATCATTTATGGAGGGCAACTAAACGTAGCGCTTCTACGGCCAGCAGCTCCTTGGATAGTGAAATAATTCGCTCGTCAAGCAAAAGGCGTAAATTACATAAATCAATCAAATCGCATAAAACCAAGAAGAAGCACTCCCACAAATCCAAGTCAAATCGATCTCATAGAACCAAATCGAAGAGCTATAGCTAAATGCAAAAAAAGAAAAAAAGCAAGAAAAAAACCAACAAAAAAACAAAAGGACTCGTTGCATCAGTAAATTTAGTTTTTTTTTTTTTTTTTTCTGTGTCCCTAAAACCGTTATTTGTAATACACAATTACACTTAGAGAAACACGCCTTACAACTTACGGGCAATATCATCAGATAAGATCAGATCAGTTCAGTTCAAAATCGGATGAAACCAATTCAATCTACCCCCCCATCCAACCACGCCCCCGAAATGAAGATAATATTTGAGATTTATATTAAGGATTAAGGCCGCAGCAAAAGCCCTCTGTCCCTTTCATTTCAAAAAATAGGGGGAAATGACTTGGATCTATATAGTAGTTATATATATACACACGATACCTTACACACACATACAGAATAATGTTTCATGTTTAACGATAATATCATGTACAATGTTTTATATATGCACACATCTACATGTACACACACAACACACACAGTTAACTTTTTTTTGGACTGTCGTAAAGCTTTTCAAAATTACAGACAATTCTTACAGCGACCCCCCGCTAACCCAGCCCTCATATAAAAATTCATACCCTCACACACACACACACACAAACATTCACTACTAGACCATAATAATACCCTATAATTGTCCCATAACACACATCTTAATCATATAATTTACTCTCTTTTTTTTTTTTTTTAATTAACTCATATCTTTTTTTTTCTTTCCGTGTAACAAGTGCAACTTACATACAAACAAACATACATATGTCCAAGTCCCTAACGTTATGTCGATTTAACACATTAATTTTTTGATTTTCGATCTGTAAACATGAAAACAAAACGTAAGAAGCGAAAATTAAAACGAGCAAATTATGAAAAATCAAAATGCGAATAAAAAAAAACTATTTCTCTTTAAAACAAAAAAAAAACAATATAAAACAAAAATGAAAATAAAAAGGAAAATTCCAAATAAATAAATTAAAAACAAATTTTTATTTCCTAACTCTTTCTATCTCTCTCTTCATCTAATCTATTTATCTATCTCTATTGTATTACAACAATAAAACCTCATTGAAACCATAGCCCAGCTGAAAAAAATAAAAGAGAAAAAAAAAATCAAGCAACAACCACAACAACAATAAAAAAAATAGAAACAATGAAACATTTTTATATTAACAATATTTTTAATTCTCTTTCTCTTTTTTCTCTTTTAAAAATGCTGCCAAACAACAACAACAACAACCACACACAACAAACAACAAACACACCAACATCATATACACACACACACACTCCTCTCACTTATACATGTGTTTTGGAAACTGCAGTAGTCGGTAAACGTAAGTTCGATGGAGGTCACCAAAATCCGGCAGATGTTAAGCGACGTTACCAGAGCGGTTTAATAGGAAATGGCGGCAGTTGGGGCAGTTTACCGCTACCACAGCAACCTTTAGGCACAAATGGTGAACAGTGGTACATGGATACGTTTTCGGCATGGAGTTAAAAAACAACAAAAACAACCAACAGCAAACAGTTAAAAAACAAACAACAATAATACAGTTACAGCAGCATAAAAGCACACGAAATTGGAATAAACCAAACGACAACAACAACAACAACAGCAGCAACATCAGAAGCATCAGCAACAACAGCAACAATTTGAAAATGCATCCATTAATTTTCCTTCCCTCAATAGAAAGAGAGAAGAAGAATGTTCTATGTCTTAAGATTATTTCTTCAATTCCAAAATAGAGCAAAAGTTTTCTACTTATTAAAAAAAAAAACATTATCACAAACCTCTCTCTCATCCCTATATAAAGAAAAAAAAAAATGGCATAGAATATATATATATAATATATATATATAATATGAATATATGTATGTATGTAATCACCTCAATTAGAGAGCCTTGCAAAAGAAGAAGCAGCAAAAAGAACATTTTTAACGTATTTTCCACAGTTTTTTAAGAATAAAAACCAAAAAAAAAAAAAAATCAATTTGAAAACTAAAGCCTCAAAAACCAATTTTTAACAGAAATCTGAATAATTACTATATATAAAAGAAAAACAGAGCGAAAGTTAGTAAACAACATAAGAGAAACGTTTTTAAACTTGTAATCGAAACAATAATTGAGCGTATATAGCAAAAGTGAATAATATATAGATATATATATATATCGTACGATAAACCTATATAAAGAATAATGATTTTAAAACTTAAGCAGCATCATATACATACAAACAAACATATATATATATATATACATATACATGTGTATATGTGTGTGTAAGGGAATGCATCAAATTGAGAACCTTTTACCATATTTACAATTGAAATCAAATTCGGAAAATTAAAAAATCTATTGTATATATATACATATAGACCAAAAAATCATGCATACATACATATACATATATAAATATTGAAAATGGAAATGGAGAGTAAAAAATGCTAAAGCTGAAGAAGAAAAATAATTAAATACCATACATATATACGAAAGATAAAGCTCAGATGAATTGAAGAAAACGAAAAACTGAAAAATAAGAAACAAAAAAACAAAAACCATTCAAATTTGAAATAAAAAGCAAAGCTTCATTAAGTAAAATTGACTGATTACAAAAACAAAATGAAAAAAAAGAAAAACAAAAAATTATATAAAATTAGAAACAAAAACAAGTAGAGAAACACAAAACAAATAAAAAAAATAAAAAATTCTAGATATGCGCCCTGAGGCATTATTATATAATGCCCGGCGTAAGCAAATGGCAAGACTTTCTGCAAAATAAATTGAGTAAAATCAGAATAACTATTTTTTAACTAAAAATAAATAATAAATAAAATCAACTAAATTTTAGGCAAACCTTATAACAACAACAACAAAATAGAGAGTATATATGTAGAGAGCTAAGTTAATAAATGCACACAAAAACACAGACAAACAAACAAGACAGTAACAAAATATGATTCTTAACAACGAATTACTTACAATTAGAAAGACACAGATACACATTACACACACACACACTCACAACCGACACATCACAAGATCAGCAGTAAAGTTTCATAATTATAATATTAAAAATAACAAAAAAAAGAACATAACGTTAAACATAAAATAATTGAAAAACTCGTATGAATCTAACAAAAATTGATAATATTCAATATTTACACTTAACTAAATGAAAATACTATGACGATTTATATAATCCGCTTAGTTTTAAACAAATTTAACAAAACAAAACAAAAACAAACAAAAGTAAACTCATTCAATGGAAAATTCAGACCTAAACCCTATGAATTCACATTTAGCCAACGCGTGCAAACCCTTAAAAAAAAAAAAATAAAAGAAACGTTTAATCTAAAATTAACCCAACTCCAAAAAAAAAAAAAAAAAACAAAAGATAAATTAATAACAAACAAACTAAACAAATTATTCAATTCTTTTCCTCAGCCTTTCAAAAAGAACTTATTTAAGAAAATTACTGCTATGACGCACATATATAGGAAAGCAAAAACACAAAAAAAAACTGTACTCTAATTGGCAGAGAGGTGCCCCCACATAATCAAATACAACTGTACTTGCAAATACAACAACAACATAAACAGAACTGTAACTGTAACTCCATGCCTAATAATTATTATAGAAACAAATAACGCAAAGCATACAAAAACACAAATGCATATACACACACACATACACACAGTCGTCTGGTCACTCTAAAATACTGAAACACTTGCCTCTGAATTTATGTTAAAAATTGTTTTTTCCAATACTGAAATTTATTTCCGTTTCCGTTTTCTTGCTAGATCTCAAGTAGAGCAAAAACAAAAAATGAACGTTAAGAGAAACAAAAGAAAAAAAAAAACAATGTATAAAAAATTAGTTTTAAACTAAAAAACAACAAACAAAAAATGAAAAATCCTACTTCCAGCTATAAAAAAAAAAGTAAATTATACAAAAATGAAACTGTTGGCAATTGAATTTAACAAACAAAAGTAAAAAAAATAAAGAAATTTAAACTTAATGAAGAAAAGGCAACAAAAAAACCAATACAAAAAAAGTGTGTAAGGACTTGAAAATGAAATGAGAAACGTATCTATGACTATTGTTTACCATAAGCCTAAATGCAGAATACCAACAAAATGTAATAAACAAAAGCAAATATGATTTTTTTATGTTACACACACACACACACATACATACATATATAAACAAAAATACATACACCAAGCAGTTGCCTAATGAAAATGAAAAAAAATATAAGGAAAAGAACAAAAACACAAACTTAAAACAATTTCAACTTTATAAACTTGCGCAAAAAATTTTGCAACCAGCAAAAAACTTTAATACTTAATTATTAGCCACAAACAATAAGAAAAGTAAACAAAAACATATACAACAACAACAAATTCTAAATGACCATAGTTAAGCTTAAATTTAGTAAACATACACACACATACATACACAAACACACATAGATTCAAACGTAAACTGTCTGAAAGAAAAGTGCAGAAAACAAAAAAAAAAACCAACACTTTGCGCCATTTTCTAATACATTTTTTGATTTTAATGATTTTTAACCCCAAATTATGATTTATTATTTTATTTTTATTTTTTATGTTTTGAAAATGGTTTTTTTTTTAATTTTTTCTTATAAACAAACAAACGAAACACACACACACACAAACAATAATTAAAGTAATTTGATAAGTTGAAAAGTTAAAGAAAAGAAAAAAGAAAAACAAGAAGAAAAGAAAACAAAAATTGTTCGTTTTAGTGCCGCATGCAAAATTTGAATTTTGATTAATTTTATTTTATTTTATTTTTTTTTTTTTTTTTGTAATTTGTTGTTTCCACTTTGATTTATTTAATTTGTTTTTCCCACATTTGGTGACTTTTTGTGTGAACCGAAAATCGATAAATGCAAATATATAAATATTATACAATACATTAATTATAAAGATTTTTTGTTTAATTCTCGATACTGTACTGATTTTTAATATTGTTTTCAATTTGTAATTTAATTTGTAAGTTTTTTTGTAATTGTTAATGTCTGTTTTTTGTCTTAATTGTAAACTAAAAAAAAACAAAAAAAAAACCACAAGCAAAAACAAAACAAAAAACAAAAATATTAATTGGCAACTTGTTACACTCCGTTAATTAAAAACAAAAACAATTAATTGTATCTTCAAGTAAAACAAAAGATACTTTTGTATAACAACAAAGTGCCGCCTAGCCCTGTTTTTTTCGTCTTATTAACTAATTTCGACCATTGTGTTAACTAAAGTTAAACTACAAAATTTCTTGTGTCCCCCCTCCTCTCCTTTCTTTTCTCTCTACTCCTTCTTCAATTGTGTTAAATATTGTAATTTTTTGTTTAATTAATTTTTTTCGGGAAAGCAAAAACGTTTGGCAAAATTAGTTTTTAATTTTTGATTATAAATATGCATACATACATTTAAACCAGATGAATATTAATTATTAGTGAAATATTTTAATTACTTAACTATAATATGAGATCTAATGTTAAACAATTTACTTACCGAACTAATAACTCTTAGCTCTATAATATTGTTTCGAAACATATTTCATTATTACATATTTTTTTACATCCCCCCCCAACACACCCTTTCCACCCATCCGAGTGTATTGTAAAGGAAGCGCAAGCAAAATTAATCCGTTTTGTTCTTTTGTTAACTAACATTAACAATTATATTTAAATAACGTGTGTTAATTTAAACCAATTTCAACAACAACAACAAGAAAAGCAAAAACAGAATTATAAACTGATTTAAATCTAGATTAACAGCAACAACAACAACAGAAACAGCAACAGAAATCGGAGTTATTGAAATGAGATAAAAGATACTTTACATGAATTGTGATGATGCAAAGGCAAGATTTAATCATAATTATTAAATCTATATATACATAAAAATATATATACAAATATATCTTTCGCTATATATATATATATATATCTATCTAAATATATATATATATATGAGTATATATTGTATATGTGTAGGATGTAGGCGTGTATAATCTAACTTTACTTTTAAACAGACTGCGTACGTATTAAAAATTTTTAAAATTAAAAAAATTGTGTAAAATGTTTTAAGTTTTGAGAAATTGGCAAATAAAGAAAACAATAAAAATTAATAAATCAAAAAAAAAAAAAAAAATCGCAAAAATAATAATGAATTATATACATATATATATATAATATATATATGCACTATTTGTGCATAATTTTGAAACTTTTTCCAAATTCTATTCTTGAATCCTTTTTCAGCTATATTTCAAAACTTACTTAGAATAAAAACAATTGGCTACAAACGGGCAGCTGTTTAATGAAGTTATGGGTAGGTTGCGGGCTGTCCAAAATATATTGGCTAAAATATTAACAATTAACCAAGTTAAAATCCATATGGAATCTCTCTCTTTTTCTTTCTGTTTCCTTATTGCACACACAATTTAATTAAAAATGTTGAAAAACGAACTATTTGTTTATCCATTTGAACAAATTCGAATGCTTATTTGTTGTTACTCTTTATATTAACTAGAATTATATACATACTTAGTTTTCAAGTGTGTGTGTGTGTGTGTGTTTCCTTTACTTTTATTTTCCTAACTACTTATGTAGATCTATATATTTAGCATATATAGTAAACATATATGATAATAATTTTTGTAATCACAAAACATCACAACACATTTCGTATAGGGATTCATAAGCCGTGAATGTAACGTCGCCAATTATTTAAAACAACAACAACAAATAATTAAAGAAAACTTAATGAAATTTCGCAACAAAAAAAAACAATGAAAGAAAAAACAGACAAAGAGAAGAGAAAGGAAAACTTTTACGTCTTAATAAAAACAATTATTGTTAACGAAGAAAACAAAAAGTGGGGAGAAAATGGATGATGATGATGATGAAGAAGAAGAAGAAGCATATTGTACTAAACAAATATTTGATATACATACATTTGTTATTATTTGTAATACGAAAAATTAAATAAATTAAATTGCATCCAGATAATAAAATGAACTACAAAATAATAGTATAATAATGAATGACTGGAAAGTCAGGCATTTTTTTTTGGTTTTTTGATCCCTAATCCTAACTCTAATCATATAACATATTAATCGTTGGTGATTTTAAAAAGGTTTTTTTGATTAGGAGGCATCAAAAAAGTTGATCAAATAGTCCTAAATATAAGTCCACTCTCAATTGATAATTGCATATGGATTAAATCCTATGGTTTCTGGTGAAAGAATACACGGTCAAAAAGAAAATTCGTGGCTAAGTCAGGCTTACTGCCTCTTCCAACTCAATGCCTTTCAAAAAAAACTAATTTAGTCCCTTTATTTGGCCTATCAAAACGTAAAAGGACCTAAATCTAAGCTTCCTAGATAATCGAATATTTAATTTAAATATTTTGGTATTTACAAAGTCTTGGTTAAAACCTGATATTAACGATGCATCTTTTATGTCTGCAAAATTTTCACGCATTTCGCGTGTAGGCGGTGGAGTCTTGATTGCGATTATCTCGGCTTTATCTTTTGACAGGAATCAATCTCCTGATGATCAGGAGATTTAGTTTGTAAGTGTCAAGGTCAATCTCAAGACTATCTACACTACTTGCTCGTACATCCCGCGACAATCTGACATGGCGGTGTACATTAAACATATATTTTGTATTAGATCAACATTTTTGAGTGTTTCGGGAGTATAAATTTCAACAGGTTAATGAAGATTTCGACGCTTGTGTTTGTTACTTTAAACAAAAAGTATGTGGAAAGTCATTCAGTTTTGATTGGTGATTGGTTTAAGTTCTGGTTAACTTTTACCTCTTACCTTTTCCGAACATTCTACATTGTTAACCATATAGTTATGAAGTAAGATAATATCTTTGCTATGTGGAAGTTTTAATAATAAATCAATCAATAGATGCAAAGAACATCTAATATCACTTTGAATATTACAAATTTAATTTATAATTTCCACACCATCGCCATATGTTTAATTTATAAACAAAAATTTTAAAACATTGACATATTTTTAGGGTGATCTTATTTGTTTACTTATAATAAAGACCAAAATAGTAAGGGAAAGAAAAAAGAATAGATGTAAGAAATGCGAAATTGTTTTTACATCAAATTAATAAAGAGTTTTTATGTTTCATATTTTAAAATTTAAATTATTTACTGGGTGCAGTGACTTTCCTGTATTTATAACCACTTTAATCGATTTACAATGATTGCCGTTATTTGTTTTGTTACTACCAAATTTCCTTTCAGCTTACAAAATAAAAAACAGCCAATATCAAAAAGGATTAACATTTTTAAATTATAATGTTTCTTTTATGAACAAGTCAGTAACCAAACTATACAAATCAAAGCAAAACTATCTTTTCTCTTTTTGGCGTAGGTTTTTTTACAAGCGGTAGTGATTCAGCAAAACCAGTATTTTCAAATATTATAAATATTGTTCGCTGTGCTTTTTGGAAAACATTTATTAAATACAAGTTATACAATTTAAGCCTTCCAGATTTGAAGGCTAAACAAATCAAATGGGCAATTTACTCATATCTTTTAGTAGAATATGAAGCCATTAAAAATATTGATAAGAAATTACAATTAAGCAAATCCAAGTCTAAAGTTTGTGTACAAGATACAACAAGGATTTGTATGTTAATACAAAAATTAACTGAATTTACATATATATATATATCAATAGTCCGCCTTTAAAAGCATTTACTGCGTGAGGAAGACTTGCTCCGTCTGCTGCCTGTGCTTGGTCTAGTGCTGGAACTGATATTTGCGCTTATGCCAGCCATATTAATATCGTCGGTCATTATAGTCTCATCCACACTGGCGTCATCTTCAGGTATTTCCTCGTCACTGTTCTGTTCGGTAATGAGCGAGCCCATAGGAGTGACAATAGCATCTCCATGCAGATCTCTATTGATCATGTTGCCCATATGAAAAGCCGAGTGGCAATTATTGGCTGCTAACAGGGCCTTGACTCGAAATACCAACGCTTCAATTGTTTCACGCAGCGATGGAATATATGAAATTATAGCCGTATTCTTAATCATTTTGGAATGACAGCAAAGCTGGTGCAAAAATCTTGTAACATTTTGCAGTTCATGTAGAAATTTGGTTAATCTTTCTGGATTATCCCGAACGATTGTCTCCAGTACAGACATTCCATGCTGAAGCAATTGCTTAAGGAACATTAGTGAATGTTTAAGGAACAATGAAAAGTTTCTGGGTTGTTCCACTTTTTGAACAACATTTAACAGGCCATTCAAAAGGTCTACAGTAGATTCCCACAACTTAAATGAGTCTCCTCCAGTGTCGACATTCAATTGGGCGCTCAAAGTGGTAATTAAAACCTCACACACGCCACGGAACAGTATAGGGAAATTAGCTCTGGAAGAGTAACAAATAATTGATTACATTTTCCTTTAAACCTTAAGAATTTATGCTCACTTTTTGAAATTGGGAAAAGAATTTAAAGCCTTATCCTTTGTATT
The DNA here is from genome assembly GCA_018903615.1 of Drosophila neocordata. Lineage (NCBI taxonomy): Eukaryota > Metazoa > Arthropoda > Insecta > Diptera > Drosophilidae > Drosophila > Drosophila neocordata. The sequence continues at coordinate 959,993 of JAEIGI010000002.1, forward strand.
AAGCAGCATGCACTCTTGTTTAATTCCTTGTAACAATTCTTTCTGACGCACATATGAAGAATTTCTAAGAAAGCCCTTGACCAATTCATCTAGATGTATGTTACATTGGGCACCTTTCTCTACGCTGCCCGAGAAATGAAACCATTTGCGACGCAGAAACTTTTCACAGAGGTCACCTGATGGGAAAGAAAAACAATCTTAAAATAATATATATCTATTTTACGATAGAGACTTACGCGTATCTTCGGCTTGCTGGAACCTATGTTGAGTGGAATCATCGTCAGAAGTGCTTAGTTTACGCAAACTGCAAACCAGTCGATGCAATTGAACTGCCGTACTTAGGGTTAACACTGAGCTCTCGTACTTTATAAAATAGTCAAAGATTTGGGATGCCACTTTCGAAATTGTTTGTTTTTTAAGCATTTTCCACTGGTCATTGGGCAAAAGGGTATACAGCGATTCTAGAACAAGATTAAGACTTAGTATAATAATCTCTTATGAATATTTATTATAAACCCACTGTGCAACAAGTCTGCATGCGATTTGTCCGTCCACTCGGTCCAAGCAAAGTACAAGGCAAACAATCTTATACAAAGGCCAAAACAAGTCTTTACATAGTTAAATCTCTCCTTGAACAAATCCAAATTGCTGTGCACATTATTTACTTGATCAAGCTGTTCATCAATGGCTCCCGCCAACAGGATTAAATTCTTATTGACTTCAGGCAGACATGTATGAAGATCGTTAATAAGATATTCTGGATTGCTAACATGGAGCAATTGGGCATCAGCATCAGCATTATCCTGAAGTCCGAGAACAGCAGCTTCTAGTTTTTGCACTAAATCCTCCAAAAGAAAACGTAATTCCGATAGACCCAAAAACTTTCCCACTTGATCCGTTTCCAATGGATAATTTAAAATGAACTCCTGCTCAACCAATAGAATTATAATCGCTGCACCCATTGGTCTATATCTCTCCTTACGACCATACAAATGTTCGAAATCAATTTTGTTCTTTATGGTCTTGCAAGGTGCCAGCCTTATGGTTAAGTCCGGCAGGATAGTCCGATTGGCCGAAGTCTCAGCATCCATGGCCGTTTCATTGTGTTTATTTCGACCATGGGTTTGTGCACCTGGACGTTTTTGCTGGGCTCCCACTTGCTTGGCGTTACTTAAGAATTGATATGGTGGAGGTACAAAATCAATTGGGGCATGTGTCAAAAGCATTCTAACTTTTTGCTCTATGTGTATCAGTTCATCCAATCGGGTAAGGACACGACTTCGCGTAGCAGGATGCTTCTGTGATGTAAATACACTGATTGTGACACGCATCCAGTTGATAGTATGAAAATAAATGGTTAGCACTGCCTTTTGTTGCTCCTCATCAAAGTTGTCAAAGATGGACATATAGTTATCATTATCAAAGAACTTTGGTAAAACAATGGAACAGCCTAGCAGGGCATTTACCGATTCCAAGCTATACTGGTAGCGTAGATTGTGAAGAACACTGACCAAGTTGAACAGAGGTGCCATCACATATATGGACTCCGAAGCTCTGTAACGAAGTTAAGAACAAACTTAGTAAGTCCCAGTGTATTGTAGCATGTTCTAGAATAACATATTAATAACATTACAAACATATTGTAGCAATTAGTTACAATATTTATGTGCGCAACATTCAAGTGTATTTGCCTCTTAAGTAACATGACCACCCATGAGTGCATGGTGCTGGACAATTGCTGTGTCGGCAAATATAACACGCGCGGCCGTTCTGGCCCAATATGCAATATGAAACATCCTCATACTCTTATGTAAACATTTATACATAAATGTGTTTATACATAAGCATACCGCGCCTCTGCCTGCATTGTTAGCAGCGCAGCTACGCGGTCTTAGCTATAGTTAACAAACAAACAAAAACCGACGTTGGAGCATCAACAGTAAGTAGAGTGATGGGAAAGAAATCCGGTGTGGTAAAAAAACTGAAAGCCAGAAAGGCTGAAATTTTGAGGCTACTAAACAGCCCAAATACAATTAATTTGAATACCTCGGTGAAATTACACGCCGAGGTAGAATTCATAAAAAACCAATTGAGTGAAAGAAAAAATAAAACCACAATCGGCATCCCATCAACATACTCTACAATACATAACGTGGCAAAACCAAAATTAAAAACAACGCCACAACCTGAAAAAGAAGTACCGAAGATGAACATAGTCTGCCCAAACGACTGTGAGGGACCACTATACTCGCCATACTGCGAGTATACCTGTCGCCGTACTACGGGACCCCAAGATAGAAGCCTGTGCAGCCAACTTGAACGCGACTCAACAGTGGACCGGTAGCGCTACAAAGAGCGCCCACCAAAATAATAGAATAACTATTGAAATAAGTATTTGAAAATAAATATTTTAAATTCAAAAAAAATTTTTAAAATTGAATGAATTATTTGATGAACCCAATATGGGGTTAATAGATACCAAGACAGTGGACTCCACTCTCTCAGTTTACATCTCATTTCCTATTTCAATCTTTAAAAACTTACAAATTTTTTGGAGCCAAGACCAGCTTGGATATGTTAATCCCAATACTAAGGACCTCAGTTTCAGTTTCAATATTTGAATCCTCAAGTTCATTAATATTTTTTTGATACTCCAGTTGAATTCCTCTAAAAGAATACTTTTGATTAGAAAAAGTTCAACGTAATTGGCATCAGAAATGTGGCTTACTTGACAGTTTCCGGTACATCTTCCGTCACAAAGTTTTGTTGAAAACGGAAGGTGACCACCTCACATAGCCATATTACCAGATCGTTATCTAGTTGATAGGAATTATCATTGTTGGTTGAGCGATCGAAAAATACACTTGCCAACTCTTCAAAGAAAAGAGCCAGAGATTCTGGATTATTTATAATCGATGATTCAGTGATGGCTATAAGAAAGAACAGAATTAATACTATTTATTTAAAAGTAATTACAATTACTTACTGATCAAGTTGCTTGCCATTTTACCACGCCCCTGCATCATACTTGTGTTATCCACCCGAGACGAGAAATCGCCTTGCTGAATTTTATTTAACTCAATCCGAGCTACTGCATCAACAAGCTGCACACATCCAATGATACCTTGTTTCTTAACATAATCATTACGGTTGATCAATTGTTTTTTAACCACCATATCGATCTGCTCTTGCAATTGGACACATCCTGTTAGTTTGGGATCTGGAAAAGCTACATGACAAAGCAGATCCATGGCCAGACGTGTCTGTGACAATGTTAGATCACTTAACCGATCGAGCATTGGTATTAGGAGCATGGCACAGTTCTGGACACCCTTTGGATTTTTACACTGTAGCTCCCGCAACAGATGCAAAGCAATTGTGGTTAAATGATTCGATGATTTGTCACAGGTCAACTCTAAAAGTTTTTTCAATATATTCTTTTGAATTGAGTCGAATATTTTGAAAAGGATGCTATAGGCGGATTTAGCAAAATCCGATACAGCACGATTCTTTTCACGCATAAAATTATGAAGTAGATGCATTAATATGCTGATATTCTGTTCCAATATATAAGGATAATGTAATTTAACTTCTTCAAGAATATCCACCGTAATGTACTCCAACTTAATGCGACGGCGAAGCTATTTAAGTAAATACGATTAAAATAAAATTACTATTAAAATCATCAAATATACTTACAATATTTTCTATATACATGGAATTATCCTCATTGACATCTATAAGCAAAAGCAGCATAATTAAATCAAACGATCTGAAATTGAGTTTTATAAACATTAAAAATTACTAATTACAAATCAAGTTGTTGGACTCACTTGAATGCATTAGAACGTAGACCAGATATAGATCTTTGCCATGTCTGATAGAAACGTTTGGACCTTATAAGTCCTAATTTTAAGAAGCCAAAAAGCTCCAATTGAGATTTTCTATCATTAGCCACGTTTGAAGTAGTTGCAGATTGTACGGTCTGACGCCAATTAAAAATATCTCGCAGCGTTGTAACCAACTGTAACAAAGAAATTATATTTAAAAATTCTGAAAAAATCAGTATTGAAAGTACATATATAAAGTTAATTACCTTGCGAACACTCTCATCAGTGTCCGTTTTAAGCATATTCAATAAGAGCCGAATGCAATGTGGCATTGTCTAAAGAGAAGTAAATTAAAATCAGTTAAAAAATAAAAAAAAAAATAGCTAAAACTTTAATAATTACCGACTCTGGGCAACAGCCACTAGTTATGAATTCCAAAATACGCTCACGTAATCTACTCTGAACAGAAATACTCAAGGATAAGTTGCTCAACGTTTGGACAGTAGTCATATGGAAGAGTTCTTCATTGGAGGAATAGTTTATACTAAAAAAAGGATCAAACGGAAACACATTATCATTATGTTTTCCTAATTTTCTTTTTGATATTCACTAACATTAACAAATCCACAAATTCATCATGCTTGCTGGCGTCCAGCACAAATTCAGCATTGCTTATAATATCCAATCGCGCGGTTTGATGAGCATTATTAAAGACACGTTCAATGCGTTTGTAGATTTGTTCGCTATGCGACAATGTCATGTAACGCAATTGTGCTAGCATTAGTGGAAGTAATGGCATCGATATGCCTCCTGCTGATCCACTGAGTATGTCCTCTGTTGTGGCCAGCTCCTCGATTTTATTTAGTAGAACCTCTAGGCATGGTTCACGCAGAAAATCGATCATGAGAAAGTTCATGAAAATGCTATTTTGGGATTGATAGATTTGCTCTTCTCCCGCTGCATCTACTGTACATCCACTGAGCAGTTTCTGGGCCATTTTCGATTTGGGAGACAATGCAGAATTGAGGCCAGCTTTAAATGTTTCCACTTTGTCGGCATAGCCTGGTGCTCGAAGAAAGATATCCCGTAGCTTAGAGACAATGGAGACATGATCGCAGGATAGAATAAAAGTGTCTCCTTGATCTAACTGCACACCAGATCTAAGCAAGACAAGCTCGAAAAAGCTATTTGGCTGACGAGAAGATCCCAACACGTTTCTCCCTGTCGATTGAGTACGACCCAATGTAGCCGCTAATATGACACTATGCTGAGAGAGAAAACGTTGGGTGTGCTCCTGGGATGCAGGTATGTTTTCTTCACTGCCCATTGAATCAATAGAAACTTCCGTTTTTGTTCCGCTTTCACTAGTGTCCTCATGACGCTGCCAATCAAAAAAGGTACCAACAAACAATAATTGAATTATTCATTCCGAGGACTTGCTTTTGATGATACTTACAGATATTTTTATGGTTGCATTTTCATCTATTGCATTCAATTTTTTCTGCGCCCGCTTTTTGTGATTACGATACATTATTTTTGGTTACAAATAAACGAAAAAGAAAACAAAATTACAAGTCCAAAGGCGCCAACAATGTGACCGCGCGGCGTAAGAAATAATATCCCAACATTGTGTAACATATTGTCCAACACTTAACATACGTTATAATTTTGAGTATAGAAATTCAAACTTTTATTTATTTAATTAATGTATTTTAACTATATTGCTTTTAAAACTATTATTGAGTATATAAGTGTATGTATGTGTTTTATATAAAAATTGTATATTCTACTGATGTGCTTGCTTAATTTTGTTTAACGGAAGCATTTTCCAAAAGGGTACAATTATTTTTGTGATTACACTATGCAACAATTTACGAGTCATTATTTCTTCCACAGAAAAAAAAAACTGCAACCAAATAAATCAATTATATTCTTAATTTAGCTTTTAAGAGTATGCCAGAAGAATTAGGATATAGATTTATTTGGTAGTAGTTTCTTTTTCGGGAATGAAAAATATTGCACGAGATTATTGTATATAAATTTAAAGCCATTTCGTAAACTGATTCAACTTGAGTGCTAATAACGTATTTCGTATTATATATGTATAATAATAATATAGGTAATGTCTAAAAAGGAAGGAAGTATAAAATGTTATCTTCGATTTGATTAGATGATTATGTCAGGAATTGACCTCTCGTTTGCGACTTAATTATTAGAAAATCACTAATTTGGCGTTGTTTCAATATTGCTATTAAATCTGATGATTCCGTTCTTCTGTTCATGTTATATATCACACCACTGCAGTCGTTCTACAAAATAACAATACTGTTTTCTTGAATTTATCAAATCTCTTATGTTTTTTTCGCTCGACGCCTTTTAAATCCACTCATTTGCTTTAATAATTGTGAATTTTCATCATCCAAATCCATATTTGGTTCCCACAGCCTTAAACGTTTCGGTATGTATATCAAGCCCAATAAAGTGATGGCTACAAAATATAAATTTAGTTTAAAATAAATTTAATAATATATTTTATGTTAATAACTTACAGTTCAGCACGCATGGAAAAATCACGTAAAAGTTCAAGGTGCTGGAACGAAAATATAAGGCCTCGGTGGCATAGAAGACCATGGTGAGAGCCAAAGAGCAACCACCCATGCTGACAACCCTAAAACAAATTAAAAATAATTAGAATAAATAAATAACAATAGTTGAAAATAGTTGTCAAAATCAAATCGGGTTATTAAGAATTTTAGCATGAATATAAAATAAACGGATATATTTAAATACAGAAAAACGTTTTAAAAAACTTTATATCATACTCATAAAACCCACAAGTAGCCCAATCCTTAACTAAGATTACATCGCAATAAAAGTTTCATGACCTATAAACAATAACCGGAACTTGACGTTTGCGTTTATACTCCTCCATTTGCAACCTTTATTCGTTTTCGGTAACATTCCCTCATATTGCGTGACTATAGTTTTCCATTTTGAAAAGGACCATATAATTAAAGTAACACAAAGTTACCATGACTAGGGTAAGAACCACAATTCCTTTGTATTATTATATGGATTTTTCATTAAGCTTAAATCTACAAAATAAGCTTATATAAGTACAATATTAATAATAGTACTTACGGTCTATAGTGTATATAAAGAGTACAATGGACCAAAGCTATAGCTTTAAGAAGACAATACATTCCAATAATGCGCGAAATGGTATAGTCACCTAAAAGATATGTCACATATATAATTATTTGATATATACGAAATTTATAACTTACCCTCTATAAACTGTGTTTCACTGTGATCGCCTAGAAAACTTCGTCTCTCAATGTAACTCCGAAATGCTGTGCCCAAATCCATAAAGGCCACAAAAGCTATCCAACCACGAAATGCATAGAGAAGACGTTCCCTTGGACGACTGCTAGATGACTGCATGGCAGCCCTTAAATAATTTTAAAAATATACAAGCTATTATTATTAATAAATATAGATTTATGTATGTGTATATGTGATGCACAAACCAGTGATTTCTATACTGCACCATTTCTGTGCCAAATGAGACGTAAAGAGTAATGCCTAATCTTGAACAAAAATCTTCTTTAGTGTCTCTGGTACTTAAAAGTTCAATGTCCTAAAAAGCCTTTTGCAAATGAAGCACTTGATTTGCAGGTGAGAAACACAAGTAACTAACAAATTTCTCATTGATGTGCACATGCCGGCCGGTTGTCCAGGTAGCTTCCCCACCAGGCTAGTAAAATCAATATTCAGCCCCCTTATCCAGCCCCCAAACTTAACCAACAAGAAGTATTATATGTAGCTTAATTCCTAGGTGCACGCAAGCACGTGCTTATAGTGGGTGGTGGGTGGCTAAATATATTTCCGGCTGTTTATTTTGCATAAACAAGAAAATCAACTTAATATTTTCCGAGGTAACGAGACACCAATTGGCCGGGGTGACAAAATTAAACAATAGAAGGACACGGTTTCGACCTCAGCATACATTTTACCTATAATTATTGTATGCCAAATTTGCAATTTCTTACATTTTTTCACTTAATATTTTTGATCACACAACGCGTTTGCTTTATATTGGGTATGTTGTACTTGTTTATCTTTTTGGTAAAAATTTAATTTCGCGACTGTTGAGCGAATTCAGAAAACTAAGGCAAATTCAAATCACAACTTTTACAGCGAAATTGAGTTTGTAAAGCGAATTTTAGGTGTCGATAGTTTTAAATAATATGCTAAATCGATAAATCATCTATCGATACTAAACGAGGACGGCAGCCCACTTATATTAACCGCCATTTACTGTGTCGACGTTGAATTTCAATTTTTAGAAATGAACAAAGCAAAAAAGTGAAAAATTAAATTAAAGATATTTTAAATGAATTTCTGCAATATGGATAATTTTAAACAAAGTCTTCAATTTGTTGTAGTAAGCACACTAATAATTGAAATGAATAATCCACCATATCTCAATGTAAATATTGTTTCACATTGATTTTTAATAAGAAAAAACGTATAAAAAATTGTTTATATTGGCTAGAATTTTCAGGTTGTTTGTCATGTGAGTTTGTGGGCATGTTGTAAAAGACAGGCTTAATCCTTGCCAATATTTGCCTCAGTCTTGCGGTATTCAGCCCAATCCACATAACCATCATTATTCAAATCCATGTTTTTCAGAACATAATCAATGGTATCCTCTAGCGCTTTATCCGTGTATACACTGCCCGATTTGTGTTCTTCTGGCTTCTCCGTTTCTCCTTGATTGAGATCGGTTGAGGGTTTCTCAACTGAAATGTTAAAAGGATATGTATTAAAATGTCGTATAAAATAGATTGCTCATTGTTTAGATAGTTATTGAAAGCTCTCACCGCAAACCATTTAAATTCTTGGCTATTTTTGGCATTTAGGTTAGATGAAACTGTTGATAGATATTTTGGTTTCTTACTTTTCATTTTATTTATTACTAAATCATTGCATGCGTCTTTTAAAGTGGATTCTTCAGTTTCCAAAAATGTTCATTTTTTTTTTCATCCAAAAAATTGTTTTTTGGATTTTTTCTTTTTTGTACAAAACAAACGTTACACAATCAGTCTGTTTGTTGGTTTTATGAATTTGTTGCTGTTCTCATGGTAAATATAATTAAAAAAATAATAATAATAACTAAAAACAAATTGCACAGAGATTCGTGCGAACTATTCGAACTTGATTTGAACGGAAGGATTACAATTTGATCAAGGAAAGCGTTTAAACCAATTGGAATGCTTGCAGCATAACTGTTTTGAGGAATTGAATATTTTTTGAAAATGGGTTCACGTAATTTCAATTGTTTAGACAGGATACAAAGGAGTATGCGTGTGTGTGTGTGTATGTGTGCGTTCGTCAACAGTACTTGAACGGGGACATGTGTGTATGTAACTAGGATTACACGGATCGAACTAAGTGTTAATGAACAGGTTGCTGCTGCGGCTGTTGTTGTTGATGTTGCTGTTGTTGCTGCTTCTCGGCTGCCTTTTGCTGGGCCTTGATGAATTCTGGATAGTCAATGTAACCATCACGGGATGTATCATCCATTTGTAAAATGGGATCAATAAGAGCGACCAATTCCTCATCGGAGAAGACTTTCTCCTCCACATGCGGCTTCTCGCCGTTAGGTTGCTCTTTGCTCCCTTGCTCTGAGCATTATGAAATAATTTTGTATGTCATAAGCAAAATGGTTTAAGATGATGGGTTTTGTTTGTTTGTTTTTTTTTAATGATGACCATAACCAGAACAAACCGGAAACCAATCAAAATGTTAGGCATATGCAAAAAGAGGATAAAACAAAGGACATAAGTCATACGAAAAACGACAACAAATATCAAAATAATAATTACAAATGCAAACTAAAGAAAGTTTTAATAAGAATGATATTTGCTTACCATGCCAATGGATTAGAGATTTAATCAATTCACAGCCATCCAATTTGTTGTTATTGTCCGAATCGTGCATCTTAAAGTAATGGAATTGAAGTTCAGCCTCAGACATTTTGCTTGTATCGATGGGAACCTGCATGTGCTCCTGGATATGACTGCAAACCGATACAATGAATTAACTTTTGATTGACTTTAGCTTACAATTAATACAAGAAATTTATTCATATTATTGTTTAAAATATTGCAATTATTTGTAAGTACTTTTGTTTTGCACTAAAGATTGAAAAATTAAAATCGAATTACTTTCACATTGGCAAACTGAACTATTTAAGCCATTTGCATCTTATGTATGATTGCTGTTTTTCCTAGTTTTTTGTTTATTAATTTAATCAAATGATAGCATAATGCAGATGACAGATATCTTTGCGAACTTGATAGTTATAAATTAAAACTATATAGTCCGAGTTCATTATTAACTATTTCTATAAATAAGTGCGCAAACTGTCAGTTGATTTGATAAGATAATGCTTAACAAAAATAAGCCACTTTTGATTAATTGTGATGGGAAAATCTCATTGATAAGATAGATAAATCAGTCGCAAAATCAAACAGATAGACAGACTTACGCTCTCTCCTGCTGAATGTTGCCCGTGTTTAAGACTTGTTGGGGCTGACCATGATGATGGCCTCCAGCCTGCTGTTGATGATGCACTTGTTGCTGTTGGACAGGAACTGCCTGTTGTTGCTGTTGTTGTTGGACAGGAACCTGCTGATATTGCACCTGCTGTGGTTGCTGTTGAACAGGCACCTGTTCATATTGCTGAGCGGGGGGAAAGAGGATTATTTGTTAAGTAATGCAAAAATAAAAAAACGGTAACCTTGACTACCAATTTCTCACTTACATATTGTTGTGGCGGTACACCAGGAGCAACATGGACCTGTTGCTGGTATTGTTGAGGTGGTGGCGGTGGATGTTGCTGGTGGCCTTGCTGAGGCACTTGTTGCTATAAAAAAAAATGGAATAAAAAAATATTTAACACAATTGCCATCTGGAACAAAGCAATATATTAAAGCTCACATAATGTTGGGGATTTACACCGGGCGCCACTCGCTGAGCACTCGCATAGACGAGAAACAGCAGCAGTGCCGGCACGGCTCGGCTCTGATCTGGGAAATGCATCTAAATGGATAAACTGGAGGGATTATCTCTATGGCGGAGGGAAGATAATCTAATTTTAATCTCTAATCACCACGTAGCAGACTTAAAAACACACGTACACAAATCCCCCTGCACAGGTAAATAGTGGGACCAAATGTAAGCAAAGTAAAAATAGCGAAATTGTATTATTTGTATGGTCACTCTAAATGTAAACATTATGTTTGTCTACACACATAATTAGTGTGACCAGAGGTGAAAATACCGAAATACAAACATTTTTATATTCAAGGGACCAGAGACAACCAAAGTAAAAATACCAAAATTTTAACCATTCTACTGTCACTCTTAATGTAAATATCAAATTTATCTACACGTTTCGATACTATCGCAAAGACAAAGTAAAAATACCGAAAATTAAAATTTTACTGTCACTCTAAATGTATGTCTCCCTCTTTCTAATAACAACCCGCTTAGAGGCAAGTTGACTGGTTCAGCGCTGCTCAAAATAAAAAGATTTGATTACCTCGACCAGAGAATTTGCTAAAAAATGGTAAGTAATTGAGTATTTGAGCACTTTGTTAGTTAGGGTAAAACAAAATTTTGTAGATTTTACGTATGTGCGGGGTGAAATTAATCTTCCACGTGTTACTAATGTCACCCTAACCTCACTCTAATGATTATCCGCGTTTTTCTTACAGGCTGCTGCACCCAAGGATATTGAGAAGCCCCATGCCGGAGATTCTACCTCTGTGCACCGCATTCGCATCACCCTGACCTCCAGGAATGTTCGTTCCTTGGAGAATGTGTGCCGTGATTTGATCAACGGTGCCAAGAACCAGAACCTGCGCGTCAAGGTAAGCATCCTATTTCTCAATTCATTAATACAGGCATTTACCTGGAGGTTTCGCATAACTGCCCGATGCTTAGCCTAGTCATCATTAAATGCCAGAAAAAAATGCTTAAATGGACATTATTTTCACTACTGAATTTGCCTCAATGTGAAAATCGAAATGATTTAAGCGATAAGTCTATATAAAGTCCATTTGCAATTTATTAATAATATGAATTTTCAATCGTTTTGCAGGGACCCGTGCGCATGCCAACCAAGACCCTACGCATCACCACCCGTAAGACACCTTGCGGTGAGGGTTCGAAGACATGGGATCGTTTCCAGGTTAGTTTATTTAATTTTTACATGTGGACAAATCTGATATCGTCTTTCGGTCCTTTCTCCTTGCCGTTAGACAGTATCAATATGATTTGCCCAGATCAAACGTGTTCTCATAGTCCACTTTGTTAGCAATTTTCACAATTTGGCTCTCCGAATTCGACAAATGCTTTAAGAAGCTTTAAAGTATGTTTAATCCTTCATTTAAATTTGTTATTTCTTTCGAATTTCAGATGAGAATCCACAAGCGTATCATCGACTTGCACTCTCCCTCTGAGATTGTCAAGAAGATCACCTCCATTAACATCGAACCCGGTGTAGAGGTTGAGGTTACCATTGCCAACTAAGGGATTAAGAGACTTTCTTTCCTTAGAAGTTTTCAATAAAACGCCGAAAACTAATTTTATAAAAAATGTGTCCTTTTAAATTGATTTATTGTGCAATATTTTAGATAAGTTTGGAATGATTTTTAGTGGTATTCTTAATAGTAATCCGGCACTGGGGCACAGGCGATCTTAACAAAATCTGCGTAACGCACCGTGCTATTGTTATTTACATTAGCCTCACGGAAAATGTTATCCACTTCGCGCATGGACAAGCCTTCGCCCCAATTCTGAAGCAAGTTCCTCAATTGCCTAGCTGATATGGTTCCCTTATTTTGCGGATCGGCTGCCTTAAAAGCGGCTATCACCTCATCCGGAAGACTCTCTACCTTAGAATGCTGATGCATAATGTCCAAAAAGTCAGCGAAACTCATTTTACCATTCTTTTGCTTAAGATACGAAACCAGTTCTTGTATGGTGGGCGATAGACCCAAAGAGCGCATGATAACCTGTCCATAGAAAACGGTTAGATTACCTATCTGTTAAGTTTTGTGACTAAACTTACAGTTAGTTCGTCTAAATTGTTTATTTGACCCGACCGAGCGAAAAGATAAAAGCACTCGCGGAACTCTATTGGGGAAAGATAAGAAAAATATTTGTAGGAATAAGTTAATGGTGAAGTCATCAAAGACTGGTGAGTAATTTGGAATAACATTTACCATCAATATCCTGTTCTTTAAAATACCGAGCCTGTGACACAGAAAGACAGAAGAAAAATCGTTTATATGGAAATTACCATTTTTAAGGTAATTGAGGCCATCCAAGTGGAAAGTTAATGGGGAAAGTAACAATTAGAAATAGAAACATTTCACCTGTACAGCAATCACTTGCACTCACCATTTTGCAATATTACAAATTCCAAATGCAGCAAAACAATATAAAAATGTACAAAAACTAAACAAAAAACAAAATAAATTAGGCAAAAACAAAATAAATTAAACGAGAGACTCAAACAGGTAGATAAACAGGTGTGACCAAACACAGGTGGATTGATAATGCTTAAAAGAAACGGTCACACTGGCCAATTAAACATCCTCAATGAAACTTTAAAGCGCCAAATGTAGAATTCAAACAAAAACTTAAATCGATTTCAAATAATTAATCAGAATTTTTAGTATTTTAAATAAAAACTAGAAGGATGGGTTAACTTCGGCCATGCCGAAGTTCGGATACCTTTGCAAACTGTTCTTATCAATTACATATAAATTACCAGAATTATAAGAAAGTATATAAAACTAATCATGCCCGTGGCTCCTAAAAAAAAAACTTAAAAGTAAAAAAAAATTTTTTTTTTTTTTTGTCCGATTGTTCCTATAGGAGCTATATCATATAGTCGGCCGATTCTGTTAAAACTCAACAGACACATTTTTATATATACCAAACTTACAAATACCAAATTTTGACTGAATCGCTGTTAAAATATCAAAGATTTTCAACTAAAACCAATTTTTTGGCCGATCGTTCCTATGGGAGCTATATGATATAGTGCCCCGATTCTGATAAAACCAGATATGATAAAAAGTATATAAAACTCATAAATACCAAATTTGGTGATAATCGCTCTTAAAACAACCGAGTTATTGCTCAAAATCCATATTCATGACCGATCGTTCCTATGGGAGCTATATGATATAGTCAACCGATTTTGATAAAACTTGGTGGATATATTAGCAAGTATATATAACTCACAAATACCGACTTTTGTGATATTTCGTTGGAAAACAACAAAGTTATTGAGGTTAAATCTTATTCACGACCGATCGTTCCTATGGGAGCTATATGATATAGTCATCCGATCGGGATGATTCCGAGATATACAATGCCTGCAGCAAAAAGAAGCCTAGGTGCAAAATTTCAGCTCTGTAGCTTTAAGGGTCTCGGAGGAGATTGCGTTGATCCAGACAGACGGACAGACAGACAGACGGACAGACGGACATGGCTATATCAACTCAGCTCATCGTCCTGATCAAGAATATATATACTTTATATAGTCGGAGATGCTTCCTTCTATGCGTTGCAAACTTCTGACCAAAATTAATATACCTTTTTTGCAAAGGTATAAAAACAAATTAGGCGTGACTGGCATTTTTTTTATTAATAATGAAAATAATAATGCAAGGATTTTCTTATAGGTTTAAGCCTTGTTTTTAAATCGACTGACTATATACAAAGATAATCCAAAGATTTAAATTAATTTGTTTATTTAATAATTATTTTAGATGCTGAAAATTTTCTTCGATCCTTATTATCAGATAATGAGGTATAATATAGGCAGTATTAATTAGTTGATCAGTGATTTTGCAAGAATGTAGTAACTTCCTTTTGATTTGTCTATATTTTTAAAATATAATTGAAACTGTTATCGTCTGCTTCCCTGCTATTCATTCAAATTTAAAATTTGTCTTTATATTATGAATTCGTGAAAAGTGGAAAAAACGAATTAGTGTTAATTAAAAGAATAAAAAATACGTCTTGTTTGTTTTGTATATTTACTTTTAAAATGTATTTTCTTTTTTTTTTTTTGCGACACAATTACTATGATTTGTTTACACAGACACAAGTCAGAAAACATTTTCTTTCTTGTTTTTGTTGTATTTAAATATTAAAACAACATTATTTCGTTATTGTACAATAAAAAATATTTGCTTCTCATATTGTTGTTTTTTCTTTTCCTCTTGTTAAACTGCACCTCATGATCTTAAAAACTAAGTACGGCCTCATCAAACAAAATAAGAACATAATATTCTAGTGTATATATATGCACTTAATTAAAAAAAGAGATATCATGAATTTGTGAACTTGAAAGAATAATAGACTATGAAATAATTAAGACTCTTATGAAGAAGCAATAAGCTAACAAATTTGTGTCAATATTTAGTTAGTTGTAAGTATCATTCTGTGTTGGGTAGAATAGCTTGATTTTGGTTTAGTTGGTTACAATAGTCAAAACGTCGAATATCTGTCTAAAGGGCATTAAAGCGTTCCCGTCGTCCCATCCATAACACAAAGCGTTATGCATGTAATAGTGTAGATCTATGTCCCTTGGTGGGATAGGGAAGGTGGTAGCGGCAACAGTGGCTAGGCTAATGGACATTTATTATTGATTCTCGTCCCTTGCCCACGCCCACCCAACGTACAGGCACACTCAATTCGCTCTCAAGAAACCGGACATAGTTTTGTGCATTCTCTGGCAATTCTTTAAAGTTGCGTATATGCTCGGTGGATGTTTGCCAGCCGGGCAGAATGGCATACTCGACCTCAATCGAGCCCAATTCGGCAATGGTACCAGGGAAGTGATCAAGTTTTGTGCCATTGCTTTTTTTATAGGCCACACCCACTTTAATCTCGGCTAACGTATCCAAAATATCCAACTTAGTGATACAGATGCATGTATAGCCGTTGACCAGTGAAGTGTACTTCAACAATGGTATATCCAACCAACCGCAACGCCTCTTCCTCTTGGTGGTGACACCAACTTCAAAACCACGTGTCTGCAGCAGATCACCGAATTCCTACAACAGAAACATAAATCTTTAGTACAGTGTGATTGAGTCTAACTATAATACTTACATTAAGTTGTTCAGTGGGGAAGGGTCCGTCACCAACTCGCGTCGTGTAAGCCTTGACCACACCGATTACTTCGCCAATGGTCTGAGGGGGCAAACCCAGTCCAGTCAAGACTCCGCCAATGCTGCAATTACTGCTGGTCACATAGGGATATGTGCCAAAATCAATGTCTAACATGGCTGCATTGGCTCCCTCCACAAGAATGGTTTTGCCGTTGCGCAGGGCTGTGTGCAAGAAACAAATTGTATCCTTGACATAGGGACGCACCTTCTCCGCATAGTCCTTGTAACGAACCAATTCTGCATCTACATCCACATTGATCGATGGGAATAGGCGCACATGTGTGGCCACAATCGACTTGAACCTAATTGAAATGGAAAAGTTCTTAATTAACTTTGTTTATTTTCTCATCTTAAGTCCATCACTTACTTATCACTGAAGATATTAAAGTCACCCAAAAGTTCACCCACACGAATGCCATTACGAGTAGCCTTACTGGAGTAAGCCGGACCAATACCCTTCTTGGTGGTACCAAGAGATTTGCCTCCCTTCTCAGCCTCCTGCATGCCATCCACATGCTGATGGAAATCAAAAACTAAATGGGCACGATCCGAAATGATTAGACGATTGTCCAAATGCGACAATCCCTTGGCTTGGTTTTTCGACAACTCTTCAAAGAAGGAGGGCAGGTGAATGACAACGCCATTGCCTATAATGAATTAAACAAAAAAAAAAAACATTATTGCATGTGGTCAAGTATGCTATTTATTTCTTTTCCAATGACCCCATACGGTCGATTCAAATAATACTTAAAAGTAAACTATATTATACAGATACTCGTACTGCAACTACATATTTCTTTTTTTTTTTTGCTACTTGGCACAAATTTCAATCACATGGCTGCTACACACTAGAAAGCGTTTTTACTTTGGTTTCTATTTCGTTTCGTCTTGTGTTGGATAAGTGCATTCATTATACGTACTCGTGACCTTAGATTCATCATCATTCATATTCATTCTCAAGCACGTTGGGGTAATTAGTTTAAAAATATCAAACGACTTGAAAACTACGTTAAATTCAGTTCATCTAAATAAGCAGAAATTATAAATAATTTGTCAGAAATTTCAACTTTAAGGAACACTTAGAGAGTTAGAAACTTAGAAATTAATATAAAATGCAAAAAAAAGAACCCAAAATGTTTACCAATATTTTTAAAAAAAAAAAAACAAACTATAAACTCTCAATATTAAATAATTTAAAAAATTTATTTTTTTTCTATTTGATATAGAATTTGTAATTCCTTTAAAATATTTATTTTAAGAAGTAATTAGTCTGTTAGTTATTGATTGTTATTACTAAGGAAGAATTTTAAAGGAAGTTATTTGATATAATAAACCACTTTCAATTGGTAAACATTTAAACAAATAATTAAATTCGTTTTAAACAAATGGAAATACAGTAAACTATTAATATTTGATTAGTTTTCTGTAGAACTTAATATGGTTATAATTTTTCTTTGTTACGTTTAAAACTTTTTTAATATATAAAAAATATTATATTTTTTTTTAAAACTTATTAAAACACAATGCAAATAAAAATATTTATTATATATATATTTAAAATATTTAAATAATAAATATTATAAAAGTATTTAAAACTTTAAAATCATTGATTTACAACCATTCTCATTAACTTTAAGTTAAGTAATTATTCGTTTTAAGTTCAATGAAAATAGTTTATATTTTGTAGATGAATATTTGTTTTTATTAGTTTTTTTTTTTACCTTAAAAAGAGATTTTAACTTGGTTAAGGACTTGTAATGGTTGTATTACCATTGGCAGGTGAATACAAATTATGAACTAAAATAAACAAAAAAGCAACAAACAACATTTTTAAACCGCTGTTGCATTAATTCTTTGTTCGAATTGCTGATGCATTGCGCCACTTTTAATGGCTGCGTTAAAAGTAATTTTTATTTTTGGGATTTCCCCGAAATAATCGACTGCAAGTGCCAAATGTTTTGTTCCAGTTGTAGGAGTTATGTAAGGTTTTTTAAGGTAGTTTTTTGACTGTTTTTTTTAAATTTAAAACACAAACGATAGTTTATCTATACTTTATTTCATAAAAAACCATTATTATTTACTAAATCAAAGGAACAAATATTGTATAACTCAAACACTCAGCAACTATCTTTCGAATAAATCCAAACAGATGTTAGTATACCTTACAACGGAGTTAAGAGGTTAGATTAAGGTAAGACATATGAATTTTACTGGTTGTTTGTTAAGTGTGAAAGAAATTGTGTATTTTTGAAAGGTTTCATATTTATTTTTAATAGATATTATGCTGTATTGTGTGAATCCATAAATTGAATTGAAATATACTATAAAATCAAATTTAATATAATTAGTTAGAAAATAATCAAATTGCGGAAGTTAGAAGTGTCTGTCATTTAAAATAAAGTCCCATAAGGAAGCAAATTATGATTCAAGTTATATATTATATTATATTATAGTATATACAGACAAAGACATTGTATAAACTGATTGCACATTCAGTCAATCGATTAGTTGCAATTGCTGTAAATCCCCATACTTATAAATATAATAATTCAATTTAATTTCCTTTCTTAGTTGGAACTGGTTGTGATATCTTTGTATATATGTATGTATGTATATACATACGTATATAAAGTCTGATTAGGTTAGGTAATAAGAACATTTAACAATTCAACGATAAGTTTGTTAAACAATTCATACTGCAAAAGTCTATTTGAGTTAAGCTTATGCAATAAAACGAACAAAAAAAAAACTGGCAATGTTTGTTTGTATTTAAATAACAAAGTAACTGTTTGATATTTATCTACAATATAAGTGTAACAATTGCATAAACAACCAATGAGTCGAAAGAACATTTTTTGAATTCATAATATCTCCTTTTCTCGCACGCGAGTAGCACTTGAGCAAAGTTGGTGGTGGGGGGTGCATATGTAGATATACACATACATACATATGTACATATACATATGTGAATATATATCGCAAACTCAGAGAGACTCGGAAATTAAATATAATAAGTTAATTACTTGATTCCAATAACTTTCCACACGCACTCACACATACAGACATATACAAACGGTTCATATGAATTGCAGGTGTGTGCGTGTCATAAACGATATCTTAATTGCAAAAAAAGCTCTCGCATAATACACACACACACACACAAACAAAAGAAAAAAAAAATAACAAACACAAGCTCTCGCACCCGTTAACTTAAGTCTTTCCTAGTTGCATGAGTATAAGTGAGATTGCGATTATCTCATAAATGAGTCTTGTGACAAGCAATGACAGTGTAGAATTTATTTTATTGTTGTTTTTGTTGATGTTGTTGTTTTTGTTGTTATTATTGTTGTTGATAGAAAGCCACAAAGTCTCCCCCATTGTATCCGTAACATCGATTAAACTTTTGAACATTACCTGGCCTGGCACGGAAACTTCTCTGATTTGATTATGTTAATTTGTAATTTACAAAAATAGAAAGCCTTTCCATTTTGTCTTTTTGTTGTTGCTGTTGTTATTATAGTATTATTTCGTATTTTCTTTTTAGTTCTCAGGGGCAAATAGTGGGGAAAATCAAAGTCAAAAGCCAATGTCAATGGTGCACCAAATCTTGGCAAAATAAACAAGTTCGTATAAATTTAAATATATATACATACATATATAAACAGGGACGGATTAACATATGTAATTAAAAAGCCCTACAGAAGAATCTCTTATCTAGCACTTTGTTTATGGTTTAACAGTTGATTAACAGTTCATTGTTCGTTGGTAAAGTCAGTACCAAAGTATAAAAAAATTTTCCATTTGTAGGTGTGACAAACGGGGCTAGTCGGGGGTAAATGGGTGGAAGTTGTTGCCATGCCTTAAAATAATTTCAAATATCTTTATATTAGAAGAAAGATGCAACTGTTTAGATAAGAATGGCTTTTAAAAATTTGCGATTTCTTCTCTATACATTGCAGAACCAAAATTTATTTTAGATAAGAATTTTTTCTAATCGTGCTAATAATAAACTTAAGAAATTTTAGTATTTAAGGCATTAAACAGTAAAAAATGAAATTTTTAAAATATTCTTTACTATTCTTTTATTTGAGACAATATCTACTGATTTCGATGATAGTATTTAAAATTGTGCCTAAATAATAAAAACTTTTTTTAAATAATAAGCTTTAAAGACAATTTTTACAATCCTCGAGATATTTATAAATATTATTTAGAAATATTTTTATAGTTTTTAATGGTTTTCTAGTAGAAGTTAAAAGTTTTCTAATATTTGTAGAAATTCGAATAACTTAGAGGAATTCAATGTTAATATCTAAGATGGTTTCAAATAACAAATAATTTGAAATAGTTTTTCTAATATACATATATATAGCCAATAGCAGATTTTAAAATTATTTTTTCAAAATAAACAGATTTAAGGATATTTCAACAGAATGAAAAATATTTATAAATAGCATTAAGAACTATTCATAAATAATATAATTTTAAAACAAATTCTACAGACTTGAAAATTATAGACTGCGCTTATATTGGCACTTTTTGAAAACCTAAGGTTTTGAGTAATATTTTCTAACCACTCAATAAATCCGACCCTGTACATACCTACATATATGTATATATAAATATATATTTTTGGCTTTGTTCGTTACGTCCAATTTCATTTTAGAGCAATCCCCACAACATATATTAGTTCTAAACACACACATAAAAAATATATATACATACATATATAATATACATATATGTGGACATAAAATTGAAATAAAAAGTGAAAAGAAAATAGCTGCTTACTTTCATTGAAAAGTTTTTCTTTGTTTTTTTTTTGCTTGCTCTCTTTTATTTTGAAAATATTTTGAATTTCTTTTGTTTGCTTGCTGTTTTTTGAACTTGGGAAAACTGTTCTCAGAAGGAGAAAAGGGAAACCTTTCTCTTATTGTCCAACACACTTGATTGATTATTTGCTTGATTGCCCAGAACTTACCAATGACCGAGATGCATTTCTCGTTCACAACGCCACTAGGTAAAAGATGAAAATCGAATTCGGTGCCATTTGCCACCACAGTGTGTCCAGCATTATTGCCGCCCTAAAGAAAGAGAGAAAGATATATATATATATATATGAAAATCAAAGAGAACAGAAAATTTGTTATATAGAATATACAACAAAATTAGCATTGTGTTTATATTCTGTTTTGCTTTTGTTTTTGTTTATCATTGCGTGAAAAGCGAAACGCCATGTGAAAAATAAATAAATATATATACATATATATCTATATATATGTATGTATATACAGATATATAGTATACTTTTTATATTCTATTTATTTTGTATTAAATAACAAGTTTTGACACACTCGCACCATACAATGTGACAATTTTTAGATATACACACCAACAATTGATGGCTGAGATTCCACTACGGGCTTTCTATATCTAAAAGACAATAAATGATCAAGAAAATGTACAGTAGAGTCGCCCAGAGACTAAAATGAACTATTTGCTACGTTTTTCCTTATCAATTTGAGGATTTTGTAAACTTGTTTGTTTTGCTTTTAAGTCTTCTAAAGAAAAGATTTAAGATAAGACTTACGAATTAATTTTAAATTAAACTCTACTTTTTCCAGATCAATTTAGAAAAATTTGATCTTCATCTTAAATGCTTTTTTTAATTATCTGAACTATATTATAGCCCGACTTTTGCGTTTATACATCCTGTATCTTTATAGAAAAAGGGTATATTAAAGTCGGCAAAATCTGTGTAACAGGCAGAAGTAAGCAATCCCAGAAGAAGTATACATATGTATATATATATTCTTGATCAGAAGCAATAGACGAGTCGGTTTGTGCGTCCGTACGTTTGTTTAAACATTGAGATCTCAGAGACTATAAGAGCAAGAGCAATTTTGCAATTTCACAACAATTTGGTACATTTAATCAGCTTATAAGCACAATGAACGAAGTCCCTTGTTTGACTCAGCAAATCTATACGATATTCAGCCGATTCTAATTGAACATTACTCATTCCATATAGTAATAAACTAGCAATACAGATACCCTGCATGTAGTGTGGTCAGATGATATGTTCTCTGCTGTTATTATTCAATATTAATACTTTTACTATATACATATATAGAGATAGACATATGGTAAGTGAATGACAAATAAGAAAGTGATATATTGTGGGTGTTGCTCATATTTCAAGAAATATACTTGCCATTTTTTGATTAGAATGTTAGTCTAAGATATATTTACTATGGAAATATGACAGATACAGCTGCTGATTGGGAATATTTATATCTTTATACAGTGAAATCTTTTAAAAAAAAATTAAAAGAATTAATAACAAGGAAAATATATTTTTTAAAACTTTAAAATATAGATTAATTGAAAACTAGAAGATGTATACAGATTATTACAATATAAGTATACAGATTACCACAATCATTAGGGAGCATATAAAATTTGTAAAATACGTTTTTCCTAATAATAATAATTATTTTTAGAACCATTGTTTCTATGTTAACTATAACATATAGACGACCGATTTTGCAAAAACTCAATAGAGACATTCCTATATATACTCAATCAGCTAATTCTTGCTACTGACTGGTCTTATCTGTATTCCTGTGTAGATATGGATACTGCCATTCGTTTCTTCTATAATACTATGTTTTCACTTTTCGATGCCTGCGTTCCATGTGTGGCCCATGTAGTGTCTGACAAGCCACCATGGTTTACACGTGAATTATCTAACTTGAAAAATGTAAAATCTAGATATTATAAGAAGTACAAAAAATCAGGTCAGCCATCAGATTTTTCTCATTACTTAGTTGCTCGATCAAATTTCTCTGTGCTTAATGCACAATGTTATAAGGATTACATTTTGCGCTGTAAACTACAGTTTTCCCGTGATCCTAAGCGATTTTATAACTTTGTTAATACCAAACGCAAGGTAGCAGTGCACCCGTCGTTTTTACGTTTTGAAGACAATAAAGCAACCGATGATCAGGCCATTGCCGATATGTTTGCCGATTTTTTCAATACAACCTATTCCCCTATCGAGCATCGAGCCAACTCTTCATATCCCTATCAGTTGAATAGGTCTAATTGCATCTTTAATCCTGTGATCGATGAAAGCTCACTTCTCAGTACGTTCACTACAGTTAAGCCCGTGTACTCACCAGGACCTGATGGGATACCTGGTTGCGTACTCAGGTTTTGTGCTGAGAATTTGATTACTCAAATTCATAAGTTATTTGAATTGTCCGTTAGAACTTCCTCTTTCCCAACTATTTGGAAGGAGACTTTTATTATTCCTTTACATAAAAAAAGGTAACAAATCAGAAGCCTCTAACTATAGAGGTATTTCCAAATTGTCCGCTATTCCGAAGGCTTTTGAGAAAATTATAACTTCCCAATTGCATCATTTCTGTAGTTCTATTCTTTCTTCTACCCAACATGGGTTCATGAAACGTAGATCTACTACCACTAACCTATTAGAGTTTACTTCTTTAGCGATCGATGGATTCAGGAATGCACTACAAACTGATGTCGTTTATACCGACTTCAGTAAGGCCTTTGATTCTGTAAACCATTCACTGCTTCTGTACAAACTAAACAAACTTGGGCTTCCAAGCCTTTTGCTGAGTTGGATTTCCCAATATCTGACTGACCGTACTCAAAAAGTTCTTTTTAAAACCTCTCTTTCGAAAACCATCAAAGTAACCTCGGGGGTGCCACAAGGTAGCCATCTAGGACCATTACTTTTTACACTATTTATAAATGACCTACCTTCAGTAGTAACTCATTCTCGTGTCCTTATGTACGCTGATGATGTTAAACTTTGTCTTAGTCTTAAAGACTCAGAGTCTCCCCTTTTGCTCCAGGCAGATCTGAATAACTTGCAGACCTGGTGTGAAATTAACATATTAAATCTAAACGTTTCGAAATGCAATGTCATGTCATTTCATAGAACTAACTTTCAATCAGTTACGTATTATCTTAATAATACTCCTTTAAAACGTCTGAACGAGATGAATGATTTGGGTGTACTCATGGACCACAAATTAAGTTTCTCTCGTCACATTTCCATCACAGTCAGTAAAGCCATGAGTGTTCTTGGTTTTGTTAAACGATGGTCGAAAGAATTCGATGATCCTTACACAACTAAAACCCTTTTTATTTCACTGGTCCGTCCTATTCTGGAGTATGGATCATGCGTTTGGTCTCCTCAATATGAATCACACCAAATAAAAATTGAATCTGTCCAGAAGCAATTTCTGATTTTTGCGCTTCGTGGCTTAAACTGGGACAGAAATGTTAACCTACCCTCGTATTCTGATAGACTTCTTCTTATTAATCTTTCGTCGTTACTTCACCGTAGAGTAATGCTGGGTACTTTGTTTATACACAAGCTTGTGAATGGACAAATTGATTCCCCTAATTTACTGAATCTGGTTAATCTATCTGTACCTTGTAGACTAACTAGAAATTATATCCCTCTAACTTTAACTCGCTGTACCTCTAACTATACTTTACATGAACCCTTTCGAGTTCTTTGTTCCGATTACAATCGCCTTTATCCTGTAATCGGTTCAGAACTTTCTATTTCTCAACTAAAAACTTTTATTCTTAACTATCTAGCTCGTAGTTAGTTCTAATTATAACTGTAATTGTTGTCCGTTGTCCTCGCGATTTCGTCTTTTGCATGCTGTCTGATAGGGTTCGCGCGTAACAGGCATTGTCCTGGTGTCGCTTGGACCACTTGAACGTACTTCGCATTGTACGCGTCAACGTCCAGAAGAAAATACCGAATTTACAAATACCAAAGAACCAACCTATTGATTCGAAACTAAATTTCTCACTGATCATTTCTATGAGATAAATTCAACCGATTCCGATAAAACTCTGTGAATATGAATAAGTATATTTAACTAGCCAATATTCTATTAAAAAAACAAAAGGTTATGATCTTAAACCCTTAAACCCCTGATCATTTCTTTGCTATATTATATAACAAACCAATCGAAATGATTCGGAAATATATTGTATATTATTGTAAGATCTCCAAAGAGTTCGTGGCCTAGTTATATACATTTAAGAAAATAAGTTTAAAAAATTTTAAGTTTTTAGGTCTTTAAGTTTTTTCTGCTCTCTTTTTTATAAAATAAGTCTATTTATACTATGTTTTAGTGGAAGTTCCACTAAACAATAATTTTCAAACATTAATTCAACTAATTCTAAAACTTATTCTCTTTAAAAAACTTTTCTATTTCTTAGTTTAGTTAGAAATTTAATCATGGTTGATTTATTGGGGGTTAATATAGAAATTTTATTAATCGAATCCAATATATCTGATAATTTGGATTACAATGCATATAAATTAATACCTGAGATATAAACCTTTTTAAGTTTTTGTTAATTTAAAAAAAAAAAAAAAAAAAATTTACTCAACTGTAATATTAAAAGAATTTAATACAACTAATTCTAGTGAATTAGTATTAACAGAATGGTTTTTGGCGTCATAAAGCAACTAACACTGTATCAGTCTATATAAAGTTATTAAGCTAGCTTTAAAATGATAAACTTGTGGTTAAAACTTGATTGGTAGGATACCAAATGTAAATTTTATGAATAAAGTTTATTAACTCGTTGATATGATAAAGTCATAAATCTTTAAAGATAAACAATTTTTTGTGCATTTAAGATTTGGTAGATAAGATATGTATGTAAGAGCATTTAAGCGTTTTGAGGGGGAAGTTCAATAACTTTTTAAAAATGGAGAACAACATTTCTCAGATCTATAATTAGTTTTTAAAATAGATCAAACGATTTATACAAATTTCTAGTCATTGTTGTTGTTATTATTGTTATCTCACCTCTATTTGTACATGTGTATTATTATTTTCATTTTTGTTTTCTTTTTGGTTTTTACTTGGCAACTGTACAATTTGTTAGCTTTTAGCTAATCTGCTATATATCATGAAATGCATTAAAAAATATAAAAATATGAAATAGACACACACATTTTTGTGCGTTTTGTTGTAAAGGAGAAATGTTCTGGAATAATTTTCAACAATGAAAACAAATTTTGTATTATAATTAAATTGTTTACTATTGACCAAAAGAACCAGATGATAAGATAGCCAGGAAATGGACAAGGTTTGCAATAACGCTATATTCTACATTAGTTAGACTTTTCACTGCGCAATTGATAAGCATTTTGAAGGCGTGTCTAATTGTATGACTCAGTCTATATACATCTGTATTATTATATAAGAGATAAGCAGAAATATAATAAGCGAAATCGTAATGATGAAAAAACATTGAAATAATGCAGGGGAAGTTTTCTCCACTTGCTCATTGAACTGCTGAGGTGGTTGACATCGTTCACATATCAACAAGTGGTTGATTTTATACAAACTTTGTAATTGTTAATGTTCTGTAATATGGATTACAGAGTATGTTACCAACAAATGTATAGCCTCCCAAGGGAGAAACCAATGTGCTGACCAATTTTCCGAGTGGGTGAAAGATAATGATGATGATGATAATGATTATGTAAACCTTTAGAAGCGATGTATACGCTGAGCAAGCAAGTTAAGCATGTGTTCGGCATGTTTTTGTGTCTGAGTGTGGTTGTGTGTATGTGTGGGACATAAAAATCAAGGAATTAACGTCAGCAAAGAGCGAGAATGAGTGACGAATTTTAGCCCAGACCCGCTGACTGAACAGAAATATGTACATATACATACATACATAGTTGGTCACACACATGCGCCGCTCGTGTGCGCGCACAAAACACTTAAACAAACAAACAGACGTATGTACATACAAACGTACATACACCACATACATACAAACAGACAAGAACGACGCCACCACGCGGTGGCGGGAGCGCGGGGTTTGCCCATTGAAATTGATAAAAAAGAAAAAAAAAAGGTCCCCAATGAAAAAGCATGCGGCAAATGCTGTCTAAATGAGCAGCAGCAATATCACCACTGATGAGCTTTACCCGGAGGACCTTCCGCAATTGAAATTTTTGAAGCAAGGATAACTTGAAGCTTATCAGTCAGATATGTTAGGACATGGGACTCTATTTATTTTCTTCTCACCTGACACCTGCATACAATGTCCACTTCGGAAGCCAGCATGTCCACCACCTTGCCCTTGCCCTCATCGCCCCATTGGGCTCCTAGGACAACATCCACTTTGTGTTTATACATTTTTGTACGGCCTTGATGCAGTTGCTCGTAGTGATTGCCATTGACAGTGCTTGTTGGTGTTGACATTTTCACAAAATCAAACAGACGACGACCGGACACGCGAACACGTGCGAATACCGCAGTTTCCAATTCTACACTGAAAAAATATCTATTATTATTCTTTTAATATTATTTCTACACTGTTAAAAATGCAAGTGTGTAGTTACGACAACAATGTAAAGTTTCTGTAACTGTTAACTAACAGAGAGTTATCGGAAAAATATTGTTTCAATATCTAATGTATCTGGCAACGTCGATAACACAATCTGGCAGCATGTGCTTGCCGGTATCAGCTGATTTACCATGTCTGAAGATGCCGAAAATTGTCAATTGTAAGTTAAAATCCTTTAATCACATTTTTCGCTTTATTTAATCTTTCCTTTTCTTAGCTGCCAAGAGAAATCCTTTAAATATACTTGCCCCAAATGCAATGCACTCTATTGCAGCGTGGAATGTTACAAATCTCAGCCGCATCTCAAATGCTCGGAGGCATTCTATAAGTCATGCATTCAGGACGAATTGGCAAATGCCACAACCACACCCGAAAGTCAGCAGGATATGAAAAAGATTTATGATATATTGAAGCGCATGCGGGAAACAGATGCTGGATTTAATCCCAAAGATTTTGATGCTGACGGACTGGACATTCCTCTGGACTCGGATGATGAAGATGTACAACAAACCGATGATGATGACGTTGAAGAGGGAGAGCCCCAACTTGTAGGGAAAAATGCTGAGGATGGAGATGAGGATGATGACATAGCCGCCCGCCTTAAGGGCATTGATATCAACGATGCCGATGAAGTCTGGAGTCGTCTCACAACGGAAGAGCAACAGGAATTCCAAAAACTCATTACCAGTGGCGATATAATGAAACTTATGCCCGATTATAAACCTTGGTGGTGCAAGCCAAAGAATTCGAAAATTGTGGTTATAAATGAGCCGCCGGTAGGCAAATCAAATATGCCTGAAATTGCAAAGAATATTCCCAAATTCTCTGACATTTGTCAAAAGCAACCATCTCCTTGCCTGCACTATAATCTCTGGAATATACTCAGTGCCTATGCCTGTGTGGATCGCTTCTTTAACGGCGAGCAGCGTACGACGACTGCAAGTGAAGCTGCTGCCCATTTGGTTAATCTTAGTGCAACTCTCAAGTATGGTACAAATTTTGAAGATGTCGAGGATGCCATTGTGTCAGTTGAAATGGAGGCTCTTACCACAGGCAATGGAACAGCAGCGGCAACAGCAGCAACTCTTCTAGTGGAGAGTCGTGAACAATTGCAACAGGATGCCCGACAACTGATGTCCTCGATGGATTACAAATTGGCCGCTCTAAGTGACATCTTATACCTGCTACAACAGAGCAAAGCCTTGGGCAAACGTCACCATACCGAAGAGGCTCAACGCCAGAAACTATTTGCCTTGAGCAACGGCAGTGTAGAATTAAATCGAGCTAAGTTAACGCAATTAATTAAGAAAGTAGAGTTTTTGCTATCGTATGTTATGATGAGGGATGAGATCCCCTGAGAGAATTCTGCCAAATTCGTAAATTTAGTTTATGTTTTTCACAAAAAATCGGGAAATATTTTGGTTTTTATTTGTAATTCAATAGCACTTGGAAGGATAAGAGAGCGGCCATGTGGTTTATGCTCTCGTGGATGCTTTATGATTTTGTAAGTAAAAGAAATCTTATTACAAATTTCGCGGTAAGTTTAATGAAAATGTTGTTGCTCATTTTTGAGTCTGTTATTATAACCGCGATAAATAGTGGTATCGTTTTATTTTTATATGAGTATAATAAGATAAAATATATGTAAAAAAGCTAAATCTGACGGGAAAAAGGCGTAAATGTCAGCACTATTGCCATATAGTTCAACGAGTGCGACAAAGATGGCCATCTAATTGGCGGTATGCATTGTTTTTCTTCAGTGTAGCAACGTTTCTTCGTGCCTAAAATTTTTGATCAGTGTAGAGTTTTTTTAGTTGGCAATTCCTCTCAGACGCAACGTTTTACGATATATTTTTGTTATTTTGGTATGTCCTGCTCTTAGACGTGAAACAATAGGCCGTGTTTAATTATGCAAAACAACATCCGAATCAAGTGCGCTCAATGAATATACATATGTGTACCGATTAGCAAGAACATTTTGTTGTTTGCTTCGAGTTAAAGGTGTGCAACAGCAACAACAACAACGAAATTCCCAGTGGCCAGCAAGTGTTCCTCTTCTTCTTTCGTTGATTCTACGCTTCGCTAGCTAAATTGGTGCAAAAAAAAAAAAAAAAATAAAAAGCAGGGGAAACAATTTGTGGGCGCGCATTAAAATTTAAACAAACAAAGTTGAAGGTGAAATGAATATGGAATTTTGACGTCATCTTATGTAAGGTTTTAGATGACTGGTTAATAAGAAATTCATAAATGGGCCAAGAAAACGGCATTCTAAAGAAACACCTTTAGATCTAGACGAAAAAAAAAATTTTTATTCAATCTTCAAGATAAACGAGTTTCAATGGTGTGTGTGTTGTGTCTGTGTGTGTGTGATGGCTCTTGCTTATCTATGGCGACAAATATGCGGAGTATGCGTCAACCTGTTTGTAAGATTGTATTAAAACAAAACTTTCTGCTGGAAATTTTCTACAATAACAAAAATAACTCGCACACTGATGCGAAATCAAAAACGTAGCCAATGCCAAATGAGTAGTTAATTGTGACTGCATACGGCTAAATATAACTGCATAGCTAAAAATATTTAAAAACCAGTAAGAGAACCGCACAAATTCCCTTTGAGAGGGTATCGATGATGACGCCCAAGTCGAAATCCAAAAGGCATAATAAGCGCCATACAACTCAATGTCAGTCGTTAAGAATAAATTTTTCTTATCAATTCTTATAAACTTCCCTATACATACTATATGCAGATATATTTTTGACTTTCTTATCTATCTTTTATGATAAAGCAAATACCGCTAAACGTTGACCGACCGACTCACTCTCACTCTCTCTTTCTCTCTGTTTGTCCCGCCCTCTCTGAAATAGTTGCATTGTTTACAAACAGCTGATGAGTCCAAATTGTCCCATAAATATGTCTGAGGAAATCGTTACTGATAACTGGTGGTTATTTTTCCAAAGACAAATACTTGCATATTTATAATAAAAATTCCTTAAGAGATGTCTAGTAAAGTTTCACCAAATTGACAATGAGAAGACAAGAGAAACACTTTTTAAATTCATCAAGGGAAATTTAATTTAAATAACAGCTTAATTGAACCAATTTATACTTTCATATGTATCTATATACATATATATAAATATATGCGTACCTGTATACGTTTGCTACTTTTACATAAATCATAGAAATCACAATTATTAGGAAATTGATCGAACTATTGTAGAAAAGTTTAAAAAAATAAGAGAACTTGCTTCGTGGAATATGTTAACCCTGTTTTTTTATGAAACTGTTTAATTTAAATTTGTTTAGTTTACGTTTAGTTACGTACATACGTACATATATACATAACAATGTTTATCAGATTTTTCTTAAATTTGAGTTGAAATTCTTATCGAAAAAGAAGGAATTTGTGTTTACTAAAGATCTTATAAAAAATAATTTCATGAAATAACGGATAGCTTGTTAAAAATAAAATCTGCGATAATTTCTATTATTTTTCTTAGAAATTTAACGAGAGTTATAAAATATTTATTATAAAAATAAGAGATGTTTATTGCATTTAGTTATATGTATTGTTTAGTACATCTTATTAATTTTATTATTTAACATATTACATTTTAAAATTCAAATTTAACAACTTGGCAAATTGTGTTTGTTGATTTTTATAAATAATTTTAGTTTACCTTTTGTTGAACCATAAAATTGAAAAACAGGAAGAGGAATAACCGCTTCCTGCACTTAATTTTGCATGTATGAATTAAATAACTAGATTTTCATCTACTACTTTTCTTAAATGTAATTAAATTTTATTAAATTTTTTACTAAAACAAATCAAAGGTATAGAATTGCTTCCACTTTATTTAATTCTAATTCTTTCTTGTGTTTTCCGATGTAAATTGTATGCCAAAGTGCAACCTTTTAATAATTAAATGAAATTAGCAAGCTTTAAAATAGAATACCATAACAATTAATTGTTTCTATAACTTTATTAGGATATAATTAATGAGAGTATACACAATGATAAATTGCGATATCTTTTAGCTGTTATCTTATATGTATAAACTTGTATAATTTATACTTATATCTATGTATATATGTATAAACAAAGATACAGAATATAGGGTAAAAATTTCACTCTGCAAGTTCCGAATATCTGGTTAATGTATTTTCTTTGCAAAATAAAGGGTATCAGGGATCTAATAGACCTAATTAGTTTAAATATCAATAGAAGATTGAAACAGAAAAAGAAGAAAATGTAATTAGGCAAGCAAAGTGATTTAAAATAGGTAAAAAAATTCAAAATCCTTTTATGACTTAAGAAATGATTTCTAACATATGATATAGGGTATTTTAAAACCTATATGAACTTTATGTTCTTGTGTATTTCTAAATATTGTTTAACAAACAATCTCTATATAGCGAGAACATTCAACCTTTAGATAAATTGCCATAAACATATATACAAATATGTATATTTGTATGGTTTGGTTAAGAAAACAAAGAACTCTATTGTTGCTTGTAGACATTATTCGTTTTTATTCCACATTGAACCGTTTAGTAGTAGTTCACCCACATTGTGTTGCCCACTTGTTGTTAATTGAAATGCACTCTCTCTTTCTCTTTTGATTAATGATCATACAGGAAATGTCCCACCACAGCGATGATCATCTTCTGCAGGCTGGAAGTGATTCCTTCTGGGAACCTGGCAACTATAAACGAACTACCAAGCGCATTGAAGATGGCTACAAGTAAGTGATGAAAATTCAGATACGAAGCAAGAAACACTAAAAAGAATAGGGGAAAAAAACAAAAAGAGAAACAAAAACTGTAAAATCTTCAGCAGTTGGGTCATTGCCAGTGTAATGAAACCGGTTGAGACATTTATATATACACTTGGAAAGGTATATTGACTTTTTAAAACTACCAAGTAAATTGTATAGATTTAATGCATAAAAACGCTGTTTTTATCTTTTATTTGAAACCCTTTTAAAATTGTGATTATATAAGTCAGAACCACTCCATACTCCAAATATCATCTGTATCATCTATATAATTATGTTTATATTTATTATTAGATTTATTCTCTATCAGATTCTATAAATCTTTAAAATTGTATATACCTTAATTACTTCAACTAAAACAATATACTACTACTATTTTATGATTTATTGAGTTGGAATCGCGTGAACTTTGATTACATCAAGTTTTAGTCTTAGTTAAAGATAATCAAACGTGCATATTTGCATTTATTACGGCTTATTATGGAATTTAGAGTTAAACAGAAATAGTGTTCCGCATTGATATAGATAGACCGCATAGAAGCATGAATAGGAATGTATAACACTCTACAATAATGTATCACGCATCAAATTAATATCATTTTGTGGAAGGGTATAAAATTGTCAGATTGAGGTTCAGGTATAAAATGATTTGCTTATTTTCATTCTCCCTCTTGATTTTTGTCTGTTTTGTTTTTTCTCACAGACTCTGCAATGACCTACAGCAACTGATACAGGAGCGAGCTGATATTGAAAAGGGATATGCAAAAAGTTTGCGCGCCTGGTCAAAGAAATGGGGTGAACTCATTGAGAAAGGTAAGTGAGGGAGGGCAGTGCGAGTGCAAACTCAAGAAGAAGTGAGATAGTGCTAGAGGGCTATTGATATGTCTTAGCTGCTTGCACATTCATTCGCACCAGTGAAGCAAGCAGAACTAGTGACCCGCTGCTCCTGCCCGCCGGCGTTGTATGTCTTACATATGTTGACTAGCTGTTCTTATTTACAGTATATTTTGTATACCTTTGTGTGTACATTATTCTGAGCATTGCTTATTTTTGTTATTGTTGTACGATAAGTGGTTTAAGCTATTAATGGGCTTTTTCTTCTTTTTTGTTGCCTCGTTTTCTTTTGCCCATTGTTGTATCTATGCTGCTGCTGTCAACTAAGCTAGAGGCAGTGGCATCACCGAGCACTGTGGTGCCAAGCCACACAAACAACTAATTAAAAATGTTAATTAGGTAGAATCAATTGAATTTTCAATTTAAAAGCGCAATAAAAATCTCACTCCTTTTCTTGTCAGATTTTTGATGTTGCCTCTCTTGTAAAGCAAGAAAAGTAACTTGTTAAAGTTTCATTTTATTATCTGAAAATATTGTAGAAATTCCGTTTAAATCCAAAATTATGGTTTTTTATAAAATATTAGGGAATCTTTGTAGATTGTTTTCTGTTTTTGTTTACTTTTTATCGATTTTTAAATTTGATTAATATTTTTTTATGAATTGGTTTTTCTAATTAATTCGAATTCAAAGTGTTAATTCTTTAGGTACTTTTGCCCTAGTGCTGATTGTGTATTTTGTATATATGTATAATTCGTACCAATGTGCAGCTTTTGGTCTGGTTGGGGTTTGTTTGAAATGAAATCGAGTACAGCGGTGTGAGTTTTGCAAAGTTGGTAACCGCTTTGCCTCATTGCTGTTGCCAATGTGTATAGTATGTACGTATGTGTGACGGACTGACTGAGGAACGCCGTCGCCGGCGCTGCCGCTTTTGCTGGTCGGTCATGTCCATCCACTTTCACAGTAACCCAACAAAATATCCAATTGTAAAGAAGAGCGGCAAGCGGCTTCTTCTTCTACTACTTTCGCATGGAATTTGCCTAGTTGCGCTTAGACCAGGCCAGATCGAACCAGGCAGGCAGAAAAATAGACAGAGTTCGAAATGGTTAGAAACAGACCAAAAGCAAACTATAGGCAAACCGGCACCAAAGCGTAGCTTGAAATGGTTTCAAAAATCAATTCGACGAGAAAAATAGAACGAACGAGTTATTTCTGTGTTAAGCGTCTCAATTTTCTGCGTGTGTGTGTGTGTGTGTGTGAGAGGGGACCGGACGAGGGCGGCTTGGATGGGTTACCTGCCTATTAAGCATGAAATCAAATGATTTGTCGTTAGTCGAATGATTTGAAACAAGTTTCGTGTATTCCCAATTTCCAATTATAAGACGAGCGTCGCATACCATTTTTGTTTTTGGTTTCTGTTTTATTACAATTTGCTCTTTTTATTAGCGCTTAATAAAATATGCCAAAAATGTGCGACACACACACAATTGTAGATACATACATATATACACTCTCGTACGCCTTTAGTCACTTAACTACTCGACCACGCTTCTTGACGGGGTTGGCTTTTGGGTCTGATTAGATAAAGAAAGTACAAATAAGTAGGAACATGGCGGGTGCTCACGCTCGATGACGTCAGCTACGGCGACAAAACGACAACCTATAAATCTTTCATTAATTGCTTTTAAATATTTATTGTAACATATCTTATCTCTTATCAATTGCAGGGCCGGAATATGGCACCACGGAAGCAGCCTGGAAGGGTGTTCTTACGGAGTCGGAGCGTGTTTCAGATGTGCATATGAAAATCAAAGATAATCTGTGCAACGATGTTAATAGTCAGATTAAAACCTGGCAAAAGGATAATTTCCATCACACACTTATGCAGATCAAAGAGCGTAAAGATCTGGAAGATTTGTTCAAGAAGGCACAGAAACCATGGGCCAAACTTTTAGCCAAGGTGGAAAAGGCTAAATCAGATTATCATTCAGCATGCAAAACGGAACGCAGTGCCACCAATCAAGAACGCAATGCCAATGCTGACAGTTCACTGTCACCGGATCAGGTGAATATATAATAACAATTGCTGACAAAAGTTTTTTTTTTTTAAATTTATTAACATTTTATAATCCTTTTAGGTAAAGAAAATGCATGATCGCGTGCAAAAGACCAAAGATCAAGTGCAAAAATGCCGCGAGAAATATGAACAAGCCATATCCGAAATTACCAAATATAATTCGGTTTATATTGAGGATATGACATCAGTGTTTGAAAAGTGCCAAACCATAGAAAAGACTCGTTTGCAGTTCTTCAAGGATATTCTATTTAATGTGCATGCATGCCTCGATCCCACCAAAGTGCAAAGGTATAATTGATTAATAATATTAATGATATTGTTCTGAACATTAATATCTTCTACTTGAAGTCTGCCCCAAATCTATGAGGAATTCTATCACACAATTAATAATGCGGACCAGCAAAAGGACTTGAAATGGTGGTCAAATAATCATGGAATTAATATGGCTATGAATTGGCCAGCATTTGTGGTAAGTAAATATTGAAATAAGTTTTAAAACTTCTAGTAATGTATAATAATATTATTTTTTAAAGGAATACACGGAGGAATTCCGTGACATAGCCAAGGGAAACAAATCAAAAGAGGCATTACCGGCCGCGCCTATAACATTAATCAATCAGAGGCCCGTAGCCGAAGATGTGCATGTAAGTTTAATGGGTACAAAAGTAGTGACAAAAAGTTGTGATTTAATCAATTCCATCCCTTAGGAATATCCCACAACAAATAGTTTAAAGAAGAATACAAACGCCAGCGTCAATAGTAAAGCCAGCGTCAAAAGTGAACAAGCAATAACGCAATCTTCTGCCACAACAGTTGAAGCCAAAACAACAGCAACAGCAGCAGCAACAGCAACAACAGCGGCGGCGGCAGCAGCAGCAGCGGCATCATCGAATCGCAATCCGAGCGTAACGTAAGTTGAAACAGTTTGTTTTGTTTTGGATTACACAGTCGAGAGTGGTCGGCGGTCACACATATGTATATATGCATAGATATATTATACATACATGTTTGCTGAAATGACGACTCAGACACGTCGCGCTGTTGAGTGCGCTCATTTTCATTGAACTAATTGATTTCAATTTGTATTATATACACACAAATACAGCAATGGCAACGGCAAAGTCGATGCAAATCCATTCGAAGAGGAGGAGGAGTGGGATGAGGGAGACAATGTGCTGGTCGACAACGGTGAGCCGGGTGTACCAGTTAAAGCCTTGTACGACTACGAGGGCGCTGAAAGCGACGAGCTCACATTTAAGCAAGGTGCGTGAAGACCCATTTTAAATATGATACAGCTGAATATTGTATATTATTCTAACTATTTCTGTTTTGCATTACATTTTGCAGGTGAAGTCTTTGAGAAGCTCGAAGATGAGGATGAACAAGGCTGGTGCAAGGGACGCATGAATGGTCGTGTTGGCCTGTATCCGGCCAATTATGTGGAGATATTTAACTCGTAAAATAGTCGAAAGTCGTTATGCAGATAGATCGATCCGTATATGTATACCGCATATAGAGACGTAAACAGTCGTGTTGATGAAATTATTATCATATGTATTAGAAATTGTTATGAGCAATTGTTTGCTCACACACACTAAAAATATATGCACATACAATATAGTGTGTGGATAAATTAAAAGTGTGTGTGCGTGTGCATAAGCATCATCTAATGTATTAGGCATTGAATTTTTGTATCAGACAGAAGAAAGGGGAATCCAACAACCTACCAATAAACAACATTAAAAAAACAAACAAAAAAACAAAAAAATAAGGAAAACAAATAAGAAAACTAACTCACCCACTGTAGAAGCATTCAAAGCAACAGAATAAAACCAATTTAGTTAAAATGTCGATCGGAACAATATTTGTAAATGTTCGATCTGTTTGAAATACCAAACAGGCAAATGGAATAACGTAAATGTATTATGTAATTTATGCTATGTATAGCGCCAAAACTGAAACCGAACAATGGTTATTTTGAATGCAAAAGCCTTCGTGTGGCATTTTTGTAATGCGTTTCTTGAACATTTTAATATTTATGAAGTTTTTGTGTATACCTATTATATACATGGATACATACTATACATGCTATACATAGATATTATGTATACTTACGTATATTATTGTATATGTACATTTTTAAATGACTTAAATTATTGAAATAAAACAGAACCCATAAGAAAATCCTTTCATTTTGTATTTCCCAAAAATTATTAATTTAATGTTCAATTCTAATAGGCTTTGCCAACATATTCCAAAAGAGAACGACACAAAAAACATGATCAACATTTTTATTTACAGAATAGGTCATGAAGAAGGGTTTAATTGAGTTAAAGCATAGGACTTACACTAAGTCCATTGGGCTTAAAAGTTATGCTGCCAAAATCTATCTCATTATTGGCGTGTTGTTTTTTATATATTATTACACTGTATTATTAAATAAAAATGAAGTTTTTACGCCTGGGCCATTTTTTACCATTGATGATTTACACAATTTTACAATGCCAGGTAAATGGTTGAATTTTTGGATATAGAGGAAGGAAATAATATTAATCCTTTATTTTTTTTAGTTATAGAGTTCCAATGGACCGAGAAGTATTTGGTAAAAACCTCGCGCTGTATGATGGTCTCTTTGAATCCCTATGGGAGTGATGCTATGGCCATATTCAACGAAATGTCATACACGAGCTGCCAGTCGAGAAGTTCTGTAATATCTGTGTACTATGACGAATGTAAAGGATTATATACACTTCAAAAGAAGATTAGAAATTGTATTTGTTGCTATAAAAAGATTTTAAGTGATGAGTCAAAGTCTAAAGTGCCAGCTGATCAGAGATATAAGTAAGTTTAAGCAACAACTAGCAATAAGATCCTGCTAAAACTATTTTTGTATTACAGATTGCTACGATGTAAATTTTTTGTGAATAATTTGGTTGTTCCCCATCATGTTTCTGCACTTATTACTGTTTGCAATTGTCGTTTTCCGAAACAT
Source organism: Drosophila neocordata (assembly GCA_018903615.1). Classification (NCBI taxonomy): domain Eukaryota; kingdom Metazoa; phylum Arthropoda; class Insecta; order Diptera; family Drosophilidae; genus Drosophila; species Drosophila neocordata. Next base: position 998,207 of record JAEIGI010000002.1, read on the forward strand.
ACCCAAATAGATGCCTTTAATTTTGTCCATCCCATAAAGAAAGTAATGGTCAATTTTTCCTCTGCTGTAAGAAAACCAAATGTTTTGCTTTGGGGAATTGATTCCATGTCGCGTATGAATCTTCCACGTACCATGCCACTTTTGTACAATTATTTCAACGAAGGACATTGGTATGAACTTCGGGGATACAATAAGGTATGAATACACCAGTATTTTCTATTTTTCTAGCATAAATCAAAATTTTCTTTTTATTGTAGATAGGGGACAATACTTTTTCTAATATCATGGCTATCTTAGCGGGATTTAATGACACACAATCCGAATCAGTCTGTCGACCCAAAGAAATCGGTGGTTTAGATGACTGTCCTTTAGTGTGGAAAGACTACAAGCGTAAAGGTTATTTTACTGCTTATGCTGAGAATTGGGTTCGTAATGCCACATTCAACACAATCTTCAAAGGTTTTCGGAAACCGCCCACTGATGTTTATTTACGAAATGTCATTGTGGCTCTGGAAGAGGAATTAAAGACTGTCAATGTTTCGAGTTTACCTTATTGTCTGGGACGACGACATTCGGCCGAATATATTTATGACTCAGTCGTGCAGTTTACACAAGTCTATAAAGATCAGCCGACATTTGGCATGTTCTGGACAAATACTTTTAGTCATAATAGCTTTTCTATGCTATCTGCTATGGATGAAAAAATAGTGAAATATATGCAAACTTTGAAAAGAAATGGAATTTTGAAGAATACAATTAGTATTTTTTTTAGTGATCATGGCCCATTACGAAAATTGAAAAGTGGTTTCCTTGAGGAACATCTACCGATTTTGTATCTAAGACTTCCCAATTGGTTTAAACACAAGTATAGCAAATTTGTATCAAATTTGGAACTTAATCGATATCGTTTAACATCGCCCTATGATATTTATGCCACTCTTAGGCACATTCTAGAACTGGACACTCCCTCAGAGCTATTGCCACGACCAGAGGCCTGTCCCACATGTCACAGTATCTTTGAAGAGATTTCTTTAGAAAGAAATTGCAGCATGGCTGGCATTGACCAACATTGGTGTACATGCGATCAGTTTGTAGAAGTTCCCATTGACCATGTTGCCGAAAAGATTGCAAATCAAATGATAAACAAAATTAATATATTTTTTAACAAGACAAATCACACTAATCTGTGTCAGAAACTATTTTTAAGCCATATTAATTCAGTTTTCATAAATAGTAATATGAAAACCTATAGGGTTCAGTTTATTGCTGAACCGCAGGCTGTTTCCCTTGAGGGCACAGCCCAGTGGAATGAAGCAACTGAATTAATCACCACAGATGTGAAAACAATCAGCCTTTTGGACTCTTATAGTAAACGCAACTACTGTGCAAAGGATCAAATTGTAAAGAAGTTTTGTGTGTGTTTTTAGTGATAAATTATTTGTATATCTGTAACATTTCTATCTCACAGTAATAATAAAATTGAAAACTTTATATTAAATATAATAAAAAGTATATATATTTTATTAAACATTTAAAATGGCTTTCAAATTAAATCTACATTTTTTGTTTAATTTAGGTTTAAGTAATTACTTTATATCTGTTCTTTAGAGCTTTTAACATCATAAAGTTTTTTCTTAAAAGTAGTATATAGGAATATTTGAGAAGGTTTAACAATTTCAGAATGATCTTATTTTCGTTTAGAAGGCAATAAGATCTGGGTTTTTATCTTCAATTGCTAAGATCAAATTAGGTGCCACATGTTTGAACTTGAACTTGACCTACCAAAGCATTCGAAAATAAGTCAACAAGACGTCGGCACCAAGTTGCGTATACCCTGCATCACCTAAGTCAAAGATAAACTGCACAAATATAATTAATTTTAACTATATAGCTATATAAATGTACAATATATTTAATACAGATTTAGCTATTTGTTTTTCCAAAATTATGGAATAAATTAAATAAATTTTAATAATTTAAATTACCTAATGAAATTTTGATAGTTTCAGCTTTTATAGTCTTTAAGATTTCAATGATTGACTCGACTTGGGTGATCAAGAATATATATAATAACTTTATGGAATTAAAACATATTGTTTTCTGCACTTTATATTCGTTAAGGCATCGCTAATATACCCATTCACATTATAGGTATAGGGTATAAAAATTTAGCTTAACAATTTTCATGAATTTTAGAACGTGCCCAACATATCTGCTAGCAAAAATATAAGTAAGAATACCTAAGTCTAAATATAACAAAGATAAAAATATAATATTTTTTATATCACGACAACAATAAAATTATTCAACTCTGATGGACTGAGAATGACTGTTTAGAATATATTTGATTCAATTAAATAATGCTAATCTATTACCAAATGGTTTCAAGATATTCATAAGAATGCTCCTTTCATTCGATCCGATTTACTCATCGAAGTTAATGTTAAACAACGATTATCTACCAACTCCTGATTTATTTGGAAAAAAGTCATTAGTAATAATAGCCTCAGTCGCAAAACTAATTACATATATCTCGAATTTCTATTAGAATAAACAAATTCCGTGTTTTTTCTTTTAAAAGTATCTTATTTAAAGTTGGCCTAATACATGAGTGGAGGTAGTAAAAAATTAAAAAAAAAGCTGGTGATCGTTAGTAAACCAGAATTATTAAAATTTGCAAAAAAAATTACATAAGTCTTGGCTGAAGGTTTGAGTTTAATAAACTAAACAAATTACAATGCGAATAATAAAACTAATAAGCACGATTATTTTAAGTCTGAGAAACTGCAATTTATTTACGTTGGTTTTATGGACAGACTGTGATTGATTGATAAGGGGTGAATTAGGGGGGCTTATATTTTCCATATAAATTTTATATAAGCAATAAAGTAAAAATTTAAGTTATATCAATAGTTGAAATTTACTTAAGCTATTACAATATAAACTTTATTTTGAAATAAAAAAATTTTGATCATATTATTTTTACTATTTATTTGCATTATTTTTATTATATTTACCATTTATTTTAATTACTTTTGCTATTTAATTTTCTTTTTTTTTTCTTTTTATTTTATTTTCTATTTATTTTTATTACTTTTGCTATTTATTTTTTAATTTTTTTCTATTTACTTTTTATTTTTATTATATTTACTTTTTATTTTTATTACTTTAGCTATTTATTTTTTGTTTTTATTATTTTTGCAATTAATTTTTTTATTATTTATTTTTGTTGTTTTTATATTTCATTTTTATTTTTTTTACTATTTTAACTATTTGTACAATTTGCTATTTATTTTTATTATTTTTCTTATATACATTTATAATTTAAGCAATTTATTTTTATTATTTTTGCTATTTATCTTTTTTATATTTTTTGTTATTTTTACTATTCATTAAAACTACTTTTACAATTTGTAATTTATTTTTACTATTCATTTTTATTATTTAAACTATTTGGTTTTATTTTTTGTGCTATTTGCTTTTATTATTTTTACTATTTTTAATAATAATTTTATTAATCTTTTTACTATTAATTTTTACTATTTATAATTTATCTGTTTTTAAAACATTTGATAAAGAAAAGATCGATAAGCGAACTTTAATACGACTCAGCATATTTATCAAAAATATTTATTTACTTAATTTATTTATATTATTTAAGTCATATTAATTTATAATTATTAACAATAAATATAAAAATTTGCTCGTCTTGTTGAAGTATGTATATATATACATAAAAATAAAGTTAGTTTGAATTACAATTATGATTAGAATGAATTGATGATGAATGAATGATTTATATCTTTTACAAAAATAAAATTCTTGGCCGTTAAATATTAAATTCTTGGCCTTAAAAATAAAGATTTGTTACAAGTGAGGTATCAAAATAATAATTTTACTTTAAAACTTTTGCATTTTTAAAGTAATATTAAACCTATTAAATAAATTTTAGTACGAATTAATTTAGAATCAAAATTAGTAAAGATATTATTTAAAGATTGTTTACAATTTTAAATATAATTTGTATTAATCTTTACAGATTAATATCTTATTAATAAAAAGTTGTTGGTTTTTATATTACTAATATAAAGCTTTGTTAAAAAATTGTTTCAAAATAATTATTTTTTATATAAATGTTTGCAAAACTTGCGAAAATATTATTAAATATTAAATAGAAAATAAATTAATCAAGAATTTAGTAATATACAAGGATAGTCGATAATAAAAGTCAATTAATAAAAATATTATAAAAAAAAAATTATTTTCTTAAATTGCAAAACAATTATATTAAATATATTTAATGAAGAATATCTTTAAAAATAAAAAGTTTTGGCATTTTCTTTTAACTAAGTTAAACTCTGTTATACATTTGTATTAGAATACATTTTACTTTGAAACTTTTTGCAAATTTGAAGAAATATTAAAGAAATATTCTTTCTTTGAACAAATTTATTTATATTTAATAATACTCTTTGTTTTTTTATTAATCTATTTTCATTGCTGCCTATAATCCCTTTGCTACGACCATGTCACTTGACATGCGATAACTGTTGCTGGTGGCTTCTATTGTGGGTCTTGGAACCTCTTGATAAATATGAAATAGTTGAATTTCGAATTGTGAATGGTGCGGATGTTCAGTGTTGCAGTTAGCAATGGGAAAAATAAAATATGAATTAATACCAACGGAAGAGGGTATAAATTACAATAGAAACCCAATATCTAAAAATGGAATATTCAAATTTATTATGATCAGTTTAATAATTTTAGCATTGGCATGCTATAATTTTTTTGCAACGGTTCAAAAATTTTCTGTGCAATCCAATACTGAAGGTGAAGAACAATTTCTGGCAACGACTTTACGTAATATTGAAGTGTCAAGTACCAAGTTTACCAATAAACCGACAAACAAGATGACAACCGAAACAGGAAATCTGATATTAGAATCTACTGAGGATATTTCTACTATAAGTGAATTTGAAGAAACAGTCACTGAATTGATAGATCTAGTGACGGAATTATATACAAATAGTACAACAAGTGAAATTCCTTTGTTTAACAAAACTACGATAAGACCAACTGCTAGTTCTCATCCGGTTTTAAGAAATACAGCTTATTATGTAGATAGTTCACAATGTATAATTCCTGCTCTAAATCCATTTTCTGCCGATGTTTTAAAAATTTTAAAAAAGAAATCATATACGAAATGTGATAAAAGTACCGACTCTATATCGGTTATCTATAATAAGAGTAATAGAACCTACCAGTTACATAAAAATGATGCCAATTCCTCTTGCTGCTTTAAGCAGATTCTCCGATCTGGTGAACGGACACAGGCAGATAATAAATACAAGTAAGTAAATTCAATTAAAATCATTTGATATTTTCCATTGTTATCCTATATAGATTGCAACCCTGTTTGAAATTCAAACAGGACTTTTTGGTGCCACAGAATATAGAGGAAATGATTACAGAATGTCGTAAAGAGAATCAAACAAAAATTTGGCAAAAGGATGCCTTTAGTTTTGTGCATCCCAAAATTAGGAATATATCAATGGAGGGCAGGCCAAGTGTTTTGCTTTGGGGCATAGATTCTCTTTCCCGTATGAACTTTCAACGTACAATGCCCTTGATGCACAAGTATCTTGAATCTCAACACTGGTTTGAGCTTCAGGGTTACAATAAGGTGAACTAATCCATATAAAACTGACTTCTTGAAAGTAAATTAATTTATTTTGCATTAGATGGGTGATAATACTTTTCCCAATTTAATGGCCATCTTAACCGGAATGAATAGTTCGCGCTCAGAAAAAATTTGTCGACCTCATGCCGTGGGAGGTTTGGACGCTTGTCCAATGTTGTGGAAAAATTACAAGAGTAAAGGCTATGTTACCGCATATGCTGAGGATTGGAGAAGATTTTCAACATTCGATTACAATAAGAGGGGATTTCGAAATACTCCTACGGATATCTATTTGAGACCCTTGATTTTGGCTCTAGAACAGGAATTAAAAACTGTCACCGTTTCGGGAATACCCTACTGTTTGGGACGTCGGCACTCGGCCGAATATATCTACGATTCAGCTATTCAATTTTCCCAGGTCTATAAAGATCAGCCAAATTTTGGAATGTTTTGGACAAATTCTTTTAGTCATAATGACTTTAGCATGCCGGCGGCTATGGATAAAAAAATGGTGGAATATATGAGAAAATTGGATAATAATGGAATCATGGAAAATACAATTATTATTTTCTTTAGTGATCATGGTATGAGATTTGGTCCATTACGTAAATTAAAAAGTGGTTTTCTTGAAGAACGTTTACCCATTATGTATCTGAGACTTCCGAAATGGTTTAGAGAAAAGTATAGAAATTTCACAACAAATTTGGAGCAAAATCGAAATCGTCTAATATCGCCCTACGATGTCCATGCCACTCTTAGGCATATCTTAGAACTGGACACATCCTCAGAGCTATTGCCACGACCAGAGGCCTGTCCCACTTGCCACAGTGTCTTTGAGGAAATGCCTTTCTCGAGAACCTGCCAACAGGCAGGATTAAGCGAACAATGGTGTGCCTGTGAACAGATGACTGAGATACCTACAAATGATACGCTAACAATAAAGATTGCAGAACAACTTGTTGATAAATTAAATGAATTTTTGGTATTCAAAAAATTGAAAAATCGTTGCCAGCATTTAAAATTGTCCAAGATTCAGTCTGCCCTAAAAAACTCGAAAACGGCAACATACAGGGTGCAATTTACTGTACAATCTCACAATGCTCTTCTTGAGGCAACGGGCATTTGGAATAGCACAGCACAAACAATCTCCACAAAAGTGAATGATATTAGTCGGTTGGATTCATATAAGGATGATTCGAAATGCATAACAGATGATATGGCCAAAAAGTATTGCATCTGCGGCAAGTAATTGGCCTCAACCAAACATCAACCCCAAAAATATATCAACCACAAAGGGATCGAGAGAGAGATATACCACATAGATGCGACATTTGTTTTCAGTATCTTCTACTTCCGTATCTCGTGCCGTATCTATGACCCATTGTTCAAGCCAATCTTTAATGATCTCTGAGTGAATGACCAAGCTGGCTTTGGAAACTAATTTAGGATACAAATTAGTTCACAATTCTATAGCAATTGTCGTAGCAACTCGTTTTCAAAATCACATAGTTGTCGAAAATAGACTCAGGACATTTTGATAGGGCTGTGCGATTAGCCATCAGGTACTAAAAATGTTTGCTAAAATTATGTCAAACATATTGTTAAACCATATAAATTTGATAAGAAATATTTCGTATTTAATAATCTATAAACGATTAGGGTATTTTCTGCAAAACTGAAGGTTATCAATATGATATCAAATGAAGGCTTGACTTTTGTATTTTTGCAGTTGTGCTGATAAAACATTCAATGTGATTTTATTTTAAATAGTTATGATAATAGTTATGATAAGATTATAATATGTTAAGTTTGGTAATGGTTTTACTTGATTGAAACAAAATCTAAACAATTAATTCTACTATAAATAAATTTATATACAATATTGTTTCAGAGTCGCAATTTAGATACCCTTCATTAAATAAATTTACAAAAGTATTTCCAGCATTAAACATTATATATTTACCTTTGAATATAACTTAGACATATAAAGAATAATATATATTATATATATATTTAGACTAAGTTTTAATTGTATTTTTAAAATAGACTTTCAATACAAAATAATATATACTTATTATGACTCCTTAACAATATCCTCGAATTGCACATAAAACACTGCATATTGGCATTATCAAAGCAAACAAAAAAAAATTGTTTGTTCTTAAGCCATGGCAAGAATATGCTCTTTATTAAAGATAAGATAATGTTGACTTTTGGCACTGATATAGAGAAAGACAAAGAAAATGGTCAAAGGTGTTATATTTAAAATTTATTTATCTACAATATGATATCAAGTACATAAATACAAACAAAAAAAAACAAAAAATAATTGGCGCATTTTCAATATCAAGAATATTAAACTGAAATTGTTAAATGAATCATTAAGAATAAACATTTGTCACCATTTAGTAAAGAATGTTAAGACAGAAAATTACTTTAGAATAATATAAATTTAAATTTGATAAATTTTGAAATATGTTAATCCTTTCTAGTAATAAACAATTCAATTATTATATCTCAGAAGTTATCTTTTATTGTTAAAAGTGTTTCATACTACAATGATCCAAGTTTTTAAGGTATTCCATTTTTTGTTTAGTATATTTTGGTATATGTATATATTGGTATATTCTCTAAATAATTTCTTATATTAAAGTGCTAGACAAAAGATTGTTAATGTGAATTAAGATAACTAATACTCTAAAACCACCAATAAATTTTAAGGAAAGGCAAGGAAACACTACCTACACCTACAAAACTTTTAGATCTATTTACAATTTAAAACACTTTAAATATTTTTTAGTTTTTGGAATTTTAAAATTCCAATTTAATTTAATAGTTAGACCTTAAGGGGAAAACTTGATCATGAAGATTGGTTAATTCATTGCCATCAGCCTAATGGAGGATTACCTAATGACCAAAAGTGGCTTTATGCGAGATTTTTATATATTTTGATTTTATACTCTTTATGGCTAACATGATATTTTTTGTTATCATCAGATTTGTATAAAAACTATATAAAAAATAAAAGTATGGGATATTTTTGGGTGTGCTGAAATTGTCTCTTTAATTTATATATAATTTTCTTCATTAGAAATATTCATTTTATGTCAAGCGCTCTTAAAACAATCAAGGACAATCTTTACACTAAATTCCTGATCGATCGTTATAGATTATAGATTATAGTAAGCCGATTCTAATGAAACTTATAAGATATGTCAAGATGTATAAATAGAATTAAAAAAACAAATTTTAGGACATTCGATTGACTAGAAACCCAGTTATTGATGTTAAACAATTTAATATGGTCATCCGACTGGGATAATTCCGAGATATATGTAGTAACTGCATCAAATAGAGTTTAAAATTTCTATCCATAAATGGTTTATGCTCTCCGTTGGTCATTTTTCTAACAATTTTTGATTACTTTAATATCATAGCTAATTTTCCCAGTAAAATACTGCATTCAAAATTTTGAATGAAATAATGTTTTCGAAATCAAAACCGTTTTTGTATCATACAGTGAACCGTTTCTGGTTAAACTTGGTAAAAGTATTTAGAATCTATCTAAAATAAGATTTTATTAGAATTATTGTTATCGTAATAACTTAAATGATCTTGTGTGCTTTAAAAAGTGAATTACCGAATGATAATTTTGCAAAATTATCCAAATTTTTAGGTTATGTCTTTAGGAATATAGTAGATGTAATATATCGTCTATTAGTGTAAAAAATTTATAAGTCTTATCTAAAAAAGAGTTATTGTTTAGACAGCTAATTTAAAAACCAGCATTTAGAAAACAATTTAGTTTAATTCCCTTCTAAAAAAATTTCGTTTACTTAGATGTCAAATACAATTACATATACTGGTTTACGTATTAATGGATTTGAACTTATCTATCTACAATTAATAATGTAATTGATACTTGGGTAAAACTACCCCTAAACAGGGAGTTGAGGAGGAATAGTAATTGAAGACAAAGAGAAAAAAAGAGGGAAACTGGTTATAAAAATGCGATGAAAACAAATTTACGAATCAATCAAAACATACAAGCATTAAAATCTGAAACTCAACTTGTTTTCCCATTCAAAGGCAGATCAGATGAGTTCATTATGAGGCCAGGACACAGTCGGGGTAGAGAGGAGGTAGGCATAAAGTAGACCACAGTGAATACAAAACAAAGGGAAAGCAAAACAAGGATTTGGCCAACCAAAGGGACTCATCGCAATGGCAACTTCAATTATTTGCTTGCCTGGCCTGCCCTAATCTTGTTCTGATAAGGGTTTTGTGGGCTACTCGTTAATGTGTAGTGTATGTAGTAGGCCGGGTAACGCCTATTAAACGCCTCGTTGCGCATTCGAGTTCTTAGCGAGCAGTTGAGTGAGCAGGATGGATATACTGTATGTGGTCTCTTCACTTATAAAAAAAAAATGGCGGAAGGACCTTAAATAGCAGTTGAATGTGTACGGCAGTAAACAGTAGCAATTGAGTCTCATAAGCAAAAGGATCTAGAAAATGTGCGATTTTAGCATTGAATATATATTGAATCGTGCCGGCGATAGATTTGTCGGTACAAATGCATCCGTCGGTGTATTTCAACGTGTTAGCCGGTTACCATATCATCCTCATCTTCATCATCAACATCATCCATATGCCCGTTCAGTCAAAAATGAATCCGGTTCGTCGCCACCTTCTGGTGTTCCAAATAATGCTGATCCTGCGTCTGTTTTGCTCGAGGATGGTCAGCTACCCATCATGTATGATTGGTTACAATATACACGTTACCATCCACCCAAGTTGCCACGTTCTATGCGAACCGGAGGACCTGCCAAACGAACACCCGGACGATTGCCGCGAATTCCCTTCACACCCGCCCAGCTACAGGCTTTGGAATTGGCCTACAAGGAGTCCAACTATTTGAGTGCTGAGGATGCAAATAAGTTGGCCGAATCCTTGGATTTAACCAATACGCGAGTAAAGATCTGGTTTCAAAATCGTCGAGCTCGCGAAAGACGCGAGAAACGGGAAAAGGATGAAAGTTGCGACTCCACATTCTCATCCAATGCCTCCAGTCCGGAACCGGAAATGATCGTCGTTGTGTGAAATGTGTCTTTGGGTCACTGGGTTAAAAAGGCTGTTACTTAATAATTAATGTAATTTATGTGTCTTAATGTACAAATATTGAATATAAAATAGTTATTAGAAATTTATAAAATAATTTTTAATAAATTAATTTTGTTATAAATATACATATAGAGATATATAGTCATTTATTTCTTGGAATTGGAATTGTTGTAGTTCTTTGTGGTTTGTATTTGAAAATGCAGTTTTTTATTCAGTTGAACTTGAAGTATTCTGGTATTATCTAGTTTGAGTGAACTGATTAGTATAAAAGGAACAAAACTTTGGAACCCTAAGTATATTAGATATATTTCTTCTTTAGAAATTTTCAAAAAGTTTCTCAGAAGTTTAGAAATTAAATTTAGCATAAACTAAGAAAATATAAAATCCAAAATATATTCATAAATATCAATTAAAGTGCGCAATTAAAAAAGACAAAACTTTTACATTCTGCAGAATTCTATTTAACATAAAAATTGAATAGCATAAAAACATATTTATAAATTAAAAGCTTAAAATAGATTTTAAAAACATTAAACAGTAAATATCAATTAAATCTACAATATAAAGTACAAGGATTGGCATTTCCATCGGCTAAGACTTCATTGGTTTTCTTTAATTGATTTCCATTTTTACGATCCAATAAAAGGTAGATACTATTTTGCTTCACTTCTTAAAAATAATTATTTGAGCTATAGAAATGTTTTTTTAGGTAAGTTTAAATTTGAGATAAAATAAAGAAAAGAAAGAGAAACATTTTACATTTGAATTGCCTAAACATTGGTTACTTTAATAAAATATCCTGTTAAATTGGGTTAATCTTTGCAATTAAAACTATTTGAAAGTTTGATCAATGCGGTACAATTGGACAGGTTATCAATTATAAAGTAAAAAACTGTCTATGATCTTTAAAAATATAGCAAAAATATATTAATATAGTTAGAATCTTTAAACCATAAAATTAAACGATGCTTCCTATGTAAAAACCACCATACAATAAACATAATAGTTTTATTTGTTAAGGATAGTTAGATAGTTAAGAGATCAGAGAAAGATAAACGGAAACAAAGATTCTATAAAAATAGATATTTTACAAATGTATATTATAAATTATTTCTTTATATTTCGATGCATTTATAATCAAATCTGAGGACAAAGGTTTCCGAGCCAAAAATAGTCAACAAATATACTTTTACTTTTACATTTTTTACTAATTATATTACGAAAGGTTTTCTTGCAATATTATTTCATAAATATCTTCAATTACAGCCAACAGCAATAGCAAAATAGAATTGTTTAAACAAAATAAAATCGAAATATATATCTTAATGTAATTCATTTTAAAATAAATATAATAAATATCTCAAAATATTTCAAATGTTATAATAATCGAAACTTTATCATAATAGACGAGTCTGAGTTCATTAATTGTTACAAGAATTGCAATCGATTGTATATCCAATTTAGCTTCTATCTTCATACATATAAAAAAAAACAAAATCTTAATTTCTCTTGGTTATTGTATTATACTTTGATGGGAAGGGCCAATTGGCTTAAACCTATTTTTTCTGTGTTAATGTTAGTTAGCAAAACGAAATACAAAACGATACAAAAGTATGTACATAAGTCCCAGGACACTTAATGCTGCAAGCCTAAGACAAAAACAGTTTAGACGGGGCAACGTTTGTTATATTAGGTAATGATGAATATATAGATAAGAATAAATAATAATAATTAATTATAATCTTTTAAAAGACTATAAATTAATATTTTAGGTATGTTTATTTAAATCTCTTTGAGTTTATATTAAGCCTGTATTTTAAATCTTTTTCTGTATCCATTTTAGTTTTAGTTATATTTTACTTTATATCAGTAAATCTTTTGATGCATTTAGTCTTTAACGATTAGAAAAACGTAAATCAAAATCAAGAAAAAACCTAATCATCCTTGCATTTCCTTGTCGTATCCAGTGGGATCTTATAGGCAGAGAAAATTATATCAAAAAAAAATCTTAAATAAAATATCAGTAAATACTATAAGACATCCAAAAATTTTTCCTTGAGAGCTATTTCTGGTAAATATAACAATCAGAACTGAATCCTGGGTGAAAAATCGCTGGATATTTTATATTGCAATATATTCCAAATTTAAAAATCAAACAAATATTTTTTAAAACATTTTTGAAACATGCTAAAGAAAACTATATAAGATTTTTCTCCAACAACTAAAAGGAATGAAAATATATTTAGATTCAAATTAAAATAACAGTTATTACTTGACATGCCTTTTAAAATTATTACTGATACCTTTTCAAACTTTCTTGTGTTCTTCCACAATTTCACCTGATGTAAATAAGATATATAAATATACATACATATATATATATATATATATAAATACGGTATTGGGTAATTTAATATTTTATTGCGGAAACAGTGAAATTGACTTTGATTCACATAATAGGCCATGGTAAGATCAAACGAACCCCAAACCCAAACATATGGGAAAAAATCGAGAGATGAATGAAAAATGTAATGAAAAAATTCGCGTGCCGGAAAAACAGCAACATCCAACAGGATTGAGAACTGACAATGATATGGGAGAGGAGGAGGGCAGAAGGGCTAAGCCGATTTTGCAATTGTTGCTCGGTTCGTGGTCAAGAATAATTTGTTTTTCCGCCTTCTGCCTTTTTGTGTTTGCAAACATGCAAAAATATCAGATTACAAATGCAAAAAAACTATATGCCGACATCCTGAGATGGGGTGGAGGGGGGTAGCCAAAACGGAAATTTTTCAATGCCCAATAGTTGCGCTGCTGCTTGCTTTTGTCATACCTTGAATGTAAATGAAGATTTTTGGCTTGGTCACAAATGAGTTTAGAGTTTACGCAAATCCTAATCCCCCCAACTAATCCGCCTCATGTATAGGCAGGAACAGGAACCATAAGTGGTCAACCAGGAAACTGGCATTAAAAGTGGAAGAAGCAGCAGCAGCCATTAATAGATAGGCAAAAGCGGTATCAAAAATTGAAATAAGGTTAGAGCAGCCAAAAACTATCTTAATTGTAGCATCTTTTTGTTGTTAACTAAAACTTTCTTGAAATATTTGAAACCTCCATCGAGGAAACCTGCGCTTGTAAGTATTTGCTAAGCTGCACTCATTAGTTGCAGATAATTCGTGTAAATTTGTTAAATCGGCTTATGATTTGCATTCAATGAACGAATGTTTATGTTACTAATCTAGTCCTGTTTGTCAAAACAATGCGGCAATATTTATTCGAATGGCGTAGAATAACACAGTAAATGTCCTTTTGCATCGCTCACGACCAGGCGCAGGCGCATGCGTCTGTCTAATGTTAAAAACTGGGTCAAGACACGCTACAGGACTAGACGATGCTTGGATTAACATAATTCCCATTTTTACGTAGATTGAGGTAAGCGTGCGGTATAACGGGCTTAACGGGGCGTCAGCCAGGCTGCTTCTTTGTCCTAACACAAAGTGCGCACACAGAATGTAATTTTTTCTTGTATATTCTGTTTAGATTTCTTAGTTTTTTAATAAATTAATTCTTTTTGAAAACATTTTGTGAAATTTTCTCCTTTTGCAGTGCATAATTATATAGCCATTCCATTTATTTTCCTGATTTTGTTTTCAAATTATGAGTTTTCGAAGTTCTTCTTAGTTCTTTTTCCTTAAAAAAAATTTTTTTTTTATTAATTTTAGCATTGACTTACATAACAAAATAATGAAGAATAAAAATTTAAAATATTAAACATAGGAAATTTAACATTTTTTTTTTTGATTTTACATAGAAATTCAAATTACTTTAAAATTTTATTCAAATTTTCTATTTTCTTCGTCTTGTTCAAAATATTGAAAATATTTTTTAATTTGTTCACATTTAAAAATATAATAAGTTTAAAAAGTTATATATATAAACTGAATGGGGAAATATTTAATATTTCAAGGATATAATTAGTTTAGTCTTTTAACATTAATATGTCATAACAATACTAAATTTGTAGATAGTTTATTAAATCCATGTTTTTATTAGAAAATATATATTATTTTGTTTTGTAGGGATCATAATCTAATCTAACATTTTTACCACTAAAACGAATCATAAATTCATACATACTTTTATTCACAAATGCTTTCGACTGACATTTGAAACTAAACAGTTTACCGGTTATTTTGCGCTTAACATCCCACTGTTAAGACACAGTACTTAGTGAACAAGTTGGCAGATCTGTGTGTGTTTGGCGGTGTTTTTAAAATACATTTGAGTAAAAATAAGTGAATAGGAGTCCAGAATACAATGCCATCCGAGTTTAATGAATTTAGCATGCGCAATGTAGTAATCTATTTAATTCGAGTTTAAATGTTTAAAATGTAAATTCGCCAAAACTAAGATTCCTAACAGTCCATTTAAGTAAAAATCTATTTAAGTTCGAATTTGAAAGGTTGTTTTTTAAGATGGCAAGTATTTTCACTAACTTTTTTATTTGTTTTTGAATAAAACTTTTTAAAAAGAAAGTTGATTTGAATAAAACTCAAAAACTCAAACAATTTTTAATTGAAATAGAAATTATGAATTAATTTTTGTTTGAGTATTTTGATATTTCAGTTCAATATCTTGGAATCTAATAAAATAGAGGAAGGTGAAACGTAATTACTTAAAACTGCTGCCGACAGACAGATATTAGATATCGTTGTCAATTACACCCTTTTTTTAAATTTTAGAATATATATTGAATTCTATATTTATTATTATTTTATATTTCAATATCAAAAAACTATATTTCTTTTGATAATATATTTTGAATTAAATTATGGTATACTCTATTAAAAACTTTTGATAGTTTAGTTGGTAAAAACACTCTGCTTTCGCTTTTTGGCCCGCACATGATAGCTATAATACCAAAACTCAAAGGATGCTACTATAAGTGCAGTTACAAATCCAAATATTAGAACTACAAAACATCCTTGCATATCATCCATGTTCACCTTGTGATTAGTAATCTGCCGTAGAACGCTTTTGCCATTGCACTTATCGGAATTAGGTAGATTTATTTTATGCCATCGCTCGATGAAACCCATACGAAACATGCGATCTATATGAAGATTAATGAGATGCAAGTAAGCACTACTCGATGGGACAATAAGACCAATCTGTTCATCCACAAAGTCCTCCTTGCCCAAAGCGAAACGGCATTCCTTATCTTGTTCAAAATGTTGCTGTACAATCAACTGGAGATTAATTCGCCAATCTATATTGATCCGTTTTCCATTTTTTACCGCTTCTATATTCTCAGACTGTGTATTGTTGTAGATTATAGCACTCTTCATATAATTTTGGAAATCCTTACGTGTTGTTGTCAATGCATATTTCTCAAAGAAGGTTCCATTTCGCAGACCATATTGGGAGATATCTTTATGAGAGCTCAGTTGACTAAGGAAATCGATTCCCGGTTGATATTTGGGGAATGTCAGAAATGCTACAAGATTACCACAGTATGTGGTGACCATTACAATAACAACAATCCACCAGAAACCCACCACAAGACGGCCACTATCTGCCTTGGGCATATACATACCGCCTTGTTGGAGCAAAGCTCCGAGCACGTACCAAAAGCAGCTTTTTATTGTGGATAATCCTTTGATCCGTAATTCATGCAGTGGAGCAAAGCGATTGATGCCATACAGCAAAGGGGCAGTCAATAGAATAATGCCCACCAGGCATCCCCAGGTCTCCAGGGTAAATGGAGCAGTAAATAAATAGATGCGTGACACCTCATCCGGCTGCCGTGTAATGAAGGAATATTTCTGTACGCTCACTGGTTGAGTAAAATTAAAAGGTCGCTTCTCCGGATCATATATGGTGGCAGCTACGGCAGCTAGAAAATATTGATTGCCTTGAGCCAGATCAACCACTCGATTAGGTACACGATATGTCATCGAACCGACTAGTTCCATCTCCTGTAAAATCTTAGTTGGTCATTTGATACTTCATTGAATATTCCTTTACTTACGCTCTCGTTCTGGCTGATTGCATACTCATCCTCCCAAGATTTAGCCTCATGCAGTTGATAGGTAAAATTTAAGGCACGACTTAATTCTCTGACAATCTCCATAACAATGCCTCCATGGTCGACTATATGGCCAAGACTGTTTTTGGTCAGAATTTGCCAAGGTGGATTCTACGAGCATTTTGAACCAATATATAATGATAATATATTCCTGATTCAAAGACTCACATGCACAGTCAAAATATCCATGGTGATGTTGCGAAAATGATGTTCAATATGGGGAAATGTTAACTCTTGGACTACAAAACCCAACAGGGGACTCCAATAGCCAATGTTAATAAACTCAAAATTACGATTCTTGGCATCGCGAGTGGGTGCTATGAAAAGACAGAAAAATTGTTTGGTAAAAAATGTAAACTTATTTCTTCTCTTAATAGTTCGTTTTAAAAATGTTAACTCCTCTCTGTTAAGTTTGACCGTTTGTCTGCTGTTATGTAAATGCTAGTGTTAGTAAATATTTAAATAGTTCGTTACATTCAAGTTATTTACTTGTGGTCGCTATTATCAATTACTTTTAATAAAAAGCGAAACACAGAGAGTAAGAAAGTGACAAGAACTTACCTGTGCGAAATTTTCGATTCTCTTGACTTTTACCCCAAGTTATGGCCGTTTCAATGCGCCATCTGGCACAACTGGCACATTTGCTATTCAATTTGAGGTAGTCCTGGACAGAATTTAAACTTAAAAAAGGAAATATTTTTAGTTTTTATGAAATTATGTACCTTCATATACTCCAATAGTTCATCTTGCTTCTCCTGTTTTGTAAAACGTATGGACTCCCATTCCTCATCAGATATCTCACCATAAATTGACTGCTCTTCGGAGATCATCTTGGAAATGGATGTAACAAGAGCCATACTAACCTCACTTATAGTACAATTTAAGGTGTCCATACAATCAGGATATGTCTCATTTAGAGCAAAAGCTATATTAGCACCCTCATCTAAATTAATAGTCACGGTATTTGCATCAAAATCTCGACGCAGTTCCTCTAGAACAAAAAACATCCATTGATTACTAACATGAAACATTTTCAAAGTTTCTGCAATTTCTATAATATCCTCATGAAATTTGGATATCACCAGAAACTGTTGATGCTTCTGCTCATGCTTGGGCATGGCAAATCGGGACAAGGCCTCCCGGAGGGCATAACGTTTTTGTTGACCACGCATTGAGTCATCTATTTTATAAAGAATCAACGAAATAGGAGCTATGTGATTGACAGTACTCTCATGTACTATACTCTTGACCAGCACAGTGTTCTCATTCACTGAAAAAAAACAAGCAGAATTATTAAATGGAATGTTTTTTAACAAATTAAATTATTTACATATAGTTTGATCGACTAGAACCACAGCTGTTTTCCATTTAAGTATCTGCTGGACTTTGGCATCCAAAATAATTTGCGGAAACTCATCACCATGATCCACTTGAGGTATCTAGGAGAGCATAAAAATAATAAAAGCAAGAGAATTTTATATTAAATTTATTTTTACCATAATGGCTCGATTCGATGGCAACCGTGGGCAATCCGAGTCTGTTATGGCAATCAATAAAACTTGAGTCTCCTGAGTATTCTTATAAAAGTTCCAAGTGTTTTCACAATCTGTAACAGTTATGGCAGCCAGAAAATCTATCATAATAAATAAAATATTAACTTAATATTTTTAATATACAATAATATAACTTTTTACCCTTTTTCAAGCGCACAGAGTTCCATGTAAAATATCTTACATTTATTCCACCATTTTTTAGATTTTCACGTATTGTATCACTTAAAATTTTCTCAAAATGTGCCATTATATTTTGTCCATGCATTGTCATATAGTCATGATCAACCACAACAGCTGTAGGATATAAATATATCAATATACCAATACAATTTAAGTTAATTTCAATTTACCCAGAGAAGCATTTGCACTCAAAAACGATGAAAAATCATTGGCCTTAACCGTAACCAAGAAAATATTAATTTGAATTCCATATATTAGGAGAAGACCTAGTGTTAACCTCATAATAACGCTTCCTTTGCAAGTAAGAGCCAACAGGCAACTGAAAAGTGAAAGTCCAATCAACCAACAAAGTTAACTCTTTGGGATTACCACCAAAAATCAATTAAAGTCGGTGGTAATAAAAAATTCATTTCACACTGAAAACGCATCGATGCGATGTAGTTAACCATGATTGACAGTTTGCGGTTAGGCATTCCATGTGGGCAACTTACCAATTCAGATCCTACCAAATGTCATGTTATGAACAAGCCGGCAAATTGCTTACAGGTGTCCCTATGCAGGTGTTCTCCTGGCATTACTATTGCCAAAGGGAGTGGTACATTTTTTTGTGGTTTGATAAAGGCAAATCAAAAACGAATAATAGAAAGTGGAGAAAGTTCATTGATTGTAAAGACCAGTTAGCTATTTAAGCCATTAGCTTTGACCATGTTTAAATATATTAAAAATATTTATACCAAGGCAGACATTTAACAAACTCCTAAATCAAAAAGAATAATATTTTTTTTAGATTTAAAAAAGTTGATATTTTTTTAATTGGTTCTGGGCTTACCTTGGAAAGTTATATTGAAACTGGAACAATATAGTATACAAAGTATAATATAAAAATAAAATTGATAATTTGTAAGTTTAAAAGCCAGAATACAAAACACAGTTTTTAAGAGAAATAAATATTCTAGAGGTTTATGGTTTCTGGTTTCAGAGTATACAAACTTCTTCAAGATCCAAACAAACCCAAACCAATAATTTTTCTATTCTATTTTTGTTAACTTTGTTTTTATTTATAATTATAAGTAGCTATGTATTTATTTAATAAGAAATTGTTTGACTTGTTTTGGTTTTTTGTTCTTTTTTTTTTGTGAAAATTGCCTGTATGTACGATAATTACATTTTACAATCTTATATTCTAGGGGAGATATAGATCAGTAGGAAAAAATAGAAAGGTGATGTGATGTTGGTATATGGGATGAGTGGAAAGGGGCAAGGTTACAGAATGAATACCTAAACTATGAGCTTACAATTTTTTCACTTAGGTTTAGGATTACTTGCTAATTTTTTATTTTTGTTTATGGTAAGTTGAAAAGATTTTACGATTCTTTTTATGATGTAAATTGTGGGTTGTTATATTGGTATATATAAATATATATGTATATATATATTTCAATTAGCTATAATTATGTCTATTAGGTCAATTCCCGAAAAAATGCCTTCAAATATAAATGCATACGATTTCGATTTGTTATATGTTTTTTAATGCTATTGTTTAATTTCTGTTAAACACTAGAATTGAAATGAATACAATAACATTATTAATACCAAACATTTGTTGGTATCTTTTCTTGGTAATTATTCAATCTTACCAGGTGTAAACACACCTCTATCTAGTGTGTATAAGTTGTGTGTTTGTATATGAATTTGTTGTAAGATTAATCTGTTTTATATATGTATGTATATACGATTGTATATAAACATTGTGCAGAACTTTCATTGGTGGATTCCGAAAGATATTACTATATCGTATTGTATATGGGTTCTAACTGTTCTACAATATTTTCTCAAAATTGTATGCCAGAAGTTTGTCTTGATATATGTAAGTATCTATATTTTGTGTATTGTTTTTCATACTATTTCACTTTTCAATTTCTGATTCATTGTCTATTTTTGAGGGAGATGCCCTTCTTTTATTTTGTTTTAAACCCATTCGTCATGGGTTTACGACTTTTCTCATTCATTTAGTATAGCGCTTAGACGCTCCTCGACGGCTACTTTGCGTGACTTCCATACAAATTCACAGACAGCGATTACACATGCCACACCCATGCCGCCCATAAGGACTACAAATACACCACCCACATTGGCCAGACCCAATTCATTGGCAGCCGATGAAGATTTTGAGGTTTCCACACGACATTTACCACCGCCTCGTTTCTCCTTCCACCATTTGGTTTTCAGTATATGCAACTTCCCTTCCTCTTGCAATTTTAATATAACACTATTGATGGCAGTGCGATAAGGTGAATCTGCAAAAGAATGGGCTTAAATATATAATTATAGAATGATGGATTTATGACTTGCTTGGTGGTGTGGCTATGCCATAGCTTTTGGTATCCAACATGCCTCCAACTTGTGTTAATTCACAATTTCGTTCGGTGACATATTCAATAGATGTAGATTCCATTAGAAATGCATATGAACCTAGATTTTGAAATGCAATCTTCAATTAAAATTGATTTATAAGCATATTTAGATAAATTTACCTTTGCCTTTGGCCACACGGTCAACACCTTCACCATTGCTGGCTGTAAAAACAGAGGGACGAGCCGATTCCATGAATGACCACATGCGTTGATATGTCGAAATTTTGGAATCCTTAAAAAATTAACAAAATGAATTTTGAAAATTTGGTAATTTTAGTTATTGATTACCCTAAAGAAAGCTGCTGTACTGCCACCCTTGAGAGCACCATATTTAATTCTCGTCTGTTTGGCCAAATCCTCGGCACTTTCAATAGGTGAGTCCATGCGTTCCACAGTTAAAAATGCAGCCAAATTGGCAGTGTACGAAGAGATCATAATTAAGGTGAAGAACCACCAAATGCCAGCCACCATGCGAGTGGAGAGAGCCCTTGAATGTTTATAGAAATTAATTAATTAATTATAAAGAAGCTATAGACGATAACTTCACTTACTTGGGTAGAAAATCACAGCCTTGTTGCATAAGTGAACCAATGGCAAACCACATGCAATTGAGTAAAGTAAATTGACTTTCCACCTTTTCGCCATGGGCATCTGTATAAGCAGGCCATTCATATGGAGTGAATCTGGAATAAATATTAAATTGTTATTAAATTCTCTAATTAATTGTATTCCTAAACTCACTTTGCTAATATGAAAAGCAATACTGAGACACCTAAATATGCTGTGGCCATATATATCCATACATCCAATGATAAAGGTGACAAAAAGGAAAATAAATTGGGCGGCTGTTTGATAGGCTTCCGATATAATATTGAAACACCAAGATTCATAAATGGTGTGGTAAAATCAACTGCCTGTTCACGTTCGAAGGTAATGGTTAAATCAGCTATAGCCAGATCGGCTCTTTGTTCCAACAGTTCACGTATCATGCCATTCCATTCACTGAAATAAATATATAAACAATAATAAGATTCCTTTTATAGTAGAAATTCAAGTCTACCCGGTCATTTTATTGAGACTGCCATAGCTGCCATCTGGAACTAATTGTATTTTATAATTGAAACCCAAAGATTTGGAAATTTCATGTATCAGATCCACTGCATAACCTTCGAATTGATCATTTCCAGTTAATGGAACAGCTGATTCTTTCCGCATACAGTAGGGATTACTCTGCAAAAACAAGTTGGTCACACTTTGTTCATAAACAAACTAAAGTTTTGTCACTCACCAAAATGGTGGTCACCACCAAAGTTTTGTTTTTCAAATTTGCTTCGATCTCTTGTTGCTTTTGACTAAAAGTCCTTGTGAAATTAATGCCATCCGGCAATGTTGAATTCCAAGTGCCAATTTTACGTATTCCAGCTGGAGTTAATTCAACAATGTCTAGCATAAAATCGGTACGAAATCCTTGATGATCAAATTTAATAACATTTGTAAGACCCTTCATTTCGACAATTTTCATGTAGTTAATCAAACTGAATCCGTGTTGCCAAGTACTCTGACCATCGCAACTGATGGGATGTATATCAATTTGTTGGGAAGTATCGAGATCGTGCAGTGCCTTGGCAAAAAGATGCACTGCATCGTACATCAAAGCTGTTTCCGAACGCACAGTGGTTAAATTTGCAGATCGTAGCATGCCCTTCTCATCGATGCTCCATTGACGCACCACATCCGAGACGATCTTATCATTGATTAAACGAAAACCTGTGATATTTGTGCCACCATAACGAAATTCATCCAGATTAACGGTATGCAGATCCAATGAGGTCACCAAATAACTATGATAGTCGCTCATCATGCCGATCTGTTGGGCCTGTTTAAGGACCTCGTGTATACGTTCCGTAGAACAATCCAAAACAATGTGTGCCTCGGCTGAGTTTTTGATTTGTTTAAGCAGCGGTCTGTAAAAGTTAAAGACAAGTTTTAAGTTTAATCCTCTAGCAAGAATTAGGATACCAAATACTTTACCGATAATCTCCACTGTCGCTCAGTTGGCGCACTGTAATGGGAAATGGTGTCATGCCATGTGCCTTAAGAAGCTCTTGTAGTCGCACAATCCCATCATTGTTCTCATAGATTATGGTGAATGTCTTCCAGCCCCAATGCCGTACAATATCCACATAAGCCTATATTTAAATATATGTTAAAAACATAACTAAAGTGCAAAACTAAAAAAAAAAAAAAATAACACAAACAGACATACCTTGGAAAGTGTATTTGGATGAGGATAAAGATTTACTAGACAACTTTCTCGTCTCAGCCGGTAGTCCCAGCGGTTCTCCAAATGTGGTATCTATAAAAAAGCAAAAGACGAGTGTGCAAGATAAGAAGTTGTATTTTAAAAGATTTTATTGCCATGTCCTTATTTGTTTTTTTTTTTTTTTTTTTTGTGGGCGTATGGCCCTTCCACTTGTGTATACATACGTACCTCCATGTTGTCACAAATACTCTGCACATGGCTGGCGGTATGCGAGGATTGTGGACCAAAAATTGCAGCAACGCCAATGTTCAATAAACCGCAAACTGCAAAACAAATAAATGCAGTAAATATACGTACACATGCCAGAGACAGAGTCCAAAAGAAACGCGGTTTCAATTTCAATTTTAAAAGTAAAGAAAAATACCTATTTTCCCTGAAGAATTCTCATAACTTACATCACACATTGGCTATTTGAGAGTTTTCTCTTTTGTCGTGAAACTTTTGTAATTTTCACTCAAACTATATATAAGACAAGTTGCAAACTGATATCATTGTAATGCGCTTTATGTCATTCCTTTTTTTTCATTCCAAGGAGAAGATTATCTGTGGATGTGAAAGAAGAATCCCCATATGGATTCAAATGAGTTCAAGTACCAAAAGCTCATCTATATAGCCCTGCAATGGCAGTAATAGAATGGTGGTAGATAGTAATATTCAGTTAGCCTCATTCACATATTTAAAATGCACTTTAGTATGACATAATTCCATTTTGCTTTCTTTTTTAGGTTTTTTTGCTGAATGTCGAGAGCATCTTCATTCGCATTTGCCTTCACATCCGCATCCGCCTCCTTTTTGCCTCATCAAATTTCACTAAGCACGTGTAAGTGCCGGTACAGTTGGGCATATATACAGGTGGATGTGGTTAATAATGCAATTGCATGCATGTGTGTGTGTGTCATGTGCAACCCAACTCGTTACTGTCGTGCTGAAAAGTGGTTTTACTTTGGCTTTGCCTTTACCTTCTCTTATTTTTGTTGTAATGGTAAGTACATAGTACATAAAACCTATGTACTTTCTTCCAAATTTTCTTTTATGTCATTTGTGTCTCATTTATCACACAATGTTCGACATTTTCTGGCAAACTTTTACGATTATCTTGAAAATATTCAATGATTATCAAAATTTAGCCTTTACTTCAACAGCCTTGCAGTTTTTGTGGAAAAGTTTTGATGGACATCATCAAAGGACAATCTAAGTAATTAGTTTTATTTTTCTTTGACTATCAAAGTTGCTTTCGAAATGAAAGGCAATTAATGTTAGGGTCCTTTGAGGTCTTGACTCAAAGGAATTTTTTATTTCGCCGCAATTTGTACAAAAAAAAACCTCTTACTTTGCAACTTCCGCAACAAATATGTACTTTGTGTTAAAGTGTAGTTGAAATATTCGCAAAGCAACTGGCAATAATTTATTGTCAAACGAATGTCAGTTGCAGGCTTCTCTTGGGTTTTACGGATTTATATAGTTCTACATGACTTTGCCTCCCCTTTTCAAATCTATATCTCTCTCTCTCCCTCTCTCTCTTTCTGTGGTGCAAAAGTGCAACACAATTGCAAATTGCTATCGGATTGATATGCAAAACCAAAGCAAAGTGCTCAATATCCCAAGACGACGATTAGCATAACATAAATCGCAAATCAAATAGAATGCAAATGTAAGATGAAAGTGAGTCGTACAAAAAAAGAGAATCGAAAATTTGTTGAAATCAATTTAATAAAAGTCAAACCAACTTTTACAGTCTATTCTTTTGTTTTGTCTTATCAATAATAATTCGTATAAATGTACATAAATAGACATCAAAAGTGAAGTACTTGGCAGTAAAGGCTCTTTAAAATTAAAATTTTATTGTATTGTGTCCAACAATTTACTAAAAAGTAAACCCATTTTGATCTTTTTATTCCACAGAAGGAAATGTTACTATCAGGACTATAACATCATTAAACTAGAAGGATGGGCTAACTTCGGCCACGCCGAAGTTCGGATACCTTTGCAAACTGTTCTTTTCAATTACATATAAATAACCAGAATCATAAGAAAGTATATAAAGCTAATCATGCCCGTGGCTCCAAGAAAAAAACTTACAAGTAAAAAAAAATTTTTTTTTGGTCCGATTGTTCCTATAGGAGCTATATCATATAGTCGACCGATTCTGTTAAAACTTGCCAGATATGATAGAAAGTATATAAAACTTATAAATACCAAATTTGGTGATAATCGCTTTTAAAACAACCAAGTTATAGCCCGAAATCCATTTTCAAGACCGATCGTTCCTATGGGAGCTATATGATATAGTCAACCGATTTTCATAAAACTTGGTGGATATGTTAAAAAGTATATAAAACTTAGAAATACCGACTTTCGTGATATTTCGTTGGAAAACAACAAAGTTATTGAGGTTAAAGCTTATTCACGACCGATCGTTCCTATGGGAGCTATATGATATAGTCATCCGATCGGGATGATTCCGAGATATACAATGCCTGCAGCCAAAAGAACTTTTGAAAATTGCAAATATTTTGTGAAATTTTTTAACAATTTGTATTGTAATACGCGATAATGTTTTAGTTTAAAGGGCAAACGATGTAAATAGTGTGTAATAATGAATGAATAGTAACCTAAAATTCATATTCAAAATTCCTTGTTTTTTAAAAACCATTACAAAACCAAAGGACGATAGATCCTTTTTTCTTATTAATCGATGGAAAGCAAATGTAGTTTTGTTTTCAATAAGATATTTCACAATTCATAATTTTAACCGTTTCAGTATTTTTAAAAACTTATCAATAAAAAATTTAATAATACAAAATAAAGTATTCTGCTGTCGACATACTAGTAAATGAAAACAAGTATACAAAGGTGTTTTATAGGCTTTTTGGCCATAATTAATCAAATATTTTTCACATTTAAAGATATTATTGGTCACTCGAATTAAGAAATTTAAATATCAAGAAAACCATGAACTAGCTTTAACATATGAATATTGAAAACTTTATTAAACTTAAGTTTGCTTAGAATATATTACATTCAAATTTAAAAAATATTTTTGACATTCCTTTTCAAATCGAATCTTTCTATTAAAAACAGGAATTTAGTTTTATTGAAGTTATTACTTTGTACTCTGCTAAATCTTAGACTATGAGAAGTATATATAAATGTATGGACAGTTAAAAAAAAGAATCAGATAATACTTCTTTATAAAGAAACTTCATTAAATAGAAATATTAATATATTCTCTGAACATAGAATGAGAAAGGTGTTCCCACAAAATTTTTTATATATGTAAAATAGTTTATTTTATAGAAGTTCATGGGGAAACTCTGCTTTATAAAGACACTATAAGATTAGTAATTATTCGTTAATAAGAACTGATTTATTATTGAATTAAATATAATATTTGAAACCATAGCATAGAAAACGATAACTAATTTACCCATTTCTTTAATTTTTGAATTCATTTCTTAAATGGCTTGTCTAGACTTACCACGTTTGCCGGCATGAAAGCTATCAAAAGGTGAAATACGTTCGATTTGTGCCACCAATTTGGAGCGCGGTAATATTGAGCGGTCAGCATTAATCCTATCAACAGCTTGACGGAAGGCTAACTCTTGATGGTCATCAGAAGGATGAAAGAGTCCACCTGCAACATAGAATGAATTGAGATTAATTTTTGGAGTACTACAAAGTATAATTAAATATTGTGGTTAAACTTTTGCGAAGGCAGGAAAACAAACAAAACATAAGTATATGGATACACACAGACGTACACACACACACACACATACACAGCCACACAAACAAAAGCCTCTCGCATACCAATACACTCTCACACAATTTGTGATTATGATGACGTGAAAAAAATCGATATGCGGTTGAAGATGTCAAACGAATATCGGAAGATATTTCAAACTATTTGCGAATTAATATAAATATTAAAAGAAAATGCATATTCTTACCTATCTTAATAATATCGGGCAATGCCTGTGATTCTTGTGGTTTGTGGGCAATGTAAAAAATGAGCAGCGGTAGAAATAAAAATCGCCATCGATGTCTTCCATTTGATATCATTTTGAGATTTGCCTTTTGGCTACTTGGCACTTCAAAGTTTATTCAATTTTTTCCTTATTCACTTGTTTGATGATGGTAAAGATAAAAGTTTATTTTCCACCAAGGCGGTAAAATTCCGCCTTTTGTTTATTATTTTTAATATTTTTATTATTGCCTCAGTGACTCTCTATAGCCAGCGAGGATGAAACATCCACTGAGCAGACAGCCTTTAATTTGCCCTCTTTTATCCTGTTGCAGCAGGCTGCCGAGCCAAGATTCTGGGGCTTATGTGAGTGGAGCAGCAGCATCCAAATGCCGGTTGACAGTTCTAACAGCTGCGCAAAGGATGCTGAGAGAGAAAGAAAAGAGAAGCAGGAGGAAATATATTTGGCCAAAGGAAACTAAGGGTTGCACTAACACTTGGCTTTTGAGCTTTTTCGTTAAGGGTAATGGTGGAAAAACTAGATGATGAAAAACTAGACTGCTTTAACAATGAGCTTTCCAACAGATGATTGAAAGCAGTTATATTTTGAAAGTTATAATATTTGTAAGTATGGAAAGGATGTTTTTTAAAGGAAAATTTATATATATATCTTAAAAATACATCTGAAGACTTATAGATTCAAAAATCTATCTATTTTGAAACAAATTATTATAAAAATTATTATAAAAAAGTTTTGCTGTTGTTAAATAGATTGACATCAGTTTACATTATCATATGTCATTCATATCTGATTAACATCTATGGACAACTGATTTTATATAATTAGTTTTCTTAAAAATAAGCTTTATCCTAGATTAACAAGGTACTAAGAAGATATTGCATGCAATTTTAGCCTGCTTTTATGAATAGAAATATTTAATAAAAACGTTTTACTACGTTTTAGTTTGCTTTAGTTTACTGGGCTTTAGTTTAAGTTTGACTATTCTTAATGCTTATTAATAAATAATTATCTAATACTGCAAGCAATTCTATGCAGAATAAGTGGAATATTCTGCACAAGAAGTTAAAAAACCATGTAAATTTAGACCAAAATTTATTTGAAATTTATGGCCAAAACAAAAATATATAGAATTATTTGTATAGCAATAGTTTTTTTTTCAGATATAACCGCATAATTTTTCCATTTACCATTAGTTAATGAGTTTCAACACAATTTCATATATCAATTTCTTAAGTTCCTCTCTGATCGATTTTTAATTAAGTGCATTATTAAATGATTTTCCATATTAAAGACACAGACAATTTCAGTTGGAATTTCTTTTAAACGAAACTCCACAAATATTTGCCTTTTGTGCGTCTTCAATGGTCGGCAAGAGAAAAAACAACAACAACAACAGAAAAACAGAAGAAAAGGACCAGCAAAAAAAAAAAAAAAAAAGAAATGCCAATGCTTATAGTAGAGTTCTTTTCAGCGAATTCCCATTGAGAATTTTCACTTAATGTGGCTGCCAAGAACACTTCGTCTCTTTTTTCACTTTAACCTTGTCCAGACCGTTACCAAAAAGGAAAAAGGATTAAACGAAACAGTAGCAAATAAATAAAACAAAAAATTATAGAAACAAAAAGTAAAAGTAGTGAATATGGTATACCCTTAAATGAGTCTAATTAAAGTTGAACATAAAGTAGCACGCATTGATGATTTTTAAATTAAAGAAGAGATCTAAAGATACTGGTAAGGATACTCAAAGGTTCAAGCAAGCTATGTACCGAATAAAAAAAATATATTGTTTAGTTATTGTAACTGCTTTTAACACTTTCTTTTCCTCTGTCTTTTATTCATAAAGATTAGCTTTAAGAATCATTAAATTCACATTGAATTCGTTAAACAATAATTTATTTAAATTTAGACAATAATAAGTAAACTGTGTTATTAGAATTAGGAATATAAAATTATAAAAATAAATTATATAACAAAATTTATTCAATTCGAATCTTCAATTCTTAGATTTCCAAAAAAATATAAATGTCTTTAACAAAATGGAATTTAAATACAAATTATTTTTACAACCATGTCAAATAATATTAAAAACAAATGATTTAAATATATGTTAAAACTAAATTTGGTTAAGGGTTTTTCTAAAACAAAAGAATTTATTATATTCTTTTCAAGTTATATATTATAAATATTAGATTTAAGACTTTATACTTGATCTCAAACGACGATAATTTTTAAGTTTAAAGAAGATTTAAACTAAAAGTTTTTAAAAGGCTTTTCAACAAATTTTGAAATTGATTAATTTTAAATTTGTAAAATATGTAACTACATCTATCTAAAAATATATGTTCAAATATTAATTTATAAATTTTTAATGAAACATTTGCAAAGTTCTTAAACTGAAAGACTCAAATAAAAAATTGAAGATATATTCTTATTTTTCATGTGCAGTATAAACTTAATAGGATTTTAATAGTGCCCTTTTAAAAAAAGAGTATAACCGTTATTCATTATGCCATTGACCAACGTAAAGCTTAAAGTGCATGGGAAAAGGAAACGAAAAAGAATAAAATAAAAATGTAAATTACGAGCGCGTAAATGTGAGAATATTAACAATTTAACAAACAAAAGCAAGGGTCATTAATAACGCAATTGCGTCTCTTTATACATTATTCACGCACATATATATATATATGCCTATAAAGCATATACATATATAGCTTATATATATATATATTGTGTGTCCATTAATACCTTATGTCCTTTATCTGAACAAAGCCAAGCATGAAAATATCATTGTATTCGACTTGCCTGCTAAATGAGTTGAAGTCGTAGCGAAAACAAAAGACATTTATTTTCAAGTGCATATTAAGACACTAAGAAAAACGACAATATAAGTACTTTAGTTCAAATTAAGTAAAATAAAAATTTAAATGCAATTTCAAAGAAATGATGTTCAGTAATATTAAATTTAAGTGCCATTTTACTGCCAAAGAAATGGCCTGTGAGATAAAAAAAGAAAACTTCATGAAATTGAAACGGAAATGGACATTTTGATAAATAAGCAAGAAACTGACTACGGAAGTTCTTCTCGTAAAGAATAAAAGGAACAATTGCCTAAAGAAATCAATTTAAATGTACAATTTGAATTCAAAAGTGGAGACAAACTAGCTTAGATATTCAGTACAAATATTTAAGATTACTTAATATAAACTGTGACTACAAACTTA
Organism: Drosophila neocordata; assembly: GCA_018903615.1. NCBI lineage: Eukaryota > Metazoa > Arthropoda > Insecta > Diptera > Drosophilidae > Drosophila > Drosophila neocordata. Next base: position 1,028,773 of record JAEIGI010000002.1, read on the forward strand.
GACATGTAAATGGATTGAAATTATGGTATAAGAACGGATGATGGAAATTACAGTATAGGAAATAAAAGTAGTTAGTAATTTATAGTTTTTCTTTTCTTGATATACTGGAAAACTAAAATTTTACTTGTATGCAAAATGTTGGCAAGTGGCAATAATAAAAAGATTTAACTTTTTTCTCAAAAGGAATATGTAATAAAAAGCCGTATGAACAGTGAACAAAATGTTAATAAGTATAATATTATATATGCCAAAAGATATAAGGACTAAATTAGATTGAAAATAGTGAAACAATTTAACTTCCTTTCCAGAACGAGTTAAAAGAGCTATATGATAAACGAATGAATTCAACGATCAATTCTAGACAAATAAGGCTCAAAGAAAATAAATTTTATGAAATTTGAAAGATAAATGTTATTGAAACATAAACTAATTCAGAAAACATATATGAAAGAATCTTAGTTGTAGCAAATATTTTATAATATCAACCTCAAACGCTTCCCGTTTTAACTTTAGTTAAACCTGTATTAAGATTCAAAGAACTACCAAGTCAAAATGCTCAAAGAATATGTTAGTTACTTTTGAATTTAATATTAAGATTGTAAATGCATAAATCATAATATTATATTCGAAAAGTAACATATTCATTATGTATTCAAAAGACTTGGTAGTTCTTAATGGCTTAAATAAAACAATGCGAACAATTTTTATATAAAACTCTTTAACACAGCTTTTGGTTTTGGGCTAAGTACTCCAATTAAAGCGTATTAATACCATGGTATATACAATTTTCTTTCTGTGTATATGTGTGCGTATATTAGTAGATGTTTATACATGTGTGTGTGTGTGTGGTTGTGCTTTGTTTGTATAATCATGCATATCTTGGGGCTATGGTTTTTGGTTTGGGGCTTTTTGGTTAGTGCCTTATTTACATTGGGCCGGAAACTGCTGGTTGTGCTCGTTTCCGCTTTTGTCTTCTTATGCATACATACATATAGATGTGTTAGTATGTCGCATACGCATAAGCATAATACATAGATATACATGTACATATACATGTACATACATTCGCAATCACATTCGCATTCACATTTACATTCACTATTCACCATCACCTTCTGCTCACACTTTTCGGCCATGAAGTAGAGCAATGGTCTGGCTCATTAATTTCAACATAACGCGCTCAAACACACACACACACACACTGATACTTGTATGCAGACATATATAAAGACAGACGCGGCCAACAAATTTTCCGCACACGCACAACATAAATTTTCACATATATACCTATATACATATATATATATACATAAGGATCCCTGGCATATTTAGTTTGCTCAATGGTAATTATTTTAAATTAAACTAGAAAAGCTCTTTTCAAGCAGATGCTCCCAAAAGTATGCATCACATTATTATCACCTGTCTGTGAACACACAGAACTTTGTGTGTGTGTGTGTGTGTGTGAGAGTGTGCATGTGTGTGTCTGTACTCTACAGTTTGCCTTTGCTTTCCTTTAACTAAGACTTGCTTTCGCATGAGAGTGCACTTTGATTCACTTTCTTGCACACACTTACACTCACTCGAGCATGGAGACAAAGATAAGATTGACTTGGCTACTCTTGTCCAGCTTTTCTGATCCCTTAAGGGTAATAAGACGACACACAGACACACACACACATATGCAATTCAAAAGAAGTTCAACCTTGGCCTGTTGCATGTTGTAAGCTTTAGCTAAAAATCAAAGTTCAAGCATATTTTCCACATTCTGCACAAAAGTAAATACATTTTTGGCTAGGGAATGTCTGCCAGTTGCCAGCAAAAGAAAAGACAGATAGAAAAGGAGAAGGTAAAAGATTAATTTACATATGTATGCATGAAAATGTCAAAGGGAAATTCGAATTGCGTATATTGTGCCATTGACTTGAACATTTGGCAATGAAAATTCAAGGCCATTGGAAAGGTAAATGTAAAGTTTTCATTGAAAATTAATTACACCATCATTTGCATTTTAATTAAACATTAAATTTCTTCATTTTCACATTCAACATCTTCAATTTGTTTACAATTTACTTCAGGGTTGTTCCACACTTGCCTTATAAATATAAACCACAACAGAGGTAACTTTCATTTCATTTGACTCTTTTTGCACAGGTGCAAGTGCAGGTACAGTCTAGTTTTCGTCTGTAATTAAAACTAAAGTACTGGGATTACATTGACTATGCAACAGTTTCTATACCCTTGAATCCCCATCTTTTTAGTAAATTAATTGCAGCTTTATAAATCATTATTTAGGTAATAAAAGTATCTTAGAAATTAACACTCAAAAGAAAATTTCAAAATACTTACAATATAATACAAGGTTTAAATTAAAGACAAAGAGATAAAAATAAATTTAAAAATTTTTTAGAAATATATATTTTATTTTACCTTCTGGATGATTTTCAAAAGCATATTCTCCTATTCTAGTGTAGATTTTGAATTGTATGACCAACATTTTTTCTCTTGCTTTGTTCCTATTTCTCATTATAAAAAAAAGAGAAAACAGAAAACAGTTTTCATTTATAATTGTTTTTTTTTTTATTTTTTTCCTTTTTAATTAATTAGGCATTCATGGAAAAACAAACTTTAGGAGCATTTTCAATTAAAATAGCGTCATTTTATTTTCTGCAAGCTTCTGGCAAAGGTCAAAGTGGAAAATAAACTAGTTTTGTTTGCACTTATTCGAACTCGTAACAACCAACAAACGTTTATAATTAATTATGATTTTCTTGTTAAATGAAATAAATTATAGAATAAAAATGATTTTTTTCTAATAATAAAATAATTATTTATTAATTATTATTGCAAGTTATTATTAAACAAAGATAAAGCAAATGGTTTATAGAACAAGATAAGACATACGACATAAGGCACATGGAAGAAATTAAATTTAATAAATTAAAATAAATTTTGAAGCGATATTGGTTTAAGAAGTTGTATATCAGATATAACTTTATAAATCCATTTTCTAGTTATCTTATTTTTTTACATTGTCTCTATTGAAGAATAGCCTTATATTTACTTGATTTTAGTTTAATTAATTTAATTAATATTTCTTAATTTCTTCTATATTTCTTACCATGAATATTAACCTAATTTCAATAGTCTTATAATTTATAATAAAAGGTAATTTTTGAAGAGATCTAATACTCATTCCTTCCTTATGAGGCATCATCATTAAATTTTTAAATCAAATTCAAACTAATCCTCAATATTTTTGTTGAGAGAATCGAGACATTAAGGGCACTTAGATTGCAGACAATCATATTAATTCATATATATATTTATATATTTTATATTACTATAATTTCTTAAACTTTTAGAGCACAATATTCTACGTTAATAATATTAACATTTAAGAGTTTTGTTTGATAAACTTTTGTTTGATTCTTTCACTCTTAACATATGCACAGTTCGAATAGTAAAAAAAAAAGAGATTCGGTAACTACGGCTTGTGTGGCCACATCTATAAAAAGTTAACATAGTGTTACATGTATAAAAACTTAACATAGTGTTGTAAAATGGTAATTTTGTATGTTATAAAGAAGGGTGTTTCAACAAAATTTTTGTTTTTCAAATGGAATAAGCTGCTTAGCCAAGTTATAGACTTGGTTTATGATAGTAATGATGTTCTATAATATAATACAGCAATATTGTTATCTTTGCATTATTTTTTTAAACTAAAAGTTGAGGAATTCGCCGGTACTTGACTCCCCCCCTGGCAACTTTATTCTCTGCTAATTTTAACTTACAGTTTGGAGAAAGACAAAGTTCAATTATCTTTTATGCAATTCAACTCAGTGAACAGTGCATTTATATTATAAAGGCAGTTAAATCATAGAATGAGCTACTCACAGTAAGTAAGCTCACTAAATTAGTTTATTTATGATGAGAAATCAAATTTGGTAGTCAACTTTTATGAAAAGTCTTTCTCATCAAAAATCTCTCCCAAGCCGAAAGTCCTGGTAAGCATATTTATATTGTATATACATTTCGTAAATTGCATCTTTTAGACTTACTTATTACTCCCACCCAACTGACTGTGTATATAAATATAAATTTATGTATGTACAATCAAGTACTGTGAAACATCCTTGTATAGAAAGCTCTCCTCCACTCCTGTCAATTAAATGGCGCACAAAAAGCCACTCAAGCTGCTTTTACTAAGTGTTCGTTCCCTCTTTTCCCGTTATACACTTTTCTTCTTCTATTTTTTTTTTTTTTTGGCATTATCAAGGACTTTTATATTAGTGTTTTTTAGTGCATTCGACAGGCAATGGCACATGAACGACACTGACAGAGACTGGCATCAAATTGGATTTTCACAATTTCCATATGACAATAAAAACTTCAAAAATTGATTGTTGAAATTGACAACAAAATAAGAAGAAGAACTTCAATATTTTCTGTCCGAATCTTAACTAATTTGCTAATACCCTTAGTGGACTGTTCATTCTCCTGATACATTTTGTTTTTATAGATCTTTACAAATCCACTTTGTAAGCGATAAAAGCGCATGTGAGTGCCGGCTAATATAAAATTGAATTTAAATAAATGGAGTCGAGAAGGTCGTAAAAGCTAAAAAGAAGCATGAATCGATGGCACACGTTTTTCGATACTGATTTGATTTGTGTTTTTCTTATATTTTGTCTTGCGTCTGGGTGAGTATGTGTGTGTGTGCGAGAGTGTGTGTGCATGTGAAGGCACACGCCCAGCACTTAGGCGCCATTTGATATGCAACAATCTTTGGCAGGAGCAAAAAAAAAAAAATTTAAGAAATGTGAAGAAAATGGATACCGGCATAATCATCATTATCAACAGCAGTCAAAGGAGAAGTTAGAAGAGAAATGTTATCACAGTGGTATGAAAACTCTTTGTATTGTATGTATTAAACTTGAAAACGTTTATCAATAACTTTCTAAATAAGTTGTTATTGATAATTTTATTAGGCATTCAGATATATTCTAACTAGGTAGACAATATTTTTCATTCTTAGTTATCTTAAAATAAAACTAACATAATATTTATACTTGTCTTTAATCTATGTGCCAAAGAAGGATCAAACCAAAGTGTCACTAAAATAAGTTTAATTAAAGCAACAAATTTTATTGGTTATACCAAAACTCTGTTGAATTATTTCCAGTTGGAAGGGAAATTAATGATTTTTAATATTTTTCGCTCAATATAAGATTTTTAGTGCCAAATAAATTTTGTACTTATGTTTTTAATCGGCAAGGAAATTCTGTTTGACGATGAACATTATTGACACTTTTAAGCATAATGAAAGCCACTCAATGTTGATTATAGATTTATAGAAACTATTCTCTGTGGCTTTAGATTTATATCATACGTTAGTAATATCGAAGAAATACCCCTTAATACATGTAATACAAATAACAAGAAATATAATACAGTGGAAGTTGGTTCTTTTCGATTGATTTATATTGACCGAGTCGGCACTTTTATGACTGACTACGCAGTGAGCTATCATTTCGCTAAATAACAGAGTCTTGTGTCATCCGATGTTAGCTTCATGTCTAAGCAGTCAATGCTAAACTTAAATGATGTAAATGACTGTCAAACTATAAAGCAAGATAATTGTTAACTCATTTTTTACCTGTTAATATGAAAAGTGAATTTTACGGATGCCAATGCTTTTTGTTTTTTATTTTGGAAATTGGTGGCAATATTAGAAAAGTATAATACATAAATAAATAACCACAATTTTGAGCTAAGGTTATTTATAAGTCAAATATAAATCTCTGAAGTCTCGAGATACCTAAGCATTCAAAATTCTTTCAGTCATAAATTTACATACATTGACCTTAACATATGCATTTGCCAAGAAGTATTTCAGCACTTTTCATAAAGAACTTTAACCACTGTGAGTGATTTTCTTTGTAATAAATCTTTGAGTAAAAATTACTATAGCACGAAATCGTTTTAATTTATTCATGCCACGCGCTTGCCTCGTCTGCCATCTAGCAGATTGAGTGGGTCGGTGGGTTGATGGGTCGATGGTTCGGTGGGTTAGTTGGTAAGTGTGATTGATTAAAAATGCAAAGGACTTGCACTGTGCCGATACTTGTGTGCCTTAAAGTATGCAATGCATCACATTATGTAAATGTTGTTGTAACCAATTCGAGGTAACATCCAGAGTGAAAGCCAAGCAGCAGTAGCAGCTTACATTAATTAGACATCAGGTTGTTAGTCAGCTAATTAAAGAAACGGCCTACAAATTGTCAGCTCATCTGTGCCCAGAGGCAGAGTAAGAGAATGGCAACAGCGGCCATGTGCCATGTGGGATAGATTTAGGCAATTAGCACTCAGCAGCTTTGCCACAATCCTTTTCTCGACTCGACCTCGTGTGGGTTTGAAATGCTGCCAAGTGCTGCCTCCCATTATGCTGCTCCCCCATCTCCTCAAGCTTTCTCTCAAGCTTCAACTACCAGTAGCAATTTAAAATGGCTAACAGTTGTAACCATGGCGCCAGGCGGGGGAGGAGTTAAAAATACAGGTGCTTGTTGTCGTCGCAGGATAATGTTGGGTAGAGATATCTACATACAACATGAACCAGATGCTCTCTCTGCCTCTTCGTTTCTTCAGGTTGTGTAATTTCAAGTCGCAAGTAGCTCAACAACAGTTGAGGGTCCATTAAAAATGGATTATCTGTGTGATTGTGGATTGCTCAGTACATTTGCTGAGTTGTATAAAAGACTATCAAATGTTTTTAATTAACGGTAACCTATTATTGAAATAAGCCATGAGTTCAATTCCATTTTTAAATTAAATTGATTGGAGTAAAACTTTAGAAAAATACAAAACCTTATGCAAATATATTCTGAAACTTCATTCTATTCTAGACTAACTAGAAAACTAATCTCTTCTTGCTTACCTAATCATTGAATGCTAAAGAAAGGAAGCAAGTGAAAGATCTGTTTCATTAAAAAAAATAAAACCGGCATGGTAGTCCTAGAGAATGGGCATCAATTAAATGGACTTCATCTGACAACTGACCTATCAATACATATTGGTATATGCTTACCTGCTTATCTGCTTGCAAGCTTAAAAACAACATAAATTTTAGTTGTTTTTCTTTTTTAAATTGATTAATTAATAATTACAATAATTGGACTCTGTCTTAAGAAACGAAATAAAAAAAATATGAAGATCAAATACAAAAATTATGTGGATCGATAAATCTGATAAAAACAGGTAAGCTATATTAAACCAACTTATTACAAATGTTTGCTCTTTTTTAATATTTCCAATAGTAGCATTTCCTCTTATAAAATATTTTAAATAATAGCATTGAACATAAAAGAATGTGATTAGCTGAAAATTTAAAGTTACACTAACAGATTAAGAATAAATTTGACTTGTATAGTCGTGATAAAGTTTCTGTATCCTTTCTTAATATAAACAGACGCTAAATTCTCTGTATGATATTTGGCAAGTATTAACAACTTAAACCTTTTTAATATTTGCATATTACTCTTTGTAACAGACTTTATTTAAAATAAAAAAATTATAATTTTTAAATGACTTTAAAACTGATTGGAATACTTAATGGCACACAAACTAAATTTACATTTACTTTAAACATTTAAAAATAAATATAATTTTTAATAAGCAGCTTGGACCTGTTTCAAATTCATCAAATAGAGTTAATGTTATTTACTATTGGCCACATACATTTTCTGTTGACCATAAATAATTTCTAACCACACATAGTCAAAGTGCTTTTGACATCAACCCAAATATGATTTGAGGTTTTCTATCATTTAGCGAATGAAAATAATTAATTTATAAATAAGCAAAGCGAACTTTATATTCCATTTACATATGCATTTACATATCTACATATACATATGTATATACATAGTATATACATAGATATCTACACACATAAAATAAGGGTGAATTAAAATAGTAAATTGAAGGTTGAAAATAATCAAATGCGAGTTATAAAATCATGGCTAAAACACTCATAAAGGCCGCAAAATGAAAATGCAAGTAAATTGCCTAAGTATATTATACTAAATATAAATATGTAATTAGAAACTATAGTTTAAATAAGGCATTTTTAAGTAATTTAAGCTTTTCATCTGAAGTTCAACATTATTATTTTTTTATATTCGAATAACTTTAAAATGCTTTAATACTGGTATACAAAAATCAATAAAAATTAATGCTCACGACGACAGGTATAAAATGTGGATTAACTTTGGCCATTAGCAGCCTCATCGACTTAAAACAAAGCCGTTGGCAATTTTACAATTTTACTTAAAGTATTTTTATTTACTTTATATGTCTATACTTCAGACTAGACAATGAACCATAAATAACTTACAAAAACTTGATTTATGATAAGGATGGTACTCAAAATTGAAAACTCAATGGCGAATTAAAGAACCAGTTACTCTTACTCCTTGATTCTTTGAACAGGTCTTGACTAGACTTTTTTAACTATACCGTCTAACATTGTAAAATAAAGTAAAATGAAGACTTTGTTAGTTAAAATAGGTAATTTTTAACAATTAATTATGCATATATCAATGTCATCTATCAAAATTTTCAAATTAGTTTTACAGTGGTCTATCAAACCGATTTACATTTTTCATATCACAATCAAAGTTGTATATAGTCTTCTCAGTTCAAGGTGCTCAAGTTCACTAAAAGACTCTCCATTAAGGTGAAGAATTCTTTTCTGTTAAGCCAATATCAAATCTTCTTATTCGTTATGGCTTTCAAGCCATGGTATTCAGATCAAAAAACCAATTTTTTAAGAATTTGTTCAAACAATATGCTTAAATATATCCTATATTATATGTAAGTAAGGATCGGAGTTGCCATGCAGTGGAGGGACTACCCATTTCGCATTGGCTTTGTCAGTTGGGTGATCTATCAAAGTGAGTAGATAGAAATGAAGCGCAATCTCTGGCAACCCTGAGGAAGCTCGAGGCAGTCGTTTGTCGGACGTAAGTTGAGATCAAGCCGTACAAATTACTATAACCTCTTTAATTACTCTTTACTTTCCACAAAATTTTTTAGATATAGTAAATAAACCACAATAAATAACATTTCTTACATGTATGTTATGTTAAATGCATAAACTTTTACATTTTTAAAGAACCGCATTAATAAGAGATTAAAATAAATTTCTTTAAATTTGCTTAAATTTGAGTTTTAAAATATAACTTAAATATATCAGTAAACAGGGCATACTATAGCAACAAAAAATGTATTTAACTTACAAAAGGAAACTACTTTATAAAGTTTGATATGGATAGATACAAAAGTATAAGGCTGCTGTATACCCTTTCCTGTTTTGTTTCCTGAAAAGGTAACGAAGAGTTGAGCATACTTTTTTAAAGTAATATTAATAACGTCATTTATGGATTAGTCTTCAAACGATTATTTATTAAGTAAAATTATCTAAATATTAACTCACTTTTCCACCCTTTAAAGGGTTTACATTTGAAATTGTTTTGTTTTAAAGTTGAAAAACGATTCCTTGACAACTTTTCAAATGTTTAAATTCCTTTGGGAAAAAGGTACGCCCCAATGTACATAAAAACATTCCCTCCAACTCTTTCCATTTCTTGCCTTAGAGCAGTTAACATTTTTAAATACCTTCCATCTACTGTTTGTATTCAGAAGGAGGGCATGGGTAGATAAAGGCGTATGTATTCATTCTCTCTCTCTCTCTCTTTCTTTCTTTTTCTCTTTTGCTGGCACCATCTTGACGTTACGAAAGTGTTGGTGTTAGCAAGAGTGAAATGTACACATAGACAAATGCACACACAAGCACTATGTAGATGTATATGTAAATGCTTCATCTTCATCATATGCATATTCATGTGTTGTCTCTTTCGCATTCTACCGTTTTTTTTTCTTCTGCCATATAAAACAAGATAAAGTGAGATACAGATATGTGGAAGGAGAGCGGGGAAAATGAAGAGAACATCTCTATTTCTTATTCCATTAATTAAATTTCTTCGTTTGAGTTGGCCAAATATTGACAGTTGCGAGGTAAGAATCGAATTGATTCTTTAATTGAATCATAAATCAGTATATCCATAATAACTTTTTTTTTGCCAATAAGTGGATATTCACTTATCGCAAATTGCTTTTTGCTATTTAGTTTTACTCTCTCCCTCCCTTTGCCATAAACAACTTGTGTCAAATTCAATCAACACTGAACTAATTCACAAAAATGTTTGAGAAAGTTCAGGCATTTATTTAAACAGAAAACAATTTTTACGGTAAAACTTTTGGCATGTCTATGAGTATGCGTATGTGTGTGTGTGTGTGTGTAACTAGGAGCAAAAGTTTTTAATTGTCTACACACTGTGGGGCAAAAACATGGGCTAGTGAAAAGTAATTACCAAGTGTGCAAGTGTAAAAATAAACACCCCCAAAATATATTTGCCTCTATCCCAGGTCCAGATTTTGCTTATTAGAAGAAGTTGAGTTTACGTACTGATAGACCAAATGTTTGTCTATAGTGGCAACATACATCTTGTTTTGGCCAAATAATAGTAGGTGCATATATCCACTTATTTATACAAATAACAAATTGCACTTTTGGATAGTTCACGCCAAGGTATTTTGGGCATTTGGCTACATAGCGCTAATTAACTCCTTCACACAAAACGCAAACTCAATTTGCAGGTGCCGACAGCTTAAATTAAGCATTCGTCCTTGCTGGGGATCTAAGTTTGCTAAAGCTTATGTAGTTAGTGGTTCATCAGGGATTTGGCAACACATGCAAATTGTATATACAACAACACAGTTAGAAGGACAAACTAACAAAGTGACAGTCGGACAGACAGATAGACGGATAGACAGACAGAGAGTCCAAGTTTGTGACAACCGAAATGGCTCCAAATGTTTGTGCGACGACAACATTTCTCTTTAGATTTTATCTTTTATAACTATTACACTAGCCAACATATTATTAAGTTTAAACACCCAAACTATCAATAGGTAAATTTAAGTTTTCCTCCATAATTAGTAGAAAGCAACCCTTCACTTTACTGTCAATTCTAAAACTGTCAAGCAAACCGAATTGTAAAATCAAGTCTAGAACAATGACTAACGAGGAAAAAGAGTTTGACCAAATTTTATTAAATTTGGCTGAAAAGCATCAACGTGGCTTGCCGGACTTTCTTCAAGAATTGGCCAGCTTTTTGCGACGCAGAACTGATTTCTTTAATGACGAAGAGAATGGCGGTTGGGAAAAGCTTCTGTTAGATGTTTTTCACAAGGAGGCGAAAATTAACCAAAATTCCAATGAAAAGGTTAAGAAAAATGATACTGGTGCTGGAGGAGATTACCGTTATCGCGATGAACTAGCCAGAGCTATTGCCGATATAGATGATCTAGGTAAATTTCTACCCAATGCTGGCAATGGTTGTAATCTGGACAAGTACTCTTGGACTCAAACTCTGGAAGAAGTGGAACTGAAGGTGCCCTTCAAGGTTACAAACTCTTTGCGTACCGAAGATCTTCAGGTGGATATTGGCAAGAAAACATTAAAGGTCGGTCTTAAAGGTCAAGAACCCGTTATTGATGGTGAGCTAGCCGATGAAATTAAACTGGATGAATCCATTTGGGTCTTGGAAGATGGTAAATCCGCTTTAATCACTTTGGGAAAAGTCAATCAATTCATTTGGTGGGATCGTCTGGTAACCACAGATCCCGAAATAGCTCTAAGTAAAATTGAACCGGAGCCATCAAAACTTTCAGAATTGGATCCGAATGCACGTAAAACGATGGAGAAGATGATACATGATCAGCGTCAAAAGGATATAGAGGCAGCCTCGAAAGGACAATTCAATGCTGCCGAAATGCAAATTGAATAAATTTTCCTACATTTCGCTTTATTAAAATCAATGAATAAATATAAAACTATTGACAGTATATAAGTAAAAGGATTATTTTTTTAGAAAAATATATCAATTAGTTTTTTATTTGTTTAAAATTCTTTAAATTCTTTATGCTGTGAATTAAACGATAAAGACTCTGTTTATATATATCTTTACATATTTTAAATTTTATATATATATGTAGTAGTATATTATACACTATCAAACAAAAGAATTAAACAATGTAAATAACATTTTTATTATAATGTACATCAAACCCATTTGCAAAAGTTCGAATTTTTTTCAAATTTCTTTTACATCAAAAATGATTAGTGAAAGAAAAGGTAAAGTCCTTTAGTATAAAGTACTATATTATATCAACATTTATGTTATGATATTTTATAAGTTTTATTATTTATAAAACTGTTTGCCACCAGCACATAAACTAGTGATACAAGGCTGGAACTTGGTTGGATTTCGGAGAGATCATGCAAATAGGGGCCAAAGACACAGCGATACTCACCCGTTGCTTGCATAGTAATTGAATAGACAAGAGATGCTTGAATACTAATTTTATAAGAAAAAAGTTCGAGTTTATATACACAATTCTAGGATCTAGGGGGTCACATATATCTACATTAAGGAGGTGATATTCTTAGGGAAAGTATGATAGCATGGGGCATGAATTTGTTGTGTGCTGTATGAAAATATTGTGTGAATACAGTTTATATGAAATATCATTTTGGTTAGTTATATTCTAAGATAAAACTGCGTTGGCCTTTTTTGTTATGTGCATGGTCGGTGTATTAAAAAATTTATATTATTTCTATTTTATTTCTATATTTTATGTTTTTAACCTTTCTTTAACTTTCTGTATATAATATACGTTCAAAGAGAAGACAATGAAGAGGAAAATGGATTTAATTTTGTTGTCTAGTGTATTTTTGTATGTATGTAGAAGAAACTTCTCCTGCCGTTTCTTCGTTAAAACCATGTCACGCCTTTGGCTGAGCCTTAACTTACATGGGCTATAAGCTTGTATTTTCTTCTTGTGTGTGTGTGTATGTGCGGGTCTTATATTATCACATATATCGCCCTGATTATCATGTGACAATGTGCACACAAAATAAAATCAGCATTTTTGTCTTTCCTTCTTGTTCATGTCAAGTGTTTGCCTTCAAACTAAACCAAACCAAACCAAACCAAACCGAACCGTACCGTACCATACCGAACTAAACTGAAATGAACTAAAACATCCTGCAGGCAAATACACACGCATCCTGCATGGGCTATAGCTGCGGGTAGGCTATAGCCATAACCATTTTACATGCCAAAAGCAGTCTCCAAAATATTTTCCTTATTTCCTTGAATTTCTTAAAGGCATGTTGAAAGGGCTTTTTGTCTTCTTGCTGGTGGCAGGCTTTAAAAATAAAAGCCTTGGCCAGTTAAAGCTTTCAAAGAACTTTGCCGTCTCTTATAAGGACACTTTTTAGTTTAACTTGGCTTTCATTATACAAAATGTTGGAATCTTTGCCAACTTTAATTGAAGTACAAAACATTATGAAAATGAAAAATGAGACTAAATAAAAAGTTGGCAAACTTTGAAGAACTTGAATTTTTACTTTTTGTATACTTTGATTTTTAATTTTCTCAACTAAAAGTTCCAACAAACACTAAAGATATATATATATATATATATCTATAAATATACAAATGTATTTATATATATAGTACATGCGTATGTATTGTGAAAAGTTTTTGGCAATATTGTGGAGAAAATTCAATTACGTTTGTTTATGTGCAACAGACTAATTCAAATGCAAAGATAAGGCACAGCAAGAAGGGACTACAAAAGATAGAGCACTCTTACTGTCAGCACGTCCTCCCACGCATATGCCACTAAAGTTTTAGTACCTGGGGAAAAAAAAGAAGAGAAACATGTACACCACACATCTCACACATGCCACAGTGTTGGCAGACTAACGTTCTTTTTTTTTTGGGGGGGAAAAACATTTAGTCGTTCTTTTCCATTTGTGCCAAGGTCCCATCTATTGTTAGTCTATGGAAATGAAAGAAGGAAAATAGTAAAAGTATATCAAACATGGGTAAAACCTAAATACAAGTTGGTAGGTTCTTAAAAGTAGGTTAGTCTTCACTTAGTTCGTTTTTTTACTCGTTCCTTCACTAGTTCATTCGTTCATGCTCAACACTGGTAAAAAATACTCGAGAAAAGTTTACCATTTACAGGCCATCAAGTCGACTTCAATTTCGCCTACCTTTTGTTTAGCCTTGTCACACACTCGACACATAGGCCTTTTGCTCCTTTTGCCTTTTTACCTTGGCTCTTTTGTTTGTCACTTTTGGCAAAGTTTATGCGCTTTTTACACCGTGTATCCTTTTTGCATGTCGTCTTTGGCTCTTCTCTTTTTATTGCATCGGCAGTAACAAAAGGTTGCCCAGAGAGCATGTGTGGAAAAGGTAAACCTCATCCGTTTGCCTTTGTCTTTTCCTTTTTCGTTTCATTTTTTTTTTTTTTTTTTGTAGCGGGTGGAAAAACTTTAGAAAAGTTGACAAAAATTTAATGTGTACCTTTTTTCATGCCCCCAGGGGTGTTCGTATGTTTGTTTTGCCAGTGACTTGTTGGCCTATTTTCCAAAAACTTTCCTTTTCTTTCTTGTTAACGTAATTTCAATTCCCAAGTAAAGAAAGTGATAATTGTTAACCAAAAATTCTGCTATAATTTCTCTCTAACAAAAACATGGCTTAAAGTATACAGCAAGTAAAAAAAAACAAAAGAAAAATATTTTAGCACTTGGTCAACTGTTCTTGTTGGATTTTCCCTTTTGCCATTTTGCACTTAATTTTCATTTTGGTCTATCCTATGTACATATACGCACACTATCATACATACATACATGGTTATTATATTTTTTTGGTTTTCTTTGGTTTTTGCTCAAATTTCTTTGTCATAAATTTCCAAAAACTTTGAGAAACATGAACTTTAGCTAGGCTCATCAGTTGGACAGCCAGACATGACCCTACTGATCCTTGGGCCACCAAAATATTCGTATAATTTTCGCACGTTGACCGAAAGTTCAATTCAATTTGAAAGAGCGAGACAGAAAGAGTGAGGGTAACTTTGTTGGTGAATTGAGCTTAAAGGTTGAGGGGAGAAAAGATGAAACAAACAAATGGTCCCCCTTAGCTTTAACTGTTTTCATAAGAATTTATTGGCTTCTCTTCTGCTTCCATCTGCCTGTCTCTATCTCTCTCTTTCTTCTTATAACTAAGTGGATCAGCTTTTCTTGGTGGGTATATTTGTGTGTGTGTCTGTGTTTGTGTGTACATGTCCATGCATGTCGGTTATTGTTGTGGTTTGGTGTAATATGCTACAGATTTAGTGCTACTGAAATTACTTTTGCCTTTTGTTCGCCTAACATTTTCTTTTGGTATTGTATTAAAAATTGAGTTGGGTTTATTTTCTGGACATTTTATATAAATGTGTGTCTGTGTGTGTGTAGGGCAAAGATGTAAGACCAATGACAGCTGAGCTGGGAGTGCTTAGGTGAGATTTTCATAATAAAATGGCTTCCCAGTGAATCATTATAAAAAAACATTTTTAAAGATGTTAAGTCAATGAAAGCCTTCCGACAAGTGTGTGTGAAAAAGAGAGGTCTGAAAACCTATGTATGTATGTATGTATAAATACTCAAATCAATTTCAGCTTTAAAGTTCTTTAAAGTTGCTTGATAAATAAATCAGTTTTACTGTTAATATCTTTCCATCTAAAATGTAGTACTAACAATTTACTCTAATTTTTAGGTTTTTAATATGTATGTACATATGTATGTATTAACTATTCTTCATTTTGGTTCAATATTTACTCAATGATGTCGGTTAAACTCTGGTCACTCTAACAAGTCTAAAATTTTGAATAATTTGTTATATAAAATCAGTTGAAATTATACATTAGTGTTGTTTTTATATTTTACATAAAATTTAAACCTTATATTTCAACATTCAGTATAAAATGAAGCAAGCAAGTCGTCCCTGGGCATTTCAGTACAAATTGTACATTGATATATCTCCGATAATTTTTGCCCGATTTCAACAAAAACCTAATTCTAGTTATTCGTTTTTCCTAAATTGCGGTGGCGGAAGGGGTCTGTACGCATTGCGTAGTAAGTGTAAGCGAGATAGCATGCGTTCGTTGCTGGCGCTTGTGAGTAAAATTTTAGTTTGAACTGATATAAAATTTTAAGGAGTTTGACTTAATAAAGTTCCTTTACTTGGCTCATGGTATACAGGATATGCTTTCTTCAATGTTTTTGCTTCTTTTCTCAAAGTCTTCTTACAAAGTACCATACCACAAAAGGAATTTGAGGTTAAGTGACAAAAATGTTAAGTGGCAAGTCTTTACAATATTTTTTTTTCACCGACAAAAGTGCATTGTGTTTTTAACTTATTTTAAAAGTTGTTTTGCGATACGAGCAAAAATTAAGCTTAAAGAGATTGTTTCTATTAATTTTCTCATTAACTAATTAGTTTAAATGCTGTTAATAAGTATATTAAAATATCTTTCTATTAATTCTGGAGGTAAACTGGAAAGCTCAGCTTTTTGAGTTATTTTCAAGGTAAATGCAATCATAATAAAATTAATCAGATTTGATACTCTTTTCACAATGTGAAAGGCATTTCTTAGAGTTTTTCAATACATATGCAAATGAAGTAAAAATACATATCTATATAGATTTGTACCTTATATTTAGATGTGCATATGTATAGTAAGTACATTTTTGTATATATGTATGTATGTATGTATGTGCAGAAACATTATTTAGTAGACGTTTCTGGGGGTATCTGAAAGTATGCGAATGTCTTTCTGTGCGTATTGATTTTTAGCCTCCAGGGTAAAAAGTACAAATATTTATAGTCTACCAAGATGAGTGAAGGAAGCTAAATTGTGAAGTTCGAAGTTGAGTTTGCTTAAATTGTTCCCCGGCGACAAATGCTACACCCTCTTTTCCTCCTTCTGCTACTGCTACTGGTGCTGCTGATGATGATGACGATTACGATGATAAAGCCAGTTTCCATTTCCCTTGCCTACAAATGGTTTCAATTTTGATGAGTTGACAGCGTCAACGGTTTGTCAATACAATCAAAATACAGTCATCAATGCCGTACTGAGAATTATGTGCATAGTACAATAAAGTCAGTTACTGAACTGATGGTCATTCGACCACACACACACACACAAGCACACTCATCAAAATGCTGACATGTATTATTATGTGTATATTGTACTATGTCTAGTCAGTGACCATTGTGAAGACTACTTCCCTCTGGCAACATTCTATTTGAATATCCTTCCGCAACATTTACGCCTTCTTGTTCAGTAGAAATTACATGCTATTAAACATAAATTATTTAAATTAGTTTTCATTATAGGTTCTAGTTTTTGTTAATTATTTGATTCAGTTATGTTAGGGCGTGGCAAACATCTATTATTAAATCACTAAATTTTGTGGATTTCTATATATTTAAATAAATTGTTTTTTTTTGACTCTCTATCTAGTTTCCCTCATTAAAAAGAAATTTACTCTTATTTTGCTTAGCTTCAAATAGCTAAACTATCATCATCAAATCAATATTTTCTAAGAACTTCTAGTACAGGATAAAAAAAGTTATAAAATTTTAACAGATTGGCAAGCTTGGGCTGATAGAAGGAAGGAAAGATAAAAAACATTCTTTGGAATAATAATTCAAAAAATAACTTTTCCACAACTTTTAAAGTTGTGGCTGCTGTTGAGTTTAAAATTCATCTGTCTACTTATAAAACCCCTTATCTATAAGGGTATAGAAAAGGTTTCTTTCAACATAGTTTATCTAATTTGGCTTTCATCTCAGTTATCTAAGATGGCAAAGTTTGTGGGTTTAATTAAAATTGTGCCAGTTTATTAAATGATGTTAAATGGATCGTTGTTAATTGATGAAAGCTTTTAAGGCTTAGCATCTGTTTTTGCATAATATTTCAATCACTATAAAATCGATTGGACTAATTGATGGGGAGGTTAATAATACATTTAACCAGAAAGAACAAAGCCTACTCATTAGTTAATCTGTTCAATTCTCTTGGATGACACAAAGTTTTAATGAGTTTTGACAATCTGAATTATTTACTTGAAGCATAAAATCAAACTAATTAACGCAAATTTTGCATAAATGTCGACTCAACTTTTGCACAAGAAGCCTTCCCTCATTTGATTTTCCGCCTTTTGCACATGAAGGCGGCAATGTCACGCCAAACCGACCCACCTGCTGTTCATCATTATAAACGAATAGTCCGTCCGGTCTGTTTGCCGCTGTCAGCATCAATGATAATTCAGTTTTGCCAGCATGATGAGCAAATTAAAAAGTTTATTTCATTCATGAACCCTGCAAAGTGATGAAACTCAAATGGGCTACAAATTTTCCCTTATGGTTTGATTTTCACATTTTCTTTTTGATTTTTTTGTTTTGTCCATTATGTGAGTGTTTTATATACAGTATATAATTGATGGCTTCTGTTAATGAAACAACAGCAGTTTAAAAATTCAAAGTTTTATAAGGACATTAGCAATGGCTTACGTAGATAAATTAACTTACAAAAATGTATGTACCAAATTGTTTAACAGTTCTGTTTAAAATGTAACGATCAAAAATGCTGTTTACTAACACTAGTGTTATTGGCCAGCACCACACCTACTATTGATTTACAGTGCCAATTACTGTAATGTTAACGTTAAAGAAATTTAATTAAAACAATATTAGAAAATTGCCCATATACAGATGAAAGAAGAAAACTGTTTTATTTTATTTTGTTACACAAATATGCATAAAATGTAAAGCAAAGTGATTTAAGCTTAAATTTGTGCTAAATGTTGATTAATAATATGATAATAATAATTTTTGATATTAATTAATTATTTTTATGCCCTGCCTTATTTGCCATATCAATTTGCAGCATATATATAGAATGTAATAGAATTATAGCAGCAGTTTTAAAAACCAATCGACGATTTAAATTAAAGACTCCAAAAACATTAATCTGCGTTTTCTGATGTGAGAGATGTAAAGCAAATAATTCATTCTGTAAAACGAGGAAGTTTAAGTTAGTAAATAATTTTCAAATCATTGTTTTGTATACTCACACTTCGCTCAACGAGAAGGGTTTGTTTTGAAGTTCGACGTAATATAATTTTAATATACTGAAGCCTATAATTCATGGTATCCGACATAATATATAGACTAAATGATTCCATCATTGACAGACAAAAACCAGAGGCGAAAAAAATGCTAGAAGGATTTGCTTCAAGCTTAATATAAGATAATATTAAAAAATTACTTAGGACGCCGTTCGAAACTGTTTGAATAATCAAGCCGAAGAGAACATTCTTAAAAATGTTGGAGAGCTCGTTCGCAAATAAAATTAAACGTTGATATTTTCTCTGCATCCTTTGGAGTTGGTTTAATTGATCGTGTCCTGACATTTGCATGGGCTTTGCAAGGATATATTTTAATTCAGTCTGAAGCGAGCAACCACATTGACAGATTAATCCCATTAAACAAAATACCAGAGTTTGTGTCGAACACATTACAAAAGTGGTAAGGTACCATGTGACAAATCTACCATATTCTGGAGTAAAATAGTTGAACAAAAATAATGAGATTCCCCTCAGCAGAGACAGAACCAATCTATAAGATAACAACGATATCAAGTTTTGCTGTTTATCTTTCGATACAAAGTGGCCATTGTTGTTGCAGTCGTTCTCCAATTTTAGGAGATAATTAAACATCTTATAGATTCTGTTCTGCCATCGACATACACATTCTATTGAACTCAACACCAAAACAAATAATACTACGCCATGTGTAACTTCAAATATTATTGGTAGAGAATTATTTGAATTATTCAAATAATTCTTGAAACGCCCATATGTCTTTTTCACAACAAACATGATTAAGATTAACGAAACAACATTATGAAACACTTTATAAATCTTTAGAAGGCGTGATTTTTCCAGAATACCAGTTTTTGGATTGAAATAGAATGTAAAGTTTCCGCTTATAGCAAAATAGTAGCTAAGCCAAGTATAAATGTTCTTTCTCCTTTGTGATATCATGACTTCAACGGTTAGAACTATATTAACTGAAGTTTGGTACTATTGCCTTTTACATTAACTAGTAAATTAACCTTTGCTACTTAATTAACCAAATGCATTCGGTTTTGCATGTATATTGCACAATTAAGATGGAATTACCCAAATAGTAAGATATACTTTTAAAATAATGATGATGATGCTATATTGCTATAAAATTTTATCATCTGCTTAGATTTGAGTTATTTTTCATATGACAACTTATATATAAAAGTATATTGAAAGTGATTAACTAATTTGTCAATTAATTGTGTTAATGATCCAAAAGTATAGTTAGAACAACAATATTAAGCAAACTAACTGTTAATTTTTAATAGCGTCTTGTGTGTCTGTCTGAATTAATTTAAAGAGGGGAGTGAAATGTAGCTACATATTTGATTAGCAGAATGATTATCAGGTTAATTTGAATTGTAACGTTCCATAATACTGTTTACTAACACTAGTGTTTTCGGGCAAACACATACCTACGATTAATTTACAGAGGCAATGACTGTAATGTTAATATAACAAAAATGTTATTAAAACGACATAAGAATATTGCCCACATACAGAAAGAAGAAAAATGTTAAATTTTATTTTGTTACACAAATATTCATAAAATGTAAAGCAATGTGATTTTAACCATTTCAATATAAGCTTAAATTTGTGCATGGATCCAATAACTTTCGATTAATAATATCAATATTTGAAAACAATTAATTATTTTTATGCCCTGCCTTATTTGCCATATCAATTTGCAGCATATATATAGAATGTAATATAATTATAGCAGCAGTTTTAAAAACCAATCGACGATTTAAATTAAAGACTCCAAAAACATTAATCTGCGTTTTCTGATGTGAGAGATGTAAAGCAAATAATTCATTCTGTAAAACGAGGAAGTTTAAGTTAGTAAATAATTTTCAAATCATTGTTTTGTATACTCACACTTCGCTCAACGAGAAGGGTTTGTTTTGAAGTTCGACGTAATATAATTTTAATATACTGAAGCCTATAATTCATGGTATCCGACATAATATATAGACTAAATGATTCCATCATTGTCAGACAAGAACCAGTGGCAAAAAAAATGGTAGAAGGATTTGCTTCAAGCTTAATATAAGATAATATTAAAACATTACTTGTGACGCCGTTCCAAACTGTTTGAATAATAAAGCTGAAGAGAACATTCTTAAAAATGTTAGAGAGCTCGTTCGCAAATAAAATTAAACGTTGATACTTTCTCTGCATCCTTTGAAGTTGGTTTAATTGATCGTGTCCTGACATTTGCATGGGCTTTGCAAGGATATATTTTAATTCAGTCTGAAGCGAGCAACCACATTGACAGATTAATCCCATTAAACAAAATACCAGAGTTTGTGTCGAACACATTACAAAAGTAATAAAGTACCATGAGACAAATCTACCAGACTCTGGAGTAATATATATGAACCAAAAAAATGAGATTCCCCTCAGCAGAGACAGAATCAATCTATAAGATAACAACGATATCAAGTTTTGCTGTTTATCTTTCGATACAAAGTGGCCATTGTTGTTGCAGTCGTTCTCCAATTTTAGGAGATAATTAAACATCTTACAGATTCTGTTCTGCCATCGACATACACAGTCTATGGAACTCAACACTGAAACAAATAATGCTACGTCATGTCCGCCTTCAAATATTATTGATAGAGGATTATTTGAATTAGTCGAATTATCCTTGAAACGACCATATGTCTTTTTCACAACAAACATGATTAAGATTAACGAAACAACATTATGTAACACTTTATAGATCTTTAGAAGGCGTGATTTTTCCAGAATACCAGTTTTTGGATTGAAATAGAATGTAAAGTTTCCGCTTATAGCAAAATAGTAGCTAAGCCAAGTATAAACGTTCTTTCTCCTTTGTGATATCATGACTTCAACGGTTAGAACTAGATTAACTGAAGTTTGGTATTATTCCCTTTTGTAATAACTAGTAAATTAACCATTGCAACTTAATTAACTAAATGCATTCGGTTTTGCATGTATATTGCACAATTAAGATGGAATTACTTAAATAGTAAGATATACTTTTATATGTAAAAGTATATTGAAAGTGATTAACTAATTTGCAATTAATACCGTTCTGTTCATGATCTAAAAGTATACAAAGAAGAGGAATATTTAGTAATCTTAACTTTCATTTTTTATAGCATACATTTTGGGGAACGTGCCGCTTGTGCGTCTATCAGAATTATATTAAACCGTTTTGGCCTATTCCTTCTTTTGTAGGCAATTTAAAACTTTAAATTTTAACTTTATACCCTTACAACAGCTTTACCTTCAGTTTCTCAAGTTATTTCAAGAATTATGTTTAATTTTATTAAGTTTTGCAGCCTCTCATGTTTTGTATGTCTTCTAAAATGCTTTCCTTTGATGTACCCCTGGGACAGAAGTGAATGCGAATAAGTTTTTTCATTCGCCGGCGACTTGCTAAATATTTATTACATTAAATTACCTGGGCAGATGGAAAAAGTTATATTTCTCTCCTTTGGGAAGTTGATGGAAAACTTTACTTTCTTAACCATTAAGTTGTTGCAATGTTGAGCCTATCTGAGACACACTCTTCTATCTATAAAGCTTTGATAATGTGGCATACTTTTATATATATACCTTTATTTTATTTATAAGTATACATATATATATATATACTTTACTACAATATTATTGTTTTTGTTTTAGATGTATGTATGTGTATATACTATATTTGGCCACATTTATTTGTATAGTTTGACAGTTCGTAAAATCAAAGTTGTGTCTCTGAGAAATGTAATGGATTTTTATTGCCGGCAGCAGTGGTTTGCTTTATCTAGTCACCACTTCCATTTTCTGACTTTCTGCCTCTTTATACACACACACACATATACACATGCAAACACTCACACTCATATAGATACACACACATTGAGAAAGACTGTGAAAACTTTTACCATTTTGCTGGGAAATGCTTTTAATCTAACAACAAAGTTGTTGAAAAACTTGTCGCTTCCAGTTGGTAGAGTAAAATTAAACTTGTCCTTGACACGTTGCCAAAATTTTACAGGCCAAACAATAAGAAAAAGACTATGAGTCTTGGCCGAAATATACAAAAAAAAAACATTTCTAGCTAAAGAATTTGTTTAAATTTCATTTTCGTTTTGTGGAATTTAAATGTTTTGATGGAAGATAACCCACAGCAATAAACTTAGCTTAGCTTTATGCTTATGAGGCGAAAAAAAAGGAGAATTAATTAAAAAAATAAACCCAGGCAGGAAAAGAAAATTTCCAAAATATGTAAGAGAGTGAAAAACAAATAAAAAATTCTCTGTTTAAAGGCAATAAAAATTAATTAGCAGCTCGCTTTTGAGATAGCGTCCTCAATTATGAGACACCCCCGTCTTCCCATTCCACAGAAAAATCAATAGAAAGCCGCCAGGATGTTTAGAGGAGGGGTAAGTTTGTGGGTGTGGGAATGGGCTGCGTCCTTGCTGATGGGCGCGCTAATTTCAAGTGCCTTGGGCCATAAAACGTCTCGTGAGGAAATACTTATATAAAAGCCCTAAAATACGTTAAAAGCGAAACAGCAAAACCAACGACACAGCCGAGCTGGTGCATAAGTAGCTGAGGATTAGACAAAGACAAGAGAGAGAGAGAGAGAGCTCTTTGAATTGGCAACTCAAGAAGGCCATATACCTTTTAATTAGACGATTTCAAAGGGAATTAACGGCCATGAGGTTGATTGTAAAGGTAACTTGCTAAGCATTTTCTGTAGAAAAACAACAACAACATAATTCTTTTTTACCTCTGGGTATTAAATATTGATTAATGTCTCAGGATAATACAAAAAAAATCTTCAAATTGCTTACTGAGAAATAGGAATTGAAATATACATATAAAAAGTGAAATAATTACCCAAGAGACAAAAGTTAAAAATAAAACCACATCCTGTGGGTAAATTAGTTTTTATTTGCTTCCTTTTTTTGTTCGTTTGTTAAACTAAATTGTAATAACTATGGCTTTTGCTATCTGTTAAATCTAGTCATCTTTTGTTTTTCAACATTTTCCAATTGGTTAACACAAAATGTAGAATTTAATGTCATAAAAATCCTTTTGCAACAAAATGGTTAAGGAAACTTTAATCGAATGGCATCTAGGTACTATAAATGGCTTTGCCATGTACGGAATGGAGTACACGGACACAATTTTCTATCAATGCGAGCCAACGTTGTAGATGTTCATGATGAAGATGATGAGGATGGGAATGAGAGCGATAAGGTCCTTTTGCACAATGCAGGATATTGTTTGACATAGAAGCTGAAGTGAAGGACATAAATATTGACGATGATGTTATAGTCATTGTTAGAGCTAAGCTCATATAGAGAAAGAGAGAAAAGTGAGAGTGAGTGGTGTGGTATAGAATAAAAAGAAAGGAAGAGCCTTTGGCTACTGCTCTTCTAATAAATTCGATTAGTACTAGTTGGATGTCACACACATACATACGCACACGACTTGAATTATTGATTTGTGATTGTGCTTTAGACTTGGCATAACTTCATTAATAATTTCTCTTGATGGTATTCCAGAAGTAAAGAAAAATAACCCCATCGACTTTTAACAAAACAGTTTAAACAAAACTTTTCTACCGACTAAAATGCCATACCCGCAGTTAGCTTTGTGACAGCTAAATGAAATTGAAATGAATTTAAATGGAAACCGCATTGCAAATGAAATGAAATGCCGCACAAGGAGAACATAAAACAAAAACACATTCAACCATATATATACAAACATGTATATATATCTGTACATAACAGCCGCAGGCTAAAATATACATACATACACATAAATGACAGGAAACGGAAGCGGTAGCGGAAATCAGGCGCGTTTAAACTTGTAGACTTGTAGCCAAAATAAAAAAAAGTAAGGTAAGAGAGAAAGAAATAAAATAAATAAATGTAAAGGTAAAGGTGGGTAGGTATAGGTAGCAAAAGCAAATTAACTTTGCTATCAAGGTAGAAGTCTCACTCAACTGCCAATTGGCATGAAAATTTAGGCCATTTGTGTACAAAAAAATCAAAGCAAATTAAAGTGAGAAATTCGAAACGAAAAGTCACAAGCCCAACGAACCGTACGGAAAAGAAATGAAATGGAATAAGGACGAGGCCAAAAGAAAAGTGAAAAGGGGATAACAGACAGGCCACCAAAACAGACTTACTGCCCCCTCTTTTGCCCTCTTCAGCTCTACAATTTATTTAACGTAAAATACATAAATTTCCGAATTTGTCACAAGAGATGTTGTATGTATGTATGGTATATTTGGTGACTGCTTTAACGGTATTTTGGCGCAGGCAAATGAAAATAAATCACAGCAGGGGCAAGCCACCAATGTGGCGTATGAGCAATTTTCAGAGTTGATTTCCTTTTAGCCGCCAGCTTAAATTTCTATACTTTTGAAATATGGAAATTTTATGGATTTAAGCGGCAAATCCATAAGAATAAATGGTAATAAATTTAATATTAAATTCAATTTTATTTCATGTCCTTTACAGTTTTTACACTTTACTCATTTCTAAGTTTCAATTGACACTTCAGAAAATAAGTTAGTTTTTTATTTTTGCCGTTTTTTCGTTCGTTGTTCAAATTGTAATATGCTGGCTTGGTCAGTTTCCATAGGTAAACTTGTCAAGGACTTTGGTAAAGAGGTCAGTTATTTCTCTATCTCGTTCAGAGATAAGTTGTCCTTTGCTAAGTTGTGCGGCAGCTGCACAAATGTCCACAGTTGGCAGACATTGTAATGCTCAGCTTGAAAAGTTTTATATATTGCATTTTAACCCCGGCATCTTCTATTCCACTTGGATTGCAATTCAATTTGCCACACGTTGTACCAACACACACACACACACACACACACACACAAACACATACCTAACGTTCACTCCTTGTTAAGTTTTTATTTTGTGTGGAAAAGATATGCATATTTGATTATATTTCTATACCCTCACAAAATGCAACATGTTCCATTTAGTTATGAATTTTGGCACGTAAGCAACTTTGTTTAGATTATCGACACTACTGGCTGCAGATAGTGAGTTTGTAGATTGGAATATTTAAAGATTGATATTAAGTTAGAAATCTAACGATTTTGCTATTTGTAATGCCAACCATTGTATTTAATTAACTAACATGCCAGTTTAAAAAGTAACGATTCTTATGTTTACCAACACTTTATTTTGTTATGTTATGTAAATGGTATTGTTTACATTTCACTTTTTACCAGCAGTATGTTAAGTTATGTTATTGCTAGTGTTTACATTAACATAGATGCAGATATATTACAGACTTGCAAATGGAAAAATAGAAATTGCATTGTTTATTTGTAAAGCTAAACTAATCGAATATTTCTTTTAATTGGTATTTTAGTTCAAACTTATTATTTATAAATTAAAATGTATATTGATTCAAGTCAATTAGTTATGAAATATGAATTATTCTTTTCCAACTTGTGCAATATTAGTAAATTTTCCAATTTGCTTATATATAAAGTATATATGACAAATACCTAAGAATTGAGTAATTTTAAATATGTAATTTATATACTTCCTATATATTTCATTCTTATATCATTCAGTCCTATGGAAAATTCCATTTGAAAAAACTTTGACTCTTTCGTTTTCGACTATTTAAATATAAATCAAGTTTTTTTTTTATAGTAAAATCTTTGGCACACTTCAATAGAATTTCTGTCTGTATATTTGGTTGAATCCTTTTCAATTACATTATTTTTTTATTTTGTTGGCCACTTGCCAATCTACTGATAGAACTTTAGTTGTCGGTTACTAATGCAATTAAAATGCCATGCGCCATTATGGCAAATAAATTGAAACACATTCAATTATCCGCGGGCAAAACCAAATTTGATGCTTTATTGAAACAGAAATTTGATTATATATATATATATATATATCTATATACATAATGTATAAAAATTTAATTAAAATTTTGTTGCTGTCACCCCAAATACCGCATAACTAACAAGCAATGAACGAAGGCAAGCGCACTATATAATGAAATTTTCATGGCTACTGTTTGAGCACAAAATTGAATTATGGCCAAAGTTTATATTCAGTTTTTGTCATGAAAGTTCAAATTGAAAAAAAAAAACCAGTTAAATGTGGCATTGCAGAACAGGCAAAAGATTAAATGAATCGATTACTTTGTTTTAAAAGTTAAAAATATAGTTTCAAAGTGGAAATTAAATAATAAAAAACATATTTGTATGTACTTATTCAATTTACATTGAGGAAGTTAATTAAATATATATATATTTACAAAATTTAATAATTCCTTTAGTTTTAAACTCTCTTTTTTGTTTTAGAACTTCCTAGCAAGATTTAAAAAGGTTTTTATATTTTTAATTTATTTTAATGGTTAACCTCCAAGCTAAATTACATTTTTGATTATAGAAAAAATAATACCACAACTACAAAGTAAAGGGTATAAGAGGGTAAGCAAAATGTAAACGCCCATTTCCTTCAGGATAATACAAGTACTAATTATTTATTTAAATTGCTCAAGTACTAATTTTTTATTTAAATTGCTCTTATTAAAAATCAATAGCAATTTTTGATAGGTAATATTGCATAGAAATAATAATTTTAAGAAATTACAAGCTTCTTAAGCGGTAAATGGAGCATGAAACGCCTTAATAGATTGGAACCTAATCCCATTGAAATGTCTTTAATTTCAATTTGGATCAATCTAAAGTTTTCTAATGTCAAAATACATTTGTCTGAATAAGCAGAGAACAAAAATAAACAAAAATTCTGTGATTTGGCTAACCAAAAAGAACGCAGTTGAGCAAGATAAAAAACACACTTTGGTCTATGTTGAAATTCTACAAATGGAGTTTTTTATTATATTTATATATACATAAATATATACGACTATATACAGCAAACTAATATTCTCAAATTATAGTGTTGTAAAACGGAGCGATTTATAACAAGAATGCCAGACTGTTAGCCTGCTTTAACCCTAATAAAACGTTAATTTCAAACAAATCAATAACGACAAATTAATTTTTTTAAACGCAGAATTGAATTAAAATTCAATTGCTGTCAAAAAAAAAAAAACATAATAAGATGATAAACTTTCATATTTGTCTTTGTTGGTTTTTTTTTTAAGAAATATATTAATATAAAAAGAACACAAAATAATATTATTTCTTTTATTAAATTTTATTTATAATAATATATATATTTTTTTATTAAATAAAACTTATATAATTTATATAATTTATATTTATTTAATTAAAATATGTTGGTGAAAATAGATACAACTTTACATTGCTTGAAGAACTATTTGTAATAGTTTTTCAACCCTAAACGAGTTGAATAATGAAGGAATTGGTTTCTGTATTTCCACTTTCTACTCTAAAGATGCAGAATATATATATTTTTTCTTTGTTTTTAGTATATGTTCAAGCTAACTGAAAAGAAATGTTCACTTTAAAGATTTGTTTCC
Organism: Drosophila neocordata; assembly: GCA_018903615.1. Lineage (NCBI taxonomy): Eukaryota > Metazoa > Arthropoda > Insecta > Diptera > Drosophilidae > Drosophila > Drosophila neocordata. The sequence goes on from JAEIGI010000002.1 coordinate 1,057,409, forward strand.
ACTAACCACATATCCAATGCAGTCACGTAAATTCCATTGATATCATTTATATATCTGTTGAACTTGTGCAAATTTTTGTTTTGAACAATTTGAAAAGTTTTCTTCACGTTTTTCTTGTACGATTTAACATTGAATTGAATCAAGTATACGCCATGTCGTCCATTCTCAATATTACCACAACAATGCAAAACGGCGTAAAATTGCACACAAATAGCAACAACAAAATGCTTTTACAACTTTGATGTTTGATTTCATAGCAATTTGCATTTGTGTTAGTCAGCAGGCAGCAGGCAGAGAACACAAACAAAACAAAACAAAACATAAAATGCCCAAAGAATTGAAAAAGAGAAAGAGAGAAAAAAAAGTAAAATAAATGTAAAACTCATGCCAAACGAGAGGAGGGGAAAGGAGCAAAGAAATAGATGGGTGGTAGGTCGTCGATTCTGGAATATATGTGTGCAGGAAATCGGTAGAAAAGCGAAAGAGAGACAGAGAGAGAGAGTGAAAGAGGAACCACAGCAATATGTAATACATAATATAGCAGCTCCATTTATTGACTTTTTTCCCCTTTCCTTCGGGCCAAAACGTCAACTTTGTTGCTTCATTTTGCCATAAAGCGCAGGCTGAGTCGGAAATTTATGAAATTTAAGGACGCACGCAGTCCAGACATGGCTCTATAAATCATTTAATGTTGTTCCAGTCCTTTCGGCCCACAGACCCATGACTGCCTGGCCCCAGGCCCGCCGGACCACCTGGTGCACGTTCAGGCATGTTCATTTTAACGTTTTTCCGGCTGGATGGCAAAAAAATACAAAAAAAAAAAAAAAAAGAAAAAGAACAGGAAAAGAATCTCTCCCTATACCCTATCTCCGCACCCCATCCCCCGCAAGAAGAATATAACAACATAAAATAAATGGCAGAAATTTCCGCTGCATCGATGATGATTATGATGATAATAATGACGATTATGATGATATTTATGAGTTTATCAAAATGAAATATGCGACTTTCGAACTAAATTATTCAATTAGCGGCCAAAAGAGAGAGAGAGAGAGAGAAGAGAGAAACCTGAAACATGGCTGAGATGATGACTAAAAGCATCTGCTTATCGGACAAGAGCAGTCAACGCGGTCATCGATGACCTTCAAATATCCTTTTACCAAAATAAAATTCACTCACGGTACTTCAGTTATCGGTTAGAGAAAGAATGTAATAGGTTTTCGTTATGAGTCCTGCTCCTATATATATATATATATATATATATATATATATATATATTTATATGTCCAGGGAAAGAGACAAAAAAAAAATGTTGTCATTTTATGACACAGCCCTTTGAATCGATAAGCAGATTGAAGCCTTTCAAGATTTCAATTTCAAACAGCACCCCTCACCTCTTTGTTCATTGTTCATCACAATTTTTATGAAGGCCAAATCCATTTGGTAGCCATCAAAAATGAATGAAAATGCCCAAAGGATGGCCACCATCAACATCTGCATTATTTTGGTCCATAAAGTGGGTTAGATTGATTAGAAATTCAAATGCAGCAGCCATAAAATGTCCAACTTGAAACAAAATAAAATTTGGCCTTAACCCTTTCCTCTCATGCCAATTTTTATTCCCCCCTTTTATTTTTAACACAAACTTCATCTGCATTTTTGTTACTTTCATGACTTTTAAGTGCCTTTAGGAAAGAAATAAAATATATATATATATATATTCATTTTCAAGTGCCGCAATTCAACCAAATTTATTATTTCACAATTGTTTTACATTTCATATTACTGGGTAAATAATAAAATGTTGAAAATCTTTGAATGCTCTTTTAGTGTATTTTATTTTTTTAATTAAATGTGAATTACTTTTCCGAGAAATAATTTAATTTAATTGCTATCTTTGAATTTTATTTAATCATTATTCACTTTGAGCAATTATTTTAATCATTTAAATGTTATAAATTGATTTGTTATATATGGTTAAACAGATATTTGAGTATTAAAGTTAATTTATAAATAAACTCTGAAAAATTCTTTTAAAGGCAATTCAACGGTTTTTATTTGATATTTTTCTTTTTTTGTCCTGGACTAAGCAATGTAAAAATGTTATTTTTTGAATCTAAATAATAAATTGTATGACCTAGAATCTTTTAATTACCATTGGCATGATCTAAGAGGAAAAACCTTGATAAAAAGAAAACAGTGTAGGCGCTCCGTTTCTACTTTGGGCTTCTTTTATTACAGGACTTCCATATGGAAAATTTTGGCGCATTACATAGACACTCATATGTTATTCATATGTCAATTCTTGAAACTTTATGGATCAGTAGCCGGATCCAGTTGCCGTTCTTCAGCAATATAATGCTTCATTATTTGCGAAACGGTTCAGACTGCAATCCAGAGACCTTCTTAAATGGCTTTTTGACTTGTTGCTGACTTTAATTTAATTCAGAATATATGGGCAAGAATTTATTTTCAGAAATTTCAGATGTTTAAGAAGTGACAGAGTTCTCTAACCGAAGAATGAGCTGTAACTCCTCAATCAAAGTTTCAGATTATAGCCAAACCGATGTCGAACCAGATATTTGAAAATATATGATATTTTGAAAGCTGAAATTTATACTCGGCGAATTAAGAATATATGTATTTATTTTTGGATCGAAGATGTAGAATCTATGCCTTAAAATATTTGACTAATTTTGTTATATCTTCTGCAAGGGTTTAGACATTTAGCAATTTTTTATAAAGATTTTCATTGGTTTATATAAAAAATATAATAAAATGTTATTTAAATTTAAAAAAAAAAAATAAAAAGGATCCTAAATGTTGAAAAACAATTGATTGCCTTTAATTACATTTACTTTATTAAAACTTTATTATCATTGCAACTCGATAGATAACAAATTATAGTCCAATGTGGACAAATGCTCTTTCTACTTATTCCATTCTCAAAAACCCTTTTCAAGTTGTAAGCTATTATTTTGAATAATTAAACTTTATAATTTTCTGAAACACTTTGCTTTATTTTATTTGCAGTATAATTAATAGCCGACAATAACACATTACACTAGTTTTTAGAAGAGAAGAAAGACTAAAAAAATTTTAAATAAATTTCTTAATATGTTGTTTAGTATAGTGCTAGTTCTTTTAAAATAATAGGTAAAAGTTTTTATTAAATGAAACGTCATAAATTAAACGATTTTGAGATGTAAAACTTATTAAGGATTTTTTAACCTTGTTAATAATCATTTTCGTTAAAGGCTGATTAAATGGTTTTGAAGCTTGAATACGGCAACTTTTGGCATTCTGAACTGACAGACAACTGGACACAACAGAATTTTCATGATACTAAATAAAAATCGAAAATTAAATAACTTTAATTATGCTACTTAAACGACTGTATGACTTTACATCCACACAAGCATATATGAATTAGATTTCTGCTGCTGCCACAAGGCAGGAAACCTTTAATCAAGTTAGACAACAATCTACATTTTAAGTTTCCAAATAAAAGTCATATTATATAGGATATATCATGTAATCGATATATGTTAACAGAATGTCTAAACACATTTCTAAATATTTACACATTTACTTTATAATCAAAAAGAGCTATTAGAGTCATTGCAATGGTTATTAAATAAAGCGAAAGGCCAATTAGCTAGAGTTGTGGTCTTTCTCTTTATATATAATTGAAAAATTGCAATGTTGTGCACTCCTCATATGCACACACACACACACACACTTTTTCATCCACACCTTTTGATATGTGCTGACACAAAGTGCTCGAGAATTGAGAGGTGTGGAGCGTGGGTGTGTGACAGGTTTATGTCAGCATACTCGTCCTGGCGGTCCCAAGTCCATGCAATATATATACACAATGTGCATGATGGCTAAAAAAGAAAAGAAAGGAAAATAGACAATTGGTAAAAGAATGCCAGTTAATTTCATTATTCAACCATGTCTGAGTGCGTAGAAGTGGACCTAGTTTTGAGTTGGCTATAAAACAATGACCAATTGGCCAATGTATAACCAAATAGAAAAGTTGTTTACTTTGTTGCCTCGCTCTCTCTCTCTCTCTCTCTCTCTATTTCTCTGTTGTTGTTTACATAATTTCAATTCAATTAATTACAGCTTCTGTGTTTCATTTCGAACTATATATGTAATTATTTTTTTTTCTTGTTTGTTCTTTTTCTAATTGCAAATTTTACGCAATTTTTTTTCGTTAATTTGCGGAAATCACCCGCAGCGTTTGTCAAATTGTTTTTCGTGCCTCATTAAATGTACTTTATTTGGTATTTTATATCTCTGTTTTATTTCATCGCCATTTCGCCATGCATTTTGATTATTTTAGCAATTAAATTTATTACCTAACCATAAATAAATAAATGTTGCGTGATAGCCAGTCTATGAAATTTGATTAGCCGATAAAAGTGCGATTTATATGTTTATAACTGAGCGGAGGATATTGAAACTTTATTAATTAACACACAATAAATAAATGTGAAATCAATCAACGGATTTTGTTTAAAAATTAACATCAGAGAGTTTGTATTAAATGTTCTTGATTCTAAAGTATTTATAGAACTTTCAGTGCATTAATATTAGAATTCAAAATCAAAACATAAAATCCTTGAAATGTATTTATATTATCTTAATAGAAAATAAATATATTTATAGTATTTCTTTAAGTACTTGCGATTTTTAATAGGATTATTTAAAATTATTATACATAAAAGCATATTCAAAAGAAGAAATTTCCGAAAAGTTCTTAAATTTTCGATGAATATATTATATTTATGTTATTACTCTTAACTTTGGCTTCTGTTTTTATAGTATACTTATATGAAAGTCCTGACTTTATTTATCAAAGTAGTTTGAGTAAGTTTTACTTAAGTAATTGGGCAAAAACCGTTAATTATTTTTATTTTATTTAATTTATTTAAATTTAATAAATTAAATTTGACATTTATTTATCTATGTATTAATATAAAGTATCGTATACAATTTTTAATCCCAAATAAAGATTTAATGCATAATTGTACCTTAGATTTTATTGCAGAATTGTTAGAAAATTAATGTACTAAACTCTACTAAAGATTACAACCGAAAACGCTCTAGTTTTAAAAAAACTATTTTATTTTATCTACCTGTTAATTCAATGTTTAAAAAGACTAAAAGTAAGACTTATCCTTGAAAATGTAAGATACGAAAAGAAAAGCATTGAAATATTGAAGTGAATGTATGTAACATGTTAGAGCATTTGGATAAAATGACACAACAGAATAATACAAAAAGGTGCAGACGAACGAATTGTTTAATATTTTACATAATAAAATATGCCTTAAAAAAAAGAAAAATTTCTTTATAAAGAAATGTCTGAGTAGGTAATATAAAGAGAGATTAAAAAACTAAAGAGGCAGCTGCTGCACTAAGGTGTATTTGTCCCTCACTCTAAAGAACTACCTGATCCACTGTTAAGATTGACAAGCGCGACAACTAAGGATTCAAAACTTATTTTACAAAATGCACATACACCAAAAATTTAAATTATATTTATTTGTTGTATACAAAATGTGAACTTATTTATTCAAAAAAATTTGTTGCGCACTCTATTGTGGTAAAAATGATGGGCTCTTAGGTCCAGTTTACTAAACGGAAGGCTTGGAATTAGATTTAGTTTTATCAAGCCTACGACTTGCTGATGCGTTGGCTAATAATAAATATATATAAACAACAGCTGTTGCAACTAAATATACGTAAATACAACTTTTGCTTATAGATGAGGTCATTTGGAGCAGAAAGAGTTGCTACATTAACTACCGCAATCCTTACATAGAATCTTTAAGGACAAGTTTATCATTAAACAGGATAGTTACAACCCGTGTATGATCAAGACCCCCTAATCATTGTGAGTCAACAATTGTACAGTTATTCACCTTATGTACATCGATTAATTTATATGTAAAATTGTTCACTGATATTATTACCACTGGAAAAAATTCTTAATAATATTATATAATAATTTTATTTGAAAATCAAACCCAAACTAATATTAAAAATAATTGTTACTAGAAAATTGCCAAATTGCAGAAATAAAAAAAAATGCTAATTGATATTATATTATATTACTTATAATATTAAGTCAAACAACAAACTTCATTAACTGTTCAGAAATTGCAATTAAAATTTTTCATATTTTCTTATTTAGTTTAAAAAGTCCATTAATGTATATATGTATGTTCTTTACTCCCCCAAAAATCATATTATATTATTCTTAATAGAACAAAATAGTTTTTCAGCTTTTGGCGCAGCTCTAATAGTGTGGAATACCCTGAAGGATATTTGTATTTTTAGCTTTAAGAATGTAATTTGGATAAAAGGAAGAAATGGTCACACTAATTATTAAAATAGAGAAACAATGAGCACTGTAAAAGAAAATCAGTTTTTTTATCTTAATAACAAATAAAATATTTAGATAAATAATAGAAATTTTATATAAAAGGAAATGACAAATTTGTTATAATAAAAAGCACTACAGTGAGTGAAATTAATTGTAAACACAAAAAATTAATGAATATATATTATTCAAACAATCCAAATTAATAATTAATTTTAAACATTTTAAACAAATGAAAGCAATATTTATTAAAATATTCTAAGTGAACGCTTAAAGAATTTCCCCAAAGCAAATAAACATTAATTCAACCATTTGAACACAATAACAAGAGGAAAAACTGAATACGGAGAATGGAAAACAAACTCAAAATGAAGATGGAAACCAGAAACTAAATAACTATCAAAAAAGGAAATAGAATTGAAATGGTAGTAAAATGAAAAGAAAGCAGCAGCTGAAAATATGCCAACTCACAACTCGTTAGCTGGATGGCATGCAATAAATTAGCTTCTTGACCCAAAGATTGTGGGTCGGGCATTATTTCGAGACTCTCTTCTTTAATTTTCTTGTTGCTTTCCATCTTGACCCTGTGCCACATAAATCCAGCAGCTAAGCTTCATTCATCAGACTGTGCGTGTGTTTGTAACTAACTTTAAGGACATGGATGTGGGTTGGTTGGCTGGCGAAAATCAATGAAAATGATGCCAAACATGTGCCAAAGTGTTGGGCCTTGTTAGTTTCTTTTCTCCTTGCCCTCTGCTCTTTTATGGTTCACTTTCCGACCCTTCTTCACCCACATTTCCACAATTTCCGTTTTGACGTCTAGGTATTAATCAGTCCGGACGCTTGCGTGTAATTAGTGATGCTATAAAACGTCATAAATTGTTTTATGCTGCCTTTTAATATGAACTACAAGAACAACAATAAGGGAACCCTTTTACGAGACTTTTGCATGAAAAATTCAAATCACTTGATTAGTGGCAATTAATTTTCCCCCTATTCGCCTGTGCCTTGTAAATCATTCGCTTCAAGTCCAATATAGAACGAGTAATGCAAAAGACAAGTCCTAACACATATGTACATATAATCCAAATAAAAAAAGTCCACGGTGGAAAGTACATATTATATAGTATACATACATATATCAGCCATATAAATATACATACATATATAATAACTTATGCCAAGTGCTATTATGATGAAAAGTTTACACTTTTCCTAATATTGCGATGTTTTAAAAGCAAATTTGTTTGTTGGCATTAAGTAATTGTTAGGAAAATTCTTTGCTTAATGAAATTTTTTATTTTATTAATTTTATTAATTTTTTAAAAATGTTTTTAAATTTTGATTTAGAATTTTGTTCAGGAAACTCTTTGTTTAATCAAAATTTTGCAGTGTTTAAAAATTGTTTTAAATTTTTGTTTAAGATTCTAAAGCATTGCAAAAGATATTATAAAATTATTCAGTTGTCTGTCTGTTTCTTTGCCAGAATTATACCGTTAATTTTAAGCTATATGGTTGAAACTTGGTAGATAGCCTCTTGAATTAATCAGACAGATAAAGTATAAAAATCATTTGGATCGGACAACTATAAGATATAGTAAATTGCCTTCAACCGCCAAAAATATAACGAAAATACACAAAATATTTGTTCATGAATTTTAAACGGGCATTTTATGATATTCAAATAATTATGGTTATATTTGTCAATTCTTTTCACTTGATAAAGTTAATGATATTGCTAAAGGACCCGTCTTGAGCTGAGTCAAAACTCAGAAAATAAATAAAAGGAAAAAAGTTTAAAAACAAGTTCTGAGAATATTTCTTTGTCACATCTGCTCTCTAAGGAGTTTAAATTTATATTTATTTATTTTTATATAAAAATATACTTCCAAAAGCTAAAGATAAACTCTTCTTTTTATGTATAACATTTTTGTGTTTGACATTGATGCTCTAGTCCAACAACTCGATAACTTATATATATATATTATCGCTTCGTATAAACCATTTGGTAACATTCAGTTAGTTGGTTGTGTTTGGTGTGAGTGCTTCTTGTTTATGGCACTAGTTATGGCGGGTGTTAATGGCTCGTTTGCGTGCCCGTGTCCCTTTGCCAGTTGTTGGCCTGGCTGTTCAATTTGTAACTAATAGAATTGTCACTCCTCCACATATCGCACACATCTGATGGCCTTTGAGCCACCTGCTCCATCCAGTTTCTCTTACTTTCCTTCCATTCTACCCTATCCATTTTTTTTTGTCTTACGTATGGAACTCATCATTCACGACAATTGTGTGTCTTATGTGACAAGTGAATTTGTCATTGGTTACTTAACTTGATTCAAGGCCAAACAAAAATAAATGGCTTGTATTATGGCTTAAACAAAAGCAACAACAACAACAACAGCAAAGAAACGGGGGAATTTGAATTCAAGTCTGTTGTTGTTTTTCTTGGTTTTTTGTTTGCTTTTGCACTAGTCGGAAAGAAAATGAGGAAAATGCTTTCATTTCGAGTTGTCACAAAAGCATTTCCGCATTGCGGCACACATATGAACACGAAGTGCCATAAGTCGGTGAGCGTGCCTTTGACAATGAATAATGTTGTTGTTCCATGTGTTCATCAAAATTAGAAGACATGGCAAACAATGGCAAGTTGAAGGGCTTCTCCCCTAGATCATGACTTTGATGGATTAGGAATCAAACAATTACAAAATTAGTTGTTCTATTAACTAAGCGTTAAAGCAGATTTATTAGACAACCGATTAGTTGAATTTGCAGGTGAATGAAAGCTACATTAAAAAAATTTGTTTTCTTGGTATGGTTTGTGCTCATATATAAGGAATTATATTTTGTAAATCTTTTTAAAATTTTCTGAAACTCATTTTACTCTAAAAGTAATTATTTTTCTTATTTGTACTTAGTTTCCATCAAAGTAAATACTATATACATACTAAGTATATACAAGTGTGCCAGATAAAATTATTTGCATGTTCTTATCACAAGGTTATATTGAATCACAGTTTTATTTTGTAATATTGTGCTACAATGACAATAGAAATTACTTCATAAAATTACACACTAATTAAACATGTGTTTTAATTTTTTTTTTTTTTTTGCATTTGATGATTAAAGATCCAGGCTGATTTTTTACTTTCTAAGGAAATTTGTTTATACATATATTTAAATATCTTCAAAGAAAACATATTAGCATAAAAAATATTTTTTTAATAATTAAAAAATCAATTAAAAAATACCTTTTTAAAATTGTAATAATTTATTATATTAAATGAATTGAATTAAATTAATTATAAAGTAAAGCCACAAGGTTTCAAATAAAAACAAAAAGTGTTGGTAAGAGTTGTTTTTTTTTGCTGATCAATATCAATAGACAAAAACAAAAACTTTAAAATATTTATTTTTCATAAGCCAGGCAAAATTGAGATTTGTATAGAATTACAGTTCTTGAATATTCAGTTATTTTTACCCTTACAGTGCTTTGATTCAAGTTTTCGTGAATGTAAAATAAAACAAATAAAAAGTTATATACCAAAAAAAAACAACCCCCTAAAATCAGAAATTCATCTGATCGTGCACCCTCGAGCGCATTCGAACCTATGCTTATGTAAAAATTTTTTAGAAGTTTGTTTGGTAGAACACCTCTAACTGCTACACCAACGAGCTATCGCATTATTTGATTGCTACGTCGGCATAAATATGGAGAGCAGTCTTTGCTGCTCACACACGTTTTGTTCTCTGCAATAACAATATCACAGATATACATACATACATACACACACAAGAGCAAGTAGTGGCATATTTTGTCTCGCTCTAAAATTGCTGGTAGTTTATGGTGTATAGCAAAGTTCCTGTTTCTTTCTGGTTGCAACAAACAAACAAATTAATTTATTTTCGATTATTCCTTTGGAAGCTAGTTGTCCGATCTAAACTAAAAGCGGTGTCAAAATCCAGAGAGGGTAAAATTATAAAATAATAATTCTAATAATGATTTTTATTTGCTTAAAAACAAAAACATCATTTTGAATTGATCGTTATTATCGTGGCTTAAAAACGAATGGCTAGAACAGACATACCTGTAGAGAAATATATATGTACATCATTAGAATTGCTTGATATATCTGAACAATAAGACATATATTTTCCAATTAATTAATAATGCTTCTGATATTTATGACTTTGCTCTGTGAAATAATTAAATCTATGCTTTATCTTATCTCATATAATATCGCTATTCAATTTGGTGAGTAATATCTAATGTTAAAATAATTTACAATTTTTGTTATTGTTCTTTCACTGTCTACAACTAAAATCCATTTGTTTAATATTTTCATGTTTTGTTTAAAAATATGGTAAGATTGAAAATGTTCTTTGCATATAATAATTTTTAAAATAATGCGCATGCCCATCAGCGCTTTAACTTCTCACGAGCAGCTACACTTGACTCTCCCTGTGCCACCCACCCCCATTCTAAGCATTGGCGCTTGTTTCTCTTTTTTCCACAGTTCAACCACAGGCCTTCTTAGCTCAGTGGTAGAGCGTTGGTCTCGTAAACCAAAGGTCGTGAGTTCAACCCTCACAGGAGGCAGCCATGAAGCCAGTTTTTTACAATTTTTTTTATTTTTGTTAATTTTTAATGTCAGACAACAATTTTTCTTAAGTTTAAATGTCTAGTAAATAGTAATAAAAAAAACCGTAAATATTACAATATTACTCCAATTTTCTCCATAAATACCATATTATATTAGAATGAAGACTCCGTAAAATATATTTTATATATTTAGGCCAGTTGTTGCCTAAACTGAAATTTACTTTAAGTCGCTGGCTTGATAAAAGATTTCTAGTGATCTTTCTAAATATTTCTGCGTTCCGATTGATAATTTTCAAATATTGAGGTTTTATTTTAATGTCACATTTAAATTATAAAAATTTTCTGTTAAATATATTAAAGTTTTAAATATACAATTATTTTCTGACTAATTTAACTGCTGTTTGAAATAGTCTTTTTGTCATGACAAGAATAAACAAGAATAATTAAACGTTTTTTAAAATCTTAATGTTTCTTTCAATACCGGAGGAATACATACATAAATGATATATTAGTCCAATCAGTTAAGTCATTTCTAGTTATATGATTATAGATATTAGAAAGAATATATTAAAAGAAAGGTACTTGAACATTTCGAAGTAGTTTACACAAGCTTAAAAATTTAAGTACCTAAATCGGATTGGATATATATTTTCAAGGAATTAATTTTTACAGAATTTTTTTTAAGTATATTTGAGTTGCTCCATAAAGAACAAGTAAGCGGTTCCTTTTTTTTTTTTCTTAATTTAGCTTGATTTGACATTTCAAATGACTTTTATGGAATTTTATCATTTGTACAATAGTTTCTACTTATTTGTTTTTATATCTTTAAAGTCAATGTAGTAAATATAGTATATAATAATTAATAATTTGTATAGAAACCACAAATGTGACTTTATGATAAACATTTGATAATTAACAGTTTTAATAAAAAACAAAACTGTTATTTAATGATCGTCAGTCATTTTTCAGTTTTCAACTACCCTGCCGTAGAGTCTCAGTAAAAAAAAAAAAACATCGTGTTTCGAAGACTCGTTGCAAAATTTAAATAGTAGAGACACAGATTTTTATAAATCCTAGTTTATTGGAAATTCAAGTCTTATGTATTATGTGACTTTTTGTGAATAAACTAAATTTGACTTTCAAAAAGTCGCATTCTGCAATAAATGGATATAATCTATCTTTTTGATTGCATTGATTTTCAAACGCAGCTGTACCAAAACTGCGCTGTCAGCTATGTACATTTTCCAGTACTTCATTATGCCAAAACACGCCATCTTAAGTCGGTGCGGAATTCACAATATTACCATTCCCGAGTCAAGTGATGAGGACTTCAATATTTCAAAACGGGTATGAGTATAAATATTTCACAAAAAAACTCTGAAAGATTTAAAATAAAAAATTAAATATTATCAATATTTTAAATAAAACCAAATCAATATTTTGTTCTAAATTGTGTAGCGTTTTGTTCACCTGTCATAAAAATTGAGTAAAATAGCATAAAATTATTTAACACACATAGAGCTTTTAGTTTTTTGTGTAATTGATTTGAAAAAAGATTTATTTGATTAATGTTGCCATTAAACTAAAATGTAACTTAACCCCTCGATTAAAATTTGTGCTAATATAGTAAGATCAGAAAAGGAAGCAACTAAATGGAGAATACGGCAACTTCTGATTTTTTTTGTTTGTAACGGATGCAAATAAACAAGAACGTAACGAAAAGTGATCGAAATTATTCGAATAAGAATGTTATTCATTTGTGCTGAGCAATCCACCCCTTCATTAAGTAGAGATCTAGCGGCTACTCTCTCGTTTCATTTCTCTCTTTGTCTTACTAACACTAAACAAAAGACTGCTGCGTCTATGTGAACTGTATGCTTGGCTGAAGGATACCCTTCAATAACAAATATCAATGATAAGAGACAGACTCCACAGACACTAACTGTAGTTAGTTACATACATATGTATTTCGAGGTAAAGAAAAATATTGCTTGATAATGCATTGATAAAGTGATAAAGACACTGTATTCTGTTTTATTCATATTCGTTTTTAAATAGTGTATGAATGAAATAATAACTACGCAGATAAAACATCGTCACACCTATTCCTAAACATACCTTTCATTGGTTCAAAGGCGTTTTGAATATACCCATGCAGAAATCATATTCAAATACCTATAAAAGAGTGGATAGAGAAAGAAACGGTCAACGTACCTTTTTAGGAAAGAAACCCCTGTGTCTCCTTTGCATTAGAAGATCTCAACTTGCCATCCTGATCAAAATAACTTTTATACACACAAACATAATTCTTCGTTCTCATTGGCAAATTCTTGAGTTTATTGCTTCGTATACTAACACATACACAAATGTGCTCTGTGGAATTGTCCAGACATGATCATTAGGCAGAATGCTCATCAAAATTCTTTGGTCTCCACGCTCGTCGCGCCTTCTTAGCTCAGTGGTTAGAGCGTTGGTCTCGTAAACCAAAGGCCGTGAGTTCAACTCTCACAGAAGGCATGTTGCGAGATTTCCAGGTATTTTACTTTTTCGTTTTGTATTATTTAAGTTACTTAGAATTATCTTTTGTTTTTTTAATAAAATATAAATGTCATAAAGGAAAAAAATTAAAAATATACTCACCTTTGTTGAGCCTAAAATCTAAACCTAACTTAATCAATTGATATTTATAAACATGTTTTAAGTCTTCTATTAATTTTATACGAGCGTTAAATTCGAAAATCTTAAAAAAGTTTTCTTGATTTTTTTTTAAAAATTTTAAAATTACAAAACTGAGGCCAAGTTCATAAACAAATAAAGCTTAATAAATAACCGCTGGAAGCACATTTGCTGTTTAATTCTTTTTTCAAGATTACATCGAAGGTATCGCAAATTTGGATCAACGGAAGGTTTTTTTCTGCATTATCTAAAAGGCTATAACTATGTTCGAATTAAAGGTAAAAAATGTTTGTTTTTATACCTTTGCAAAAAAGGTATATTAGTATTGGTTTGCAACGCATAGAAGGAAGCATCCCCGACTATATCAACTATATATATTCTTGATCAGCATGGTGAGCTTAGTTCATATAGCCTCCGTATGTCCATATATCCGTCTGTCTGTCCGTCTGGCTGGATCAACGCAATCTCCTCCGTGGTCGTTTAAGCTACAGAGCTGAAATTTTTCAACTAGGCTTGGTTTTGCTGCAGGCATTGTATATCTCCCGATCGAATGACTCTATCATATAGCTCCCATAGGAACGATCGGTTGTGAATAAACTTTAACCTCAATAACTTTGTTGTATTCAAATAAAACATCTCGATATTTGTAAGTTTTATATACTTCTTAACATATCTACCAAGTTTCATCAAAATCGGTTGACTATATCATATAGCTCCAATAGAAACGATCGACCTTGAATATGGATTTCGAGCAATAACTTGGTTGTTTTAAAAGCGATTATCAGAAAATTTGGTATTTGTCAGTTTTATATACTTTCTAATATCAAGTTTTATCAGAATCGGTTCACTATATCATATAGCTCCCATAGGATCGATCGACCAAAAAAATAGTTTTAGATGAAGAACTTGCTTATTTTAAGAGCGATTTTGACCAAATTTTGTATGTGTAAGTTTGGTATATATAGAAATATGTTTACTCAGTTTCATTAGAATTTTATATATTATGAAACTATATATAATATATTTTGAGGTATTCAACGACTTTAATAAAAATTTTCATTTTAAAAACCCTCACTTTTTAATTGTCCAAAAGATATTTAATTCACAATTGCAAAATATTAAAAGAAAATAATTATAATTACGTTGAGTTTTTTAAGTTTAATTTTTATCAAATATAAATTTTTACAGCTGCTGGCTGGAAATTATTTCCGAAAATTACCCAAGATGAATTAAGATGTGGATAATGCTTATGTTTATAGAGTAAGAAGGGTTTCGGTTATATGGTGAAAGACGTGGACACATAAAACAAAATATTTTTACGGTATGTGCGTGAGTGAATTTGTGTGTGTGTGAAAATTAACACAAATGTGTGTGACGCCATAAAGAGAAGAAATGAAAATAAATTAAGACAAATATTAATCGTGTGCGAACAACAACAATGGCTTGACATAAGATATTGCAGACTGTCTCCGAGATTCTCTGCGTAGTCAGTGGGTTATCAATATGTCCCTCATAATACGCTTACATCTTTAAAGAACGCATATTCTTTGTGTTGCACATCCTTTGGTCTGGTGCCACATTTTGTCCGCACATTTGTAGTTTTCTGGGAGTAACTAAACCAAAGCAGTTCATTTACATATGCATGTATTTTTAAGTTTAACCACTTTAATATCAATTTTAAACGATTTTACAAATGCATAAAAAAACCGTGTTTTCTGTAAATTAATTGACAATCACATCTTTAACCTTATAGAAAAAGTCGACAAGGATATTGCTCGTTGTTTGTACGGCAACATCTCGCGCAGCATTTCGAAACACTTTGCCCCATCTACCTCCTTGGGCCGGTACACCATCAACCAACACTTCAGTATCGTTATCAGGAATGTTCAATGATTTTTTTAGATCTTTAAAATTCTGCTTTAACTTCTCAGGAATACGATCGGAATAACGATTTAGAAAGTCAACAAAATAGGGTAAATTTTCTTTCTTTACTTCATCATCGACATTTGGTTTTCCATAGATCTCCATGAACTGACGCATCTCTTCCTCAAATTTATCTTCCTGTGATTTAGCTACACATACGACCATGGCCAGGAAGATGAAAACGTAGCTGAAGTAATGAATAAACACAAGGATTGGCAGAAGGATTAATTTTTTGTTATTATTAATTCAATCAGCAACTGAAACTCACTTTACTTTACTTGTACAGCGCATTTCTTCGTTATAAACAGACGATTCAAGTTTTAAAATATAACTGATCTTTTGTAGAGTGATCAGTGCAATTTATATTAAATCAGAATACATTATTCCTCTCTGGTTGTTATTGATAAGCTTATTTCGGAATAAGATAGGACAAAAAGAACGAGCTGAATTTATTTGTGTCGAAACAATGAACTTCATTATAATTTTTTGATTATAATTGATTAACAATCGACATCTTTACCAGAAAGTCTAAAGTACAAGCAGTGAGATAAATTATGCTTGTTTTTTTTTAATCCTCATAAAATGTAACTTTTATAATATGTTAATTTTTTGTTTTTACGCAACAGAACTTTAACTTCCGTTAAATTGTTTTTTAAGTAACTATTTTAATTTGAGACATTTAGCCAGCGGAAAGTTATTTCCTTTAGTAATATTTTCCGATTTTTCTATTTCATTTGCACAAATCTTAGTCTGTGTTTAATTTACCGACAGTATAATTAAACAATTTGGTTTGATGGTAAATAATTTACAAAGTCTAGGCAAGGCGAATGTTTACAGATGAAACACGTCCAGGTCCTAAAAGTCAACACCGAATACAAGTTGTTAAAAGAGTTTTGGTCATCAGTATGTTGAATGTTAATGGAGACACATAAAACTAAATATTTATATGTGTGTATACATGAATTTGTGTGTAAGACGTCATAAAAAGTACAAATTAAAAAAAACTAGAAGGATGGGCTAACTTCGGCCACGCCGAAGTTCGGATACCTTTGCAAACTTTTTTTTTCAATTACATATAAATACCCAGAATCATAAGAAAGTAAAAAAAGCTAATCATGCCCGTGGCTCCAAGAAAAAAAATTGCAAGTAAAAAAAAAATTTTTTTTGGTCCGATTGCTCCTATAGGAGCTATATCATATAGTCAGCCGATTCTGTTAAAACTCAACAGACACATTTTTATATATACCAAACTTACAAATACCAAATTTCGACTGAATCGCTGTTAAAATATCAAAGATTTTCAACTAAAACTAATTTTTTGGCCGATCGTTCCTATGGGAGCTATATGATATAGTGCCCCGATTCTAAAAAAACTTGCCAGATATGATAGAAAGTATATAAAACTCATAAATACCAAATTTGGTGATAATCGCTTTTAAAACAACCAAGTTATAGCACGAAATCCATTTTCAAGACCGATCGTTCCTATGGGAGCTATATGATATAGTCAACCGATTTTCATAAAACTTAGTGAATATGTTCAAAAGTATATAAAACTCACAAATACCGACTTTCGTGATATTTCGTTGGAAAACAACAAAGTTATTGAGGTTAAAGCTTATTCACGACCGATCGTTCCTATGGGAGCTATATGATATAGTCATCCGATCGGAATGATTCCGAGATATACAATGCCTGCAGCCAAAAGAAGCCTAGGTGCAAAATTTCAGCTCTGTAGCTTTAAGGGTCTCGGAGGAGATCGCGTTGATCCAGACAGACGGACATTCTGACAGACGGACAGACGGACATACGGACAGACGGACAGGGCTAAATGAACTCAGCTTATCGTGCTGATCAAGAATATATATACTTTATATAGTCGGAGATGCTTCCTTCTATGCGTTGCAAACTTCTGACCAAAATTAATATACCTTTTTTGCCAAGGTATAAAAATTAAAGCAAATCATAATCGTGAGCGAACAACAACAATGGCTTGATCTAAGACTCTCTCTTTCCGAGAACCGCTGTAATAGCAGTGGGTTAAATATGTCGCTGATAACACGCTTTCAACTTTCATGAATACATTTCAGCCTAGAGTTTTATCAAAGGGAATCATGAGTAGTTTTTTTTTTTTAGAAAATCTGCAGCATAATTTATTCAATCATTTATTCTCTATACTTATGGCCATGTCCATATAGATCAGGACACAGCTAAGCATAATCAAAGTAAGTTCCTTGTAGGCAATCGAAACGCACTTCTATCCAATTGTGTAGCTCGGTTTTTTGTAAGAATCTGTGGACTTTGGTAACAAAATACGATTGAATTATTGTTTTGTGATAATTGCAATTCGTTGAGAATTCTCCATTCCATAGAGTTAGCTAAGTGTAATCAAGCAAAGGTTTGCACCTTGATTTTGACATTAATATAGTGATTAGTTTTACAGTTTTTCATATACCTTCTGCTCAAATATGAACGAGAATTGATCAATAAAACGGTCCGCGGATGACATATGGCAAAAATAATTTTTTTGGTGGATGGTAGGACTGTTATAAGCTTACATGGCAAATTTCAGCGTAATATGTCACATAGTTTGTTTTCTGTGCTACTGTAAACAAGTCTACCTCGAGTGTGTTTTTCGAATTTGTTCCAAAATTGATGAATTTTCTTCAAAAAGAACAACGCACACTGTCGCTAACGAAATGTTCGCCATGACTGATACGGACATCCGGCACATCATAACTGGTGACGAGACTTGGATTCATGAGTATAACGTCTAAACAGCCCAACAATCTTCGGAATGGCGCTCCCCGGAGGAGCCGAAACCCAGAAAACCACGCCAAAGTCGCTCAAAAATTAAGGTTGTGCTGACTTTTTTTCGATTACGAAGGTGTGGTGCACTCGGAGTTCCTTCCGCAAGGCCGATCGGTTAACGCTGAATATTATTTAGACGTTTTAAAGCGTTTGCGCGAGAACATTCGTCTTAAAAGTAAGGAATTGTGGGACAACAAGTCATGGTTCTTGCATCACGATAATGCACCAGCTCACACCTCACGTCTTGTTCGCGATTATTTGAACAAAAATAATGTTAATATCGCTCCGTAAGCACTGTATTCGCCTGATATGGCTCCATGTGACTTTTTCCTGTTTCCCAAGTTCAAGTTGCCGCTCCGTGGAAAACATTTTAAGACAATTGAAGTCATAAAAGAGAATTCGAAGAAGGAACTAAAGTCCAAACCGAAATCGGCCTTCCAGAAATGCTATGATGATTGGAAAAAACGTTGGCATATGTGTATTGCCTCCAATGGTGATTAATTTGAAGGAGATAAAATAAAAATTGAACAATAATTAACCGTTTGTGTTTTATTACATCAGTCTCGTTCATATTTGAGCAGAAGGTATACACACGGGAGAAATTAAATTATTAACTCCTCATTTCTTTTATGACAATTTTCTACACTAAATCAAAAAAGCATTTTTTAATAAATGTAAAAACTCTTAACAAGAATATTGGACTTGTACTCGATATACGGACAGTGATAAATTTGGATGAGATTTAGGTGTACTAGCCAAAGAGAAACTTAATAAATATCTTTAAATAGTTATTATTATTGAAATTCTCAATAACTGTAAACTATTATAAAGAACTTATCATTCTTAAGCCAATTGATAGAACTCTGTTGACGGGATATAGGTTATATCAAACTTTTCTTTACTGTAACATCCTACATAGTCTATCTCATTCACTCTCCATCTTAACATTGTTTAAACTGAAACAGATATTGTCTTTCTTATTATATACACATTTTCACCACAATGTTTCTCCTTTCAAAATAATGTTTTTTTTCGATTTTTGTCAAATTTTGATACTCGACAGAATATCTTTCAATGATTAAAGCCTTTCAGATAAATGACGTAAAACAACCCTGATCTACATATATAGTGAATACTGTTAGCAAATATTTTAACTCTAGCTTTCTTATCTTTAATGTTTTCATCGTCTCGGATTCTTCTGACTTTAATGAAAATATATATATACCCTTAATTAATTTAGTGTATTAATAAGCCATTGATAAGCTTTCACAAATATAAAATGCTGATTATATTTATAGATTAAATAAAATAAAACAACATTAATGCAATAAATATTTAAATTTTGATTTCATGTCAACGAATTCATATAATTTAATAAATTTATGTTATTTTTAACGTAAAAGTAATAATAATTAAAAACAAAAATAATATAAATAAAAATGAAAATTAAATTAATAATAAATAAATAAATGTAATATAATAATAAAAAGTTGGAATAAATATGAAAACTATTTCAAACATCAAACTTTTAATTCCTTAAGTACTTGACTAATTAGTTAATTAGTTTTCTCTGCACCACTTGAAATGTAAAATTTTCAAAACAAAAAACAGTTGAAAAGAGTAAAGGTAAATTTAAAAATAATTAAATGGAGTCTAAAAATGTTGGAAGAAGCAAGATCCCTTTTATCTTGTTACAACCGAGATTAAACCCGCCTTTAATTTGTTGTAATGTTGATCTCTACCTTCTTCACGATCAATATATGCTATTGCAGTATACCATCAAACCATTTCTATCTGGCAAACCATAACAAGATTCGTTATTCGCATCCACACAAAGCATATGTCTTGAGGATATAACTGATGCATTGAGTCCTGTGTTGCACATCTTTTGGTTTCGGATCATCTTTTCCTGCTGTAACTTTTTGGCCTGACGTGGTTTACTTGAAGTAAGAATACCAAAACAGTTTGAGTTTTCAATCACTTTATTAATCATAATAATTGACTGATATCAAACAAACTTTGTTTTTTATTTCTCAATTAATTAGCAAATGACACTAGCCAAACCAACTACCAATTTTATAGAAAAAGTCGACAAGGATATTGCTCGTTGTTTGTACGGCAACATCTCGCGCAGCATTTCGAAACACTTTGCCCCATCTGCCTCCTTGAGCTGGTACACCATCAACCAACACTTCATTATCGTCATCAGGAATGTTCAATGATTTTTTTAGATCTTTAAAATTCTGCTTTAGCTTCTCAGGAATACGATCGGAGTAACGATTTAGAAAGTCCACAAAGTATGGTAAATTTTCTTCCTTTACTTGATCATCGACATTTGGTTTTCCATAGATCTCCATGAACTGACGCATCTCTTCCTCAAATTTATCTTCCTCTGATTTGGTTACACATACGACCATGGCCAGGAAGATGAAAACGTAGCTGAAGTAAAAAAAAAAAACACAAGAATTGGCACAAGGATTTATTTTTTGTTATCATGAATTCAATCAGCAACCGAAACTCACTTTACTTTACTTATACAGCGCATTTTTTTGTTATAAACAGCCGATTTAAGTTTTAAAATATGACTGAGCTTTTGTAGAGCGATGAGTTTAATTTATAATAAGTCAGAATACATTATTACTCTCTGGTTGTTATTGATAAGCTTATTTTGAAATATGAGAGAACGAACCCTTGGAAATCTTTCATTTGGCAATGCAACACGATATTCTGAGTGCAAAAAAAGTTCAGTAAAATCTTTTTATTTTTATCCTAAACTATATTAACACGATTTTTATAAGTCGTTGAAAAAGTATATATAGTAAACTCTCAATTACACCATTCACTTTGTTGACAATCATTTTAAAAATAACCAAAATTTTCTTTTCATAATATTGTATCGCCCGCTCTTGGAGTATTAAGAAGAAAGAAGATGCATAGACTTGCTATATGATGTACTCGTCCGACTTGGTCGACTTCTTTAGTGGAAGAAGACACTAAAAATAAGTTGTTGTTAATTGATCCATCTTGGTGATCAAGAAAATATATATACTTCTCAGACTTCTGAGCAAAATTATTTAATTTGCTTGCGAGATTAATTTTTAGCTAAATATAAATATGTATTTTTGGTTGTTATTGATAAGCGTAATCAACAACATGAATTTTAAGTGTCATTTGATAATTAAAAATCAACATTTATATATATATAAAAGTGTATAAAACGTCTACATAAAGTCTTGATAATTATGAATTCTATAAAAGGGGATTTCACACTTAATGGTAAATTAAAAAAATGTAAAACTAAGAAGTTTTTTAAAATAAACCGATTCTCCGGTCAATTCCTAAACTTGCTCTTCTGTTACATCCAAATAGCTTATCTACATAGTTTCAACAATATAGCTTAAAATTTTTTGTCTCAAATGTGCAAAGAAATAAACAGACATACAGTTGGATATGGCTAGATATGTATAACATATATTTCTTTTCGGTAAAATTAAAATTAAAATTACTGTTAATGTGGGGTCTGAAAAGTAAAAGAGTATAATGTATATATAAAACAAAGATTTTTCCTTAAGGTATGTGTTTAAGTAAATTCCCATACAAGTTCCACACAAGTGTGTGTGACATTTGCGGTTTACTTAGAGTAACCGAACCAAAGCAGTTGCTTACACATGTATTAGTTTTTAAGTTTAATCATTTTATTAAAACACACTTTTTTTGGCAGCCCAATTTAAAACTTTGTATATAAAGTCGACAACCATAGTACTCGCTGACTCTATGGCAACTTCTCGTGCACCTCTTCTAAACGCTTTGGCCCATCTGCCTCCTTGAGCTGGTACACCATCAACCAACACTTCAGTATCGTAATCAGGAATGTTTAATGATTTTTTTAGATCTTTAAAATTCTGCTTTAGCTCCTCAGGAATACGATCGGAATAACGATTTAGAAAGTCAATAAAGTAGGGTAGGTTTTCATGTTTTACTTCATCATCAACATTTGGTTTTCCATAGATCTCCATGAACTGACGCATCTCTTCTTCATAATTATCTACCTGTGCTTTGGCTACACATACAACCAAGGCCAACAAAATCAGGACATAACTGAAGTTATGAATAAATACAAGGATTGGCATATGGTTTAATTTTTTGTTATCATCAATTCAATCAGTAACCGAAACTCACTTCACTTTTTTTGTACAGCGCATTTTTTTGTTATAAACAGCCGATTCAAGTTTTAAAATTAAACTAAACTATTGAAGAGCGATCACTGGAATATATAATAAGTCAGAAGAGAATTAGCCTCTCTGCGTGTTATTGATAAGCTTATTCCAATACCAGAAGAACAAGCTAAATTCATCAGTCTCGAAGTTTGTTTACCCTTGGAAATCTTTTATTTGGCAAGGCAATACAACAGTATATTTTGTAGAAAAAGAAAACTAGTCAGAAAAAGAATTATTTTGTCCTAAGGCAGCTATAGCATATAGTAGACACGGTCTGTTAAAAGTTAATAAATAAATTCTATATATATCAAACATGCAAATTCCCAATTTATTAACAATCGCTCTTCAAATAACCAAGATATTGATCTTAAACTATATAACAATGGACAGACGGGCAGACAGACAGATGCATATGATTGTATTAACTCAGCACATTATTCTGATCATGAATCTATATACTGTATATAGTCGGAGATGCTTCTTTCTTTTTGCAAGGGTAGCAGTTGATAAAAAATAATCAACATACACTTATGCAACTGTAAGAGTAAATTCTAAGAAATTGTAAGTAACATGGGGCTTTTATATACACTTGATAAATGAAGTATATTATATCTATAATAAGGGGGCTCACACTAAAAGGTCAATTAATGTGATGAAGACCGAAGAAAGTGTTTAAATAAAATCAAAAAAGTTAGCTTTGGCCTTGCCGATGCTTGTATACCCTTGCAGTTCTAGACTAATTACCTATTTTTTCTGTCACTTCGGCTTCCATGCTAAATTTTAAATAATTAAAGAAATTCATAGAAAAGAGAATCTTCCCATTACCTACTACACTACCAAACCAGTTTCCGCTTATATGCTATCAATCGCACTTATGTGGTATTGTTCCAGTAAACAAAATTTAAATGCTGTTTGCCTCTTTCACAAACTACCTGTTGATATTTGTTGTATTTTTAGCGGTTAAAGTCAATTTACTATATATTATAGTTGTCCGATCCAAATGATTTTCATACTTTATCTTCCTGATTAATTGAAAAGCTTCTCTACCAAGTTTCATCCATAAAGGTTAAAATTTACCGTTTATTTTAGGCAAAGAAACAGACAGACGGGCAAATATTTGATATATAAGAGGCTTACTTATATCGAAAAGCCGTTCAAGCTTCAATCTGTTCTTTTTTTGACGATTTCAATAGATATTTACGGATTCAGCGGATTACTATATAACGTATTATTTTTGCCAGTATTCTCTTAATGCCCATGCCAATGTTTTACAGACGAAACACGTTTGGGTCTTTAAAACAAACGACAAAAATACGTTGTGAAAACGGGGATTCAGTCATCAGTGCGGTGAAAGAAGAGGACACATTAAACCAAATATGTAACCGCACTCATACCTGCCAGTGAATATGTGTGTATGTATGTGTAGGCTTAAATTACTTGGAACGTGTGTGACGCCATAAAGGCAGAAATGAAAATAAATTAAGGCAAATCTTAATCGTGTGCGAAAAACAACAATAATTTGACCTTAGCCATTGCAGACTTTCTCCAAAATACGATGGAATGTCACTGGGTTAACAACATGTCACTGATACAGGCGCTTTAATCTTTCAAGAACACATTTTCAACGTGTGCATTGAGTCCTGTATTGCACATCCTTTGGTCGTGTGTCATCTTTTCCTGCTGCCACTTTTCTCTGCTCTCAGTTGTGGTTATTGTTTTTCTTGTTCCTCTTGTGTCACAACAAAGGCAAGCTCCTTAATACTTTACCGAAGGTCCTTTTCATCATGCCTGCTGTGTTTTTTGTGGTTCCGTTTGTTGTCCATTGTTTGTTTGCCTGTTAAGGCATTAAAAATAACAGTGGGGCATGTGGCCTGACTTTTGTGGTTTAAGTTACCAAACCAAAGCAGTTTATTTACATATGTATGTATTTGCATTTAAGTATTGCCTGGTTTAACTATTTTAATTTAAACTGGTTACAAACAAACATATTTTATAAATTTTAAATTTAGTGACAACCAACAAAAGACGATCAAAATATCGGTTGCTAAAGAACTTATAATCGCTCTACCCCATCTTACCCTGGAACGGGTAAACTTTGATCTAGCTCTTCAGTATCAGGAATCATTATCCTTGCGCATTTCTTTGTCCTAATTGTCTTTCTGAACTTTGCCTGTATCTACGACAATGCTCATTAACATAAAGACACAGCTAAGGGTTAATTTAAGTTCAGAATCTCGTAGATTTAATTGACAACTATATATTAAGGGTCGAAACTTACTTAAATTATCTGCGTTAGGATAATATATTACACATATTTAATAAGCTGAGTAAAAAATAATTATTTTGACTTACCAATACTAGAGACAAAAGCAAGATAAAATTTCAAGATTTTGATAATTATATAATAAATTCTATAAAAAGTTCATTTACATTTAAGGACCTTTTATAAATTTATATTTTATCATTTTATTTTTAATTTTTTTTTGGCAATTTAATTCTCTGATTAGTGAAGTAATTTGTTCATTTCTTAAGCATGAAAATTAATATATGTATGTATGAGTATTTCTGTTTGTCGCAGCTTAACCCTAACGCTGCCATACGACCAAAGGCTGACTCAGTCAAAGCCCGCTTTTGACACTCAACTTTGCTAACTTTGAAGTGCATATAAGCACTTAATTAAATACCCACCTACATTAAATGTGCGGCTTGAGCGTATGCGAGTGGAAAAAGTCAGTGGAAATTTATGCGCTAATTGTGCCCGCGTAAAGTATGCTACACATTTAAAAAGGCTTGACTAAAAATGGCTACAGAAAGGGGTGAGCCCACGCACACATATATATACAAGTACACCCACTTATATACATATTTATACATACAACAGTGTTGGAACTAAATGAAATGACATCAATTTAAAGCATCTCGCCAAGTTGAAATTTATATTTTATGAATTAATAAGGCAGATGGCAATGACGCCTTGTTCTCTCTTCATTAGATTCCCATGAACCGGTGAGGTTGAGTTGCTTTTCGGCTCAAACTAATTGAAAGTGACAGCGTGTCAGGAGCAGAGTGAAAGTTCCTTTTGTATGGATAATGCGACGAAAACGAAACGTTAATCACACGTATACACACACACAACAAACACATATATACACACAGCGGGGCAACTTGCCTATGCTAAAATCAAATCAAGGTAATTTAGCGTGAGAGACAAAAAGCCATCATTTCCTTTCGTTGCTGTCAGACTCTGACAGATACACACATACACACGCACGCACACTAATGCATAAACAAAAAAATATATATACCAAACACCAAACTGTCATAGTATTTGTTGTGTAATTTATATGCACACAGCAGATAGCAATATAAATATATACGCAAAATAACCAGATAGCAAAAGTATTTTACTTACATAAACTTAACTGAAACATGGAAAGAAAATTCTTGGTAAAACTATATATAATATATATCAAGCAAATAAAAGGGATACAGTGATGTAAATCGATCAATATTTTCAAGTTATAGCTAAGCCCAAAAGATACATATATATATAAACCTTTTCAGCTTTATCAATATGTTAAAAAAAACTTTTGGGGTATACAATATTAATTCATTTTATATATTTGCTGTCTGATATGAAATCATTTTTGTAATTTCAATTCTATTTAGGCGAGGCTTTTCTCTCTCTTTGTTTGGATCTTTGATTTGTTTCTAGGAAATAGGAAATATATATCTAAAAATGTTATATGTTATATATTTCCTATTGCAAAAATTGTTGGTATTAGTTTTCATATCATTTTGTATGGATTATAATATAAATGTGGCTATCATTGGTACCACTCTATCCACTACAGAGGCGATGATTGCCTAGTCTAAAATATATTATACATCCTCAAAATTTTAAAAAGATTATTAATACACAGTTGTAAATAGTTTAAGCAACAGAAATAACGAGAAACTGTAACCTTAGCTAGTGTGACCAGACTATATATATAAACTTTACATAGTGTTATAAAATGTTATTTTAGTATGTTGAAACGGGATGATTCAACATTTATATTTTAGACGTGCCGTCTATTCTAAAATTTCCATTAGATATAGTAAACTATTAGCAAAAAATTGTTCAGAATTTATAATATTAAACATGAGAAATTGTAAAATTCGTCTTAATCATTTCAGCAAGGATTCGTTAATACTTTTTAATAAGAGTCTTTATAAAAGTCTATTTTTAAAAAATATTCTTTAGTCTTGAAAGAGGTTTGTTTAAGAAAAAGAAGTGAAAAATTTTAAGTTGCTGCTAAAATATATAATTTTTTATAAATTAAATTGGTTAAAGTATAATTCACCTAATAAAACCATTTTATTTGTGCCTTATACTTCTCTTACCAACACTTACCTTAGGGGTTATCTCTAGTTCCATATAAATTTAAAGTCATTTAGTAGTTAGCAAAAATTTCCAAAAATCGAAAATCAATCTATTCAAAAAATGTTTATATATAATATAAAATATATCTCTTTACATTTTCCTTGTAGTTTGTTTGGTAAGACATAATTTAAAATTGCTAAATTCTTCTCTCAGTGTATCACACCCTCTAACGTTACTTTGCATATTCTGTACATCTTGACTTCTTATAGTCAATAAAAGAAAGTAAGAAAGTAAAGAGAAACAGAGCAAAAAACAAAATAAAAGGGAAAAAAGGAAAAGGAGGCTACAAAATACTTTCTTACATTTTTGTTGTTTAGTATGCAGGTGTCGTAGGCCAACCCCGAATGAGTCTCTCCTTTTGGGGGGAGCGCTTTTAGGCGCTGCATTTTCAATTGGCGGCAACTTTTCTTTACCTTTTCCTTTGGCTTAATTTTTGTTGTTTTGTCTACCTTTCTAAAGCACACTTCAACACGCACCAAAAAACATAGTATAAGAGAAAGAATATGTTTAAAGGGGAAGGGTTTGTTTTTTATTTTCATTTTTTTTTTTTCTTTCACTTTTCCCTTTTAATTTGAACATTTTTCTCTGTTCGTTTCTATTGCAATTGTTGTTGTTGTTGTTGGGCCTTCAGAACCCTGTGCCACAAGTAAATGACTTTTGCCTGCTTTGAATTTAAACAAATGTTGAATTGCTGTTGTTAGCTTATTCTCTGTTTCTTTCTCTCTCTCTTTACAAGGCATCCCCACAAATACATGGCAACCATTTTTTTTTCCCCCCATGTTCTGTTCTGCTGTGTTCTGCTTATTGTTCTAAGGCATTTCGCTGTCAAGTTTATAACTTTTGTTGGCCTGAATCATTTGTTTCTCTGTTTATCTGTTTGTTGTCATTGTTTGTTGTTTGTTGGTCTGTTTGTTCTGTGTTGTCAAATGTATATTTAATTCATTTATGATTTTCCTTTCTGTTATTGCTAATTTGAATGAGCTACAAGCTGAGAGTTCATAAATTTTATTACAACAACACAATTCACATTGTCATTGATGAAATTTGGTGGCCGTCTCATGAATAAATGAATTCCCATAAATATTAAATTCATAATTGATTACGAATAAGCAGAAGATAAATTTGTGTTTTCTTTTTTTTTTTTTTTGTTTCTGGTTGTTTCTTTATTATTTTGTATTTTGTAAGATATAATTTTTTTACACATTTATATAGGTATATTTGCTTTGGTTGCACTTTGATAGGCTTTCTCTAAATACATTTTACATCCTTTTATTTATTTATTTTTTGTTCACTTTTTAGTTTTTAATGTTAATTTAAGTTTTAGTTTTAGTTTAATAATACGTTTTGTTTTTTGGTTGTTCTTCTTGTTGTACCATTAGCTTTTCGTTTTTCTTTTTTCTATGCTTCATGGATTCAATTACACATAATACTAAACATTTATAAGATACTTTCAATATCGACAATTGGTTTAGATATATATATTTGTATATATATATATGTATATATATAATTACTTATTATGCGCAGTTGCATTTGCATTTATAAAGGGAGCCCAAAGGCTTTGACCCCAAAAAGGATATCGTTTGAAAAGTTTCTTTTTTAACATTTTCACTGAAATAATGCTTAAATTTTGTTTTTGTTTTTACAAATTTGTTTAGTTGGTTGATCTTGTGTGTTTATTTTTTAAAGCATTTCAGTTTTAAATCAAATGAAATAGTTTTAATATTTGTTAATGGGAGAAAGTGAAAGTTTTATATTCGTTTTTTCTCCAAAGTTTCAGCAAAATTTCATATGTCCTTATGATGGAAGTAACAGTAGTGTCCATATTTCATATTTGGTTTTTGGCAATTCTTATTTCTTAAAAAAAACAAACAAAATTCAAGAAAATTAGGAAAAAAAAGTGAATAAGAGAAAGGTAATGCAACCGATAGAATATTCCATAAACAAAATTACTTAAATTGAACTAATAAAACAAGCTCAGGATCTTTCCTTTTAAGACCATTTTAAAGATTTCACAACTGTCTCTTCTCTATATGGCTATAATTTTTGAAATACATTTTTTTGAACTCAAATTTTTATATTTATTTTTTTATCTGTAACCAATTTGGTTGCATTTCCTATACTCTCAATTTATATATGTGATTTGAAATTCGATATTGTCCCACAAAAGTTTTTCTAACACATTTAGTTTGTGTTAAATTCAACAAGATTTTCTTTGCGGTTATCCTTTTTCACATATCCTTTTTATTACTTTTTCTTCTGTCGGTTTTGCTCCTTCAACTTTCATCGTAAACATGTTTGAGTTTGACTTTTATGGTTGTGTTTTTTTTTTTTCGTTTTTGATGAATTTTTGGGGCTAGATATTTGTCATTGGCTTGTTTGTGTTTTACAAATACATATGTATATATACATATATATATATATATGTACATATGTTTGTTGCTATATTGTTATTCTATGAAAAAGATATTAATCCAATTTATTTTTGCTAATAAAATCTTTAAATTGTTACCATCTGTTTTGGCTTTTTTGGCTCTACAGTTTGTTTGTAAGTTTTTGTTTATAATTTTTTGTATTTTGTTCGTTTTGGTTTTTTTTTTTTTTATTTTTGTTGAAAGATTCGTTTAACCCGTATTTGAAATAGTTCAGTATTATTTGCTCGTATTCGGTTTCGGTTAGTGTGATTGATCGGCTATAATTATATATATATATGTATTTTAAGTCCACTATAAATCCAGTTTGACAAGAGATGCTTTCTATATAATGTAGATTTTTATATTACTGTATAATCTGTTTATATGTACTCGTATCTGTTTTGTTTCAAATGTAATTTTCTTTTTCCTTTGCTCTGGGTTTAGTTAAAGAAATTTTCCTATAACATTTACTTTTGTATTTGTTTACTGCAAGATTTAGTTGTCTATCCATCAATTATAATAGCGGAAACAATTATAATTGTAATACTGAATTTTTGTTTTTTTTTTTGTTGTTGATTTAAATTTTTGCTAGTTTTGTTGGTTAGTAGTTGTACATTGAAAATGTTCCCATTTGTAAGTGGAAAGGTGGGTTGAGACGACGACACATTAAATGAGTTTGAGTTCCCCTTTTTATTTTGGCTGCCATTTCCGCCAGCCATTTTGAGACGACATTATGCCAAGGTCGACAGGATGTCAGATGGCAAATGCCAGCTGCTTGTCCTGTCCTTTTGATGCTTTGATTTTGTTTTAAACAGAATCCATAAATAACAGATTGGTGTGGTGGATGGTGGGAGACATACAGAGTGTGTGTGTGTGTGTATTTGCTTGAGTGTTGAAAGATTTTCCGCTTGATTTAGTCCCGTATAAAGACAAATTCATTGTAATGATTCCATCGATTCTCTTCAGTATCGACACCAGGTTTTGGTTCTGCCGCTGATCCAGCTGTACCTGAACCACAGCTTCCAGCCATACGATATCCATGATCATGCAGATGATCAAAAGCCTGCTCAATGAAGCAATGTTTTAGGAAGAAACGGGAAGTGTAACGATCTGGACCACCATGATCCGGATCTCTGGACTCATTCAGTGTGTCACCGAAAACTTCTCGACATTGGGCCACTCGACCGCAGACAAGAATGCGTGACAGTTTTCTAAATTTAACATCGGCCAATCCATCTTTGCCAAACTGAAAACTACCGCGATAGCCAATTGTAATACAGCCCGGTGGACGTGCATCCCGTTCCCCCTTTATGGAATCCAGCATTGCTGTAAGCTTAAAGTGCTCCGCCTCCCGCTGTAACCGCTGCCGTTCGCGAAAACCCTCGGGTAAGTGCAGGGCCTTGTCGCGCAAATAATCCAAAATGTAACGGAAGAGCACACCATCCCGATCCAGGAAATAGCGACCCTTGCTATCCTTGGCCATAGCATCGCGTCCCGATGCCTCACCAAAGAGCTCATAAAGCAACGTTGTCTTATCCTGAAGCAAAGTGGCCAGTGTTGTAGTGTAGTTGACACCGCCAACATTCAGCTCAATGATTTCGGGCATATTGATAAGTTAGTGAGTAAATGATTGTGGAAGGGGGGAAGGGTTAAGACTTTTCGGCTGGATGATTTCCGCTTAATTCCTGTGGCTCCTTATGATGGCCACTAAAACGCATATGGCAGTCACTTTATGGCCAATTAATAAAAATTTCACACACTCAATTATAACAGATTTTTTTTGTTTCACAGTATACACCGTTTTGTTTACTAATTCCTTTTACAGTTCGCGTTCCTTTAAATTTGATTTTTGTTTAATTATTATTATTATTCTTTTATCCGCTGCATGTGTCCGCACTCGTTGAGCTCTCGTGTCGAACTGTTGGTCTCCAGTGAGCTCCTGGCAAGCTCTTTGCAGACTCTTTACTGTAACTTTTCACTCGCTCGTTGGTGTAGATTTTTCTGTATGCATTGTAGAAACTTTTCTGTTAGAGGAAAAAGAGAGATAGAAAGCGAGAGAGGGCAAAAGTATTACTCTCACTGTTTTTCTCTCTCTCTTTCGAAAGTGCGCACACGTTGGGTTTGTTTTGATATTGGATATTATTGCTTAACAAGTGGTTAAATTTTAGCAACAGAAAGTATATTTAATTAATTTATAAAATATAGAGAGTCAATTTACCGTAATAGGCAAAAAAAAGTAATAATAAATTAATATACTTCATTTTTTTAAATATTAAAAAATTTGTAAACTAAAATCTTGTTAGGTTATTTTTATGGCTTAGTGAAATTTTACTTAAGTATTTTTATCTCTTAAACCATCTTAAATATAAACAACTTTAAGTTACTAAATTTATAAAATTATTATCAAACTAATTAAATTTGTTTAATAATCTCTTACAGGTTGCCTTGATCAAGGATTATTCTGATGATTTGCATAAGAAAGAAGCTTTTCGTATACTTGAAATACTATTCCCATATATATTTTTTGCAAGTCCTTGTCATTTCAGGCATCTACAGGCTTGTATTTACATTTTCATTTTTTTTTTTTTGTGGCACCATGACACTGACATTAACATGCCACAACAGGAGCAGTAGCATGCAACTAGTTGGGCCTACCTTGGCTAGTTTGGCTCTGTGCCAGAATGGGCTATTCTGTCACCACCTTTGTCAACCCCACACGACACCCAACCTTGGGGCTAACACAGACCGCCCTTTAGTTGCTCACCTGTTTGACATTAACAATTCATAGCGACTGTTGACAGAAATGGGAGGCGACTTAAAGTGAAACTCGCTGCAACATAATCAACAACAAGAGAAATTGCCACTGAGAGACCAAAAGTCCTTATTCTACATGCGTAAGAGAAAGAGAGAGAGAGAGTGAGGAAAGAGAATGAGAGAGATGGATACACACACACACACACAGACAGAAATAGCTAATTGCAATAGAAGCTCTTCAACTTTTAGTTGAGAATGGGATTTGCTTTTAGTGCGTTCAACTTGCCCAAACTCCCATTTATTTTGCCCCTCATTTTGTTTACTCGGTTCATTTCCGTTTCCTGTTGCTATCCCTCACCACTCTCCCCCTCTTCTTCTAAGTTGTCCACTAACCAGTGTTGTCGTTAAGCAGTGTTTCCAAGCTTCCAAGTATTTCGCGGCCATGAAATTGCGGTTTTTGGCAAGCATTTAGATGGCAGCAACAATTTACGCGCCATTACGCGCCACGTGCATTTGTATGTGTGTGTATGTGAGAAAGAGAGAGAGAGAGAGAGTGTGTGTGCGTGTTGTGGTTGTATTGGTACATAAGGCTTTACACTGCTCTCTTGTGGTTTGTCTTTTGCTTTGCTTCACTCTTGTCTGCCTCAGTGGCTGCTGCGATTCAAATTGATTTTGTCTGGCTGCTGCTTGTATCTATGTGTGTGTGTGTTTATGTATGTGTGTGTGTATGTGTTTGTGTACTAGCAGCATGTAGCACTTTGTTTTGACAACGCGCTAAATTGTCGCCCTTCAGTTACTTTAGCCGTTTGCATGCTATTTTTGGCTTGTTTGCTTGTTTACCTTTTCGCATTGTTTGCCCCTCTCCTATGAGACCAAATTCTGCGATGAGGTGAGACCAACAAAAAAGGTAACAAATGCCACAAAGTGACAAGATGAAATTCGGCTTAGAATCGCGTTCTTAATTCCCTAAACTGTTGCAAAAATTCTTTTAAGTTTGTTTCTGTTTTTAAAAGGAAAGTATAAAAGCTTACTTAAAGCTTCTTTTGGGGAAAGGAGTTAAAAATTTTATTTAAAAATCTTTTTCTATTAGAATTTTTGTTCAAGTTTTTAATAGTTTCTAGGGAAAATGGCCAATAATTGTCCCACAAGAAAGATATTCTTTAGTAGCAATTGCTTTGCGTAGTTTTTCATTCATTATACCCTGTACCCATAGGGTAAAAGGGTATATTAAAGTCGCTAAAATGTATGTAACAGGCAGAAGGAAGCATTTCCGACCCCATAAAGTATATATATTCTTGATCAGCATCAATAGCCGAGTCGATTGAGACATGTCCGTCTGTCCGTCCGTCTGTCCGTCCGTCTGTCCGTCCGTCTGTCCGTCCGTCTGTCCGTCCGTATGAACACGTGGATCTCAGAGACTACAAGAGCTAGAAAAACCAAATTTGGTGTCAGCATTCGTGTAGTGTCTACGCAGATCAAGTTTGTTTCAAATTTTTGCCACGCCCACTTCCGCCCCCGCAATTCAGGAAAAACGAATAACTAGAGTAAAATTGAAGGTAGCGTATTCTTATTTGGCACACCCAATGCTATGGCCAAAAGGTATCAGATGACCAAATTTAGTTAAAATAGAAATATCAAAGATATACCTATGTAAAATTTGCACTGAAATGCCATGTGCGACATTGCGTAGTAAGTGTGAGCGAGATAGCATGCGTTCGTTGCTGCCGCTTGTGAGGAGAATTTTAGTTTGAATTAATGGCAAATTTTAAGGAGTTCGATTTAATACAATTACTCTACTTGGTACAGGGTATACTCAAAGTCGGCAGGGACGACTTGCTTGCTTCATTTTTTTTTTTTTTTACTACTAACATGGCTAATTTCAATGTAACAATTTGTATATCTTAAATTGAATCTTGGTCAATAAACTTTTTGCTACATTTATCTTATATACCATTAATCCTATATTGGCTGTTGAAAGGATAAAGTACTTTTTAGTACAAGAAAAATGGCTTTGAACTTTGCTTTGAAATCTGTGAAAAAGATAAAAACTTTATTTTGGCATCTATTAACAAACGTGTTTGTTTTCCTATTGGGAAATCCAAAGACAAGCTTTATACATACATTTATATTTTAATGAGCTGTAAAACAAATTATAATCTATAATTTTATTATATTCAATATAATGATTATATATAATCTATTGATCGTCTAATTTCTAATAACAAGTAATTTACGTTATTCAAATACTTCTCCATTACTTAAATTGTCTAAGAGAATTTCCATTAAGCTGAATTTAATTTTTAAACAAACAAATTAAATTAATAAAGTAATTAAAACTATTTTCAAAATATTATTTATTTTTAAATATTTTTCACATTGGATTATAGAGTATAAGGAAATTATAAATTTCCAAAAATTAATACATTTATGTATATTAAATAGAAGCTAATAAATTAAATTATTATTGATGGCCATAGTTATTAAGAATTTTTGAAAATGCAATAACACAAGAATTTGTTTATTTATGGAATAAACCAAATAATTACATTAAAGTAGAATATTGCTTACTTGAAAAATAAACTAATTAGTAAGATTTTGTTTATTTTGCTTAAAAATCAATTTATTATATAGCCTTAAAGTGAATCAATAGAATTATGATATCATGGCAATCTTGAGTCTAAAAAAAGAAAAATTTGATAGAAAAACTGCATAATTAAACATATTAACTACATAATTAAACCTCTTAATTTAACGAGATTGGCTTTAAGATTCAGAGGACTTTTGTTAGACCCTAGAGGTGGAATTAGACATTATACAGTATATATATACACATATCTTGATCTAAAAATAAAATACTAATGCAAATATTTATAATAAAATAAACTTTAGACGGTCAATTTTATAATATTTCAAGTAAAGCAAAAGAAAATCAAGCAATAATAGTTTAACTATTTATATATAAACGTATATTCTATATTCTACAATTAAATTCTTTTTTAGAACGTTTATAGTTTTATCGTTCAAAAATCAGTAAATTTGTTATTCAAATGGCACTAGTTAAGCTTGAAACTAAAAGTTAAGGTTTGTCTTATTAAAACTAAATGAAAATTTTAATTATAAATTGTTTTAATTTGAAATTTTTTCAAAAGAAACTAATATCTAAACATTAACTAAGGTACAGGCAATCAATCCTTTTGTAACTTTTTCATTTAATATGTCTATCAAGCTCATATTAGAATATTAATAATATAATAATAGACAAATATTTATATATTTTCATTATATATGATATATACTGTTATGTTTCTGTTGAAACTTCAATAAAAATCTATATAGATTATCTTGTAATAACCAAAAATAGACAAATCCTTACTATGACTTGCACACTTTTGTGTTTTGAAATGTTTGCTTGTTGGTTGCAATAAAATGTAACATTTGAAATGCATTGCCACCTATAAATGGAATCCCCTTCAAGGTTTACGGGTTGTCAATCAATAAAGAAAATATTTTTCGATCAAATTGTGGAATTTGATTTTGCTGAAATGATTTTGCACATTGGCATTGGCAACACAAAAATAGAACGACCCTAAAAATGCCAAGTTAAACAAACCAAGAACCAATACAATTACGCCCACACAGAACACAAACACTGATAGATAGAACACCATGTAATTTCCTATACAGACATCGAAATTTGAGTACTGACAGGCGTTCAATATTGACACAACTAATGGTAATAGAATCAGATTCCTAGACAGACTTCCGAATAAAAAAAATATTCATGGAGTTATAGAAAATGCTTTGGCATATTTTATAAGAATTTCTTGTTTAAAAGATTTGTAGAACCTTTTCCATTGCATAACTACCTTAATTCATAACCTTCACATACATATAAGCCTGTTGAAGTAGTTAGTTGGTTGCTTATAGGCACACGGAATGGATTTACAAATGGCTTTTACTAATTGCCTGCAACAAAAAGGGAGCTCAAGCGTCTAACCCCCTCAGTACTTATGCAAATCCCTGAAATGTGTGTATGTGAATGACTATGAATGTGTGGGAGTGTGTGCTTTTGTATGGGTTTGTGTATATGCATAATGCCACCGATTGCCAGCAGTGTAGCATATTTATAGCCACAAGCAAAGTAATGCATGCTCAGGCATGCAACGTGCGTATCCTTAAGATACATTGACGCCTTCTTCAACCCAGAAATGCAAATTGCAAACGTCAAGCTGCTGGGCAATTTAACACCCACCATCAAAAGAGTGTGAAACGGCACGAAAAGAGAATGATGAACTGTTTCTTTATGCCATGGCATCTGCATAGTTTATATAATAAGAAGAAATATAAAATAAATAATAAGGCAATATGCGAACTAAATAATACTCCTTAAGTTAAAACAAATAAATATCTTATCTTGTTGAGATATTTTATTTAACTTTAAATGACATTTAAGTTAAATTTCAGTTCTGAAAATTGTATGACTCTTTTTCCTTAAATTGGGAATACTTAAAAAAAATGTTGATCTTATATGGCCAAAAGATTTACGAACCAAATAATAATATTTTTTTATAGTTTGCTATTTTATTTACAGTAGTGCAATGTGGACATATCTAAGTTGGTCGTAATATTTCAAAAGTTGGTATTTTTTAGAAGCTAAAATAGCTTGAACAATATTACAATCTCTCAAAGCGTTTGTACTTTTGTAAGCTCAGTTCTTAGATGACATTTTATTAATAATCTTGAAAAGTATAACATTTGGGGCTTTTATTCCGGTTGTTTGAAATTAGTGTTGTATTTAGGCGAAAAGATAGTAAAAATCTGGCATCCTTGCTGTGTTTCGCTCTATTTTGCAACACTGTCTTTTTAGTAAGTTGGTTTGCTGTGAAACGTTGTGAAAGCAAGATCAGTCATACAAAACTTAGTATATTTTAAACACTGACTTAAGTCTGCTATAAACAGTCATATTATTTTTACGAATATATTATTTTACATAGTTATAGTTTATTATATAGTATATTTTTAACACTAACTTAAAACTGTTTATAACAGAATGTGTTATAGTGTTGGAAATATACTCTTTATTATAAGCTAAACATTGTATAACAGGTTAATGTTGGTCAAATCCCAACTCATTTTGATTGCTATTCGAAATGGAAGTAAACAATTATAGTTAATTGTTTTAAATGGAAGTAAACAATTATAGTTAACAATTATAGTTGATTATAGTTAATTGTTTACTTGTCACTAAATACAACCACTAAATCCTTAAAAAAAATTATAATTCCTCTGAGGTTTAGTATATTGCATAATAAAAGGACACTTTAATAGATTCCATAAACTTAAGGATTTTTATTTACTTCTTCTTGGATTCTCAAATAAAATAAAGGAATAAGAAATTGGCTTTTTCTAATATTTAAACTGATCAAACATCAATCTAAACTGTTTCACTTTTACAAAATATAAAAATGAATACAATCTATTCGTAGTTTACATGTAATTAAACAATTAGATTAAGATAAGAATTTCTACTATCCATTTACATAAAAGAAAATTCTATACTTAAACTTATATTAAACCTTAAAACACTTAAAAAATTAAAGGAATTAGAATGTCAGTGTGAGATGGTGATAGTGATGAAGGTGTTGCAAATGAATAAAAGGGTATGAGAGGGGGTTAGAATAGGGTGTAGAATATACTATGCAAAACTCGTGCAAGGAGAATCAACTTGGTAAAAGTCAACTAAGACAGCTGCCTGCTGTTGACGTCGACGTTGATTTTATTTACTGCTGGCAGCAACAGTTTGCTACTGGCATTCATCTGCCACACGCACACACACACACACACACACACACATCTATATCCCATATTCCTCATCTTGTCCTCATGCTCATCTTCATCCTCTTTGTTGTGAGTGATGGTGATGGCTCTTGCTGCATTGTATGTGAAGGACTTGCCCGAAAGTATGCAATAGCATTTGCTCTATGCATGCTGTTTGTGATGTATGCAAGTTGTTTATAACATAGAATTCCATCGTAAAGTATACTTAAAAAAAAAAATAAATGAAATAAAATATCATCATTATTTAAAATAAGAGATGCCATTTCTCTTGCTTTACTTGTTTTAAATGGTTGATACCAAGAAGATAATATAAACCATGGCCATCAAGCAAGGACATCTCCTAGGATATATCTTTTGCAGAGTTAGTCAAGAGCTGAAAATATAATAATCAGTAGAAAAAGCATTTGCACATATTTTGAATATATGTTTATATATAATATATATATTTTTTTTTATTTAATTTATCAATTTTTTATAAATTTTTCTTTTTCTATACTTGCGATTGGGGTTCATGAAATTACAAAAACAATTTAAATATTAAACAATATTATTTGATTATTTATTTATACATTCATTGTTCTTTTCCAAAAAAAAAAGTTTCCTGTATAAAACATTGACTTTTATATAAAATATTTGTTTCCATTTATGTAAAATAAATTGAATAGGTTCAAGAGTTAAATTTTGCCTTGGAAATGACTGAATTATCAATAAAAAATTATTTAAGTCAATAAAAACTGCATTTAAAAATTTTTAATTTATTTTTTAAACTTAAAAAACAATAAATTATATTTTATAAGCATAAGCATTAAAACCAAAATCTGTTAAATATATTTTTTGGAATTTTAAACGTAAATTTAGTTGCTTTTTTTTTTACTAGGAACATTTTAACTTGTCATTTCATTCACACTGTGGTCTCAGGGACAATTGTGGCAACAACAATGAGAGGCAAGCCTTCTCTATGTATTTGTTTACACTTTTCCCACCGCCCTCATCCCGTCAGACACTCATTCAATTCATCTATAAATGCATGCGGTTGGCACGTTCACATGGCAGCAAATAAATTTCAACAAAAAATAAAAAAAAAAAACTTTTCAATTTTTTGTTTTGTTTTCTTGTTTATTGCTTTGCTTCTTTTTTGAATGCTTTTATTTACACGATTTTTTTTTGTTGTGTTTTTCTTGTTGCAATTTCTCTAGTTTTTCCTCTCAATCGTTGCCTGTAAATATCAGCTGGCCAATTGTATGCCTTTCACGTTTTTATACTCTTACTAAAAAAGAGTATGCATTAGTATAACCATTAGGGATATTATTAAATATATATGTATATAGTAGGAGATATATAGGATATTATAATATATATGTTAGGTAGTCTTGTTTCTTACTTTTGGCTATTAGAGTTCAAAGTCCAACTGAGAAATATTTCGGGTTTCTTTCTTACTTACTTTCCGACTAAATATAGAAATATATATATATATATATATATATTTATACATATTAAAAAGTTAGTCAGTATATATGAAACTAAAACGAACTTTTGTTTCTTTTCAGGTTTCTCCTTCATTGCATTTAATAGGCGGAAAACTTTCTTAATTAAGCTAATTAAAAGAGTTCTATTGAAAAGTTTTCAAGACAGAAAAGTTTCTTCGACAAAAGAGGAAAAGTTATATGCAAATTGCTTGCAAAAGTCTAAACAATTAAATTATAAAATATATATTTTACAACATTGCAGTTCATTCATTTAAAATTCTGCAATTTCTATAAATATATAGAAAAACGTATGTGGCGAATTCATCAGCTGATTGAAGCAGAAGATCATCTCTTGGCCTCATTCTCGTTAG
The DNA here is from genome assembly GCA_018903615.1 of Drosophila neocordata. NCBI lineage: Eukaryota > Metazoa > Arthropoda > Insecta > Diptera > Drosophilidae > Drosophila > Drosophila neocordata. The sequence continues at coordinate 1,097,302 of JAEIGI010000002.1, forward strand.
CCCAAAATGTATTTTCACAGGCAGAAAGAAAATTTGTTGTTTTGGTGAAACAAATAAAAACTGAAGCGTTGAAGAAATTTTACAAAAGTTAAATAAAAATAATTGCTATTTGCATATGGAAAACAAGCGGAAAAAAGCAACAAAATACTATTTGTAAATGTTGATTGCATTTTATGGGCTTTTACAATGGCAGCTGCTCCAACAAAAGATATGAACAAACAGATGCCGTCAGTTTATTGCATTGGCAAATGGAGGAGAATGGCAAGAGGAGGTAGTGAATACTCTACTATAGTGGGTCTATTGACACTGATTTCCATTGCCATTTTGATTGTTGACTCTGGAGCAGAGCGCACTAATGTGGGTAAGTCCCTTTCTATATAACCAACAAGTCAGGGATAAGCCTAAAACATTTAGAAAATGGTATAATTTGCTTCTGACTTTGGTTATTTTGTTGTGGTTATATAAGCGGAGGCATTTGCATTTGTGCCACACAAAAGATACAATAAATGTGCCACACATTTACATATATATATATACAGACATTCTGTGGCAAGTATTTTTATTCATCAAAGATGCTGACAAATAGATACTTATAAACAGAACACGCTGAGCAAAACAGAAATGTAGAAGATTAGAAAATAAATATACAAAATTTATCAGAGAAGAGAGAGAGAGAGAGAGAGAGAGAGAGAGAGAGAGAGAGAGAGAGAGAGAGCATGAACATGTTCTCGTTTTCCCCATTTGCATTCTGTAATTAAGTGAATGAAATTTACAAATGTTATATCTAGATACACCTAGAGATTATTGTTAAATTCTTGAATAAAATGCAATGGAATATAAATCTTGTTATTTAAAACTTTTCTATAAATTAAGTAATAATTATTAAATTAAACTTGAACAGAAGAGAAAACATTCAATTTTAGAAATTTACTGCAGATATTTTTTTTGATTCAATTTTTGTTTAAATTTTAAATATTATTGTAGAAGTATGCATTTCCAACCCCATTAAGCATATATATTCTTGATCAGCATCAGTTGATTGAGACATGTCTGGGCGTTCGTCCGTCTGTCAGTCCGTATGAACTCCTAGATCTTAGTTACTATAAGTGCTGGTGTTTGTGTCTACACTGATCAACTTTGTTTTAAATTTTTGGTATTATAAAGGAGGAGGAGGAGTGTACAAAGTTCCTCTACTTGGTACAGGGTATACTCAAAGTCGACAGGGACGACTCGATTACTTCATTAAATCTGTTTTCCAAACCATAGTAAAATATGTAATTAAAAAAGGCAAGGCATTTCATTACGAAATGTAAATAGGTAAGTCTCTGATTTTTATTGTTTCGACTTGGCTCAAATTTGCCTAATACACTTTGGCCATATTCAGTGGGGCAAATAACAATGGGTTATCATAAATAAAACTCTAGTTATTTCTTTTTTCCTAATTTTAAGCCCCAAAAAGGGTGTGGCAATAATTTAAAATAATATTGATCTGCTTACGCACTAGACAGATGCTTACACCTAACTTGGAAGCTCTAGCTATAAGAATATTCTATTAAACTGTCAGACAGACGAACAAGCTTTAATCGACTCATTACTTGATATTGATCAGGAATATATATACCTTAGGGGGTTGGGATTGCTTACTTTTGCCTATTACATACATTTTAGCGAATTTAAAAAATCTTTTACCATATGGGTAAAGGGATAAAAGCGGACCGTCAACATAATGTTTTTTTAAGAAAATTAATCATAATTGAGAAATAAACTAAATAACTTAGAACTGGAAGGATGGGCTAACTTTGGTTATGCCGAAGTTTAAATACCTTTGCAAACATTTTAATAAAAAGATTTTTTTTGGTCCGATTGTTTCTATGGGAGCTAAAGCATATAGTCGGCCGATTCTGGTGCACACACATTTCTATATATAACAAACTTACACATACCAAATTTCGTGAGAATCGCTCTTAAAATAAACCAGTTATTCATCAAAAACTCTTTTTCTGGGAGCTATATGATATAGTCAACCGATTTTGATGAAACTTACGTGATATTTCATTGGCAGACAACAAAGTTATTGAGGCTATTCACGACCGATCGTTCCTATGAGAGCTATATGATATAGCATCCGATCGGGATGCTTCCGAGATATACAATGCCTGTAGCTAAAAGAAGCCTAGATGCAAAGGAGGATATTGCGTTGATCCAGACAGACAGACAGACGGACATGGGTATATCAACTTAGCTCATCGTGCTGATCAAGAGTATATATACTTTATATAGTCGAATATGCTACCATCTATTCGTTGCAAACTTCTGACAAAAATAAATATAACTTTTTTGCAAAGGTATAAATATGTTAATAAAAATGTTAAGACACACGTAATTGCATAATTCGATTTTATTCACTTTTTTCCACAGCATCTCAAAAACATATAGCTAGCTATATAGCCCAAGTTCTACTTACTTAAATACTTTCTCAATTTTTCTTCAAAAGTTAAGAACTTTTATAAAATAAAATAGCTTTATTTTCTTAATTTCCCAAAACGCATTCAGAGTATCTAAAAATGTATTGTACAAAAATATGGCAAATAGGAACCATCTTTCTAAGTATTGCTACATAATTATATATTTTTTTATATATTTATGAAAGTTGGTGGGGAGGTGCTCAATAATAAGTTGATAAAGATAATTTAAAAGTTTGTAAAACGAAATGTTCATTAATTCGTTTATTACTTTTAATTGTTTCAAATAAATATATATTAAGTGTTTGTGTCGCACGAGTTCAATGAAATTTGTAGCAGAGATAATGGATAATACCTATGTATATATAAAAGCACGCAAAAACAGATTATTTAATTTCCAAGAAAATGAGATTTCAATAAATGTGTCATAATCCAATGTAATTATTATAATGAGCGAACATTATTTGTCTTTAAAACAGATTACCATTTAGTAGATAAGATTGGCAAATTTAAAATTTATATTTATATATATTATTTTTATTATATTCATTCCTTAATTTTAGGTCTTATCTATGAATCTACGGTTCCCGATATGGAGAAAATCTTTCATTTGGCCATTGCCAAAGCCAATGAAGATAATGAGGAAATGAATTTTCATGGTGTAACAATGGCCATTGAGCCGGGTAACTCTTTCGAGACCTCAAAGAAATTATGTAAAATGCTTAAGGTGAGTTCTCTCTTGAATCAATTGCAAAATATTAAATAATTATTTTCGTTTTAGCAAAATCTGGTTGCTGTATTTGGACCCACGACTAACTTGGCTGCTCGCCATGCCATGAGTATTTGTGATGCCAAAGAATTACCATTTCTGGACACACGCTGGGATTTTAATGCCCAGTTGCCAACCATTAATCTGCATCCGCATCCATCACAGTTGGGCGTGACATTGAAGGATATTGTACTATCGTTGGGTTGGGAGAGCTTTACCATTATCTACGAGTCCGGTGAATATCTGGCCACAGTCAGTGAGCTCTTGCAGATGTATGGAACAGCGGGACCAACTATTACAGTTCGACGCTATGAATTGGATTTAAATGGCAACTATCGGAATGTTCTGCGACGTATACGTAATGCGGATGATTTCTCTTTTGTTGTTGTTGGCTCAATGGCCACATTGCCCGAATTCTTTAAACAGGCCCAGCAGGTTGGATTGCTGACCAGCGATTATCGTTATATTGTTGGAAATCTGGATTGGCATACAATGGATGTGGAGCCATATCAACATGCTGGCACTAATATAACATCCTTGCGTCTAGTTTCCCCAGACAATGAATTGGTCCAAGAGGTGGCCAAAGCTCTCTACGAGAGTGATGAGCCATTTCAGAATGGTAAATCAAATGCCACCTGTTTTAATATTATGCAAATCTCATACAATCTGAATTTAAATATTTGAATTGCACAAGCGCTTAGATTTGTGTGGAAAATGTAAATGATATATGATAGTCGTTATCTTTTTCATCTCTCTTTTCTGGTTAGTTTCATGTCCTTTGACCAACAACATGGCTCTTGTCTATGATGGTGTGCAGCTGCTGGCCGAGACCTACAAGCATGTGAACTTTCGCCCAGTTCCACTTAGTTGCGGCGACGACACGGCCTGGGACAAGGGTTTCACACTCGTCAACTACATGAAATCGGTGAGTCGAGTGGAATGAGTTAGGAAGAGGCCTGCCTCTGGTAGAGGGTGGGGGTAAATAGTCTGGCAAAAGCAAGTCATGCGACATTCACAGCTTTCTACATTTTGTTATATTCCATAGCTAACACTGAATGGCCTCACGGGTCCCATTCGGTTTGACTACGAGGGACTGCGCACAGACTTTCAGCTGGATGTCATTGAGCTGACTGTCTCTGGCATGCAGCAAATTGGACAATGGAGCAGTGAGAGCGGCTTTGAGCCGAATCGCCCACCTCCGGCACATTCCCTAGAGCCGGATATTCGTTCGCTGGTGAACAAAAGTTTTGTGGTCATTACGGCCATTGTGAGTATACGCTAATTCCCTGACCCGTACCAACATACCTACAATCACAAATATTTCTCTTTCATGGCAAGAGCGAGCCTTACGGCATGCTAAAGGAGACTGCCGAGAAACTGGAGGGCAATGATCAATTCGAGGGTTTTGGCATTGAACTAATCGATGAGTTGTCCAAAAAATTGGGATTCTCCTATACATTTCGTCTGCAAGTAGATAACAAATATGGAGGAATCGATCCAAAAACTGGTGAATGGAATGGCATGCTGCGTGAGATAATTGATAATGTAAGTGAAATATATATTAGGTTGTTCACTAAGTAATTTCGTTTTTTTTAGTGCAATTCAAACCCGTTTTTTTTATTTTATAAATCATTTTATGAAATTATGTATTCTCCATTTTGTTATAATACCTTTTGCCATCTTTCGGGCAATAGATTGATTCCATGCTCAAAAAATTTTTGATCCTTGCTGGCAAAAAACTGGTTCAAGTGGTTTTTGACGTCCTGATTTGAGGTGAAGGTTATACCATCCAAAAAATTTTGCAGTGACCGGAACAAGTAATAGTCCGAAGATGCCAAGTCTGAAGAATATGGTGGGTGTGATAGCACATCCCATTCAAGCTGCAATAGCTTTTAGCGAGTTATCAAACTTGTATGGGGTCTCGCATTATCCTGGTGAAACACTACACCTTCTCTATTGACCAATTCTGGTCTCTTTTTTTTGAGTGCATCACTTAATTTGTTTAGTTGATTGCAATAAACTTCAGAATTAATTGTTCTGTTGTCCTGCAAAAGCTCAAAACAAACGATTCCTTGAAATCCCACCAAATGGACAACATAACCTTTTTTTGGTGAATATCGGGCTTTGATGTGGTTTGAGCTGGTTCATCCTTTTTAGACCATGATCTCCTGCGCTTTACATTGTTGTAAACAACCCACTTTTTGTCGCCGGTAACAATGCGCTTCAAAAATGAATCGTTTCTTTGACGTCGAATAAGCGTGTCGCAGTCGTTAATGCGACGAAGCAAATTTCGTTCTGTAAAAACATGAGGAACCCATATGTTAAGCTTGGAAATTAATCCTAGAGGTGCTTGTGAACGGTCGCGTTTGACAGATCTAATCTTTCTGCAATCTCTCTAGTTGTTATTCGACGGTTTGCATCGACTAACGACTTTATTTTGTTCACATCGGCTTCAAGAGGCCTTCCAGGACGTGGTGCATCCTTAAGATTGAAATTGCCGGAACGAAATTTTGCAAACCAATTTTGGCATTGGCGTTCTGTCAATACATCTTCTCCGTACACATTGCATAATTTTCGCCTTGATTTAACTGCATTTTTGCCTTTCGATAGTAAAACAGGAAAATATGACGAAAATGTTGTTTTTCATCCTCCATCTTTAATAGGGCACCAAATGAAAACTATCTGACAAAACCCAACAAAATTTTTTACAAATAAGCTTCACTATATCAGCTATTGAAATTTATAACGGTAAAGCGGTTAAGCGCGAAGTTGGCTGCGAAAAAATTCAACAAGATCAGCTGATGTCATAAAACGAAATTACTTAGTGAACGACCCAATATATTGAAACTCCTTGTTTTATATTATAAGTAAATTATTTAAACAAATTAGGTTAACAATTTAAGTGCACAATTCGGCAGTTCATTGCTTATTTAAAACAAATATTAAGGAGCAGGTTTGGTGTAGTCGACGCCGAAGGTTTTTTACTATTGCAGTAATTTTAGCAAGTCTTTCCCTGGTAGTTAAAAGATTAGAAATAGAAAAGAAATATTAAAAAAAATATTTTTTAAAAGAATTATCAAAACGAATTGAAATTGAAAGTATAAAAAAAACTCTTAGCTAATAAAAAAGGTGATACTTGAAGGAAGAAGGAAGAAAAGGGTATATAATAGAAGTAATCATCTCCGACTAAATAAAAAATATATGTTTTTAGTCAGTTGTTATAGACCGGTCTGTTTACAGTCTAGATCAGCACAATCTCTTTCGAGACTCTAAAAGCTACAGAGCTAAAATTTAGTATATGGGCATTTCTGGCTGCAGTTATTGTATATCTCGGAATCATCCCGATCGCATAACTATATCTTATAGCTCCCATAGTACCGATCGCTTGAGAAAAGGGATAACTTTAATAACTTTCTTATTTTTGACAATATCAACTTTCTTTTCACAATTAAGAATCATGAAATTTATTTTTTCTGAGTTTTATATACTTTTTATGTCATATCCACCAAGTTTTAGGAGAATCGATTGACTATATCACTAAGCTCCAATAGAAACGAGCGGTCAAGAATATAGTTTACAGTTGATCAATGGTTGTTCCAAAACCCATTATCACGAATTTAATAAGCTATATTATAACATCAGCATATACAAATTTTGTAGAGTCTGAGTTTTGTAAAGTTGAGTAAAAAGAACCAACAAGTTATGTTGGATAACAACAAGTTAGCCCATCCTTCTAGTTTAGAATTTAAGTAGTTTAAAAAATATAATAGTACAACTCTATATAGAATGATTGTCAAAAGGCTAATTCGTTTTATTAGAATGAACAGTTCTATAAAAGCATTCACAATAATGTGATCCTGAGTTTACTATAGGCAATTCTTAAAAGAATCATTATATTATATATAAAAGCGAAAAAACCAAATCTTTATATTTGAATGGAAACTATAGTTTTAACATATAGGTTTATATCGTCATCATCAGAAATGTAATTAATTTCAATAATGGGTAATTAGTGTTTGCACAATTATCTGACAGATGTTGCTCTTGTTTTGTTAACTATAAAATATTTAAACAATTTGCATTTACATACGCTTGAACTCATTTGGTTTTTTGTTTCCCTTCTTTTTTTTTTTTGGCATAATTGAATGGTTTTTGCATTAATGTGTTCAACGAGGCGAATGCTCAGTGAATATGTAGATTTAACTATAAAACTATTTACGTATTCATTTCTATTTGCATTTGGAAACTTTATATGTTTATATACTAAATGGGAATTACATTTTAATATTTAATTAGCGAGCTGACCTGGCCATAACTGACCTAACAATGACATCGGAGAGGGAGAGTGGAGTGGACTTTACAATACCCTTTATGAATCTGGGTAAGTTTGACTTTGTTATTTAATTTGACGAGCTTGCAACATTTTTTTCTTTGGGGAATTTTTGCAGGAATTGCAATTTTGTTTCGCAAGCCAATGAAAGAGCCACCCAAACTGTTCTCGTTCATGTCACCGTTCTCAGGAGAGGTATGGATCTATTTAGGATTGGCATATACGAGTGTGTCCATTAGCATGTTTGTTTTGGGACGTTTGTCACCAGCGGAATGGGATAATCCATATCCGTGTATTGAGGAACCCACCGAACTGGAGAATCAATTCAGTTTTGCGAATTGCATGTGGTTTTCCATTGGAGCTTTGCTTCAGCAAGGTTCCGAACTGGCACCCAAGTGAGTAGCTTTTCCTGTAGGTCTAATCAATTATTAAGTAACCAAATGTATTCCGACTCAGAGCATATTCAACGCGTGCCGTGGCCGCTTCCTGGTGGTTTTTTACTTTGATTTTAGTATCCTCGTATACAGCTAATTTGGCAGCTTTCCTTACTGTCGAGTCCTTGGTGACGCCCATCAACGATGCTGATGATTTGTCAGAGAATAAGGGTGGCGTTAACTATGGTGCCAAGAATGGTGGTAGCACGTTTACCTTCTTCCGGGAATCAACATATCCAACATATCAGAAAATGTACGAGTTTATGAAGGAGAATCCCCAGTACATGACCAATACCAATCAAGAAGGTGTGGATGCGGTGGAGAACACTAATTATGCCTTTCTAATGGAGTCGACAACCATTGAATATATAACCGAAAGACGTTGCACTTTGACCCAAGTGGGTTCATTGCTGGATGAGAAAGGCTATGGCATAGCTATGCGAAAGAGTAGGATAAACTGTACTGTAACTTTGTACCTTAATCCTGACACTCTCTCTCTCTCTCTTTTAGATTCTCCATATCGTGATACTCTTAGCCTTGCAATACTGGAGCTCCAAGAACAGGGACTGTTGACCAAAATGAAGACAAAGTGGTGGAAGGAGAAACGTGGTGGGGGAGCATGTTCGGTAAGTAATTCTTTTGCAGTTTTTAGACAACAACATTTGTCCAAATGGGTATGGATGGGCATTTGTGTGTGTGTGTGTGTGTGTGTGCAGGATGCGGGTGACGATGGCGGCGCCGTGGCTCTGGAAATCAGCAACTTGGGAGGCGTCTTTTTGGTTATGGGCGTGGGCTCCTTCTTTGGCATATTTGTTTCATTACTCGAGATGGTGCTCGGCGTCAAGGAACGTAGCGATGAAAATAAGGTATCTCTCTGCTTCCTACCTCCCATCGCCTTTCATTCCTCATCAACTTAGTTGGCCTGGCCTCTTTTGCACACTTGCACACGCACAATGGACAGATACCGCCTGGTCATACTCGTCCTCCTGCCCTCACACTTTGCACAAACAATATTTCCGGCATCATAACCATACAAATCGATAGGAGGTGCCTGATTCGGATGCCTCCTCGCTGGGCTTTGCCAATTTGGGCGGCGTCTATTTGGTCATGTTTGTGGGCAGCTGTTTTGCCAGCGTTTACGGGCTGATTAACTGCGTGCTCAGCATCTACTGGAGTGCGCGAGAAAACAAGGTAATGTGCAGGCGTGAAGGACTCGGTCTAAAAATATGCATCAACAGCAGCAGCCACACCACCCCCCCTCCCAGCGGTGACTAAATATGGGCATGCAAAGGTCTTCTATAATCTATATAACGTATATATGTGTTATTCATCAACAGCTCCCACCACTATGGCATTTGGGGGCTTCTTCATCAACTGACCAAGAAAAATTTAATATTAATATTTTTAACATCTAAACGAAAATTATCGCTTCTAATTTGCATAGTTTTTGCATGAACTTTTCTATCCCTCTCCATCTCCATCAATGTTGTTGTCTCTTTAAAATATTCAGCAAGTTTTCCCATTTTGTTAATAGGTCAACTTTAAAGACGAACTGCTCGATGAGTTGCGTTTCATAGTGAAGTGCTCTGGAAACACAAAGGCTGTTAAATATCCAAAAAGCTCAGAAAATGTGTCACATTCGGCTAGCAGCTCCAAGTCTAAAGGTTCAACCATATCCGTAGAGTCCTTGCCCAAGGATTCATCTGAGCAACACGGAAGTCGGTCTAAGAAATAGGAAATAATGGGATTCACTTGATTAGATGTTAAAGTTTTTCTTTCAACCAAAATAAAACTGTGTTTTTTTGCACTTTTGTTATGTGTATTTACAGATTTTATTTGGTTGCAAACCAAAGTTGTATACTTTGTATCTACATGGCGCAAGCTTTTACTGTCAGGCGCCATCTACACGACCGAGATTTAGCAAATAACATAACCAAATTTCTACATTCGTACATTCAAAAAGAAATTTAACAAATGTACGAAAATTCGAAATAATGGAGCAGAATATACTTTCTTTATATAAAGTAGATGTGAATTTTTAACTATCTCAAATATTGTCTTATAATGAAAGATGTGCAAAAGTTATTAACATATAATAACAGCTCAAGAGGATTAAATATTACATTGAAAGAAGACTTTTTTACAGAATCTCAATTCTCATTTTAATCAAGATTTTTCCGGAAGATTGCAATAAAGAGGCAAGAAAACTGACTACATTTTAGCGATTTAAGCCCTTAAATCTTTAATTTTTCGAATTTACTTTCATTATCCTTGTTGAAATAAAACAAAGATCAATTTTTTCCATTGAATACCAATATATTTAGGGACTTGTTTATGTTATCTCTTGTGTCATTGCACATTTATTTTGTTGGTTTAGTTATACATTGAATTTCTGGTTAGTTGCCGTTATTTGGAATTTCTGTTTATTATATAGCCACTTAGATATCTTGAAAAGGTAAAATTGTACTGTTTTGTATGTATGTTTTCTTGGTTTGTTTGTTTGTTTGTTTGCTTGTATATAATATATGTATGTATGTAGATGCAGATGTATATGTGTATATGTGATGTATATTGTTGTCTATCTGTGTCCGTGTAAATATGAATACCATTATAATTATGTATAAGTTAGTATATACTAGGTTAGGGAGAAATGCATTCTGCACATTTCTCATCTTAATCATAGAGTTCATATTGCAAACACATTTACTTATGTATATATATATATATATATATATATATAGTATATGTATTACACTCATACACACATACACACACACAAACACTGGCCCTTAGACAGGCGTACAAATATTTTGATTTATGAGTACTTTATGAGTTTAATGTTTCGAATGAAGTTTTTTTGATTAAAGTTCATATTCATAATTCCTGATTTGACTAATGCAAAAATGCCAAACATTTTGCGTCAATTACAAAAAAAAAAAACGAAATCTAAATTCAATTTGCATATTGTTTTGTTTTAAATTTTTTAACATTTAACTACATATATGTATATATGTCTGTATGTAGTTAGCCAACTTATCTAAACTGATATCTCATTTAATTTTCTTTTTTGTTTTTGCATATATTAGTTTGTCTGTTTACTGTCAACATTTAACTATTATATTATATATAGATGGCAATCGATTTAAATATGCGTTTTGCTTTATTTTATTTATATTTTTTTTTTTGGTGTTGCAATTTTTCAGTAGTTGGCCAGCTTCCATCACATTTGGCATAGAAAATAGTTATTTTAAAGCTTGTCAAAGAGTTAACTAACAGAGGCAAAAAGAATAAACAATTAATAAGCCAATCAACTTTTATCATATTTGTAATTAAGCATTTAATTACCATTAAGTGGTTAGTTATATGGTTTCTTTGAATGTATGTAAATAACTATGTATATATGTACATACATACATACGATATACATTCATACATCTGTGTGTAGTTAGTTTTTTGGATGTTTCGGTGGGCGTGTCTGTGGGATTAGAGCTATTATTGGAATGTATCTATTGCAACTTTAATTGGAATGTCAATTACTTGTAAATACATAGCAAAAGCAACATTTTTTCTTCATTTACATTTCATTTGTTATGCCCCCAAGTCATATTGCTTTCAATGAAATTGGCAAATCTAATGTATATAAAAAGATATAAAACAGTTATCTACCCTTTCTATTTTAAGGTGTTATAGTTTTGGGACAAATATTTTGAAAACTTTCTTGAAAGAATATCCGAACACTAAGGCCTGATATCAATCCGGAAAAAATTATTATTTAGAAAACCTGGAAGAATTCTTTTTTTATAAAACCCCATGAAGCTATAGACATCAAGGTCTGGTATTTGAAGACTTGGATATTTATCCAGAAAATATTATATTAAGTTTAAGGTTTGATATCTCACATATTAGATATTAGTTTAAAGAAAACTTGGTAGGCTTTTCTTTTACAGAAATCTATATAAAACTAAAACGATAAATGCCAGATAGATATTAATGTGAAAAAAATTATATAAAGAAAACTATATGAAACTGTAAAGACAAACGTGTGATATCTTATGAGATAGTTTTGTGGAAAAAGTTATATGAAGAAAAGTTCGAAACGTTGTAGAAAACGATATGAAAATATACAATATATATATATATATATACTTTAGTAGTTTAACTTACTCTATGAATCTGAAAAATATTAGATAAAGAAAACTTCAAAGGCTTCCTATTTATATAAACTATATGAATGTCTGATATTTCATGTCTTGGATAATATTGTTTAAAATTCATATAAAGAGAACTGGTAGATTCCTGTGTTATAGAAACTTATATGAAAATATATAGACTAAGATGTGATAACTCATGGCAGATATTTATATAAAGAAAACTGAATCTGTAAGGCCAAAGGTCTAAATTTTTATGACTTAGTTATAATTATGGAACAATTTATAGAAAAAAAGAAAACTTGATGGGCTTTTATTTTACAGAAAACTATATGAAACTAAAAAGACTAAAGCCTGATATTTGTCTTCAAAGCTTAGATATAAATTTAGAACAAATGATAAAACAAAAAATATTAGTATACATCTTCTTTATAAAAGGTTTTATTAGACTATAAGGGCTAAGGGGAATGTGGTATTTGTTCAGAAAAGGTGATATTTAGAAAATTCGAAGGGATTCAATTCAATTTATCAAATTGCTTTCATCAAAATTAGCTGTTAAACTAAAAAGATCTGTTAAGATTATTGCTTTTGACAAGATTGAAAGCAAAGAATAAATTTTATGACATTTTGCACAAAACCTTTTTATCAAAAGAACAATCTTTAACTAGATTTAATCAAAAATTTTAGAATTAGAAAAGATGATTTCTCAAAAGGAAGTCCTTCTGAAGCCCTCTATAAATATTTCTTTAATAGGGTGCCCAATTCTATCTTCAACTGTTATTTATCCATTTTTCAAAACTTTAATCATTTTTATATTAAATTTGCCAAAAATTCATTGCAATATATAGATGAAGGGTATACAAAATAAAGCTTTTGCAGAAGTTAGCTCGGCTCAATTGTTTGGCTTGTTGTTAGCAAGGAAATGAAAACTGCAGAGAATTGCATTCATTTTATTGCATTTTCTTTTTAACAAAAATATATAAGAGAAATATAAGCAACAAATAAAATAACTTTTTTTTTAATGTTTTTGTAAGCTCGTATAGGATATTCGTTTGGTCTTTGTAACTTTGTGTCTTTTTTTGTTGTGGTTGGTGTTGGGAAGGATATGATATTCAGATAAATTTCTCTTAAAATTATGACAACAAATTGCTGCAGGATATTTGTAGTTTGAATAGTTTGTTTTTCTTTTTCTTTTTTTTTTGGTGTATCCTATGTTTTGGGTTGTTTTTTTCTTTTTTTATATGCCACTTGTCTGTGGTTCATTATCTATGAAAGTATATATTATCAAATATTCATAATACATTTAAAGCGTTCATTTGTTGTTGTTTACATTTACTCATAATAATTATAACAAACGAATTGGTTTTTTTAAGTACAAATATACGAGATATATATATAACAATCAATTGGGATCCGTAGGATATAAGAAATAATCAATTGGTGTTTAGAGTTTACCTTCAATCAAAATCTGTTTGAAAGAAGTGTATATAGTTTTTCACTTCAATTCAAAATTGGGAATTATTCCCGTATATTGTCTAGCTACATAGGTAATCAATAAATTAGTACATAGATACATCAATTCATAGGATTTTTTTGTATAGTTTAAAGTTCTTTTTGGTTTTCATAAATAGTTTTAGTTAGCTTTCTGCGAGTGGCTAATCGACCAGTTTAAAAGAGTTTTTGAAATAGGAAAAATAGATTTTTACAATCCATAAATATGATTAGCCAGCTTCAATCGGTGCTCCCATTCAACTGCTGCTAAGTTGCTTAATATATGTATTAAGTTAAGTTTAGTTTTCGGTTATTTCCCCTACATACTTAACCAATTATGTATTTATGTTTTTTGTAAATATGTATAAGTATTTTATCAGAGTACATAACAACACAAAGTGTTATATATATATATATATATGTAGTTATCTTTACATATATACATACATATATATATATATATATTTGTATGTATTTGTATACCTATAGTATGTATGTTTTGTTGAGCGACTCGAATGTTTTGTTTTGTAAGTATTTTCGATAGGTTTTTCTTTGTATTTATCTCAAAAATGTTTCATTCAAAATAAATGCTTTTTAGTTTGTTTTTGTTTGGTTTGTTTAGTTTTGGTATTGAAGTATTTAGTTTGTAGTATGTATACATATATGTATATATATATATATATATAGAGTATGTAAATAGTTCAGTTAGTGTACTGCTATGGTGGGGTCTGGGTGTTAGTTAGTTGGTTAGTTTTTCAGTTAATTAGTATCGCTCGTGGATCAGAGCATCATGGAATTGTATTCAAAAAATCTCTAAAAATTTCCGGAATGGCAGAAAACTCGCATACGAAATCAGCGTGCACACACATACAGCAGATATCCTGCATCCTTTCTATTGTCTGCGTCTGTGTATACTGCTATTTGTATTGGTATTGGGGCTCTCTCAAATGACACTCATGCGACGCCTGCCATTTCCGGTGGCCTCGGCTCAGTTGGCGTTGGCCAGCGTCTCATGACACACCTCCATGTAGTCCGGGTCATGCATGATGCCCTTTATCATGTCCTTGAGCATTGTGTACCGTGGAAATATCGGATACATCTTTGAGCTTCCGTACTCTTCCTGTTTTGGCAGAGAAAAAAAAGGCAACACACAGATTTATAGATAAAAAGTTAACCTTGTGACCGACCCACCCTATGACCCATGCCCCATGCCCCATGCCCTTTGGTCATTGGCTCACCTTTAGTACCCGTATGAGATGCCGCAGGCCAAGATATTTTTTCAAAAGGCGATACAAATCATTAATCAGTTGTGTATTCTCGTGCTCGATTTGTGCGGTTGTCATGTCTATAAAGAAAGAATGTAATATTATGATTTTAACTGGGAATTCACATCATTATTTCTTCTACTCACGTTCCAAACGTTCCATGCGCTCCCGTCGTTCGGCAGCCTCCTCGGCCAACCGGGCGGATGTCTTTACACCCTCGCCCGACTTTTGTGTCTTCTCCATAATCGAACAAGCTCGCATTACATATGAAGGTACTGTTTCCTGCTTCTCCTGTCGAGGTATGTCCACCAATGTCCAATATTGGGTCTCTAGTCGTATAACTTCCTAAAATTTGAATATAAACAGTTTGTGTATCTCGTATCACTGTATGTATCTATTTGATCTGTACCTTAATCATAAGTTTTAGCATGGGATAACGCTGAAAGATATTCCGTTGACTCTTGGAATCACCATACTTATTCATGAGATTTATTAACGCTTTTTTGGCCGTTTCATATGACTCCTCCAGACGCAAGCGAAGCGAACGCAAACGTTCATTGGTCTCAATTACCTCGTCTCGTGTCATACCACTGGGTGCACCCTCATCCTTGACATCCTGGACAATGCGTCGTACACTTTGCGTGAATTTCCCAACAAAATTTGTGGTTGCTATGGAAATATGAGAACATTCATATTAAAAATCTTAAATATTAGAAATGAAAGCTAAACTACAAGTTAATTTAATCCACATTTTCGACTGAAGATATTGGAGAAATAAGATACAGTTATTTAATACGTAATTAGAGAAATTTTAAATCTTAAAAAGGCACACAATAAAAAATGTCAAATATCTCACTCTAGATACAAGACTCAACCAGGTCACAGGTCAGCCCAACCAACAAACTTTCATTATGCATACAACGATCCTTAAGACATCTACCACAATCACGATCCGCTAAAAATTATAAAACAAACTACTGCGTAGGATTGTAAATGCTCCTTGGAGCAATTTGTTTTATACATAGTGATGTCCTCTATAATGTCCGATATTACTAGATATCATAAGATATTTTTAAGTCAAAAAATCGTTAAAATCGGACAAAAGATATCGGAGATATACCTATGTAAAATTTGCACTGAAATGCCCAGTGCGACACTGCGTAGTAAGTGTGAGCGAGATAGCATGCGTTCGTTGCTGCCGCTTGTGAGGAGAATTTTAGTTTGAACTGATGGCAAATTTTAAGGAGTATACATAGTGATGTCCTCTATAATGTCCGATATTACTAGATATCATAAGATATTTTTAAGTTAAAAAAAAACATTTAGTTAAATATTTTAAATGATTCCTCCATTACTTTAGTTTCTTTGTTATGTTTAATACTTAATGTAGAATTATTAAAATAGAAAATTAAAAAGAAAGTATTGTACGGAAATTGCACGAAACACTGTCATTCATATTGGGAAACTGTCAGTAGATACGCGCATTAACCCTTTTTTCTTTGATCTACGACTCATGCGGAAATTGTTCAACTATGGGAAAAGTCAAACTATTATGCCATGATGATTCGCACCTTAAACAACAAATAGTTGAAAGAAAAATATAAACAAATCCTCTCTAAAGAAAAATCTCTCGCAGCCCCCGCCTAATACCGGGATTCGAACTCGCGCGGGTTGGCTCACTAGCACCTTAGCGCTCACCGCCAACACAACCATCAATTCAATGTGGACGTAAGCATAATTTGATTGTGCATCAACAAATTTAGAAATTTTAGATTTGTTATTTTTTTAGAACTGTTTATAATTTTCGACCATCAAAACGTTACAATATTTGTACTAGGTCAGTGACTTTTATTTTCAAGTAAGTGAAATGTAAACTATTTAGTTTTTAAATGGCCAAGAATTATGTTTATAAATATTTACTTATACTTTAAATAAGAAAACTGTCTGTTTGTCTTAGTTACTTTCTAATTTACCATATTTTAAATAATTATTAAGAATTATATTCCCATTTATCATAATTTGATTTAGCGAACAAAACAATTTTTGTATTCATGACCTAGTCTAAGTTTAAGGTTTCATAAATAAGTTAAGTTCATAAATAAGCTATATCCGTCATTCTGTTTCCATACAAAATAATTTCTGTAAATTAAATTTTTTTGGAATTAGGTTGTACAATTGTTAAAAGCGGACGGGGAAAAAGTACAATGACTAATAACATTCATGAGCACAACGATTAAAAAGAAAGTTATATAAAAAAAAAACAACTTTAAATCGTTAGATCATTAGACAATTCTAAAAAGGAATAAGTCTCACTTTTCAGTGTTCTGGTTGAATATTCCAATTTTATTGAATACCTAAAATAAACAAATTGGACAGGATAATATGATGATCTACTAGGTGGGTTATTGCATAAAAAGGTTATCCTTTCTTGAAATTATTATTCATTTAATGAAAAGTAAATAAATATTTTGACATCTTTAAATGACAAAATATAAAATAAAATTGGTCTAAAAATAGCGTCAAAAGTATTTTAAAGTCTGTAAAAATATATGGATGAAATCAGAAACAGAACAAACATTTAATTTTAGTAACTTAAAATAAAGCTTTTAATGTCATAGTATTGATAATTTGATATATTAATTTATGAAAATTTTTAAACATTTAACAAAAAAACAATAATAGAAAATCTTTGATAATTCAAGAAAAAATACCTATATTATTTAAGCAATACTAATTTTGATTTTTATGCCATAGTATTGGCAATATATATTTATTTTAAAACTTTCTTAAGTTAGAAATATTAATTTTAGAATATTTTTAAACTCTGTTAAGTTGTTATTTTTGAAATTTCTAACAATATGCCAGAAAACGATTGTGGAAGTATAAAACTATATATAAAACTTTATTTTCAAATAAATTATTTATTATTGTCAAATCCGACAACTAATTCTGTAAAATTCGGATATTTTTCTTAATTTAAAAATATAATTGTTTTCTTGTTCTTTTAAAATAAATGTTAGATGATATTTAGAAGTGCTAAAAGAGCACTTTTTATGGTTTTTTTATGTATACAACTCCATTAAATTCATTTTGTATTTCTCACTGATCTAACATGTGACAAATCTTTCTAATATTCTTTTAATTAGATGAAAAAGAAATGAAAAATGTTAATTTGCATGATTATTTTATGGATACTAATTATTGCCTTATTAATGATTGGGGAAAACTCAAGAGTTTGTTGAATAACGATTTAGAGGAGGCAAAAGCTGCACTTAGCATTTGTCATCATCTGACATTGTTGGCCGTAAATGTCAGTTCATTCAAATCCATGTAAAACGTGACAGATTTCAAGGCCACAAACTGTGTTTGTCGTGCCCATGAATAAATAGGATTGTAATATGTATGTGTGTGGGCGTAATGGGTGGGCAACCAACCATCTTGAAAGAGTGCAAATTAGACAGCTGTTGTATGGAATAATGCCACAATCAAAACCAGATTTAGAAAATCTATCAACAGAAATGTGCAACAGACATATGAAAATATCTTAAAAGCGAAATTTGGACGTTTCAAAGTTTATATACTCTTACAGTTTTTGGTTTATATACTAAGAATATAATTGTAATTGCATACTTAATTAAAAACGAGGCTCTCATTACATTTTTCTGTTTCATTTTAATCAAATTTGTTGTAAATGAAGAGTAATCGAACAAAACCTCACCCTAAGATTTCATAGTAGATCTCCGCCCGATAGCTATTCCGGTAGAAATCAAAAGCAAAGCATCTCATTCTAAAAAGTTTAGCAAGAAAAACATAATCTGCATATTTGGTCATACTTTTTGTCTAGATTTATCTGGATTTTTATCTAGATACATATATAGACTATTAACATATTTAAATTTTAGTTATCGTTTCATTAAAAACTTGCTGACATCATGTTTAAGTATCATGCAAAGTAAAACAGCTATTATTTGACTATAAAAATACGTCAAGGCCAAATTTTGATCAAGATATACCAAAAAACACAAATTAGTTATAACTAATTAATATTTTGATCAATTTTCTTTTCTGGCTATTTTGAAGGAGATTGATTAGGATATATTGGAAATTAGAAAAGTTTTAAGATTATAAACTTGCCATTCCTATGGTTTTCCTATGGTTCCTATATGAACAATACTTGTAGATGTCCGATCGAACCAATTGAGAAATTTCCCAACACTGATTTAAAGTTAAAATACATTTTTTATCCTAAAAGCTTAAGAACAAAAAGAAAGAACTTGGAACATAGAGACAGATAAACGAATGCGCAGACTGACAATTTTGACTATATCAATTCGACTCTAGATGCTGATCGAGAATATATATACTTTTTGTTGGTTATCTGCTTGGAAGACGTCTGAGCATCTCCTCTCGAAATGTGTAATGATTCATTCTCATTTCAAAGGTTCCCCAGATAACTTTTTTCTGGACTTTGATGTGAGAACCGGATTAAAATGCTGGATAGCATAGTATAAATCTACAATATTGGTAATGGACTTTCATGATGACAATGCAAAAGGCAAATGTGACGTATGTAATAAAATGCACTTTAAACTAAATGAATCAACTTGCTAATCTGTACCAAGTAGAGTGATTTTATATGAACAAACTCTCTCGAATCGACATTTAATTAATTAATCCAACAACAACAGGATCTTATCTTGCTGAAACTTAACAGCCGTAGGAAACGTTTTCATTCCGATTTTAGTTCAATTTTTAGATTGGATTATCTTTAACAACTTTACTTGTTTGTTTCTTATAAACCAGAGGAGAAGAATTGGTAAATAAAAAGTCTTAAATAATCTTGATTTGTGTAGATATTAGAATGCTCGCATTGAATTTAATAGTTCTAGTTTTTATAGTATCCCAGATCTCGGTGATCATATAGACAATTGATACGACTGTTCTTAGCTATAGGGAGTATGTATGTATAAACTCTTACCCTATGGCAAGAGTAGATATAATGAGAGAGCGACAAAACAAATGTAGATCGCTAATTGCTGATAACCAAGCTTAAAGTAACGCTACATAATCTCTCACACTCTTTTTGCTCTTGCACAC
The DNA here is from genome assembly GCA_018903615.1 of Drosophila neocordata. NCBI lineage: Eukaryota > Metazoa > Arthropoda > Insecta > Diptera > Drosophilidae > Drosophila > Drosophila neocordata. The sequence goes on from JAEIGI010000002.1 coordinate 1,117,298, forward strand.
TCTCTTTGTCTCTCTGACTCTCTTTCAGGTTTACTCTCTCTCTCTCGCTCACTTCATCTCCGCGTCTTTTTTTTATACAAAATAAAAATTTAAATACAAGAAAATAAAATGTCTGCTGCAGTGTTGAAGCAAATGTTCAGCTAAGAACATTGTCAGTGAGTGACGAATCGAAAATAAAAATAAATAAATAAAAAAAAGTTAAAAAAAAAACAAAACATAAAAATTCCGCTCGCGAAAATTAAAACAAAAAAAAAAAAAAGTACAGATCAACAATATATAACATATGTATGTACATACCTACACATAATCAAATATTTCTATCTACATACAAACACATGGCTCCGACATATTTCATTGAACTTAATTGCTAAAAATTTAAGAAAACAAAACGCGAATATAGAATAAAATTTGAGAAAAAAAAACCGCAGAAATAAACAAAACATCTGGAAGATTTATTAAAACGAAAAAGAAAAAGGGGCAAAAGCACGCATCGGGCAGCATTTATCTTTAATCTAGGTAAGTTTAGCGTCGGTACGTATCTGCAAGATACTTTTTTTTTTTTGCTGCAGTATTTTATGGAGCATTACCATTGTCGGAGACTCCAACAACAAAGAAAAGTAGTACGAGAAGGCCTGCATACACTACCATAACAAGTCCATCAAAATTCCATATAAATAAAATGCAATTAATTCATGCAGGCTTTTTGCAATAACGTGTCTTTGTTGTTTTTGGTCTGATGATTTGCATACGAAGCTAGTTCGTTGAAACTTTTGAAAAATATAATTATAAATGCTTACTAAGCAATATGTTCCATAAGTTCATTACTATGCCAACCAAAAACGAGGGTAGACTGAAATGTTATGTAGCCAGCTCATAGAAATTAAAGCAAACATTTTATCAGCTGACTACAGTTAATGTTTAAAAAAACCGGAAAATTAATGCCGGGTTAAGCAAATATCATAATAATAACAAAAATGGGTTATCTATAGTAATCAGAAACAGTGTAAACTGCAAAAACAACAACTTACAAGTTATTTGTTTTAAGAACTTTAATTAAAGACTAGCTCAAAAATATTTACAAGAATCTTTACAAAAAATTACTGCAAAGTCTTAGTAAAAGAAAAAAGTGCACAAATATAGAGCAAGAATCTTTTAAAAAAAGACTTTTAATTTAAAAAAAAAAAATGTTTTGAATGGTAAATAAATCTTTGAACTAACAAACGGACACAAAAACTAACCAACGACAGCGAGAAAGCCCTAAAATTTACTTTACATGATTAATTTTAATCGAAAATTAGTGTGCAGAGACTTTCTATTTATAATTCCATCCTTAAATACACTACAAAAAGGGATTATTATCTATGAGGATATAGAAAACATCTTAACCTTGAAAAATTGAACAACTTTGGATTCTTAATTAATCGCAATACATTGCCAGTGACTATATAATTTAAAACTTCAAATAATGGATCCGTGAGAAAGTTTTTTTTTGAAATGAGGAAGTCATTTGCGAAATCTTTTGAATCTTTGAGAATTTCGCGAATTAAAAATTTAAAATGATATACAAAGATTAAAAGTCATTCGAGAAGAAATGAAACTTAACCTCTTAGAGGTTAAGTTTGATCGTAACGAAGTTTTCATACCCTTGCAGTTCTTAACCATTAAATAAAATGATCTTTTAATCTCTTCTTTTGTGTATTTATACCATAAAGTCACTTAGAAAATATCACAAGATTCAAAAAATAAAATTATTTCACCGTTATTTGTTCGGTTCATTCGTAAAACAGTATTTTGCTGTCTCTGTTGCACCACAAACAATTTGTACCATTGTTGTTTCACATTCTTTTACATGTTTTCCCACACATATTTACCCCAATTATGAACATAAATGATCCATTAATTCTTTTGGAAGTTATATATATATTCGATATAATTTAAACTAAGCATCATGTTGAGTAACTATAAATATGCTTTAAAAATTCAATAAAAATTTGGTTTAAAAATTAGAGAAATTAAAATATTAGAGATATTTGTATTCCGTCAAACTAAAGTTGTTCGATCTGAAGAAAATTTGGTAAAATTTACACATTTTCATAAGCAGCTTTAGAAGCTTGGTAAGGAAAACTTGGTTTTCAATGGTAATCAACAATATATATGCTTTAGGGGATCGGAAACGCTTTTTTTTGCATCACAAGCATCTGACAAATTTTGTTATTTTGCTATGCAAGCATAAAAAATAAACAATGAACAACGAAGATGCTTAGGAATAACAGATATAGTCGAATGTATATATATATTGGTATATAGAGAAAATTATAGAGAATTCGCGACACTTGTATTTCATAGAGCTAGATGGCTTATCTTTAAAAAAAACATTGATTTAAAGACCTTCAAAATGTCTTGTTAGAATATATTTTTTGTTTCTTCTTACTGTGAATAATCATCTATATATGTGATATATAAATACAAATAATTGAAACATTTCTAATATAATAAAAAGCTTTTTTATAAATAATATGTATTTGAATCCATTTTGTTGAGATTAAAAAACATCATGACAAATTTATTTAATTTGTTGTTGATACTGAAAATATTATGACAAATTTTTAATTTAAATCGTTCTAATACTGAATATCTTATATATATTTATTTAACAATTAGTTGATTAACTGTTCTTGTTTCAATAAGTACGAATCAGAATTTCATATTGATTAATCAATACCCTATGACAACTAGAGTCAAAATTAATCGAACTTGGCTTAACGAAAACTTTAAATTTCTTAATCTTAAAAGAGAAGTATCTGAATTTAACTTCCATTTTACGAAACGTGGCAACCCTAGATCAAAATGTTTCGACTTAATTTCGTCACCAACTATGACAGCTTTAGATCTTAAAGTTAAACACTAATTGTTATAGGTTTGGAATGTTTTTATATATTGAGTTTTAATATTATTTTATATTTCTTGAAGAGTGTACAAAAAGTATGCAAAAATATTAAGAAAATATTGTATAATAATAATTATAAAGAAAGGAATTTTTATATCATATTTTGGTTTTCATATTTCACTTCTATATCCTTGCAAAAAGTGGTGGAAAATAATTTAATTTAATAATAGTATTTAATAAAAGTATGTTTTTGGACAAAATTTTATAATAAATAAAAGGAAGCATAAATAAAGCTAAATAAGGAATATATATACTTGATCATCACGAATCATCAAGCTTTATTAGAATCAAATGACTATATCATACATCTACCATATGAATAATGGGTCAAGAATAGCATTTAATATCTAAAAGTTGATTGTTTTAAGAGCGATTGTAACAAAACTTGGTATTTTTTAGCTAGGTATAAATATGGAAATATTTATCTCTAAGAAGTTTCGATCGACTATATGCTAGAGTTGTCATTGGAATAATAGGAACAAATCCTTTCTTTTCTTTTCCTTTTTTTAAGCCTTTTAATTTAGATTTTAGTAGTATTATATACTTGTCAATGATGCAGCCAAGTTAAATGTATATCAAAAAGTAGGGTTTCTAAAATTCGGTTAGAGCGAAACCCAATCCATTTGTTTTCAAACTACTGGTTATAAAAAATGATTAAAAAAATATTTAATAAAAATCTTTCTTACATGAACGGAATTGCCCTTATGGGAACCTTACTCACAACAATTTCATCGAGGTTGATAAATAAATAATTAAAATTTGATTGAAGGGCTCGCCTTGTAGTAGATTTAAACCCCAAGGCAAATATGTGTACATACATACACACTTACACATGTGGAGTGTGTATATGTATGTGTGTATAGTTGCAGTTAATGGGAGTGCAAGCAAATCAACAAAACAACAATTATATAAACACATTAAGATATGTATAAATACATACACTTGAAGTATTATAGCTTTTTATTATACATTTTTTGTTGTTTTTAGATAAAATAACAGAATAACGTCAATATCGTGTTGGAAAAAAAAACCCATACTGGCAGTTAAACTTGTTTTTGTAGTACATACTCCAAAAACTGGACCAGACAACTCTTACTCTTGAGAACCCAGGGCAAACTCTCGCTCGAATAAATCGCATAAACGTGCAAATATTTTGTCTTCACTGTGATTTTCTTTACTTCCTTGGCTTTCCTTTATTTGTTTTTTTTCTTCTCTGATTTTCTTTTGCCTAACTTGTTGCCTGTGTACCCACACAACAACAAATGCATATGTACCTATGTATGTATGTATCTATGGCAAGCTTTTTAGTTGCTGGCATTGAATATTTGTGTGTTTGTAGTACACAACTTTGTGTTTATGCTGGCATTATCATCGATAGCCAGTGACAACTGTCGTCGACCTGACGCTCTTGGCATCACACCAATGTTTCTCTCATGGCCTTGTAGTATTGGCCCGCATGATTGCTAAAAGCTCTCCAGTGCCGGATTGCCGCTGGAGTGGGCCCAAGTTACTTAAATTTAGCTATCTGGCAAATAATATAAATGCTTCATAAACTTGACCAAACAATAGGCACACTTTATGAGCTGTCACTGGCCTGGCTTAGACACACCAATCACATCCGAAACATCAGCAAAATGACAAAATGTTTAACTGTGGCATTCTCTAGTTCATTACTAAACCACACACATACACCTACACCCCCCTATCCCTCAACCACCCATTGAGAAGACGACTAATGAGCAGAGCGGCTTTTGTTTGCCTTTAACTTATCTAACTTGTACCCTCTCTGCTCCACACCCTTCTGCCACTGATGTTTTATCTACCTGCGTAAACCGGTTGTTGCTAATTTGGCAAAACACAAAAAGAAAAAAAAAATATATATATATACACAAAAAATACGATATACAAAAAAAAACATATACATATAAAAGTTCATTTGTTGTGTTTGTCTTTGTACTGACAGTCCACAGAGCCTAAATTCTTAGCCAAAAATCAATGTGACGAATTTTGAATACCCTGTGAAAGTTGTAAGAAGATTAAAAAAATATTAAAATTTGAATACTTTAAAATAATTTTTATTTGTCAAGTATAAACATAAAATATTAAATAAATTAAGCTGGGAAATATTTATAAATAGAATTTTGATTTGCTAAATATAAATATTTAATAATGGTAATGCTAAACATTCTAAGAAATTTTTAATTTTTTAATCAGCTAAATAAAATGAAAAAATGAAATGAAAAAATTAAAAATGAGTATTTAAAAAAAAAAAAAAAACATATTTTTAAAAGTATATAAAGTTTTAATTCTTATTATAAACCAATTCATTAAAGATCAAGGTTTTTAAAAGGTAAAAATCCATTGATTTTAGAGATCTTTAAGATGTAAAAGTTATAGTTGTTTTTTTTTTTAAATTGGCAGATTAATGATAAAAGAATTAATTAAATTAGAAAATAAATGAAATTCAATCCAATCCTTATTTTGTCCTATTAATTAGACAAATAATTTATTTATTTGTTTTTATTTATTTATAATATAGCTAAAAGGTAATTAGAAATTGCAATCAATCCTTACATAAGCTATATTTACTTGGTCTCAAGCTGAAGACAAATAACTTAATATGTCTCTTTTTAACTCTTTAAAATTTTTTTTAAAATTTATATTATTTAAACACACAAAATATATATGCTGATATTTTCTGATTATTAAACTTTAAATAAACAATATTTAAAGTCTTAAATTAAGTTCTAATTAAAAAATTTAAATTAATGCAATATTTGGATATTAAAAGTTTTAACTCTTATATCCTTCTATTGAACAATAATATTCCATTTTTATTTTTCAATTGGAAATTTCAAGTAAATGAGTAATTAAGTAAGTAATTTTGTATACCAAAGCAGTTACAATGAAAGATAATTGAGACTAGTCAACAGAACAAAGAAAAATTTAAATATAGTTTCAATATATAATTCACTTTTAACAACTTAAAGCTCTTTTCATTTTAAATACAAGCTAAACTTACTCTTTGAGAATGTTTTCTCAACTCAGACAACAATTAATCAATATGCTTCTCCTACAAAAAGGTTACAGGGCATTTAACAAGCGAAGCACCTAATTTGGCCAATAACAGACAAAACAAAACGAAACGTGTATCTCGATTCGCAGTCTCTGTTTAAACTTGCCAGCAGCAATAGCAAGAAAAGTGAGTTGAAAGTATCTTAAAGAGAATTTCTGCCACATAATTATGTGTGGCCACTGCCACGTGTGTGTGTGTGTGTGTGTCTATGTGTGTGCCCTTTTGGCCCACAAATATTTCAAGTTCAACCTTTTGGCATTCCTATGTACATACATACACACACACACACATATACATACATACATATATAACATTTTGATTTGTATTCAGTTTCTTCGTTTATTGTATACAAGATTTTATTTTTTTGTTGTATCTGTTTTTTCCTTTGAATATGCCGAGTTTTTGTTTACTTTTTATGATTTTGTGCTGATTCCTTTTTTTTTTTTGCTACAATTTTAATTTACCAATTTTGTTTACACGCAATTTGTTTGATTTTGTATCTTTCGTTTTTCTTCGTTTCTCTTTCACTTTAAGGCCAAACAAAAATTGAATTGAATTTTTACGTCATTTCTACTTTGGTCATTCAGTTTGTACGTCTTGTGAATTTTATTTTTTTTTTTTTTTTATTTGGGTTTCCCTTTTGCTCTTAGTCATCCGTTGGCTATTAAACTTTGCATTCCAAGCAGGAACCAAATACTTTACCTAAGAATTTACCCATGTCTCATGCGTTTCATTGTCTACCTTGTGGCTTATCTTGATTTAAACTAAGCTATTGCATTCATTCATTGAATTCATTGAAAAATTTATCTATTTAAAAAATGAAACCTATCAAACGTATAATAATAGTAACTAAAGTCATTTGCTAAGCAAAACCACAGACACGTGTCAACACGTGTCTTGATTATATGCTCATGTGTGTGTAGCTAATCAACTTGAATAATGTCCAATAAATCGCACGATAGTTGCGGTTAGAACTTTTGTATGAATGCCACACAGACACATAGATACATACAAACACACACATACATGCATTCATTCATATGCCTATGAGAGGGGAAATCAATAAATAACTATTATTTTTTTATAAGCTTTAACTTAAATGACCTCCAACTACATTTTAGTATGCATAAAAAGTTTCTTCTTAAATCTCATTAATGATTTACTTTTTTATTAGATAACAAATTTTAATATTATCTTTTATTTAAACAATAAACGTTATATAAGATTTCTATTTAAATTAAAGAAACACGCTTTCATAGGGAATCAAGGAAATGATTAAGCATGAAGAATTAGTTTTTTATGGTAAAATAAACTATAAAAAAAACTTCTAGACTTAAATTCGTTACACTTAAGAGCTTAAAGCGTTAAAGAAAAACTAAAAATAAAAAGAATATATTCTTTTTAATGATTTGGCATATTTATTAAATCGAGTCTCTTATACCGACATATTAAAACTGACAGTTTGCTCACAAAAATAAGTTCAGTTTGATGTCACCGATTGGGAAATTTCATTGACGTCATCTAGGATCTATGACCAATCTACCATAAACAAGTTAGATTAAGGGAATGGATTATTATAATTAACATATTGATATATTAATGATCCATAAATACTCTAAACGCTTTTAAGTATAGAGAGTATAAAGGCCAAGAACCCGTCTCATATTTCATATGCCAATTAAACACAATTTCCGCCATAAGTTTTTTTTTTTAATAGCCAAACGAGAAACGAGCTAAATCAATATTTAATTATGATTTAATCGATGTCTAAACATTTCTTCATCACACTCTTCATCTGCATAAGCATGCTTTGGCAAAATGTTCTCAATTAATTTATTTAATTAAAATTCAACTATTATTATAGTTAATTGATTGCTTTTGATAAATTTAATGAAAACAAAAAACCTTAATTGGAGCAAAGTTTTCAAGCAACGTTGGTGAAATACTCTTCAAGTGTTGGTTAACTAATAGATTTGAGGTCTAAATTAAGTTTAGAAAATAATAGTTATTAAAAGTTTAAAGGAAATATAACACTTAAATAATTGAGAATTTATCTGTAGATATTTTTATATAAAGTAAAAGATTTTTCTGTTAATATGGATATATATGGAATACTCTCCCAAATAGTCTTTGTAACTCAAAAGATCATTGGGACAGAGACTCTTTCCACTTATTTTATTCGTGAAAAAACTTGTCTTAAAAAGTTCTTAAAATTAATAAAAGTCTTTTTAGACATTGATGTAAACAACTAGAAATTAATGTAAATAAAAGTATTTAGACTTATATAATATATTATAATTTTTTTTAAAGTATTTAGACTTTTTCTTATATTAACAAAAATATAATATTGTAATGAAAAAAGGCATAAAATAAGACTTAAGTCAAAAGAAAAGGCCTTAGAAATTTTTATACTACTTCCATTTATATATTTCAATATATTTTAATAAGGTTCTGGGACTTTTAATGAAAAGTATTTTCAATACATGACTTAGAGAATTTTAATATTTTTTTTGGTTTGCTAATATTTGGCTTTTAAGAGTTAATAAACAGTTTGTAATATGTGTATATGTTATAATTTATTCAAATATCCAATTGTAAATGTATGAATCATAATTGTGGGGGATCACATTAATTTAAACTGAATATGACACTTTATACATTTGTAGTTCCATATTGAGGTGCGGCAAACAAGTCACGACATGTTCATTGATTGATAGAGATCTGTTGCAATGAATCAGGTAAACTGATTTAGATTATAGAATACGTCATTTTATATATTGATCAAACAAGCAAACTTAAAAAAACACATTTTCTTCGGGTCGTAGAGTACTACGATTGATCAAACAATGATTGAATAGTTTTAGTTACATCAAGTTGACTATCGATAAACATTTTGTTAGAGATCGATTGCAGAAATTTATCGAAATTTTAAAATTTGTTAAATATTGATATCTATTTCATGAAGTATTATAATATTTACTTAAAACAAGCTCAACAACTTGCAATTATTCAATTCTAAATTTTAAATGTCTGAACAAAGTTTACTAACCCATTTTGCAAAAAGCTTAAAATGAACATCATGTGAAACGAAATTAATTACTGAGTGGTGGATTATATATACATACATATATAGATATGAATGTAGTATAGTCTAGTATACCATGTCTATTGCAGTTGAGAAGAGAAGCCGCAATTGGTTTATGGATAATTTAAACAATGTGTATTGCATGTCCCATTTATATGAACATTAAGCTGGCATAATTATACTTCCGTTGGCTAATGAGATTTTGAAAACAATTGTTGTGGTAAGGGGGTTTTTCTTGGGTTTCAGTGACTATCTCTAATAGGGTTTGCTGGGTTTCTTTTTTGGTCACAGTCAATGGCCATGACTTTGAAGATTCATTAAGTTTAGAATCCATCTGCTGAGTTACGGAATTTCTATTTGGATAAATGTCAAATTTTTTGGCAGAGCTTAGACTCATCATCTGTCATCAAGATGATTTAATATTATTCATTGTTATTCAGTGTGTATTAAAATGAATTCCACATGAATCATTATTAATCTTTCTTTTATTTATTTTTACTTTTCGTTAAGCATTTACCTGAATTCGATTTCCATTCGAGTGACATTTTACTATTGTGCAGGGCGTATACGTAATTATATATGTCTCATACTGCTTCTTCTCTTTTATCGCATTAATAAGCCCAGCTAAATGAGCATATAAATGTGCCAATGTCGGCAACGCCTTAACCTTCCAAATCCTAGCGGCACGTGCTCTTTGCCGGTCTTCTCTATTAGGTCCCATTCCTTTTCCATTTTCTTTCCATCTTAATACCCCGCGGCTTTACGGTTGTGTTTGCTCAGCGTGTTTTAATTAGTTCGTTGCTTTTCCTAACCCTCCTACCCAAAAAAATGCCTTTGTTTGACTAATTGACCGCATTTGTGCTATGTTAGCGTTAGAGGAAAACACAAATGGCAACGCCTTTTCTGCCACTCCCTTCAAATAGCATGTCAATCATCGTAACCAGTTACCAGTCACCAGTTGTGGCACGCGTCTGATTTATTGAAATCGTTCTACGTGCCCATGCATTGTGAGTTCAAGTTATGCGTCAATTGCATTTCCAAAATATGTACTACTCGGCGGATGAGCAACATAGTTGAAAAGTGGGAAGTGGGTGTGGCAGTGGCAGTGGGAGACAACAGGATAGTAGAAGAGGAGGTATAAGGAGATGGTTGTGACACACAATCATTGATTTATGGTGATAAATCCACAGCTTTCATTTTTTTTTTTGCTTTTTCAACCCCGATAATAAATGTGTGAAACTTAGTGCCCTGAGGTGGCAATATCATCGATTACTCATACCATTGTAAGCCGGGCCTAAATGGTATACCCCTGACAAATGACAAATTTAAATAAAGCGTGGGATCTGTATATACAAATGATGTATTTGTATTTATATAAACACTGAGCAACTTGTGTGCATATTATTAACGAACAATCAAGTGTTAAATTAGAAACAATTTTGCAAAATAATAATAATGACTCATAATAATAAGCCAAGTTTGTTGTTTAAGAAATTATTTAGAATTACTTTATCGATGTTTGCTTAGTTTATTCAGTTAAAAACAAGCTGTTTAAATTATGTTTTTTTTTTTAAAACAATTTAAAATTACAATTAATTTCCGGTTGTAGTTTTATAGTTTTATCTTAGAATACAATTTGTATTATCTTATAACTGCAGTTATTTGGTTTGGAAGGTATTAAGTTTAAAGTAAAATAAAAATGAAACAAAATTTTCGATATTATAATATAAAAAGATTCTATTGGTCATTAAAAAACAAGTTGATCTAGCTTAACCTGTCTGATTATTTATTTTAAATATACGAGTTTATATTGAATAACTTGTCTTAATTTGGAAAACGACGTCAGTTGTCGATTTGTTCCAACAATTTCCATATTAAATCAATGTCATCAATTATTGAATGAAGTCCATATAATTTGCTAGGCATGATAATATATATTAATATGATATTTTTAATTTAAATAATATTTAAAATTGTGGTTAATTCTAATTGTGGTTATTCTAGTTAACCGTTTATTAATTTGTTAGTAAGAAATTTTATACTAACTAATTGTTGATATAGATTGTATGTAAACATTAGTATTCATCTTCACAAATATTAGTATAACTTAAATACTTTACTTTTAATCTACTCTTGTCCATTTATTAGTGGAAACAATTAATCAAAAAATTACTTTCCTTTTTGGATAACTCTTAATATATAAAATATAAATTTACATTGTTTTTTGTCCAACTTTTTGGAAGTAGAACTCCAGGAAAAGTGGCCAAGTGGCTGCTTCAACTTTGGCACCACTTGAAAATGGTAAGCCACTTTTAGTGCCCTCCATATTAGCCACAACTCCTCTCTCTTTTCTCATAAACAAGCACTACTCTAGCACTTATTTGCCTTTGTCATATCTATTTCTCTATATATATGTTTTACTCTGTTATTCCTTCATATTACATGCTAAATAACATTTAGTTTTCAATTTTTAATCATATTGTTTTAAAGGCATCCTTAAATTAAGCTTCTAGATACAATGAGAATTCTTGATTAATTATGTTTCATGGTGACCACAAAATATCTAATAAAAAATATTGCTAATGTTTGTTTCTACTAACAAACGAGTCTTGTTAATTTAATGCCTTTAAAGACAAGATATTCGCAATTTTACACAGAAACTTTCCCAATTTAAAGCAATTATTTATGAAAATTAGCGCCAATTTACGTCAATGTTAGGCTATAAAGTGCAGTGACCCAATGAGTGGTATACTCTACTTTACTAAAAGCTGTTGAATTGTTTAGCTGCTTATGGCCAATCAACACATGTTAAACATATGTGTTATGTATCTCACGAGGAACGAACACAATCGGCAATTCCCACACATACACGAACTGGAAATTTGCCGAAGTGATCGCAAGCTATAAACGAGAGAGTATAAAAATGAAAACAGTTGCTCTCTGAGTTTTAAAGAGAGCACAAGAATTATAGGCGCAATGCTGATAAATTTAATATTTACGGTTGTTTCTCTAACTTTCCTTCTCTATCATCTCTCAGCAAACAAAGTTGACCTCTGTTGTAACTTAACCAAAATGTATCCCACTGGGTTGCAAACATTTGGGTTATTAAGACAAATTCATGAGAATTTCAATTGACCTTTTCGGTCATCACATTCATCACTTAAAATACACACATAACCACACGCACACGCACACACACAAACAGATGCAATAACAGGTGGAGACCACAACATTTGCTTAAAGCCTACATAGAATTGTGGTGCAATTGACATATTGACAGTTTTGTTAAGTAAAATAGGTCGTCTCCGTCTGGCATATAGGCCGCATGGATTGAGTATAAACTAACTAACCGGATAGACCATGGGTTTGTGGCAAAAGTCTGTAGACTGCATTTGACAACTGCATAAATGGCTCAATTAAGAAGTTCTATGTATACGCATATCATTGTTGTTGTTTATTATTGCATTTTACTGTAGTGCGGCAAATTGAATTAATATTTGAAATTCTGGGGCAAGTTAAATTTAATGTTAGTGGGCTGTCGTTATTTTGCAAAATTCAATGTGCACTCGGGGCCATGTTGTAAAGTCACTTAATATTTAATGTAACTGTATTTGTGTGGCACTCCAGAGGGCTGTGTGTGTGTTTTTTGAGTGTATGAGTGTATGAATGGGTGTTTGCTTGAGCTTGGCATTTTCATTAAAACTTTAAGTCACTTTTGGTGCCGTTATTTGATGCTACTATTTTGCATTATTCAAGAAACTGCTGCCAACACGCCACAGTTGAGCAAATATAAACACACACAGGCAAACAAACACATCCTTACATACATACAGATTGAGACACGCATATGTGTAAACTGAAAATCCTTGGGTCCTTCTTGTCCTTGATGGTAGGCCCAACAGGCAACTCAAATAGACGTGCACAAACATAGAGCAAACGAAGCGATAGACACGAAAGGCACACACATTCATATGAGACAAGAGATGGAGACGGAGACAGGCACTAAGACGGAGATGAAGAGTGAGACGGAGACAGAATAGACAGCCGGAATGGGATACTCACTCGGAAACGGTGATGGAGACAAACATGAAGATTGTAGTCAGGGAATCTGAATCTATTTTAGTTGGTTAGTTGAGCCTACATTTGAACTTTTGACATTTGGCCAAACAAAAAAGAAGGAAAAAAGAAGAAAGCAGAACATAAATAGGAAGAAGAATGGAGAACACAACCATCCAATTGAAGCCACAGTTTGACAGTTAGTGGCACACAAACATACTGTAGTGTATGGCTTGCAACATCCAACGCTAATATTGGCGCACTTTAACAGGCAACCAACACCAATAACGTCTGTCAAACAAACCAAACAATGCTCCAATATCCAGGACATGGGGCCACAGGATAACGCATTCAGTCAGCGAGACAAATTGACAGATATTATGCATTTTGTAATCGAATTCGATCAAGCAAAATAATACAAGCGAAAAGGATACGAGACCGAGAGAGAGAGACAGGACATAGAGTTTGCATTAGCTTCTCGTTCATTTCCTTGCTCATGTGCCAGTGATTTGGCTTTTATCCTCTTAAGCACACGAGGGAAAAATGTGATTCTGGCAATTTGCTTATTGTCAAATGACTCTCAAGCCGTGCGGCAACTGAATGTGAATTAAAAGTGGAAAAAAGAGTCTTCTTCCGTTATCTCGTAAATATAAAGCATCAACAGCTGTTTGCTATTCACTGTACCAGCGGGCATTTATCATACGCCACGTTGTCCAAGCGTCGACATGACAATTAAGCCAAATTGGCTATGGCGTTAAAGCCGTACCTGCTGCCATTTCAGGGACATTTTCTTTCTTTCCCCAAGGCTGCTTGATGGTAATCTATTTTCCGTAATATTTCAAAGAGCCGCCTTGGAGTGGCATCTACTCTCATTACAACATCCCCCCAGCCTCCAGCCCCCAGACTAAACACCCTTACCAACAACAGCATTTTGTAGTCATTCCCGCGCGCTCCTTACTTTAAACTGCTAAAGAACAATATTTATGCTTTTCTTTTTGCAAGAAATTTCCTTCCCGGATGGTGATGTCGATGTATACAGAGTACTGAGTGCATATAATTTCGTTGGTTTTTGGCATTTGTCCAACTTTTGCAATTAGAACTGCACGAAAAGTGGCCAAGTGGCTGCTTCAACTTTGGCACCACTTGAAAATGGTAAGCCACCTTTGGTGCCCTCCATATTAGCCTCAACTCCTCTCTTTCCTCTTAAACAAGCACTACTCTAGCACTTGTTGTGCTTTTAACATGTTGCTTTTGTTATATCTATTCCTCTGCCTCTCTCTCTCTCTCTGTCACTCTCTGGTTTTTTGTTTTTGGTTTTTTTTTGTAATTTTCTTTTGAGGTTGCTTGGGCTGCTGTCACATGACTAACTTGCCCTCCTTTGATGTCCCTCGTTACATAGTCTCGCACAGCATTTCAAATGAAGTTCCTAGGTCGTTGTTGTTGTTATTTATTTTGTTGTCTCTTTTGCTGTTTCGGTGTTGGTTGTTTTCATCTGTGCAGGGAACACACAAAGCAAAATGACAGCTGGAATAGATGCTGCACAAGGGAACTGTAAATACGATTGTAAAAAAGAAACAACCTTGTATAAGGTCGACTTTGCAACACTCTATACTAAATTAAACTTACACTATATAACACAATATAAAAAACTTGAAATTTTGTCACAAATTTGATTTTTAAATAAGTAAAAGAATTCAATGCTTTTATTCATATTACATAGAACATAAACGGAAGTGCATACATATTTTGAGAAGCCTTTTTCTTTATGTACATATAAGTGAGCGTATCCATTTAAGTTTAGTTACAGAGGGTAAAAATTTAAGAGAACAGAAAGTACGATAAAGAAATGTACTGCCGTAACTCATTGAAATTGTTGTTGATGATCGGTATTCTTTGTTGCATTTATTTATGACATTTGACAGAAACAAACATAATGAAAAGTAAATACATATAAAATGGCATTGCATTGTAGCGGGCCACTTTAATAAGTAACAATTGTGTAACTGTGTGTGTTTGCATGAGATTTGAATATAACGAGCATTTGCGCTATTTACCAACACTAGCTTTAACACAACAACCGCTAAAAACTTAACATTAACAGAGAGACAAGCAGACATTTGATAACAGCAAACATTTAAACAAAAGGAAAACAAATATTATGAGACTTTAAATACAAAATAAATTCCAATTAGCTTTAAATGTAAATATTACTCAAATAAAATCAGAACTGTTTTTTAGCAGAACATTTAAGAATATTTAACAATTATTTATTTTGAAATTATTTCTTATTTATTTTTAATTCTGTGAAGTTGTTTTTATACTCTAAAAGTTCCAGTCATGAGTCAACTATTTCAACAAAATCATCAAATTAAACAACAGTTAAACAAATTTATTCAACTCATGAATTAAAGATTTTAAAAGCCATTTGAATAACCATAAGTTTTTACTCTTGAAAAACACACAAAACTAGAAGAAGGACTTTTAGAAATATAAAATTAAAACAATTAATTTAACTTAGTCTGTTAAGAGTTTATTTAATTTATCTATTGGTTCATTCTGCTTGAAATATATAAATATGTATAGTTTATCTAGAAAACTTTGAAAAAAAAAAATGCAATTAGTTGCTTAAAAAATATTTAAGCTTTTCTAAGAAAAACGATGATACTTTGTAATTGCCAAGAAATTTCCTCTTATCTCTATATGTTCCCCTTAAATAAAGTACACTATAAAGCTCTTATGTCAGCAAGTTTACAATGGGAATCACAAGAATGAGAATCACACTTTAAAGATTACTTTTTTTAAGATCATCTTTTGTAATTACATTGTCGGCGTGTTATTTAAAACCAATTAAAATCAACTATTTCGTAACACACACTAATTGTTCTATAACATGTAAGCATTAGCCATTTCAGTGTCTGTACATAAAATACTATTTAGTGTAACTTTTCCTAGGTAAAAAAAAAAACATTTGTAGCTTTTCCTCAAACTGCCTTGAAAAATATACAATTTTTTCCATTTGTTTGCATTGTTTCTCTTTCTCAGTTTTGTTGCTGTTCCACTTTGGAATGGTGTCCTTTTTTAGTGTGTTTGTGTGTGTGTATAAATGTATATATGTGTGGGTGTGTTTCCATTTTCACAAAATAATAAGAAAAGTTGGCATTATTTGGCCTGCAGGGCAAATGCCTGGGAGTCAGATCAGAATCATACGTACAGGCAAACACACACACACACAAACAAACAAATAAAATGCGAAACAATGAAAATGGAGAAAATGCTGTGTGAAAAACAATACAATAGTAACAACAACAACAGTAAATGAAAACTATGAAAACAGAAAGAAAAAATATGTTAGTGTAAACTGAAACTGAGTGCATTCTGGTCATGGCCATACTTTTGCACTGTTACTCATACGCCCCATTGGACGGCATGAAAATCGAATTATAAATTACGAGTACCGAATGTTGTCTGCCTACTGTTATTCAGATCACTCTTATACAATTTTTTTTCCTCTCCTTCTAAATGGCAATAGAGGCAGTAACAGAAAAAAACATCAGAAAGCTTAATTACATCTAGCATTGATTTCGAATTCGTATGCAGAATAAAAGAAAAAAATGAAACATCTCAATTATGCAGGATGGGGCTCTGGCCCAAGACCAGTCACTATAATACCATTGTATTGAATGTGGCTCCGGTTGCAGGAACTTGTTATTTGAATTTGCATTCCGGCTGCTGGATACTAAAGCTACGTGAGCTGACGTTGGCACTTTTGACACATGAATAGAGCTGCAAAGCAAACAGCAAGGATAACACGGATAACTATGCCTTTTGTGTGTACCACAGCCACTGCCTGTTGACATTATAAGCCAATTATAAAAAAAAAAACTTAAATAGTATTCACATCACGCATCATTCTAAGTCCTGCCATGTAAAGTTTTCATTCATAATTTGCATACGTTTTGCATTTAACGTATTAGTTTCTTTTAAAACAGATTAGGTAAAAGATATTTCATTTTCTTTACATTTAACAAAATGAATTAGTTAATGGGTTAGTTAGTAGAACGGTTAGTAATGCGATTTAATTGTTACAGTTAGTTAACGATTTTTTAGTTTTATTCATCTGATGAGAAGTCAATTTTTACTTTTGCATTGATTGAATGTTAACTTTTATGTTACATTTTTGTTACTAGCAATAAGCTTATTCATTCAAATTAGTTCTTTCTTCAATCTTTAAACAGTTTGTTTCTTTTTCACTGTATTGAATTTTTGTAATAAACAATTTTGAACAATTCCATGAAAAAATATGAAAATATTTTACTGTCCTTCGCTGAATTATTTCAATTGATAAGCGTAATAAACTTTTTGTGGGAAATTACTGATTGAATCATACTTTTACAAAACACTTTTCAAATTGAATTTTCGAGTTATTACACTAAAGACTTAATTGAACTACTTTTGTATCTTTCTAAGTATGTTCTTTATATAGTTATAATACATAAAGATACAATTCTATAGATACAGAGATAGTTATAAAGATAAATAGTTTCTATTAAAAGTGTTTTATAGTAAGTTAAATATTGATTTTGAGTTAATATGGAATTTTGTTTTAGTGACAGAAATTTGGGAAAATAAACATAATAAAACGTAGATTTATACTTATAAGAAGGAAACGCTTTGTAGCAAGTCACTTCAATAAGTAACATTCAAAATATTAATCTAAAAAGCTACACATTTCAGTGTATTCTTTTATGAGATTTCAATATAATGAGCGATTGCGGTATTTACCAACACTAGCGTTAACACAACAGCCTCTAAGAGCATAACATTAACAGAGGGACGAAAACTTGATAGCAGCCAACATTGAAAACAGAAATTATGTGATCGAAATTTGAACTTTTTTCAAATATTTATAATTTAGTTTTTAAGCTCTTACAGTTTCAGTCCTAAGCCAACTATTTTAACAAAATCAACAAATTAAACACAATTTATTCAATTCAGCTGAAGTATCACATTCAGAGAGGTTTAACTGAATTCGAAAACGTGGTTATGCTTTTCTCTAATCTATATCAAAGCTGATAACAGTCAATAAACCATCAATTTTCAATTTATATTTTTTAACTTTCAATAAAATCTAAATTAAATAAAAATGTAGACCTTTAAACATTTTTTTTTCATCCAATTAATTGCTACTACCTTTTTATGATATTTGGTCAGCTTCCCAAAGGAAAAGCATAACAAAATTCATATACACTCACACTCACACACACAAACACAAATCAATCAATATGGTCCTGGATATCTTCTTACCTCGCTGCATTGTTTACTTTTCTTTGACTTCGCTTCGTCTCCTGTTTGCCTTTAATCACATTTGCAATAAACGTTTTCCATTTCAACATTGATGAGTTTTTACCGCCAACTGCCCAAAAATTTCCATATCAATTAGGAAAAATCATAAAAAACACCGAAAAATGAATGAACTATGTATATAGTTTTGTGTTGTTGTTGCGGCTGTTTGTTCAGTTGACTAACATAGATTGAAATTTGCGCATTAAACGTGATTGCCGTGTCACTTTATGAGTGTTTGAAGGTTGTGTGCAAACTGGTAATCAACAATGTCCGAGCTGCAGGACTTGACGACCCTCGTGTACTGGTCTACTGATGTACTAGTGGTTATTGTGTCAGGTGGGCACTGTGCCACGCTTGGTTGCCCACATCGTCTTTTTGGCCTCTTCCACACAAATTGCCAGCTAAATGGCCACATGAATGTGAAACGGTGCGGCCGGACAACAGGCCAAGGGCCAACAGCTAACAGCCAACGATGAACAAGTCCCATGAAGTTCACTGTGATGGCCATTGGCGAAATTGCATTTTCTCGTTAGACACACACTCTCTCTCTCTCTATTTTTCTCTTTCTTTTTTCCTGTTGTCGATAACTTTCTAATGAGTTGTAATCGGTATCTGTATAGTTTGTTTTTATATCAACTTTTGTCTAACTTTTACAACAATTTAAATTAATTTATTGCAGAGAACAATGACAAATTAACAAAACAACTCACGCTCACATCCCTAGAAGTATTATTGGTATCCTTTTTTTTTTGCATTTTGGAAACAGTGCAAATAGACACTTTTAATAATTATCTTAATTGAAATTTATTCACAGTTTATGTTATGAATAATGCAGAAATGCATTTAGACTAATGGATACTCAATGGATATTGGTTATAACAGTTGGTTTACTTCCAGTCATCACAGTCATGCAAATTCGATCAACGTATCATGAACCCAATTCACTCCCACTTGCTCCCTCTTTTATGCCCACATGACACAATTTAATTTAAAGAATCTAGCAAAACTCAATTACTTTGTAGTCAAAAAATGTTCAACATACACACACACACACACACACACATACATATGCCTGCGAGTATCTAAGCCAAATTCAATTAATTTTAGGCAAAAACAAAAAAAAAAATTGTTTATCGATCAAAATTTGTAGTAGAAAAAATGCTTTTGCAAATTCATTTATGGTACAAGTTGCTGGAATATTAAAATTTAATATTTAATTCCAATTCTAACAAGGAAATCAGAAAAAAAAGGATATACATGTGGCAAAGGAAGATAAAAAGAGATGAGTAGGTTATACATTTTATTCATAAACTTTACTCATATGAGCCAAATCATTATTATTATTATTATTCTTTTTGTTTTTGGCTTATTTCTTTTTTATTCTCTGCTTATTTTTATGCGAGGAAAATTCAGTCAGCTGCCACTTGTGGCACACTGGTCTGTTCTTGATGGCAAAACAAAAAAAAAGAAAACAAATCCAAAAAGAGAGAGAAAAAAAAAAATAACGACACAAAATTTTATTTCATTTCATGTTTTTTTTATACCCATTTTCCGTAGAATAAAGGATAGATGAGAGTCCATTTGTAATCGGTTTATCATTTATCCTTTCAACTGTCTTTTATATACTAGTTCTTTCTTAACTTAAGCTTAGAGATCAGCTTGGAGATATTCTTATATCTGATTTACAATTGAAGAAAGTTTTTAATACAGTTTGTGCAATAAGTTAACTTATAGTACACGGTATAATCAAAGTCCTTCTTCCGACTTCCATTGTGAATTCCTTTTTTGTTGTTGTTTTTACTTTGTTGCAGCAAATTGAGGTTATTCCCCCAAACAAACTTACAATTTCCGCTGGCTATTCACAACCAACAAAATGGCAGTAGGGGAAGAGTATCAAGAGAGTTCTTGTTGTTCTTGTTCTTGTTGTTGTTGTCCTGCCTCAAAATATATATTTTCAACTTCAATGAGCAGGGTTACTTGTGGTTCAGCTGCCTGATTGCCAGTCTATCTGTATGTGTGTGTGTGTGTGTGTTTAGGGTAGACTATAAATAGGGTCGCATACTAACAGAGATACACACACACACATATAAATTTAAGCGCATCAGCAAAATGTTGGCATATTTTTATGGGCAAATGCAACAGGAAAGGGAAATGTATTTTGGTAATTTATTTTATTTCATTCGATTTAGTTTTCATTCTGACTTATTTCAAACCAAATCAAAGTAAAAATAAAAACTATTTTTGAAAGATTTAAATAGTTTTCTATTTTATGGAATTATGTGCAAATTCAATTAAAATTCTCGGGAGTTTTTAATTATAAAATATATCTTCAACCACAACTATGTAGAAATGTATAAATGCATTTTTTGTTTGGTGAAAAACAAAGTCAGAAAACAATATATATATATAAGACAACTTTTCATTTTCACCATTAATGGATAGATAATATTCTGATATTTCTGACAGACATATAGTCTGTAGACATTGTTGGTTTTGACACTAATTAAATTGTTGGCAGAAGAACAGAATACAATTCCATTTTCTGAAAAAATACACCATAGATAATGCGGAAAATATGTTGAAAGTATACAAAAAAGTTCACTTGAAATGCGAAAATAAATTAAACAATTTTTCAATTATGTCTTATCGACTGAGTGGATTTTTTTCTTTTATTTTTTAAGTGGAAAGGTGTATAAGAAAATTATTTATAAATTCTTTGATGTCAGAAGAAGTTCAAATTTAAAGACTGCAGTTTATTTGCATTATATATATCAGCAATTATTGAAAATATATTTTCCTATATTGATGAAGTTTAAAATGAAGTATTGTTCTATAGAAGAAAATAAACTTTTTTTTAACTTTTATTACCCTTAATTGAAATTTCAACATTTAAGTATTATGACTTATAATTTCTTAGTATTAAACTCCACATAAAGTCAATAATTGTAGTTCTTATTGATACTTAATAATTAACTTTTGCTGTTATTTTCTATTTATTTTTATACACTGTAATTTAAGAGAAACATTATTTTTAAAGACCGTTTGCAACAGGCAGACAATATTTTCCTTATAAATTTATGGATCTTAAGAACAATAGCCATTTTTAAGTAGTGAGTTATCTACTAAATATGAAAGAACAGCTCATGAGTTGCCACCAATATTTGCCAATTGTCACTAGACATCTGGAAACTTCCTATTTATCAATATCAGATGAATTTCCTGTAAATGAGTAACTAACCAAACAAATTCCCCCTTTATCCATGATGCCGGTTCTAAGTCGAATTCGTAATTGTCTTCAATTGCGTCATGAAAGTTTTCAAAAATTTAAAGAATCACCTGAAGAGTGATTAAGAAAATTCCAAATTGTTTCATATCAGTTATTATTCTTTATCTTTTGTTATTATTTTGAAAACAACTTAAAAAGATGACTCAAAAAAGATAAAAAAAACTTTTGAACTTTTGAACATTTGACGTCATTAGTAAAAGTTTTTTATACTAAAAACAAATTTCAATTGTTCTAAAGAAAGAGTAACAAAAATATAGAGAATAAATCTAAGTTGAATAAATGTAGTAAAATACTTTAAAATATTTATATCTTTAATCTTAAATTTTAAAATATTAAACTAAAATAATGAAAACTGCTTTATTTAAGTACTAAATTCTTTAAAAAATATTAGATTAATTTAGAGAATTTTAGAAAAATTAAAAATTAATTTTATATTAATTTCAAAATCTTTTCTATGCCCATTTTAAAGCTTTAAAAATAAAATATTGTATTATTTTAAATTTACAAAAAATTCTCAATATATTTATACTGACTTCAAAGGGTATACAAAATGTGTAATTGAATATTTGCTTAAATATTTATTCAAGTTTCTACTTGCTATCTAGTAATGGTATTGAAAAGCATTATCTTTTGCCTCTTCTATATATATGTATATAGTGCGTATGCTAGGAACAATAAGTTCTCAAACATTCGATAACAATATTCAACTGAGTAAACGAATGGACTTTTATTTAAAAGGTTGAAATTACTCTCATTTGGCTCAGTCTGAAACGAACGATCAAACGAAACGGAAAGTATTTAAAAATAGAAAACACATTTAGAAAATATATATATTAAATTTTTACGTGATCTGACATAAAGTCTATATTTTTGTGACTTTTTAAAGTGAAAGAAAATTTAAAAAGAAATTTTTACTTAAACTTTTTCTAATTTGAATTGATTTTTATATCAGGTAAGCTTATTATGACTTTCTGAAATGTGTTTCTTTAAATCATCTAAACGATATTTGATCTTCAAAAATAAAAATAGTAAATTCTGAAATACTTTTTATAAAGTCATTCGTTTGCTCTTTTGCAAGTGTATCAAAGTATTTCAAAGCCAAGAGATTTTTTTTCTCTTTAATTTGCTCCGTATCTGATTGAAAGTTTTGTAGAAGCTATGCCACTTTGGGTTATGGCTGAGAACTTTTGCAATGATGAAAATAAAAACAAAATGCAGAAGAAAGTAATTCAAAAGTTGGCCGCAAAACAAGACATGCAACAAAAGCCAAAGAAAAATTGAACTTGATGTCTAATTTAAAACAAACCGAAACCAAACCAAACTTAACCCGATCCCGGACCTAAAACCAAACCCAAACCCAAACCCAATGTGGCTAAAAGCCAAAAGAAAAACCGCAACAAAATTTACAACTTTTCAAGTTTGTTTGAGGAAAGTGTGTGATGTGTGTTTGTGTGTGTGTGTGAGTGTGGATAGGTCGTCAAGCGAGGTCAAGTAATTGAGATTGAACTACCAATAAAAAAAAATAAAACGAAGAAAAAGTTGACTTTTGGCTAATGCATAAATCTTTGCTTATTGCAGACTCAAACAACAAAAATACAAAAGAAAAAAAAGTTAAAAATTAACACAAAAGTGACGGAGATGAATCGAACTATATGTCTTACATGGGCATTATCCATACTTGTCCTAGTTGTGGTTCCAGCAAATTGTCTTTTGAACGAAGATGAAGCAGTACTTCCGCCCAATGCAGATAATGTTGAGGTAATGATAGCTTTTATTATTGTTTATAATAAATAAACTTTTATAATAATTTTTTTTTTTTTTTGATAGATTCATCATGTTAAGGTGATTAATGGCATTATGCATGAGAATCATCCGGATGTTATGTATAAAGAGGATTTTGTCAATGAAGATTATGGTAAGCAGAAATTTTAAAATCTCAAAAGAAAACTTTAAGAGATTTTTCAATATCTAGATCCCAAGAAGAAGAATGATACTAAAACTGTGCAACATAAGAAACGTAGACATATGCATCATCGTCGATTGGCTGAGGAGGAGCAAAAAATTCCATTTGATACTTTGCCGGATACACCACTTATTATCGATGATGTTGCACCACCAAAAGAGATGAAACATCCCAAGAAATATCATAGTCGTCAACGTCGTCAAGCATTGGGCTGGCCAAGGAATAACTATTATTCAGCCCCATATCATTCAGTTTATTTTCAGCCACCAATGCCATTGAATGTGCCACCACAGACCAACTATCCATATCAATGGTTGGTATAACAAACAAATGATTTATACTTTAATTATAATTTATATTATTTATTATAGGTTCCCAGTGGCTGGTAAGCCACCAAAGAAAATTGGCAAATTGCCATATTGGGAGACGAAAACTCAAACAACCGAAGCTGTACCTGATACCGTAGATAATCGTATTGGTGTTGATGAATCTAATCCCTTGCATCATAACTCAAATCCAGAAGATGCAGATTTCTCTGTCTTCGATCGGCCAAGACCAACTTCCAGGCCAACTGCCAGACCAATATTCCAAGTACCAGAATCTCCTGCATTAAGGCCAGCTTCTCCCAGTGGGTCCCGTTTCAGTGAAAATGGTAATTGCCATATGATTTTACTTAATGATTAAACTAATTTTATATATGTTTCCTAGGAGATCAACCAATTTGGGGTACAAGTGCTCCCCGGCGACCAAATAATAGACAAGGTAAGTGACATTTTCATAAGTCTTCTTTTAAAAGAAACTAAATTCATTTCAATTGTGATTAACCAAATGCTTTGCTAATAATCCAAATTCCATGCCCTATCTATCTCTATCGCTATGTTTTGACTTAATGCCCTCCCTCATTATTGTTATGTAACAGGAAATCGGGTTACCAGTTCACCATTTTTACCATCCACTCGACGACCTTTATTGTCAACCACAACACCAAAGGTTTCCAATTGTGTTTGGGCCATTGTTAATTGCTGCTCAGAGGGCAGCACAAAGATTCGTTATGCGTGCTTTGAGGATTTTGGTTGCCATGGAGCCTTCTGGGATGTCAATCCATGTGCTGATCAGGCAATACGCGATGGTACTATCGCCTTTGTATCGAATACATTTTCCTAGTAGTTAAACCAAAAGTATTTTTTAACATATTTTTCTATTTATTAAATTTCGGCTTAAGTCTAACAAAAAAACAAAACATAAAAAAGAAAACGAAAAGAAATATTAAAAATAAACAAAAAAAAAAAAATGGAATTAAATCTGTCTATATATATCTATCTATCTCTCTACTATACCTATATATATATATAATTTAACTACTTTAAAAATTATATAAATTATAATTCAAGTTCTATTTTTGGGTTTAGTGTTAACTAACTAACCTTTTATTAACTTAATTGTAAGCCAAGTTATCAATAGTTACAAATTTAACCCAATTGCATGACAATACCAATTCTAATTTGGCTAATTGGCCCGAATGCACAATTCTGGTTCAATTCAATTGCAATTACAATCCTGCCAGAGAGAATGTATATTAACCATATGTAAGTTGGCAATTGGCCCATAAGGCTAACATATCTTTTAATTACACAAACTGATTCCAATTGCATTCTGATTATACCACATATTGTTTGTATAACAAATTATCTGTTGGCCATGTTGTAATGTTGCTACTTGAGGCCATGTTCCACCTTTATAATTGGTTTGGTTTTGTGTGTGTGTGTGTGTGTGAGGATTAATTAAGGAAAATGTTTAATTGGTGTTATATACAGTATTTTCAAAACCCTTCAACTGCCACACATCAGTTGCTTCATTTATTTATTATATTAGATATATAAATGTATGTATGTATGTATGTATATGTGTTAGTATGTATGTATGTATGTATTTTCTGTTTTTGGGTGTTGGCCTCTCTCCATTTACTTTTGCACTTTGCACTATTTCTGAACACAATCTTCATGCTACGTCCAATGCATTTCATTCTGGCACACAAGTTCACCTACTGACACCTCTTAATTGCAGTGGGTGATGGCCTCTTTGGTTTCCAAGGTGGTAAAGAAGAAGATCTTCCTGAAACGCCACAACCAGTATTTGCAGCATCTGCAGCCGCAGCCCCCCCTGCCCCAGCCCCGCGACCATTATGGCGAGAAGGTAAGGCTTGGAAGACAACCACAACTGCTGAAAACGCATTTCTCACTAAGCAACCTGATGCAAAGCCTTTATTTTATTTTGTTTTATTTGCCTTTGCAGATGCTCTACAATATCCTGGGGAGTCTGGCTATCGGTCTGGCAGCTCCTGTCAACGTGCTGCGGCCTTTTGTTGCCAACATAGGTCTCAGCTTGACAGACTCTACGATTGCTATGTGGAGCAGAAGTGTGAGCAGGGCATCTCCAATATCATAGCTGACTGCTCCTAGTCCAAATGCATTTAACTTTATCTCTGATATGTATGTGTGTGTGTGTGTATATGTCATATATATGTTTGTATCTGTGTCTCTGTGTGTGTGTGTGTAAGCATTTTACTTGCCACCGCCTTTCAAGTGGCTGTCAGAGATGCGGCCAGTAAAGCTTTTAAGTCCGTGTATATGCATTTACAATTAAGCTTAATGAGTTAAGTAATGCAGGCAAGCCCTTACCTACTTATCCAATCCAAACATATATATACACATATATATATATATACATTGAAATTTAACTATGGGTATGTAAGTATGCAAATTAGACTGGTTTAAATGTTGATGTATTTTCTTTTAGGAAACTTTTATATATTCCATATGGCTGCAGTTTTTTAATATAAAGCTATTTCTAAGGAAGTTTCTTTGTCAAGGTTTGCATTCCATTTATAACATTTACTGAAAGCAAAATAACAGTTTGTCAGAGATACATATATATATATACATATATAGAGTTGTATCCTAAACGACCGTTCGAATAGGGGTTTCTTTTCTCCGCAGTCGGAGTTATCAAAACATTATAAAACATAGTCAAAGTTAAAACTAACTTTACAATTGTTTCTATGTTTTATCTTCTTCTTCTTATTCATTTTCTTATATATTAACATAGTTTCGTTAAGAAAATATTCTATTTAATACTCTTGATTGGTCATGAGACTTGTATAATTCAGATTGTTTATATTATTATACCCTTGCAGACTTTATTATAAAATCAATCAGATGTTTGTCCGTCTGTCTGTTTCTTCTTAAATTTTAAGCTATATGGTTGAAACTTGGTAGCTAAGCTCTTTAATTAATCAGTCAGATAAAGTATGAAAATCAGTCAGATCGGACAACTATAATATATAGTAAATTGACTTTAACCGCCAAAAATCAATTTCATCAATTTTTAACAGGTAGTGTGTGAAAGAGACAAAAAGCATTTAAATTTTGTTTGCTGGAACAATACAATATAAGTGCGATCGATGGCATATAAGGGGACCCGTGACAAATTGGTTTGGTAGTGTAGTAGGTAATGGGAAGATTCTCTTTTCTATTAATTGTGACAGAAACAATAGTTAATTAGTCTAGAATTTCAAGGGTATACAAACTTCTGCATTTCCTCAAACTTATTATTGTCTTTGACTGAAATTCTTTGAAATTCTAAGGACAAACAACTGATTAATTCCAAATGGTCAAATTTTTAATGCTTAAGCGGGAATTTTTCAATGTTTAGATTAGCTGTCTGGGGTATTTTGTTGAATCTAGATGATTTGGTGTATCATATTTCTAATGGAAATAACATGTCTTGTTCTGTAGAAGTCTTTTATCGATAAAAGATCGATCATTCCTCGAATCTTAAAAGAACACATATTTCTCTACTGTGCAGTACAGGGAAAAGGTCAGTGTTAATTATTTATTTTGGATTTCAATAGATTTAAGCGGTTCATTTGTCGTTTGTTTGTTATCATTTCTGATTTGTTTAATAATATGTTTTCGGGTATGGGTTTTCCTATATAAGTTAAAAACTTCTTTTATAGAAATTAATTTTGAACTTGTTTCTTTTATTGGGATTTTCAATCTGAAGTTTACTTAAAACAATTCTACCCTAGCTAGCTAAAAATTCTGAGTTGACATCGGCAGCGCTGCTGGCAGAAGCTTGCGACATCATTGGCATCCGGCTGCGGCTGGATTCTTATGAATTGCATGCGACAAACTTGCAGACTGCTGATTCTGCTGATTCGGTGTGTTTATTTGTGTTGTATTAGCAGTTCTTGACCGCTGTGGGATTGTGTAATAATTCTCGTCGTTAACTTATATATAGAAGTAATTAAGTTTGTTAGGGTGTCCTGCGATGGTCTACAGGAAAATGGACTAGCGGCGACTTCTGGAAGACTTGACTTCGTCTACTTTTTGATTACTGGCCTTGTGGCTCAGCAATATATTCAATTAAATGCAAGTATTTTATGGCATGAGCCGGAGTAAATATTCTGGAAAAGTTCTGTCCTCTTTATTCAAAATCAAACTAAACTCTAAGTCACATCAATTCTTATAATTAAGGCTAGCTCTAACCTCTGAAAGCGCTGGCACTGCTGCGCGTAGAAGCTTCTATTGCTGTTTATTCATGCTGACGATGCTTGGTCAGCCTGAATATTTGAGTTCTGCTGGTCAGATGTGTTAACTTATACAAGTTAAGGATCGGTTGCCATTGGTCGAGCCGCCAGCGGCTGTTGTCCTATTTTATATTTCCTTTTATTGTTTGGAGAAGATTTAAGTTGTGCTCACTTAAACTGTGGACAAGTTCCAAATTCAGGTTATATTCTTTCTTTGTTAGGTTGGCTACAACTGACGGCGTCGCCACCAGGTGTACTTGCGAATGACTGTGTAACGTTTTGTTATCCACTACTATTGATTCGCCTGAGAACTGTATCAGGAAAGTTCCAGCGAGATTATGGGTTTGCTTCTCATCGCTCGTTGTGCCATTATAGTTTGTAAGAAATAGTGTTCCATCCTCCAGTAATTCAACGATCTGATGACTGGATGCCACATAGTGGCACTCAGCATTTCCTCCTTTTATAATTCTCGGAATGCAGCTGGCTTCGTTCAGTGAGGCCAGGTGTTCTTCCGTGCAGACGCTATTATTGCCTATCGTCAGACAATTGCTAGTGATGGCGAAGGTTTCGTCCGGGGCCACAAGTAACTTCTTGTGATCGAAATCTATCCGCTTCCCAGTAGATATCGAAGGTCGGATGACCAGCATTTGATACTCCTTTGCTATTACTTTTGGTAGTGCCAAAATGTACAGGAGCGTAGTGCCATTTGTAACAATTATTGGCTTAGCGAATTCTGTCGCCTCAACCGCACTTTGATACGGCAACGAATCCATTTCCTTGAAAAGTGTTCTGATCTCTTCTTCATCCAATAGATTGCTATTAACCAGTCCGGCTTTAGCAAATTGACAAGCTCTGCTCAACTCTCCCACTTGTGCTTCCAATAATATTGCTTTATGCAATGTTACTGTAGCGGCTTGAGCGTTGTTGTCGATGGTGTTTACCATTTCAATCATGGTATTTAGCTTGTCCAGAGATTGTTCTGATGCCTCAAAGAGCCTGTCGTTTATTTTATACTGCTGATTACTGTTTTCTATAAGCCTCTCCCGTGTGTCCACGATTGCACTCCAGTCTGAGGCATCTGGTGATCCTGCAATCCACTTCCAAGCGGATCCCAGCCAGTCTATTGAACGCGCTCTCCTGGCCCTTGACAGTTTCGATAACATCCGTTGGGCCTGGTCTAGATGGAACAGGGCTAACACCCGAGTTTGGCTCGTATTCAATTCATATGCCTCTACCCGTGTTTCTTCGATAGCCGCCGCTATCTCATCCAACTTGATTAGATGTATCAGATTGAAATAGCCATCCACTCTCCAACCACTGCCTTGCCTTAGCGTGACAACCGGTGCATCATATCTAAAGATGCGCATAGCTTGTGTCAGCATGAGTGCCCATGAAAAAAGTAGCACGGTGCTGCTGGAAAGTTGTGTTAGTATTACATTTTTGTTTGATGCTTAAGGTTAACAATTTTTCTTAAATTTATATGGGACTATCAAGCAAACAGTTTTGATATTGAAAAGTGTAATTCCATGTGTGTATGAGAAGTTTTGAAAAGTGTTGAAATAATTAGGTGCGTGTTTGTAGCGTGTTGTGTGACGTACCTTGGTGTTTTTCTTTCTTCAATATCTGTTGGAGATAAAATTCAGCTTTAGTAAATGTAATTGTAAAATTGTTCAATAATTTCCTTTTCGTTTCTTATTATTCTTTTTTTTTTTTTTTTTTTGATAATTATCATTTGATTTTGTGATTAATTCAATTTTTTTGTCTTAATTACTTGGAGAGGATTTCTCATAGCGATGAAACACGAAAACAAGGTTTCGGGTGGCGCAGAGCGTGGGCGAGGATTTATTTCGTTAGTTAAAAAAAAATTTTTTTATTTTGTCACCTCATGGGAGGTCCCTAGGGTACCTACCTACTAGCCTACTAAGGTAGGGGTATCTCCACGAACTGTTGGGCAGCCAAACGCAATGTTGTTTTTCTCTTTTTTTTTTATTTATTGCCAAGCCTTTCCAACAGTCCATGACCACACACTATCCACACACTATCCACACACCGTACCGCACTTGTATTTTCGATCATGCACTTTCGAATTCTCCACTTTTTTCTTAACTAAATGCCACTTGCAACTTGATGTTGTCACAGTGGTTCTCTTTTGATTGAATTTTTTATTTTTTTCTTAACTAAATGCCACTTGCAGCTTGATGTTGCCTCAGTGGTTCTCTTTTTGTATGAATTGAATTTTGTATTTTTTTCTTAATTAACTGCCACTTGTAGCTCAACGGCCACAGTGGTTCTCTTTTTTATGAATTGATTTTTTTATTATTTTTTTATTTTCTTAACTAAATTGGACCATCTTCGTTCGCAGTGCACGCAGTGTTAGGTTGTTGATTTATTTTATTTTCTTGATCTGTAAAGGATGTGTGTTAATAAGGAAGGGTTGTCAGGGTTAAGGATCTGTGTTAAGGATTTGGGTTTTCATTTATTCAGGCTTTGACCGTACGGCAGGGAGTCGAACCCAGACTTTTGTACATAGTTATTTAATATTTCGATATTTTTGTTAACTGCTTCTATAATATGATTAAGTTCGTCGTTCTGAGCGTTACTTGATTGTAGACTGCTAATTTTTTGTTCTAGTTCTTCTTTGTCATTTTCGTTTAAAGTGCCAAACAGATATTTATGTATTGTACCTACAAAGTTAATGAGGCCTCTTTTATTTCTTTTTATTATTTTTATGCCATTCATTTCGCGGTTTAATTTCTCGATTAGGTATTGGATGTGTATTAAGTTTTTAAAGGGTTCGGTTTGCTTTAACAAATTGTTATAAGTGAGTTGTATTTTGGTTAAATTTACAGTAAGATAATGATATTCGAAATCAGAAGGTAGGTCCATAGTTCCTGTTTTAAATATGGGATACCCATTGGGTGCTTTGATGGGATTAATTTCTATACTTTGATTATGCGTTGAGGATGCCATTGATAAGAGTAGAAGTAGTAGTATTGGAATGTGGAGATTTCCTCCAAAATTAGTGTTGTAGAGACGTCTTAGAAGTTCCTCGTAGGGGGTCTGTATGTTGAATTCGCTGATTAATGCGGTTCGAAGTTCCATCCAGTTTTTGGGTTGGGCCAGCTGGGATGCCCTCTGTGCTTCTCCAGTAAGCTGCATTTCAATAGTGCCAAACATCACACTATGTTGGCGAACGTCCCTCGTCGGATAGAGTTGCATGATGTAATCAACTCACCGTATGAACGCACTTAGGGTTGCAGAGTTTCCATCAAACATGGGCACCTGTCTTAGCACAGTAAGTGCCTGGTTCAGATGGGTCTCTGATAATTCTAGTGCCATCGTCAAGTTGTGCACTTTGATTATATGTGTAGTACGAAAGTTGCCGTGCGTTTTAGTTGCACGATGATTCTTTAGCGGATAAAACTTAGAGATCGGGTTAGAGCTTCCTGGATTATTTTTCTCCAGTTTTTTTTTTCACAAAAGTCCTGGTTTTTTAAACAGGTTTGGAATTTCAGCACAAAAGGTCCTGGTTTTTAAACAACCTTGAATGTAGTATCTTTAGCGGTTGATTTTTTATTTGACACAAGTTTTTTGCACTGCACTCTTTGTCCTTTTTCTTGTTTTATCCTACCGACTGCGCCAATTTTAAGTTTTAACGTTGGATTTATTAAAAAAAAATGTATCTTTATTTTTCAACGGAGTTCTTTGTTTACAATAATGATTTAGCCTTAAATTTAAAAGGACTGGAACACAATTTTCCAAGGTTTTAACAGAGGCTGGGTTAGAATTGAACTGAACTGAACTCTTAGAGTTTGAAGATTATTTATAGGGAGATTTGTAAGAGTGGCGTGATTTTTGGACTTTGGCTCAAGTGGCGTGATCGATTCTGATTGGTCATGTTGGAGCCTGTTTAAGAAAGGGTGAATATGAACTTGTTGTTCTTAAGTGTTAGATTCTGCCTAGTTTGCAGTTTTTGGGCTTTAAGCGTGAGAATAAGTTTTGTGTTGGGGTGATTTGTTTATAATAAGTTTTGTGTTGGGGTGATTTGTTTATAATTAAATGATGAGGGGTCTTGTATAAGAAGGCGGATATATTACTATATATATATGCATTCAATTGTTTAATTAATTTTAAATAGTTGGTTTCATTTGAAATAATAAACTTGTGGTATTCTTTGATTGTCTTTGATTTGGTAAGTCGCCGTCGTCTACACTGCCGCCAACTTTTCTGTCGCACAGACGTCGAACTCGAACCGCAGCACGTTTGACGTGGACTCATACCACACACAAGCACTTTGATATTTTTTCTTTTGTCGCATGATTATTAATTTTATTGTATGAATTTGTAAATGATTTCGTTTAAATGTTTTTTTTTTTTTTTTTAAATATCACTTTTTAGCGATGATATTTGGAAAGATTTTTATTTATCAATAAGTGTATTTTTTTTTATTTAATTGTTGCGAATTGTTTTAATTATTTTACACTTGTTCCACCACACACTAGACAGAACTAAATTTACTTTCTTCTCATTTTTCTTTGTTTTACTTTTATTTTACTTGTGCATATATTCATTTTGTTTCAATTTTTTTTTTTATTCTTACTATTAATAGACTTACAAAATAATAAATATGATTATCCTCATATTTAGTAGGTTTTTTTTTAAAAAGCCGACTGCGCCAGTATCGCTTTCATGTTTGCTGGCACTAATTTGTCTTTTAAATCTTTTATCAAATCTTCTTGTCCTTCACTTGCGCGATGTCACTAAGTGAGAGGTTAATTACTTGATCGACCGATTCAGTTTACTTCTTATGCAATGTTTTGTAGTCTGTTAAAAGCATCGTATTCTGTTTTATTGAAGCTTATTAGGATCTTCCTCGACATATGTTTGCTAACTTAACCACTTTCGCCTTGAGCAGGTTCGAAAGGGGCTTCGCGATTGTTGCGAGGTCCCTAATGAAACTTCAGTAATAGCTAAGCCTAGAAAGGATCTTAAGCCGAAAAGATTCTTTGAAACAGAAAATTCTTGGATAGCCCTCACCTTCTCAGGGTCTCTCAGTCGTAATTCCACTTTTTGTGATCAAAAAGGTCAAGTATTCTATAATTTAGTCTTTCCTCAAGAAACCTTTGCGTCACAAAGGCTTTTGTAAAACCCAGTCAATGTGTTTACATGATTGTGCTTCCTTGTCAGTGTAATTAAATAGATAAAATATAAGTTCCAGCCAAGTTATTGGTGGTAGTGGTTGTTTTTTGCTTAACGCAAGTTTTGCACTGCACGCTATGTTGGCGAACGTTCCTTGTTGTGTAGAACTGCATAATGTAGTCAACCCTTCGAATAAATGCACTTAAGGCTGCGGAGTTACCATCGAACATAGGCACTTGTCTTAACGCAGTAAGCGCCTGGTTTAGGTGGGCCTCTGACATTTCCAATGCCATCATCAAGTGGTGCACTGTCGATATAGGTGCTGCCGTGCGTTTTTGTTGCACGATAATGCACTTTCTGGACTTTCTGGACTATTTTTTCCAGCTATAAGTTACTTAGTCCTGGTTTTCTAGCAGGTTTGGTACATAAGCACAAAAGGTCCTGGTTATAAAACAACCTAAGATGTAATATCCGTAATGGTTGTTTTTAGTTTAACACAAGTTTTGCACTGCACCAACTCTTTAGCCTTTTTATCCTACCGACAGCGGCAATTTGATTTTTAATGTTAATTTTAAAATTTAAAAAAAAAAAAACTTGTTTTATTTCTTAACGAAGTTCTATATCTATCTAATCTATTCTTGTAGTGAACTTTTGTAATCTAGAAGACACTTAACTGAAATACATTCTCAATAAAACTTAAACGATAATCTATCATTGGACCTTAAAGGCACACTTCAATCTTTCAAAAATCTTTATTTTAAAAATTCAAAATTGTTTAACAATATTCCAATTAATCGAAATTTCAAGCATTAATTCAAGAAGTTCTCTTGAACAATTTAAAAAAAAATGAAAATACTTTACCCAATACACTTGGAAACTTCTTTTTAGTATGCAGGAGTTAAAAGCTTAAACTGGCAGCTAATTCGAAATTTTTGTTAAAATAATCCTACACTGATTTTAAAATAATTGAAGAAAAGGAGTGACTATGTCACCACTAAGTTAAATCTAAGTTAAAAGTTAAAAAAGTAACATTTTTTTTATACAATTTATGAAAGGTGAAATTCGATTAAAATTAATCTTCAAGCACAACATGTCGTATGAGTAATAAATTTGTTTCAATTTCAAGTAATTTATGGTGAGGAAAACCAAACTAAAAATGTTATTTTAAAGATTTAAAAATTTTAAATAATATATATCAAGAAAAAACCAGTCTAATGTATACTTTGTTTATACTTGGCCTGTGGCTTGCTCTGTTTGCTTACTTTCTATGGCAATGAGAAGATTTTCCTATTAAATTAACTAATTTAAGATTAAATGACTAATAAAAAAAATTAACAAAAAAAACATGTTAATAAACGTATTCCTAAAATTTTGCTTACCTAAATTGCCAATAAACATATATAAAATAATGTATATAAGATTAATTGACTTTATTAAATAAAAAATAAAATAATAAAAAAAAAGAAACTAGAAAAAAAAGGATATTATTGAAGTAATAAATCTTAAATTAAAATAGATTAAAACGGGTAATATAAAACAATTAATAAAATAAAAATTAAATTTCTTAAATGCTTAATTGAGGTCAATTTAGGTTTAGCGTTTTCTTTTATCTCACTCCCTCTCTCTCACTCTCTCACTCTCCATCTCTCTTTCTCTGTTCACTTCTGCTTCTTTTGGGTTATATTTTTGGTAATTCCCTTCTCAGACCGGACAGCAACTTGACAACAAATCTCGGTTGAGTTAATTTGCCAGCCTAATGTCATTTCCCATGGTATTTACAGTACATAAGGCGATTATGTTGTGGTCATTTGTAATGCCATTGCCATTGCCACGCCCACTTACCTACTTTGAATTTTAGTACGCTTCAAGAGTTTTGTACTTACTTATACATGTTTAGGTGTATGTATGTGTGTGTGTGCCTTTAATCTACTTTCACTTTGGCTTTCACTTACCGCTTCCACTGTCATAGGATCTGGATGTGGAACCACTGGTATTGGATCGTTTTATTTCACGCCGCCCCATACTTGTGGTTTGCGGTTCTTCCTGTTGTCGACGAGGCGAATTGCTGGACACGTGGCACGTGGCAAGTAATGCACAGGCTGTGGATGCAGCCGCTTTAGCAACTGCCGAGTTGTAACTGGAGTTGGAGTTGGAATTGGTGTTGGCGTTGGCGTTGTAATGGGAATTG
Organism: Drosophila neocordata; assembly: GCA_018903615.1. Lineage (NCBI taxonomy): Eukaryota > Metazoa > Arthropoda > Insecta > Diptera > Drosophilidae > Drosophila > Drosophila neocordata. The sequence continues at coordinate 1,152,969 of JAEIGI010000002.1, forward strand.
GAATTGCCTGCGGGTCCTGTATTGCAATTATTGCAGTTTAAACACGGCGATGAGGCTGTTGTGGAACAGTTATTGGCCAATAACAGCTGAAGCTGCCGCTGAGCCGGTGCAGCAGTTCGTGTAGTGGGCGGGAATTCAAAGTAGTTTACTTGCAACTGATTTCCAAGCAAATTGATGGCCGGTTTGGTGGCCAAATTGTCCACGTGACTGGTACTGGTGTGACTGGAACAGCTGCTGCGTCTGTGCTGGTGGGTCTGGGATTGGCTCTGATATTGATGCTGATGCTGGTGCTGGTGCTGATGCTGATGCGGAGCGGGATTACCAACGCTGCTGTTCAATTGGTGAGGTGTGGGCGGCGGCGGGGGACAAGCGTTGTTAATACTGCTACTGCTGGCGGATGATGATTTACGCAGTGATGATGGTCTCAACCCTTTAACAGGGTACAATGGGTACTATCGTCCGGCAACGCGTACCCAATCGCGGTGGTCACTGTTGTACCAAATGCCTGCAAAACAACAAAAAAACAAAATTTAAAATTTTAGTTCAATTAGAGATCTTTAAGTAACTCTTTTTAACTTTGGTTAGCTTAATAAGTTAACATATTGACTATAATATTAGAGGGATTATTAAGGTTGGCAAGTCGTAAAAACAAAAAGTTGCCAATTAAAACTATGAAAATGTCTTTTACCTAATATTTTATTTTTGTCTACCTTAAAATTAAAGATGTTGTTTCAAAAAGCCTTGGCAAATAATTAAGACAAGCTGTCATCTAAATTTTTTTTTGTTTTTCAAAGGACAAGAAATTGTGGCTTATTCGGCAACAGACTCTTTTATCCAAAAAAAAAAAAGTTCTATTTATAATTGAAAGTGAATATTTGTAATTTAATTTTATTTTTTAAAATGTCCTAAATATTTTGATTTAAATAAATTGCAGAATTACAGTGAGTTAAAAAAAAATTTTCAAAACTCCAGTTAACGCGAGTTTGCAAGTCAAAAGTAAAGGCTCTAACAATTTCAATGAACAATTATAACAAATATAAGTCCTTTTATTTTTAATGAATGAAGTTGTGTGTTGCCATTAAGAAAATTTAACAATTAAGTTATATAATTTTTTTTTACTGCTTTGTTACAGTTTTTTAATTTGAAACCCTTAAAAGTTAAGTTCAACTTAAAAACACTAACTGGAAAATGTCGAATATCTTAAGATTAATAAATAAAGTCAATGCAAAATGCATTTCAAAAATGATTCCTTTTCTAAATTATGTCGAAGCTGATGATAAAAAATTTATTAAAAAAGATTTTTACGAATCCAACTAATTAAAGGAGTTGGAAAGCCAATACTATTTAATTATAAAGAAGAAGCGTATGATTAACAGAATCAAAAGCCCTACTGAAATCAGTATATATGACATCAGTTTGCCTTGCATTTCTAAATCCTTCGATCGTTAAAGAAGTTAATTCTAAAAGGTTAGTGGTAGTAGATCTACATTTCACAAACCCATGTTGAGATGCTGAAATTATAGATCTACAAAAATGTTGCAATTGAGAAGTGATTAATTTTTCAAAAGCTTTAGGTACAATTTAGAAATACCCCTATAGTTGGATGCTTCCGATTTTTTACCGCTTTTATGGAGAGAACTATATAGGATTCCTTCCAGATAGCTGGGAACGAAGTTTACGAATTGGCTTACATAAAGCCTCGGCGGAAAATCTTACAACGCAACCTGGTATTCCATCAGGACCAGGAGAGTAGACAGGTTTCACTAATTAAGCACGCTTAGGAGTGAACTTTCATTGATCGAAATTGTTGATATATAATTATATAACTGTATAAATACATTTAAATGTAACAACATAATCTTAATTGCTATCTTTAGCCATGCCGAAAATTGTAAGGTCTTCTTTCACTAATAACAAAAAAGCAATTTACACCGCTTAAGTGTAAAAATTCGTGTTCAACCTGCAGATTTAGTTTATTTGATGCCTAAATGTAACAAATACAAAAATATACATTCTAACATTGTTTATATGGCAGAAGAAGTTAAGTTAAGTTAAGAAGAAGTTATAGAAGTTTTATCTATCTAGACGTTCTTTCCTTAATCGCTTAAAAAAAGCTAAGCGAAAACTCTGTAGTAAAACAAACTAATTATAAAAATTAAAAATTGGAAAATTTTGGATAAAATTTTTGTAATTTTAACAAATATTTTTTTTTTTTAATTTACTTATTGCCAAAGTAAGCCCTACCCAGTTATGGCAGCCCTTTTTAAAGATTATTTTTTATATACATTCTATATATATATTTATTTAATATAAGTTTGTCTATACTAGTTTGTCAACCAAAAATTCCACTTAAAAGTATTAATAAATAAGCTTTACACATTTTCAATGTCAAAGTTAAATTTAATACTATAAGTAAGTTTTTTTTTTTATAGGATTTAATGATTTATTTAGCTCATTTTATCGTCGCTCATCGATAAGCGGTCATTAACTACATACATACACACACACACAACCACACACATTTATGCACATACATACACTACCGCAGATTAAGGCCAAAGTGCACTTAAACCCAACTCCAGCTGAGTGTCGCGCTAGGAGCGCGATTCTCCATGATTCTGAAGCGTGTCCGTGCCCAGCATGACAACGCAGATTGCGCATACGCCCCGTTAATATTGTATCGGTATATCGTAAAACACAGCAAACGTTGGCCATTGGCCATTAGCAATGCCATTTGGGACAGCCGGCGAGGAAGCAACAAGGAATTGACGGTCAGCGTCAATTTTGCCAAATATTTGGCACATGAAATCATTTTGTGCTAATAAAATTTCACTTCCCCATTGCAGTCAGGCAGGCAGAGACGCAAAACATGAAGAGAGGTTGGGGTGTGGCTTGTGGTTCATTGATTTGCTGTAAAGTGCCCAACCGCAAAAACTGACCAAACACAAATTGCTTTTAATGGGGTACGATGCTCAACATACAGCCACAGATTAAACTCCATATACATAGCAATTGAAAAGCGGAAAATCGATAAAGCGAAATATTTATAAAAAAAAAAAAAGAGAAAGGAAAATTACAATTAACATTCCTTTAATTTACTAAAGATGTAAAATGAAATTATCTTTCACATCTATATATATTTATATAAATATTTAAAGGGAAAAACATTAAAAGATTTTTTATGTAATAAAAATGAAATCAAGCATTAAAATTGAATAGCATATAAATTCTATTAGGTTGGGGAGATGGCACATGGATGAGTGCATTGTGTGCAACAAGTTGACTTGCCTTCCAATAGGTAGAAGATAAAATCAATTGATTAGTTCAATGAAATCAAAGAAGCTCCCCGATGCGCCACTTAAAGTGGCAGCCATGCAAACGCAAGCAATTGAAGGATGCAATAAATGTGTTTCACCGTTGCCAAGGTTTATTGCATTACGGCCAACATGCAATACCAAATGAGATTGGACAGCTACTGAAAGCCACCTGAATGTCCCAGTCAATTCAATTTTAACTTTTTAGCTTACTTCTAGCCAACAGGTTGCCTAGTAACATCAAAGGACTCCACGAGAGCGATTGTAAAGGCAAAACACCCAAACTCATACACTTCTTAATTAAAGTGTATATTGGATGAAAAAGAAACCACAAGACATACAAAGTAAATATATATTTTTCCCATAAATAAGACCTTAACTTTTAAGATTTCACTTTATTAAGATTTTTATGAGAAAAAAGGGTAAATCAAAAGTTTATTAAGTTTCATAATGAAAAGTAAGAAAAGTAAAAGTTTGATATTAATTTCTATTAAATTTTTTTGAAGGCGATTGTAGTAGAGATAATCATAAGATACTCCAAAAGAAGGCGATAAAGTTTCATTTAATATGTTTTAATTTATCTATTAATTATACTCTTGCAGAGGGTATACTAAAATTGGTCAGATGTTTGTAACGCATAGATATATATAGATATGTTTTCGATATAGATATGTTTCCTATCCAATATATATATATATATACACTCTTGATCAGCATCAAAAGCCGAGTTGATCTAGACAGTCTGTTTATTTCATCAAATGTCTTAGACCTTAAATATTAAGCTTTTTATATGTGCAGGTTGATAAAGTATTAGAATTAATTGAAACCGGACGGATTTCGACAGGTTCGAATCTCGCCTGAACCAAGGATAATAAAAAAATGCTTATTTCATTCATTTTTCGATTTTAATATGTACCCATACACCTTACACCAAGTTTTAATCAGTTGGGATAATTATTACTAATATTACCAATAAAACAAATCTAAAATAAAATCTTTTTACTCCAGTTAAAAATATAATAAACATCAAGAGCCTGTGGGTGTAAAAGGGACAGAAAGCATGGAAAGATAAATTTTAGATATCTTTCCCTGCAACAATGCAATTCAATTGATATAAATGGCAAATTGGCTAACCTCTGGCGATTTGGTTTAATGGTAGATCGAGAGCACTTTCTCAAACGCGAAAGGGCCTGGGTTCGACTCCAGTTAAAGGAGGGTGGGTGTATATCGACTCTTTTCTTTTAATTCTTTTTTTAATTAATTAAACTTTTGCATTCAAAAATGTGATGAAAAAAAATAATATTAATAGCTTTTAGAATCGCAATATTAAAAAAACTTCGTCAAGTCCGAAGTAAACTTTTTGGATACTTTGTTAAAGAAACTTCGTCAAGTCCGAATTAAACTTTTTTGATCCATTGTTTAATTAATTAATTTATTAAAAGCTTTCCTATGGCGAAAGTTTCTGCTAAAACATGAAATAATTATAATAAAAATAAAAATTAATTATTAAAGTAGTTTATTTCTATAATTGAAACATCATTATCTGTGCCTCAAACAGAAACAGAAATCAAATGAAACAGAAATATTAATTTTTAAACTCTTAAATGATAAATTTTTAAGATTCTTTTGAAGTACTTGAAATACAAATCCTTATATGATTAGAAATTGAATTTAAATTATTTAAAAGGAAACCAAAATAATTCCATATCAAGGAAGTTCTAGATTAGGGGTGCATCTGTATTTATACGAAAAGTTTAAGAAAGAACTAGTTCTTACTACTAACAAGGTTGCTGTCCTCCAACAGTCGACTATCGGAAAAACAATCGGCTATCGATTGATTAAAAGCGTCTTTCGAAAATTATAATAAATAATTTGATCCAAGTAATCCATGGAAGCAGAAAGAGAAATAGTAACAGAGGTCAATAACTGTAATAATTTCAGTTTATTCAGTCTCCAGCTCTCGCAGAGTTAAGAGCTCTTAAAAAGTTTCCTTAATAATTATTTAAAAAAAAATGTTGTCTTTGGTTATTTGCTTGTGGTATAGTGCGTTGTAAGTTTATGTGCGATGTGAAGTTCCATAAAAGTTGCCAAAAAAAAAAGTATATTATTTTTTCTTACCCAAAGATCTGTAAGTATAAATATTTTTATTCTAAAATTGTACTTTTTGTCCTGACTCTTGTATTGTATGCTTTGCTATTGGCAATGCCCAGTAGCCTTTAACACGAAACGCATAAGGATGCAAAGAGGATTAAGTGTATAATGCATTACAGTTTAAAACAAAAGTTTATTTACATGTTAATTAATTACAATTGACTCTGGCTAATTAGTTACTCATATGTCCTTGTTTATATAGTTTTACATTGACTTTAAAATTGATGCACATGTTCAAAGCAACTGATTTATTCATTGAGAATTATTTCAGCACTTGTGCTGTTGCCATTTTATGAACTGTCAAATAGAAACATGTAGGAAGAGAGACGACAAGGGAGCTGTCATTGTGGCACATGTTGCCTCTAATCGTTGTGGATACGAATTACCATAATATGACACTAGAACACACACTCAAAGCAACGCAACACAAAACGCAAACAAGACAACAAAACGAAACCAAACCAAACCGAATCGAACATCCTTCCAACCATTGCAATGAATCTCGGTTCTCTCTTGTTCTGGCCAACTGAAGCGTAGAGAGGAATAATAAAAAAGAAAAAAAAAAGAATCTTCACTTCAAAGGAGCAAGACAAAAACCGTATTGTAGGTCGGAGGATTAAAGCATCGAATTCTTTCACAAGTCTTTGCCATATGTATGAGTTTGTATATACTTGTCTCTGGGTCATATCAAGTTAATACCTACCAAGCCAGTCATACATAGATCAAAGCATATACATAAACATATACTATATACATACATACACATATATATCATATGTGTACATGTATGTGTATATATATACTTGCCAAGATGCAGCTTAAGCCACATCGTCTGCCAGCTCAAGTCTTGACAATGGGTTTTTAATCAATTCCTCGAGTCACTCCATCAATGGAATAAAACCCAAGCTGCAAGCGCAAAGGGAATGAAAAATTCCAAGCCTGGCATCTTTTTTTATACCCTTGTAAGAGAGGAGGTGTAGGGTGTTTAAAAAAATATTGAAATGCTTGCAACGCACAAAAGTTAGTTTTATCGACTCCATACAAAAAGAAAAAATATGTTTCACATTATAAATAGAAGTTAGCCAATCTTAAATCAGTTTGTATGAGCAAACAATATTAGATGCCCTCTTAAAAATTTATTATTCATTCATTCATTTAAGTTTGTTGTTCCCAAAGATAAGATTACTATTCTGTAAACTTGGTTAACAAATTTTAATATGGAATTTCCCAAAAATATATAAACAGATATAAAAGCTATGCACATATATATAGCTTAATAAGATTGGTTTGTTAAAATATCAAAATAATTGTGTAAATATTACCAGGTATTTGACAAAGATCTATTTAACAATAATAGCAAACCAGACCTAGAGAAGATCTATAGTTATATAGTCATGTTAATATATTAACATACATAGCTTTAGTACGCCTTATTAGCTGATAATTTTCAAGTACTTCCAATTAAAATGGTTCAGATTAGGTAATAAACGCGGAAATCAATTTTCCTAATGCCGAAGTTTATATAATGTTCATGGAATGTCTTCTCCAACAATTTAAATAAATTTCAAGTTATTTCTTATTAGTTTAATTAAACTTTTAATTTAGAAAATTAATTTTATTCGGTTTGATATTTCTTTTCTTAGATTCCTTAACATTATTGTCTACGTTACAAATGTCTTGACAATAGTATAATACCTTTCACTTCAAGTTAAAATACAAATCTTTATCGCTGTATAGAGCAATTCTATTTAATGTGAAACCCCTCTTCAAAACCCACTTATAAGGCCTGTTCTATATAAACTGGTCAACACCATACGATGGTCACTAGTCAAATGTCAAAACACATAGCGGAAAGAAAGCATGGCAATTTTCGCAGTTCTATTGCCATTATGGATTACAATTTCTTCAATCTTAAGCAATGCGGCAGAAGTAAAGGACAATATTTCACCAAAGAGCTATAGAGAATTAATAAATCTACGTCACTTGGCTGTAGAATTTTTGAATTATCATAATTTTACAATTACCGATTTGTTCAATGAAGCAAATTCAAGGGATTTCTATGATATTGATCATAATTGCTTGGCCGACTTGGGCTTGCTAACTGATGGACTCGAAGAGGGCAGCATATGGGCCATGAGAAGTAAGTTATTATAATTGAAAACTGATCAAAATCTAAATTTCTTTTTCAATATAGTGATAGATTCCTGGGGTTGGTTACCCTCTGGTATACTTTATGGCAATCGCAAAGATCTTGGCAACTATGATGAATGTTTGAGCATAAATCATGTGGTTACATCTACACACAGTATTAAGGGAAAATACTGTTTTGCCAGTGTTCCCCTGGGCAGTTTATTACTAGGATCGAGTGCCTTAAATGTAAAGACTGCCTTATGTTTTCCCTCCTCATGCTCAGCCTCCAATATGGACACACTTCTTCGACATCTCTTTCAACATTTACTTGGCCAAGAATTAAGTGGAGATTTAGAAATCATTAATGAGACTTCTTGCAGGACATCGGAAAAACAAATCGTAGATGGTGTCACCATATTTACCATGTAAGTAAGTTTGCACTTCTAAATTTATAAATTTTTTAAACAATTTTATTCTTATGTAGAGTAATTCTTTCTATATTGGCTTTCATCGTTATATTAGCTACATTATGTGACTATTTAATGGACAAGGAGCAACTCCCCTCACTTGTCAGAGTATTCTCTGCCAGAGCAAGTTCTCGTTCTTTATTCCGCATTGCGGATGGAAAACTAAATCCTAATGTTATCGATTGCCTTCATGGTATGCGCTGCCTGTCTCTCATTTGGGTAATCTTCTTTCATGACTATATGATAACTTTTAATTTGCCAAGTCAAAATTTGGTAGATATATATGAGGTAAGTCCATCTATAATACATTCGTTTACTTTGCCTTAGTTAATATGAATGTTTAAATTTAAGTGGTCCAAGTCAGGATTCAGTAATATCTTTAGACAAGGTACTTTTGCGGTGGATACTTTCTTTTTTATTACCGGTTTATTGTTGGTTTTTGGTGGCCTCCGCTCTATGGATAAGTAAGTCGCTTTAAATTCCAATTAATTGAAGACTAATTGATTTATCTCTGTGCAGGTCTAAGGGAAAAGTGAATGTGCTTATGATGTATCTACATCGTTATCTTCGTCTCACACCAGTTTTGGCCTTTGCCATATTAATTTACATGAAAATTCTTCCCCTTATGGGCGATGGACCGCTATTTAAAGGATATTTTGAAGACTATAATGAAATATGCCAGCGTACATGGTTCTGGACTCTGCTCTATGTACAAAATTATGCTACAACAGATTTGGTAAGAATTATTTAAATAGTAAATCGTTTGCAGTGGATTAACGTTTATCTTTCAACTGTAAGTGTCTTAGCCATACTTGGTATTTGGCAGCAGATATGCAACTCTATTTAGTATCCGTCATTCTTCTTATAACCCTCTATAAATGGGGCAAAAAGGCTGTTGCTGGCATTGTCGTACTTATCCTTCTTCTAACCTCATGTCTTTTCTGTGAAATTGCCATTTTGCACTACTCCATGTAAGTTGTTATATTGAAAACGTGTTCGTTTCTCACTCTTACTCGTTTTGCAGACATGACCCAAACACATCACAGAAGGTCTACTATGCCACACACACTCAAGCTTCACCCTTTTTTATTGCATTGCTCTTTGGCTACTTTTTGCATTTGAATCGTGGTAAAGCTTTCAAGTTGCATCGATTTGTGGTATGTCTGGGTTGGTTGATTGGCTTAGGCTTAATTTTTACCTGTGTCTTTGCCACTGCTGGTTACGATGGCATCACTAAATCACTGCCATATCTGGAAGAAGCCTTTCATTTATCCTTGTCACGTATAGCCTGGCCGTTGGGTCTCGCCTGGATGGTATTTGCCTGTATGCAGGGCTATGGTGGTCCGATCAACAGTTTTCTCTCATCACCCTTGTGGCAGCCACTATCGAAGCTTTCTTATTGTGCCTATATATTCCACATGATATTTGTGGCTCTCAACATGGGCATAGCAAGGACCAATACCTATTTTAGTGACTACAATGTGGTAAGTATTCAAAATAAATTTAAAAATTTATATAAAATTCATAATGTATTCTATATCTATTTGTAGATGCTGCGTTTATGGGGAGATTTTGGTTTCTCTATAATACTATCGTATTTCATGTATATTCTTATAGAAGTTCCCTTTGGTAATCTGGAAGCTCTTTTACTACCCACTCGTAGAAAACCGGTAACTAAAGAGACAATCGAGACAAAATTGGATTCAGCCAAAGTCGGAGAATAAATTTTCATTTTCTTTTCATAACTATGTTTACATTTTAACTTATGTATTCATAAAGCTTCGTTCCTAATATAAAAAATAAAAATAATGTAAAATATAAACTTTTAACGACTTTAGAAAACTCGTCCATTGGTGCCATTTGACTTCTTATCAAGGCTTTTAAAACAAATTACGCCAAATGTACTCTAGATAACAGCAACGAGTTGATTACGATGCTGAAGTATTGGTGAAAATAATGTTTAAAATATTCCAACAATTAAATTAACTTCCGCATTTTAATTTAATTGAAATTGAATACAATATTTTTGTTTTACTTTTTTTGTTCAAGTCACAAGCCAATTTAGCAACTTAAAAGCACTTGCTTATTTTGGCTATCACGAAGCTTGCATACCCTTGCTTGATTTTTTGGTACTCGGAGACTTATAATTTTTCATGGTTCGATAATGCCAAATATTGACTCTTTTTCATACCATTAAGGAAGATTGATGTTTTTGAGAAGTCGATTTTTGTAGAATTTTTACTCCAAAATATCTCTATCCCTGCCGGTTTTTGTTCTTACTTAACCGCCGAGCAAAGCTCTAAAGTTTATGAACTATTTGTAACATAAAAATCGTTCGATTTTATTCACAGTTTGCTATACCTTTTCGTCTGAAAACAACTACTACTACTACTGCTACTTGGGGTCCCTTTTAGGTACTGCAACAGTTAAGGTTTCTCTTAAGCCTGTTCTTCAAGTCTTCATATATATTTTTTTAATTTTTTACTGCTTACTACTAAAAAGAAATTTTACTGGAATTTCACAAAAAGAACGGTTTTGGACTGACGTGTTTTTTAAATTAATATAAAAGTATATTATAATTTTTTAGATATTTTTAAATGCACTTCTAATATTGTTTCGTTTTCATATTTTATATTCCTTGTTTTCTTACTAAAAACATTTATTACAGTAAATATGGTAGGTCGTTTAAAAACAGACCATAAATGTATATATAAACAAATTTTGAACATGAAATATAAAAACAAAATTTTCCTTATATAGCTTTCAATCAAAGTTGATACAGAGATAGAAGTATCTATAATCATATATAGTTATCAATCAATCATTTATAAAATTGATATACTAACAATACTTTCTTCAATCTTTTTAAAATGTATATACCCCTTTTTGCTGTATACTTTATGTAAAGATTAGATTAGATGATTCGATTAGCGTTAAATAGAAACGGGGGATCGACTTTTAGGCAGCTCCTATCAACGAAATGATTTCAAATGACAGTAAAGTTTGTTTACTATTGGCCGAGATAATGTGTTAGTCACCTATACTTTAGTCCGATTAATTTAATATTTACTAGCGCGTAAAGACTATTTAAATTGTCCGGAAATGTTTAACAATCTCTAAAAACTGAAAAGCAACAAGAATGAGCCATTTGTTATTATTTTGCTTATTGATAAACACAAAAATTGACTCATTTTAAGATGCATAAGTAAAATAAAAATAAATAAAAGTAAATAAATAACAAAAATCTTAGATAGAGGTGAATAAACTTTCTATGTATTGAAAAATAGTAATCACAAATCACGCATAGTAATCACATATGCAAATTCATGAATTTAGTGCAATTTATATATATATATATATATTTTTTTTTAATTTATCAGTGGTTAATTACATATTATTTTTTGTTTGATAGTCCACAAGTATTCAAAAGTTATGTTTTAAAATTGTTTTAAAAATATATAGTCCGAATTCTTTATACAAATAAATTACACAATAATCAAAAAGCTAACACAAAAACTATTACAAATTAACTTTTTAAAAGGATTTATAGTTTTAAGACATTTTCAATACTTTATTAGAAAAAACTGAAAATTTCACAGAAACAGTTTACTTTGGCGTGGTATTCAGGGTCATTAGGTTTTATATATATTCATAATCCGAAACCAACACCCATATCGACAGTCTCTATTACTAATATATTAGTTTTTGAGCTATATATTTCCTAAAGTATGTTTCATATAGCTGAAATGAATGTATCTATATGTGATGCAACTGTAGTTGCCTTTCCATTTTCATAGTGCCACCAGTTCTAACTAATTCTGTTGTACCTTTTTCTAGTTGCCACTTATTCCTACAGTCATTTTGTTGTGAAGAAGTCTGGACCATATGTCATATGGTTACAAAAAGATTGGTAAATTGCTATAGCCTTTTTGTTGGACTCAATGACCATGCAAAAAGGCCATCAATAGGTGTAAGTCAAACTGAAAGATTGAAGATTCGAAGGTTTGAATGACCAAGACTGTTATAACTGTTGCTAAAGGGAGTCCCTAGTATTATTGAGTAAGAAAGAGGTGACTATATACATATCTCTTTTCGACATGTCTGTTCTAAATCTGGCATAAAAGAAAGCAGCGCTGTAAATGATTTTAAGAGAAACTGTAAACGAGACAACTTATATACATAAATAATTTCTTAAAAATGTAAGTAAAGAAAATTCCAAATATTTATATATATATCTATCATGTAAAAAATATTTATTATAAATTAAATTATATTAATATAATAATATTGATATGTTATTTTTTCTACTTTGTCTGCATTCCTTTATTAAATATTTTTTACATTAGACTTTCATGTTGTGTAGATGCCATAGAAATTATCGCTTGTAAAATGTCTTGTTATGGCGTATTTGTTACACAATTTCAGTGGAGAAAATGCGAAAAGGTGGGAGAGAGAGACAGAGCATTGAACAACGTTTCTTGATGTAAAAGCCAAAAAGCTGAGTGGCAAGCTGGAAGGGTAAGTATTTCATGCTGCTTATTGTTGTTACTTGTTCATCGAGCTAGTGGAAAATGTGAGTTTCCTTTTTGGCGCGTGCTTTCCTTTTTCTTTTGCCAATTTCTATTTCTTTTTTTTCTTCTTCTTTTTCTTTTGAACTTGCACTTTGTACTTTGTGTGCTTTAAGAATGATTTTGCCACAAAAACATGTCAATTTTATTAATGAGCCAGGAAAAAGCGTAGAGATATAAAAGTCAACTGGCTTGAAATTCCTCATTTCATTTTAATATACATTTAGTGTGCGCGCATTTATAGAGCTCACTGTACACCTGAATGACCACAGAGCCAACACAACACCAAAACCAACACCAATAACAACGACAACAATAACAACAACAACTTCCGTCAAGTCCTTGAGCTTCATAATCACAAGCAGACCAGACCACCTGCAAAAATGGAATTTAATTTGCCAACACGCTTCGTTAAGCAGAGCTAAGGGAGGAGCATTAATGGCTGGAGCGATAAGCAGAACAGACACAGGTGTAACTGCCTATGATGGTTACCCGAACTCTCTTATTTTTGGGTAACTTTCTGCTTTTTTTTTTTTTTTTTTTTTTTTTTGCTTACAGGGCAAATTGTTGAAAATACTTTACAAATCGTTTAAACTTGGCTTTCACATAGTTGAGTTTACAACCAAGTAAAGCCAAACGAAGCCAAGGCAACCCGTAACCTCCACGTTTTACATAGTTAAGCCCGAAATGTAAACTTTTTTAATTTGCAATAATCATAAAACAAAAAAAAAACCGAAAATTCTCATTTTTTGGCACAAGAATTTTACTTCAAGCCACATTCACGGCGAACGAAAGAAAATAATTCAACAAGTTTTATGCGCTGCCATCATCATTCTCCAACACTGGAAATATTTGTGGTTGCTGTTTTGTCTTTAATGGCAAGCGCTCTCTCACACATGAGCCAGCACTAGGAGCTGGGACATGGCCCAGATTCAGTCATGCCACACATACACACTTACCATCCCCCTACCCCCGCATAAGAATGTCAGTGCAGGTCGCGTAGTTTAGAAAACCATTTTGATTTATGCGCACAACTTGCCGCTTGGCTGGTTTGTTGGTTCGAGTTTTTAGATATTCAAACACCTGTTCAAATTTATTAGTGGTTAAACTACCCACAATATACATACATACATATATACATATATCTATCTAGGCAACTTGACTAGCTATGATGATGATATATATCCCAATGATATTAAAGAAGACTCCTCACAGCAAGTGCAAGTTACCTGATAACAAAATCAATTTGATAAGTCATTCAATCAACTGCATTGATTGAACTTGACTGTCAATTGAAGCCATAATCTAGGCTTAATATATGCAAATTTATTATCTCATGTTCAAAGTTCATAAATTATGCATTAAAAATTATGTTAATTATGTGAGTACATAATATAATACAAAGTAGTATAGCATTAACATCAGAGTTGATATTAATGCTATACTACTTTGTAACCATAATCGAAGTGTTTATATTAGAAAATTGAGAGAAGTTTGGTTAATTCATAGAATAAGTGAAAATGAAAAGAAATTCCTATGCCAAATAAGAGTTATTAAATACAATTACTTAGTTTGTGTGACATTAATAAATTTTAAAAACTTATTTTATTTAATTTTGTTTTATGAAGTGAATTTAAAACTCCAAAATTATCTCAAAAATATATTTTGTTCTAAATCTATAAAAAACTAGAAGAATAGAATCTGAGCAGTTATTGATATTTTTGATTTTTAAAGGTTAATTTATGAACTAAATCTTTTTATGTTTTATGTTATTTTTTTAAATATTTATGGCATAATCGATTAAAGCTTTTATGCGGCATTTAGCAATTTTTAAATTAATAACAACTTAATAATAAACAAGTGAAAAATTGTGACTTCAGTTATATTTTACATAATGTGTATCACTGAATACACCAAATTCCTTGATAAATAAAAGCTTACATTAATTGTAATACATATACATTGGACTTGTTTAGGTACTACACATCCTATTCTTGACGGAAAGGGCATAGAGTCCTTTGTCTTTTGACTAGAACTTTCTTTTGACTTAAAATATCAGACACCATATCGCATGCACTTGTACCTAAAATGGCATCTATTAATTATGTGGGCGAATTTCTACTTAATTTGGACCCCTCCCAAGATTTTGTTTTTTGTCTTCATTGAAGATTCAGATTTTGTTTATGTGTAGATAAGAATATCATCTATAAAAATTTCGTATGTCTTATCACTTAATCTCATCATATATTATTTCTGATGCCTCAATCTTGAATCAAAATTCAATCTTTATTTATGAATGAATATTTAAAAATGAATTTTTTTTTTCGTAAGTTCAGTTCTGAACCAAGATAAGATCTACATATTTTAATATTATCAGACTAATTTCTGATTTCAATAATATATTTTTGGGGTAAAATAGTGCCTTGAAAGTTGGCCTAGATAGATATATTCATATCTGCTAATAGCTAATCTGTTATATATTTTTTTTAGGAGTTTTTAAAAATTTGTCCTTTTTAGGTTATTAAACGACAGAATGATTATTAATAAATATAATTGGAAGGTTGATTGGTTTTAAATGTTTGTATGATTCAAACAATCAATCAGAATAAACAATATAGTACAAAACTGTTTACTTAAATATTTTTAAAAAACAGAAAAAGAACAGAAAAATTTCTTTTAAACACACAAATAGGTGCTTTAATTTTGTGGTTAAGTTGAAAACGATTTAAGTTTGATTTTGATTCTGTTTAAAATTTAGTTTTACCAAACTGTCAGGCTTTTGCAAATATCCCAAATAAATATAATGTATATATGGATGGGAGTATTTGACCAAAGCACAGTCAATAATCCGGCCAATGGTTTTGACTGTTCCATTAGTCCCACGTCTAGTTGCAAAATAAATGGGTTTCGCTTTCGTTTTCAACATGCCAAAAGCAAACTGAAGAGGAAAGACAGCACAAATAGCAGCAGCAGCAGCAGCAGCAGGAGCGACATCATCAGGACAAAGGACTTACCAATAGAGAGGAACCTCTTCCTAATGTTGTTGTTGTCATTGTTGTTGCTGCTGTTAGTCGTTTTACCGAAAATCGATTACCGCACAGGACATGAAAGTCAAAAAGAAGATTGGTTGGGGGTATAGGATGTTGGGGAGAGATTAAACTGAAACGCAAAACGTGGCCCGGAGACGTAAATCGACAAATGGCAACATGTGGTTAGAGGCAATTCAAAAGCACACTAAAGGGTTGAACATTTTCCCTCATTTTTTTTTTTTTTATTATCATGAGCGTTTTTAAAACGCAGCGACTGAATTGAATGAAAACTCTATATATCCGGACACCTGGCTGGCTGCCTGTTTATCCTTATATATATATATATATTTTGCACCTGTGAGATATCACCAAACTGACAACATTCAACTGCAGACAGCCCAATTGGCAACAGTCTACTAGTTGGCTAGTACCAACTGCCATCATTGCACATACATAGGAAAGAGAGAGTGTGTGTGTATATGTGTGAATTAATTATGTCTGTGTGTGTATTTGTATTTATTTAAGCCGCAAGTGCAAATAAAAAATTCTCCGCCCTTCAGTCAACATACCAACACTTGTTAAATAAACTCGTCGACGATTTAAAACAAAAAAAGGAAAAAAAAAACAAGAGAGAGGAAACGGAAACCGAGACACACTGAAAAAACCATTCCCGTTAGCAAAACAAAAACGAGAGGAGTGAAGAAAAAAAACGGTTTTGGAAGTGAATTTAATTAAAATTTAATGAAATTAAGAGAAATATTTTTATTGGCCATTTGCCAGGTAAGTGGAAATTCATTTTTATGCGTTATGTGATATGCTTGTGTAAACACAAGCATTTGCCGCTTCATCTGTTTGCTTAGCATTATGTTTAATCAAATTAAATATGGCCTCTGGCCTGACAATGTAAATAAGTATTAACAGAACATATGAAAGTTAGTAGATAGCCCAAAAAGCAAGCACTCAGGCAGAACGCAAAATTTTAACATTTTGGCCTTCGGGCAAGTTCAATCGAATCCCCACACACACACACACACACACACACAAACACAAACATACAAACAATTTCAATATTTAATATGTAAAATATGAACTTTCATTTATAACTGTTAGTTGTGTAACATGGCCTATATATCTCTCTTTCTCTCTCTCTCTCTAGTTCTATCTACAACTTTTTGCTCCAATTGCCTTGTTGCCAACAGGTTAATTGGATTTGTTGGGTGTGAATGCAGCAATTGCTTCGAGTTGAAATTGTGAATGAAATTTAATTGAATTTCAAAATATTCCTTTTTTTTATAAACACAATTCTTGAAATTAAAATTAAAGTCAACGACCCTACCAATACCCTATTTTAATTGTTAAAAGACACCAATTATTGGAATTATATTTATAACTTGGAAGCAATCAATCATTTTATCTTTAACTTGTAATTTGATTCCAAATCATTATGACATCAGAGTTTAAAAGCCATAAACGGTCAACAGTCAAAGTTTTCAAAGGTATTTACAAGCTCTTTTAGACAGGTTCCCCAAAGCAAAGTCCCTAATGACCGAAGAGTAGACAAACTTTTGAAAGTTAAGTTTTTGCCGGTCGACCAAGACATCGGCCGAAGGACTAAACGGCAGCAACAGTTAGTAGCTCTTTAATAGAAAAAATTTAGAAAAAATTTTAATGAATTGAAAGAACATTTAATTATTTGTAAGAAAACTGAATTGAAATTTGACATTTTTATGAAAGTAATCTTTAAAAGAGATATATTTTGAAGGTTTGTTATTTAAAAATGAATTTTAAGTATTAGCATATAATATTTGACTTCAGAGTATTTAAAATATCAAAATTTTATGTTTATTACAGTTAATGAAATTTTGAAATTTTTAATTGACAATATTAAAAATTAGATGCCGTGTTTTTAATAACAAACTTAGTAAATTTTCTTTTTTATAACTTTTTCTTAATTTATTTTCTCAAACTTTATGCTACGCATCGTACGTACAAAAGATTCAAAAGAGAAAAATGTAGAGCAAACTTGAAATTACACAATACTACTTGAGATTACTTTACAACACTAATTCACCATGATTTGTGTCAATAGTGTCGTTTCGCTTTAACTTATAGTTATTAGAATGTAAGCTACTTTTTCCCACTGAATAATGATTTCAGATCAGATATTATAAAATTAGAAAAATTGCATCAGACAATTTTTATAGACATACTATAGGGTATGTAAGGGTATATTAGTTTTTTACACCAATTCCTACAATATATACATATATATTAAATATTAAAAATTAATTTACATTCTAAAATTGATAAATGTTTAATTTTTTTGTTTATTTATAGTGTATTTAGAAGCATTCAACCCTTACATTAGGTAAAGCCTTTATTTTCAATCAAAATATCTAAAAGTAAAAAGTTTTCTTTCTAAAGATTTATTCGACAACTGAAGAGAAGCCTCAGTAGTAATGACTGTCTCCCCCTGTAGCTATAGTGTCATCTATAAGCCTGCTAACAATCATAATATTAACAAAGTATTCTGGTCTTTAAAACTTATCTCTGAAAAGTAACCTTAGATACTTTAATAACATTTTTAATTAATTTTTATATTGCTTAAAAAATTAATAATTGTTTAGAATAAAACGAATTATTAAAGTAAACTTTTAAACGATGAGTTTTAAAAACGAGAATACTTTTTCAAGTTAGGTCTTAGGATGTAACATAAAAGTCATTTAATATTTAATCTTTGGTATAGCTTTATAATTTGGTAGGGAAAGTTATACAAAATAAACATGCAAAACAAGATCTCTATATATGAAGGCATTTAAATATATAAATTATAGGTATATACTTTTAAAAAGATTGTATCTTTTCCTTTTTTTAATAGATATAGGATACTTAAATGTTTTAAATTAAAAGAATGAGATATCCATATCTTTTATTAGTGTATAAAGGGTATTAAGATGTTAAAACCTAAAATAAGATGGTATTCTTTTCATAGCATTATTTATTTTCAAAAGGAATCAAACAATTAATTATACTTTAGGCAATAAATATATATAATATATGTTTTGGTAAACTACTTAATTTTTTTCTTAAATGCTTTACACATAAAATTATTTGTATTATTTTATAGATATTTTTCATTACAATTTTACACTTTAGATATAAATATTTTTCTTAAATGCTTTCCACATATCGTTGTTAATTCTTAAAAGAAACGTGATATAGTAATTTTTAAGCTTAAAAACATAAATTATTCAAGGGGATTTTTCTTTTTTACGATGAAAGTGTGCAAGAGGCATTAACTGTGAGACCTTTGCAGAGTTAATTACTCGCCAAATGGATTCTGCACTTTAGGTGAAACGTAACAAGACGGCAACTTTCATTTACATCTTGCTCTCCCTATCCATCATGTTCTCTCTTTTTCTCTTACTCTTGGTCTCTCTTTCTTGTTCTTCTTAATGCTGTGCATTAACTTCATTATCACTGCACAGCAATTTAGCCCTTTAACCTGCTCCCTTTTTTCCCCTCTCAGTTGCGTTTGCCACATAAAATAAAATGCGTTTGCCTCTTTTGTCCCTTGGAAAACCAACTTTTGAAAATTTTCACGTCATACGCACACCGTTTGTTTTATTCAAAAAGAACGGGTGAATGCTAAACCCTTTTCTTTCTCTCCTCTTAGTCTCCTCTCACTCTTTTATTCGCTGGTCTAGAAGCATTTTATGTGCATTTTGAGCGAAGGAAAAGTTTTACGATGTGTTTTCAACAGTTGGTACGTGACTTTTCACCAAGCAGCAGCAGAGTTAGCTTTTCAGATTTCTTCTTTTCGGGGGTATGTATCCACTTTTCGGGTTTTTTTTTTTTTTTGGTTACATTGTGAGAAATTTAGGCTCTGATAGGGCCAGTCAACAGTTGGCCAATACACACACACACACATGTTCAAACACACCCAAATAGACGCACACATGCACTTGTATTAATTGCATGTGTGGCCGAATAAGCTTTGACATGGAACATGGCAGTTGGCAAGCGAGGTTATTGCTGGTCCTCTCATATAGGTTGCGGGTAGAGAGGAAGCATTTTTAATTGCTTTTGCGTAAGCTGTCTAAATTGCGTATATGTATGTGTGTATATGTATACAATATACGTGAGTGTATCTGTGTATTAGTGCGTGCTTGCGTTATACATGCCTTTCATTTCACCTCGTCGGTTGTCCTTTACCCTCACCCTAACATTGGCCGCATCGTTATCGCTCTCATTGCATTATGGTCGCCATTCCAGGATACACACACATTTTCAACCAACGTAAATCCACTTTTTGGTGGCAAGCGTGTAATTAGCCTCAACTGGAAAGAATGAGTGCAGCCAGAGGCTACTCAATTGGGAGTGTGGGAGTGACGTGGTCAGAAACCAATTACAATTTCTATTTTGCCGGTTATAAATCACAGATGAAAAATGGTGCAGCAAGTAAAGTACCCAAGGATATACTACTCATGTCACGATAAAAAAAAAGAAATATGTGAAGTAAAACCGACAAAAATGGAAATGTAACAAATGGCAACGCTGCAAAACTGTAAAATGGCCTCCCCAATATGCATGAACTCAACGGCCCAGCAAAGTATGCAATGGAAATCATTCATTCGTTTTTTTCCCTCCATTTTTTTTAACTTGAACTTCTGCATGAACAATGGCGAAATTTGTTGCACTCTATTTAACAGTTTCCACTGTGCCCAACCAAAAGCTTAAAGACTAAAGGAAACGACAACAACACACAAAATTCCCAAGAATCCCCATTAAAGAAATGGGTAGAGAAAGATAGAGAGAGAGGGACTAAAGACACATAACGGAGACAGAGAGAATAAGTTAAAGCGGGATAAAAAAAAAAAAAAAAAAAAGTGGGAAAATGGTTTAAGAGTGGCAAAAAAATGTATCAACTGCCAACATCCTGGTCTGCGTGTGACGCTACTCATGTATATGTGTGTGTGTGTCTGTGTATGTATGTGAAGTGTATGATTATGTGTTAGTGTACGCAATAGTATGGAGTGCAAATGTTCTCCAAGTTTTTACTCGCTTTTGAAAATGTCAATGCACGGCAATAGAGATGTCCCATTAAAACAGAAAAACGGCTAGATTTCTGGCGGCAAAAATATATTTGAAATATTTAATAGAAAATGTAAAGCATATAAGAACATTAAGTTATAAGAAAACTAAAAAATAAAGAAATTGTTATACTTTAACGTTAAATAAAGTCTGTCTCGTTCAGAAACTCATCGTCTTTGTACGAAGTTTTAAGACAGTTCTAGTTGATATATTTCTGGGTTATCCAAAATTTTATCCATAAACTTATAATATTAACTACCCAAAGTAAGAACAGAAAAAAAGTAACAAAAGAAATCGTTTGTTTTTAACTAAATTAAGGTGTTTTTTCAAAGTTTTACAAAACAAATAATGTACATAAATAACCTTTCAGTCTCTATTATTCTTTTATTTATAAAGTGAAACTTAACGGGAAAATTACAGACTAGCTTTAAGTTATAGCACCTTGGATATTACATCCTTGAGCTTCAATATTGTATTTTGTGTGTGTTTTTTAATGATTTTTAAAAATTTGGTTTTGTTTTTTACACATTTAGATGGAGCGGCAAGAATTTATATATATTTTTGTAGGAATGTGATAAATTTCAGTTTTATCATTGGATTTAGGAATTTGGTTTACTAGAGAATTCTTCATTTCATTCGCAACAGCTTCTTAAAGGCATTATTTTTTTATAAAAATGGAAGATTAAATATTAAAAATTTTCTATGATTGTCTAAAAAATTTACCAATAAACAAGCATTTCAGACTTAGCTTTGTAGAAACATCTCCCTCGTTTAGATTTTTGTTCAATGCAAACTAATAAATACTAAATTATTAAAAAGTTAGAATTGAAGTTAGAGAACTTTGTTCGATAGTCCTACTATAGTAAAGTTCAAAAGACTTGAAAATTATCTGCATTTGTTGGACTTAAATAACTTTAACTGTAATAACTTGGCTTGTTTGGCTTTAAAAACTCCAAAATGTCAACACTGCATGACACAGACAAAGTGCACGCATGAAGTGCACGGATATTGGAATGCCTGTATGGGCATTACTGAAATGAAATAGCTTGAGGTCTCTCTTCTTGATACTAAGTCCTTAACATACAGCATATTGAATTCTATTAGATGGAGTCTTAAAGCTAGAAAATATAATTTAAAGCGTTGGTTCGTAAAACATTCCTTCTGTAAATATTTATTTCTTTTGAAATTGCCAAACAGTTGAATTTCCACGAAATTTATATTGTATTCAAAACGAAATTAAAAGCAAAAAACAGAGAGAATCAAATGTTGATTTTCTTGGAAATCAAACGAATTAAAAGAAAGGAACGTTCAAATGAAAAAGCTAACAATCAGTTGGCAACAATATTGAAATAGAAAAAATTTCACATTGTTAAGTAAGAACTTATCCCTATTGATCTATCCTGACTTGTACAAGTGGAAGAGCTGGAAACACGCTTTATTTACAGCCTGATGCCGGCTAACAGAAACCTTTAGCTGATTTCACCATTTCCTTTGGGTGTATATGTACGTTTTAGTCCCCTATTCACACACTTTATCTTTGTATCTGCCTTCGATATGTGCCTGATAAGTGTGTTTGTGTATGTGAAGGTTTCGGTTGGGGCAAACTTTGCCATTTTATACGTGTGATGCCGGAAAAATATGGTGAAAAAAACGAAGCATTTTTATTTTCAATTTTCTTTGTCGAACACATTGACAAAGTGCTATCAACAGGAGAACGAGGCGTTTTGCCTGTTGAAATATTGCGACCGCTGCCAATAAGCGACAACAGTGTGAAAAGGATACGAAAATTGAGCGATTTTTTGCATGGTATCCGAAGACTAATAAGTGCTACATCAATGATATATATATATATATATATAAATAAATATGTATATATACATATATTTACACATGTTTGTATATATGTATCAGTGTGAACTTATGGATTTTGTTATATTTGTATTGATAAAATGACAAATTTGGTTGCCATCGTTTTATCAATTTACACCTGGGGCTTTAATACAAAAAGAATTTGTAAAAGTTGATAAAGGTGAAAGATGTCTTACACTTAGAAAAAATCTACTCGAATACAAGGTAACTTAATACACGCCAATTGATTAGAATAAATCTTTAAGTAACTAAAGTTGCATTTGTGGCAGAATTGTTTGAGCACTAACAATCATTTGTGACAGCAACAAGTAATCGTTGACTAACACTAGCACTTAACATAAATCAGCTTTTAACATAACATTATAATCTAACATTAAGCTTATAACAGAGAAACAATCATTAAGAGAAGTATGCACGCTAAAGAAAAAGCGAGCAATTAACACAAAAACAGAATTCATTTACAATACATTAAAACTCGTTTTTGAAACATCTTTTCTCAACATTTAGAAAACTTGCACATTATTTCGCACTTGTTAAGTATAAAACTTTACTATGACATTTACGAGTATTGAATTTCACATCATAAAAATTTTAAATTATTGTTTGTTGTTGAAAGATGTTTAATGTTGAGGATTTAGTATGATTACTTATAGAGGTATAGATATTTCGGCATAATGATTTGTATTTATGTATTAATAACACTATGTGCCTTGCAAATTAGAGACTAAAGTCTTTCTCTAGCGAGCGTCTCGGCTTTAATGACTGTACTACTTCTTCATGCCCATACTTTAGCTACGCTTTTTCAAAATACGACGACTTAGAATCATATGGTGTAATTCCACCAATTATATATTGCTACGGTTACAAGATAATCTCTTGTACTGTAACTGTTATTGGCACACGTGACCCCTTGGTCACGGACAAATTGCCCTTGCGGACAAAATAGAATGTATAATATTTTAGGGATTTCTTCAGTATTACTTTATATGTTTAAGTTGAAGTTCTACTTTGCCTTTCATTCAACCATGTCAAAAATAAGATCCCAATCTTAAGATCGAGCATAAAAATATAAAAGTAAAAAAAGTAGAAAACACAGACAATAGTGAATCCTGTAAATCTAACTTCTTTTAAGAGATATACAAAATATTACCAAATAATTTAAAATTATTTCCTTTCGAAAGTTAATTTTTATTGAGGACCAAAAGGTTAAGAGAAACTGCTTAAGTGTGAGATGAGTAGTCTAACTAGGATTATTAAGACTATATGCAGTTTTAAAACTAATATTTATTTTAATTTTTTATATTTGGTACCTTTCCTCTGGATGACCCTAACCCCATTGAAATTTGAAATAATCAACAACATTTATCAATAATTTAAATTACTTTCTTTCCGGAAACTGACTAAATAGAAACTTGTAATTGTTTGCTTGAATTCTAATTTGTCTTACCAAAATTAGTTGTTACTTTGTTAAAATCAGAACTAATTAATACGTTTTCCTTTTGGTGTTAAGATGGAAAATAAGCCAGAAACAGAAAAACTTTTAATTAAATATTAATTTAAGTGCATGTAACTTTAATTAAGACACATGTGTTTCCTTAAACTCAATCAATTAATTAACATTAAAAACAGTTAAAAACCGTTTAAGACAAATAATTGATGTTGCAACTGGTAGAAAGGATATATACAATGCTCTGCAAGTGAATAGTAACAGTTAGGCAATTTTTGGTTTCTTTTGTCTAAAGTAAAAAATACTGATAGTATTTAGAGATTATAAAAGGATCTAAAATACTTTTGCATAAAGTTTATGTTTTATTTTCATTTTTTTTCTTTTTTCAAATTAAATAAATTTATTTTTAACTAACTGTTTGTATTCAAATACCCTGTAGTGTATAAGAAACAAACGACTATCAAGCTCTTTGCAGTTTCCTTCTCTTAAGGGCGATATTTATTTACATTTTATAGGGGTATAATCAAGTAAAAAAATCCTTTTTCAAAGAATTAAGTTAAGTGTGTGTACTTTTCCCTTTTAAAATAAATTATTGAATAAAATTAAAGTGTAAAGTGTTAATTAAACACAGAAGCCTCGTGTCTGTTTCTGTGTCTGTGCCTGTCTGCCTTTTGGCATTCCTTTTTTGGCCTGTTGCATAATTTTTTTGGAGTTTCTCTCCCGCTTGTCTTTTTTTTTTTTTTCTTTTGTCCAACCATTGTGCTTTGTTTTTCGCTCCCATTACAGCTTGTAAGTGCTCATTAACATAAGCCGCGGATGTTGCTGTCCGCTTTTTCCCCACATTTAAATTCATTTTGATAAATACGAAAAAAAAAAAACAGAAGCAAAATAAGAAACAAGAGAAACACAGCAAACCAAAAATCAAGCAAATTTCTTCTTTTATTTTTTATGCTGAATCAAAAGACACTACTCTGTTTCCATAAAAATGAACAGTCAACCAACCAAATGGAGCGATGGTGGGAGGATATGCCGAAAGCCCAAATATAAAAGTTAAATTAAAAAATAATATCAAGAAAACAACGAGCAAAGGAAACGACAACGACAACACAAACAACAAAAACGAAAAGCGAATTACACATAAAAAGCCGCAATTCAGTTTTTTTTTTTCTCTCTCTTTATTCTGATTTTCGTCCCCTCCGTTTCAGGCTTGGAGGCTTAAAGGAGAGGCAGGAGGCAGGTTGTGTGAAGGGGGACAGCCGGGACAACTTTATACAATATATTTGCGTAAATCTCAACAAATTTCATGCAATGTGCCATACCCAACGACAGCAAAAAAAAAAAAAGGCAAATCCAAATGAGCAAAGCCCGCAACAAACGAAAAAAACGCAACCTATATGAAGGATATGGAGTGACAACCACGTGATACCCTACACCAAATAAATCTCATCAAAGTTGTCTTGATCTTTAGCAGAGCTTAAGTTTCTTAAGGAATAAAACTTAATTTGACACAATGTGATTTTGTAAACTTATTGATGCTAATCAGAATTATATATGTTTATATATATATATATATATATATATATATATATTGAGCATGACAGTTTAGTGATTTGTATATACCCCTTATTTTACCCTCTATCGGGTGAGGGTATAAAAGGGAAAAGGCAAAAGTGAGCAGAAAGTAGCACCAAAAAGCAGGAGCAAAAACGACACTCGTAAACTTTACGCACTCGCACACATGCACAATACTTGGGTGTGCGAGTGAGTGTATGTATATATGTATATCTAAGCGTGTGTGTGTGCGTGTGTAAAAAGAAGGAAGCTGAACATCAGAGAGAACACATGGGTCTTTAAGCAACCGCTTTTGCATTGTTTCATTAACTCCGGCCTCGACACTTCCTTTTTGCTTTTGCTGCGTATCCTGATAACTTTTTACGGTCCGGTATTTTGCTTGTGTTTTTTTCCTTTTTTTGCCTTCTCTTCTTTAAGGCATCACTCATTGATATCAATGAATGTCTAACATCAATATATACACTTACTTAAATCTATTTTCCTACACTGTAAGAATCAATTGATTAATTATAGAATTGACAAGCAGGAAAATGGTTTTTCTTTAATACTCAAAAACATCGAATTTGAAATACATTTCATAATACATAGCAAGTAAACAGAATTCGATTTTGAATATGAGCCCACACAGTCTAATCCTGGCCAACATGTGCTCTCCAGGAGTTCGCTTTCATCAAAGGCTTTTTTTTTTAGAGACACACTTTATATACAACTAGACTGTGCGAATGAAAAAACTCAGCAGGAGATTAAGGACTTTATACTTAGACTTGGATTTTAAAAAATAGTCACTTGAAATTTTAATAGAGACTTGTGTTTTGTTGTTGATATATATACATGTGTACAAAAGTTCTTTTATAAGGTAGATATATATATTTTATTGTCTATTTTGCTTTATAAAGTTCTTTTTTGCCTTGTTGGCTAAAGCTGTTTATTAATTGATGATAATAATTAAATCTCCCTTTAGGTTTTATATTGTATATTCTAATAACAAAGATGTTAAACTAGAAAGTAATTTAAGCTTCATTCAAAATAAAGATTGTAGCAGAATAAGTAGTTTAAATAGTAACGGTCGTGGCTAATCAACCCATATACTCGCTAACTAACATTAGCATTTAACATCTATGTATCTTTTAACAGAACTGTAGAAAATAACATAACATGTATAACAGAGAAAGAGATGCATTCCAATACCAAGGAACAGCGATCAAGAAGAACAGATTTAAAAAAAAAACAAAAACTTATTCTAAAATGAATTAATATTTAAATAAATATAAATATACATCGCCTATTACAATATAAAAAATGAAACCTGCAGAATGATAACATTTTTTTAAGTTGGCATTGCATTTTTATGATTAACTATTATTTATTTATATATGTAGATATGGTTAAAATCAGATAACCACGTTACAACAACAATAGCTTAAGGCTTCGTTTCATGAATTTCATTTGCATTTTATATTAATAGGAGAAAAACACAAAAAAAAGATGGAAAATAAAAGAGAACTGACCGATTGAAAAGCAATTAAGCCGAGAGATTAAAAAGAGGCAAATCCGGACAAAATGGAATTCATTTTCCATCCCATACGAGCAATATGTGTGTGATGAAACTTTTCCAATTTCCACCTGCCTGTACACAATATGCTAATGTTGATTTTGAATTCAAAATGATGATGGAACTACATTTGCAACTCTCTCGATGAGTGAGTAGGCAAACCAACTCGTTATGCTCCCACCTTTTCCTGTCGGTCTGGTCAAAAGCATTTCTCAGGGCTACTCATTTTCATGGACAATTACATACAGCTCGTGCTCCGGCTAAAGTTTTCAAGGTCTGCAACAAAGTGGGCAAGCTTTTAGTATATAAATTAATGTTGTTTCCCATTGTCTTGAAACTCGACTTTTTTTTTTTCTTTCTTTCATTTTTTTTTCTGTTGTTTTGTATTTTTGAAACTTTTTCTCGCCTACAGTTTGGTACTAAAAACAATTTCTCTTTTCTTTTCTTTTTTTTTTGCACATTTTGCTTTCTGTTACTTGTTTTGTATTTTGCTGAGTGGCAAGTACAAACGCACACACACACACACAAACACACTGGCAGCAAAATACACATATGGGCGAGGAAAAAGTAAATATAAAGGACATTAAGTGGCGTTAAACAGACGTGAGCATGCAACACAGCCGCAACATGTGAAAAACAACACAAAAGTCAACAGGAGCAAACAAAAAACAAAAAATAAAAAACATTTATGAGCTCAGCACTTGAAGTTCTTTAAATGAGCGGAAAAACACAAAACCAAAGGAATAACATTTATTAGCATAATAAGCACATGGAAAACTCAATATGTAATTTCAAATAAGTTTGTTTTACTTTATTTTGAATATATATAAATTCAATGGAGAATGTAGCACCAAATTCGGGACAATTTTTGTTGTTGTAGCTATATGCCATAAAAGTTTTCTCCCTTTTTTTTCTGGTGTTATTGAGCATGAACCATAAAAGTTGTTGAATTTGCCATTTTTAGGACTCGAATTTCAACAAGTTCAACTTAACCTTAAATAGTTAACAAAAATTTTAGAAAGTTTTCTACTTTGCAATTTCGGCATCAACTTGGTCACAAAATAATTTTTATTTCATATAAAAAAACACATAAAACCCTTAATTATATATAAAAGCTTTTTAGAATATAATAAAATGTTACGATGAAAACGAGATTTAATATTTGAAAATTATCTAGCACTGGATTTGGAATAATCAGAAATTAATTATGCAAAAACAATTTGGTAACGGCATTTTATTATAAAGCTAAATTATTTCTCTTAAATAATATAAATATAAATACTTTTCAAAAAATTTTAAATATATATTTAAAACTGAAGTATCGACCTAAGCCTTTAAGTAAAGAAATGTTTTAATTATAGGAAATATTTGTAATTTTTGTAAGGGATAAAAAAAGTTGAGAAATTTTATTAGTTTATTTGATAATAAGTTTAATAGATCATTATAAACTTTTGTTAATGGACAATAATTAGTTGAAGATAAAGTATGTAGCAATTTTGAAAACAATTAACAATTAATTTCAGTTATTGTTCAACTTTTAAATTAAACATATAATAAAATGTGAAATTAATCGCAAACTTCGTAAATAAACAAAATAATTACCAAACAGTGCTTCACAATAGTTTGTAACTACAAAGGCCATATTAATTAACAAATTATGTTGCTTTTTTTACATGTATTTATTAATAAATATATAATTAATATATTTTTATTCATAGCTTCATTTTATAATCTCCAACTGAAACAAATGAATGGGCTAAATTTACGAATTTTAAACTGTTATACAAATTGAAACTAATTAATGCTGAATTATACCTAAAAACTGTGAGAGAAAAAACCAAGAAAAATAAAAATATTAAAAAAAGAAATTCTTTAAAATTTTTTACATAAATTATTTAAATTATTTATTTTTTGAATATGCTGGGCACTTGTTATTTTTATTTCCAAGAAAATTAATTACAGTATGTTAAGTTTATATATACGAGATTTTTTTTAATGCCAATAAGCTGAACTGCTCTCAAGAAAACCATATGTCATTACGGGCAAACAGGCGGACAAATCTTAATTGACTCATTGATATTGATCAGGAATATATTATATATACATTATGGGGTCGGAAAAGCTTTCTTCTGCCTATTGCATACAGTTTTTCAATCTTAATATACCGTGTAAGTACAGGGTAAAGAAATTTCTTAAAGTAAAAGGTGTGACCAGATTACACAGGCTTTCTAAAAGCAAAGGTGTTACCAAATTACAAGTTTATATTGTTGACAAATTAGTATTTTACAATAAAACGTCAAAATCAACAGCGATTATTAAAATTATGTGCGAAATTTCTTTTTTATAGTAAGTAAAGTAAATTTAAAATAATTAAAAAGAATTATTGAATACATAAAATACATTTTGAAAGTTTAGGATATTCCAGTCTGTGGTAATCTGAACAAAATTGTACATTGTCGTTTATTCGTTGCACCGGTCATTGCATTACTAAAAAGCCCTTAAATCTTAATAGTATAAGTCCTTGAATCTTAATAGTATAAAATAGTATATATACCTTTTAAAACGTATTTTCCTTTTCTTATTTTAAATTATTTTTAAAAACAAAATTAACATAACTCTAAGAAAGTTGTGCCAAAAACTTAGAAAAAACCCAACAAAAATAAAGCGTTTTTAGTTGAGTTTGTCCAATAAATTTAATTTAATCCTTCTTTTACCCAACTGGCTCCCATACAAGATCTAAGGGTACTATATCAATTTTCTACAAATTTGGCGTTCTGTTTCTACCTTTAATAAGCGAGATGGCTTTCTATCGGAATTTTCTTTAATTTTTGTTTTTTAGTTTTAAATATTTTTAAACGTTCTTAATGTTGATTTTTTTGTTGAAATTGATAATTTATCTAGGCCATGCCCCAAAAATGGTTAATATTTTCTTAACAAGACTTGACTTTAAAACTTATATTATTATCCTGTTGTTGGCCATGAAATTATCCAGTAATATGTCCTGTTGTACACCGCAAAATCCTTTTATTTCGAGTTGCACATTAAAACTTACTGATACAAGGTCATATCCTTATATTTTTCAATGAAAATTTCTCACAATGTTGATGAAATATCTTTCATTTAAATAAATTGATATATATCAAATAGTTTTTCAATAAAAATTCATAAAAATATGTTAATTTATCATTAAATTAACCTTACCCTCCCCTTAATTTAAGCCTCAACTTGTTGCAGGATCTCATGTCATTTAAAATGGTTTAATTTGTTATCTGTTTATCAAACTAAAACACATTGAATTTTTAAATAGCATTTTCCTGACACAGGTGAGAACAAAGAGCAATCAATATATATATATATATGCACATGAATTGTTTATTGCATCTTTTGATTACAATATTTTATAAACAAAAATGTATTTATTGCAAAGAAAAAGCGAGTTTAGATTAAATCGGTTCTTTTGATCAATTTGTGAGGAATCAAATATTATAATAATTGTTTTTTTTTTTGTTCGTTATGTTTCTTTTTGACACTTACTTATCATTTTATGCCGCCTGGGCCTGGGTAAATCCCTTCTCTAGGATTTCGTTTGACTATACTTCACTTGGGTTTTATGCACAGGACGAACTTTCAGCTGTGGCTAACTGGCGTTAAACTGTTGCTGAAACTTGTTGTTAAAACTTGCCTTTGGTTGAAACTGCACACTTTATGCACTGCCAAACTATTCTAATGATCTGCACACTTTCGTTTCGCCTTCAATATATATCTCTATATATATATATATATATATATACATATATATGGTATGTATATATTTTGGGTATGAAGTATACTATAAATGCGAATTTTGCACTCAACTGCTGTCTGTTGCTGACTTTGGGGCTTTGTTCCAGATTTATGTTGTAAACGGATATTTCAAATTTATTTTTTTTTTCTTTATTTTTTTTTTTTTTTTGCTCCCTTTTTTTAAATTGAATTTTTTATTTGAATTTGTGCGTTTTGCCGCCTGCCAGTGTACCCAACGAGATGAGGACTGTCGATGAACTGTGCGTTTAGCAGCTGTTGCTGGAGACTGAACATTCTGTTATACAGTTAAAAGGAAGCAAAAAAAAAATACCGTTGCACAGTGGAACAGATAGAATTAGTTTACGCACACTCGGCATATGCGCAATATACGACGAGAGAGAGAGAGAAAGACAGAGAGAGAGTGAGAGAATTTGAAATAGAGAGGAATGTTTACGCAGCAACAATTTGTTGATGAACTAAAGGCTGTTCCTGGTGCAGGAAGACACTGATAGACAGACAGACAAACAGGCAAGGCGGGCAGACACACAGATAGACAGACAGACAGACAGACAGATAGACCGACCTACAGACAGACAGACATATTAGACAGACAGCCAGTACAGGCGTTTGGCTTTGCTATTTGTTATACGAACGTTGTTCTCCTTGCCCAATGGCAAGAAATAAGACCGGAAGCAAAAAGTCAGCGCGATAAGCAGCCAAAGAAGGCGAAGCCCAGCGAATTCCTGCCGTTTTTTTATGGGTAATTCGTAAAAGTCGAAGCTAAGAGAACACCTTGGCCAAGCCTTGAAAATTGTGACGAGAGATGATGATGATGGTGGTGGAGGAGGAAAGGGAGAAGCAACAGGAGACGCAGCAGCCTTTCACTTGCTCACTCTTACACATTAGCATAATCGCTAAAAATGGAAATCAAGTTTTTTTTATGCTCTTTTTGTACCGTTAGTTCTCAAGGCATGCAATTATTGTTATTGTTGTATTTATAAGTTTTGCCTACTTTCAGGCTGCGCTTAAAACTTAGTTGACAACGCGGCGAATGCGCAATATGCAAAAGTGCTTAAGGGCAACTGTTGCTTAACAAATGGTCAAGACGGGTGAGGCGCAAATGTGCAGAATATATATCTTCTATGTTTTAATTCACGCATTTCATTCTGTCAGCCAACAAGTTTCCTGACAGTCCAGAATCTTAATAAATATGCATGAGCAGGACACCAAAAACAAAAAAAGGAAACAAAAAGGGAAAAAAAACACGACGGCGTTTCAATTAAATTTACTAAAGTTGCGGCAACGAGGGTTGAGCGAGGTCAAGAATTTGCATGCGAATATTTTTGGCATTTTTTTTTTGTCTCTTTATCTTGTGCCTCACATTCTCGGTCTTCCTTGCTCCTAAAACCCCCTTAATAGCAGGAACCTTAAGAATTTATTTGTTTTTTGCATTTATTATGAGCATAAGCAGTAAAAGAAAAGAAAATGAGTTGAGTGGAGTGGAGTGGAGGGGGAGGGTGGACTGAAGAACGCAAATTAAGACAACCCTCGAAACGCGTGCCATGAAAGTGTTAGAGTGCCAAATGAATTTAAGAGCCACGAACTTTAATGGGGCAAAAATTCTGGACTTGCGACTCAGACACGAACTTCGACTCAAATTGGCGCACAACAAGCAAGGGAATGGCAATGGCAATGGTAATAGGGTAGACGACAACCGGCAAGGGCAAAGGAGTCTTCCAGGCAAACATGAACGAAAAAACATGAAACGTGCTTGGACTGTTAAGGACATTCATTACGCAAGCAATGAAGCTGGGACTGCTGCCTGTTTGCCAGCCCAACCGCCTGCCTGCCTGCCTGCCACGCCTCCTATTGAATTATTCCAGTTTTATTTCTCGCCGTTTGGTTTCTCAAACGATGAGCGCACACGCATACTTATACACACACACAAACAAACAAATAGAAATACAAACACACACACACATACACTATTACCCATACCGATACCCATACCCACAATTCACATTTACACTCATAGAAAGCACTGTTGCCATAACCTGGGCCGCATGCTGACTTCTTGGCCAGGTTATTGAACCACAAACACAAGCATACAACTAACACACACCTGTTGATTTGGGGCCCGTACAGCAAATTTGTGCCGAAGCCGAAGGTAACGAACACAGGCGATTTCCTTGCAGCTTATGTGGGCTCAATTGTGTAAGCGAGCAGACTTTTGTCTAATGGCCATTGGATATTGAATCAATAAATGCTCCTGGCCAAGATAAAACAGGCAAAAACAAAAACAAAAAAAAAAGAGTTTATCCACAAGCTGGCAAGCAGCCACAGCAGCATGTTCAAAGATTTCAAAGATTTTGTTTGCTTTTTGGTTGGTTTAGGAATTTTCTCTTTTTATTTGCTAAAAAATTTACTAATTTGTCTGCATTTTAATTTTAAACAAAGGATGTAAGCTGGGGAAAAAGGACTTGAATAATCTTTTAAAGAACAGAAAGATAAGTTTAAAAAGGTTGAATTTTTAGTTCTCTTTATCTTTAAAGTAATTAATTTTTGAGCATAAAAGAAAGTCTTCTTTATATTTCTATAAAGAAATTCTATAAATATTTAAATATTTCAATTTAAGCCATCTTCAAAGGAGACCTTACTACATTGGAAAAAGAAGTCATAAAATAAAATATGTTATATTTCTAATACGAATTAGTTAAAGGTTTAATTAAACTTAAAAGTTATATTGTAGAAGAAGAGTTTATCATGACCAGCATCTAAATATATAGTTATAAACTATATTTAGTATTAATATGATGAGAGAAGTCAGTGATTTAACTTCCGCTTTATGTTGATGTGTTATGCTTAATCTTACCTTTGGACCACAAACTAAACAGCTTGAGTAGCATTCTCAGGACAAAAGAAACCATCTAAAGCTTGCCTCAGTCACAATTGTCAGGCATCAATAATTTTTCTTTGATTTTCTACATCAATAAAATGAAATATGTTTTTTGTTTTGCGAGAAATATCATATAATTAGTTCAATAAATTTTTAAATTAAATAAATATATTTAATTTCACCAGCATAAACATTAAAAGCATTTTTCCACTGCTTTTTTAAGCAATTAAGTTATTTAGTGCATAGAAATTAAATATTTGCAAAATATTCCTCAATAAATACCAAACTGATGGCTAATAATTATTCATATTGCATTATTTATACATTGTTAAAGGATGTTCTGTTTGATTCCAAAAAGCTGGCACTTATTTCTGCGAATTTTTTGAAACTTTTTACTTGGGCTTATAAACTGCTTTAAAATTGTGATAAATTATTTGTTGATAATAATTTTATATAATTAAATATAAAAAACCAGAGAAAGCATAATTTTTCAAAGCAATTTTGTTACTGTTTTAAATATGAGAAAAAAGGTTTTAGATGAAGTTATATAATTAATTGTATAAATTAGCTTAAGACCCCAGTTGTTATAGCTAGCTTTCCGTTTAAGGGTAATTTTATAATTACCTCTTAATCATAGTATAAATAAAATAAATTATATAAATAATTAATAATAATAAGTATAAATATTAAATTGTATAATAATAAATTTATTAATAAATATATAAATCAACAGTATAAAAAACAATTTTATAAATATTTACAAACTTCTTTTTATTTAAATATATAATATATATAAAAATGATTATAAAAAAAATTTATGTGAATGTTTTTTTTTTTTTTATATATAATAAATTTAAATATTTACAAAAAAAAAATTTTTTTTAAATTTATATAAATAAAATATAGAAACAAAAATATAAAAATTTCTTTAAATTAAAATACAAAAATTATTTAAGTCATAATTATTTAAAGAAAAAAATAAAAACAATTTTTATTAAAGTACAAATCTCAAAATTGGATTTTTAAATTCCAAACAAGAAAACATAATAAATATTTAATAAATTAATTTATATATACATATTTTATCATGAACGTACTAAAACAATTTTCCATTCCACATACAGTGGCTCCAACAATCGGACAAGCATTTTAAATTTTTTCAAATGTGTTTTTTTTTAAGGAGTAAGTTATGTATATTAAGTCTTAACATTTTCCTTAAATCTATATAGCTCTAACTTTCTGAAACAGGAAGAAATATTTAAATTTTAATGCGGTAACATTTTCATTATTTTAAAAAAAACCAGCAACGAGCTCGATAATGAGGTTATGTATGTAAGTAAAAATGCAATAATTAATACAAAATTAGTTAAATATATTTATTCTACATTCAAAGTTTTTATCGGAAATTTTATTTTAAACATAAATATTTATTAATAATCACAATACATCGCACACATTATGATCAACATACAAAATTATAAAGTCAAGTTTGTTAATTAATTTATATTGATAAAAAATTATATAAATAATCTTAGTACTTTTTTTGTATTTAACACAATAAATTAAAATTATGTAAATTTTTACTTAATTCTTGATATACTAATTTAAAAATTTACGGCAGCTCATTAAGCTTTATAATATATCAAATTTAACTTGTTTCAATTAGAAATTAAGAATATGTTAATCCAAATTGGTAATTTGTCAATTTGCCAACCATTGAATTCAATAAATTAGTAAAGAAGGATGTCAACTGATTAACTGTTTGCTTTTTCGCTAGGTGGCGCTGTAGCCTTACATGGAAATTACTTTATATTGACAAAGCAAACTTTAGTCAAGACTCAAACCATGTAGCCTTAGATAAAAAGCAATCGTTAAGATTTATCTGTACATATATAAATATCGAAAACTCAAAGTTTACCATGACAGAGTTGTTATACAAAAGCTTTTAGTGAAAGGTTTTATACAGAGTACAGTGAAAACAAACTCTAAAAGAATTTAAAAGAACTTTTTCTGAGATATAAACAGATATTCATTATTTAAATTTATTATCATTTTTTCTTTAGAGAATTTTAAATTGGAAGACTTAATGAATATCTGAAAATGCTTAAGTACATATAATAATCACTGAATTATGTTCAATTTTTGATTTCTCTTTGTGTTAAATGAATATAGATTTTGTTAATTGCCAAGTCTTTTAACTAAGAAGAAGATCAGCTGGAATAATGAAATAAAATATGTATAAACAGTGATTCATTCTGGCTTACCTTTTTTGTAGCACTTCAAAAAGCAATTGAATTTTTTATTCTAATTCGAAAAAAGAACGCTTGCGAAGGAGCTATTTTTGCCTCTATTAGAGCAGGTCCTTCATGTGTTATTCTTGCCTCTATTAGAGCAGGTCCTTCAAGTGTAAGAAACATAATAGTCAACACAGGGACTTTTTATTATAAGTCTTGGTCCTAAAATTTGCAATCGAGCGATTTGACTTCCATTCTTACTTTCTCCTTCTATTTTTCTTGGTTTTTTTGCATTTTTATCTTCATTTATTCATGAATTAGATATACAAAACCTATTTTATATTGGTTACTGGCTTCATAATCTCATTTGATATAGTTTATTATCATTATTTAAGGATTTAACTATTTTAAAGTTTAGCTTAAAAGTTCTAACAATTTATATAGTTAACTAAGGAAGGAACTATGGAACTAAGGATCGTAAAAAGAAGAAATTATTTGAGTGAAGAAAAGTACCTCCATTTTTGGTTTTTAAAATTGATTTCATGTTTTATTCTTATTTGTTTATTGATATCTATTAACAAAGCAGTCGGCAAAGAATCTCCTTGATCTCCAAGTTCTTTGAATTTGCCAAACAGGCAAATCAGATATAGACATAAGTTTTAACCTAGCTTGTCTTTAAACACATTTGTTTAGAATCTCATCGATTTTAAAGGAAAAATTGTCACCAAAGAAACTTTGGGTTTTTAAGTATTAAACTTTCTCCCTAACTACATATATACATATATGATATAAAATAAAATCATTTTGACTTTTCGGATGTACCTTTACTACACATCAGATCCTTTCGATTGCTAATAACTCTGAAATTTCTTATAACACCCATTGATCAGAATGAGGTTCAGTTAAGATTGGTCCTTGAACTTTCTTTTGTTATAAAATAATAATGCAGGCAAACGGTCGTCTCTCCATCATCAAATCGGTATAGTATATAACACCCTCCCGTCTGTCAGGAATATATAGTAAGATAAATTATTTCTCACATCATCATCATCATAATCAGTTTTTATTTTCTTCACTCCGTTTGTTTGTTTAAATAGTATGAACTACATTTGAATTGTACAATCTAGTTAATAATTAACATTTAGCCCGTAATAGTACACAAATATGCTCATGAATTTCATTATTAAATTAAGTTTATATATTTATATTATATTGTGTGGATATTACGTTTTCCGTTTCTTCTCTTTTTTTTTGTTTTTTTATTTTTTTTGTGGGTTTTGTCCTTTTTTTTGTTGTTTTATTTATTTTTTATTTTTTCTTTGCCTAGCAACATTTACATTAACTAATATTTTAAATTTAATGAATTACATTCAATTTTGTTTGTTTTGTGTTTTGTTTTTTACTTTTCTTTTAGTAACTTTTACGATCTATAACAAAAATAAAAGTAAATATAGCTCAGTGGGTGCGAGGGAAAGGGAAAGCAATAGAAAATTTTTGTATTTCATAAGCCTGGAGCGCTGAGAATATATATATATATAATATATATTCCAAATAGTTATCAAAATAATTATAGTTTAAGGTTTTTGCTTTTTAATAAAAATGTACAATTAGAATTAAATTTTTCTTTTGATTATTATTATTATTATTCTTTTATATTTCCTCATTTAATTAAGCATAAATTATTATATAATTGTGCTAATTTCTCTTTTTTTACTTTTTTTTATTTTGTTTTTAGGTTTGTCCTTTAAGTTCTTAGAAATCAAATTTATTTTTTTTTTTTTAGTTCGAACATTGAAATTTTTGTTTACGTTTAACGTTTTATTTTACATTTATTTGTAGGAAATCATTACGTCAAGGTTAATTAAAATTATTAATTGTTTTTACTATATACAAATTTTGACTTAGTGGCTAAGCATTTATATTTTTTTTTTGTTTTTTTCTTTTTTAGTTTTAATTTTGTTTTGTGTTCCAGCATCATTCCCATACAACAGAAAGCCGCTAGAGTGATTCCAAATTGGTTTTTCCGATTAACTTTTACTCTCTGCCACCTTTCTGCCGCATTTAACCAAGTTAAGTTACGCTCAGAGAATTTTACTAATTTGTAATCGCTAATTATTGGTTATTCATTTTTATGGGTACTATGCAATTATGTATGCGTTTAAATATATCTAAGAATATATATATATTAATATATATATATGTGTGTGTACGTATATTTATTTGTATGTTAAATTAGAAGCGACCAGATTTATCCTGCAATGAAAGAAAAGCAAAAACATAGAAATAAATTAGTGAGACAAAAAAAAAAATTTGTCTATAGAAAAGAGAAGAATTTATTATAGTGGATTAAACAAAACTGTTTTTAAATATTTATTATTTTTTAATTAAAAAAAATAGTGCATATTATTTAGATTGAAAATAGCAATTCATTGACGACCATTTTAGAGCCTTAAACAAATTAAAACCTCATTTTAGGAAACAAAGTTTTAACAAATATTTAACTATAACTAAGTGTTGTTTAACACATTTATTATTTAATGTTATTGTGTTAAACAGAGACTAAAACATGAGAAACAGAGCGAAGACTAATGAGTTGCACCTCTTTGTCTCTAGAGAATTCTCTGAAACCATCTTCTAAAGGCTCTTCAGTGCAGCAAATTAATTAATTTTTATAATTTTTTCTGATTCTTTGCTAGCCCAAAAGTCAACTCAATGCTTTAACATTTTTTACCTCGTTAACCTAGTTGGTTAACTTTATTTAAAGAAGAAAAACAAATAAATATGAAGTTTAGATCACAGAATTAATTCAATTTGGCATTTCTTATTCCAACCTCCAACAAATGCCATGTAAAAAGCAAAGGTGTTCGAACTAAATAATCTGTAATATTTGCCCTAAGGTAAGGCCAATCAGCAAGTTTAAAAAGGTAATTGAGCCAGCAAACTGTCAAATAGAATTAGCAGTTTTATTGAAAGCTAATAAAACTTTTACTTTAATCCAGAACAATTAAAAAATGAATTGAACCTTAACTATAAACCAGCACAAATAAAAGAATATTAAAAAGTGCTGCCAGATATCAAAATTTTATTCAACTAATACATTATTAAGTTAGGAGAGAGTGCAGGTAACTGTAGATGAGATGAAGAGACGGGAGAGTTTAGCTGCAACAAGGACAGAGCAATGATAAGTTTTTAAGTAAGAAAGAACAAGGACGAGAAATGTGTTAAATTCAATAATAATTAAACTTTAAATTTAAAGATTGTTACAGTTGGTAAATCTACAAATACAGTACTTTCGTAGAATATCTATCAAAACCCTTCATATATATTCTTTGAATATTAAAGATTTATATTTTTCTTAAAACTTTTTTTTTATAAAACTAAAATACTAAGTGTTTTGGCATAGGAACTATGTTTGAAATCGGTTTAATATATATCAAAATAAATTCATATGTGTACTAAAGAATAAATCATTGAAATAAAATTCAATATCAGATAAACAAAATATAAATATGGGAGGAATCATAAGAAACATTTGCCAACTTTTAGCCAAGAGTGTTTTAAATTAAATATTTTTCAGTTAAAATTTAAACATATTAATAAAGTAATAGTAATAGAAATGTAGTTATTCCTTCACAGGAATCGCATGAATAATTTCTATACTGGGGATTCGACTCAATAAATTAAATGAAATATTTACAAATAGTTTTGTCCGTGGCTTTATTCGAGACAGTTGCTTTATTATATTTAAAAATGTTGAAATATATGAAAAATGGCAACGTGTACAATCGACTCATTAGCATAACATAGGAGTAAGTTACCCACGAGTATCAGATTATGTTAAGTAACATTCTGTCAATCTAATGTTATGTTAAGTCATACAAAGATAATACAACGAAGAGAACCCGCTCTAAATAACTATAATTAACAGAAAATCATTGAAAAACTATCAAACCATTAAAAATACAAAAACAAATGCAGATAGTTTACCATTTTCCAACTAAATTCAAAATTTTTTAAACACTGAAATAATTTTAGTCATATTTAACTTTTAAATACAGCTTTAGCTACCATTTTAGCCACAACTACTTTGCTTATTTAATTTCTTGGCCCATTCTTTTCTATGAAAAGTATCTTAAGCTTACATCAACACTTCATAAAAGACCAATCAGCATGTTTCTGGCCTAGTCTGGCCCAATGGCCAAGACCCAGAAACCAGCACACAAAAATTTCCTCATCCTTGGCTAATTTATTCATTTGGGCCACTTGACAGTCCCTTGGCATGGCGTCAAAATATTCATAAGCGATAGGCAAATGTGAGAGATTGTCGCCAGCCATTCATTCACACTTCAACTCCAATTTTCCCCCCTCCCTTATAGCTTTGGGCAATTTTTATGTAAATTTTTCTCATTCTTATTTCCCTTTCTTTTTTTTTTTTTGGTGTTAACATCGACCAAGTGGAATAGGGGAAAAAACTACAAACGGAAAGGCAAAAATTAAGCCATAAAAAGCGACAAGGCGAAACATTTAAAATAAGATTTTTAGCTTTTAGTAAATTTTTATATATATATATATATATATTTTTTTTTTTGTTGGGGGGGGGGGGGTTTCCAATAAATTTGTTTGCTAATAAAAATCACAGCTCGTTGCTAGTGCTGCTGCTGCTGTTAGTGCTTATCGGTCTAATTTTATTAGTTAAAGCTTAAAATTATATTGTATATGTAGATCACGCGCAATTTTTATGTCCTGCAATTGAATTTTATGCGCGTTGTGGCAAAAGGACGAAGGAAGGAGAGACAAAAAATTATTGCCTGAAATTTGCCCTTGGCATATTTGTACTGAAATTGTATTGAAGATGAGTTGGTGGCAAACTGTCATTGCCTTTGGGGTCGGTCCTTAAACAAGTCCTTTACTTGCAGTTTATTACATAACAACATGCTGCTGCTACTGCCGTTACTTGTTTGCTTTATATCTTACAGAACACACACACACACATACACACAGATAGATACAGTTGCATGTGTGTATATGTGGCGTCATTATCCTTTGTCCATGCAACAAGTGTTTAAATCGCAAAGCTTTGTTTGCCATGTCTACGTGTAAGAATTTATTTGTATGTGTGGTTATGTGTGTGTGTACCAGTCCTTAAGGACCTTAAGCAGATTGTGTGTCGTTTCCTTTTGCTCTTCTGGCTGCCCTGGCAATTGTTTTCCGACCTCTGGCTTGCCATGAGTTAAGTGAGTGTAAATGCGGTTGAGTTTCTTTTTTTTTTTTCATTTTGCCTTTTCCTTTGCCACAAGGACAACCCTTAGAACATTTCCTTTTCCTCTTTCCACTGCTTATCAAATGTTACCGCTGGCAGCTTAAATGTTATTAAATTGCTGACAATTTGCCTTCATTCGCCCATTTGCTGACAAATTGATTTCCCTTTTGCGCCAAAGATAATGAAATTTTCATTCCTCATGCCAAATGCCCCCCCTGCCACATGCCACTTGCCGCCACTTGCCTGTAACAATTAGGCTGACACTTTTAGCTCTTGAGAGCAGAAAGGCAAGTAAAGTATGGTAACTGTAATGGAGGTAACTTAAACCTGTCCAAAGTTTGCCAAACAATCTGGGAGAGAAAAAAAAGACTAGTTTGGTCCAAGCTTGGCTAATTCAATTTATTCAAACTTCCCTTGGGCATTTATTAATGATGCAATGGCATTAAAATTTCATCAAATGTGACCAAAGTAGAAAAAAAAAAAAAAGTTTGCCATTTCAATTATTCAGCAAGTTGTGGGCAAGTTTCAACACCTGTCTACCAGATAGAATTTTCGTGGCTGCTGTGTTTGTTGCTTATCAACCTAGAAACAAAAAAATAAACCCAAAAATAAAAAGAACAAAAAAAAAAAAAGTCGCGCATTTTTGTTATTTTTTTTTTTTGTCAACTAATAAATTGCCTTAAAATGCTTTTGTGTTTCACGCGCGGTTTCACCGGGGCAACCAAAAACTTCTTCTTAACCTTAGCTCTCTCTCCCAAGGCTCTGTGCTCGGTCTACCCTCTGGCGGCTGCCGCATAGTCATAATTTGAGTGTGACTTTATTATGTGCCAAGTCAGTCAATCTGTGGACGATGATGTGATTTCTTTTCTCTCTCATACTTTTCTTTTTTTTTCCTCCTGTTGGCTGTTTTACAACAACATTTTATAGGCCATGGTTACGGGCCAGGTTCTTGTCAGCTGTTGCGGCAATTTTTACGATTTTTATTGGCATGTGTCACACACTTGGCCTAATAAGCCAGACAGACACTGTTGACTGTGTTTGTGTTTAAAGTAGAAAATATTTTATTAAATATGCAATATGTCCCACACACACACACACACAGACAGTCAACTTTAAGGACATTAGCATAATAAGAAAAAATTATGGAAAATGAAATGAAATAAGAAAAGCTTAACGCCGCCGCTGTCACTTGATAAGGAATGTAAAATGGAAATCCACTTTCTGATGCAATTCAAAATTATTCACTCAAATGAAGCCAAACACAAAAGTTTGCACTTGGCATAAATTCACCCCACACACACACACACAGACACACACACAAAAGATCCTGCTTGAGGCCATCGTTTTTTATTATTTTATTAGCACGTCATGCGATTGGCGCCAAAACTTGACAAAGTTACAACTTTCTTGGCCACTTCCCCTCATCCTACCCACACACACAATCGAAACAACGACAACTTAGTCGTTCAGAAATATTTTTTCTGGTCGCTTTGCTCTTTTCTAATTGTTGGCTTACAAACTTAATGTGGAATTCAATTTGTGTGCGAAGAAGGAAGCAATGGTATTTGAAAAGTTTTCCACGAGTTTTTCTTTTTTTTTTTTTCGTGTTTCTGTTGCGCTACAAAACTTTGACACAAAGCAAAAATGCACAGTGACAGCTTTAGTGACATTGAAAAGAGCAAAAAAAAAAAAAAAACAAAAAAAAAGCACAAAATTCTTGTTAATGTTAAGTAGAAAATGAGAGTCCTGTCCGAGAATATCTCTTTAGGTAAGGGTAAGTAGTGATTGGTAAGCAAATTTAGCCAATTGATGGCTAAAGTTCTCTAAGAGAACTAGCAAGGTCTTGTTCAAAGCGGTTTCTTGTTTTGGTGACAGAGATTTGTGAAGAAAAAGTGGTTTCTGCTTGGTAACAAAGATTTGGTAGTAGAAGATTGGGTAGAAGTCTGGTAACTTTTATAACTTCTGAAAATATTAATTAAACGATTTGATCATTTGATGTATTATCTTTAGCATCTCAAACTAATGTCGGACAACAAAAATGTTGGTTATTGTATATTATATTACCAACATTTGCAAGTTGATAATGAAACATATAGAAACATTTCAAAATTTTAGTCCAATCGGTTTAACAATAAATTTTTTATAATTTAGAAAGGTTTTTTTAGAGAAAAGTTTCTTTAAAACTTTTATATACAGTGCTCTGCATTTGAATAGGCCAACCTGTTTATTAATAGAGTGTTGTCAGTTGTAGTTCATGCAAACTTCCTGTTGTCTTTTATGGTAACTATTCTAATAAGTTAATCATTATTAATGTTAACATTTATAGTTGTTTCTTTAATATGGCCAAATGAGTATGGTTACTTAGGTCTAAGCCTAAGAGAAAACTTGTAAGGCTGGATTAAACGCAAAAATTATAAGGCCGAGAAAAAAATATCTAAAAAGGACACATAAATAAAGTTTTTCCACGTATTTGCTTAAACTTAATTATAGAAATTAGTTTTCTAAAATTTATTAAAATATAAATTTTTGGTCCGTAAGCTGTTTTTTTTTTATATTTATAAAAAATTAAATAAAATTTGTATTAAAAAAAGGAAACCATAAACAAATTGGACTTAAAACAAAATTTCTTTGAAATCCTAAACATTTTGTACTGAGCTGTACAAAAAGTCATTGGTAAGTTAATCAAGTGCAATGTAGTGTTTTTTTTACCTAAAGTGTATTACTTTCGAAAGACGTGAAAAAGAGAATAATTTGTTTTCCTTGAACTCAAAATGAATATATAAAATATATATTTATATAAGGGGTATAAAAATAAACAAATTATTCCCTACAGATTAAAGATTTAGCTTTAATATTCTGAAGGTTTAAGTTTTAACTGATATAAACATTCGTTTCGTTGACACACCTAGGTCCAAAGTAAGTACATAAAAGCTAACAAAGTTTTCGAACATTAAAAGATTTTTCTTTTTTGAGTACAAAACTTTGTTAATTAATTTATACGAATTTTAGGAAATAGAATACATATATAAGATATAGAAAAACTAGAAAGATGGGCCAACTTTGGCTTACATATAAATTACCAGAATCTTAAAGAAGTCAATAGAATTAGTAAAATTTTCGTAGCTCAAGAAAAAAAAAGTTGTTTATAAAAATTAAAATTTTTGACCGGATAATTCCCATAGCAGCTGTAGCATATAGTCCACCAAATCTGTTAAAACCCTTATAAGAAAATAATATATAACAAATTTTCAAATACCAAATTTTGTAAAAAGCAACCAAAATATTGATCTGAAACTATATATTTAAGTGATCGTTCGTATGGGAGCTCTATGATATTCGTTTGGGATTCCAAAATATATAATGAC
Organism: Drosophila neocordata; assembly: GCA_018903615.1. Taxonomy (NCBI): domain Eukaryota; kingdom Metazoa; phylum Arthropoda; class Insecta; order Diptera; family Drosophilidae; genus Drosophila; species Drosophila neocordata. Next base: position 1,197,700 of record JAEIGI010000002.1, read on the forward strand.
ATTTCAGCTCTTAGGCTTTAAAAGATTGCGTTGATTCAGACAGACGAACGGACGGACATATGGAGAAGGCTATATCAACTTGGACCATCGTGCAAATCAAAAATTTATCTAATTTAACTTTATTGAAAGGTTTATTTAAAGTGTTATTTAATTTGTTTGACTGTATTCTATTAACTGTGAACCAGGAAACAATATTGGTTCCCATTGTAACAAAATTCTTAAGTTTAAATCGTTTTCATTTTACTTTTTTTTACCTTCTAGCTTTATTACCTTTAACACATATCTAATATGCACAAAGGCATTTTTAAGCTCATGGGGATTATAGTTTAAAAAAACAAACTAATTCACAACTTAAATAATTGTGCTTACTATTTTCTTTTAAGCACTTAACCAAAGTAACAAATTTAACACCTTGATGCCTGAAAAAAGCCAAATCATTTGACACTTTTTGGCTTCCAACGGAAGGAAAATGAAAACCATAGAAAAAAACCAAAAGAAAAATTGTGCTTATGTAATTTTTCAATATCAGCAGTGTTTAGCATGCTTGATTAGTCCACCCACCTGAGTGGACAGGACATCATGCCACTGGTACTAGCACTGTTCATTTAGGTACAAGGGCAAGGAGAAGGATGGTTATATCAGGACATGCATAAGTCACCCTAAGGACGTAATTAATTTTTCAGCATTTGCTTTTGGAGCGATACTTGGAAAGGTAGCAAACTTTTGGTTGGGTCGCCTTGACGAATTTGTGCCGCGGTTGCTTCTGAACCGACCCCAAAATGTTCATCTCCCGCCCTTCCACCATGGCCTCGAGGGTCTTTTGGCCAAAAACGGAATTAGCGAGAAGAAGGACACTTGCCTGTCAGACTACCTGCCCATCTGTCTACCTTGTTGGTCTGTTGCTATTTGAAATGGTTCGTACATATTTTATGGCTCAGGTAAATTGACTTAATTTGCCATAATTTGAGTGGCCAAGTAGTGAGAGAGCGAGCTTGCACTTTAAAAGCGCCAAATTGAAAAGGACTTATATCATTTATAACGTTTTTTTCGTGTTTTTCCTCTTTTAGTTGTTTTATTTTTGTTGTATTTTATTTGGTGCTCTTGACAATGTCTTATAATAATTGAACGCTTGTAATTGCCCCCAAGTAGCGGCAGACAAAAAAAAAAGTCCTTCAGTCAGGACAAACGAGCAAAGAGAATGGCCATAAAAGATTCATGACAAAGTGAAGTGAACTAAGACGATTTGTATATATATATTTATATATATAAAAAGGACACGATGAAATCAGAATCTAAAGAAAAATGCCATCAAGGCAAATGCGATGAAAATCTTGAAGGGAGAGGAATGACAGCGGTTGCTGCTTCCGCTTTATTTCTTTTGCCTCTTCCTTTTTATTTTTTTTTGTTACCTCCCCCTCATTCATTTTTACATATTCATAAAAATGTGCTGTGAAATTACATTTATTAACATAATTTATGCTGTCACATTGAATGGCTTTTAAGGCTGATGCAAATTGAAACCGACTTGGCAATGAGAACATGATTTCTATACCCTATATCTATTGGTAGACTAAAGAAGAGATTAAGCAAGTAAAAACAGTAGCAAAAGTTTTGATTATTATATCAAGTTTTAAGGAGTTTAATTTACATTTTCTTTGTGGAAATAAAAGATCATAGGATGTTCAAGATTAGAACTCAATATCTTTTATCATGGTAACTAAATGAATCCTATAAACTTAATTTTAACAAAAGAAATAGGTTTCAAATGAGCAGTTATTTAAATAAAATATTTTTAATCAAGAATTTTGGCTTTAAATATTATTACGGAATACAAAAAAAAAAGGATAGGCTAACTATTAGCTAAGTTTTAAATCCCCTCTCCCTTTTTCCTAACTTGTCGTTAGACAATCTTCCAAGAAGGTTTCACATCTTTCAAATCGTTTAAAATAGTATACCTATATACTAAATTCAGAAATCCAAAAGTATCTGCAAATTGAATATTGATGTTTAAAAAAACAGATTAATAGCTTGCAAATAACATTATGGCTTTCTTTTCGAAACAAACGATATGAAGAAAATTGGCAAAGACTAAGGAAATTTCTTTCTCTAAGCAGACTTTTTCTCCTTTTGTTTTGGTTATAGTTTAAGCATTTTTGGTGACCTTTTGTCTGATGATTTTTAAAGATTCTTAAGATTTTTAAATGATCAAAGTATCATATACTAAGAGATTGGCAATATTACCCTAAGACTTAATAAATGAGCAAATGTCTGAAAGATTGACTACTTTTATATAACTTTCATGTAAGCCATAACAATAATAACTTAATTTAAACTTAGTGGACTCTTTAAAAGCTTTTTTGCGTTATTCTGTGTTTAAAAATACCTCTAGCTATATTTTAAACGAAAAATAATTATAACTTGTAAAAAGTGATTTCAATTGTATTCCTTTTAGTACAAATGCAAATATGATATAATAAATAAATAGAAAAGTCCGTTTTTTGCTTTTTTACCTCTACAAAATGGTTAAGAAATAACCAGATTAAAATACAATATAAACGTTTGATTATTTGTAAACGGCAACCTTTTTCTATAAAAGCAATGTAAAGAGTTATTCTCTGACCTTATGATAACGAAAAATAGTGCAGCAAGCTCATATAGGCTCATACTGATGAGGTGATCTATCTATGTGAGACAGAGATGAAGAGCAATCTGAGGAAGCTCGTGGCAGTCGTCACAAAATCTTTTAGATATAGTTGGATATCTTACATATATATTTATGAATTATTCAGTGGACTCTTATAACCTGATAAACGCATTGTACCTTAGATATTAGATATTGTACCTTTCCCTATTAGTTCTACATCAAAAGTTACTGAATAAAACTTATGTATGTACTATCTCTAACTCTCACCCTAGATATTAAGCCCAACTTCTCAACAATATATGGAAATAAAAGTACTGAAACAAATTAGTTTTTAAGAGTAAAAGGAACCGATAAAACGAAGCAGGTTGAAGATTGGGATATTACAGTAGTTATGTTGATAATTTTAGGCTTTTTTAGAAATTTAATAAAACCAATTATTATTCATATCATCATAAATAAAACTTTTCTTACTTTTAATTTTTAATTTCTATTTTAGTTAACTTACTTTGTAAACTGTTGTGGCGACCAGCTGTGTCTGCATCTACTGTTCATTCTTCATGTTTGTCATTATCATCATTATCAGCATCAATTATCATCATTAACCATCAGAATGATCCTTTCTTTTTTCTCTTTTTTATACGGCTGGCGGCTGCTTAAATCTTTACACTATTGTCCTTAGATTAGCGTTTAAAGCGTTCCATTGGCGATAAAATTAAAACAAACAATCAATCAATCAATCAACACATATGCACGCACACAAACAACAATAACAACTAAACGACGACTGACTATATGGCGTCTATCGATTAATCGATTTGAAAGCCTTTTAATGCACCCAAGATGGCGGCGAGGTAACCACACTAGATTGTGAGTACTGTACCCGGGCATTTAGATTTGTGCTTGCCGTTTGTGTGGCCAATTCAAGGCTATTATTATTATTGTTATTAAGGAGCAATTGTTGCTGCTGATGCAATTGCATTTGGGCATTTGTGCTATCAGTGGGCAGAGTTATATTGATATCAGGCAGGCCATCATCATCATAGCTCATCTCCTGACGTAGCAACTGCAATTTAATTGGAAGACAAGTTAATAAAGATTAACGATACCTTTGGTAGGTTGCACTTTACCTCTTGTACATTGCACTCCAAGTCTCCAACTGGGATAATATTGTCCAAATTAATATCAATTGGTTGCTGTTCACTGTTAAGCACTTCCAGACATTGTCCTAACAAAGTAGAGGCGCAGTTATTATCTAAGCAATAGGAAAATTGTTATAAGAGGACGACAGAAAGAAAAAAAGCCAAAGACAATAGAAATGGATGGATAGAAAGATAGATAAGGGGTGGTAAGATCTATTGATCGATTAGTATCAAATACCTTCCAAATTGGAACCCAATTGATGTTGCTGTTGCCTTTGCTGTACAAGCAATGATCCATTATCGGCACTGCCGTCTAAAACCACATTACTGTAGGTATTGAGTGAATCCGATGAAGGCTCACTGTTTGGATACGCAGGCGACATTGTGGTGGTAACTGAATTTGGCGAGAGTCCCTAGCAAATGTAAAGATGAAAAATGTATAAGTAATTTACTCCTTCTTTTACATCTTCCCTTTCCCCACTTACATCTCGCGCATTGTGCAGGCAACCACAGTTAAGCGAACGATGGAGCAGACATTGGGGTTGTGGCTGCAACGTTGGATATCCTCCAGATGTTCCACCATTTAGTGTATAGGTCTGTTGTTGCTGCTGTTGTTGCTGCTGCTGTTGCTGCTGCTGTTGTTGTGGTGGCTGATAAGGTGGCGGCGGTGGTTGTGTAGACAATCCCGAAGCGGCACTGAACCTACTCCAGCCGTATGATCGTTGGGTTGGCAAAAATGAGAATAAGAAAATGTTGACTTTATAGATCTGATTTCTGCAAATTGAATCAATTAACAATCTCACATGCAAAGCATCTTTGGTCAAGGCATGCAAACAACTGAGAGGTGTACAACAATATACAACAAATTAAACAAAAGATAGAGACAGAGAGAGAGGGTGAGAGAATGAAAGAGAAAGATGGGTGTGGGAATGGGAATAGGTGAATGAAAGTGGATATTAATCGGGAATGACACAACAAAATCAAAACTGACCCTTGTTGCTGCAACAAATCGGGATGCAATTTCAGCTCATCTGCTATGGAACCAGCCAGCTGATCGAGTGCCTGCGATTGAGCCTGCGTCAATGTTGTATTTTGATAGTCAACCGAGAAACGCCAATCAGGCTCGACATCCAGGGCACGAATTGGACTAAGTCGTCCACAGGAACTGGCATTGGATGAGGCACGCTGACGGAAATCGGGCGACAATTGATATCCGCCGCTTTATAGATATTAAACAAAAAATAAAAGAAAAGAAATTAAAAAAAGAAATCAATAACAAATTATTAAATAAGTAAAATGTTAATAAATTATAAAAATATAATTATATATGGAAAAGAAAAAACCATGTCTTATGGTGCCAAACTGATAAAAAAACATACCAAAACTTACATTTAAATGAATGGACTAACTTATTTGTGTTGTTGGCAAAAAACTTTACAAAAGTGTTTAAAATAAAGTATTGCTATATATATATAATATACTATATATAAATGTATATATATGTATATAGTATTCAATATTCTACAAATTACAAAAGAAGCTAAAGCGCAAATTCCTAAGTACAACATGCTTTATAGTATATTATTTTTTAATATAAAATGGAAATTTAATTTAATAGTTTTTAATAATTTTTTTAAGCATTATTTTTAAGTTTTTGAGATTTAGTTTTGTGTTTTATCCAATTTATTTTGCAAATTTCCATGCTTAAATTTTAGTTATGTTTTATATTGACTAAAAGTAACTTGAAGCTAATGCAATCTACTAACTAATACAATCCGACAAAATAACAAATCAATTAGAGATGATTCTTATAGTATATGAATTAGACTTATTATATTATAGCTCAAGTTTGCGAAAGGTAAAACTATCTGAAATTAGCAATAAATTATACAAAACCCTTTTTAAAATTGAAACTGTTAAGTAAGATCTATATTCCGTACTATTTCTGTGTAGTATTAAATTTAAAAATTAAATTTTATACTATTTTTATACTTTCAATTCTTTAACAATTCTTAGACCTTATTCAAGACTGCCTAATTATGCTCATTTTAATACAAATCAAAGACAAATCGAAATAGGTTTTAGAACGTAATTTATAGATATATAAATGAGATTATTTAGTTGCGATCCAATGTCAACTAAAAATATATTTTTATAGTTTATGGGATTACATACTGACTGACAAATGATAATCCCAATTTAAAAGGAACGATCTACAAAAACTATTGAAATTTATTAACTCCCTTTTAGTCGATAACAAGAACATTACTTACTCATATTTGATATGAATTTTAAACAATTGTATTTCCAATTCTAAGCTCTTACAGTCTTTGAGATCTAGGAAGAAGCACAAGTCTCGATCGCCTCGTTTATTAATTTTTTTTATGCTTGAAAATGCTTCTCTTTCCCTATTACATTCATTTAAGCAACCTTAATATACCTTTTCACCCTATGGTTACAAGGTCTCCAAATTGTAAAAGGTTGAATTTAACTTATTCAATCCCATTTTGCACCAAGCACAAAGGTAAACAAGATCTACAAAATCAACTAATTAAGAGATATTTTAAAACTGACGGGTAAAAAACCGTAAAAGCTGCTCTAGGTACGAATGAAAGGGATAACTGAATAGTTTCCACCAGCTAAGGCAACTTTTTTTAAAAAGAAAAACTACTGTGAAAGGACTTTAAGAAGAACCAAATTAAGAAGGATCTGCAATACCGACATGGATTTAAAAAGAATAAGTAAAACTATATAAAACACTAAGAATATTATACCTTCGAATACATACATATATTGATTTCACTATTAGAATTATACAAAATATACCCTGCCATCTTTAAAGTAAATCTAATTGGAAAGGCGCAATCATTCTTAACAAAGAACTGTCTTATAGCTAAGAGAGGCAATGAAGACAAGGTAAAGGAAGGGTATTTTTAACAATATCAAAAAAAAACTTGCTAAAAATTTGTAAATGACACCTGCTACTAAGACTTAAGATAATCTCTATTATATTGACCATTACTAATCATCTCAAACTAATTCAAAATACTATAAGAATCAATATTCAATGCTTTGTAAATTTGTTATAATTTTGTCGTTCTGTATTATTACTTTAATAATATACTAACTCCAACTAATTTGTGATTAAAGTTAATAAATTAAATAGTTACCTGTGCAATGGACTCTCTGGGAAATGATCCAAACCCTCGCTGACACTGCTACTAGGCGATGGTGTGGCATCATTTGGACCAACTACGCCACCTTGCCTCAAGACTTCGACACGTTTTTTGGCCCGACCACGTCGTTTCTCGAATCGTGATGTCTCCATGGAAGCGGCACGTCGACGCACCGATTTGCCTGGCTTGGCCTCAGGATTTAACATCCACCAGGAAGATTTGCCAGTGCCCTCATTTTGGACACGCATGAACCGATTGTGTAGCGATAGATTGTGACGTATGGAATTCTAAAAAAGGAAAGGATATGGAAAAATATATATTTAAGAAACTTGACAAGATTTTGCAAAGTTTGCAAATCGACTAAATTTAAAAATTCTGTAATATAATGAAGGAGACCGTAGCTTGCTGATGTAACAATTTATAAACAATTGTCATGACAACCAAGTTGTCTCTCTTTCAATCTTGGCTATAAATAGGGGGAAACAAAAAAGGGGAAGGAAAGAAAAAATTCTTATGCTGCGTTTCGACGGTTTTTGCCATTCAATTGTCTGTCAACAATTTTTATGGTTTACAGAATTCGCGACATATACACAGAGACACACACACACCCATACACACACACACATTTGTGGGATACTATATGGCATAGAGTCTAATTGGAAGATGTCTGTCTATCTAACGCCCTATGACGGTCTCTCTGTCGTTTCTGTTTAAGCTGTCAATTCATATTTTATAACAATAGTCATAAATAAACGCGTAAGCAACGTAATGACAGCAAATCGACAACCCCCACCTATTACCAAGATGCCACCACTTAGGTGAAAACCAACAATTACAACCAACAAGCAACATATAAACCCACAGGACAAAAAAAAAAAAAAAAACAAAAAATACATACAATCAAACACGTTTAGCTAGGATTTGTCATCGGGGAGAAAAAAAAAATGGTAGCAAGTAAAACGTTGGCAGCCAAACTAAATGGAGCATTACAAACTAAACTAACTGTAAAAGCAAACTTGCCACAGATTCCACCTACACACACACATCTATCCATTCTCATCCTCATCCTCTTCAAGTTCTCATTCCATAATCCTTAGTGCGACGCGTCGCGACTCTAGGCGGCACATTGGCGCCATTTATCACCGTTGCCAGGACATGAACGCATGTGTGTATGTGTGTGTGTGTGGGTGGAGAACATTTTGGTTAGTCGCCCGCCTGACGACAACTAAACCTGTTCACAGACAGGAGAGCAGCAGACATGGCAGACTTCCTAATTTTACTTCTTTCTTCAGTTCTTTTTTTCTCTTTTTTTTTTTTTGAATGTCTGTCAGTTGAAAAAGTTTTACTTGGCGTCAGTCGAGGCGATGCTTCTCTTCTGTTGCGTCGTCGAGTCCTGTGCGCTAGAGTCCTGTGTAATGACAATTCGACTGCCATCTCTACATTCGTTTACCCCCTTCGCATAAAGTTATCATTTTTATTTAAATGTTTAAGTGCTGGCTTACTTAGTTGGCCAAACAGGATGAGCATAGAGAGAGAGAGAGAGAATAGGTGGGGGAAGGGTAACATTCTCAAACATTATGCAAATATTTTCAAATGGTAAATTATCGCAAGTCCAATAAATAGTGAATAGAAATTGTTTGCTAGATATATGTACATATTTTTGAAGATTGGATAATGAAAAAGGATTTGTAAGTTAAGATTCTTGAAAAAGTTAAACTATTTTAAAACTTACATACATAAAGTGGCCAACAAACAAACCTTTTAAGGTAACAAAATAATAAAAAAAATCATAAAATTTCTGTAAGAGTTCTTAGTTAAATAATTTAAAGTTTTTTTCTATCAAAAATCCTTTTACATTTTTTTTAGTGTATTAAAATACAATTTTAGAAATTAAAACTTCAAAGTTTTCAGTTTTGCTTAAATCTTATTTTTAAATACAAATTGTAATTTTAGGCTACTAATATATCAAATATTTAATCCAAATGGAAGTACATATTTATAAATTAAAGTACATTTTAATAAATTTGATATTGTGATGACTCCTGATCCTTAGTTAGGTCCTTAGTTATAATTTTTCAACTCCTAATTATTAAATTATAAGGTACAAAAAGTTTTTCCTAATAATATTCAATTGTTTCCACCCAATTTCTATAATATAGAAGAATAAGCAGAAATTGTTCTTAGTTTTTTGCATATGTAAATTTAAAATAAATAATTAAAAAATTTAATTACTTTATGGGATACTCAGAAATAGATTAATTAAAGTATTTAGTTTTGTGGTAATATATTGTAATATTCATGGCCTGGGTGGCATCGCCGCTCATGGTTCAGCACTGCCACGTCGTTTCGCCTTCAGGACCGGCAACGCCGAGTAAAAAGCCTACCCCGATAACACTGATTTTCTAAGCTGCAGCCAACTTCGTTCTATTAAGTTTCCGCTAGAAGGTAAACGTGAAGTGTTTTAAGATCGAGTTTAAATAAAAAGGATTATTGGAGCCACCTGAAACTGCCACTGAAACTGAAACCAACCGCTTGGCCATAAGCGACGAAGAATGGCAATATGTAATGGAAATTTCGTTACAACATGAATAAACATTAAAAAAATGTATTGACAACATAAAAGACAGAGAAAAGATACGTTTAAGATAGAAAATGTAGAATTTTAGTTACTTACTAACTGACAATAAAGTAAACTAACTAGTTAAATTGCTGCTGCCAACGTTTTTCATATAAAAATAGTTTTGTGATCAATATAAGGACAAATTTTCAAAGGATTTTACGAAATATAATACATTATATATCAGCATTTTGATTAAAATTTAACAAACATATTCAAATTTCTCTACTTTGAATATCTTTAAGTTTGTGGCTTAGAAAGAAAATGAAGCAGACTTTTTTTTCTTTTCACTCTCTCTCTCTCTCTCTGTCATGGTAAAGATCTTGTTCAAGGCCATAAAATTTGTACACGAAATGCAAACAAATGGCATTCATAATTTATGGCCACACACTTCATTGAATATTCATAAACTTAAATCTGGCAAAATGGCAAAACACAGTGAACAAAATTCAATTCATCTAACTAATTGGGCCTATTAAATCGTAAGATACCAAAAAAAAAAAAAAAAAAAAATGTTTGCCGACTCAATGACTGCCAAAGACCACATGTCGAGACAGACGGAACGGAACAAGATGTAGCTGGCCCAGCAAAGACCTGAAGGAACACTCTTGGTATTCCTTTATCACCACTCATTCCCATTCCCAAATTCTCCTTTAGGGCAATGCTGGCAAAAAGTTGCCAAGGCAGTGCATTATATGTGTTCTGCCATGTGTATGTATTGTATATACATCTGTAGGTCATCCTACTCTCCACCCACCACTTCTCTGTCACCCTCAGGCAAATATGAAAAGAAATCGCTACAAAAAAAAAAGAAAGAAAATAAGCAAACTATGTGGGCTTCATTGCAACAAATGAGAACAAAAATCTACAGAAAAAGAAATTTAATATATGTAAAAGCCTACACACACACAATAGTCACCAAGGATATGAATGTCCTTTTTTTTCTCTACAATTAATGTGCAGCGAGCGTAAATTACCAAGAAGCAAATAATTTTGGTTGCCACGACAAAGACTGACCCAGTTATAAAGAAATCACAAGCCAAAGTTAGTTTCCTTTTGTGATTGCTACTAACTAAAAATAGGCAAAGAATAGACCCTAATAACGGTAACTTAGTTAATTATAATTCATATATATATATATATATATACTCTTCATCTTCAACATCAATTATATAGGATACATCCTTTTGCCTTTTCTTAGTATTATACAAAATCCTATATTTTCTTTATTTTGTCTTAGATTTGCAGGGTATTTGCAAGTCTTTCTTGATAATTTCTGTTTTACTCAATGCCAATTACAATTATTAGAGCACGAGTTTTATTTATTACTCAATGAACAGCAGGAGCAGAGCCAAATAGAGGGATGTCCTGTTTGTGTGTGTCCTGATTCATTTCTTTATAATTTATACGAAAAGAACGGCACTAAAATATATTAAATACCCCGCCCTCTTTACCCAAAAACCCTCTCATATTCATAACCATACTGGGGTCATAAGGGGAGATGTTCGGGCAGGGGATGGTTGCTAGCAACTTTATCAGTCATTTGGCCTGATTTGCCCTGATTTTGCTCTCTCGTCGTCGAGCTGCTGATGATGATACGCGCCGTCATCTCAGATCAAATATGCATATTTCATTGGGCCATTTGAGCGGCTTATGAAGCGCATGGAAAATGGCACAAGAATCTCAATGACAACATGTGGCACTAAGTGGGGTACATCACTTGAGTTCAAGTGGTTTCCATTGTCTATGAAGAATGCTTCTCTATGTACCCCAAAAAGAGAAAAAAATCAAATCTTCAATCAAACACCTGAAATGTGGCTTTCGGTTACTTTCCTTTGTTATAAATCAAAGAACTTCTTATATATTAAGTTCAAAGAGTTTTAATACAACAAAAAAAAGTAAGTAAAAAAAAATAACAATAGTTTTTAAATCATATAATAAAAATATAAAATTAAAGTATTTCTTAAAAAACAGAATTAATAAAAATAATTAAACAGAAAGAAAATTCTGTCAAAACAATTTTAAAAATAAAAAAAAAAATTTTTAAAAAAATGTTTGTAATATAGAATTATAAAATATAAACCAAATATTTATTTAAAAAATTTAATTAATAGAAAAAATTGAATAGATTCAGAATTTCGTTTAGGTTTAAAAACTAATTTTATTCTTCTGAAATATTCTTTGTTTAATTCTTTGTTTAGTTTTTTTTTTATTTTAATAATTAGCAATTGCAAATTTAGCAACAATTTCTTTTTACATAAAGTTTTTTCTAACAAATTTTGTAAAAAAAAAATCATTTTTTTTAAATTTCTTTAGACTGTTTTTTGATTTGATTTTAAGAAAATTATAGTTACCACGAAGTCTGGCTTTTTGCTAGTTTAATTTCTAATTAAGTCTTTAATTTTCCCTTTAAAAATTAATTTGTTAAATATCAAAGTCACTTCAAAAACTAGTTTTATAATGTTTCCAAAGTCATAAATATGATATAAGAAATTTTTAAAAGTATTTTTAGAGTAAAGCGCCTAAGCAATTATATTTTAAATGTATGAAATTAAAATTACAATATTTAGAATGTATATATATATATATATATAGCTCTTAATATATTAAATGTATATGAAATATTAGTTGAACTTGTTAATCGTTTCAAAATGTTTCTAGAATAGATTTTAAAAAACTTAATAAAAATTCGAGAACAAATGCTTCAAATTTGCTACAGCATCATTTCTTTAAATCAAATCCGTTAATTCTATTGTGTAAATTAAATAATATTAGTTTGCACATAAATTTAAACAATTCGCCATGACAATGTCAACATTCACAGACTCATTTGTCTTAAATAAAAACTGGTAACTCATCAGCTCATTAGGGAAGGCATTATTTGGCCAAAACGAATTGCGATTTAATCTTGTTAATACTTAAAATTATGGTAAAAATTATAAAAGAAAAATTTACAAAAAAAAAAAAAAATGTTAATTTATTAAATTCAAAAAAGTTGCTTCAAAAAGAAGAAATTAAACATATTAAAGAAAGTTCAATGAACAGGTCTATAAAACCAATAATTTTAATTGAAGCAAAAACAGTTATATTTTTTATATTGTTAACTAAAACTCAAATTAATGGGAAGAACAGGATTATATAAAATAAACGTGAATACCCTCAACAAAAATTAATATTCTAATTAAATTTTGGTTAGCTTAAGGCAAACAAGTAAGATTGATATACCCTTGAAGAAAGTACAATGAAATTGATTAAATCTTTCTAACGCATAGAAATATATTTTACAGAGCCCATAAAGCATATATATTCTTGATTAGTTCTATTGGTCAAGTCTATCCATTCATGCCCGTCTAAGTGCCCATTCATCAGACCTTCCCTCTGTCTGTTCTTTCTTTCATCTGTCTGTTTCTTTGTCCTTAGTAGAACTTAAATTTTAAGCTATATGATTAAAACTTGGTAGATAAGCATTTTAAATGTCTATGTTGATAAAGTATTAATATTAGTTGGATCGGACCACTATAAGATATAAAAACAAACAACATTTATTGATTAGATTGAATAATAATTATTTTCTTTTAATTTTTTTTGATTATTTAGAGCTTTTTATTCTAAATTTTGTATTTAATTCGATATGAAGAAAAAATGTATTTAAATAGTATCGGGCTGTAAGGGTATACACCTTTCGGCTACTTCTTTGATTTTTTTTTAATTTTATAAAATTTATACGTTTTTTTTTTTTTTTTATTTTAAACAGAATTTCTATAAATTTATTCTATTCTAAGGACTGTGTAGCATAAATTCTTAGAACACCTTTGTTATATATGGACCCAAAATTCTAACAATCAGTTTCTATGGTTATATTTTGCTAATACATTTTTTCCAACATTTCTATTAATATGGGGTTTCCTTTTTTATACAACTTTCTGCTTCTTTTTTTATACTTTGAATACAACTCAAAAATAGGAAATATTTTGCCGCTTAAATGCCAGTTAGACACAGATCTATATCAAGTACAAAATGTTGGACACTCGCACAGAACAGAAAAAAAGAGCTCATTTTTTCCCCCAATGTACTATAATAAAGAAATCGCGCCCAAATGCTAAACAGCTGCAACAATTCTCACACACAAATCAAGTGAACCCCCCCCCCAGTACCAAATTTCAATGAACAGAACACACACATACACGATGCAAAAAAAAAAAAAAAAAGATTATTCGCATTTAGATGTGAAATTGAGATATAAATTTTTGAAACGACACTGCAAAGTTGAAGCCCATACAGGTTGGTTGTGGCCAGGTTTCTGTTAAAACGTCCGCCCTCGCTCTGCTAATTGCTGTCATGCTTGGTAGTTAAAAATTTAATGTTCTGCCAACCAAGTCCAGTTGAATTGGTTTCAGTTCAGTTTCATTGTTGAATTCAAACCAGAAAGCACGAACAGTAAAAAAACAAAAGGCAAAAAAGAAAAAAAAAAAATTAAATTTCAACTGACCAATTTGTAAACAATTAGTGGGAGATTCCCCTCTCTTCCAAAAGACTAAACAAATCCATGAGATACATTTACGCTGAAACGAAACTTATGGCGTGTCAATGTTTATACAAGACCAATTAATTGTTTAAACAAACGGTTTCTTTTTTTAACATTCATCTTTTAATTTATTTTTTTTTTTTTTTTTAAATTTGAAATTCTGTTTATGAATGAATCTAAAAAGGGATCTCTGAAAATGATTTCATTGGGAATCCTGTGATGGGAAGTCTAATTACATTTCTCATCAATTTTTTTTATTTAATTGGCTTAGACACGCGCCTCAGAGGGTTAAGCTTATCAACTTTTTGTCATGGTTTTTTTCCTCTTTTTTTTGGCAAATTTGTTAATTGGGCTAAGAACTCTGATTGATAGGAAAGAGTATGTAATTAGATTAGATATGAAATGACCAAGATCAAGTAAAAATATACTCATATACAAATAGTTTCCACTTAAACAATCAAACAATTCAATTCATTTACAAACTCTAAACAAAATTTGCAAGAATTTTCAACTCAAGTACTTTAAAAGTCAAAATACTTTAATCTAAAATCAATATTTAATCAATTTAGTGTATATCAAAGAGTAATTTAAGACAAGACAAAAACTTCAAGTTAACTTTGACAAACTTGGTCAAATAAAAAATGAATAACTAAAACTCTGACGACTATTGCAAAAATGGGCCCATAATACAAACGCAACTTGCAGATACAGATACAGAGATATCCCGATACAAAACACACAGTTACAGATACAAATATATTTATATTGACTGTTTCCCCTCCCACCAATGTCTTTTCTGGTTTTCTTTCCATTTTTTTTTTGTTTGCTCGTCAAAAAAAAAAACAGAAGGGGGAAAAAGAAAAAAGTTTCTAGATATGCGAACATAAAACGCGAGGGGTTAGGATTATCATGGCAATGATGATGTGATGATATGATATGAAATTGCTAAACTTTTCTTCTTCAGTTTCGCTTTGGCTAAAACTTTTATATGTATAGAACTATATCTATATATATATATAGTAAAATTTTCAAATGCAGAAGAGCAGGCAAGTAGATATTGGCGACAAAACCGCCAGAATGCTGGCGATTAATCGTGGGGACATTCTGGCGCCTGCCAAAAGTCTTGTTGCAACGGAAACGGAAGTCACGAAAAAAAAAAAAAAAGAAGGAACCCAAAATTTTCTTTTCAAATGATGTAAAAATTTTACCTGAAATTGTCTTTAAGATGCACTAAAACTTAAGACTAAAAAATGAAAAAATTGAAGGGACAAAAAGCAACGAAGAAAATTTTCTCTCAATTGCTTTTTTCTCCTTCTTTTCCTTCTTTTTCGTTTTACTAACATCAAACGATGTGTGGAGGACATTGCCCCAAAATGTATGCAATTGAATTGAACAAAGCCAAGTTCATAAATGTCTGTCTATATAGCTGTTTCTTTGCTAGTTTTGTCTGCCATTGCTGATGACATTCATTAAGTACAAGTACAAATACAAGTAAGCTGAATTGTAAGTAAATCCCCCATTCCTTATTCTCCCATAGTTAGATCCCTAGCTGGTAAATGAGGATGGCTTGTAACCGCTTGATTGATTATGTGACAACATTTTTTGGGCAGACATGGCTTAAAGTTGGCCAACGGCAACAAATTAAATAACAATTTTGCAAAGCTTTAACCCAATAGAATTTCCCTTGACCGCCAAAGGCAAACATACAATTTGCACCAAACTTAATTTATGAGTCGTAGTCGTTGTGGTCGTAATCGTCCTAGTATCCACTGTACGCCCCTTGCCATTAGGGTGCCCCATTCCTTGTCTTTTGGGCCATTAAACTGGACATGAATGGGTCTCACTCAAATGATAAACGTTTCCCAAAAGGAAGTAGTCAAACAAATTTATAGAGTTGAAGTAGTCTTCATTTGTGTGAGTGTGTGTGTGTGCCTCAGTTTTGTGTGTTTGCTTTAGACACGCCCCTTGAAAACAGGTTTCTTTTTTTTTTGCCAATTTGCTATGCATTTTTTCTTTATGTTTATTACATTTTAGTTAGTATTCTTTAGTGTGAAAAAGCGTGTCAAGGTTGATATTCTAAACTTTTTAAAAAAAGATCTCTTTTCTCATCTTCTTCTCTATCTTTTGGTTTCTTCTTTTTTATATGCCTTGTTTTGCTTTAAGTCAACAGGGTTCCCATTTAATGGCTTCTTCTTATATTTATTGAACATTTATTGTTATTTGGTTTTGACTTGGTCAGCTCCTCTCAATGCGGCAACGAGTAGCATTTTATGACCACATGAGATAATTTCTCAATAAATTTTTGCATTTTTTTTTCTTCTATTTTTTGGTTTTGGGGCTATTAAAAACCAGTTTGATTTGCGCTGCTTTGATTGTTTGCATTATATATATATATATATATATGATTCAAATAATAAAAAAAAAAAGATCATTAAATGGCAAACTTTAATATTTATGTATTTGTCCTATATATGTGAGACTTTTGTTTTATAAGTATTTTATTCAACAGCTTTAAAAACAATAATACTAAAAAAGCAAACAAAATTAAATATCTAATTTGCAATCATTAAAATATAAATATATAGGTATATATTCTATATTTAAATCTTTAATGAAGAATATTGTTTCAAGTCCAATAGATAATTAGTTTTGCATCATCGCTTTCACTGTACAACACAAAATTTGTTTTAATAAGTAGTTTTTCATACTTTATTAGCTAATAATGGAAGGTTTCTTTAGAATTATAATATAATTTCTAGTCTTAAATAATCTCTCCAAAATCATAGTCCTATATGTATACATATAGAATAATTTTAATAGTACATAACAATTAAACAAATCCATTAAAAAAGCTGTTAAAAAATATGTTAAATATTTTTATTTTATATTAAATTAATTCATAGTTCTCTTCTATATATTTATATATATATTTATGTTTGTTCATATTAAATTACTATATAGTTCTCTTCTATATATATAAATTTATGTATATTCATATAAAATTACCTCATAGTTCCCATTTTCCGCATGTTTAATAAGCTATAGACTTTCTTTTCTTAGATGATAACTAAAAAAAATGATATTGTTGGCCATTTCATTTTTAATATTTTGTCTTACAAAAGAACTATTATCTATATGGTAAAAATGTAAGGCAAACTTGCAATTTACTTTTAAACTTTCGGCCATGACGATTTTAAAATACCTTTACATAGCTGCTACTTAGCAGTTTAAGCTGTCAAATAACTTGGCCTCAACTGTATGAGACAACTTATCTACTTGGCATTAAGTAACAACTCAGCTTTACTAATAAGCTTCTACTATATGGAACGATCCTAAACACAATTTAAAAGTACACACATACAGCATCTAAAATCAACATAAGGATCATCCGAGGATCATAAAACAAATAGAAATTCGGTTATACAAAGATGCAGATGCCTGTTATAATGCCCGATATACAAGGATTCAGTCAAAGACTAAAAAACCATGAAAACCATCTGGCATTCTGGACAATGGTTAACATATTAGACGTCTCAAAAGGAACCAACCACTTGAATTCTCATTCAGACTTCAAGCTGATTGGTATGAAACTAGATTAGCGACAGTCACAAGTGCCGATTCTAATAAAACTCGGTAGTTAACAAAATTTAAAGTTAATATATTAAAAAGTCATGTTTTTATCAATCAAAAGATTATTTTTAGATATATCTCAAATTTCCTTTTAAGCTCCAAGTCTCGCCATATGTATTAATAAATAGTTATATATTTATATTCCCATCTAAATTAATGACTGATGCCACCAAAGCTATATCTTTTATAGTCTACAAAAGCAATTTGCTTTTACAACAACCATTCAAACTATTAATTTCGCACATAAACAATTCTAAAAGCAGTTGGCCATGCAGTTAATAAAATCAGCTGGATCGTGTAAAACCGCTCTCTTTAATTTGTTTACCATGTTAATTAAATAAATTGATAAAGTTTACTATTAAAATAAATATAAATTTAAACTTATTAGAATGGAAATTAATGGATAGTTAAATGAAACTATTAATATGGGTAATTTAAAGTTAGCACGTATACTTAAGCTAACATATTATGCCATAAGTTGAAAGTCTTAACATTTTTCTTTATAAAATAATTATACTTATAGAACTATATAAATAATGATTTCCGTCAAAAAAGAATTTATTATATATTTTACACATAAATTTTTGTTATGCAAGAAAACTAATTTTAGTATTTCAGACAATTTCCCAGACAATTGTAATTCCAAGTAGATATTTTATGATGCATTTAAGGTTATTTCGTCTAGCTCATTTACAATGTTAGACGAAACATGAACATAAACTATACATGCAATTATATATAGAATTATTTATGTTAAATTTTTTTGTTTTTACATTTCCAATGAAACATCAAACCAGACATACAGTAGACGATGCCACGATGTTGGTGTTAATTGGTGCAAATAAATGCGAGCGTTTTGGTATCGTAAAAATGCCAAGCCAATGTAAATGTATGTTTGAGTATGTATTGTATATATATACATATATATTTGTATTCATGTACGATGTATTTTTACTACAATTGTATGCAACTAACCTCGCACAATGCAAAAATCAGTGCAAGTGGCTAAAATGCGACGCAATTATTACTTGCACATTGTGTGAGGAAATACTTTTTACTACGTGTCCCACAACCAAAACAAATTGTGCCAGACATTGTAAAAATAAAAAAAAAAAACAAAACATATAAAATAAATAATTTTAAATTCCATTAGGTTACATCTTATCTTAAGATTTTTATGAGTTCTTAAAGAAAATACTTGAAATATCATTTAGAATATTATGCCAAAAACAATTATTATAATGTTAATGGGTTAGAAAATATTTTAGAGTTAAAAAAATGTATTTAAATAAGTAGATATAATTCAAGGCCTAACATATTATGCCATAAGTTGAAAGTCTTAACCATTTTGTTAAATAATTGTAATTATATAAAAAGTGATTTCCATTATATTGTATTTTGTTATATATCTCCCTTAAGATCGTCTCAATAATAGATATTTTATATATCCCCATTAAAATGTTATTAATATTATCAGAACTTAAGGAATTTCTTCACAATATTTCTAAAACTTGTTTTTCTACTTCTTCTAATAAACTTTACAACATTTTAATAATTTTTTAATATAATTTAATTAATCAATTATTATTTCCTTTTCTTTTTTTTTTTTGTTATCAAAGAGTTTAGATCTTTAAACATTTAAACAATATTTATTTAGTTTTATAAAGAAACGAGAAATCTAAATGTTTTTTCAAAAACTTTTTTTTAATTTAAGATAAAAAATATATTAAAATAGACTCAAAAGAAGATCATATATGAACCAGAACCAAAGGATCATTTTCAAAACAAGAAATTCATTCTTTAATTATTTCCAACAATCTTTCAATTTGCAGTTCGATTACACACTTTTAGTTCAAATTAGAATTAGAATTCAAATTATTATATAATTATATTATCTAATGTAAATATACTATATTATATAATTATTTTATAAAAAGATCAGTCTCAAAACTAGAAAATTGCTCCTGAATTATTTTTTATATATGTATTCCATAAAAGGATATTTCTATATTTACTTCATATAAGGATCTATATTTCTATGTTTAATCCATATAAGCATCAAAATTTGGTATAAAAATTTCACAGATAAGCCTTCAAATTTAAAGTTTTGACTAAAATTGCTATTAAAAACTTTTTAATTTTTAGTTCGAGTTGGTTGGTTGGTTTTTCTTAAATATTAATTTAATATTTCATTAGGCTTAAAAAAATTTTAAAATAAAGAAAAAAAAAGCAAGAATTATTTATAAAATTAGTTCTTAAATACTTATATAGAAACCAATATAAGATTATTATTTCTAGTTTAAGCAATCATTATAATTTTAGTTATATTAATATTTTAAAACAATTAAACTTCAAACTAGAAATATTCATAATTTCCTTTTATAATTTTCAGTTTTTATTACAAATAATTAAATAATTTATTTTGGTTTTTGTTGAAATTCTATCTAGGTCATATTTTTAAATTTATTTAATCTTAAAAGGAAACAAAAGATATATAAAAAACTAAAAATAACATGTTAGTCAAAAAAGATCAAATTATAAAAACAAAAACGAAATATCTTAGTTTTAATACAGGAAGTATTAAAATGGATTTATTGTTGAACCATTGCGAACCAGTTCCAGTTGGAATATTTTTGTTTTATTAACTTATAGATCAAGGTAAAGGTTTTGGTTTAAGTTAAGCGAAAATCAATCTGATTTAATTATTATTGGTTTGGCACTAGTTACGCTTCTTATATGGTTTTTCATTCTTGTTTTGAAATCATTTTTTTTTTTCACAGGGTTGCCATATATAAATAATTCTTGCTGGCAATATCTTTTGGAATAATCATGCACTTTGAAATTTGATTTTAGTGTGTTAATAGCTTATTTTTAAATTATAAATTAATAACATAATTTTTAATATTGAATATACTGAAACATGTATACATATAAGTAATAATACAAAATTTATATAAAATATATAAATGAAATTTTTTAATTTTTTTTTTTAATATAGAAACTATTTATTTTTGAATATAAAACTTAATTTGAATTTATTAATGATATTTATGAGTTATTGATATAATAGAAAAGTTTTAGATCAAATTATTATAAACCTTGTTTTTTTATAATATTTAATATAATAAATAATATTTTTTAATATAATAAATCTATTATTTCTTTTTTATATTATATAAAAAAAATATTCATTTATTCTTTTTCAAATATAATAAAAATAAATTAAATTTCATTCTATATTATTTTTTAATTTATTTAAAAACTCAAACAAATTCTAAATCTTTTTTTGGTCAAATTTGCTAAAATTGTCTTTCTCTTTCTAATACAAAAAAATTCAATACGTAAAGGTTCAAAGTATATTTTGTATATATATCAATATCAAAATTGTCATTAAGCACCTGTTTAAAAGTTAAAACGTATTTCGTATTTAAATTTTGACATTTTGAAGGACAGATCTTTGCTTTGGCCCCATCCCCCACCACCCCGCACCACTTGTGAAACAGGTGCCACCATGTGACACAATTCTAACGATTTCTTAGGAATTTGTCACACACAATACAATACAATACAATATAGAAAAAAATAAGCAATCAATTTGTCTAAAAGAGAGGCACGACACACAGGCTTCCGTGTCGCCATTTGGTACTAAAAAGTGGGCGTGTACTGAGGTACAAGTAAAATGCACATACTACGCAGTACGCCGGGTATAAGCAACAATAACAATAACAAACCGCTCTAAATAAAAGTTGCATGCCCAGATAGTATAAATAAACAAAAAAAAAATACATTTATATATATAAAGAAATAAAATAACTTGCCACGGTCTAGTGAGAGGAGAACGAGATACTTTTGTAGGCAAAAGAGAGAGAGCAACTTGTGGGAGGCGTTTGGGGCAAGGTTAATGTTTTATTTATAAATAAATATTATGTGTATATAAATGTTGATGAGAGCAATTGCCAGCCAAGTGCCTAAGACTAAGATTTGCTGATCTTTATCAACATCGAGAGAGTAAGATCAACTGATCTTTCTCTTACTGTAAAAAGACTTAAAACTTTTATTTATTTGTTTTAAATGCAACTTAAAAACAATAACAAGTTTTTTATGTTACTGTGGTTGTTTGTTATTGTTATTGAATGCACTTTAATTGAAAAAAAAAAACACAAAATGCGCCGCTAGTAAAGCATGAAACCAACTCTACGTATACTTAATATGCATTTAACAGGCGCGCAAAACAAATTTGATAAACTTACAGAGAAAAACACTATGAAAAAAAGAGAGAGAGAAAGAGCAAAGCAACTAAACCAAAGAAAGAGACGAAAGCAAAGAGAAAGCTAGGAGGCAAGAGAGGAAGAGAGTGAGCAGAAGGCAAATGCACCTTATAGTATGTATATAGAATTTGATTAAGACGTAGTTTAACAAAGGGCATGGTTCGAAAGGGAGGGAGGGTACATGTATGAAGTGAATACTTCCAAGTGTCAAATTGATTACACAATTGCATTTGTTAAATGGTATTAATAAATGGCATTATTTACCCAGCACACACTCAATGGAATATTCATTTTATTACATTTTAATCGAATTGCAAATGTCATTTCTTCTTTCTTTGGTTCCGACATTTGAAGGACGCTCTTAGCTATGGTCTCTGAAGTAATCTATATATATATATATATATATATATATATATATATTCTCATATATATTTCTATTATTTTTCTATATACTAATATATGTGTATGCAGTCGAGTGCAAATCGATAAAGCGCCACAATTGTATAAAACTCTTTGTGTCCAATATGAATAGTAATCAATAATTCCAATCAAATGTATATATATATATATATATATATATTTATATATTAGACGTGGAATTTATAATTTCTAGAAATTTTCTTTGGGAATTTTTGAATTTGATAAGAATTTTTTAAGAATAAACGAATTGAAACTAACAAAACGAGAATTAGTCTTAGAACAAGTCTTAGAAAATATTATTTAGTACTTTTCTTTACTAAAGTCTTAGTAGAGTATGTAGACTTTAAAAATGAGTTTTTAAAATTATTGGTGACTTTTTCTTTTACCAAACTTTTTGTGGGTCGGCAATTGCATATTTTTGGTTATTTGGAGAGTGTTTGATAAATAATATACAAATTGCTAGCTTAAAATAAAGTTTATAGACTTTTTAAATTTTTGGAGACTTTTCGTTTTAGAGCAAGAAGTTTGTAGCTCAGTGTAGCTTGTGTTTTTGTTTTTGGAGACTTACCGAATACTAAAAATGTTTAGTATTTTTAAATGTTATTGTAGACTTTGGAGTCTTTTAAAAAACGAATAATTCAAATGTTATGTAACTTTGAAGAGTTTGGAGACTTTCTTGAATTAAATGATATATGCTTACGAAGCGTTTTCTCCAATGAACAGTTTGGAGAGTTTCTTAGAAAGAATAATTGAAGGGTTTAAGACTTTGGAGACTTGCTGAAAAGAATGGCATAAATGTATAGAAGCATTTTAGAGTTTGGAGACTTTTAGTCAGAATTTTATTGTTAATCTTGAGCAGTGTAAAGGCTTTAAAGATTATTTCTTAGATTGAAAGCTCGTTGTAGACTTTGTATAGTTTTAAAAAACAAATAGTAGATCATGTCTTAGGCTAAAAGCTCTTTGTACACCTGTAAGCATATTATTAGCCATGTAAAATAAAAATGCACTATCTTTAATACAGCTCCAGCTTCATGTTCACAGATGTGAGAGCTCTAGCTCTTATAAACTCAATGGACGACTCGGCTATTAAAAAATAAACTTTAAGTTTGCAGTTATTCGAATCAAAAGCTCTCGAGTTGTAGACAATTGATGCTCTCAGTTCTTTTGTAGCCTACTTCTACTTTGAACATTATGTAAGTCCCTTAACTAAGGAATCGCACTAAAGGTCAGGTCTGGTTAGGTTTGGTCTAGTCAGGTCATTCCAATGCCATACCAAAACTTTTATGTTTTCAAAATTGTAAACTTTTTTATGTCTAAAACACATTTAAATGTAGTTCCAACATCCAAACCAATGGCAAATCAACAAACGATTGCAAATTAAACGACAGATAGGTAGAATTTCTATTAAACTATTTCTTTTTATAATAATAATCGTATTGAATCTATTTATATATGTGTTGACTAACATAAAAATAAAATGTAATAATAATTAAGTATTAATTAAGGAATTGTTCTAGTCATGGCTGGCTTTTGATATGTCTTTAAGCCCAAAGTGTTAAGAATAACAATTTTTAATTTATTTGGGTTGTAATACTAGTAGATTTCAATTAGTTCAGGGTTTATTTATAATGAAAATTTATTTTGAATCAAAATAAATTTTGAAATAGTTTAGCATAGAATATTTAGTTTATAAGGCTATTAATATTATTGATAAGCATTGCATTTGTTTGGATTAGCAAACTGATTTAACAAATTCCAAGCCAAGATTGAACTATTGCCACAAGTTTCTCTCATTTTCAAACATAAAGAACCTTTCATCTAAGATCTCTTATAGAATTTGCAGTCTAATGTTTAAAATACTTTTCCATATTAATCAATCAGTGCATCCATCTATTTTGCACCTTTTGATAAAATTCCTTACCTTTTTTATTTCAATTAATAAAATTCTTATCATGTTTGGGTTTAATGTAAACAAACATACTCATTCACTTTTAAGATCGGGAATCATTCGATTCAAATGTATTTTTCTTTGAGTCATGCTTATTAAGAAGTTTTTCTTTCAATTCTTTTTGTTGTTTGATAATTTGTTATTGTTTAGCATCTAGCTGTCTGGGCATTGATAAAAAAAAAAAAGAAAGAATGTATATACAAACATATGTATATATGTATATATGTATGTATGTTTGTTTGTTTGTATATAAAACCACTTTTAGAAGAATTCGCTGTGTTGGCCATTTTATGAAGCGGGTGATACCCGAAACTTTTGCACAGACAGCGCGCTTCCAATGAACCCCAAAAATGTGATCGCCATGGAGTGTATAGCTGATATTTCCATTATTTTTATTAATATTTTCAAGATTGCGAGTGTGTGTGAGAGTGTGTGTGTGTTGTGTGTCTGTGTGTGATTGTTTGTATTTTCGCGGAAGTAGTCGATGGTTGTATTGTAGTATTATTATGTAGTAGTATTTGTCGATTACGCAGGCACAAAAAAAAAAAAAAAATAATAATAATTTGATAAAGAAGTCGTCGGCGTCGTTGATGATGTTGTACAATAATAATAATAATAAGGTTCTTGCCGCTGGTTCCCAGGAAAACAAAAAAAAAAAAAAAGCGCCAAGTTGCATATTTGTGAGCTTACACCGTATTATATATATACATATATATATATATATATATTTGTAGTATTGAAAGGGGAAAGGAAAATACGCAGTTAGCATAAAACACGCGCCAGAACTAATATTAAAGTAAGATAGAGCTCGACTAGATTGGCATAAACAAACCAATTCCTTTAGCCCAAGGAAAAGGGGAAAGAAGTAAATGAGCAAGAGTAGGAGTAGGAGTAATCGTAGGAGTGGGAGTAAGAGTATCCATTCATATGCCGCCTATTTTTAGTGATGCAGTTTTCCGGTTATTCGCATTCCTTTATACATTCTATTGCCCCAGGAATCAGTATTGCCTTTTCTTTAAGTCTTCTCATCAATATGTAGAAAAGTAATTTATGCAACACGTTGTTGCAAGTGAGACAGTTGCTTCCTTTTTACATCTACCTTACATTTTTCTTCCTTTTTTATATCTTTTGGTCTCACTTCTCTTTCTCTCTCTCTCTCTCTTGGCTTCAACACCTTCGCCTGGCATTTCCTCTTCAAAGCCCAAGGAAACTGAAATGACATTTGTGGAATTTGAAATGTTCTTTTTTTTTCTTTTTTTCTTTTTTTTTCTGCTCTTCCAACTGCATTTCAGTGGCTTCTTCTCAACGGGCTCGTGGCCATGTTGTCTTCATCAGCACCAACAGCAGATACCAATACGACAACGTTTTGGCCATTGAACCTGTGCCAAGTATTTTTTTTATTTTGCTTTCTTATATTCACAACTTATTTCTGTGTATAATTTTTTCTTCTTTTTTTTTATTTAAAAACATTTTTTTTTTTTTTAATTGGCAGCGACCCGCAACGTGTTAAAATATTTTTGGCTCAACATTTTGTGGTTTTTAGTGGCTAACGCGCAGCAGTAATTTGTGTGAAAACCTGTGTAATTTATTGGTTGGCACTCAGAACTATATGCATAAAGAATATATATATATCTTTATATATATGATTTTATTATAATCACTATTTAGTTTTTGCAAAAATCCAAATATAAATTAAATTTAAAATTCATTTAATTTCTTGACATTCCGCAATAAAAAGTTGAGAAAAAAAATTCATGTCAATGAACTTAATTTTTTTGATAGCATTGAAACAAAAAGCACAAATTAATGTTATCAAGAAAAGGATTAAAAGTCAGCGACTTAATAATAAAATTAAAGGAAGTGAGTTAACCCCTTAAAATTAGGGTAAAAATTCAACAAATTGTATTATAAATTTGTCTTGATAAAGTAACAATTTCCATATAATACTTTTAGACAATTTTCTTCTTTGGTAAGAGATATTTACCACTATAAATTTAATATCATTAAACTCAATTTCAATTCAATCAATTTAAAATATATCAATATATTGTATAGTGAAAAATTGCCTATTTAAGCCTTTCTTATTGCAATAAGGCTTTAAATTCTTAAGCCAGTTTTTGCTATATTCTCTTCTGCGTTAACGTTTTGCAAGGAAATTAACTATTGCGGCTTGTGATAAGAGTTTTATTTCAAATTAATGGCAAGGAGTTTGTTTTATAAAGTTTCTCTACTTGCTTATGTATGCTTAAATTCGGCGAGAATGACTAGTTTGCTTTAATTTGATAACAAAAAGTACCATAACAAATGTCCAACTATAATGTATAAAATCTGAACATCTCTTAATCTTACAAGGTTTCTGTATTCATATAACTAGGGAGGGAGCCTTCAATCTGATCGAATAATTCTCTTCAACTGGCTCTTAGACCTGTCAGAGAGTAAGCGTTTCAGCAGAATACTTTTGTTGTGACTAGCCAGAGTATCTATATCTGCTAGTGTGTCTTTTAAGTGCGCAGATTCCAACAGGAGCACTAACTGATTACTCTTTCCGCCCAAGCACAAGCCGCACAATGTTCGTCTAGAGACGCTAGAACAATCCGCATTACGCAGACAATAACTATAGTTAGCTACGTGCTAAATATGATAGAATAGAAGCGGTTAGTACAGGAAGAGAAAGCTTAAAATATTCTTCCTTTCTAGATCTTTTGGTATTAGGTTCTATATATTGCTTTACAATTTGCTTAGACTTATTTAGATTGCCTTGTCCATCTGTTTGTTCGTTTGTCCTTCTGTATAAAGAGCTAAGGCAATCAAATTTGGTATGATCATCCTTCTAGTGTCTACACAAACCAAGTTTGTTTTAAATTTTTGACACGTCTAATACTTATAAATTAAATACTAAAAAATGTTTTTTTTCTGTTCTTCTACTATTCTACTATTATCAGTTGACTTTCTATAACCAAATGAATATTAAATATTATTCTTATATCATATAAATCTATTTAGAAAAACAAAAATTGTTAAATTACTTATGACATTTATCTGAACTTGATCTGCATATATACCAAATTATATGTTCATTTATATAAACATACATACATCTTTTTTGAATGCATAAAGACTATAAATAATACGCTTAATATATATAAATATATATATATATATGTCATGAGTAAAAAACGTAAATGTGATATATTTCCCTGAAAATAAAATAAATATAAGTGAACCGTTTGACCCATTCCGGCAAAGTTGACTGTTAAACAAAAGGCAAACCGGTCGTCACTGAATATGAATGAAAATGAAGCATGATATACCAAGTATAAGTATATATGTATAGGTATATATATTCTGCTTCTATTCACTTATGAATGGTTGTAAGCAAAACAAAAAGAAAAATTATTCATTCAAGATAAAACGCATTATTTGCAACATTCGTGGCAAGGGGAAGAACAAACAACAACCGCAGACAAAGGCAAACAATTAAATGAAATAATTCGCTTTTTTTTATGATATAACACACTCCAACAAGTGTTTATATACAACAACAATTACAAATGCAAAATATGGAAAAGAAAGCCAACAAAATGATGGCTCTTTCCCTGTTGAAATTGACCATGAACTTGACCATGATCTTGACCTGCAGCGCTTTGTAGGGCAAGTAGAAATATATTTGAAAGAGGTCAAGAGACTTTTATTTTTTGGTAAATTGCAAAAAGGATTCACAAATTGTCAGTTGAAACAATAAGAAATAAATCAGTCGCGCTAATAGAGTTAACAAATAGTAAAAGAAGTTAACAAAATTATGACTTTTAGCCTATTTAAATTCAACATGAACTTGATCGTGATCTTAATTTTAAAGATCTACTTTAAGATCTCTATTTTAAAGAGGTTTATAGAGTTCTATTTTTAAGTAAATTTTAGAAGAAAGACAAAAAAGTGATCCTCAAATTATTATTAAAAATAAAATGTAATAAATAATGCATTTTGAGAATCAGAAATATAAAAGTTAGGTTTAAGTAAGAGTAAAAAGAAGTTAACAAAAAGATTAATATTAATTCAAATTTCAATAAACTTCTTTAAATTATAGTTCCAAAAGATAGAAAGGGAATAAATACTATAATCTCAGTTATCTCTAATTGTTAATCCCATAAATTCATTTATTTTTTAAACAATTTCAAGTGCTTTACTCACCTTCCAGCCGGCACTGCTATTTGAATCACCTTTATCCTTAAAATATGGCACATTCTGAACCATCCATTCATAGATCTGACTTAGCGTTAAACGCTTATCGGTGGCAGAACCAATGGCGTGCGTTATGAGATCCGCATAGGATAGATTGCCCCATGCATTGCGACGCGCTGAATTCTTCTTTGCAGCATTTGCACCCTGTATAGCTTGTTGTGAGTCTGTTAAACAAAAAACACACAAAAATAAGAAACTGTTGCAACAATTGGTATTGTAAATGAAATTGTTTATTGTATTTACCTCCTGCTGCCAATTGTTGATTGCTTGCCTTTGTGCTATCCAATTCATCGGCAGGCTCTACAAAATTCTCGGGATGGGGACATGGCCATGTATTGGATCTGGCACGAGTTTGTGGCTCAAAGCCCACATCAACTGGTAGATCAACCACACCGCCAACACCCAACTGATCCATTGTTAGGCCATTGTCTGTTGTGTGGGTCAGTGTGGGCCAGTCCTGGGCAAACCCGTCCATGATGGTAAAAAATTGATTGTGGAGTTGCAGTTTTGCAGCTTTCGTTTTTAACCCAATTGCAGGAAAATCGTTAATTTCAAGAGGGTTAAAGTTGTCAGTTAGCCTAAAAAAGAAATAGATTTGAAATAGAACAAATAAACAGTTAGAAAGACCTTGAAAATTTTGAAATAAAATAAAATAAATTATTTCGTGCTTGAGCAACATTTTGTCATTTTGGCCAATTGAGTTTATAACTTGATCTATGTACGAGCATTGCATGGAAATCACCTTAAAATCAATCAGTTTAAAACGCAATATTGTTCATTGTTAATCCAATGACAATGACACTGAATTCAAGTAGACAGAATGAATGCTTAATGCAATTTAAAAAAAACACAAAATATATAAACAAATTGTTAGCCAAAAACTAAAAACCAAAAATCTTTTTAAATTGATTTTTTTTTAAGGAATTTACATTGTTGCGTATCAGGAATTTTTCAATAATTGAGTATCAACAGGTTTTTTTATAGTGTTGATTTTTTTAATGAACATTTTAATTTGTTTTGCAACAACATAAATAGTATATTTTTATTAATGTTTCGAAAGACACAATATTCAAAGCGTTTTCATCAAATTGGTGTCAAATGCTTCTCTTGCTTAAACAGGAAATTAATTTTTATACTAAGAAGATATATGCGATTAAATCTTATATAGTTGCTGACTTAATAATATAGAAATATTTAAATTAATCATAAATAGTTTCATATATTTACCCAATTAGTTATTTAACTACATTTTAGTGACTCCTAAAAGATTTAGATAGGAATTTATTATCAATACGCTAGTCTCAACTTTAAGCTCTTCAAATACAATCGCGGTCAAAAAAATAATTCGGGGGGAAGATATACTCACTTTAAAGTGCATGAACCAAAAGTGGAAATGACTTTTTAAGCTTTCATTGCGTTTATTTGCAAGCTTAACTAATAAAATGACTTAAAATTGATCACTTTAGGCAAACGGATTTCAAGATTATAGAAAAAACGATGGTTTTGACAAAAAAAAAAATAAACAATTAAATTGATATAATATCTTTAAAAAGTCAAAAGTATGCAAAGGATCTTAGAAATAAATGGAATTAAATAAAAATATAGAAAATATTGGTTTAAAAGTGTGGAAACGAAAAGGTTTTGGGCATACGTCCATGGCTTAGGAATTAATTAATTCTGTCTGCAAGCGGACAGGATTTTAGTACTTAATTATTTTCGGGATCCATTAGTCTTACCCCAGAAATAATAACAGAGCTAAGAGACATTCACAATGGAAAGTTAAATGGTGCTTCTGTTAAACCTAAAGTGTATATTAAGTACAACAGTGGACAAAAGTATTTTGACAACAAACTTCCAAATCTAAAACTGTTTATTACTGCAAACTGAGACAAGTAGCGGTATTATTTTTATTTTTCAGAGATAGACTATATTAAAAGCTTTAAGGGACCAAAAGATTAGTCTGATATCGAACCCCATTAATTTTTTACAATTATTTGAGTGCCAACTTTTGATTCTTTGGCTGGACAAAAGTATTTTGACAATTCAATCTTTTTCAAAAAAATAACAGAAAATGTTAATATTGGTGGAAGTAATAAAATTATTAATTTAAAATAAATCCTCCGTTGACATCAATGTCCTTTTGTAAGCGCCTAGGAATTGATTTTACTAAATTTTTTAATATTTTTAAAGAAATATCCTCCCAAAGTCCTTGGACTTCAGCAATCGTCTCCTCGTGCGTTGTTGATAAATCTGGACAGCGCTTTCTGTTTACATAATCCCATACATTCTCTATTATGTTCAGATCGTGACTTTGAGGTGCCCAATCTAGTGTAATTACTCCGAAATCCTTCAAAGTTTTAGTAATCATATGGGCCTTATGACATGGAGCGTTATCCTGCTGCAGTATAAATTGCTCTCCAATGAGAATGTGGCCGGAAGTGAGTGCGTAGTTATTGAGGACACCTAAATATTTATCCTCATTCATCGTTCCATCAATGGGTATCAAATCACCCAAGCCTTTAAAGCACACGTAACCCCACAACATTACTGATCCTTTAGAATGAGGTACGCGTTTGCACACGGGTCGTTCTGGGAGCAAGTTTTATGGACAGACGAAAGCTCTTTTGACTTTCATGCATCAAGAAAAAAGATTTACTGCAGGTTGCCAAGGAATACTCGCAAGAAAGTGCGACCCGTGTGCGAACGGGTACCTCATTCTAAAGGATCAGTAATGTTGTGGGGTTACGTGTGCTTTAAAGGCTTGGGTGATTTGATACCCATTGATGGAACGATGAATGAGGATAAATATTTAGGTGTCCTCAATAACTACGCACTCACTTCCGGCCACATTCTCATTGGAGAGCAATTTATACTGCAGCAGGATAACGCTCCATGTCATAAGGCCCATATGATTACTAAAACTTTGAAGGATTTCGGAGTAATTACACTAGATTGGGCACCTCAAAGTCACGATCTGAACATAATAGAGAATGTATGGGATTATGTAAACAGAAAGCGCTGTCCAGATTTATCAACAACGCACGAGGAGACGATTGCTGAAGTCCAAGGACTTTGGGAGGATATTTCTTTAAAAATATTAAAAAATTTAGTAAAATCAATTCCTAGGCGCTTACAAAAGGACATTGATGTCAACGGAGGATTTATTTTAAATTAATAATTTTATTACTTCCACCAATATTAACATTTTCTGTTATTTTTTTGACAAAGATTGAATTGTCAAAATACTTTTGTCCAGCCAAAGAATCAAAAGTTGGCACTCAAATAATTGTAAAAAATTAATGGGGTTCGATATCAGACTAATCTTTTGGTCTCTTAAAGCTTTTAATATAGTCTATCTCTGAAAAATAAAAATAATACCGCTACTTGTCTCAGTTTGCAGTAATAAACAGTTTTAGATTTGGAAGTTTGTTGTCAAAATACTTTTGTCCACTGTTGTATATTTAATATGTCTTTTTGAATTACACACAAAAAATTCTTCTAAAAATATATTAAAAAATTTCTCTCAATAAGTTATATATCTTTGCCTTTCGCCTTGCTTGTATTAAGAGTTGTTATTTAGCGAATTTAATTAATATAATTTTAATCTCATTCTGTTAAAATTTGTTTTATAAATTAATGAGGAAATCATAATTAAGTGCTTTATCTATTAATAAGTATAAATATAATAAGTCGTCAATAAAACTATCCAGTTAAGTAATTTTAACATATTAAATATTTTACAATATTTACAATTTTACACTTGCAAAAATTTATTCATTCTTTATATCTTTTTCTTTATGTTAAGTCAAATAAATAATATCTATTGAGTCTCTGTAGTGTCTTGGGTAATATTTTATAGATTTATATAGACAAGTTATTCCAATGATCGCTTTACTTTTAAAGGTATCCTTTACTAATCATTTTGATTTCAACTTTATTAAGATTTAAAATTTTAAAATCTTCATGAAATTTTAAACAAACCATTGAAAATCAAGAATCATTGTAAGAACTTTGAACTGACATCTTAAAAAGAATTCTACATTTGATGTTCTTGCTATTTCATAAAGTTGTAATCCTGTTATAATAATTTTCAAATTTGTTTAAATATTGCTTTAAAGGAAAGTGTTTTATTTTCTAGAGTTGTAATATTTTATTAAGCAGAAAGTTCAATTTGTTGTTTTGATTTTAAAGTAAGTTTATAAGATTTAAAATATGTATTTTTCAATTGAGCAAAGTATATGTTTATATTTATAATATAATTCAATTATTTTATAATCTATGTTTTAGATAAATAAAGTATTCTGGATGAAGTATAAATCTCATTAATATTTCAAATAAAAAGCTTTCTGAAAATACCTTTAAAACAACATTTTAAATTTATTTTTTAATAGAAGATAACAATATATTTCTTGTTTTTATATTAGACTAAAGTATTTTTATTTCTTTCTTAGAATTTACTAAAGCAGGTAGTAAGATTATTGTTATTGAAAACTGGTATAAAAAGTAACACAAATTTATTAGTCTGTTGCCAATAATTTGTTTGTTCATATTCATAAATAATAATGAAAATACTTAATTTAAAGGCTATCAGCTGAACAAAAGAAAGTAGTGTCAATGTGTTCGTTTGAGTTATCAGCAAAAGACGAAATCAGAGAGTCTCTATATACATATATACAGCAAGGCGAAAGACCCTGGCGATAATGTAGGTTATGATCTTGTTATATTCCCCGACTCACACAATAATTTTTTGTTTTGCTTTCATATTTTATTTTGCGCTTCTCTTTAATATAGAAATTATTTAATTTTAAAACTCTGTAGTTTAATATTAATATTAGAATAATTAATTTTAATGAGAGAACTGAATTTCAGCCAACATAAGAAACACAATTTCAATAAACAAATAATCAAAAAAAATTTAGAAACAATTTGATAACAAAAATTTGGGTAATCAAAACAAAGAGCCAAAAAAAAAATAATTATAAATAAATACAAGTTTATATGTATTTTTTTTATATATATTATATATATGTATTTAATATGTATATTTAAATATGTAAAGGTATGAGAGTCTATTGACTCTGTTCTGTCTGCCCTGGAATACTGATAAGTTATTGAAGCTTGAAGAACATCGAACCAACATATTAAAATACCCTTTAAAAATTAATATACTAGGGCATATAAGTAAAGAATATACATTTATAGATACAAATACCCTTATAATCATCACATCTTTATTAATATAAACAATAGATATTTAAGCTCAACTGACATATACAAGTATAACAGTTTACAGTTTGAGAATTATCAAAATACGCTAATTTATATAGAAAGAACGAGTTTACCAAATAATTTTCCAACAATTCTGTTTTTATGGCATTTATGATCATAACGGTTAAACAAAAAATAAGGATAACCTCTCTCTTAAAGATATTTCAATATCTTTTCTGGACATTTCATGAGAATTTTCAATGAGTCTTCACGTTAAATTAGCAGAGTATTTCAAAGTCACTACTCTTTATATAGAACCTTTTTTTTCAATTTTTTATGTCTGCTAGTAATTATCTTATCATCCAAAATTATAAATTATATGCAAAAAGTCACAATCTCTGTTATACTCTCCCTCTCTTCTGACTTTGATAACAGAATCCACAAAATAAAAAGAGAAAGTTTAAAACTCTCTCTCTTTATCAATGCCTTCTTCTTGCTCGCTTGTTCTTTATTTCCCTCTCTGTCTCTCATATAAATTAAATATGTATGTTTCAGGTTCTCTCTGACAATCTCTTTCTCTCGTTAAATGAGCACTGTAAACAAATATGAAAATGTGTGCGTAGTGCGTAACTTAATTAAAAATTCAAAAAAAAAAAGAGCAAGTGTGAGGGAGAGAGAGAGTGATAAAGAAGGGAAGAGAGAGATGCAAAAGTTCAACGAAAGAAGCTCTCGCTTATAAAAAAATATCTGCGTAAGTGTGTGGATCGCTGGCAAGGTATTTTTTGTTGAGCTTTTTTTTTTAATTTTTTTTTAGCGGCTTTTGCGGCCTTTTCTTGCCGACATACACTTTCAAACATACTTAGTATATATGCATATGTATATGTATGTATGTATGTATGTATAAATACATAAGTATGTATGTAGGTGGAATGAAAGGCCACGAAAAAGAAATACCTTGATACCAAAACTCAGAACACGGAAGTCTACAGATGTAAGATACACACATACATAGATACATACATACATATAAAGCTACACAGATATATACATACATATATACATACTTATATACATATCGGTGTATCTTTGGACTACCTGTGGCCAGGGGAATCTCATCATCACATCGTATGATTCTTAGAATTCAAGTTTCATAATATAAACCTTCTTCCTCTTTTCATACTATACTATAAGATAATATACTGACCAGACCAAGTCAAATAGAAAATAGCAAAAATAAGAGAAAAAGAAACAAAATGGCAAAGACGGTTTAGTTTGACGAGTAATTGATACCCTATAATAGCATGGAAAGGAATGATATGGGGGTTTTTCCTATTATTGATCTTGAGATCAATTTTTAATAAAAAAATATTGTTTAAAAGGCATAAATAGATTTCTACAAAGCTACCTATGTATATAAACATTACATATGTAAGGTTTCATTATATTCTGCTTAAATCGAAATCCAACTGGCTTTAAGGCGTTAAACCATATACCATAGAAAGATCCTTCGATAGAGAAAAGAAACATATTGAGAATATCTAAAAAGCAATACAAAATGAACTACCTGAAAAGAAGCAGATCGAGAATATATATGTATCTATATTTTAGGGTTCCCTTTGCATGTTGTATACTTTTTGTCACAGGGTATTAAAATTATCACGCTTTCTTTGACTTACCTTTAGACTTGCCTCATAAAAAAATAAAAGCGTTCAAAAAAGCGACCACACACACACACACACACACTCAGGTATGCATACATATACATATATATACACTATATATTCTAATAATTAAATTATTTAGATAACTTGGCATTGTTGTGGTTCTCTGTTATTACATAATATTCATAAAGAAGAAAAATATAACAAAAAGCTTTATGACCACAAATAATGGCAAAATTTAATAACTAAAAAAAAAAAAAAAACACAAACTAAAGCCAAACCCAAACTGACCTAAGCCACTAGCAAAAACAACAAGAAAGAACAAACAAAAACTAAAATAAAATACACACACATAAGTGTTGTGCATACATACACACATATGTACATA
This sequence comes from Drosophila neocordata, assembly GCA_018903615.1. Taxonomy (NCBI): domain Eukaryota; kingdom Metazoa; phylum Arthropoda; class Insecta; order Diptera; family Drosophilidae; genus Drosophila; species Drosophila neocordata. The sequence continues at coordinate 1,233,563 of JAEIGI010000002.1, forward strand.
TATGTATGTATATATTATTAACTTAATTTTCAAGAGTCTAGAGTGCGTTATTCTAAAAATATTTTGCGTTTAAACGAATTCATATGAAAGTATATTCGTTTTAGCTAGAAATTTGCATTAGGCAACATTTAATTTATCTTTACTATGAGTAACTATTTAAGTTATAGATAATAATGAAAACTGTATTAGTTAACATTAATATGGTACATTAAAAAGACTAAAGTGCATTCAAGAAGATATAATTATAAATAATATTTAAAAAATTTTAAAACAAATCTAAAAGAGAAAGATGAAAATTTTGAATCTATCTAGGATAATCAGAGTGATCTCTGTACTCCTTATCTAAACTGGAGCTAAAATCTGGAATCTTCCCTTCTGTTGATATAGGTGCAGTGGGTCTATAAAACAGAGAAAGAGAGAGAGTAATACCTTCCTCTTTATCTATATTGTATTTAATTAGGAATAATTGTAAAAAGTTTGTTTATATTTTCAAAGTTCAAAGTTGTTCAAAAGATTACAGATGACTTTTCAACTTTTCATTAACAAACGAACTTTTACTTGTTTTTTAAAAACGATTCGAACGAGTGTTTTTTTTTTCTTATTTCTAATATATTTTAGACATCTAGTTGGCTAAAATTTAGGCATCCGTTTTGATGTTTATCAACCAAATGAGTTTTGTGCAATGATTTTGAATATTTCTTATTATACTTACATATATCAGGACCAGATTTAATTATTACACTTTTTTTTTCTACCCCTTTTTTTAAAAAAAGAAGTATTTTAGCAAATTACACATGTGATTTTATAACGTAAAACTTAAGCATCGGTTTTCAAAATTGTTTCAAAATTTATCAACCTAATAATTTTTGTTAAATGATTTTATAGTTAATATTTTTCTAAATAATACCAACAATAAGGTGACCTATTTTATATATTTATTCCTAACCCTTTTTCTTTAAAGAGAAGCCTTTGGATGAAGTACATTTTAGTCATCTAGTTGGATGAAAAGCCCGTTTCACCTTTAAAACTTCGTTTCAAAATTCATCAACCTGATCATTTTTCTTAAAAGATATTAAATACTTTGAACAATCAGGTGATTAATAAAACACCTTTTTTCAAAACAATTTTCTTTTAAAGAAGTCTGTCGAACCAAAAGACAGTCTGTTTTATATTTGGAATCGACAAGTCTCTGATTAGAAATATATATGCAAATCCTGAACAATAACTAATTAATAGAAAAGAGAAAAAATAATAAATATTATTATTCCTATTATTATAGGTGCCTAATCTTATGTTATTTTTCAGTTCTTTACACTTAATTTTATTTATTTTTCCACCATAAAATTCAAAAAACGATTTCTTCTAAAATAAGAGTCAACACTCTTTCAAATAACATATAAAAAAAACTTTTCAAGGGTATTTCCAATTCGTTAGGGCTGCATATGAAATTAGTTTAAACTCAATGCTTAATATTTTATTTTCATTTGCGACGGCTGCCAAACTATTTTAAGTAACAATTGTAAATCAAACATTAACAAATTTTGGTTTATGCATTTCACATTTAAAAATAGTCTACATAATATATAAATATATATATGACTAAAAAAAAACTGTATTAGAGACATTATTGCGACTCACACAATTGAATGAAATTGCAAAGAAAAAAAAGGCATTAGGAAAACAAAAAAAAGAAGGTAAATAATATTCACGCACGTCATTGGCATTATTATAAACAAAAACATATGGTAGGAGGGAAAAAAAACGAATGTTTACTGGTTTACTGGGTTAAATGGCATGATAGGGATGGGATGGATGGATTGGATGGGCTGATGCCTTTGATTTCAAATATGATGAGCTGGCAGCGTCACAAACATATCAAAAAACTTAATTGCGGGTATTAACAGACAAGAGAAGATGTTGTTTTTCACATTTCTTTTAAGAGAGAGGTTATTATAAAATCATTTTTTAATTACATCAGATCAAGAAGAATTCATATAACTGATAAATGTGACGCATATTTATTTTGTGTAGGTGTTTTGCTTTGATGAAATTATTATTACGTCTAAAGATCAACAAGATCTAAATGTTATTCTATTATGTTAATAAGTTAACAGAATGTTTTTCTGTTCTCTTGTTTGCATAATATAAGTGGAAAGTAAAAGCCGACATTTAAATGCCTTAAGTTAACTTATTTTGTTTGATTTAAAATTGTTACTTAAGATAACAAGTTTGTTAATCATTTTTATTTATAGTGAAAATTGTTAAAAAATTTCCAACTGTATTCAAGATTTGTAACTTAAAAGAAATATATAGCTCGTTCTTATTATAATTATAATCTCAGGAAATATAATATACATATTAAGCCTGAAAAACTTTATTTTATTAAGATTTTAAACAATTTTATTTAACAAATTGAAAATATTGATTTTATAATTAGGTTTTCCAAATAAAAAATAAGTTTTTTAATGCAAAGATAAGGAGGTTATAGAAAGCAAATAGTTTAAAAGATATTTAAGATTCTTATTTTAAGAAATCTAAGCTGTAAAAAAAGTTAGTTTTTAACAACTAAACTGTAGTATCTTTTTACCACCCACTGTAACGGTTTAAACTTTAAAGTTTTGTTTTATATTATTTTTTTTCATTATTTGTTTTCATTTCAATTTATTTTATTTTTTTTATTTGTTTTAATTTTCTATCAATTAATTATTATTTGTACTTTAATTTTCTTCAAAAATAAATTATTGTTTTTTGGATTCAATTTTTCTATAATAATTATTTCTTATTGTTATAAACACTTATTTAATTTATTGTTAGTGTACTTGTTTTTATAATTTCTCAATTTCTCTCTGTTAAGAAGGAATTATTAACTGCGCAGTTGATCGACCGATGTCTATCATTCTACCATTTAAGTATTTCTTTAACTAAAAAACAAATTTAGAAAAGAAATTCGAAATAAAACTGACCTATTTATATTAATATAACATTCTTTTAATCTATATCTAATATGTTGGAACTATCTTTTCTTTTAAACCTCTAAAAAAATAATGCAACTTATTTCAAATTTTAACAATTTTCATTAATATTTTATATTAATTAAAGATATTTCAATATTACAATGTACAATATATTTTTGTTTAAGATATTAAAAACTACTTAAAATCTCTATTTTTGAATACTTTGAAACAAACCTCGTATCTATTTATTATTTTAATTATTGGTAATTAGATTTCCATAGATCATTTAATTGAGCGACTTATTAATATGTCTTATGGATATCTTTTCTTTTGTGATTAACACTACAAAGATGTTTATATACCCTTAATTAAATATAATCTTAAAGGGTAACAATGATATCACAATATGCCAAAATTTGTTTGATGCTATTTAAACAAAAATATAAATAAAATAAAATTTCCATCCTCATATATATGTATGTATGTATGTATGTACCTACAGGAAACACCACCACCGCTAGCTAAGTAGTTTTCCAAACTATTTTCTTTTCATTTTCTTTATAATGTTTGCGAGGGCGTGTTGTCTAGTATTCTAATTTTGTATATTACACAATTTGCACAGTAAGGTAAAAACAAAAAAAAAAATATTTGAAAAGAAATTTTTCAAAATTTTTCAATGTCACGAACAAAGAAAGAAAGGCGGCCAAAATGGCATGAGCTCATTAGCAAAAAGTGTCAGGTTTGAGATACATTTTTAACGTATTGTATTTTATAGTATGTATGTATATATGTATGTATGTATGAATGTATGTATGTATGTATATTAAATTCCGATATTTTGTAGGGGGTGTGGCACTGACGTACTAAACTGGGGCAACAAGTTGTAGAGCCAAACGAAAAGTGAAAAAACAAAACAAAATGAGAAGAAAAAAAAAACACAAATCTTATAGAATAATAAAAGGCCGCATACACACACACACACATACAAAAAGCGACGTTCATACGTATGTATGTACATACATATAATAAAAGAGAGCAAAATAAAATAAAAAAAAAAAAAAGTGAAAACAGAAAATAAGAAGAAAGAAAAACAAAGCGAGCAAAACAAAAATAACCAACACTTGTTACATAACTCTCTTTAATAGTTGTTCTTTGCTCTTTTGTTGCCGCCATTCTTATGACTGCGTTCACATTTTCATTTCATTTTCGATTATTCAGAGATGACTGAATGTGAATGTATAAGTATGAATATGAGTGTTGTGGGAGGGGGCGGTGAGGGCATTTGAATTGAATTATCAGCTATGTACCCAAATAGTTTGGTTGACTTTGAACAGCTGGGCTCAGGCAACAATAATGATGACCCTGAGGATCAAATGATAAGGCAAAAGTTTAAGAAAGAGAACACGACGATGGTAGCTTATCAAGAGCATAAAAATTAGAAGATCAGTGTGCAAAAGTCTTATACGAATAGGGAAAAGCATTTAAGCACATTTACCCTCTACCACTACCAGATGTGCTCAACTCTCTGGAAACCATGTGATTTTTTTATTATTTACCTATGCATGAGACGAGTTTTCGTTTTAGTACGGGCCAGGTTCAGCAACGTGGAAGTAAAAGAGATCATGCTACCAAGCCGTAACCCGTCAAACAGGATTGTTAAACACAAAGTAAGTCAATGTGGAGAGCGAGAAGGAAGGCCTCCAAAGAAATGGAAAGAAAAAAAGAAGAAAAAAAAAATCTGACAAACTGACAGCTGGTCAGTCAGTCCGTCGCTCTGTCAATTGGTCGGCCTTTTAACTGGTCCGGTCTGTTCAGGTCTTGGCATATCTTTAAGACCGACGACAATGGCAAGAGACTCTGAAATCAGCACCTCGCGACCCCAAGATGCCATTACCACAACGACGACAACGACGCCGATGATGATGATGATGATAATTATGATGATGAAGCTCGTTTGCTCATCATGGTGATCATGACTATGACGAGACCTTAAACCGATCACTTGTACAGTACATTTATGTGTGGGCTTCTGTGTGTGTGTGTGTGTGTATGTATGTATTTACATATGTACTTGCTTGATATACATATCACTCCCTATAATGACTGTCGACCTTTGGTCATAACTTTTAATTTTTTGCGGCTACGCTACAATGAAATTGACCTGCTATTTAAAGTACCAAAACTATATGGAACACAAATCAATTGATTGACTATTTTGAATACTATTAAAAAAAGGTAAAATATACATTAAAACTTAGTTTATATAACACATAAAACAATTGAAACTGCAAAAATAGACAAAGTATTTGAACAATTTGCAAGCAACATTTGTAACTAGTAAAATGAACCGATAGTTAATGTTATTCTAATAACAATCAATTAACTACATTATGCATTAAATTTGGATAAAAAATATAACAACATATAATAAAATATTAATAAAAATAAACATTTTTTTATTTATATTATTATAGCCTAAAACTAAAATGAACATATGCATTTATATTTCTTATTCAACTTTTCATTATTATTTTAAATTACCGAAAAAGAAACAGAGTTTTAAAACAATCATCATAGAATTTCGATAATGAGATTCTTCTAAAGATTCTCATAGAATTTCGATAAAGAGATTCTTCTAAAGATTCTAAGATGTATATTCTACAAAAAAAAAGTATTAAGTATTCACTTAATTATCACTTTTCAATCATTTTCAAGTCACCGATTCTTTTTTAAATAGAACATAGAGCTAATGAAACCTGATTCTTCAGTAACAGACTTCTAATATTATGTGTTTGTTAATTTAAATTTTATTGGATATCTAAATAGTTTTTCAAAATTTTTAATATTATTTTAGAAAATATTCTTTAATTTTTCTTATTTAAAAATATTTTTTTAATACTTTATAGTTTTAAAGTTTGCGAAATTTAAAACTTTTAAAAATATTTTAATATTTACATATTTGATAAAAATTTGTAATTGCCTAAATAAATTGTTTTTAGTTTAAGCGAAAATTTCTTAATATTGTTTTTCTTAAGTTTATTGTAATATATCTTTGAAAATTTTTTTAAATTTGTAATAATATTTTTAAATATTATTATTATAAAATATAAATATTATTTAAATAAATGTTTTGAAAATGATTAATATTTTTTTATATTATTTCTTAACAGTTTTTATGAAATTAGCGTTTAAGTTCGTTTGAATTTGGCTCTGAATTTTCATATATTTTTTTAATATCATTCAAAACTAGTAAATGAAATATTTATTCGAGGCTTGAGAGCAACTTGGGAACAAAAGTTGCATAAAATATTTAAAGGTTCGAACAAAGCTCAAAATGAAGTTAATTTCAATATTATATATCTGAAATTTTGTAATATAGTTTAAATAAATAGGCAATATTGTTTTAAAACTTTCATCAATAATGTTCTCCCAATAGAAAATTTATAAAATAATTTTAAAGTTCACAAACCAAGTCATAATTATTTATACTTGATACAAAATCTACATATACTTGCATAGATACACAGATTTTGGATTTCTTTTTAAAATAACTGTTGTCGTTATTTAAAAACTATATTAATTTCCATTTTTAGAGATGAATATTGTGTTGTATAGTGTATATGAACTTTATTTTTGCACTTGTGTATATTTGCTTTGCTCACTTTTATCCACTTGCTCGCCTTTATGGTATATATAACAATGAGATAACAATAACCAAAGTGCATATAGACGTTCATACATATATACTATATAAATTTACATATATTCTTTTAGTATATATGTATATGATGTATATATGTATGTATATATGGTATACGGATATGCACTCGGAGCAAATGGCCTTTAACTGTTGCCATGTGTGGTTGTGGTTGGTTGAGACTCATATTCATATTGTTTAATGGTGTTGGTGGTTTTGTCATGATTGTCTGGCTGAAGCTTATCGCCAACACCAAAAACCTTGCCCAACAAATTCTACTTCTCGCGACACTACACACAGACACACACACAAACACACAATTTCCATCTGCACTATAGACAAATTTTTTCAATAAACAGACTACGGGTATTACGCTATATCTTTTATATATGTATGTATATATAAAAATATATTTATTACCTAAAATGTATTTGGGTTTTTGATTAGCAATTGTTTCATCTACTAATAGAAACATTAATAATAATAAATAATAAAAAAAAAATAAAGCTTGTAAAATTTCTTTATATATAGATTCAAGTATTGTCTGCCTCCACTATTTTGCATGATTTTGTCATTATTTTTCATTAGTGTTGCAACAGAATTACTCACATCAAGCCGCTCCTTCTGCTGGTTCTCCCCTGAATCGTCCTCCTCCTCCTCCTACACTGGTTTTTTCTACGCTGTTAATATTTAATAATTTATTAAGTCAATTATCGCGGAAGCTTCGCATTGAAACAGAAAGCTTATTGAAAGTGCAGTTAGTTGACTAGTTCACTTGGATCTTACACGTGCATTTGATGGCGAGAGAAACACGCGCTAGGCAAAACCCGCAAACCCAACCCAAAACACAATCCAACCTAACCCGACCCGATCAAAGCGAAGAGAAAAATTATTGCAAATATGCAAATGTAAACTTGAACAACAACAAAAACAATCAAATAGAATAGAGTATAGAAATGTTTGTAAGAACTGCATATTACATACATATGTATAACCAAAGAAAATTAAATTTTCTACATTTATTTGAAATGACGATGTAGTGACAGTGACACATTGATTGATTTCAAGTGCCTCACGATGAGACCAGACGAGTGAGACACCCATTATTATGATTATAATTTATTAGAGGAATCTTTCAGACGATGTTTTTTTTTTCTTCTAATATGAAAATTTCCACCTTTTAGGTTTATGATTTACCTAATTATCGCCCGACAAACGAATGTCTAACTTGCTAACTAAAAAAGGAAAAAAACGGGCTGCAAGGGGAAAAAAATTGATTGACCCGCTTTGTTCCTATGCTATGTTACTATTCTGCTGACTTTCAATGCAGATATTTCTATGTAGGGATATCATACATTCTAATACCAAGTTTCAAGACAATCGCTTTTATAACGACAAATGTGTTGGAATAACACAATATTCTGCATCGATCGTTCCTTTGAGAGATGGGTGAAAGCGATTCTAATACTAAAACTCTCTCCAAAACTCGCAAACACCAGTTTTCGTGATGTTTAATTGGAAAAAAAACAAAGTTGTTAAGGTAAAACCTTATTCTTCACCGAACGTTCCTATGGGGGCTATAACATATAGTCATTCGATCAGGATGATTTAGAGATATACAATACCTAAAGTTAACTCAGCCCATCATACTGATCACGAATATATAAACTTCTATGCGTTGCATACTTCTAAACAAAATTAATATACCGTTCGCGAGGGTATAATACTGTTACCTCAAACAAATGTTGCTAGGTTTATTAAATTTTCTTCTTTTTTTTTGAACTGGTTCCTGACAACCTTATCAATTGGCACGTTTCAGAACTGTGGCCAACAAACACTCAAGAAGAGCCCATACAAATGCGTTAAACATACAACCAAAAAAAAACAGAGATAAGTTAGCCCGAAACACATTCGCTTATCTTGATGCCGCCCCCGTTAAAGAAGGGGAGGGGAAAAATTAACGCCCCAAAATGATGGGCAACCTGTGTCCAATCGACCCATTTATTAAAAATAATACCTAATCACATTTCAATGTCAATTTCGATGTCCAACAAATAAGTAGAAAAATTATACATTTCTCTAAAAATGTTGGAAAAAAATATTATATATATTATTACATATATACATATATTATACATAGATGTGCCAGAATAAAGATTGTTGGCCTTCATAAACGACTACGAAAAATCGACAAAAAAAAAAAAGCACACACACATATACACACACACACACACACTGAAAACAAAAAGAGCAAACTAAATGACACGCGCTTTGTCGCTATCAGCGCCTCCGCGTTCTATTTATAGGCCCATTATCAGCTATGTTCTAATTAAGATCTTTCAGTACTCTCACTAATCATCCACACATACTTTACTTCAACTAGTTCCAGGCCAAACAGTTCGAGTACAAATATGCCAGTCAAGACAGAAACTCAATTTTAAGGAACATTTAATTTTCAATGACCTGAATTTTTCTGACATTTCATGATCGGTTTACTAGCAAACACATTGACAAAGTGTTGAATATCGATAGTCTAATAAAGCCAACTCTCTCATGTATATAAGCTCAATTTAAAGTATCTGGCAACTCTAAGCTCTGCTTAAATTTGCTCTCGGTTCTCTATAAAGCAGCCAATAAACCCACACAAAGTTTTAACAATTAATCAATATTTTAATACTAATATTTTTAAAAGTTCTATGAACATTTGCCAAATGTTTAAAAATTTTTAAAGATTTTTATAGAATTACTTTGCTTAGTTCTACGTGAGCATTCTCTTGACTGTCGACAGCTTTCGTGCATAATAATTATTATTAATTAATTAACTTTTATTTCACAGACACTAAAGTTTTTTTTTTCACCAAAAAATTTAATTGCCTTTTCTATATTTGACAGACATTAAAAAGCGAAATAAAAGTGAAATATTGTACCAATTCACGATCTGAAAATCATATTATCTAAGTGTATTGAAACAGGTGTATTATATAGTTACATTTTATGCTATTACCGGCTATTATTTACTTTATATTAACAATAACCTTTAATTGATTAATATATTAATGAAAAATATGTATTTTACATTTCTCTAGAAAATATTGTTGAAAATTAATTAATTCCATGGAACTTTAAACAATTAGCATACGATTTAGAAAACGTGTGATTGTAATTAAAACACTAAATAAAATTATCTATTATAAAACCGCATTTCAATGCATTATTTGTACAATGTACAATAGCAATAAGTAAAAAGATTTTTAAAGAAAATTTATAGATCAACTTACAATAATTTTAAAACGAAATGTGTCGACAATATGCCTTGTATAATATCTAATACTTCTTTTGCTTTAACTTGAGTAACTTTAGTTCTGATTCTACCTACAAAGATATTAAAATTAACAATTAAAATTTGTTGTTCTAGCCGGCTAGGACGATCTTGCTTATGCGCTCTTTTCAAGTCTTTCTAAAAACCCCTTTTATCAAAATAAAATCAAATATTTATGTATATCACTCTAAAGTTTAGAGTCTAAACAAATCTTAACAATTCATAAATAATACTAAGTTATAGATAAAATTCTAAATGTGCTTTCAATATTTTGTTGTTTAACATAAGATTCAGACTCCATTTGTTATAAATTGTTAAAACTTTTCTTCTTACACTTTTCTGTTTACCATAGAACCAACGATATAAAACTATTGCAATGTTATAATCAACGATCATCGAAAGTTTTTATCGTTTACAATCGCATTTTTACGATATTGTTTTAATTTAAAGACGGCATCTGTTGTAGCCCTAGTTTAATAGTACTCCTACAGGTATGTATGAGCATTTATGTGATAAATGATAAGTACACCTGTTATATATATGCTTAGATCTATTTATAATATTATACTGATAGGATTTAAAGTTTAGTATTTACCCGCCAAAAGTCCAAATTGAATATTGTTCAGCAACTGTTAATGCGGTCTCCTTGTTGACAATTTGTATTTGTAGTTGTATTTTACTTTAATTTGTTGTACTTTTTATGGTTTACTTTTTTTTTTAAGGGGTATTATGCGATTTTCATTTGTTGTTTTGAGCAAAACTTGTGCAGGTTTATTTATTTTTCTTGTTTTTTTTCTCTTTTATTTTTATTTTGTAGATTTAGCTCTTTTTAGGCTCTGAGGGGCATAATTTCTCACACACTCGCACACACACACACGCACAGTTACAGATGGGTAGTTGGGCGGGAGGGGGATAGATTGCAAAATATTTGTTGCTGTGGGCGGTTGTTTTGTTTTCGTTTTCTCTGTTATTTAGCTGCTATTGCTTAAGCTATAGACAAATTTATAAATTAGAATATATATAGAGGTACATATAACAATAATAATAATTATAAACACAAAAGCAAACACAATAAAAAAGTACACACACAAAATAACCAAAGAGCACTCGCGCTTACATTATGAAGAAGAGAGTGAGGAAGAGGACGAAAGAGCGAGCATGATAGAGAGAGCATGAGATAAACAGCAAAGACGAAGTAGAGTTGAGGAGGGAATCCAGAAAAAGAGAGAAAAGAGAGAGAGAGGGAGAGCTTCGCGATCACGTCACGTCATCAATTCATGCCAATTGGAGGCACACACAAAAACTTAATTGGAATTCGTATGAGAATTCAATGAAAGCTGCGTATGCATATATATGTATGTATATACATATATAAAAATTTGTTTAAAGTTCAAATGGGAATACAATTTTAATATAAACACGTTTCGGTTTTACTCCAATTTACATTTACAGTGTGCGCATTTGTATATGCATGGAGTGTCTATGTATGTATGTGTGTGTGTCTGTATCAAAATGGGAAATTTTTTTAATACGTTTTCAAGCAAAAACAACGTGACTACAACGAAGATCACAACAGTATAGGCAGAGAATACGCATTGGCTAAATTTCGTCGTCTGACTTATACGTATGAGTTCTTCAGGGTAGTTCTCAATTCCGTTTCCTAATTTTAACAAATTCCGTCTCGGGCAACCTATTAACATTTGCGATTTAAAATCTCTCTAAAGCTTTTTTTTAGTTTAACACAAACAAATTTTTTTTAGGCCGAATTTCACAAATCAGAGTTGAGAACAATACCATTTATTGTTTTCATTTTATTAGTAGCTTTCTGTGTTCGTTTTACGCTTTACTTTAGTTATTCTTCTATATGCAAATCGTAATCAATTCTTTTTTTTGTGTTGTTGTATTTTTGTAGTTTGTTTTGGGGTTTTCTTTCTCATTCCTTATTTTGCACTCTTCTTTCACATATTGAGATATTGGTAAACCTTTTTTTTTTTTTGATAATTCTTTCACTTTTTCTTATTCTATTTAACGGAATGCATGTAATGAAGCGAACGAAAGCATGATCGAGCTGCTGTTTCGCATAGATATCGAATGTTTGTTAGTTAGTACTGGGGTTGACTGGTTGTTCGATTAGACGTATTTATTTTTTATTTGGGCGCGGACTGCGTTTAACTGCTTTCTAGTTTGGATGCGAACTGACAACTGATTCGTCGTTGTCGTGAGTGGCGCTGAGTGGCGCAAAAATTTTATCTGTGTGTGTGTTTGTGTGTATATACACATATATACACGTACATGGTTATGTATGTATGGTGTATGTATGGATGAATATTTGCTTGTGCTACGAGTGGTATTACGTATTTCGTAAAAGCGAAGCTAAACACGAAGCAAAACCGAAGACAGCCCCCAATTTTTTAGTGAGAGAGCCAAAGAGCAAGAGAGTTACAGGGGGCAAGAGCGTAAGCTTGTTGGCTTCCACATGGAGAACCACTAGCTCAACAAGTTCCACACTAAAAAAAAAACGCGTTCATTCTTTTTGGCGCTCATTTGTAGGTTTTCGTATTTTTTTTTTTTATAACGACACACAAACACATACACACATTCATAAATAGCAATAAATAAAAAACATACATACATACATACATATACAATAGATATGTTAAATATTTGAAATAAAAATTTGTTCTATTCATATTCCTTCTATTTTAGTTCAGATGTCGGTTAAAGTGACATCAAAAAATAGACAAAAATTGCATCGTTCGAGTACCTTAAGGCAAAGGCGGTTAAATGGGGGGGTTTTTTTTTGCATGGCATTGCTGATAAGAAACGTAAGCAGTTGTTATCTACACACATTCTCTCGCGCTCTCCGCGTTTACATATACAAACATAAATTCATACATTTGTACATGCATACATTCATACATCGGTCTGCATGTATATATGTACATACATATGTGGGTACGTTCGTTGTCTCGTGATGGAAAATTCCCCGAAAATGCATTCTGCTGATAATGCCCACGTTGCACGTTTTCCTTATATGCAATTTTAATACACTTACAATGGGAATGGCCAACAAATGTCTATCATATATGTATGTAAGTAGGCGTAACATTATTTTTGCTATTAATATGCCAAGGTATTAAGTATTAAATACTAAAGTCAGGCGATTACAGTTTTAAGAGTTTTGTCTTTTTGTAGGACTTGATGATTGGATTAATAAACAACTCTCTTACAAAAGCCGCTGGAAATACTGTTTAAAGGCTGATATAAGAAATAAATATATGTATGTATGTACATATATGATACATTCATACATATGTATTTATGATATTAACAAAGTTTATTATGTATGTATGTATGTACATTCCTTAAGTTAAGTCAAAAATAACTAACAAGGAATCCTAAAAAATTACTTCTATATAATAGCACAACCATAAAACGACTGAACAGGATACATCACATAGACCTTCTCTTTCAAAAAATAATATAAGACTATATGACTTCCTCTACAAAATATTTAACGATTGTCGCTAAGACAGATTTACGTAAGGAAATAAAGAAAAAAATAAATAAATAATATAAAATTAAACCACTTAATCAATAATACTTTAAGTGATAAACAATTAAATTAGTTGTAAGTTATGATTTTTTCTTTTTAATTCATTTTTAATCAATTTTGTTTTAATTTTTGTTAAATAAATAAACTATAGTTTTATATAAATACTAATCGATCCAAAAAATAGTTAATTGAGTATAAAATAGTTTAAGGATGCAAAAACTAATTTGTCGAGCATAAAAAAAAATGTATAAATTGCCATTACTTCGTTTATTGGATTATTTTATAGCATTTCATAGTATTTAATATTTTTAGCACAGTCAAAAATAACACCGATTCACTAGGTTAGGTCAGGGTTTGTTGTTTCTTCATATATTAATTTTTTACCAATTTTTTGAAGACATCGAAATCAAGTTTATTAATATATGTATATATTTCATTCAATGCTGTCATCCAAATATACTTTTCAAAAGGACCTTTGGCATAAGAAAAGGGGTTGAGAAAAAACCCTTTAAACTTTGCTTTTATGTTGAATCAAGCAAAAGGTAAATTTTAAGTTTATGTCAATATAAAAACTTGATTTCTGTAAGATCGAATGAAAGTTTGTATAAGGAATAAAATATAAAAAAGAACCAATACAACTAAAATTGACGTCTTAGTACAAATAGAATATTATCTAATATGAAATAGTTCAATAATATTATTTAAAATTTAGTTTTTATCTTAAGAGTTTTTTTTTTATTTAATTAAAGTCAACTAATTATAGCATTTAACTATATCGAGAGAAATGATATGAGAATATTTTACACTTTATAAATTATGCAAAAAAAATGAAAGATAACTTTAATAACAATATAAAAGTCTTCACAGGTTTTACTTACAATACAATTTAGCCTTACAAATTTTTATATAAACTGCAGACACACTGTAATTTCATACTACACAGAACAAATTGGTCTTCCACAATATGTTCACTCACACTTTCACATTTATCCTGCGAAACAGACCCCCAAAGGTGCATCATGTGACACCCTAGATCCTTGAATCGCTTATATAAACTTGACATGTTTCCTGAAGAAAATCTGTAATCAGGCAACTCTCGTCTAATCAACTAACTTGCAATCATCTGAAGTCCATCCAATATCAAGGATTGTTGCAACAGCCTCATATGACTAGTCTTATTCTAGAGGCATAAAATATTAGTAAGAATAAAAACTATATATCTAAACTACAATAACAAATAAGTTATAAAATAATATAGAAAACGAGAAAAAGTCACAGGGCGAAGGAAGGCTTAGAAAACTAGAAGTCGAATAAACACTGAGAGAAGCTTTGCGAAAAAGTAGAGAGAAAACAGAAGAGTTTGATTATACATATATAAAGTTATATATATTTTATATTTCAAATTAAAAAGTTTTTAATTTAGATTCGTTGGCTTCCACAACTGCAGCTTGATCTAGTTATTAACATTCTAAAACATATTTTAAAGTAATGCAAACCCTTTAAAACTTTAGTTTTGACACTTATCAAACATTTTGCTTAAAGTTTGGGTCACACTAGGCAGCCAGTTTAGTCAGGTTTACCAGTTTTCAGTCTACAGACTGGTTGTAGCACTATGCGAGTCTCAATATATACATATATATATATGTATATATACATATTGTATGATTCTCTTAATGTGGCCTGCCACATAAATTTCACAAATTACACAGCTAATGAAGTCTAGACGCAGTCATTTTATGGATCTTTAAAAAACATACAGGACGGATAAGACGCAAAACATTACTAAAGACAAGTTAGAAAAGATTACAAATTAAATTTACTGATTAAGTATTTTGATTCAAAGCGGTAAAATGATGAGGTAAATTCAATATTTGAAATAAAAATTTTATTTCAAATTCTTTTTTTAGTTAATAAATGACAAATGCAACCTTTTATACTTGACTTTTAAAAATTGGTTGCGGTAGGTCTTTAATATTTAAATCTTATTAAAAACTTTTTAAAGTCTTTGAAATTTTATTTTGTTAGAACCAGTGTAATAATACTTTATGCTCCATGTCCATTCTTTGTATTAAGTTATTCAAAGATATTTAGGTTTGTATTACAGAAACGCGTCGATGATCGAACAAATACCTTCCCCCCTGGAAGTCCGTACCAAATTAATACATACATACATATATACATACATACTTGCCTATTAGACATACCATGCCCATAAAATAGGCAATGGGGACTTCATTTTGCTCACGCTAGTTCATTTGCGTTGGCGCGTGGCGAATTTCAAACTGTCGTCTCGTAATCGCCACCAAATTTGACGACTAGACACGCAAGACATTAAACTCAGGTTTCAACTGCGCGCCAAATGGCGTACTTTTAGACTCAAGCTGAAGAATTCAAGCTCAAGCCAAAGACCAGAATGAGTAAGAGTGACGAAAGTTGATGCTGTCAGTGGTCTGCAGTGACGTCGTTTTCATATACATACATACATACATACATACATATGTACATATGCTTTTAAAGAGTAACAACATTTGGTAGTTCTTTTTTTTTTTTGGGGCGGCATCACATTTCTTTTATATAGTAGGAATGTATTTTTGTATGTAGTGAACTCCTCTAAGGCAGGTCTCTCAACAAACGACGACGTAGTAAAAAAATTAGCGCTATGTCGGCGCAATTGCCATTAGAGATGGAGCACTCTGTCGCTGATCTGGCCTTCAAAAAATTATAATTTCTGCCTTAATGTCTCGACTTTATGACGGGAGTAGAGAGTAGTATAGGGTTAGGGTAGGGTAGGGTAGGGTACGGTTGGGTAAGGGGTAACCAATTGGCTCGCCTGATGTTTGTTTACCAGTCTTTCTAAACGTACGTTTGTATGTATGTGTGTGAGTGTATGTATGTATATGTGGAATGTTTGTTCGCAGTTATAAATGTATCGCATATAGAATTCGTATATTGTTACTAACAAATTGTTAGCTCAACAATTTATAGAATGGAATCGAAAGCCTTAAACTCGATTGTTGCCATAACTTGTTCACATCTTAAAACTGCTAATCTATATAAAGATGATTCCTAATACAAATGCACAAAGTTTTCTTAATATTTTATCAGAATTAACCACTTTATAGTCCAATATATTTTGAGTATAAACGTTTATAAGGGGGCAAAACAAGATCTTATAATGGTGTTCGATAAACTACTATCGAGAATTTTTTAAAAAACAAACACTCTTACATATATATATATATATATATATATATATATATACAACTAAAACGAGCCCCCTAATACAAGCACATTATAAATACATATTCACTTATACATAATCACTGAAACAAGCAACAATTTGAAGGCTTTCAAGCTTTTGTAGTACTCTGGGGCGTTTTTTCTTTATATATGTATGTATGTATGTATATTTTTGTACCGGTTTCCCGGTAGCGTGTGGCATTAAAAATGCAAAATATCGCGTAAGCGTTATCTCTAATTTATTGAGATTAAGTTGAACTGATTAATTTAACGACGTAATTGATGCAGCCGCAAAAAAGTGCACAACTTAAAGAATTGACGCAACACATGGAATGCACTCACTATGTTTGTATGTATGTAGGTGCCGCCGCCCCCCTTCTCCATCTGTTTCTTGTCTCTTCTCGTTGATGAAAGTAGTGCGTCTTAGATTGCGGTCAGTGACGGAAATTGCTCTGAAATTCTTCTCTGAGAGTAGATTTTGGAGGTGGGGCAGTTGGTGCTTAAGTACAAATGTACATACACTCACACACACAAACATATGCAAATAGAGGTAATCGAGAGTGGCGCATATGTAAATTTGATGAAGCACTTCCTGAAGCACCGCTAAAAGATATTCATATTGAGATACAAATGATATGCCGAAGACCTAGAGTTCGCTCTCTTTCAATGTATGTATACACAAATAGCATCCACAATGCTCAGACAACACGCTTAGCATCCACAATTGCCCCCATACATGAAACCACGTGGTCTTTCAAGTTCAGCATAAAGAAGACTAGCGAAAATAAAAAAAAAAAACATACAACAAATCCATAGACAAGACAAAGAGCACAATAAATAGGCAAAAAAGCGTAAAAATAAACACATGCCATGAGAATTGAGGAAAACCACATGCTACGCGAAAATATTTCAAAGCACAAACCAGCAAACCAGTTTTTAGACAAAAAGCAAAAGAGAAACAAAAACAAAAGCAAAGAAAGCGGAAACAAAATTTGAAAAAAAAGAAGCGGTTTATGTAAACAAAGCGTGGGAGGGGAAGGTGGCGGCATAAGTATGAGTAGAAAAACCACAGTTGGGGCAGGCAATTGGAGAACACTTAACCGCGAAGAGTTAGTGGAGATGAATGAGAGCGAGAGCCGGCTGCACGATCAACAAAGAACGACGAGAACGGCAACAGACGAAAAAAAAAGTAAATGGGGGAAAAATATGTGGCAAAAGATAGAAACCATAAAATTGAAAACCTAACCTTACCTAATGTGGCTATAAACACATTCACACATACACGCACGTTTCCGAAAAAGATATATATGTATGTATGTACATATACATTCAGACACCTAATGAATTAGCGCAAAAACGTGGTTTCAGCGCGGCAATTGCGACGCAAAAAAAAATTGTTAGAAAAGAAAAAATATGTAGGCCCACGGGCAACCGCGTGGAGCTTAAAATTCCATAATAACAAGCAACGTATGTATGTACATATGTATGTATCTGTGTAGAAATGTATGTATGTATGTTTGTGTGTATGAATATGTGTTCTCTTGGACCTAGATAACTAAATTTGACCAAGTTAACAAACTACACGAAAAGTAAGATTTGAAAGCGTTAAAGCAACAATGATCTGATGGTCATTGGAAATTCCCGCTCTTATGCTTATCTTAAGCCACCTGTATGATTCCACTTGCGCTCCACAAATGCTTTCTATCTCTCTCTTTCATCTTCTCTTGCCTTCTCTCTCTCTCTCTCTCTGTCTCTCTCTCGCTCTGCAATAAACATACCCCACCACCCGAACAAACCTTGTTCGTCATCTTACAACAAACTTTTGTCTGAAGTCGTCGGTTTTTCCTCTTTTTGCGTCACTCAACCCCCAATTCAAACATACGTCGGCTCACTCGCACCCTAATATTGGGCGAAAGAGATGGCAAATGGGCAAGGACTTGCCTACAGGCAGGTATATACATATGTATAAGCGTAGTTATGTACTTAGACTGGTTAGCGCATTTTCTTGACACACTTTTTGTGCCGCGACTGCTCGGTGTGGTCGTCACTTTACTTCGTCGGCCGTTTAACAGTTGGTTAATATTGCCTCCGGTGCCTCTTTGGTGTTCGGTGGGTGTGGCCGTTGTACAAAATCCTGGAGTCTGCGCATCGCATACTCTGCTCCAATAGGTTGTATTTGCCAGTTGGCGTTGTTTAATTGCCATCTGGTTGGATCCTGTACGTACCTCCTGGTTGGATATTGTATATGTGTGTAGGGAGCTGCTGCTTCAGCTTCGACACTGTTGTCGATTGTGGCGTCGGCTTTTCATATAGCTCAGACGCAGTGTTCGCATGCCGACGGTAGGTTGTTAGGGCATTCATCCCCCCTCTTACCATTTCTGAAGTGTCCTTGGGTCCTATATTTATAATATGTATATTTGTGTGTGGGTGTATGGGTGTGTGTGTGACTTCGTTTATTATATACACGTGTAAGTTACGTGTATATACCCACAATTTGGTAATAGGCTATTAACGTTTGTCGCTTGAATTGTTAGACGAGCCTACCATTTTGCTCCACTCACCCCCAACTCACCCCCCCAATTCATCACTTACGTCTTTAATTACCTCAATTGTTGGGCATAGAAAGAGCATGTTAGCATGTATGTTTGTATCTACATCCATGGGATAGATGAACTTTGGGATACAATAAGATTCTGATCCTTCTCACTTACAATCTGGTTACCAGCGACAACATTATATAACAAATAATTGATGGCCATCAACATCATCACATCATCATTGCCATATCAACAAGTTGGATGTCCACCCTTACCCTGATCCGGTTTGTCTATCTCTGCCTTATTATTGTCCATTAGGAAATTATGCTTTTGCCTGTTCACTTGTCTGACCTACTTAAGTCATTATAAAACCTGTTAATTAAACACTTTGTTCTTGTGGTTAATCCCCACCCCCTTACCATTTAATTGCATGTGAAGCTTTTCAAAATGTTTTCATAATAAATGTATAAAAATATATTTTATAGCCGGCTTTTGTTATACCACAATGTTCTTTGTGTCTCGTTCTTAAAATGACTTCCTTGGCAAGTTACTTTGACATACAAATTTTCTATTTGTATTGCTATTTGATATATATATATATATGTATATATATATGTATATATATATGTATATTACATCTTTACAGAAACAAAAATTCTATTTTAATAATTTTTAATTTCAAAGCAAAGTGTTTTTTATTAGACTTATTTATTTATTTATGTTCAGTTGCTATTATTTTGTTGGTAAAAATTCTTTTGAATCAAATAAATAAATAAATTAATATTTTTACAGAAATGGTGGAAAATTGGTTTTAATTACATTGATTATTATTTGTATGAAAAGGAAATTTTTTAATAGAAACAGGAGCTTGTATAAATTTATTGCAGAACCTGAAACATTTATAATTAATACGATAATATTAATACTATAAGTAGATAGTATATATCATAGTACGAATCATAGTTCCTATATAAACAAATTTCTTTATATAATATTCTTTTGGTTCAGTGCAAGTTAGAAAGTTTTGTTATTTTATACTAAATACAAGTTTTTCTGGAAATCAACCAAAAGTTCGTTTGTAATTGGTTAAAAGATGAAAATTTTTATAATAGGAATCATTATAAGCGGCATCTACTATATATATATTAGGTTCTCTATATCTTTTCTTATAGATATATACAAAAATGAGTTATATTGATAAATAGGGAAAAGTTTACTGTGCTTTAGTTCTTAAAGTTCAAGTTTATAAAGTGCAAAAATAATAATAATATAATTGCTAAAATTTGCACATTATTAACGCTATTTGATCAGCTAATCAGATGATATCGAAATTAATTTGATGTTGGGATCGAAAAGTACAACTTTTAACATTTATTAATCAGTTACTAAAACTTATCTTGTTTTTTTCTCTTAAAATGGTTATCAATGGCTAAAAAACATTAAGAAATAAAGTTAACTAGTTTAAATTCAATATTATTATATTTTACAAAGGATGTTTAATATTTCTTTATTGAAATATTTTTTAAAAAAAAAGCATTATAAATATAACTATCATATTTGATTAAGTTTTCTATTAATATTTGTTCAATTGTACAATATCAAATATCACATATAACAAACATATTATTATATATAGTTATATATATAAATATATATATACATATATAGTTTGCATATAATTTAGTACAAAATATTCATATATGTACATATTGCTGCTAGGTATATATTAACCATATGCACTGTAGTCAATTTCAAACATTAAACTTTTTCTCAATTAAAAAAAATACATGCGTTTCAATGTATGTGTATATGTATATGTGTCCCCTATATCAATATGCTACATTTTTATATATGTATTGGTGTTTTGGTATATTTTAGAAAATTTGGTCGCTTATCAAGTTGCTTGAACCTTATCAGTTTCCGACAACGCTGCCAATCTACTTATCAAAGCACATGGGCGTCGAACAGAAAGGGACTGCAAAATCATATAGAATTAATTAAATAAAGAAAATTAAACAAAGTGTATAATTTATACGGTTTAAATGATGAAGTAGTGAAAATCCAGTAAACAATTTATATTAATTAAAGAACCGAATTTCATTTTAGAATTGTTGTATTTATATTATAGATAAAAATTTTTATATATTATAACAGTCAAAAGCTAGAATATATAATTATAGTAAATCATTTTTATATATATTATAATAATAATAATAATATATCATTTTCATATATAATAATAATATTAATTTTTTTAAACTACTTTGTGACATTTTATTCATATTTTTAGCCGATTTAAATTAAAATAATTTTGCCAAAAAAAAATATAAAAAATAAAGAATGGATAAAATCATAAATCATATATATATAAAAACCATTTCTCTGAGTTTTTAATTCCAAAAATGTGTGTTGATTGTCTAACGACAAATATAAAAATAAATTAAGAGAAAAAAAGTTATATAAATTAATTTATTGAATATGAAATTCTTGACTAAACTGGCTTGAAATAATAAAAAATAATCTTAATTAATTAATATTATAATTATAATCTTTTTTAGGCCGATTTGAGATCATTATATATAGTGTCGTTTGGTATTAACAGGCTGATATAAAAATATTTTAAAATATATTTTAGAAGGTTTTTTAATTTTAGCAACAAGCTAACCTTGTATGAAAAGGGATATTCAAGTTATATTTTAAATATATATACCTTAATATTTTATAAAAAGTTAATTATTTTAAAAATTTAATTAATTTGTAGATAAATAATCATATCCTGATGATATCTTAGAAGTTCATCTTGAAATAAAAACATAAATTAAAATTTTCTTTATAGTATAAAATGTAAAATTTTTTTGACTAGAATTGAAATCCTGTCTACGTCCATGGCAGCACGAGCGTGTAATTTTTGTTTATTTTTTTTTTTTTGATAGCCACCTTTCACACTTGTTCGACACAGAGATACATATCTTTAGATACAGATACTTATGTATCTGTATCTGAAGCTGCACTTTTTAAAAAGGGTTACATTGAACTTGCGTATGCTGCAAAGATGTTTCCCAGTTTGTTATTGGAAAATTTTGTTCTTTCTGCCTGTCATTATTATCACTGGGTTGTGTATGTGAGTGTGTGTGCGTGATTAATATGAAAGAGCAAGTCAGCTCCAGTTTGATCATTATGGTAAAGGGAATTGCGGTGTGGGGATCATTTTCTCGGCCTTGCTGATTAGGTTTATACACTTTAATTGCCTGTTGCTGTGCAACAATAATTCTTATTTTATAAATACATATACGGAAATGTGCAACAGACATGTCATTCAGCCAGTGGGCAGCTTCTTTGTTGTAATTATAGATAGATATGAGTTGAATTTATATTTAAATACAGACAAGTTGTTCCATATCGGTGAATAACTCTGACTCTGAACGACGACGAGTATGTCATCATATATATTCACTTTTGTGCCGGTTTGTGTCTGGCGCCTGAATTGTCACTGATAACCAAAGTTTTTACTGGGCAAACAATAAGGAATTCGATTGGAATTGTCATCGGAATGAATAAGTTTCATGATGAGGTAGATTTTTATCAGATTAAATGAGTCGTTCTATATATGATTAATTCATGTTGTCATTTGAAATCTGTTTATGGTTAGCGTAACAGTTGATTAATTTCATGCCTCTGTCTTAAGAGTTTCTTAATACCCTTTTTAAAAAGGCATATCACATTTTTTACTATATAAAGTGTATTTATTCTTGATCAGTACGATGAGTTGATCAGTTTGTCTATCTGTATATCTTTCTCTCTACATCCCCAAGAACTACTCTTAAAGCCCTAAAGCTTTTGAACTGAAATTTTGCACTGACTTATTTTTGTTGCAGGCATCTAAGGATCATCGGATAACTATAATTATAATAAAAATAGTTATCAATAACTTTAATAACTTTTAAGTAATTTAATAGATTATCATGAAATATTGTGTTTGTGAGTTTTATATTATATTATCTTAACATGATGATCCACTAAGTTTTATCAGTAGGTTCTATAAAAACAATCGCTCTTGTGGTATTTAATTTTAAAATACTTTGGTATTAATGTTTTGGTATTAATGTATGTCTTCCAAGCTAGTGCGAAGTAAATTAGTTTTTATAAGTTTTTGATAATTTTTTTTATAAATTTTAATAATTCTATTATATGATATATCAATATATCATATAGTTTCTAAATAATTTGATCGGTTAAAAGAAGAGTTTAAGATTAATAAATTATTTATATAATAATTTATATAATAATAATCCTACCAAATTAAATTTGGTATGTGATAGAACTCAAATTTGACTTTGACCAAAGGCAATTATTTAGTAATATGTATTAAAAAATACTTCGTTATTTACTAATAATGTATTTAAAAATATTTTTTATATACTTAAAATGTATTTAAAATACTTTTGTGTATACTAAAAATGTATTTTAAAAGTACTTTCTATAAACTAATTTTACTAAATTATATACAATTGTCTAAAAGATAGTTTGCAAGGGTATACGAACTTCGGTCAAAGTTTGTATGTTTTTAATTAAGAACATGTTATTTGTAATACAAAAGTTTGTAATACAAAAGTACAGTATTTATGCATATGATTTGTTAAAATGATTATTTAAACATATAATATTATATAGAATATATATATATATAGAATATTATAATCCTTGACTTTTTATTTCTTCTTTACATTTCTGCTTGAAAATATTAAAGGAACAAACACGGCTCTGCTCTACATGGCTGTGTAAATGATTAATTCCTTCTATAAAGTTCATATCAGAATAGGAAATTTATGGAACTGTTATACATCTCTTATACATATACCTGTTATACTTGAAGAGAGAAACACTTTACAAATTTAATGAACAAAAATAAATTAAAAGTCTTAAGAACTTATGAATTTTCAAAGTTGATTAGGGCAAAGTTTTCAAATTCTTTGGAAAGTTCTTTTTATTGGTAAAACGCTGTTTCCGCCACGTGCATGCTAAGTCAAAACGAATTTAACCGATTATCTTAAATATTATCACATTGGCCTTCGCATTTTTAAAACAATTTAAAAATTTTTAAAACAAAGTAATATAAAATATTGTATATTTTAAAATAGGAGTGTTTTTTTTTTTTGTTTTAAATGCATTTTTTTTTTAAGTTTGCTTTAAAAAGCCCTTTTAAGTTTTATAAAAAATGTTTTTGCTAATATTTTAAGTTGTTTATGTTTATTTAGCATGCGTTCTTTTCACAGTATTATATGTAAATGATAAGGTAAGCTTAACATAATATTGACAGAATGTTATCTATTACTTAACATAATCTGTTACTCGTAGGTAACATATTCCTATGCTATGCTAACGAGTCAATTGTGGACTTTGTAATTTTTCATATATTTTAACTTAAGTTTAAATACAAATTACCTTTTAAAATATTAAAGGATTAAGTAAAGGGTTCTCCTTCATTTCATTTAACATAATTTTTGTTAATTTATATATAAAGTTTTACAGAACGCCAAGATTTTTTGAAATCAGTTAACTATAACTTTATAGTATTTTGATATTAAAAATTAAATGTAAAGATTTATCTTTTTCAAACTTTAAACAATAAATTATATAAACTATCTATATACAGAGTTTTTTTCACCTTTTATCTGCCTAATATGTTAATTTTCATCGACAATAAGGAAGACATTTACATTGATTAGTTTGATACATAAATTTTATCAGTTTATTCTCATAATCATAAATATTTGCTCGTATTTGACCTGTTTTTCCTTTTAGTCTTTTTTTTTTCTTTTCTTTTTGTATAATAAACCGATTAAAATGTACGACATTTACATATGAAATGATGACCCAAAAAAAAAAAGTGATGTATAAAATAAGAATAAGTTAAATACATTTGCCCTCCTATATGACCAAAGATTTTGGCAACACAGCTGTCGATGGATAAAAGCCAGATAGAGCAATTGCCAGGGCAACCGAATAGCCACTAAAAGGCTTAGATAATCCATTAGTGCCAAAAGGTACAAAAAAAAAGAAAAAAAAAAAAGAGTTGAAGAAACAAACTCAACCAAAAAGAATAAAAATGAAACTAAGCCACATTGCCAGGACGACGACGACGACAACGAAGGATGCTATGCGTGCGGGTGCGTTTTATCCTCTCTATGTGTGTGTGTGTGTGTTTGTCGATGTCGACACAGCAATTTGTACAAGTCAAACCCGTTGGCGCCAAAAGTCTACAGGCAAAAGAAAAGTCCAAAAACGAAAGATGAAAATCGGCTTAAAAAAAAAAAAAAAAAGTGCCGAGCCAAAGAGTGCCAAAGGTATCACACATACACAGAACCTAGCCCTTCCATGCCCACATCCTTGCCAGCACTACGGTTCAGACGATTCGGGGATAATTTATAACCCGGCAAACTTTGCGTACAAAAGTTTTTTTTTTCTCTTTTCTTTTCTCTCCTGGAGCTACCCTAACAAAGTAGAGTAGCTTAGCTAAGGCTTTATATAATCCCTGATTTGTTAACACTTTATATTCCTTAAAGGGTATTTGAAAGTTGGTTTTTCACTTGTTTATATCTTCTTTTTTTTTGTTTATTGGAGGTGGTTTTTTTTATTTTATTTTATTGGTGAGTGAAAAGTTTTACACGTTGCGCGGCGTTGGCGATTTTTAATTCTTGTGCTAAATTGTTTCAAAAAAAAAAAGAAAAAATGTTTTAAAAGAATTTCGTAAAGCGTAGAACTTTTTAACTTTGATATAAACCCAAACCCCAAAATGGCCTTCTTTCAAACGCTTGGCAGCAGGAATAGCAACTAACAAAGTTTGCGGCATGTTGACCACTTTGTCGCCGCCGCCGCCGCCGCCACTGAAGATAGTTGAGTAGTATAGGGAAGGGAGACCTTCCGCATCAGTGTCGATGCAATTTGTATTAGTAAAGTTTTTTATCCAAGAGGCAAAAGAATTTCGCACTGCACAAAGTATCTGTTGGCAATAAATTTTACAAAAATTTTTTAACACTGATTTATGCTCAATTAGTGCAACGCTTAAACCAGCCTTTCTTCAACTCACTCAGTCATTGAGATATATCCCATAATCCTGTCAGCATCCATACATACATACATATATAACACTACCAATTCATCATCAGAACTCTTTCATCACTTTTTTTTTTTTTTTTCTTCATACTTGTTTTTTATGCCTTTGACTTTTATGGTCGACATTTAGTACCAGAAGGTAGCAATAGTTGCTTTAGTCCTTCCCCACACTCATTTCGGAACTCGTAAAACCGTTTAAGTCGATGCCGACGCCTTTTGGGAAGATTTTATGCTCCGTTAACCCGATAGTGATGTGAACAAAACCGAATCTACCATCTCCCTTGTGATCGTAAAAACTACACGCGCCCTTCATAAAAGCGTCAAAGTCAATTTTCTTTATCCTTCCTGGTCCCTGGTCCATGGTCTTTGGTCTTTTGGTCTCTTCACGCATTTTTATGACTTAATATGGTTTTTGCATTTTTTTTTCGTTTTCATATTCATTTATGTATGTGAATACAACTTTTTGGCATTGCTACTCATAAAAATTAATTTAAATTGATTTTAGTGGTTTTTGGGGAGTGGCAAAGTAAAGGCAATGATTATTTCCAAACTGGTTCAAAGAAATTTTAGGCCCACTGTATTAGTTAGTTACTAAGTGGTTTTTGTGTTATGAGATTTGTGGTAAGATAACTTGCCACATAAATTCCCCTCACTAATCAGGCTTATGGTAGATAGAAAACGCTTGGGAATTAAGAAAAGAAACAACTTTGATAAGATATTTAATATTTATAAATATTTTTGTTAGATCAAGATAATCAAATGATCTATTTTTGAAATTTGAAAATACATTTTATTTGAAAATCTAGTTCCTTTGTTTTGTAACTTTTATTCTTTTTATAAAATTTAAAATGTATTTTCTAGAAGTTCTAAAAGAACTATAAGAGATAAAGGTTTAATTTGGGTTATTTGGTTCTTTATATGATCTGAGGTATGCTTTAGGATCAAAGGTTTTTAGAGAACCGATAGGAAACTAAAGCAGAGAATACTAAGAGAGATAATTAAGAGTTGCCAGATAGTTCATATTTAGCTTACATTCTTTAAAGCGATAGTTGTATTAGAAGATCGATATACATTTTGTATAGAATATATCAAAATATATACAAATTTTAGTAACTCATAAGGACAAGTTAACTTTGGTCATGGGTAAGTTCGTATACTGTAACACACTTTCTATTTAACAGTTTTATATTATGTACCTGAATCATGGGAAAGTCTGTATATAACTAGTCTAACTAATCAAACCTTAATTTTATGTTTTTGGCTTAAAAAACTAATTTTTTTATACTAAAAACTTTCTTGCCATCCGATCGTTCATATTACAGGTTTACTTTACTTTACTTAAGCCTTTGAACTATATTTTTCTCACTGCATAATATAGGCCTATTGAACCTTTCGTTTTTAGAATATCAAACCTGTACCAAGAAGTTGAATAAACGCCATTGAATTGGGAATTTCCTTAGTGGTTATTGTTATTCGAAAAGAGAAACTTAAAGAATTTTTACTTACTTAGAGGTAAGACAGCTAAGGACAATTACGAGACTGATTTGACAAGTTTTAATAATAATAACATAATGATATATAAATAATTGAAAACATAAATGAATAAATGAGTTTGGGGAATGAAATGATTGATATAAAGTACAATTTAGTCAAAAATCTGAATGCTATATGCATGTGTTTGAAATCTAGCTATAATTCTTCTTAACATTTGGATTTCTTAATAATTTTTATTAGATACTGGAATTAGTTGGAATTATTTACGGCAGCAATTGGAATCCATTTATTTAACGCTTTTCCTTTAGGATGGTGACAAACGAAAAGAATTAATGAAAGTTTTATATACTTTTCTATAGATTTAAAAACCAACTTTGTATTTTTAAATTGTTCATCGTAGCTTTTATTATAGTACCTGAAATTTTTTTATTCCTGTCTACAACTGAATTTGGTTTGCTCTAAATTATCTTTAGTTACTGTTTGTTGGTCACTTTTATTAGTCAATATTCTGGATTCTGGGATTTTCAAAATTTGTTAAGCTAATATATTTTATATTAAATAAAGTTTAAATTTATATACATATAAATCTTTAATGTTGCTCTAGATTTTCCTTTTTCATTAGAAGGATAGTTTGACCTCAGTGGACTTGTCTGTTAATCCAGATTGAAAGAAAATATATTTTTTGGTATCACTAAAAGCTTATTTTCATTTATTACATATATAGATTTTGGTACCTTCATCATGATAAAAAAATATTCTTGCTTTCTATATAGATAAAATAAAAATTCTATTACTGAGTGCTAAGTCTAAGGGTTTCTTTCTATAGCCAATTCTTAGGATTTTGAATGCTCTATTTCTATTATTATTTTTATTATGTATACGATGTTCCTAGTAATTAAAAAGGATTCAGTGCGTTTTTAATAGATTTTCTAGCCTTACTAGATATTTAATGTATTTTCCTACATAAATATAGATAATGGTTTAAATTTTTGCTCTGCAACAACTTCAACATATTGTTTTTGGGTCAATATCTTATCTGGCAATTGATGATTTCAAAAGTAAAGTAGAAGTAACACAAAAACGTATAAGGAAGTACAATTAAAAATTGCATTTAATGTTAAATTAAAATTAAAATAATAAGAAATTAAATATATAAAAATATTTGTTTGCCACTTTTTTATAATTTTTCTTTAAACAGTGATTGCTTAGTTATCTTAAGAAAAACATCACAAAACCAAAGTTAAGGGAAATCGAATTTAAGATACCGTGTAAAAAGTATTTTACCAGCTATAAAAACTCATTAAATTTTTAATGGGTAAGGGGACTCATCAAATAAAAATTAAACGATTTCAAGTTCTGGTGTATCTAGTGTTGGAAATGTTGAAAATATATTTATTAATGTTAATTGAATATACCCTTTTGAGTTTCTTAATTATAGGGTATACGGAGATAAGAAATTCCCCATTCAATAACTTTCAGAGTTGATCTAGAAACTGTTAAATTGGTTAACCTAAAAAAGGTTTGTTGTCGGAGGGAAGATAGGTGACGAGGTGGCCGAGAGGTTAAGGCGTTGGACTGCTAATCCAATGTGCTCTGCACGCGTGGGTTCGAATCCCATCTTCGTCGAATGATTTATTTTTTTGTCCTTGAAAAGGATTAAATATTTTTTAACTTAATTAAATGCAACTGATGAGAATCACTTAATTGGGTTATAAGTTTATGTTATATATACACTCCCGGGCATCCTAATAGCATCCACTTTTCTAATTTTTATATTTTCAAATTTTGTTTTTACTATTTTGCATACATAACTAGAATAGATGATTTGTGCATATAATTTATTTAAGAACTCAGTCTTTGGAGTATATAATCAGGTTTAATTCTGATAAGACCTCTTTTCCGGATGCCTCGTCTAATATATTATGGTAAGAGCAGTAAGTTTTAAACCCTAAGATTAGGATGATCCTTTAATTGGTGGTATATTCAGATATTTTTCAATCTCAGAAGTTCCTATATTCCAGAGGCATTTTAAAGCCTGCGATTTGCTTGTGCCAATCTGATCTAGTTCAGAGAAGATTTAGTGGTTATATCGTAGATCTGGACACCGTATTTCTATACTGAGGCTAAGATAACCTTATAAGCCTTAAGTTTGTTGTTTAAGGATAACTTTTGCTTAGATGCTTAGATCAGATTTGCGAGTCTTGTCCATAAGCGCTTTTTAACCATAGATGAGTGCCGGTTGAAAGTAAGCCGACTGATCTAGAATAATATCAAGATATTCCTGATTAGTTTAATGTTTTAGAGTAATACCTTAACCGGTAAACCGGTTAATGCCAATATTCCATCTGTTGACCTAGTCTGAGAGTAGGTTTAAATAATTCTGGAAACCTTTTGTGGCAGTTGCAATGCAAGGATTCTTAACAATGATGGCTTTGTCATCAGCATACGTGGCTAGCAGGCGATAGTCCGCTTATATCTGATAAAAAATCAGTTAATTTATTGATGTTAAACTTTATTCTAGTGCGATCTTTCTTAGGAGAGCTATAAGATATAGTCATTCCGTCAAGATTATTCGAAGATAAACATTGCCTAGAGACGAAAGATTGCAAAATTTCAGCTTTAAGAGTCTCGAAAAAGATTTTGTTAATCCAGACAAACAGACAGATATACAAACAGTGATATTTCAACTTCAGATCATCATACTGATTAAGAACATATATTCTTTATATAGTCAAAGATACTTTCTTCTAAGTATTGCAAATTTCTAAACAAACTTTATAAACCGTAGATGTTATTTTAAATCACTTTGTTTTAGATTTATTTGAAAGATTTTCAAAGTAAAATCCTATATCAATATTTTGGTGGCCATAAAGACAAGAGGCAAAGCCATGATGAAAGTGGTAAAGGGTGGCAAGTAAATCCAAAATAGTTTTCTCTCACTCCTTTCATTTTACTAGCCAAATGTTCCCACAATCTTTACTCCCCCCCCCACCGTATTCAAAGGAAAGGAAAAGAAATTTTTTTTTTTCTTCTTAAGAAAAATTTCATCCAAATGAAATGAATTGGATTGAATTGAAATTGTAGGCGATAAAAATAAATCTTTGCAAGTGCGCAACGCGGCGCCATCAACAGCTGACGTTGTATGGGTGGAATGAACAAAGGATGGATGGGGGGGGATGATGAAATTGAAAAGCTGCAATGCCTTGGTAGAAAAAAAGTAACGAAGAAGGAAGAATGTTGAGAAATATGGGAAAGGACTATGACTACAACTACTCTACTCTGCGCCATAAGTCATACAATTTGCGTTATCCTTGGCGTCATCTCAAGTCAAGTCAAGTCGACTCAAGTCAAGTCAAGTCACTTCAATATGCAAATGCTTCCTGCTCAATTGAGCTTGTCTCTCAGTTTTTATGCCCCACCACCACCCCTACCCACCGTTCAGCTTCAATGTCCTTTAAAGCCATGGCTAGCACAAATATTTCTGCAAAAAAAAAAAGAAGAGAAAAAATTGTTCTAGATATATATATATAAATGTATGTATGTATGTCTAGTATATAGATTATATATCTGTACAAGTTTGCGGGTTGCCTAAGGAGTTCCTCTTGGCCATCAAATTTGATGCGTTTTCTATTGCTGGCCATTCGGACCGACTTCATAAAATGAAAATACAAACTTTACGATAGGAGGAAACAAAATTTTTGTTTTCTTTTTTTTCTTTTCTCCGAGAAAGAAAACTATAAATGTTTGTTCATGTTTTTTCTTTTTCATTTTTTTTTTTTTTTTTTGGTTTAGTTCTTTGGCTTTCTGTTGAGCTGTAAAAATGTCCTCAAAGTGTTGCTTTGACGATGATGATGATTTGGCAGGCGACGGTTAGGGAAAATTATGAGTTTTTCCCAGTTGAATTTGCTATAGAAGTGTGGTCTATAATATGGAAAACAATTTTTTGCTCTATTAAATATTGATTGGTATATTTCTTTTATTTTTATTCTATAATACTTAAATCAGAAATTTGTAATATATTATTTTTAACTGATAAAAAAAATAGTTTATTAATTTTAAAATTTATTTTCTTTTTATTACAAATAAAACCTTTTATATATTTTTGTGTGACTTTACACTGCGACAAATTTGCAATCAAATTCAAATGAAAGATAGCCAAAAATTGGGAAAACCTTTTTTTTATCATGTGTAGTCAGTTTTTTTTATTATTGTAACATTTTTCTTAAACTATTTCCTAAGATTCACAATTAAGTTGTGGCATGAAAAGCATGCAATGCATAAAAGAAAACATCTACGACTATATAATGTATATATATTCTGGACTAGCATGATGAGTTGAAATGTTCGCCCATCTGTCTGGATCAACCTTTTCCAGATCATTAAATATACAGAGCTGAAATCTTATAGCCTTTTTCCTGCAGGCTTTGTATAACTCGAAATCATACCGATCGGAAGACTATATAAGGTATTGCTCCCAGATCGTTTAACATTAACAAATTCTTTGTTTTTTAATCGTATTTCCCACAATTTAATGTTTGTGAGTTTTATATAATTTTATATATAATGATATATATATATATATGTATATATTTCAATCAATATATATAATATATCGGTCCTCCTATAGGACCGATTAGAAAAAGAATGTAGTTGAGAATCAATAACTTGATGAGTTCAAAAGTGTTTGTTAATAAATCGTTGTGAGTTTTAAATACTTCCTAAAATATTCATTAAGATATATTGGAATCGGTTGACCATAGCATATAGCTTCCATAGGACCATTCAGCCCAAATAAATTTTGTTATTGAGAACATCTGATCCCTCTCAATGTACTAAAACTGGACTTAATTTTCAATAGTTTTATAGACTTCTTAATTATTATCTTGAATCTGACTAAAATCGGTTGACTAGATAAAGGCTTTATGATATTTATGTTCAATATAATAAGATCGGTCAGAAACAATGTTTAAGATCAATAACTTGGTTGTTTCAAAAGCTATTCTCACGATATTTGGTAATTTAAATTTTGGTATATACGAAAATACTTTTCTTCATTTTTAACAGAATCGGTTCATTATTTGTTATAGCTACTATAGGAACAATAGGATAAAAGCTTAATTTTTGGTATAAAAACAAATTTGTTTAATATATACATATATAAAAATATATATAAACATACATATGTAAATATTTATAAATATTTATAAATATCTATAAATATCTATAAAAAAATATATAAAAATATATATAAATATTTAAGAAATAAGATTTAGTTTTATATATTTAAAATGCTAAATGTTATATATTTGAAAAACCAACCAAATTTTACCAGGGTATTCACGCTTCGACACTTTCTTTCTTCTTGTTCTTTTATATCTTCTACTCTTGTAAAGGGCTGGACAGTGATTCCCTCCGGTAGGCCAGTTTTAAAATTGGTAAAATATCAATTATAATTTTAACTTCTAAATTTTCTGTGTTTTTATACCCTGTACCCATAGGGTAAAAGGGTATATTAAAGTCGCTAAAATGTATGTAACAGGCAGAAGGAAGCATCTCCGACCCCATAAAGTATATATATTCTTGATCAGCATCAACAGCCGAGTCGATTGAGACATGTCCGTCTGTCCGTCTGTCCGTCCGTCTGTCCGTCCGTCCGTCCGTCCGTATGAACACGTGGATCTCAGAGACTACAAAACCTAGAGCAACCAAATTTGGTGTCAGCATTCGTGTAGTGTCTACGCAGATCAAGTTTGTTTCAAATTTTTGCCACGCCCACTTCCGCCCCGCAATTCAGGAAAAACGAATAACTAGAGTAAAAATAAAGGTAGCTTAATCTTATTTGGCACACCCAATAATATGGCCAAAAGGTATCAGCTGACCAAATTTAGTTAAAATCGGACAAAAAATATCAAAGATATACCTATGTAAAATTTGCACTGAAATGCCCAGTGCGACACTGCGTAGTAAGTGTGAGCGAGATAGCATGCGTTCGTTGCTGCCGCTTGTGAGGAGAATTTTAGTTTGAACTGATGGCAAATTTTAAGGAGTTTGATTAAATAAAGTTCCTCTACTTGGTACAGGGTATACTCAAAGTCGGCAGGGACGACTTGCTTGCTTCATTTTTTCATTATTTTTGATTTGCACTATTTTCAATAAGACCAAGAACCTACATTTTTGGTTCAGTAACTGATAACTGGTTATACAGCCAGATATACAATATTTACAAGATAAATATTTTGTATATTTATCTGTATGATTAGTTTCTTCGAAAGATTAAGTAATACTTTTGAAGGTTTTTAAACCAATACCTCTTATAGGTTTTTATTGCTTAATTAATAAATTGATTTTTAGAGTTTCCCAAAGTATTGCCATAAAGAAGAACTTAGCTAAGTTTCAAACCGCAATTATCTGAAAGAACCGAAGTAAGCAACAAAAATGACAAACACAAAATGTTTGTTGGTACATTAATACTCTTTAAAATAACCAAATTACAAAAATAAATCCAAAAATTTTCAATTTTACGACAAAATGTTTAAATTCGAAACCAGAAAACACAAAAATTTATCTATTTTTTAAACTTTCTGTTAACTGATTTCGGTTTCATCCTATTTTTTATAAGATTCTTACCAAATTAAAGATTTTCTTGCAGTTTAATTTTCAAACCAAATATTTAAATTTATATATTTAAAACTGTTCAAGAACATATAAACATATATAATTAATTTGAGCCTTCATGGATTTCTCTTTCTGTTGAAAATGAATTGAAGTAACGAAAGGGGCATAACCCTGAATGATGTAAAATTTAACCCCCTCAATGACTTGTACGCCCACACACATGGACATAGTGGGTGCTGCCCAACTGTTTTTTTTTTTTTTTCTTTTTTGGTGTCCTCATGGGGGGTCAGTTGGGCAAGCAACTGTGTCCATCGTATGAGAACTGATTGAATAATCGCACGCCAGGCCAACAGTGGAACAAATCGTGTCTAATAGACTGATTAATATACAAGATTTCCAGTTTTGGCTCAAGTCAAGCGAACGAGCTGACCTTCTCCTCCAACTCCTTTCCCCCTAACCATCTCATTCTACTTCCACTTGCTCTCTGTCTGGCCACATGTAACACGATTCGTGTGGATTAAATGTGCTTAAATTGATTGATTGTTAAAATGATGTATAGTCATTAGATGGTCTTTTCATTTGCTGTTGCTGCTGCTGCTGTTTTTTTTTTTTGTTATTTCTTTCATTCTTTCCTTGGTATTTGTGTATTTCATTCCATTGCTCGTTTGGCTTCTTGCCGTTGTACCTGTCTCACATTCTGGCCAGAATACTTTTTAGCCAAGTTGAGTTTGTCTGTGCGCCGCACTTTTAATTAGTAACACTCAGGCGAACAATTAATTTTTTGGCATCAGCAGCAGCAAACATATTTTTTTTTTCCTCCTCAAACAATATGCCAAAAAAAATTTGTATCTTGTTTATGGTGATGGCAACGTGATTGCAGTTAAGAGATATTTAACATTTGAATTAAAATTTACAGAAAGTTAGTGAACTTTTCCTTGTTCTTCTTAGTTTTTTATAGTTAAAAATTCTTTGTTTAAATATATATTTTATAAACATTTGAACGTCCCATGTGAATATATATTATATATTTTTAATAATTAGATTAGAGATCAAGATAGATTCTTTACTGTGGCTGTAAGTTTTAAACTGTTTTTTAAATTAAGTCTAAATTTCTTCTTTTATTTTACAAAACGAAGGAAAATAAATAGAAGAAGTTAAGCCTAAGCTTTTTGTATAAATATAAAATACATTTTGATTTATTATTAATAAACTTTCTTAGTAAAGAAGAATCTCTTAACTTTATTAAAAAACAAACTTCTTAATTTTAATTTATTTTCTTAGAACTCAAACGATTTTTTGACAATAATTTTTTTATAGTATAAAATTTATACAAAAACAACTCTTTAGTGTAATTCTTTAAATGCTTAAAGACATTTTGTGGGCTTTTTCTAAACTTAATTTCAAACCTCTGTTACGTCTATAGACTATTAGCATTATTGTTTCCCATTTTTAGATTAAAGAGAAGTGTTGTAAAAGACTTTAACTTTAACAAAATATAATTAAATTCTTACAACTAATTTGTTGCAAAGAAAACATTGATAATTTGCTGGTTGGAGCATTGAAATATAATAATATATAAATATATTAATAATAGTAACATTTTTTCAACTTAGTTCATTGGTAACTCTATAATTATTAAATTAAATATTATTTTGATTGTGTTTTTCTCTCATCCTTTCGTTTGTTTTGAACTGAAGTTCCAATTAGCTGAAGTTTAAATTTTTCAAATTATTATTATTTTCAAATTCTAGTGGATTAATTTAGATGACAATTTTGTATATAATATTTATTCAATTTTATTAATCGTCTTATTTAAAATATCTATTTGTAAATACTTTTAAATATTATTTTAAAAGCAGCACGCTTTTGTTAAAAAAACTTCTTTAAAAAAACCAAAATGGTTTGATACATATTTTTATGGACTTCCAGAATTTTCCTTCTTCTTACTAGAACTTCAAGGTTTCTAATTAACTTTCTTTCCCTTCATAATATTATACATATAATATTATATAAATATAATTTAATTTATATTGTTAATTATAATTTGTTTGTTTGCTAATTGTTTAAAATGAAAAGTACATTTTAAACATTAAATTTTAAACTAGTCATTTGCTTTAAATAAAGTAAATAAATATTATATAATAATATAAATTGAAATTCCCTGTAATGAATTACCAGAAACATAAAGTAATGGAAAAAACTTTACTTATATAGATTTCAAATATTTTAATAACTGCAACACGCTCATGTTAGTAAGTCAACTAACATAGCATTGGAATAAGTTACCTACGAATAACATTTTATGTAAAGTTACAAATTTCACTCTGTAAATGAAATGTTATGTAAAGCATTCACATCTTAAATGCAGAAGAAAACATAAATATGCAAAATAAAGATAAATATTATACAGAAATTGAGATATATGTATGTATATGCAACAGAAAGGAAATCAGCAATAATATTATTAAATAGAAAATAGATTAAATTATATTATTAAAAAGAAAAACTAAAATCAATTAAAGAAATAAAATTAGAAAGTTTAGTCTTTTAAAATTGAATCATTATAGGGTAAACGTTCTTCACAGAAGTTAACTATAGGGACATTTGACTGTATGTAATAAAAATATAAATTCAAAACTCAAATATAAATTCAAATTTGGTGCTTTGCTTAAGTAATATATATAAAACTTATTTTAATATAAAATAAAGTCACATTGTTAGTAAGGAATTTCAACTTATTGCTGTTTATTTAATAAGTAATATTTTTCAAAAAGCAATAAACTCTATTTAGGAGAGTTTTTAAATCAATTATGTTTTATTTATTTATTTTGTTATTGTTATTTTTATTTATATACTCTTTTTTATTAATTTAAACTGTAATTTAAAAGTTTTAAGTTTCTTGTAAGAAATTGTAAAATATTAAGAATCAATACAAAATTATTATTTTATTAACTTTGTTTTTTAATTAGTACATCAATTTACTTTACAGTTATTTGATTTTTTTTTTTTGACTACTTAGTTTATTTTTTTATTTTCTCGAATTTTATACAATTTTTAATATTTTCAAAAGTTTTTTTCTATTTAATATATGTAATATATACTTTTTATCCTTTATGCTTTAATCATCATCACTATAATTTTTTTGCTTTTGATAAAACATTTTCCTTTTTTATGTTCTAATGCAAAATAAAGTATTCAAATAAACTTACGTCATTTTCCATTACTTCCATCGCTAGTTCTTGATAATTTCCTTTGAATATCTTTTTTTTTCCTTTTTCTGTATTTGGCACATCAAATTGATTGAGCGCATCGTAGAAACAAGTTTTTAGCTAAATTTGAATGCCTAACAACCCCTTTATATGATGGCAAAGAAATGTATAAAAATTATAAATAAAATGATATATTAACGGATATCCGCATGTGTTCATTGATTTACTCTCTCTTTCTCCCACATTTTATAATATTTATACTCTAACTTTTTAACGTACTTTGATCATATAGGAAAGCTAGTTAACATACTATTTAATGAATACTGAATCAGTTGCTTTAGTTATATTTTCGGATGATCTCTCCTAATTTCATTTACGAATACTCTTATCATATCAAGTCTTCTAGAAGCTTCTTAATATACTATATAACAAATCTGTAAACAATTGCTAGAGGTATATTTTAGGAGGAAAAGAACATTTAAACTAAATCTTAGCCTTAACAAGACACTAAAAAACCTTAAGGACAAATTCTTCAACAAGTTTTAGTCCTTTGAAAAGTTGCAGCATACCCTTATTAGTTTGTTTGTTATAGAATGTAATGAGTCCTATCAATGCAATCATAAAGAGGCACTAATATAATATGTAATGTAAAAGATAATGGCAACTCAACAGAAGTTTAAATGGCCTGATCTGGCAACACGGAGAGGAAAAAGAACGCCAATACTGAGGAAAAAACTAAGGAGAAGTAGAAACAGCAGAAAAAAAGAATAAACATAGAGTTTTAAAAACTTTAATAAATAAATTTAAAATAATAATTAAATAAAACCCAGCTGAGCAGTCCGTCGTCAACTAAACTCACAGTTTTCAGAACCATTATATTATAATTTAAAATAAAAACTAAATGAAAATTAGTTTAGGATAATCTCTCAGCTTACATTTAAAAAATGGAAAAATGTTGAGACATTGAGCTTTATTCTATATAATGCATATAATCATTAAAGATTTATATATTCAGGGAAAAATTTAATAAAATAAAATCTAAAAGTAGTACATATTTACATTAATATTAACTTAGCAATCTTCTAAGTAACTCAAAAATTGAAAGAATATATAAACTTCGACTTGCAATGGTTTTATGCTTTCCCTTTATCCTCTTTTTCAACAGGATACGCAGACTAAGGGCTAATGTCTGAAATGTCAGCTGTATATATATATGTAGAGGGAAGTTGGAGGTTATGCAATGCTATTTATATTTTATTATCCTAAGCATCCACACTAAAAATAATAATATAGATATGTGAATTGTAGTTTCAACTCCTTCTCTAACTCTCTCTCTCTCTCTCTCTCTCTTTCTCTCTATCTCTTTGCCGTTATTCACAATTTCCCTATATAATACACCTTAAGTAGTACACTGTTGGCCAAAAGCGGATGCGTAGTTTGGTTATAAAAAAGAAATATTACACATTATGCCAAATTGTTGGAGACTGTCAGGCGACAATAATAACGTTTAAACTTAAATGTATGGTCACAATGGCAGACAGTTTTTAGTGTTGCCGTCTCAATAAAGTCTATGAAAAATATACGCATACACGCAAAAGGGTTATCGCCCACAACCGCCCCCCCTCTCTCTCTCTTTCTCTGTCCCCTCATTGATAAGGGCCAAACAAAAGTCTTTCCATCTACATAAAGAAAAAAAAAAAAGAAGAAACAGAACTGAAATGTGAAATGTTTATGCACTTTGTCTGGCAAGTTGTTTGCTGCTTATCTCAGAATGTTTTTCTTTGCCCTGGCATCTCTGCGATTGCATATTGGTATATAAAAAAAAGTGCGTTTACCGTTACAAAAGTTTGAAGTGACCGAAAGTTTATGATATGGCAACGCTGCTAAACTACAGTTAGCAGTAAATAACATGAGTCTTTTTTTTATGAATATTTAAATGCGAATGAGTAGTTTCAAAAGAGTTTGTATTAAATAACAATCGATAAACTTTTTTTATTTTGATGTCTAAGAAATACCGTTATTTATGGTATTTAAATGCTTAGCTTAATTTGAGTCTTACATAACTTTATTTTATTTAGAATAGAAGGTAAGAATAAACATTTAATTTATTTTCAACTTGATTTACACAATTGTATTCGTATTTCTTAAGAGCTGAGTGTAACTGATTCATTGATTAAGTTATTAGATTTCCTGTGGTTTAAGTAAGTTAACACGTGACATTTTTCCCACTTTGAATTGACATCATTTGAAATTACCAAATGACAGCATAGTTTTTGTGTAAAGTCACATCTTCTATTATTAATTACTATATAAAGTGCAATTATTATTTATTTTTATTATTTAATATATTTTATATTTCAAAAATTGTGAAAATTTATATTGCTTAAATGCTGTCCCATATCTTTTCTTATAAACAATTAAGAACTTACCACTAGTTTTAAATTTGTACTTTATTTTTCTCGATTTATTATTTATTATTCGGCTCAATAATTTAAAGACAATATCTAAATCAGATAACTTTATTTAAAGATATTTACATAGATTAATATTAAATTTAAACACTTTCTTTTGCCTTCAAATCTAAATTAAACTGTTTTAAAGTTTAAAACTAAATAAATTCTACTTAACTTTAAAGTAATTCCTACCTTTGTATAAAAGATTTTAATCGGATAATTTCCAAGCATGGAAGTAATCTTACTCCGATATCTATAAAATCTAATCACTTAGTTTGAAAGCTATAGTGATTACATACAGTATATATCAAGTCGATATTATTTGCTTGTTTCATAAAAGAGTTCCGATAGAAACAAGCGTTTAAAAGTGGCATTTACTTTGAAAATCTTTTTTTGTTCTTAACGTAAAAGTTTAATCTCAGTTTCTTCGTTTGATTCTTCTTATTTGTATATAAATCGTTCATAAAGGTCATAAATTCTTACAAAGATACTCTCTAGTTATGAGCGGGGTGTCCTTGTGGACCCTTAATTAAGGTTCATGTGACTACTGTTGGTCCCCAGGCTTGTTAAAACATTGTCAAAGCAGATTAGCGATCCTTATTCAATCAACATTTTTTTTATACACTCTTGATCCACTCAGTCTTAGAGTATGAATCTTGTAGAAAAATTAGAAAGAAGCTTTCGATTTCTTGTCTATTTTGTGATTGTCTTCGTGACTTGAACCCGTGCGTAGTAGATGGTGACCCCTACTAACTAGCTTACAAGCAATAAAAAGGTGAACCCTACTTCTTTAAAGCTAGGCTTTAGTTTACTGATCTGGTAGCTTTCAGTAGTAAAAAGGCTGCCTATTGTTTATATGTTAGTTTTAAGTTAGCTGACTAATAGGATTTTAGTTTTTGTTTTAAGAGTTGAGAAAATGGCTTAAACTCCACATAAATTTAGCAAATTTTAATTTTTAAGATGTCGTTGATCAAATTGCGATTTACTATTAATTTTTTGCCTCCATCAAATACATAAGGTATTGCCTCTGATCTTTATAGCAATTATGTAGGGGCTAAGGTAAAGCTATTCTTTATTAAGATGCCTAACTCAAGGAAACTTCCATTTCAAGTACTTGCAATAAATAAATCACAGTCTTTGTCCCAGTTTGTTTTTCCAAACATATAAATGATATATATGATACACAGGACAACAAATTTCCATATATACATATATTAATTTTGGATACATTGTGTAGACCATTTCAATTGATTCACTACCTTGATTATTTCAATTTTTATAGGCGCTCAATTGTCTACCTGAATAAAATGAGTTATAATTCTCCCTCCGTTAACAGGCACTCAACATAAAATGGCATTAGCCACATAGTGTTAAACGTAACCTAAAGGCCAAAATAAAAATTTATTACATTTCCCCACTGAATGTAAGAAATCAAAGTCACAAAATACTTAACCCAAAAAGCAAGGCAACCAAAAAGAAGAAAAATAAGAGGTAGATAGATAAATACATACAGACATGAATTCTTTGGGTTTCCCCTGACGCAGCTAACGACACTAATAA
The DNA here is from genome assembly GCA_018903615.1 of Drosophila neocordata. NCBI lineage: Eukaryota > Metazoa > Arthropoda > Insecta > Diptera > Drosophilidae > Drosophila > Drosophila neocordata. Next base: position 1,275,310 of record JAEIGI010000002.1, read on the forward strand.
AATATTGAACAGGCCATCGATAAGGGTAAAGGAGTTACCGCAGATTCCTTGCAGTCCTTCGTGAACAATGTGAACGAACCTTTTGGGGGCAATGCTGGAAGAAACGCTTACGTAGATGGCAAAGATGACGATTAAAACAAATTTCCACGACAACCTGGCGCCGTTTAGTCAACGGAAGGAAGCGGAATTGTTAAACGCAAAAGTTGCAAAATGCCAGGGATACGCTATAACGTTTATGGAGTGGGTGGAGGGAAGGAGCATGTGGTGATTTCAAACGGAAGCGAAGAGTTTACGACAAACCCACACACACACAGACAGAGACACTCGAGTGTTTGCACCTTCTATGGCACATATGTATGAGTGTGTGTGTGTGTGTGTAGGTTTGTGTAGTGTAGTGTAGTAGGGAACTTGGCAACTTGCAGACAAGTTTGAAATGAATGAGCATCGGTTTCCGTTCCATGCGTTATATTTGCTGCTGGCCAGTGTCCTGGCTACATCTTTTCCTATTGCTTCTGCCAACCATGACAATGGCAAAAGGAACATTTCAAGTGGCGGCCACTTGCCAATTGCGATTATGGTTTATGTACACACACACAGATACTGATACAGATAGAGATACAGAGGCACACGCTTCGATAAAGGTCGTCAATAGGTCGCCCTCACACACACACACGAAGTGGTATCCTTTGGCATCCTTTTTGGTTTCTCTTTCTTGTTAGTTTTCTGTTGTTGGTCAGCAAGGAGCAAGTTTCTTCAGTATCAGTTACATTTACAACTTTTTCTTGACCACTCGAGCAATGCCTTCAATAGCTCAATTATTTTTGGACAATTTGCGAATCAAGTAAAGTTTCTCCCACACACACACACACACACACATGCACACTTCTTAATATATTTATATATGTATATAGACAAGGACATCACAGGACATGGTTAGTCACAGAGTGTTATTAACGTAATTGAGTTTACCCATTGCCAATTATAGATGCGCCCAATTAGAAGTGAAATTTATCGATTGTCCTTGAATTGAAAATTTTTTCAAAAATGCAAATTTAATGTCCTGCCAATATTCCTTACTCTCCCTCTCTCGCGCTCTCTCTCTTTCGGGTGAGCAAATGTGCAACAGTTCTTGAAAATTGCATTTTCTTAATTTATTTGGTATGCAAATTTATTTATTGACTGCATTTCTACAGAATTGCTAGCTGACACAGGACACACAGGGCATACAGTCCTAGCTATTGATTCGAGGACATCAGACACATACACAATCGTACTCATTTATTGGCACACGTGCCCAAAATAGACTTGGCTAACAAAGGGATTGCATTTCTCGTTTGCCAATAGATTGATATATTAGCATATTCATAACGAATCTTTCATATATTGTCCTTATATCAGATTTACACTCATCAAATGTAAGTGATTACAGCTCAATTCTGGTCAAATTTACAGAGCTCAAATTTTTAATATTTTTCTATTTATGTTTAGTTTAATTTTCTTTCTAAAGACATATAACAAAATTTCATTTTCAAAATTAAAATTTCATTTTTAAAATTAAATATGAAAATAACCGAAAAAAAACTTTTATGATCACTTTTGTATATTTTTAATAATTAGTTTTCTATATTTTAAATACTTAATGAAATGAGACGAGGATAAATAGAATATAAAATATTGAAATATAAAAAAATATAGCAATTTAGATCAAACTCGTATAAGACGATTTATCTGATTTAAATTAAATCTCTCTCAGATGATATCAATAGTTTAAATTAACTCTAAATAGATTGCATTGAAATATCACCAGATTTGGGTAATTTTATATAGAAAGTATTAATATTTGAATAATCTTAGTTTTCTTACTAAACTTAGAAAATATTAATATTTTAATAATCTTAGTTTTTCCTATTCCACAAATATTTGAGTATGAGGTAAGAAGTTCTGGAAAAATTACTGGAACGCACTTGGTGGTTTTTATATTCCGATTTTCAAATACTTTAAATAAGCATTAATACCAAAATACATATATAAATATTGATCGGCTTGGAGATAACAAGATCGTGGAAAATATCAGATTTACAAACTCCCTACAATTGTATACAGATTTTTCAAAATTTTAATTTAAATTATATTATTTCACAACTGTTGTTTGATCAATTTATATCTAAAATGAAATAATATTGTCATTCATGCACGATCTTAAGATCCATATAGATATATATAGTAATGGAATAATTACTTGAAATCTTTTCTGTATTTTTGTTAGTTCTGATAGACTTAAACTAATGATAACTGAACAAGTTGATTTTATACATCAGTACCAAATGTTTTTTAAATTTTACAATATAAAAACTTTATATATAAATTATAATATTTAATATTTTAAATTTCTATATAAAACTAAACAATCTTAAAGAAAAAGTCAGACAAGTCTTTCTGAATGATATGAATTATAATAGTTTGCTAGTTTTTGAATATCTAAAAAGAAGATTTTTCAATTTCTAGTTAAAAGGGATAAGAATTCATCCTTTAGAGATGGACTTCGATATAAAATGCTAAGAAAGCCAGATTTGTTTGTATATGATAGGAACATCCGATACCAAAGCTTCTTATATAGATATGATGCTGATGTAATTTATCCAGATGCATTCATACAGATGTAGATTCCATATCCTTTCCACAAAATGATTGAATTTCTCCTTGAATTTTAAACTCAAATATATTTTGCTTCACTTTAAAACAATAAATTTCACTCGGAGTATTTTATAATCCTTCTTTTGATTCATTCGATTTCCAAAGTGTTGAAACTTTATTGCAGTTTGACCAGATCTGCAAAATAAAAGAATTAATAAAATTTATACAAAAATATCATTTCTTATAACTCATATCTATTATACATATATCATACCAATCCCAGCCCAAGAACGTTAAGATTACATTAGATTGGTTGGATATAAGTTAAATATATTTTTGAACTTAAATAACATTTATAAAATATTGAATTTTAAAGAAAATTGACTGTAGGATTCACAAGATATTAGTTTATTGGAAATTATATAGTTTTGATTCTGCTTACCTTTATGTTCACAACTGTTCCTCAGTTGTTAAAAGAGAAGATATTTTGGTTAATATTTATTAACATTTCAGCTTCTGTTAATAAAATTGCTAGCAGATAATATCCATAAATCCCTTGGTAAAATTGAATCCATGTTAAGTTGTGTAACTTTTGCCCAAATCTGAAAAATTAAAAAGATACAGTATTATATATATATCTATATTGATAACATTTGAATGCTATTACCTCTTCTATGGCAAGACTAAATTCAATCGACTGATCGCAAATGATAGAGGAAATAATCAATATAAATGAAATTGGCAAATGTTAAGTGAAGGATGATTAAGAATAGTTTCATAGAGCTCTGTGGAGTTGAAGAAAATAGAGTATTAGGAAAGAGAATATTAAAGAATATATATAATTTTAAAAGAGCATAATTTTTATTACTATTAGTTTAAAATTGACTCACATTAGTTTAAGGCACTCATCATCAGTTTTGGGAATCAAAAGAAAAACATAAGTAACATACAGGAAACAAATGTTAGGCATTTAAGAGAAAAAAATGTTAGTTAACATTAATTGCTATGGTTTTGCATTATTTTTATTTACTTATCTGTAATCGGTTTTATGAATTAGGCTAATTTCAAACAGTTTTCTGAAACAAAAGAAAAATCAATTCATAGTTAGAAAAAAATAATATTGGAAATAAAGTTGTTGTATAGTAAAAGTATAGTTAATTAATATTGATAAAAAGTTATCTATGTAGATTTAATTTACTTACCTGTTATAAATAAACTTGATTTTCCTTTTTGAGTCCTGGAAGAATGGGGTGACATTTCCATTAGATCCATTAATAAAAAAAAAATAAACCGAGAAATTTATTTAAAAAGACAGAATTTTTCACTTTGAAGAGTTTATTTAACAAAAAACAACACACTTTTAATTTTCATTTCCGATATTTAGAGTTTAAAAAAAAATTTTTTTTTTGAATTAATTTTTAAGCACTTGCAATATTTTTTAACACTTGGAGTTAATTTAAAAAATAATTGAATTTTTTTTAATAAAAATAATTATTTTGAGTAAAAATATTTAAAGTCTTAATATCCAAGACACTTAGAAATTTTTTCGACCCGATGACTCAGCACATTTTAGATGAATTCACTTTGACACCAAAAATAAGACTGAACGTCCGCCCCATACAGACCTCCTTATATAGCCTCGGCTCAAGCTGCTGTTAAGTTCTCAGACTCTGTTAAGTTCAAGATGCTGTTAAGTTACCGGATTCTGTTAAGTTACCAGACTCTGTTATGAATCATTTTGGAGCAATTGTAAAATGTTAGTTAAGCCGCTGTTAAGTTAACATAACAGTATACTGTTAACATATATTTAACATAACAGCATCATGTTAATTTAAATTTAACAGAAAATCAGACGCTTTATTCAAATTTAACGGAACCAGGTAGTGTTAGCAGCGGGCAAAAATTCAAATTTGAAAATACAGAAAATAACGAAATTTTTAAATTTAAAATTTTCATCTAAACTAATTTAAATTAACTGCATGCAGTTCAGTTTAATTTGAATTAATAGAATCCTAATATGTTAAATTTAAAATAACATAATACTGTTCTGTTAAATCCGTCATAACAGTACACTGTTATGTTAACTTAACAGCGACTTTAACTAAAATTTAACATTGCTCCAAAATGAGTCTTCACACCTAACAGAGTCTGGTAAGTTAACAGCATCTTTAACTTAACAGAGTCTGGGAACTTTACAGAGGCTTGAGCCGAGGCTATATAAGGAGGTCTGTATGGGGGAGACAGATCAGTCTTATTTTTGGTGTCAAAGTGAATTCATCTAAAATGTGCTGAGTCATCGGGTCGAAAAAATTTCTAAGTGTCTTGGATATTAAGACTTTAAATATTTTTACTTAAAATAAATATTTTAATATAAAAAAATTCCAATTATTTTTTAAATTAACTCTAAATTGTAAAAAATATTCCAAGTGCTTAAAAAATAAATTTAAAGGTTTTTTTTTTTTAAATTAAACTCTAATCATTGGGAATGAAAATAATGAATTTTTTTTTAAATTCAGGGTGAATAAATTCTCAGTCTTTTTTTCTAATTATTTTTTTACAAATTGTCGTTTTTTTTATTTGCTTGCAGATCTAATGGAAATTTCCCCTAATTTTCCTGGATAAAAACACACAAACAAGGAAAATCAACTTTATTTATAACAGGTGAGTAAATTAAACCCACATTAATTTTTTTTATCAATATCAATTAACTTTTCTTTTACCTATATACCAACTCTACTCCTAATATTACTTTTCTCCTAGCTTATTACTGTTTATTCTTCTATTTCAAAATATTATTATTGAAAATTATTTCAATTCTTCGTGGACTTTAAAAAACATACACCATCTACGTACAGATAAGTTAGAAAACCTAATGCAAGACAATTTCATTTAATGCTAACTAACATTTTTCCTTTTAAATGGCTAAAATATTTTTTTTTTAAAACTTATTAATGTTATTATTTGGTTTCCAGAACTGTTGGAAATGATGGTTATTCTTTCTGCACTTAAAAAAATATACCAACCAATAAAATAAATTTTATATAATACAGATTAAACTAATATGAGTCAATTTCAAGCCATACTAATAACATTTCTTCTTTTTTTTTATAATTATATCTTTTAAATTCTTAAACTAAACACTCTTTTTTCTACTTTCTATAACTTTCAACTTTATTTAATGCAGATATTTAAATGAAACTTTTAATTTTAATTAAATAATATTTCTTCTGTATTTTTTTAAGTATTCTGTGATTGTTCACTTGTATTTTTTCTTGGATACAAAGAGTTAATAATAATGAAGAATAATTTAAAATTATATTTCCCTTTGCAAACTGAGTCAAATCTTAATGTTATGAACACTTACAAGTTTCTTAAACTTTTATAAATTAATTTGCTTTAGTTTCTTATAAAACGAATTGTTTAATCCAAGTTTATTTAGAAGAAATTTCCAATTAAACCTTAAAGTTATATTTCCAACAAATATTTTTAGAAAATTTATTAAAGTAAAATATTTAAAAAAGATTAAGACTGCAAGCTGTCAAGACCTGGGATCAAATCTAATAATGTAATATTGTAAAATCTTACAACAAATTATTTATTATAAAATAAGTTTACAAATAGAAAATCTTTTAAATATATTTCCAGTTTTAAAGACTCTAATTTAAAAATTTAATAATATTCCCAAAAAGATGAGCCAACACAAATTGCTTATACAGAACAAAATTGAAGTAAATACAATGCAAGTCAAATTACATAAAGCCAACAAAGTTCCAAAGTGGCTCACACGCACACACACACACACACAAAATTTTCATTCAGTCAGTGGAAATTGCATTGCATGAATTTGGGGGCACACCAACAAACACATACACACACACAACCAACTTTGCATATGTGCAACAAGGGCAACCCAATTTGGTTTTGGCCCAACAACCGCACAATGAGACCCCAAAATTGGCAACTTAATTTATGTTCCATGTTAATTAGGGCCATAATTTAATTTCAAATTTACCAATTGGCATGAGGCAAAAGCATATTGGGCGTGAAAAATGAAAATGGCAACAGAAAAACGAAAAACTCGAGCCTGTTGCTTGCCACAAGGATAAACAAAGGTTTTTTGTTTTTTTTTTTCGTTTCTTTATCCGATTTTTTGGCTCTGAATGCGAATTGCATGCGAAATGAGTGCGAAAACAAAAAGAGATAGAAGAACAAAAAAAAAAGAGAAGAACTTCAACCTCATGCCAAAATAAAATCAAATTAAATGCACTGCCACATATGCCGGAATCCAAAGGAACTGACGAGAAAAAAAATGAGACTTTAACCACCCAAAGAGCCACCCAACGACAAATGATGTTGACCGCCCACGGTCATGATGCTAATTAATCTTTATTTTCAACATCCACAACCAGAGGATATACATATAGAGAGAGCATTTAGAGTGAGGAAATGGTGATAGTGTTACAGGGGTGGGGGGTGAGGGTGTGTGCAAAAGGTCCTTGCGTCAAAGTGACAATTAAATTAATCATGTTGGCAAACGATTATGTCAACAGGACTTCCTTCACCCATATGGTAGCTAACGTTTCAAGTAACTAGAAAATTTTTGTCTCTGTGTGGAAAATCTCATTATACTTGGCATAAAACTTATAATTAACATTTTGACCGCAATAGAATTTGCAAAAGAAGAGGAAGAAGAAGCAGAAGAAGTGTCTAAAACATAAAAAAAAGATGTTCATATTAAACAAATTTATTACAACGAATTGTTATATACACTAGCCATCTTACTCATTATCTCTTATAAGATCAAAGTTTGAACAAAAAAAAGGTTATTGTGAAGGAAAATTGGTTTCAATTTAAATAGAAAAATAGAATCTAGTGCAAATAAGGAAAAAAGTTAAAGAATTATTATTATTAGTTATATATTATTATTATTATTTAATATTAAATATATTCATTACATATTTAAATTTAATATATCCATTAAACATTTCTATTTTATTTTTCTAGTAAATATTTTAATTACTCAAAAATTGTTTAAAGTTAAAGCAAATGCTTAAAGAATTAGAAAAAGAATTTAATATTCTACTTAACTGAAGTATTTTTAGTATGAAGAAGATTTTTTTTTAAGATTACTAAAGTTTTATCTTATAAAATATTTATTATAAATAATTAACAAAAAAAAAAAGGTTTTCTCTCTAATATATATGTATAATAAACAATTTAAAAAAAAAATTTGAAGGGCTTAAATAAGTCAAGGATAAAATAATAGAATTTATATTTTAAAAAATCAAGGTTTAAATAACAAAAATTGTAATCTAAAATATGTATGTTATTTGATAAATAATTTATCTTTGTTTTTACTATATAGTAAAACGGTTTAAAAACAATTCAAAACGAGCTTTAAAAAACCAAAAAGTAAAATGATTTTTAATTAAATCTAAAACCAATTCTTGTTAATTGTTAAAAACTTAAAAAATAATGCAAAACGATTTAAAAAAAAAAATATTTAAAGTTTATGGTAATAAAATTATAATAAAGTTTAGTGAAAGTCAAAGGATAGTAAAAGTTTGTGGTAATTAAATGTTTAAAATAAAACTTCTTACAATACTTAAATGTCATAAAACGATCATATTTTAGCAATATAAACTATAATTTCAAAATTTTTTTTTAAAAAAACCAATAATAACAAACAGCATATTCCTATTTAAATACCCTAAGTAAGAGTATATAAAGAAATTCCCCTGACCGCAAAGCAGTTGTGAATTTTATGCACGAGACATTTTTAATTAGTTTTGCGGTTGACATACATTTCAATTTGATAATTCATTTTGTGAATTTAAAAACATTAAAAAATGCAATAAATAAAACTTATACCAAATAAAAAGAATTCTTTAAAAGAAAAATATAAACGGAATGTATCACCTTACTAAAACCTATAATATTTTTATATGAAAGAACTTGTTCTTTAATGTTTAGAAATCCAATCAAATTCATTTCCTTTATATTCTTTGTATTAGTCTTCAAAAAATTTCGTTTCTTAAATGTTTTCCAAATTCAATGACTATTCTGGCGATATTATGGATTTTAGTGATTATTTAGTTGACCATCCGTCGCACTTAATAGAATAAGCAATTTAAAAGCTGCCGCCTAAATGCAAAACAAGTTGGCCGCTCTAATGCCAAGTGGCAACGCTCAAAATTAGTGCTCATGGAAACATAATTATCGATAATAATTAGTTCAAATTTGTTTTCGATTTTCCTAACATTTCTGATAAATTAGTCAACACTAGTGGCATACTGGTATTGCCAGACCAACGGCAGGTCCGATTTAATTTTAGTATTGACAGCACGAGGCAAAACTATACATTAATTTAATAAAATTTAAACATAAGTCATGACGGAAACAGAGCCCGAGGTCGAGGTCAATGGCACTGGCACCGAAGCCGAAGATGATCAGGAGGATCAGGATAAGAAGCAGAAGAGGCAACCACGCCACGACGGCGGAGCGGCAGACTTGGAGCGTGTGACAGATTATGCGGAAGAAAAGGAAATCTCGGCGGCGAATATATCGAGTGTAAGAGTGGCTGATGGTGGGCCCGGTGTCTTTGCCAGCTAGTCTCAACTTTTCATTCATCTTTTAGGCCGTGGAACAGTTTGGCAATCAGCGCCACAAAGAAAACGAACTGAGGGTGGCCAAAGAAAAGGAACTGCAAAAGGTCCAGGTGAAGAAAGAGGACATTGAACTGATTGTAAGTTAAAGGAGGCCAACGTATCTTTGTGATTATGTAAAATAATTATGTTTTTCAGATGAACGAACTGCTGGTCAGTAAAGGCCAAGCCGAGAAGGTTTTGCGCGAACAAAGCGGCGATGTGGTAGCCGCCATTGAGTCAATAATCATGAGCGATTGACCAAACAGGATTCACTTGGAAAATTTAGAAGTGTCACTGTCGTCGCCATCGCCTGTTTCTTTTACTTAGCATAACACTGCTTTATTTTTACATTTATAAACTAGTAAAGAAAAAAAAAACATAAATCTACTAAACAAAAACAGTAAAAAAATGAACACCGGATCCATAATTTTGATTCCCCTTGAGGAATATTGTACCACGGATGGGCAGAGAACATGTTTACCATTTTGGAATCAGGATCGTGATGCTCACAATTAATACATAACTGAAATTAAAGCAGTGGCATGTGGAAGTTCTTTCGTAGTCAATCATTAAAATATTCTCAACTGAATGCAAAAAATCTTAATATGCAGACAGAGCAGGGATAGATAAAACTAAAAATACTTGGCTTTTGCTAAATTGTATAGATATATACACTATATACATATTTGGAAAATTTATAACTTAAAAGAAAACTTTCAATTCTGTTAGACCTAACTTCCAACTCCTGTATTGAATCATTTTTGTCAGTTCATTGAAATGGATTCATTAAATCTAGCCGTATTAAAATGGTTATTTTGGGATTGAAGTCCTTTACCAAATTTATAGGCTAGTTCTAGGAGCCTACCGACAAACTATTCCCTTTTTTATAAAAACATGGTAAGGATCGGTTGTCTTATTTTGCATGCGAAACTTAGTAGTGGATTAGTCATTATAGCCTCCTAAGTTTTCATGAATCTTGCTTGAAATTTATATAGACTGACATTCTTTTCATAAATATAGTCATGTATTACATTATTGTGGGACGATTCTAAAGTTGCTGTGGGAGAAATGCTTTTCCCCAGTTTTTTACTAAAACTCCACATCACGAAATTTAATTTAAAGGAAATAACTGGTAGCTTACCTTTAATTATTTTAGTTTTACGATCTGATTCAAAAAGTTGTTCTACTAATTAGAAATATTTAAAAAATTTTAAAATTTATGTTTTACCTCCTTTCTGCAACTAAAGAAATTTCCTAAATTTCACGTTATTTTCCATTTTTTTGGGTCAGATATAATGTATTTATAGACATAGATTAATTTTTTAATATCGAAAAACAATTTAAGAGATTTTAAAAATAACACAACCTAACAAGATAAAATAGAAAAACTAAAAGAGTTTCTAAAAACCAATTTTCAACCTTAAAAAAATGTATAGGTAAGAACAAGATTCTAAAGTTTCAAAAGGAGAATGGTTTTTTCCACAAGGTTTTTTCATGGCTGTATATATATATGTAAATTCTCTAATATAAGATTCGTTAATTAACACAACTTCTAGGTAATCGATATAAGGTGTAATATAAAGGTCCTTAATTAAGGCAACTTCTAGGTAATCGAAATTCTATATAAATTTTTGCACTGCCTTGTGTTAATGAAATAAAATCGAACAATCTCTTAATGGAAAAGTGTAAGCAAAATTTTGATTTCTAAATTTTCAACTAATTCATTTTATTATTATTCATTTTTTTTATAAATCGAAAAATACAAAACATTTTCATACAGATGAAATTAATAATTATTTAGAATATTTCAATGCCAGAATGTGCTGCCAACTTACTTGATGTAAAATCATTAACATTTTTACTATTAAAGATTTTGCCACTATAAATATATTTATCCTTTTGACTAAATGAAAAACTTCAAGATTTAGTCTACCAAATATTTTCTTCTGACTTAGTTTTGTTTTTTTTTTTTTTCGTTTACTTTGGCAGTTGCTTTGCATTACTTTTACATTTGCCAATTGCTATATATAGGCATGATATAAGGATGTCTTTTTCTAGATGTGATTATAAAAGGGGAATAAGACAAATGTTTAATGAATAAATTATAAGACTCGTTATCAATTTAGTTTAGAATTATAATCAATCTTAAGGATTATAATTAAACTGCATTCACTGCATTTAAACAAAAGATTCTGTGTAACAATTCGACACATGTTTCGCATTTATGTGTCTTATAATAATTTAAAAAAACAATTTACTAAAAGAATGTATGCACGTGCATATTGTGGTAAGAGTTTTTCCATAACTTGGCAATCATAAACTTCTTATCGATTGCTATTTTTCTTATCGAAACTGTCAAAATTTTTATTTCTTAACAAAATGGAGAGGAAGTGTTTTACTATATTAAAAAACTATAGATTGAAATAGTTTAAACAAATAAGCGTCTTATCTTTTGGAAAAGTTTCGATTAGTTTAAACAAAAAGTTTTGCGAGAACAATTCCGTCTAACAATCAACTGTAAGAACTTAATACGCAATTAATATACCCTTGCAGATTATATTTCAAAATCCATCAAATCCGTAAAGTATATACCACTAGAAATCGTAGAAATAACTAAAGAAGGATTATCATACTTTACTATATGTGATTTTATAACAAATTAGTTTCGGTGCAAATATGAATATTTATAAAAAGAGATTGCTTTCTGTTTAATATGTGATTCTATAAAATAAACTAAGTGAAGTTCGCCTCTTGGAAACTTAAAATATAAGCTTCACTTTCTATATCTTTAACATTTATTGAAATATAGCCACAATAGGAACAATTATTTAAAAAGCGAATTCTTATTTGCTTTTTTTTTTCAGTATGTAAGCCAAATTCGGTTTAAAAATGTGAGACAACTATATTTTTCTTATAGATAAAACTGCTAAAGATTTCTAGGTACTGTTTATATTTGGTATTGCTGTCTAGGGAATTAAATTTAATAGTGCAAAATCCGCAAGGGTATATATAATTATCAATGCTGTGGGAATTTCCGATATAGCTACAATTAAACAAAAATGACAAAACAAAGCAGACAGTTAACTAAAACCACAATAGAATTATATGTGTATAACAAACGAAAAAAATTATAAACAATTGACACGCTAGAAAAAGTGATTTTCAACGTGATACTGCAAATACATATTTTTTTAACTAAATTATGTTATTAAATACTTTTGCAGATTTTCGCACGACGGCGTATTGATATTCTGTGCCTTTCGATACAGATCCCTGTCGCCAAAGGTGCGCGCCTTGGCCAACATGGAGTCACCTATTATAGAAAGAGAATAATGAAATAATGTAATTCAAATGATGTTAAATCAACTTACGATAATTTCGTTCCCGACTGCAAGAGTGCTTCAAATGATTAACAAAATCTTCTTCTACAGATTCCTCTAATCGTGCCACTGAGCCTTGATATTCTGAATAGAAATTATCCTTGACATAATATGGTATCTTAAGCCCATTTGTCTCACGCTTCACAGAATATTTGCTGTTAAAATGAAGAGGACAATTAATCTAAAGAATTGACAAATTATTAGTAAAAACTTACTGTGAAGGTGTTAAACTATACATGGGATCCGATATAAAGAACGACGACATCATTGACAAACCAATGAGCAACAGAATTGGTAACAAATTAATCAAAGCCGATGAATTGTTGCCCTGCAAAAAAAAAGAGTAACAAATTTAGAAACTAATTGTCATCCTTTAATCTGAAATCTCTATAAAATCGACCGTATTGAATGATTCCAAGTTTTGAAGGTATTGGGTTATTGCTTGGATTATTAAAGACCTTTTGCACTTTGCACTTACATCTCTGTCTTCTCGTGCCTGATGACGACGCCTTTGTTGACGCATATAAACATTCTGCTGAGGAAATCCACCATTGAAGAACATATTGAATAGCTCCTCAGCACTAATATCGGCTTGGAAGCCGCGCGAAAATCCATATTCATTATAATACTGCCCATGACCATGATGATTAGCAGCATTGTTGTTGCCATGTCCATTATGCGATTCATTAATACCATACAAATCGTAATTTTTACGTTTCTCCGCATCGGTTAGAACGCCAGCGGCATTGCCCAAGGCTTTAAAAGCATCCACAGCACCAGGCGCTTTATTTTTGTCCGGATGTAATTGCAGTGCTAATTTCTTATAAGCCTTCTTGATCTCCGAGTCCGTAGCAGTTTTACTAACACCCAAAACTTCATAGTAATCCTTGCATCTAAAAAATTAGAATTAGGTTAAACAATTATATAATTTTAACAATTTAAGGGGGTAAATCATAAAATAAGTCAATGGCATTGACACGCTTTTTTTAATATACATCCGTGTTTAATCCTTACGTACTTTTTAATCTTTCGCACTGCCTCCAATTGATCATTAGTGTAATCGGCGGCATGACTTCTTGAATCTGAATTGACACGTTTCCGTGGTCCAGCCGATTTTTCCTCATTTGAAGCCGTTGGTCGAGATTTGCCATTGCTAGCTGGGTTTGGTGTGTTCTTCACTTGAGCCAAAAGTTCTACGAATAACACAACAGGTTAATATTCTGATATATTTCACTGAAATAGGGCATTTTACTCTTTGCATTCTCTGATGGATATAATTTTTCTGCCTTTATGAGAAATTTTTCGGCTTTATCAGGTTTGCCTTCTGAAATAGCCTGCACAGCCAGATCGATGCAACGCTGCGCCTCATCCTTGTTACCCTCCATTTGAGATTTGCTTTCACGTTTACGTGGTGTTTGGACACAGGGCGCACTTTGGCAAGTAAATACCAATACAATTGTATGTGTGTGCGTAAATATATAAAAAATTTACGATTTACCCACAACTACACATACAAAAACCGAAGCCTGCTTTAGCTGCTGTTGATATTGTCTAATTTATATTGATTATGTTATTGTGTTAATCGTGTAGATTCCTGTTGCACACTATCTAATAAATTTTGAAATTTACTATAATTTAATTGATTTTATTTCGTCCACTTTTTTCATCAGCCTAAAAGGTCAGTGGTGTTGCCACCACGTTAAAAGAATAAATTGAAACCTACCCAATTGTTGCCACAATATTTCCTTTCACAATATGAGAAAGTGTATGGAGCACTGAGCAAGTGAATGACGTCAAAGACTTCCTTAGTTCGTTTAAATATTTACTCTTCTCAAAAAAAAAAAAAAAAAAAAACGGTAGCGTTATATATTGTTTGTATATTTATATAATTTTTTTAATATTAATCCATTATTTTAATGCATTAGAATCATACATATATAATTGTTAAATAGATATTGCGATTATCGTACTACTTGTACGTAGAAATTATTAATATTAGAAAATATTATTTTGTTCCGAGACTTTTGAATTCGGTTTCTTTGAACTCTTTTGTATACGAGTAAAGATTAATGACGTCACGTCAATTCGAAACCCTACACAATTGCTGACTCTGTGTCGCTCCACAGAGTTGCTATTGCTATTGAAAAGCGTTGCCACACTGTCTCGGTGCGCCCATTTACAAATATGTGTGTTTTTTTGTTGGTGTATGTGTGCGTGCGTGAGTGTGAGAGTGTAAGTGCCGCAGCATGGGTAGCGAACTCGCTGATTCGCTTTAAATTCGTCTTTTTGTTAAAAATATCAAAAGGAATTGGAGAATCCATTCGTTAAATGATATGCAAAAGTGTCCGCCAATCAAGTGTGCAACAAAATTAGTCAAGTGAAGTGCAATAATAATAATAATAACAACGTCGTCGTCACGTCCGCGTACCGTACCGAGTGCAGTGCTCACACACACACACACACCGTCACAGAACCACATCTCGGTCTGGCCTGGAAAAAGTGAAAGAAGCAAATAAGTGTTTTTTTGTTTTATCGGCCATATTGTTGGTGTTGTTGTTATTGGTTGGGCAAAAGTGCAACGAGAATTTGCCGCATGGTAATTGCTTCGGGATTGTCCAAGAATAAGACGAAACTTCTTTGATTGCAACTTATGTAAAAACAAAGCAAAATCAAAGGAGAGTAAAACGTATTTACATACATACATTTACAAAAGGTGCGTATAAACGTGTGAATGTATGTATGTGTGTGTGCATTGCTGCTGCCGCTGCTGCTGCTACTGCAGCATGTGTGTGAGTGCATAACTCTTTGTGTTGGAATTGGATACAATTTATTATTAAGAAAACAAAAACAATAAATTGATTATCACACATTGTTCTTTTAAATCGTTTTTGACAAACGCACGGGTACCCCGCCCTCAGGCATTAAGGGTATGCCATGCACACTAAATTCAATCTCACGATAATCGGTACGCTTCTCAATATTAAAGGTAGACAGAATTTTGGCCAGAGCTATCTTCACATTTAGTTTACCCATACGGGCGGCAATACAATGCCGGGGACCTTCACCAAATGGCATATAAGCCACTGGATTATAATTCTTATGCTCTTCGGTATAACGTTCCGGCTGATAACTTAATGGTTCTGGGAAATGTTCCTCATCACGATGCATTCCAATTAAAGAGATCACGATTGGTGTTCCTTTCTCGATGACCAATTTACTATTAGGAATCGGATAATCCTTGGTACATATACGATTAAGCAAAGGCAAGGCAGGATATTTTCGGGCAGTCTCTGTAAGAGAAAGTAGTAAATTAATTTGAAATTACATTTCTTAATAGTCTTACCCATAATACAAAGTTCCAAGTATTTCATATCCTGTATAGCATCGTAAGATAATTTACCCTCATGCCGCTCCAATGCTTGCTGTACATCCTCCTGAGCCTTGGCCAGCAATTCCGGATGCTGTGTCAGTTCATATAGTGTAAATGCCGCCGTTGAGGCCGATGTCTCGTAACCGGCAACAAAGAACAAGAACAATTGTCCAGCTATAAGATCCTTGGACATGGATTTAAAATTATTAGCTGAAGTTTCTGCCGACCAAATGCCATCATCAGTGCTTATCTTTCCAGTATTTCGTAGTTGCAACAATAATTGCAAAAAGTCACGGCGTACAACATTATTCTTCTCCCTGAAATCCACAGTCCGATGAACTAATTCACGCATACGCTCCTGTCCCTCCTGTGTCCAGCCTAGGCGATTGAAGAGCTTTTCTAATCTAAAAAATTATTATAGTCATTAGTTGATTTAAAATATTTCTTTGTAATCAGATCCTAGATCATAAAACTTTCCATTATTTTTGTTTAATAATTTTACATTAAGAAATTTAAGAAAATTTAAAAAAATCTGTTTTTTTTTTAACGCTTAGATAATTTTTGTTGCTGAAGCGTTTTTAATTGAAATTTATTAAAAATTTATATTAATTTACCTTTGCAAAAAAGGTTTAAAGGTATAAATTTAGCTCAAAAGTATATATATTATATGTATATCAGTACCATAATCTGTGAATCAATAGAATCTCTTTCGAGATCCTTAATCAGACTTTGTATATATTAGAATCGCATTACTTTATCTTATAGCTAACGATTTGGAGAACTTATAAAACTAATCAGTTGATAGCTTTTACAGAATTTTAATCTTGTTTTACCTGCTTTAAAGGGTTGAAAACATATAAAAGTACTGATAAGATACAATTACACAAGTATTGGAAACATTTAAACCAATTACACAAGTATTAGAACCATTGCAATCTTATTTTTTTGTTACTTACCCAGGATATAAAAATGTTGTAGTACCACGTAATATGTCTTTAAATATAGGCCTATTGATCGTTTTATTGATTGAATAAAACTCATTTTTGGGATCTGTAAAACTGTCCACTTCTAGTCCAAAAATAGTTGAGGCAATAATATCAATTGCATATCTAATAGATAAAAGAAAGACAATTATAATAAACTATTTAAGAATCAATAAAACCTAACTAAGATCACTTACGTAGCCATTAGAGATTTCATTTCAATTTCAACACTTTCACCACCTTCTTTTGCCACACGTTCATTCAAATATGCTATCATCTTATCACCAATAGCTTCAGCTGTGCCAAACATGGCCTTTAGTTTACCCGATGTAAAGGAGGGAGTCAATTTAGTGCGCAATGTCTTCCAATTGCTGCCCTCCATTTGAAAAAGACCCGCTGACATGGGATCATTCTTTTCATCCACATAAACGCCACGATCATGAAAGCTAGCGAAATCCTTTATTAGCATATCATGCACCAATTGAGGATCACGTACTAATAATGCTGGACGTAAAGTTAAATACAATCCCAACACTGGTTCCTTGCTGGATTTGTACATATCGTAAATGGCCATGCCAAATGAACGTTTTCCTTGACGCACAGATTCTAAAGCACCAAAAGGAATACTAATACCGGCGGAAGGAAAACCCTTCCGTTCCCAGAAACTAAATCTCCACTTGACAAATACATATAGAAAAGTAGCGACATTAAATAACAAAATTAACCAAATCATTTTTGATACAAGCGTACACTACGAGTGTTAAATTCAAACTAAATGTTGAGCAATTGCATTATATAGCATTATATAGATAGCCCCCCATCTCAGTAGGTCTAATTATACACACACACACACACACACAAATGCCTCGTTTCAGATAACACACACAAGCACATTTTTTTTACGTTGTGAAGTTCATATAATATACATTTACCGTTATCTTTAGTACAATGATAAGCATAAGTGTTTAACTAAACAATGTCTACTTTTTTTTAAATGCACGGATTATTTATGGAGTGGTTTTTTTTGTTGTATGTGATATGATTTGACTAAATATGTTTAAGTTTTATTAAATTCCCTTTTAAATTATTTAGGTATACATTTTTCATTATTTAAGGATAAATTTTGGAATAAATTTTACATATTTTTGATATTTTTTATGATCTTTTCTTGCATCCAAACTGCAGCTTAGTAATTTTCTTAAAGTATTCTTTATCCAGCATTTGCATTCCCATCTAAATGTTTAGTTTTTGACGGTCATTCGATTTGATTATATACAAGGCCAAACCTT
Source organism: Drosophila neocordata (assembly GCA_018903615.1). Classification (NCBI taxonomy): domain Eukaryota; kingdom Metazoa; phylum Arthropoda; class Insecta; order Diptera; family Drosophilidae; genus Drosophila; species Drosophila neocordata. The sequence continues at coordinate 1,293,613 of JAEIGI010000002.1, forward strand.
TATTTGATATTTATTTCCATGTATAACAAATATGCATTTCATCATTTCATTGCAAAGAAAATATTTGTTATTAAATTGCCTATTTTCAAAGTAATCATTGTGACTTGACAAAATTAAATTTTTGCCTTTTATGATCGTACCCATTACCATGTACATCGTTTCAGAATGACAACAGTAAACAAAACACTGGATTGATACTATTCTTAAATAATCTAAATACTATATAAGGAAATACAACTTGAAAATTTTTAATCTATACATATTTGTGTATATATTGAAAAAAAAACTAGCAAATCATGATTTGCAATCAATTTAAAATGAAGATTTAAATTGTTTCTTATTTAAATATACATTTATACATACAATCGTATATAAAACTTCCTAAAAATATTTCTAATTTATAATTATATTTGAAAAAAAAATTACATACATCAAGTCAGTTCTCGTGCTCGATTTTGAATAAATCTATTGAAAAGTTATTTTTTGCTTTGAATTGACATTTTTCCTCTTAAAAACTTATACATTTAATTTCTTAAAAATTTTTTATTCATCTTTAATATCTTGAGAATAATATAAAGGAAAAGTTGATTAATTTTATATTAACATTAATTTACCAAAAATATTGAATTAGGAAGCAAACAATTGGGAATAAATCAGGGCGGAATGAGGCCGACCTGATTTCGTTTCCGATCTTTAAAGTTATCTGTGTAAATTTCCTTTCATTTAAAGTAACCTGTGTAATGCTTCAAAAATGCTCGAGTCAATAATCAAGTTTCTTATTTATTATTTTAAAATTAGTCGTATATTTATAATACGTTTTTAACCCGATAAAGTGTAAATATTGTTGTTTAGATATCCGTGAGCGTCTGTTTATTTCTTTGCCCTTCGTAGACCTAAAATTTTAGAGTAAATTTTGAATACTTAGCAAATAAGCTTTTCAGATATGTATGTTTACCAAGTTCAAAAATTCTTTGGATCGGACTACTATATAAAAAATATAGTCACTATTGGTAGAATTTGTGTTGAACAAAATTTTGTTTTCCAGTTGTTCAATACACCAAGTTTATTTATTTATTTCTTAAGTACAGGGCATTCCCAAGTCGTTAAACTCGCCTAAGGTTTTCGTTATCAAAACATTTCACCATTCACCTTTTCTATTACCATAGACACTATTGTATTTATAGGCATAATATATGTAGAGCTTATCGCTTTTGGGGGATTAAAAAGAAAACACTTAAAAATATTTATTGTACAACACAAAACAATTAACTTTTTTACTAATGGGATAGGTTAAAAATAGTCTAGATTTACATATGAGAACTTGCGTGCCAATTTAACGGGAACACCACCTTCAGCTATTAGGGGAATCCCGTGAATTGCAAATTCAATTTCACTCTTCTCCGAATGCGTTTCGATGTTGTAATTTAAAAGAATCTTAACCAAGGCAATTTTAGCATTCAGTTTTCCCATTCGGGCCGCTAGTTTAGAGAAGAAAAAATGAATGATAATCTTTAATGAAACAATATTCTTGCGACTACTGACCGATGCATTGTCGTGGTCCTTCGCCAAAGGGCATATAAGCGGCAGGATTATGGGTCATGTATTCTTCTGTAAAACGTTCCGGAAAGTATTTCAAAGGTTCTGGAAAGTATTCCTCATCACGATGCAGTCCAATCAGAGAAATTATAATCGGTGTTCCCTGTTTAATAATCAAACTGCTACCGGGTACCTGATAATCCTTAGTACATTCCCGATTAAGAAGCGGTAGTGCAGGATACTTGCGAGCGGTTTCTAGAGAAATATTTTTGTGTTAATCTGAAAAGTCAGAACTTTTGTAGTCTTACCCTTTAGACAAAGTTCTAGATAGTGCATATCCTGTATGGCATCATAACTGAGGTTTCCCCCATGTTTCTCAAGTGTCTTTTGTATATTATCCTGAGCTTTGGCCAACACTTTGGGGTTTTGAGCCATCTCGTATAGGGTAAAAGCTGCCGTTGATGCTGTTGTCTCATAACCAGCCACAAAGAAGAGAAATAGATGTCCAGCTATTAGATCGTTGGAAAGAGATATTTGGTGATCGATTTGTTTCCTTTCTGCTGACCAAACGTTGTCATCGTTGCTAATGGATCCTGTATTTCTTAATTGTAGGAGCAGCTGTAGCATATCGCGCCTAATCACATTGTTTTTTTCTCTAAAGGCAATAGTACGATTCACCAAATCCCGCATATTTTCCAGTGACTCTTGTTTCCAGCCAAAAGCCACAAATAATTTTTCCAAACTATTTGAAAGAAATGCATTGTAGATTGATAAGGTTATATTATCATGACTCGACTCACTTTGGATATAGAAATTGTGTTGTTCCACGTAAGATGTCCTTAAATATTGGTCTATTTATTGACTTGCTTATTGAATAGAATTCATTTTTGGGATCCGCAAAGCTATCCACATCCAGGCCAAAAATAGTTGAACCAATAATGTCAATGGCATAGCTAATGAAATTTTATTTAAATATTGGATATATATTTGACATTTTTTGCTAACTTACACAGACATTAGTTCTTTGATATCAACTTCCATACTACCTTCTTGAGGTAGCATGGCATTCAAATGAGCTATCATCTTATCTCCAATGGTCTCCGATGTACCAAACATAGCTTTCAATTTACCAGATGTGAACGATGGAGTCAATTTAGTTCTCATTGTCTTCCAACTAATACCTTTTAGAAAGAAAAGTCCACCCGACATGGGATCTCTCTCTTCATCCACATAAACACCACGATCATGAAAACTGGCAAAGTCTTTAATCAATATATCATTGGCCAATTGGGCATCACGTACTAGTAGGGCAGGACGTATCGTTAGATAAATGCCCACAATGGGACTCTTACATGACAGATACATATCGTAAATGGCCATGCCAAAAGATCGTTTTCCACGAATTACCGAATTCAAAGCACCAAATGGTATACTAGTCCCAGTTGTAGGAAATCCCTGACGCTCCCAATAACTAAATATCTTTTTGACATAGACATATATAAGGCTAATTGCCGTAATCACCAGATATAAGAGAATCATTTTAATACCCAAGTTCACACTTTGACTGCCAATTACAGACTGACTTACAACTTCTATATCACATTCTATAATCGTTAAAAAAAAGTACAAATATTTTCATATTTATAATAACAAGTGATGCATTTTATTTACACTGGCAATTATCTCTCTAGGTGGGGTCTATATACAAACATCAACATCTGATGTACTCAGTAGATAGAGGGGAAAGTCGACGAAAAGCATCCAACAGTGAAACGGAATCGTTCAGAATATATATCTGTCGGTTCAGGTGTAATTGCATACCCGAACTAAGAATGATTTTTATTTGGAAATCCCTTCTCTCATTAATAAATCTGAGATTATGTAAAGTTTGCATAAGTGTTCCTGATCAGCATTCCGTAAACGCGATCTCTTTTAAAATCATAATAGAAATATATATTAAATTCTGTACAAACTTATTTTTCGCGCAGGCATTGTATAACTCAGAATTATCCCGATCGCATAGCTATGATCGAGAATCAATGTACTTTTCATTAGTATAATTCTTGATAACTTCCTTAATTTTTATTGAAATCGGTTAACTATATCTTATAGCTCTCAGCGACATAATCAATCATTAACAAAGTCTAAGATCAATAGCTTGGTTACTTTAAGCTCAATTACCACGAAATTAGGTACATGTTAACTTGGTTTATATAGAAATATCTCTACTGAATATCAACAGAATCGAACTACTATATGCTAAAGCTGATTAAGGACTTGTCTGGCCAAATAAAATGTTTAGTATGAAAAACTTTTCTTCGCAAAGCCACAGGAATTTAATTAAGATTTGATTAGTTTTATATACTTTCTTATAATTTTGCTTAATTTTATATAATTTTTAAAAAGACAGTTTGCAAGGGTGTATAAACTTCACTCTGGTAGAATTCCTCCTAGTTTAAGCTTGAATTGGTTTTTAAATAACATAAATATTTAGTTTTTCATGGTATGTATTTCGTTTATAATGTATTCTCATATAAACATATTGACATAACTTTAATCATATGAGGTAATTAAAGTATAATTTTCATAGATTGCTTTTTGTTGATTTCAAGTATCAAAGTTGGCAGTGGACGCTATATTTTTGTTTAATCATTTCATCCTGGACACTTTAACTGGGACACCACCCTGAGGCATCAATGTTATTCCATGAATGGAGAACTCAATTTCACGTTTTTCTTGGCACGGTTCAATGTTAAAAGTGGATAGAATTTTGGCCAAAGCAATTTTAACGTTTATTTTACCCATTCTGGCACCTAATATCAAAAATATTGGAATCAGTTTAAAACACTTAAAAGATATCTCTATTTCTTACCAATGCAGTGTCTTGGACCTTCACCGAAAGGCATATAGGCAGCTGGATTATAGTTCCTGTTCTCGTCCGTAAAACGTTCAGGATTATAAAACAAGGGATCTGGAAAATGCTCTTTATCACGATGCAGACCCATCAGAGAGATCACAATGGGTGTTCCTTTCTTAATGGTTAATTTGCTCCCAGGAATGGGATAATCCTTTGTGCATTCCCGATTAAGAATTGGTAGGGCAGGATATTTACGGGCGGTTTCTATTTATAAATTGCTTATCAATTTAAAGTTTAAATTGGATAAATGTGTTATTACCCATTATGCATAGTTCTAGATATTTCATATCCTGAATGGCATCATACGAAAACTGGCCTCCATGTCTTTCTAATGCGTTCTTCACATCCTCTTTAGCCTTGTTTAAGATCTCTGGATTTTGCGTTAGTTCATATAAAGTAAACGCAGATGTCGATGCGGTGGTTTCAAATCCAGCAAACAGGAAAAGAGCCAAGTGTCCCGCAATATGATCTAAAGATATAGTTTTCTTTTGACCATTTGTTGTTTGAACTGACCAAATAGAATCATCTTTGCTAATATTTCCCGTATTCCTCAATTGTAGTAAGAGTTGCAGCATATCTTTTCGAACTATGTTATTATCCTCCCGAAATTTAACGGTACGATGTACCAAACTGCTCATTTGAGTTTCTACTTCCATTTTCCAACCTACCCGAACAAATAGTTTTTCCAATCTACAAATTATAATTAGAAATTATTTATTGATGATAATCATCATCACAATTGCCAATTCATTTATCTAATCTTACTTACGGTGGGTATAAAAATACGGCAGTACTTCTTACTAAATTTAAAATGGAAGGTTTAACAAGTCCGTGGCCAATCTTTTCGAATTCATTATTGGGATGTGCAAAACTGTCTACATCGAGACCAAAAATTGTCGAGGCTATGATGTCTATGGCATAGCTGAAGTTAAATAAATTTGATTTGTAGGAAACCCTTTTAATATACTTTCCCAAGGACTTACGTTGTTAATAATTGCTTGGCATTAATCTCCATGGTACCTTCTTTCTTCAATGTGTTCTCCAAGTGAGCTATCATCTTATCCCCAATAGCTTCAGAAGTGCTAAACATAGCTTTTAGTTTTCCGGAAGTAAACGATGGAGTCAATTTGGTTCGCATTGTTTTCCAACTTTGACCCTCTAACGAGAAAAGGCCAGCAGATAACGGATCATTTTCTTCATCCACATAAACACCACGATCATGGAAACTAGGGAAGTCTTTGACCAACATGTCATGAGCCAATTGTGCGTCGCGAACTAACAAAGCCGGACGAAGGGCCAAATATGTGCCCAATATTGGTTCCCTGCTGGAATTGTACAAGTCATAAATGGCCATGCCAAACGATCTTTTACCACGAAAAACAGGTTCTAAGGCACCAAAAGGAATCGTTGTTCCAACCGAAGGAAAATCTTGTCGATCCCAAAAACCAAATTTCCATTTTAAATAGAAAAGAAGCAGACTAACTGCTGTGACTAAAAGTAAAATCCAAATCATTGCGAATTTTGTGTTTATTTTAGTGTGTACGCATTGAACTCCGATGCCGGACTAATGTGAGACTTGATATAACCATTCCTTATCAGGGCTCTATCGTTACCAATTTAGTCTGTGCATTTCATCAGCAAATAATTTACAATTGTACAAATTTATTACCTTGTTCATAGTATAAAATAATTTAAAATTATCAGTCTAATAAAAGAAAAAAAAATTTCTTTACTTTCTAAAAGAAGCACTTAATAAAATGCTCGTACATGTTTGTCATTTATAGAGAAGCATTTTGTAATTTTATCAGTTTAAATATATCTCGGAATCATCCCGATCGGATGACTATATCATATAGCTCCCATAGCAACGATCGGTTATGAATAAGCTTTAACCACAATAACTTTTTTGTTTTCCAATGAAATATCACGAAAGCCGGTATTGGAGAGTTTTAAGTACTTCCTAACATATCCACCAAGTTTCATCAAAATTAGTTGACTATATAAGGTAGCTCCCATATGAACGATCAGTCTTGAATATAGATTTCAAGCAATAACTTGGTTGTTTTAAAAGCGATCATCTTAAAATTGGGTATTTGTAACTTTAATATACTTTCTTATATATCTACCAAGTTTTTTAAAAATCAGTTCACTATATCATGTAGGAACGGTCAAGAAAATAGTCTTAGATGAATAAATTTGGTATGTATAAGTTTGGTATATATAGAAATATATTTACTGAGTTTCACTAGAATCGGCTGACCATATGATATAGCTTCTATAGGAATAATAGGAATAAAAAAAATTTAAAAATAATTAATAGTTTGCAAAGGTATTCAAACTTCAACATTGCCGAAATTAGCCCATCCTTCTAGTTAATGTTTAATAAAGCAATAAACGGAAATATTTAACCAAAAGTAAGAGTTTTTATAATCTTAATCTTCAGGCAATAAATAAAAACTTAAGTTTGTTTAGTTACTGATAATTATCAATGCTTATTTTTCTGTCCTTGTGTTTGGTAATGATCACAATTATACTTAAGATTTGTATACGATTGTATTGTATATAAAAATTGTTTAATTTGAATATTGGAAAGACTTGCCATAACCCAAACTTATGATGCTTCTGTCCAAAAAGGCTTGATGACTAGGATCAAGTGCTTAGTATATGCATTTAATGGTCTTTTAGCTTCATCTGTGATCTTCTTTTATTACGAAATGATTAATCTTTTACTTAAAGAGTTTAAATCCTCTTGGAATCAATTATTTGATTGATATTATTAGTATCTTAGCTTCCAATTATTAATATGACAATTTATACACAATTATTATCATATAAATATATTAATTAAACTTAAAACATATGAGGTAGATAAAGTAAAATTTATAAAGATGGCCAATCTATTACCTTTAGGTATTGAAATGTATTTGTTTAATCATATCTTCCTGGACAGCTTAATTGGAACACCGCCCTCAGGCATCAATGTTATTCCGTGAATTGAGAATTCAATTTCACGTTTTTGTTGGCACGGCTCAATATTAAATGTAGATAGAATTTTGGCCAAAGCTATTTTAACGTTTAGTTTACCCATTCTGGCACCTAGTATCAATAAATATTTGAATCAGTTGTAAACACTTTAAAGATATCTCTATTTTTTACCAATGCAGTGTCTTGGACCTTCACCGAAAGGCATATAGGCAGCTGGATTATAGTTCCTGTTCTCGTCCGTATAACGTTCAGGATTATAAGTCAAGGGATCTGGAAAATGTTCTTCATCACGATGCAGACCCATCAGAGAGATCACAATGGGTGTTCCTTTCTTAATGGTTAATTTGCTGCCAGGAATTGAATAATCCTTTGTGCATTCGCGATTAAGAATTGGTAGAGCGGGATATTTACGAGCGGTTTCTATTAATAAATTTCTTTTCAATTAAAATATCAAATTTATTAAATGTGTTCTTACCCATTATGCATAGTTCTAGATATTTCATATCCTGAATGGCATCATATGTAAATTGTCCTTCATGTTTTTCTAATGCGTTCGTCACATCCTCCTTAGCCTTGTTTAATATCTCTGGATTTTGCGTTAGTTCATATAAAGTAAATGCCGATGTCGATGCGGTGGTTTCAAATCCAGCAAACAGGAAAACAGCTAAGTGCCCAGTGATGCCGTCCAGAGATATAGTTTTCTTTTGTCCATTTGACGTTGGAGCCGTCCAAATGGAATCATCTTTGCTGATATTTCCCGTATTTCTTAATTGAAGTAGGAGTTGCATCATATCTTTGCGAATTACATTATTATCATCTCGATATTTAACGGTATGATGAACCAAATTGTTCATTTGACATTCTACCTGCATTTTCCAGCCTATCCAAACAAAGAATTTTTCCAATCTGCAATAAATTTGTGAAAATATTTTTAGTTTAAATTAATTGCCATTATAAATAATTCATCCTACTTACGGTGGATAAAGAAATGCGGCAGCATTTCTTACCAAATTTGATATGGAAGGTTTAAGAAATTCGTGGCTGAGTTTTTGAAATTCATTATTGGGATGTGCAAAACTGTCCACATCGAGACCAAAAATTGTCGAGGCTATAATATCGATGGCATAGCTGAAAGTTTTGATTAAAATAAATAGTTTTTATGTTAAATATATTATATATTAATATAATTAAGAAAACTTCTCACGTTTTGAAGAACGTATGCAGTCTTAAACTGTATTATATACATCTCAGAAGAATTCTTGGGAAGTATATAAAAAAAATTTAGTTCATTATATACTAAGTTGACCGATTCTAATATTCTGAAATAAGTTCTATATATATACCAAACTTACAAAGGCACTATTTTGTGAAGATAGCTTTTAAAGCAACCAAGCTATTGATCTAAGACTATTTTCCTGACTGATTATACCTATAGATATCTAATCCATTTTGATCAAATATAGAAGAGTATTACGAAGGTATATAAAATTAATGAAAACTAAGTGTAGTGACAATAGCTTCGGAAACAGAAAGTAACGTTCGCTTGGACCGATTCTTTCTAAGAGTGCTATATACCTATAATTAACTTATTAGTATGTTAAGTATCCAACTTACAAATACTAAACTTAAGGAAGCTTCTTTTAAGTTCTGTAACTTTTTAAAGTCCCGGAATACATCGCTTTACATCAAGGGTGGGCAGCCAATATTGGCAAGTGAGCCCGACAACAACATTTACAACAAACAACAGTCCGGGCATAGAAAAGGATCGCGGTCGCGAGTCCGAGCAGCGGTCATAAATGTGCGAATTCCTAGGTAGAGGGACGCAAAAGCTAATGCGGGAGGGGTTAGAAGCAACACGGTCGCGATTGCGACTCGTACATTGTCGAGCTCTCGATCGCAACATTTTCGGCGCTGGTGCGTCCCGCATTTATTTTTGCGTCCCTCCACCAACAAATTCGCACATTTATGATCTATTCTCGGGCTCGAGATCTCTTCTTGTGCGTTCCGCAAGTACTTGTGCATCTCTCTGTCCACGAATTCGCACTTTTATGACCTCTGCTAGAAAAATAACGGAACGAGCTCGGTGAGCCAAGTGAGCCACTACGTGCCCACACTTGCTTTACATATATAGATGAAGATATACGAACAGGACTATATCATTTTCGCTTATCATCTTGATATATTTTTTGAACGGTTTTAAAAAGCCAAATTCTTAGAAACTTACGTTGTTAGTAATTGTTTCGCATTAATCTCCATGGTACCTTCTTTCTTCAATGTGTTCTCCAAGTGTTCTATCATCTTATCCCCAATCGCCTTAGAGGTACTAAACATAGCTTTTAGTTTTCCAGATGTAAACGAAGGAGTCAATTTGGTTCGCATTGTTTTCCAACTTTTTCCCTCCAATGAAAATAGACCGGCTGAAATGGGATAGTTTTCTTCATCCACATAAACACCACGATCATGAAAACTGCTAAAATTTTTAACCAAAATATCTTGAGCTAATTCTGCATCGCGAACTATCAAAGCTGGACGAAGGGCCAAATATGTGCCAAACACTGGTTCCCTGCTGGAGTTATGCAGGTCATAGATGGCCATGCCAAGCGACCTTTTACCACGAAAAACCGGATCTAAGGCACCTAAAGGAATTGTTTTTCCAACCGAAGAAAAACCGTTTCGATCCCAAAAACTGAATTTCCATTTCAAATAAAAAAGGATCAGACTAACTGCTGTGACTAGAAGTAAAATCGAAATCATTGTAAATCCTTTTTTTAAGACTTTTAATGTGTACGCTTTGAATTCCGATGCCGAACTAAGGTTCGACTTAATATAGCCTTTCCCCTTTAGCAAAGAATTCAATTCTTTAATCTTCATAATTATTACCTTGTTTATGGTAATTATTGGTTCAATAAAACAAGAAAATATCTTTAGACGCACTTGAAAAGAATAATGAATGAGTAGCACTGTGCAACACCGTTTTTCCCTCAAACGATTTAAACACTGTTTATACAAATTTCTAAACATTAAGATTTCTGGTAATATGAAAGTCTCCAAATCTTTCTCTTTTTCATAAGGTTTATCTCAATTTATACTAAAACTTTAAAGGATTTTTGACTTCCAACTTAATGTTTTTTTTTAATTATTTCAATTAGATAGTAAAGTCGCTAGTTTGTGAAACTAAATCTTTAATCAATAAACTAACTTTACCCTTATTTACCTGTTAATTTTCAATGTTTATTAAAAATACATAGATAATTGTAAATAGTGTTATTATGAGTCAATATGTTTAAACAAAAAGGCGGCTTAGTTAGTAATAGACAATAACATTGTGAATTTGTAAGAAAGGAAAAAGCTTCCAATGAGTAAAAACTTCCTGTGTCTTATACACTTCCTCCAGATGTTAAATGTTCTCCGTCACTCAACTTCTATTAAAGTATTTCTTTCAGTTTTTAAACTATTTATATGAAAATTGGTGAAGGATCCCACAAGGTTTCTTCATAAATTGGATCGTTCAAATAATAAAATAAAATTTTCTTTTTCTTATAATAGCATACATTCTAGAAATAGAAGGAGAAGTATGTTTCTTTAATATTAATTCATTATACGGAGAATTTTATTTTTATAGAAATGCTTTATGGGCAAGTCCCACTGCATAATGAAAGAAATGTAAGGGTATACAAAATTTGCTTTCATAATTGTCTTTTGCCAACTAAATAGTTGTAAACTCACATATTTAACTTAAATAGTCAAAGACATGCCTGAAACTGATTTCGACATATAATGGAGTATAGCTAAAGATAATTAAGAACAATGTAATAGAAATATATATTTTATATACTATACTAATGATAGTACCATATCCCTTTAAATCTGCTCTTAATCCGTTTCCTAAAAATTTGATCAAAATATTTACAGTGATCTTTTACCAAATTTACCTTAATTGTTTCTACTTTTCTTTGCACCTAAATTGGTTTTGTTCTTAATTTTATGTTTGCTGGTGTACCAATACGAACCGAAACAGATATTCTTACATACAACTCAATTTGATTAAGTTAAGTATAGCATTTTTGGCGCATTATTTTCAAGACCAATTATACGATGTTCTTTGTGATCGATATCTAATCGTTTGGCCTAATTGTTGAAAATATATTATTATATGCATACTTCAATCCAAAGGAAATAAATTATGACATACTAAATGAACGATTACACAGATCATTCATATTGATCTATAGATAATCGTGCTCAATTATAAAGACAAACAACTGTCCCTTGTTAGGGTATTATTAAGTTTAGGCCATTTACATGTCCAAGAGTAAATAATTTGTATTTGGTTAAACTAAATTCTTTTGGTCAGAAGTTTTTAATTTAAGTTTCCTTTAAGCTGTTGTTATGGTTGTTCTTGTTGTTGTTGTTGTTGCTGGGGGCTCTCCATTCGATGATGTTCACTTTGACTTAACGCACGCGGCATCGTGCGAAGGCTTTGGAAGTTTTATAAAGGTTGTTCACTTGAGAACTTTGCGCTGTCAAAGTTGTTTGTTGTGTTGCTCGTACTGCCTGCCGGTGCTTGTGTTTTTAAATTGTATATACATACATACATATATATATATTTTTATAATGTTGTTTTATTTTTGTTATTTTGCGAATGGCAACGACTTTGTATTTAAGCAACGAGCACAAAGGCAATAACAACAACGATTGCTATACATATAAAGGCAAAGACGTTGAACCGTTTCCCAAAAAAAAAAACAATGTATATTTTTATGTGGACTTTTGTTTAAACGTATAAATTTATCAAGCTTTGGTAAATAGATTAAATCATAAAAAATTGGGTACATTTTAAGTGCAAATATCAATAAAAGTTTCAGTTTTTTAAGTATCTTTCGAATCAATACTAATTATGTATTATTTTATAAAATTTTTGATCTTTTAATTTCAGAACTTGACGATTGTTTGCTGTTCATGTTAGGTTGTTTAGAGCTTGTAAAAATAATTTACAAGAAAAAGCAACATTAACTGAATACTAACCCAAACAAGGTGAGTACAAAGTAATATGTTAATATCTGGTCAAACAAGATTCTTTAGCTTTAACTTTTAAGTAAATATTATAGTTAAGATTGTTTAAATATATTATAGAATATATATTTTTCGTTGTCTCAGTTCAAAGGCTAAAAAATAATTAAGTATTAAATATTAAATAATTATCACTGGAAGTTAAAAAAAGAACAGTGGAACTAATTACACTAATAAGCTATATCTAAAGGTTTGTTTGTTTGTTTGTTAGAGCAATTCTGTACTTTTTTTTCCATCTGTCCCAATTTAGTATATAATATTGATAAAATTTAATCAAACAACAACAATAAATCCTGCTATCTAATAAAAATAATTATCGTATGTACATTTGATAAGCTCTCTTATCAATTGTAAGTCACCGCTTTATGCAATTAGCCTTGATAAGGGCCTTGAGAACACCAATACCATCAACAAAATTGCCGAAATCTCCCGCTCTATTGCTTAATTCTTGCTTTTTGCCAAACAGCAAAAGAAGAAGAAAAAGTAAAAACGCAAAATTATTGCTGCGCTGAGTGCTTTCAAATGGCAGCAGCTGAGAGAGCATGCAAAGACAAAAAAGCTTTAGCGGCAAAGTCAATGTGCAAAGACAGAGAAGTGTTAAACCCGACAAAAAAAAAAATCAAGAAAAAAGCTCTTCAGTCGTCAGCTGCTGCGCGTAGCGAGTAGATTGCTGTGCTTTTTTGTGCTCTGGTCCGGTTTAGACGTTTCGTTTTAAACGCGTTTTTTTCTTTAAAGCAATACTAAATGAATTTGTCTCATTCTAATTGAAACGGTAATGAAATGTTCAAAGTTAAAATGTCATGTGTTGCCTAAAGGGCACAAGAGGGGGAGGCATTTGGTGCCAGTGTGTGTTTAGTTTGGTTTGTGACCTTAAAATGAAGAAACAAAATAAATTGGATACGTGCAATTAAATACAAAAACGACAAAACAAAATCAACAAAAAGCTTTGCTCATAACGTCAACAACAACAACAACAATTTAACTTCCTCAATTCAACGCCCTCCACATTGTACTTTAAAGTTGTTTGAGGTCAATAAGTTAGCCTTAAAGATTTATACAACATGAGCATGAAGCTGTCTTTGTCGCTCGTTCTCAAGCGCTCTGCCCTCTCTCTCTCTCTCTATCTCTTGAAAGTTGGCTACCTCTTACCCCCTTTTTGGTTAGCATTTATTACTTTTCTCTTTTGTGTGACGCAAATCACATGTTTATAATTCCTATTTGAAATTTGATTAAATTATATACGTAAAATGTTTGTTTAACGTTAGAAAGAAGCTTTTATTGTATTTTGAAAAGAGTTGCCAGATAGACTCATCCAAAAAGCAAAAAACCTGCATATGTACCTACAAACGTACATACATATGCATGCACATATGTGTGTATTTGATTAGCAACGAAAAATAAGCCAAGAGGGCCGGACGCTGTCCTTAAGGCGATTATCTGTGTACCCTTGTAAATGCGGATTCTAACTGGACGATTTTCATCAAAAACCTTGTAAAGGAAAACTAATATACGGAATCTAAGATTGGTGCGTTCGTCTAAAAACTCGAGTGACTACATCATTTTTATTCGTCATGCTGAACGAGAATATATAATATAATACATAATGTACTAGTTCTGTAGCCGGTAATGTTACTCATTTTGCGGTGCAAACTTCTAGCAGAAATTAACATACCGCTAAAAAAGGGTATGTGGGGGGAGGGAGAGAAACAGCATTGACATTCTCTCCCTATATACTAACACCCACCCACCCGCTTGTCTCTCTCTCTGTCTCTCAGTCTCTTCTCTGCCTTCTGTGTTTTGCCTACAACACATGTTTTTTTGCTTTTGCTTTTCAAAAGCTTTTACGTCAAAAGTAAAGTCAATTAAAAACATGTGCGCTGCTGCCTCCTTCACTATTTTTGTTTATTGTTTATAAATGAGAGAACCTTAAACATTCCCTCTCTCTCCCTCTCTTTTTTCCCTAACCCGCACTCTTTTTCTTGCTCTTGCTCTCCCTCCTCCTCTCACTCGCTCTCATTCTCTCTGCTTCTCTCTAACTCTTTTTCTACAGCAGCTGAGGTCATTTCAAACACCCACCAATAAACCGCAAAAGCAAACGCAAACGCCGGCGCAGCTTTGCAAAAGTTAACAAGCTTTTGCTTTGCACAGCTGCGCAGGTTTTAAAAGCTTTTGCTTTGCTTTTACTTTTTTTTGTTTTTTTGTTGTTCTTGTTGTTATTTTTCTTGTATACACTACTAACCGTATATGTGTATACCTATGTATGAATGTGTGTATGTATACATATGCCTCAATTGTATGTATCATCGACTGATATAGGAAGAACCTTGTGTGTGTGCTTGGAATGGAATTTAGTATGTAGTTTTTATTTTTCCTTCTTCTTCTTCTTCCACCTCTTGTTTAACGCTTTGCTCGCTTTATGACAGTCACTCTCTTTTGAGTAGTTTCTTATTTAAGATAAATTCTACAGTTACGTGCAAATAAATTCCCTATACCATATACATACATATATATCTATGACCTCGACTGCCCATTTTTAGCCTGGGCGTCAATGTTGACCTCCAAAAAATAATAATAAAAGAAAAAAAAAGGAAAACAGTTTTCGTTTGCTGATTTATATTTTGCCGGGCGAGCTTCAAAAGAATCTTTCACCCAGTAGTTAAAGGTTGCAAGGGTATATATTAAAATTGTTTAACAGGCAAAAGGAAGTATTAATATATACTCGATCATCATTAATGATCAACTTTGATGTACACAAGTTTGTTGATTCGCACAAATAACAAAACCTTGAAAACTATTTAAACTGCAGATAGACAATTTTGATGGCCTTCCTTGATTTGTAAATCATGCTCCTTCCGCTCGGAACGAAATTAAGAGCTTCCGGATACTTTAGAGTTTATGTTTTTATTAAAATAGCCGTAATACATGCCAAAATGTTATGTAAACATGTTATTTGATGTGAAAACTAAGAGGAGGAAGGGTGAGCACTATAACATTCGTGTCATAGTCATATTTATCTTTTCAAAAAAAATTTCAGTCAGTTGTGAAAGTATTAGGACAAATATATTGTTCTTTCTTGAACTGTATGATACCAATTTTTCTGGCTTGAGCGCTTGTTGCTTTTAAGAATAAGTTTATAGAAATTAAAGCCAGTACCATTGTCCGATATAGCCTAAAGCGAAAAGATCTTTTAAAGTGATTGTTTTAACAGAATCAACTATTTAGGGACATTCTTTAAAGATTTTGCCAAAAATTCCAGTTTTTCAGATCTAATAGAAAAATGCATACCAGAGCTGTAATAGATCGTTTCATAATATTGCAGAGAGCTAGATCTTTTTTTTAGAACTCTAACAGAGCACATTTTATATAGAAATACAGAACATAATGTCATTCAATATACATTTGCATATTTTTTTTTGAAAAATTTATAAGATTTTCAATGAATATTTAAAGTAGTTACGGATTCCATTAGATAGTTCTTTTTTTTAGTTCCAATTGATCTAATAGATTTCTAATTAAATTATACGAAATATAAAATTAATTGTCTTTGCAATGAATATACTTTTTTCAACTCTTATTAAAGGTTTTTTCCTATCAATATTTCTTATTTGGTTTACCACATTCGTACATCTTGACGTATACGTTATTTTTTTTTTTTACTTTTTGTTTTGTTTTATACTTATTGATTTTATTTGTGTTTCTATATATATTTCTCCTTTTGTTTTTTGTTAGTTCTTTGCCGGGCCATGTGCAAAATTTAAAAACAGCAAGAAGAAAAGAAAAAGAGCAAGAGTGTGTGAGAAGAGGGGAGAGTAAAAGTCAGCAATTTTCTACTTTGTCTCTCTATCTTTGTTTAATTTCGCTTATCACAAATTGTGCTGATAAGTGAAATTGGTTTTTATATTTCGTAAAAGGTTTTTTTTTTTTTTTTTTTTGTTAGCGCATATGTATGCATTAGTATGTGTGTGTGGCATTGAACATTGTACGCTGGTTTTTTCACCCTTCTCTGTTTTGCTTTGTCTGTTTTTGTTTCGCTTTTTGATAATTTTGCAAACAAATATCACGTATGGAATGGAATATTATATAGACTTGACCATTTAGTGCTAACACACGTACGCCTAGAATTGAATGTGATAAAAACCACCGGTGAGACAGACAGATAGAGAGAGGGAGAAAGAGGAGAAACGAGAGCGGAAAGAAATTAAAGAAACTGCAGTTGTACAAAGTGTTGCCTACTTTATGGCGTTGTGAGAGCAAAACAAAATTGTTGTTGTTAAGGCTTATGCGGCAAAAATCTCAAATAACAACTAATAAATTTATTTATCCCTAGACCAAAATGACGTCTATTTAAACTAAATACTAAAAAAAATATTTCTTCATAATAATAAGTGCCAAAAACGGCGTGAAATTAAACAGAGTTGTGCTATAGAGTGATACTCAAAAATATTATATAAATAAAAAAAAAAAAAACAAATACATCGTTTTAAAATACAGCAAGTTATTACCAAAAACTCTGTTTTTGGTTTACTTTTTTGCTGTAAAAAGTTGTCGAAGAAAATCATTCAAAGTGGATACCCTGGCGTTGCCTCTCGGTGGGCTATCACATGTTAGAATGGCCTTAGCCAGGTAAGAGCAAAATATGCAAGTAATATTCAAATATTTTGAATGGGTTTTTTAAAAATTATTTTGGACATATTTAGTATAGGGCTTAAATGATGAACTTTTAATCTACATTGTTTATGAAAGGCATGATTCAAAGAGGATCATTTCATCAGAGATTAAATTGTTTGATCTGTGATACAGGGACTTTATTTAAGTGGGATAATAAATCATGACTTTACAAATAAAAGTGTCTCCTTTTTATACCCCAAAAAAAAAACTTTTAAATGTTGAAGAATTCTAAGAACAAAAAATTTTCACATCAAGTTAAATTTCAAACGACTTTCTGTGAATTTTGTTTAAAAACCCGAAAGAAAACTTTAAGCTTTTTAAATTTTTTGATATAGAAATAACAGTTTATAGTTCTTAGTTAGAAATTAGTGTGAAATTAGATAGCATATCAAAAGTTCTTATATGATTGATGAGGCAAACAAGGCCTTTGATTAGCTTATCTTTTGCAAAGGTTTAAAAATGGAATCTAAATTTAATTTAATAACAATGAATGATTGAAGTTTTAATGAAACTAGTTTTTGTTATTAATTTTAAAATCTATTAATTTGTTTTATATAAAAATGTTAAGTATTTTTTTTACGAAATGAACTGTGACCTCCGAATTAAAATTATATTTCTACTATTTTTTATTACCAAAGTCTTTTAAAATCAAATTATTTTTATTTTGATTCAGTTACAACCGATTTAATGCTTATATACATATATGTATAATTATATATATGTATGCAGCAAGGTTTATATATCTTTTGATCTTATCCATTATCATCTCAAATTGTATTTGGCCCACGCTAAATTATTAATTCAATGTCATCATTAAATGCCATTACCGTTAGATGTACTATGAAAAAAAAAAAATTAAATTTCCTTTTGTAATTTTTTTTTTAACTCTTAAATGCAACATTGTTTTCATAGCATTCAGGGGCAAAATGTCGTGCCTAGATGTAATTACCGTTATATTCAAGTGCAACAACTCGCGCATATGGTAGATAAATATCAGTCTGTGTTTTGATCGTTTTCATAAAGTGAAATGAAATGAAATTTCCTTGGCGTATTTGTAATTGCAATCTTCTTGTATTTTTTTTTTCCCCTATACCCTGTAGCTATAGGGTAAAAAAGTGTATTAAGATTGATGAAACTCTCTCAATATAAAGTTTATCTTACAAAATCACGTATAACAGTTTTTTAAGTACTCTAAAACATATAATTTATCATTGGAAAGAATCTAATATTGGAATATCAATACAGGATATGTCAAAGTCGGTAATAAATATCATAAGTTTTTTTTTTAGTTTTATACTAGGGACGACAAATCTAGCTTTTGGTTGGACGTTCATTCGTTGTTGCTGTGACTCTCACTTGATTGAAGTTGACCCCCGTACTTTAGCGATGAGAGGCGACGACGTCACTTTCACGGATTTCGAAATGTCTTTTGCATTGAAACTTGATTTCAACTATTTATAGGAGAGAAAGTAGACGAGGCGCCCATCATGATGATCATCGATTCAATTTTGCTCTCCCTCTCTCTTTTCGTCTCTCTCTCTCACGTGCAGCTTATACGCTCGCTTTCTGTCACTACATATTCTCTGTGAGAGAGAGAGAGAGTCATTGCGCTTGCCTCGTGCTAATTCATTTTAATTCGATTGACCGAAGGTGAGGGGCAGCAAAGCTAGATAAATCTACAGTTATTTACTTCCCATATAAAATGTTGGTTGGCTTAGGGGGGGGATAGCATGCGGGGTCTAACATAGGTGAGAGGGTGAGAGCGCTTGTGAGCACGTTTGCGACAATTGCTTGACATTGTTGTTGTTTTGTTTATGTGCAACGGTTTATTTGCTCAACGCGTAATGAAAATTGTCTCAGTGTGAGTTTCTGTTCCGTATGCATGTACAAGGAAGTATGTGCGAAGGTGTTTCCATTTCCACTTTGATGTTGTTGTTGTAATTACAAATTTACATACATACAAACACATCGACACGTGCTTATACATAAATTCATGCATTTGCTAATACATGTATGTATGTGTGTGTGTGTATAGTATATGTATGGCATGTATGTATGTAAATGTGTAATCATAGGTTACAAAAGCGTTTTTGTACATGAAGTTAATTTTATACGATAAGGTCGTTTTGGTCTATGATTTTGTGTAATTACATTTGATAATATTTCAATGCTGTCCTCGCTTTTATTCTGTTTTATCTGACAACATTTTTCCGATACAAAACTATGTGAACATTAAACGATAATAAAAACAAACTTTATAGTATTCAGTATTCCTAACGGTTTCATTTCATTTCCATATATTTCTATTACAACGAGAAGATTTAAGTACAAAATGTGTTTTGACATTTAAATATGTAATCATTATTGTCATTCATTTGACGGCTTTTTAACTAAATGTCAATTAAATTCAATTAGTGAGTAAAGTATTTCATTATTTTTAACTTCCCTATTTCAATTACTCTAATTTGTAATGTATTTTTTTCGTTCTTAATAGCAGAAACATTGAATATCGAAACTAAAGTCTATGCAGGAAACTACTATTCATATGTATATACATTTTTCAAGTTCTTTGGTTATATGATCCAACACGAATAATAAAACATAATATCGTTTCCTCTAAACACCTAAATATATTATACCCAAAAGTCGTATAAAATAAAATAGTTTCTCATTCTTAAATCACACATTTTGATATTATTCTTTTCTAATCACTGTTACCTTCTCAGATACACATGCATACATACATATATATTTGTAGATATGTGTATATGACATACACGTGCATGTGTTTCACAGTGCAAGGTTCTTCGTTTTGACACTGAGCCGACTAACAATGAACGGTGTAGTGGGAGGCAAGGGGGGGTGGAACCTGTTGAAAATGAAAAAGCTTTTAAGGTCTCATAATGAAATTTACAGTTGAACAGTTCAGTTATCATATCAAGGCAAAGCCAGCAAAGTGGTCAGAGAGAAGGGATTGGATCTTCCAATGGTTAACAACGAGACCCTCAGACTTTGTCATTTTGACGTTGACACACAACCCAACAAACGATTACACACATACATACATAGATATGCATACATATTCATACATACATATATACATATGTATGTATGTATGTATAGCGAGTGAAAACACATTTGCCGTTCTATATTTATATCGATGACATGATTTCATTTCAATTTTCATGCCACAAACTCACGATTCCGCGTCGATAACAATGACACAATTCAATTCACAATTTGGTATGTGTATGAGTGTGTGTGTGTGTGTGTTTTGACCCTCATACTAAACTAACTATTTAGTAGACTTCCACCCACATATAGGCAACTGTCATTTCATTTATCGATTAATAATTTATTAGTTCAGTCTTTGCTTTCTCGCCTCTACCACCCCTAAAGTACTTAATCAAGGGCATCTACATCTGTAGATATATATATATATATTATGTATATGGAATACATTATCGTAAATTTCAAAGTACTTGTACTTGAAAATTAACAGATGGTATTTCTTTATATTCTTTTACAGATTGAAAGTTTGAGCAATACCAAAAGCAATTAGATTCATTTTCATTATGGTGTAATAAACACATGAAATTCCAAAAAATTAATTAAATTTTCTTTATTAATTTTTTTTTTTTTTTTGAACAAAACTGTTTAGAGTTTTGAAAAATCTTAAAATATTTTATAAATACTAATAAAAAAATGTGTAAATATAAAATAAATAAAGCTTAGGTATATTTTACAGATTATATATTTGTTTTAAGAAATCTATAAAATTTTAAGACTGAAACGTAAACAATGCCGGATAATTTTTTATATTTTTTGAGAGAGTCTGGCAATTCTGACTTTCCATGACTAATTCCGAGAACACAAAGAATATTTTCAGAGTAATCTTCCTGTTGTATTATTAATCTTGTTTAACAATTAAATATTATCATAATTAAGTTTACTTTGATGATTAACAGACTAAGATGACATTACTTTGGTAGAAACCTCCAAAAGTCCATCTATTATAATAACCATGGGCTGAAAGTAAAAAACAGAAGGTCTAAACAAGTTGTTGTCAAACTTTCCCACTGTCAAAACCTTATGAATTGCTGTTTCTATATGTTATATATCTTATATTCTATATATTTGGTGTTTGATTGTGACTCAAGGCAGCGTATACAAGAATTGACTTTAGAGCAATAATAACAACAAATTGATCGCAAAAGATTTTTGTTTTTTTTTTTTTGTGCGTTTCTCTAATAACAAGTCTACGCAAATGGCCAAATAGTAATAAAAAATCAAAATTAAATAATAAACGGCAACAAACAAATAAAAGTTTACATAAATAATAATACTATAAAACAATGCACAAGCTAAAAGGAGGTAGAGGCCAAAAGTAGATAGCAGCGCAGTTCGCAGCTAACAACGACAAAAATGCAATGTTAGCGGCGACGCTAGCAGCGATCACAAAAAAGCTTGTGCTTGTGACGCTTCACTTTAGCCTCGTTGTAACAGAGCGTCAGCCGCGCCCTCGGCAACGCCAACGACAACGCCAACGCAACAGCTACAGCAACAGCTCAGTTGCCCTCCATGCGGCCGCAACAAAATCTTAATGCCGAATTCGTCACCAGGTGGGGAGAGACTTTACAGCAACAGCAACACCAGCAGCAGTAGCGCACAACCACCATGAAGCAAAGCGTTAAACGCGACGACGCCGCTGGCAGCGTGTACTACTTTTGTTTTCATTGAAAACGTTTGCTGTAATATGTTTGTGGTATGCTAGTGTAGCGCCTCAGTCGCAGCTGCTCACATGGTCACTGAGCTTTCTGCTAGCGACACTCATTTACACTCAGTTGTTGTGCTCTCTGCTGCTGCTGCTGCTGCTTCTGCTACTAGTGCTGTCGCAGTCAACAGCACTGCCGCCTTGCTCACTCATTTGTTTTGGGTCTCTCGTATTGACCTTCTTAAAAAGTAGGTAACCTCATTTCTCATTTATCGTTGTACAACTTACATGCTGCCTGCTTACAACGAAACAAGCGAGCGCCTTGCCCTGCCTTGGCCAGAGCAAAGGAGGCGTGGCCGATGCCAACTGTCAGTCAGCAAGGCAAAAACGCACGCATAGTGCGCGTCATTGTTTGGCCAACGTTTCTTTGATTTGTTGCAATACTTACAATATGCTTTCGGCTATAACCGTTCACACTCAAACAGAACGAACCGGATAGCAATAAAGGAAACAAAAAAGAACGAGGAAAAGAAGACGCAAATAAACGGAAGAGATGATGAGTCTATAAAGCAATTCACTTGGGCATACAATTACACTAAACTGACGTGAAAGTTTTTCAGGATATCCCTGACATATATTGAAAGACATACAAATATATTCTAAATTTATTTTATTACCTCATTGCTCAGTTGGTAGAAGGAATACTATTAGATAGTATTTAGTTTACAAAATAATGATAAAGGATATATAAGTTTTCAAAATAAAAAGTGATTTTAGATTCCTTTGAGTATCAGAAGCTTGCTCATTCCTAACACTTCTTTTCGAATGTATTAGTTTAATTATGACTATTACTACAGTACTCTTCGCTTTATGTGTTCTAAATAAGGTTAAACTGTATATAAGTAAAGGATTGGTGCCAGACTCCCTGTCGATATATTGTTCCTGAAACCTTAAAAATTCTTAAAGAAGAATCATTTGAATTTTTATTTAGTTCCTACTACGAGTACTAATCTACTCGATATTTGGATATAGTGACCCTTTTAACTTGGTGTTTAGATCTTCTAACTAACGTTAGCTCTTTCATGTTAGAACTAAAGGAACTTTGAAGGAACTACTTCCAAAGGAACTACTTCTAAAGAAACTACTTCTAAGGGAACTACTTCATTTGTAGAAGGAAGTACTTGACTTGAGTAAATGGTTACAAACCACAGTGAATCCTGTCAAAAACCAAGGGAAACGTTCAAAGTTTTTAGATATTAAATAAAACCCTTCGTTAAAATAAGCCAGGTGACGGTTAATGTCATTAATAAATCATTAAAGTAGTTTTCTAATTGATTTATTCAAGTTTTCAGCAAAAAGATGTCCATCAAGGATGTTGACAGTTTAAACTTCGTTTAAAAGTTCTATTAACGAAAAGTTCTGTTAAATTTTTCTTAATACACACTAAAGGGCGCTGTAAGTCATCAGTAAATCCTTGAAAGAGGTTTCTCTTTGATTCAATCAAATGCGGAATAGAATAATATTACGTATTTGACTTTGATTTTCATTGCTATACATTATCTCATTAACGTCAAATAAACCACTTCCTGATCTTGTGACGTCACTATGTCATTATCGTATTATGTAATAGCTCTGATGATTATCACCATTATCATCGTTGTAATTATCATTGATCATCTTCATTATGTAGATTGGCAAGGTTTTACAGCAATTATGTTTCAATGTTTATACATTTCTATATGTTGATTGCACTTGGAATACACTCCCCCCTCTCTCTTTCTTACTCTCTGCTCTCTTTTTCTGTCCCTCTCTCTCTCTCTTTCTGATAGCCTGCTTTGTGCGTGCATAAAAAATTTTTTAACATTCAACATTTTGCGCTCGTCAGCTGCTGCTGCTGCTGCTGCTGTCACTGTCGCTGCTACTGTTGCTGGCTGCTGCTTGTGCTGCTGGCTTCGAGTCGTCAGCGTCAGTCTCGTTTACTATTGACACCATTAATGTTGCCCCAATGTAGGTCAATTGCGCGCTAATTGCCCCGCACTCGCTTCTCAACGGGGGTCGGCTTTGGTCTCTCAATGCTGCTGCTGCCGATGACTGAATGACTGACTGACTAACTAACTAACTGACTGATTGACAGCAGCTGAAGCAGCATTAACAGCTTGACCTTTTGGGCTTCAGGAGCATTGGTAAAAGAAATTGCTTATATTACGCATACGCCGTGTAAGACAACAGGCAAACAAAAAATTTAAACAAAAAAAAAAAAAGAAACTCAACCACAAACCTAAGTTTCCCTTTTCAGTGGCGTACCTCAAAGGGGGAATTCGAGAATAACTAATGATGCCCTTAATAAAATTGTCATACACCCTAACCCCACCCCTCTCCACCTTCCCTTCAGCCTTTTTCTGTATCACAACCAACCCCACTGGCTTTTTGAAGCTTATGTGTAGGCGACTCAACTCTGACCTAGTTTCCGCTTTTTAGGCAACCAAAAAACAAAAAACCTCAAGAAAAGAAAAAAAAAAATTGTTGTATGTTGTCTTGTTGGTAAACTTGTTGTTGTTGTTATGTACTGCCATTGTTGTTGTCTCTTCTGTTCCAGCTCCATTTTCATCTTTACTCATTCTCTTCCTTATATAATTTTGCATATTTTATGATTTAATCAAAGAAATTATACACGCATCCAGGGTGTGCCCTGGAGACCATAACGTAGGTTTCATCTACCAAATAAACACACACATACACGCACAGACACACACACACACACACACATAAGCCACACAGGGCAATAAAACAGAAACTTGACCCAATTCTCTGTTTGTGGCACTCAACGGGCATGAAAACTGACGCTGACTCTGCTCCAATGACTTTGCTCTGTGTTTGTTGTTAGTTGCCTCGAAATCTCCTCTCAGTGGAAAAGTGAATGCTAAATTTGTATTTATTTGGCAGTTTTGGCCTCACCAATGGTCTTTACGGCCGGTCACTCACTCACTTGGTTAGCATGACCATATCGTATATATATATATACAAACATACATACATATATATATATAGAATAGTAAGCATTTTCGAAATGAAATAGCATTCTCAATAAACAATTGAATATTTGGGGCATAGCATAAAACAATACAAACAACTTAAATAGAATTACGGTTTATAGAGCCTAATAAGCACTTAAGACTACTGTTGAGATGATGAAGAGGATGATGATTAGGTTAATGAACATGATGAGGAAGTTGATGATGAAAAGGATGAGAAATGAAGAGAGGAATAACAAATAGTAAAATTGCTTAAATAGTTCTACTTTGAATGCTAACTTTGAGACACTTTATAAACAATTAAAATTGTTGAAATTACTATTTCTAATTCCAAGTTAAATAGAATTCAATTCATGTCCCTGATGACATGCAATAAGTCTCGATTATTCATCCGACTTTAGTACAAAGGAAAATCGAAACTTAATGTAATTTGTAAAGATTTTAAAAAAGAAAGATTAAGTTTTGGAAGAATATCCGAAAAGTTCTGTTGGAATACCCCTATTAAATATACAAATAGATCATTCGACACCCTTAATTTAGTATTATATATACATTTGACAAAAAGTTTTTCCTTTTTTGAATCGTAGAACTCTGTATATCTCAATATGATTTATATAAAAATCGTTTATTAACCAATTAATCAAACTAAACTAATTAAAGGGTCTTTGTTTAAAGTTTGTTAAAGTAAATCTTAATCTTAAGTTCAAGAATACAGAGGTAAATAAATTGAATTGTATAAAACTAAAAGCTCTTCTTTAGTAAAATATTTATAAACTCTGATTTAAAGAAGTTTCCTTTAACTTAATGTTACGCTTTTGTTGGATTGTATAAAAACAAAGAACTCTTTCTTCTTTTTATATATAAATATATAAAGAAAGACTTTTTCTTCTTTTTTTTTCTCATATTTAACCATACAATAAATATTGCAATTATATTTATTCTATGATTAGAGGATATAAAAAAATCTCATTCATTTAAGAAACTTTCTAATCAATGTCTATTAATAAGTTCATATTATAACTGCCATCAAATCAAAATGTATTCTACACCGAATGTAAAAAAAGTCAATAAATTTTTACAACGAAAGCTAAAGCCAAATGAAATATAGAAAACTTTCTATAAGTAAGATTCTTCATTAAACAATTTTAAACTTAGAATAAGCTACTAAGCTTTTGACTTAATAAAAATTTCCATTAGAAATTATTAATAAAAGTTTCTAATTGCTTTTACTTACATTAACAAAGTTTTTATGCATCATTAATTCTTTAGTTAGTTAATAGCTTTACTTTTAGTGTAATAAAGAAAATTGTTTTTGCTTAAGAAAATGGTCTTATACTTCCTTGAAGCCCCACTAAATGCATTTTGTATGGCCACACCTATAAAAATTAAGTGTTTATTTTTAAAGTCTGTTCAAATTATTGAAGGTAGTTTTAAACCGATTATTATTTGAGATTTATTTTAATTCATTATATTATATCATATATGTATCAATATAAAAACACTTATACACTGCTGGTCAGATGATTAGATGCACTCTTATATGCTTTAAAATTAGTTCTACAAGAATCTTAGTTAGTAAATAGTAAACTAAAAATTCTTATTATACTAAAAATCTGACAGAAATGATAAGATTTTAAAGTAAATGTATAACTTAATAGAACGTTTTGTTAATACACAAAATCCTTGAAACATAATAGGAAGAAATTCATAGAAATTTTTTATTATCATAGATTTTCTAAAGCCTTTTTTAAAGAGAGCCTTTTTATATTGGCCACTAGAATCAAAGCTCTTAAACCAATTATTTTTTTCAGGGAAGTTAGTTTGTACATTTGTTTTACTTATTAGAAAAGGTTTAAAATATTATTTTAGTATTAAGTATTGTTCTCTTTGATCGCAATAATTTCATATATCCGATTCTCTCTAGTGTGATCTAAGGTGTCCTTGTTGCTCCTAACAAATTAAATTGTATCAGTAAAAGTTTCCTTATACTTGTATTGCTTTTGTTCATTAAAATACTTTCCGTAATTACCAATCCCATATATTTTCATTTTTAAATAAAACATAAATAAAATATTATATTATTATAATTTATTTGTTGTATAAGATTGAGGGAGAAAAATCTTTTACTTGCAAGTTCTAAAACTTTGATTTAAAAATATGTATTAAAAAACGATAATTTTAAAAGTTCTTAAAGTTTAAAGGAGTTTATAAATTAATACATTTTTAAATTTTAAAAATATAATACTATAGAAATTTTTCAAAAATAAGTATACAGAGTAATGAAAGTTTAATAATTCCTAATAAAAAACAAAATATCATTGTCACCTCATTCTACTAGGAAATTCTTTCCTTTAATATAAAAAACATTTATAGTGAACAAAATCAATTTCCTGCCGTCCCAATGTTGTTTCATGTTTGCTAGGCCAACTTTGCCTATATCTATATAATTTTAATTCCAATAATAAATAATTATATATTATTATATGTTTTTATTTTATGCACTCTGTTTAATGTTGTCGCTTCAAAATTGTTGCCAACTGAATTGCAACTGTTTTCTCCACCTTTTTTTAGTTTTTCTTTGCACCATTAATACAGTCATTCGCCTGGTGGTCCACACACACAACACACACACACATCTGTAAATGTATGTATATACATGTCTATATATATATACATATGTAGCACCCGTAGATAGTAATTGTGGTCCCCCTTTGTGTTTAGTTAGTTAGGCTTGTATTTTATTATTGCTATTATTATTTTCATTACTTTTTGCTTGTTGCTAGCCCAATAAGCCCTTCATCTACTTATGCTCAGCTTCGTTCTGTTCTCCCTCTCTCTCTGACTCTCTTCTTCAGACTGCCTTACTCATTCTCTCTCTTTTGGATGCCTTGTGTCTGTCGTCTCTCTTGTTTTTCTCTCTTGATGTAATTTACGCGTTGCGATACTTTGCCTTTCCATTCCCTTGGATTGTCTGGCGAGTATTTTCCATTCCAAGTAACTGACCGAAACGAGCTTCGATTCTAACCTTGTGGGCAGTTGTTGTTGCCCTCGTTGGTTGATTATTGTTGTTTTTGTTTTTGTTGTTGTTGTTGGTACCTTTAACCTTTGCTGGTTAATGCGACGCTGCGACGCTTATATCCTTGAGAATGTCTATCTGAGGGTCATCAACTACAACTACAACTACAATTTTATTCCCGTTGCGGTTGCTTTAACTATAGCTCGTTTATCACTTTGGGACTTTTCATGGTCAACGCACACAAGCATTCCGATTGAACATTGTGGAACAGAAAATAGGGATACAGAAATGGTTCTATGACCTGAAGTGTCCTGAAAGGACATATAAAAAGGAGGTTAGGTGCGGTATTTGCTCCCAGCCATAATGATAATTATATGTGAGGGAGGGAGGGAGAGTGTGTGTGTGTGTGTGTGGGCCTGCTGACAACCCATTATCAGTAATTGGCCTTTGTTCAATATCGATTTTATAAATACTAAAACGCTTTGCATGTTTATTCCTTTACCCCGCTACCCTTCACAGCACCCTGCTTCTTCTCTTATTGCTGCTCCATCATAGTTATTATGAATATATAGACCACCATAGTCATGTGTAATGGCTAAGCAAAGGCAAACAAAAGCTTCATTTCAGGTCAGGGTTTTGAAAAGTACACACATTGATAATTATCTACTGAACCCAAAAGCTATATACCTAAATCTGACAATGAGTGAATGAATGAAAGAGATAGAGTTAGCTACGACAACATCAGCAGCAGCAGCAGCAGCAGTACCGCCACCACTAACAGAAAGGTAAACTGTATAAATGAAACTGGGTTATAATTGAAATCAATGGCAGACAAGCGTTGACTTGAATTTCAACATAAACAATGCATATATCCAAAAGATACAATACATACTTTAATGCACAAGTAAGCTCAGCCAGAAGAGCCCTACAAAAGTCAACTGTAATAACAACGATTTATGAGAGGGACCCCCAAAAGCCAGAGAAAAGTTAACCCAAAGATGATGCGACACGATGAGAAGATGAACGAACCAAGCGATGTAGTTCAAAACAATGCACAGTGTCGTTAGATAGTTGAAACAATAACCAAACATTTAGGCCTATAAGATTTTGAAAAACACTAGACGAGGATATCGTCACATAGCTTTTATTCATAGAGCACATTTATAAAAATACAAGACTATAGTTATAAATCTATAGAAAGAACATGGAGAACTTTATATACATAGATATCTTTTGTTGTATCTTAAATAATATATTTCAAACAGAGTTTTTCATAGAATATTAAAGAAAGTCTAACTTATCTAGCTCATTTAAAATCATTCTTATGAAAGAATAGAAATTAAACCAAATAATATATAACACTCAAAAGTTCTATTAATCAAAAATGATTTTCCATTAACTTCCAACTTTTTGAAAAGCCATGAATGATATCTCCATAGATTACTAGCCATTAAAAATATAAATTTTTACGAAATTATCATTTTCAAATATTACAAAACACTTAATGTTAAACATACGCCCACTTCATTACATAGACTTTTGTTGGAGTTACAGTCGACCTTCTTATAAAAAAAAACTAGTCCCAGATATGCCTTATTTGTGCACCCTTAATAAATGTGATTGTTATGGTTAATTTTAATAAATTCAGAATCACTGAAAAGAAGCCATCTGTAAATTAATCGAGAATTTTATAATAATTATGTGGCACTGTGCAGTGTCTTGAAGATTTATTTCGCGCAGTTGTTCCATTCCAATTCGTTTCGCCACGCTTAAAGCGCTTAACAAATTGAATTCAAGTGGTTGACGGCGGTTGTGGTGGTGCTGGCGGTGGTGGGTGTGGAGGGTTCCGTCAACAAGCAAAGCCAAGCCGCCTAAAGAAGAAAAGAAGAAGCCTTCAAAAAAGCGTTGTGCGTGACAAAAATGATGACAAGAAGAGTTTTGTTTGATGGTTTGTGTTGTGTTGCCTTTTCTTCCGCCGCTGCATTTGCATAAGTGTGCGCTAGCGCGACGACGTTACCCCAAGGGTAAAGAGAAAAAGAGAGAGAGAGCGAGAGACGCTATAGTTTTTGTTTCAATTCCACAATGTTTCATTTACCCAGCATGTGCTTAAACGGGCGTATGCATATGTGTGAGTGATCGTGCGTGTGTTTTTAGTGTGGTTGACCATGAAGCAAAGCGATCTCTTAGCTTCTTTTAATCATTTTCATGCTGCGTTCATAGTATCGACTGGCGGTGGTGCTAGTGGCGGCAGTTGTTTATTTATTGCTCGTCGGCGTCTATGCTTGGGCCTCAATCTCAATGTCTACCTCTTGTAATTTGTATCTTTAAGATACGCGCTACTGCTGGTCTTTTTTCTGTTTTATCTGTGTGTGTGTGTGAGTGTGTTTATGTCTGTGTCTTGTTTTGTCTTGTCTCTGTCTCTCTCACTTCTCTCTCTCTGCACATCTTCACATTAAAAATTTATGATGTAGCCAAAGAGTTAACTTGCTCCAAGACCCACGCCCCCCTGCTACGTTTTATCCGTTCAGCCTCTGCTCTGTTCATGCCTTGATTCTTTGTGGTTTGGTTTTTGTTTCCGCTTCGTGTCGAAAAGTATCTCAAGAGCAATAACCACTACATACATACAAACACACTTAGCTACCTCTAGCTGCGGTTTTGCAGTCGAATCTCTATACAAGAGTAGAGTTGTATGTTTATGGTAGGGCTACTTAATGTCGCCTCAATGCCTCATGAATGCCCGTTTCCTAGTCTCCCGCTTGCTTTTTTTTGTTCACTCCTCTTTCTTTCTGCTTCTATCTATCTGTCTTTTGCATCTGTTTAACTTATTTAATAAATATAATCCATGTCTCAGTTGTTGAAGCATTTCCACTTTAATTCATAAAGAAGACCCCAAACGACGTCATCTCTGCTTTTTATTGCTGTTAATCGCTTCTATTATATCGCATTTGCCTGGCTGACTGCCCTTTTTTTTTCTTTTCTATTTTGCTTTTAGCCTTTGTCTCTAAGCCAAGATATCTGTACATTTTGATCTTGTATTCGTACCCGTAACTTTTGCTCATCATTTTCTTGCATCTTGGCGTCATTAACATGAAACGTGACACGGCGCAAACTTCTCACTAATTACAGTTAATCATTTTCATAAAGGTTTTGTTTTTTTTTTCCCTGGCTGTTTAACTTGTTGCTTTTCTTCTTTTTCTGCTCTTTTAATTTGTATAATAAATCAGTTCTTGTTGTTCATTCCATCATCCACCTTCTCATCCTCTCATTCAGCGGAAAAGCGTGAAAATTATGCCAGCTAATCGTCGTTACAGCTTTCACCCAAAAAAAAAAAAAAACAAAAAAAGAAACAAGAAACAAGAAAAACTATTCTTGTTGAAAAGCCTATCGCTTCATTTACATCGTTTGCCAGAGAATTTAACACTAGCTTATATTGTTGTGAAATTTGATAGTTGTTAGAAAGTACTCTCTCTCTCTCTCTCTCTCTCTCTTTCTCTCTCTGCAATGTAAGCTAAAGATGATGATCACCAAGAAGATGATGATGATGGTCTTGGTGTTACAACAAGACAAGCATAAAACATGCATAGATCCATAGATTAAAAGT
Organism: Drosophila neocordata; assembly: GCA_018903615.1. NCBI lineage: Eukaryota > Metazoa > Arthropoda > Insecta > Diptera > Drosophilidae > Drosophila > Drosophila neocordata. The sequence continues at coordinate 1,325,152 of JAEIGI010000002.1, forward strand.
TGACAACTTGGTGAAAATACTAAAATGCCTTTAGGCTGTTTTTTTTTCACTTTTTATACATCCTAAACATATTTAAGCTAAATTGTTACTTTTTAAATCTTTTTTTCTCTTTGTGCCTAAAATTTATAAAATTTAAGAAAACTTTCTCTCTTACCAAGAATTAAGTAGCTAAAATTAGTTAGTCGAGTTATTTGTGGTAAATGAATAAAATTTAGTGTTTACTTAATCAAGATATAAGAAACTTAGTTTTCAAGTCAATTTCCCCAAGATATAAGAAACTTAGTTTTCAAGTCAATTTCCCTATAATGAATTCCCATGAGAGCAAGAAGAAACTTCCTTATATGGAAACTAAGATATATACACTAATATTAGAATGATAATAATATAATTTCTTTAGACAGAGATCTCCATTATATAGAAGTTATTTCTACCTATAAAATAGACGTAATCTATTGGGTAATTTGACTATATATCAATGATAGTTTCTTTATCAAACTGTTCGGAAACCATTCATCAAGTAGAATTTCATTTCAATTTCCTTATCAAATTTGTTAAAAATCAATTTCACTTTAGGGAAGTTCAACTGTACTTCTACTAATGACAATTTCTTTGTCAAACTTGTCGGAGGGTAATTCTTAATATGATAAATTTTTATATAATTTTTTAATGACATTGTAAACTGATTTTAATTTCATCAGCAAATCTTATCAAGTTGTTAATGTTTAAATTATTTTATTTCTTATTTACTTTTGAATTGCCGACAACGAGTGTTAATGTCAGAGTTTTTGTTAGAGTAATTTCATTTTAAAACGCAAATTCTTAGTATTAATAAAGCAAACAAGTCATCCTTTTTAACTTTAATTATGTCCTGTATCAAGCAATGAAACTTTATTAACTTAAACTTCCTCAAAAAAATATCTGTATATATGCGATTCCAACCATATTTGGTTAGATGGTACATAGTCTCCATATTATTGGGTGTGAGACATAAGAATGCGTTACCTTTAAAACAGTTCTCTTTATTCTATATAATATGACAGAACCTACAACTGTTAAACGAAATACTATATAAAATTTAAAAGCAAGTCTGTTTAAATAAAATAATATAAAAATATATAATAACTGAATGTAATAAACATTGACTTAAAAAAATAATTATTTCATTTATACTTTTCAAGAATATTTCTAATGAATTTTGTTAATTTTTGAGTTTAGGTTTTACTTTCAATCAAAGTGAGATAATACTTTATTATGAAAAATATTTTTAAAAATAAATAATAAAAACCAACTTTGATTTATTTAAAGTTTAAGAAGAGCGTGAATATAGAGAAATATTTAAAAAAATAAATGAAGAACAATTTTGATTAATTTAAAATTTAGGAATTTTGGAAAAAATTTGGAAAATAATTTATATCCTCTGAGCCTGATGCAAATATGTATATTTAATAGGTTAGAAAAAATAATATGGTTCATACCAACCAAAAAATTAAAAATTTTAAAGAATTAAAATAATATTATTAAATTAATTAATAATATATATAATAAATATTTTTGTTTTCATAACTGTTATATACATTTATTTTAAACACCTAAATATATATAACTCAACAAATAAATAAGAAGTTAAATTCATTCCCAAATCTTTTTAATCTTTTCTGCGTTAGTAAAAAAAAAATTTTAAAATATATTTTTGTGTATTGAAGTCATCATAGATAAACCGTGATTAAGTTCCTCATTGATTAAAAACTTTTAAAAATTAGAAGTAATTAGATTAGATAGTTAAACCGTTTAATTCGAACTATAGCGAATTTAAGTGCCAATGCCAAATGTTTATTAAATAGTTGAATCAATTTCAAAATAAACCTTTTTTTTATATATATTTTTAAAATAGTTTTATACTCACGTTTCTCCCATGAAATCAATTTATTTTGACTTAAGGACCAATTTAATCATATGGCCATTAGTTTGATGGCTTTTAATATAATTAATTAAATGCCCACACACGAAATAGATTTCGTTGCGGTAGCAAAAGAAATTAGAAAAAAAATTCATTAATAAAATGCAATGGAAACAAAAAAATAAAATAAAAACTTATTTTGCAAGTAAAAGTTAATTTTGTAATCATTTCCAACACAAAAGTCAACTTCACTTCCTGTTTGTATCTGTAAGATACTTTTACAAATGAGCTGGCGTGCCGCTTTGCTGCTTCAAATGCAGCTGGCACACACACACACACACATACATGTATATGTAATTAACTGCAACTTTTCGTGAATATATATATTTATATATATAAGTACTTACATATATTTGAAAGCGGCAAAGGCAATGTGAAATTGAATTTGAAAATTGGTCCTTTTCACCAAAGTAAAATTGAAAAGGCGAGAGAGCAAACGAGCCAGTGATTCAACTAGCTAAGCGGGCGGTATATTGGCCAAGACACTTGCAGCATTCCACGGGGTTAGGGGGGAGAAATGTTGTATCTTTCACTCGAATGAAAGTAAAGAAAGTACTGCGAGAGTTGTGCGCAAAACGCTTCTGCTGCTGCGAATGCCAGCGAAATGAAATCAAATGAAGAAATGAAATGTGCTTTCAAACAGCAAAGCGCTGGCGCCACTAACCCCCTGTAAACCCCCCCCAACAGCCTGCCTCCCCTTTACCAAAAAAAAAACAAAAACATCAGCTCTAGCCTTGTGATTGTTGAATGCTCTGCTTAGAGATGGCATCTATCGTGTGAGCTCTCTCTCCCTCTCGTTAAAGAGTTTAAGTTAAAAGTATTAGATCGTTTTTATATATTATTTATATATTCAAATTTAATTTTAATTTAATTGATATGATTAAAAATAAAGTGAAGAGTTGTTAATTGTTCCCCCTCGATAAAAAACTTGGAAAAACTTTGCAATAAAAAGGCTTGTCGATGAATCAACAACTCTCTAATTTGTTAAAAAAAACAAGACTTATAGATTTGCAATTTTATAGTTCACTGTTATTTTGTTTATAACTATTATATTTATAATTTAAATATTTTTATTAGTTTATTAAAATGTTTTATAATAATTTTTAAGGAACTACGAAAGAGAAGCTTTGTACAGATATTTCTTTTTAAATTATATTCTTGCTCAATTACAAAAAGTTAGTAGTCTTAGTTCCGGAAAATGTTTGCTTTGTTAATGGTTCTAAAGACGATCCTATACATTATCCTATACTTTACCAAATACTTTATCGGGGTAATTCTATACCTCATCCTATCGGGGCTTCTAGTATGAAACATATCTTTTCTATTGAACATTACAATACGAAAAGTGCAGAAACCAAGTTTTCTACTTACTAAATTTTAAAAATTTTGTAATTTTCCTGGTGCTAAAAACTATAAAAATATTTCTAAGGTCTAAAACTAGAATTTGGAGCCATATAAAAAGGTTCATATATTTTTTAAAATTGACTTCAAGCTATAGCAATGAAGTTTTGCGCTGGATTTTGAACAATTTTTATATCCTAGCAAAGAGAGTATATTAATTTTATCCATATAGTGTAAATTTTGCATTGATGTTTGATAAATTTACATTCCTTTAACCAGATTTTGAATGTTAAATGAAAATATAAAACAGATTTTAAGTAACTTTTGAATGTTTATCTCTAGAATCCAGATATGTGATAAATCTATCTCTATCTCTAAATAAATATATATCTATATATATAGTTCTCTCTAGAATCTGGATGTATATATATCTAAAATCTAGATTAGTATTTATCTAGATTCTAAACATCTTATAGATGTCTCAGATAAACTAGATTCTACAGATAAACATTCAAAAGTTACATAAAATCTTGTTTATATTTTTAAAAATATTGAAAAGCTATTTAAAATTATTTTAAAATTATGATTTTATTAAATAATATAAATATTAATAGTTTTTGTCACTTTAGAGGAAATATCTGTTAATTACGAAGTGATACTTTTTAAACAATTTATACTTATAAAATTTTTACTTTTTTATCTAAAACTTTATATTTTATAAACAATTTATATATACTTTATTTATAAAATACTTGAAAAAATATTTCCACATTTATTTTTTTCAATACAAAATTCAAAAATTTTGAACACGATTTCATCGCTAACTCCTCTTTAGCTGCTTCCTTCTGTTTCTCTCTCTCGCTTTTACATTGGCTAAATGAAAGCTTGACTTTTTATTGACGACAGCTGCCACAGTAGCAGCAGCAGCGGCGGCAGAAGCAGCCTCAATACCAACAACAACAACAACAGCAGCAGCCGTTTTCAAGGTGGCAACTGTCATTCACTTGATGGCCAGTAACTGCTGAAGCTTCAGATTCAACTTCAACTTTAGTTTCAGCTGTCGCTGCCGCAGTCGATGCTGCTGGTGCTGCTGCTGCTGCTGCTGCGGTTGCGACGTCCTCAGCTCTTGGCATTGACTTGACACCTTGCTGAGTAAAATTTATGAAGTGAGAGCGCCAAAGTCGTAGCAACAACAACAACAATAATAATAATAACGACAACGACACAACAGTTAAAGTTGAAACTCTTCCCCCTTCTCCGACCATTGCACATTACTTTCTCTTCCTGTTGGAAATCATAACGAAAAACAAAGTCAATTCAACTCAACCAAAGCACTTACTTATGTGGTGGGTGCATCTGAATAAACACACAGATACACAAATACATATACAAGATGATAGATATACAAAAATCTTTCTAACAAATGACAGTTGTCGCCTGTCAACTGTCTAACCAATTGCAACTTAATTGATACGCTCAAAAATTTTCGAAAAAAAATGAGACTTTCAATGGAAAAACCCACACCCAAAAGCATCCAGCCCAAAAAGAAAATGAGGGAAAGGAAAAACATGGCAAGATTTTTCCCTAGATGAAACATGACAAATTGATATATGTAAATGGGTTATATGGGTTGACAACAACAACTACAACGACACTTTCTGTTGGATAACAAAATTGAACATAAATCAATGATATTTACATACTTGCTCCAATACTGGTAGAATTACTCAAAAGATATATCAAAAATCTAGTTTCAAGAACAGATCTTTCCATAAAACAGATAATCCAATCAACGTTTTATATTATCCAAGAGGAGAAGATAGTGTTAAAAAGTTGACTGAACTTTTTGCTAGTAATTTTGCTTGATTAATGTATATATCTTACTATATATATATATATATATATATTTCTCAAGCTAAATTTGCATATTGTTCAGTATTTGTTGCTGTTAGTTTATTGCACAATTGTACAACAAGTCAAATGAGTTTAAAACCATAAAGTGTGTGCAACGCTTGAGAATTGAACTGTACGCACAGTGTGGCAAATGCAATGAGCATAGGAATATAGATATAATATAAATATATATTATATGGGAAACTTTTGCATTATAATGTTCAAAAGTTTAGAAATTTGACCATAGAATTACCTTAATATTACTCATAAAGAACTTTATATATCATATTTTTAGTTGTAAGGAAATTTTTTAAAAAATTTTTTCCTTAAAAATATCCTAATACTTTTTAAAAAATTGCTGTATTTGCCATTTCTATAATAATTTGCTAATATTTTTCTAGATTTTACGATATTTTAAATATTTGCCTAATGGAATTTTTCTACTCCTGTTCCAAATTTCCATAGTTTTAAAGCTTAAAACTGAAAATAAAACTTTTAAGAAATATTGAAAATCCTAAAAACAAGCTTTAAAATATTCTCAATTTTAAAATTTTAAACTCTTTCAATATAGCAATCAATTTAAAAACTTGTATTTCATAAAATATTGACTAGTGTTTTTTTGCTTTTTTTTTTTTTGTTTTACATTGGTTTGCCACTGTGTTGCCTTTTTTCGAGTTCGATGGCGTTGACTGCTTTCCTTTCATTCGTCCCCCATTCCCATATGCTCGATAAGTTAAGCTTTATGGTTGCGCTAGTTCATTAAATTTATTTTACAGACAGGCAACAACAATGTCTGCCTGTGCTCAGGCAGCCTGCCAATGATACCAACAGAAAAACCGACTTCAATTTCAGATTGCGGAACGAAACGAAACGAATCAACGGCAGGCAGAAGGAGGGATAAGCAGACAACTGCACCGCAGTGTGTGTACCGGTACGGTACGGCTCTGCACTGCACTGCACTGCACTGGATTGCCGCAAATACTCCGTCGTGAGTAAAATTGTTCGTTGTGCCCACACAATCCTCACTCACTTCTTGCTCCCAATTCTCGGTTGTACAGTAGTAGTTGCGTTGGGTTTTTGGGGGTACATACATAGGTATATATATGTATATATAGTGGCAAAGTAGTAAATTTAATGTCAGTTGCATTTAAATTGAAACTTGAGTGCTGCACCCCAAGACTTGGGACACTATGCTGATGAGGAAAGCAATGGTGGAGAGAAGTTGTGTGGAAGTCAAGAATCTTTTTTTTTTTCGTTCGTTTCGTTTCTTCTTTGACTGTCGACAGTTTGAGTTAATTTCATTGAGACTCTGCCTTTTCCAAACACATCTCTTTTCCCATATCTTCTTATATATATATTATATATATATATATATATATATATATATATATATATATATATCTGTATATCTTTGTTAGTTGTGTGTATGTTGTTCAGTTTTGCATCTGCAGTCAACAGAATTGTTGCCTTGTCGTCTGTCTTTCAGTTACATATGTACATACCCTTGTGTGTAGTAAGGGTACCCCACATTACCCCCTTTTCTCCTCTCCCCTTTTGGTTGTCCGCTGAATCCCTTTTTTTTATAGCCTCTATCTGGGATGTTTGCTGTCCCTCACACAGAAATTTAAAGTTGAGCAACGAGTCGAAAGTTGGGTCCCTTTATTGTTGTTGCTTTGGTATTACTTTAACGCGCTCCACTGAGAGATACAAATTGTTATGCAAAATGGTGAAAAGTTTTATTCGACCGACTTTTTCTCTTTACATCTCTCTCTGTCTCTGTCTCAGTCTCTTTTGCTCTCTCCCCCTCCTAGTCTTTTACTTTCTGTTAGTAGTTGTAGTTGCTGGTTCCGTTGCTTTTTATGCAAAATCTTTTTACGTTTTTTTTTTTTTTCACGGTTTTGATTTATTTTTATTTTATGTTGATCTGCTTTTTGCAGCCGTCGTCATCATCATCATCATCAGCATTGTTATTGTCGTTGTAGTTTTTGTTGCTGCTGTCTGCGCTTTTATTTAATTTTTCTTCTTCACAGTTGTTGTCCATCCATTGTGTGTATATATATGTGTGTGTGTGTGTGCAACTTCAATTGACTTTATTTGACTTGATGCGGTTGTGATTCCAATACCGTTTCCATCTCCCTTCCCTTTTTTTTTCCACCATCAACCAACTGACTGACTCCTTTGTCTCCTCTGCCTTGAGATGCTTGTCATTGTCAGCACACAGTTGTTGTCTGTCATCCCAAGAAAAAAAAAATAAAATATCTTCCCTTCTTAAGAGGAAGGAATTACAAAAACACCAAAAATACAACAACAACAACAATACAGCAATGCGATCTTTATCACGCAAAATTGTTGAAAACTTATTGTTCAATATTTTGTTATTTATACTGTTAAATATTTCATTTTACATGCTGCTTTTGAGCCTTATTTTTTTATTAATCGAAATTTAAATCCTTTTGCTCTTGTCATTTCAGGTATGTACAATATACATCATAAATACACACACACATAGACATACATTCGCCGTGTTTACCTACAGCGCGAGTCATTGTTTGACTTATTGATAAAGGAAGGAAGGTGGCAGGGAGCTTGAGATGGTAAATTGTAAACATTGCATTGACACAATGGTTTAAAATACATATATCAAATTCAAAAAAACAATGTCTCAAGCTTTTGTTATATTATACAATACAATATTTGCATTGTAAGTTAATGGAAAACCTTTTCATTTGTTAACAAAACAAAGTCAAATATGTTTAATCAAGCAGAAATAACATATTATTAATAATTTGGAAAGTATTTAGATTAGGATATTTTATTTATTTTGAGTTTATTCAAACATACTTTAGCACAAAATAGATGGGTTTTCCTTGCTTCCACTTAATAAAGTATATATATTCTTGATTATCATAGATCTGGATCAACACAAACTTCTCTGAGGCCCTTAAAGCTACAGGGCATTAGAGATCTTGAGATCTAGAGATCTCGATCTGATGACTATGTCGTATAGGTTCAAAAGAAACCATCTGTCATTCATTTAGTCAAGTATTAGTTTTAAAATTGGAACCATATTAAAAACAAAATCTTTATTTTATTGAATTTAAAACATTAACTCTAAAACTCTTATAAATGGAATAGGTATAATAGTAGTGAAATTTGGATTTAGCTAGAGTTACTTTCTATAATTGAACTTAAAGAGTTTTGAAAAGGTTTCGTTCAACAACTAAATGGAAGAAAACAAATACAAATTAAACAATTCTAAACGAAATATTATAGTTTTTGGACTTCTCAATGTAGTTCTTTACAAAATATATATATATATATTTTTGTTTCTATTCTGGAACTATAAGATATTACCAACAGAATGTAGCATTTCAACATTTTAAATATTTCAAAGGATAAAAAGGAGAAGGATTCGATGTATGTAGGTATTTCTAGGAGATCTTTTTCTGCCAAATCTTCTTTTGTGGTTAAAAAACTTGAACATATCAACACACAGAGATCTTCTTAATATATCCAATATGTACAATTATATTCAATTTATTTAAATAAAGCCAAGTTGATAAAAGTTAATTACTTTTCTATCTTGTTTCTTAGACCCTCTTAAGTTTTCAAATATCTCAGAATGAAGAAAACAAAATCTTTTTATAATATTAAATCCTACTAAATCAAGAATAAAACCAAACAACTAAATTTTTATTCCATCTATTAAGTCTTAGCCAAAGGCTAAACGTGTAAAAACACATTAGCAAATACAAAAGAAACTAGTTTGCCTTTAAGCCAAATACTTGTCATATTCAAACATTTTGTATTTAATAATATTTACTTAATTACAATTTTGTAATTTAGATTACTCGAAGTACGATCAGATAATAACTGAAGCGTCATGAGAATTATTTAACAATTTTATCAGAGAATATTTCCAATCAATCATATTGGTTTTCTTATTGTTTGTTTTTTGCTTAACAACTCCATTTAGTTTATTGAATAAACAATAATTATAACAACTAAAGTCAAGGCTAAATGTAATATCCAATGCCAGTGATTCCTGTCACGGAAATCAATCGGAAACAATACACAACAGTTCTTGTGTCGTAGTGTTTCGAGCTCATTAGTCGGAATGTTGTCATTAGGCCATCGATAATTGAGGGAATTCAAGGTCGTTACAACGACCCAATTACAAGAAAATAACTACAAGAAAACAAACCCATCTCTGTTTGTTTAACACTTTTCTTTGGAGTTGGTAAATTAAATGGAGTTGAAAGAAGTTGCCATCTGCAACAGTTATTGTATATATAACAATGATTGAATGTTTATTACTCAAATATATTGTAAATGAATAGAAAAAGAGATATTTAAAGATTTTAAACACAACTTTAGCAACTTATTGTACGTCTTATCTACTTTCATAGTCTTTTCCTTCTTGTCGTTTTTCGATATTGAGTAGCCACATCGTTAACATCTACTTCTAGGATGCCACATCGTTAACATCTACTTCTAGGATGCCACATCGTTCTACACTACATATACATATAAAGGATCTTTTCTTTACTCTTACTTGATCAATAATAGGTTTTGTTTTTAGAAAATTTGATTTATTTTGTTAACCTGAGAAAATTAACAAAGATTTGGTTTTAATTTTGTAGGGTCTTCTATATATAAATTCCTAAAACGAGAAGGTTTATTCCACTAGATAAAAGTTTATTTACATTGTCTAGTTCCAAGTACCAGATCCTTGTTTCAGTTCGAAATTTCTTTCTTAGCAAAGTAAGCTCAAGTCTTACCCTTGCTAGTTATAGTTGTGAGCTAATTCTGAATCTTTTTCAGAATTAAAACTCTTTTAAAAATGGATACAAACAATTATTAAAATTGTTTAAATTAAACCTCTCTTAACTTGTCTACTAAATAAGCAAACCATTTGCTAAATCTTATTCAAAAAGCATTTATTCTTCTTCTTTAAGTTACTGATAGCCTTCAAAATCATTTATTAGTTTTTTTTTTATCAAACTTCAAAATCAACTCTCACAAAGTTTTTTGTAGCATTGAAATTGACAACAAGGGCGTAAGTTAAATCTTCTAATTGATATTTTTAAATACAACAAAAAAAAAAGAAGAAAAAACGACTGAAATAAAGTTTAAAGAACTTGAATTTAAATTAAATTAAACCAGTATGAACTCATACCAAATTCAAAACTCAGGGCTCATGTTCAAATTAATCGCTTTGAAGACCTCTCATAGCACATTAACTCAATTTAAATAGCCTTCTCCTTTTGTGAAATCGTTGCTTTATAACACATCAAATATAATTTATGTCTCAGAATATATGCAAATTTGTACCACTTAATATCCATAATGATTTTGCCCTTTTTTAGTAGTAGTAGTAGTTACCACAAATATCATGGACAACAACAATAAAAAGAAAAAAAATGATTGTTCGCTAATTCCCGACTTATTTCATATTAATGACCATCAGTTTGGGTAGATTTTTTTTTTTACTGTCTTGTCAGTTATTTAGCCTGCAGAAAAGAAGGCCTCGAAGCGAGCCAAAAATAAAAAGGCAAACGCCCTAAACCTTGAGAAGCTCCGTCAAACGTTTAATGCCCCGAACAGATCAGACCAGACCAGACCAAAGACACCTACCTACCTATCTACCTACCTCTACTCTACTATATACAGTGTATATGTGCTTGTGTGTATGTCTGTATGTGTATAAGACTTCTAACGTCTATAATTACTACGCATACAAATGCACAAACAAACAAACACCAACGGTCAATAGCCAGAGCTCGTTAATTATGCCGTCTAAACCCACGAAATTATGACAAATTTCAATATGATTCAAGGCAATTGATGGTATCGACTATAAAATACCCTATATATATATTGTGTCTCCATATGAAACTGATTTTAAATTTACTTTGATTGAACTATTTAAAAACTCAATTGTTAATCATCCAACACTCTTTAGTCCCGGACTCGTACCAAATAGTTTTTGTTTTTTGTTAATTACTTTCGATTCTTTTTTTATTTTAAATTACTGTCCATTCTTGTGTTTTTAATTTGTTTAATATATAAGCAGTACTTTTCTTGTAAATTTTCGCAATTACTTTTATTATGAATTACTTTGACTACTATATATTTTTACTTGCTGATAATTATATATTAATATATAATTACTTGATTTACTAACGCTTCAGTCTTTTAAACTTATCTGAAATAATTCCTTAACTCAAAAGTTAATTTATACTATTTACTACAAACTTTCTTTGTATCTTTTTTATTTTTCTTACAATTCCTGATATTTTTACTTACTTCAATTACTAGTAAGTCTATTTAACTGAGAATTTCTATCAATTCTTTATTTTTACTTTAACTACTATTAAGTATTAGTTAACTAAAAAGACTGATTTCTTTTTTTCTTTAACTGCGAGTATGGAGGCTAATTGAAGTAATTGGAGTCCCTTTCAATTATTTATATTCTGCTTCAATTACTAGTAAGTCCTTCATTGAAGATCTGAAATTGCGACAAGTTCTTTATATTTGTATTTTAATTTAATATAAAGTAAAAGTACTTGAAATTCTATTAATTCTTTATTTTGAACTTTAATTAGTAGTTAGTTGAAACAGGTTCAGCCTGTAATAGGAATTTCTTTTTATTCTAGTTAAATAACAAGTAAATCTATTTAATTAAAAGTATTGGAATTCAAACCAATTCTTAATGCTTTACTTTAATCACTAGTAAGTCTATTTAATTAAAGCTACTAGAAATTCTATTCATTCTTTATGTTGTACTTTAATTACTAAGAGTCTAAATAGACTGAAGGTACGAAAATTTCTACTAGTTCTTTATATTTTGAAACTATTTTGGAAAAAGAATTCCTTCTAAGTTTTTATTTTTGGCCTTTGTATGATTACTATGAATTTTTCTGAAATATTAAGTACTTTAGGGTTAAAAGTGATTGGAACTATGAATATTAGAACTATAATATGATATAATATAGTTTTTTAATAGAAATAATAATCAGGGGAGTTTAGTTTCACTTTTAAAGCAATTTTATAAATTAAGTTAGACACTTTTATTTAGATAAATATATGAAACATTTATATATATATATATATATATTTTCTATGCATATACCTTTTGTATAATTTCTAGAATAATTACTTATTCAAATATTACCCGAAAGTTAAAACCTTGGATTACATACTTAAAGCTCATTATTTGTCATAAATTTTTCAAAAATTCAAGCCCCTATATAAACCTTATTCTGGAGCTTTTCTAACTTCATTTCAGCAATTTTAATATACCCTTTTTTCCACTATAAGTAAAGGGTAATAAAACGTAACATAAAAAACGTTGGAAAAAAGAGTCAAATAAGTTCAAATAGTCCGCCCATTTAAATAAACATGAAGACAGCAAAGAAATAGCAACAACAACAACAAAAAGAAGAAGGAAAAAAAACGAAGACGAAGCAAATAAGTAAATATATATATACAAACATCATGTATATATGTATGTATATATATATATATATATATATATATATGTGTATGTTTAAAACTAAAAACTACAGCACCGAGACCGTATTCTATGACAGAAAACCCCTAAAAAACAAAAGCAAAAAAAAAGAAAAAAAAAAACACAAAACGTGAGCCATTTGAAACTTTTGATGGGTTCATGGTCAAAACAACCTGAGTTCGTTAAAACAATAAAAAAAAAAAACGGCAAACACAAAGTAAAATAGAAGAATAAAAGCAAAGAAATTAAAAGAGAAGGATTGCTGCCAATATTTATGGTCAACAAAAAGAAAAGAAAAACAGAATATTAAATTTGAATGCGAAAATTTTTGAAAATAAACAAAAAAAAAAAAAAAAACTAATGTCAAAATGAATGGCATATCCCACTCTGTCTTTCGACTTTGCTTACGTTTACTCTTCCTGTTCCCTTATTTTTGTTTTTGTATTTCTTTTTTTTTTTTTTTGACACACCCTGTTTGAATAGAAGTTTTTTGGTTCTCGAGTATCATCAAAAAGTTTGCATGTCGACAACATTCTCAAGGCATGTTTGCCCATAAATTATGCTATATATATATATATATATATATATGTATATATATAGATATGTACATATGTATATACATAAAGGTAGATTCTCTTTTCTTCTTCTTACTATTACTTTTTATATTGTTGTTGTTGCCTCTACCTCTTCCGTTTGACGCGAACAGCGCACACCTTGAAAATAACTTCCAAGGTTGACTTAAACTATGAAAATGATTGCTTATTATCTATCTCGCTTGCACACACTTGCTTTATATTTGCACGTTTTTCAGTTATGTGGCGTGCTATGCCCCGTGCCATAAGGAAAACATCCTTTTACCTACACACAGAGGGGGGAATACTCGTTGTTTCGTAAACAGCAGGGACTTCTTTATTACCTTACATAGCCACCACCAGCACCCGCTTTGTTGCTTCTTTTGTAGTTCAACTTGTATATAGTATAGTTATATATATGTAGTTATCTTGTTCAACTTGTTCTACCAACTTGTTCATCAACAGTTGAGAAAATGTTCTGAACTTGGAATTGGTAGCCGCCAGCCGGTTACCGTTCAGTTCCGGCTTTTAACTTGATTCTACATGTATCATACATGTTAAAAAGTAGAAGATGCTACTATCTAACTAGTTTATGCGATACATTTGCCTCGACAGATACCCTAATTGCAACTCCCTTGCCACAAAGAACAAACAAATCATCACTCTCAGTTTATGGCAATACCATCAATCATTGATCTATCGTGCTAAACATACGTTTTATATGTGTTACTCAATATTTTATAAATTATATGGCCACAAAATAAGATGAAAAATTTATGGAAGCATTTTTTATTATTTATTTCAAGTGACTTGCTCACAACTTGGGGTCAAAAGTCGGTCCAAAGTGTGAAAATATATAAGCAACTGGTTAAAAGTAATGTTGTTGACCTTTTCGTTTGAAGTAAGCTGATTAGACATAAACAAAGTTGCCTTTGTTTGTCATTCTTTTCTAAAAGAAACTATTTATAATTGAGTAGAGGATACTTTGCATTACTTGAATTAGTTACAAGTCGCGGATTAAAATGATTCCGTAAACTAACTTTTAAATGAATTGTCATCTATCACCTGCTGGCGAGATGAACAAAGAGTAGAATCAGGTCTCATTTATTCCAAAAAAGGATTTATTAAAAAAAAACAGTCTTAAATCTAAATTTAAGTAAGATTTGTCTATACAATGTGCAATAGAGATTTGCATTTGCCCGCAGGAACAGTGGAAATGCGAATCGCGGAACGCTGAGTAGCCGAAACGTGAGAAAAGGGATCTATCGAGTTAAGCGATCGAGAGTCACGTGAGTTTGTTAATCAACCCATAAAACTTTTTGTTTTACTAGTTTTAGGCTTAGTTTAAATTCAAATTGTTAAAGTGGATCAAAAGAACACGCTTCTCGATCTTCATTTTACCTAGCTGATACATATTTATACCCTTGAAAAAAGGTATATTCATTTAAAGCATAAGTTTGCAATGCTTATAATATGGTAGCTCTGATCATATAAAGTAAGCTTTATCACTGTTAACCGAGTTGAGTATTCTATATCACGAAATTAAGTGAGTCTTACAAACTTCTTGTGAGTTTTATAAATTTTGTGTGAGTTTAACAAACTTCTTAAGATATCCATTAAGAAATTTTACAATTGGTTAACTATTATATATTCCTTCCATTAGAACGATCGGTCAAAAACATAGTTCTAGAATCTAGATGTTGTTTTAAAAGCAACTTTGAAGAAATTTAATGTTAGAAAGTTTTACATACCTTTTAAGATATTCACAAGGTTTTATGTCAATGGGTTGACTATATCATAGAGCTCTTTTAGAAACGATCGGTCGAAAAGATACTTTTAGATCCATAACTAAGTTGTTTTAAAAACGATTGTTGTATATTTTTATTTTTAGTACTTATAGAAATAACTCTATTAAGTTTCAGGAGAATCGATCGACTATATTGAGTAGCTGCTGGAAGACCAATCGGTCAGAAACAAATTTTTAGCATGACAAAGCTTTTTACCCTTGGCCAGAGACATAATATTTGTTTTATACTAGTTATATACACTTCCTTTCAATTCTGTTAAATTATATATAAATCAAAAGACAACTTGCAAAGACATACAAAGTTCTTTAATGATCTTGACCTCTACTGGATAATCGCAGTAATTTTTCAATTAGACTGTGATTAGAGAAGTTTAAAACTTACCATTTTTTACATATATATATATATATATAAGTCTATATCTCACTTTCTGTTAATAATTCAACATTAATTTTGCAAATTGATTTCATTGCCAAATTATTTTTCCACATTGCCATAAAATCAGCTGCTACTTTACCTCCCTCCTTTAGCTTTAGCATGCCAAAAAATGAAGAAAAAAAAAAAACCGTATACAAAATGTTCCAATTATGCCACATAATGAATGTTAAATTACCGCCGCTCTCTTTCTTTATAATACAGAGTAATGTCTGTCCGTTGACTTGTATGTCTGTCTTGCGGCATCGTTGGATTTCTGTGTATCTTTGACCCACTTCTCTTGGGGCAGTTGTAAAAATTCAATAACAGAAACGGAAAATTAACTGAAAACGGCACTCGAAAGCAGACAAAATTGATAAGACGACACCCAAAGTCAAGTCAAGGCAAGGCGAGGCAATGCAAGACAAGGCAGGGGCAAGACGAAACTGTGGTTGGGTCTTTGGGGCTGGGGCTGGGGCTGGGACTGGTGTAGCAGTCGGGCAAGGCTATGGAGTGAGCTCAGCACGATTTCTTCTTGCAAAATGAAACTTACTTCTTTTTTTTCTCTTTTTTTTTTTGTCGTTGTTTCTTTGCCCTTCAACGGTACCAAGGAGGCGACACAGCCTTATATACATATACATATGTACAATAGCATGTCTGTAATGAAGCCATGTACATATGTACAAGCCATTTATGAAGGTATATACATATGTAACCACCTTGCACCCATTTCCATGCCCATTTCCATGTGTTTGGTTATCGGAACGTGAGTAAAGAAGCGACCATCGATGACAAGAAGAGACGTCCGACCTAAGTTTAAAAACTACTACAAAAAAATAAAAAAAAAAAACAGAGCTTCCAATGCGTGCGTACGTGATGCAATCAAAATGTTATTAATAACGCAATAAAGTAACCATAATTTAGATCATTAAAATGCACACATTTTTCGCTACGTGAGCGCACAATAAAACAACCGAAAAAAAGAAAGAAACACGGGGCCCCAAAAATAAAACTAAAAAAAAAACCTACACAAAACTTGAAAATCAAAAGAAAATATCAAAAGGTTTGGGTTTAACTTTAATTTGTGTATGTCATAGTTATTAATACTCTAAAAATAAGTTTTTGATTGCTCATTAATACAAAAGTTATGTGATTAAATATATAAAACGATCGTACTCTTGGAAGAAAGATGTGACTATGATCTATCAGATTATTGGTTTATAAAACAAAAATTATGAATATTTTGTAATTTTATAAACAAATTAATGTTGATTTTGTAATTTTATCCTAAGATAACTGCTTTTTACACAAAAGTTTCCTATTTGAAACATTTATCTTAGACATACATTCAAAATGAAAAAGAGAAGGGTTTAACTTTAATAAAAGTTAAAAAGTTGAATATACATTAATGCCATAAATATTTTAAAGATTTTTTCATATTAATTACAATTTTATATAATACTTTCATAGCCAAATTGAAATGCCTTTTGCTTTCTAAGATTATATAACATTAAGTTTCAAAAAGTTTCATTTTCTAACTGCAGATGCAGGCCACAAATTTCATATTTACTTTATTACTTTAATTATTAAGTTTTTTATTGAAAACAGGATAATTTCGAATACTTTTGTCCTCAGTTTAACAACTTGCTCTAATTTACTAAGATGAATTAATTAATATTCAAAAATATTTGTTAATCTTTTAAAATTCCTATGCCAAACTTTAAAAATTACAGAATTAGCAAGATTTATTACTACATTCTTTGTAATAGTATACAATAATAGTAGAAATTTTCAAAAAAATATATGCAAAACGCCGACATTAACTGCTTTGGATTTGTAATTTTTAAGATAGTTAAGTTTAAAAAGTTTTTTATGTACATAAATTGCTTTTAATTAAACAAATTAAGTTTAAAAGCAGAAATACAGCTTGCTCAAAAGCACAAGGATCGATAGTGATCAAAAACTATCGATAATAACACACGACTAGATCACTAAGCAACATGAATAATTATTGAGTGCTCAATTCGGACGTTGTTTGTTTCACTTCCACAGTTTCAAAAGCTTTATTAATTTATTCTAGTTCAAAATACTTTAGTTTATGTTTATATATTCCTTTATAGGTTATATTTTTTTTATACAATTCCAATTATTATAATATTTATTAATATAAAATAATATTAACGAATAGTAAAAACTCTTCTAACAATTTTCTTTAGTATAAGTTAATATATATTAGTTAAGACTAACATTTAGACAAAACTAATACAGCAATCTCAAGTGATTTAAAATCTTCTAAATAACCTCAAGTAGCTATGCCAACAACCTATATACCCTTTTTGGTTAGTGTATAAACGAAAGACACACTTTTTACATGAATATCGACTTGAATAATTGGCGCCTCTAGATATGTAGTAACTAGTTACATGCCACGCCCAATATATCCCCTGCGTCGATCATATGGCAAACAGAAAAATTGAGAAAGTTTTTTTTTTTTCTTTTTTAGTTTTATTTTGTGTGCTCCCTCATGCATAACTCACAGTAACACCAACTAATCACGGTGAATTGATAACGCCTGAGCCCTACAACATCATTTTTTCTTTTCTTTTTTTGCGCCTGACTAACTTTTGGTCACATTTGAATTTCGCTTTGTGAGAAAATGGGCGTAACATTGTTACACCTACCACTTGTGGGCAGTCCGCAGGGTATAAAGAAGGGGAAAAAAATTATTAATAATAATGTTTGATTAACTAGAATTGATTGATTGTTGCACACTTGTTGTGGGAAAGGCCCTTTGGTTATAAAGAAAAAAAAAAATATATATATATATAAATTAATTTATAATGATTTCATTTAGCTCAGAGGCTTTGATATTTTTTTATTAACTTGAAATTTGCCAATTGAGATGAGAAATGTTTAGAGATCAGATTGCATAGACTAAACACAGGTATTTGAGCTGCTATTGTAAACCTGTTGCAGATTTTCTTACAGAATGAGAAATAAGATCACAAAATACTTCATTAAATGAATTTATACTTGATATTTTCTAGGAAACAAAAAATTAACTTTACAATATTGATTATATTTCATCTAAGATTCTACTGAATTAGAAATCCCATACTTTAAGTTTATCCAAACAAGCCGAAACGGACTAGAGAGATTTTTTAAGTGTTACGATTATAAAATTTAGTTGAAAAGGGTAAAAACTACTGTAGCTTAAATGAAATTTAATATATTTAATAAATTTTACTTTATTAGTTTATCTTAAGTTTTCTTTCCTTTAAATCAAGGTATAGAACCATCGTGATTCCCTATTAATCTATGAGATATAAATAAAATATTTAAGAAGATTTCTAAATAGCAGTTATAAAAAAGTAAAACTGTAAGAATTATGTTTATTAGTGGATTTTTTTTTATTAAATTAAGCAAATTAGATACACTTAATAGAAAAATAATAAATAAAAATATCTCTTTGAAATCCAAGTCTCTAATATGTTAAAAAAGTTGAGGAGTGGAGTCATCAAAACTTGTTTAAATTGGCTTAAGAAAGACTTTTAATGAATTTTCACTACCAATTTTTAAAAACTGTTAAAAAAAAAACATTTATGACTGATATATTGTAAATTAATGTCTACAACACGAAAAGTTTTGCTCCGAATGATTTTTTAATTTATTGACAATATTTTGTATAAAAAATAGTAAGAGTCGCAAAAGGATCTTAAACCCATTTGCTTTTTATATACATATGGCAAATGTCTCCTTTTTTAGATGGTTATATTTTATATTCCATATGCTTCTGTTTGAAATAAAGTAGCTAATACAAAGGTAATGCCTTCTTAGTAAAGCAAAGAATTAGATATAAGACAATTAAGATCATGAAATAGTCCATGATCCATAAGATACAGATTTTTCAAGGTCTTGAACTTAATTCTATTGAGTTACTTTAGCGTTTTTAAACAGATGTATCTAAATGACTAAATGAAATACAAATATTCTTTAATTATCATCTCAATAGAAAAATGTCCATAAGTATAGGACTTCAACCACTAAAATAGAATAAAAATATTTTCGAATATGTCAACGTTGAAAAAATAAGATTTCTTAAAATGATTTTTCAATTTCAAGTATTTCTTACAATCTCTTAGGCAATTGCCAATGCTTTCTTTCCTTTCGAAAATGTATATTGACCAAGAGTATTGTATCTATGCCATCATCAGCATCATCATCATCATCGAGTGGCAGTTGCCGCTTTAGTTGCTTTTGTTGTTGCTGTCTTTGGCATTTATTGCCTTACAGCTTTGCTAGCGACTTTCACGCGACTATAAACGCTGGCAAAACGCATCGTTGCACAAATTTGCATTTGACAACACAGGGATATCTACACACACACACACACACACATTTATACTTATATGGATATAAACGTCACAGCCATGCAAAATGGAAAGCAGCAGCGAAAACTAAAACAACAAAAGCAACAATAGCTGACAACTGTCATAAACATAACTCGAGTTCAATTGAGCTTTGTTGTTGTTGCTGTTGGTTTAGCTCGCTTAGGTTGATATAGCCAAAGCATAACACCGCATAATTCACACACACACATACACGCACACCCGCCCTCTCCTTTTACCATTCACTTTAGGCCAGCTTTTCCACTGCACAACTTTTTAATGATTTCTCCTTTAAACAAATTTTTGTTACTGGTTTTGTTGTTGTTGTCTATCTCTTTTTCTTTGTGCTGCTCTCTCCCACTCCCTCTCACTCTCTCTCTCTCTCTTTCTCTCTATATATCCATAAGTTTGCTTTCAATTTTTTATGTAATAGTTTATGAGCTGAAACAATACGCCGTCGGCTGTCTCTATAGAGGCAACCGACCAATGCTTTCTTTCAACCAAAAATTGTATCTTTGAGATACTTATGCATACACACACAAACACATACGCACACATTTGTTGTATCCATAAGTGAAAAGAATTCTATGGACAAAACAAAATGCATTTCTCTCTCATGTGTAGGTATTGCCTGCATTTTCCCTATTGGCCCTTTTTGGCTTTCAAAAAAAAAAGGTTGGCAAAGAAAACATTAGGTCAAGCTTATCATATGGGTTTTTCCTCAATTTGAAGCAACCAAAATGGCAAACATTTTCCCTCTCATCCTTTCTTTTTTTTTGTTTCTTCTTTTGCTGACCAAAATCAATATTGATTTTCTTATTGGTGCAGAGAAGAAGGAGGAGGAGAAGAAGAGCAGTGCATAGAGGAAACTGTTTTCCAAGAGCAAAAGGAAAAACATTTCAGCATGTCTCGTTAGCAGTTGTTGCTGTTGCTTCTAGCATCAAACAGGATTTTCCTTTGCCTTGTTGTCTTCTATTTTTGACCAACAAAAAATAAAAAGGAAAATTCCAACTGGATAAAGTTTGCTTATGTATCTAAGTGCTGGTAAAAGCTGTTGTTGGTTTTATTTACAGTAGTAATTCACTCATGTGTACCATGACAGAAATCCCATTTAAAAGTGAGATTTCTATATCTGAAATGTTTAGTTAACTAACTAAGCAATTAGTTACCAAATTGTTTATAGGTTAACTTTAAGTTGCAGTAAAATAAAACCGAATAATTAATAAGCTAAACTGTCAATTGGTAGTAAAGCAATTGATTTGTTTTAACTGTTAATGATATAGTTAATAAATAAAATGAACAATGTGAGAAAATCTAACGAAAAATATAACGAAAATCCCAAAAATGTCGTTTAACTTGAACTATACTTATAAATAAATCATTTTTTATATCAAATTAATATTTTAAAATTAATCAATATGCTAAAACGTTAATCGATATAGGCAAAATCTTGAGACTAAAACCCATAAACTAACTAAATGACATTTTAATTTGCTCTGTTAAGTTTGAGCTAATTAAATTTCAAAAGAAATACTTTGAACTTTGTATCACACAGTGACTAATAAAAGTTTTAATACAGCGCGCTACTTTGTGCCTAACTTTTTGAATCAAAAAACGTAGGCAAAAAATTGACGTAGAATATCTAAAGGATTAGTTTTACTATTAAAACTATTTTTTTCCTAAAAAAATAAAATTTAACAATTTTTAAAATTAAAAATCAGAAATAAATGATCAATTTCATGGAACAAATTTATTAAAATACTTAGCTTATTGTGTATAATTTTAAATTATTTTAACAATGGCAACTTTGGCAATTTTAGATACTGCTTCCCAATTCTTATATTCTATAATTATCACTAAAATATTTATAAATTGTCACAGCATGATCAGTAACATATTGAAAAAGATTACAAAAATAATTATGATCTATTCTTTTTTTTTTTTGGCAATATGAATTGGTATATGTAACAGAAAGCACAAAAAGAAACCTATTTTCATAGCTCTATTTAATATTTATTTTAATGTACTCAAACAGACCATCTAAAACCAAGAAAATTGTTGGAATAAATATGATAATGCTACCAGAAAGTCAAGTCGTCCTTGTCGATTACGAGTGTAGTCTGTACCAAGTTAAGGAACTTTATAAAATCAAACTTCTTCAAAATTGCCAGCTACTTAAAAAGATTTTTAAAGAAACGCTTTCTTCTGCCTGTAAACTACATTTCAACCCTTTTAACCTAAGGGCACATTGTAAAAAATCTAAAAACAAATCTATAAAAGAAAGTCGAAAGAAAGTTAAGACCCTCTGTAAATAAACTTATTTTAAAATAAGGAAAAAAAAGGTCTGAAATTAATTTCTATTAATTAGTTTACTCTAATAATTTTCATAAAAAATTTAAATAGTTTTCAACTTTTACTAAACTTTGTACTTAAATGAAGGATATTTAAAATACATGAAAAAGATATCTAGCTTGGTTTGTGTTGCATTTTACAACATGTACAAGAACAAATAGGACTCAATGTAAATATTTTCTAATGTAACAAAAATCCAATTTAAACATTTTATCTAGTTTTTCTTTTTGTATTTGTCTAAGCAAACATAAAGAACATTTTAATATATTTGTCCTCTTGTTAACTCCTAAATATATATTTTATTTTGTTGTGTATTGAATTTCCCATAACCAATCAGCTTTGGGTTGGTCCTAAATCATTGTTTAAATATCGACATATATAGTATATATGTACTTATATTTGGTCACAGTTTTTCCTTTAAACATTTTTATTATATACGCATGCTTTTCCCAATGCTCTGGCTTTCAACTGGCTAACTGACGACTCGCTAAGTGAATGATGGGCAAAGCTGTTGCCAAGCAGAGCGAAAAACATTTTCAAAGGCCATTCAACGGCAGCGCGAAATTGTTGTTGTTGCGGCCGCAAAGTTGGCGTGAAATTTGTGTGAATAGCAACAACAACATTAATAATAATAATAATAATACCAACAACAATAGTACTTCACAGGCCGACAAGCTTTTCACTGCCTATGATCGGGTCTGGGTCTGCACATTGATGGGTGGGGGGATGGGGGGAATCACTCTCTGGCCGTGAAACTCTACAAACTAGTCACAGAGACAGCAAACAGCAAAGCAACGTTGACAGAGGCAGCAGCAGCGACAGCGGCAGCACATGGGCATTGCCTTCAACTGGCCCGTCCGTCCTCCATTTGGACATTATGCGTGCGTATTTATATTGTTGTCTCCACTTGAATTTATTTTTGGGTATTTGAAAAGAGTTGAAATATTATGTTATTCCAATTTTATGTCTGGTTTTACATGATTTTTTAAAAGATAGTTGCTAGCACCCTGTAAACGGGTATATAAACTATAAGGAAACTTTGTGTTTGCTTGATGAATCTATAAAAATTTGCTTAAAGAGAGAATATTCAAATGTTCTTAAAACTTAGCTGAAAAATAAACTTTTGCTTGCTTAGAAAGGTTGCTTTAGCTTAATGCTTAATTCTAAATTAAAATACTTTGTGTTCTAGAAACCAATCTTATCTTATTCAACGAATACCTGAAATAGATTTTGAATAATTTAAAAGCTTCAGTCCCTTTGTAAGACTAGAACTAAAAGCTTAATCAATTTTATTTAAGAAAAAAAGGAACTGCTAAAAATTACTTATAATTGAATTCTATTCAAAGCTACAATTAATTTAATTCACTTTTAATATATTATTGGAACACAAATTAACTAGTAACTCTACTTACTCTATATTTCGTTTATTAAAAAACCTAAAACCTTTCTTTTTCCGAAACCAATACCAACCTTATCGAACAACCAATAGTTTATTTTAAAGGCAAATTCTTAAAAACCAAAAACAGAAAACTTAAGAATTTAAGAGGTGTCTACTTAAGTTATGACTAACAGATTTAAATTCCTGAAAATTTTAAGAAACAAGCAAAGTTCCTACATTTTTTAAAGTTTCAAAAACATTTAAAAAATATAAGCAATACAGTCATAAAATTTATTATTCTATTTATTATTTCATTTTTCTATCCTTCATTTCCTTAAAACTGCAAAAAAAAGTGTTGTATAACGAGATTACTTATTTTGTTTATTCCTTTTTTGAGTGAAAAAAAATACCTATTTACCTTTTTATCCTTTTTATTTTCTATTTAAATTTATTATTTTTATATGGGGATAAGAAATACCTAAAAATGCAACAAAAATAGTGTTGTAAAACTAACTAAAACTCAATCAAAGGATCATTTATCGATAATACAAATGTTAGATAATATCGCTAATAATTATAAATGAATTTTAGAGCGTAGCCAATAAGAGGGTTGCCTAGCAAAACAAAATACTTAACTTCTTCTAGGGAAATTTAATTTGAAAACTTTTTAAAACCTTGTAAATTCAACTTTCTATAGGACATCATAAATTCGATGATCCACATTTTGTTATTAATTGACCTTTTTTTTTGTGAGATTTAGAATCTCCACTTGCCTCCCATCCCAAAATCTACTCTACTGTATTGAAGCTAATCTTCTTCTTGGGTGCGTGTGTCTAATTGTCGGTATAATAAAAAAGGTATAAAAAATCACATCATGAGATCACATGGGAGCCGTAACGCCCTATAACTTGCACATGACAAAAGACATAGACGGACGTCACATACATCCGTAGGTCTCCATCGATGTATGCATGTATGTATGTATGTGTGTCTAGACCCAATGACAAATACACTTTGGTGGAGGGGGAACCCCACCCCCGCCACAACATTATTTCCCCTCTTACATGGACACTGTCAAATTTGACGTGACGGCCGTTGCCATTGATTTATGAAGGGATTAATATCGTTGCTTGACTGGCTGACTGACTGACTGACTGGCCGACTGAGTATATGTATTTATGTATAGTAGATTTTTTATTTTATTTCATTTTTTTTTTTTTTTTCTTTTTTACCTTTACCTTTTACACATTTGACTTCATGTAGATTTCTAAATGGATTTCAACTTTGGGCTAATTTCACTTTGGCATGTCGTGAATAGCGTCACAAAATGATTTCATATTTATTGTTAATTTGAAAATGTTTCGTTATTATTTCTCTTACTCTGTCTCTCTTTCTCTTTGTTATCATCTATTTTATGAGCTTAAGCCAAGAGGCGAATTGAAATGATGGATATAAAAATTGATGGATTTATACGAGATATTTCACAAGAAAATCCAAAAGTTAAAAAAAAAAAAACACTTAGAAAAAAAGTAGATTTTATGTTCTTTTAATCTCGTCTAGCTTAATAAATGAATAAGAAAAGAGAAGTCCTATAAATTATAATGTCTTGGAACACGATATATAGAAAATCGAATTTATATGGGAATCAATTCAGAATTTCAGTTAATGTTGTCTAAAATATTTAATGGTAAAAAGTTGAATACAATAAAAAATTAATAAACGTTTGAATAAGAAAATTGAGGACACTTTATGTTGTTTAAGTGATTGTTAAGTATATTTTGTATTTAGTATCTTTTTAAATTTGAAAAGATTTCTTTTCTTGTCACAAATGTGTTTTAAGAACCTTTTTTTATACCCTTGTAAAATGGGTATATTAATTTTGATGAGAAGTTTGCGATCTATAAAAAGAATGCTTTCTCAGACGATATAAAGTATATATACTCATGATCAGCATAGGGGTATTGCCATGTCCCTCTGTTCGTTTGTCTTGATCAAGGCAAACTCCTTCTCTTAGACCTACAATTTGAGATATAGGCTTTCTTTTACTGTATCTCAGAATAATCCCCATTGGACTACTATATTTTATTACTCCCATAGAAAAAATTAGTTGAAAATAGGTGTAAACATCAGTAACTTTGTTGTTGTGCAATCGAATACTACGAAATTTGGTATTTATAAGCTTAATATACTTTTTAATATATTTACAAAGTTTTATAAGAATCGGTTGAGTATATTATATAGCTTCCATTGGAACCATAGCTCGAAAACAGCGTGTAAAACGTATAACTCTCTTGTTTTTTACACGAATATCAATCGAAAATCGGTGTTTGTGTGTTTTACTTCTTAAGATATCCACCAAAAATTAATAGAATCGGTTCACTATATCAAATAGCTTCCATATAAGCAATTGGTCGAGCATATAGTCTTAGATCAACAACTTGGTTGTTTTTAAAGCGATTGTTACGATATTTGGATTGCAGAATCGGTCGACTATATTAAATATCTGCCATAGAAACAATTGGATGTTCAATATAAATCATGTTTAATATGAAAAATTTCTTCTCAAGACACAAAGATTAAACTAAGATTTAACTTTATTTTTATCCTTTTAATGATTTTGCTAAATTATATGAAAATTAGAAAGAGTATTGAAACTTCGGCACTGACGTACTAAGTCCATTCTTCCGTTTTTGTAACAGAATAGTGTTATTTTTAACACTTATCGATATATGTTTATATAAAGGTGTGGTTTTATTATATATTAACTAGTGTCTTACAATGTGTCTATTCTTTTATGTGTTTTAACATATTTCACAACTTATTTATTCAAAATTTGTTTAAAATTTAGTATTATTTTTAAAAATATTTTAAAAAAGGAAATGGTTAATGCTAATTTTGATCGAATATCAACTCTAAATTGTTAGAAAAGTATTTTTTTAATATCTGTCTTAAATTTAATCATAGTAGCAATTGAAGTAAGAGGAAATCTGTCAGTTTCTATTTAAATTTTATTGTGCACATAAAAAAAAACAAAAAAACAAAGAAAAAAAATATTTCAAGCCTTTTTTGTTTTTAAATAATTACAGTCTAAGTAAACACCTCAAGCATTCAATTTTTTGTGCTATTGTTAGTGGTTGTAGTATATATTTTTAATATAATTTTGAAAATAAAGTAAAAAAAAGAATTTATTTTTGTTTCTTGAATTATTTAAAAACATATTTTCAATATATTTTTTATTCAAATTAAGGTCGAAAATTAAATTTAAATGTGTTTAGGTAAATTTTCTAACCTTTTCTATTGATTTTTAATAATTTTTAATTCATTAATATTATTATTTATCAATTTTTATTTTAAAGTTGATTATGATATTTCAATAATTTATTAATGTAAATTTTTTAATTTTCTTTTTGGACACTTTTTTTCACATTTTCTCTCGTTTCGTTATTTTTACATTTTCCAGTTTATTGTAAATTTAATTGAGTACGAGTTTCCCTCTTAATGAAATCAAACGATTTCTATTTTACTTTATTTTAAGTAAAAATTTCCCTCTTATATGTAAAATGTTTAAATATTTGACAATTTTTTAATGTGTCCTGTTAACAATAATAAATAAAAAAATAATATTGAAATTATTTCATTGTTGTTTCTCTTTGTTTTCTGTCAATTTGAACATTCATTGCCTTTCAAATTTCACATTTTTATTTATATACTTAAAAAAGTTAAAAATAAAATTTATATATATCTGTTTTCTTTTTGTATCTTTTCAGGTATGTACTGTAAACCAGGTTGGTTGCCTTAAAAGGCTTTCATTATAAATTGTAAGCAGCTGTCCCTCTTCCTTTTTATTATTTTTTTTTGTTTTTGAACGTCAAGGATTCCAAAAACATATAGGATTCTTCAACGTAGTCGATCTTTAACTCGGTTTCATTTTGGGCGCGTGAGTAATTATAATTTATTTAAATTGATTACGCATTGTGGGCAAAAGGGGAAATCTTGTATCGATCAATGGATTCCATCGATGGTATCGACCTATTTTTAAAAGCTCTTGCAATTATTCATATAAAAATAAGGCCCAAAAAAAAAAAAAAAGCGTTAAGCAAGCCAGAAGAAGAAAAATAAAAGACAACAAAACTGTTTAAAAGCCCAAACCAGTTAAGTTTCATGCAATGAATTTTGCCGATTTTTTTCGGCGATATTTTGTTATTTTTTTTTTTTTTGTTTTTGCCGAAAATCATGTGGCGGCGCAGACCGCCAATGCGTGCCCCAAATACCTAGAGTTATTGGACTGGTTGGTGGACAGAAGTGGTGACGGAAGAAGCAACACGCAAGGAGAAGGGGAAAGCGACAATATGTCATAAGCTGCTGCCTCTACCTCTGCTGCTGCTGCTGCTGCTATGTCGAAAGAAGTCACAGCTTGGGCCTGGTCAGTGATGTCTGTCGGCTGCTGTCGTTTGTCCATTTTCGTCTATTGCCCAATTTGCTGTAACGGCTTTTGTTCACTTTTTTTGTTTTTGTGGGGTTGCATGTAAAGCGCGGGGGAAGAGATGACTTGATGACCTGGCGGCATCATCATGTTGTGTGAAAAAAAAACAACAACAAAATAAACCAAGAGGAAAATGAGGTCAAATTTTCACTCCAAACTCAAATCATATTTGACAGACGACCGCATTTTGGTGGTTGGCTTTTATTTTATATATACCTATACATTTGTTTTTTTTTTTTTTGTTAAACTCTCGCGCTTACAATTTTAATTGCGGATGCGCACACTTTCATTTTCGTTTCGTTTCATTCCATTCCATCATTCCCATTGTTATTTGTAAGGCCTATGGATCGTCACACTTTGTGCTTCTTCATGTTAACTTTGCGTTTTTTGAATTTGAATAGTGACGATCAACTTCCTCTTATCATCTGTCTAGGAGATGATCCCCCGCTGTTTTTAGAAACGAAGCTAAATAGAAATGAAATAGATGAAAATATCAAAAATTATCAATTGAATTTCTATTTTAAATTGGAAAGTCAGCATTCTGATTTCTAAAGGCTATTCATTTAGTTAAGCATTCATTTAAGAATTGATATTTAAATATGGTTTCCAGTTCTCATTCTAATTTATATATCGAATGTTTGGAACTGTACATATGTACAGTATATATATTTGGATACCCGATATTAAAAAACATTATTGAAATACAATCTGTTTACAAATACGAATTCTTTAATAATCAATTAAAGATTTTATAGATTTTTAAGAGTCCTTCTATTTATTAAGTATTGGTGTTATCTTGGACGAATAAATTATCGGGCTTTCAGTGTTTATATAGTCTACCATATAACTCTTTCAGTGGTCTAAATTCCACAAAATCTTATGCAAAACTCTTAATAAATTTTTAAATGTTTAATTAAGTTTAATTTACGATACAACCGAGCAAAATTTTTAGTATAACTTTCTTGTGAGACAAAAATGTTTCACAAATAGCATTCCATTTAAAATATTGAAAATATTTAATTTTTAAAAACAAATTTTTTAAATAAATTTGATTTTTGAAACAAATAAAAATATTTTAAATAAATTACATTTATAAATAAATGAAATTAAAAAAAAATATATATATTTTTAAAATAAACTTTTTCAATAAATAAAATTAAAAAAAAATCTTAAATAATTATTTATAAATTAAATTTAAAAAATCGAATAAATTTTACAAAAAATTAAAAATTTCAATCAAATTAAATGGAAAATCAAATGAATCAAAATTAATAAAAAAAAAATTAACAGGTTAATTAATTTCCTAAAATAAATTAATATTCATAATTAATTATATAAAATAAAATAAAACTTCTAAAATACACA
This sequence comes from Drosophila neocordata, assembly GCA_018903615.1. NCBI lineage: Eukaryota > Metazoa > Arthropoda > Insecta > Diptera > Drosophilidae > Drosophila > Drosophila neocordata. The sequence goes on from JAEIGI010000002.1 coordinate 1,354,616, forward strand.
TAAAAATATTAAAAATTTTAATAAAATTTTTTTTATAATTAATTATATAAAGAAATAAAATTTCTAAATTACATATTAAAAAAAAAAAAATTTTTAAAATACATTAACAAACAAAAAAAATAGGCACAAAAACAATTTGTTTTAAAAGATTTTATTTCTAAATAAAATTTATTGAAGTGAAAATAATTAATAACAATTATATATGAATCTATCTAAATATTTTACTTTAAATTATTATAATTATCAAATATACAATATACATATGTAATTACAATATATATATAATGATATTATTTATCATTTTAAAATTCATAATTTATTTACTCTAAATTTTCAAGGAATTCTTTGGCTTGCGTTTTATTTAGCATTTTTTATTATGGTTTTATTTTTAAGAATATGAGGGCAATAAAAATTACCTATGATCAGATTACTAGCTACAAATTTACATTATATTAGGTTAAATATATTTTTAATTATTTATTCTTCTACTCTAACTTTTTCTTTTTGCGTATGAAAAGATTTCAAAATTTAGAGATTTTTAGCAGTTTGAGATATTTTTTCCACTTACTGCAACAATTTCATAAACTTTAATTCATGTTTTTGGAGCTTAGATTTAACTTTAAAAATGGTTAAATTATTTTTATAATTTTTTTATCAAACAAATGAATTTTTCTTAAATTTTCAATCTTTGCTATAATAATATTATATTTTCATAAAAAAGGTTTACACTATTCCTTAAATTAAACCCAATTTAGTTGAGCTTTTTTTCATCAATAATTTGCACACTTTAAAATCAGTTTCTATATCTATCTATCGTTGCCAAATATGATGTCATTCAAATATTTAATTTAATTTATTTAATGGTTTTTTAAAGTAAAATTGTTTTTGTCACAAATTTATTTTGTTTGTGTGAAATCTTCCTTTGGCGGTCTTTGTTGGTGTTTTGCGGCTTTTTAGTTATTTTTTTTTTTTTTAAATTAACCACAACTTACAGTTTCACTTGAGGGAAATCGTACCATTCGATGCTCCCCGCCGCCCCCTAACTCAACTCCTACTCTCCCTTCCTTTGCTTACAAGCCGTGTGCTCTACTCTCCTATGACATAACCAATTTTTGCTGCCGCAAGCAGTCACCATTCGCTGCTGCTGCTGCTGCCGCTGCCGCTGTGGAAAGTTAAACAAATTTTGTGTTTGTCGTTTCGAAAAATTTTGCAACTGTTTTCATTTCACTTGGAAAGTTTTTTTTTTTCTTTTTTTCGTTTTTTCTTTAGCTTTTTCGATTTTGCTGTTGTTGTTGTTGCTGTGGCTGTTGTTTTTGGGGCGGCAAATTGAATTTCACATTAGTTGCTGCAGTTGCAATGACCAAAAAGAGATGAAAATACAACAACAATACAAATTGTGCAACCTTTCCGTCTCGTTTCGCATTTAGAAAGTATCAACTGAAAAATTGATGTAGGCGAGAGATGCTGCGCTGCTGCTGCTGCTGCTCCGCTGGGCGGTCACAAAACCTAAAAAAATCCAAAAAAAAAAAACTTTCATTTAAATACTAGCAACAAACAAAATTGAGATACATTCAAGTTTGAGAAATGTATCTATTTATCTATCTGTAGCCTAAATAAGAGATAATAATAATCACTTAATTCCAACGCTAATTTGTGACTAACTCATCTTACCTCTCGCTTCGTCTTATCTTTACATTTCACTTAATGACTTTCTCAACGAAAGGTGATCTGCTTTTTAGTTTACTTTTTCCTATCCATTTACCATTTGGGGGGAAATTTCTTCTGCTCTTCACCTCATGAAAATTATGCAAAACAATGAGCACTTTTTTTTTCTTTATTTTTTTTTTTGCCCCATTGTTGTTATTGGTAACAGAAACAGCAGCAGCAGCAGCTCTTTGACTTCTTTTGCTTAGGCTTTCAAAGTCAAAAGTTGAATGCAAATCGCGTTGAACAATTTCGTTTCATTTTGTTTGAAAGTTGGTAGGGAAATTTATATACAAACCAACCGTCCAGGTTGGCGGACATACACACACACACAAAATAGAAAAGACCAAGAAAACGCACAAAAACCTCCCGTGGGGGCCCTTTAAACAATGCGAACAATTTGAATGCTGGTGGGCAGCAGCAGCAGTAGACAGAAGGGAGAGAGTTGGGTTAAATCCAGAGTTACAAACGAGTAAAAGGTGCCTGCTATATATATATATATATATATATATATATATATACACTATATATAACTATATATATATATATATATATATATATATGTGATGTAGGTGCATGACTCTTCGACACGAAGATTCGTGTTTTTTTGAACTATTGTTATTGCAATAATTTGTTGTAAATGCATTAAAAACGAAAAAAAATTATTTAACAGAGTTTTCACCTCTTTGTGGTATACGATATTTAAACATTTTTAGAAAACGGCAATTCTTTTTGTGTTTTTTAATATTTTTTAAAGAATTTTGTAAAGATTTGGAAACTACTTTTTCTAAAACAAAAAGTTTCTAATTAATTAAAATATTTTTAACAAAATTATTAAAAAATAGTGTCAAAGAATCAATCCAATTATAATCCAACTTATATATTAGAAAGAAAGAAAGTTTCATAAATGCAACTCTTTTTTTTGACAAATCCTTTTTTAAAGAGACTTTGCCTCATAGGAAACCAGGATAAAGTTTTCCATAAAAGAATGAAGTTTTTAATCAACTTCAAACTATCAAAAGTCGCTCCTGTTTATGAGACTGACCTATTTAGGCCTAGCTAGTTCCGTAATGTATCCCAATAAACCAAAACTAACCACGTTTCATCCTCTTCAATAAAGTTACTTTATATGAGGAAATGCAGATCTGAGGTCTGTGGCTTAAGAAGAGATCATACTGACTATGGTTTTACTATATATTTATATATATTGTTTTTATATATTAGTTTTCGTCTTTGCATTTCCCCTTGAATAGCGGTTGCTTCGGTTCCTAAAGAATCGGTGAAAGCTGTATAAGTATATCTTAATTTTGAATCAGGATGTTCCCTTGATTATTTTATATACAAAAATTTAGGCAAAATGCCATCTATTTCAATAGAAAAATGTTTTCCTTGTTAGTGGAAATTAAAATAAGGTTTTGAAGCCTTTTTTGATCAACTTTATCGATTTTTAGAAGAGCTTAAGCTGTAAGCGGTCGGTTTATTATCCGTTCATGAAAGGAAGATGTAATTTTCATTTTTATCGATTCTAAGTTATCTTAACTTTTGTAATAACGATAAATAGTTATTTCTAAAAGGTATTTATATTACAATTTTCAATGCTAAGATGTCTTGAGGAATTTTAGAAGTGGATATTGCCAGGACAAGTAGTGTGAAGCATTTCAGAGATTTCTATATAACTTATACTTACACATATAAAACCTTTACCACTTAGCTATTTATATTTATTCTAAGGTGTATAACAGTTTCACTAAATATAACAGTTTCATTATAACAGTTTCACTAAATATAACAGTTTAAATATATATAACAATTTAACTATATATAACAGTTTCACTGAATATAACAGTTTCATTATGTATAACAGTTTCTAGTGCCAATCAGCTACAAACCATTAATCATATATTTAAAATCTAAAGCTAATTAAATACATCCAATACAAATTAGACCTAGATATAACAGTTTTCCCACGCATCGTATAACAGTTAATATATAATTAACCATTAACACCATTAACCATACGAACCGTGCACTTATTTCCCCATTTCAAATTGAATTTTCATTTCGTTTTGCCAATCAATTGTGGCCCAATGTTGACCTGGCCCAATGAATGCCGGAACTATCCATGGCCTAAAAATGGGGGGGAAATAAACCCCAAAAAAAAAAAAAAAGTGAAGAGAAATAACCAAATTCATGCACTTTTTTTTTTGGTTTTATTTTATTTTTTCGGCGATTTCACTTGAATTCGTAACACCCAAAAGAGAGTTGAAAAAAAGATACAAAAACCAAAAAAAAAAAAAACACAACAAAATGGAAAAAGCTTTAAATTTGTGTATTAAAACAAAACAACAACAAAAATAAAATGAAACCACCCGCGCGATTTGTTTTCTGTGTACAACAACAACCAAAAATCTCATCCGCTATCACATACTGCCAAAAAAAAACCGAAAACCAACAACTCTCTTTTTACCCCTGTTGCTTGGCCGATTATCTACACCTTTCACCTTTCACGCCAACAACAACAACTACAACAACAATGACAATAATGTTGACGATGCTCTACCTTTGTTTTTCTTCTCTTCTCTTTTTTTTTTTCTTTTCGAATTTGCAGCCTTTCTAATTTCAATTGTCTATCTCCTCTTTCCCAGTATGTGCGAATGTGTGTCTGTGTGTGTGTGTGTGTGTGTGTGTGTGGCGTGTGTTGTGCAATCGAATTAATTATTGATAGAGGGAGAGCTCCTGTGGAGTTAGTACTTACCTTACCCCACCCTGTTTATAAAGTGACATTTATTGCAATCGCCCACCAAAAAAAAAAATAAGAAATATATTACATAAACACATATAAACACACTCAAGATGGATTTCCACACCAACAACTGAAATACACTGAAAGAAATAAGATCATAGGAAAATATAAAATATTAAAGAGAAAACTATATTGATATAGACGAAAAGAAAGTGAACTGAAGCTCAACTAATTTTTAATTTAAAAAAAAAAAAAGAAAAATTAAATAATAAAGACAATATAAGAGGGAAATATAACAATTTAAAATTAATTTTAGAGACTATTCAATAATTTAAATGAAAAATCAATTAAAACAAAAAATAAATTGAAACAATTTAACAAATGAAATATAATTTTTAAATAAATAATGTTAAAAATTAATTATTAATAATATTATTAATATATTAATTGAATCCCTGAGCAAAGGTATCAAAGGTATTAAGCTTTAAATAAATATTATTATTAACAAAATAATAATTTTTAAATAATAAAAATCAAAAAAAAAAAAAAAGGACAATGGAAACAATTTAATAAGAGAATAAATGAACAATATAAAAATTAATATAACAATTTTTAATTATTTTAAACCAAAAATGAACTGAAGCAAATAGCAAAGAAAATAATTTAAAACAGGAATATAAACTTTAATAATATAATGGCAATAAATAAATATTACTAATATAATAATTTATTTAAAAATTTAAACTAAACATTTTTTAAAGTCAAAACAATTTAACAAAGGATTATAATCTTGAAATAAATAATACCAAAAATTAATTAGTAATAATCAAAATAAAATACTAAAATATTTTAAATTAATTTAAACCAAAAATAAAGTAAATCAAAGGACAAGTAAAGTAAACCAAGGAATTAAGCTTTAAACAAATATTTTTAAAAATTCATTATTATCTACTTAATAATTAAAAGTTAATTTAAAAAAAAAATAGTTTAACATAAACAAAAAAGGAAGAAAATTAAGGAAATAAATAATGCCGAAATTTCAATATTTTAAATTAAAATCGATTAAAGATAAACTTATAAATGAATCTATTACTTGGAAAGAAATAAAAAACAAATAAAAGGTTACGCATTTAGTTAACTTGCAGTGATTTTTTTTTTATTAAATTAAACTGAAAAATGTTTTTTTTCTCTTTCTAAATGGGCAAGGCTTTATTCAAAAGAATAAATTGGTGAAAACAACTATATTATCTACAATTATTAAAATTAATAATCGTTTTCAACACTAAAATCTTAAAAAATTAAAGAAATCATTTATAAAGCAATCTGAGTAAAATGATTTTGTATCTATAAAAGTTTTTTTTTTTTTTTTATATATTTTAGAGAAAAATGAAACATATTTGTTTTGTTTATTTAAAATTGGTTACAAATTGGATTGGATCTTGTTTTAGATCTTTTTTCTTTCCGAATTTGTAAACATTTTTAAAGTAACTTTGTTCATTTTAATTAATTTTTTAATAGAGTAATGTGATTATTTTTCACTTCTTGGAGATGAAATATTTAGAAATCAACGAAAAATCTTTTGAAATCGCTGCTTTCAATCTCTTTCTTCCTCTCTCTTCTTTCTTATTTAACTGCAAATTAGCAAATTGCTGTGCATCGATCTCACCCAAAAGTGAAATCAATAAAACTTCTATAAATAAGAAATCGAAATAAACCAAGAACTTTCTTTCGTTCTATGTAAATGTAAAGAAGAAAGGAAAGTTGTTATAAATATATAAATTTAATTCACCAGAAGACATTTGTAATTACTTTTACTTTAATTATTTACTAATTGTAATTCTAATTTCAAATATGTGATATATTTTACACTGCTTCTAATTGAAAAAGTTTTTTTTAAATAAGGAAAATGTTTCATTTTTATATATGTTCTAAGGACGTCTTATGTCTATATATATACATATTAATATATCTCTGCTGTCTCAAAGATCTTCTATAACTTTCTATAACTATAACTGAACAATTTGCTAGATATTCGTGTATATTCTTTCTATATCCTCTCTTTTCACTGCTTTCATTACATAAGCTACAGATTCGTATGTTTCATTATTTTTTCTCAGTGCATTTCTGCAACTGCAACACACTAACTAGCCAGACAGGCCTCATGAATACACACACACACTCTCACACACACACATTGAATTCTCCCCCAAAAAAAAAATAAAATAAATACCACAAAAATTAGTTTCACCTCTTTTTCAAGCCGAGTTTGTACATACTTAAGGCACAGAAAGAGTGGCCAAAGTCAGAGTTTTATACGAAAGAGAGAGGGAGTGAGAGAGGGGGGATAACCGATGCAAAAGGCGCCCACAGTTTGAAGTTGAATTCGAAGTTGTTGCTGCAGCAGCAGCAGCAGCGTCAGTTGCAGTTAAAATTAAAGTAGTTTTTGTTGTTTTTTTTGGCAACACCAAAAAATTGAAAGAGACGAAAAAAAAAGAAAACGGCAAATGACAAAACGTAGAGGCAGCAGCAGCGACGTCATCGTTGTTGTTGTTGCTGCTGTCGCTGCTGCTATCGCTGCTGCTGCTGCTGCCTTGCTTGTGGCTTATTACATAACAAGCGCGACGCGTTTTTTGTGCAAGAAAAATAAGAAAAAAGGGGGCACGACTGCGCCGCCGCCGTCGTCATCGTCGCTGCCGGCTTCTCTGCTCCAAACGTAACAAAGCAAACAGCTAAAAGAAAAAAAACTTGGCTTACACCTCTAGTTAGCCGAACAGCGAACACCTTTTGCCGATTGCCGCCGATTGAGACTTTCGGTTGAAGTTTTCAAAGCTCTTTTAGCTGTCTACGTCTTCCTCTTCTTCTTTATCGTCATCGCCTCGAATTTTTGGCTTTCTTTTCTTACTTGCCAAAGAGATGCTTTTGCGCCTTTTGGGCCGTCCTAATTTCGCTTAATTACACACACCCAGTAACAAAAGCAATAACAACAACGACAGAGAGTTCGCATATTGTGCGTAACGATGGCGCCGATGCCTGTAACTGTTCCCCCCCGACCCCATGCTTCATGTGATCTCTCATTGAATGCGATCTTTTATTTTAATGTTCATCTGTCCAAAGGCTTCCTTTAAAATGTGTGTTGATTAAGTCATATAGTCGATTTTGAAATACCCTGTAATTAACAATTTATTGATGGAAATTAAATTTTTAAGCATTTAAATGATTAAAGTTGATTTTGGAATACCCTGTAAATAACTATTTAATGATTAAAATTGAATTTAAAGCAGTTAACTGTTCAATTAGGTTTTATAGATCATTTTACAATACCCTGTAATGGATAAATTATTGATTTCATTAAAGTTAAAACACTTTACTGATTGATTTAGTCATATGATATACCCTGTAAAAACTAATTTATTGATTAAAATTGTATTTAAAGCGGTAAACTGATTCATTAGGTTATATGGTCGACTTGGTGATACCCTGTTATTAAAAATGTATTGATAAAAATTGAATTTAAAGTAGTTAACTAATCAATTATGTTTTATAAACGATTTTGGGATACCCTTATAGATTTTATTTAAGTTGAAGCATTTAAGTGGTTGTTTGAGTCGTAGAGTCGAGCTTGTAATACCCTGTAATAAATAATTTATTAATGTAAATTGAAGATAAATTATATTTTAATCGATATTATTGAAATATAGTTAGAATATCCATTAAAATTTGATTCTGTTAGGAGTAATCCGACTAGGGACTGCTTTTTGCAAATATAAGAAACCGATTTGTAGTTTCAGAATGAAAACCACTAAAATTCTTCTAATCTATATAAGAAATTACCCCTTTTAATTCAACTTTAGGCATTTTTATATTACTTCAAATAGTTTTACATCATTTTAAGATTCTTTAAAGTCCTTTAAAATTTAAAGGCTGTTTGGTTTCACTTGAAGATCGTTTTAAGCTTGTTTTATATGAAAGAAGAATATATCTTAAAAAACTATTCTAATCTTAAAACTTACAAACTAAAACCTGTTCTTAAGTTTTATTTTTTTCTATAACAAATTTAGTAAATTTATTTTTACTTAAAGTACAAAAATTACACTTAATTTTTTTTATTGTAATGTTTTTAAATTGTTTTAAAATAAGTTTAAAAAAAATTATTAAAATTTAACTCAAAAATCTTTGCTCATTTATCTTATCTTTATTTCATAAAATAAGAATCGATTTCTGGTCCTAACATACCCATTCAAACTAAAATCAATGGGTATTAAAATGTATTTATTTTTTATGTAATTCGCCTTTTCAAATTTTAATTTTTTTTTTTCTGTTTTTTTTTTTTTTTTATTTGTTTGGTCTGCTAAATGTTTGTCCGCAACAGTTTTCACTCTTTCGTTTCGAAAATTTACGTTTATTTACAAATTTGTCTTCATTTTAGGGCGCTCATTTTTTTTTATTTATTTTATTTTTTTTTTTTTTTTTTTTTGGGGGCCAACTCTCTTTCCGTTGTCACGCCAGAGCTCTTTCAACTGGGCCTTGACGATGTTTTATTTTTTTTTCTCAGTTTTCTCGTCCATTGTTTGCTTAAATTTTCAGTTTTCCTTGAATTTGTTCATATTTTTTGATTAGCAGCTCATTTTGAAAGTTTCTCAAATGCTTTGAATGGGAAAACTTCCAGGAAGGAAATTCAAAAATGAAGCGAAAGTAACTTGGTCAATGTGGTGGCTAATCACTTTTTAGTTATGTGGTAGCAATAAGAGAAATTAGTTGCAGTTAATTTGAGCCAAGCTCAATTTTTCATTTTCCGAATAGCCCAAATTTATAGTTAGTTAACAATTGTTTTTAGAAACTAAAAGTTAAGCCAAGCTAAAAGAATCTAAAAATTTCTATATAATTTTTAAATATATGTTTCAATATATTTCAAATATGTTCTTGGATTTTTGATGGATTAAAACGTTATAGATTACTATTTTTAAAAGTTTTACAGAATTTAAATAATTTTTGTATTAGGTTTGTTTTTGTTTAGCAAAATGAGAGATTTAAAGGTTAATTAAATACACTTTTCTGGCTTTAAATAGTCTTTCTGTGATTAAGAAATTGCCTTTACAACTATATTTTAGTATTATATATATATTTTACTATATATATATACTTTCTTATACTCTATATAAGCCTCTTCGGGAACTATATAGTGATTTCAAATACCTTACTCGTCTTATTTCATCATAGCTCTGCCTTGTTTTTATCTCCGTTCTGGACTAACTTTCAACTTTTCTCCAATTCCTAGATTTCTAGATCTACCTTTTTTTCATTTCTTCTTCGTTTTTTATATAACAAAGAAACAACTTTTGAACATGTACTCCATGTCTATGTATAATATAATCCTATCTGAACAATAAATAATTGGATTATAATTAAAAGGTAATATTCGATGTACTTTACAAATGAAAAAGAGAATTTTATAAATTTCACCTACAAGAATTTCTCTTTACTAAAATCAATCAAAAGGTTGTTCCTCTCTAAAATATATTCTTTAATCTTCAATGTTTACATACATTATAAAATTATATTTATAAAAGCTTAAAAACTAAATCTTAACTTACCATTTGGTTTATGAATTCCCTTATTTCTCTTAATCCTTAGTAATATACAGAAATCTTCTTAATCAAATGTTCGAAAATCCAATTATATTATCTCTTTTAAAATAAATAAATATAATAAAATTTAATGTAATTGCCAAGAAGCTAATACGCTTTTGATTTCCAAGTAAAACCAAAGAAAAATGTTCAAGCTGATGCGAGGGTAGTTTCAAAAATAAAGAAATGAATTAAAGCCAGAAAATGGAAATTTTCTTGTCCTTTCAATAAATAACTTTAGATAGAATATAGAAAAATAAAAAATAGGAATCAAATTTTAATAAGAAACTTCTAGTTTTAGAAATTATAAAAGGTTAAAGATTATATAGATCACATTATATTAACAGATTATATCTAGGTTATATTGAACTTTCTTTAAATAGAAAATGTCTTTAAAATCAAATTAATAAACTTCATGCCAAGAATCTAATGGATTTAGAACCAGTTTAAAGGATTCTCAGCTTAATATTATTTTCAAAGTACTTTAAGCTTTCTTTCAATAAACCAGCTTAAATTTAACTCTATCTTCATACTCTTGGAGTTACCCTCGCCTAGACAGAAGATTTCCAACCACATTAACAACAAAAACAACAACAAACTACAATAGCAGAACAGAGCAATAACAACAACAACAACTGTCGACTAATTTTACAACTAATTACAAGTTAAGAGACCTCATAATAATAATAAACGCCTGCTTAATGACCCGCCACGCCCAGTCCTAATCCACGACCAGACCGCAGCCGCAGTGTCAAAGGTCAATTTTGATGCAAACACAAAGAAGAGGCAACAAGCAGGAACCCAAAAAAGAGACAGACCCTGGACTTGGTTTGTTTTGATAACACAAACGACAAAAAAAAAACCGGCTAAAAAAATGAAGCAAGAGTGGAAAGAGGGCTCAAATAAAGAACAACAATTAAAACAGAATAGAAACGGCAATAAAATACATGCATACCAAAAAAAAAAAAAACAAAGGAAGAGCAAATGAGAATGAGGATGGGATTGAAAATGAGATTGGGATTGGGCGACGGCGGCGGCGACAAGCAAAACATTTGGCGTTCTGGGTCCATCTCTTTCTCTATATGTATGTATGTATGTGTGTGTGTGTGTGTGTGCGTTTGTATTTTTGTATGTGTGTTCCCTTGGTTCTGTTTGCTGTCGACAATGTTCCAACTGATGGCCACCAACGCTGCTAAAATTCGTGTGTGGTTTTCACTGCTCATCGTCGACGACGTCGACGTCGGTGTCGGCGTCATCGGAGTCTTCTTAGTGTTTCAACCGAGGCCGAGGCTACCACACATATGACCGTGTGTGTGTGTGTGTGTTTAGGCTCTGCGTCTGCGCTTGACACACACGACGAGGTAACCGAAACTACTTTGGTGGCATTTTTTATTTAAATTATTAAACAAAAAAAAAAAAAAAATACACACACAAACACACCATTTTTTTGTTTTTATTATTATTATACGGCATGAAGGGTTTCCTTTTTGGCCGCGGCATCCTCTCCTTAACATAAAAGCACCTCAATCGGCATTTGAATTTACTGCTCAGTGCTCCTGGAAGCACATAAATTGTTGGCTTAAACAACAGTGTGTACCCACAAAACCGATCAAAAGTATAATAATTCACTCATAATAACTCTTAGTCGGCTTATTCCAATTAGTTCCATAAACAGATAAACATAGATCCTGAAAAAAAGAATCACTAACGAACAGAAATCTCAAACTGTATGTTTGTTAAGACTTGATTGTATAACAGTTTGGCAATTCCAATTAGTTCCATAAATATATAAACATAGATCCTAAAAAGTAGAATCATTAACGAACAGAAATCTCAAAATAATACAAAATTATATTTAACTGTTAATTGTATAACAGTTTAGCAAGATGAACTTTTTGAATACATCTACCAGTTAAAAGTAGAATTTTCTAAATTTGTATAACAGTTTAATATGTATTTAACTTTACTATAGTTCTGCATATAAAATAACTATAGTAATTGAATGTTGTTAAGTCTTCATATATAACATGTATAACAGTTCAGCTTTTAGATGTTTTAGTAGATCTAGGACTTGAAAAAGGTAATTTTCTCAATCTATATACCAATTTAATATGTATTAAGCTTTATTATAGTCCTGCATATAAAAGAACTATATTAATTAAATGTTGTCAAGTCTTCGTTTTATAGCAGTTTAGATTTTATATGTTTTCCGTAGACCCAGCAGTTAAAAGAGTTAATTTCTTCAATCTAGATAACAGTTTATTGTGTATTAAACTTCGAAAAATCCTTTCTAAGTGCTTCATATAACAGAAATATATTTAAATTTAAATAAATGTTGTAAGGACTTAATTTACAGATCTTTTTTACAGATCAACCGATTAAAAAACATAATACACCATTTTTTTTATATATAAAATTTTACCTTTTCCGGAAATAACAGTTTTTACAATTATTTAAATTCTTTATATTCATATAACAAATATTATACATTATTTCCCTTGTTGTATGACAAAACTAAATTACTATTTGGCATATTACGCAATAAATTTAGGTTTTTCGTTATACAAAAACGGATAGAATCGAATGCTTGGAATGTAGAGACAAACTGTTATAAGTTTTGTTGCAACATCTTTATAGTTTTACATTTAAACGTTGGATTTGCCAATTAAAACTGCGCATAATTCTTATAAATTTAACTTGTATAACAGTTTAATATGTATAAAACTAAAATATCATCATGAATATAACAGTTGTTTGTTATACAATATTAAAAAATAAACTTTACCATCCGTTATTGAAACAACAACTTTTTGATACAGATTTGAAAGTATTAGCTATAGTATCTATAGTAAAACAGTTTCAAACCATGGCAAATATATATAGACACGCAATTATATAGTTTTCTCCATGTGTATAACAGTTTTAAATATACATACATATGTATACAATTTCTTGTTTCCTATCTACATATAAATTTGTAAAATTTGTATACTGTATGCCGATATAACTAGATGGTTTTTCTATGTCTATAATTGTTATAATTATAACTATGGGTATAACAGTTTGAAATATACTATATATGTAACTTTTTGATTTCTACATGTACAATTATATTATATCCTTTTGATTTCTATGTATATAACAGTTTGGTGCAGGGTTTTTTTTTATTAAAATTAAAATGATTGAGACTTTCGACAAGTGCTTTAATATAAACTTACTTTATTTTATGGTATAACAGTTGCGTTAAGAGTACGTTTTCTCTTAAGTGTTTTTGTTTTTTAATGTCTTAATATAAAGTCGTTCTAATGAATGAGTCCCCACTGTATACTACTGCCCCAGGGCCACACACAAAGGCCAACCAATGCACGCACTTCATATTAGCCTAGCCACAGAAATTCTCACACACGCACACACACACACACACACAAACAAAGCTATAGGAAACCTCACCTGATTTTTGTATGAATGTGTGTGAGTGTTTGTGTGTTCTTCGGATGTCTCCCGTCCCTCAGTTACTGACTGGATCGCTATCCATCAGACATCCATCATACAAAAGAGCAAAGCGAAGATTGAATTATATGCCATTGAGGCGTAATTGTTAGAGAACTGTTTGTCTGGCAAAAGGGCATGAAGAATCCCATTGTGCCTTCTATACTTAAACTATGTAGATATGTGTGAATGTATGTATGTATATATGTATGTAAGTACATGGTGGTAAGACCACCAACAAAGTTAGCTTGGATATGCATGCATACATACTTACAGGTGCTGGCTACAATTGCATCTGCCGCTGCTGCTGCTGCTTAGTTTCCACCTATTTGCGTCTCAAAAAGGGCCACAACTGCAAAGCCTTTGAAATGGCTTCCTACTGATGGAATTGTCTTGTGGTTTTTACCATCACAGCGGGTAAAATGCCAAAAGACAATTTCATAATTTACCCGTTTTGACAATTCTTTGCCACCCAGAAGAAGAAGAACAAGAAGAATAACTGAGAACGAACAATGTTTTGACGTTTTGTGTTTTGTTTTTTTTTTGGTTAACTCAGATAAGAGATCTGACAAATCCTGTCTTATGGGTGTTCTTTAAAATGATCGTTTGTCTGGCATTTTACCTTTTACTTTTTCCATTTTCGTCTCGTCTTCGTCATTGATGAAAAGATCATCTTATGAGATAAGCTAAAAGACTTGACAAATTGTTTTTCTTTTCTTGAAAGTTGTTAAATTTGCCACAGGAAATGAATAGATAGACAAATATCTAATCCCTAAAAAACAATTACCTACGTGTGTGTGGGTGCCATAAGTATATGGACAGGTAATAAAAATCAATCAATTGTCCAGCTTTTACAACAGACATTCTTCTTCAATGTCCCCTAGGAAAGTAAAAGGTATAACAAATCATATTACAATACTTTTTTTTTTTTTTTTTTAAATATTCAAACTGTTTTCTATAACATTTTGTGTTTAAAATTATCACACATTTATCGGCATATTGTATAATCACTATCCAAGGGCAAGTGAAACTCTCGTCTCGTCTCACATTTATTTTTTCCACACTTTTCACTCAAACAAAAGTATGATTACGAAAAATACACAGACACACACACATATACACACACACATAAACAAGAGAAACAGAAACAAGAAACTGAAATCAAATCAAAATTGTAAATGATTTTATGATTTATCACTGAACTAGTTTCGATGGGCGTCGTGACAGCAACAACATACATATTTTTGCTGCAATATTATTACAAAAGATCAAACAATCAAATGGGGAAATTGTCTACAGTAAATAGAAACTGAACAATCAATCGATCGTTCAATATATAAAAGTCTGCTGTCTGCTATGGTGTCTGGTAAAAAAATAGTACGGTATCAGCATTACAAGTATTAAATACCCTATAAATTTATAAATAAAACAAAAATGTTTATAATTTCAATTTCCAAGCAATGTAAAAGAGAAGTTTCTAGTTAAATTGTGTCTGGTACAAAATGTAACGGTTGTAGCTAGTCTAGAATTGCTTGTATTGTATTCAAGAGATCTTTAGAAACTAAAATTTCTCTTAATTGTGTATCTTTAAGTAACGTTGCGTAATAAAAGAGTTCTTATACAGTTTTTTTTTTATCAGCTTTATCCTGATCTCTCCCTCGCTTTCTCTATCTGCACTCTGGCGCCACTTAGCAGATAACATTCTCTTTACTTTTTATTTAAGGCTAAGGAATGTTATGTTTTGTCCGCTCAAGAGTGGTATTCGTTTAAGAGAGGAGAATTGTTCTCAAAAATAAATGATGTACAAGAAGTAATTGTCGGCTTAAGAGAGGTATCAGTTACGTTTATTTACACTGCTATATAGCCTGATTTTAAAGTAATATTCTATATGTAGAATAAATATTTAACTAAGAAATCAAAAGTCAAGAAATATAACAGTAACAAGAAAACACATACCTTTAAAATAGTTCCGTTAACCGTCGTTAGTTATAAAAGCCTGATAAATATTTACCAAAGGAAGCAGAAAAGACAATAATGAATTATAATCTTATTAATTCTAACAAAGAAAAACCCTTATGGTAAATCTATATAAAGCGCCTAAGAAAATAAAACATTTAAATCCATCCATCTTATATTGGGCAATTATCTTTTTGGCATATGACAAAAAGAAAGCACATGCTGAAAAATCCCAAAAGAGAAAAAAAAAAAAAAAAAAGCAAACCAAGTCAAGATATCTTCAATAATGACGACAAAGCGCAGATTTCTATACTCGCAATGGGTTTCTCTCTTACACTATGCACTCCCCCCTTTCTTTCCTCAAATCTGCTCGATTGCTGCCTGCTCTCTTTCTTGCTCTTTCTCTCTAATTGTTATTGTGTGTGAAACGCGGAAAGCAAAGCTAACACCGCCGCTGCCCCCGTTGACTGTCTAACTGACTGCCTGCTGCTCCAATCACTCATTTGTTACATGAGCAACAAAAGCGAACAAATTGTGAAAATGTGAAATGTAAATTTCTCGAAACCGAAAAAAAAACACACATACACACAAAAACTAAAACCAAACCGAACCAACAGACAAAAAAAAAAAATAAAATAAAACGCCAATTGCTGCAAAGTGATTACGAAAAGACTCTCCTTTTCTCTCTATCTCTGTAAAAGAAAAAAAAAAAAAATATAAAAGTTTCACTCTAGGCACGAGTGCGGAAGTGTGTTTATCCCACGGCATTTAGGCAACTCTATTTCATATCTTACAACTTCATTTTTCGTACTGGCGATATCGCCCAATATTAATAATATCTAACGGATATGCCTGATCTCGTAACTAAGCTATAAATATTAAGCTTTGATTTAACTCTGTATTTTCCCCTCCCTTACCTTTCTATCGTTATACATTTGCCCTAAAGGCAATCAAATCAATTAACACTTTCAACAACGTAGCGATGCGTCGACGCTGCTGCTGCTGCTGCTACTGCCCACGCCAATGCCAGCAGCGACTGCAGCAGCAACTTACTCAGCTGATTTTAATACACTCGAATAAAGGGTATGCTTTAATTTAGAGAATAGAAAGAGAATTTGTTTTATATAATAAAAACTTAGAAACAATATTTTAGCACCAAAAATGAAACATTCCTACAAACTAAATCAAATTTAGTACTAGTTTCGCTTATGAAAACTGCAAAAATAGTAAAAATCGTTTATAGTTACTTTTGTAATAAAAAATTGTTACTTAATTTTAGCTAAAAATCATAAAACTTTACCAAATTATTTCTTCCGGTATAATAAAATGTTTATATATAAAAATTAAATGCATTTTTAGCAATGAATGTGTCGTTTCTATTCAATTTTAATAATTATTTAGGCCATGTTTAAAGCTTTGGAAAGGGTTAACTAATACATTGTTTATAAAATATCATAAATGTTACCAAACATGACTTTATTCTTGTCAATTTTGATTTACGATTAGTATTTATGATTAGTATTTGTACTAATCGGTTATTTCGATACTTTTGTTTTAGATTGATCGATTATTTTATTGCCATTACACTTGAAATTGATTGGTTTTTTTATTATTTCTCTAAAAAAAAATGCTTTTAGATATGGAAATAAATCATTGAGATAATAAATTATTTAATAAATATTTCCTATATGGAAATAGATCAGTCCATTTGGTAATGAATCAGTCTAAAACATAGACTAAATATCTTTTTAAATAAGTTTAATTAGGTTATTATACTTTTGCAGAAAAGGTATATTAATATTGGTCAGTAGTTTCCGACTATATAAAGTATATATATTCTTGAACAGGACGACAAGCTGAGTTGATGTAGCCTTGTCCGTCTATCTGGATCAACGCAATCTCCAGAGCTGAAATTTTGCACGTAGGCTTTACCTGGTTGCTACAGACATTGTATATCTCGGAATCATCCCGATCGGTTGACTATATCACATAGCTCCCATAGGAACGATAAGTCATGAATATGGATTTCGGGCAATAACTTGGTTGTTTTAAAAGCGATTATCACTAAATGTGATATTTATAAGTTTTATATACTTTTTAACATATCTTGAAAGTTTTATCAGAATCGGTTTACTATATCATATAGCTTCCATAGGAACGAAAAAATAGAGAAAAATAGTCTTAAATAACTAACTTGCTTATTTTAAGAGCGATTCTCATTAAATTTGGTATGTGTAAATTTGCTATATATAGAAAAAAGTTTACTGCGTTTCACCAGAAGCGGACGACTATATGCTTTAGCTCCCATAGGAACAATCGGTCCAAAAAAAATATTTTTTTAAAGTTTACAGGTAGGTATTCAAGTTAGGTAGCCGAAGTTAGTCCATCCTTCTAGTTTTTTAGCTTTTCCTTATCAGTTCTTATTAGACTAGAAATACTTCTTCATTAAGCAACTTCAACATAACTTTTTCTAGGGTATTTGAACTTCGTTACACAGCTGAAACGCCTTCTTCTAGCTGCATATTAGTCTTTGTTTTTATCATCTTGATAGATATTAACGGTAATATTGATCTATGTTGCTTATAAGAATTTGGTTATTGTCAGTGTAAGTGTAAAAGCATTTTTTATTAAAAAGTTTTATTTTATTTTCATTATTTTTGTTTTATTTATGGAAATTAGTGTCAAGTAAGTCGTGTGTAGTGAAAAATGAAATTTTTGCATTGAAAGTCGATTTTTGTTGTGAAAGTAAGCGAGAGATACAGTTAAAAATACTATATATTGTCTATATATTTAGTGTTTTTGTTGTTGTTGTTGTGCACCTCATTGAAGATTCAGAGACCTTTATGAGAGGTGAACCACTATGTGTGTTAGCATGTTAGATGGGTTTAGATTAGTTTCCTCAAAAGCCAATAGGGAAACAATGGCAACAAACAAAAAATAAAAAAAAAGTGCATACACACACACACTCATACACACTGTCTAAACACATAGATAGGTCTAAAGGTCAGCGATCGCTCAAATGGCCTTTTAATAATAACACATACCGGAAGCAAAATAGAATAAAACGAATTTTAAATACCCTACAATTATTGTTAATTATACAAAAAAATAATATAAATATAATTTTTAATTGAAATATTAATAAAAAAAATTATTTGAATATTATTTTAACTATTTTATACATTTTTTTATATTTTTTATATATTCCTTTTAGTGTATTAAAAAAAAAAGATGAGCAAATTTTTCATATCAATTCAATTCCATTGCCTTTTATGGTGGAACTAAATTACAATGATATGTTGTATAGTGTAGGAGGTGTGCGTGTGTGTCAGTTGATTTGACATTGTGTGGGTGTGCTAATATACATAGTAAACAATTTGAAGGAAAAACTAATAATTATAATTTTGAAATTGGTTTCATAAAAAAAACACAAAAAACAAAACAAAACTAAATTTTCCCTTTGTTTGTTTTAAATAATGATGATTATCTTTATCGTTATCGCTATCGCTGATGATCCACAGATGTCAGTTGCAATTCAATTGCAATTTTAACCAGGGTAAATCCCATTAACTTTTCAATGTCGCAAACTTCAAAGAAAATCGTACACACACACATACATACATACATCCATACAAATACATAGATAGAAGCGCACAAACAGAAGCTAAAAAATTTGTTTCCCAAAGGACACACACGACGTCAAGAGAACGAGACAAAAATAGTTTGTTGAGGGAGATAGACAAGAGTGTGAGAGAGGGCAAGGGCGATGCTGATTTGCACGCCATAAATGGGACGAATGTGATGAGAGGGTAAGTGGCCAGGCACATGGCGGCAATAGAGATGGAAACGGAGTGTCGAATAAAGTGAAGTGTACTGGGTGGGCTCGTTTGGCTAACCATCAGTTGTTGTTGTTGCTGCTGCTGGCAACGCCCCTCTTTGCTTGGATACATACAGCAACAGTAGTAAAAAAGATGAGCCGCCCTAAAAATGTAAGAAAAGGCAAACCGCAAAAAAAAGTACAAGAAAAGGGAAGCAGTATAATGTGTGATATGAATTTTGTCTTTTGCTGTACTTCTCTTATTTTTTACGATAAGCAAGAGCCAAGGCCGAAGAGTCGGCGGCATTATTTGAAGAAGAGCTATATGAGTCTCTGTGACTAAGTGATTACAGTTTATCTGCTATTTCCAAGGACTACCCCCGTTTCTCCATCCTGATGACCACACGCACTCACACTCAAAGTCGCTCACACACACACACACATGCACACAACCAAACATCTATATATAAAGAGCAAGAGAATCAAAAAACTTATCAGCTGGCCCTCAACTAAAATGAGTTTGTTCTCTTTTCCTATAATATCACGCTCTCTCTCTTTGCACTTGCGCTCAATTTTCAGTGCCGTTTGATGATACTTCCTTTCCATTCCCTTCCTCATCTTAAACGACCTCCCACAAAGTCTTGTTCCCGGTTGTCACTTGATTTAGAAAAAATGTCACTAATTTCTATAACTAAATGTTTATAGTGATTTTATAAATTTTACCAAGATATGAAAGGTATATTATTAGGTGGAACAATTTTTTTTAGAAATTAGAAATTGGTCTAAATTTGTCCTTTATATTTTCTATAAACGAAACCGAAAAAGGAAAATTGAAATGCTCAAAGCAGCGCTGTCACCGTCGACATCGAAATATAAAAAAAACTGAAATCGGACAGCAACAGCGCAGCAGCGTCGTCGTCACCTTATTGCTGTTGCTCTTGCTGTTGCTAGTGCTGTTGCTGTTGCTGTCGTCGTCGACGTCGCTGTCATTGTCGACAGCGGCAACATGAGTTTGGGTTTTTGCTCACTCAGTTGATTTGTGCTCCGTTCAGTTGTGCGCAAACTTTCGAGCGAAGCGGTTGGTTTCTGTTTTCTTAGTTTTCCTCTCGCCTCGTTTTCGTGTGTCGCCCACAAATATTAAATTAAAATAAAACAACAAAACAGAATAAAACCCCCAAAACAAATAAAAAAAAAAAAAAGCTAAGCAGCAAGCATGTGTGGCAACAGCAGCAATAACAACAACAACTACACCAATATCAAGACCAACAACAAAGATTTGTTGATTTTTTAAGTAGTTCAAATGAAAAATTTATAACCACAAAACAAAGAAAAGCCCCAAATAAAAAGAAAACAAGAAAAATTTGAGCAATTTTTTGATACAATCCCAAAAACAACACAAAAAAAAAAGAAAAAGAAAATTAAAAAGCAAAGGAAAAATAATATTTATAACAAAGAGAAATAAGAATAAAAAAAGTGTGTGCTTTAAAAGTGGTGTGGATATATAGTACAAAGTGAAAATATATATCAATATATATATACATATATACATTGATATAAATTGATATATAAATATTAATAATCTTAATTAAGAATTTTAAATTTGTTGGTTTCAATATAAAATGTTTGAGCCTTATGTGAAAATCAAAAAAAAGCGTCATCTAAATGAAATTTATCAAAATGAGAATATTGTTGTCGATGTGAATTTAGACCAGCAGCAGCAGCAGCAGCAGCAGCAACAACAGCAATCGTTGACACCATCCCAGCAGCAACAGGAACAGCAGCAGCAGCAGCAGCTAGCAAATGATAATTGTTGCTGTCAAGACGAAGTGCATCAAAATGTGGCCAACAACAATGGTAATAGTAATAGCAACAACAACAGCAACAGTGTGTTGAGCAGTGTTTTGGCCACGCCGCCCGAAACGGCAGCAGCAGCAGCGGCCAGTAGCAGCAGCAGTGGCAACTGCAGTCGACTGCAGCAATTGATATCAACGCCTCCAGTATTACTGCGCAGATCATCGCTGACGACGCAGCAACAGCACCCACATATTGTATCGACACCACCGCCAACACCGCCGCAGCAACAGCAAGCAATCGCCACTGCCACAGCCGCTGCTGCGCCTTCAGTTTTGCAACAACATTTGGGTCACCTGAATTACGAAAGTGGAGCAACTGCAACAGCACCAGCAGCAGCAATAGCAACTAGTAGAAGTAGCTCAGCAACACTGGCGCAACATTTGGCAACACCTAGCAACATATACGGTGGCAGTAGCAGCAACAACTTGCAAAACATTTTGACCCGTTCACAAAGTTCCTCAAATATTGCCTCCTCTTCATTCTTATCCTCATCATCCACCTCCTCCTCCTCGTCGACCAATTGCAGCAGTGCCTGCATAGGCAATACACACTATAACGGTGGCAACAACAGCAGCAGCAGCAGCAGCAATCACCACAGCAATAGCATTATTGCTAGCCGTTTATTTGGTACCGCCTCTTCTTCAACAGCAGCCTCTTCATCCACTTCCTCAGCAGCAACATCGACACCGCATCTACATAGCCATCATTCCGCCTTGACCAATTCCATAACAAATCGCATCAATCAGTCTATAAGGCGGCATCTCAACCAGCAGCAACATCAGCCCATAAGTCCGGCCTCCTCAACAAACTCTTCGTCATTATCATTATTGTCATCATCATCATCATCATCTTCGACTTCTTCCTCATCCTCTTCGTCAACGCCATCTGTATCTTCTTTATCGTCGCCCCGTTTGCCGCCCTATCAGCAGCAACATTATAATTGCTCGCATCCTGCACAACAACAACAACAACAGCAGCAGCATCAACATCATCACCACAGCAGCAGTAGTAGCAGCAACAACAATAACCATCACCACCATCATCACCACCAACACCACCACAACAACAACAACAACAACAACAATCAACAGCAACCACAACAATCTCCTCTGTGCCTAGTATTATTAGTTAAATGCCCCAATTCTAAGGAATTTTGTAACGCCGCCGCAAATTTCTGTGATAAAAGGTAAATATACCACAAATCCAAAATATATATACTACAAAAGACGATAGATATATATATATATATAATCCGTTTTAAAATATGCAAAACATAAAGAAACCGCAACTAAAAGAAAGAGAGAAAACAATAAATCAAAAAAAGAAAAAATGATAAATATTTGAAAAAAAAAAAAACATGAGATGCAAATTATGTGAAATGAAATATAAGAAATATATATATATATATATGAATTTGATAAGAGATTTTATATAATATATATTTGTTGGATATCGGATGTAATATAACTGTCTGATTGAAAGTTATAGGAGAAATATATATCGAGAAAAATAACTTTGAATTTTTTAGATAGAAACTTTAAATTGTTTGAAAATGTTTCCAAAGTGAATAGAAAAGTATTAAAAAACATTTTAAGAAATGAAAAAGGAAATTATATAAATATTTTAATATATTTTTATATAATTTTAAAATTTAAAATAAATTTTTTTAAACTTTTTTGCTCCCCCTCTTATTTATATAAAAAGTAGAAGGTGACAAATAAATCTCATTCATTCTAAACCAACCGAATGCACTTGAGATAGAGAAAGAGATAAAAAGAGAGAGAGAGAGAGAGAGTGAGATGATGCTAAGCTGACCCACTTTGTTGTTGGCCATGTATCTCATACATATACTAAAAGTATCTGTATCTGTGTAAATGTTTTAGGACCTTTCGACTGACTGCCCTGAACTACTTTACATTTCCAATTCCATGACAAATCCTTGAATTATTGCCACAACAAACAAAAAGTTTGCCGCCAAAGTTTCACTGGCATTTATATATATATATATTGTTGTCGTTGTTGTGTTAATTTTGATGACTTGTAGTTTTATTATTGTTATTATTAATTTATTGTTTGTTTTTTCTTTAATATTGTATTGCCTTTTGTGTGTGCTACTTAGTTAAGTTGGAGTTTTCAACCTCGACGTAACCTAGATGGTTTATTTTCTATATATAAACTACAGACTATACATATATACATACATATGTATGTATGTACATATATATGTATATATACATATATACTAAATGACCTTACTTGCTTAAGTAATTGCTTGGCTCTACTTTCTGTCCTATTGAAATTTGATGATTTTATTTACTAATGATTCTATATGTCATGCCCCCTATACCCACCTCCACACACATTTACACACAGTTTTATAAAGCACTGAACCATGGAGCAAAGAAATGTCGTAACTTTTACCAAAGCAAATAAACCAAAAAACTAAAACAAATTTTCTCCAAGTTGATGAGACATTTAGATACCCTTTAATAAGTAAACGATAACTCAATTTATATATATTTTAAATAGTTTTCCCATGTCTCTTTCTTTACTTCAACAAAGTGGCGCCATCTAGCATTGTTTTTATAGTAATCTCTCTGAACTTTTTAATATTTTAAAAAATCAAAGCACGTGGTTACTTTTAAAAGAAACTTTCTAAATGTTTCACGTTCTTATAATCTTCATTTTGTATCGCTAACTTTAGTTTAACGGATCTCTTATAGTTCTACAGTGATTCTACAAATCTAAGATATTGTACATATACCTTTAGGCATATATGTATTTACATGGTATGGGAAAACTTAAGTAATTAATTTACCTCCCGCCCTTCTTTTTCCACTCTTGATAGGTTCCTTTCACACAGTGACCCAAAAAAAAAAAAAAAATTTGAAAAAAAATTAAGAGGCAGAGTTACTTGTGGCTCTAACCTAAAACCTAAATACAACATTTTAGGGTAAACACACAAACACACAAATTTTATGCTGATGCGTTTATTGTTAAGTTAATTAATAGGGGTGTGGGTGGGGCGGAACGGTAGTAGCGTGTCAGATATGTGTGTGTTTGTGTGTGTGTATGTGTGTGGGTGAGAGCCAACATATTTTTTGAGGTCAGCAAACAAATTGAAAGCTGCGTGCGCCGTTGCCGTTTGTTGTCATTGAAGAAGATAGCTGGAAATTGAGCCCATGGTTCGTTTTGCGTTTTACTTTGACCATGTGCCAGTAAATTGCCATTTGGCTGGCTGGCTGGCTGGCTGCACTTGTTGCTTACATTTCTCTGGCCTTGTTTGGCAAAAACTCTGCTATAGATAGAGTGAAAGAGAGAAAGAAAGACCTTCTTTGTCTTGGTCTTTTGTCTTTCAACCCAGATGAGTCATGATTATTATCAATGCTTCACCGATTCTCTCATATACAAATGTGTAAATGTGTCTTATATATATGCAAACTCTGCTTAAATTAAAGCATAAAAAAAATTACAATTTAAATGTTTTTTGGCTTTGCGGTTTTCCTTTTTTCTCTCTTTTTTTCGGTTGCGCCAAACGGAACGGGAAGTTTGCTTCACTGCGCTACCCAAAGAGTGGCAAAAACTTACACAAAGTCCTATGCAACATGTTGCTGCAATTAACACTTATTCATTTTAGGACTTTACTTATATCGTATAAAGCTATACTATATATATAGGACTTAGATTTGTGTTAAACTTTATCCTATGATTCCATTTTCCACAATTAAAATGCATATAAAAACGAATATTAATATTATAAATTTATTTTTTAGTTTATTTATTAAAAAATAATTTCTTTATATTAAAATATAACTTTCTGCAGCTTGATAATATTTTATCAATTTGTTTTCTTTACTTTAATTTAAAATTCTCCTTTTTTAATCAGCAATTGCCTAGCCTCATTTGTTTGTCAACATATAAATGTTGCTGGCAACATTTGTTGCTTATATTGCAATAAGAGAAATAAGCAACAACAATTTGTCATCTGCTCTTTGCTTGATTTTAAGTATAAAATTATTTTCGCTTCAGTTTTCACTTTGTTTAACACATTTCACCCAATAATCGTAAAAAGAAGTCAAGACGAAAATGAAAAAAATAAAAAATTGTTGTTAAAACTGCTAACAAACTCCTCTTTCACTCAACCCACATTTTATTTAGAACAAATCTCTTAGAAATCAAGCACACAAACTCTCACACACACACACACACATGCACACACCAAAATTTCTAAGCCAATAAAAAGCGATCTTTTAAGCCAAATACAGGCACAAGATCACGGCGACGTCGACGAAAAGAAAAAGAAAAAGTTAAAAAGAAATCCAAATGAGGGGAGGAAGCATCGTACCGGTGCTATGCCGCCGGGTGGGCAGAGGTGGTGAAGAAATGGAGAAAATAACAAAAAAGAAAGCACGACAAAAACAAAATGTGAAAACGCATGAAAGCCAATTTCTTGCCTCGCACAATTTGTTTAGAAAGTGCAGAGAAATGGTAAAAGCGGCAAAATGCAAACAAGCAAAAGTTGCTTTTGCTGTTGTTGTTGTTATTGTTGCTGTTGCCACTTGTGTTTTACTTTTGGCCAAAAAACATTTGGACCCGCAAGCAGCAGCATGTGTTATTAAATTTATTGATTTACAGTTATTTGTTAGGCAGAAGAACTTCCCTTTTTTTGGTTTATTAGATTCTTAGAAGACTGGCTGAGGCAAGGGCAGAAAGTCTTTAGCAATTGGTAGGACCCTAATATACCCTTTTCTGTCTCTAAGGGTACACGGTATTATAATGACAATGTTTGAAATGTTGTGAAAATTTATTATACAACAAACATTGAGCACAGAGCCACGCGCTAAAACAACCATGTGCTCGCTACAGAGAGAGAGAGAGAGAGAGAGAAAGAGCGAGAGAGAGGTAGCTTGCTTAAGCCAAGCTTTGCAATCACAAAAACCAGCTACAACAACGACGTCATCAAACAAGTTTGACGTTGCCGCAAGCTCACGTTTCGTTTCGCTTTGTTGTCGTTGTTATTGTTATTGTTGTTGCTGTTGTGCCGATTACATAAAAATTTTGTTCGTGCTCTCGTTTGCGATCGGGTGAAATTCACCGCTGCTATAGCTGCTGCTGCAGCGATTGCTGTTGCTGCTTGCGCAGCTGCCGCTGCTTGACGCCTACGCGCCGCTGTTTTACAGTGCGCGTCATATAAATAAGCACAATTTTCATAGTTTGTCTCCATTAGCTGTCCCGCTGCTTATGTTGGGCTTTGCAATTTGTTGTTATTTTTACGTAATCACAATTTGTTTGTATGTTTTCCCTTCATTACTCGTTTCTTTATTAACTCTTTTTAGACTTTCATTTGCTGTGTTGCAATTGTGTGACCTCAAAAAGAAAAAGAGAAAAAAAAAGTGTCAAAAAGAAACAAACATTGCAACAAACACGCCCACCTCCACGCTTTATCTTTTTTAGGGTTTTTGGGCAAAAGCAACCGCATTTACTTTATTAGCATAAAAAAAGAAACTCTTATGTAAAAACTAACAGCACTTAAATGATTCGAAATTAGGGCACAAAAAAGGCTTTTTTTTTTATTAATATAAGCCAAATATTTGCAAAATCAATTTTAAAAAGTCAATAATAAATACAAAAACTCAATCAGTTTAATAGAAAGCCATTTGACATATTAAATTAATCGAAAAAAAATAAAAAATGAATTATAAAGGAAATAATAATAAAAGAAACTATAACAAAATAGTTGGCTAATATATAAACGAATAAATTATATATTTTATTTATATAAAATTATATTAATTTATAAAATTATAAAACAAAAGCTAAACCATAAATGAAATAAATATAAATATATTTAAAAAAAAAAAATAAAAAAATAATAATAAAAAGAATAATAAAATAATAAATTAAAAAAATATAAATAAATGAAAACAAATATAAAAAGTAGATAAATTAAAAAACATTAATAAAACATAATAAAAAAAATATAAATGAATAAATAAAATTTAATAGATTAAAAAATATGAATAAATAAAAATAAATATAAAAATTAAAAATTTTGATTAATTAATTAATTAAAAAACAATAAAAAAAAAATATAAATGATTAAATTTAATAAATTAAAAAAATATATAAATAAATAAAAAAAATGTAGATTAATTAAAAAACAATAATAAAAAATAAGAAAAAAAAAAAAAAAAAATAATAAACAAAATAATAATAAAAAAATAATACAAATAATAAAAAAATAAAAATAAATAAAATAAAATTAAAATAAAATAAAAGCAATATAGATAAAAAAAAATTAATATAAATAAATCAAAATAAATTTAAATGAATAAAATTAAAGGAATGTAAATATATTTAAAAAAAATAACACAAATTTTAAAAATTTAGTAATTACGTTTAATTTCGAATAAATTATAAATAAAATATTTAAAAAAATAATAGAATTATCAATCAAACGAAATTGAAATAGCTAAAATATAAATAAATTTGAACAAATATTAATGAGCATTAAAAATTATAAACAAAAAAAAAAAAAAAAGTTGTGAAAACAAAATAGAGATAATAATTCTTACCTTTATCGATTAGAATTGATAATAACTAACAGATTGACTTTTTAATTGACTTATTATAAATGAAATATAATCTGTTTAATTTCTATTTTTCATTGAAAACAGATATTTAAAGATATAGTTCATATATATTTTGTCTGATCTAAACGCAAGTTTAAGAGCTAGCGAGGACGAAAAGCAAAGCCGATTTAAAAATTAGTTTCTTAATTACAATAAATGATTTGAAGATTTTCTTTTTCATTATAAATTGAATTCGATTTGAATAAGGAATGAACTCCTATATGTATGTATATAATAACTGTGTATTATTAAATCTTATCAATCGAAACATATGTTTCAATATTCTCTGTTCGAATCGTTTACAAGGTTTACATTTTGATCCCTTAAATATTAGTTTTATTGCATTATAAAATACTTTCTGCACTTAAGTTCCATTGCACCTCATATATGTACATACATATGTATGTATGTATGTATGTACATATGTTTGTATGCATTTTTACATATCATTATAAAATAAACTTTAATTAATCAACTATAATATTAAGTTGAAACAAAAGTAAAATACAATTAAATAGGCGAAACCTGGCAAATTTCACTCTACTTAAATGATTTTATACATTTTATATAACAACAACAACAACAGTTTTTTTTTTTGTTGTTTTTGTTTTTGCCATCGACTTTCACGAAAAACTGCAAGCAAAACTGCAAAGTGGGAAAGTGAGACAGAGATAGCAACAGCAACAGAGTGAATGATAGGGGAAGAGAGGCGCTTGGGAAGCTTTCTCCTTTGGCAGCAGCAGCAATAACAACAAAAGGCAAATGGACGCAGCGACTGAACTGAACTTTAACAAACAGTGAAAGACCCAAACGAAAGAAGAAGAAAATGACAAGGAAAAAAAAAAATATTTTAGCGTGGGAGTTTTTGAAAATTAATATGCGTTAAAAGTGTTGACATTTTCAAAGAGAGGGATAAGACAAAGAGAGTAAGATAAAGATAAAAGAGCATTAGATGTATTTGCCTTTGAATGTCAATGCATTGTAAGGAAAGGAATTATAAACATGAAAGGAAATGATTGAATTCTAAAAGTAATTAAATCGTATAATTAATAATTAAATCTTATCAAGTTATAAAAGTCGATCTAGAAGACGAGTCTTATGATTATAAATATTTTTATAGTACCTATAATAAACATATGTCAGCGCTCTTTTAATTTTGAGTACAGTAGACGTTTTGCCGGATCTGAGTTTATTAGCCTTTAGCTGATAAAGGTTCAGACAATTTGTTCTATATGTAAACTTATCAATAATATATTCATATATATTTCGCTAAAATACTGTTTTCCCCCCAAAGGAAATGTCCTCGGGTGCCCCTTTTTTTAGATTAACCTCTGGCAGTGGCTACGCCCATGTGTTTGGTAGGTGGATGTCATCATGATTGAAGAGTTGCGCTTGCATTTCATTTAGAGGAAGTGAAGAGTTTTCGTTAAAGAGTTTCTCTTTTCGTTTTTTTTTTTCTCTTTTCTTTTTTTTCTGTTGTATGTCTGTCTGTTGCAATCATTTTCATTGGCATGAAAGTTCACATTATTTAAATTAAATTTCCCGCTTCTTCAAAAATTATCTTTCCATCTGGGCGACGGGCGCCACATTTATGTAAAAGCAGCAATAGCAACAACAAAAAAAGAAAAGCGTTTC
The DNA here is from genome assembly GCA_018903615.1 of Drosophila neocordata. Taxonomy (NCBI): domain Eukaryota; kingdom Metazoa; phylum Arthropoda; class Insecta; order Diptera; family Drosophilidae; genus Drosophila; species Drosophila neocordata. The sequence goes on from JAEIGI010000002.1 coordinate 1,384,070, forward strand.
CTTTTTGCCAACGTTTTTTTTTTTTGTATTTTTACTCCCCAACACATTTGTTGTTGTCGTTGTTGGTTGCAGCTTAGGCGGCGTCGAGTGAAAGGAGCATTTTTGTTGCTGTTGTTGTTGTTGTTGTTAGTTGGTATTGGCGTTCGGTGAAAACGCCAGTGCCAGTGAAAACTCATGCGATAATTTGTTGTAAAAAAATGAAAATTTTCACTATTTTTTTTTTGTTTTGTTTTTGTTGTTTTATTATTTCGCTTTTGTTGTCCACATTCGTTTGGGGTATGTACGTTCATTTAACGTTTTATCAAATTTCATTTAAATGCTAATGAAAAGTTGCCGGAAGTATTGTTGTGGAAAGCGCCAAAGCGAGTCGCCGCCACAAATTATATAACATATTTTTATTTCTCTTTTCTGTTTTCGGGTAAAAAGTTTTCTACCTCTCACTCTCATTCCCCAACACTGTATGCAGCTGCAACATTAATTTCCCCCCTTCACTTTTGCTAAGCCGATTTACAAGGAAGAAGAGATTTTATAATTTCTTTAAAGCGCGTGCTGCTCTGCCATTTATCGTAAAATGTATTCTCCTTGAATTCTTGTATTCTTCTTTTCATCTTCCTTCCGTGTCTCCTCCACACCACAATCATACCATAATGGTTCTCTAAGACAGATCACCCATGGTGCAAAGGCACATATCAAGCGTGTCCATGGCCAGATCACGTACCTTAACCTTTAAATCAGGGCCGGTTTAAAGGATACCCCAAAGAAGTAAAGAAAATCGATTTATCTTAGGTTAATGTATGAAAAAAAAGAACGGCGAATTTTTGTTGTTAAAAAATATTTCCTATTCTTTCTATTCCTACTTTAAAACTTTTCTTTTGGTATCATTTCTTATCAATGATTAATAATGTTTAATTGTTAAAATAAAGGCAGATTTATATAATTTCCAAACTGATTAAAATCTAATAACAGTTGATTTAGCCATTTATAATAATATATTATATAATATATAATTTCATTAAGAATAGATAAATTTAAATAACAATTCTTTTTAAAAGCCGCTGGTACCTTTACAACTCCTAATCCGCCACCGCCTTTATCCATGCGTATCCACAGGCCATCTCTCTCTCTGTAACTGTATGTATGCCTGTCTCTGTATGTGTGCCTGTGTCGAAATGCATTCGTCTCATCAGCTGGCGTTGTTGTTATTGCTGTTTGCTCAGTCGCGTCAGCCTGCAGCAATAAATTAGGCTGGTTCTATATAATTTAAATCAAATGGGAATAGATTATTTTTAAGGGTTTTTACTAGCTAAACAGTTTCAAACTTCAAAGAAATTATTTAAGTGTGAAAAGGTTTTTATGTTTATTCTATTGTCTTATTATTTATACGATTATTTTCTTACTTCTATATAAGGTAAAGTTATTTATTGTTAAGGTCCAGCCCAATAAGTCACACACACATACACATATTGCGCTGAGTCATTAAACACGCTTTGGGAGTTCTGCCTTCGGTAGCTTTAAACGCTCATTAATCTCTTAGCTCAATTGCTCTTATTGCTTCAGTTTAACCTTACTCAACTTATCTCCCCCGCCCTCTCTCACTGGCCCTCTAACCACTTCTTATTGTGGCGCCACAATAACAGAGAGAAGAAGAAAAAAAATATGGTTATTTCAATGTCATAACAAGCAATTTTTTGGTTTTGGCCCTTGGCAGCGTCTGTGAGAGACAGAATTAAAAGAGGGAGAGGGTAGAGGGAGAGAAGAGGTAAGTCAGGTGTGCGTGCCTCAATGCCAAATCAATGTCATTAACATTAAAACAAACTCACTAAAAGATTGAATAAAGCAGGCTTGACAAAGTACTAAGCACTGGCTGGCGTCGACTTTGACTTCGGCATCGACTTCGGCATCGGCATCAGCGTCGATGTCAACGTCAACGTTGCTTACGGTTTGTTCACCTTGACAAAATGCGCGTCAACCTTTTTAAACACATACACACACACACACACATACAATACTCACACATGAATAAACAGAGGGAGAGGGTGACACACACACACACATATATATATATATACACGGTCACACGAAGGGCTCATTGAAGGTCCTTCAGCTGGATTTTGGCTGATGGCCATCAAAATCGCCAGCAGCAGCCAAACACCTTGGAAATTCTTCAACCTCGCTGACAGCAGCAGCATCAGCCTTGCAATTGTAAAGATTTTTCCGAGTTTTTCTTTTGGTTAATTGTATAAAAATGTTGCTTCCTTTTGCTGCATCTGCTTGAACAAAGCAAAGATAGATTCCTGTACAACTGCCTCTTACCACGACCCCTGTCTCTGTCTCTATCTCTCTCTCCCCCTCTTTTCTATCTTTCTGGTCGTTTGCCTCGTCTCCCATTGTTTGTCAATTTTCCACTCTTGGCAACATTTTCCTTTTTTCGACCATTGTTTGTTGTCATCTGCGCAGGCTCTTTCTGATTTTTAGAGCCTCTGTTTATCCTTAGACATCATCTCATCCTCGAAAATTTTCGTCAGTTTTCATTTGCTGCTCTTGCGCGACGGTTCATCAGTTCGTCTGTTCTGTGTTTACTTATATATATAATTATATATTCTCCGCTGATATTTGAATTTGCCAACCGCCGTCGTAGAAAAGCTTTTTTTTTAACTTAAATTAAAGATCAGTTAAATCGACTAACTGTCTTACTCTTTATCTTTCTCCCTGTCTCTTTGCGTGCGTACGTGCTCTCTTTACATTTGTTCTCTACACTTGCTTTATTTTCGTTGTGCGGAATAACGGTTCAATATATTTCACATTGCTTTCCTTGTTCCGCAATTATGAACTCAGCGAAATTTTGGCGCATTTCATTTTGTGTTGTCCGCGCGTTTGTGTCTCGTGGTTAATTTTAAATAAAATTCAAACTTTTTTGTAAAAATTTTTATACATTTTTATTGTTTGTTACTTCCTTGATATTGTTGGTCTTTTTTTTTTTCTTTCTGTGTGTGTGCGTGTGTGTTAAATAAAATTCGGCAAGCTGGAGAACTCTTTGCTATTAAAGCTATTGAATCTATTGGCCAGGCATTCGAATTCCGATAGCAATTTCATCAAAGTTGAATTCGAACGCAGCATAATGGATCTAATACAAGAACCAAGGTGCTTCCCCCTCCCCCATACCTCTTCTTATTACTTAAAAATCCTGTTGAAAAATTGCATTACTAAACGAATGTATTTTCTTCTTTTTTATCATTTCCAGATTGCCGGTGAACGAATGTCAGGCAAGCCAAACAGCTAGAGTCACCTCGAACCTGCACGCATCCAGTAGCACGATGGCGGTCAGTCGTGTACCATCGCCACCCTTGCCGGAAGTTAATACTCCAGTTGCAGAGAATTGGTGTTATACACAGGTAAACTATATACATACATAAATAAATCCCTAACCATAAAGGATTAAATTTCCAAAAGAAAACAAAGGAAAATGAAAATGCATACAAAAAACGAACCTATGGGACACTTTGTTAACAATGTTTTTGGCATTCCTATGGATTTGCATCGGATTCAGGCTCAAATTACACATTTCAGTAAACTGAATCCAATGTTTTTTTTTTCTTTTTTCTTGTCTTCTTGTTTTGTGGTGGCTATAAGGAAAATGCATTTCCGTTTTAAGCTATGTTTGAGGTTACATGAGTGAAGAAGGTGCTACACAGGTGTCGGTTTAACTACAAAGATGGACAACTGGTGGAAGGGAATCCAATAAAGTTGGGATAGGTTGAAATTTAAGAAGTTTACTCTTCCAACTAAGATGGTCTTGAGGAAATGGAAATCTGAGATTTACAGTTTAAGTAACTGGTTTTGTGTTCTTAAAGAAAGGAATTTCTGGATTGGATTATTAGTTTCCCATAGAAATGTTAGAATCGAGTGCAAAAGTAATGCTCTATGGCTAAAAAGAAGTTAACAAGACATTAAACTTACTTACGTTTAGATTTTCATACTTTTTGCAACATATATTACTTTCCAACACTGTTGTAGTAGCAAAAATCGATTAGTAGGCAACTTATCGATAAAAATTAAGCTTTTAAGATATATATATTTATCGCTCGACAATCCGTTTCAATGACTCTTGTAAAAATTTTAAGCAAAATAAAAAGCCTATAAAAAGATCCTTATTAATCATTTGTACTTATCCTTTATATCCTTTCGCTTGCAGGTCAAAGTGGTTAAATTTAGTTATATGTGGACCATAAATAACTTTAGTTTTTGTCGGGAAGAAATGGGTGAAGTACTCAAATCGTCCACATTCTCTGCCGGTGCTAATGACAAACTGAAATGGTAAGTTAAAATTAAAATTCGTTATCAATTTTATAGATATTTAATTAATCAATTAATATTCTAGGTGTTTACGTGTTAATCCCAAAGGTTTGGATGAAGAGAGCAAGGATTACTTATCACTATATTTACTATTAGTTTCCTGCAATAAATCAGAAGTCAGAGCCAAGTTCAAATTTTCCATTTTAAATGCTAAGCGCGAGGAAACCAAAGCCATGGAATCCCAAAGGTAAAATATAAATAATTTTGAATTTTTTTAAAAATAATTTTTATACTAATTATTAAAATTTTATTTCGTTACAGAGCTTACCGTTTTGTTCAGGGCAAAGATTGGGGCTTCAAAAAATTCATACGCCGTGATTTTCTCTTGGACGAGGCCAATGGCCTATTGCCCGAGGATAAGCTGACCATATTCTGTGAGGTCAGTGTTGTGGCGGACAGTGTTAACATCTCCGGACAATCCAATATTGTGCAGTTCAAAGTGCCCGAATGTAAACTATCTGAGGATCTTGGCAATCTATTTGACAATGAAAAGTTTAGTGATGTAACGCTCTCGGTTGGAGGCCGTGAGTTTCAAGCGCACAAAGCCATATTGGCAGGTAATTATTATAGAAATTAAACACTAAAATTAAACAAATTATTTAATATTTGATTAATTTTAATATTAATAGCGCGCAGCGATGTCTTTGCGGCCATGTTTGAGCATGAAATGGAGGAGCGTAAACTGAATCGTGTAGCCATAACCGATGTGGATCATGAGGTTCTTAAAGAAATGCTACGATTCATATATACGGGCAAGGCGCCAAATCTAGAAAAAATGGCTGATGATCTCCTAGCGGCTGCTGATAAGGTATTTAGATAAAAATATTTAGTAATTAAATTATAAGTAATTTATAATTATAATCTTAATTTCAATTACAGTATGCACTCGAAAAGCTGAAAGTGATGTGCGAGGAGGCGCTGTGCGTCAATCTTTCTGTAGAAACAGCAGCCGAAACCTTAATATTAGCTGATCTCCATAGTGCGGATCAATTGAAAGCACAAACGATAGATTTCATTAATACGTAAGTGTAAATTGAAGTCACAATATATATATATATATATGGAAAATATATATATATATTCCTGATTAGAATTGTAAGCTAGATTTGTTTGTTTGTTAAGATCAGTTTAAATTAGATATGTTTGTGTTTTTAGATCAATGTAAAGTTTCACATTGGATTAGGAATAATTAATAATTAGAAATAAAAACAAGTCATGATATAAATATTAAGTAGAAATAGAACTAGGATTCGTAAAGCAGAATTCGTTTAAAGTATTTCCTTTAGTCAAAAGATTATGATATAAGTATTATGTAATAGAAGAATTTGAATCCCTTAAAACAAGATTCTTTTAAAGTATTCCCTATATTCCCAGTATTTCCTCTTTCTGCTTTACATGTAGTTTGAAACTTAACTTAAGGTCAACTATTAAATTCATTCTGTATATAGATTTTGCATTATTTTCTGGCATAATTGTAGAACTGCATAGATTAGGGTCATTTCTATGCTTCAAAATATTTTTTATAAGGTGTTTATATATACAATTCTGTCCATTTGCTTATATTAACTAGTTTACAGAATCAATTTGCTATTCAAATGATTCAAAATAGGAATACTTTTAAATGTTAACCAATAATATGTATATATTCTGTATATATCAACTAAATAACTAGCCTTTAGAATTAATTATTCAAAAAATTCTAAATGGGAATACTTTTACATAATTTTTATACATTTTAATGAAATTTTAAGGACATAAACCATATTCTTCAATGCTCTAGAAATCAGTTTTCTATGTAGAGTTGTAGTTCATATAGTTATAATTTTTTGTTTTTAACATTCAATATAGAATTCCATTTTTGAAAGTAAATAATAATAAATTTTTATTGAATACTTCAAACAGTCGAAACTAATTTCATGATTTTAATAGGTTGGAGCTTAAAAATTGATAATTTTCAATAAATAAATCAAATTAGTTTAATTTAAAAAAAAAATCTTTTAAAAGTTTTACCAGTTTCTTAAATTTTAAAAGAAGAAAAATTCATTGTTTCTTATATTTAAATATCCAAAGACTATAACTTTATTATTAATCAATGAATTCAAATTAACGATGCTATTTTAGAATATATTTAAAGAAATTTATAGAAACATAAAAATTTGACTATATCAGACTATTTTTAGAAAGTATTTTAAAAAGACTTTTGTTTTAGAAAGTATTTTAAAACGTTTTTAAGGAACTTTTAGGTTAAACATTATAAGATCTCTATATTATCAAACTTTTCTCTATATATGAGACTTTATAGGAGGAATTCCTTTTTATAATACTATGTTGATGTACAATTAATCTGTATATATAATATTGGATAAGACTTATTCATTTCTACATTACTATTATATAGATAGTCATGTCAATTCTAGATATCAGCGTTTATAAGAATTTTATTCCTCTCTATATATATATGTTAATGTATGATTGATATTTATATATATATATATAATATTAATTTATACCAATTCTCTCTATGTTAATGTGTAACTAATCTCTATATATTCTTTTATACTTTTTTTTTAGTCATGCCACCGATGTGATGGAAACTTCCGGTTGGCAAAATATGATCACAACACATTCACATTTGATAGCGGAGGCATTTCGTGCGCTCGCAACACAACAAATCCCACCAATTGGACCACCAAGGAAGCGCGTGAAAATGAGCTGAAACACCAATTTAGTAACAATGAATACAAGAAGAAGCATCATCCAAGAAATAATAAAAACAACAACAACAACAACAGCAACAAAAATTAAAGAAAAAACCATAAGAAAAGCCAATAAAACTAATTGCAATAGAACTGTTAAAAAATATAAAATTGTGAAATATTTGAAGAAAAGTTTTGAAGCCAAGGATCCAAAGGATCCAAACAACAACAACAATAATAACAATATAAATACCGTTACAAATTTTAACAGCAGCCATCATCCAAGCAACAACAGCAACAACAGTAACTACAAAGGCAGCTACAAGCAGTACCATTTATTATTTCAATTTCAAATAATTTAACTAACTCCTTTTTTTTGGAAGAAGCAAACCAACCAACCAACCAAGCAACCAACAAGAAAAACAAACAAACAAAAAAAAAATCTTTATTTTAAATGTATTCTTATTTTGTTGATTTATGATTACGATTAATATGTTTACAAATAATGATTAATTAATTAAATATATATAAATATAAATAAATAATATAAGTCCACAACATTTGAATGAAGTTAAACAAGCAACAACAAACAACAACAACAACAAACAATTCTAAAACACAAGTAACAATTAATAATTGATAAATAATATTGATTAAAGAAAGCAAAAGGCATAAATACAATACAAACAAACAAACAAATTGAATAAACAAATCATAACTATTATTATTATTATTAATTAATTAATTAATTATTATTATTAGTAGTAGTATGATTACAAAGCGTACACTTTGATTGTGATGTATATTCGATGAGTATGACTAAATGATGAGTAATGATGGCATAATGATACGGATATGATAATGAAGTTGATTTATATACACACACACACACACACACAGTGACACAACCATATGTATGTAGATGTGTGTGTGTGCTTGTGTGTATTTGGTGTAAATGTTAAAACTTTTTGCCGAATTGTTGGAGAGCAAATATTTTTTTTTTTGCCACTTAAAACATTTTCAGGCCCCCCTCCCAGAAACAATCCAGAGGAGTGTGCAAATAAAACACAAAAATTTATATAAATTTGTTTAATTTCAAAATGTTTAAAACTAACACCAATAAAAGAGCTTAAATCATTTTCCAGCTCTCACTTGCTACCACCGCACACCCACACCAACACACACAGACACACACACACACACAACACACTCCTCAGCTACCAAGTTTACTTCAATTCTTCAATATACAATAATTATGTATATTTTGTCCTTTATTTTCTCTCCTTTATCTTCCACTTTCTATGTTTGTTTCTAAGTATTTAAAATAAAAATTTAAAAAATCAAAACACACACAGACAAAAACATGGTCTTCTTTTTGTTTAAGCGCAAATGTAATTGATTTGTTGTACAAAAATCTAAATACAAACACACACACACACACACGGAGACAAAATACATTGACGAAATAAAAGCAAAATGTAGCAATTTGTGTATAGTAAGCAAAAACTAATGTTTTTTTTCATATATATAAACATTATAGCGTTTTTATTGATCTTTAAGTATTTTCTTTTGTTTGCTTCATTTGCAAACTGGATTCAAAAAGAAAGCCCTCGTAATGACACTGTACAACATAGTTTTCTTTCTACAGCAAAATGAATTTACGATATATTTAGTTATTTTTTATTTTTTAATGGAAACTCTTTAAATTGTCTCAATTTTCTTTTATAAAAGGAACTTTCTTCATTGAAGGATAATTTTCTATAAATTTCGTAAATTTTTAAAAAGCAAAAATGGAAGTTTTAAACATAGTTTTGGAGAAAATATAAATATTTCCTATCAAAGGACATTTATATCAATCTTTTAAAAGGCAAACTATATCTGATACCTGAAAGATGAATTTCAAAAGATATTTATACTAATCTTTTAAAAGGTAAACCATTATATATCTGATACATGAAAGTGGTTTTCTATATTTTGTGATTTACAAATATTCAAATGATAATTTCAGCTATACTTGATATTAGTCAACAAAATTCTGTAAAAATCTTATATTGATAGAATCAGCAAAGTAACTTGATTGTGATAGAACCGAAATTCTGATTTGTCGCCATTTAAATGTTTTGTATAATTTTCGAATTTGACATGTTGGACATTTTTCTAAATGTATATATCCCATATATGGAATCTATATTCTGATATAGATATATATTAAAATAAGTTTAATTTCAATTGATATCAGTAAACTATATTCTGTAATACTTTTCGAATATATTTAAATCTTAGTATCAGTAATAGTCTAACATTGAACGGATCAGCCGTGTAACTTGTTTGTGAAAAGATTTATAAGTTTTCTTAATCAATATTCTGATTTGTCAGATTTCGAAAGTGTTCAGTAACTTTTATTTTTGGAATTCCAATATTTCTTTAAGTAAATCAAGAAAAATATGATAACTTGCACTTTCAGAGATAACTTGATAAAAATCTTCGATTTTCTATATTCCAACTAAAAAAAACTTATTTTTTGTACAATTTTGTTGGATTGCTAGAACTACATATGAAACAATTCGATTCGAATTTGTTTTCCCAGTTTAATTTGAAAATTTTCCATTTTATTTAGGAAGATATTTTTGTATCTTAAAAAAAGATGTAAAAAAATAAAGAATCTCATATAACAGCAAACATAATTTATAATTTCAATAAAAAAATTTCAAAAAATACTTCCTATACTGTCCATATAAAGAATCTCATTTGGGCATTATATAAACTTAAATAGATTCTGATCTTTATAAATTTAAAGGAACTCAATTCTGATTTCAACTATATAAAAAATGTAATTTAAATAGGCCAAATATGGTCACACTTTGTTATAGAAACTTCAATTTACATTTTTTTAATGGAAAGTTTGAGAGATTCTAATTCTAATTTATAAATTTCACAATAGTTTTTACAGATTCTAAACTAGTTTAGAAATTGGACAAAGAGTTACAAAGTTTCTAATTAAAATTTTTTAATTAAACAAAAATTTAACAGATTCTATTCATTGCCAAAATTAGAAAAAAAAAACTCAGTTTGAATGCATTTTCAATATAAATTAGATAGAAATGATAGAAATTTTTGAAAAATGTTCAGTTTACTTTAACTTTAACAAGAACTTCTTATTAAATTCTTAATTTGGATTTCATTAGATTGATTACCTTAAATATAAAAGTAATGGAATCCAGTTAAATCTATATAATAATTTTAGAAAATTTTAACGTTCTTTTACTTTTTTAGAACTTAATATAAATATATCTATTTTCAGTTTCAAAAAGAGAAACTTCTTGTATAGTGTCATATAACTACTTCAGATATACCTACTTTCAGATAATTCAAAACTTAATATTAAAATTAAGAGAATGATAGAATTGGCTACTTAAAAATTTAGCCTTTTGATAATTGAATAACTTAATTACATTGGTTATATAAATTTTTTTTGGTTTGCTTTAGATAAAATAAAAATTTCTCTTCATAAATATCGGAATATACGAGATTTGCTCGTATATAGAAATCAACAGATGTGAATGAAACGAACGAATGGAAAGAAACGGTGATAACAAATTTAAATGCAACTTATCAGAAATATGGAAAAAAAATTTTTATAAAAGAAAAAAAGAAGAAGAAAAACCACAACAAGTAAGATAAAATTATAAGAGTTTAAAAACCTACTTTGGTGTGTGTACAATTCAGGTAACTACAATATGCAAAAGAGAGTTAAGAGAGACAATTTGTATTTGAATAACTTGGAATCGGAGAGTTTTATATGTATACTATACATATATTCATATGTATGTATATCACAATATGTGTGTGATTCTTCAGAATGTAAATAAATATAGCATTAGTCAATAATTTTCACCAATATTTTTTTTGTTTTTAACATTTTTCTTTCGTTTGAGATAGCACACAAAAGTTAATTAAATTACATCGCTTGATATTCATTCATGTATGTGTGTGTATAGAAATGCTTTTCGATTAGATTTTGTGTGTGAGAATTTTCAAAAATATATTGCAAAGAAAAAAATGTAAACTCAAACAAAAAACATATTGAACTTAATAATTAAAATACGTGAAATCAAGAACTAAGACATTTTTATGCATGCCAATCTAAATGTGTAGAAAATGAGAGAAGCTCTACTTAAAAACTGATAAAACTCTCCAAATATAGCATTTTGGAGAGAAAATTAACATCCAAACAATTTTATGGGCAATACAAAATGATGATTATAGCAAACAAAAGCAAAAAAAAGATTTTTTCAAAAAGAGCAAAACAAACATTGATTGCAATTGTATTTAACAATATAGATAATAAATTAATATGTTCTAAAAATAAAAAAAAAAAAAAACATCAAAAAAGAAAAACGAAATGAAAAGAAAATGCCACACAAGAAATAGAAACAATTTTCCTGTATAGTTATTTCTTTTCCTGTTCATCCAGAAATTGCTGCAGTAGAGCAGCATCAATGGGAATGGTTAATTGCTCGGACCCATCCACACTACGCTTGGATTTGACCAGTTTGTGATCAAGAAATTCGGTTAGTTGGGCACGCAAAGCCAAGTCGGAACTAACCAGAAATGATTCACGACAACTGGAATATAGTTCCTTGAAGGGCATGCCTTGATAGTTAGCCTGGGACTTGTTCTTTAACTGGAATTTAACAATCAGCATGTAAATGCCGCGCGAGTTTGTGGTCAATGAGGAGAAGACACTGCGCATTGATGCAAGAGCCAATTCGCCGGAATTCTGTACCAGCAACGAATTCTCAAAGGCTGTCTCATCCGTATATGGCAACATGGTGGAGCAATCCCACCACGAGAAATTAAAGCTGCTAAGCTTATTCTGGTCCCAAACTAAAAAAGATTAAGTTTTAAAGTTAAGTTGAACAAACATTTAAATGTAGTCCTTACGCAATGGTGTATTGATGTGATCAATGGAGGCCAACAGATGTATATTGCTAATCCGAGCCAATCTTGATAAAATTGACTGTGCCTTGGCATTCCTTAGCATGGCTCCATCCAAATTGTGCACTATTAAATGTAAATGTGTTTCGGGAATCAATGCAAATTCCTCTTCAATCATATCAACTGCCTCATGAGGATTGGCTGGACTTGAGCCGGCATCTAAAATTTCACTTGTGATGCTATCCAAAATGTCCTTTAATGTCAAACTAGGAAAGAACCCATTGATAACCAAAACGGTTTGATTGGCCAGTACCTCACGATGAAAAGATTGCAGTAGCTGCCTCTTGGAACCCAAGCCATAAACGAGTATATTGAAGCCCTCATTCAATATGCACATCCACTTGGGGAAATATGAACGATACTCTTCCATCATGGCATTAATAGCTGTCTCATGCTCCTGAGACAATCGCATTTCCGACAAGAGACTAAATAAACGATCGGCAGCCAGACGTGGATTCTTTAATCGATCCAATGTATGATCTGAGGTAAGAATTTTGGCGTTGGCATGAGAATGAAAATATCCATCACTTTCGGGCACATATTCATTAGATTTCTTAACCCGCGATGACTGGCGTAGTCTAGCTGCCGATGGTGTTTTGGGCAGCACGGGCACAACAATTGGTCGACGAGTTTTACTTGGGGTCTTGGGCTCATCATCATCGGCTGCATCATTGCTATCGCTGCCACTGCCGCCGCTGCTGTTGCTAGAAGAGTCATCGCCACTTGGATGGAAATCACTTTCATCGGCAGAGAAATCCGAGTTGTCAGACTCATCAATGATTTTGGATATCTCTGGGAATGGAATGGGAATGATTGAAAGGCTTTGATCGACATAAAATATTCTTACTCACGATTCTTGACACGCGAACGCACATGGGAGGGCGTCTTTGGTTGATCCGCTGATTTATTACGCTTGACATCTGGTGTCTTTACACCTAGGCGTGGTGTCTTTGGTGTTTTGGGTGTTCGCGGTGTGGCATTTAATGCAGCCATGGCCATGGCATCTCGCTTTTTGGGTGTATTAAAGCCAAACATGCTTGTGCCAGCCACATTATAGTCCGCCTGTATAAGCTGCAAGTCACGGGAATTGGGCTTAATGGCATTGGCCATGTCTGCTTCATCTGCATCTTCACTTTCCTGATCCTCATCCGAACATTCCTCATAATTGACTACTATGTGTTCCTCTCCTCTTCTTGGCCTATGTTGGCCTGACTTTATATCTTTATAGGCCTGATATTTTTTGGTGGGACTAGGTATACGGGTGGAACGACGCGTTGCAGGACGCGACTGTTCCCGCAATTCATCTGGATCGCATATTATGGCAGTGTCCAAATCAGCCCCACTCGACTCCTCTGAATTGGTTAGATTTTCAATTGATTTTAAATTGCTGGACTTGCGTGACGCAGTTTTTTGTTTTTTTGGTGTTTTATAGTCGCCGCCTCTAGTGCTAGCCGTCTGCGCAGTTGACTTTGATGGAGTTGAACTCATTGCTTAAAATTTTAATTATTTTCTAAAAATTAAGCAAGTAAACAAAACAAAAGTAACGCAATAACTTTTTGCGGGTTACTTAACCAGGGCTGCACAATATGAGGCCGGTAGAGAGCGGGATAGGGCTACACACACACTGTTACGATCGACCAGGGCTGTAATCTTTTCTCCCCTTATTAACATAACTCGCAAATGATGCTGTTAAATTTAACAGAGCTCGCAAATGATGGGGTTAATTATATTATTAACAGCGGCGAGTAATGTAAAATTAAGTCAAACAGATATACCATTGCAATTCGCCGATAACATATGTGATTAGAGACTATCGATAAACAGTTTTCTTGCAACGCGCCGATAACATTTGTGATTAGTGGCTATCGGTAGAAAGTTTTTCCAACGCGCCGATAACATTTGTGATTAGTGACTATCGGAAAAAAATCGATTGTTTTGAGGATATATTTCTGGTCACACTCTACGATAAGCGCGTTCTATTTCTCTTCTCTGTTTTGCCGTTTCTTAGAAAGTGCGCCTCGCTTAAAAGGATTTTTGAAAAACTGTTCAAGTTTCGACTTCAAGTTAACTTCAAGGAAATAATAAATATTTAACAAATGTTCTGCCAGCAGTACAATTACTTGTAATTCCAAGTAAGTTTAAAAATAGTAAATTTACTTTATTCTGCCAGAAGTACCGTTATGTCGGCCATCTTGATTCCTTCATTCTAGACGCGTGCTTTTTTTGTTGTGACAAGAATTTCTGGCAAATTTGAATTAAAAGATCTTAAACCACAATGCCTATGGAAATTTTGAAAACTTCATGTGTTGTGTGCGGTAAGGAGGCTGTACTGATGTGCCAGCGATGCGCCGAACCATATTGTAATGACGCGTGTCAGCGTGAGGATTGGCAGCGCCATAAATACTTTTGTATTGTCATGCCGTAAGTGAAAAATGAATGAAAAGGAGAAAAGTAGTTTATGAATGAAATTAAATTGTTCTTATAGCCCTCTGGTCACCAATGTGGGATTCAAACGGAACAAAATGGAAACCAAACTTGAAAATTTAACAAACAAAAAAAATGAAACGCCAATGGCCCCATTGCCACTATCTAATAATTGGCGTGAGCATATGCAACCCCCCGAAGGGCCAGACTACTTCGAATGCCGAGTTATAAGAATCGAGAATGATGGATCTGCTTGGGTGATAGAAAATGCCAATAAGGATGATCTCGAGATTTTTACCGAAGACATGATCACAGCCATGCGTAATCGCAAGCCTTGTATCAGGATTGAGGATCTATCAGTTGATGCCTTGGTTGGCGTCTCGGTAGATGGCAAGATTTTTAGAGCACGAGTATTGGTCTTGCATCCAAAATTAAGACAAGTTGAAGTATTCCTAATTGATTATGGACGTACATTTACTACTACCATTGCCAACATTTATATGCCATTAGCTAAGATGGCCACAACACAAGCTTTTGCCTTTCGTGTGAAGCTACCCAATAACAACGATTTAATGGTTAATAAACAAATTACAATACGCTTGCTTGGCACCAAGACCCGCGAAAACATCTATCATGCACAGCTCAAGCCTAAGTTGGTCGTTCCATTGAATTTGCCCCTAAATCTATTGCAGGAAAATCCCAATGTCGGTGTTGTACATATATTTGAGCGTAATTCGTTATCTAAAGATGAGCCGCAAGTGGCTTTGCTGCAAATAAAGGTACTTGATAATTTGAATGCCGATTTAAACCAAGCATTGAAAAATGAAAACGCCATGCTGTTCACTAAACCCTTTCCGGATGGCAAGACCCCATTCTTTGTGGCAGCATTCACTAAGCAAGGTTATCGCCGTGCCTTTCTCTTGGACTTTTTTGAAAAGCCAACACCTCGTTATCTTGTCTATGAGATGGATGAGGGTCGTGTATGCATTTGCCGTCAACTGCGTCGCATTCCTAGCGAACTGATGGTTCATCCGATGCGCGTATTTGCCCTTACCATGACGGAAGGTTTCAAGGGTTCACTAAAACAAGCGCTTCGTCATTCATCTACCAACGATCTAATTGTTAAATTTCATTGCGGAAAGGTGCAAGAAAAATCGGAAGAGCTACGCACGGCAGGTGTCAGTCTGCTGTCATCTAATGAACAGCTGATTTGTGATGGACGTGGCGACACATTCCTTGGCCAGTTGGGTGATCTTGGTCTTAAATACTGGCTAGAACCTTTTACATCCGGTCAATTGGTATTCATTACACATGTTGTCACCTATGATAAGATTTACATTTCATCAGTGGAAACAAAAAAATATGCTGAGATCTTTCAAAACTTGGAGGCAAAGTGCAAACCGTTTACCGATTTGTCTAAAATAGTTATTGGAGTCATTGTACTGGTAATGTCTCCCACTGAAAACAGCTACCGTGGTGAGGTAACTGAACTTCTGGGTAATGGCAAATATACTGTTCGCAACATTGACACTGGCCGTAAACATCAAGTGACTGCAGAGCTGTTGCGCACATCTTGTCGTTTCATTGAGAACATGCCGGTTAGTTTAAAACGCATTAAGCTAGAGTCCATATGCAATATACCCTCCACTGCCGTACCTGCAAATAATGCGGCTTGTGAGATGCTGCAAGTGCTGTGCAAACAAAAAGAAGAGGAATGGCAAGTGAAATTTGTCGATGACAATTGTGAAACTGCTGAACTGCTATCAGCCAAAGATAAAGAATCTTTGGTAAAGCGTTTATTGCCACTTGTCTTTACACCGTCCACAGTGGTTGATAAAAAACCTGCTGACAAGATGCCACCACCAATAGTACAAGAGGACGGTAAAACTGCCAGCCTCGAGATGAATAGTCTACCATCATTGCCATCGTCACCAACCAGCTCTTGCAAATCTGTGAAAATACCAAAAACCATTGTGAATGAGATAGCGGTGCCAACTGCAGAACGTTTTTACTATAAGGATATACAAACGACTATGATTCCTTTGGGTGAAAAGCTCGAAGTTATGCTACTAAATTGTGCGGGACTGCACAAAACTGGATATATTACTGCTTGTTATTTTCAAAATGATGGCGTTGTTAAAAAGTTTCAAGATGTTCTTGACTTGGTCCAACGCTATGGTAATGATAAGAAGACTGAAGTTACCGGCTATATACCAGAGTAAGTTAATTCCATTTTGAATTATATATGTCCATTCCATAATCTCTTATTCATATTTGCTCATTTTAGAGTTGGTGAAATGTGCGCGACTCTGTACAAGGATGATATGGGATGGTATCGTGGCGTATGCGAAGAAATCTCTGGTAACATGGTTAAAATTCTTTACTTTGATTTTGGTAATTTCGATATAGTGCCCTTGGATTGGGTAAAGCCAATGTCTGCCCATATGGTAAAAATTTCTTATTCCAACAAATGCTACATAAAGGGTAAGTCATATGAAATTTTCAATTATCTCTTATTAATTATGTTGTTTGATCTGATCATGATCTTATATTTAACCAAATAGGTATATAGTAAATATATACAAAGGGTCAAAACATAAATTCAATGTTTAAGAAAGTTTTCTGATTGAGTCGAATATCAATTTAAAGTAAAGTGTACTTTGTTTACTTGTGCCGAGATTCTCCATTATTTATTTTGGACTTTTGGCTATAATAAGTGGTGGATCTATGGGGAGATATTTAAAATATTTCTCTCTCCAAAGCAAAAAGCCAACTTTTAGCCTGAACCCTTTAAAAAAAAACCTTAACTACTTTATATTATTTGTATGCCCTTGCAAAAGGTTTTCAAGTTCAAATGATACTCCTGATACTCCAACTTTAGAGTTATTTTAAATTTTTATTTATTTTATTACTATTTATAAATGTTAAAAAAATAGTTTGTCTTAAACTTTTAAAAATTATTTCCATTTTAAAAGGTTTCACTAATTTATCTTAAGCCAGCTATAGATCGTCTGATGATGTTCTATCATAAGAAGAGGGTACAAATTGCGACTAAAGCGAGAGGAGAGTTCATTTTATTTTGAGTTTTGATTGTTATACTCTATACTTATTCGGTACAAGGATATATTGAAATCGCTGAAATGTATCTAACATGCAGAACGAACCATTTCCGACCTTATAATATAGTACGTACGACTCGAGTCTACAAATACAGACAAAAACGAAAACTAAACCTAGCTAGTTACGAGCTAAATATGAAAGGATAGTAGTCTTTACTACAGAAAGAGAGAGAGAGCTCTGTACTAAATACATGATAAAGACGAAATCTTTTAAAAAAGTTTAAGGAATATGTATTGAAATTTAATTTATCAGTCTGATAAAGTAACTATCAACTAGATTGTTCAGAAAAAAGGTCTTAAGTAAAGGAAAAGAGAACTCTGATCCGAAAATAAAATAAAGGCGATTCTAATCAAAGCAAAGAAAGGGAGGAGGTTCTGGTAAAGTATAGGTAAAAGTATTGGATGGAGTGGAGATAAAGGGATATAATTACTGGTTAGAGGACAACGTATAAATAGATTCACATGATAAAGTAAATAAGGAGTGTCTAATTGTCCATTCAAACAAAGCACCTAGCAAGAGCAAGAGTAATGGTATTAAGTCAGGAGGAAAGATTACAAAGGAGAAGTCTATTAAAATACAATGAAATATTAAGTTGGAATTCCCCTTAAAACAGAACGAAGGGCAAATTTCACTGTAAGATTGTAATTTATATAAAAAAAAAGTTTATTTTAGATTCAACAAAATTATTATTTAAAACTATTGCTTACAAAAAAGTGTCTTTTTGAGATTGGAATAACTAAAAAAAGACTTTCTTCTCAATTTGCTTAAATGTTTTATTTTTCAAATTGCAAGGACAAGTTTAATAAAATATAATATATATTATTTTTTATGGTTAATTGAATGAACATTTTAAAGTTAACATTAAAGCAACAAAAAAGAAATCGTAGTGCGTTTAAACGTTAAAGAATCTGTGTTTAAATTGTAATGTTTTTTTATTTTTTATAACTGTATTAATTTACATCTGCCTACACACAGAAATATTTGTTTTTATATATTTTTGTAAATTTGTTGTATTTTATTCACTAAATGTGTTTTGTTTCTCTTTTTTTTAATAGGTTTTGACAAAAACAAAGATTTTATGCCATTGGAAAATTATCTTGTAAAACAATCAAAATTTGTTTGTAATATTCACGAGGGTCCCGAACCAAATACACGTTACCTATCCATACCTAACTTGGATAAAATTTTGTCTTCTGAGATATCATAAAAAAAAGGAAAGAAACACTTTGGCGACTTGAAACGCTTTTAATTTTTCTATTTTTTTGTTCTTTGTAAAGTAATACACAATAATTAAAAGTGTATTAGTTTTTTTGACTTAGTAAATATGAAATACAAACATTTAAGTTAGATATAAAATAGAATGAGCTTGTCTGTGACATAAAAACTCTTTACAAAAGACAAGACATACAATGTATGTAGAGCCTTGAAGTGTCTTAACTAAATTTAAGAACGTTTATAACAAATACAATTTTGGTTAATGGATATGACAAAAACTATATAATATAACTTTAACTATATATCTATAACTAACTGTACTCATAGCTAGTGTAAACGGCTGCTTTAGAAGAACCGCTTCACTTACTCAATTTTTCTCGAAAAATTTCAATAATTACACCTTTAAGCAAATTTTCATTGTATATTTACTCTAAATTCAATTTAATTAATGAATTGAACTTCCACGATACACATCAGGAGGTTGGGCCGCCGTATTGGCGGAATTGTATGTCATTTTAGTACCAGTCATGTTTCATACTCTGAGTGTATCAGAACTTTCATTGAGTTGTCTACGTTGCGCTTTTTACTATGCAAATTTTCTGGGAGTAATATGTTTTGGAGTACGTAGGAATAGTGACGGCGACTTGGTTGCCTTCAATAGCAGTTGGCTTAAATGGTATTCGTTAATTTGTCGTATCTTTTGGATTATCTACTTTTGTTACGGTTATTCACGTTACATTGTCATCTTTGATGATTTCTATAGTCGAATGATGCACATTATAAGGTGGTCAGGCTTAGTCCTTTGCAACGTATGCATTTTGTTTATGCAGGTTTTCTATGGAAAGCGGGTTTTTAAAGTAACTAATCGTTTTTTGAAGCTATTTCGACGAATTCGTATCGTCATCAGACGAAGGAATGTGTGCTATGGCAGCGAAAGAGAGTTGGCCCTATTGCTTGTGAAGATTGCCTTTTTATGGCTTGAAGTTTTTTCTGCATACCTGTCAGTTTCTAAGGATGAGGAACTTCAACTAATGTCTGCTTTTAGTAATGCCTTTGTTGCTTTGTCTACCTGTATGGTAATGCATATCTGTTTCGTTGGATACCTTAGCGTGGGCGTACTGTATGATGAAGTGAATAAATTTGTTCATTTGGAACTGAGTTCTCGCCTGCGCTTAGTGGAGGAACAACGGAATCGACAGCGTTTAAAGAAAGCTAATCGCTGCCTGGACGAATGTGTTGAAATCTATGATGAGATTCAGTTTGTGGCCAATCGATTTCAACAACTTTTCGATGTGACTTTCTCACTGGTCTTAATGTTTTATGGTCTATCAATTATGGTGCAATCTTACGATATAATCACAAGGCTTAAATTTTCACAATTACTGCAAATAACTATTACTGTCAAAGCTTTGGCAGATGTCATACTCGTGGCTCTGGCGATACAAGGAGCTGTTAATGGATCGCAAAGGATACGGCAATTGAGTTTCGAGAATCTTAATGTTGGTGATAATCGAACTTGGGATGAAAAGGTAATTTGAAAAAATATTGTAATTAGAAAGGAAGTCGTTTGAATAAGATAACTTTTTATTGTTTTTGTTAAATAGTAAATTTAAGTGATAAAATATAGTTTTAATACCTTCTTTAGACTAAAAAGTAAGTTAGCAAGAAAGTTTTTCAACTTTAACAATGAATGTAGAAAGATAATATGGTTACAAATTTTGAAATTGGAACAAATTTTTAATTGTTTTTGAAGAAATTAGGTAATAACATATAGTTTAAATATAGTTTTAGACATAGAAGTAAGTTTTCAAGAGAGTCCTTATTTTAAGAATCTATATAGAAAGTTAATATGGAACAGGTGCCAAAGTTTTAATTATTTTTAGACAAATTAAGTGATAAAATAGTCTGCTAATAAATTGAGGTTAGTTTCCTGCTAGATTAAAACGATTTTAATAGTTTTTTATGCCATGAAATTATCTAAATTAGCAGACTTCAAAGAACGAGTAGACGAATCACACTGTGTCTTTATGACAGAAACACAAAAATCACTGTATAATTCTTTCCGTTAAGAATCAGTCTTATCTTCTTGCTGAAAACCGCTGTATTCTTTTTTGTGCTAGGAGTCACTGTGAGCTTCATTTCGTTAGAAATCACTGTTTTCTTCTTCCTGCTGAGCATAACAGTTAACTTCTTTCCATTGGAAATCACTGTTTTCCTAACTGTTTTGCAAACCTTTACATATTCCCTTCATTCCATTAGTTTACTCTATTCAAATTATTTAAAAATAAAAACTTGTTTTCATTTATGTTCACTTAACTTTATCCTTCTCACTGCCATAAAAATTTTGATAAGTATATACTCTACTGTATAGTAAAAGTTGGGACTTATGATATATCATTCCAAATTTTTTTTATCCATTCTTATTGTCTTACAGATGGAAATGTTTTTAGGTCGCCTAAATTTTTACGAATTTCATGTACGTCCTTTGGATCTTTTTGAGATGTCGAACGAATTTATTCTGTTTATTCTATCCAGTATGCTTACCTATTTAACATATTTAATTGCTTTGTAAAAGATTCTTTATTCTTTTTGGTTCCTCCTTTTGTGTTACAATTTCTTTAAAGCCATTCTTATACATTTAATAAATTATACATAGACCGACAAATTAATCTGGTATAAAAATGAATTGTGAGATCGTTTCAGTTACAAATATCTTTAACGGTCAATAATCTTATAAACAAATTTAAATAGTTGTTTGTTTAATTAGTTATGCTCCGGATTAGAGCAAGGAATGAGTTTCTTCTAAGGTTTAATTATTAGGTTTTGGGATGTAAACGGAAGCTCTTTGGTTGGTTGGGTTTGCCGGTCTTTTTTTCATAAATATTTTGTCAGTTACAACACTACAACAACAACATTATAAATAATAATAAATAGTTAAAGAGTTTACAACAATTGCAATTAATCATTGCTGAATTAGTTTTTCGAGAATTGTATCCAGTTTTTCAACATCTCGTACAGCGATTAAACCGCCAGCATTACATTTTGATTCGTCATCTTCTCCGAGATATTTTATTGGCATCGCCTTCTGCTCCTGAACACTGGCTTTAAAGTCAAAGATATCACCTCCCAGGGAGCGTAATATGGCCTGAGGTGCGCATGTATCCCATTTAAATGTGGTTCCTTTGCTAAGTAAATAAACATCTACTTCGTGGGTAATAACTTTTAGTGCCTTGTGGCCGGCGCCAGCGGAAAATGCAAATTCATAGCCCAAATCGAGAAAGTGTTGTAGTAACTCGGCCTGCTCAGAGGTGGAGAAGATTGCAAGATGACGTTGCTCGTCACGGGCATCAAAGTTGCAGTTATGAGCTTTTAGTGAGGGCAAACATATGCCCCAAAATATGGAGGAACTGTAAACATTTGGCTCCAACTTATTTCCAAATGGCTGGGCAACGACACCCATTATGGGCACACCAGAATCATGTTCATAGACGCCAATTAGGACTGTGACGCAATCTAGACCCGTGGATGTGATGCCCGGAAAGTCGGTGAACATGGTATCACCAGAAATGTATTCAGCGGTGGCATCTGTGGAAGTGACGATAGGAAATTCGTTTTGGTATTTTCCTTGGATTGTCTGAACTGCTTACCAATGGGATCAATCCAAATGCCTAGATTTCCATAGTCCAAGTCGTCAGGTAGTTGGGGAATATCGCCTAATTTGCTGCTTTCATAGTTCACCTGACGATGGACTTCAGTGGCCAGTGCTAAAGCAGCTGACTCATATCCTTGCAGGACTGCTTCCAGGCAAGCGGAAGTTTCGCTTTCCGTTTCTCCAACAGCTATGGTAACGCTGTCGCCCTGCTGATTTGTAAAATTCGGTGACTCCTCGCCACGTATCAGCTCCTTCATGGCTGGGAACACATTCCCAACTTCTTGCTTGATTGTCTCCTGGATGAGGACATCGGCCAAAGTTTTAAAATCATGTTCGAAACGTGTGTTGGCTTCTCCCCCAGTTTTTTCCTGCAATAAAAATAAATAAAGTTTGCTAAATTATAATCGTAAATTATAAGTGACAGACATGAACGTACTTGCACTAAAAGGGACAACAGCTGTTCGTTGGAACGGCAAACTCGCGCTATGTTTGAAGCCTTTTCTGCACAATTGACAAGCACACGCAGTAAATTTGGATTATCCTCCATTGGGCTCAGTAAATAAATATTACAAATAATTTAATTAAAAAAATATTTTTAAGGCTTCTTTTTTATGTTGATACAAAAACAAATAACATTTCTCTGTTATTTCTCAATGTTGAGTCTGTCAAATAACAGGAAATGTTAATTAACAGAAAATATTGTTGTCCATTATTGAGTCTGTAAATTAAAAGGGACATTTTTTGGCTTCTTATTCCAGCAGATTGGCAGTTCTTTTAAGTGTAAAAGCGCGCACAATTCAAATTGTAAAAGAATATTGCTGTACAACTTTAATTAATAGATTAAGAGAACACTGAATACAATGTATAATTAATTGACTTTTGCTGCTTAAAGCATTTTAAGAAGCTTTACCAATTGACCTTGTATATACAAATTTCCAAGCAACTTTCACATCTTTATTGCTGCGAATTTTAATTGGCAATTAAAAATTACGCACTCGCCGCCCTTTTACGATCCAGACCAAATACCGGCGTGTGTCTGATTGAGTAAAAATCCATGAATCATGCCAAGCACAGCAAGGAGTCCAAAGGCATCATTTGCACCCGATCTTATCAACGAGCACTGCTAATGATTCCCATTAATGATGCATGCTTCCCCCAAATCCTGCCCCACCTTTTTCCATTCTTCAACTTTTACGCACTTTGGGGCCATCTTATGAAATGAGACCATCAATCAGTCGCTTCTGGGCTAAATTTGCATATAAATTGCTGCTAATGTCGCGCTATCAAAGTGACTGCATCAATGGCTAAACGGAATGGGAGGGGGAAAGTAGGGATGTGGCCGCGGTTATGGCATTCCATAGTCATTCCCGAATCCTTGCCCCTTGGCTTGTGGGGCTTATGCTAATTTTTTCCCAAGCATCGTCCATTGATGTTTGGTTAGCATTGCACTTGATGACTTTGCATAAATTTTTGCTGTTTTTTGTTATTTTTGTTGTTGTTTTTTTCTGTGGGGGCTTCTCTTAGGTTCATTTTTCACTCAACCACGTTGCTTTTCTGTATTTTTTGTGTAATGTGTTAATATTCATGGGTCCCGGGTCTCGAGTAACCTCTTCTTTTCCACTGGTCCCCATTTGACTTTTGACGTTTCAATTTCATGCGTTGCGTGATCTTTTGGCTAAACAATTTTTCAACTGCTTCCAATATCGTGGAGTATTTTTCATCAACTTGGCCGAAAGCATTTGTCATACCTAACCCCCGTCTTCTCCTTTCCCTATATCACATAAACATATGCATATATATATATATATATATATATACATATATGTTATGTGTTTGTATATATCTTATATGTTTGTATGTAAATTTATTCAAAAAGTTTGTCGCCCAAGTCTTTTGTTTATGTTATTTAGGAAATGTAACCCAAAGTGTTGGAAAAACAAATAATAAGTTAATAAATACTATATTAAGTTGGTTTACTTTGTACTATAACGAATTTTATATACACTTGCTAAACAATACTCTATACATTATGTTTAAGTTGATTATATTGACTCTTCTATAGACTTATTATTTATATTTTTTATATTTAAAGGGAAGCAAATAATAAATTTATATTAATTACTTTATAATATTGCTTCAACATCAAATTTATTGTCCTTTTTCTACTGCTCTTCTTTTCCTTCTAAAAAGTCCATTAATCTGTTATATATCATATATTCTACTCCGATTTTTTTTGCATTTAAGTTTTTTTAGTTACAATTATTTGATACATTTAAACAATTTTCAAAAAAAGTTTTAAAAGTTTTGAACCAATTAACGTTCACAAATTTTAGTTTTATAACATCGTGATATAATGGTTCCATATTAATTATATAATATGAAATATAATTAATATAGAAAATCTGTTGATTCCAAGAGTTTTTTACCTCAATTCTACAGATAAAAATTTTGTTTTGTTAGTATAGAAAAATTGCTGACAATAAATTAAACCTTTTTCTTTAAAATATTTAAATTCTGCATATAATCTTTCATCTACATCAGAATATATATAGATATAATCCCAATCACATTCAACTGCAGATTAGTATTATCTAAGTTTTCTATATTAGAAAATTCATTTACTTTTTTGTTTTATGATTTATGTAAGAATCAAAATACTTCTATGTACGTTTTAGACAGCTTTTACAATTACTTTCAATTTAGTATAAAAAATTCTTTAATTAAAATTATATCTAATTATATTATAAATACTTAAAAACATTTAAACATTATTATAGTAAACATTTCTATGTACATATATATTAAGATATAGTTAAGCCTTGTTAATTGAAAATTGTATTACATATATCAAGATACTGAGAATGAAGAATTTTTGTTCAATATTTAGTATAACAGTTATGAGTTATACTTAAGAAAATGTAATATAACTATTATGTGTAATACTCATTTATGTAATCTAAAAAGTAATTGTTATTTCCTTTATTTTTACAATATTTTTAACGAATAACTTTTATTATACCCTTACGTATTTTAAAATTGGTTAAATGTTTGTCTGTTTCTTCGCAAGAAATAAGCCTTCAATTTTAAGCTATATGGTTGAAACTTGGTAGATAGAATCTTTAATTAATCAGGCAGATGAAGTATGAAAAAAAATGAAGTCGGATCGGACAATTATAAGATAAAGAGATATAAGTTGAAAAATACAACAAATATCAACAGGGTGTGTGTGATTAGATTAGTCTAGATTCTAGAACTGCAAGGGTATACAAACTCTTTTTATACCTTTGCATATTAATTTTGGTATATTAATTTTGATCAGAAGTTTGCAACAAAAGCCGGTATTTGTGAGTTCTATATACTTTCTAACATATCCACCAAGTTTCATCAAAATCGGTTGACTATATTTTGGTAAACTGTTGACTAAAACTGGTATTTGTCAGTTTTTTATACTTTCTTACATATCTATCAGAATCGGTTCACTATATCATATAGCTCCCATAGGAACGATCGGGCAGAAAAATAGTTTTAAATAAATAACTTGCTTATTTTAAGAGCGATTCTTACCAAATTTGGTATGTGTAAGTTTGGTATATATAGAAATAAGTTTACTGAGTTTCACTAGAATCGGCCGACTATATGATAAAGTTTCCATAGGAATAATCGAACGAAAAAGAAATTTTTTAATAAATAGTTTGCAAAGGTACTAAAACTGCAAATTTTAATATTTTTCAAATTTTTGTTTTTGGAAAACTTATATCCTTTTATTATATATACTTTTTTTGTATAAATATTTTTAACTTATTTTTTTGCATCTTCTACTTTTTTCTTTACCAACTTCATGCCTACACTTATATAACCTTTGTGTTAGTGTATACAAACACATGTTCAAATTGTTGCCAGTTTCGTTTTGTTTTCTTGTTTTCTTTTTTATTCGTTGTTTCGTTTCGTTTTTGCCCTTTTCACATCTAACAGGCAGTTAATTAATCGCCTGAGTTAAACAAATTCCTAATGAGTCTTTAATTAATCGCCAAAAAAACAAAAACAAACGAAAACTGAAATCTTAGCCACATGATATATAAATATTTAAATTTTTCTTTATGGCCGACTGCTCTCTCTCCCTCTCTTTCCATCTCTCTGTAGGTTCTGCTGTTTTGTTTGCCTATTTTGATGGCTCCTCCCCTAAGGTGTTTGTTTTAAACGAGTTTCAACGCTTCTATAAAAATTTGTTAACTTGATTATTTTGTTGTATACATTAATACAAAATGTCACAACAGTGAGAGAGAGAGTGTGGGGAGGGGGGAAAAATAAACAACTTTTGTTAACTTTTTGTGTCTCTTTTAATTAATGCACAAACTCGCGCTTCATTAGACCATTTTGGCCGTTACTTTTTGTTTTGAATAGAAAAACTTTTTGTTTAAAAGAGGCGTTGCCTGTGGGCAAAATTTTATAAATATTCCAAATGAATGTACCAAAATCAAATAGAATGGCTAAAATATGACATTTCTTTAGTAATATTTTATCGATTGCTTTGGTTAATCTTCGATTGGTTCACAGCCCACTCATTTTGGCCATCTTTTTAGCCTCAAGCAGAAAGTGAAGATTCTGTGAAAACAGGAATATCTCTTTTGGCTTTTGCCTTATTCTCTTGTGTATCTTAGCTAGTTTAAGTTGGCCCATTGCTTCAAGGTGTTTGCTTTTTTACGCTTCCGCATTTTCTTAAGATCATAAAAGTTAAATTTGTATTTGGTATTTGCATAGAAATTTATTTACATTTTCATCGCTAATTGTTGCCAATTTATTCGGTTTTTTTTTTAATGAAATTTAAATTTTTATGTGAATAGATTTAATCATAATAAGACTTGATATTTAACAAATAGATTAATTTAGGCAGAGAATATAAAAATTAACAGCAATTAAAAAATGTTCAAATGAGAAAAAAAGTATTTTTTTAAATATCGTTTGGTATATTTTTAAAAAAATGATATAAATTTGTTTTTAAATATTCTTTTTTGTGTTATTTTATGACGATTGTTAAGCTGTAAATATATGAAAATAATAAATTTGTTTTCAAACATGTTTTTTTTATTGTCTTTAATAACTTTTTTTATTGTTTAATTTTTAATTTATTGAGATGATTTTTGTTCATACTTATTACAATTACATTTAGTTAATAAGTATATATTAAATATAATATAAATTTTATTTTTTATTTAATATATACCCTTGCACAAAGGGTATACTAATTTGTTATCAATAATGGGTCAGGATCTCTCCCCATATAAAGTATGTACATATACTCCTGATCAGTTTTATAGCCTTGTCCATATGTCTGCTCCAAATCCTCTTTTAAGCTCTTAAATCGTTTTACAAGGTTTAATTTTTGCAGCAGGCATTGTATATCTCAGAATCATTCGAATCCGATGACTACATCTCATAGTTATCAAAGGAACAATCGTTTCAAATTGTGTATAACATTAAAAACTTCCCGCATATCGCACGACATTGGGAATCTGCGGGTTTTATATATGTATATATGGCTATGTAACCATTAAGTTACAATAGAATCGGTTGACTATATAATATATAATTTGCATAGCTTGCACAAGTCAAAAAAGAAATTTTATCATTAAAAAATATTTGTCTCTCGTGCTAGTGGAAATAAACTTAGTTTTTATTCCATTTTATAAGTTTCATAAAAGAATCTCTTTTTCTTTATTGAAATCGGTTGACTATATTATAAAGCACCTATAGATATAATTGGTAAGGATTAAACTATATTCTAAATGTTATAGTCAAACGATTTTTATTATTTTTTTATTTAGTTTAACTTGGTTTTGAAAGCGATTCTCCTGAAATTTTGATATTTGTTGAACTGAAATATATTGAAACTTACTTTAATCTTACCTTAAAGAATGTGATACATCATTTACTAATTATTCAGAAGCTCACATAAATTTTAACGCCTAAAGTTTTTCTATTTGTATATATATAAGATATTTAATTAAATATAGTTTATTTTATCCTATAGATTTGTGTGAAACTGAGAGTTTGTAAATGTAAGAATACTTTTTGCGATTTAAGTTTAAAAACAATGAACAAAAACGATTGCCAAGCACTTTCTAAGGTTGCCAGAGATTGCGAGTCACAACTGTCGCTTATACTTGAAGATCACCCAGTAAACAAACCAAATAATGTAAAATGAGTGGCAACTCTACTCCTTCCATAACCTATTATCTTGTTATTTAGTTATATATTATCTTTTCTTTTATTTAAGATAATGGACAATTTAAAATGAGTGGCAACTCTTCACCTTCCATAATCTATTATCTTGTTATTTAGTTATATATTATCTTTTCTTTTAGTTAAGTTAATGGTTTAATGTATGTATGTCAAACTAACATTTTAAACAATTATGACAAGTTCTAAAATAAGTTTTACATATTTACGTACGTCAAACTTTAAACCAGTGCTGCCAACTTACTCGGGAGTTAACAAAAACATGTTGTTTAAGTACCGCTTCGACAAAATCCAAATTTGCGCGGACTTGGTCAGTCGTTGAATCCAAACTTTACTTGCTGTAGGTCTTATTCTTGCCTGATCCTTGGGTGATCCCAAAATTCAATTCTTTGAGCCAGGTTCTTATAATCAAGTTTTACAAAATTGCTGCTTATAAAAATCTTTCGCCATGTTAAAATTTTTACTTTAAATTGAAATAGCTTGAATAACCGAAACGTCTGATAACGATTTTATAGTAATAAAAAAGGGTTGAAAGGCCTTGAAAAATGCTTTTCAAAGTCGAGAAATCAATTTTAAACCCATAATTTAAAAGTTGAAACATAAAATAGTATGAGCTACTTAGAACAATTAAAAAATCAAGAATAAAGAACAAAATAAAATAAGAAGACATACATTTTTCAGATAAAAGATGTTTTATAATATGTTTCACTAACTATCACAGTTCTAAAATAAAACCGATCTGTCTGAAAATAACATAGATCTGGCAACATTCTTTTAAAGTTTAAGCATTAATTAATTACTAAAACAATTTTTAAATTCTAACTTAAAACCCATTTTAATATACAAAACATACATTCCCAAAGTGCCCAATTATTTAATTTATATTTTATATATATATATAGATATATTGTACAGAAGCTATATACTCACTGCTGTGCATATAATCCCCAATCCCATTTTTATATTCATTCTCATTCTTATGATCGCAGCCCCCCCATTGTGAGTGGATCGGTTGGTCGGTCGGTGATGCAGAGCGGAAGCGTGAAATGCACAACATAATGCAAATACAAATACAAAAATCTGGCAATGAGTTTGGTTATAAATTTCATGCATAGTTTGCCATTTTGCCACTTTAACATTATTGTTATGATGATAAGCGAGCCAAAAGCCACGAGAGAGAGAGAGAGAGAGAGAGAGAGAGAGAGAGAGAGAGAGAGAGGGAACGAACGATTGTTCCATGCTGGGTTGTTGCCTTATGGCCTATGGCTTGTTCTGGTCCTGTCTTTGGGTGTTGTTTGCAGATCCTCAGTACAGATCTTGCTATATATGTCTCTCTCTCACTCTTATGTTTAATAGGAATTTGTCTCACTCTCTCTCTGGTTAAAACGATTTCATTTTCTGGGGGCCAAAGTGTGAATATAATTTAATGCGTGTGTGAGTTGGCAATTTTCAATATATCGCATCTGTCTGTCTGTCTGTATCTTCTTCTCCTCTCCCTCCCTGCCTTGTAAGAGATTATTTATTATGCTTGATTGGTTTTCAAGTGATCATAAAGTAAATGATCATAGTAGGTATCCTTAGTCTTTCCACATCCTCCGCCTGGAACAATTGTTGCCGTTGTCCCAATGGACATTGAATGGCCTTTGGCATGGCGTTAATATGTAGATTTGTTGGAGGCGTAGATTTATGCCTGGACCAACTGTGTAAAGTAATGAATTGGGGTTCATTCTCTGCAATTGACCCACACAACTAACTATAAGATAGCTTCATCTGTTCATATATGGTTAATGCAAACATTCCATATCCATATCCTGCTACGAACTCCCACACGTTAACATTTAATTGACATTGATGATTGTCTGGGAATATCATATGGATATATGTATGTATATATGTAGCTTAACTGGCCAACATGTGCCTCGAATGCCAAGAAGTTATTAATTTTCATATCGGGATTGAGATCGGGTTCGGTAGAGGGAATTCTTTATTCGCATATGTCAGTTTTGTTTGCCCATCAAGCTCTCTCAACGGACATGAAGAAGACGTATAAAATAAATTTTCTGGCATTTGCAGACAGCGCATAGACAGCGCTTGATATGGGCTTAACCAAAGAGAGAAGGGGGCAGAAGTAATATATGCCAGTGTTGGCAAATAGTAAAAATCTCTATCTCTATATTGCGTTTTTAGGTTCCATCTCTCAATTGTTAAGACTTTCATAAGGAGGGAGGGGGGAAATTTATTTTGTTTTCGCTTCTTTAAATGAGCGTTATTAAAAAGATTTTTATCGTCAAGTGATTTATTCATTAAAAATACATTTATTAACAAGAAACTCGGCATGTGCGTGTGTGTGCGTGCCAACACACACACACACACATACACACACATATACCTATTCTCTTTTACTTGGCCTCATTTAAGCGGCATTAAAATGCAAAAGCGTGTTTATTCCTGGAAAAACTGCAGAACCATTTCCCTCCCTACCTTCTCTCTTTTCCTCACCTTGTGGGTGTGGACTTTCTTTGCCAGGTGGCGTATGCCGCTCTACTCCCCCCTCTCTTTCTCTCTTTGCTTTATTCACTTGCATATTTTCACAACTTTTTCTTGACCATCTCTTTCTCTCTGTGTCTACGTTTTTAATCACTTAATTAGTGTTTTTTTTTTTTGCAATTTAATTGCCTTGAAGTTATTGTAAGTTATGCAAATATGCTAAAAGGTGTGGGTGTGTGTGATGTAAGGGGAATTGATAGCAGGAAATGCTGTTAACCAAGTTCGTGTCTTAAGTCTTTTGTTTTATGGATGACACTGAAATCCTGCAGAATACAACGGAAGTAAAATTAAAACACAAATTTAATACTAATGAAAAATTAAGTATGAAATTTGAATTATTAATTATAATATAAAATTTCATTATTGTATTGGAGTCAATTTTCGATGGAGAATTTATATTAATAAATTTAAATATAAATTATTTAAATATTCTTATTTTTATTTTTTCTTGTATTTAAATAGTTTTTAAGATTTTTATTTAAAAATTCATCAAACATTTCTATAAAATATTCTGAAGATATAAACTTACGCTTTAAATTATGTTAAAATTCCAAAATCGTTCTTATTCTTATAATTAGTATAAGAGATTTAACCTATAAATAAATGTAAAAAAGAAAAACGTTTTGGATTTAGTTAAAATACTAAAAAGAGTTTAAAAAAAATAGTTAAAAATTTATGAAAAAATGCCACGATTAAAAAATTTTGATTGCCAAAGGAACATTAAAAAAACAAATTTAAAATCTTTAAATATTGAACAAAAATCAATTTTCAAATTCTGATATTTTTTTTAGATAAAAACTTTTGTAATTAAAGAACTTTACATTTGCATACTTTAATGTTTAAAAATTAATTTTTTAAATTATATTTATGTTATTTTAATCAATCTTTTTGAGTTCTTCAATTTTATAATAATAAAAGCAAGTAAAATGTTTTATTTGGGTAAATGTTGCAGATGCAACTTTAATATAAATAACAAATTACTTTTGATTTAAAAACTAAGCTATTGTCTTTTGAAATTGTGTTTTTAAAATAGTTAATTTAATATTAAAATCATTAAATTACTAAAAATAAAATTATGAAAACTTGTTTTCTGTTATTTATTTAATTTGTTACATAGAAGATTTGAAAAGTCTGTTTTTATCTCGATCTTTAATTTATATATTCAACTTAAAAGAAATAAAGTAATTTTAAATAATAATTATTGTTTTCTTTTTTAATTCCACATTCCAATTTGTTTTGTTATATAAGTTTAAAAAATATTATTAAACAGTTTTAAATATGTTATTTAATTAAACTATATTAAATGTAATTATAAATTTCATTTGTATACAAATCAAGGAAAGAAATTGAAGTTATATTAAATAAAGAAAGAAATTAAAGTTATATTAAATAAATAAACTTAATTTCTTTCTTTGAATAAAGTAAAGTCTATACAAAGGAGATTTGATATATTTAAAATATTATAAATTTATCTAATATAACTTTAATTTCATTTTTCTTCTTTCGATTAAGATTATTTATACTATGTTTGGAAGGCAATTACGAATTTTATCCTTAGCTAAAGCTACTTGAACTCAAGCTAAACACTTTATCTATACGTCTTTCGCCTCTTAAATGAATTCAAATAATACCGTTAAATAAAAAGAGGCAAATGTTTATAGCCACAAATGTTAAGGCCACATTGGCTTGCTTAACTCTTTTATTTGAAACTAATAATAATATGTTGAATCATTTGGAAACTAGAAAGCTTATGATCACATTTTTTTTTTAATTTTTTAAATCTATAAATTAATAAAAATATATAAAATAATATAAATATATAAAATTATCTAACTAGATATATCTTTTAAAAGTTTAATAAAAATTTTATATTTATTTTGATTACATATAACTAAAATTAACCTTAAGAATATAAAAGTAATTATACGACCAAAAAATTTCGTCTACTTTAATTATTTTTTGAGATTTAAGTTTGCTTAAACTAAATGTTGTTAATAATATATTTTTATTTATATTTAAAATCTTAAAGAAAACTTAAAACGGTTTACATGGAAGAAAGTTTTCGGTAAGTGAAATCATCTTATTTTTTATAGTTAGGCTATAAAAAATAATTAAGCTTAATATTTTTAAAAAGGCCATAAACAAAAGTCATGAATTCTAAAAACTTTATTATGAATTCTAAAAGATGTTATTCTAGCTTAGTATAAGAGCTTAGTATAAGTCCTTAATATTAAAAAGTAGTGAACTTTTTATTCTTAATTTTAAAACAGAATAGTTGAAATGCATTTTTTTTTATAAAGTAGAAAACATTTTATTTCCAATGCATAAGAATAAGATTTAATTCAAGGCATATTAGAGACTTGTGTTTAAGCCTGTTCCGTGCCTTTGGGCGTAATAGACAATCCGTGATCTGCTGATTGCCAAGACCCTTTGCTAATTGAACTTTTGTGGCACGTATTCACATTAAATGCTGCAAAATCAGCGGAAAATTGCAAGAGTCACCCCCAAAAAAAAAAAAAAAATACAAAAAAAAAGAAAAAAATGAGAAACGCCTTGATAGTTTAGTTAAATGCTGTCGTAAAAAGTGTACCATGGAAAAGTTAAGGAAAAGAGGAATAAAGAAGCCAAACCGCTGGCCATAAAAACCAACAAGAAGCCCATAACAATTTCCCACCCTACTTTCCATGATGACCAAGCAGTTTTAATTGGACAACAGCAGCGAGAAGAGCTAAAGCTGGCGAGAGATGAGAGATGTGGATGTAAGGATGAGGATGTGGATGCTTCGATTAACAAATTATCGCCACCGCAGCAAATTAATCGTTGCTGCAATTTTTTTTTTTTTTGGTTTTTTTGGTTTTTGCAGTTTACCCAATTGCAACTGACTGGCATCTGGAACCTCATAAAATATTTGGGTTAACAAGGAAAGGATGCCGCAAATCAGATTCGCTAACTCGGCAATAAGAGATTTTACCCAAAGAAACCGCATCAATTTGTACTCCAACAGATTGGCCGGCAGCTGCAATACAACCAGGATCCAGAATCCAAATACCAACTTAAGCCTCAGTCTTAGCTTCAGCTTCAGCTATTCCATTCCTCAGCATCCTTCTCGACAGCTGTCTGTCTCTGTCCCGGTATATTGTGGTTACATCAAGGAACAGATTGTTAAGGAGTTTAGTCAAAATATATATATTGAAGTACATAGGCTTTATCATCACTTGCCCCCACGCCCCTTTTGCCCCATTCCATGATCACCTTTAGCCTTGCAGTAAAATGTCAAATTAATGTTACAAACATGTCCAGCAACAACTTTTGATGACATTTGACAATGTTGAGTGGAAATTCCTGCAGGTGACGCAATTTCCCTGTAATTTGTTTGGCCGCACGTACTCACATGAACGTGGACATGGATGGAAGCGATGAAAAGGAGAAGATGGAGGAGGGGTGGCATACATGGAGCATTGTCAGCTTTGTTTGTGCCTGCCCAGCATAAACAAAGTGCGTCGTCAAGGGACCAGCAATTGTGGTGAGCTCTCTTCGATTGTCAAGTGGCTTGGGGAGGACAGAAGTCTGAGGACTGGCCAGCACGAGGTGTCAATGTGGGGGCAATTCATACACGTGTGTTCGTATATATACCTAAATATATATATACTATATCAATGTCTGCCCTAGAGCCATAAATTTAACAAACAAAACTCACAGGTTCGCCGGAAATTTGCCAAGGAAATCAAATTAACAATTTGTTGCCTAATCTATCAGCCACACCAAGATCGTGAGTCCACTTTTGGTTTTGGTAAAGCAAGGGCGCAAATTGGCAAAACACGAAGAAAAAGAAAAAGGGACAAAAGGAAAAACCAAACTTTTTTGCATTTTATCGAAACGACTTCATCAGTCGCTGTTCGTGTAGCTGGAAACAAAGGCATTCTAATTAAAATTCCCAAGTGTCAAAAAGTATATTTATTTCTCTTCAGTCAAAAAAAAATAACTGCATCAATCAAATTTTTGCACAACCAGCAATTAATTTTTTGGCAGCAGCAGTAGCAGAAATGATGGAAAGGGGAAGAATATAGATGGTAAGGGAGGGGGGAGGGAATAAATTTACTCAGTTAAAATCAAATTGCCGCATCGTTAACACCCCACAAAAAATAAAGAGACGATTGGCTTTGTCGATTGGAATTGGAATTGGGTTTGAAATTGACGGGTAATCGGTGACTGATTGTCTAAATGAAAGCGTATAAAATACACTGAACAACAAGGATTGTGTTAAGTAAATTTATATTATGAGTTATGTATTGATAATGGAAACATTGATTGGAAAAGCATTAGCAAATGATATCGTAAAAAATGTAATGCAAAAAGAAGTTTTTGAAATTACGTAGATTGATAAAGGAATTTTTAAAAACTGTTCTTTATTTAAAAATTACAAACTTAATTTTAGGTTAAGTAGAGGATATAATAATCTCTCTTAACATTTATAAAGCAGTAGATCCTTGAAAATTTAAAGTCTCTGAAATTAGATTGCTCCAATAAGCAGATACTCAGCTTGTAATAAATGAAACCTTAACTAATTCTTTTGCTTATAAAAAAAGTACTTAAAGTATTGTCTAAGTATGATCAATTACTTTATATTTTACAAAAATAAAATATTCCTTATTTACATTGATATTTTAGGTACACAAGAATATTTTAAACTTCATCGAAACTGAAATCAAATTATCTTAAACTTCTATTTCATATTTATTCCGTTTTTACATTAAAAATTGAAACAACTTTTTGAATATTAAATTTTTTTGTATTTATATTTTCCTCAGTACTTAAGTACTTAGTATCTTAATAGCAGCTAGTATCTATATAGCTGAGTATCTTAATAAAATTAAAAGTATTTAAGCAATATAAGATCGATCAAAGTTTATCTTGATCTATAATTATATTTTTCGGATTGATTGGTTTTCTGAACACAGATTTTTTCAAAGAATTACAATTTTGTGTGTTAAATAATATATTAATTTGTTAATTTATATATTTATATTTTAAATTATAAATTTATATGTTGATTTATAAATTTTAAAATTGTGAAAATGATTTTATTTGATTTAGGAGTACTATTCTAGAATTGAAATTTGACCTAAATGTAATCAAAGATTTTTAAAATATATTTTTTCTTAGCGCTTTTTACAATTTGTTAAAGTTTCAGTAATTTTATTTTTAAAAATATACGAAAATGGACTTCCATTGGAATTTATTGAATAACCAATAAATTCTATGACATACACAAAAAGCTGCTGAAACTGATTAAAGAATATTGAACAAACAGAATAAATCAGAAAGTTCTTAAACATTTAAATTAGCAGATAAAAATGATACTTATATTACATCAGAATACTTCACAAACAATTTCTTTATTAAACTAAAGCATCCTGCAATGTTCAATACAAAGAAAATTAATATTGGTAATCACGTTTTGTAGTCTAGTGTAACTATTGCATACAATGATGACGACATGAGGAGCCAATCAACAACCCCTCTTCAATTCAAAGAGAACAAATGTAATGTCCATTGTCGGGAATTTGTAACTAGATTTTGATGAAGAGGTTGCATTTCGGAACACTCTGAAAACACTCACCCTTACGACAAGTCAATTATAATTGAGACCCTTCTGTCACATAGATATTGGAAATCAAATTCATTATATCATAAAAAAAACAATGAAATCGTAATGTTATAATTTGTATGATTATCGTGCCAATATCTTATTGATCAAAGCGAATTATTACGTGCCTATTTGACACAAATAAAATATATACTTAGTCCTAAACAATTTCGTTCTTAGTATAATATATAATTGTGGAAGATTTTTTATACTATAGTTTATTTATAGGAAAGACATTATAGAAACTATATAGACACAGTTATAAATCAATGGAAACTAGACTTTCAGGTGATAGCCTAAACTACAATTCTCTCATGAATTTTTTTAAAAACAGTTGGTATATCTGTTATTACTTTGTTTTAACCAAAAGTTCTAAAGTCTAAAAAATTAGTAAGAAAAATACAACTATATTCCTATTATATATATAAGTACAACTAGAACAATTTAACTATTTTCCATTTCCTATGTAGATCGCCACATCAAAGAGTCATCCAATAAGCCGTAGATATCCCAGTAATTCGATCAGCACTTGATTATATCCAAAATCTTTGATGGAATCACTATAAGTCAGCTCCTCAAATCTCATGGCCACTATAAATCTATAATTGAAAGCAGTTTTAGTTTTTGTTGCCTATACTTCTTTGATGCTGTTCATATGAAAAAATTTGATTTCAGGAAATTTTGGTGGTGTTGAAGGTTCCATAAAAGTAAATGAAGTAGTAGGGTGGAAGCTTCTAGAACACGAGCTGACCAAGCATAGTATCCGTTGCCTTTGGCAAAGTCAAAGTCACCGACTTTAATTGGGATTCTTTTGCAGGGCATCTTCTTAGCATGGACTTCGTACTTAAGTTTAGTTTATAATATGTACAAAAAGATTTACTGAATGACAACTTGCGTTTTTCTATGTCCGCGAACTAGTTCGTATTTAGATCACAGCCATTGCAGTGTTGTTTTACGACATATTTAGTATTGGTTAATTTAAATAAATTTTGATATTTGAAAATGAGCGGGTTTTAGAAGAAACCGACTCACTTTTCGGCAGTATTTGGAAATACCTAGTTGACACAAATGCTTATATCCGTATGTGTGTCAATCAAAAATCATAAAAAAAATACCGAATTCCATATGCAAAGCATTAACGTATTTTTTATTTGCACTCGTGCGTACCACGCACAGTGGGTGGGCATTTGTTTTTATGCCACTGAACCTATATGGTAAAAGGGTATACTAAAGTTGATATAATGTATGTAACTAAAACAACATTATATATGAATTTTTATAGCCTGTCTTAATATTTTAAAAAGATTAAAGTGTATTTTATAGATCAAGTTTATAGTTGAAATGATCTGCTTTGGTGATATTATTTGTATGATATTACTTAGTAAAGGGTATCTGTAAGTCAGCGTTGTGAAATTTCTGTATCTAATGTCGAGTTGACTGGGCTCTTTAAATTTAAATTGATTTGTGCCAAAAGTTTTATGGTTTTTTAAAGCCACAACAGCTGAATAAATGGATTTCATTGTTCAACTTAGTAGAAAAGAGACAGACAGATCTAGTGACTGGTTGAGCGAGAGGGATAGAAGACAGATAACCCGCACATTCATGGGCTAATTATGTGGTTCGACAAATATAGGAAATTAGCATAAAATTTTTGCAACATTAAAAATTATACTTTATTACTTTGTGACTAAATTGATTAATGAGGCAATTTAATAGTTTTTTGGGCCTCCTTATGGAGAATGTTTCGTTTGATGACACTTGAAAATTATGAGCATGTATATAAATTTGTTAATTTTAACAAATTGTTGTTGTTGCTGTGCCTTTGCCACATGTTGCACAATTTGGTTATATTGTTTTTGGTATACACGGGCCAGTGAAAGTGCCATTAAAATTTGACCATAAATATTTTAACTATCTGTTTGTCCATTCTATTGTTTTTGGGGTTGGGCAGATTAAATATTAAATTATGGGTTTTTACCATTCATGTATGGGCGGCATAGTTCTATGAGGATTTTGTTTCACATATTTCTTTTTTTATAGATATCCATTAAAGAATGCCTGTGATTAATATTTTAAGTCGTGACTTTGAGATGATATTCAGGAAAATTAAAATAATTAAAAATTTAAACTATTGCGTTTGATCTAAATTTTGGTATTACTATTTTTAAATATTTTAGTTGCAGAAGTTAATAAGAAATTGTTTAGATATTTTAAGACCTTATATATTTGTATAATTTTTAAAGAGAAAAAAATGAAGGTTAGAAGTTTGGAATGCAACTTCTGGAAAGAATATACATTTTTAATCATTATATTAATAATTTATGTACATCAGTTGACTATATCTTATGGATTATTCTACTTCAGTTGACTATATCTTACAGCTCCCATATAAACAATTGGTTAAAAACAGTATTATACGACAGTAATTTGACTGTTTTTTAAGGAAATCAGAAAGTTTCTTGTTTATGAGTTTAATATTCATATAAATACCCTTTATCTAGGATCATTTACATCTTTTTGACTTTATTTTTATAGAAGAGCTGTAGGGAAAACTGGTTAGAATAGAGATCTTAGTTCGAAAAGCTCTTTGTTTGCTAAGCTAGTTGCTAGAAACTTAATTTTTACTAGCTTAATGTATTTCTAAATAATTAAGGAATAAGGAATTTTATGAAAATCATATTGAAATATCTTAAAATTAGCATGATCATACAAATATATATAGAAATTGCCTTCTATGTATTTCGTAATGTTAAGATTTGGGATCTTATAATCTGGGATCTTGGAAATTGTCATAAAACATGTTCGAAACAACTTTTAATCGTTACAACATATAACCAACTATAAAATGGCTTTCTTCCCGACAGATTTTAATTATTTTATTTGAAATTTATTTTTGTAGTCGTTTAAATTGAAATTATGAAAGAGATAATTTGGTGCAGCATTTAATTGAAATTTAAATAATATTTTTTTATTTTGGAAGTCAAATAGCATTATTCAACTTTGGTAATTTTACCAAAGAACAGAGTTTATAGTTTCGATAAATATTACTACCCACTTACAAAGAAATAGAATTTAACGCTTTAATACTCATTTATTTTTAAATTAAATTTTTTAGTCTCTCAATAGAAACAAAAGATGTCCTAACAATTAACTGCCAAAGAGTATACAAACTTTGGCATGTTTGAATGTTTACTAATTTCGCTTAGTAGAATAAAAGTTTCGGCTTGGTAAACATAATCGGTTATTTAGATGTAAATACATAAAAATGGATAAGTTTCAGATAGTCAAAAGTATTTTAGGATTATGTTAGACTGGTTATATACCTATATGCTAATATATAAAGATGTATAATTTTCAGTTATTCAAATATTCTTACATATAATGTTTATTGTTTCCATTTCCCAGTATATTCTGTTAATTAACGGTAGCACAAAGATTAAAATTACGTTTTTTTATTACCATCAACATTTACAACATTTTTTGTAATAAAAAGAAACACAGCATAGAGGCTACATTCTTTTTAAGGCTTTTTATACCCTGTACCCATAGGGTAAAAGGGTATATTAAAGTCGCTAAAATGTATGTAACAGGCAGAAGGAGACATTTCCGACCCCATAAAGTATATATATTCTTGATCAGCATCAACAGCCGAGTCGATTGAGACATGTCCGTCTGTCCGTCTGTCCGTCTGTCCGTCCGTCCGTCCGTCCGTCTGTCCGTCCGTCTGTATGAACACGTGGATCTTAGAGACTACAAGAGCTAGAGCAACCAAATTTGGTGTCAGCATTTGTATAGTGTCTACGCAGATCAAGTTTGTTTCAAATTTTTGCCACGCCCACTTCCGCCCCCGCAATTTAGGAAAAACGAATAACTAGAGTAAAATTGAAGGTAGCGTATTCTTATTTGGCACGCCCAATAATATGGCCAAAAGGTATCAGATGACCAAATTTCGTTAAAATCGGACAAGAAATATCGGAGATATATCTATGTACAATTTGTACTGAAATGCCCACTGCGACATTGCATAGTAGGTGTGAGCGAGATAGCATGCGTTCGTTGCTGCCGCTTGTGAGGAGAATTTTAGTTTGAACTGATGGCAAATTTTATGGAGTTTTATTTAATAAAGTTCCTCTATTTGGTACAGGGTATACTCAAAGTCGGCAGGGACGACTTGCTTGCTTCATTAAGTATTAATACCCTAGCTATGCTTTTTCTATCATTAGAAAAACAAATTCTTTCCTTCAGTCAAAGCAAAGTAAAACGTTAAGACAAAAAAGATTGATTTTTGTGAAAAGCAACATCATGTCATTTGATAAATCAAATGATGGAAAAGAATCTATTAATAACTCTGGTTATTTCGTTTCTTATGCTCAGTTGGAGATGCAGGAGCTGCTGTTAAAGGATACAGTGCGCACCACAGCTTTTCGTGATGCCATTTTGAAGAACAAAAAGCTTTTCAAAGATAAGATTGTTATCGAGATTGGTTGCGGAATTGGATTACTCTCAATGTTTGCCGCCGAAGCAGGAGCCAGCAAGGTAATAGCCGTGGAAAACTCAGATTTAGTGAATGCTACCGAGGAGATTATCAAGGCAAATGTTGATGGGAATATTGTGACGGTGATGAAGGGACCGATTGAGGAAATAACATTGCCGGAAGGCATAACACATGTGGATATTATAATATCAGAGTGGATGGGGTAAGCTTAACTATATATTTCAAGGTTTCTACCCCTAAGCCATACAATTTCTATTGGTTTAGACACGGTCTTTATATGGAGTCCCTGTACCATTCGGTTTTGCATGCTCGCGACAAGTGGTTGGTCCCTGGTGGGCTTATTCTACCCAATTTAGCCAATATATATATAGCTGGAATTTCCGATTATAATTACGCTACTAATCTCAACTTTTGGAATAGTGTCGAAGGATTCGATATGAGTTGTATTAAGCAAACAGTTGCCCATGACGCTGTTGTGGACTGTGTTACCATACGACAATTGATGACTGAGGAGTGTCGTGTCCACACAAAGAACATGGTCTTAACCCAGAATGAATCTGTTAATTTTCAAAACAATTTTCAATTGAAAGTACAGAAAAAAGGTGTAATTCATGCCATTATTGTCTACTTTGATGTGTCATTTCTATTGAGTGAAATGAGTGAATTAACATCGGGTTTCTCCACATCGCCAACTGCTCCATGGACTCACTGGGAGCAGACCGTTTTGTATCTAGATGAACCATTGCATGTGGCAAGTCGAGAGATAGTCACTGGAACATTTGGTGTAGTACCCAGTGCAGATGATCTACGTGCCATGAACTATGAACTTGGCATTAATTTTAAAGGTTCCTTGGACACAGTGGAGAGTTTTAAGATCTTTAGCAACAATCAAAAACCGTTGCCATAAATTGTTTTCTTTTTTTGATATGGAAACATAAAATTACTCCAATAAAATCAGTTACAACTTAGAAAGTGAGCACCAAATGGTCATAATGGGTGGAGAGGTCCATTAAAAGAATGTGAAAATGTCTCTGTCTAATTAATTGATAGCCCCATATAAAATTTGTGAAAGCCAACGCCAATAGGTAACACAATGATCACCTTTTATGTGTTTATAACTCTATTTACCATTCAAGTAGGAAGATTTCCCCTGATCTTGGTCATGGATACAACGTCATCTCTATCGTCTTCGTTTGTTTTCTTTTTTTTTTTCTGTTTTTTGATCATTTTTTTTTGTTTGTGTTTTTGTGTTTGTGCATGGCTGCCTTTTGTTAATGGATGTTTTTAAAAAGCCATAAAATTGCTTTATACGCGCATGAAATTAATATGCTCACCATTATTGGACATGATTATAAAATATTGCTTATCTATAGCTAACACAAAAGCCCCACAAATGAGACGAGGCTAAAAGCGAACAGCAATCTTTTTATATATATATATATTTTTTTACCTTCTTAGTTTTGGTCAACACTTGTTCTTCACGCACCCTGCGGCGATCCGTAACAATGGAAACGATCGCTTCTCTCTGGCTACAACAAACATTTCAATTTGTATAATGACACGCAAGTCCAAAACGAAATCTGTTTCTGTTTTGGGTATCAAATTGCCACAACCAGAGGCATTTGTCATGATGAACGCGATTCTATAAATTAAAGGCTCGTTAGACAGCCTCGAAACGAGGGCCAATAAGTCCTTTATTCCTAGCGATAAGGCAATGAAATAAATTGCTTCTTATCCAAGGTTGTGTCCTCTCATTGGTTCGTAACTAATTGTTGTCACTTTGGTAAAGATAAAACGACAACCCAAACTCATTCTGTGGGAACTGCGATAAGAGATGACTATAGTTTAAGTAGTGGAAGGTCGTTAGGTTATGTTTATGTTCTTGTTGAAAGTGTTTTAAAAACATTGGATTTTAATTTATATAAACTTTGTTTTTGAGATTGTGCTTAGTCTTTTTAGTAGACTACAACACTATGAATCGTTAGCGTATTTTTCGATCACTTTAGTCCTAAACCTACTTATGTAGGTAGGTATGTATCTATGTGTATAATTAAACTCGAACCATCGACTCTTCCGAGTGGGTAACGCAATTTTCTTTATCTTGAGCCTTCGATTTTTGCACCCATGTCCTGTAAATGATATAATTATTGGCATCATCATGACGATCTAAAGCTTCATAATACCCAAAATCATTGATGGGATCACTATAAGCCAGTTCCACATGTCACATGGACACTCTAAATGTAGAATTAAGAGCAACATTTGGTGTTTCCAAGTTGTCCATCCCTCGTTGACACTGTTTATATGGAAGAGTGTATGTGATTTCGGGTAACTTTGGTCTTGTAGAAGCCGTAAAAGAAAATTTAGTAGCGGGTGGAAGCTTTCAGCAATCCAGCTGGCCAAATCCAAAATAATCGACTTTAATTGGAGTCTTTGGAGCATCTTCTTAGCATGAACTTGTATATTTAAAAGACATTCTTATTAAAATAAAGTTTTATAAGTATAACAAGATTCACCCACTGCCATCTTGCGTTTCTTTTTGTATGAGAACTAGTTCGTGTCCGGACTTAAGGCATAACTCTGACTTTGAATTTGTCCAGTGTTGGTTAATTTATATGTAAATAAGTATGTGGTTAGAAAATTTAAAATTTGCAAATTGGGTCAAATGTAGGCGGGTAATGTTTTCTTAATGAACATTCACATTATTGGTCATTTGTATTTGCACAGACACACACACCCACCGTTTTACCTTTTTACCTGTCTGTATTTATTTTAAATTTTTGCTCACGTTCTGCGTATTATGCGCAAATTGGCTTTTTAAATTGTCGACTTGTTTAAGCTAAAC
Source organism: Drosophila neocordata (assembly GCA_018903615.1). Lineage (NCBI taxonomy): Eukaryota > Metazoa > Arthropoda > Insecta > Diptera > Drosophilidae > Drosophila > Drosophila neocordata. Next base: position 1,428,299 of record JAEIGI010000002.1, read on the forward strand.
GCAGCTACACTTTATGGCCATGTTTCGTGTTGCATTTTAAACCAAATGCAAGAATTCTGCAAGAACTAAGGAAACTATTGTCAGCCCTCACCCTCACTCACTCATTCAACTCAATTATAAATTATTTTAATTTAGTGCAAACAAGGTCTATAAAAATTGTAAAATTGCATTATTAAGTTGGCGTAATTACAACTATATTTAATATGTTAATAAGTATTTGTAGGTTGCACACCTTATTAAATATGCTAACATAAATTACATTTTGCAAAAAAGGGACAAGTTCTGTCTCAGTTAAGGGAAATGAAAAGCAGTTAAAAAACTCTTTCTATTTGAATTGAGATGATGGAATTGTTAAAAATATATATTTACATTTTAAGTAAATTAATATATTTAAAGTTTATCTTTCCTTTAATTTTTACATAATTTATATTGAGAATGGAAACATTTTAAATAAGACGACTGCATCAAAGTGTTTAAATTTTTGAAAATGTTTTAGAATATTTTTCATGTCATATAAAAAACGATATCTCTTCCTAGATATGTATACATATTTTTGCATATAAATTCAATTGGTGGGTCCCACTTACTCAAACCTACTGTCAACGTGCCTCCATGGTGCTCAGAATTCAATTAGAAAAGACAATTTACGATCCAGCAAAGACATAACACTAATACCAGCAGCCTGGACGTGGTATTTGTCTGGATAGGAATAGTGCGGAAAGCACATTAAGCAAACAAGCCGAAGGCGGCACGGGGGCATAAGCTACGCATGTAATTTGTAAGTAATTTTTTCAACTATCAACGGCCCAGACCCAGACAACAACAGCAACAACAACATCAACACCGATGGTAACGTTGGCCACGTACTTAACCAGCCCCAAAATGCATTTCAAGTGAGTGAAGAACAGGGTAAAGTAACTCGGTTTGGGGGATTGGTAGCAGGCGCAAGCCAATGCCTGTTAAGTTGGTAAAGAAAAAAGAAAAAAAAATTAAGTAACAAAATCATTTGAATGGAAAACTGAATGGGATTGGGAATGGTAATGGCATAGGCATAAATTATGAATCATTTGGACGCTTCCTTATGACACCAACCAAGTAGCTTGACTTACCTTGTGTCTCCCAATCGAGGCTTGGGATTTGATGATGCATATGCACAACAATCAGACATGTTTGGTTGGCGGGAAACAGGCGAAGTTCTGTTAATGTTTTCTATGGCGACTAACAAGTATTTATGTTACCACTTCAGATTTTCCGCCTTCGTTTTATGCTAGGCTGTTGTTGATTTGATTAGGCTTCATTGCCTGGAAATGGTCAAAATCATTAAAATCGCTAATACCAACGTTATGTTTAGCTAAATGCTAATTGTAATGCCTGGAATAGAGTAGTTTTACTCACAGTTGGGGAAGTGGGAATATATAATTTTAGCTGCAATTGGGCCAACTGAAGGTGTGGTTGCCAATTTAAATGATATGTGGCCATGGCATATGCATTCATACAATCAAAACTTGGTAAATTGATATTTAGACCAAGTTCCATTTAATTAAAAGATACAACTGGTTAACACAAGCATTACACATGGTCCAGCAATAACGACATGAGCTTAATTTATTTAATTAGAGTATATAACCAAAGATATCCTTTGAAAATGTAAAAACTGTTGCTTTACACTGGAGTAAAAATGTCATAATTGAACTAGTTTTGTTAACTAGTTCCGTTAGACATAAGTTGTGCTTTTCGATGCGTGTTTTGATCAAAGTAGGCGGGTTAATCGTATATTTTTATCATAACTGCACAGTTCAGAAAACATACAACATTCAGAAAAATTTGCTAGTGCTTAAGTAAATGAAAAACTGAAAAATGGAAGTAAAAATTGATGTAGACTGTGATGTATGCAATATGAATAGCGAGCCAGATAGTGAGAAGGAAGACAACATGCTAAATGATACAGTTGTATCTCGCTCCTTTCGCGAATTCTTTAAATCCAATGAGCATTTATTCAAGGACAAGGTAAGCAATTGGAACTTTATGAACTGAGTTCTTTTTCAAGACACGTTTTGCTTACAGATTGTCTTGGATGTGGGTTGTTGCAGTGGATTACTTAGCCTGTTGGCTGTTGAAGCAGGTGCCATTAAAGTATTCGCTTTAGGTAATATGGAGAGTGCAAAACGTGTACATGAAGCATTTGCCGGTGATGAAAAGCAGATTAAATTTGAAGCGATCGAAGATTCCATTGAGCAAATGTATTTGCCATGTGGATTAAACAAAGTGGACATTATAGTGTCTGAATGGATGGGGTAATCAATGTGTAATTTAAAATTGACATAGTTAAAGAAGCCTTTTTTTTATAGACATGCCATATTTACGGAATCACTGTTTCGCGAGGTGATTTATGCCCGTGACAAATGGTTGGTAAAGGGTGGCCTTATTATACCTAATATAGCTAAACTTTATATTTCTGGGATATCAAATCATCAGAGAGATGTTTATATTGAAGAAGAACCAGTTAACTTGATTGAGGATTATGTTAAGCCTAATCAACTTATGACCCACCGCTACCGCTTAAAATCTTTAAATCTAAGCATGGCCAAATATGAGGATGAGTTCTTTCAATCCTCGTTTAACTTAACTACTCTTCGTGATGGTGAAGTTTGGGGATTTGTGCTTCACTTTGATATTGGTTTTATGAATTCCAATATCAAGGTAACACTTTTCTCAACAGGACCAAGGGCTCCCAAGACATATTTGAAGCAAACTCTATTATTCCCCGGGCTAGTTTTAAGTGTAAGGAAGCACGAACTAGTGGAAGGCCTTATCGCACAATACGCCAATAAGTTTGAGTATCGCGGAGTAGAGTTCTGTTTGGCCATAATGTCAAACGAAGATCTTGAGAATGAACTACTGCCCGAGTAGGGGTTAAAGTAAAATAAAAAGCGACATGTGCAAGCTGATGTATTCATGGATGTTCTTTTGGGATGTTCGAATGTTCAGTTCGCCTGAAAAGCCAACACGTCGCATCAGACGATCAAAATTTATGGCTGTGCTGCATCAATTAGGGCGACGGTGATCCAAAGACGACTGCCTACTAAAGACAATGCCAAGATCGTTGTATTTTGGTTTTGTTTTTTTTTTTATATTTTTTTCTTTCTTGCTGACCTGATCGGTGTTTAGCTTTGACGTTGCTACAACGATTTAAAATGATGTCGCGCATAATTCACTGATCGAGGATCGCGAATCGAAAGTCAATGGTCGTTCTGTTCTGTTTTGCCAGACTGTGCGTCGTGATCTCTTTGGGTCTCTGGGCTTTGAATTCGCCTTTGTGGCCCTTCTTAACAGTTACAGTTAAGTTCTTTTGTTCTGATCTCATAACTGAGCGTTGATCTTTTGGCTTTGTCCTCGTTGAGATCGCTCACATGCTTAAGTGACATTTCGTCTGCGGATGTCGCTGGATCCCACTGACTGTTTGGCTGCCTGGCCCTTGATGGATTAGCATCGTTTTGCCTTGAAGATAATGTGTCGTCTGCAATGATTTTGGTTGACATGCTGCCATCCTTTTTGTTGTCCGATTCTGAACCTTTCTCGGAAATAATTATGCTACTTTTGTGCAAAAATAACAGCATTTTTGTACAAATTGCATAAAAATTTAAATTGCCCAGCCGTAGTTTTTGTTTTTTCTTCTTTCTTTAAGTGCGGCAAACTGAGAAAATTGCTTAATAATGAAATACCAATGGATTAAGCGTAATTTGTGAGGCATGCAGTTCAGCTCTTATCTTTATCTTCTGCATTTTTTTTTTGTTTGTTTCTCTGTGTTAAAAAAACAATTGACCAGTTTTTAAGTTTGTTCGATTTGATTTGAAATTTATTTTACACCTTTAGTACCCAGGGCAAAATATTCAACAATATTACTAACTCTATGGGTCTCACTTCTCACGGCAGTAGTAGGATCTTCTCTTTTTTTTTTGCCAGGGCCTTGCAGCGTTTTCATTAAATTCGCTTAATAGCGCAATATAATTTAAACAAGTAGTAACATAAAATAAAACTTACAGCCACGCATTGAAAGGCATAAAGAGAAGCAAATGATTTCAGGCCAGACTTGGAGTCTTGGAGGCTTAGGTTATGCCTCAGATATCGTGAGACAGGCAGGGGACGGCAACTGGTCCGGTTTAGTTTGGTTTAGTCTTTCTTTCTTTCGTTCGTTCGTTTGGGCCCAGTTATGGGCGCATTGGGCGAGTCCCGCTCGAGACTCGCTAGTGCAATAAGTTGGCTTAACGAGGGTTTAATTTATGATTTGTTATGTTTCCGGTTCATGTTCTTGTTGCTGGTTTGCGAGCAAAAAATATTATTAACCATAAAGCCAAGGTGTGGATTATAGTTGCTTGTGTTGGCATCTAAGAAAACGTTAATATCAGATTAGACCATGGTTAAAATTTGGTTTAATCTTTGCCCCTCTGTCAATTATCTAATATATATTTGGTATCAAATCTTGCCACTTTAATTGTTTCCGTTTAAGGCGCAGCCATCCTTTTGCAGGATACTTTGTCTTTACCACTAATAATCCTTAATCCGCTTCACGCTCACCGTCCCAAGAAGCCTCCCATCAGAGAGCATATATATTCCCAGTGTACGACTTGCGTTGAAAATCGATTTGTTTTGGGTTGCGCCTGCGCAAACAACGCCAGCCTCATGGATAAGAACGGATAAGAAAATAAGCAAAGACAAGCCAAAAAGACACCAAACAAAAAAAAAATGGCCTAAAGGAGGCGAAATGGTGCAAGCCAACGCCAACGAGTATCTGGTGGAACATAAATTACGCGACTAACAAGCAGCGCCCCAAGAGCTACAAAAAGAAGAGAAACAACAAGAAACAGAAAGAAAAAAAGTTTATACTTGAGAAGAGAACCAACCTGGGACTGGGACTGGGATTGGGACTGGGCATTGGTCCTGGGCTAGGGCCAAAGTGAGTTGCACAAAATTATAAATGAAAGCGGGTGTTGGATGGTGCGCTGGACCACGTCGACATCGTTGTCCAACATCCACAACCACAACCACGTCCACGTAGCACGATTAGGTGCAGCAATTTGGTTTGGCTGCCTGTGATTGAGACTGAGGCAGTGCTCGAAACGAAGTTAAAAATCAAATTAGCGAATGTGTTGAAAATTAAAAACAAATTCACGGATAAATTGCATCTGCCAGATACGCAATTATTATGAGGGCCGGCAGACATGGGAGGGTATACAGAAGAAGAATGAAGGGGATCCCACAACTGACTGACTTATGGACTGCTGTTCTGTTTACTGTATATGCACCACAGTTCTCTCTGTTTCTCTCACTCACTTCTCTCTCTCTCTTTCCTTTTCTGTTTGCCTGTGTGTGCCCTCAAGGTGTTGCAATTTGACGTTTTTTACGCGAGTTTTTATTCCATGAAATCCGCTTGAGGATGCAACAGCCTCACGCAGTGCAAATACTTGATCCTAAATGGTTCCCTTTTTGGTTTTGGCGTTTTCTGTTTTTTTTTCCCTTACCTTGTTCTTTTTTTTTTTTTTTTTTTGTTGTTGGTGCAAAAAACATGTCGAATTAACACGCCGAGAAGGCAGCTGTGTGGAGAGACTTGCAACTGAGGATGATCAGCCTAAGCTTTGTGTATATTTAAATGTTGGCAAATTAGCTGAAATTTCTTTAGCAATTTGCATTCGACAAATGTATATGTGAGTGTGTGTGTGCGTGTGTGTGAGTGTGAGACACATAATTACAGTTGATTTTAGGTACCTCATACCACAAAGAAAACAAAAAAAAAACCAGGAAAGATCTTTCTCAGCTGGCGCCGTGTCTGCCAACGACTGGCAAATAAATCGCGCTGCTGTTGAATTTGTTTTTTTTTTCTTTTTTATTTTTATTGTGGTTTACTTTTTTGTTTCGTTTCTGCCTTAAGGGAGAGAGCTAAAGTCGTAGAATGGCATTGCCAAGAGTTCCACAGAGTCTACAGTTCAAGTCTGATGTCTGCCACGCCTTTTGTTGTCCTGTGCTTTTGTTGGCAACTTCTCAAGTCAGCACAGAGAGTCCCAATAAGTAGGAAGGAACGTCCGTAGAGGAGGCCATGGTTGAGGTTCTCTGCCGTTAAAATAAAAAAGGGCGCAAATTTTATGAGCGCATCGTTTAACAAATGAATTTACAACCGTGCAACGCCCAAATGTCTGGCGTTCAAATTCAAATTCCAAAACAAAATAAGAGGAAAAAGTATAACGTTAAGGAAACTTGGCACAGACTTGGCATGACTTACGTGGCACACGGAGGCGTATGCGTTATCTAAAACATACACACAGACACACATATAGCCATGAAATATGTCTGGCATTTGGCCAAATCGTTTTAAACAAATACCTATAAAGAAATACAGGTTATCTTCGATATGACTAACGCAATCAAAGAAGTGAATGGAAATAAAGCAGGGTAATACTGTAATCCCAATTCCAATGATTTCTTATTTCAAAGACAGTTTTCTTAAAACGAAATAACTTTACAGGTAAACACTTTTTGTCGTTTCATTTTGGTTCTCCTCCTTGGCCACGTTACATTAACGCTTTCATTAGCCCAGTTACCGCTTCGCTGAGAAACGCCCCATTTATTGCGTCTCCATTTTTGGCGCTCATAAATCGAATTTCATTGCCAATTGCCAGCGCGTTGCTGCACTCGTTAAGTGCAGTTTAATGAGCTATCCGCGAAACAGACCGACTTTAGTTTTTTCGGAACAGTTCACCCAAAGTGCGTGCTTGCCAAAGGGTTATAGTCCGGTTTTTCTCTCTTTCTTTTAGTTTGGTTTGTTTTCTTATTTTTTTTTTTTTTTGGATGGTAATTACATTGGGCTGTCAATAAGTTTTTATGGATTTCAATAGGTTGGTAGTCCAGTTACTCTCCAATTACTGACACGATTGCAAATTACCGGCACATGAAGTTGGTAATTGCTGAATTTATGATCAGCAGCGTATCTGTAGGAATACATAAAAGTAAACTGTTTTTTTACATGTTATTTTTACCCTTAGTTTTTTTCGGGAATATGTCGAAAGAAGCAATACACAAAGCTGAAATTTAAGTTAGCATTTCAAATAGTAACTATGGAACGAAATCTTAACACATCTTTTAATAACTACATTAGAGGTGTTGTTTTTTGAAAAAAACTTTCAAATATTCTTTTAAAATGAACTAAATTTAAACAACAATTTATACTAAAATTTAAATACTTTTCATTCTTATTATTGTTATTTTAATTATATTGAGGAATTATATTAGCAATCATGTTATATAATATCTCATTTCAAACAAATTGTTTTAGAGACTTGGGTAACGAAGTTGCTTATAAAAACGTTGTTTTCCTTCGGTTCTAACTCATCGCGTCAATTTTTATTTTTGCCGGGGACTCACACCAATTATCCATTTTACGCACTTCTTACTTCATTTTCCCAGGGCTGGGCAATCTTTCCCGCAGATGTGATATTGATTACAGTTTCTTTTAAATTTAAATATCGTCGATAACAATTATTATATCCATGATTGATTGTGTGATTATATGATTATACTAAAATTTACTTAATAAAGTAAGTAATCAATTTGAATATATTGATATTCTTGATGCCTATATATCTATGTAATATATTTTTTTATTCTACTAAATTCGATAATAAGTAATTAAATTATTTCTATTTGTAATCTATTCATCTTTATGTATGTGCTATATTTTTTTGAGCATTTTGTATGGATAATACTTTTAATATTAAATATATTAAAGTCATTTCTGTAAGGACTTAGATTAGATACAAGTGGAGTTGAACTGTAGGTTGGAATGCGAATTCTGAATTTAAGAAAATTAAGGCCTTTATATTTTGTATTTGAAATCTATTTACTAATGCTGTTTTCATAAAAAAAAGTTGGATTTGTAGCAACTTTTGAAAAAAATGTAATAATGTGTAAATTTGATATGACCTACTCAAAGTCGCCTCAATCTTTTATGAGTTTTTCGTGTTTTGTTTATAATTAATGATTAATATTTATATAGATAGTTGTTTTTGTATTAAGTCGGTCTTAAAGTTAAGTCTATTCAAAGTTGTAATATTCGATTTGTCTGTTTTTTCTGAAGTCGTCAGGGAAAACTTGTTTTTTTTTTGTTCTAAATTATTAAAGTTCTATTGTTCGATTAAAATATATTTAATACTTGCTTAATTATTTATTTATATTTTAATTCGACAAGAAACCTTTTTCGGCTTATATTCAATAAAATACTAAAATATGTGAGTCGATAAAAGATTTAGCGATAATTTAAGTTGAGATCCTTGCAGTAAAGAACAAAATTATTTGTGTTGAGTTACCACAAATGTATTCCATTTTATTATTATATTCATATAGTAAATAAAAAGTAGTTATATATATATATTATATTCATCTAAGTAAATTTTAACTATTTTACGATATTTTATAATTATGATTTACCACTTCCTTCATGCTTGATCCCTAACTTTGCAGATTTGTAAAACACTACAAATCCACTTGAATATGATTTCTGTTGTAAATAAAAGTTATATACCTATGTACATATCCTATTAATATAATTTAAATAGAATATTTTCTTTTCATTTATAAAACTTCACACCTCAGTCTAAATCATATGTAAATACCCCGCAGGAGACTTAACAAAAAAGACCAAAAAAAGAACTCCTCGATCCTTTGTCATTGTCCTCGTCGTTTGTGGGCTCAGCTGCTGCTACTCAGAAATATACAAAAACTTGTAAAGAGTCCTTCAAATACTAGACATCGACTTGACTCGCATTGTTTGGCTAATAAATGACTGCCCATTGTCATTGGGTATTAATGTCAAAAGGTTGCTCTTGACACCCCTGGGGCAATGAGTGCCAGCGGTCAAGCGGTGACAAGACCGACAACAAAAAAAAAAAAAAAATAAGGAAGGCAACAAAAATGAAGAAACTCGATGAGAACAACAACTGAAAACTAGGACAATAAAAGTATGTACGGAATTGGCATTATTGCAAAAAGTGTAGCAGTAAGACAACCCCTCAGTGAAACGATCATTTAAGTGTCATTAAGAGATGGAAATGGTGATGGCTGAGGGACAGGGAGAGGATCGACAGCAGCTGGCGCAGCTTGAGTTCGCCATTTGGTCAACTAATGGAGCTGGAATTGGTGCCGCCCATATCGACATACAGCAAACAGTATAATGAAGTTGTTGCGGTGATCATGGACGATCGAGTGAGCCAATTTGTTTGCAACTCGTTTGACGCGTTTTGTCAATTAAAATCAAATTCGTTTCTCGTTGCTAGAGCATGGAATATATGCCTACATAACCATACATTTAACCACTTAGGCGCGAGTGCAATAACTTTTAATCAACCAATAAATTTCAAACAATTTATCAAAACGAAAAAACAAAAACAAAAAAAATGAGAAAAAAAAATACAAGATCGGGGAAAAACAAAATCTTGTTCAACTAAATTGCCTCTAATAACCGCAATCGATCGTTATTTTTTGTGGTTATTAATACGGATGCGTGTCTGAGAGTTGGGGAGTCCGTCTCCCGCTCAGTCATCTCAGCTTCTCAGGTAGTTCACAAGTAACTGCAAATTGCTGCCGTCGATAAAACTCTAAATTGGTTGGCAGCATCCGCGATCGTCGTCGTCGTAGTCGTCTCTGGATGCAATCGATCGCTGAATTTGCCTAATGGCGACGGCCACTCAACACAAACACCGACTTGAACTGAAACTGCGATTGAGACTGGGCACTGGGCAGTGGGATCCGATCTTCAATCTTGATTGACAGTACCAGAGTCGATCTTCAAGGCCTTTTACTGTGGCTGGCGGATCGCGATGTTTACGCGCGCATTTAGCATGTTGTAAAAGTCTGATGGCGTCCATTATAATCAATTGGCCCGGGCTCGTAAAATTAAATGATCCCGCAGGAGAATTAAGCGCCAATTACGCGCAGCTCTAAAACTATAAGACAGAGGGAAAGAAAAAGAGAGACAGAGAGATAGAGAGAGAGAGAGCAAGCGAGACAAAAGGGTAAAGAGAGCAAAAAAAAAAGGCAAAATATGTTGCCATTGGCGCTGTGGAGTCTCAAATTTGGGCCGCGATCAGTAAGACGAACATAAAGAGGAGCGGAGGGAGCAAAAACTCTGCCTGGCCTGACTTAATTGCAGCATTTAAGTTGTCTTATTGATCATAATAACTCCATAATGGCGGAACATGTGCGTACAATATAATAATCAGACGGAGGATCGAGTGAAAATTGCAAACGGGAAATGCTCACGATGCTGTAGCAATACGGACGAGACACGCAGATTGCCTTAAGGAACGAAAAACAGATAGACACAAAGAGAGCAAGAAAGAGAGAGAGAGAGAGGAAGAAAATAATCGAGAGAGAACCCTTTTTGAAAGTGGAGCAGGCGCTGATCTCATTGTCTTTTACCCGGTTGATGTTGCTGTAATGAGAGTGTGAAAGCAAACAAGCAGTAAAATTAAAAGCGTTCGTGTTCCCCTTCTCCAAACCTCTCCTGCGCTCTCTCTATCTTTCTTTCACCATATCTTTCCCTCTGCTTTTATTTTTTTGATCATTTTGCAGAAAACTGATCAACTTGTAATGGGAAATGAGTTCAAAATTTCAACTCAATCAGCTTAATGGCCTGACAACTTTGTAAGCTGCGTGCACTGTAGGCATTTGTTAACGGCCAGTCCAACCAAAAAGAAAAAGAGAAAGACAGCAAAGCGAGAGACAGAGGGAGAGAGACTGTGAAGAAGAGGAGAAAGGAGATTTAGGGCTTAAATCGAGGCAGGTGCTTTTTGTTTAAAATAAAATGATCATGTTTCAAAGCAAAGTTCGACAAGGTTCAGAAAGATAAAAACCTGAAAGGGAAGCTGCCTTTAATCGTTGATTAAGTAAGCAGGGATTAAGCTGAGACAAATGAAGGAAATGTGTATTTATATCTATTAATATTGATTACAAAATAATTATGTTTAAAATATATGTATTATTATATTGAATAAGTGAATACAAATCAAACAAAAACACAACTTGTTAAAGCTCCATTTTTTAGTAAACTCTTTAACAATTATCATTGGTTAATATTTTTAATAAGCAAGTAAAAAGGGTATATAAATTATGGTTAGGGTTTACGAAATTGTAATAATTTAATTTTATCTTCATTGTTTCCTCAATTGTGTAATTCATATTGAGTAAAATTGTTGAGTCTATTCGATTGTGACCAAAATTTAACATTTAGACACAATTAGTTTAAAGTTTAAAGACCATTAATTGTTATATATTTACTAAGGAATTTAATAGTATAAATTATATTAATAATAATATAATAATAGTTTATCCAACTAATACTTTTTTTTATGATTTATCTAACTTTCCGAAAATTGGCGCTTAGGCAACCATAAATTGCTTATAATTTCATTTCACTGTGGCAACTCTTTAGCTGTCTTCTACTTTTTTCCTTATTATAGGGTTGCCAGATTAACGATTTACCCAGAATTCCAGCTTACATATAGTACTCGTGTGTTTTTGATCAACACACAATCAGCTAAATTAAATAAACTCATTTTTAGAAACTATTATTTTAATTAGTTTTTTCACTGTAAACTATTTAATTATATTATTTTTTTCTTAAAAAAAATAATTAGCGTTTCTTTTTTTGTTTATAGGAGAAAACTTGCAATCAAATTGCTATAACATTGCATATTTCCAAATGTTTTTAAATTGCTAACCTAAATTTGTCAAGTCAGGGATTCGTGAAGTCAGATGACATTCCATTTTTAACAATCCAGGCGAAAAGTTTACACTTAATTAATTTTTAATAAATAAACTTCAATACAAAATGATTCCCTTTCTAGCCTAGGAACTTTAACTATAGTCATTTACATTGTCTTTAGATATAGAAAGAGTTATTTAAAAACTGATTAACAAGGTTTTTTAAAGCAATAAACAGCTTTATTTTTTGGTTTATTATGAAATCCAAATTTCTCCTAAATTTAATTTAAATTTTATTGCTGAAAGTTTTCCATGAATTGAATGAAACATTTTGTTAAAAGATATTAAAAGCAAGTAAGACTAAGACCAAGTAAAGACAAATTAAGGCAATTGAAGGCAAAAATTAGAAAGCAAAATTTAACCAAACTGGCAAATTATAAATTATGTAAATTTTTGATAATTTAAACTTGTTTACTTAACCCGAAATAATTTGCAATCCTTTTTGTCAATCATTGTCCATCAACAAGTCCACACTCTAATTTGGTCCATAAAACACGGTAAGAAACACGGAAGAATTTCTGCATTTCCATATAACACTCACGCAATCTTTTAAGCTGTTGGCTAAAATTAGTTCAAGACTCTCTTCCTTATTTACCCCAATCCTTAGCATCCTTGGTCCATACCTTTTTTTTTTTTGTTGTGTTATTTTTTAGGACTGTTTATTAACGACAAATTATAATTAATTGCATTGATCACGTGATGGAGATCAAGCAGCCTGAAGATACATTTCAGCAGGCGCAATTTACTTTTTGGGCTGCAGGTGTGAATAGGCCACGAACAGAAAAGTACAAGTTCGTCAGCCAGCAGCCCTTCAGGCCCAAAAAAGGAGCAAAAAGCAGAAAAAACAAAAACAGAATGGAGTGCAATAAACGAAATGATTCCAGTCTCATGCAAATGGGCCAAAACTGGTAAGTATATGTGTGAGTGTGCGTGTGTGTGTGTGTATGACGTGCAAGACTCACAGCAGGACTTTTACCAATTCAAAAAACTTTTTTTTTTTTTTTGCTCTACACAAAATTATTAACACGATTTAAAACACTTTTATGGCATCGCCCGCTGTGAATGAAGTTGTTATGCATTTTATCGCGAGATTCCGCTGAAATGCTCTTTGGCCAGGATCAGTTGTTACCAACAACTGGTTTCATTTGTTACCAAGGGACATGCAAATAAAATTAACGCCCCAGCCGGCAGTTTTTAACAGCATTTACTAAGCCCCCGCTCACCCTCTTTGTTGGCCAATGCGTGCAAATCAATTTTTGGTCTTTTCGAATTTTTTGTTCGCTTTTATCTTTTGACTGGGAATGTTGTGACTGGTCTATTTGACGCTTTAAATTCCATAGAAAATCCAAAAACCAAACAAAAAAAAAATAAAGAATATAATCATATAAAAGAATCATTCAATTTGAAAATTTCGTTTTAATTGTTCTTCTTTGTTTCTGTCCCCCTTTTCCCTTTGTACTATTATTATTATTTTTGACTCGGCAGAAAATGTGCAATTCAATGCAGACAATAGAGGAATTTTTGGAAAAAAAAAATAAAGAAGAAAAAATAAAGTGGCAATTGGAAAACAATAATTGAGCCATGGCTAGGTGACAAAGGCACGCGTATATATTTGTTATAAATTTGTCAAGCGTAGGGACCAATGTGGCGCGTCTCTTGTTGGTGCCCTTCGAGCGACAGCAGCTGCCTGAAGAAGATCTTTAGACACGGATAAGGCCAACACCTTCAAGTCATTGCATTTTCATTAATTAAAGACAGTCAACTTTTTATTGGATAAAGACATACATACATATGTCGAGTGTATCTCCCTCTATGGTGCTCATTCTCACTATACTGGCACGCCTACTTAGCAGTCGTTCATTGTCCTTTTGTTGGTCCTTTTGTTCACCTAAGTGGACACCGTTTATTGCATCGTTTTTGTATTTGTGCCTTCCTTTTGAAAATTAGTTGCGCTATTCAGTGGCCAGTTGACTTTTGTATACTCATACCAAGTGTTGTAAATAACCCCAGAGAGTGTCTCTACCCCGCACCCCCGATTCATTCGATCACAATCCGGATGCCAATGTTGATTGCACCCACACGCTCCTCTGGCATTGGCATGCCATGCAGATTGCCTTTTTGCATTTGGCACAAACGTTTGTCCCCTCATTCGGCAGCTGTTGGCCCATTGTCGTTAACCATACCATACCAAAGTGGTAGCAAAATTATGTTAAATGACTTAATTTATTATCTTTTGTTTGCTTGCCAAAAACTGGAGGAGCAAAGCGTGCAATGTGTTTGTAATAAACATTTTTAAATTCCATTCCGAATGTAAAATGTCAATTTTTAGTTCCCTCCTTTTGCCAAGGGTTGCAAATATTTAACTGACCTTTCTTTTGCAATATTTCGGTAAGTAAATGACACTTAAAATTTTGGAAAAAAGGGGAAAGTACAATTAGTTTTAAATAACTTTATAGCTAATTTTTTAAGAGTGATAAAAGAGCAAGAATATCTCAAAATTTTATATAAACTTATATAAGTGGAATTTGCAAAGTTAAGAATTATAAAACTCAAATCAAAATTTCGAAAACTGTAATTTTGATTCATCATAAATATTCCTTTGTCTACTTTCTATATTTTTAAATATTTTTTGTTGATTAATATAATCGAAAAAGAAGCTATTTACTTTACCTTTGTTTACCCCCTTCCCACGTTTTGGAACTGAAACTAGAGTTAAAAAGGTCTTAAGCTTATAAAATATATATCTATCTATAAAATGTTGAAATACTAGCACATCAAAATAATATATTTAATATATATATTTATATTTTATGTTTTCACTTGCTTTTGAAAACTTTAAACGTAATTTCACTTTCATTTTACAACTCAACGGACCAAAATTTAAAACAAAAATATTATTTACCTATCTCTTCCTGGTTTAACTCTTTAATTATTGCTTAACCTTTAAGTTTTTACTTTAATCATAAAACTTAAAGATTAAGAGTTAAGTAAAATTAAATAGTTAAACAAGGAAGAGATAGGTAAGTAATATTTTTACATTATTTATTTATAATATTTTTCATACATATGTATGTGGTACATAAGGCATTCGATTATATTGAAAACTTCATTAAATTTATAAGTTCTTCAATAGATTAATATAATCTAAAAAGCTTTCTACACATTGTACATTGTTTCATTAACGAGTGTTTTAATATCCTTAATCTTAAAAAGGTATAGTCTTTTATATTACATAATTCAAAAAATCTAAAATAAATGTTATCTAATTAAAAGGTTTTCCCTATTCTCAATAGTGAGTGTAAAAAAATGATAAAAATTATAAATGATGCAAAAATAACTTTTATGTTCTTTTATAAATTTTAATAAATACAAAAATAACTTTAATATTTAATTAATATTTCGCTGCAAATAAATACATATTATAAATAATTATTTCTTTTAAATTTCTTTATAACTCAGTTTTGAAATATTTAAAACTACTTTGCCTAATCAATTTTTGCATGATCAAATTATTGTATTTTATAAATTTTTATAATTTTATAATAATAATATTTTAATTATTTTAAAATAAAAAGGTAATAGGTAATAAAAATATTTCTAAAATTTCCTTTAACCGGAGAACTAGCTATGGCGACTTAAGCTATAATTAAATTAATTAAAATTTTGAATTCTGCTAATTAACAAATTTGGTATATTATCAATTTATTTTAATTTTATAGTTCTCACATTTTTATATAAATTATTTATATTTATGTATAGTTAGTAATTTTTATGATGAAAATTGATTTTGTTTTTTAATATAATTTATTTATTTATGTGGCTTCAGGGAAAAAGATGTAATTTAAACCGTTTTGTATTAATTTAGATAAATATTATAAAACAGGTGAATACATTTTAATTTTAGTTTTATAAACTAAAAAACTGGAATATGTAAAAGTATTATTTAAAGGGCGAAATACTAAACTACAACAAAGTTAATATATGGTGTACTTAGTATTAATTTTGGCAAAGGAAATGCATAATCAGTTAGTGACTTCTTATATCAACTAGTGTTACCTTTAAGATACATTATGTATTTAAATAAAAGAGTCTTTTTATTGGTTTTTGGACTACCATTTAAGGAGAGAATGCGGTCAGCCTTATAAAATATTACATATATAAAAATGCTTACAATAATTTAAAGTTTTAAAACGTATAAATAAAAAAAATCATTTACGAAAATTGTTATTTTAGAAAAGCATTTAAAATCAAAATGGAAATTCCAATAAAGAATATAATAGAGAGGAGAACTTTTTTTGTCCTACTATACATAGTTTGCTTATAATCTTTTCTCTATTTTCTTCTATCTACATATTTCGTGTATAATATTATTAAATTTATTGCTTCACACACAAACCATTTAATATTTATTATATACTTTCATACTCTAATTGAAACGTTCTAACACATGGCCTGGTTATTGGTTTGACTTTCTTTTCTTTTTTTTTGTTGTTGTTGTTGTTAGTGCAAACTATAATCTATCTATCTACTTCATGGTTGGGGCAACCTTTTAATCTATTTATCTATGCTATGCCGTGGCTTTCCCTCAACTTTAACTCACTAATAATTTGATACAATTTTCTTCCGGAACTCCCGTTTATTTTTCGTGCCCTCACCTTAAATGGCAATAAAAACTGCAATATAAGTTTGGTTCAACATTTTGGAATTGGGTTGCATCGATTGCTGTCGTCGTTGTAGTCTCTTCTGGCACTTTTTGTCTAAACACATAGCTTCAGTTGGATGCATACATATTTCACATCATTATAATGGAAGCCTTTAGATTATGTATTGGGGGATTGGTGGACTAGTGGACTGGTGGATTGGGTATTTGTTGGACTAGGAATATTTATGAGCGCATAATGTGATAATAAGCAGGCGCTGAATATCCTGCGGAACTTTCGTTCAAGAACCACAACTGGACAAAGGCTCTCGCTCTCTCTCTCTCTCTCTCTTTCTTTCTCTGGTCAGAGGTTCAAATGTTAAGACGCTTTTCGTGTTGCAACTCAATTGCTCAATTATTAGGTGCAGACTATCGAAGTGAGTTTTCTAGGAGTATGAAGAGGAGGCGGAGGAGGGTAGTGGGCGTTCAAATTATATGGCTGTGTTAGGCGAGTGAAATAAAAGTCCATTACAAATGAAATCAACAACTCATTGCTCATTGCTTGGCGACTAAGCCAACTGAGCAAGGTCCCCAGACGAGGAGACCCACAATCTGTATGTTGGGTTCCTCCGATAAGCAGCAATTTTTTTTTTTTTTCTTTTTTCTCAAAGTTGAACCCCATTAAAATATGATAAATTGCGTCTATTCTGTAGAGTTGATTTTAACAAGACAATTTAACAAGCGTAATTTAATATTTGACAGAGTGAGCAGTACCAAACTCGTGCCGTTTCATTCTAACCGCAACAACAAGATGGGGGAAAAACGACCATGAAAATGATGTAAAGCCGATGGTTCAACGAAAAATGTATCTCACCCTGGGGAACACTTAAATGCCAACCGAAAAATTGCCTGGGTTTGGACTTGAACCGTTAATCTCAGCGAGGTTGTGATGCTGATGTTGCTGGTGATGGTAATGGTGGTGGTTGTTGGGAAGAGTCATCGTTGGGCAGGGGTTACCACAAAAGAAAACATCTTTTTTTTCTCTCTCTCTCTCTCTCTCTTTGGGGTGGGTTTCATCGTTGTTAAACATTATAAATTAAGTGGTTCTCTTGCGATAAGGTAATTGGGGTGAAATGTGAGCATGACATTTCAGCATTCAAAACGAGAGAGAGAGAGAGAACGAATAAGAGTTCGCATCTCATTGAACTATATACAAATCATTTAATCAATTGGTGCACTGGGAAAAATAGAGTCTCGATATGTTAAATACATTACATTTAAATAAAGTATTAAAAAAGGATTGGTACTTGAAGAACCAATCAAATTCAATCCCAAAGAATTTTGAAATAAAATAAAAATGTTTTTAAGTACATGGGGACTAATTATGAATTAAATTATAATTGACAATAAATTAAAGCTGATTTTATTAAGAATATTGATATGGAAAGAAAACATAGTTTTATCTTACTTCTTAATATTTATTTATTTTTCAATTTTTATTATTCTTTTTCTAATAATTATTGTTATTCAAATGGCTTTGTTTAGGAGAATGAGAACTTTGTATAGTTCTTCTTCCTTAAAATTGTAAATTAATAATTATTTTTCTTTTTTTATATTTATTTCATATTTGTAATCTGTCGTTAGATGATAAACAAATTTTTTGGAACTTAGGAATCAGGAAAATGCTATTAGTGCAAAGCTTTTACGACAGTCTCCAATTTTAGGTGGTTCCTGGTTTAGTTCTTACCAATCAGCTTGCGGTCAGAATAGAAGATCAAGGCGGGTGATCCTTTTGAGTCGTCTGATTTGTTGACTATTGTCTATAAAATTAAATGCCAGATGGTTTTTGAGATCTTCTCATTCATTTGAGATCATTTTAAGCTCTCTATGTATTCACGAATTTACAAACCTATTGAGTAGTTTATTTTAAAATCTTCAGGAGATCTCAATGTTCGAAGTAGATGCTGTGCCGCTTAGATGGATTTCGTACGTCCAAATTGGCTTCGTTTTATACAGTAGAAGTTTATTGGTCAGACTGAGTTGTGTTCTAATTCCAAGTAGCCAGTTCATTAGTTAAATATTAATGAAATATAATGCTGCTTTTAGTTCGGATATAGTATATCAGTTAGCTGTAGTATTTTTAAAAACAGAAACACTTCTTTATATAAATTGTTAAAACAAAGGATGAAACTGAAGTATTATGTTTAGAAATGTTTGTTACAATATAAAATTATATAATAAAGAAATGGAGGAGCTTGTACTTATTAATTTAAAATTTAGGATTAATAGAAATGTTTAAAGGTTAAAAAAAAAATTCAAAATTATTTGTAAATCGGTAAAAATATTTGCAATATTCTATTCTATATTGAGAACCTCCTAAACCAAAATTACTTTTGCATAGTTCTAATAGCTTATTAATTTATTAATTTATTCTAATTTTTCTCTTAGTGTATTTATATTTATAAGTGTCTCTGTGTGTGTGCGTGTTTATATGTGTGAGAACCAATATAAATATGTAGAATATTTCTCTAATCAAATGATTTATTTACTTATTGCATGACTTTCCCACTTAATGTTGATTAAGTAAATTAAGCAATTACCAAATAAAATACAACAAAAATAAATATATATATATATATATATAAGAATGCTTAAAAGTCAAATAGCCATCATTAAATTTGATCCAAACAAATTGATTTGATCGATAATTACCAGCTTTCGTTGCAAGTTGGCTTTTGCCTCAACTAATTAACCTGATCCACATAAACCGAAAATTGCCGTCGGCCATGAAACAAATTTATGACCGTTGGCCAACAAAAAAGAAAAAAAAAAAAAAAATCGAAGCTAAACGAAACCCGAAACTAAATAGCCACAAATCAAAAACTGACTTTAATTAATTAACCTTTTGACTGAGAGCTGAAGAGATAGAACTCTAAGTTCTACCCCCTTTTGATTGAGCTATATGCATAAATCTTTTCAATTTTAATACTCAATTTTGAATGGTGAAATAACTATATATATATATATATAGGAAACTTGCCTATCAACTAATACAAACTAATTACTTGTTTTTAATATTAACCATATAACACAAGTCTAACCACAATTATATTTACTTTGTAATCTGGCTAATTAAATCAAGAAAGTCAATCAAGAATTTCAATGGCCTTCAAATGGAAAATCTCTTGAAACAATGGCAATAATTAGCCATTAGACATAAAACCGCAGTCTAGACCTCACAAAATCGTATATATAAAAGTATATACAGATATATATAGAATATACATTAGAGTGGCTCATATTATTAAAGGCAATTTAAGAAACTTGAAATATCAAGATTCAAATAAATCACATTCAATTCAAAACCAATAAGTAATTAAAAGTTGTTTAAATCCTTTGTGTTTTCATCACACTATTAAGACAACATAAAAATTAAATATGCTGAGTAATTAAGTATTAATTCTATGACATTTAAATAACATGCCTTATAAATATGAAAATGTTTCTTTGCAAAGTTTTTATAAAACACACAAAAATATTTTCTAATATGAGTTTTTTTTAAATTGTAGATGTTTTTATATTGTAGAGTAAAACAATACCAAATCTATTATATTTTAAAAAGATATATTTATGGTTTATATATCTAAAAGAAATTTTGTAAAGTACATAGTTATTAAAGAGATTATAAAAATGTGTACGACTTGATTTCAACATTTGCTACTGAAGCCCGATCAACGACTTCTTGATCTATTTCAGGGTTGTCAGGGTTTGTCCATCATCTCTGTCGACTCACATTGATAGATCAGCCAATAGACAACTCCAATGCGAAATGAGTAGTCATTCGACTCTCCGCTTTTTATATTCATATATGTATACTTTTAGATTAATTTATTTAACAGATTTCTATTTAATCGAAACTTTAAAGTTTCTTATAAGTGCTAAATGTTTTAAAACTCTTACGACTTGACGAGGTTTTTTGAATTAGTGTGACCAATTATTATCCTTAATGTTAAGAGTTATATGTAATAAGCTGAGTATATGAAAACTGGTAAGTTAAAAATATCACAGTTAGACTGCCTCTTTAAAAAAAAAAAATACTTAACTTACACAAACAGTCAAGTTTAAAAACGGAAGCCTAAATGCATTTAAGTTTGAGTTTAAAGTTTCTTTGGAAATTACAAAATTATATCGTACATATGTACCTACACGAGAGATAGTTAATTTGTATGAACTATACAAAACGTAGCCAACATTCTTTCAGGAATCGGAAACTACGAATAATTTAAAGACAATTTTAACATAAAACTAGGCCTATATAAAAAGTTCTTTGCTGAGAAGGATGAAGATTCAGATTCAGATTCCAATTTCAGGTTTTCCCCTTTAAAAAAAAAGTTATATAGTTTGCGTTCGATTCTAAATCTATGTAGATTTCGTTCCTGGTGGACGCTTTTAGAGAAAAACAATTGACCCGCTGTAATCTAAAAACATTTTTAATAAATTACTTTTATATTTAAATCTACGACAATCAAATAATAATATAATATATAATATAATAATATGTAGAAAATATGTTAAGCCAACATAATTAGATAATTATAAATATTTTATTTTTCATTTAATTATCAGGATGAGTTTCAATGTTCTCTTAAAGGTAATTGTTCATTTGTCATAAAATATACGTTTATAAAAATTATTGGAATGATGTACCACCGATATAATTAGATAATTATAAATATTATATTTTTCATTAATTTACAAAAATGATATTCAAGATCTCTTTTTAAACTAATTGTTCCTCTCTTGTAAAATATATATTAGGTTCTAAATTATTTCTTTGATTTAAATTAAAGATTTTAAATCTATATAGTAAAAATCTGTAAAGCTAACTATATAATTCTCCAATTCAAAAGGCCTCAGCTGTCAGTGGTTTAGTTTATTTGAATTATATCTAACTTTGTTATAAATTAATAACTATTATTACCTAAATGTACATTAAATATAGTTTATTGTTATTTTGTTTTAAATGTAAGAAACACTCTATAAATGTCTGCAAATCATCTTTCTTTTTTAGAACCACCCTTTCTTCAATATATATATATATATATATATATATATTTGTATTGTCATCTTAAAGTGTTTCTTGTGGGAATAATGGCCACTCGAAATTTTCTCGTTGACAGATAAAAGTTCAGCGAACCTTGAAAATTCATAGAAATTACCAACCAATGGGCAGACATTCTTTTAAATGGTCGCTGTATCAAGGCAATTATTTTCAAATTGTCTCGTTAGTTTTTTTTTTTAATTTTTTTTGGAAAATTACAATTGCCCGCAAGATATGGACCCTATAAATGTAGAGAAAATGTAGCATGGAGTTACGCTTCAACACACATAAACCCACACTCACACACACACATTTTATAGAACACACAGTCACAGGAAATGCGCACTTAAGTAGACTTTGAATAGTTTCTAATTAACGGCGACAAACGGCGTAACGGCGGGTTGCGGGGACTTTTGACTGATGACTTGATAGACTGAATCAATGAATGGCTGACTAACTGATGCCAGCAAATAGGGTTGAAGCGAGAGAGGGAGGGAGAGAGAGGGTTGCTTGCCAGATCTTAATTTCAACAATACAATAAATAGAAAAAAAGACAAAAGCATAAATTCAACCCAATTTTTCAACATTCCACTTAAATATATATTGATATATTATCTCATTCTATATACTTTTTCAGCATTATATATATATATCAATGTCATATACATATGCAAATTACATGCGATTGTGTGGCATTTAAAAACCGTTTTCCATATGGGTGGCTATCTCTTTAGTCTGTCTATAAAACGAAAACCACCTCACACGTTGGCCAGCAAACGAGAAATTCTTTAAAAAACCATTATCAGAGCTTAAGTCTATTTGAGATACGTTTGTTTTTTTTTAAACCTTATGGCTACTGTTCAAGCAAATGGGGAAATCTACATTAGAATGTGAAGTGGCCACCGCCAAGATAAGTAGGAACTTCCCTTTAATCTCCCTCTCCCTCTCTCTCTCTCTTTCTTTCTTTCTCTATTTCTCTTTCTGATTGAGGTAACATAAATTTCAGGTGTTAGAAATGAGCTGATTTACACAAACAGAAAGAAACGAAAGAAATTCAAAATTCGTATTCGAATTTATAAGACAGGTTCAGGCTGCTGCCTCTTCGTCATAAGCCGAACATTTGATTTATAGCGAAATTATAACGCATTAAAATCAAAATATATATCCATGGCAAAGCCATGGCACGAACTCAACCAAGTTGAAAACTAAACAAACTAGTTTCTGACATTTTAATAAATCGCCCCGTTCATACAATACACAAGCGGAACGGGCGACAATATCTTAAGCCGATAATATTATTAACTCTCTGAGTTAAATCGAACGTTTTGTATGTTTTGAAGTCGTTTATCAGGCACTTAAGTCGACCAGCTTCCGACATTCCGATCGACTACGTTGTGTTAATTTTGAATTATTAAAAAAAAAAAAAAAAAAATGAAAAGAAAAATAAGCACACACACACACAAAATTTGACTTGACTTGGTTTCGTCGTTTTCTTTAAGTTTTGTTTTTGTTATAATTGAAAAGCATTTTCAAAAAGTTAGTTGACTTGGGTCACCAACCAGCCAACAGACTCTGTGATTTCAGTTAATTACATAAACGCATTCAGTTAATGGATAGCCGGTGCTTCAGTGCGTCGTTTGTCGTTTGGTAATGATACCTTAAGGCATCGTGCAATTATTAAATGAGCACAAAACCGAGCACTTGCCATACATAAATTAGTGTCTGCCTTATATGGACCACAACATACACACACACACACACACATATACTAACGCACACATACACGCACACATAGACTGATATGTAATTGCATAAGTTTGTAAAGGAGGTCGTCTTCCACTGCCCCAACTGGAATGTTGACACCGGGTAACGCCTTCTGCCTGGAAGTGGGTTGCATCTACATCAAAATATTGTCTACGGTGTGGGAAACTGAGATAATCTGCTCTCAACTCGATACGGAGACTGCGCAATGTTTGTAGGATAACAAAACACATACATATATATATATACCATATACATAATATACAATAATCGGTTTATATATAGAATTTATATATAACAGAAATTTGTGGGTTTAAAGTGGTTATTAGAAGTGATGATGAAATGATTTGCAAAAAATATTATTGTTATTGTTGTTCTTGTTTTTTTTCTCGTACCAGAAACTTTTAGATAATTGAATTGTTGACAGTTAAACAGACATTTTAATGAGTGTAATAATTTGTGCCATAACATCAATTAATCCATGCACATATACAAATATATATATATATCTTTTTATATAGTAATTTGACAAAATCAAATCAATTATGAGCTTAGAATAAATACAATTTTATAATTCTAACAAAGAGAGAGAGAGAGATAATAATACTTTCATCTATGATAAAATAAGTATGTAAATTATTCATTTATTTAATCATTTTATTTACTTTACTTTGCTATATCATAATATTAATAAGTTCTTAGATAATTATTCCGAAGTTTAATTAAATATTTTAATTAACATTTTGCTTAGTTTTATAAAAAAAAAAAGCAAAGTGTATGAGTTATAACTATTTTAATTGGCACTTTCTTATATTTTAAAGTAAGTCTTTTTAATTTATAAAATAAAACTATCCTTTTCTTTATCTCCAGACTTTTTGTGAAACGAAAACGAATTCGATTTGAGACAGATATTTTCAAATTAATTGACTACTTGATACTCATCACTCAATTTGAAATACATTTTTTTTCCACACTAGATGAACTGTTTATTGTTCTTCGTAAATCTTATTTTAATATGAAATATAAGTATATTAATTTATATTTATATATATATACCTGAAAATGCTTTATCTTTTAATATATATAAATAGTTTTAAAAAGTTTCAATTAACTCAAATGAATAAAAATATTAATATTTTCAATGTGAAAATTGTTAATAAACATTGCCAAGAAATAGTAAATGTATATTGCTACATTCATAATTTTTTGACTATTGCTACATATGTTTTCATTGTTAAAGTATCTAAGGAAATTTTCTCCTAAAAAAGAAGCCAAATTCACATAACTATAAAGCTTTGAAATTCAGTCTTAGCGAATCAAAAACTAAAAAAAATAAAAGAAATAAAATGACTACCTAAGTATTCAATAAAGTATTTAACAAATAATTCCAACTTTTTAAATATAATTATAAAAATATTATCAACATAATAATTTATTAAATTAATTAAATTTTAAGCGGTGAATAAATGGGATCAGAATAGGGCAAATATTTCCATTACTGCGACATAAATAGATTCTTCTATCTTGACTTATTTTTTTCTTAACTACGAATGAAAAACATTTTAATTTAGTTAATTTTTAACTTTATTGTCTCTTTGATTTATTATTAAAAATAATATTTCTTTGCTTTGCTTTGATTTAAATACAACTTTAATTTAAAATAGTTCATAGTATTTATGAGATTTCATTTGGGTGTCTACCTATTAATATTATTGTTTAATATTATAAAATTATCAATCAATATCAAATTACATGTAAATTTTGTAGTTAGTTATATGTATGCTATAAGAACAAAAGTTATGGTCATAGTAAATGATAGTACTTAAAAAGAAATCGTATGTGCTAATAAAATTATTTTTTTAGTATATATATTAAATTATTAAACCTCTTTTTCAAAAGCGGATAAGTGCACTGTAAGAAGAAGCCTTACATCTCTTTTATTTTCATTTATCTTTCCTCATATATATATTTTTATCTTTATTTTTATTTATTTTAAAATATACATTTTCAAAATTATCTCTTACCAAGTCCCACTTTAATGGCATAATTTTAAATATGTTATTTAAAAAGTGTAACTCAAGCCACTGCTAATTTAATATGCCTACTAATTTTGAAATTTACGAGCCTTAAAATTAGATTTTTAATTGAGCATAAAATGTAAATGCTCCTTCAAGTGCTCAAAGGATATTCATGTAGTAGCCGCCGCCTGGCACTTGAGTCTATTGAATTCTCTCATAGTCATCAAATTTGATTGGCATGACAAAGGATGCATATAATTGCATAAGATTCATTTATCGGTATGTTGCATGTGTTTCCTTTTTTTTTCTTTTTTGTTTCATTTTCTAGCTACTTAGTTGTTTTGTTATGCATCATTCTTTTTATGGGACACACTTGAGATATTTCGGCGCGGGCTCTTCTATAGACCACACATGCGTGTGGACCGAATGAAGTGATAAACCTAATTGTTCATGTGTGGCAGGGGGGAGGGGGGAATGGATGCATGAATGGAGAGTGCGCTAGGTCGTAAAGTATATCTGTATATATATATGTATATATGGGAGAAGACATATGTACACTTAACAAATGCCACCACCAACAAAAAAAAAACGGTATTTTCACATGCAAAGTCATTGATTTTAATGGGACATTAAGCATACGCCTCGTTGCCTTTTGGCTTGGAATTTTTGACTGAAATCTCTAATTTGCATACACACACACACACACACACGCACAAAAATGGGGGATAAACCACTAAAACTTGCAATAAAACTAACTCACAAACAATAGAGAGCAATGAATAGAGCGCGAGAAAACAAAAAGAAGAAGAATAAACATTTTTTATTACAATCGAACACACAAAATCGAAACAATTTAGACGAGTTTTGCTGTTGGCTGAAACGCGTTTTAAAGCTGTCAACTTGGCGGAACCAATTTTGTTAATGATGGGCGATATTATCCGAAATTAACTAAAATTGTTATAAAAAGCAATTTAATTTTTAAATATGTTTTCTCTTTGTTGTTTTAATTGCCTCGCTTGCTCACTGGGTTATATACTCTTTCTCTATAAGTTTCTGTATTTTTATTTATATATGTAAGTTTGTTTATTAATGCCTTTTCGATATTCGACCATCTAAGGTTTCATAGTGTGTAAATCACACAAATGATATATTTTTATTCTGAAGGCTATTTCTATGAATTTCTATTGTGCAGATTTACCACATAAATCATTATAATATTAGCTAAATACTTTTAAACATTTTGTTTCTGTGGGCGTTCGCAGACTCATTTCGGATGCTCGCTCTTGGCTCTTGACTGGTGGAGCTCATATAAATCATTTTAATTATATTTCAACGCTTTGTTCTCCAAAGGTGTATTGAATTACAATTTGGGTGTGTCCAATACCCTTCCATTGGGTATTACTAGATTTGTTTGTGGTTTGTAACATCTTCTATGGCACTTTTTTTTTTTTATGTTAAAATGTTAAATCAGCACCAATTGCATTTAACTTAAAAAGTTTATTTCAGATTTTCCAAATTATTTTCAATTACAGATTTTAAAAGATAATACAAATAATCTAAAGTTATAAATTTTGAAAAATTAAAGCTTAAATGCTTGCACAAAAGTAATCAATTTAATATAGTATTTAATTTTGTATAAAAATAAGAAAAACTATTTATAAACTTTTTCAAATGTTTAGACATTTGTTAATTTACTTTAGTATAAGTTTTGTTGTATACTCGAGTTATCTGCGGACTTTAGAAGAATCCTTTAAGTAATGTTCTTCTATAGTCCGCAGATAAGAAACAAGAAACTATAGCCTTAAAGTAATGATTACCATAGTTTCTTGCATGATGATATCTTCTGATAGTTTCTTCGTATGTATTTAACTGAAAAGTAAAATATCCAATATAGCAGACTATCTTATATCCCGAGTTATTAATAATGTACAGTTGCTATCTATGTCGTAATCATTTGTAGATTAGTATAAAGGATACATTTAAAACAAAGATATATTTTATATAATTTTACATTTTTTAGTGAAAATCATATAACGAAAGTAAAGTTAATTCCATAAAGGAAGGTACAAATATGAATATGCAGCTGACAATTGAAGTAAATGTCATAATATACTAATACAATCAATTTTCTCTATAGTGAACTCTTGTATTATGCAATTTTTAGCTTAATTAACTGTTTTCGAGGACAGAGTTTTCTCATTATATTGTCAGTGTATCATAATTTTTATCGCTAAAATGTATGTCACAGACAGAATGAAGGATTTCCGTCTCCATAAAGTGTATATATTCTTGATTAGCATCAATAAACGAGTTAACGGAGATTTTACTCTCTATATAAGATCTCAGAGACTATAAGAGCTAGACCCACCAAATTTATAAAGTTCCATTACTTGGTAATACAGGGTATTTCCAAAATTTGTAGGAACTAATTTCTTGTTCTAATTCGACTGTATATTATTTATATAAAAAACAAAGATTCAAATTGAGAATGTCAGGAAAATACATCTTTGTTATTAGGCAATCTCTTGAGGAAACTATTTTGCGTTTGGACTATTTTAATGTCTGCAAATTTTCATTAGAAGAAAACACTGTGTAAAAAATAATATGTTGATAAAAAATTTTTTTTTTGAAAAAGTCTTTTTATTTTTATTGAAAAGTGATCATTTTTTATTGAAAAATTCTATCTCAATTTAATATTTATTTTTTATTTGTTTATAACATTTATATTAATAAATAACCTTCGAGTTTTAAATTTAATTGATTCGAAAATGTTGTTTTTTTACATTTGCAAAAGCAAACTTTATATAGGTGCGTTTGATTCATAATTCAATTTTAATATACAGTATTATATAAATTCTGATGGCAAAAATGGTTTTAGGAACTATTTCATATATCTTTAAATAAAATATTATTTTATATTTTGTTATATTTAGTCTTGAATTTTTAAGTTTTAGCTCGAAAACAAATTTGTAGCATTAGGAAAAACCTCTTTACATTTTTCAATATAATTCAATATTTATACCTTAGTAAAAAATTCACTTCTCTTCCCTTAATTTATATCAATTCTGGCTTTCTTCTTACGTATTCCCAGAGTTAAAATCTATATATATATATATATATATATTATTATATATACTGAATTAAATAATTATTAAATAAGGTCTGAGTCCTGTTACGGGTCTATTTGCCTGTTTAAATTAAATCTTTGTTGTAATATCTCGAAAATTGTTTGATTTTTCTATTTAACAATTTACCGCTTACATACAAATGACACTCGAATGGATTTTCCAATTAATTTATTTCATGTCATGTCTCACATGAAAGGATTTCTGTGTAACCCGAAACCAATCTGAAATTTGCTTACGCAGGACGGACAGGACGATAGCCAATAACAATATCAGTAACAATATATACACAACTATAAACGAACAAAAACCAATTTACAATTTTATTATATTTTCACATACACACACATACACAAACAGACGGGAGAGAAGGATACATAAACCTATGTAACCGAAAAATGGCCGTGCCAGAGTGGGATAGATAACGAGTAAAAGGGATAGATAGAAATCCAAATAAAAATCGAAATTGTCGCATTGCGAAACGGCGCGGAATTGAATGGGAATCAATTTGCTTGCGAATCATTGAACAAATTGAAAAGGGCATAAGGACCAAACACATGTATCCATGCCAGGATAATGCACACACACACAGCAATAAAGTGAGAGCGAGCAAGAGATAGGGATAGAGATGGGGAATGAAGATATAGCCCAAATGCTGAAATTGCTTGCAAAACAAATAAACAACAACAAAAGGCAGATAATCGGTCTGTGGGCCCAGGGTATGGGATACTGGTTGGTCCTGGCAGCCGGAATTGAGCCAAAAGTGTTATTGATCCTTAACAAGGAATGAGAAATATATATACATATATATGGGGGATATATAGTGATGGTGCTGTGGGGAAGAGGGGGGTAAATGCAAACAAGCTCGTTATGCCACCAGGATGAAGGTCCTGTATCTCTGTCACACCATTGCGATTATGTTTGCGCAGCCATCTTGATTGGCAATGTTATAAAATAAATACACTACGATGACGGGGCGGTACAACAATACCAAGAGAGATTTGTGTGGGTGTGGCGCACAGGGGGGGGGACATTCCGGATATTCGTGTAGCGTTACCCCAGCAGGGTGACTAAGAGAAGAGAAAAGGGGGAAGAACTGAGTGGTTGGCGGGTTGCTGTTTGGATTAGTGCGCACTGCCAACAGCAATTGCTGAGGGATTTAGCCGACTCTCAGTGGTACAGTGGTTTTGAAACCATCAAAGTATCCATGAACATGAAGTATTTGGGAAATATTTAACTGATCGACTTTAAAGAAATATATTTATTCACATACTTGTTTCTTTTTAGTTAACATAGGAGATTAAAGCCATTTTTAATTTCTATTTTTCTTGGACTTAATAAGAATTATTAAGTTGTTTCATTTAGTATTTACTGAAAATCCCGTAATAATTAAATAGTTAATATTTTGCCTCACCACAAATTGTTTTTGTTATTAAAACTAAACAACTCTAAAAACCACAAACTAATTTTTTTTATTATAAACGATATAAGCAATTAATTGGATTGTTAAATGCAATTAGAGATAAATTGCTTTAAATAACAATTGTTCTGAGAAATAAAAAAAAAAAAAACTATTTAATTCAGTAATTATCATACATAGTTAAATATTTGTATTAATTTTGGAAAAATTTTTACTAAGTTTTAAATTTATTTTGTAGGTTGATAAAATACAGCGAATGGGCATCACAATTTTAGTTTGACCACAATAAAAAATAAAGTACCAAAACTTTTGTATTCTAACTAAAACTGTAAAAGATTTTTAATGAAGACAACATATTATTAGTATATATTTGTCTAATAATAGGTTTCCTCTTAAAATGATTCATCTTGGTTCTTGATCCTAAAAATTTAGCATAATTGATGAACAGAAATCAAGTATAACTAATTATAACTATTAATTTATTTTTTGGAAGTTGCTGTTAATGATTTCTTGAATCTCTTTAAGTCAAAGAAGTTTAAAGTCAGTCAATAGGATTACATATGGGATTGTAAATATAATTAAAGTTCTTTATAGTTACATTTTCGTATTTTAATTTAATTTGAAAGAAATACCTTTTTGATTTTATTGTAATAAAATACTAACATAATTTAGATAATTTCTATAATAAATTTTTCAGTATAATCAAGATTTTTTCTGGTCCCGTGGTAATTTATTATGTTTGCCATAAACTGGATGATAACATATTTTTCTTAATTTCAGTTTGTTTATTTTATACACAGGAAATATACAAAAATGCATATATTTTTGACAATTTTGATATCTACAAAATTTTGGACTAACTAAAGTGTTATTATTTGTTTTATTTTTTTGTACAATAAAATTTAATTTTAGTTTTTAACTAAAGTTAGTAATAAAGTTAAGAAATTTCTCAAGTAAGATTTATTTTTGAATGTATGTCATTATAATATTTAAAATAATAGTTAGTATTTCATTCACACGTTTAAAAATATATATATTTTATGTAGATAGTTGAAAACTTCTTAAATTGAGTTTGGCAATCCATTTATTTTGGATTTTAAAAGAGTTTAAACACAAATTCAGAATTTTGAATTATTAAAATAATTAAATAACTTATGGGTAAATTATTATTCTCTCCTTCGTTATTTAATATCTGTCTCAGGGAAAATCGTTAAGTGTTATGCCTTGGCGATTTATTGAAGTACAATAGTTAAATTTTACTTGAAAAGCAACTCAGGTATATAATCTTAAATTACTTTTCGGAAAGGTAAATCCAAGGGATGTATCCAGTGTTCTCATGGTCGTGCCATTATTTATTAAACTGATCTCAAAATAGTTTAATTGAAAAAAAAAAATGCTATTAATAGTTGTAATAAATACATTAGGATACTTTTTAAATCAATGTAGTCAATAAGGACAAGTATTAAAAATTTATTTAAATTTAAAAAAAATGTTTCCATTAGTTTCTTTTCAAGTAGGACTCAATCTACACCAAAGATTATAAATTTAGTTGAGTTTTGACATAGTTCTAAGCACTGTGCGGATGGGTGGAACTAGATGAGGGTTTGCTCTCTGCTGTTGGCTCATGCTGGTACTGGTGGCTTATTGGTTTTCAGTGCCTTGCCAACGGAAGGATAATGTCAACGGCTGACCGTTTGCTAAATTGAGCAGCGTAAAGTGCGAGAGCAACAACAGCAACAACAATCATAATAATAATAATAATAATAAGAGCGGGCCCAACCGAGGATTACGATTGGGAGTTTGTGAGATGGAAAGAGATGAAAGGAGAGGAAGAGAGAGAGAGAGAGAGGGAGAATCAGATGATGACAATGGCAATAATAATTTCACAAAATCGTTTGTCATTTACGCATGGCAAACGGTTTTGAAAGTAAACAGCCGGGTCGTCCTGGGTCCCGGACAGAAAATACATGCTGATGATTGGGGCGGACTTATGAAAGGGGTGGCAGACTAGAGTATGAAGAGGGGACCATCGCCCCAAGAGATATTTATGGCATATAGATATTGTTCATTTCACTGTTGGCAGCCAATTTTGTGACTAATGTTTGTTTAGCTGTCGTTGGGCATTTGCAATTTGCTTTTTATATTAGTTAAAGGACATTTGGTGATGCTTTTGGTTTTGGAAAGGACCAAGGGTTAAAGAACTCAATACTAAGGCAATTAAAGTAAAGTAGTAGAAGTGCTATTTATTATAGATCTTGTCTCTCATTTAATTTCTTTATTGTATTTAATGAATAACTTTAAAGCTTTAACTAGTTGGCAATTTTGTGTGATCATAAACTACTTTTTTTTTTACTACTTGGTTCTCAGATGAAACCAAGAATGTTTGTCACAATACATCAAATGGCTGCGAAATGACGCAAAACATGAACGCGTCACTTTCCATCACTCCAAAGTGCCAGACCGACGAAAGCCAACCGATGGGATCTGAGAGTTGATGAGATGTAGCGGTATGAAGATGAAGGAAGAAGGGAACAAACAAATGGAAATGCCAGCAACAGCAGCAGCAGCAGCAGCAGCTAACAAGCCGCCAACCAATGGCCAACCAACCGATCCAGACAGAGTGACGCAGGCCGAGAGGTATCTCAACGGCCTCAGATTAACTGCGCGCATGCGCAACTATTTGTGCGCATTTTAAATGGGACGGGCGCAAAGTGCTCTGTTGGAAGCCTTCGGGGGTACAATGCACCTTCTTCTTCTTCTTTTTCGTTCTCTGGTGACACTTTGTAGACGTCGCTGGGTCTGGGCCGGTCTGTTCTGTTCTGTTCTGTTCTGGTCTGGTCTGGTATGGTACTCTGGCCCTCTGGCCGTGTTCGACTTTAATCCGCCAAGCAATGCTACAAAACAGCAAAAGCAAAAACAACAATCGCAATGATGATCGTGGCGATTATTTGCTGCTTCTTGTGCACATTTAAGTGATGGAAGCGTGAGTCACGTTAACAAAATTCACCTTATTATCCTATATAGGAGACAAATCTGTTAAATCAACTCACGCACTCTTCTCTGGTTGGAAAATGCTGCGCCCAAAGCGTATACATAAAAAGATTTCTTTTACTTTGTTGTTATTTTATTCATTTTTATGTTTTTGTTGCTACAGCAATCTTGTCTGACCAAAAACGACTAACGAGCTGTAGTTGGATAGCTTTTGGAAGCTGATCTTTGCTGCTATTGCTGTTTCTGTTGCTGTTGCTGTTACTGAGCGACTGCCAGAGTTGATTTTCACCGGGACTCGAATCGGTTGGCATCATTAATCCTTTCCGTTTGCCTCTGCAACGCCTTGTATTGCCAAGCCGCCGCGTAAGTTGTCATGTTTTTGTCGCTTTATGGACTTCTAATCGTTCAATTCTATCAAAAAGCTTACGCACTAACAAACGCCCAAAAACATATAAAAAAAATACAAACAAAAAAAAAAATAAGCAAAGAAAAAGAAGTCAAGAAAAGGCCTAAAAGTTGTTGTTGTTGTTGTTGGAATTGGAGTCTGGTTTGGGGCCAATTTCAGGCAGGCCCAGATTAAGATATTTAGATTGGTCCACAACAACGACGACGACGCACAACAACCGCAACTCTCGTAACCGAAAGCAACTTATTTAGCACCTTTTTGCCAGCTCCACAATGGAGCTTGAGGTGATGCTTGAGGTGACAATAAGCCTGTGGCTGGATGCTGCCGCCTGCCGTCTGTATCTGTATCTGTTTCTGTATCTGTGGTGTCTGGTTTACCCTCTGGACCCAACAAAATTTGGTTCAATCTGTTTGCCTTTTTTGTACACATGGCCTGATAGAGTCTTCTTTTGTGGCATTTGATGGGCGAATTTGTTATTTAGCTTGGCAAACACGCAATTGTCTTCGCCCGACTGAGGGATTATCTCCATTCCAGGACAGGGACCAGAGCAAAAGAGATAGAAGATAGATAGAGAGAGACAGAGGTGTGAAAAGTGTGCATAAATTGTGCGAATGAGCATTAGAGACAGAGATACCTTCTTGTGTATCTTTTATGCTACATTGATTTTCAATTGGAAATCAAAAAAAGAGAGATTTGTGTGTGTCTATCTTAGTGTGTGTGTGTAGGTAATGAAAAGGGAATTGAATTTTGATATCTACACTTAAAGAAAATGGTTTTTGGGTTATAGAATACTCGTTTGCCCTTTTTTGATTCGATTTGCAAAAAAGGTAATATGAAACATAATTGTTTGGTTTTTTTTCCTGATACATAAATCTTCTTTTTGATATAGGTAGCAAAAAGAATTTTCAATTATATTTATGGCTCATCCTTGGTGGATAAAATACTCAAAATTATGATTGTTGTAATGTATTTATTGAATTAGTTTTGAAGCCATTTGGAGCTGCAGTATTCAGAACCTAATCTAATGTTTTAGATGTCAATTTTTGAACTACTGCATATAAAACTCCATTGAAAATAAATCTATAAAATTTATTAAATATTTTGTTTATAATTTAAAAAAAAAGTATTTTACGTTCCTTTACATAGTAATACATAATGATTATGTTTTAACATAAGAGGAGTTTTATAAGGATAGGTATAGGAGTTTTATTGGATGACTGTTAAATATAGAAACCTTAATTTTATTCAAAGGTCTTAATATTTTTTCCTCAGCGTAATAAAAAAATGCTTTAATTATATTAAAAACTCAATTAAAATTTTTCATTAAAGCAAAAAAACAGAGTCATTTTAGTTTCTTCGAAATTATTTAAAAAATCAATTACATACATATACATAGAAATAATTGAAATTATTAAAAGCATTGTACAAAATAATTTTTATACTATAATTTGAATTAAAGATTTTTATTTAAAATATACCTTTCCCTTGCTTTCTTTTATTTATAATTTTTTATTAAATTAATTTTTTTTAATAATTTGTTAATGTGATATTTATTTGTATTAATGTATTTTTTTTTTTTAAATTATAATTTTTGTACTTTTTAGACTTGATAAAAGTTCTATATTTTCAGTAATATTTGTATTATTTTATTAATATATATTTTTAAAACAAACAGATTTAAGATTTGTTGTATATACAAAAATATTTATAAAAATGTTTTTCTTTAATTATTATTTTTAAATTTAAAGATTTTGTTTATATAACACTTTATAAAACTTGTTTTCTCTTATTAAGATTTTTATATTTTTATTAATAGATTATTTAAATTAAAGTTTTTGCACATAAAAAAGTTTAAAACAATTGTATCTATTCATTTGAATGTTTTATTATTCTATGAATATATTATTTTAATTAAAATAAGTATACTTATCTAAGTCTAAACTTACCAGTCTTAATCAGTCTCTCTATATATTAACTGTAATTGTAATCTTAAAACACTTTACATAAATTGTTAAAATATATATATATTATTAATTATTTTTAATAGTTTCTTTTGGATTTACGGATTTACAAATTATAATTTTAAGGTAAGGCTAAAAAAATTAAGTTATATCGTTTATGGATAACTATAAATCAAATATTTGAATTTAATTGCTGCTTTTAATATTTTTTTTAAACAATATAAATAAATTTATTTTAATATAAAACGTCATATATTAACAATTTGAATTAAAATATGGAATCATTTCACAGAATGACTTTATAAGCTATTAATATTTTAGACGTTTAATATTTTTTGGTGCTCAGCCATTAAAAATATTATTTAATAACATATAATAATAAATATAATAAAAAAATGTATAAATAAGTAAAATTAATAAAAGACTGAAAACTTTTTTCTTTATTTTTAAAATTTATTTAAATTTTATTTACTTATAATATATTTGGTTAAATAAACTTTACCATCAAAAATTCTTTTCTTTAATTATATTTCGCATTTGCCTTCTTTATTTGTTGTATTTTTCCACTTTTTAATCATCTTAATCTTATTTAACCGTTGGCATATTTTATATTTTTAAATTTACGAAATTTGTTTTTCTTCTTTTTGAGTGCGGATTAAAGTTATATTTTTAGATTTCAGTTTAGTCTAGACATGGAGAGAAAATGATCATTGATTTTGAATCCACAGTTGATGGCTTTTGATCAAATTGAACAATGTTGATTGTTTTGTATCGTATCGTATCTCTGGTCATGTATCTGTAATATAATACAACAGGTGAAGGGTATAGAGGTTATAGATTCATTTACATATGTGTCGACTTTCAAAATGTGGCTAACAATGCAGCTTCTTGAGTTATTGTAATTAATGCCAAATTGGCCATAAAACACAACATTTGCATGTCAAACAGGGAATTTCATAATCTAACGCATAAATTTTCCATTCATTTGCCGGAAGTTTCTATTGTGCGTTCGTTTGAAATAATTAAATATTAAATATGATTAAGTTTGACTTTATTTTAGTGTTATTTTTATATTTTATTTATATTTTTTTTTTTTTTGTATATTTTTCATGCCCACGCAAAGCCATCAAACATATGGACTTATAGGTGAAGACCAGACAATATCAAAAAAAAAAAAAAAAAATGAACAACAAGCAACAAATATTGCTAAACGCCATTCAAATATAAATAAATGTCAAATTTTGCACGCTTGACCATAATCATCGCCAAGACGGGGGCCGGGGAGGTGTTTTAAAAAAAAAGGGGCGCAGCCTTATAGAAGTTTCGCTAAATGCAAATTAAAGCTCATTAATCCGAAAAGATATTTCGAACAGCGGGATATTAATGTGTATTCGCGCCGATTTGTTTTTCGCTTATTTTTCTCTCCCTCTCTCCTACTTCTGCAACTCGTTTTGGATTTATGCGATACATAGAAAGTGAGTTTATATTGAAACTCCAAAAGGCCTCATATGACGGTGGGGGCGGGGTAAGAGTAAGGTACAACCAAGTGATCATAAAACAGGCCATGATTACTTTATTAAAGCAAATGTTTCATAAACAATCGTCATGTCGTATATAAAACTCGTAAAACGATACTCGGAATATGCGCGGGCGTTTTCCCTCTCTCTCTCTCTCTCTCTCCTTCTATCTATATCTCTTTTCACATATATCTAAATCCAACTAGCGTTCACTTTTTTTTGTCCAAATGCCAGATGGAGAGGGGATACATAATGAGGCGTTGAGTATTTTGCTTAGATAAGTCACTTGAGATAAATCTTTTGCTTCGTTGTTTTTAAAAATTATGGGCTTTAGATATTTTAACTAAGATACAGATATAGAAAATACACTGCAACGATTTCTTGTTTTGTTTCTAACTATTTAAAAATTCAAATTTGTTTTTAATTTTTTCTCTTTTCTCGTTTTGTGTGTTTAACTAATTTTATTAAATTGTACATTTGTTAAATTTTGCTCGATATCGTTTTTCGAATTTCAAAGATTTCATTCATTTAGATAAGACCATTTGCAATTAAGTTAAAATTTTACATAATTAATTTGGAAATCGATTAATGAGTTCCACAAAATCGGTGGGAATTCAACTATATATATATATCAAGAGAGATTTGTTTTAAGATATACACACATTCATTTTATGTCAAAGCACATAAATACAAATTGATAGAGCAAATAAATATAATAGATAGCAACTAAAAGTTAGTTTAAGGTTCTAAGTTACTAATTCTTATATGTTTGTCTTTTTTTTTGTTTTTAATTAGTTACTCGCTTTTTGTTTTTGGAATGAAATGTAATCACACTTTACTTCCCATTCATAAATGTCATCATAATGATTGATGATCCATTGGGTTGCTTATTCAATTAGCACATTTTATGCCTTTTGCCTAATTATGGAAAGAGTCGATGCGAAGGTCTTGATTTTATGTCTTTTGGCCATAAAAAAAAGAGCAAAGCCAGCGGAATATACTGCCATACATACATATGTAGATGTATAAGGCGATACATTTGTATCTAGAGGCACACCCACATAAAAATCTACAACCATACAGCAGCGACTCGAATGTCTTCTTTGCCATAGCCAATTGTCACTTCCTTCCTTCGTTTAATATTGGGCTTTCCCACTCTATTGTAAGGTTACTGTTGCTGCTGATGATGATGATGGTGGTGCTAGTGGTGCTGGTGGTGGTGGTGGTGTTGGTTGCCTTCAATGTCTGGTTAATTTTATTATCAAGTTCCGCCATCTGCTCCAGCAGTCAACTTGGCTCATTGTCGCCATTGTGGCCAACATGGTCGTGTCTAGCGACAAATTTAATGACTTACTTAACCTCATTGAGAGAACCACAGACATGGGCGACAAAGTCTCCGCCTCGCTTTTTAGCCATGCTCTCTGTTCTTCATTCTTTTGTTCCTTTCTCTCTCTCTCTGTTGCTCCCTCTGCTTTTCCCCTTTTTGTTTGCCAATTGCCTGGGCCTTGATAACTTAGCATTTTTAATGACTTAATTTACGTTACCAATAGGTTCCACCTTCCATGTTTATTATTTTTAAAGAGAAGCACTCCAAGGATGGATAGAAGCTAGCTAGTAAATCTGTATATGGTTTAGATTTATAGTAGAGCCTGGGACGCCCTCAAAATGAAATTCGCCTCTTATCGTCTCCCAGCCATCAACATTGCCAACGAACCAACGAACCAACCAACCAACCAACCAACCATCCAACTATCCGAACCCTCTTGGTATTGGACCAAACTGACTCTGGTGACTCTTTTTAACCGTAGGCTGTAGATAATTGTGACTATAAGCCAAAGCTTGCATGCGTTTAAGGTAGTCAAAGTCCCACACATATTTGTGTTCACTGTATGACGATCAGTCCTTGAGTGGAGTAAAGTGCACGATAGCACAGTTTATTGTTAATTTAATTGGCCAATTTTGTGAAAGTGTTGGTGGCTTTTATATATATTTTTGTCTAAATTAGTTGCACAGTGGCCTTAAATCTACGAAATGGGATAAACAAACATATTTTTACTATTTGAAATTTTCTAAAGGGAGTAGATAATTTAAAATATATGTTAATTTTATTTAAAAGATTTCCTTCCAACTTTAAAAGAGTTTTACTAACTATATTATATTAATTAATAATAAAATAGCTTTAATTTATAATACTCAATTACTTAGTTATAAATACCTTCAAGTATTTTTAATCACGAAGTATATAAGCAAAGTGAATTAGTAATTTTAATACCCAAGAATGTAAAAACATTTCAAAATTTTCTTAAAACTCTCAGGAAACCATTTTATGCATTTTATACAAAACAATAGAATTGATTTTTAAGTACTACTATTAGTATCTTTCATTAACCCAAAAAAGCAAATAAAAAGTGAATTTAATTTTCTCAGTGAATGAATACCGTTTGCATATTCGTTTTTAATATTCGAAACATATCAATTAAATTTATAATACTTTAAGGATTAACAAGAAATGAAAAAAGAAGTCGAAGACGCAAATTTGAAAGAAAGAACTCTTTTAAAAATTATGTAAAATTTGAAATAAAACATATTTAACTGACTAACTAAGGCTTCAGAAGTTGGCTTTCATTTTAGAACATATTATAAAATTTCAGACTAAGGAAGCTCAATACTTTATTATTACTAGAACAAGTGTGGCAGAATGTAAAATAGCAAAAATAATAATAATAAAGCCTGAAAAATAAACTACAAGGAAAGAAAATATAAATTTGTAGAAGTTACTGAAAACATGACACATGATAAGAACTAAGTTTATTTTGCTTTTTTGACTTTAAGCTACACTGGTTCTAGAAATAGTAATGTATTAAGCTTCCTTAAGTCTTATATGTCCTTGATGAGAGCCAACATCTAAAGCCTCAGTTCGCTTGTAGTTGAATACCTAGACTTAGTAGTCCAGTTATTCACGTTCTAATTAACTTAAACTGCTATAAGAAATTTTACTCTTGCCTGATTAAGTGATCATCAATGCAGGTGAGAAGCTGCTTTCTATTTATGCTTAATCCACGACTTTTTTAGTAACTAGTTAGGAAATGAATGTGTTTGAATGTTCTTTTAGAATATTTAACTTGAGTGTGACCTAATCCATAGATTTACACATAAATATATAGAAATAAATGTGATTGTATCTGCTTCCTGCTTAATTAACTATTGAACAACATATTACTTTTATAACTATTATAAGACAGAATGCCACATATCACAGACCCATTTGAATTAAGATATATGATTTATTTTATTTAAAAAGACAAGTCGTTCGTCTATTCATCCAGGGCTACCATAACATTCCAACACTATTTCTATATCTTTATAACTTTACCTTTTAACAAGTTTTATTAGCCAAATCGATCAAACGTTCTTAAATCAGAAACTGCTTAGTTAGCCAGAGGTTTAATCATTAACTTATTCTCAAAAAATATATTTTCAATTATTTTTATATATTTTGCACCACTGTGCTACAGTCCATCTTCATAAAATCGATGCGTTTCTTAAAAATTTATTTGCTGTTAGCTTTTTGAAACTCAAATGACAATAAAAATCAGCTTGTTGATTTAATGATTTTGTTTGCATTGCTTTTTGGTTTCTTTCATTTTGTATATTTTTGTTGTTGTTGTTTTTTTTTTTTTTTTTTGTTACCTGCTGGCGTGGGCAGCTTTGGCGTTGCCGACCGGCTTACGCGTCGTATGAGTTATGCGGCAGTTGCCAATTTTTTTTGTTTTTGTTTTTGAGTTGAATATACGAGAATATGAGAGAGATCTAAAGAAAGGCGGCAACACTTGCTGCCTAAAGCGGCACACTTTGAAATGTTTTGCGGCTCGAACACAAATTGACAGCTAACACGATGCTTAAATTAGATGAAATTAAAAATGGAAAGAGTCAAACAAAAATTGCACAGAAAAAATCAAAAAATGTATTTGCAAATGAGATTAAAAAGAGAGAGAAGGGGGGTTAGACTCGCCCAGCTGGTAATGCCAGTTCAAAGTCATTTGCCTGGCATGTTGAAAATTAGGAAAAACATTTCAAAGAAAATTCCTGCTTAGTGGCCAAACTATGTCGAAAAGATGCCAGAAGAAAAAACGCGTGTCACAAGTCGTGTTATGCACATGTAAACCGATCTAAATACGGTTCGACTTGGTGTGCTTTATTGGACCAAGATGCCACAATACAAACAAAATGCATTTAAAAGCTACAAAACTACATTTCAGGCCATATGACCAGGGCAGGGCAGGGCAGAGAAGGGCTGGTCACAGAGCTCCTACGCAAACATGACTTGACAACTCATCGAACATTGAACACGTTGTAATGTGATACTTAAATGCTTGATTGGCTCGTAAATATTTTCACTTTGTGCTCGGGCACAAACTCAACTCTCTTTGCTGCAAGCTGTCGTTTCTGTTGTTAACAATAATTTCTACAAAGTATCATTGGACTCTTTGTCTTTGGCCCTTTTTGTCGTTTTTTCTTTATACATTATTTTGTTTTGTTTTTGTTTTGTTTTGTATTTTTTTTTTTTGCTTGCCCTCTGTTTGAAAAAAGCGCCAAATCTTGCACTAAAAACACACCAAATACGACTTCAAAGCTATCGATGCGATCGATCTACCTTGGGCAATGCAATATTCTTGTGTGTTGACAGAGTCAGCCAAAGGCTAAGAAGAATGCTAAGGGCATGAGCATGAGGACTCCAATACAATTGTAATTGTTCTATAGACCACAGGCCACACAAACTCTCTGAAGGCCTCGGTCTCGGCCTCGGCCTTAGCCTCGGTCCTCATCATAATGTTAATGTAAATGCATTTTAAATGGACTTGCGTACAACATTTTTTTCTCTTTTTTTATTTTTTTTTCATTTTTTTTTTTTTGCTTTCTGTTCTCGAATTGAATTTTGTTGGGGTTCTTGTTCACTTATGTGTCTCTTGCCGCTTGTGTGGACAGTTCGACAAGCAGGACAAGGACAAGCTGTTTGCAACACGATGCAGGCTCAACGAATAGGAAAATCACATAGTTATCTCAAAATAGAAACTATTTAAAATGTTTTATTTTTTCTCGAGTCTTTAAATTTACACTTGCCGCCATGTTCATTGAATAGCTAGTTTTTTAATATATTTCAGTTTACCGATGTCAAAATGGACTTTCAAATGGTTCATAGTTTCTAGTTAATAAAAGTGGTCAATAAAAATGTAATTGCAGTTTTATAGGAACCATCTGATGAGTAAGAAGAAGCAAGACGGGGAAGCTAAATAAAATTTTAATTGATAGTTTTTCAAACAAGAAATGTAATACAGATTTTGAGTTGAAGTTTGAAAGGTT
Organism: Drosophila neocordata; assembly: GCA_018903615.1. Taxonomy (NCBI): domain Eukaryota; kingdom Metazoa; phylum Arthropoda; class Insecta; order Diptera; family Drosophilidae; genus Drosophila; species Drosophila neocordata. The sequence continues at coordinate 1,470,407 of JAEIGI010000002.1, forward strand.
GTAATATTAAAAAAAATTGACATCTTAATAAACAAATTAACATAAAAGGAAACCAACACCTATTCAGATTAAGGACTTAATCTATATATTTTATAAGTTTTTTAAAAACAAACAAATATGAATACAAGAAAACAAGTTTAGTAAGATTAACTAAAGCCTAATTTAATTCTGAAATTTTATTTCAATACCATTCTGTTTCAATATTCACATAAACTTAAAGTAATGAATACATCAATTTTAATATTATTTCAAATTTGCTTCCCTAAAAAGAAACCTTAACTAGTTAGTAGAAATACTTTTGCAGTTCTAGACTAATTAAAAACTTTTCCAACATATCATTTTTAACATTAAATTTTGTAAAATAAATTCTTTGTTTAAAAAACAATTCTTTTAATCGCCCGATCAAACTAATTTTTATACTTGCTTAAAATACATTTGAAAAAGAACTTTTTGCCAAGTTTCACCACATTGCAATGGTCAAAAAAGTGTGAAGAAACAGACGGACGGTCAGATGGAGATGACTAGTCCGACTCAGCTCAAGATTGTATATATATATACATATATATACTTTCAAACATCCCATTAATTATATATTATCGTCTGCTAGGGTATAAAAATATGAAAGAAATAATCAAGTTTTACTTTTTCAAATCTAAAAATATTTAATTTATAGTTTAAGCAATTATTATTCCATATTTGAAAATATTATGCCAGGTAAGATTATTTTTATATATGTCTACATTTTAATATTTTGCTTAATTAGAGAAAATTCTTTAACATTTATCAATAATACTAAGTTCTTTATTATTTAAGCACAGTTTAACACTTTATCATGAGTACTTCAGATTGAATTTATTAAGAATATATATGATTCAATGTAGATAAACTTAAACAAGGTTTATTTATTCAGAATGTAAAAAGCCTTTTATTTTTGTTGGTTCTAAGTATTATAAACGAAAGATTTTAATTTATTATTTCATAGTTTATAGCTGGTTCTCCGAATAAAGGTAATTTTATATTTACCTCTTAATCGTAGTATAAATAAATATAATTTCTTATTTCATAATTTTACTTTTTAATTTAATTTATTTCTATTCAAATCAAAAACAAGATTTACATGTAATTGGCTTATATTTTACCTTACTTTATATACTTCATACATACTTCACAAGCAATCTTCCTTGTATGTTTAATTCAATTAAATATTTTAAAATCTTTCAAAATTGTTTTGCTTCAAGTACACAGCAAGTTATTTGAATATCTTTACCAGGTGCTTTCTGCAGATAAAATTCTAAAAATATTTCTTTTAAAAAATTACAAATTTATTTATTTTCCGAATGTATTTTTGCATATAATGCAAAAAGTTAACATTTTCTTTTATAATTAAACATACAATTAAAACAAACAAATTCTTATAGTGAAATCAAAATGTAATTCCCTTATTCAGTAGCCTACAAAACGACTGTCACTCGATTATTCCATTGTAAAAGATATGTGGGTTTCTATCTAATTCTTTTTATTTTATAATGTTCTTATTTATATTTCGATATTGGTTGGAAATGTGTGCATTTCCGTTGCTCTAATTGCCCAGCCTCACTTTTGTATCTCTTTCGATTCATTTTCATTAATATTCCACACCACAACTCGCAGCTGATCGAGGCAGATCTCTCCAGAAGCAGCAGCCTTCGGAAACAGGATGCTGCTTATCAATAGCAATCAAGGAATTGGAAAGGGGGCAACTCCCTTCATCAATGAAACTAAATGGTTAAAAAAAAAGGGGTGGAGAGTCAACTGTCAAATAAAACCTAAAAGAATTTTTGAAACAAGTTCATTAAGAGAAAAAAGTAAACAAGAATTGATTTTAATCGAAATTTCTTTGTAACAACAAAAAAAACAAAATGAAACTAAAGAAAAGTGTGAATGGAGTCAATTACGATGTGGAAAATGAAATCATTTCAGTAGAAGAATGTTTGAAACATGGGCGTAGGGCAGAGTCAAAGGGATATAGAATAGAAATACTAAAGTAAAAGATTTAGACATTAAAAGATACAAGTAAAACTGAAGATTAAGGAATCTAGATAATATATATGTATGCACATAAAGATGAATTTTCCTATAGTAAATTTTTATATGAAGAAATTTTACATATAATAATTCATTTTATAGAAACATCTTTCATAGAATAATAAGTTAAGTAATTTCTATAAAAAGTATCTGTACCTTGAAGTTTCTCTTTACTGAAGTATCTATATATTGAAGTTTCTAATTAATGAAGTTCTTTTTTTTGATGCTGTGTAAGTTAATAATAGTAAAGTTCCTTTGTATATATGTAAATTTATGTAATTTGCTTTATTTATATGTTGGTATAAAGTAAAATGTGAACAATATTTTTTTGTTTTAATTTATGTAATAAATTTTATTGGTTAATAATACATAAGTTAAAAAGTCAACCTGAAGTGTAAAGATTACTAAATTCCATACAATTTAGAACTGGATAAAAATGTTACATACTCAACATGAATACTAAATTATTTTATTAAAAATACTCCATAAAAAAGTATACTATGTTATGATTATAGTTACATATATACATATATTTATATCGTATATATTCTATTGTATATATATATTATATTATTTTATATATACATACTTAATTATATTGTTATATATAAAGTTAAAATATAATAAAAGTCTATACTACATATTTCAGATAGACTTTTCTAAGTTTTCTATAAAAAATTATAAAGAAAAAAGATTTTTCTTAATAGTATTTATACACAATCTTTCTAAAAATAATGTGAACCAGTTTCTAAACCCAACTTAATCCTTAAACATTGATAAACGTCTCCCATATTGAAAAAAAGGTCTTATCCATTATAAGGATTACTAAAGCCTTGGATAAATGAGTCCATATAATAACCGATATATAATCTATCTTATATTATAGGTTTCTAAGTTCCAAGGAAAACATATACTGTGTAATTAGCAAAAGCTCTAGCAGTCGAAATTGGCAAATTCCCATAAGAAAGTTACCATTAACCTAGTCAAATGAAGATATAAATTAATATAAATTAAAAGAGACATACTAAAAAGTTTTTAATTTGTAATTCTGCTTTATAGAAATAATAGTTTACAGAAACAAAGTTTATCTTATATTGTAATAGATAGTGTATTCTTTTAAGATCAGTTTGTTACTGCTTAAGATACTGTAAAATATTTAGGTCAGTTTTATAATAGTTTTTTAACCATCTCGTGGTTACAATTATTTATGATAAACTTTTAAAAGTGACCCCCTTTAAGGCATGCCATTGTCTGACTCATCCCCATTATGTTTAGTTGACTCATCCATACACTCTCAAGTGTGTGTGTGTGTATGTACTTACTAAGAGCAATAGGCACGTCATTGACTTCTCCTAAGACCGACCTCATGTCACGTACGCACGAGATTCTGTTTAAATGTAGCCACATGGCCGACATATTAAATAGGCACGAGTATAGAGCGCCAGTAAGAGAGAGAGATTCTCTTTTTGTGTTGCAACCTAATTTGGTTTATGACTTCCTTCTAGCCAAGAAGAATAAGGCAGGCAAGTGATATGGCCTGATATGAGTGAGCCCTCGTTGCTTCTCTCTAATGGCTGATTTAGTGGCCCTTAAGCAAGGCCAATTCGAGTTGGGGTAAGAAAGGTTTTTGTTTTTGTTTTGGTTTAGGTTTTACTTCTTCTTCTTCTTCATGTTCCTTTTGATACGATCAATTATGTTAAGTTAACTTGGCGTTAAAATTATGTTGACGCATGTTTTTAAAATGTTTGAACATTTAATATGGCCCAATGCTATGTGGACAAGTATAAATTTTCTTTTAGTTCGAATGATCAAATTATGCAAATCTCTTGACAATCATTTAAAGCTTTTCAAAAAGGCATTAGATATGCAAAAACAGTTGGGGATATGTATGTATATAGCTTGAGGATGAAGCGAGATGGATAGCGCAAAAACGTTGTGATCGGAACGCACCTCTAACCCAATTTATAACGACTTATCGACAGTAATAAAAACAAAATACAAAATAAATTTATACACATGTTGCGATCGATAACGCCAACGCCTCATTTGCATGCTGTCGCAAAGAGGGAAGCGGTTAAAGGGGTCGGTTGGCGGTATCGGATCGTATCACACAGCAGGAGCAGGGGGGCAGTTTCGATTTTCGAATTGAAATTGGTTAAACCTGTATCTTACGCTTGAAAGATAGCCAATTCGCTGCTGCTCGACACTTGACATTGTCAAATCGCGGCTTAATTAAGCAATCGATCTCTGGCCGATCGGTCCACTATATTTTTTTTTTTGCTTCTCTCTTGCTTTGCATTTGCTAATTTCTGTAGCAACTGAAATATATATAACACAAAAACTATATATAATCAGTCTTCGATGTGGGAAAGTTCAAAACTTTTCCAATGTGTGATTTTTTTTTTACTTTTTTGGTTGCTTTTTGTTGTTATTTGCATAATCCATGGCCTTTTTGTCTTGAGTTTAAACCGTTATGATGCCTAATGAGTGTTATTTATCTGATCCGAGCAATCTTTTTTTTTTTATTTGTTTCTCTTTCTCTTATTCGACATCTGAAAATTATTTAAAAAGAAATTAACAGATTTATTCGTGGTGAGCAGGGGGGCACCCAACCCGCAGATTTTGCTCTGACTCACCTTTATAAAACTTTGTTTTGTGGTTTTTTTTTTTGGGACTCATAAATCATGCGGAGTTTTGTGACATTATCACGCTAATAAAATCGAATTCGTAAAGCCGCCAAGTCGCCAACAGGCCAGAGACGGTGATTGAGAGACAGAGACGATGTCCGGGGGGGCCCAACAACAGAACCAGGCACAACAACAATAACGGGACAAAGAGAGTTATTTTCAACAGCAACAACAACAACGAATACAACCAATTGAATGAATGACAGCTACAAATGATGTCCAACGCTTTTGTGGACATTAATATTTGACATTAATTGAAATTAATATTAATTTCATATTTATTATCACCTTGATGAGGGTGTTAAAGTTAACCCATAATTGACCATTGTTAAAAAAAATACAGAAAATAAGTGGAACTGATTTTAAATATTGAAAGAGAATATTTTTTTAAGAATAATTATGGGAATTTATAGTTTTGGGATTATTCTAAATGCGGTTTGCTTTTTTTAATATATATATGATCAATTTAATCAACTTTTTGGGTTTTAATATATAATATTCTAGTAATAAGTACTATATAAGTGTATTAACTCCACTGTAAGAGCTTGGTGAGAGCGAACTAAGAACTTACTCTCTCGCACTCGTGAGAGGAACATTGTGATCATAGAATAAAGAGAACAAAGTTCAGTTATAGTTTGATGTGAATTGCAAGCAGATGTCGTATTGAGTTTCTATCTCTTAAATAAAATGTTAAATAAACTAATTATACAAATTTAAATTGATTAATCTATTTTATAATTATTGCATAAGTTAATGCTTATATTACATTTTGTCATTTTTGTAAAATGTAATGTAATTATAATAAAAGGTTGATTTATATTTATTAGATCGGAATCCCTTGTTTATATATAATTTTAAATACAGTTTCGATATTCGCCAGCGGTTATCCAATACATGGATATTCTATTGATTTTAGATATTGAATATACAATAAATTATATATATATAATATCATAGAGAAAGTCTATCCCAATTTAGTACTTTGGGTTACAAATTATATTTATTTTTTTATTAAGAAGATTTTTACTAAAATCCTCTAAAATATGAGATTGTCTATGTAAAAGTAAATTTATTTTAATATAAATGATCTAATCTAATTAATCCTATTGTTTTAAATTTGATTTTTTATGACCATTTACATGGGTTAAAATCTAATCATTGAACATTTTATTTTACTATTTTTAAAGTTAATTTTACTAATTTTATTTAATTTAAATTATTTAGTTAATATTATTTATATGTTTTATATTTTAATTTTCTAATTTCCAAATATTTATTCAATGTTTTTGGTTTTTTTTGGTGGGATTATAATTACAAGATTTTAAAATATATATATATATATATATATATATATATATATATATATATATATATATATATATATATATAGAAAGTTAACGTGTTCAGACGAAAGACTCTGTAGCCATAGCTTTATATATAGTGGACTCGAGTTTTATTAAGAAAAGTCAAATGAGTTGTATTGAGAAAATCTCCAAATGAATAAACAATAATATACTATTACCCATATTGACATAGACGAAATATGTTTAAAGCTATTGGATAAACTATTCTAGGTTTATGTCTCTAATATTTTCTTCGTTACTTAGTAAGGTTATAAGAGATATAAAAGAATCAAGAACAGAAGAGAATAAAATAGAAGTTTACTTAACTTTTTAAGTTTCATATTGCACTTAAAAAGTTAATTAAGGTAAGTTAATAAAGGTAAGAAATGTATATATAATTATATGAATTAGCCAAAAAAAAAAAAATTATCGCCTTTGCCATTTATTCTTCACTTTTTAAATATTTTATATTCCAATTCTTTTAGAATTAACATTCCAACAAAATAAATAATATTAAAAAGGTATTGAAAAAAAAAACTTTAAAAAATTTCTGGCAATTCAATAATGTTATAACATTATTTTTATATGTTTTGTAGGTTTTCTAATTTAATAAAATAATATATATAAGAAACTTTTCTTCATACGTTCAGATTAATAAAAATATAACAAATTTATGAAGTTTATATTATTAAATTATATTTTTTTGTATTATATAATTACACTATTAACTAAAATTGTTTACTATTCTTGTGTGTGTGTTTGGAGTAAATAAAATTTTTTTGTTTTCTCTTTATCAAATATCTCTTTGAATTTCATGTATTTGTAGGGTTAATGCCAGAATCTGTGCTGATGCTGTGTGGAGGCGTCGTCTGTATGAAGCTTAAATCTCTCTTTCATTCTCTATTATGATCATGTTGATGAATTGGCATTTTTTGTTATCTAGCCAGCCTGCTGTGAGGAACTGGTTGATGGAGCTGGGATTTCGATACTATTCTCTGTTTTTTTTTTTCTCTCTTCATGCCTCAGTTCTAAGCTTGAGCTCAGCACGACAATTCGCATAAATGTTTAAAGCCAACAACTTAATTTGTAGTCGCCAGGTATTAGAATTTAAGTAAGTCGTAATTAATGTATCCCGATAGTGTGGGGAGTGATCGAGGGGCGATTCTCCTTCTCAATGTCTCGTGGTTCAAGCCAAGTCATGCATCGTATGGTGAGGTTATTTATTGGGATCTAAGTGATTTCCGATGAGATTGTAAGCCAAGTCCCAAGCAATTGAGGCATCATCTCACAGCAGGTGGCCAGAAGCGTAGAATAGTGCCATGATATAGGAGAGGGGAGAGCAGTGTTGGGTTAAAAACAAACTTCAGGGTCTCCTGTTGCGTGTTTTGTTTGCATCAGGTGAGAGAAGGTATCATCAAAAATGTGTTTCACTTTCCTTCTTCTTCATCAGCATCCTCCTCGTCATCATCATCATCATCATGAACAACATATTGGCTACATTTTGGGTGTGATATCATTAGCTTCCCCCCCTTTCGAAACCCGTTTTGCTTTGGCTTAACTCCAAGACTCTGTTTATCAAAATTCATATTATTAGCGTGAATCAAAATTGTTTGCTGCCGATATTTGCGCATCATTAAAATCATCAAATGAAGCCAATTAAAAGTAAATAAATAATACATTTTATGAAAGCAATTAAAGTATTGATGTTATTGTTGTTGTTGTTGTTGTTGTTGTTTTTGCTGGTGATCTCTGTTGTTTGCTAAATTATGCACAGAGAAAATTATAAAGTTTTGTTAAAACTTAATTAGGCATCGAGGCGAAGACAAAAGGCCAAAAAGAATACACAAAAAACCAAATCAAATTTTCGGATCTCAGCAAATTGGCAAATGAGATGGTTCCTCTTCTTCTTTCTCTTCTGTTTTTTATCGTTTTTGATCGTTTATTCTGTAGTTGTTGTTGTTGTTGTTGTATCAAGGGGTTCATTAATAAATTAACAACATATAAGAGAGGGAGAGACAGAGCAGAACAAAAGATTCTTAGATGGATGGGATTTATGGGATATCCAATACAAAGAATAAAATAAGGAAATTAACAAAAGAAGAGGCCAAAATCCCAATCGTCTGTGGAATGTGAAAGAATATATATATGTATATATATATATATATATATATATATCTGTTTCAAATGAGATTGGCAAGTGTTGTGTCAAAATCAATAAAATTCGATCAAAGAGGGTTGGAACAAGGGTTCCTAATTGCATATCATTTATCAACCTTTTTTTTGAAGAAGAAGAAGGCGAAACTGCAAAATCGATAATGTTAAAGTTAGCAAAAGTTAATTTTTCTTTGATTTGACTGTGCAGATGATAGCTTATATTTTATAATATATAAATATTCGATTATATTATATAGATATTCCATTAAATTATATAGAGAATCGATTTTAATGAAGTTTGCCATGTATGTAAAGAAATCTAATTGTTTATCTGATTATTCTAAAAAACCCCATTAAAGTCGGTCGGGTTATTCTCAAAAAGTTTTTGAAACTATAATTCCCAAAAAAATTTAATAATTAAAATAAATAAAAACAGGTTTCATTATTTAAATATTTTTAAATTTAGCAAAAGAATGAAAGACAAATATATTCTAATATTAGCTGATATCATTTTAATATGATTCGATATATAGTTACCTATTTAAGTTGATTGTTTTTTGGATCTATTTTATTTTGAGTGAATCAAGATTTCTTTGATATTGTTTTTGAAATTAAATGATTCGAACATTTTCACTTTTTTAAAAAAGACGTTGTATAAATATATAACTGATCACTATTTTTCCGATTTTTCTTCATTTGAAATTTTGATCTTCTAAGATACAACGTGGAGTATTTACAAGAATTTACCTAAATTTATTTTGAACTTTGAGTAAGATATAAAATAAGTTACTTTTCTAAAACTTGAAATATTTCTTGCATTATTTTTATGTACTCATAAGAGACTGAAGAAAAATTGAAGAAAAAAATCTAAATATTTCATATTTCTTATGGTTAAACATAATTTTTTTTCTGATTTATATAAATACTATAAAATATCTAAGAATATTCAAAAATAAGTTTCAATAGAGATCCAAATATTATTGTTTTTTTACTAATTTCTTATACACATCATTATAAATTTCGTTAATTCAATCTTTACTTTACAATCTTTATTAATTCAAGTCTTATTTGGCAAACTATTTTAAATCAAAATTAAAAAAGAATCACAAAAATTTCATTTGTACTTTTATTTTCAATATTAATATATTTTATAGTTTATCAAATTAAAAACAAATTTTAAAAAGATAATCTACGTTACTTTAATATTTGGAATTTAACTTATTTTAAATTTAAATCAAATTATATAAAAATAATCATAAAAGTAAAATTTGGAGTTAGTGTGGCGTTATAGATAGATATTTAGATGTTTAGCTATATATCTAAACGTAACAAAATCTGTTTTGGGCCAACTTTGCCCAGTAAAAATTGAGAACTCAGTATTTGAATGGATTTATATAAAATTTATAAAATAAATAAAACATTAAATATTTTTTGCATTATATTTTAGTAATAAATAATTTAGAAGTAGAAATCCAAATAAAACTTAAAAACTCTAAAACTATTTCGAAAGTTAACATTATATAGGGAAAAATTCTTTTTTATTCTCCTTACAATATTTAAAAGTGAGGTGATTCTGTAGTATGAATGGAAATATATATAGTAAAATGGTTTTGTTATAAAATAGTTATATTATATAGTTACATATATATGTAACTGAACACGGCATTATATTCAAAAACATTTTGCTACTATGTTTAGATACATTTCGACATTATAAAACTATAAAAAGAAACTAAAAACTTTTACAATTTTTTTCTTAAATTTAAAACAATTTGTTTATAATTGCTAATAATAAAGCCAAATTAAAGCAATCAATTCAACAGAAATAATAATTATTCATACTGTTAAAAAATGTTTTTAAAATTCCTTTAAATGTTTAAATCATTTGCTTGCTCAGTTCTCACATTACGCGATTTAAAAAGAAATCAAAAGATATATATTTGTATATATATATAGGAGCACATGCTGTGTTATTTAAGTGCCACATTTCACATAAGGAACTTTTAAGATTATTTACATGCAGCAAATAAAGCAACAACAAAGACTAACGAGAACAGAAAAAAGTGCAACACCTACTGGTCCAGAGACTGAAAATGTTGCCAAGATACGAGACCGATTTGAGCCCGATTCGAGCCTCGATTCACGTGGTCCGTGCGAATAATTAATTGATTAAAATGTTTTTGCATATTATGGCACGTATCATATTTCACATAAATGAGTCGCATTCAACACGCTAAAGTGCCAAAGATGTCGAGATGTGAGATGAAGATGCGGGAGTGTGAGAGATGGAGGAGCAGAAGGTGGATACTGACCAAGAGCAAGACCAATAGGAGTGCAACAAAAGTGTAGATTAGGCAGGCAAACACTTGTTGCCACAACTTACCACCTAGGGTAAGCGAGCAAAGGCCATAATCATGACCATCATGATCATCATGGGATGTGGATGAACTGTGAGTCTAGCGCCGCATGGGGGCATCGGGGTATAGAATAAAATGAAAATAGAGGCTGGGTAAGCGGAGTGACAGTGTATATATGGCTTATAACCATGGCTAAAAGCGACTCCAAACACGGAACAGGGTGTTTATGGTGATTTAGTCAGTTATGTGGATCGTAAACATTTTTGATAGCTAAATTTAAATAAACGACAGATATTTGTTGACCATCCATGGGCACAACTTGCTCTCAAAGATGGAGGCGCTTAGTCAAACTCTGAGAATTTAAATTAATTTTATTACATTGAAGTTTTTGTGTAGTTGGCGCGAGCGTTTCCCCTACCTCTCTTCTACCCCTCTTCTCTTTTTCAACTTGTCTGTCTCTACCTTAAGAAAAATATCAAATTACTGTGGTAATATATTTGAAATTAATGGCGCGCATCTCTTGGCCCAAAACAGATTTTGTTACGTTTTACTTTTATTTAGTTGGTAAATTGGCCATAAAAGCGGGCCAACACACTTACACACATATACAGATACAAAGAGATAAAGAGAGAGGGAGAGCACTTCCAATGAAGTCAACCTTCTCCGTCTGAATAAACATAAACTAAATAAATATTTTGTTTAAATTTTCACGTTGACAAGCGTTTCAAATGTCTAGTCCACATAATTGGCTCAAATTTTTTCTTTTTTATATATTTTATTTCATTTTATTTGTTCCCTCAAAATTGTGTTTATTTATTTTCTTTTTTTTTTGTGTTTGGGAATTTTTGTTTTCCTTTAGGGTTGTTCGACTTGGTGGATATGGGTTACCTGTCAGAGTCAGCGGGATTTTCGCAAGGCAATTGCCCTAAGCCATGGCTAGATATAGCCATCTCTTTTCTACTCTTTGGTTAGTTGATCAGGATTACACTTGTGGCTTAACTTTCGAAATCCTGTTAGTTTACCTTCGACCGACAACCGACTACCGATTTTCATTTCTGTTTCTATTCAATGAATAAATCCAACGACTTCTTTTCCTACATTGCCAAGTCATTGTTTGTAGTCGAGTTTATGGTCAGGTCAGAAAATTTTTCACCGCTGCCACGCCCACACATTCATGCCACAATTTGCATGCATGCATTGACTTATGCCTTTTGTCACAAGTCAAACGCATGGGCTGTGCCCAGGGTCTTAAGGGTATAGAAAAAATTTCATATTTTAATAAGCACATAATGGCAATAATCATAATTTTACAGCGAAACTTGGAAATGGCATTGCATCTCTCTGCTAACCCTCGATCCTTAGTCAGCGGGATGCCCTTAAAGGGTTTTTGCACAGAAAGGACGACCATGCAAAAACTGGGAGGCGTTGCGCACATTTAATTAATACGTTTGCCATTGCCATTGCCATGGTTATTGCTTCCTTTTTGGTCTCGGGCCATCTACAGATGGCTGGCTGGCTAGCTGGCTAACTGACTGACTGACTGTTTCTCTTTGGCTTAGTGGGCGTGCCAACAGATGATTAGATTTTCTTCAAATTCCATCCAAAAAGACCCAATCCATGGCTTGTGGTCTCGGTGTGTCTCTAACAATTTTGGTTTGCCTTATTGTTTCAATTATGCAGATACATAAATGTCTATATACATATGTATTTATATATGTATATGTAGCTGCTGACCAGCCCAAAGCTTCATTTAGCCTTTGGCCAATCCATTTTCAACCTTTTGTATCCATTTTAACCATTTCTTTGCTCTGCTCTCAGGCGGGGGGTTAAATAAGTATTATTTTTGTATGATAATTCTACAGAAGCCAATGGGACGTAACAAAAATAAATTTAATTCAAGAACCGCTACAAGAAAATAAAATACTATGAATATGGTAAATCTTATATATCCTCATATCCTATAATAACCCTTTTGTTAGGCTTATGTAAACTTAAGAAATTTAATAATATTAAGACGAAAAGGATTTCTCTTTTCTCTGAATGTTGAAAGGGTAATCATTTTGAAATGTGTTCTTTTAAGGATATGTTAAGAAAATTAAGATTTTATTTAGTAATACCCGTATAGTATATATCCGTTAGTATGAAGTTTATATTTTAAACGAGAATGAAAGTTCGAGTCAATTGGATTGGCTTTTAATCTCACTTATTATTAAGGGAGATGAAATTAATTTCGTATATAATTAACGACTATGCAATGGCTTTCATTAGACACAAAATATCTTATAGATAAATCAATTTATACTTAATTATATTCAGAAAGTTTAATCAAAGATAGCAGAGAAAAGTATATCCATATTAGATAATAGTTAATAATAGTAAAACTATTTATATAAACTGTAAAGAAATGATATGAGAAACATATATTTAGTAGTCATAAATAAATAAATATGTATATACATATATCAGAAGGGCTATAATTTGTATAGTACTCAAAGGAGAAAGAGCATCTGTTTACATCAGTATAAACATAGAAGGAAGCATCTTCGACTATATATCCGTATCTATCCGTATGTCCGTCTGTCCAAATGTCCGTCTGTCTGGATCAACCGATCAATCGGCTCCCATAGGAACAATCGGACCAAAAAAATTATTTTTATTAAAAAGTTTGCAAAGTTATTCAAACTTCGCCATGGCCGAAGTTAATCCATCCTTCTAGCTTTATTCATAATCTGCCTATGTCACATATACATATATTCCGGCAGCTTACTTTTGTTAAAACATTCTCATAATAATTACAATTTCATTATTTAAACCTTCATTCAGGTCTATATTCCTCTGATTTATACAGTTTCTAGACATATATCATATAGATTTTTATCTTTTCATTTTATATAATTTCTTTATTTGTTTTTAGAGTTTTTATATTGTTGGGGATCATTAAAAATATAAATTCCATAATTTTAGTATACTAATTTAACGATTGAATAAAGATAGATTTTTAAAGTTTATAAAAGTAATTAGAAATTTTTCAGGCACTTTCATAAATTTTAAAAAATTTTTCTTTTGCTTTATATACATTATGAATATTTATACTAAAATATTTATTCAATATAGCTTAAGCCCAGTTGTTATAGCTAGTTCTCCGATTAAAGGTAATATTAGAATTCCCTGTTCATAGTATAAATAAATAAATAAAATTTATTTTAAAAGAGACAAGGCAATCAACAACTTTTTAGAGAGACAAAAGTCAAATTGGAGCCCATAACTACTTATTAAATATTTTATAATTAACTAAACTTAAAATAAATCAGCATTCCGCAATAATCTTGGAAAAAGTATATATGACCTATAGAGATATTTGATGCTTAACAAATTTGGTTTTTAAATATTAAATTTAAATGTTTAAATATCCCTAAATGAGTCTTAAGCCGAAATTATTAGAATGAACACAATATATATATAAATTTTAACATTAAAACTGTTTATGGACAATTAAAAAACTTAAAGAAAAATAAAAATTAAGTCCAGCTGCAATATTTTGTTCAATGATTATTGTTTTTAATTTAATTTATTTATTTACTAAATTTAGTTGCCCAAAAAAATTACCTACTTAGTCTGCAATTCTCTTTTTCTATTTAGAAAATTTATTTATTTGATTTATTTTGTAAAATATTCTTAAATGTTTTCCCATAATTGACATTCAATTGATTGCAATTGATTACCTTAGACAATTTCCAAGTAATTAGATTGATATATCCTTAGTGCACTTTCAATTGTTCCCATCGTATAAAAAAAAAAAACAAAGAGAAGGTCCTGCCCACAACAATAAACTGACTCCCTAACGGTTTTTCGCTCGTAAAGAAATCAACTAACAACTAAAAAAAAAAACAAGAAAAAAACAATCAACAATGGCTTCAGGACCACAACAATTGCCAATGCTCAAGTGGTCTTTCAGGCCAAATCACGCAAAACCATAAGCCAGGACATTTGTTTAATTTCCAATTAAAAAGAGCAAACACACACACATACACACACACGCTCTCCATACACCACTCCTACGCACAGCAGGTCAAATCGGTTTGGTATTATCTTCATTGACATCACGACAAGAGTTGTTGTTGTTGTTGTTGTTTTGCCTGACAACTGTTTTAGAATAAGGCAAAAAGGCAAAGGCAGTACAGTGAAGGGCAAACAAGGATCCCCGAGCCAGTTGGCCCGTTGCTGGTCAAGCGTTAAAACACAAACCAAAAAAGAAAAAAAAAGTATATATAGACCCTTTTTCTACTATATAGACTGAGTGAGCGATTGTGTGTTTCGTGTTTAGGTTTTTTGTTTTTCCCGGAAAATGCCACTTGTCAATAGGCCCCTGTGCTGTCCCATTGTACCTGTTATCTAAATTACACCAAAACAAAACAGAAACAACAGTTGGCGTAACGATGACCCAACAACATGTATATATATATATATATATAGATATATATGTTATTTTATCTTTATGTAGGGGTGGGCCCCTGTTAATGTTTTAATTTGATTTTAAAATGATGTTAATCT
The DNA here is from genome assembly GCA_018903615.1 of Drosophila neocordata. Taxonomy (NCBI): domain Eukaryota; kingdom Metazoa; phylum Arthropoda; class Insecta; order Diptera; family Drosophilidae; genus Drosophila; species Drosophila neocordata. Next base: position 1,485,563 of record JAEIGI010000002.1, read on the forward strand.
AATATCCGTGGAAAATGTCAAAATAGAGTCACCTACACACCTCTCCTTATGCCATCTCCTTTTGCCCCCCAGACTCCTTCTGTCTTCTATGGTTTTTGATTCATTCGAACATTAATTGATATGCACTCATCGTTGTTGATAATTTCAATGAATTTTCAATTTTATTACGAAATACGCTGTCAAAATTGTATTGAGAATCTATTTGGGTGTGCTGCTTCTGTACCTTTTGATAATCTACGAGCATTATGCTGACAATATTTTCCCTTGAATTATTTTTTATTTTAAATTTTGTGGTTTTCTTATTGGTATACCCTGTAAGGGAATACGTCAAATGGGTATATGCAATTTTATAAATTTTATAAAACATTGTAAAAGGCAAAAGTTTCTTAATTTCCTTATAATCAGCTCTATCCAACCATAAGTATGAAGATCCTCATATTTTTCATGTTGATCCCCAAAGATTAGATCCTTTATTGTAGGAAATTGTAAACTTTTTATAATTTTTGACTAGTTTACTTTGTAACTTAGAATAGTTCCTTTAATCTTCTTGCTTAAAACTTCTGTTTGACTAATACAATGTAGACATATATGTGGCATCTCGATTTGAAACTTACGCAGAAAGTGAAATTAAGAAAAAAAAATTGTTAAAGGAATTCAATTTTCGTGCTGGGAACTACTTTTCTGCATATTAAAGGGTATCTCCTATTCATTTTTATCCAACTCAATGAAATTAGAGCTACATTATCTCAATATAAAGGGTATCTTTTGGTCGTTTTTTTCATTTGAAATATCTAAATTTTTGTCTTTATTATCATCATGGTAACTCGCTCACGCACTCGACTTTTGGGGCGTGAATACCACAAATTTATATTTAATTGTTTGATTACCTTCCACTCTGTGGCTGTATAATTTTTCAATATTTCCATCGAGAAAACTGAAAATTGTTGTGCGTGTGTATTAGTGACTGTGTGTGTGTGTGTGACAAATGTTAGGCGCTGACTGCATTTCATTAATATTTAACTCTGAAATGAATAAAGTGTGAATAGATGGTGAATAAAAGAAAGAGAAACAAATGTGCAGGAGAGGAAAAGAGAGTGGGTGCGCATTAGTAGCCAGCTGTGTGACGAATTAGCTGTTTATAAAATAACAGACTCTTTTTAGAAGGGATACACTAAGAAAGAAAGAAGAAGATAGGAAGAATAAAAAATAAATGACTTAGGCAACAAACTTGACAAGAAATAGAAAAGTTGTTAAACAGTTCAATGAAAACACTAACTAATATAAATATTTATAAACTTGTTGATAAATTAGTAATGCTAGCATGATATTGAGTGCCATTGATTGAAATTGATTTAAATTAAACGTAAAACATAACTCAAATTTGATTTTGTTTAACATATCAATTAGTTTTATTTACCTGAATAAGCTTTAAATTCAGTCATAAGGTGTGACATTAGAGTTAAATGGAATTCGAATTTGTTTATATTAGAAATGTTCAGGGATCTGTAATTGTAGTGATTATAACCTTTGTTTCTGCAACCATGAAAAGTATATAATCCTAGACTATATAAAGTAACACCATAAAATCCTTTACAATATAATCACATACCTTAGCTTATACAACTATGAAAACTGTATAATCCTACACTTTGGAAACTAACTTTTGTAAGTCTAAATGGCATAGTTCTAAACCCTTGCTTCTATAACTATGTAAACTGCAAATTCCTTCACATTTTGTTCTTTAAGCATCTATTTGAATTTCCTTTGGTTTTTGTTAATTAAACTTTAGCCAACATAGTTTATCAAATATGGCAAATAAAATCAAATAAATAAAATATTTCTCTATAGAAACAGTTTCTTATATCTTTGTAATAATTTAAATAATATTTTAGTACACTTAAAGATGCATTATGTACTTGTTAAGATTCTAATCAAATATCATAAATATATTGTTCAATAACTGCCACGCTAAGAACAATTGCGAACATTTCTCTTTCTTTCTCAGAATTGCAAAGATACCTTTCCTCTCTCTATCTAAAAAAATAATAAGATTTAAAAGAAATGTAAGTATGTATCATATATAAATATGGAACAAATAAAAAAGATAGTATTCTCACATATCATTTATATATATGAATCAAATAAAATAGATCTTATTGTTAGATATCATTTGCTTAACCCAGGTAATTTCTACACATTTCTGTACAAATTAATGTTTAGAAAACTTGATCATTAAGATTTAAAAACTAGATTTTAAATTGATATACTATAGAATTTTATAGAATTTTTAGAAAATACACTTTAAAAATATAAGAAATAATACAAAATGCTGCCATATTTTCTTTAAATCGAATACAGCTGAAAATATTTGTCTCGTTTTCGCATAAATAATTTCATTTCTATAACAAATCTTAAGAATCAAAGAATTAAATTAAATGTTTAAATAAAATGTTTTTCAATTTAAATGAAATATATTTAAATCATACCTACAAGTCTGCAATTTCATTTTTATTGTTACATTTTTCGTATCTAAGGAAACAAACTCCAAAACAAAGCTAAAGAATTCTTGGAATATCATCTAATTAAAACGACTTAATGGAGGGGAATATTTAATTATGTAGCTCTTACCATATTACCCAGAACACGAAATACAAACTAAACAAACTTTTCTACACTAAGTAGAACTTGATATGAGGTATATAATTTAAACAAATTCATTCAGCAATTTTCATCATAAATATTCTAATTGGTTTTTAATTATACATATATGAAGATAATATGAAGAAAAGAAAAATACCGTTTCGTGTTTGAATTTGCAGCATTTGCAAAATTGACTAATTGCCGTGGGTAATTACAATTTATTAGATGACGCCCCAGAACAAGGCTCTAATCGTTCACTATATACTTATAGTTAAACACACTGGCTAACTAACTACATACATATGAGTATGCGTGTATGTGTCTGTGTGTGTGTATTGCAGTTAGTTGCAGCAGGCGGCATTTAATTGAAGCCCCTAAATGGCAAACCTATATTTAATTATTAACTATGGCCCAGGTTGGGCACGCAAACGAAGCATTTGTGAAATGAATTCAACTCGAATACCTGGTCGGTTTATTAAATAAAAAGTTAACATTTATTCTAATTCAATAACGGTATAAATAATTCAGTTGCGGTCAGAGTTAATTGATTGATACCAATTCAGCTAAATCTTTGAGGCGGACTTTATCCAAACACAATTTGAATAATGCACTTAACATAAACCCTAAACCTGTGACCTTGTTTATATATATAGTTGAACTAATGATTTTAGGAATGGCTTTGAACCCACTGTGCACAGATGGATAGAAAATGAAATGATAAAAAGAAAAAACAATCATACGCTGCGTGGGCCCCATAAAAATCAAACAAACAAACATCAGTTGTTGTCATAAAGTTCAAATATTTATGTGACTAATTTGAAATAAAACATAAAACTTACCAAATAATATTAAGAGTTTTTTTTTCTCTTTTTGGAATCGTCAACTGGGAGAGATGCATATCAACAATTAGAAGCGCCCCATGGAGTTGGCCAACGAAATTGAGAAATTTGACGCTTTTACGATCAATCCAGCTGGAAGCATAATGTCTCTCTTTGATATACCAAATTAAAGCATTTTTTTTTCTCTTTCTCTCTCTGTTGATATTTGAATCTCGTTTAGCATATGAAAGTGAGCTAAAAGAAGTCTGGCGCCACAATCAGAAGGAAAGAGGTGGGGGGAAGGGGGATCTGGGCAACATAATTGAGGCAATTAGAAAACATCAAAATATTTCTGCTTACATTACAAGCAAAGTAGAAAATTGTTAAATAAATAATGGCTAAACAGCAGTTCATAATTAAGCACTTGAGAATAGGGCCTAAGGTCCAAATGAATTGTTTGTATAAAGTCCAAAACTCAAGCACTTGCCAATGACAAGGCAATTTAAGATATATATCGAAGTACAGACCAACGCCCACTCTATAATTATTCAATTAAAACGCTTAGGAATTATTATTGTAATAAGAAAAATATAAAAAAAAATGATGCCAATCTGTTTAAATGCAGGAAGTTTGAAGAATGGGCCATGAAAATTACAAAGTAAACCACAATGAATGATGAACGATATATGAAAATGTTTATATGGATGACGGAAGTGAATGAATATGAAAAGTGCACAAGTTTGTTGCTTAAGTCTTTCGTTTTAGACAAATGCCATAACATGGACTTTAAATTAATTACTTAATTTAACACAACACGCGGCCAAGCGCGACACCTTAGCCCCAAACATCGTCATCATTATCATCATCATCATCATCATAATCATCATCATTGGGATCGGCATCGGAATCGGCATTAATATCGACGACAACACAAAGCACTAAACTGACTGGTGACCAGTGACCAGACTGGTGGACTGTATACCAACGAAACCTGTATATCACGATCCTTGGCTTAACAGATTAGTTAGCATATCCCCATATCAGGGTAATTATTGTTAAATGCGATAACGATCTTGTACAGCGTTGACAGTTATTTATTTTCCTTAATTTTGCCGTATTAATCTTCCAAGAATCACACACATTAAGTAAAGAAATAACACACACTCTCTCACACACACATACACACACTCGATCTCTCTGCTTGTGCCATGTACCGAAATGAAAAGAAATGTTCAACAGGATTTTGACAATTTGCATTATGCAGGCAATCGATCAATGAAGACTTAATTAATATGATATCATATACAAGAAAAAAAAACCCCACAAAAAAAAAAAAAGATTTGAACTCGATTAAGAAAACACAATAAAGAAAATCTTCTGATAATAAAATACGTTTAAAATAACAATTTAAGCTACTGCAGAAAAGATATATATGTATACATATGTATCTAAGTATTTACTGATTTCTTATATTTTTATATAACTTTGTTGATTTTGGTAATCAATTGATAGTTCTTCAAATATTTCTCTCACTCCCAAAAACTCAAACTGTGCACCGTAGCAACATGTTGGTAATAAAACACAATCTCTTGCCATGAAGCTAATTTAACCAAATTGGATTACTTAATAAACTTTATTGGATAAATAACAAGTTATGCGTTGGTGCCCATAAAGTGAATGTTTTTGTTGTTGTTGTTCTGGTTATGGTTATGTTTTCTGTTTTTGTACCTATATATATATATGTATATATATATTTATACCCTGTACCCATAGGGTAAAAGGGTATATTAAAGTCGCTAAAATGTATGTAACAGGCAGAAGGAAGCATTCCCGACCCCATAAAGTATATATATTCTTGATCAGCATCAATAGCCGAGTCGATTGAGACATGTCCGTCTGTCCGTCTGTCCGTCCGTCTGTCCGTCCGTCTGTCCGTCTGTCCGTCTGTCCGTCTGTCCGTCCGTCCGTATGAACACGTGGATCTCAGAGACTATAAAAGCTAGAGCAACCAAATTTGGTGTCAACATTCGTGTAGTGTCTACGCAGATCAAGTTTGTTTCAAATTTTTGCCACGCCCACTTCCGCCCCCGCAATTTAGGAAAAACGAATAACTAGTGTTATATTAAAGGTAGCGTATTCTTATTTGGCACACCCAATAATATGGTCAAAAGGTATCAGCTGACCAAATTTGGTTGAAATCGGACAAGAAATATCGGAGATATATCTATGTACAATTTGTACTGAAATGCCCAGTGCGACATTGCGTAGTAAGTGTGAGCGAGATAGCATGCGTTCGTTGCTGCCGCTTGTGAGGAAAATTTTAGTTTGAATTAATGGCGAATTCGAAGGAGTTTGCTTTTATAATGTTCCCTTAATTGGTACAGGGTATACTCAAAGTCGGCAGGGACGACTTGCTTGCTTTTTTTTTTTTTATTTTGAGGCGCGCCACAAACAAACCTTTTGAGGCATTCCAAAATTAAGCCACGAGGCACATGTGTTTTGGGTAGACGAAATGAAGGAGAAAGAAGAAAAAAAAAAATTGTGTGTTAATTTCTGAGAATTATCAAAAAGGGATTTCATTTTTTTCGTTTTCAGTTTTCGTTTTTGTTCTATGGAAAACATTTGAAATGAGATTGAAAAGACGCAAAGGAGGCTAAAGATAAGCTTCAAATCAACTGTAATGCATGCCACAAAGTAGGCGTTGTAATTTATTACAATATTAATTGTAAATGAGTTTTGTGATGCCCCCAAAATTGAGGCAATTGTATTGCACTGAAAAAAATTATCATCTAATAATTTGATTAAGTTATATAACTTGATATTAAGAAAAGTAAGTATATATAAAGCTTCATTTGAAAATATATTTAAAATTTTTTTTTGTGAGTTCTTCAAGTTTTTGTTTTAAGAATTTATAATTTGGCACTAAGTAAACTTGAAATTTAAACATGAAAGAATTTACTAAAGTTAGAAGTTCTTAAAATTACTGAGAACGAAAGAAAGAATGAAATTATAAACATAAAAGCAGATTTAACGTAATAGGATTTAAAATACAGACTTTTTGAAGATCAGACAAGATGGTGATTATAGTTATATTTATAATTTATAAGAAAATATATTTCGGAATTTCAAAAACAAACTTTTTCTATCAAAAACCTGTCCCAAAGTCATAAATACCATTCTCATATTTCTTAAATACTTTTAAACAAATTCCTAGTTACAACATTCATTCCATACTAAAAAGAACTGTCAAGATGGGCTGACTTCATTTTTATTTCCTAGTCACTGGAAATAAATCAAAAATAGATTTCGATTAACTATTACATATTTTAATTAAAAACATTAGGGAAAATGCTTTCATATTTATATATTATTATTAATATAAATAAATAGTTTGTTCTTTTTTAAAAATTTTTTTTCAAATTTTAATATTTTAAAAAAACCATGTAAGATAGTAAATTTAAATTTATATAATATTAAATTGAAATAAAATACTTACAAAATTGCAAAAAATCTAAAAATATATATATATTTATTAAGTTAAAATAAACTAGGAAAATTATGTATATTATATTAATATAAATGAAATATTTATTTTATCTTTTGATAATTAGTTTTTTGATTCCATTAGTTATACAAAGAACAAAGATTCTTATACAAAGGTTCTTATACATACTAAGATATCATATATTTAGAACACTTTTTAAAAATTCCCAGATTTTTTTTATAGCTTTTTCCTTGATTGATTTCTCTCAGTGTAGCGCTGGGGCTTGCTATCTGCCGTTTAATCAAGTGTGCGTGCAGCTAAACAAACAATTTCATTCCATATTCTCTCGCCCATATAATTTGTTGATGTTGATGTTTGTTTGTTTAATACACTATATAGACTATATCCACAGATATGTATACATACATTCGTTTATATGTATGTAGTTAGGTAAATGCGATTAAAATCTCTGTAAGCCAACATGTGTGTATAATTTGCCTTACACTGATTTATACCCTTCGCATTGTGAGAGTACACTTTGCCATCTTGGCTAGTGGCTAGTTAGTTATTCAACCAGCCAGTTAAATTATATAGATTGTTCTACTATTCATGGAGTCAACCCAATTGCGAAACCTTTGACAAAGTGGCACAGTTTAAAGCTGTTAACAGCTAGTAATTAGACTCGATATGGCTGTTAATTAACCATATCAAGCATCAGAATCAAAACTATCTCTGATCACATTGTAGTTTGCCCATTGCAATTACTTTTTTTTTTGCATATTCATGCATATCTATATATACCTATATACAGATATAATGTTTAACTACCGATTTGAATGTCGGGCAAGTGTCGCATAAATTGCTGGCCAATAATCATAAATTTTGTTTTTTAATCATTAGCAAACTTTATGGGCCAACAAAAAGATTGCCGGCAATGCTGCAATTGCTACAGCGATGTCATTTAAGCCAGTTAACCAGTTTGTCTCTTCGATTTAATACACACACACACTCCTCTCCCACACCTCCCTCTACGCCCACAGCTGTTTGATCTCACACGAACTGCGCTCAATTAAATTCTATAATAAAACACGATTTGCATTTTAAATTGTGCAATTAAAATGCTTATGAAATCTATAAAAAAAAAAAAAAAAAAAAAAATTCGCTAAATACATTTTATAGTTGACTCCTTCAATTGCCTCCATCAACCGCTCTCACACCTCATCCTTCTCTCCTATCTTTTAAAGTAGACACAAACAAGAATGTAAAATGTCAAGCGTTAATTAATTAATTGTCATCAGTGGGGGAGGCAGAGAGGGGAAGATGTAACATAAAGAGATTTACTATACCTTTATATAGATAGGTATATCTGTATGTATGTATATATATGTGTATATATGTGTTAAGAAGCTGCAATATCTGAAAGCAATGCAATGCGTATTTTTAGCCAATTAACAAAAAAAAAAGTAGTTAAAATACGACCTTAATTTAATTATTTAAGAATACCCTCAAATGGAATTATCAATATAATGTATAAAGATAAAGAAAAATATATAAAATCTATATATATTCTTTAAGAATATTATAAAATGAACTAAACTAAACTTGTTTAACTATTTGGTGTTGTTAAAAGTATTTTTTAAGTTATATATCTTTTACGGAAATTTATGTTTCTGTTTATATAGATTGATATATATTTAGTAGATTGGATAGATATATATATATATAGACTGTCCGATATAGATATCTATTATCAGTCTTTAAAGTACTTCATATGTCAAAAGATTTCTTTTGCTTTCAGTTTCCCTTATAAACAAGTTTTAAATTTTTAAGTCCAAGCAACAACTTTAGTTTTCATATAGAGGTTTCTTAGATCAGTTATTATATACTTACCAAACAAAAAGATTGCTAAGAACATGCTCAATTTATATGATATATAATCCCAATTTGATAATCCTTTTATATAAATGAACTTTTAGCTATTAGATTAGCTTCAAGTCAATCTGTAAAAATCTGTAATTTCTTACCCTTAAAGACTTTCCCAAACCATTTGTCAATCAATTTTGTTTCACTTCAATGTTTCATTTTCAATATGAATATTTTATATTTTATATAATAATATTTTGTTGTTTTTGTTTTTGTATAGATTTCACTTAGTTTTATACGTTAATAGCTAGCACACTAAAGCTACATCAATCTTGGCTTTTAAAAGTTAATTAATTTAAAGTTGCAATTAACTGATGCTAGAAGTTCGTGCTATAACTAGAGAGATATACTATATATATATATATACTATATAAATACACGATTTATGAAATTTACTAATTAACATTAATGTTCTGTGCACTGCTCGTCATAAATATTTACACGCTTAGAGATAATTAGATTTGTACAATTAAAATAATTATGTATAGGTATATGATTTATAATGATTTTTGCCTCTGCTTTCTGTTGATTTGTTTGTTTGTTTGTTTGTTTTTTTTTTCCTTCTTTCTGGGCAAAGATTAAGCGAAGCGAAAAGTTCTGTTTCTCTGATTAATTTTGAGCTCTACTCAACGAATACACAAGACTTGCCCCTGGGCGACCAGGCTAACTATTTTGTTTTAAGTATATATTTGTAATAACTATATACAATTTTGGCACAGTTGGAGGCGTGCCAGAGGGGCAAAGACTTTCATTCGAATACTTTTTTTGTTTTTGTTATTTACATGAAGCCTAATGCTGAGCTTCCAATTAAGAATATATCACAACAAAACTATGTTACTTGCGGAAAACGAGAACGCTTACGCAGCAGCAAGGAGTAAGGAACTCTGGGTATTGGTCATATGGATCATTTAATGACTTGCATCTAGCTCGTGCTCCTCATCGCTGGGGCAGTCATCCATTTCCATATCAATGAGTTCATCATCATCCTCATCGCCGCTGCCATTGTGCATATTGCGGTCGGAGGAACCGCCACCCTTCTCATCCTCTTGCTGCATACGTTTGTGTTTGGTGCGTCGATTCTGGAACCAGACTTTGACCTGTGTCTCTGATAAGTTTAGAGACTGAGCCAAAGCCTTACGTTCAGCTCCAACCACATACTGATTACTTTCGAACGCATGTTCTAGTTTCAGCAGCTGCGAGGGTGAGAAGGCAGTGCGTATCCGCTTGGGTTTGCGGAAAGGAGGCACCAAAAAGCCTGGAAGAGCAAAGAAAATAACAGAAAAAAGTTTGGTTAGTCATCGGTTGGGCATAAATCAGGGCTGTTAGGTTACTTACTTCCTGGAAAACGATGTGGAAAGATGCGTCCGCTGCGGCTCAATAGCCATGGGTAGAGTGGATAACTTTCGCGCGGCATACCAGGATTGGGCATGAAAGGTGTAACATGTGGACCCACAACATGACCGGCTTGTAACGCCGCAGCCATATGAAATTGGGCAGCAGCAATCAGGTGAGGATTGTGTTGAGGTGGCATCTCTGGCGGCGGCGCATTAATATACGGAGGTAGAGCCTTGATATCGGGCAGACCGGGTTGTCCCTGGGGTGGCGGCAACGGTGGTCCACCAGGACCCATGGGGAATGGTCGTACAAGTCCAGCTGCTGGCATACCAGGCATCATCATAGCACCTGGTCCTGCGGGATGCATGGCAGCCGGCTTAGGGAAATTTGGCATTTGTGGCGGTGTGTTGTGCGGACTATTGACCAGAAGTGTCGGTGACGATGACGGCTGTGAGGATTGTGGTGATACTGATTTTGGAGGTGTATGAGGTGGCTGAATACGCTGGGCTGGATTCTCGGCTTGTTCTGCTGCTGGAGGAGCCGGTGATCGTTCACGCTTGAGAGAAACAGGAGCCGGTGAAGCATCATTATCGGGTGACAGACGAGTTTGCAACGGACTCAGGCCACTGGCCATGGCGGCATTGTGATGCAAACGCTGAAGCAATTCCTGGATATCCTGGTGTGTCTTTGGAGTACCCTGGTGCTGTTGCTGCATCAATATATGCTGATGCAGGGCATGCTGCTGGGCCGGTGATAGATGTCCATGGGGATGGGGTGCCATATGAGGCGGTAGGGATGCCAAAACATGATGAGGTGGATTCATCACATGATGCGGAGGTGTTCCCGGCAACACTGTAATAGATGCCGGTGGTGTTTGTGGCGGTGAGCTGGGTCCATTTCGTTCAGGGACGGGACTTGCCGGCTGTTGGGTGTGCTCTGGGCTTGTTTGCGGATTGCCGGCGGCAGCTGCTGCCGATGCGTCATTGCCCACAATGGAATCAATGCTGAAGCCAATCTTCTGCTTGGGTGTGGGCATCATGACGGCTGAGGTGGGTACCGGTGGAATCATTTTAGTCATAAATACGCGCGTTGTAGTGGCGGGCGAGGCGGCTATTAGTTCAGCTATGTTGGCGGCTTTCACGATACACTGGTTTTAACGGTTAATCCTAGAACTTATGCTCAATCTTAGAGTTTCTTCTTCTTGCTTTATGCATGGAGCAACCACATTGGTGCTTTCATTAAACACACATTTACACTTGGAAGGGTTAAACACTTTCACGTAATTGCAGCTACAAAACAACTTTCTTCACTGTCTCTTAGTGTTGTTGCTGTTGTTGATATATATCACTTTTCAGGTTTTTTGAATTTTTTTTGTTTTCTCTTGGTGCGATCGACGCGCTCGAAACGAAACAACGTGTTCACTCGACGACGTTCACACTCTGAATAATTGAGAGAAGGCCCCGGAGTGGACCAAGTGTGCGTAGTGGGAATTCGGTGTTGGTTGCCTCTTGTAGTTGTAGTAGTAGTAGTAGATACAATTGCTCCCGCTCTCTCTTTCTCTCTGTCTCACACAGACAATCTCTCTCTTTAAATCTCTATTGCCTGCTCTCTCTTGCGCACGCACACATAACGGCAGCGGAGAGAACATGTCGTCAAACCGGTCTCGGGGATGGTAAAGTGTTTGGTTATTCAAGTGTCAGTGTGAAAGAGACCAAAGTAACTGCAATATTATATGCTTGCCATTGCATTCTCACCTGCTTGTGGATTTTATCTGACTGTGAAATGCTAGCCAGAGAGCAAGTGAGACAGCCTATGCTGAAGGCGGTCCAATTCAATTCGCTACGTTTGCTATATTTTTCTCTTGCATATGGCTTCCGTTGGGCATCATCATCATCATCGGGTGGTTACTGTCATTGTTGTTGTTGCCTGGCATTGTGGCCTGCCTTTGTGTAATTTGGCTTAAACTGCCATTCATAGTTTTTGTGGTTAGAGAGTTTTTCGTATTTTTCGTCTAGTACTAAAAACATGACTTAAATGAAAAATGCAAGGTGGAAATGTATTTTCCTTTGGTATGAGGATTTTTGCCTTAAAAACGTATGTGTTGATCCCTTGCCATATTGAAATATGATTTTTATACACAAATATTGGGATTGTAGCAACTGTTTGCAGTTAAAATTAAAAAAACTAAAATAAAATAAGAAAATCTTCAAGTAAACTCAATCTGTATACCAAGTTCCCATCGATTGCGATCAGTATTCACTCTAATGCTGATCAGTATGATGATCATCAACTCGATTCGCATTAACAATTCCACACCACAAATGCACTTCAAATTTTGCAGTACTAATAAATCATAGCTTTACATACAATGACATAGACAGTTTTATATAATCGGCAATCAAAAACATTGTGCGTTACAATTTAAATGTTAATTTTAAGCATTATCTCTATTGGCTTTTTGGCACACGACAAACTTTGCATAATTTATGTAGACCAAAAAACCAACAAAACTTGGACATGTGGAAAAAAAACAAATTTATGCGACGCTTTGGCCAATTTGCACCAAATCCAAATTCCCAAAATAAAAATCAGAGCATTCAGTGTGCGTGTGTGTGTGTGTGTGTGAAAGAATTGCCAAAACGTGTACAAAGTTCAATATGTACTTGCCTTGAGCCGCGACACAAATATCAATTAGTAATCAGCAAATAAAATTTTTAATTATGTTTTTCACACATTTCACCAAATCAGTTCAGTAATTCTTTTGGGTGTTAGTTCTGTTGTTAAGGGTTATCAATATAAGGTCCCTGTTTAAGATTAGCATCAAAATTTATTATTAAGTTGTGATTGAATTGCGGAACAAAACAGCAATCCATTAAATCATAATTATATTGACTAATGGCCTCTGATTACACGACTTTTAAAAAAGTTCCTCTATATATATTTATATATACGTTTAATTTTCAGCTTAATGTGAAAAACGTGTCAATTAGTTTTGTAGAATTTCAATTAAATAGAAATCAGTGTAAAGGAGTTCTATAGTTTGGTAAATTTTGACATAGATATGCTTAAATTTACACGCCCACCGCATGGCGTTATCACCTAACATCACCGCAGGACCTGCTCGAGCAACAATTGTCCTGCTAATGAGCAAATAAAGATATCGTTAGACCAGAAGCAGCAGTCAAGTAGTCAATCCAGCTGTTTGTATTGTATACCATCACCTACCTTCAATTCCGATTCCTATTGCCTACTCCACAAACACCCGCTGAGAACCCTGAAACGAGGGAAAACACTCGCCGAAGTTTGCAACCATAAAAAATGCACACACAACTGAAAGAAAACAAAAGAAAAACGCACACACACACATACACACAGGGAAAGACGGAGCACAAATGAAACTGTATTTATTAGATGGAAATAAAGCAGCGGCAACAATACGAATAACAGGGCCCATACAAAAAGGTGTCAAAATCAACAATTTTTCGGCCTGGCCGAAACAATTCCACTGAAATGAGAAAAAAAAATATATATACATATATACACATAGGGCAGGCACAGCGTGATGCAATTTCGCTGCTTCTTTTGCTCCTCTCTCTTAGTGATTCCCTCTTTCCTCTATCAGAGTAACAATTTTGTTTTTTCTTTTCGGTTGAAATGATGATGGAAAAAACAACAACAACAACAGTTTCACTTTTGCTCCCTTGACTGCTGAATTGTTGGGCACTGAAAAACAATGAAAAACGTGGCAAATTTCCCTTTGTTTCATTTTTATATTTTGTGGCTAAAGACACTAGAGAAACAGAGAGAGAGAGAGAGGAAGATGACTTTAATGATGATGAGTTGGCGATTAGAACGCTTCAAGTGCTCAAGGAGTGCCACTAAATTCATTTGAATTGTGTTTTGGTTTTGTCTTTTTTTTTATATATTTTTCATTTTACTGTGAAAATGGCACAATTATAAGGAAATGGTAAAGAAAAATGTCTGTATGGGGGAGCCACAACTGTTTAGACATAATTAATTTTCCAATGGCATTTGATTAAAAGAGAAGCAAATTAATTTTAAGAAATTGCACTCATCTATCTACTCAAGATTCCAACTACTTAATCCTGATCGCTCTCTTCTAAGAAATATATATGTATCTAAAAGCGATCTATCGATTTCACAGTTTTCATAATAAGTTCACTCATTCTCCAAAACGATCTCTCATAATTTGAACGCTTGTAAATCCACGCGGTTCACAAAATTATGATGGATGCATTTTTGTGGCTACATTTTCACGCTTGAAAACGAAAGAAAATAACAGATAAGCAAGGGGAAAAGATGGGAAATTGGTAGCCGAGAAACAACTGAAAAACTGACAGCGGTTCTTCCCAATGATCATTATTATGATTATGATGATGTTTGTGTGTCAAGGGCGGGGGCGCGTGTGGAATAAGAACATCAAACAACTGGACTGAAACGGAGGCATAAGAATATGAGCCTGTCGAGTTCCTAGAAAAACCTCTTACAAGGTAAACGCCAAGAAAGCAAAAAGGGTAAAGGTGAAGGCCATGGCAAAGGATCATCATCATCATCATCGTTGTCTTTTTTGGGCACGGCATATTTGATATTTCAGGCACGCTAGCCACAGTTACATTGAGGCTGCTTCCAATCACAAAACAAAAGCCATAAAATCATATTAAAACACAATTCTTGGTCAGGGATAGAGACAATGAAAAGAGAAAGGGGGAGCGGGAGCGGGTTAGAGTTGGGAGCCAACATCATAAAACATTTATATCTAATCCTTGACAATCATAAAAATTACACAAACGACACGACACAATGGCAATCAACGAAGGGAAATGGGAAAATTCTTTCAACTGTCGCCGATGGCAAACATTTCTTTAAAATGTCGGAAAAGTACTCAAAAAATTACAAAATAGAAATTGTAGAGAAAACAAGCAGCAAAGAGCGGGAGGGGGGGGAGAAAAAAAAAACACAAATACAGTAGTCAAGAGAAATGTCATAAAAATGTCTGGACTAGTAACTCCCACCATTCATTCCTATTCCTACTCCCTGTAGTCCCTCCAATGCACTCCCCTTTTGGCCAAGAACATCTTACTCTTACCAATGAACCAAGAACGAGGCATTTTTATGACACATTCCGTTTCGGCGGGCATTCAAGCATAGCATATCCCAAGGACTATCCTTTGAATGTCAACGTCATACGACAAAAACAGACATAAAAAATAGTTGCTGAAATAAAATCAACGTAACGTTGATACTTGTATATAATTTTTATAGCTTTTTACCGGTCCCATTGTCCTTTTCCTGTTTATCTTTATACTCCCCTCCTTTTGACACTTTCATTTTGGGTAATCTTTTGCCCGGTTAACAAGACCGTTTTCTTGTTCATGTGTCATTATTGTCTTTTGGGCCAAGATCCCGTTTAACTTGTCCTAGAAAATTTATGAGCAAGCGGCATGATATCATTTGATTTAGTTTAGATAACACAATTTCTAATACACTAGCCAAAAAGGAGAATGAAACTATAATTGTTAAGGGAGATTTCAGAGATTTAATCAGTTTACTTCTATTATTATGAAGGCCCAGTTAAAATATATATTTTAAGATCTATATCTTGAATATATCTCAACTACTGGTCAGATTTTTATTTGAGAAAAGGAAAGAGCACTCAAATAATTAAATTTAAAGAAACGTTTTATTGATCTACCTAAAGAATCAGATCTTTAGACATTTAATAGAAGAATATATAAATGTGTACAATTTATATATTAGTGTGTTTATATATTTTCCTTATAAAGGTGCGTCTCAATTTTATCTCAATTATCTCAGTTTCTAATACAGAGAACAACGAGTACAGTATAAGACAATTGTTTGATTAACTTTTTTGAAAACAACAAATTTAGAATCAATATCCTAATATGCAAGAAAAACGGTATCGGATCTAACTCCTTATCGCTATAGTGCTTGTGTTCCAATATTATCATTTTACTTTATATATGACAGCATTTCAGTTAATAACTGCTTCATATTTACTATATAATTTCATATTTAAATTTGTTTTAAAACATTATGGCAGGTCGGCAATAAATATAAATTTTAAATTTAATTTCAGGATCTTTTCAAAAATTACTTTAAATTGTTTTCAATAGAAGATTAACCCAAAGCAGATAACGAATTTATATATATTTCAATTAAATTATTATTATAATAATTTATTGTGTCTGTTTTTTATTGAGTTTATTGTTACTACTCGTAAGTGAAAGAAACTTATAAGATGTCCTGTAAAATATGGTTGTTAAGTGTAGATACTTTGGGCTTGGCCAAGCGAAACTATTTTCATATATTTCCCCAAAAGATTTCAAAATTTACTCAATTTTTAGTTTTGGATGTACAAAACTTTCCCTTTTCTCAAAAGTTTTATTTTTTGGTGGAATTATTTTTCCTTTTTGAAACTTTGCTTTGGTCAGTGTATCAAATGCATCCTCTACTATCGGAAATATCCAAATTATTTTTTGTTTATTTATATTATTTTTAAAATGAAATTATGAATTAACCATGATAAATATATAAATTATAACTATTAGAGACTGAAGTGTTATGTTCAATAAAATATTTTGTGTATTTGATTATGACTTTTTTTTTTAGAACGAATTGTCATTTCGATTTCTACTCGAAGAATAGAACTTGAATAAATATATATTCAATAATTGATGACATATTTTTAACTATATCAATGAAGACGTCAATAAAGGCAATTTTTGCAAATAAATTTAAATTAAACCGTGTTTACTATAGGAAAGAATAACAATGAAGCAAGTAAGTCGTCCATGCCGACTTAGAGTATACCCTGTACCAATTAAAGGAACTGTATTAAATCAAACTCCTTAAAATTTGCCATCAGGTCAAACTAAAAATCTCCTCATAAGCGTCTGCAACGAACGCATGCTATCTCGCTCACACTTACTACGCATTGTCGCGCTGGGCATTTCAGTACAAAATGTATATAGAATATCTCCGATAGTTTTTGTCCGAGTTTAACGAAATTTGGTCATCTGATACCTTTTGGCCATATTATTAGATGTGCCAAATAAGAATACGCTACCTTTAAATTTACTCTAGTTTTACGTTTTTCCTAAATTGCGGGGGCGGAAGTGGGCGTGGAAAAAATATGAAACAAACTTGATCTGCGTAGACACTACACGGATGCTGACACCAAATTTGGTTGCTCTAGCTCTTGTAGTCTCTGAGATCCACGTGTTCATACGGACGGACGGACAGACGGACAGACGGACGGACAGACGGACATGTCTCAATTGACTCGGCTGTTGATGCTGATCAAGAATATATATACTTTATGGGGTCGGAAATGCTTCCTTCTGCCTGTTACATACATTTTAGCGACTTTAATATACCCTTTTACCCTACCCTTTCACCTTATTGGTATAAAAACTGTTTTAAACGTATTCAAAATTTTGAAAAAAACATGTGAAGAAGTGCTTAAACTATATTTTCACTGTTAATCTTAAATATTTTAAATACTTTCTTTCTATTAACTTGCAACGGTTCAGTTTTCTAGCTCCAATAGAAACCAAACGCTGGTTGGTTGCTAGAACCTACGTTTCTTAGGTAAAAGGTATCTAAAATGTTTCTGCTAGTAAAATTTAGTTAAAATGCATTCTAAATCAATAAAACAAAAATTTAATGAAAATCAGATGTGTATTATATTATACTACTTTATGTAGTCCTTATATGAATGAAAGATTCCAATATTTCTCTCGAATTTGCCCTTTTCTGGATCGTCTTCGTGTTTTTAATCTAATGTCGTGAACCTTTCCACACATATTAAATTTACACTTCTTTATCTGATCTTACTCGGGGAACTGGCTAACTAAGTTACACGCCCACCGAAATGGTTTTCAAGACATGCCAAGCAACTCTCTTACCCCAACTTTGCCCTTTTTCATCCCCCATTTTTGTGGTAACAGGCATATCGAAACTAATGATGACACCCAATAAAGAAAATGCCAACAAATGTGTAAATTTGTTAGAATGTATGAGAAACTGTATAAAAATGTAAATTTCCCTCCAAAAGAAAAGCGGGGAAAAAAAATAAAAACAAATAGAAGAAGAAAAAGTATACATGGACACGCTCGAGCAACTTCTGAAATAAATTTGTGGATGTAACTTGAAAATTGTCGCTGCCAAGGAAGAAAAAAAAAAAATAAAAACAGAAATGACGGGGAAATGGATATGAGTTGGCATTGGGGTGTGGGTATGGTTATGGTTATAAGGGATAGTGGTATGAATGTGAATGTTCATCGAATGGCAGGGTGCCTTTTGGCAGATGACTCAATTTACACACAAACGAGCTCTGTAAATTGCGCCTCATTTCGTGCACAATTTTTCCTCTGACATTTGCCAAAATGTCAAAAATGGAAAATGAAATGGGAAAAGAACAAAAAAAAAACAAAAATACATTGTGTAATGTATATGAACAGATTTATACATGCCAGTACCCCCCACCCTCCTTTGTTCTATATATGTATGTAGTTATATGTAACTTTATTACAAATTGGCAAAACCTAATAAAAACGAAATTAGCCAAAAATTCTGATAAGGGATAGCTTAGAAAGGGGAGGTTTATTAATGAATATTCAAAATCGAAAAGTTGTTATAAATATAAATTAAGATTTCTCTTTGTTTCCAAATGATTGAACTGGAACTGATTCTATTCAATTCTTAAGAAATATTGTTAAGGAGAAAGGATCAAAGTTAACTTGAA
Organism: Drosophila neocordata; assembly: GCA_018903615.1. Lineage (NCBI taxonomy): Eukaryota > Metazoa > Arthropoda > Insecta > Diptera > Drosophilidae > Drosophila > Drosophila neocordata. The sequence continues at coordinate 1,504,551 of JAEIGI010000002.1, forward strand.
GCGTCTCTTTATAGTTAGATCATTTCTATATACATCTATTCATATATATATCTTTGTAGTTGTAGAATCTTCGCAGAAGGAATGTGATTACCCCCCTCCTGTCTGGTTTCTTTTCCCTCCCATCTCTTTTTTTTTTTTTTTTTGGCCAACCTCGTTAAACAAATGAATTGCCATAAGCGTCGGCTGATTGCCATGTCACTTTAGATGGGTTTTTATAATAAGCTGCGTGAATTTGGCTACTGTCAGCTGCCGCTATTCCTGGCAAGAGGAGCGAAGCAAAGGGGGAGAGAGTTAGAACACTTGGCAAGCTTTTGTAACAATGACAACAGTTTGCACATTTTATGAGGCGCATCATGATTTCTGGGATGCTGATGCTGGCCTGGATTGGCATCCCTTACCCGATGGCTGGCTGTGCGCTGCCATTATTATACGCCATTTAAATAATATTCTCTCTCTCATGCTGTGCCAATGTCGTCGGATGGCACGTTTTTGCCTTATTTCCAACTCATCCCCCTTTTTGAAATAGAGAACTCACCCCAATTTATGTAGTGCGCTCTGTCGTCATCATCATCTGTCTATGCCATTTTTCACACAGGCCGCAGGACGAAGGACTCAGGGCATTCCCTTGTATAATCAGCGCACATCATCAGCATTTGATTGCGACAAATAATGCCGCCACTTTGTGTTGTTTTCCCCCCCACTCCCTCCACTCCCCTTTTGTATGGAATTAGGGGTGCGCAAGTACTTCAATTTTCAAAATGGCGTCAGAAAATGTGAATAAAAAGGACTTTGATTGTAAAAGCGCGAGCGCGTGTTAAATTAAAAGGATTTGTGTGTTGATTAAGTAGAATGGCAGAATACCCCGAATGCAATATCAAAAAAGGGTTGGATTTTGCATTGGTTAACCTATTTAGTTAGGGGGTTGCATTTTAGTCAAACACACACAGAGACACATGCTCGAGATTACCAACAACAATAACAATAACAACAACAAAAAAAAGGATAAAAGAAAAAGAAGTCACGTTTACACAATGAAAATTGAATTTGGAATTTTAATTGCATTTATCTGAATTGTATATATCAGAGAGAAACATAAATGTGTGTCATTGTGATAAATGCAATTTGAAAGGATGGTAAAGGGAAGGTCTGGGAAGGGTAGATATGACTTTAGTTGGTATATACAATAATAAAGTAGAAAAATGAATTGCCAAACAAAGTAGGAAAATTTTACCCAATTCCCAAATAATTATCAGAACTAATAGAAAAGATTCCGCAATTGTTTGAGCAAAATATAAAAGGATGAAAATTGGTCTACTCGAACTTCTCAGTTGAAGAGAATCAATGGAATATTACAATACCAAATCATGAAGAATATTCTGGAATTGATTAACTAAAATGAATTTAGTTAAAAATCAAGTATTTTAATTTATTAAAAATTTAAAATATTACAAATCAAATGCCATGCAAACAAAAATTCTATATTATTAAAGATTATATAAATATTAGTTTTAGAATTTTAAAAAATTTTTTAATATGGCAAGAATTTATTCAAATTTTAGTTATACTTCAGGTAAAAGGTGTCTTTGGTACCCAAAAATGTTATTATTTGGTTCCTCAACAGATGAATTTTCGATTCTCAAATTTATATTATTACAGTGAAGATTCTCTTCGGCGGACAGTCATCTATGCTTTGTTCATGAAAGAGAAGTGTTCGCACAATAAAAAATAGAAAATGTTCACTGCCCTAATTAAATGCTAAATTTTATTTATTTTTTATGTAATAGAATTTCAATTTTATTAACTTATATTTGAAACTCAAACCAGACAAACTTTAACTACATAAACCTAACATAAATAAACTACCAAAATAGTTTAGTTACTTAATATTAGTTTATATAACTAATTAGTTTACATTATGGACTTCATTTTCTGCTTTGAAAATAGTTTAATCTACTGTATTCTGTTTTGAGTACCTACTTGAAAATAGGATCCATTTCAAAATTAATGCCAAAACAACTGAAAAATAATGTAGCCTAAAATTTGCTCAAGATGTTCTTGTTCTTTTCGTCCTTGCCGCACAGTAGTCAATCTTACAGTTGAATCTTAACCGATCTAACAATGAGATAATGAAACATATATGAACTTGAATAGCATAAACAAGCCGACAATTGTTAACTGGATCAATGAGAAAATCCCATCGACGGCCACTTGAGGTGCTCAAAGTTAAAGGTAAAGCAGCTGATACGGATACGGATATACTCCTCCATTCTGATCTTGTTACAAAAGTCAGTTAGACCGACAGGCAGGCAAGCAGGCAGTCAGACCTTCATGCGGGTGTTCCATGCCAAAAGACAATGCCATCAACTGGGATATTACAGAAGCGGAAAGAGCCAAAAAGTTAAGCCACAAACATACAAGAGGATCAAAACGGATTTAAATACAAAGTGGGAAATAATGAACTGCCGACTCCCTGGATATATATTCTATGTATGTAGGGGGAAAACTGAAAAATGAAAGATTCATTCTACATATTTGAAATACGAAAGAGAAGGGAAGAGAAGAGGGTTGCTAGTTGTGGAAACTCGACCACTTTTAAACTGGCAACTGGGAAAAATTGGTCATTGTGAAAGAGATGAGTGCGTGTTGTTTTGTCGGGTGTGTGTTTGGCTTATTAAAGTTATAATTAAAATATGTTTGGCCTGCCAGTCTGTCTGTGTGTCTTATAGAAATGCTGTTCCTTTAATCATCCAATCTACAGTCAAGAAATATGTGTTTTCCATGAATTTAATTATAAAATTTTCATGTACATTTATTTAAATTCTAATAGGTTCACACTTAACACTTATAATAAGGTAGGAGCCTGCCCTTCTCTCTCGCTCTTGCTCTCTACTTCTACCTAACTACCTTTTATACCTATCCATCAATTGTTTCTTGCTAAGGTTCATTTAAATTCATTAGGATTACGAAACAAAAAAGTCAACAACATAACAGAAATCTATTAAAAAATAAATGAAACACCCTTCAATATTATTTTCTAAAGAGAAAATTGAAGAGTAGAGAAAACCCTAGAGAAAGATGGGATAATGCATTATATATTATATTATTGGAAGAAAATCATTTTCGTCATACATACTTGACTTAATTTAAGCCAATTCAAGGGCCATTGGCCAAAGGGATGCAAGTCCTTGATCCCATGAGAAACACTCGTTTACACACACACACACACATGTGGCATTATCCTGTGGCTTAACTTTCTGAATATGTGGAACACCCGCAAGTCGCTGACTTTTGAAAAAAAAAAGAAAAGAGAGAGAGAGAGAGCACTTGAGTGTCCATGAAATCATAATCCTGTTGCACTGCTCCTGTCCTCTTTACCGCACAGTAGCTACTGGGCCATTATCTAGTTTCTTACGGGTGCAGGCAACAGTCAGTGGCGGCTTTCTTTGTGCCACTTTGTGCCATGTAATTAGATTTTGGTGTACTATTTTCGGTACTCTTGGATCTTTGAATTGAGAATGGCCCATCAATGCAAATGTAATGTGAAATTCTATTTGTTTATTTTGTCAACAGACACTTTTATGTTTATAATTTATTGAAATATTTATTATTAAAGCTAATTGGCCGACAAAGCCCAACTGTCTCGTGCCGCAGCCAAACTCAAACAATTAAAATGCCTCAGCATAATCGAAATTGAATCTATATAACTTGACTGGGACAATTCCAAAGCATTCATGTCAATCGGTGTCAATGCATGTCCATTTCAGATAATTTCTACACTAAACAAAAATTTTAAAACTATGAAAAGGAAATGGAGAAAATTTTTTATAAAAAAAATTATATTATAAAAAAAAAAAATTAAAAAAAAAACATTATAAAAAAAATGTAATATTTAAAAGCTACTTAAGCTACATATGTATCTTTTTAGTTTGTTTGTCCAAAATGTAAAAATTAACTTTATAATTATTTAACATTTTAAGGGAAGCTATTTCTGTGGAATTTATTGAATTATCTTGTAATTGTTACATTCTAATTTATAAATGAATTTAAATTAAATTTTCTAATTTTGATATATATGTATTTATATATACATAATATTTTTATACCTTTGCAAAAAAGGTATATTAATTTTGGTCAGAAGTTTGCAACGCATAGAAGGAAGCATCTCCGACTATATAAAGTATATATATTCTTGATCAGCACGATGAGCTGAGTTCATTTAGCCCTGTCCGTCTGTCCGTATGTCCGTCTGTCCGTCTGTCCGTCTGTCCGTCTGTCCGAATGTCCGTCTGTCTGGATCAACGCAATCTCCTCCGAGACCCTTAAAGCTACAGAGCTGAAATTTTGCACCTAGGCTTCTTTTTGCTGCAGGCATTGTATATCTCGGAATCATCCCGATCGGATGACTATATCATATAGCTCCCATAGGAACGATCGGTCGTGAATAAGCTTTAACCTCAATAACTTTGTTGTTTTCTAACGAAATATCACGAAAGTCGGTATTTGTGAGTTTTATACACTTCTCAACATATCCACCAAGTTTTATGAAAATCGGTTGACTATATCATATAGCTCCCATAGGAACGATCGGTCATGAATATGGATTTCGTGCTATAACTTGGTTGTTTTAAAAGCGATTATCACTTAACTTGGTATTTATGAGTTTTATATACTTTCTATTATATCTGGAAAGTTTTATCAGAATCGGGGCACTATATCATATAGCTCCCATAGGAACGATCGGCCAAAAAATTGGTTTTAGTTGAAAATCTTTGATATTTTAACAGAGATTCACTCAAAATTTGGTATATGTAAGTTATATAAAAATGTGTCTGTTGAGTTTTAACAGAATCGGCCGACTATATGATATAGCTCCTATAGGAACAGTCGGACCAAAAAAAAATTTTTTTTTACTTGTAAGTTTTTTTCTTGGAGCCACGGGCATGATTAGCTTTACTTTACTTTACTTTACTTTCTTATGATTCTGGTTATTTATATGTAATTGAAAAAGACAGTTTGCAAAGGTATCCGAACTTCGGCGAGGCCGAAGTTAGCCCATCCTTCTAGTTTTTTTTAATATACAAATTCTTTTTATTCTTTTTATTCTTTTTATTTAGTAGAGATTTCCCCTTACATAGAAAAGATATTAAAAATGATACATTATCAATTGGATTATATTTTTGAATTTCCATAATATTAGGATAAAATAATTTCTATAAAAAATATGAATTCCTCCGATTTCGACAAATTTACATATACATTAAGCTAAATATTTAATATCAATAAATTTTCTAATTTTTAAACTGTTCATAATAGACATAAATACAAAGAGATCCTTAGATCGACAGTTTTACATTGATCTACTATTACTAGTGTCTATTTTAGTTCAAAAATATAATTATACATAATTAATATATTAAATATTAAATAAATTAAAAAGTGTGTTTAATATCTCACACAATTACTCAACCAATTCTACAAAGTTCTTATAATAAATAGAAAAGTATTTTCAGCTTACATGATATATTTTTTAATCTTTAAAATTTAGCACATTTTGATAAATATAAAATCCTTAATTAATAATTTCCAAATCATTTGTACAAAATTTAAAAATTAAACAATTTTTTTTTTTAAATATTTTTGATTATAAATAGTTGGCTACTAAAGTTCGCATTTTTGAACCCTTGAAATAAAAAAGTAAAGAGATTATACTATTTTTTACATTCTATATTTTAAAGGAAAATTTTTTATTTTATATAATTTCAAATAAATATAAGTAACAGTCTTTAAATCTTAAAAGTTTTTATAGGTATTGGCATACATGTATATATATATTATATAAATAATATGCATAAATGAAATATAATTTTAATCTAAAGATATATAAATCTTCATCATTAATCTTAGCAATTTTGGTTTATTCCTTTTGATTTCAGATATCTTATTAAAGGCGATAAATTAAAAATTGTTTTATTTAAAATGAAAGCTTTACCATGTCAATTTTATAAATTTTTTTATGAACATTTTATTATAAAAGAAGCTATTATAATTTGAAGAAGAGCAAAGCTTTTGCAGTTCAACTGGTGTTTTCTCTCAGTGTGAATTTATAAATAACAGCAATATTCATATACATATATATGTATATACATATATATATATTCATGTTGGATGATTGTGTCCAGAGCCAGCGGCAATTTTTCTATTTTCAATCATACATATGTGCCACTTGCCAAAAGACCTCACACATGAGACGAATCCCCGACGAATCGAACACAAAAAAAAAACCAAATCTGAAATCTGAAAAAGTCGAGTCGAATGCCTAATTAAAATTGATTTGATTTCACTGACACTTTTTGTTTTTCCAAATCAAAGCCGCATTGTTCGTCACGCCACTCAGTCACTCACTCATTCAGTCAGTCAGTTAGTCAGTCAGTTAGTCCAATGAGTTCGGGGCAGTTTGCCCAATCGTTTCAATTTCACATTTTTGATTGATATTTTTGTTGAAACCAATATAGCCAAGAATGGGTAATAAGATGGGGAATGTGAGATGGGAGTGGGGGTGTGTAGGGACCAGTATGGAATGCTGTTTGTTGTAGGCTAATTAAGCCAGTCCCTGGTCCCGGCGCTAAGCTCATAATTATCCAAAAGCATCCAACTCAAACATAGATTGGGTTTTGCGTACTCCTCCATCGGTTGGGTTGTCATCTTGGCCATATATCTTGTTATAGCCACGCCGCATAAGCGTCTCGTCAATTAGTTTGGCTGTCAAAAAGATGATGAACTCGTTGCTTGATGAGGGTTTTTTTTCCTTCTTCTTCTTCTTCTGCTGCTTTTTTTTTACCTTTTCTGGTTTTTGGTTTATGCCCTGTTCGAGGATCGTTGTACCAATGTCCAATGACTTATCACAGTTTCGAGCGAATTACGACGCGTCGCAGTATTTTCGTCTTTAATAGTTTTGGCCAGTTTGGAGTTGAGAAAATGCCTGAAATATGAGTAACAGCACAGTGCTTCTTCAACGCGTGCGGAATGATAGACATCGATAGACATATAGAGACGTGTTTATAGGCCACAGTCTAAAGTATCTAAGTGTTTTCTATGGTTAGGCTACTGTGTGTGGTCCGCCAACTGGCGTCATGTCGTTGACATTGTCATCTTTCTAAGATCGCACGTCAAGTGCCTGACAAAAATTGTTCAAAATTTGTGTGTGGTCCATTTAAAAATTGTTTTTTTTTTTCCATGGTTTTGTTTTAGCGGGGTGTATACTTTACATCTTTGTACATAGTTTTGTAATTGGTTAGTGTAGAGATGAAGGAGTGACTCATATGATCATACGCAATAACCAAAGTCATACAAATGTCAACACTGCCCATTTGCCACACCCTGTCAAAACAGTTTTAGGTAAGGTATAGTTGGATTATGAAGAAGAAGCTAAAACATTCGAAACTACATATTTGTATCTGCTTATATTCTAAGATAATATTTGAATTTTGAAATCTATTGAAAGCTTAAACCTTTAAATTGTTATAAGAACATGTTTAGTTTGAGCAACCATTCTTAAATTTGGTATATAGATTTATATATTCATTCTCAAGCTAGTTGTCAAATTTCTTTAGAAACGCATTAAGCATTTTAGAGATATATGCAAAAGAAAGTTACTTCCTAAACCTAAAACTACCGCTAGGGGGCAATTTAGTTGCTTGAATGCAAGACCAACAGGAGGTGGACTCTGTTTAAAATTCAAATATATTTAAAATCTAGCTTTTATCTATTACAGGGTACTTCAAAATCGACTCTAGAACTTATATGATGCTAGAATTTTTACTATAATCAGCTAATTAAGGTCACCACATAATTTTAATTGTTTTGTTTTCACAAGTTTATTCAAGTGTCGGCTCATCACAAAGCCGTTTTCCATTGAAATCATTTTGCCCGATAAGACAAAATGCCTTTTATTTATATATATGTATATATAGTATTTTTTTTTTTTGCCATAATTGGCGGCTAGTTAGCTTTTTAGTTGTTAGTCGGTATTTAGTTGAGTTTAGCTTTCTTCTTTATAATTTATTAAAAAATAAATGCAAGAGGTCATCTCTCTAGTCCAAGTACGATTGCCTTTCAACATTGTTTGATTTGTGGTTAATTATGATATTCCATAGACTCAGCATTGAAATGGAACTGTGGGAAACTCCGATCTTCGACCGCAATGCGTGATTAATTTGAATTATTTTTGGAACGCGGTGAAATGTGTCTGTGTGTGTGTGTGCGTGTGTGTGTGTGCACGATCGAAACGCTCCACTTCTTTTATCCATAATATTTTTGGTATATTTATTTGTTTTTGGTTTTCTTGTAATTAATTACAAATTTTATTGCAACGACTTGAGGTTTTGTTTGAATCATGTTTTGTGATTTATATGAGAATCTTTGTATAGACTCTTTCAGTAAATGTTTTGATGAAATTAGAAAATCCAATTTATCAATTACATTTTATGAACTGAGAATATTTTCATTTTATGAAAAGTGCATTTTAATTTTGTTCAGATGTGAAGAGCCCATTAATATACATATATATGATCGGTATTATTATGAGGTGAGGAGTTTTCCAATTAAAATACAAAATGATGGTCCAAGTTTTGAAAAGTTTTTCATGAAAAATAACAGTTGAAGCATAAAAGAAAATATTAAAGAAAAAAGGAAAATTATAAAAAATGGAAAAAGAGGCAGTAGAAATTACAAGAAAAAAAATTATTCAAGAGAATTGTTTTAAACTATTTAAAGTAATTATTAAGGGTAAGTAATTTAATCATAAATATTTTTTTAAAAGATTTAAAAAAGAGAAATATTTTATAATAATACAAATTATTCATTTTGAAAAAGTTTCTTTTCTAGCTAACAATGGCAAATCGTATATATAGTAAACCAAGTGGATTGTTTAATAAATTAATTTATTAATCATTAATCCCAACAGATAATTAATTACAGTAATAAGACTAAATATAATTCATTCAGTATATAAGTAAACTAGTTTAAAACTTTTTATTATTTCAACAAAAGTCTCTAGTCGCATTTTATAATCAGTTTAGATTTTGTCTTTATAAAATAGAATCTCGAATGCGCTTTATATAAATAAATTTATACATTTATTCATATCTATTCTTCGTATATATTTATTCATAAAGTATATTCTCAGTATTTTTTAATGGATTATCCTCCTGACTGAGCAATTAAATCAAATTCAAATAATGATTTAACTTTATAAATTATTTTATGTATGATAAATTGCTTCTTAGACTCTTAAATACATTCTTCCTAATAAACAAACTTAGATTCTCACTTATAAATTCCTAAAAAACTGATTAATAACTTAATTAGAAATCTTTCCTGTTCTTTTTACCATCATTACCTTCGTTCCTAAACCGATTCTACTTATTTATATGTAATGAATTAAATATATATATATTTTTTTTATTGCAAACAGGGAAAGGCATGTAAAGAGTGGCTTAATTAGTTCTTCGACTTGAACTTCTGGCTGATCCAATGACTTTGCATGACAACATCATCATGATCATCATAATCATCATCATTATCATCATCGTCAACATCAACACCATTATCACCAATGTCATCATCGTTAAGTTTCAAGTGAAGTGCAAAACACATGCAATGCTGGCTAATTAAGCCGCCGTTGCTGGAGAAAAAGGCCAGACCGGACCAGAGCTGGCCAGAGCAGGCCAAAAACTGCATTTGAATAAGTAACCGAGTCCAAGTTGGAATCTTGGCCTCGACCAGACTTGCCTCTCTCTCTCTCTCTCTGTCTCTCTCTTGTTCACAGTAGCCAAAGTTTTGCTCTAACGGAAGCCATACTTCAGTCGAAAATCTGACATTTCAAATCTAAGAGATGCGCGACGAGAGAAAATAATATAAGAAGCCCAAAAGAATGGCTCGGCCACATCTCCTCAGGAAGTGGGCTGTCCGGCGGACAAGGTGGAGTGGAATGAAGTAGTTAAAGCCAATGGCATCACTGATACGCCCTGTAGGCTGTAATAAAAATTAATTTTCGCTTGTTAACAGCGCTATCAAATGGTTAAAGTTGACAAGCGTTTACCATGGCGGCTTGGAATATTTCATCTTTCAGATAAACATCAACGCGCATTGCAGCCCCAAATAAGATTGAAGTAGTAGTAGAAGATGATGATGATGATGATGTGGGGTAGTGGAAGGGCAGCTGCTTTGGTAAGGTGTGAGCCAGTTAGCCAGACACTTTGTCATCGCATTTCCGCTGAACAATATACCTCCCTCTCCCTTTGTTTCTGCTCTTTATCCTCATATATAGTTTGTCATATCTCTGCGCATGCGCGGCAGTTGCTAATTAGTCGCATGAATGGAATTGAAACTGAATGCGACTCACACCTTCGCTCGCTCTCTCCCTCTCACTCCATCTCCCTCTAACTTTGCCACACTGTGTTAAGCTTTTTCCTTTTTTTTTGGGGTTTGTTTTTTCGTTGGTCTTTGTCGTGCGAAATTTTAATGGTTTGCAGCTCTTTTTTTAGATGACAATCTGTGTTTATTTTTTATGATTGCCCAGTGAATGTTTCCCTTTTTCGTTGAAAAAATACAAGTTTTTTTTGTTTGTTTATTTAATTTTAAAATTGGAGTTCATATAACGCCAGCAGGTGAGTAAGTTTTCGAAAGTTAGAAAATGGGTTAAGGTGTGTGTGAGATAATTTTGCTGGTCATCTCAAGATTTCAATGTATGACTAATTCCATTGCATTTGACTACAATTATTTTCCATTTTTTTATTACACCCAATTAAAATGCATTTAATACCTTTTACGCACAATTCTCATTCACTTTAAAATCACTTTGCATTTAATGGATATGCAAATTAAATTCAACACTTGAAGATTCTCATTGGAAAATGGGATTTTAATTGCAGTTAATAAATCAAATGTTTTTCCAATTTAATACACAATAATAAATTATAAAGGCAAGTCTTAAACAAATTCAACCAACACACACATACACACACACAAACGGGATATATAAATCAATGACGAAAGAGCCAAGTTCAAAATATATGCGATGGATCGCATTCAGTAGCCGACTTTTCGCTCATAAAAATGCAATGCAATTGATGCCAATGGAATGGAAGTGTCGGCAGCCATTTTGCTACATATAAACATACATACATATACAAACATAGAGGGTACTCTGTATACGTATGATGTATATATATATATATATATATATATATATATCTTTTTGGCGTTATTAATTGCCACTGTTTGATTTTAAGCGTTTATTTATTTATGGTCTTTGCGAATTGCACTGAGAGAGAAAGATAGAGAGCGAGAGAGAGAGCGACCATTCATTTAACACGCATTCAATTATCAGTCTGTGAATGAATGAATGAATGACTCACTCAATTCTTAACTGCCTGTGGGCGGGGGTGGTGCTGGAATGCAATCTGCTTCAATCACATTTGCCTCTGTTATATTTATCGCCTTAAACGAGCATAAATTGTGGCTTAAGAGTTTTCCTCGAATTGTTAAATCAATGCAACTCAATTCAACTGCTTGAATATCGTTAAGAATTATAAATGCACTGAGAGAAATCGATTAAAAAACTAAGTTACAATGAAATATAATAATAAAAATAGAAATGTTATTTGTTTATTAAATTATTTAATTTAAAAACTAAGTAACTAAGAATAATATACAGAGATAAATAGAAGAACTATCGTAAATAAATATAATTTAATATTTTTGTAGTAAAGACACAAATTGAAGCTTTAACTGCGCTCTTATATTAATCTTTGTTTCTAGAATTATTTATATAAATCAAATGAAAAACTACAGAGACATAAAATAGGGAAAAATATTAAATAAATATAATTTAAGATTTTTATAGAAGAGATTATTTATTTTTACTATTTAATGCAATCAATTAAAGAACTAAGTTATTATTAAAAAATCCCGAGATAAAAATCTTAAACTAAATAAATATTTCTATAAAAAATAAACAAATCAAAAAGTTTTAAGTAATAAAGAAAATCATAATTTATTTATTTAATTTTAAGACAAAATTATTACTAAATTAATTCTGAAGCTAAAACTGAAGTTCTTCAATTTTGGCGTATATATTTTTTTAACTTTATTTATTATACACTTTTAATAAACCACTCAAAAATAAATCGATATCAATAAAATCATATTAGACATAGTTTTTTATTTAAAATTTGTTTATAGAACTTGTGAAAAAGTAAAAAGTTGATAATTTTTATTTTAAGTATAAAATTAAATAAGATTTATAGAACCTTGCTCAAAGCCAAATGTCATTAATATGAAAATTCTTAAAGAACATAGTTGCATTTTAGTCTTAAAAGTCCCCCGAATCAAATAAAGTTTTGATAGTGTTGAAAATATTTAAAAAATGGCAACGTGCACAATTGGCTCATTAGAATAGCTTAGGAATAAGTTACCTCCGAGTAACAGATTATGTTAAGTACTATATAACATTCTGTCAACCTTATGTTATGTTAAGTCATTCACAAATGATACGCCGTAAAGAACGCAAGCTAATATATTAAAAATTATATCTTTAAATTGATAATGCTATATTTTTGAACTTGTAATTGCCATTTTGAATGAATAATGACTTCTTATGTGAGTTATTTTCTCTGATTTTCTTGAATTTCCATGACATTTTCTGGCTTTTTGACATGAATAAATTGGTCAGGATATTGTTTTAAAGGCAATGTTTAAGAACGGAAGCACAATTATTTAGTGAATATACTTTCTTTTATTTTTAAAATTTTCATCATTTATTTTCTAGTTTGCTATATAATAAACTGCAAAGTCTATCGATAAAAAATTTCTCTTGGAAATGCTCACATAAATATAAAATACACGATACAAGTGAACTAGTTTACAATATTATTACCAAGGGCCACATATTATTAATAAAAGGATTAAAAATTAAATCTTTAAATCATTCAAACTATTATCCTAAAGATTTAAAGTTAAGTCTTTATAAAATTTTGTTCTTATATTCCTGCTACTTCTAACAAAATTTTCTCTCAGTGCAATTCAAAAAGAGTTACATTATCAATACCAGTGGCGTTTAATTAAAATTGTACAAGTGCCAGAGTGTCAATCGGCATCAGTCAACCAAATGCAGACCCATTCTCAGTCCCGGGTCTGGTTACTCTTTGTCCCCTTCTCCACCCACTTAACCTTCGTCTGTTCGATACATCAGAAAAACACGTTAACAGCCCAAACGTGACACTGTTGTCAGCGGACAATGAGGAGAAGACAGTACACAAGTTAGCTAGCATTCCTCACACCCTCTCCACTCCGCACTTCCCGCTCCATCTTCAGTTGTGTAACAAAGGTATCGAAGGCATCGGCTCAATTGTCAATTCATAAACGACTTTTGGGAGATTTTTTCCGATTCGTTTTTGATTTATGCCCATATGAATCTAGAAACAAAATGTCATACATGAACCGAACCCCAGCAATGGCTGCCACAAATTGAATGTTAATATATACAGTTAATAAGTTATTTTTCTGTTTGATTATTTCTCTGTCTACCTTTTGATATTATATGGTAGCCCAACGAGCTGTCAAAACTCACACAGGCTGCTGTCAGCGTGGATAATTGCTAGCGGCCCACGCGATGAGTCTGGCAAGGCATACAAATGGGTTATAGGAGGAGAAGTGTACCGATCGAAAAGGGATTGGAATTGGGTATAAGAGTAAGAGTGGGAGTGGGAGTAGGAGTAAGTATGGCTGGCGGTTAAGTTTGGTCATGTTTAGTATAAACGATTGGACAAGCTAATTTGTTGCAAATAATTGTTGAGAATTTTGACATGGGCAGCGAATTGGCTAGAGACAGTTGCCAGATCGTTTCAAAGTCAAACAAGTTGGAAGGGTCGCCCAGTATACAGTTTAAGTTACAAAACAGAGTCAGTTCCAGTTCCAGTTGATGTTTAAGTTGAAGGGGAAATTGCTGGCCAAGACAGATTGACATTAAACAAGTTGTAATTCGATACTTAATTGACGCCTGGCTCGTAAATTTGCAATTGCAAATTGTACAAACTCGGGCGATGCGAGACCCAAGCAATTCCAATTAAAGTTGCCCAAGGGGCCGTCGTCTGTCGAATTGAGGTAATGTTTAAAACAGAAAAGTGAGAATATTGCCCACACAACTTGGCTAAAAGCAAGCGACCATGTACATACATAGTGAGTGTATGTGTGTGTGTGTGTGTTTGTCCAGTTGCTGGGCAATGGCGTTGCCAATGAAGATGGAGTTGGCCATAGTGATGGCTATAACTTTTTTCCTTCTAATTTTTTTTTCTCCAAGTCTCTGACCTTTTTAGCTTAAAGCGAAATCGAAGACGGCCCAGTTTTTTATTTACTTTTTTGGCCCATTTGTTTTTTGTTTAAACATAAGGCCCCATGACAGTTTCATTGGGTTAAGACCCCACCCACCGCCTAACGAAACCACAATAAGATGTATTACACTATTTTTTTGTTGTTTTGTTTTCTTATGGTTTTTCAGCTATAAATTCCCATTCGTAACTGTAACTGGCGCTGAACTGCTTTTGAGCGAAAACTAAGAGCAAATATTTCTCAATGTCTGGGCGGGATTTTATGACCCCAAACCCAAAACGAAGTGGAGAAAAAACGCATAGATATTCCCCCAGTATGCTCATATGTGGGCTAAAGCACTCCCCTGAGGCACTTTTTTTGGTTGGGGTCGTCGGCTTTCTATTGAGAAAGTGTAACTTTTACTCGTTGTCGATTTTAAAGCTATAAAAAATGTTTTATGTCTTTGCCACACATATTTGTCGTTGCGTTGAGTTTGCCTGCCTCTGCCACATTTTAATGCGGCGCTAAAACGAAAATTGTCTTACACCTTTGGTTCTACAATTTTCTACATTGTATTACAAATTCTTACGAATGATTGTAGCTACCCACCACCCCTCCTCCCTTGCCGCTAAGCAATTTATTTTATTGCAAATTTTATTGGCCATGAAATTTGATTGGAAAAAAATATCAAATTACCAATGTAGTTGACTTATATAGAGAAAGCGTTAACTTCCGTTTTGTATAGCCATAGAAAATATTGAAGATTTGAAATGGAAAATCTGTATAAATAGTTAACTATAGTTAACATGAAACTGTTGAAAGGGTATTGATTTGGTATTCTCCTTCAGACCGATCTCCTCAATATCTTTCACTTTAAGCTAAATTATAAAATTCTTAATTTAAATACTATAATTTAAATACTATGTAGAAAACTTTCTTCTTCATATTTAGTCAAATATTAAAAGTACTTTTGTTATATCTAGGAAAATTATTTAAGATAATTTCAAAAGACTTGGAAATACTATTAAATAAGGACTTTAATGAATTTAATGATTATTATATATTTATAAATAAACTAATAATTTTATTGTATATATTCAAAATTAATTTAATATTTTTAACTTTAGTAGGTTTTAAAATATTTGTTAAGCTTTAAGCTAAATTAAAAGTTAACCCAAATAGAACCCTTTATGATTAACCCCTTATGATTATGGGTATCAGAGACACAAAAAATGAATAATTTAAAATTTATATTTTTATTTTTATCATTTTATTTTTATTTATTTTAAATCATTTTTCTTTTTTTATGGTAAATTTTGTATACTCTCGCAGAAGGTGTATATTAATAAGTAAAGTAAAGATAAAGTATATATACTCTTTATCATCTTTATCAGCATGAAAAGCTGAGTTCATTTAGTCCTGTCCGGCTGTCCTTCAATTAATCTAGTTTTATATACTTTCCCATAAATATGGTAATTCATATGTAAGTAAAGGGACAGTTTGCAAGGGTATACGAACTTAGACCATCTCTTTAGTTTTTCTTTAAAAAGTAACAATGTTCTACCATTAGATTGTGTTTCAACATGACTTAAAAAATATTTCAAAAAAATTTTATAAATTTTAAAAGTAATGACTGTTTAAAGAGAACCTTTCGTTGACCACAACCAATATTTAGAGACTCATCCAAAACAAATCACACAAATTTGCAATATTTTTAAAGTTTATCTTTTAATTTTTAAGAATCTTTTGATAAACCGAAGCTTTTTAGTTTATTTTCTCAAAATTAACAAAATGTGAGCATATGGAATGTTTTTTAATTTTTCGAAAAAAAGCATTTAATTGTTTATAAAAAATCTAAAAGTAATTAAACTTTTCATTCAGGTATATCTTGGAAAATAAGTAGACAATTTAATTAAAATTTTTAGATAAAATTTGAAAGACAAATATTTTAAGAAATTTGAAAAATCAACATTTGGTTTTTACAAAGTTTTAACTGTTCTTAATCCCATATTATAGAGAATTCCTAAATCAAAAAAATGTTAATTAAGATTTTCTTCTAAATTTTTTATCTTATTATTGATATTTGTGCTACCTGTGACAAGTCACGAATTGTTTACCTAAACGGTTTGTATCTCTCAGTTTGTCTCATTTGAAATTGGAAATAATTAAAATATTTTCTATGCCATGTATTGAATTTATAATTTTTATACCCTGTACCCATAGGGTAAAAGGGTATATTAAAGTCGCTAAAATGTATGTAACAGGCAGAAGGAAGCATTCCCGACCCCATAAAGTATATATATTCTTGATCAGCATCAATAGCCGAGTCGATTGAGACATGTCCGTCTGTCCGTCTGTCCGTCCGTCTGTCCGTCCGTCTGTCCGTCTGTCCGTCTGTCCGTCCGTCCGTATGAACACGTGGATCTCAGAGACTATAAAAGCTAGAGCAACCAAATTTGGTGTCAACATTCGTGTAGTGTCTACGCAGATCAAGTTTGTTTCAAATTTTTGCCACACCCACTTCCGCCCCCGCAATTTAGGAAAAACGAATAACTAGTGTTATATTAAAGGTAGCGTATTCTTATTTGGCACACCCAATAATATGGTCAAAAGGTATCAGCTGACCAAATTTGGTTGAAATCGGACAAGAAATATCGGAGATATATCTATGTACAATTTGTACTGAAATGCCCAGTGCGACATTGCGTAGTAAGTGTGAGCGAGATAGCATGCGTTCGTTGCTGCCGCTTGTGAGGAAAATTTTAGTTTGAATTAATGGCGAATTCGAAGGAGTTTGCTTTTATAATGTTCCCTTAATTGGTACAGGGTATACTCAAAGTCGGCAGGGACGACTTGCTTGCTTTTTTTTTTTTAGTTTTGACAATTCAAACACCTTGACAAAACACAATTACTTTATGAGCACCAAAAATAAAAAAACCAAAAGATAAAAATATGGCGTCGATCATAATTAGAGAACACCAAGGTGCATGAAAGTGACAGGTTAAGGGTTTCCGTTGTGGATAAATCGAAACGGTAATGGTAATGATGCCAAGTGGCAAAGTGGTATGGTAGTCGATAAGTTGAGGTGTCATTGTGTCGAACATGACAAACGACACAAAAACACAAATCGAAAGGAAGTTTCAGACAATTGCTTAGCCAAGATAATTGCGGCACAAGCCCAAAGTTCAAGTGCTTAACCAATATATATAGATATATATATATAAATATAGCGTGATATAATGGCCGGAAAGCGACACGTGGGTGCTGATAAAGCCTGCAAAACGTTTTTTTGGGCGGATGTAAGCGATTTTGGGGGCAAATGTATTTATATATATCTTTTTTTTTTTTTTTTTTTGTCTGCCAGACAGTTGTTAATGTCTTAATTAACTAACAAGAGAGTGTGTGTGTGAGAGAGAGAAAGAAGCTTGCTCTGATTTGGCTTGTGTTGTGGTTGGCTTTGTATTTGGGTTGGGTTGCTGCGCCCACCTCCCTCTCCTCCCATCTTTCATCTCCCTGCTTTTCTTATTTCTTATCGCTAAATTGTAATCAGTAATTAAGTCTCAACGCACGCGCTTCAAGTTCGAGTTAGTTCCCCTTTACTGGATCTAAAATCTTGGCCATGTAATGATGCCCTCTCTATGTAGCAGTAGTATTAAGTTATTATGTGTTGATTTACATGTTGTATTGTTGTTGTAATTTGATTTGATGTGCCATGGCAGTAGACAGCTTAGCTATCTGATTGAAAACTCAAGAAACAGAGATAAGTAAAACCATATGAAATGTTCTTAAGAAGATTCTAGAGAACTCTCTGCATTCTCTCTCTCTCTCTCTCTCTCTCTCTCTCTCTCTCTCTCTCTCTCTTTCTCTTTCTCTGTGTGTTGCCTGACTGGTTTCTAGGAACAGCTGCCAAGGGAGCCCAAAAAAAGGTTTATAATAATAATGATAATGGTCTTCAATTTACCAAGAAAGCAAACTAATTTAACTAAAATTCATTTAATTTACAAATATTTCATCTTACAGTTGATGCATTACAATAGACTCATATTTGTTATTCCTCAAACTGTAAATCTTTTGTACTCAACGATTTCATTTGAGATAAAACACGCCTCTTAAAGTTGGTTGCACAATGTTGTTTCTTTTTGTAGAGTTTATTTAAGCCAAGGAAACCGCTTAAAAGCGAAAACAAAGCCAGATTTCATCACTCTTAACTGGCGTTAAACGAAACGCAAAAGTTAAACCCACAAAACAAAAAAAAAAAAAAAAAAACTTGAACCAAACAAAACCATTTTATTGCAATTTGACAGAGTTTGCGGTTTTCATTACGGTTTTTTTTAATACCCTTGCAAAAATGGGGTAAATGGATTTTGCATAGAATTTTGTACAAATTGTTGAAGAAAAAAACTTATTAATATTCATAATCGGAAGTGTAAATTAAGTTGTCTTTCCGTTTGTGAGTTTTAGTGGGTCCTTTTTGCCATTTTCCATTTCACTTTTTATTTGTCTGTCATTGGCTTTATATAGAACTTATACCTCTCCATTTGTTTACCTTTGGCATATAAATTCTAATTTCTGAATTTATTAAAATTAGTTCCTTTGTTTCAAAAATGAAGCATAGAAAACCTTTCATTTGCCTAATTCAATTTGGATCACTTTATTTTATAGAACTCTTTAGAAGCGATCTTTGTCAAAACTAAGTAAAAAACCATTAAAAAACAACATTTATTCGTTTTAATTTTTTAAGTTTTTTGATAATAATATTTAATCAATTTTTTCATATTCTTACATAAATATTCAATTATTCTTTAATAAAAACCTTTGAAGATCTCATAACTAAATAGGATCATAAAATTTTTGGGTTTTTAAGCATTTTTAATCAGCAAATCGTTTAACCTTAAAATAAATAAGGTGATCAGAAATTTCCTTTTGTGGTTTAGAAATAAGAATATTCTTATATTATAAATATTTTTGAAATATTTATATATTTTGGAATATTGCAATTTTATAAATATTTTTCAACATAATCTATGCAATTTAAAACTCTTTAAAGAACTTCATACAATGCAATTCCAGTCTATCACGATCTTGTTTACTATACACAGAAAACTGTGAAATCGGTGTGATCTGTGGTTATAACGCATTTTAGACAACTGAAGAGTATTAGCGGTTCCCCACTTTGTTTCCTAACCTTCCTCTAAATGTTTAAAATTAATCTCAGCAAAAAATATATTATAAATATATAAATTTAATAATGATGTTCACTATATGAAGAAAACTGTGAAAATCGTGTGATCTATGGTTGATTATATTCTACATAACTAAAGAGCATTAGGGGTTTCCACTTTGGGTCTCAGCTCCTCTTTAAATGTTTAGAATTAACCTCAGAAAAAAATATATATTAAAAATATTCAAATTCATCAATGATAGAAATGTAATTCTATAAAGACAACCAATAATTTCTTTCTCCTCAAATAAAAAGCCTTACTAACTAGTAATCTAATATCTACCATTAAGTTAAGTATTGTATACAAGATTTAATTAGTTAAAAAAAAAAAAAAAAAAACAAATAATAATATACAATTCCTATCTAACTGATCATAATGTCATATTGATTAGCTTAATTGATCAACAAAAACGCAATCTCTGTAGAAGTTTTCTTTTAGAAGGGTATAAAAAATACGTATGTTTTCCCAAAACTCAACATTCAAATATTTAGCGATTTGAAAATTGCAACCAAAAAAGCAAAATAACCCAAAATAGTTAAAAAGGGACAACGACTGTTTATAGTTTTTCTTTTTGTTGTTGTTGTTGTTGGCAGGCCAAAAATAATTGTCTCGAGATTGCAACAACAGCAGCAGAGAGAGTTAAAATTTTAAGTTTAAAGCTTTGGAAAAAAAAACAACTGTAAAATTAAAGCGCAAAATGCAAATAAACGAAACCTAATAAAAGCAATTTAGAAAATTAACTAAAACGCTCCATAGAGCGCACTCACCTCACAGAGAGAAAGAGACAGACAGAGAGAGAGAGAGAGACCAGTAAACAAGCAAAAGCTGTGCTAATTTTTTGTAAATAAAACTACCGATCTACCAAGCAGCAACAACAACAATAGCAATAGCAACTACTTGGAAAATCAACTGTGAAAAAAAAAGAGCTGCAACACAGCACAATAAACTGTGGCAAATTGCTGGTAAATCGTGAGACGCAAGGCGCAAAACAACAGTTGCAATTCAAACGGAATGCAAATTCAGATTTAGCTTCAGACTGTGTGTGGTAATTATATATACATAGTATATGTTCATGCCCAGGCCCCCAAAAAGGCAACAGAGTCTCAGATCAGTTCAAACTGAGACTCAGACTCAGTCTCTCAACATTAGAATGAATCTCTCTTAGGAGCATGTTGCTAGCAGCATGTTGCATTTGCATGTTGTTTGGCTCGTCTGTGATTTGTATTGAACTAAACAAAACTAAAAAGTTGGCTATAACCGATTTTAAATCAAAGTTGTTCTAATATGATTACAATTTCAGATATATCTTACTGTTGATTAGAGTATCTAAAGTTTGGTTTGATTCAAATTTTTGTACAAACTACACATACATAGACATACAGTTGAAGGCAATTTGTATATGTGTCTGGTTGCCTGCAAGTCACGCGTTGACCCCGCCCTCTTAGCCTCCACCGCTCTTGAGGAGCTGCCTGTTGCACTGATTATTTGCTTAAATTGCTGCTAATAACATGACATGGTGGCATTTCACAGAGAGAGAGAGAGACAGAGAGGGAGATTCCCCCCTCCTCATTCTACTCTACTCCTGCTCGATGGACGTCTGTCCATCATTTGTTAATTTCTTCATGCACATGCAAATGTAAATGCTGTAGAGACGATCCCCGTGTATGTCTAAAATGTCTGAGATGGCCAAAGAGGTTGCCACTGTTTCTCAGAGCCAAATTGCTACAAAAATTAGTTGACTTGTCTATTACACAGATGCAGATGGCAATCTGGCAATGGCAATCTGGCAATTGCAATTGCATGCCTCCTCACAGCGTGTAAACGTTTCGGTTTAGTTGCTCATAACTGGAGGGTATATGGATATGGTCAAATGTAAAACGGATCCACTTGCCGCCAATTATGGCAGCAATTACAGTTGCTTTGCTGTTGCACCTGATCTATAATTTCCATTTTGGCCAAAGAGAGTGAGTTACTTTTCACAGCTCGCGGCTAAATTTGCATTTGCATCCATCGGTCATGTGAAATCAGCACAGACAATCCAAATTCAGGTGCAATACGAGCAGTTGGAAAAACTTCAACCTAATGAAAGAATAATAAGCCAATGTGACACTGACACGGTAACAAAAACAAAAGAAACAAGAGAAAAACAAAAAGAAAACACATGGATAACAAAACATTCTGCCTTCAAAATACTGAACATGACTTCCAGCTATGAAATTTACATGCAAATTTCATAACAATAAGATCATGAAAACTAACATTTAAAATGTCAGCTAAATAATAGAATAGGAAATAGAACTAAAAAATATTTGAAAAGAAGGTATCTTTAATTTAATATAAACAATTAAAAATTTTCTATATTTAATCAGTTTAAATTATATATAATGTTATATATAAGGTCTGTTTCATATGATGAATGTGTGTATATAGAATCTTTAATTCAGGAAGTAGATTCTATTCTTTCGTTTATATTTATCCTACAGTCAAATTTGCCCAAAATAGATTTACAGACTCGTTATATATTCATTCAGTTTTCATTCAATATATGAAATCTTCATTATATATCTTTGATATATACACTAAGACTAGAATGAGAAAGCTGTGCCTTTGAAAATTATTCATTGAACGGAGGCCTTCTTTATACTGATCATCACTTTAGAGAATATAAAGAAGTTTATTATATAAAAGTTCGACTGTTGTACTTTATTTTTTCGATAAAATTTCTCTCTGCGGTTTATCAAACTTCTTATTAAGAAATATGATTAAAATTAAACAGATTCTTTAAAAGGATCCAGGTAACATTACCTGTTCCTTGGATATGTATACATATATTGCTTATATATATTATTGCTTATACCTCTGTTAACTTAACTTATAAGTATACTTGTTGGCACTGCAAGATCGGATATATACATATAAAAAGAAGATTATATAGATAAGGAAGATTTCTCTACGTAATCTTGTGTACATGTCCAAGATATTACTTCTGAGAATGGATTTAATTTAATATAGTAATTTAACTTGCTAGTTCAGTGTAGAGTATCTGTTAGTTAAAAGTGATATATATTTTCAGATTCATCTTAATTGGTTGCAGTTGGTCTAAGAATCTAATAAATATTTAATATTAATATTTAATTAATTGATATTTATTTGATTTCTATATAAAATGAAGTAAGTAAGTCATTTTTGCCGACTTTCAGTATTCCCTGTACCAAGTAGAAAAACTTTATAAAATCAAAATCCTTTGAACTTCCCATCAAATTCTTAAAAAATCCTCAAAATATGTAATTTTATATAAAATTCTAACAAAAATGTTTATAATATTTTAAATATTGTAACTTTTAAAAGTGAGTTTTGGAAAATTTGGTATACATATTTCTATGTATATATCTGGTTTCTATTGAGTTTAAACACAATCGGTCGAATATATGGCTAAGAATAATTGAGCCAAAAATTATTTATAGTATGAAAAATGTTTTTATTTCTCAACCCGCGGTTATTAAATTAGATTAGTTTCTAATAGTTTTTTAACGCTTTCTTTCTCTTAAGGTTTCTGCTAAATGATATCTAAATCAAAAATAAAGTTAGCAAGGATATTTTCCTTTTTAGTCACGGCAGAAATAAGATCATCATTTTAAGTTTTTCTATTATTCTTTGTTTATTAAAATTCCTTATAAATTTTGCATTATATTTCAAGAAATAAAGAAAATATTTAATAATTATATAAATGAAATGTTTCAAGAATTCAATTAAATATTTTAAAGTTTCTATCAATAAATATTTAGTTTACAACAATTCGAAATTTAAGAACTTTCCTTTGTGTAAACCTAAAGATTCCTTTTTATTCTCTCTCTCTTCTATAAAAATCTTTTAAATATTTTTAATATTTCTGTTAAAGCGCTCTTCTTTATCTTGTGTAAAAGTATATATATATTCATATGTTTTTTTATATTCAATGCTAAACCCTTGTACATTTGAAAATGAGATTAGTGTTTTTGCTTCCATTTCTTGTCATTCACTTTACGCCTCATTGCTTCTTAAACTACCTCACTCCGCCCTTCCATCAATGTCCCATGCAGACGAACAAGCCACTCAACTTAACCACTTGCCCCATGACTAAACTAAAGTAAACTGTCTGTGGCAATTCTATTCTTGCCTTTGCCCTTCCCCAAATAAGTAAGTAAGTTGGGCGCCTGGAAGTTAAGCACAACTAATGAGCGACAAGCCCAGAAAACTGTCAAGCAACACCCACAAGAAACCGGGAAGAGCTTCTTTCCCCCCCAAGCATGCTCCCCCTACTCTTTCTCTCTCTGTCTCTCTCTCTGGTTCTTTTAGAAACAAACGAACACAAAACAAATTAAGCAAAACATTTTGTAAATGTCGAAGAGACAGATAGACAACCCACAAACACGAAAAGCAGCGAACTGAAAATTAATTAATTGCCTTTAAAAACAAAAATAAAGAAAACTACAAAAAATAAAAAAACAACAACAATAAGAGAAGAAAAGAAGAAGAAGAGGAGAAAAAAAATTGGTATATTTGTCCGATATAAGATACATGTGCGTGAATAAATCATGGGAAAAAAAAGCGCTTTGTTTTATTTGTAAATGATTGGAGAGGACTTTTATGCCATGGCGCCAAGGGGAGCTTAACACTGGAAGATGTACAGATAATGCTACTCGACCAACTGACTGACTGACTGACTGACTGACACTTTCTTTTTGGTTAAGCTTTAACCGTTAGATTGTTTGAAACAGTGATCCGCTGTTGATCAGCATGGCGCTTGCTAAAGATTACAATGATGGCAGCTCACGATGTTGGTGTCGATGTCGTGAGGCGTCTGCATCGTCGTGAGCTATTCAAGTGCAACTAATTGCGGCACGTTCGCACCCAATTAGCAGTGAAAGAGTTGAACATCTTCTCGCTTCAACTAAGTGCAGCTATCAACACCAACATGATCAGTTGCATCTGCAGCAATTCCATGAATTATGATTTACATATATACATATATATTTTAAACAAATCGGAGAGAGTTTCAAATTGAACTTGAAGCGTCATAATATTGTGTACACAAAGATCCTACAGTGGTGCTACACTGCACTCCACTCCACTAAGTGGAGGGGTGTTGACAAATGTCTTTTGTGACTTTCTTGCTTCTTTGCTGCTACCCCTAAAAAAAAAAACTAAGGGGCAGCTGCTTGTCAAAATTCATGCAACATTTTATACTGACATGACTTCTTCTACTTCTTGTTCTTTTTCTTGGGTTTTCTTGTCGTGGGCGTTACTCACCTCGTTACAGGGGAGAGTCCGGGGTCTTGGCCATTTGTTTCCATCAACGCCAATCGAATGCAATTGCAATTGCAATCACAATTGTGGCTTCTTGTGCATTTACCAGCAATGATGAGTGAATATATTAATGATCAGCGATTTGTCAGTAGATGACATAAGAGCAAAGGGGGGGAAAGGAGAGTTGGAAGGGTAGGTAACACATGTGCTCTCCATTTGTCTAATGGCAATTTCAAAGTGCTGTCATAATGTGAAAAATCTGTTTATCATTTAATTAATTTTCAAAAATGAAATCGAGAAAAAAAAACAGAAAATTTCCTTTCAATTAAACTAAACGAGATTTATGAGCTGACGGGAAAATGAATTTTCCTATGAGAAAATATAGGCAGCATATAATTTAAATATGGGAAATTAATGGAAAATCTTTTTAATTAAGATTTTCCATTTGTTGAATGGAATCCAAATAATATTTATGTCGAGGGCCCACATTAAATGCCAATAAATATTTTGGATTTGCCAATGGTCAAGCTCAAGGATTAGGCAAAAGTTAGTCTACTGATATCCTGCGAAAAGGACATTTCAGGGAACGAATAACAATGAAAATCCATTGCACATATGATGGGATGATCAATGTGTGTTTAGGGGCAATAAATCCGTAAACTTAACTTGGAATTTGTGCGCCTAAAGCCATATGAATATTGAAGATCAACGAAGGACTAACATATCCACGGTCATAAGGATCGCGCGATTTAATCCAATTAACAATGCAGGTCGAAAAGCGCGTGACAGCATCTGTACCTGGAACAATTAGAGAGACTGACTCAAGTTTAGTTTTAACGGATGAGTGAGTGGGCGGTCCAAAGGGATTAGAACCTCATAATGTGAAGAATGTTAAAAATGGTCATATGACCGAAAGAGAGGGTTAAGGCACTCTGGGAGCGGGGTCAGAAAACAGATTATTGGTATTACCGCAATTATGGAACTTCGGGCTGGTCCAGGCGTAATTTCAATGCGGTTTTCCGGCGGCAAGCGTAGCCAATTGAGGATAGAGTGTGTGTATCTACCTGAAATCGTTAACAAATCTTTCTCAGTTAACGGTCCCCCAATTCGTTTATGGCCCATTTGGATACTAAATTTCGCTTCAAAATGCCATTCACATTTACATAATGAGCTAATAAAATATTTCGCTTGCATCCCACGAACCAACACGAAATTGCGTTAATTTGCGGCAGTTGTCGCGCCTCGATCAGATCCAAATCGGAATCCTCAATCCAATCTGAGAAATCTTTAAACTGTAAGCCCACTCCCCATACACAAACACACACACACACATCCACACACTCATACATACTTGCCACACCTTGCAGTCATAAAACTCATTAAATAATGGCCCCTCACTCGCAGAGCTGAGCAAAATTTTAATTAATCAACTTCTTTAGCTTCTTTATCCACGATCTGCCACGGTATAAGTCTCTCTCTCTCTTTCTCTCTCTTTTATTCTTTCTTTCTCCCTCTTATAATATTCTGGGAATTGTTTACCTGAACTGGTAGCTTAAGCCATTCACCCGCCCACAATTTAGGCAAAAGAGTTGGCAATTTCCCAAAAGGCAGCATCGATAATTGGATTAAATGCGCGATCCTTGTCGATGATCCTCTCACTGATCTTGGATTTGCAACTGGCTTTGCCATTCCCTGTTCCTTTTGGTTAGTCTTAGTCTTGCATTTGATCCTGCGACTAAGCAAAAACAAATCCAAAATATTTATTTGCATTTAATTAAGTCCGTTTGAGAAAAAAAAAAAAGAAAATGTGAGGCAAAGACTCAACTCGAACTCGGCAAACCGGAAATCCGCGCAATTAAAATTCAATTTTCAAATTTTCCTAGAGCCTCGTTTAAACAAAAATTGTCACGAAATGAACCCCTTTTTGGCGCAGCTGTCCTTTTAGAATGAGAGGATGAGAAACCAGAAGGGGAACAGGGAACTCACACACATACAAAACCCTGGTGACAATGAAGCAAATTTTTAATTAAATCAGTGCCCATGCCTGCTGCCTGATGCCTGCCTGGCTGTGATGCCAAAATGCTCAATTATTAAAACAAATAAAGCCAATTAGTTGTGTCAACACGACAGATCAGCAGAAATGGAGAGACGGGTCTAGGCAAAGGAGTTGAAAATGGCGGTCAACCCTTGTTCTAGCCCCACCAATGATGAGTAGTTGTTGCCACAGGTTAAATCAAGCAGCTCCCAACCATTCCAGGAGTTTTGCTTTAATTGACAATGAAATGCCGTCGCCGGCACCATCTTAGCAGAATCATCGTCATCATCATCATCATGGCCCAATGGACTGGCCTCCATTTGTATGTCTAATAAAATCGCTAACGAGACATGACCACTAGTACATTGACTATATATACACACGCATATATGTACATATGTACATTGTATATACATATATATATTTAATATATAGCCAGCTAGACATTAGTACAAAACTGTTCAGCAAGGCGGCACATCAATTTTTTATATATAGGGTATATACAAGGGATATTGCTTTTACTTTAACTAACTTTATTTTTAGATACAATTTAGTAGCTACTAAGTATTTGCTAGTCGCATAGCTTTTACTTTACTTAATTCTCACAATTTCAAATGATATATAAATATATATTTATGTGGGTCTGTATATAATAAAAGCATTCAGATGGTGGGAAAGAGTCTGTTAGCTAGATATAGCCAACCGTGGGGCAGCAATTCCCTCTCTTTCGCTCTCACTCTATCTCTCCATTCTCCTCAGACATACAACGGGCTACCCACTTCTTTGTCTCCCATGGAAAAAGCCGTGCAAAGTACTCGTGATAATGAGCTCCATCTCGTTGGCAATTATTAAATGAATTGGATTTATACATTGCCCCGAACAGCTTGAGGCGGCAGCACCAATGCTCTCACTGTCTGTTTCTTTTACCCTCGTTCTCCTACTCCTACTTCTCTAACTGTTCAGCCCCTTGACATAAACGCTTGTTTGCATTGCATGTTATATACGGTTGTCTCTCTCTAACACATAGCAAAATAAACGTTGGCCAATCACAGCTGGTTGTTAAATTTATCTCGTCTCTTGGCTGCATGTGGAATGTGGAAGTTGCCGTCGCTTTGTGGATTTCATTCACATTAGCCTTATGTGCGAAAGAAACGCACAATTAAAAAGGGTGGGATGGGTAAAGGGGGAAATCGTTAATTTTAAATCAAAATGACTTTAATTAGTGGCCAAGTCGAGAGTAAATACATATAGTTATATACCTAGATATGTATGTATATATATAAGACTAAACGATGGTTTCTCTTTTGCCTTAAAATCTGGTAAACAATAAACAAAAGTCATTATCTTTTTCATAAAAATTATTTGATAATAAATAACAAATAATAGCAATCTTTTGCTCTTGGCACATCTTGGCTCATATATCAATTACAGTAAAATGCTTTAAAACACGCCCAAAAAAAGCATCAACAACAACAACAATAACAACGGGCCACATTGATTTGCGATCGATAACCTTTTGGTGTATATACATACATACATATATACCCATATATACATATGTACATACATATATATTGTTTTTTTTTCTTTTGTTGGGCGGAGAGCGCCAACAGCAATAACAATATGGCGTCAAATGACGGTTTGGCGAATCATTGGCGGGAAAACGTCTCCCCTCTTCATCATCATCTCCTTCTTAACTCATTGTCTGACTAATTAAATGATTTATACCGAAACGTGAGGCAGCCCCGGCAAACACTTTTGTGGCGCAAAAGCAAAACCAATTACAATTACCGCACCCAATGGTGCCACAACCAATACACACATACACACACATTTATATATACTTACATACATACATATACAGGAAAAACTGCATGCCCCTGGATCTGGACTTGGACCTTATCTAGATGCATACAAATCCAACAAAGCGCACGTCAATTTATTTGCCAGCCTCTGCTCCATTCATGGAGCTGTTTGGGGCCAGATGCTGATGCTGATGATGATGATGCTGCACACACACACACACATACATACATATATATGTATATTTCACCTATGTTGGCGCTGCATGTTTTATGCCTCCTCCTGCACCTTTAACGAGGTGTTTATTTTCACAACTCTCAGCCAGAGGATGACGATGACCCAGGTATGTATATATGTATGTATGTATGTGTGTGTTTGTTTGTGCATTTGTATGAGTTGTTCTCAGACAGTTGCAGTTTTATGTTGAAGGTGCAGAAACCAAGTTACCGCCCATTTTTATGTTCAAATGTTGGACCAACATGATGCAGATGCCAATTCAGTTGCTTGAATTCTACGAGGGCACTAGTAAAAACATTGAAGATAGAGGAAAGGGAGTAGGTAAGAGGGATGGGGTAAAAGGTCTAAGAGCCAACTAACACTGACGACGGGGCGTCTATGAGAATAAGCGATGATGTTGACGCCGTTGCAGTTAGAATAGAAAAAGAAGAACAGTGGTTCTAAAATGTTATATCTACTGAAATCGGTTAAATCCAGAAAAAAGAATAATACAGTAAGTATTTAGATATCTATTGAGAAACCGTTTGTTTTTTTTTTTTTGGAATATAATTTTTTGTTCTTATTTTTTTCGATAATATATCTATAAGGATCAAATCTGATCTTCAAAATAAAAACTTAAAACCACTCCAAAAATCTTTTATAACGAGTTTCATCTATAAAACTTCAAAACTAACATACAATAAAGATATAGATAGAGAAGTAGGAACATCATTATTGATGCTGATCAAGAACATATAGCTTACAAAGTCGAAAACTCTTATTTTTCTGTTTTTTAAACATTTGAAACACTTTACAACCAACGACTAAAAGTAGTTTTTTTTTTATAGAAATATTAAAAATATGAAAAAGAAATAAATTTTAGTTTTAAAAATGATTATGACTGATAACTTAATAGTTATAAACAATATATTTTAATAAAACTTATAACAGACGATAATTAAAATGATAACTTTTTACCAAGACCGAACTCAAATATTTTTAAAGATATAACTTTAACACAGTATTTTATTTTATTTAGTATTTAAAGCAATTTATTATTTTAAGTATTTTAAAGTTCAAATATCTTTAAGCTCTTTGAACTTTAATTAAAATCAAAGAGAAAAGATAATTTTGCTTTCTCGTCATTAAATCTTCATTCAATTTTCAATAAACACCAATCGAAGTATTTTAATGGAAAGCATCCACCACTGTTCCAATGTGCTGCTGCTGCTGCCCACATTTCAACCACTTATCTCTGCATGGCACCCCCCCTTCTACAACACCCACTTGCCCAACATCAACAACCAACCACCAATCCCTCCACTAGCCAACGAGTCAGGGCACTAAAACCACAAACGCTTTAATGATGCTGTTTTGTTTAGCGCAAATTGTTTGTTTCGCTGTCATAAACTGGTGCGAAAAATGGCCAAAGAGAGCTAAAGCGAGCAAGAGAGAGAGAGAGAAAGAGAGCAACTCTACCAATACATTTGCAATGCTTCTCAGTTGTTGTCTCTTGGCTCCACATGTTTTGGTTGGGAGCAGGTTTTATCTAAGCTACTTTAGCGCATGCGCTTTATTAGTGTGTGCAAGCGAGATGGTCATAGTGGTTAATGATATAGATATAAAAGAGGGGAGAGTATCCATGAACAGGGGGAGGTGTATTGTTGAGTATCCACTGGAATGCCGTGGCCAAGAAATTGAAACAGAAACTTTTGGTATTGTGACTTGATTGTGTGCCCGACACTCGAGCAACGGCCACGCGACGCCAACTCGCGACGCAACATACACAGAGAACGTTTTTGCCGACGCCCCCACATATAGATCATATTGAGTCTATTGAGCTATAGGGGGTGTGGGAAGGGGGCAGAGTGAAAGAGAGAGAGAGAGAGAGCAAGAGCAGGAGGATTGCTGCTCGACAATTAGACGCCTTTAGCTGCTCCATAATGCTAATGGCGTTGACAGTGCTCATCAACGCGGCAACCGCAATCGACGTCAAGCCAACTGACAATTGTCTATTGAAGCGGTACGGTAACGCTTGGCCAGCGACGGTTAGAACCAACAACAACATAAACACCAGTAAAGTTGTTGTCGTTGTGATCCAGTTTATCAATGTCAAAAACAACAACAACAACTGCAACGACAACGGGATGCCAATCGTTGATGCATTAAAGTCACTACCGGACACATGTGTGTGTGTGTATGTGTGTGCGTGCGTGTATGTGTGTGATCACTGACCATTTATCGGTTATTGTGCATTGTTCGTTATTTTCAATTAACCCCAAACTAAAAACAAAAACAAAAGCAACAAAAAAAAGACACAAGAAAGTAAAATAAACTCTCCAAACGAATTCGGTTAGTTCGGTGCCAAATGGTCACGTGCGGCCGTCAAACGTTCAGTATGCTGCCAATGGCGCCGACGAATCCTTTTGTGGTAGCTGGCGCTGCTATACCAGTAAGCAGTAATCCTTCAGCAGCAGCTGCAGCGGCGGCAGCAGCAGCGGCGGCGGCAGCAGCAGTTTCATTAACAATGACCACAACAACAACATCCTCCTCTTCCGCCTCCACAACAACCACCAGCAAACCCAAATTGGCATTTAGCATTGATTCCATAGTGGGTGAATCCTCGACCAAGTCAACACCATTGAGAGTCAGTGTGATTGCCTCCCCACAGCGTAGTGAAAGTCCTTCATCGCCCACATGTGCCAGAAGATCGCCGCGTGGTTATCTCTATTGTCGTCGTAGAGAATCTTTGGATCGTTCGCGTAGTCCGCCGCGTTCACCACACAGTCGTTCCCATTCCCCAACGTCTCCAGCACAAAATACACTTACCAATCCCGTCCTTCCTGCTGGCCTAATCCGTCCACTACCGTTGCCGGCACCAGCAAATTTAGCTTTAATCACTCAATCCCAGGCAAGCACTTCACCCACAACTGTGAGAAATGTTGCTGGGCCTACTGTTGTACCACCGTCGGGTCCACCGCCACCACCATTTCTCGCCGCTCAGTTCCAAATGGCCGCCGCTCTGGCTCACCATCATCAGCAGCAGCAACAACAACAACAACAGCAGCAACAGCATTCCCATCCACCCGTGCCAACTGGACCACCTCATGGTCCACCACCGCATTTGCCACCTGGCCATCCACTAATGTTTCCCAGCCATCCAGGGCATCCGCCACCACATGGCCATCATCCCTTTGGAAGTGCTCCTCATCTAATACGTGATAGTTATCCGCTATATCCGTGGCTGCTTAGTCGTCATGGACGCATATTTCCTCGATTTCCAGGAAGTAAGTAGAACAAGTTTTTCTTTATAAACTAATCGAAGGGTTTTGAACTACGGTTAATACTTATTTGGATGGCTAGAAGTGATTTTTTGTTTCGATTCCAAGTTATTATTAGAATTCAGTTTAAGGATGCCATATCGGATATTAGCAGAATATATCATATATATATATATATTATTCCCAGAAAAGTATGTTCGCTGAGAATCTTTTTAAATGGATGTTATGATACGACTGTATGCTTATTTGTCCAGATAGTTGAAAACATTTCTAATCGAAATTGTTAATCGTCTTTTAAATTTCAAAAAAATTTCAGATAAACTGCTCTTGCTTTTCTTAAATCACTTATTGTTTTTTCATTTTACAAAACTAGGAACTAGGAATTTACTATATCACTAGTAAACTAATTTAGCAAAATAAAATTAATAATTTAAGATTTTAGTTGTTTTCTACTATGAAATAATACAGCAAATTTGTATAATTATACTTCCTTATTTTTGGGTACAAATTCAAACATATTCAAACACAGTTTATTTAAAAATTTTGTATAAAAGTTTGTAAAATTTATCTAAAATGTTTGTATTTAACAAGAAAATTGAGAAGAAATTGATTCAAGATAAATATCCTTGTATCCTTAAGCTATTTGCCTAGACCACAAGGACGGGTACGTTCCTATTGCTAGTACTACTGGGATGTTTCCCCCTTTTCGAGAAAAGAAGTAACTTATGAGAATATAATCAGTAGTAATTCTATAATCTAATAAATAGTCATTATATATGTAGTTAATAACAGAGTATAGCAAATTAATTTCATTTGAATTTATTATATATTTTATAAAATTTACTTAATAATTTTCATCTGAATTTAAAACTGATTTAATACCATTTATTCACGGTATCACGGTATAAATAAACTGGTTTAAGATTAGATTTTCTGTTTTGAAATGTGAGATATTTAAAATTTAAGTAGAATTAAAACTTTAGTAAAAGTATTTGAGTAGAAATATTTTCAATGGATAGATCTTATTTGGTTAACAAATTTTAAGAAATCTATTTCAATTAATTTCAAACTGTTACAAATTCTCATAATATTATTTAAATATATGTTTATATTTATAATGTATCCTTCTCAAACTCAAAAGAAGAATTTATAGAAATTTTAAATATAAAATAATTTACTTAGGAGAACCTTTCATCTCCTCATAAATATATTTAATTGCTTCTTTGAGATGGTCAAAATCTTATGAGTCAATCTAACAATATTTTCCTATTATTTTTCTTAATATTGATACAAATTTGTTCTATTTGTAGAAATTTTTAATAGACAAGACTTTTAGCGATTTCTTAACATTAGATACAAAAACTTCATAAAATTAAATTTCAATGTAAAGTAAACTTATAGCAAGACTTTTTCACTGATTGGTCAAGAATTTTACTTATTAGATCACTAAAAGATCTTTTAACTAATTAAAATAGTAATTTACAAGTTTCCTCTAAATATAAAGTATAGTAAATAATTTCGCTCATTTCAGTTTTAATCATTTACTTCCTGTATAAATCATTTATCTAATATCTATATCTAATGCCATGAATGTACTTTATTCCTATATTCCCATTAAATTTTGTAACCTAAACATAATAATCGGAAGTACAAAAACACTTTTCACTTTAGTAATTGCGCCAGACTTTCATAGATTATGATTTAATGAAATTATTTTCCTTTTTTTTTTTTTTGGCACTGATTTTTTTTTTGCTTAACTTTCTCTTTAAATTATTAAAATAAATTGTGAAAATTAATTGCCATGAACCACACCTAAAAATGTCTTCACATTAACGGGAAGAATTTAAACCCAAATCAAGCAATTATTCAGTTATTGCAGTTGTTGTTAATGCAGCTGATAATTATTGTTTTTTCTCCCTCTTTATATATATATATATATATATATATATATGTATGTATATAATTTAAGTTGAAAGAAGCAAATGGCAAACATTTATTACAAGTTAATTAGACGTCTATCAGGCTCATCATCATTATCAACAGCAACCATTCAGTTTCAATTCTAGAGGTTAAAAATAACAACAACAACAACAAGAGCAAGCGACCCAACCCAAACAGAAAGCAAACCAAACCCATTTTGATAACTATTTTCAAACAAATTACATTTTAATTAAATTGTTTAAACAACATTACACACATCGTTAGGTCAAGCAGCGTACCTAAATGGCTAACCAACTTTATATACAGTATATATATATATATATAAAAAAATTACCATTAATGGCCGACAGACGGCGCCAGTTGTTGGGCACATGCGGCGTATGTGTAACACACACACACACACACACATAGAAAGGCTCAAAGTGCAACGAGTGAAATGTTAATGCGTTTTTAATTGAGGTTTTTGGGGCATCCAAGCAAAGAAAAGCAAACCAAACCCAGAGCCCATCCAGAACGTGTTCCCAAACCACAAAACATGCATCTAAAAAAACACACACACACAACAACAACAAAAAAAAACGTTGTCATTTATTATTGTTTAACCTTTTTTTTTTTTGTTATAAATATACATATGTATATATATATATATTTTTTACTGTTTGTATGCTCCTCTTATAATTACAATTTTTTTATGGTGCATTCTCCTCAGTTGCCAGTTTAAGTACGAGGTTCAGAAATAATTTTCGGCACTCTCTCATACGCCTTTCACCTGCCTTTACCTTCGACTTTGACTCCGATTGTGACTTCTGCTTTTGGCTTCTACTTTCAACCTTACCCCGTTACGCCTTAATTATGTTGCATGGCTGTTTCATTATAAAACAGGCGGAGTTTCATTTTAGTTGTTATTTTTACTCTTCTCTCCCTCTGTCTCTCTGTCTGTCTGTGTAATTTTCGCTTGATTTATGAACGTGAAATGTCAATGTTTCGCATAACGATTTCATTAATTGTAAGTGTTGTTTTCTTTTATTTTTTTGTTTGTAACTCGTGCGAGTAATTCCTTTTAGAGGAGCTGCCCCACGATAATGATGATGCGTCAACAGCTCAATTGAAGTGACAGGTTGCAACCAGTTAATGAGTAGATACAAAAAAAAAAAAAAAAACAAAAAACCAACTAGTACCTAAGAGAACAACTTCTTTCTTTTCTACTTAAGAGTATACATTCTTTGAAGGAGTCTTATTCCGATTATTAATCGAGGGTAAAGATTGGTTTAGATGAAAAAAAGGAAGGGAGAAAATTTGGTTATTGGCAAAAGGCCAGAATATTTCTTTTCATTCTCATTACAGATAGTACCCATACTCTTAGTATATATGGATATACAATCTTAATGTTAATATTTAGTCTAGGTAATATTTTTGATAAATATTTTTGGGTAAAATTGTTTATACAATTTATTAGACCTAAGGAAAAAGTTCTTTTGGTCTGAAAAGTGGGCTTTCTGTACAAAAAACAGAATATTTTATAGAATTCAAACTAAATAAAGAAACTTAATATAATATAAAATTGTTTATATGGAAAAGTATTTATATGAAATACTTATTTATATCAAATATTTATACAAATTTCAAACCAAGATTTAGTGCAAAAACTTTACAAAATTATTTATAAAGAATTCAGTGTAATAACAAAGAAATCTTTAGCAGAAAAGTGAACAAAAGTTTTTAAACAAATATGCAACACAATAATATTACATTTACAAATTCTTTTAAAAACAACTAATGATGTTTTTAAATTTTATATAATTTTTCACGACTTTTTAAGAGGCACATAAATTTTCATGTTTTTTTTTTTTTTTTTTTTAGGGTTTAAAAATTGCAAGAATAGATTCTTTTAATGATAATATTAACATATTAATGAGTTTTTAAATATTCAACAAAAAATATGTCAAAATTGATGTCTGCACTAAAATTGGTCATACAGCAATATAATTTAATGAAAATAATTATTGTTTTTAAACATTAAAAAAAAAAATTATCGGTATAAAAACGGTTTTTAAATATTTCCCATGAATAAATTTTATTTCTTTTTTTATATTTCTTTTCGTGTAACATTTTTTTTGTTGTTAATAAAAAAACAGAAAAATAATTATAAATATATAATATAAAAAAAAAAGAATACAAATTTTAAACTTTTATTTTTGAGAAAAAAACAATAAAAATCATAGCTGTAAAATTTTTGTTTTTTATTTTCCTAATTAAAAAATTATAACTTGATCTTTAAAAACATAACAACAATTTAGGTTTGTATCAAGTAAAATGGAACTTTATATATATATATAGGTATATATATTATACATATATGATATATGTATCTAAATATATATCTAACTATATATATATATTTAGATATAGATATATATTTATATAGATATATAATATATATTTAAATGTGTATATAAATGCGTTTTGAAAAAAGCCAAAGAGTTATGCCAGATACATTATTTTTATTGAAAAATTACATTTTTGTATTTAAAAAAACATATATTACAAAAAATACAAATATTTTACATTTGTGTTTTTTGCATTTTTCTTTAAGGTTTCCCTTTTTGGTATTTGAATAACTTCAAAGTTAGATAAGAGAGTAAAATATTTCCACAATAAATTGATACTTAAGGAATTATAATATGTTAAGTGTGACATAAGTAACAAATCGCCCAATTCAGTATTGCCAATTGGTGCTACAGTTTTGCCAGCCACTGTATATAATATATGTATGTAGTATCATAAAGTAACTAGTAATTAACTTAACCTTTTTTTTGAAGTGCCGTTCTTTTTGTTAAAGAAAATCACCAAAGGAAATGTAGTTCAAATTATAATTTAAAATGGGGAACCTTAAGAACATTTATTTCGAACTACACTTTATCAAGAAGACTTTTTATTGGCTTTCGGTTTAGCAGTAGACAAATTTTTATAAAAATTTTATATAAAATCTAAATAAAAAAAAACGATATATAAAAACTATCGCTAAACTCGCTCACAGTTAAAAAGATAATACAACCAACATTTCGGCAATGATAATCTGACAATGTGGAATTCTTTTATAATTAGCTTAATCACTTCTTAATTAAGGGACAAATTTATTTCTTTACTATATCGATCTGGTATATATGATTTATGGTTTATTGATTAAAAAATCCGAATATTTAATAAAATTACCTTGAAGGTATACGAGAATTTAGATCTAGAGAATTCTAAGTACATCTATTATCAAAATATATTTTACTGTCTTGTAAATTTGATCTTATATCTGTAATATATATTTAACCAGATTTATTATGTATTATATATTGAATATATTTATTCAACCAATTTATTATCCCCTTTCCATTTCGTTACTTTCCGTCTCTAACAATCTTTGAATAAGTTAATGTTTTCAATCATATATATTCGATTTCTTTCTATCTCTAACAATCTTAGATGAGGTAATCTTTTCAATCACATATTTTCGTATAGAAAACCATTTAAAATAGAATTTTCATTGATATGATTTTCCAAACATTCACAACTTTATTGTATGGACAAGGTGTGCCAATTACAGAATCAATATTGACATAACAAAATTGAACTGCAACTGTAAGGATAACAAGGATAAGAGAATATGCGAGCTCAGGGGTTTTACTATTGCCACAACAATACGCACAGAAGCTTAGCCAAAATAAACAGCTTAAAGGTAAGACGAAAGAAGTATATCTTGTTAGCAACAACAGCAACAAATAACCAAAAAAAAAAAAAAAACAACAAGCCAAACAATGAAACTGACTGAAAGAGAACTTGTCAATTTGACACTTCATAAATGCAACCTAGACCCCATTGATGGCTCAAAGAACTCAACTGTGTGTATGTGTGTGTGTCTGTGTGTGCCACAGATGCTACGAGTCCGAGAGTTGCATCTACAGAGTGCGTGCTTAGTTTTTGCTATGAACTTGACAAACAATTGTTGTTGTTGCAGGCCCTCCCTCCTCTCTCTCTCTCTGTGATCCAGTTTTCCTCTTCCTTTTTTTTTTGTATTTTTTATGTGAACCCTCGGCGATTTCTTGACATTTGTTACATTTGACAGCTAACAATGTTGCTACAAGATGCACGTTGCTCTGCAACTGCAGCTACTTAATTATTTTTTCATAGACTCACTGTGCACGGATGCAATGCATCTATCAATGAAGTTTTTTTTTTTTTTTTGCTGTATGTGTTTTTATTTATTTTTATAGGAGCCGGCTTAAAAGAAACCGCCGTGCGAAAATACGCGCAATTGACAATTAATTGATGTGTCCGCTTGGCTGCCATATTCCTGCTTGTTGTTGTTGTTGTAGTTGTTGTTATTGCAGTTGCCCAGTCCTCTGACTGGGCGCTCTTTTTGGCTCACACCCTTGTCAGCTGTCATTGTTTTTTTTTTTTTTTTTGTTGTAGATGATTGAAGTGCCACTGCCACAGACTCTCTGCCTCGAGCTGTGTCCCATCGATCGTTGGGTTCTTGTTTTTTGTCTGGCTTATTATTTATCACTTATGTGCAATTGTATTTGTTCGCTGTTTGTTTTGTTATCTCTTCATTTTTTTTGGTTTTTTTTTTTTGTCACTAGCTTAATTTTTATGCTCTCATGATTTTTTCATTAATTTATTGTATTGGCCAATTGCTCGAGGACATTGACACTATCCTTGGATTGATGATAATCAACGGAAATCTGCAAACATTTTCTATTAGTGGATGATTGAAAAGTCGTTATTCTAAGGGGTAGTTTGACTCTGTAGTCCGTCGGTATGGTAGGAGTTTCCATTATAGACATTTGTAATAATAAATTCTTTTATAAAAAATATTATAATAATATAATTTAATTACTGCACTTTAAAAGGTTTATATATCTATACAAATGAATCTATCAATTGCATATATTTAAACCGATTCAACATTTTGTCTCAATTACTTTTAACTGTTTTGTCTTTTACATTATTAAGTAGATGGAATCAGTATATGGAAAGTTAACAATCAAGTTATAATTGTTTAAAAGTTTAGTTCAATCGATTTTTATACAAAAATAATATATATATCATTGGAACTAAAATATGAATTTTCAGATTTTCTATCTAAACCTACTAAGTTTCATATTGATATACAATGTATACACATTATAGGATTTATCATCTTCTATTTTTTTTGGTATAGATAAGTTTTCTTTTTTTATTGTATAAGAATTCATTTAAAGAAAAGTTTTATTTTTTAACGCATAAAAGTTTTATTGAAGGATAAGAGGTCGATATATCATACTGATTAATTCGATTGTAAAATTTAGTTATAATAGTTTGGAAAATATTAACTTTTCTTTACTATAACTTCATCTTTCACTATTGTTCTTATATCGGAACCGACTTTATGAATTATACAAAAGGAATTTACATTTTTATATAAACTATAAAGATGTAATATAATATACTATATTGGTAGAATAGCCTGAAATAAATTTATAAAATTAGTGGATTACTTTTTTATTACTCACAAACTCAGCAAAGATATTTTTCAAAAACTCAAAGAGGATCTAAATAACATTTTTAATGGTTCATATATAAAATATATTTTTTTGTTAAAGGGTTGAAAGTGCAAAAGTTAAAATGAGCGAGACAGAGATTGTTGTTGCTTAACGTGCTTTCCAGCACTGCTGAGTGAGAGAGATGTCACCTTCA
The DNA here is from genome assembly GCA_018903615.1 of Drosophila neocordata. NCBI lineage: Eukaryota > Metazoa > Arthropoda > Insecta > Diptera > Drosophilidae > Drosophila > Drosophila neocordata. Next base: position 1,544,429 of record JAEIGI010000002.1, read on the forward strand.
GACATGTGAAATTTGGTATAAAAACTCGAGAAAGAAGCCATTTGAAAAATTTTAGCAAAGATTTAGATAGAGAAGAACCTGACATATGTATGTATAATTGTATACATAATATATTTGTCTATATATATTGTATTACATAGTATGAAATCGGATAAACTTTCTACCATAACTTAGAAATCTTTAGTCAGTTTCAATATATTCTATACAAGGTCAAATATCATTCATAATTTTTCACATTTTTTCCTTAGCACACCTTAGAAATGTTGAAATATCAAATTATACATATTATTTTATATTACACTTAATAATATTTATATTATTTAACTTTAGTCCAAGACTTTTTAGGCGGAAACGGAACGTCTATAACTGAGCTTTTACACTCAGTTCTGATTTTCTTCAGTTTCTTTAGATATTATCAATATATAAAAACAAAAAATCTTTAGAATACTTAATAAATTAAATATTATATACATTTTATACTCAATGTCTTGAATTTTATAAGAAACGAAAAAAAAAATCAATCATAGATCATCAATAATTATATATAATATTCCAAATATTTAATATATATATTTAACAACATAAATATTAAAAACCCTCTTTGTTTAGGTTCTGTAGTATTCAACTATTAAAACTAAAGGCTTTATAAGATTCAGATATTATACAACTTATATGAAAAGAAGTACCCTTAATGCACTTAATAATTTTTTTGTAAATAGATGAATTAAGGGAATTACTTTCCCATTTGAACAAAACAAAACTTAACCTATAAAGATACGAAACATGGCCAAAACATTTCTTCCCTTTTATAATTATCCCTAATCATCAATTGAATTGTTTATTCTAAAATTAAGAACTAAAAATATAGATTTCATCTGGATCAATACTTGAGGAAAGTCTGTTTATTAAATTTTAATTATTTAAAATCTTGGGTTACAAACATAAAAAAAATTTTAAGAAAATTAGCAAACAAAATCAAATTAGAAGAATAAGAAATTAGAAGAAAGAAATGTGATAACTTTCCTAACTTAATCTACAAGTCTTTAGTTTGATAACTTAAATATAAACAAAGGATAATCAATACTCAATTTGTTAAGAAGAAAGAGAAGTCTAAATGAAGGCAAGAAAAGGAAGGAAGGAACCTGAAATATACATATATATAGAATAAACTACAAACTAATTTCTCAAATCTCTTGGTAATTATCTAAATAAATTATAAAAGAAACCAACATTTCCTTATGTAATTAAACTGATCAATTACTGTAATATACCCATTTTTAATATACATATGCATAGGGTATACAAGAAATATCATCTCGACTAAATCATGAACAGTAGCTGGTTTTGAATTGCCTGTGGACCTACCTGCTTATTGGCCCACATCAATATTCAAATTGTGGCTCAATTGAAAATTTGTTAACTCTTTGGAGCGTCTCATGTGTGCTTTGGGGGTCTGTGGATGATGATGATGATGGTGATGGGTGCGGTGAGGGGAAGAGTGGTTTAAGTTGCGCTCCACTTCTCAGCTATTGCAATCCCAAAATCGTGATAAACGTCAAAATATCACGTTGTGCCAGGCGCTGAAAAAGAACAATGGGAACCTGACTGAGGTCTGGTCGCGCGCTCCTTGGCGGCTTTTAGCAACGCTAAAGTGTTCAACTTGGCGTCCACGTATCCCCCACCAGACTATCCAGGGATGCTTCTGCTTCTTCTTCTGGTGGTGATGTTGCTCCTGCTGCTGATGCTGCTGTTTCTTTCGCGCAATTGTTTCGCTTATCAGCGATGTTGAGACATGGCAGACACAGCGCCGACAGCGGCACGATCCAGAAGCTTCTTTGTTTTACTGGGCCATGTCTGGAAATTTGTTTATTGTTTTGTAATGAGTTGCCTGTTTTTATTTTTTTTTCTCTCTCTTGACTGTGCGGCATCTTTGCCATTTGGCATTCGCGGAAATCCAGAACGCCTAATTGGCATGAGTTGGGGGTCACCACCAGCGACGAATGGCCAACTACTAAAAATGATGGCGGTTTGGTGTTAATAGTGATTACCAAATTGCATATATACTTGTACACGAAAAAGATGTCAGTCACGCTGTATCGTCCATTGGCTAGCTAGTTGGCAGCCATATTTTGATATAGTTTAGTAGCCAAGTTAGTGCTTGGGTCATGTCATGCTTCAAAGAATACAGAGAAGAAAACCTTTGTGTAAGAGGGGAAAGCCACCTTGCCACAGTCTGATGAGTTAAATAAGAAAGTAAAATTTAAATGAAAATGACTTTCTTCTAATATAATTTTTCATGTCATCATCATTTGTTTGCAGATTTCCTTTTTCAACCGTTCCGTAAACCGAAACGTGTGCGTACCGCCTTCTCGCCAACACAGCTGCTTAAGCTGGAGCATGCCTTTGAGGGTAATCATTATGTGGTTGGAGCTGAACGTAAGCAGCTGGCTCAAGGATTGAGTTTAACCGAGACTCAGGTGAGTTGAGATACCTCCCACAGGAGACAACCCTTGGCATTTGCTATAGAATGCGCATCAAATTCAATTGGAGGACAAGCCACCTTTGACACTCTTTAACCTGGGGGAGTTAACCTTAAGTGATTGCATGTCAGCTGGTCGTTAGTTCAAGTTTCCCCAAATGCCCGGGAGTTGCCGCCGAGACTTATTAGTGATCAAAGGGCGGGGGGGAGGTAAGGGTGGCAAACATACAAGACCAACACTACCCCTCGAGGCATAGTTGAGAGGCAGGCAAATAGAATTAAAAGACTCGTTAAATTTATTTATGAGCAAAAAGGGTTGAGTACTCCCCTCCTCCATCCCCTTCTCTTTCGCTCTTTAATGTCCTTGTTTGTACGTTTTTATTCTACCCTCCATTAACATTGTTTATGCACTTCTCGCCCTTTTTTGTTTCCTCTTTTTGTTTTTGTTTTTGAGACAGGTCAAAGTCTGGTTTCAAAATCGACGCACCAAACACAAAAGAATGCAACAAGAGGGCGGAGATGGCAGCGATACAAAGAGCAACAAGGGCAGCTCCTCCGGCAATGGTGGCGGCAGTGGCGATGGCGAAGATGAGACCAAAAATGATGGCTCTCAGCATAGTTACGAGGATGCCGAAGAAGTGGATGACGATGATGATATTGAAGAGGATGATGAGGACGAAGTGATTGATATGGAGGATTATGGCAGTGACATGGATACTGAAGAGCATCAGCGTCTGCGTGAACAATTCCAACAACAATTGGCCCAACATCAGCAGCAATTGCTACAGCAACATGGTGAAGCAACAACGCTGACACCACAGCAACAGCAACAATTGTTGCAGCAACATCAGCAACATTTCCATCAGCATCAACAGCAACAGCAGCAACATTTTATGCAGCAACAACAGCAACTATACTTAAGGGAAAAGGAACGAGAACGAGAGCGAGAGCGAGAAAGAGAACGTGAGCGAGAGCGAGAGCGAGAAAAGTAATTAAACAAGCAGCAACTTTTCTTAAGTAATTGCTAATTTTTGTGTTCCTTTTCTTTTGTAAATTATTTGAGAACTGTATAAATTAATTTTTAAATTGTTTAAATCTTATTGCATACGAATATAAATAATTAAAAAAAAACAAAAAAAAAAAACAAAATGGTAAAATCATTTGAGTTTGATTAAAATGTTTATGAAAAAAACTATAGACAACTAATTCACAAATCATCAACAAATCAATCAACAAAGTAAATAAAACAATAACAGTTTTCCTTTTAAATTGGGAAATTTGTTGTATACTTAACAACAACAACAACAACATTGCATTTATATCGATCAGAGCTGCCAAAAATCAAAAATTGAAGAAATAAATTGCTAACAAGTTTCGTTTATTGAGTTGTTGTTGATGGGCCATTGGCATTCCCATCCCTTAACCATATTACAGACCATAGCACGAACTCTTTTAGCCAACTTTTTAGCATGTTTATATGCTAAATGGTGACTGTTAAAAATGCAATCAACAATATTCCGAATTACGGTCTCATAAAGCGGCCAAAAAATAAACGTCAGTCAATAACTAAACATTCAAATTGATTGCTTATATACAGAGATATTCACATCAAATTGATATTAAAAAAAAAGAAAAATAATAAAGTAAAATAAAATTCAAACGATTGCCAATAAACAATTCCTCATTCTGGCCCAAATTAGAATGGCTTTTCCTACCCTTTGGGGAATGAACGTTAACCTAAGCTAATAGCACCAGCAATTTGGCTTCATTTAAGAGGAAACAAGTACATATATAAATATATATATATATATAACCCGTAGCGACCATTCTTCTAGAGCTCCTGCCCGGCAGCTTATTCTAAAAAAGAACAATATAAATAAATTTTTTGTCGATGGAAGCAACAAACAGCAAGAAACGTAAAAAAATAAAAGAAAAATATACAGCAAAAGGTTCAAGGTAATTGCCGTTGTCAAAGCAGCGCAACGAAAAGTGGGCGTGTACCGTGAAAAACTTGGCCAACAATTTATGGGCCACTTGAGTACAAGCAAAAGGGTGTTGAGGTTGCACGCGAGCAATCACCAGAACTGGGTGGTTTGGCCAGTCAAGTGGGAACCATAGACAGGAGAGAGAGGAGTAAGAGGGGGGCATTGTGCCAGAATATTCCTTGTGTTTTGCATAAACGATGTGAGAATTACTTAATTGCAATATAGGCAAAAGGGGGGGGAGGAATCAAAGGTGAGGCAATTTCTAAATGGGGTGTGGGTGGCATAAAATTTATGAGCATATAGACAGACAATGAAGTTGTCTACTAGTGTTGGATAATGGATATATATATATATATATATATGCTTTCCCCCTGATTTATCTACACGTCAATCCTTTTGCTTTCATTTAGATGGTAAAACATATTAACAAATATGTAACTATTAGATAGTAAATAACTTGGCTAGAAGGCTAAAGCAAACAAAGTTTAAAAATTATAACAAGTTCTATATACATTTCCTCATCATTTGGCACCACTGTGCCCACTAGACGTTTGTTATTGGCGTGTCGACGACTTTGAAAACAAAATTTTGCACAAATGAGAGGGAAATGGCTTTTGGCCAAGTCAACAGCTTAAAGCCATCAATGGGCCCGCACAACACCGTAACACATGAAGCATATTAAGGGCGTCATTAGTGCAGCTGGCAGAGTAAATTTGACAGCCGAGACAACGACGAACTTGACGCCTGATGAGACGAACGCCCTGACAGTTGCTGCACTGCAGCAAAATGTGAACGTGCCGGTCATGGCGTAGGCGTTCATTGTTGACTCTTTTACTTGAAGCTTATGTATTTAGTGGCAATTTGTATGGGCAGCAAATAGAAAATTTGTTTCTTACCAAATGGCAACGGAATAGCAGTTTAGGCCCCATTTGGCGCCTTTGATGAGCGCTGCTGCTGTTTGCTGTTGTTGCTCCATCGTCCGGCAACAACGTGGGCGGTCGATTAACGAAACGCCAGTGTGTGCTCCTTCTATGATGCAGTCGTTATGCACTCGTTACGTAGACCATAAATCAGAGTTCAGAAAACTCTTGTGGCGCCATAAATTCAAATGAAATAAAACCCAAAGTCTGAAAGAGTCCGAGTCGGAGGCGTCAATTGGCAAATTGGTTTCCATGTCAGCCAAGAGGAAAAGTTAATTTTCTGGCGCCATAAATAACACATATATATTGACTGCACCTAAATGAAATCCCCATCATGGCCAAGAAGAGAGATCTCTCTCTCTCTCTGCATTGCCCTTGGGGGCAATGAGGTGTGTGAGGACAGGTGATGCCTATTGCAGAATTTCCAATTCGCAATATGTTAGCCAGTTTAAGAGTTACTCGTTTATTGTTGTTGTTTTTTTTAATGCTTTTTTAATTGGAATCTACATAAGAAACCCATTGACGCACGAGCAAATATTTGCCCTTATATAATTACAATTTAATGATCTTAAATACTGAAATAAACAATTTTTTATAAATTTTATAGTCAACGATTCTAAAATACTCTTTTTGAAAGGTATAAAGTTAAGTTAGGCATTCTGTTTCTGTGTTTTATTATTTAGATAGTTAATCTTTAATCTTTTTTAAAAGGTTTCAATTTAGGATAAACATATATAAACATATAAATATTGTTTAATACTAAAAGAAATTGGATTGACATGATCAAAACTCCATGTGTAATTTTATAGTAGAGGAGATTCCTTTATGTGTGTTTTAGTGAAATAAAATAAATGCATATTGAGGGGCTATACGTAGCTCATATATATAATATACATATACAATATATATATATATACATATATATATAAAAAATAGGTTTCGATTGCATTTTCTGACAGACAATTTAAGTATAATGTTTCATATAAGATCAATATTTTTGGAGTTATATCTGATTTTGTACGGACACAACATCTAAGAGGTAGGTACTTCTGAAACTGTCTCAGAAATGTCTCAAACATTCGCTCCCAAGTTTTCACAGAATCTTTTTAGATATATTTATTATAAAGTATTTAACAACTTAAATTGAACTTTAGAAACAAAATTTTATAATTTGATTTGTTTTTTACAAACAAAATATCGTTGCTAAATGTAAATCTCAAATTCCAAACGATTTTTACCATTTCTTCAATAACAAATATACATTTATCTACATTTAAAAAGTTTCAATGAATATATGGAAAGCAATAGCAAAAAATTATTAGTTATTATTTTCAAAGTTCTCATAAAAGAAAACAATATTGCTAAATGGAATTTAATAACATTTTCAAAAATAAAAAATATTTTTAGCCATAAGCCAAACATTATTTAAATTCAATTGGTTTTAATAAAAGCATTAAAAAATCGACATAGAGCAAAAATTTATTATCAAATATTTTCTTAAAATTGTAATTGATATAACTTTAGGAAAGCTGTTGACTTTTATTACACTAACTAGTTAAAATAGGCATTTATAACTAGATAGTAAAACCCAATAGAAATCATCCTTGGGCATAACTTAAAGTGACCTATACCTTTTAGGGGTGTAAGTTAATGTTTAATAATCATTTACTAATTAAAAACTTAAACAACCAACCAAAAATAAAGTTTTTCAATCAGTATTTTCTTTTTATGATTTCTTAGATATTAAAACTAACATCCGTATTAAAGCAAGCATTCTTTTTTGTATACTTTTCTGTTGTACTGTACAGGAATTTTTCTTTTTGTAAGAATTCTTAAATATTTATGAGTTATATCCCTTAAAATTTTTGGTTAAATGCTTAAAAAAAATATAAGAAAAGTAAGTAGAATATATATTTAATTTCCCTGTGTTTTTAGAAAAACAAAAAGCAAATTGTTAAGAGACTCTTTATGATTTAAGAGAAATTAGATTTTCTATTATAAGGTTAAACTGAATTATTGAATAAAATTGTAAGAGTTTCATTTGAATCCACTAAACAATGAATATTTTGATTTTAATTATTATATAGCTATATATCTTATACAAAAGCAACTTTTCAATGTTAAAAATATCTTATATAAATATATAGATGTTTTGGATCCTTGCTAGAGAGCCTGCTCTATAGTTACCCATTTACTTTTATTAGTAGAAAAATATCGTATAAATCACTGTAACCAATTCAAAGATTGCATCGTTAACTGAAAACTATTTCAACTTTAGCTGGATTTGGATTTAAACAAATCATTTTAATTTGAATTTTTTTAATTTTGAACTTGAGATCAATTCTAATTCAACTTCTGCAATCAAAGAGGATCCGAATATAAAGATTTATTCTGAAAGGAAGAGTAAGCAGTTTTGATAAGCTTACAAACTCCTTTAAGCTTCAAAGACTTGATAGAAATATATTGAATCAAGAATATATATATTTTATATATTTATATCTTTACATATATATATATATTTACTGTCCCTTTTTTGTATCTATCAAACGCTATTACTAAGCCAGTATACCCTCTTTTTAGTATATAAATAGAGTATGATTAATAGACTGATATAAAATTTATTGCGTTGTTTTTTTTCTTTTCTTAAATATTTTTCATTTAATTAATTGTCAATTAAGTTAAACTGGCAATTGGCAATTATTAATAAATGTAATTTTATATTGTTGTTGCTATAATTAGTTAATAAATTGCCAGTAGATAAAAAAAAAACTTTGACAATATTTCTAGATAAAAAAATTTATGACTTGAATCTTGGCTTATTCAATCGATTCGCGTGTGAAATTTATACACAGTTTAAATACAAATACAAAAAAAAAATTAATATTAATTAAGTAGAAATTGTTAAAAGTTCATTTTAAGTATTAGCGTGCACGCCAGCAACAACAACAATAACAACAACAACTACTAATTCAATTTAATGCATTTTAGTTTATTTCGTTTGAAAACTCATTTTCGGGAAATTAATGAGCGCTCATTTGGCGCACTTGCCTGCAAACAGCCACGCCCACAATGAGCACGCAAGGGCGGATATGAAGCTTTAGATTGTTATTGTTGTTATATAGTAGAGAATCTGTCTTAGGTATATAAGTTATAAATTAATGGCTTGAAGATATATGGCAAACGATTTATATTAAAAAAGAGAATCTTTTTTTCGAAGGAGAAATCAAGCGCCGGGACTCGTTAAATGTGGCTAACCCAAATGGTAACATTTGGGTTAGTAATGATGATCCCCAAGTGGGTGTGAACCACTGTAAGACTGACGCATATTTAATGTGATTTTCATCAAATGAATATATTTTTTTCTCTTTAACCCTTTTAAAGGGTGTGGCTAAGTTTTTATATATATTTTGAATGAATATTTATTAAATTGAAATTTCTCTATCTTTATTTTTATATTAATGATGATTATAATGAAATTTATATATATATATATACAATAATTATAAAATAAGCCATGACATTTTCTACAGGTGCAGCCATATAGATTTCTCGCCCCTTCCTTCCAAAATGTGTTAATTAACTGCTTATTGTGGCAGCTGTTGTTGTTATTGTTGTGGCATTTGTTAAGCCAAATGGCAATCACATCAACCAGGTGCCAGTTGCCAGTTGCCAGTTACCAGTTACCGATTGCAATTGCGATACCCTTTTCCCCCAAACCCAACTAATCATGAAACTTATGTTACCCCATAATTTAGACCATTGTCAGCGGCAAAACTTCTACCAACTTTGGTTGCAAGCCGCACCCACTAATTATTTTAAAGTAGTTGGCCAACGCGACGTTGCCTTTTCAACAATTTGCCAGATTTATTGACTGAGCCGTAGAAAACTTTTAGCTTGACTGAATTCTCTCCTTCTCCTCCTCCTTCTCTTTTTGTTGTTAGTGGCACCACCCGCAATTGCCACAACAAATATTGGCGGCAAACCTTAAAGAGCCTATCAAATTGGGCTTCACTTATGTGAAAGAGGCGTGGCTAAAGCCCCCACATGGTAAGAATTATTGAATAAAGTAAATATCTTGACTTGATAGAAGACTCAAGAAGCCGCGGTCAAAGGTTAATTGATTAATTGATTGGACAAACAAGTTCCAAAGTCAAAGATGGATTTAAGGAATGCAATTCCATTTCCCTTACCCCTTAAGCAAAAACCTGTGCAAATAAACTTAAGTTAATTAACTTCTGGTTACATTAATTTATGCACCATGATTAATTACCCTCCCAAAAAAAAAAAAAGAGAGAAAGAAAAATATGTATATAACCACTGTCTGCCTGGTTGGCCTCGAACTAAGCCACTAAGACTGGCTAGTGGCCACTGGTCTGCACGTCAGCCGGCAGCCTGTCAGCATTGCCTGCTACCGGGAGGCAATACCAAGGCCCAGACTATGGCCAAAACCTCTTTTGACTGCAAGACAACTCAAACGGGGATCGCTTCGCTTCGTTGGTGCAATTTTGCACGCATTTTTGACTGAGTACAGCTGCCTCAACCAGTTGGCAGAGAAAACGCCATTGGTCATTTACTGGCCAAAGACAACAACAACAACAGCAACTAAAGCAACAGCAGCAGCAGCAGCGCCGGCCATTAAAATGACATAGAGCCAAAGATGAGGCACGCAGGCAGGGCATATATATATATATATAACAGATATATATACTGTTTGGAGGAGTCTAGCTAGACGAAAGGGGAATAGGTGTACACCTAATACTCAGTCTTAGCCACTGCTGCTCCTGCTCCTACTGCTGCTGCTGGCGCACAATTTTTAACCCAAACACATTGTCCAAGATCCAAGTCCCAGGTCGTGCTCCTTCCTCTAGTCCATGTGTTAATGCAGAAACAGCCACAGCAATTAAATTCAAATTAGCACAAACAGACAATTTTTAAGGTAAGGTTAAATAACCAAATGAATTTTCTTTTATCAAATTGCCAACAGCTGTTTAAAGTGTATAAAAATAGTCAACTAACTAAAATAAACTTTCTCTGCAATAAATTCTCATTGCTTATAAAAAAATAGAATACTTTTCAATAGAAAAATTTGGTTAAAAAAAATTCTTTTAAATTTTGGTTAATACTCACAATGGATCACAGTTGATTGTTTTATATTATTTTGTATTGAACTTTTTATATTATATTATTTATAAGCACTTCTATAAATGTTTTTAGTAGACGATTACAAGAAGATGTATATCGATCAAAGTTATTATTTATATTTAAGCTTAATTGACACTTTCAAAAGTTGAAAAATCACAAGCATCTTTGATAATTCTATACTGAATTATCGTTAAATAACTTTACATATTAATGATATACTACAACAAATTACTTCCAAAGTTAATACTAAACTATAATTTTAAATTAATAGTTTTACTTAGCAATCCTATTTCAAATAAATATTTATTACTTCTTTTTTAAAATATTCATTTAATAAAAATATTTAAATATTAATACTTTCAGTTTTAGGTAATCTCTCTTTTAACAAGTAAGCCAAAATTGGATAAATACAAGTAACTTATTCTACTGATTTTGTTAGTTAGACTAATAACTCCTGTTTTAAGTTAATAAAAAATTCCTGATTACCTCTTCTAGGCCAATTGGATATAGAAAGCACATATCTTAATATTTTTTTTTTAATAAAATATGTTAAAAATCAGTCCCTTACATTTTCTCGAATAAAACTATTTTGGTTAAACCATTTAGATTTTTTATTTTTTATTCTATTTAAATAGTTTTGTACGCTTTTATTTGTATTTTATGTTATTTACAGGTCACTGCTTTAATTATTGTTAAAATGCTTTTGCAAAAGTTATTCTAAAGAACACAACTTTACGTTGTCTGTTTATATCTTTACACCAAGAAATTCTAATATATATTTGAAATAAATTCACAAAATTCTATTAAATTAGATTGTCCGATTCAACTTATCAGTGGAAAGCATAAGAACTAATAAAAGAAGAGAACTAGACTAAATTTAACCATATTGGCTGAGATCGCTTTTGTAAAAGTTTTGAAATCTGAGAAATTTAATTAAATGTTTATATGGCAGCTTTATAATAAACTTAATCGACTTTAATCAAAACGAAAATTGTACCAAGTGCTTTAAAATTTTAAAGGAAGTCAACGTATTCTAATAAAATATTAAAAGTATTAGTTTTGTAACAATCGCTTGAGTAATGCTCAAGTTATTGAAATAGAACTTTATTTTTTATTCATCGTCGATATCCTAATATTATGTACCTTTGGAACTGATCCGTTCGTTAAAACAGATAAGTATTGTTAATTTCTTCCGGACGTTGAAGCGTACAATGCGAAATACGTATAAGTAGTCCAAGCGACACCAGGACAGAGCCTGTTACGCGCGAATCCTATCAGACAGCATGCAAGAGACAAAATCGCGTGGACAACATTCTATTGAGGTATAGAAAGCTTTGATTTGATTACAGGATAAAGGCGGCTATAATCGGAACATAGAACTCGAAAAGGTTCATCAAACGCATAGTTAGAAGTGCAGCGAGTTAAAGTTAGAGGGATATAATTTCTAGTTAGTCTATAAGTTACACATAGATTGACCTGATTAAGTAAATTCTGGACGTTGACGCGTACAATGCGAAGTACGTTCAAGTGGTCCAAGCGACACCAGGACAATGCCTGTTACGCGCGAACCCTATCAGACAGCATGCAAAAGACGAAATCGCGAGGACAACGGACAACAATTACAGTTATAATTAGAACTAACTACGAGCTAGATAGTTAAGAATAAAAGTTTTTAGTTGAGAAATAGAAAGTTCTGAACCGATTACAGGATAAAGGCGATTGTAATCGGAACAAAGAACTCGAAAGGGTTCATGTAAAGTATAGTTAGAGGTACAGCGAGTTAAAGTTAGAGGGATATAATTTCTAGTTAGTCTACAAGGTACAGATAGATTAACCAGATTCAGTAAATTAGGGGAATCAATTTGTCCATTCACAAGCTTGTGTATAAACAAAGTACCCAGCATTACTCTACGGTGAAGTAACGACGAAAGATTAATAAGGAGAAGTCTATCAGAATACGAGGGTAGGTTAACATTTCTGTCCCAGTTTAAGCCACGAAGCGCAAAAATCAGAAATTGCTTCTGGACAGATTCAATTTTTATTTGGTGTGATTCATATTGAGGAGACCAAACGCATGATCCATACTCCAGAATAGGACGGACCAGTGAAATAAAAAGGGTTTTAGTTGTGTAAGGATCATCGAATTCTTTCGACCATCGTTTAACAAAACCAAGAACACTCATGGCTTTACTGACTGTGATGGAAATGTGACGAGAGAAACTTAATTTGTGGTCCATGAGTACACCCAAATCATTCATCTCGTTCAGACGTTTTAAAGGAGTATTATTAAGATAATACGTAACTGATGGAAAGTTAGTTCTATGAAATGACATGACATTGCATTTCGAAACGTTTAGATTTAATATGTTAATTTCACACCAGGTCTGCAAGTTATTCAGATCTGCCTGGAGCAAAAGGGGAGACTCTGAGTCTTTAAGACTAAGACAAAGTTTAACATCATCAGCGTACATAAGGACACGAGAATGAGTTACTACTGAAGGTAGGTCATTTATAAATAGTGTAAAAAGTAATGGTCCTAGATGGCTACCTTGTGGCACCCCCGAGGTTACTTTGATGGTTTTCGAAAGAGAGGTTTTAAATAGAACTTTTTGAGTACGGTCAGTCAGATATTGGGAAATCCAACTCAGCAAAAGGCTTGGAAGCCCAAGTTTGTTTAGTTTGTACAGAAGCAGTGAATGGTTTACAGAATCAAAGGCCTTACTGAAGTCGGTATAAACGACATCAGTTTGTAGTGCATTCCTGAATCCATCGATCGCTAAAGAAGTAAACTCTAATAGGTTAGTGGTAGTAGATCTACGTTTCATGAACCCATGTTGGGTAGAAGAAAGAATAGAACTACAGAAATGATGCAATTGGGAAGTTATAATTTTCTCAAAAGCCTTCGGAATAGCGGACAATTTGGAAATACCTCTATAGTTAGAGGCTTCTGATTTGTTACCTTTTTTATGTAAAGGAATAATAAAAGTTTCCTTCCAAATAGTTGGGAAAGAGGAAGTTCTAACGGACAATTCAAATAACTTATGAATTTGAGTAATCAAATTCTCAGCACAAAACCTGAGTACGCAACCAGGTATCCCATCAGGTCCTGGTGAGTACACGGGCTTAACTGTAGTGAACGTACTGAGAAGTGAGCTTTCATCGATCACAGGATTAAAGATGCAATTAGACCTATTCAACTGATGGGGATATGATGGCTCGATGCTCGATAGGGGAATAGGTTGTATTGAAAAAATCGGCAAACATATCGGCAATGGCCTGATCATCGGTTGCTTTATTGTTTTCAAAACGTAAAAAAGACGGGTGCACTGCTACCTTGCGTTTGGTATTAACAAAGTTATAAAATCGCTTAGGATCACGGGAAAACTGTAGTTTACAGCGCAAAATGTAATCCTTATAACATTGTGCATTAAGCACAGAGAAATTTGATCGAGCAACTAAGTAATGAGAAAAATCTGATGGCTGACCTGGTTTTTTGTACTTCTTATAATATCTAGATTTTACATTTTTCAAGTTAGATAATTCACGTGTAAACCATGGTGGCTTGTCAGACACTACATGGGCCACACATGGAACGCAGGGGAATCTATTTGTCCATTCAAAAGCTTGTGTATAAACAAAGTACCAAGCATTACTCTACGGTTAAGTAAGGAGAAAATATTAATTAGGAGGAGTCTATCAGAACACGATGGTAGGTTAACATTTCTATCCCAGTTTCAAAAATTAGAAATTGCTTTTGGACGGATTCAATTTTTATTTGGTGTCATTCATTAGATTAGATATTAAAATAAATCGGAATATAACAATTGCCTAGCTTTTTAAGACCTTAGTTGTATAAACTTAGAACTAATCTACAGGGACAATCAAACATTAAAATTCTAATTAAATTTGTCAAGATTTCTTAAGTCGCTTTCCACTATATAGGTATACCTAAACTTAGCTATATAACTAAAGCAGATTTATAAATGTTTATTTTTTAACTCTACGTATAAAGTTTTATCTCACTGCAAAATTCCAAAAACGAAAAAAAAGGAAACAGACATTCTCAACGGATCCACCAGTGTCAGACCTTGTTTCTGTTGTTGTTGCTGTTTTTTTTAACTGCTTGCAAATTTATGTCTCAGCTTAAGGAAAACACTAAATGAGTGCCATGCATTTTTTTTATCGCACGCAGCAGAAGCAGCAGCAGCAGCAACACCAGCAACATTGCCAAGAACAACAACAACAATATGCTAAGCAACACAACAACTAATTAGACATGTTAAAGAACTTGTTCAGATTGCTCTTGTTGTTGTTGTTGTTGCTGGGCATTAAAATGGTAACAGGGCAAAAAAAGTCAACAAAACACATTTAAAAATGCTCAACTTAATTAATTGCGCAGCAAATGCAGATTAGTGGACAAGAAAGGATTGAGAATTGGCCAGAAAGGGAATGAACGTTAACGTTAACCGATGACGGGCCAAGCCCAAAGCCAATGACTTGATTTTTAAACCACGATAGGATGCCCCAAGATCATGAGGACTGTTCCCTTGGGTATTGGGATCTCTTTTTTTTGGTTTACTCTTTGCTCTTTGCTTACGTTTCGCTTTTCATTAAACAAATATCCAAACACTTTTGCCGCTGATGCGGCGACACAGATTAGGTTCCAACAACAACACAACAACAACAAAAACAACAATAATGTTGTTTGCTTTTAGCCTTCTTTCAGACGTTTTCAATTTCATTTCATTTAAAAGAGAGAGAGAGAGAACAGGCGACAAAAGGTCTACCAAAGTCTTGTTAATGAACTTTTTGCGCGTGCTGTGCCAAAATGGTGAGAAATTTGACACAAAATAAATTTAAAAATTAAAATTCTTATAAAAAAGCAAGTCTCAAAAGAATATTAGGTTCATTAACAAAAACACGCCTCCAACTGTAATATATATATATAAAGATATAGAAAAATCAATGATCAATGATTAATTGTTTGTTCGAATGCAACAAACAATCAAATTAAGGCAGCATATAAATTTAAAGCCAATTATGAAAAAAACCAAAAACAAAAACAAAAACAAAACAACAAAGTTATTTTTGAAATAGACACCAGACAACAGCAGCAGACAGATAGACAGACAGACAGAGTTCTTCCAGGGTAAACTAATGGAGCTCGTCATGCATTTGGCTGGCAAAACACAGTTGTACAACTAATCAAGCTGTTGCATTTACCCCTCTTCCCCTTAAAATTGATGGCCCAGATTGATTGCTTTACAACATGTATATATATCTGACTCTGACATATGCAAAACATCTTGAAAGGGCAAAGTATATAAAGGTAAGTATAGATGAGCCAGGTGAAAATCTAGACAAATGATTAACAAGTCAAGTGGAGGCTGAAATGAGTTGCAAAGATATTAGATGGCATATTATTTTTGTATTAAACCCAAAAAGAAAATTAAACCAAAATAAAGTTGTAAAAACCTATTTCAATTTTAAATGTTTTTTTGTAACCCCCTCCCCACCACACTCTTTTATTGAACTGCGCTAAATTAACCGCAGGCATTCGTTTCGGTTTCTCTTTGGTAGCCAAGAATTGTATGCGTGTTCACTTCCAAGGCATTTTGATGAGTATTGATGAGTTTTAATAAATTGCTGATGAGTTAGCCACAGCACACAAACACATACATACATACATATGTGTGTGTGTATGTATATTGGTAGGAATCGAGCACCTAACAAGCCTCAACGCCTGCATTTGGTCAAAGAAGTGTGTTCATTTATTTGAGTGATGCCTTTTTGAAAGTGGCGTTGAATTTCTCAACCGTGAAGCGCCATGCAGAGCAGCGGTAATTGAGATGCTGCTGCTGCTGCTGCTGCTGCCTTCCCCATGGGAAACCAGTGAGTGAGAATCGTCTTGGTTGCATCCATAATATCAGTGTTAGGTTATGGACTGATGCAGAGTATCGCTTTGCAACGTGTAGCCATTTAATTGCCACCATTATTAAACTCATTTATCGTGTTTTAATTTTCAACATCGTTCCAAACAGTATTCAGGTGTCTGGCCATGTGGATGCTTGCAGCTTACCCATAATTAGTATACGCCAGCTGAAGAAGAAGAAGAAGAAGCGGAGCTATATTTAAGCCAGAGTGAGTGAGAATTTGTAAAGAGTTAAGAGAGAGAGAGAGAGGGAGAGCAGCTGGGTCATGATTTTGGCGCTGATGCAGCAGTTTACATCACAATTAAGTTGTTTTCCTTAATTAATAAAATTAGTTTTTAATGGAAAGGTATTACAACTCAACAATACAAATGATTATCTTGCATTTTCTATAATCAAATTCGTTCCATTAAAATAAATGTTGAAACCAAAGCAAATCAAATATAAAATAGTCTTTTATCCTTATCCTTAAGGAAAAAAACTCCCTTAACTTTCTATTAAGTCTTTGCAAATATTACTTTCTTATTATTTCTAAATATAATTCTCTTATTTACTAACTCTTCATAGCACACACACCCACTAGTTTGCCATTAAGGTCTTTTATTTCACAATTTTTCATTATTTGGCAACATTTGTTTGTTGTTTGCCTCTTGTCACACTTTTAAGTTCATCAAAGTCAAAAAGAGCGGCAGTCTAACCTGAATTTCCCCTTTTCTATATCTTTAAAACAAAAACAAAAAAAAAAAAAAAAACAAAAAACTGTCGCATAAAGTCGTATAATTAACATAATCATAATCAACAAAGTATAAACATTAAATTGAGGCTAATTACTTTATAACCGACACTCAAACTGGCGAAACATTTGACAATGATGTTGAAAACTTGTCTTCACTTGTGTCAAACTCGTTTCAATTACGAAGAATTATCATATAAATGAAAAATGGTGATAGAGAGAGGGGGGGAGCTTAGCAACTATTTCGACCACCGGATGGGGCCAAAAGTGCGAGTACGCGACAATTCCACAAAAGTATGAAAATTTGTTTTAATTTCTATATAGAGACTATGATCACGTTTCATACAAACCACTAAATGCTGCAATTGTGGCATACACTGAGAGAAAATTATATAAATTTAACAAAAAATGAAACTAAAAAGAAAGTAATTATTAAAAAGCTTTAGTTAAATGATTTGCTAAATTAATTTTTTTAGTTTGTTTGTATCTCTTTATATAAAGAGAGATGGAGAGTAACTTTCTTACAGTGTAACTGGCATATAGTGCAACCGGTATTAACCGACACACACTTGTATGAAATTTGACCAAAGCAAATAATAAAAGCGGCAAAGTTAACTGTTTAAAATTTTTATGACAAGCTCATGAATCCGTGTGCAATTGTAAATGCGCCATATAATTTACAGATAATTATTATAATTACAGGTTATTTTCAGTTAACATATATGTATGTATGTATGCTGTTGCTGTTGTTGTTGTTGTTGTTTCTGTGCTCGACTGCCCACTGGCGACTGTCAAATGTTTGTTTTGCCATGCTGCTACTGTCAGCCGCCATTGCATATGCCAAGCAATTAGCTGGCTATTTTTCTTTTTTTCTCTCTTTTCATGTTTGTTTGCTGCAAAAGAAAAAACAAAATTATTTATAATCTTTACCTTTTTCAACGCTTTAATTAAACTTGCTTTTCGTAATTAGGCATAAAATTGTTGTGTTTAATTTGATTTTGCTCAATTAGTTAAATGGCAAGCAGCAAACTAAACAAATCACAAATTTTGCCTTGGAAACCAAACAAAAGACTTAGGCAACAAACTCGAACCATATAAAGGAGTCTTGTTTAAAATATGTTGGAACTGACATTGAATCATTAAACTTAATCAATTTTCATGACTTGTCAGTTGATTTTGATTGGTTTGCCTAATGAAAGACAGTTACAAGATAGTGTAAAGAAACTTCTCTTACAAATAGCTTAGTTAAGGTTAAATTAGATAACTCAGCATAAATATTAAAGTCAATTGGTTTTTAAAATATTTAAAGGAGTATTAAAATGATCCATTAGAATAAAAATTTATTTGCAAAAGGCAATTTCTTAATTTCGTTGCTTAGAGGAACTCCAAACAGTAAATTTTTAGTGCCTCCATAACGAAAGAAAATTAAGAAAGAAGTTGCTTCTAGCTAAATAACTTGTGAAAAATATTATAGACATAAACTCCATGTAGTTGAACGACTTGGATGCAGTCCCAAAGATGACAGTTGGTAAAGGCAGTTTTAAAATCTTTTTTTCATAATGCAATTTAAAAACAATTAAAAAAGAAAAAAGTTTCTTTTCAGAAATGAATTATTTTTGAAGAGAATTGTTAATAACTATAATTTTACAAAAACAGTTACTTAGCAATTATAAAGGTATATAACAAATTCATTAAAAATTAAGTTATTCTTTTAAAGCTTATAAAAAAGCAAAAGTATTCAATTATTACATTTAAAGAATGTGAATAAATAAAATATCAATCTTAATTTTTTGCCTTAGATATATATTTTAAGAAGTGCATTCCAGATTACCCAGAGGCATAGAGGGATTAAATATTTAGGGAATAAATAACTAGAAAACCTAGCTTATTACAGTCTCGCCGATATTTCTAGATAATTTCATTTTGTCTTTTTGACAATTGTGTATAATTAATTAATAATAATAATTATGAGTATATACATAAAACTTTTCAAATCTGAATTTAATAAAACAATTTTTGGTTAGTAAGATTGTCCTACATCATACCTAACATACAGTCGGCCGATTATGCCGGAATTCAATAAAGATATTTCTTTATATACCAATATTCCTACAAGCTATGGATTGTAAACTTGATTTCTGAACGATAATATCTGTAGGACCTATATACGATTTAGACCGCCGAGTTTAAAACTAAGGAAACCTAAGTTTCCTGCCACCAAGTAATGAAAAAGGAACAGTTTTCAGAATTTTCAAAATTAGTTGTTGTCTTACAGTTTCTATGGAACTTTCATCACATAGTTAAGCGATTCTACTAAAACTTGTAGAATATGTTAGGAACTGCATTAAACACCAAATTTCGTAAAATCTGTTGGAGCTATATATGATATTGTTATCCGATCTGAAATAGTTTAAGGAGAACTATTGGGTAGTAGAAAAAAATTAATAAAAACTATGTTAAGTACCACAAGGTTAAGATATTAAAAGATATTTGTAAAATAATTATATTTGGTACTATAATTTCTATTGGATTTTCATTATATAGTCAACTGATTATGATGAAACTTAATGGATATATTAAAAGTTGCATTAAAACCCAAATTTCATAAAATCTGCAGAAATCTGTATTCAGATGATTTCTAACAAATTTTAGAAAATTATTTAGTAGAAGATAAAACTTATTTTCATTAGACTAGATTAAGAAATATAATACTAAAACTTTTTTGTTGGTACTATGGTACTTTTATGATACAGTCAAAAGATTCTTTTAAAGCTTCTTTAATATGTTAAATAGTGCAAAAAAACTACCAAATACCCATATTTGTAAAATTCCATGGAATATCAATTTCCTTATATATACATATATATTATTTATATCAACATTTTGCAAAGAAAATAGTAAAAATATTTCAACAGCTAAATACATTAAAAATATTTCTTCTAATATGAATAAAACGACTGAATCTTCAGAGCAGCTCAAACAAAGATAAGATATTTCAAATTTTTAATAGATTGAAATGCTCGACAGATGAACTGACCTCGCCATTAAGCAACAGGTTAAAAAAAATCATTGATAGAACTCTTAATAGTTAACAGTTTTGCCTTAGGAATTTTAGATTGTTTTTCAGTTAACCAAAATCTTATAGTTTTTTCTATAGGCAATTGCAGAATATATTTTATTTTTTAAGTTTCTCTATAGTTTTTATAGCTTTTCAAACAATTCGTTAATGGCAAACAAATTGCAACGTAGTTATGGGATCATCTCACCTCATAACTTCATAACCCATTAATGGAAAAGGTTGCAAAAAAAAAAAAGGGAGGGGGCAAACAAAAAAACAAAACCAAACTAAAATATGTTTACTTTGGTCATAAATAAATTTGACAGTTGGAAAAAAAAACGCGTCAGACATACAATCTATGGGCTGGGCATGAAAGGCGATAAAAATCGCTGGCAATTTGTTAAATTTAACGATTTTCAGCATGCCAAACGAAAAACTGTGCCGAAAGTTGAGCAGACGCCTCCCTTCCACCCTCCCTTTGCATATGTATATATCTCCCCCCCGCCTCTTTGAAAACAGTTTCGACTGTTTTATGGGCAAATAAATAATTAAAATGATGCGTGGTGTTAAATGCGACCACGTCGTAAGAGTGAGAGAGAGAGAGAGAGAGAGAGATCCATACATACCCTGTCGTCAGCAGGAGAACCACACGCCGTGTGGCCATTTCTTGAAACAGAAACAAGAAACAGAAAAATTTGTCATAAATTTATAGCTTTTGAGACCGAGTTCAGTAAACCTTATGTATCTGGACACTGGACGTGGCACGTACTTTAGTCAGAGACCGAAAGCTTAATTGCTTGTCATGTGGCATACATTTCTGCCTCATCTAAGAGACGTGACCCACAATAATACGCACGGACCACACAACGTTCACAAAAGCTAATGCTAATTTTTGAACTCATCTTCTCTGTCTGTTTTATTTTGGCAACATAAACATTCCTACAACTAGGCCTATTTGATGTGACGCCCTAAACCGGTTTCCAGTTCATGGAATCAAATATCACCGACAGGCAATTAAAAGGCCAAAACTTAACTTAGGGCCAAAATCAGAGTCAGAGTTAATGAACTAAACTGAAGGCCATTAAACTAAATATGCTTTATGACTGACTCGATCCAAGAAAAAAATGTCACTTGTCGCAGCTTCTTGTCTTTGGGATCTACAATGATTTTTATGGTCGTAAAAAAACAAAAGAAAAGAAAAAACAGGCGGCAAACATAAACCAAAATTGTAGGTAACCAGTAGATAATCTTAACTAATCTAGAATTTCATCTAAACATTTATTTGAAATGAAAATCGTTATGCCAAATTTCCAAGTAAGTACTCCCAGTAATTGTTAAAATATATATAGACTTATATATTTTCTTTTATGAGTATAGTGATTAAATTTGTAACAAAATGAAAATGGTTCAAGCCTGTATCTCATAGTGAATCGTGAGTTTATGGTTAAACTGCAATGCCAAATAACACGTGAGTGAATGTTTTTTTCTTTTTTACTCTTTAATAAACTTCTTATGAAAGATTTTAGTTAACTAGTTGATTGGAATCAGATACAGTTTTCATACAAACACTTCTTCTTAAGGTGGTAATTTGGTTTTCGTTTTGGGCAGGTTTCTAAAGACATTTTAAAAACATTTTTCTTCTTTAAAGCAAGAAAATTCAATAAATTTATTATTGTTATTTACTAATTTTTGTATCTGATACTGTACTAAAAAATAGTTTATTTTATTTTTATAAACCTTTAAAAATTATTTTCAAATGTCAAGTGGAAGTTTATAAGAAAATTAGTCTGGCTTGCCCGAATGATGACATCAGAGATCAAAATAATCTTGTTTTGTAAATTTGTAATTCTGGTTGGTGCTAGTTTTAAACTAGTATTAAGAAATATTACCAAAAGTATTGGTTTCTCACTGTATAAGGGGCGTAAAATGAAGAATAAAACGTAGAAAATAATGATTTTAGCCCTTAAGGGAGGTGTTAATACCTAAGTCAGTCTAACTAAATAAGCCCAATCGATCCACTTGTATCATGATTCAATTTTTATTTCGGGAAAATAGCGTTTAAAAATGTAATCTCTCAAAATATAAGAGATACAATGCGTGATATAATTTTTTTAATTTTGAAATTATGCAAGTGGTTTTATTTCTTTTTTTAACATTTTATTTCACACAGGCAAAAGGATGTCCTACTCGGACAAGCGCAATATTTTATACAGATTGAGGTAAAGTTGACCGATATGGTCACACCGAAGCGTCAATACTATTTACGCCAATTGCAAATTTAGCGTTTTAATCTCAGTGTTTCTGTGTTCTTCACAATTGTTACAGTTCAATATTTTAATATGATATACAACCAGTGATGCCTAAAAAAAGCTGGGCCTAAAAAAGCTATATTAACATTTTAAAAAATCTAGAAAAATTTGAAAAAGTGCAGATAAAAAGCCGATTAAGTTTTTCTGCTTATTATTATTATTCTAATAATAAAATACAATTGTCAAGTTCGACACCGCATTTGTCTTCATCGTATGATCGGTACTTTCGTCAAGCATTAAACTGAATTTGACATCACCAATTTCATCTTGTAACTACTCTAAAAACCATGGTCTCAATACATTTTTAATTATTCTTGTGCACTTTGTTCTGTGAACCTGGATTTTATTGTCATCTGTGAATTTATTCAAACATAATTCACCCAGATGATCGATCGGCTTAATTACCGAATGGGTAGCAACATATAAACACAATGCAGCTTCTTGTTGCTGTGTTTTTGTTGATGCTGCAGCAAAAGGAACATAATTTTGTTTGACTGCTTAAAACAATTCGACGCAACTTTATGTTTTGCAGTTTTTGCATGTGCTTGCAAATTGCACAGCTTAGCTACAATGCTGGATTTGCAATATTTGCAATAACATTTGCTTCCATCATTTGCATCAATCCTTTTATCCTTTTATAATGGATCACGCATCCAAGATCTCGCGGTTTTTGCTTATATTGAATTTTTGTCATTTTTTTACTTTCTGAAGACTTAATACAAAATGTGATTCACAAATTTAAATTTTCACAAAATGAGAAATACTCTGATAATGGTGAAAAATTGTACGATTGCTTTATCGAAAACAATT
Source organism: Drosophila neocordata (assembly GCA_018903615.1). Taxonomy (NCBI): domain Eukaryota; kingdom Metazoa; phylum Arthropoda; class Insecta; order Diptera; family Drosophilidae; genus Drosophila; species Drosophila neocordata. Next base: position 1,567,795 of record JAEIGI010000002.1, read on the forward strand.
TTTCAAACTGGTATCAATTAAAAGTGATAGTAGTTGTAATATTTCAAAGCGTTGCCAATAAATTTGAAAAAGTTAGTATAAAGGCATTTCATTTATTAAAAAAGCGAAACTTCCTGCCACCCGCTATTTCAGAAACTTTCCCGCTTTTAGCAATCGAAGAACTTCAGAACTGGCAGGAAAGAAGCTAAATTAACATCACTGTTGAACATACGATCCCTTATGTACTACATGTGAGAAGCGAGGAGGACAATAGTAATTGGGTTTTACATTGAACATACGCACTCTTATGTACCGTATATGAGAATCGAGGAGGAGAGCATGGTTACTATTTAACATACCTAGCGCCACTAACTAATCACCTACGCTTCTCATAGACATTATACATACTACTGTCCTCCTCGCTTCTCACATGTAGTACATAAGTGCACGTATGTTCAATGAAAACTCCAACTCCAAACTCTTGTTGAATCTTTTGTTTAAATTGAATTGTTTGTAGAATGAATGATTATATTGAGATAATATTCACCGATTTTTGCAGAATTTGATTTGAATGAGTTTACCTGGAAACTCATAATTATCGTCATATTTTATGACTCTATTAGTAAGCACATTATATATGAAGAAAAGAAATATAAAGGGAATACCGAAATACTCATAAAATTTACTACCTTTGACTTCCAACCGATTGTACATATATATATAAATATATCTACATAAAGTCATCTTGTTTCTCTTGTGTTTTCTTTAGTTTAAGAAAGGTATTCGTATTCCTTTCATAAATAACATTTTATTGGCAATTTGGTTGGGAAATTAATGTGCCCACAGTTGGGGAAGTTTGGTAATTTATGCAAATAAAACGATCGTAAATTTGGCATTAAAACGCTTATTAAATGATCGTTTATAAGTTCCAAGCTTGAAAAAAAGAAAAATATGCTTTAACTTTAGCCCCTTCTTGCAAAATAGGTTGCAACAATGTTGCATGGCATGAATTAGGGAGAATTGTTCTTAAATATTATCAGCTACTTGCAAGATGGATCACAATTTATGAGTACACATTTATATAGTGTGTATCTACACCGTTGTTTTTTTTTTTTTTTTTGGAAGGGGGGGCACACACTTTTATTGTTGTATTATGTATTTGGTTGAGCATTGTGTGTTAATTTGACACATTCCTTGGGAACGGACAGCAGCAGCACTCAACACTCTTTCAACGACAAACGAGCCTTGTTGCTGTCAAAAGTAAGAAATATAACCATATAAAATCATTTCAAGTTTCAGCCAGAGAATGATTTTGGAGTCGAAGATTCAGTCTGAGAGCAAGCCAATGGCCATCATCATCGTTGAAAGCGACATCACCGTCTCTGATCAGGATTAGCAATATTAATGCGGCAAGAAGTCTCTGAAAAAGGTTGCAATCCCATGCTGTCGCCACATGAAGTCTTCACTTTATCAGTCAGCAAAATTATCAAAGAATAAAAACTTTGCTTTCCCCATATATATATATAAATACAAGAAGCTTAATTTAAAATCAATCTTTGTGAATGGAATACAAATATATACCTTAATGCCATAACTCAATGTTAACGAACATTATTAACCCAATTATTGTAGATTCTTCTTTTCTATAGTAAAAGTCACTTGGCAAGTATTTACTTAATATAAGTAATCCAGAAATCTTACCTTTTCACACTCTTAACAAAGTGAGATCAGCATTTCTTTTCCTTCATCATTTGATCTGCAAACCCTTGTCAAGTTGGCATTTATATATTGAATGAAATATTCATTTTGTTTTAAAGGTTTTAATGACAATAGAATAAAGTATAAGAAATGTAGACAAAAAAAACATATCATCATCATAAATTTTGATAAAATTTATGAAATAAACAGCGTTTAATAAAGGATATTCTTGTATAAAAGCTATTTGTTAGTTTTTAAAGTTTAAAAAGAGACAGTAATTGCATAGAAAACGTTATAAACTGTTGTTGTAATCATTAATTAAAGAGAAAAGGCTTATGTAGACTTGGCTAATAAGTCTATTAAATCCGTAGAGTACTTTGCTTATACACAAGTTTGTGAATGGACAAATAGATTCCCCTAATTTACTTAATCAGGTCAATCTATCTATACCTTGTAGACTAACCAGGAATTATATTCCTCTAACTTTAACTTGCTGCACTTCTAACTATACTTTTCATGAACTTTTTCGAGTTCTATGTTCCGATTATAACTGCCTTTATCCTGTAATCAAATCAGAGCTTTTATTCTTAACTATCTAGCTCGTAGTTAGTTCTAATTATTATTATAATTGTCGTCCGTTGTCCACGTGATTTTGTCTTCTGCATGCTGTCTGATAGGCATTGTCCTGGTGTCGCTTGGACCACTTGAACGTACTTCGTATTATACGCGCCAACGTCCAGAATTATTTATTATTATTTGTTGTTAAGTGTAAGTAATATTATAAAATGCAATCCTAAATCTGAAAACAATACTGGACAGCATGACATGAAATTTTGTCTGCTAATAATATACAGGACAAGTGTATATATATCGTTATAAAAAAAAATATAGCTATTATGTTTGTAAGCTATGTAAATGTGAAGTAACCCCGAATTATCAGGATCTCTTTATTTTCCGTACACCATTCACCATTCCACATTACGCAGATAAAAAAACTAACTAAATAAACCGAACAGAAGCTATTTGCTTATTTTTTCCTACTGCAAATATCATTAATAAGAAAGAATACTCCTTCCAAAGATAATACTATGATATATTTTTATAAATATATTTAACTTTTTTACTAAATATATTAAACAAATTATTATTTTAACAATGCATTATTTTGCTTAGATGACAGATTCTAAAAATACTATCTAAACTGTAAAATAAATTAGATCAAATCTGTTCAATATTTAAACAAAAATAATTAAAATCTATTTGCTAAACATTTGTATGAAAATTAGGTTAGCTTTTTATGTAAACAAATTAATAGATTTTCATTTTTTTAAATTTATTTGTTTTCAATTTAAATAATTTAAAATGAAACATGTTTAAAATCATTTTTTTATTATTAATAAAAAATTTATAAAATAATTTGAAATTATTTAAAATCATTTGATTTTTTATATAATAATAAATAAAAACAAATAATTTATAAAATAATTTAAAATCATTTCATTTTCTAAATTTTAATTTATATATTTGTGTAATTTTTAAAATAACTTGTTTAAATTTGAAATTTTTACCAAAACCTTACTTAATAAAATTTATATACAAAGGCAATTATTATTGTTAAGTTTAAATGTTTGTTTAAAAACTTAGAGAATTGATAAACCTTTTTAAACTTAATCCAGTTTTTTGGTATAATAAAACTTTAGGTAAAAGCTTAAAAGTTAGTCAGTCTGAAATTAGTTAATAGATTTACCCAATACTTAGTTATTAATTTTATTATTTGGCTTAACTACAACTATTAAATCGAATCGAAGCCAAAAGGCAGTAAACCAAATATATTGGCAAATGAAAATTTGAAAATATTAATCCAAGAGAAAATTTAGTAAGACAAATTTATTATATTTTAAATTATCAAATTTAAATTTACTTATATTAATAACTGACATAAGAAAAGCTGTGTAATTTTAAAATCATTTAAAAAAGTTTAATATTAAACAGAAAATTGATAGGTTGTATGTACATACATATATAAATATATAGCATATACATAGGTCAACAACATAAATTCAGTAATTCCTTTTAATCATAAATTTTCTGCAACTTTTACTTTTCTTCGTCATGTCTCTTTCTACATATTTAGTCTTGACATGGAAATATCTGAGAGGTACATTTATATATCCTTAATTTAGTTCATGTTAATTCATCAAAAATGATTTTTATTATATGTGTTTTTGTAATTCAAAGCACCTCTTGACTTTTAAGATACTTTTGTTTTGCCAGTTTCTTAATCAAAATGTTAACTTATACTTTGAATTATGACGAAATGACAAAAAAATGAAGCAAGCAAGTCGACTTTGAGTATACCCTGTACCAGGTAGAGAAACTTAATTAAACTAAACTCCTCCAGAACGGACTCGTCTGTTGATGCTAATCAATATATAAGAATATATATAGTTTATGAGATCGAAAATGTTAGCGACTTTAATATACCCTTTTACTCTATGGGCATAGGGTATAAAAACACTCTGAATGTAAGCCATTTGTATATAGTTCCTCCGTTATAAACGCCTAAGGAAGTGAAATTCTTTTAACATTCATTCATTCTTTGTTTTATTTCTTTATTCATTCTTTCATTCATTGATTTATCCAGAGATGTCATTTGTATGCGGTTTCATTCATTCGCATCAACTTTTGTTGATGATGATGACTTAATAATTGAAATTTATCAATATAAATTAAGCAAATCGTCTTTAAATCTAAATGCCACATTAATTACAATGTCTTAGAGTTGATAGGAGGGGAAGAGGGGAGAGTAGATAGAGGAAAATGAAAAAGTGCCAGTGCCTGACAAATGATTGGGCCATTTATAACAATAACAACAACAACAACAACAAACAACTTCAACCCACTGGAGATGCCTTTTGTATCTAGGCTAAAAAGAGTTTTTTTTTTTTCGTTTCTTTTTATTTTGAAGAAAATTTATCAACCAAATAGACAATGACCACACGAAGATTGAGGCAAGACAATGTCACAAATCGGTAGAGTAATAAATTTCAACAATTTACAACGATCAATTCATAAATTTATTAATGAATTAAGTTATAAAATAATTTACAGTTGATGCGTGGCCTCGGACACGGCCTCAGTTCCAGTTCCAGTCCCAGTCCCAATCCAAGTCTCATTCTCAGTCCCAGTCCCAGTCTAGACCTCATCTTCGGCCTTCCCGATTTGCTGTTGCTGCTGCTGCTGCTTTTGCTGATCGAAATGCAATCTCCTCAAAACAAAATGATCACCGATGATCGTTGCAATATATCAACTGGCCAGACATGGACTCGAATTGGGGGCCCAAAGGAGGAGCAAACGAACAGCAAACGAGGCATGGTAACATAAAATTCTCAGAATTGGCAAAAGCCAGCAAAAATAAAAAGGAGAGTAAAAAGAAAAAAAGAAAGAAGAAAAAAAGTAACAAAAATTTAAATGAAGCTGTGGCAAGAAGAGCTCTCGATTAGAGATGACAACGTGAAAATGCCTAGAAACTGAGATTTGGTCTCGAACTAGAAGATGTCCTATGTCGACTAAGAAGGAACCTTTTAAGTAAGTATTAAATAAAAGGAAGAATTAAACAAGTTTCTTATATGAAACCATCTATGAGGGTAGTTGAAGGGTATATTAATTTTGTCCTGTTCGTATGTCCTGTCCGTATGTCCGTCTGTCTGGATCAACACGATCTTTTCCGAGACCCTTAAAGCAGGCATTATATATCTCGAATTCATCCCGATTGGATAACTATATCTTATAGTTCCCAGAGGAACGAGCGATCATGAATAAGCTTTAAGATCAATAACTTTGTTGTTTTCTGATCAAATATTATCGAAAGAAAACCAGTATTTCTTAGTTTCATATAATTCTTAACATATCTAATAAGTATTATCAGAATCGATTCACTTTATTATATAGAACAATCGCTCAAGAAAATAGTTTTAGAAGAATATCTTGGTTATTTAAAGAGCGATTCTCAAGAAATTTAGTATGTGTAAGTTTGTTATATATAGAAAAATTCCTATTGAATTTTACGAGAATCGGCTGACTATATTCCATAGAAACAATTGGACCAAAGAGTTTTTTTTTTATGTTAAATATATTTTGAAGCTACGAAGATTTGGCTGATTTGTGTGATGAATCTGTTTAATGAATCTGTTTATTTATATGTAAGTAAAAGGGACAGTTTGCAAGGGTATCTGAACTTCGTCTTGGCCAAAGTTAGTCCATCCTTCTAATTTTCATTTTATTACCTTTTAACATTTCATTAAAGTTTTAAAAAGTCTGGTTTGAATAATATGAAATATATTTATATTTAATAGTACTCACGCTGTTTTCTCTACATTTTTCTCTTATTGCTTATTGTCTATGTTCAATGAATAAAATAACTATATAGAAGACACATACACACACACACACACAGACATATGATTAGGAGAAACCACATTGGGAGTGGACATTTGCATTTGCATTTCCATAATCGTTATCAGCGGCACACCATCGCCATTGTCATGGTCAGGGAAGGAAGACTTTTGCATTTCCCTTTTTATTTTTTTTTTATTTTTGTCTGCTTATAAATTGGAATTTAAAATTAATTAAGTTGTCGTTTTGAGCTTTTATCCAATTTATAACTAATATGACACCGATTATACGAAATATGTTCACTAATTAACGAAGCAAACACCATGCATATACACATACCCCGTCTAGTTTAGCCGTCTTGTCCTTTCCTCTCCTACCTACCTACCTACCTACCTATATCTAACTAAAACCAGAATCAGTCGTTACAGTCATAGTCCGACTCCAAGACCAACTTGGACACAGAGAGTCGAGAACCAGACAAGGTAGACAGTGAGGCAACAGTTGAGATCGTCTTTAACTGCGAGTTCTTCGTGCCCGCGTGCTCGTAATCTGCTCGCTGAAGACGCGTTGTAAATTGTCTGACAAAGCTTATTTTATTAATTTAAGCCATAAACGCTGCCCTCTTGTTCCATGCTGTTTGTTTGTTGGTTGGATTTTCCTCCCCCCTCTCTCTCGTTCTCTGCTGCTCCTTTTTGCATAGCCATTGCCATACAGAGGCTAAGGAAAGAGGCCACAATCCACAAGCACATTCAATTTATTGCCATCGTAAAAAGCCGTTTGCGTTTTAATAAGCCATGCCAAACACGCGGTGGTTGTTCGGTTGTTAACAGAAGGCGTCGACATACCAGATATTCACTCTCTCCCTCTCTCTCTCTCTCTCCCTTACTCTCTGATTCACTCTTCCTTAATCTGTAAATTCGTGGCCAAAACGATTCCAAGTTATATCCACTATGCATTTATTTATGTATACACATCGACCATATGTAAAGCAATTGGCCAATTGAGTGACATTGGTTTATGAATCACAAAATACATAATAATAAATGCAGATAGTATATAATTTGTGGAATATATCAAAACTGAAATTATTTAGTATTCCGATTGGTTATTCTATTAAAATTCAAGAGATTATTCTCTTTTATTTTGTAATACATTTGATAAGAAGTTCTCATAGCAATTCTTTGGCTAATCTATCTCTCTCTCTCTCTTTATAAAGAAGTCATGCATCATAGGGATTAATCTAATCTATAATAAATTCTGTTAAAATAAAATAAGAAACAAATGTATGTAAATGCATTTTTTAAGTAAATGTTAATTAAGCTAATTTCTTTTATTGAATATTTTTTCTATTTCTTTTATGTCATGTGATATGATATCTCCTATGCAGATTTCCAAAACTAAATTGTAAAGAATAGTTTAGAAAATCTGCATAAATAGTTAGCTACACTTATTCCTTGAATTTTAATAAAGTTTGTTTGACAAACAAAAGTTTCGCAATTATAAATTACTTTAATCGATTGATCAATCGATTCTGATTATATGTAGCACAGTGTAGCATAGTAAAAAGGATTGTCAATTTACAAAGTACTGATAAGCTTGGAAATAAAAACAAAAAATAGTCAGATAATAGTAAGAAAACCAGAGAAATATTCATGTAAAAATTCACAACAAATCACTCTTTTATATTGTACTAGACTGGTACTACCAACTTATATCAAATTAAATTTAATAAATTGACAATAACAATGTAGAAAACGTTTAAAATAATATGGTAATTGATATGCATATTTACATCAGTCAACTGAACTTGTCCATGTACTTCATATAGTTAAATATGACTTCCTTTATGGTGTAGCAAATCTTTGAGGAAAATTATATATACAATTTTTTATGAGGGCATTATAAACTGAACTATATTTGGTAATAAAGGGGATGACCTGGGTATTTCTGAATTAAATTCAAAATTCAAGTAAAAATCAGGAAATATTTTTTAAACAGCGAAATGGTCAAAATAACTTGGAAAATAAAAACAAATAAATTTTTCTTGAAACTAATTTATTGAAAAATTATTTTTATGTGTCTTCTTAAGCTTTTCAAGTCAAAAAAAGTAAGCCAAACTGAAAATTGGCTTATTAAATGATAATCGCTAAAGGTTAACTATTTTAGATCAAGTTTTCGACTGAATTTTCATAAAGGGACTAAATGATATTACCAAATAAAAATGTATACACCAATTTATTTATTTACAATATTTTAACGACAAAAACACAGAAAAGAGAGACAAATAGACATAAGCAAAGACAAGAAAGTACTCCGATAAATGATGAATAGATAAATACAAATATTTAGGTCGGCACAGCTATTTGATGTTTAGTTAAAATATTTGTAAAAAACAAATTATAAAAAATAAAAAAATTAATATAAATGTAGCATTAATCAGAAATTTATAGTTAAAACTGTGAAAAAAAATTTAAAAAAATTAAAAAATACATTACACAGTACACAAATTTAATTTAAAAATATTTTTAAATTTATTTTAAAAAAGACTTGATTCTATATTTATTGTTTTAAATACTTTGGTATAGTCAAACTTTGTAGTTCGATTGGATAATATTTAAAAAATATTGTTATATTTGTTTTTAGTCTCTACATAAAAACTATTTGATTAATAATTTTCGCTAATATATCTGTCACGTTTTATCAGAATCGGTTCACTACATCAGCTTCCATAGAAACGATTAGCCAGATAAATAGTTAAGATGAATAACTTGCTTATTTTAAGAGAGATTCTTACCAAATATGGTATATGTAAGTTTGGTATATATAGAAATATGTTTACTGAGTTTCACTAGAATCGGCCGACTATATGATATAGCTTTCATAGGTATAATTCGATCAAAAAAAATTTTTTTTAATAAATAGTTTTCAAAGGTATTCAAACTTTGTCATGTCCGCAGTTAGCCCATCCTTTTAGTTTTATATTGCCCAATACCAAGATTATTAATACATTTAATTTGCTAAGTTGGTAAACTATTAAATTATTGACCGAAGTGAATTACTAAAAATCTTTACAGCAAATTCATTTAGCCATTCAGATGGCATTTGAAACCTTCTCTTTAACAGTTCCCAATGAAACTATTTACCTTTGCCAGTTCGCTGGCATTATTTATATTCAAAATTCTCAAAATAATTTTAATTACTTAACTGTACAGAGTCACGAATTATAAACACTTCAGATAAATAAAGGTTTTCACGTATATGAGAATGCAATATTAATTATAACTAAAGATTAAAACAAATGTTCAAATCATGCGATTACAACAAATCCAAGTTCGTGCAATTGATTGCAACCAAAAATAGATATGTCAAAAGATTCACAAAGAATCATTGAGAACATGAGATAAACCTTCGTTCATGCCCATAAAATAAGGCGTTGAAACGAGGAAAAATTGCCAAAAGAGTGAGAGAGAGAGAGGTGTTTACTGAGCAAACAACTGGCCATCAAGATACAAATCCAAACGTACATACATGCCAGACAAAGTCAATTCGAAACGAAGTCCAGATTCAGCTCCAGGTTTTTGAACATGGACTTGGAGCTGAAGCTGTGTCCAGGGCACAGCGATGGGCATGAAAATCGTTTACAAATAAATCTGAAAGCGATAAATAAGGATTTTGTCTCGTAATAACTCAGCGGGAGCCATTTAACATGCAATCATAACGAATCGATGCTGAACGCTTTAACGGACAGAACAGAACATGGACAGACCAGATCATCATTTGGTAATGCTTTAGGAAGGGAGGGAAGCAAACGGGGAACATGCTTTCACACCAGGCAGTCGCCAAGTGGTCAAGTGGCAACTGGCAAGTGGCAAGTGTGTGTATCGAATGGTTGTTGACTTGTTGCAAATAACGTTGCCAATTGTAGGATAGCAAAAGGAATATTAAGAATTTTCTTTATATGCAAATTAAACTAAAATATGTAAGGGTATTTAAAAGTCGTTCACTTGCAATATTGACACTTGTTGTTGCTGCTGTTGTTATCGCACCTTGGGCATAAAAATAAAGTTGCAAGCAAATCATCTCTGTCTCTCTCTCTGTCTCTCTCTCTCTCTCTTCTCATTCTCATATGGAAATGACAGGGGCGTTGTTTGGCTTTTATGACTGACGTTTTTTATTATGCACCACCTTCTCCTTCTCCTTTTCGTTTTCCCTATTTTAACTACCTCTCCCACTGCCTTTTTTTCTTGTTATCATAAAGAAGATTCAAAATACATGCACTTGGCTGCACTTCATAATTTGCCCACATACCTTCAATGTGTATGTGTGTTTTGGGTTTGTGTGTGTGTGTGTGTGTATGCATCGTTGCTTAATTATGTTGTAAAACAATCAACCGTCACTTGCAAACCAAATCCTTGCCTTACAGGAGTTGTTAACTCCTCAGTCAAGGGGAAGTAATTAAAATTACAAAAGCCCAGCGCGTTGACGTCGAAACCTCAAAATGGTTGCCAGACACGCAGGCGTATACGTGATTTCTATGACTAATTGCCAGAACTGTGTCACAGGAAGCAAGCCAACGAACCTAACTAACTAACACTAACAATATAACTAAAACTAAGACTAACACTAACACTAAGACTAAGACTAAAACTAAGACCATACCCATGCACATGATGGCTCTATGCCAGTGCCGGCTTATGAGGTCAGACACGCAACTTGCAACGTACAACGTGCAACTTGAGTCGCGTCGACTCGAGTTGCAGCACTGCCGCTTATCGTGATGCAGTTGCAGCTAGTCTGCGGGCTAGCTAACAAGAAATTAAATTCCATTAAGCCTGCTCAACCCAATGAGTGGCAGTAGAAGCACAGTGGTTGAACAGCAACAATATGCTGACATCAACAGAAGAGATATATATTCTTTTTTTAAATTTATAATATAATACCAATATAATATGAAGATTTTAAATAAGTTTTAAATTAAGTTTTAATACTGAAACAAGGATTTCAAATAAGAGACTTTGTTGTTTTTTACTTTTGCTTTAAGCACATATGGTCGATATTGTCCATAGGGCAATCATTTGCAAAATATAGAGAAAATTATGTGTATGTACAATATATAATATTATGTATTTTATAATATTTTATATTTTATAATACAGAGCAGTGCAGTAAAGATACAGGTGAAAGCCTTAGAAGGATTGCAAGCGACAGGATAAACTAATGCAAGCAAAAAAATCAATATTAATCAATACTAATCAAAAAAGTATACAGATTAGCGAAATTTCTAGCATATCCGCCAGTAAAAAGAATAGTTTAAAGAAGGCGTGTTTAAAGTTAAGTGGTGAAGAAATTGTGTGGTAATTTGCTTAGTAAGAATCCTATAATCAGATAATCACTGTATCTTATTATAGAACCCTTATTGTAATAAGTCAAATATAAATTAATATTGAACTATATCTCAATCTTGTAACCTCTACCTATAGCTGTATGCTCTAGAATAGAGGCAACGATGAAAGAAAAATCAAACTTTAAAATTTATTTATGTGACCTATTACAAAAATAAGAATTGATAGTTATTCAACTCTACAATTATTTATATATAATATAACTTAAACCTTATTCAGATTTTGCTTTTAAAAACTTTTATCTGAAAAAAAGAACTAGGAATGTAGATCTATTGAAGTAATATTAGAAACATTTCTATATCTAAATAAAAACGAACCAGAAGAGAGAGATATAATGAACCACAAAAAGTTTCTTTAGGCATTTCTGTTTACAAAGCAAAATACATAAAAACATTTATATTATATCACATCTGTGGGACCAATTAAAATAGTTATAAATGCTAAAATATAATAATAAATTTTTTTATGTTTATTTGACACTTTAGTACCACTGTGCAGTTAGTAGTGTCGCACTGCATCGTATACGTACGTGTACGCACAGCTAATGAAGAGGTGGTAATTTATGTGAACATCTTCACCTGTTCCCCAGACACATTTCCCATACCCATGAATGAGGATCGCTGAATGAAAATGAAGATGTAGGCAAAGACGTGGCACTGGTCACTGTCTAGTTAGTATCTACTTATATATATATATATATATAGTATGTATGTTAGTCGTTCCTTTAACCAAGTGCAGGATTAATTAATTGCCGTTGCTCGTCAACACACACACACACACACACACAAAGAGAAAGAGAGGAGAAAAGAAGACAGAGATGAAACTGAGGACCACATGACGTATACGTGACATTTGAGAAATGTTCAGCCGCTTAATGTGGCGACATTTTGTTTGTTTTGCATTTTCATTTAATTTTTCCCCCTTACCCTCTCTGTACGTTTACCCTTCTTCTGACAATCATCAGCAGTAGCTGCTGCGACCTTAATGCAATTTCTGTTTTGCATATTTTGTTCATGCTCCGCAAACTCAACTCAACTTATAATGATGAGCTGCAGACGAATGACTTGCGTAAATTTATCGTAAATGCCATCAGAGTTTCGTTTTTTTTTTTTTTTGCTTTTGCTTTTGCAGACTTTGCAAACTTTGGGTCTGGGACAAGCTCCCTGTTCATCTCCATCTTCAGATTCAGATTCGTCATGCCAGTCAATTGGCTGCCGCTGCTGTTGCTGCTGCAGTTGCAGTTGCAGTTGCCGTTGCCATTGCCAGGCTAATCCTCGTTAATCCCTTTGACTGGTTGCTTACTTCCATTGCATTGCTCTGCACATAAATTTGACTCTGATTGTAGTCTTTGTTATTGTTGTTGTCCCCCTCCCCGCCACTCAAATGATATGCTAATGAAATGCAACTGGAAGTTGCCTCTTTTTTTTTTTTTTTTTTTGGTACTTGGCCTGGCAATTTGTTTCGCAGAGAATAAGTCGAAGGCTTATAACTAGTTCTGGTCGATGCTCCCACAATTTCATTGCGTGTTAACGGAATGGTTTGTGTGTGTGTGTGTGTGTTGCTCTGACACATTTAATTGGAAGTAAATTGGTTTGGATTGATTGCCCAGGTGAAGGTGACAATTGCATATTGAAGAGTATACAAATGAGATAATAAATGAATTCAGATTAAGAAAATTATGGAAATTAGTAAAAGTTAATAGTCTAATGAGAAGATTGCAGATAAATAAATATTATTTAACTGCCTTAATCTTTAAGCCAAATTAGATTTACTTCTTAATTTGTCTGTTTCATTATATCTTTAAAAATCTCTTTAAATTTTGCCAAATTCATAAAAGAAAATAAAATGTTGAGAATAAAGAAAAATCTGTGGAAGAACCACTTACATGAATACACAGGCGAAGGATTTAGTAGTTCTTTTTTAGTGGAACTACATAAATTAAATGATTTTTTTTAGAAGATTTAAAGACTAATTTAAACTAAAACTTATTTAAGAAGATATCTTGATATCTTGATCATAAAATACGTTAAGCAAGAGATATTGAAAGAGACTTAGATACATCCAAAAATCCACCTTTAGATCTAATATAGTTTAAACTTCTAAAATGGCTTAATTAGTTTTATATTTTATTTTAAAAATAAATAATTGAATAACAATAGTTTAAAAAATGTCATATCAAAATATATATGTTTGTTATTATTATATTATATAATTAAAAAACTCCGCCGGAAAGGAATGAAATAAAATACTTAAAGATTTTCTTTTCCTATTAAAAGTTATTCTAGTAGAAAAGGTAAGGAAATGGATAAATAATTATTTTTTTCATATTTCCTACCCATTTTTAATTTTTTGGGCAAATAACTAAGATAGTCTAAAAGTATCTAATAAATACTAAGTCTGTATTCAGTGTCTTTATATGTTATCTATATTCTTAAAGTATAAATAAAAGACAGACATTTTAAAAGAAAATTTTAACAAATTCTGTAAAACCTAAACCCAAATCAAAAATGACATTTTTATAAACAGAAATAAATAACCAATATTTTATTTTGAGAAGGTTTATGTAGAGAGAAAGTGTTATGTACATCCAAAGAAGAAGGATATAGTATTTACATTCAAACATGATATATCTAAAGAGGTTTATCCATGTTGCCTGAGATTTTCTTAGGATATTTGTAATGTTCCCTTGATTTTTATTATCTTTTTAAATAAAATGTTAAAGTAAAGCAAAATTAAACTTTAAAGTCAAATTTCAATAAACATAGAAAATACAAAAAGATTTTTAAGATATATAAATAAATATAACTTTAAACTAAAAATTTCCAGAAAAACTATTTTTATAATCACAATCAATATAATATAAATAATTTTCGATCAAACCTTTAGTAAGGACTTTAATCTAGTTTTACTTCTTTCTTAATGGTAAAACAAATATTATTCAACATTTCCTAAAAGATTCAATTGAGGAAAACACTCAGAAGACATCAGGAAAGAACGGCGCTCCAGTTGATCATACACACACACACACACACACACACACATTCACACATTCAATGTGAACTTGGTCTGTCCCATTGTAATGCCCGTGCTTGGCTTATTGATTGGAATACAATGGATCCTTAAAGTGTGCTTACAAGCGCCGTAACTCAAACAAATTGCAGCGCCCAAACCAAAACGTCTGACTCAAATGGACGTCGGCAAATGGCAAGAGCAACAACAAGAGCAACCACAACAACAGCAACAGCAACAACTACAACAGACGACAATGGACACACCGAATGATGACGACGACACTGATCAACAGGCGCGGCGACATGGATGAATCCGTACAGAAGAGACCAAAGACCAGAGCAAACTAACAGATAAAGGGGCAAGGAGGAATGCGTTTTACATGATGGCTACACGACAGTACAGGGGGGGATCGGGAACGATTATCCAGTCGAACGTTTTAACAAGATATGTCTTAACAGTGGTTTAAGATAAAAAAAATTTAGGTGAAACAAATAAAATAGTCATTAATCCATTGAAAATATTTAAAATTATGAAAAAATTTGGGAAAACTGTAACTCTTTGAAAGTTGTATATTAAATCTATATTATATCTTCTATATATATAGTTTTAAATTTATAAATTGTTATTAGAATTATTTTAAATCTTCGAAACTGTTCCTAAAAGCCAAACTTTATTTAAGTCTTATTTTGATATGGTATGTTTAGGATTTTTATTTCTCTGAAATTGTAAAAAATTTGGATTAGAGAATCGGTTCCACATAATACTCTAATGGAATCCTAAAATACGATATAAGAGTCAGATGGGCAGGCCAAACTAACGATTGTAGTGTTTACTTTCATGGTAAAAACACATAATCCGATCACATCGGCAAATAAACAATATAACAAATAACATGACTATATTTCACTTTTGAATTAAGACAACTTAAACTTGTATAAGTTATTTAGCTTAAACTAATGAAAGCTGTGAAAAATTTAAATATTTTATCCTCTTTAGTAATTAAATACATTAAATTTAAATATTTATTTAAAATATTGCACAAATTTATATTAAAAATATATGTTAAATATCAACATTAAAGTATAATTATTAATTATTTTATGGAATATGTGAAAAAATAAAATATTAAAGTATTACAATATACTGAAATATAATATAGAAAAATTGAATAATATAAAATAAAATTAATTAAATAATATTTAAATATTAAAATATACTGAAAAATAATATAGTGAAATTGAATAATATAAAATAAAATTTATTAAATAGTTTTAACATATTAAAATAAACAAAATATATTGAAAAATATTTTAAATATACATACTTATATATATATATATATCGTGTAGTTGAGAAACTGTGAAGCTATCGTTTCCGTTCTCGTAGTGTCATGGGTTTACTGGTTCTTCGGCGTTGCCACCTATTCCTGCAATCATTTATTGGTAATTTTCTACAGCATTGTTGTTATTTACAAAGACTGTGCAAAAAGGCAAGTCTATAAGTGAAAGTTCGAATATTTGAATGAACGAGACTGAGATAATTAAGGCTGAACGTAGTCCCAAGTATTGCTAAGTTAGAGCGAGTTCGCTGTATATGCCTTCAGACACGCCTACTCTTAAATTAGTTATAAAAAGGGCAGCAAAACTCGAAATTGGGTCTTTAAAAATTTAGAAGCTAACGCTACGGGAATTTGTTTTAAATAAGGCAAGCTATGAAAATTATATTAATTATTGGTAAATATCCAAGCGCTTTGTATATTAAATAATCCAGACAGTTAATAATTTTTGTATTTTTGTTTCAATATTATAAATTAAAAAAGTTTAAAAGAACTTTTAAAATCTATTATTAGACGATCTGAATAAAACCTACCGTTAAAAAAAAAAAAAACCCTACTAAGCAATGGATATTCTGGGTTAATAATATTAACCTACGATTTTAAAATTTAAAAAATAAATTACATTCCTAAAATATCCTTCATATATTTATATTTAGTCAAATCAAATTAAATTCTGTTAAATCGTAACTAATTGTAAACATATATACATAGATATGGTGATTACTTATTCAATAATCGAACTACTTTTTCAAGATTTCCATCTGTTTGTTAATATTCAATTTTTTATACAATTTCTTTCTTATCCTGAACCACTGTGCATTGTCGGTTGTTGGCTTAAATTATTCCAAGCTTGCCACAAAACACACGAACCAGAGGCGCTACTGACGCGCTTATGTTAAATTTACCAAACAACCGATTTGTATGCAATTTTGCGATCGCGCACCACCAACAAGAGGAAGGGGGGGAAAGGGGGAGGAAACAGGGGTTAAGCTGAAATCCAAATCCCAGCGAGACATCATGACGTCGTGAATTTTAGCAGGGTCGAATGCCCAACCCCTTCTGCTTCTGATTCGAGCATTGGCATTGTATTCTTTCCCCTCTCTTCTTCTCAGTCACCCTCTGCACCGACGTCGCGATGTCTAGTTTATTGGCGCGACTTTTTATTTGCATTCGAAAATGTTGCTTGTGTTACTGTTGCTGCTTGCCACGTGATGTATGCGATTCCAGCTCCAACTTCAACTCCAACTCCAACTCCTACTCCTGCTCCTGCTCCAATGCTCAAAGGTTGGGCAAACTGTTTGCTGACCACACAATTGCCATAAGTTTTGGTCGCTCTGCAATTATTTGCGGAATTCCTCTTGGAATATATATTGACTCGGACTCCCCAGCCGCGACTCATGTGTGTGTCTGTGTCTGCGTCAGTATGTGTGTTTGTTTACTCCAACTCTCGACTAACTTTGACAGCCATACAAGGAAGCTTAACCATCGTCGAGTCGAGTGTTTCGCCTTGCTGTGACTTTGATGTTGGCATTCTTTCGCTTCGTCTGACATTTTGGTTTATACTTTTGTTAATTTGTCAAGAAATTGGCCAAATGCCAAACAATAGCAAAATGTTTACAATTTTTACAAAAAAATATAACCTTAATATTAAGACTATTCATGAACTGATTTAAATGAGGTACCTAAGGTTATGAACAGGCAAAACTGCTTTAGTTTAAAATTTAACTCAAACTCTTTTCAGAAAAGGATATTCTAACTTATAACTTTCAAAATCAGGAGTCTAAAATACTACTTACTACAATTGGTAAGTAGTTTTTTGCACCTATCAAATATGTACTTATAAGTAGATTATCGGACACCCACATAATTTTGAAACAAATCTACTACAGAATGTTGAACAGGATATAACCCTGGGATCTACCCTTTCGAAGAATAATATAAGACAATATAAGTTTCATTTCGCCAAGGCATAGACATTGCATTTAACAATTGTCCCTGAGACAGATATTAAATAAAGAAAGGAAAGAGATGATTAACCTTACTAAGACGTATTTTGGCTCAAAGTAATTGAATAGCTAAACACTGAAGTGTTTGCCAGGTGTAAACCATTCTAAAAAGGCAAATACTTGGTTTTAGTATTTTAGTATGTGTGGTGTAACTTTAGTCGATATGTTGCTCTAAAGAGTCTTATTTGTGATTGCGTTATTAACCTTATTTCATATAACAAAAGTAACTTCAATTAATTGTTTAATAGTTTAAATAACTCTAATAATTATTTTACTTAGAAGAGGTATATCATAAAGTATATGAAGTAAGAACATCTCAGATAAGAGTTTACTGTTCCATTTTCCATTGTTCCCTTATGTCAATTGAAAAGTAAATAGAATCATTGTTAGTTCATTTTATTTCTTAGTTATATACTTAGTTTAAATAGACTCCTTAGTTTAAAAATATTACTAACTATAAGATAATGTCGATTGGTTTGCATATAATTCAATGATTCAGCGATTCATTGTGCTTCTCAATTAAAAGAACTTAGAACTTAATCTTCCATACAACATCATAACCTATTTGCATGCATATATTCATGCGTTATCTGCACCAATACCTTATCTTTATACTAAATTCGTGACACTGTAGAAAAAATTAATTAGAACTATATTTTATATATTCTATAAAATTTTAAATCTATATAAATCAAACAGAATGCCAGTGACCTACAGTTTGTCATAGAAAAGTAAAAGGTACACCTCATAAAATAGTAAAGTTGACAAAGAAATGGCTTAACCAAAGTATTTACTTTATGCTAAATATAGATTAAACTATTCATTCACATATATAAGAATACATATCTTAACCATATACACTGCGCGACAACCGATTAGCACACCCTGGTACCTCTCATTGTAAATGTAAATAACAAATATCTATTATTCTGGATCATGGTCTTTATATTTTTCTATCATTCTTCTGCATTTATACTTAATCTAAAAACAAATATCATGCTCTGGAAGTTTACCGTTAGTTAGCCTTGATTTTTTGTTAGAAATAGGCAAAAAAATCATGCCTTTTTTTGGCGACAGCCGATTAGCACAATTCCGTTTTAGTGCTGATTTTTCGAATTATCGAAATTACTTAATTATGAAAAAAGCAAAGCAGTTAGATGAGGCAGAAAAAGGTAGAATAAAGGCTTACAAAGGATGTGGTCTCTCAAACTCTCAAATATCAAAAAATATTAAGCGCAGCCGTAAAGTTATTGCCTCATTTTTGAAAAACGATCACACTTATAGGAAAAACATGAAAGGTTGGCTCTCTTCAGTAATAACAGAGGCTAAAAAGCGACTTATTCTGAGGAACGCGTCTAATTCACGAGACTTTCCGGCTAAAATCAAGCAAAAATCTAGTGTTAAATCGAGTGTGCGGACTGTGCAACGCATTATTAAAAACGCCAAACACTTAAAACGCCTTAAATTAAAAAAAAAAACACCTTTTAACGCAAACAGAAAGATGCACGGGTCGATTTTTGTCGATCGAATATGACCTAGACCAAGGAGTGGCCACTTGTAGTCTTTTCGGATGAAAAAAAATTAATTTAGAGGGTCCGGAATCTAAGATCGTGAAAGTAGTGGCTATTCGTGGCTATTCGTACTACTTTCACGATCTTAGATTAAAAATTAAATAAAAAATGAGTTTAATTAGTTAGATCCGACAGCTTTCACACAAAAATCAGCACTAAAACGGAAGTGGGCTAATCGGCTGTCGCAAAAAAAAGGCATGATTTTTTCGCCTATTTCTAACAAAAAATCAAGGCTAACTAACGGTAAACTTCCAGAGCATGATATTTGTTTTTAGATTAAGTATAAATGCAGAAGAATGATAGAAAAATATAAAGACCATGATCCAGATTAATAGATATTTGTTATTTATATTTACAATGAGAGGTACCAGGGTGTGCTAATCGGTTGTCGCGCAGTGTATATTCAAACTCTTTTAATTTTTGCAGCTTTTAATATTTTCATTAAGTAAAATTATCCCATTCCATAATAAAAAAAAAAACTATTAGTTGAAGATGATCTAAAAGAACATATTTTTTCTTGATATTTTAAAAATAGATTACAGCAAAATACATTATTGTTCTTTTTCCATCTAATATAATATAAATTTTAGAATTCTCATAGACAAAAATAAATCTTAAATTAGCTTTTCTTATTTGTTTTTATTACAATTTAAGTTAAAAACTTTAAATCACCCAAATCTAGACAAACCTTTCAATTGCAGAACAACTTTTCCTTTAAATTAGTTTTCAATTTTAAATAATTTATAACCTAATATTAGCACTAATTTAGTTAGTTTCTTACAAAATAGTAAAAGCAAAGAAAAAGGCACTTTGTAATAAAAATGATCGTATATAGAGAAAATTGTGCAACTGCCTCAAGTGTCAAATTAGGCGAAAAAGGCAAACTGAAAATCAAATGTTGCACACACACACACACACACACAGTACCCACAACTGCTGCCGGGCAATAGGTTGCTAATTTTCTGCGAATATTGGCAGGGGGAGGGTAGTGGGGACTTAGTTCTATAGTCAAATTCTAGATTTGCATGTGGGTGGTCAGCAAATTGCTAGAACGTGAGCACAATTTTTAAATTAACGGCCCAAAAGTGGTTAGAACGGCAGCCGGGCAACAAACAACAACAACCAAAACAACAACAACTGGAATAGTCTGAGGCGCATTCCAAGTATAAAACTGTTGCAATTAATTGCATAAAGGTTCTAAATTGTCATACACCCGCCCTCACTACCCCCCTCCCACTCTCTATCATCTCTAACTCTTGCCATTGTCTAACGACAATGGTGATGGCGTCTCTTCGTTCTTGTGTAAACTTTACAATTGCAACCGAACATCATCAAACAAACAGTGTCCTAAAACTAGTAAAAAATATTTTAAATTAAAAATAAAATACTAATTTTAACATATTATAGAAATTACGTCTATATGTTTTTGAGCTTCTTTTTCATTTTTATCAATAATTCTAGAACTTAAATTTCATTAGTCGTTTATTAATGTTTGCAAGAACTTTTATTTTACCTAATTCTTGTTTTTAAAGTCAAGTGCAAAATATTTAAATTGAATTCATTTTTGTAGCACTAAATTTAAAAATAAAATGTATACTAGTAATATTTTAATTTCATTTTATACTACTCGTAATTTTAATTATAATAATTGTATTTTCCAAATTAATGGTAAAAATTGTTGTTAATTTTATTATTATTAAAAACAACTACTAACTCTACATAAATTTATCTAAAAAACTAAAAAAAAGCATGTTTCCAAATCGGCCTCAACTATTTGTTCTTCTTTTTGGGCACTTTGAACCAAAAGCTTTAATATTAATAAATACAAAATAAACTAAATAAGACTGTTTAAATATTTATTAAATATATTTTAAATTTAAATTTGTTATTTATATTTTTGCCTTAAGACATTTTACTTAAATTAGTTATTTAGAATTAATAAAACCAGTTATCAAAATATGGTAAAAAGATATCTGCTAACCAAATTTCGTCGAAGTTAGTTATCAAATATCGGAGACATTATACAATTTATATATCTATATACAATTTCTACTAAAATGTTAATTATATTCTAGATTTGACTAAGAAATTTGGTTTTAATGCACACCATTAAAAATGTTACAAATATATTTTTATTTTTTAAATATATTTTTTTTTTTTTTTAATTTTTGAATATTTATTTAATATACTTTGACATTATATAGCCAACATTCTCCTTTTCAGAAGAAGACATAGAAAATTAATACTTAATAAATTGTATATACATAAAATAGATTTTGAAAGTGAGATAATTTATAAATAACCTTTTAACCAAATGTAAAAAATAAAAATAAATAAAAATAAAACAAATGATAACAATTTTTAGTAACTTTCAACGAGTGTCAGTCACAGTTTCATAAATTTTTCGTAATATTTTTCAAATTAAAATTATATTATACTAATTTAAAAGGGCAACTTAATAAGCAAAACATTCCCAAAAACATAGTTAAAACCAATTTAAAATGTTTTGGAATATATTTTAAATTTAAACAAATATTGTTTTCAGACTTAAAGAACTGAAAAAAAGTTTTCCAAAATGCAAAAATTTTTCTTAAAAATGTTTCTAATACCTTTTACAATTCACTTCTTCTACTTTTTTTGTGTGGATTATAAAAATGTTGTTTAGTATTTTATTTAAATGATATTCAGATCACTGTGGCTGATCTTCTATACAATCATGGTCGTGCCTTTTGGGTTTTGAAACGTGATCGATAGACAGAGACTACCAGAGGAAGGCAAGAAAAGCAACAATTGCAAATTGGCCAAATGTTTGGCCTTAGTCAAATTATGTTCTTTGCCTCGTTTGATAATGAAATTGCAAATTGAAGTTGTGTCTTGCAGAGTTACAAAATGTTTGCTCACACCGTCTTTAGGGCAGACAATGGCAACAAAACTGAGGCCAAGGGATAAACGGGAGGGATCGTTAATGATTACGTGTTATCGTGTTGTAATTTTACACAAAAGCAAAATAAGAAGATGAGAGAAAATAGGCACAGGCCTAATGATGAGTCCAAGACTACGCCTTGGTGGACTTGGTGTCCAGGGCAATTCACATTCATCTTTTAACCATGCATTGATCGTTTGTTAGGTATCGATCTGGCTTCGGGTTATATGGTTTAGATCATGGCAGCAGACACTAACTAGGCTCATCATGGAGCGTTAACAAGCTCATTTTTCTAAACTTGACGTGGCGAGTCCGCACAATCTGAACACTGAATCCCACAAGCTAACAATATAAGCAAAAGTAGATAGTTAGTAGTAGTAGTACATCTTTTCAAATCGCCATCTTGAGTGGCAACTGAAACAATTTGGTCTCTGGATTTTTTTTGTGATATTTCGGCCTTGGCACATAAATTTAAAAATAATGGAATTTATTATACCTAAACTTAAGAAACAATGTCAAAGCAAAAGTTTAAGTCAATATAACAATTTACAAAAATTTGTTCCTAAAAGTATGCAATACATTTGTTTTCTAGCATAAACCAGTTTATTGTAAGGTGTAAAAACGCTTGTAAAAGCAATTACATAAAATATCACACATCAAACGCAATCAACTCCCACATTGTACCTAGATGATTAGGCCAACAATACTAAACCAAATTCATTTTTTAACTACCAAAGACAAAACGTTTTCCAGCTAACAAAAACAAAAGACAAACCTGATATGACCATGATCTTGGCCATATTAAATTGAATTTTTATGTTCTCACACGGAACATGGAAAATCATGTGCCAGGCCATAAAAGCCAAATGCATGGGCATGGCCTACAGTGTGGGGGTTAATAAATAGATCCCCTTACCCATCCCCAGATCCATAAGCAATAACTATCATGAAAATGGGGGGGAGGGGGAAAAGGGATCCAAACGCGGGCGAGATGAAGATGGTGAAGTAAATTATGGTTATTTAAATAAACAGCACACGATTTGATTTGGCTGACCAAAAGTGTTGCAAGCTCGCCTCCGAAATTGGTAAGAGCAGCCAAATTCAATGCCTGGAAATTATGTTGTAGTTGCTCTCAATCGTGGCCAGACCAGATGCAATATATTGAATAAGCTCCAGCTTCAGTTTTAGCTCCTGCTCCTGCTCCTACTCCTCCATCTACATTGTATGCTGTTTGGGGGGTTGTGCCATCAAGTCATGATTGAGTAACGCCCAGAACTGGCGTCTAATTATGAGTACCATCAGTCGCACCAGCTGACTACTACAATGGCAACACCAACGTAAGAATATTAACCTGGCAAACAAATACACTGATAAAAAAAATAACATATAGAAAATATATTTCAATAGTGTAAATATTTTAATGCCATTTTAATTAGTTTAAACAATTTTCTACAAAATATATTATAAGAAGATTCACCTAACTATGCTGGTTGAAGTACACTTAACTCTGAGTCTTATTATTGACACAAACTAATTATAATAAAATATTAAAGTATTTTTAACTTTCTTTTCAAATTTTTATAAATAATTTTCTTTTTAGAATAATTGCAAGAGATTTGTAGAATTTTTTTTTTTAAGTGTTCTTTTTTTCGTTATTTTTTTAAAGTATTTTTAATTTCTAAATCCTAATGAAAAATTGTTGGCTATGTTACTTAACAGATTTTTAATGTCTTAGTTCATTTTTAAATTTGGCAATAATTACACATAACAGAGTATGTCCTTTATGTCTTTTATTTTAATAAATATTTAAAAAAAAAAATGAAAAATAATCCCACCTTTTATCTTTTTTTCAATTTTTCTATACACAATTCTTATTGTTAAGAGTTCTAAATGAATTCATTTTGCATTTCTAAATATTTTACAATATATTACAATCAAACGAATTTTTAATGAATATTATAATAAAGCATTCAAGTCGTCCTTTGCCGACTTTTTGTATACCCTTTCCGAAGTAGAAAACTTTAGCAAATCAAACTCCTTGAAAATATGATAATGAGGTATAAAAAATATACTTTTAAAATTTCTTTTTTAAAATTAAATTAATATTATTATTTAAAATAATTTCTTCTTCTGTTACTTGTCATTTATTCTATAAAAAAAATAAGAGTATTTAAAATAATATGTAATATAGATTTATAAACAAATTTTGTTTTTTCACTTTTATTTTTAAATTTAAAGATTTTTTTAAAACTATTTTGACATATTTCTAATAGTATTTTTAGCATGTAAATTTTAAAATAAGTTTAGGGGTCTCATTACAAAAATTTTTTCCTCAAAATCCAAAAATTATTGTTACTAAGATACCCAAAAATAAAACTGAACAAAATAATAAGAATTAAAAGAGTTAAAATTTGATTTACTAAATTAGATTCATATAAATTAGTTAAAAAAAAAGAATAAAAAAATTTGAATACAGAAACAGAAACCAAAAGCCATTTAACTATAGCAATATGAATATTAAAATGTTAACTTTTACTAGATAAATATTTAATCCCATTTAAAAGTTTATGTAACAAAATGAATTAAATTTTAAGTATTCAAGTATTCTGAATATATGACTTGATTTCAACTGAGAATAAGCTTATTTTTTAACTGACAAGCTTACATTTATATTATATAATTATATATATAATAATTTATAATTTCTATTTTCATACAAATGATTTTATAACATTGAAATTATATTGAGTCAATACTTTAAGTATACTTTAGTTTATATTTAATAGTTTATAATAACACAGTAAATAACACAATATACAAGATAAAAATTAATTATATATAAAATTAAATGTATTTAATATTATTTTTTAAAGTAATTGTCTCTAAATTTAAAACCACTTATAAAAACTAAACATTTTTATAGGTAAACCTTAAACCTTTGTAGCAAACTTTACTAAAGAAATGTTTATCTAACTATTTATTCAATATTAATTTTGTTTTAAATGCTCCCCAAAATTTAAAATTCGGTTTTCATATTTAACATTAAATATATATTATATGTTGTTATACGATTATTTTTTTTTTCCTAATTTGAAGGTTTCAAATTTTTTTTTGAATTAAAATTAATCAAAATTTTTCAAATGAATAAGAAAATCTATGGATTACTTAAGGATTAACTTAATTCTTACCAATGTTATATATTTTAAATCTTCTAACGATATTTATTTTAATTTTAGTATTCAATTCAATTTCATTTTTATAATTTATAGTTACTTAATTATTACCATTGTTATATATTATATATATTAAATCTTCATCTTATTTTTAAATTCAATTTCAAATTTACATTTTTATAATTTATAGTTTAGTTAATAATTTTTCGATTATTTTCATATTTTAAAAATATTATTAATATTATAATAATTTCATTTAAATGCTTATTTTCTACAGTGTATATTTTCATTGTGATCATCATTAACTTGGCTGATGAGCTGTCTGCCACATCTTAACAACATTGACCCTATATATATACATATATAGTTGGATTTGATAAGCATGATAAGCAAACACATAAAAGAGAAAATGCGTTGATGCAGTTTTGAAGAAGAGTCCATTGTTGACCCTGATATTGCCCCCATTGGTCTTCTTTAGTGTAGATGGAATCCGATTTCGATTCGGAATCGGGCGTTGCGGTGTTTTGTTTATTTTGAAGCTATAATTTAAGAGGGTAATTGCACGCTGGCGGCCAGAATTTGTAACTAAACTGCAAATTAGCAGCCAATTCTCGAGCCGATTAATAACCATAATTATTGGCTCAAGCGCTGACGAGCGAACGTCGCTCCTCTCTACCCGAGGATCTTGATGAGGATGCCAAGCTGAAAAGTAGAAGGAGGATATGGAGGCCTTGGCAAATTGCCCAAGAATCAGTCGCAGACTTAGACTCTGACTCAGATTTAGCCTTGTGTAGCTGATGGAGTCTGTATTCTGTGGGGCTACTCAATTGCCAATTCGTGATGCACTGTGAGATGCGTCTGGGCCCAAACAGAGGCCCCACATCCCCAGCCGCCAGTTTGCGTCTTTTTTGCCCTTTTCTCTTTCCCTCGTTTCAGTCCGGCAGCAATTTAAATAGTGAGCGCCTGGCTTAATTACATAAAACAGGCAACACGAAGGAGCAGCAGTTTGTACGTTCCTACTGGCCGCCGGCGCATCCGCATGATATGTGGATCCTCCTGGCTTTTGATGGACATGTGTCTAATGAAGCTGCCTAATTAATGTGCATAGCTTGCGCTTGTTTTTTTATTTTTCGTTTTTGTTTTTAAGTAAAGCAGAACAAAGACAACAATATGAAAACACAATGTTTACCTAATGTGTTGAAAGGCCCAAAGGATTCACAATGGTTCAGCAAATTGCTGGCATTATAATATACAAAATACAAGAAAAAAAAAAGGAAAATCAAAAAAACAAAAAGCTGGAGAACGAATTAATAAATGTCGATACCCAATTAAACTGTCCGAATATAATGCACGCTATAAATTCTTGTACTTTGGCCACAAAAATCTCGGAGAACGAGAATAGAGACATCGCACTAGCCAATTATCGATGAGAATGATTAACTGCGCGAGGTCAGCAACAGTGGAACGCTGTAAAAATAATTGCATAGTCATTGAAGAGCAGAGGAAGGTGGAAGAGTCGTCCCAAAGATGTGTGCAAAATTGGCACCTACAATCCCTTCAACAAATGCAACCATGTGGGCCTAACCCCATCTGGAAATATTCTTGGAATTTTTTTTGGTATTCAGTTGATAAGAAATCTTTCCCATAGCTCAACAAAACTTTGGAAAATTGTATTTTGATTATTTTACACAGGCACAAGTAGTAAAAGCAGATTCTAACAACCAAGAGGAATTACCAACTTTAATATTTATTCAGATTTTGGTTTTGCATTTGTAACGTTTTTAATTTTACTCTTTTGGATATTTTCAAAAGAGATTCAGATTCAATATTGCAAAAGCAACGAAGTCGCTCAAGTTGATTTGTAAACAAAATGAACAAGGTGAAAAACAAAACATAAGTCATTAAGAATATTTAATTTTAATCAAAAATGTTATAAATAAGAGAGACAATATTCATTTATTTAATTTCAGTTTGATGCTTTTAATTCCAATGTTAAAACTTATCAAAATATTGTCCAACTTCTCTGTAATAATTACGCAAAAGACAAGAAAAACTTACAATTATCATAAGTATATACTGAAAATAAAATGAAAAATCTGTGTCTTAAAAGTTATTTCAATCTACAAAGAACTTGATTGGCCTCTAATATATAAAAGGATTAATGATTAAATTAATAACATTATGCTAGCTTACAAAACTTTTTGCCTATTATTTTTTGCCTACTATTTAGATTTCTCAATTAATAATTTGGAGTTTCTTCCAAGTTCATTTTTTTAATTTGATATCGCACAATAACAATAATAATGTTTTTGCTAATACTGCCGCTTTAAATTTTAAACTTGGCGGGATTTTTAACATTGTTGAACCTGTTAACGCTTTTTGAGCAGGCGACTCAATTATTCGATAGACCCATTCGATATTACACAAATCGATAACAAAATTTTAATGTCATCGTTTTGGTAACATTTTTTGTGATGATCTGGTAACACCATTAGACACTTAGCGGTGCCACATATAAAGAAAAACTCGAGCCGGCAACTTTGTAAATGGTCCACGTCAAGCCGGACCCGAGTCATTCTTACATTTTTTAATTAATTGCCTTTTATTAGAATATTTGAAAGCACAATGGTGAGCCTGCTGCAAGAGATCGACACAGAACATGAGGACATGGTCCATCATGCTGCCTTAGACTTCTATGGACTGCTATTAGCTACTTGCTCCTCCGATGGATCTGTTCGTATATTTCAATGGCGAAAGAATAACAAGGTTGTGGCAGAATTAAAGGGTCATCAGGGACCGGTGTGGCAGGTTGCATGGGCTCACCCCAAATTTGGCAACATTCTTGCATCTTGCTCATATGACCGAAAAGTAATTGTGTGGAAATCGACAACTCCCCGCGACTGGACCAAACTGTAAGTACAACACACACATACATATGTACACAAAGATGTGTGTACAAAATGTTATCAGTAAACTCTAATGATGCCACATTGCAGCAACGAGTACAGCAACCACGACTCATCAGTGAATTCGGTGGATTTCGCTCCCTCAGAGTATGGCTTGGTATTGGCTTGTGCCAGTTCAGATGGCTCCATCTCAGTGCTGACCTGCAACACAGAGTATGGTGTGTGGGATGCCAAAAAGATTCCTAATGCCCATACCATAGGAGTCAATGCCATTTCATGGTGTCCAGCCCAGGGACCAGACCCAGCATTTGATCAACGTGTCACCTCGCGCAATACGTCGGTAAGGCGTTTAGTTAGCGGTGGCTGCGATAATCTGGTTAAGATTTGGCGCGAGGAGAACGATCGCTGGGTAGAAGAGCAGCGTCTGGAAGCCC
This sequence comes from Drosophila neocordata, assembly GCA_018903615.1. Lineage (NCBI taxonomy): Eukaryota > Metazoa > Arthropoda > Insecta > Diptera > Drosophilidae > Drosophila > Drosophila neocordata. Next base: position 1,596,630 of record JAEIGI010000002.1, read on the forward strand.
ATTCTGATTGGGTGCGCGATGTTGCCTGGGCTCCATCAATTGGTTTGCCACGCTCACAAATTGCTACTGCATCGCAGGATCGCCACGTTATCGTTTGGAGCAGCAATGCTGATTTGACACAGTGGACACACACTGTTTTGCACACATTCGATGATGCTGTGTGGAGCATTTCATGGTCTACCACTGGAAACATATTAGCTGTCACTGGCGGTGATAATAATGTAACACTATGGAAAGAGAATACTGAGAACCAATGGATACGTATCAATTATGAAGCAGGAACAGTCCTACAATCGAAACAGCAGTCTCAACACCTGCATCATTCACAACAACAACAGCAGCAACAACAACCGCAACAGCTTCAACAGAAACAGGCACCACAGTCGCATCCTAATCCATCGTCAGACTCTGAGCACAGCTCCAACCTATCCAATTCCAACTTGTCCAATTCACAGCTGTCCAACTAAAAAAAAGAGGCGAATCTACATGATTTGGTTAAACAATATGTTATCTTAAAAATTCTTACAAAATATATTCATTTAATATCTAATTAGAAAAACGCGTACCATACCACCCTCTCGCTCCGTGTGACCCGTTAGTTCCCATTAATTTCCAGCGATATTACGGCTGGCACTGGCAAAATGAGTTTTGCTTTTGTAATTAATACGTCTGAACAAAAAGGGAAAAAAATTATAATCACGGCATTCACTTCAACGATTGCATAAAATTAACCTCATTTTATGGTACATTGACTTTCCGTTTCGATAATTAGTCAGAGATTAGGCTTAGTCCCATTCGTACATTTGCCAACAAAAATTTGGGTACATTCCTCTTCTCTCTGGGTGCGAAAATTGAAAATCCATGAAACTAGAACTCCACTAACATTACTTTCCACTGGTGTAAGTAATTTTTCATTCATGGAATCGGAAGTTACTCATTTCGTGTAAATTTGGGACACGTGCCGCGATAAAAACGAAACTAAACGAAAATTTATGTATATTCATACACATATATGTATGTATGTATGTACGTAGTATGTGTGTGGGAAAACAATCGTTGGGATCGGTAGTTAACCCCAAACACCATTAGAAGGTGGCAAGTTATAGTTTGTGTACATTTTCCTTGATTAACCTCTCATTTTACGTAAAGTTTGCCTCAATTTTGGGTTATTTGCTGTTTCCGTTTTCCAACCATTGTAAAGTTCAACAAAATAAAGTTATGGCCGCAATCACTTTAAAATCTAAATCGATTTTCATTTGTTGAAGAAGTTTTTGAAGCTCTTTTTAAAGATGAAAGATTGTATTTGAAATGTTATCAAATGTATTTGCATAATTTGGTCTTAAATTTTATTATTTTTGGATAAATTGTTAGAAATTATCAGAATGAATTAAAACCATATTACTATATGTTCACTTTTTAGTATAGAAACCAAGTTTGTCTGACGCAATCTTTCAATTTAAGTTCGAAAACTCTGTCGAAGTGTGTAGAAATTGTAAAGCCGAGAAATTTTTTAACTAATATTTTTCAACTATGTTCGATTTTTAAGTATGCAAGAGGAACTATCAAAATCTTTTAAAAACTCGCTAGGGGTAACCACGTAAATATTATTTACAAAACAAAAAATTTATGCCGTAACAATGTTTAACCGGAAAACAACCAAAATTTTGCATATGCCACAACAAAAACATTTAAACAAACAATAGAAAATCTTATTATATACGAGGAAACAACTTTGAGCCATTAAAATTGAATTAATTTTGACGTCACTGTAACAGCTGAGTGACTCCATAAGATGTATGCCAAAAAGAGGTCAAAGGTCATATACACTTGATTGCTAAAATTGTAATAAGTAATTTATTCTGTTGAAACGCCTAAGAGACTACCTAATAGACGACACATTGAAGTCTAATGAATGAATCATGGAAATATATTGCTGAAAGCTGAATACGGTTAAATATAATTGTATTTGTATTTTTTAACTAGCAGATTTATAATTTAAAAGATGGTTGATAGTTTTAGGTTAAAATATACTAATATACATAATATGGAAGACCCTTAGTTACAAGAGCATTGTCCATCAAAGAGTTAAAGACGTGGAAGCAAACAAAAGAAAAGGAAAACAGCTAAAAATCAATGTTTCTTAAATTCTTTTTTGGATTACTTGGCTAGTAATTTTTTATATAGAAAGTATAAGTTAAACCTTGTTCAGAATGAGAATACAATGAATGAAAGTAGATTTGAATTTTTTATTTATATATCTATTTAGTGATATTAACGCCTTAAAACCTTATAATAGAAATGTTCTTTAGTATAGATCATAACATAACTCTAAAACCATCGACTAGGGTTTCCCTTCTTATTAACTTAGACAGACCTAGAAGCTAAACTATATAAGAGACTTTCCTTGGATTATACACAATTCTTAAAAACTATTGGCAAACTCTCTCTCTCATTAGTTTTATATAATATAGTCCAAAAACTGTTGTGATTCTTGGTAAGTAAAGCCAAGTAATCTATAGGATTATGGAAAATTTCCAGACTAAATAGTAACACTAGCATTGCAATAAAATAAAGAAGTCAGTCGGGTGCACTGTGTCATTATAAGTAGTACTTGAAATCAGATCTTAGAAAAGTTCAGTAATAATTGGAGGTCATGCATTTCCTTTTTAATGACAAACAACTGAAAATTGCATGTTAAACAGAAAATGCAATCCACACGCAATATAATTGCAATTTAATAATAGAAAGAAAAAAAAACACAAAGAAATAGCAATTAAAGGTTAGTGGAAATTTAATTTCATTTCCAATCAACAAATGTCACTCCAAAATCTATTAAAATTTTAAAATATAGGCTAACTAGGTCTTCTTTTTATATAGTTTTTCCTTTTTTGCCATGGTAATTGCACTCAATTATTTTCACTCAAAACTTTAATTTCGGCTATAAGGTGAGTTTTTTTTTCACTCAAAAATGAAATGATGTCATGGATGGCGTGCAAATGACCCGTCACCAATAGACGGCAAAGTAGTAGTCCACAAAAACAACTTCAAGTTGCCTTCTACTTGAGACTCCCGCTTGAAGTTCTGCACTTGGCAAAAATGAAATTGGTCTACGAAACGGTCGTAACCCATAATCAGTGCGGTTTAATCGTGTTTTCTGACCTGAACCTGACTACTTCCACCACCCGCGGTGACCATCACCTGCCCTGAGTAGGCAAAACAAAAGAAGAAAACAGAAAAAAAAAAAACCTAAAAATCAATGTTTCTTAACATTTTTTTGGTTACTTGGCTAGTTTTTCGTTTTTTATGGTTTTGCTCTAGAACTTTTACTTTTTGATGTGCGTAAATTTGCATATTTGCCGACATACAGGGTGCGTTATATGTACCCTATTTTAGAAGAATGGAAAGGTGAAAGTCTCCTACAATGACGCACATAATTGGGCAGGAGCTCTTTTGTATATATCGTCATACATTTTTCAGACATTCTCTCTTATTGCACAAATTGTTAGCCAACTCCTGATTAGATTCCCCTTTAATAGGCACTTAAAACAAATTTTATGGTTTAAGTCTTGCAAATTGCATATTCATAACCAGCTCGGGTAATGGTCAGCCTTTTTTTTTTCTTATTGTAGAAAATTTATAGATTATTCTAGTTGAATTGAAATACTATGACTAAGAAAAAACCATAAGTTTTTAGAGATCTACTATATATGTATATATATAGGCTAAGTATTTGATAGTAAACCATTGTAGCACGAGATTTTCTTTCTTTGATAGTTTTTTTGAAGTTTTCCGCATAGTTCTATAAAATGGAATTCATAATAATAATCTCTGTTATTTCTTTTTTAAAAAATTTCATAATTTATTTTCCACATTAACTAATTATTAACAAATTCATTTACACTTTTAAAATTTCAATCACAAATGCAATAGTTTTTTGTTTTCAGCTCTTAAGTCAACCCCAAAACCATCCATATCTCTCATCATCAATAGGTTTTGGTTTAGGAGCATAATTTCGGAAGAAACAATGTCTGCGATGTTCTGTAGCGGCCTCTGCAGCTTTTTCCATTGAGTGATAATGTTTCCTTTCCCAATATTTAGCCAAAATTGGTGATGGGTGAGCACAATTGTGTTGTGTTAGTGGTAGTGGAACAACCTTTTCCTTGGAATGACAGTGTTTCCTCTCCCAGTGTTTGGTCATTGCTGGTGGTGGTCCATAATGATGATGGTGATGATGATGCTGATGATGCTGATGATGCGGATGATGCTGATGATGATGATGATGATGCTGACGCTGCTCTGCCCTTGCCTTCCAACAATGTCTGTCCATCTTTTGCAAATCGCTTTTGGCTTCTTTATCACTTGACACAAACATTTTGTTTTGTTTATATATATTTTGTTTTACTTTGTGTAGAACTAACTTTTACCAAGTTATCATTCGAACTGCCGAACAACCGAACGAATTTCTCGTTTTATACCAAAACCTGTATGACGGATCGCTCGTGTCTAATGGTGTAATTGTTTGTGTATATACTTTGTTTGTTTATCAGTAAATAGTTGATGGTTTAGCTCGTCTAACTTTTGAAATACCTAGATTATGAGTTTTCATATATATAGATATTTATAAATACATATATAGGTATATATATATTTTAGTAGCTTTTTAATGTGCTTATCTTTCGGTGTATGTATTAAGTTTTTATTTCATTTTTTGGAGTTGGGATAGATCAGATACAATATCGAAGTAAGAAATTAGTTTTTTAATAAAAATAAACAATTTTTATTGGTGGCTGCTATTTATATTTGATGGGTTATATTTAAAATGTTTTTTTTTTTCTGAACCAAAAATTTATATTTTAGAATAATTTTAAGTGAATATTTTAAAACTGAGGAAAACAACCAACAATTATTAGTATAGTAAGAACAATTTTATTAGCGCCATATTTAATTCAAATTTCAACAAGAACAGTTGAAAATAGCAACGTTATAAAACAGTAAAGAAAATATTATATAAATTTTAAACTGGAAACTATACAACTTACCAAATAATATACAGAAACAAAGTTATTATCTCTTATTACTGCATAAAAAGCATGCAAATCGAGTTAACAGTGTTAGTTAACATAAAACTGAGAGCTTTACATAGTTTTGTTATGTTAAGTAGCATTTTAAAGGGTAATTTTATTTAAAAAAGAATATAATTACAGCCTCAAACACTATCATCTCTTTACAGAGAGAACTAATAAGTTGCTCCTCAATTATAATAAATTTTGATAATACTAACTAGATTCCCTCTTTTAACATATAATTTATATAAGTTATTTTGGTATATGCTTTAAAAAAAAAAACTTAATTAGATAATTTGGCACTTCTCACCCTATCTACTTTTTCCGAGTGCTGCAATATTCTTTTGTTTTCTTCCGGCAGAAGAAACTGGCATAAACAACTGGCCTATATCGGATTGAAAGAATTGTTTATATGTCTCTGTGTCTACCAATATGACTTGTTTAGACTAGCGATCGATTGTGCAAGAAGAATAAAGATCTACACTATTAACAATACATATACATATAGATATACATATTATATATATGCAAATATCCGGATACTGTATCAAGATGGTTAGTTTAAAGTCTAAACAGTAACAATAACTGGCGACAAATTCGTTAACAAACACCAACATTTAACATAGACCCGTTTATAACAGAATTTTAAAAATTAACAGGACACTAATAACAGATAAAGATTGCAAAAAACAATTAAGTGGGGGAAAACAGCAATCCAAACAAATAATTATTAATTACTAACACACAGAGACTTAATTAAGACTGCAAAACGCACTACAACATTTGCAGAAATTCTCATATATTCGTAAAAAACACAAAAATAATTTTTAATTTAATTTTATTCACTTAAAATATTAACATTTTATACTAATTCTAAGCCATTGTTAACTCTTTGCCATTAAACAGTCACCTTATGACAAGTATTAAAATTTCGGGATATTTTTAAAGGTTCTGAATTAGCCAAGTTAGTGAATGTCCAACTGCTAAGCCAATGACGTCTTTAGTTAGACACGCATGAGTTATTATAAGCAGTTTGTGAGCATTAACATGTCGTGTTGTAGCATATTTTTGCCCCCAACATGATATGCAAATGAGTTTTGTCCATCCACAAGGCGTATACGTAATAAAACTAAAGGCTTTGAAAGTTGGTCAACATGTGACGTAGGACGATTGTGACCAAAACGGCAAGGGTTGGTTGGGCATTAACAAATGAACTTGAAGTAATCGCCACACAATGCATATGCATTTATTTAGCAAACGGCAATGGTGTAAATGATAAATTAAAAGAAAGTCATGGAAAGGTTATTTGGTCAAGTGGCCAAGAGACAAGGCTACTTCACTTGTGACTTGCAAACTATCGATGTGGGCCAGGCCAATTCGACTTGGCATGCAACTTTCGGTAGCCAAAACAAATGTACAAACTTTTTTTTTTACCTTTTTTTTGTGTGTTTGTGTGTGTGTGTGCATGTCCTGGAACGCACGAGAACAAACTTGCATGTAGTTAGTTAGAACAGCATGCTCAAGTCGCTGTCCAGGTCGCAATTAGACTTAGCCATAATATGAAATTAAAGGGACCTAAATTGCCATTTACTTCATAGCCTAATGTTGCCTGGGTTGGGTTCCGGTTTTAGACTGTAATAATATCTGAAAATATGATGACGACCTCTAAGCATGAGTGCGATGGCTCTCTATAACTCTCTATAATGCAAACCATACCATATACTTACATACATACATATATACGAATGTATATAGACTAGAGATTTCGTGAGAAAATTATATAGAAATGCCAAGAGTCGCACTAATTAATCATCAGTTAAGAACAAACATGGCGTTCAGATTTTTGCTTGAACGAGAAATATTTCTTTAATTACATCAAAAGAAGTCTTTAAGGGGCGTAACGTTCATGCGTCCCGTTGCACCACAAAAATAGTTTTTTTTTTGTTTATATTTTACGTTTTGCTTCTTATTGGACTGGTTCGTGTTTTTTCCATATAATTTTCCAAGTAATTTTTTTTTTTTTTTTTTTGGGGCCAGAACATTTATCAATAATGTCAAGAAATAAAAACAAAAGAATTATTCACATATATAAAATATATTTTGCTGCATAGAGCAAGTGGGTTAGGTAGGTAATTAACATTGCCATGCAAATTTAGTATATAGTCCAAGCAAAACTATTTGCGTAATTTCTGCGTTCAGTACAGTGGTCTTTATAGTTTATAATTTTGTTTAATAAATATTATATTTTTTATATTTTATAATTTATATAACAATAATTTAATACATTAACAATTAAAATACTTTTGGATTAATTCCAAAACCATCCTTTCTTCTCTTGGCTTTCGACTTTAATATCAGACTCTGCCGGCTTGATATTGGCCTCGTTTGTCGTTTGTGTTTCAGTTGGCTTGTTTTCTTTTTTATTTTGAAGGAAACACTTGCCATGATGATCTTTAGCTGTTGCCTCTGCAAACTTTTCCTGTCTCCTCTCCCAGAATTTAGCCATCATTCCCGGTGATCCTGGTGCCTGGTGATAATGATGATGATGATGATGGTGATAATGATGATGTTGAGCACGTTCAAAACGTGACTTCCAACAATGCCAATCGTCTTTGGTTTCTTTATCACTTGACCAGAACATTTTGTTGTTTTTTTTCTTTGCTTTCTATAGAAATAATCAATACAAAATTATTAATTGAACTGCCGAACAACTTAATGAATTTCTCGTTTTATACAAAAACTTGTTTGATGATGATCGGTTGGTTTTCGTTTGTGGTGTAATTGTTTGTGTATTTGTTAGATTTGTTTATCAGCAATTTGTTGATTCTCTAGCTTGTTCAACTTGTGAAATTCATGTGTTAATATATACATACACATATATATAGATAATATTTTGTATTTTTATTAGTATTATCTTACTTTTTTTGGTATTAGGGTAGAGCAGACACAATGACCAGTTTATTAGGTTTGTTTTTGTCAAGTATCTACTCAAGTTAAAATTGTCTTATGATATATACAAAGTATTTAAAAATAGTTTATTATGACCCAGATTCAGTTTTTGTATGGTTTTTTAGCTTATTTAAACTTAGTGACAAATTGATTAATTCTTTTATTAAAAGAAACTACCGAAACTTTTCATTTATTAAGAAATGCAGTCAAGTTATGAATTTGCTTCTTGTTTTATGGTTTTTTTATAGAACTAACTTTTCTGATTCCAGTTATAAAAAATATTGCGTAAAGCAACATTAAAATTCAAATGGGAAATTCGAAAAGAAAACTTTATTTCTTATCTTATTATTTATCTTAGGAATTATTCTTTAACACACACTGTATATAGCGAATAGTCTTGTCGAAGTGTTTTCTTCTTATTAAGTTTATCTTTTAGATTCTTTCTTGATTGTTATACCACAAAGTTCCATGTTTAATCTTAATAATCTAAATCAGTTTCAACGTATAAAAATCAATAGCCAAATTCAAAAGGTATAGAAAAGAGTAAGTCAGTTTTCCACTTATTAAAATTAAACTTACTTAAATTTTTATTAAGTTTTTATTAAGATCACAATCAAGAGACCTACATCAGGTATCAAGAGCTGATCTCTCTGTCTAGAAATATAACTGGTGATCGTAATCCTCAGCTTGTTTTTAAAATGAAAAAATGAAGAGTTTATCCAACTTATTAAACTTATATCTCAAATACAAAGTATTTCTAACTTATTATTGCAAAAATTTAAAAATAAAATACTAAAAACAATCCAGAAAATACAAAGTTTAACAACTTATTGAAATTCTTCAGGGCTATTTTTTACAAAGTTGTTAAAACTACATAAGATTCTAAAACATTTTGGACAATTTTTTTTTTAATATTCACAGATTCAAAAAAAAGTAACACATTGATCTACAGTCAAAATAATAAAAACCCAATAAAGTTTAAACATTTCTTGCAATGATTTTGAAAAACTTTATCACGATTTCTTTCTGGAATTAAAGATGTGTTGCAGTTTAAACATTTCTTACAATACATTTTTAATTCCAGAAAGAAATCAATACAAAGTTTTCAAATCAACCAAAAGTAGCCTAAATTGTGGCCATCTGAAGTTGGCCATCTTTTAATCGATTTTAACAAGGCTTACGTTAACGTCATCGCTATATTGACTGCAAGAAGATTTTCAAAACATGAGCAAAAAAATTTCGACTTGATTTTTGAAATGTGAGAGATTATTATATAATTTAAATTACATAAAAATCTTTATAAACTTAGAGCTATATAAATCTATTAATTTAATTTCTTTCTAATAATCATACATAATTTATAATAGATAATTGTATTTGAGATTTAAGTTTAATTAGTTGGGTATAACCTTTCTTTTTTTGGAACAAGCTGAGAAGAACAATAATTTCTTAACATTAGTATCTAATTCAGAGGAAATAGTTGTTAGCAATGAAATTAAATGGTTTAATTTGTTTGTTAAAAATAAATTTCAAAAATTTCCAATCTTTTTATATTATTAATAAAAAAAAATATATAGATAGAGTTTTAAAGTTAATTTTTACCAAAACAAGAAATTGCTTAAATAAATTAAACAAAAAAAATGGCAAATAAAATAAATTCATAAAAATGGTAATGGATAAATACTAAATTTGAATAAAATTTATAGGATAATGTCATCGCTATATTTACTATAAGAAGATTTTCAAAACATGGGAAATGAAATAGACATTTGTCTAAATATATAAATTTTTTTTTAAAAACCTTCATTTTAGAGCGTAATTTATTTTTTTTTTTTAAATTTATAAATTGATTTGCTTGATAAACCAATCTTTGTCATTAAGTATCTTTAATTTAAAATTTTAATATTATTAAATAAAGTTTTCTAAAGCAAACTTGAACCAATGTACATGGATTACTGAAAAATGTTGACTAATTAGTTATACCTCATGATATTTGTGAATATTTTATTATTTAATACATTTGTTTATGCTTCTTGTGCGTGCCAAATGAATTCCCAAATGTAAAGAAAGAAGAAAAAAAAAAAAACGAAAATTTAAATAAATAAATGGTTTACGTTTAGTTAAGGGCAAATTACTTTACCGACCATCGTTTATAATAAGATCAAAACTTTAGATAAATTTTATCGTTCCAAACAAAAAACAAAAAAAAAAATTCCCCAAAGTAGTAGGAAAAATGCCAACACTTTACACCTGGTTAAGTGACCTTAAACCAGGTAAAACAGATACTCGAACCAAAGCAGGGACAACGGAAGTGAGGTACTTAAAAATACAACCAAATAGTTGCATATAGTTGAAATGCTTTTCATTCTTGTTGTTATAAATTTAGACAAACTGTTCGATATGGAGCAGAAGCAGAAGCAGCAGAGAATAGTGATTTACCAAATTGCCTTTTATCGATGCAATATGGGCGTGGCTTGTAACCTTTTTTTTCGATGGTTTGTTTGAAGTACTGCAAAAGCAACAAGCTTCTATGATATATTTTGTTTGAAATGTTTGCAACTGAAAAATGTAATTAGGGCCATGCACCAAGCAAAAAATGAAATCAAAAAGAAAAAATAATGGCCAAAATAACTAAGTATTTGCCTTAACTTGCTATTGCTGTTACATATTTTGCTATTTGCTATTGTTGTTGTTGTTGTTGTGCGTGCTAATGTTATAGTTTATTGTTGTTGTGGTATTTCGTATGTAACTATGACTATGGAGTTAAGAGCCACCTCCAGCACCACCAAAAAAATAGGCTATGCAATGGCTCTAATGCCTTCGTCATTATTATAATACACACACACAGACACAGAGAGTCACATACATGCATACAGGCAAAGACGAGGACGAGACGAGGTCGCAACTATTCTAAATACAACAACAATACAACATTTTGCACGAAGGTAAAACTACTAAAAGAAACAACTACAACAACAACAAAAAAAATCCATCTTCGTTAACGAAAACTCACACGAACAATAAAGAACTTACAAGTGCGTTGGCTATACCACACACATACACACTCATACATATATATATACATGTACAAATTACGAGCTCTGAGCCAAGTTCAAAATCTGCCTAGAGAATTTGCGCCGTCGTACCTGCTCATATTAATTTAGAAATACCCTTGCCATCCTCTTGAAAAATTCGAATAGGCACACACACACACGCCCATCGCCCACTTAATTATGCATGCATGTGTCATCAACAGACTTTGCCTCCTTTTAAAAAGACTTTCCCCTAAAGATATACTTTGGTTATAAATTATATAAATATTTTAAAGATGACATCTAAATTTAGAATAATTCCCACACTTAATTATCTTTCAATTTATATTATACTAAATTAATAGTTAAATTCTGGTTAGAGTATACAAATATCACTATTGTTTTATTTAAAGGCTTCTACTGGTGTGAGTAGTATAGGGAGGTGGGGTAGTAAAGGGGTTTGAATAACTGTGTTTTGGGAACTGACTGACTGACTGACATGAAGCCTGCGCGAGCGCTAAGTAGCCTAGCGAGTTCTTTCTCAACGTAACTTAACTTAAGCTCTGTGTGCGCCGCAAATTCTTCATTTCAGTTTTGAACGCGCAGTCGACTGGTTCTTTATATTCTCAGCGAGCAACTTAAAAATTATAATCCCAAAAAAAAAATATATATATATATATAAAAAGAAAAGAAACAATTAAACTTGATTACCAAGTTGTTGCTTTTTAGCATTAGCGTACTTAAAAGTAAATCGAAATTTTAGTGACTTTATTGGCGTACAAACTCCATTCGTGACGCCTTTACTTTAAACAGGGAGCGGAAACAATTTCGGTATTAAAAAAGAAAAATTTGCATAAAATTGCCGAGAAAAAACAAGAGAGAAATCCACAAAAAAAAAAATCATATATAGGAGTAGTGCGTGAGAATTTCTCAAGTGTAAACTCTCTGGAGCCTTGGTGGTTGGACTTAATCGCAGATTTTTTTGTTATAAAAATTCGATTTCGAAATGCAGCCATTAAAGCGTTTTACACAATGCGGCAGCCTAACCATGCTTTTTGGCGTCTTTATTATATTATTTGGTGTTAGCTCCACCGCATTGACCACATTTGGCAAGACCAATAATCAGCCGCCACCCACGCATGTACCAATTGGTAAGCTAAAACCTTAAGACTAAAATTATTTAACACAGTGTCTAATTGTAAGATTAAATTACTGCATACATTTGGGGGGTTATTTTTGGATATAATTGAATAAAATTTAACTAAATATATAAATCTACACAGAGAAAGTCCCCTTGTTAAGATATGGACTTTTTATATACTTATGTAAGAGAATGAATTAGTTTTTTCTTAATTATGGCATACCTTTGGGGGCTTATTGAAATACGTTTGATTTTATTTTCTCTTTGTTGGGTAAGCCCTTCTTATAAGGAACAATCTACAGCCGTATACAGAGGACTTAACTATACTAGGAGCAATAATGTAAAATATCCATACGTTTTTACTTGATTATTGCATACTTTTGGGAGTTTAATGAAATAAATGAAATTTTATACATTATATTTATACTTTGATATTATTTATATTATAAAATCAAACTTAAAGAGAACAAAAATTATAACATTTAAATTTTAAACATGTGTTTTACTTAACATACAGAAGAATTTACAGAATATTCTCAAACATTTAACGACAAATTTTGGAAAAAAAAAGTGATTTATTTTTCCTTACCTTTTCTTAAGAATATTTTCACTGTGTGGTTTACTATGATTGTTGCGTGTAGTATTATTAGCTTACCTTTAATCACCATTTCAAAGACATAGATATAATAAATATGGATTTGTGATTATGGCATTTAGCCAAGAATTAAATGACATGCCTCTGAGTCAGACAACATAAATCAAAAATTGATCAAACAAATCACTCAAATGCAATGACAACAACGCTAATAACAAAGTGGTAAGCAACATCAAGTGATAAACTATAATAATCAGTAGGGGGGAAGAGGTGAGACTCCAATCACGAAAACCATTTCAAGTGTCTGGTGTGGGGGGGAAAGTGCCACAACAATTACATAGATAGGAAATGTTAACATATTGTAATTAAATGAATATTAGTTAAAGTAAACTTTGTTAATTTATAAACAAATACAAAACAATTCATATATAATTTCTTTTGTAGTCAAAGGACGTGAATGTAATGCCCATGATGATTGCTCGGCGATAGATCGTACCAGCTGTGTAAAGGATCCCAACGACTATAAATTGCGTTGCCTGTGCGGAGATGATTCACCACCCTCAGCTGGACAATGCCCTGATGTGCTAAAAGGTAAATTTACATATATAAACTATTTACTAACAATCAATTTTGCTCAGTGTATGCCAAGTGGTAACTGGGACAGAAATAGAACATATTTTGTAGCTAGCAAGATGACAGCTAATTGCTAGACTTTTGTTTCACATTTATTATTTAAGAGGTTGCTGTCTTGAGCTTCTCGGCACCTCTGTTTGACAGTCCAGCAGCCTAGCTCAAGTGTCCAGGTGTCACCTAAATGAAAATTAAACAAAGCATCCTCCTCATTGTCATTCATTTTACTCTTCGTTGGCCCCTCCGCTACAACAATCTTTTTATTTATTTAGTTTTCGTCAGCAATTTACACTTGTATGTGTGTGTGTGTGTGTAATTTCCTGTTATTGTTCTTAGTACCCTATTGTATATACTATTACTTACTGCATACAAGATTCTTTGGATTTTGTGTTGAAGGTTTCCTTTATAGGTAGCGTAATGTCGAATTTATGTGACTTTGTCGTGACCTGGCAATCTCCCGCCGCAGTGCCAATTTGTGACATGCACAGTACATGCCAGTACCTCCAGAGTATAGTAGAAAATTATAAACGAGAGATTTATAAATATATATATATACAATATTCAGATGGGTCTAATAAAAATTCATGCCATAAAACACGACCACTACACTAAGTATAGTGCCAAACACAATGTGTTACAATTTTGCTTATATTTTGTTTTATTTTTTTTATTAATATTTTTTATGATTTGTCATACTTTTTATATTTTGATTTAGTCATCAGGATTAACAGAATCATTTTAATAATAAGTTAATAAACTTTATAATTTAAACTGTAAATATTAACAAAGTGATTTTTGTTATAAAACTCAAAACTCTAGAAAAATCTAATTATTTTTAATTTGTTGTACATAATATAATAGAAGAAAAACGTTAGTTTATATTAACATTACCAAACATCAGTTTTTTTTATATAATTTTTTATTTTATAAAAATGAAATTCGAAAATAATTAACCTGTGTATTCAAGAAACATTTTATACATTCTTATAAAATAAATATTCTATCTTTTTTACCAAAAGAGCTTTTCAAATTAAATTTTTTTTATTTTTAAAGATTTTCAAAAAAATTTACTATATATGTATATTCGTTCGATAGTCGTTCAAATCAATACTTTTAAAACTTAACATTTGTTAGTTCAAATTATTAAATTAAGAGCTATAAAAATAGTAAAGAATATCTCTAATTAATGATTTTGAAAACTGTTACTTGTAAGCAAGTAATTTTTATAAAAAATTCCAAATTGATATATAAAAACTTAGAGAGTAAAAAGTTTATTATCAAAACACGCTAAAAATTCTGCGAAAATGATACAATAAGGGTTTATTTTAATTTTTAAAACAATTTCAAAGATAACCTGTTTAATTTAATAAGCAAACTAACTTAACTTAACTTTTCAATTTTTATTTTAATGTATAAGAAAACATTTGTCTTTAGGAAATGTATATAAAACTTATTTCGGAAGTCGCTTTTGATTTTTGTTTTAATTTTTGTTATTTTAACACTTTTGCATAAGTAATGTATATAAAACCTATTTTATCCTTTGATTTGCATTTTAAATATTATTAAACATTTGTGATCAAAAAGTTAGTAGACAAATAGGAAACAAATCTTTCCAAAGTTTTATGTTATAGTTCTCCGATTTCGATTCAATATTTAGAATATATTAGACTTACAAATACCAAATTGAAACATAGCAAAATGAAAATCAAGTTATTAATCTAAAAAGACAATAATGATTATTATAAGTTGTATAAAAAAACAAGTAATTTGATCTGTAAGATGTTGACAGTTTGAAAAGTAAAGTAAAATCAACATATACAAACAAATGGGATTGGGTCTGGCAACGCTGATTGGCCAGTCCTGGCAGTTGAGAAAAAGGAGAAAAGTGAGGGGGTAGTAAAAACCAACGAAAGTGTAGAAAAAAGAGCAATCAACAATGAATTATCCGATCAACAACAAATATAAGAATCAGCGACGAATACTTAGTTCTTAATTGGTATTTTTTAAAAGAATTATTAATGTTAACCCACAATAAAACTTATTAAAAACAAATTTCTACATATATAGATTGAAAAGCTTTAAATTCTAACAAAAACAAATGTACCTTTTTCTTGAAATGTAAATGTTTTCAACGCACAGGCAAAAGCTATAAAATCAAAGAAGTTGACTTACATTATATAAATTAATGAAGGTGCAAGCCAAAGCAATTAAAAGTGAAATCGATAAAGTAATTAAGACAGATAAGTGTAATAATAGAAAGCCAAAGGGTGAACTAAATAACAAAATGTTCTTTAAAGATAATTTTAAGATTTTTATGTGTTTAATTTGCTGTTTTGATGTAGCCGATTCAAAATTGCTCTTGTTTTTCTGTCTTTTAAGGTCTGCGACATAAATGCAATAGCAACAACGATTGTGAAGATGGCATGGTATGTCAATTTGAGAACAGTAATCGCACTATTGGAGTATCCAAATTTATGTCCAGCAAGACCAAATTATGCCTCTGTGACAATGATAATGGCTATGTGGAAGATATATTACATGATATTTGCAGTGGTGGTTAGTATTACTGATTTAAAATTAATTTTCCAATTTACTAAATTGATTTATTTTTCTTCTTTTTTTTAGCAAATTTACAAACATTGACAAACATTTTGGCATCGATTTGCTCACTGCTGCTGCCTTTTATAGTGTCCGCTCATATGCGAAAACATTTCTAGAAGGCTAAAACACCTGATGAAAACAATCGTCAAATTTTGCGTTTATATCCCTTTAGTGATCCATCAAATGTGCCTCAATAAAATCAAAACAATTATATGATTTTTTTTACTCTAACCTTAACCCTTACCAAACCATTCCCCTCCACATGAATACATATCCGTTTGAAGTACAGTTTTATTGAATATTTATAGATATATTTCCTATAAAGGTTCGAGCAACTTTCTCAATAATCATCTTAAGCCTAAATGTCGTGTTATATTGTATAAGTTTCATAAATACCACCGTCAATTTTATTCGCTTCTCACACAAAGTCGCGTTAATAAATATATATATATATACAATTATTGAAATTATATAGGTTTTATATAGATACCCTTCTCCCCCCATCCCAAATTACCCGATACTAGTGTGTACTTAAAACTGCAATTATAATTAACTAATACAAAGAAACGTACTAAATATTGCACAATTTTATTGTAATTTTATATTGTATGTGCGTTAAAGTATAATTAAATCAAATAAGCAAAACCTTTTCAATGCACTTACTGTGAAAACCCGCTTGAAGAAATGTTAAAACATTTTAATTTTTGTACGTAATAAAGATCGAATAGCTTTATGAGCTCACAGCCACAACACAACAATCGCCTCCCTCCCACAAAATAAAAGAAAAGTCATTTAACTAATTTACATACAAATAAATAGCAGTAATAGCATCATTGCTTTGTATGTGGAAATAATAGAGTTGATGTTGCAGATGAAATTGTATTATTCTAGTTAAGATCACTTTCCCATTGAAAAACGTTTTATCTGTAGCAGTTACATTTTATTTAATAAAACGTTTAAAAACGGATTATCAAATTTGTTTACTATTACCAAATCGAGTTTGACAAATAATGGATAATGGTATATTATTGATCTAGTTTGGACGATTTAGGTTTTTTATTTTTCAGAAATTTTAAACCAACAATAATTGTTTGGATTAGCATTTGAAATCTTAACGTGCAGCTTTGAGCTTAAAAGCTTTTAAAAGCAGAACATGAACATAACCAGAACTCTGTTAATAACAGACACTGCTTGCTGTAAGTTTTGAATAAACGACAAGTCACAGAAACGATCAAGTTAACTAAGTAAACTAATTCAAACTCATGTAAAACTTTATGTCAATAATAATTAAGCAATCATCCTTACTTTGAGTATACCATGTGGCAAGTAGACGAACTTCTTAAACATATTTCCATTTCCAATTTGCCGATAATTTGAGATAAAAGTCTTCTCACAAGCCGAAGCAGCGAACGCATCTTATATCTTACAAATTTCAATAGGAGCATACATATATCTCCGATGATTTTTACTCGATTTCGATGAAAATTAGTCAGCCGATATAATTAAAATTTAACACAGCTTTAGTTATTCGTTTTATCCAAAAGGCGCGGACGGCAGAGAGAGTGGCAAACATTTGAAACAGACCCAATCTGTGTAGACACTAGACGGAAGCTCAGACCAAATTTTGTTGCCCTAGCTTTAATGGTCTCTAAAATCTAGATGTTCATACGGTCGGACAGACAGATGGACATGTTTTAATCGGCCATTGATGCTGGTTAAGAATATATATACTTTATGAGATCGGAAACGCTACTTTAAAATATTCCTTTACTCTATTGGTACAGGGTATGAAAAGTTTCAACTCAAACCTATTTCTGCGCTTAAAACAAGTAAAAACCAAATGAGGAATCAATTCAAAACAATTGATTGTCACCAATACATGTGTTTCTCCATCAACCTTATAGGAGAACTTTACATTGAATATATTGTTTCAAGAATAAGTTTTATTTTAAAGTTATATTTAACAAAACTTTCAAAAGATAGAATATTTCTACCGGAAAAAAATATTGTCATTATTTAAATGCTCGGCCAATAAATTGATAGATCCTGATTATGCAGATGGTTAGTCCAAGCAACTATAATAATCCTGCCAAGCTTTGCTTTTTTGGTTCTATTTTCGTCCTTCTTGACACCTTTTTTCACTTCTTTACTCCATTAGCATATCTTTTCAATTTCTGAAGGCACAAATTGATCAGCCAATTTATTTCCAAATAATTTGCACCTTCGAGCAATCTGTATATGTTCTGTAGATTATCGCGCAGAAATTCCTTGTCCCAATCATGTGTCTGCCATTCGATAGCTTCAGCAGTGAACGACTGTGGATTGGCAACCCAAGCTGGCTCCTCATCTTCCTTGTGATATTCGTTCCAAAGCAGGATTTTTAAAAGGACATCACTTTCGATCCCATGCAGTGGCAATATAGTATCATCAATTTTGTCCGGCTCGCCGAATCGAAACATATTGTGAATAACATTTGAATGTTTCAGCAATTGAAAGTCAATACAAAACTGGCGACCATCCCTAGACTCTAAATGTAACATCATTATGACAATTGAAGTGCTTTTTATTTGATTTTTTTTTATTTATTTGGAAAGTCTATTGTGTTTTTTGATTAAATAAATTTTCGTTCTCTTCGTTTCTCATTTTCACAGAACAACAAATGTCTAAGCCAGGGCTGCCAAAAAGTATTATATATGTTATCGTCTAAGTTTTAATTGCCTATTTGTTATACATATTTTGTTATACATTAATAAGTTCCACAGTTATTTTAATTTTTTTCTTTTTTAATTTCGTTATAATAAAGAGGAAGGGTTTTTTTGCAATATCACCAAACGGGCACACTACGCGAATTACTGACAAGTTTTAGAAAAAGTGCATGTTGAGAAGTTGGATTTTTCTTCTCCGGATTTTTAATTTCGCACTCAAGAACCCGTCTTGGGCGGTTTTTGTTATGATATGAACCTTTGAAACCGACCACACTCCATTGTGATATGGTTTTATTTCATCAATCAGACGGATATTTGGACAAATACACCCACCCCGGCCTCCCGTCGGTGGAAAATCTGATAAGTAGTTACATTATATTGCCATTGTATTTTTTTTATCAATAAATAGCAAAAGATACCTGCAGTGAAATGTTTCTATAGCAAGTTTTGTGGACATTTCATTGTGATCTTCTTTTCTACCATCTATCCTGTTTGTCCTAGCAATATATGTATTTATTTCCATTGCAAAGTTACAGCGCGTATAAAAATTACCTACAAATTACCTTTGTTTTATTCTAAAAAAAGAATTGTGTAGTTTTTCAAGAAGATTTCAAATGCTGTTACTTTTTATGGATGTTTTCATATGGTTCGACTGCAGTATAATAACATAAACTTATTGAAAACAAAACAGCTTAAGAAGAAAATACAGTATCAAGTGTTTATCGAACAATTGTCTTAAATTTTATTAAAAAATTTAAAAAAAAATAATTTATTTTTGACAAGATGTCGAAGCGCTTAACGTCCTTAAGATTTTAGTTGATTTGTCGTGTTCAAAAACTGACTCATACTAATATTTTATCCTAGCATAATTATTCAGTCCTTATATCGAACATTTTTTTCGTTTATAGTTAATAAGTAATTAGCTTCAATTGGCATTTTTATTACTTCAAATTATAATATTCTAATTAGATTAAAAGATTTCATTCTTATCTTTTCGAAGAAAAGTTGTTGAATCTACTGTACTGTAAGTTGATGAAATAGTTCGAGATCCTATTTAAATAAAATAGTTCTTACATAATGGGTTGATGTAAATATTAACGTATGGTAAAGTAGTTTTGAAATAATATCAATAATATAAAAATTAACATAATTAATATTAATAAATAATTTTCATAAATGCTTCATATTACCCTATTTTACCTTAAAGTATTAGTACCTTTAATAAAAATTTGTTGCTTTCAGAGGTTTCTTCGCATAACTTGCTTTTAAATACCAACATTTTTTCTAATTTTAAAATATTTATTTATTTATTTTGTATAAATGCAAACAATTCTATACTATTTTCATAAGTAAGCTTAAAATAGTTTTTAACCTTCGTCTTTATATAGTTAGCTTCCGGAATGTTTAAAGCGCTAAACTATCGATGTTATCAAACTATTTCAAATGTCATTCGGCATCTGCAATATATATCCATTATTTTCTTTCTTTTTTGTTTAGTTTGATTATATATAACATGTTGAATCGGCATTGATAATATGTTAAGCGTATTGCATATTTTGTAGTATAATGTCAAACACCTTTCGCTGTCCTCCATTCGAGTGACTTTCGAAAATCATGACGGAGAGAGGGAAACGAGAAAGATTTGATAGAGAAAGAGACAGTTAGATAGTGAGAGCATTTCCCTAAAAGCTCATAGAGAAGTCGCAAATGTGGCTTAAAAAGTACGGGAGAAAAATAATAAACAGCTAAAAAAAAAGCTCGAAGCTTGTGCAAATTGCGGGGGCATAACGCATTAACTACCAAACAAATTTACACGCTCAATTTGCGAGCATGTATTGAACTTCTGTTGGGTGGGTGACTGGCTTAAAACAACTGTTACGCTTATTTACTTAGCCAATGCGCCAAGCGACGGACGCGTGTTTGAATAATACAGAATTGATTAACGATTAGTTTAACAAATGAGGAATACAAAATCAACAGCGAACAAAATATAATTATCACTGTTTGCTTTTTCAATTTGGTGCATTTGAATTCGATTTGCATGCCAATTAGGCGGACGCCCAAAAAAATAATAATTAAATAAATTAAAACTAGCCATAAAGTGAAATAGTGTGCATAAAGTTAAAAAAAAAAAAAAAAAACAATAAAAAATTATTAGAACGAACCAATCGCGCGTCGCACACCTTGTGAGATATTAAACAATGCAGAATTAACTAAAAAAAAAAAACACACAATAAACGAATTATCACGTTTCCGGTGGCCAACGCGTTGAGGCTACAATAACAATAACAAGCGAATCTAAACCCCAGCCTACAGATCGATTGGTTCTAGATAGATTACCTGTAGATATATTGTTAAATTGGTGCCACGTATAGTAAGTTATTTAGCCCTGTCATTTCGATGACATGACATCATAAAACGAACTAAAAAGAAATTCCGTACGTCTAAAAGCATATATACATATATTACAATTGGTCTGTATGTAGATATGTATGTACTATTATTACTTAAGTTTACTGCTAACGTCAATTTTATGTTAATTAGCAGAAGCATATTTGAACATAAAAATGTAAATTTACAGTACATCATGAAAAAATGTAAATTTACAGAACTAATGTTACTTGAAGTTATTGCCTAACACTAGTGCTGCCCAACATGCTTAAATTTTTTGTCACGGTTACTAATTACTAATATAAGATATAAAAACGAATTGAATGGACAATTTTCTATTAGTATTCAAGATCATTTAAGGATATAGATTGAATGTGCGTAAGAACTAAAACAAAAAAAGACACACTTCTTATATATTTGTATGTAAAGGTGTCATCTCTATAAGAAAAAGGCATTTCATTTAAAGCGTAGACTTAATCTGCGTAAGAACCAAAAGAAAACTCAACATTCTCTTAATCTGTTTGTTTATATGTCTTAGACATTTCTTGTTTCTAAACTGTCACATTTGAATTGTGATATGTATAAACATAATTAAAAAAATCTTTCCTAGCAATTACACAATGAAATTGATATAGTTAAATGTTTATTAGAAATCATTCTTTTATATCGTAAGGTGCCTTAACAAATAGAAATCACTCTATCTAGTTAAATATATATTACATATTTATCAATCTATCTAATACATTTTTAATGACGTCTTTCACATATTCACTTTAATTAACTGATAAAAAAGAAATCTACTCAAAATATGGTCAATTTTATTTTTGTTAGCACCTCTTTAAACACTTGCCTAACTATCTATGGGTTTTATTATGGTCGATTAATAATTCACACATATGTTTCCCATTTAATTTGCCAAATTTCAAACATGCTAATTACATAAAACAGATGATTTTATATCTTGGTCAGTACAAAAAGTGTTAATTTATTAACCACTTAATAAAAATTGGTAAACACCATATGAATCATTTAAAGTTTCGTTGATTTTGCCCTGTGCTCTGAGTAGGATTGAAAAAAGTTTCAAACAGATTCTTAATAGGAAACTTAACATAAATGTTAAAATGCTGTATATGTTTTTACATTCTCTGTTAAATCTTTTCAATTGCACATTTTGTTTTCTTTATCATGTAATTATCCCTTTCCTTTCCGCTTTTTATATGTAACCAGAAAGAATGCAAATCTTTTCTATTTTAAATCATGGTACAACGTTTGACCACAAAACTTAAAAGTTGGTGATGCAATTGCCATGAATAAATGGTTTATCCATAATTAAGGGCTATGTAATCCAGTAAGTTTTACTGAACGGCCGCTTTATTTCTTTTTGAGTGGATATCGCATCTATGTATATATATATATATATATATATATATATACTCTCATTCATTTTCAGTGACATGAGATCTGCAGTTTAGTGTAAATAATTAAGTAGGTGCTTTAAATACTTTATTACGTGATCCTCTGTAATGTTGCTGAGATCAAATTATTGGCACGTGTTGGTTAACAATGAAAATTCAGCATTTTTTATTTTATTTTTTTTTTTATTTTGAGTACTTTACAATTACGTGACTGAAAGTAGAATTAAGTTAGTATAAAGCAAACACTAGTTGTAAGATTGTGTACCAAGTTGACTGTCACAATGCTGAGATACAACAAACAAAATAAAAAGCTAGTCAGCAAGCATTTGGTTAAAAAAAAAAAAAACAATCAATTATGTTTTTATCCGGTTTAAGTCGGTTCAACACATGCCCAGAGATGTTTGTATTCAAACAAAAGAATCAGACGTATATCGTCCAAAAATATATTTTATTCAATGATAAGAATCAAAGAATTTGCTAATTTTTTTTTTTTTTGCAATTTTTCCTTGGAAACGTAATCGTGAAACGCATTTGGCATAATTATATACACATTATACAGAAATACGCCAGACAAGATCATTAAATAAAGAAATAAATTTATAAATATTCAGTAACAAAAGCCGGTAGCAGATGTGAGAAAAGCCATTTGAGTCAATCATTTGAAACAAGTTTAAATATATATTAAAACATGTTGATCTCTGATCTGAACAATGATTAATTATAATCATTTAATCAATTAGAATTTTTTTTTTTGATAGTAAAAGTTTATTAGAGAAACTAAGTTAAAGCCATTTGTTGTTGACTTGTACCTTGTTTGTCCTTTGAGCACAAATCCATATTTATTTGACAAATAAAAATTTATTTATTGGTAAACAATTCTATATTTAGCTTAAGCAAATTTTTGTATTTTTGGCCCTGGCTTTCCCATTAACAATTGAACCATTCATGGCAAATACATGATGGTCAACAAATTGGTATCATGCTCATATATTAGCACATATATAATATCAGTCTTATGATCGTTAAAGTTAACTTTGAAAATAATAATATATCAAGTGCTAATAAGTTAGTAATTTTATGTGTTTCTCGCAAATATGCCCCAAAATTTACCCTTAACTAACTTATCAACAGCCATTAGAAATTTGAAAATATTTTGAAAAATCACGTTCACCAATTGTTTACAATAGCCAATACAAAAATTTAGAATATATAATTATCTGCGTGTGACAGTTAATTGATTTCACTTGAAATTCCAAATGTCATAACGTGCCCTACAATTTAAAAAATTGAAATCTGGCACCGACACGATACCTACGATAAAATGGAGATAAATATATAGAAATGCTAAAATTTGAAAAAAAAAAAATAAATAAAAAATAATTACTCTACTTTTACACATTTATTACTAGTCTATTTAGAATTTATCGTTTTAGGAAAATTATGGTTTTTTTATGTACAGGAAAAATATTGAAATAAATCGTGATGTTGTTTTAAAGTTTTACCTATTTTAAGTTGAAATTGTTTTTTAAATTTCTAAAATAATGCATGCATATATATATATAATATATATTTTATTGCTTTCTGTAAAAAGAAAAAAGAATAGAATTAGAAAAATTATTTATTCTATTCTATTTTTTATGTTCTATTTAGTTTTTATATAAAAGCTAAGCTATTCATAATAAAAAAGAAAATTTGCTTCTAGTAATACATCTAGTGTTAAAATACAAATAAAAACACTTAATTTTTATAGAAGTATTAAAAAAAAATTAATTTTCTGCAAATTGATTAGTCAATCGTGAAATAGTTTCATTGCTAGCAGTTAATATTGTTTTGTAAGCAAACTTTTAGCTATATCATTTTCCATTTGGTCGACTATTTAATAAGAAATCACTCGTATTGCTTTGTATGTTAGGAATTCTTAATTATATGTAATTATATTATTATCGTAATTAATTTTGAATTTTTAATATATATTATTATATATAAATCTAAATCAAAAAACAACATAAGAATAAAAGAAAAAACAGGACTTTAATTAAAAAGAAAACAAAAGGAAACCCTTTAAAGATAGCTTCAATAATTAAAGTATTAAGTTTACACTTTGATCACCTTACAAGTATATTTATGTATGTATGTGTTAATATATATGTATTATATAAGTATGTTTATGCGTCTCTCTAGAGTCTAGACCAAGCATAGCTGTAACTCATCCTCTTCTTCTTTTTGCTCTTTCTTGTAACTTCTATATTGTCAAATGGCTTGAGAGTTAAAAAATGAATAAATTTAAAGTTTACAAGAAATATAATTGTTTTGACAACTCGTTTTAACAAATATAAGCAGATTTTTTTCAAAATTTTTCTCTGAGAAACATTTATGCCTAATATTACATCAGAAGTCTCTTAAAAATAAAATATTAACGCCAGTTGTGCAACTCGACAAACATTTTAGGACTAGTTCAAATTTTTCACTTTTCATTTTTGAACAATAATGTAATGCAAATAATCTAATTCTAAATGTAAGTTCTCAAATTTAAGACAAAAGATGCCTAAAACTTGAAAAAAGTATCTTAACTCAAATTCAAAATCAAAGTTAAAGGTCTTTGACACCAAAATTCTAACCAATTTGCGCATTGAAGCATTAAACAAACTCATTGCTCATTATGATATTTTATTTATAACTCTATTTTATGGATTTCTCTTTATTTTATGTTTTCTCTTTAAGCCCAAAATTATTTATGCTTCAGTTATCTTAATAAAAGAATAATTTTAAATATAAGATTTAAGTTTTAACTCATAAATTCGATAAATTCTTTTTATTTATCAAAAATGTCTTCGCATTCATTTAATCAATGAATAAAAGGAAAATGTTTGTCGCTTAAAATTATATTTTTACTATAGTCAAATGTTTTTAACCCCTGAAAATGGCAAAGTTCTGCAAACTTTGTACAATTTCTTCAATTTCTATCACCTTAAAGTAATTAAAATTTGAAGATGATTAAAATAACACATAAAAACGTTTAAAATTTAATATGAAATAGTTAAAAGTAAATTTAAAGTTTTGCATCTGTTGGAGGAAGTCTGCTTGAATGTTGCTATTACAGCTGTACACATGTCGTATACGTAATATATTTTATTGATATATTTCTGAAACCTTGCACAATTTG
The DNA here is from genome assembly GCA_018903615.1 of Drosophila neocordata. Taxonomy (NCBI): domain Eukaryota; kingdom Metazoa; phylum Arthropoda; class Insecta; order Diptera; family Drosophilidae; genus Drosophila; species Drosophila neocordata. The sequence continues at coordinate 1,622,315 of JAEIGI010000002.1, forward strand.
AACTATGTAAGTTGTGATTTAAAAGTATGAAGAAACCTATAGACTGAGGTAACATTTGCGACAAATGACAGACACTTCACGACTTTTTCAAAAAAAAAAAAACTAAAAACAACTGTAAGATTTAAGTGCTCGTCACAGAATGAAACACAGCTTACAGTCTCGTTTATTGTAAAAAGGGTCTAATATGATATAGCTCAAACTGTTAAAGAACATTTCAAAACATCTGCTGTGGCAGAGTATATATCGGAACCTAGATAGGATTATAACATGTTTTCATAAGATTGCATTGGGTGAAAGTGATGAAAGATTAAATTGTAAAATGAATACTTACTAAAAATATAAGTCAAGAGATTTTTGATATAGATATAGTTTACATTCTTGTTACAAATTAAGTTTATGTTATTATGGAGAATTTTCTATTGTAATAAACTTTTACAGTGTATAGAAACTTCATTATCGTTTAGTTAGAACTTTTTCTATGTTTTCTTTTTAAGACTGAAACTTTTTTTTAGTTGCATTCCAAGCAAAAAAACAATTCAAACGATTTCAGTTTAACATGCTGGCTTTGTGGCAACGGTGTAGCTGGTTACGCCCATCTTTAAGGCAATTGCCAATTATCTAAAATTAGTAAGCAATTTGCCCTGTAACTTGAAACGTCAAATAAAAAAAATTCAAAAAAAAAAAAAGTGCATGAACACAAAAAAAATAAACAACAACATAAAAAACAAAATTACCAATGCAATTAAATGCACATTTGTGCTTCCTGTTCGCAATAATTTCATTTATTAACTAGAAAATTGTTATTATTATTTTAACAATAATCTATTATTATTGTAAATGATCTACAAAAAAAGGTAATCTTATAACACCAAATAAAGTTGAAATTGCCCTTTTTTCACCTGCTTTGAGTGCATAAATAGTGTAAAAACCAAAACAAAGTACATACAAAAGAAAAAGAAAGACAAAACAAACGAACAACAAATTATAAATCAGAAATTTGCATTTATCACCAGCGGTAGACAATGAGAAAGAGACAGCGAAATGGTAGAGAGGAAGAGACAGCTTGTTTAACCGCAAGCTTCCACTTTAAAATTTCCGAATCAGCTGTGATTTTTGTCAATGTTAAAATTCCATGGAATTGGCCATCATACAACGTAGACAGTCCAAACCAGTTGCCGGCAATCTGACGTTTATTTCTAAGTGAATAAATGTGTTTGTTTTGATACTCTTTAGGCCACTGCAGAATGGTGGGGTATATATATATATATTATAATTATGTTAAAGTCGTGATCAAAATTGCCTTTTGTAAATCATTTAAGCATTTGTTTGTTAGTAGAAAGAACTAGTTCATAGAGAATATGACCAAGAAGTTCCTTATTTATTCTGATTCTGGCCAATTATTACCTAATATATTCTGTATATTTCTAAATATATTTCGTATAAAAAGAGTTTTTATTCAGTTTAAAATATTTTAGTATAATATAAAACAATAATAGCTGAACTGTTTAAGCTCAACTATTTAATTAATAGATTTAAATTTATATTAATCAACACTAATTTTTCTAAAAGCATTTTTAAACACCATAATTAAAAAAACAACTTAGCAACAGTTGTAACTTAAAACAATAAATATTTTGTACAATTCTTCTATATTTTTTTTCTGATATATATATATATCTATATATTCTCAGGATCAAAATGCCAACAATATGACCTAATCAACGTCCCCTTTCAAGCTACTTCTATAACATAACCTAACTTGGTTTTGATATCTTTAAAAACTACTATAAAGTATTAACAATGTTTAAATATATTTGAGTAACTTTTAATAATAAGTAACATTGCTTATGTAGTATTATTAAAAATGGAATACCCCTAACTAAACAGTTAGTTAAATGATGTAAGACTTAACATGACTTTAAGCAACATTTGAAAGTGATCAATGTTTAAATTCGTCAGAATGATTTTATTATAACCAAAAAGAACAAAATATCTATACCCAAGAACACATTTATTGACAAATCGCTCATACAGTAAATAAATAGAAAAAAATCTTTATTTATAACATTTTTAAACCGCTTTCACTTACATTCCTTGTAACAGTATATAAACAGTAACGAGTGAATACTGTAGAAGGCATTCAAGGAATCTGTGAAAAAGGAGTAACTGATTTTGCCATTTGTTATTGTAGTTTTCAATTTCTGTAATATAACTTTTTAGAATTTGCACTTTATGCAGGGTATCTCAAATCCAACAAGACAAAAACAAAGCTCTACACTTTATTTTTGTCTACCAACTATTATAATTTTGTTAACTGATTTATGTTAGAGTCATTGGACTGTGCACAAAACTAATGCAAAAGCAAAAATAAAAAGAATCAAAAATCTTGACTGTGAACTTGATAAAAAGCAAATCTTCTTTTCAATTTTTAGCAACACGTTTATTTTAAGTTTTCAAAATCAAAATACCATTTATCACAAAACATTTGCTGTCTAGGAAGCTTTTTAGATGATGTTTAGGTCAGGTTTCATTTTAATTTCAATACCACGTGCAATGCCATAAATTGATCAATTTATTACTGGACTTCTCGTCTATACATAACTACTATACCTATATATCGATTATTAAGACTGAATTGTAACTTTCTAACTACTAGTTTAAACGCATATTGTCATTGGATACGATGGAATTTGTTATATTCAAATGTTTATCAATGGCAACATTCTCATTTTCTTTTGTTCCCAGAGACATAATATAACAACAAATGCATCTAAAGTGTCAAGTTCAAATATGTAGAAATCGGAATTGTGTGAAATATTTAAAATATTTTTAACATCAACAAAGGTAAATGTTTATTAAGAGCGTGTTCTGTGAATGAATTATAAAATTTTCTTCAAAATAAACTCTTTATTATGCATGCATACATAAATATACATACATACATACAGATGTATATGACCGACATGTTTGCAATCAAGCTTTTTTAAGGTCACAAGGTCACTGACTTTACATTTTTGTTAACCCTTTCAAATTATCTTTGAGCCCAAACCAACATTTACTTAGATTTGGAGTTGGATTTGCTAATTTAAAAATTTTATTATTAATACTAAATATTTTGTTATGTTTTGTGATAATCTATTTTTGTTATTTAACGATAATATTTGTGACTTAAATATAATTGTAAAAATAATATTCGCGACTTATTCAATACCGGCATTCCACTTTTTCCTACTTTACTGTTTCTCATTGCCTTGCATAAGTGCCTCTCTCTCTCTCTCTCTCTATAAACGCACACTGCGCTGCCACTTGTTTTCACTCTAACCTTGCCACTCTAATTTGAAAAAAGCCACTAGCCTATGTAGCCATATCCTTCAAGTATATCATTCATTCATTATTATTATATTAATAATTTGAAACAGATTTTATGAATCAAAATACTTGTAGTTGAGTTGAAAAAGATGAAAATGTAAAGGAAAGGGGAAAAATTCATTGATTTGTTGATACAATTAATGTTATTTAATTAGATAGAGAATTTCCATCTAGCCTTATTAAACCAGTGAATATATATTTTAAATTTACTTTTTTATATAGAGATTGATTCATTTAATTTCCAATTGCTATTAGAGAGTATTAATTTAGTTTGCATATATATTTATTATTTATTATATTTTAAGCAATTTTTCTAATACTGATTGGCTTATACTAACTTACTATTTAAACTTCACTTTATCAATAAAGTTTCAAAATATAAATAGTACCAATAAATTTAACTTATTTTAAGTTCTATAACTGAGACATAAATTACATTAAGCAATCAATAATTAATACCTTGTTCAGTAAATTTTTCTTATTAATATTATCTGTAATACGATTTTTGAAACTTGTTGTTAGTATTAATTAATTTAAATGGAAAATTTTCCAAAAATACAAAATTATGGGAAATATATACTTAAATTTATAACCTAAATGTTGCCACTCCCCATTGTTCCGCCTTAGCATCAATTTCATTGTGTTTTTGTGTCTCGTACTCCCTCGCAGCATTTTAAAGAAAAACTTTCCACTCAATTTTTTTTTAACTCACACACACACACACATACATACACTTAGCATGTGATATGCGAGTGTCTCATTAAAAAACCAAACCGTACAACAACAACAACAAAAAAACCCCAATTTTTAAAACAAAATTGCTGAGCCATAATAACAAAAAAAAGAAAACGGATCAGCAATACAGACTAATGTGAAAAGAATTTAGAACTTCCTTTTGATATACGATATTTAAAAGAAGAGCCGAAAAACAAAACTAAAGTGAACATACATCCATAAAACGCAAAAAGAACCTTTGTTTTTCGGTCATTTTCTTTTTTCTTACTTATGTATGACTATTCGTTACCATTTCCCCCCAAAAACTCTTGCTAAATAGCTTCGATTATCAGGTGAATAGCAGGCAGATCAGCAGGTGAACATGAACTGCGGTTCCCAAACCACTAATAGCTACAACAACACCAACAGAAAACTCTCGACCAACGACGACAACCGAGAGACAACGTTTGTTGTTCCGATGCGACGCTACAGCGATGACGCTGACAACAATAACACCAACAATACAGTAAACCAAATACCTCTACAAACAACTACAACAAAAAAAACAAAGTTTTGATTTTTATAAAAGACAAGGTTCACATCAAGTACAAAACAGTTTCGTTGAAAACGTCGCTGTGCCAAGACGGTACGGAATAAATGTCTATAGTAATAATAACAACAATAATAATAGTAGTAGAAAAGCAAACAAAATAAAATAAAAATAAAAAAAATTGACGAGATCAAAAAAACAGTTTTTCATAGTGCGAACATTAATTTAAAAGTTATCTTCAATCAATAATATTGAATAATTCAATTAGCAGAAAAGGTAGTTTAGATATAATTCCAAAAACTTTAATTTAAATGTGAAATAATAACAATATAATGTTGTGTTTGTTATTCTTTTAAATTATTTTTGGTTACCCTTCAGTGCTTTCACCCACAAAACGAACAAAATGAAGTCGAATCCGGCTTCGGATCATGTGTACTTCAACGATGGCTTCAAATGCTCAACAATTAGCATTAATGCAAATTTGGCTGAAGCCAATGAAAGCACCACCAACAGTGTAGGATCGCAAGGATCAAAGGAATTTATATGTAAGTATACAAATTAAAGGCTTTAATGATTTATAATTAAGAGTGAAAATTGAAAACTAAAGTGGGGAAAGCTTTGGTTTTTAAATAAAATTTAATAAAAAAAATTGTTTTCGATTTATAAAAATTGTTGATTAAACCTCCAAAAGCAAAAGTAAGATAAAGTTTAACAAAAAGTATTTGTAGCAAAAGTGAAACTTTCAATTCAGGAACGATTTTAAATTTTCTTAAATTATTATTATTTTAATAAATTTCATAATGTTTATGCATTTGCAAAAAAGGAATATAAATTTTGGTCAGACGCATTGAAAGAAGCATCTTCGACTATATAAAGTATATATATATTCTTGATCAGCACGATAAGCTATGCAACTAGGCTTCTTTTTGATCTAAGTATTAAATATTTCAAATCCGATCGGATGAATTTTATCATATAGCTCCCATAGGAACGATCGGTCGCGCATAAGCTTTAACCTTAACAACTAAGTATTATGTTCTTCTTAACATTGACACTAGGTTTCTTCATAATCGGTTGACTATATCATATAGCTTCCATAAAAACGATCGGTCATGAATATGGATTTCGAGCAATGACTTGGCGACTATTACAAAATCTGTTATTTGTGAGTTTTATATACTTTCTTATATATATACCAAGTTTTTTTAGAATCGGTTCAGTATATCATATTGCTCTCGTATTAACAATTGGTTTAAAATAAGCTACAAAAAATAGAAATAAATTATTACAAATAAACTTAAATTATATTAAATGAAATATATCAAAAGAATCTTCAAAAAACTAAGCTTAATTTAATAAATTTGATAAAAATAATAAGGATTAATAAATTGCTAAATAATTTCGTGAGAAAAAGCAACACTTATTTAAGTTAAGCAGGTTAGCTTAATATATTTTGATGATCTCAATCGACCAGGTCATCAAATCTAGATGCGATCGCTTTTGTCAATATGAAATATTTGAAACAAGTTGCACGTGTTTATAATAAGTTCCAAAATGCTCTTTTAAAAAACAATCAAAGAAAACTTTTGTTTTAATTTTAAATTGTTGCTAAATAGTTTCTAGCTTAGCCATCTTTCTAAACAATTAACTTTTAGTTGGATAATGACTAATCGAAAAGGTTTTAAACTTTAAATAATTTTAAATGATATTTCCAATTCTACAGCACTTGATTACCATAAATATTTGCAAAAGTCTATTTGGTTTTATTTCTTTTAGTTGCTAACAAAGTAAAACTATTTATAGTAAACTAATAGTTAAATACTTTTACATTTTTTGAAGCGTGACTAATAGGTATTAAAGAATTTATCAAAGCAGAGAAGGAATATGGAAACCTTAGTTTAAATACAAATTTTAATTTAGAAATTGCATATTTAAAAATTATTTATACATTTTGCAATCAAAGATAAAGCACCAATTAAATAAAACCTTTGGAAACTTTAGTTAATATAAAAACGAAATACCTCATAATTTTTTTTTTTTTTGTTTAAGAAATTTTTTAATATTTTTCCCAGTTTCAATTTACGGAAGTTTATAAATAGCACAGAAAATGCTTCCCAGTGAAAAGATAAAAAACAACAAACTTAATATCAATTATTTTAAATATTTTCTCAGCAGATAAACCTTGCTATTAAAATTCTCATAGAACTGTTAAAAAAACAAACAAAAACAAAGAGAGAAAGAGACACAGAAAAAACATAAACAATAAGAGAATGCTGCTGATTACCTGATTATGAATCACCAGTGAGACAAAACACAAGATAATATAAAATATATATATGTATATAGTATAGTAATAACCCAAATCGTTTACGATCTACCTCATCTTATTTGGGAATTGTTTGTATTACATTTTGCAGTAACCGAAGATGGCAAAAAAGTGAAACCTTCGATGAGCACAACAGAATGCACACGAAGCTGGTTCAAGGAGTGTAGGCGACGCACCTTCAACCGAAAGACCCTACACAAGAGATTACCCATAGTTAGTTGGCTGCCACGTTATAATAGTGAAGATGCCATTGGTGATCTGGTAGCTGGAATAACAGTGGGTCTTACAGTGATACCACAAGCTTTGGCCTACGCTGGCATAGCCGGTCTTCCAGTTGCAGTAAGTAAATCAGATCAGATCAGATCAGATAAGATTATCTAGATAATTTTATAATTTTATCAATTTCTTCATTTTAGTACGGACTTTATGCATCATTTTTGGGCTGCTTTGTTTATATATTTCTGGGCAGCTGCAAAGATGTCCCCATGGGTCCATCTGCCATTGTGGCTCTGCTCACCTATCAAGCTGCCCAAGGATCGTGGCAGAAATCGGTTTTACTCTGTCTACTTTGCGGTATAGTGGAACTTCTAATGGGTCTATTTGGTCTTGGTTTCCTCATTGACTTTGTTTCTGGACCCGTCTCATCGGGTTTCACATCAGCCGTCTCGCTTATCATATTAACATCACAAATTCAAAGTGTTTTGGGTATTACGGCCAAGGGAAATACTTTTGTAGAGATCTGGACCCAAGTGTTTCAGAATATAAAGCATACACAAGCAGGCGACACAGTTCTGGGACTCACATGTATTGTGGTATTGCTCCTGATGCGTAAACTCTCATCCTGCCGCATTGGACCGTCAGAGGAGATGGATTGGTCACCCTTCCAACGGGTGGTTAATAAAGTCTTATGGATAGTGGGTACCGCTAGAAATGCCATTCTTGTTGTGGTCTGCTGCGTGATGGGTTATTTATTACACAGTGAAGAGCATGGCACACCATTCCGTGTGGTGGGTGACATTCCTCCCGGATTGCCCAGTTTCCAATTGCCACCTACATCGTTGAGTGCCAACGAAACAAGTAATGGCATAGCCCAGGGATTTGTGGAAATGGTTCATAGTATGGGTTCAGGCTTGATAGTAGTGCCTCTGATCTCTTTGATGGAGAATATAGCCATTTGCAAAGCTTTCGGTGAGTAAAATTTTCTAATTGTGGAAATATATATCTTTATTAATTGATTTTCTTTAGCTAATGGTAAGCCAGTGGATGCCTCACAAGAACTGATTGCCATTGGTACGGCCAACATTTTTAATTCCTTTGTTCAGGGATTTCCAGGAACTGGAGCTCTTAGTCGTGGAGCTGTTAATAATGCCAGTGGTGTTCGTACTCCTCTCAGTAACATCTATTCCGGAGCCTTGGTCATGATTTCTTTAGTCTTTCTTACACCGTATTTCTATTTTATACCCAAACCCACTCTGGCGGCTATTATTATCTCGGCCGTGGTGTTTATGGTTGAAGTTAGGGTAATAAAACCCATGTGGAGATCGAAAAGTAAGTATTCGCAAAATTTTAAATATTATCTTGAATCTAATAAATAAATTCTTTTAGAGAGTGATCTAGTTCCTGGCGTTGGCACTTTTGTGGCCTGTCTTGTTTTACCTTTGGAATGGGGCATTCTTATTGGTGTGGCTCTTAATGTGATCTTTATACTATATCATGCTGCTCGTCCCAAGCTCACCACAGAATTGCTGACAACCAGCAATATGGGCATTGAGTATATGATGATTACACCAGATCGTTGTTTAATATTTCCCTCTGTGGACTATGTGAGAAATCTGGTTAACAAGCAGTCTATGCGACAGAATGTCCCCGTTGTCATAGATGCCTCACATGTGTATGGAGCCGATTTTACAACAGCCACCGTCATCGATTCCCTGATCAGTGACTTTAAGCAACGTGGTCAATTGCTCTTTTTTTATAATTTAAAGCCCAGCATTTGTGCAATCTTTGAGCAAGTATCGGCTGCCCAATTTGTTGTCTATTACCAAGAGGAACAGTTGGATGAATTGCTCAAGGAACGGCAGTATACACAGAAGCACATGGAGACAGCATAATGCTTCGCAAAACGTGATACAACCACAAATTTGGTTAATTATTTATATAATAGAGTAGACAAAGTTATTTGTATAGTATTAAATAGAGCACAAAAAGACACACCTATTAGTTCTAAGAATGGAATAATTAATTAAATAATTAAATGTACATACAAACAATGGATTGAGGCGACAGTGCCAAAAATACAAATTCTGAATCAAATCGTAAGATATATGCGTTGCCAGAATGATCACAACTAAGGCATATAATTATATATGTATTTATTCATAACATTTTTTTTTTTTGAAACATCAGTTCTATTAACTGTGTATATTCATTGTAATCGTTCCTATGGAAACTAAATGACATATTTACTTATACCCAATCAAGTTTGTATTAAATTTATATTAAGTGAGCATAAAATTATATCCCAATTTATATCCCGCACCATTCGATACATTCGATGTGTCACAAATTTGACTTAACTTTTAACTTTTTTTGTCTTTTAGTTATCAGTCTTTAATATTCAAAATGATTGGATTATTGGATATACATTATACAAAGACATTTATAACTTGTTTAATTGGTCGCTTAAGAGAATTAAGTTTAGCTACAATAAAATTTTTAATAATTACGCTCTAAAACTAAAGGACAATTTATAAAAAGAGCTCTCATATAAAAGTAAATTAAAAATATGACACGAAACGCAAATAAAAAAACTCAGTAAATAAAAATGTTGTTTATATTATCGCTTTTATTTTTATGACTTAGTATAACTAATTAAGTAGTTTATATTTATATGTATAAACTGCCGGTCATCAGGTTAGCGCCTTTACTTAACGATTGTGACAAATCCCTTACATAGGATCCAATTTTCAATTTATGGTCATTTAAATACAATAATTTTTAAATTAACAAATTTTCAAAATATGTTAGATTAATTACTAGAAACTTTATCACTAATTAGTTCATTTATACTTTTATTTTTTTTATTTGTAAAAGAACTACTTAATGATAATGCAATGATGCAATGAAACCCTACTTTCACATTAGCTGCCAGCGTTTAATCTAAATATTTTATCTATCTATGCTATCTTATTTTACCTATTCAATATTTAATTAGGTTTTTTGAAAGTTAATTTTAAAATTTTATTAATTGTTTTGCAAAAACGATTTAACCATTTTTAATTTCATTTTATATTCTCAACGCTGTATAGTGTACACCCTGTAAAATTCGTGGCCCTATTACGGATAAGTCCCCCTATTAACGGATATAACGCCCCTATTATCGGATACCGCTTTCTCACGTGTAAGAATAGTGGGCACACAGAATTTAACAGCCGTCAGAAGAAAACATTGCATTAAACTACTACGAGATCGCAGAATTCTCAATTATAATAATAATAAAAATCCATTCGGACATTTTAGACACACATAGACTGAAAAATGAAACGCCTGAGCGAGGAACGTGCCAAGATACTTTTTGAAAAGTTGTCGAAATTGTAAGTAAAATTTCTCTGCGTTGGTTTCCATCAATAACTACCTTTCTTCCGTACAGCATTGGCACCAATGTGAGGCAGCTTATAGATAGACCTGACGGTACGTATTGTTTTCGAGAGCATCGGGATCGCGTCTATTATGTTTCCGAGCGCATACTTAAACTGAGCGAGTGCTTTGGATACAAGCAACTCGTTTGTGTTGGCACCTGCTTTGGCAAATTCTCCAAGACCAACAAATTGAAATTCCACATTACAGCGCTATACTACTTGGCTCCATATGCCCAGTATAAAGTGTGGGTGAAGCCTTCATTTGAGCAGCAGTTCCTGTATGGAAATCATATACCCAAATCTGGTTTGGGTCGTATCACAGAGAATGCTGGTCAGTACCAGGGCGTTGTAGTATACTCCATGAATGATTTACCCTTAGGCTTTGGCGTATTGGCCCGATCCACAACGGATTGTAAGACCGCAGATCCTTTGACAACAGTTTGCTTCCATCAATCAGATATTGGAGAGTATATAAGAGCTGAGGACACGCTGTTTTAGTTGATGCGCTGATAAACATATGTTAAGATTGCAGTTAGTAATAAAACAAATGATAAGACGAACATGGTTAACTATCTTTTGACTTCTGTATTTTATTAGAAAGATATTTAATTTAAATTAATATATTTTTAAAATCTACGATACTTATCGGTTGTAGTAAGAGCGTTTAGCAACACTGCACATTCGACAATGTTCAACACTGCCATGCTTTTGTTTTAGTTTTTGTTGGATGATTTGCAGCTGCACCAAAAAATAAAAATAAAGCAAACAAATAGTTCGTTTAGGATTATCCAATTCCAATGGAAAAGCTGATCAATGCAGCTGCAATATGGCTATTATTGCTACATGGCGCTTTATATGGTAAGCGATAATGTCTGCCATGGCCGAAAAGAGTTCCTCTTACTCCCACTCTTACTTTTCTTAACTGACTCATTTTACCCGGTTTTCGATCTAGTCCATGGCGAACGAACCCGCGATAAAATGTACAAGCCCATTCTAGGAGCTAGTTGTTTTCGAAGGTTGAACGGAACCCATCAGACTGGCTGTTCATGTAAGTAAAAATATCTCTCCTTTTGCTACAATTGATTTATTTTGACTGGGTCGTTTGCAGCTACATACTCCGGTTCCGTAGGCGTTTTGCATTTGATAAACACGGACGCGGATATTGACTTTCTGCTCGAAAATCCACCGTCACCACCATATGCTCCGTTGATACCACCACACTTGTTCACCAGACACAATCTGCTGCGCCTTAAAGCGGCTGGTCCACGTAATATTTCTGTGGTGCTGTTACTAAACAAACCAGAAAGAAAGAAACCATTCTCGCACGAGCTTAATTGCCCAAATCAGTATAGCGGTTTGTTGCGTCCAAATAGCAAGGACACGATAACCTGTGATACCAGTAATCCGCAAAACAGCTGGAATCCCTGGGGCACAGGATTGCTGCACGAGGATTTTCCCTTTCCCATCTACTATATAGCTGACCAGGAGGAAATTACGAAGTTGGAGAAATGTTTTGAAGACTTTAATAACTTTAACTATGAAACGCATGCCGTGAGAAGTCTGTGCGCTGTGGAGGTCAAATCATTCATGTCGGCGGCTGTTAATACAGAAGTCTGCATGCGACGAACTAATTTTATTAATAATCTAAGTGGAACTAAGTATTGTGATCCCTTGGAGGGCCGCAATGTCTTTGCCACATTATATCCACGTAATTCACCTGAGAATATAGATGTGGGAACTAAAAGACAGGAAAATCCCAATGAAAAGTTCATTTTGGTCACATGTCGCCTTGACACAGCCAGCATGTTTGACGGCGTGGGTGAGTAAAGACTTTTATTCATTTTATTAAAGAAATGTGAATGATTATTTTTGGCAATTTTATTTTAAGGTCTGGGCGCAATGGATTCTTTAATGAGCTTGGCTATATTAACCCAAGTGGCTCATTTTCTGCGCCTCATCTTGCCGGCACAAGGCTCCTTGCCCGATCCCTACCGAAATGTACTTTTTGTAACTTTTAATGGCGAATCGTATGACTATCTTGGTTCTCAGCGCTTCGTGTATGACCTGGAGAATTTAGCTTTTCCCATACGTTCTACTCGCTCAACACCTATCACATTTAAGAACATTGAATTCATGTTGGACATTGGCACTATCGATGACATAGCCAACATCAAACTGCACACTTTAAAAAGTACGGCGTTGGCTAACAGACTGCTGCAACAGATGAACAACTACGCAAAATCGTCAAATTTCCAATTCGGCTTAAATATACAATCAGATGTTAGTTTTCACATACCGCCAACTTCTGCCCAATCCTTCCTGCGACGCGATGAATCTTTTCCTGCTCTGATTCTAAATGGTGTGCCAGGCAATAGATATTATCATTCCATTTACGATGACATGGAGAATGTGGCATTTAGGTATGCCAATACTAGCCAAGATTTCACTACACTGGTGGATGTTAACGATGCGAAAGGCTTTGAGGCTGATTCATTGCAAATGAAAGTACGAAATGTGTCGTCAATTGTGGCAATGGCTCTATATGAAACATTAACGCATAAAACATACACGGACAGCAAAGTGGCCAGTCCTTTATTGGCCGATGAGTTCTTCTATTGTTTTCTAACATCCTCGGACTGCCCGCTTTTTAAGGCCTCATCGTATCCGGGCAGTCCTAGTGGCCTGTCATTGCCACCAATGCGGTGAGTTGAACAATTAAACCTCATTTAAATAATGTTTGTATGTTTTATATGTCTTCTGTTTGTTTTTTTTTTTTAGCTATGTCAGTGTCTTGGGAGGCTCTCAAGAGTCATCGGGTTGGACATACCGTGTATTAGGTTATTTACTATCACAGCCACAACCAAATGTGACCAAAGACAACTGCTCAACCTTGCCGTTGCAATATTTTGCTGGCTTTAATGGATCTGGTGAATGTCGTCTTACCACACAAAATTATAGCTATGCCTTGAGTCCGGCCTTCCTTATTGAAAGTGAGCACTACAACTTATTAGAAAAAGTTAATATTATAATTATCTTAACATTTGAAGATTACAATTGGAGTTCGGGACAATATTCCACATGGACTGAATCTACTTGGTCGCAGTTTAGCGCTCGCATCTTTCTGCGTCCGTCCAATGTACATCAAGTCACCACACTAAGCATTGGCATTGTAGTGCTTGTCATATCCATATGTTTGGTATACATTATAAATTCCAGATCGGAAGTGCTTTTTGAAGATTTACCAGCAAGCAATGCAGCGTAAGTTTGAATCAACATTTATTTATATTCAAATATTTGTTTGTTGCTTTGCAATGGTCTAGAAACTAGTTTCAGTTTTTGTAATAGTATTTATATATACATAAGTAGCAAAACTTAACAAAAAAAATAATTTGTTAAATATTTAATTTTGTTATTTTGCTCTTTGAGATATTAGGTATTTTGCTAGTATATCCTGACAAGGAAATGTAAAGACTCAGAAATATTTTTAAATCCTCTATAGACTGTAGGTTTCGATCCCCAGTGTTTATAATCTTTTGATTTTAGATATTTTCAGTATAAGTAGTTTGGTTCCCGTTTTTGTCTAAGACAAATTTCGAGTCATACTTAGTTTAACACATAAAGATATTTTTTTACATATATTGTTTTGTCTTATATATTGATATTATTACTTATACATTTTGCTTATTCGAATCTCATTCCCAAATATTTGGTTGCTCTTATATTCTGAAGACTTACCTCTTTTTTCTTGGATATCATTTAATAGAATTTCTTAAACTTTTTAAAGCCATTCAAAAAAAAAAGATTATCTTAATGCATGTTTAAGCAATTAAACATTAATATAAATGTATCATATTTGTATTATTTGTCATTTATGTTGTATTGTGTTGTATGTTTTGTTTTTTAGATTATTTGGTTGATGCCTCCAACGACAAATCCTATAGTTTCCATATCATACTGTGCATGCGAGAAAAGTGTTCAATATGAAACCATTTTGGCCTTAACTTTGTGCGATTTTTCTAGGTTACCGCGGCCTACAGCCTGTTAGTGAATGACCAACACCAACTAACAAAAATGATAACCAAATGCCAACCAACTAAACATGCTGTCTATCTATTGTCTAAAAACAACAAATGTATGGAATATTTTCCATTAATAACTGAATAACTGATCTGAAAATGAAAACCTCTACTAAAAAGACACTATAAATGATATTCTAATATATTTAAATTTAAACAATTAAGTAATCATTTCTTTGTATGTATTTTTGTATTGTAAATCGATCATTAAGAATCCAGCGTTTAGATGTTAGTATCATACTTAGGGATTATATAAAAAAACTCGTGTATTTTCTCATAATATTTATATTTTAATTGTATGATGAAAGTACATAAAAACATACAAACTTAAAGAACCTCTAAAAAAAAAAGCCAAGGACTAGAGTTGTGTGTACAAATCTTTTTAAAAAATAGATAATGATTAAATGGAATTATTTAAACAAACGCTTTAAGACATATATATTATATAGTATACATATTTTGAAATACTAAATATTACTTCATAGAAGACAAATAATTATTGTAAACCAATAAAATTAAAGGTAATTTTCATAAACAATATGAAATATGAAAGCTTACGGTTGGGATTCGAATAGTTTAACGATTCAAATAATTTAAATAAAAAGAAAAACTGTAGGGAATGATTGTCATGACAGATTATTATAAAGCATGTCAATTATATCAGTTTTGCTAGCAACTAGGATCCTAGTTTGGCGGTAGGGTAGTTCCCAAAATAGAAAGGTACTCAATTGAAAAGGAATAGCAAAAGGTAAGTTTCAGCGACTCACTAAGTTTTATAAAATAAATAAAAGTATAAAAAAATAAATAAAATGAAATTTTGTAAATTTGAATAATGATAGCCAGATTTTTTTATCAATTTATCAAATTCAAGTAAGGCGAGTGATGCAACTTCGGCAACTCCCAGCCCAAACTTTTTTTATACTTGTTCCTTGCAATAAAACACCATTTACCATTATTAAAATGCATGTGGAAGATTTAAAATACATGGTTGTGCTATTCGATATAAAATTTATATTTTGTTTAGATAAGAAGGCGCTACATATTTTTGCAAACATTATTTTAGCATTTTTAGTTTTTTTTTATTTAAATTTTGCAGACTCGTAAGTAACAAATTAAATCTGTTAGGTTAACAGTCTTTGCAAGAGATGATGTAAACTAACAGCGTTTGTAAACTGTGCAGCTTAAATGTATGCTATACATATTATTAAAAATGGAATTTCAGTTAACTTACAAAAAAATTTGGAGTTCGATTTAGAATATAAAAAAGCGACTAGTACTAGCATAAACATTGCAATTGCAATCCAGGATTGCAATGGGCGGTACATTTAATTTCGAAAGACTTAAGATAACTAACAAAAAAAATTTATTTAAATCAAGTAATTAATACCAGCACTTAAGCTACTTTTTATAAGTTGTTGGGGTTAGCTAGATAATAAATATAGATATTACTAGTAAATAAATGGTTTCATTTGTAAATTGTTAAGATATTACTAGTAAATAAATTAATTAATTATATTAAACCGTTTAAAATTATATCCATCAGTTTATTTTTAAATTTAACTTAATTTGCCCTTACAGGTTTCTAGTCCGTTATTAAAAGATTTTAATATAATTTGTTGATTTCATTATTTATACATAAACAAAAAAAAATGGAAATCATTAAAGACACTTAAAATCAACCAGCCAAACAATGATTCCATGAAAAAATACCAAATTAGTACGAATTGTTAGCAATTTCCGTTAAATTTTCATTTGGTTATGGCCAAAAATTTATATCGTATAATAATAATCAGAGTATTTTTGTTTTTCAATTAATCATACGTCTTGGCCAATTGGCCATATGGCAAACTATTGTAAACGCAGTCAGCGCAATTAAATTGAGTGTGCCAAAGCCGATTAGTTCCGCCAACTTTCTTCTAACCAACTTGGCAATCGGATACTCCATCAGCGGTACCCACATTCTCACTCAAGTAATCCCCAATAAGCACAGATAAAATGCGAAATCGCATCAAGGGCCTGTGTATATGTATGTATTGCTCTATAACCATAACGTCATTTGGATTGCCGTCAATTGGCAATAGAAAGCAAAGCAAAATCAATTAAAAATATTTTAGCTTTAAAAAACAATATCTAGAGAATTAAAGGCGTAAATCAACATTACTTTGTAGACATAAAGTAACACTTAAGCAAAATACAATTAATCTTTATGCAAAAAATTTACAATGGAAAGTTTTTGAAATATTTATACATATATGCATGATTCCTTTAACAGGACGAGTAAATCTTTCTACATGGATTCGTGTGATTCTGCCGAGTTTCTTAATAACTTTTCTTTTAGTTTTTTTAAATCTGAACATATTCCAAAAGTTAATATCATACCACATATCCGGTTCTATTTGTTGTTCCATGATCTCCATGAATAAAGGGATTATCTTAAAAAGTATTTGCTTTTCAAAAAGTTTACTTCAATTACTTAATAAACAATATTTTCTTTCTTTAACAAAAGTAAACTAAACTTTTAGGTTTTATATTTAACTTGCCTTGTTCTTTTTAACTTTGTTCTTTTACAACGAAAAATATAAAAAATTTAGATTGTGCTATTAAGTTCAAACTAGTTAAGCCATAATTTTGATAACTGTCTCTAAAATATTCCATATTGTTATAATATTAAACTAAGACTCAGAACTGCTTTTTGGAATTTAATAAAGAATATATACAACAATTAAAAAAAGGTGAAGAACTAGTGCAAGTGGTAGTTGGTCAAAAGGTTTTGTTTTTTAATGTTGTAGGTTTTTTTTTTGAAAAAAACTAAAAAGCTTTCATGAAGGACAAGATTACTAAATAATAAAACTAATATCTGTCATGTCTAACTAATTTTGAAATGAATTTTGATATTCTTAAGGACCCATTCAAAATCAATTAGATATAAAGCAAGCTAGATATGAACAAGCAACCACAACTTTCAAAACTATTAATGTTTTACAAATTTTTTTCAATCCAAGTTGAAACATGATGTAACAAAGCTACATTGTTACTTTTTAAAAAATAACAATAATTACTAAACAAAATAAATTATTTTAAATTATCGTTTTGTTAGACCTTTGACTACCTATAACTCTTTAATAATGACTTTTTAGTTCAAAATGAAAATACATTTATGATTATAGGTTTCCTAGTTTAAGATTTTAAAGTTATAATGATATTCAAATCAAATTTAAGAAAAATAAATTAATAACTAGTTACTTATTATTTTTAGATAAAGAAATTTGAAAAATAATTGATGATTAAGCGGATCGGTTATAAAGTTTATTTAAGTAATTATTTTCCAGAACTGGTTTCAATTTGAATTAAGGAAATAAATTAAGCGGTCAAGGATCTGTTGAACTTCTTACTTAACATATTCAATTAAATTTGCAAATTTTTTTTTTTTGAACAATTTGCATATCTAAAAATTGTGAGCAATGTTTAATAAGTAATGCCTTATTTTCTCTTAGATTTTTAAACGTTTTTTTTTTAGGACTTTATATAGATATTTGAACTTAAAAAACTAGATTTCAAAAATATTTCTTTCTGTTTGATTGTGTTTTAAAATGACAATAAGTTAATAGTAATTGAACAAATTCCAAATCATCAATATTTAACATTTTTGTTTATAAAAGTCTTTCCCATTTTCACTTTCTGTTTTAAGGATATTTTACAAATGTTGCCTTCTATAGAATTACTTATATTATAGAAACATATATTATATACCACTAAAATCTTAAAAGGAATCTGCCCTGCCATCTTTTAGGTAGGTAGGTAGGTATGTTTATATATATATATGATACTCGTATTTCAAGTGCGCGAGGCTAATTCAGTTCTGGCTACACACCAGACATATATGTATATACACTCGTACATACTCTCATACATATATGTATATATATGTTTATATGTAAATATGCTTTAAACAGGGCTCACATGCTGTGACTAACTGTGACTGTGGCTGGTGTGTTCATAGATACTATGCTCTTCTTTGTATCCTCTTATCTGTCTACATTGTGTGGGTGAAGGTAGAGGATGAACTGAAAGCGGGTGGTCTAGGCTTCAAAGCCTGAAGTGCTATGCGAACGTCGAAAAAGAAAAAAAAAACGAAGAAAAACGGGTTAATCAGGGCAATTAAGGTCAAAAACATGTTGGCGTCGTCAACAACAACCAAGCCTCATCTCTCTTGGTCTCCATGTGTCCATACATCTGTACATACATATGTATGTATGTGTTTATTTGTATATATATAGGTACTTATATCTGTGTGTCTGCATTGAAATTCAAAAATTGCGCATACGACGCGTAAGCCCTGCCATTATTTTATTGCAGCACCCGCTGTGTATGCTTCTCTGGCTGCGGCTTTGTCTCCGGCTCTATCTCTTTGATAAAGGTTCTCGCAAAAACGCTCACAATGCGCCGACGCCGCCGTCGTGCCAGGCCTTCATATAAGATAAAAGCGCTGAGCTCAGAACACTTTAGTGTAGATTCGTGTCGACCGTCGTGCGGTTCATATTTGTCTTCAATTTTGGTATATATACAAACTAAATTCATTTATATATATATATATAAATATATAGATATATAAAAATAAGTGTATTTTTGCTGTTGCCGCTCGCTCGGTTAGTGTTCCTTTTTTGATGGTCTTTGGTGTCAAGTAGTGGATGCACTTAATCTCATTCATGTGATGTTGTTGTTAAGCCTGACATCTAGGGCTTTTGTTTATTACCTAAAGAAAACTAAAGTGAAACTTTTGTGAGGTGTTAAGAATAGCATTGAATTAGAAACAAGTTTTGACAAGTTTCTCAAAAAAAAAAAAAACACATACAACAAATATGGACAATTGTGCCTAATTGTTGAAGCTTTAAAGCAAACTTACCTGAATCTACAAAAAAGAACTCTAATTGTTTTGTTTTTATATAAAATTTTTAGCTTAACTTTAAGTTTATATATTTTGTTTCAAATATATATATTTCATATATGCATATAGATAACTAGCTGGGTTTTCTCTCTCTCTCTCTCGCTCTCTTCAATATGAATATTCAAAGTGAAAAGTTTTGCAAATCAATTAACAATTTATACTATATAAAATCAAACTTATTTGTTACAATGAAAGTTCAATTAATAAGTCAATGTCAAGTTAGAAACAAATCGTTTAAGTGTTAAACACGTGTTTGACTTTTACTAAACTTAAATAAAAATACTAAAAATTTAAGAATTTTTATTTTTTTTTATGGAATTTAGTTAACAGACACATCATAAATTTTCATAAATGACAAATATTTGATTAAATATTAATAAAAAAAAAACGTGTTGGTATATGTAAAAAATGTAATGTGTATCTTTAGGTTAAAATTTAGAACTCAACAAACACTTTTTTTAGTTTATTTATTTTAAAATTAACAACTAATATAAAAAAGTAAATATTATCACCAAAATTCTCAGATATTAATAACAAAAACCAGTGTTTAAATCTTTGCTCCTGTCAATTATAAAAACACAGTGTTGGAAAAAGTCCTAAATTAATCTAAATGTGGGAAACAAGTATTTTGCCTAGTTTATAAATTTGAACTAAAAATATATTGATATATATATTTATAAATGTCAGAATGTTGCATTTAGGCTTGCATTTATCCAGGAACTACCATATATATATATATATCATCACAACTTTGTAAAAGCCGCAAACATTACATCAATATACTTTTAGTTTTTTTCCGATTTTTTCTTATGATTTATTTGCTAATAAATATTTATGGCAATTTTTTAAAGAGGTGTGTCACTTATATATTTACTTTTAATACTTTCAATATCATCGGAATAGTTTATAGTACACTTATAAAAACCTTTACCCGTTATTATTAACAGTTTAGTTTATTCCTTTTTTAACAGCAGTTACAGTAAATTAAAAAACCAAAAACAAATCAACAGCAGCTGTTAAAATCTAAGCAAATATTAAGAACTGGCTTTTAGCTAAATGTTTATTTATGCAATAAATATTTTATAGGAATAATGTGTTTAGTAAGCATATGAAATCCATTTCAACTTAGGCTTTCTCTGGTTATTAAGATGGACTTAAACTAATGCGACTTTTACCTTTATAGGTTAGAATTTGTTAAAGTTCACTGACCGCACCCCCCCTTACATATATACGTATGTATGTATGTAAGTATTTCTCGGTTGAAAGAACACATTTGGAAAGCTAACGCCAACGACTTTTGCATAAATAAATATTCACAAGTCAAAGTCTCGTGTATGTATATTGTGGATGTAAACGAGTTGCCTGCCCAGTTGCAAGATGAAGCTGGAAAATCCAGTCGAGATCTTCCTGTATTCTGTATTCTTTTTTTTTGTATTTTATGCATTTGCTTTCTTAAGTTATGCATGCTGTGTTGCATATGCTGCGATCAGTTGAGAATTTCATTACCTCCAGTCGGATCTTAAGCCCTCACGTGCCACTGCAAAAATTACAGAAATTGAAAAAAAGTATATATGTATATATTTATTTAATTAAACAAAAAAAAAATTAAATATATAAAATTTGTGGTAAGACATTATTTTTAAAGTCAATTGTTAAGTTTCATTGTCCCAGACCTTAATACGTGGTCGGCATATTAAAAACCTAAAACGCTCTAAAATCAATTTGCATTTAACAAAACAGATTTATTTATTTATACAATTATGTATATGTGTATTGGTGCACAGTGAGCCGTTTTATGAAAAACTTGTTAAGAAAAAGTCGAAAAATATTTTGAATTCAACGAAAAATGTTTAGTAAAAGAAATTTGATATATTTGTTTAAAAATATATATATAATTATAGGTAATATTTTGTTATAACAAACTATATACTTATTTTTTAAAAGCCTTTCAATACTAATATTTTGCCATAAATTCTAATTCATTAATATTTAAATTATTTTATGTTTGTTTTAAATTGCAAACTGAAATCATTTTGAGAACTGACTAAATAAATGCAAAATATTAATGGAAAAATAAATATAGCAATCTATTTAAATTATTACTTTTTGCTTAAATAATAACTTTCAATTGGACACAAGCGATTTAAGAGTTTACGACAGTAATAAATATTATTTCAATATTTTACGACACAAGTTGTGAAAAGAAAAACGCAAATTATTGTTATTAAATTTTTTAAAATTTTTAATTTCAAAACATTAAACCGGCAAGCTTAAACTTATATAAATTATAACTTTAACAATTTAAATTGATTTTTAAAACAAAATAATTAAAAATCTTAGAAAATTTTTATACAAAATTAAAAGCCAAAATCTTTGGAGTTATTGGTCATTATCTTTCTTGTTTAAATATTAACTATCTAACGTTTTTTTTTTTTTGCCAATTTAGTTGGTTATTGAAATTTGTGATAGTTTTGTGAATTTAACTGAGATAAATCAGATTTTTCGAGTTCCTAAATAATCCAAATTCTTAATCAATATCAAATCAAAACGTAGCCATGTTTATCTTTAATCTTATCTGGAATCTGTTTCTTAAGCAAATTAATCCAATCGATCGCTAGAAAATAGAATTCGATATATTTTGGTTTTCTAATCTATTTAAACCAATTTTAGAAACTTTCTTTTAGATTTAGGTCTCACAATTATATTAAATAGATCCCAATATAATTTTTTAAAATATAGAAAAATATTTTGTAAGGCAGTAAAACCACGGATTTTAATATTAGAAAAACTTTTCATGGCTACTTTTAATAAATTTATAAATTTTAATATTTTGAATATTTTTAATTTTACTTTTGATTAGTTTACAAAACCATATTTCTTTTCAAAACTTCGAAAATAACTTCATATAGATTTTAAATTTTTTTTAAATATTAAATATTTAATTACATTTTTTATACTTTATAAACTAACAAAACGTTCCACTGTATGGCGATGAACTTCTGTTTACGTTCCATTTGGCTTGAGTTATAAATTGATTTCAACATTAATTTCTTAAATGTGATTTAGTTAATTGCTTCATTCCGCTTAACACGGCCAATACAATTTGATACGCTGCCTCATTGAGTTCCGTTTTCGTTTATTCACAGTGTTTGGGCATGCAGTTGATTCTGTTGTTTGCTTTGGGCCTGGTTCTCGGCCAGTCCCAGACCATTGCCAGCGAGACCAAGTACAATTACTTTCGCCTGCCCACGTCTCTGCGTCCGCAGAAATATGATTTGAAGGTTTTAACCCATTTGGATAATCCACAGGATTTGCGTTTTGAGGCAACGGTGAAAATTCTAATTGAAGTTTTAGAAGATACCAAGAATATAACATTGCATGCAAAGAATCTAACTATTGCTGAAAAGGAAATCACTCTTAAAGATATTCGGAGCAAAAAGGATAATTGTATTTTATCGACTGAGATTAATTCAAAACATGATTTTTATGTTTTAAATGCATGCCAAGAACTTGAAACTGGCAGCATTTATTTATTAACTATACCATTTAGTTCGGAATTGAATCATCAATTGGAAGGTTACTATAAGAGCTCCTATAAGGATCCAGTTACCAAAAGGAATAGGTAAACTATAACCAAGATTTGTACAATTTCAGTTTACCTAATTCACTTTTTTTGTTTTTGTCATTGGCCAAGATGGCTTTCTATAACACAGTTTGAACCGGCTTCGGCTCGTGCGGCCTTCCCATGCTTCGATGAGCCCGATTACAAGGCACCTTTTGTTGTGACCCTGGGTTATCACAAGAACTATACGGGTCTAAGCAATATGCCCGTTAAGAGAATTACACCAAAGTGAGTTCTTGAATTGTTTTTAATTTTCAGAAATCATTTGTTTAATTATTGTATTGTACTTACAGTGAAAAATTTGACGATTATGTTTGGTGTGAGTTTGAAGAATCTGTACCCATGTCCACCTATTTGCTTGCCTATAGTGTTAATGATTTCTCACATAAACCGTCCACATTACCGAATTCTCCTCTATTCCGCACCTGGGCACGACCCAATGCCATTGATCAGTGTGATTATGCCGCCGAATTTGGACCAAAAGTGTTGCAATATTATGAGCAACTATTTGGCATTAAATTTCCATTACCAAAGATAGATCAAATAGCCATACCAGATTTCAGTGCTGGTGCCATGGAGAACTGGGGCTTGGTCACTTATCGTGAGATTGCCTTACTCTATTCGGCAGCATATTCCTCATTGGCAGATAAGCAACGAGTAGCCGGAGTTGTGGCCCATGAATTGGCCCATCAATGGTAAGAATTAACTAACTTTTCTCTATTTTAAATAACATTTATATTGTATATAAAAAATATTTTTATATATTTCCGTTATTAATCAAGGTTTGGTAATTTGGTAACTATGAAATGGTGGACTGATCTATGGCTAAATGAAGGCTTTGCCACCTATGTGGCCAGTTTGGGTGTGGAAAATATTAATCCAGAATGGCGTTCAATGGAGCAGGAATCATTGGGCAATGTGATAACCATTTTCAGAAAGGATGCCCTCGAGAGTAGTCATCCCATTTCACGACCTATTGAAGAAGTTGCTGAAATTTCCGAAAGTTTTGATCAAATATCATATCAAAAGGGTTCAACTGTATTGCGTATGATGCACATGTTCATGGGCGAAGAATCATTCCGTTTTGGTTTACAACAATATTTGCAAAAGTATTCCTATAAAAATGCTGAACAAGATAATCTATGGGAATCCCTAACACAGGCGGCACATAAATATCGAGCTTTGCCAAAGAGTTATGATATTAAAACCATTATGGATTCATGGACACTGCAAACGGGGTAAGCAAAAATGTTATATGAAAGCTTATAAAGATTTCAGTTTAAAGCTAAAGTCAAAGATATGATCTTCAAATATCTTGAAAATGATTCGCGATCCAACTGATCCAATCTCTAATATATTTTATTTCCATTTCAGATATCCAGTAATCAATGTAACCCGAGACTATGATGGTCGCAGTGCTAAATTGACCCAGGAACGCTACTTACTCAATACCCAAGTAGCTCGAGCACAGCGTGTTGGTTGCTGGTGGATTCCACTCAGTTATACAACAGAAGGGGAACAGGATTTCAATAATACAGCACCTAAAGCCTGGATGGAGTGTGGCAAGCAAGGTGAAATCTTTCCCAAGACTATACAAGATCTGCCTGGTCGCGATGAATGGGTCATATTCAATACTCAATTGTCCACCCTGTACAAAGTGAACTATGATGAACGTAATTGGAAATTACTTATTGAAACACTGACCAATGGAGACTTCCAACGGATTCATGTTCTTAATAGGGCTCAATTGATTGATGATGCTTTGTATTTAGCCTGGACAGGGGATCAGAACTATGAGGTAGCCATGCGATTGCTGGAATACTTACAACGGGAACGGGAATATCTGCCATGGAAAGCAGCATTTGAGAATCTGAAGCGGGTTGGACGTATTGTGCGTCAGACACCCAACTTTGAGTTCTTCAAGGTTTGTTGAGTTACATATTTTTTAAAGGATTTGGTTCACAGGTGTAGTAATAGTAACCTATAGCTCTTCATTCTCATTTAAAACCCATGCGGCCCACCCCTCAAAAAAGTTGTTTTTTGCTGTAAGTTAATTAGTGCTAAAAATTTAATGAGAATGATTTAATTGCCAAGATATCAACAAAACTATAAACATTCAGTGGCAGCTAATACAATGTTCCTTATCTTAATTCACAGCGCTATATGCAAAAGTTAATTAGGCCCATTTATAGACACTTGAGTGGTCTTAACGATACTTTTAGTGCCATATCTGAACAGGATCAGATACTGCTCAAGACAATGGTCGGTAACTGGGCCTGCCAGTACGAGGTGGGGGATTGTGTGCCTGTTGCTCGTAGCTATTATCGCAAATGGCAAGAGAAGGAGAAACCCGATGAAGAGAATCCTGTTCCATTGAATTTGCGTAGCACTGTCTACTGTACTTCCATTCGTCATGGCAACGATGATGATTGGCAATTCCTTTGGGCCAGATATGTTAACTCAAATGTTGCTGCAGAAAAGCGCACTATTCTCACATCCTTGGGTTGTTCAAGAGAGGTTTGGGTATTGCAACGCTATTTGGAAATGACTTACGATTCCAAGGATGCCATAAGAAAACAGGACTCTATGTGGGCCTTCCAGGCTGTGGCATTTAATGAAGTCGGATTCCATTTAGCCAAAAACTACTTTATGGATAATGTGGAGGCTATTTACAAATTGTAAGTCCCTTGAATCCATGAAATATCTTTTTACTTTTTCTATATGCTTTTGCTAATATTTCAGCTATCATCCGATCACCAAGGATATGTCTCGTTTATTATTGCCTTTCTCAGAGCAAGTGATCAATCAAAATGATTTCGATAAATTCAGAAACTTTGTAACCATAAATCGAGCCTCACTTAAAGGACTAGAGCAGGCTCTGCAACAAACCCTAGAAACAATGCTTACAAATGTCCAATGGAAGGAGCGTAACTATCTTCAGTTGTCCCGCTCTATACAGGAACTGCTCTAAATGGGCTAACTCTAGTGCGCCAGGTTCCCATCAACTCTCATTACAAGAAGAAAATAATCTCTCAAGTTAGAGTAGGAATACTAACTAAATATATACGCATACATAAATATATATATATCTACAATATTGAAATGTTCCAAATAAACTACATATTTAAAACCATACATTATTATGATAAACGTAATCGCAACTCGATTCATAAATGATTGATTCAATTTGATCTGAATAACATCCAAACCGTATTACATTACAAATAAACTGGAATTTAAATAAAAAATGTACAAGTTATATAAATATTTCATCTTTACAAGTGTATATTTTATTTTTCTTTTAAATCTGAAACGAACAGAAACAATCAAAAGAGTAAAGCTTTAAATGGAACCAGAACTATATTTTGAACTCAGTGCTTCAAAGATCTGTGTGCAAAAACTTTACCTAGGTTCAGCTAAAGAAAGTTGTTTTTATAAAACGTTAATTTAATCTTGGTTAAATAAAAACAGATGATTTTCTCCCAAATGATTACTAAAAAACTATCTATAAACCAGAAAATATTTATACCCTTTCAGAGGGTGTTCTAAAATTGGTCGGATGTAGGTGCGTCTGTCTCGTCTTTTGATCGTCTTTTGATCGATTTAGTAATTACGGCTTATCTGTTTTATGATCTAGATAGAAATCAAAATAATATTCAATTTAAATATATATGTAAAAGTAGAAAAACTCTTTGGAAACGATTTATGAAAACGATTCTTCTTGATAAAGCAGCATTATTTTTAGGCAATAAGAAATGATAGAACTGCAAAATTTTCAAATTTTGTTTTTTTTGTTAAGTCATTCGATTTTTACACTTTCCAATACTAACTGGTTATACATAAGTCCTTTTTATCTTTAGGAGTAAAACAAAATAAAAGTCCTTCTTGAATGATTTAAAAATTGTATATCATTTGATGTGGTTTGATTTGCAAGTTCTGAGACTTTTACTACAGAAATTGTAGATCAGATCTTTTGAATATTTAATACAAGTTATACACTAAAGACACATTATATTTCGAATAATAAGTATTCAATTTCGATCAAAATGGTTTGAAAAATCCGTAAAGTAAACTGCATTTTCTACAGTTACCATACGCTTACTAGAACCTTAAAACAAGAAACGCTCGCACATGAAATTCTTAGAAAATAGTGATTTACGTCTTTTGTAACACTAACGTTAAGTTTTACCCAGACATAATATAATCAATTTAAATTTAGGAAAATAGTAAAGCCCTAGTTATGAAAGATACATAGCTTACATTTGGTGTCCATCTTAGAAGATCATATAGATATATGTAGAGTTACGTATAATCAATTTGAATTCAGTAGAACATCTGCGCAAAAATAGTAAGGCCTTAGATAGATAGATATCACCTTTTTGGTGCCTGTCTTTTTAAAAGCTATTGGAATTAGAGCCTAGCAAAAAGAGTATATTAATATTTTATTAATGTAGATAATAAGAATATGTTAGCGTATCCAAAATATACCTTTTTATGAAATCTTGTTCGCTTAAAAAAGAACTACCAATAAATTTCAATCCTAACATAGGAGACTCCGTCTGATCCTGAAAAAAAAGTATGAACCAAATATCCAAAATGATTTCATAATTAAAAGGTAGACAATTCATTTGATGTGTTTAGATATATATAATATATATGTATGTTGTATATTTCGTATATTTAGTTTAAGCATGTTCTATAATGCTAATCATAATTTGGAATTGAACATATATGTTAAATTGTGTTTTTTTTTTTTCTTTTTTTCATTTACTTCTGTTTTCTCTTCATTACAATGTAAATAAATCTTTGTATTTTTCGTGTTTTCTTTTATCATTTTCTTCACGTTTTTGTTGTTGTAAATGTTAATATCACTATAGCAGCGCTCTTGGAAAAGAAAACTTAACTAAATTATAGACTAAAAGAGCATTTTGTTTTGTATAAAAAATGCCTTACAGGAAACTAAATCACTAAACAGATTACATGTGTGTGTGTGTGAGGATGTGTGGGTGTATATGTTCTTCCATTTTACAATTAAGTGTGTGTTTTATTATCATTATGTAATTTTAATTATTATTTATATTATTATTATCATTACTATTATGCATGATGTTGCCCATATGAAAACATTGTTATAAACTATCCAATCAATTTGTTAACAATTCTGAGTTGTAACTATGTATGTGTGTATCCTCCACTGTTGTTCAATGTTTGTTGGCCTCCAATTTACCTCGCTGTTCGTTTTGTTATGAATGTAACAACTATTCAACACTTGATAACTTATGGATCTTCAGTTTTCTTTATTTTATTTGTGTTAAGTTTCAATCCTATTTATTATTCCACAAAAAAAAAAAAAAACACCAACATTCCTTCTGTCACTGCTGGGGATCGATCGTGCATATGAGAAATCTGAGATTAGAGCTATTACAACATGATGGGTTTTCCATCTTTGTTTTATGTTTTAAATATATATAATTTTATTTTGTTTTATTGATTTCATTGCTTTTGACTTTAATGTAAGTTATGAGTATATCGAGGTTGGTATATCAGATATATGTCTTTATATTATTAGAATGGATGCGTTTTTATTGTGTTTTGTTTTCTTTTTTTTTTCTCAGAGGCATTGGGGGCGGGACTGATAATGGGCAAACAATTGGGATACCATAGCGTTCTTAACGTTTTAAATTCGTGATTATTAACAATAAGTGTACAACAAATGAATGCCTGGCTCAAATGCAACTGAAGGACAGGAGAGCAAAATACAACTGATAAAATCAACCTTATAATGTCTCCATATATTTATGATAATTTTTTGTTTCCTTTTTTTTTTTTGTATTGAATTTCGTACATAGATAGATATTACTAGAGTTCGGGGGACGGGGTACATCATAAACTAATCGATCCAGTCGAGAAATACAAAAACACTATAGGGCAACAACTGGATCTTAATCATCGGCTACCTCCATTCGTTCATTTATAATTTATCGCCTGGTGTTCGGAGGAGTGAGTGGTGCATGTCAGTCAAACCGCTGCTAAGTTAGTTAAGTTATACATGTAGATAAACGATAGATCTTAAAAACAAATACAATTGTTTAACAAACAGACTTCTGCTTCATTAAAGCCTAGACTAGAGACATCGATAGCGACATCGATATCGGTATCGGTATCTCTGCATAAATATGTATGTATGTATGTTTACTTTAAACGTCTCTCTCCGACGACGGCTCTAGCCGTCGCACGACCTCAAATTTTGTGCGACCCATTATCAGTGGACCAGGAGCTCTGTGACGATGGTGGCGTCGATGATACTCCTGGCTTCGATGGAGTTGCCTGTGATGATGCTGCCGTTTGCAAATCGAAACGTGCATAAAATAACAAATATGGTGTTATAGTTATTTTCCGTGTGGGTGACAACAGCTCTTCAAATTCCCTTTGCGTCATTGCTTTGATCTTGTCATCATCGCACATATACCAAATAGGCTCTGTACTTCCATGCGGATAATTGGCTTTGACACCGCCGCGTCCAGTGCTACCATAGCCTGGTGGATAGGTAGTGGCATTATTGCTGCCACTGCTGGTGGCCGAATTGCCGTAACTGAGATTACTGTTGCTACCATTTTGCAGGCACTCCTCACTGAAGTCACTGCAACTACCGGCTGCACTGGTTTGTTGGCTGCAGCACAGACGCATGGCGCAGCAGTTGACCCCATGGCATGTGGTATTCATGGTTAGCTTGCCGATGCCATTGGTGATCGTTTTGCTGCTAATCCCATTCACTTGCTTCACATTTTTACTCATGTCGCCGCTACTCGAAGCTTTGCTGCGACCAAATTTCATTTTCTTCATGAGACTAGTGCCAGAGGAGGCCAGAGCTGAGGCAGCTGCCGATACAGGTGTGCTACTGATACTACTCTGTCCATTATTGGAAGCGGCATTCTCATTGGAGCTAATTGTTGTAGTTCCGGGTAATGAATTTCCATGCTGCTGAATTGTGATATTATTCCGTCGATCCTTAGGGCAATTTAAATAGTCACTGGCCAAATCCAGAAAACAAGTATAGGCTATATAATGGCCAACTGTGAGTGTGGCCCCCACATGGGTAATCACACTGTAGAGCTTATAAACGTGGAGTTTGTTGCCATCATTCAGTTCACAGCATTTGGCGCAAAAACAGGGCAATGTGAATGTGGTCGGTACATAAGTACTGACCTTTTCCATGCCACCTGAGAAGCGATTTAACTGAATGACTAAAAGTCGCGGCAGCACCTCATACGAGATGGAACGTATGGCCTCTGTATAGCCAGTACACTGATTACAACTATATTTATTCTCGCCACGAAAATATTCCTTGGTGATGCAAGAATTCTGAAATAAATTAGAACAGAATAAATAACTACAAATATACATTTATCTATATAAAGTGTTCTAACCTGTATGTAAGAGCTGGGCTTCTCTTGTAACTCGGCATTATCATAACCGGATATAGGCACCGGAACGGATATATCTAGCATGCCTTGTTTCTGTCGCGTTACTGTTTCACAGCTAAGACACTTTGTGGTTAGCACAACAATACCCTCAAAGTCGGCACTAAAGAAATTTAAATTCAATTCTCGAATACGTTCCTCCAGTCGCATTTTCTCTTTAAGCGAACTGCTTGTGTTCATCTCATCGTCACTGTTACATTTTGAGGGCGCCGGTGCTGGTGGCGGAGGCGGCGATGGTGTTGGTGCCCCACTGAGATCGACAGTGTTTAGATAAAACAAACTGTTGGATGTTGCTCCTGTGGTCGGACTTTGCTCCTTTAATGGTGACTGGATGCGCGTTGATGATGATGATGATTTTGTTGCCGACTTTAAATCATCTTTTCTTTTCGATTTTCGGGAAAAGAATGATGTTTTTGTTGTTGTCACTGGTACTACTGTTGCTGTTGCCGATGCTGTTGTTTGACTAGTGGTCATTGCCCCATTCCCAGAGATGGTCGCAGACTCAATACGTTCCATGCCGCCATCACCAGTATCCACCTCATCGGGATTAGATATATAACCATTAGCTATTACCTCGGGACACTCGCCAATGGCCTTGATCAATGACTGATTCGTTTCCCGTATGCAATTAAGCACACACATTAAAAACTCATGGGCATCCTGCTGTTGATTACCTTCAAAAGTGGCATTTACATCTTGTATAGCATGGAGAAGAGTATCCGCATGATATGGCTCTGTTGAATCGGCCATCTCATTCCCATGCAGATTGTTATATAGCTCATGTAGCTTCTCGCTAACCGACTGATGACTTGATTTACTGGTATTTGAGCTGGTTGTACAACTTGTGCTATTACTATTGACACTGACATTACCATTGCTGCTACTAATCCCATATGGTGGTTCTGTTGCAACCAAATCCTTACTACTCCAGCTACGGGCATGTTCAAGTTGTGGTACACCACTTACGTGCCTTCCCAATGAGGCCGATTTGACAGTATGTTGTCGCATTATGGTCTGCTGGACAATATTCAGATCATGTATTAGATGATGTAGATTATGCAGGAAATGTGGGGCAAAGCGGAGCGTGTAGACCACAGAATTTAGATAACATGTGTTGCCAATGTTGCACAATGTACCCATGGCCGGTGCATGATTGACTGTGGCCGAACTGCCATTTAGTCCACTCCCACCAGCCGATGAATTCCCAGAGGATCCATAATACTGATGTCCTTGCATATCCTGGGATTCAATTTCATTTGTAGAGGCAGAGGGACCGGCACGTAAACCATTACCGCCATAACCATTAGCTACACGACGCTCATCACCGGCGGTCTGGAAACGACGATCATACAAGGACATGTTGCACGTGCGCTTCCGAGCAATGCGAGAAGTTGATTTGCCAGCCGAATCGAGTTCAAGTTGGGCTGCCGCTATTGCCGCCTCAGTTTCCGGTGAATAGACTTCAGTCAAGAGTTGATTACGCCGCTTACGTATTAAGCGACCTCCGCGTTTCTTTTTTCCAAAAGCCTTTGGCTCTGGTTCCTCTTCAATAAGATTCCAGAATTCTGGCTTAAATTGATCTGTGTATGAGAAGTGTATACATTTGTTTATAAGAGAGAAATAAATAATAAGAAATTTGAAATAACAAGGAATACTCGGAAACGGATTTGTTTGTTTATATCTTCCACATTTCAATCGCATTCCCAAATAAAATAAAAGAATTTTTAACTCTTACCTGGATGTATGTACTCGGTTGTCTCTGTGGGCGTGGGTGAAACAACCTGTGCCTGTGTTTGACTCGTTGACGGCGTTGATGGTGGGGTTTCCGGTTGTATCGGTTTGCCCGATGATGTAGCACCACTTGTGTCTGTAGTTGGTGATACTGCTCCTGCTACACCTGTTGTGCCAGATGGCTCCTGTCTTGGTCTTAGGCTATATGAACGTGTTGAGTCAGGTATATAAGAGCGTCGTGGTCTCTTACGCTTTACAGGGACTTCAGATTCCTCTCCAGTAGTCGCTGAATTATCACTTAATTCAATTGGTTGTGTAACCTGATCAATGAATTCCACAACAGTTGGATAAAGGACCGTAAAGCTAACTGGTGATGTTTTTCCTTTCTTTGTTGTTGATGTTTGATCCTGTGGATCCCTCTGATCAATGTGACCTTGTGTGTTGTTCTCAGTACTATTATAGTTGCTATCATTACTGTTAGGTGGAAGACTGACTTGTTCCTCTTTGCGCTCATTTACGTCATATTCGTGCATCTTTCATTATCCTGAAAGGATGCAAAGAAAATCAAATTAACAACCAACATACTGACAAATCAATAAAAGGACCGAATAGCAAAAAAAAAATTATATTTTCTATAATTATAACCACGCGCTGTGGTTAATCGAACACAAATGTACAAAAAGGTTTGTCATCAATAGTTTCTAACACCTGATAAGTTGACTTTCTGATAGGGTAATGTTTGATAATCAATCATTAACATTTAATAAGTGGCCAATGCGGCAGTGATTCATCCACTGATGTTTTGTTTACGTGGACATGTGTATATAAAAAAAAATAAATAAAGAATTAAAAATCTATAATGTTGAAAATATTTTACTATATATAAAAACAACGAAATTCCTATACTATAAATTAATCATGCCAAAAGAATGAATAAAAGCGAAAAAAATAAAAAATTAAAACAAAAATAGATAAACCAAAATAATTTTGATATCTTTATTTAACAATAAAATTCAATAAATATATTATTAAACTTAAATTAATAAAATAAAAATTTCTTAAAAAATTTGATTTCAATTTCCAAAACTTTTTATTGAAATTAATATTTAAAGTCTTCCTATATGGACTCAATTGTATATACCATATTTAAAAAGAGTATAAGAATATTGCATTTAGTTTAATTGGCATTAGTATGTTAATTATATTGTATTTTTATAGATTTTGTTGAATAAACAATTTTTACTACTACCGTTACTAAAAAAAACTAAAATAAAAAATGCGAGGGGAATATTTTGATTTTGACACTATGTATCAAATGGTTAGGGTTAGATCTGAAAACCCTAAAGACATGCCTTACTGTATTTGTGGTATTCGTTTTTAAACACTTTCCGGTGATGTCAATTGTTGATAGCCCCACTAAGTTATCTACAATCCCGTAGCTTATCAAAATTGTACATAACAGAAAATAAAAATCAAACTAAATGTGAATTGTGTTAATATTTTTATACCCTTGAAAATCTAAATTTTTTACTTTTATTTCTGATATTTGCACGTATTTTTATATATTTTAAAGGCATTATTAAAAGAAATAGAGTTTGTTGATATATGTGTTTAAGGTTAGGTTCGATTGGGATAGATTCTTGATGTTGGTTAGATCTGATCAGATAAGGTGTACATTTTTAGCAATTCTTATTGGAACTTTTCAATGCAAAACAAATATATTAAAAATTTGGACTGAAAAATTATTATTATATTAAGAAACTTTCTCTTTGAACAGATTCTTCCCAAGACGGTAGATCTGTGTATGGCACAGCACACACATACATGTTTACAAATGTATAACTTAAACACATACATACATATAAAGAGATGATATAAAAAACGGAAATATATCCCTTTTTCCATTGCAAATTTTAAACCGAAATCCATATACCCTTTTTTCCTTAAGGCTATATAAAATTATGTAAAAGAAATTCACAAATACATGGCTAATACATATGTGTGCACTGCAAACACATACACACTCACACATATACAGGTGCAAATTTATTTGGAGACACGGAGATTTCAGCCGGTGGAGGTTCAGTAGAAAGGGCAAACGTGGGGCTCGGGGATTGTGTTTTATGCTGTTTTTTTGGCATTATCTTTTATTTTTTTTGTGTATGTAGTTCCAGGGTCTCCGGTGAATGTGCTTTGGGTGAACGTAAACTATATGGCTATTGATTTTGTTGTTGGAATGAAGGTCACATGGCACACACACAAACGTCAAAACTGAGAGAAAATGAACAACTAGAAATACAAGCGACAAGAAATTGTATATATGCAACAACATGAATAGCAACAACAACAATTCAAATTCAACAATTGCCAATTGCAAGGTAAACAGTTATGCATACGTACACATACATAGTGTCTGTGTGTACGTATGTGTGTATGGTATATTCATGTGGTGTCTGTAATTTATTCACGGCATTGCAATATGCTTGGGGGGCTTGCTTAACATTTTCTTTTCCTTTTTTTTTAATATTATTTTTGGCTTTTCCCTTCCCATCTTTTAGCATTATCAAGACTCACATAATTGGTGGAACAACATTTGCAGGCCAGGACCATGCCAATTGTGTTCTGCCGCTTTGAAATTGGGATTTTGAGAAACACCGCCACCGTTTTAATTGGAAATCGTAAAGAAATTTCGTTTGCAACGTAAGACACGCTCACACTCGCACTCACACCCACACACAGTCGCACAGTGCAACACGCACACACATAGACACTCGTGGTCGCGGTGAGAATCCCTTACCACTTTTAAAATTTTCTATTCCACTCCAGGCATGCAACTCACTCATCGAGCCACGGTGGGAGTTGCATTACTAATAAGTTTGCTTTCTTATTTTCAATAGTTTCTATGTTCTTTTAATAAAGTATAAACTGTGTGTGTTTTTTTTATTTTATGTATTTTAGGTAGTGTTGAACAGGTCTGTCGTATATAGCCATAATTAAAAATAGAGAAGAGCGTTTTTCTCAAGCATCATTTGAGTGTGCTAGGTACGGGATACCGATATTAAACCATGTATGGCACTGCATTTGTTGCATTATTACAAAATTTGATTTTTTTGTTTAGCGGAACTCTCAAAGGTTTATTAACAATGGATTTGTAATGGTACTGTTTAAAATACAATTTATTAGTTACCGACGAATGTTGTAAAGAAAAACATCGGTTAATTTCGATGTTGACAGATGATATCGATACTTTGACAACTGCTGAATGCCGGTGATACTATCGAAAACCCTGACATCCCTACTCACGTCTTCTTCTTCCGTCTCTCCGGCAGAAATCACGATGTCGACTGGAGTAAGTAAAAAACAGAGGCCTTTAAATTTGCAAATTACCAAGCAATCTTACAACAATAATTATTAAATTTGGACGCAAAACACTGCGAAAAGATTATACCACCCGCTAATAATATTCTTTTTGTTGAATAATGCGTATTTGCAGACACTTTACACGTATCCCGAAAACTTCCGCGCATACAAGGCCCTTATTGCGGCCCAGTACTCTGGTGCGAAGGTGAAAGTGGCTGATAACTTTAAGTTTGGCGAGACTAACAAATCGGCAGACTTCCTAAAGAAGTTCCCCAGCGGCAAAGTAAGAAAAATGTTTTAGACATACGACACCACTACCAGTTTTCCCTTATCTTGGGGTGTGGTACAAGGTGAAGCCGGTATGCAACGTCATCAATTGGTTTTTTCGTTTTAATATTTTCAGGTACCAGCATTTGAGACCGCCGATGGTAAATATCTAAGCGAGTCCAATGCCATTGCTTACTATGTGGCCAACGAACAATTGCGCGGAGGCAAATGCCCATTCGTGCAGGCCCAAGTACAGCAATGGATCTCGTTTGCTGACAACGAAATCGTGCCTGCCTCCTGCGCATGGGTATTCCCATTGTTAGGCATTCTGCCCCAGCAGAAGAACAACACCGCCAAGCAGGATGCTGAAGTTGTGCTCCAGCAACTCAATCAAAAACTGCTGAATGTCACCTACCTTGCTGGCGAGCGCATCACCCTGGCCGACATTGTAGTGTTCAGCAGCTTGCTGCATCTCTTCGAACACGTTTTGGAGCAAGGTGCACGCAAGACTTACGGAAACTTAACCCGTTGGTTCCTCACCATTCTCAACCAACCACAGGTACAGGCTGTCGTTAAGGACTTCAAGCTGTGCGAGAAGGCTCTGGTCTTTGATCCCAAGAAGTATGCAGAGTTCCAAGCCAAGGTTGGCGGAGGTAAGCCACAGCAGCCGAAACAGGAGAAGAAGAAGGAGGAGAAGAAGCCCAAGGAGAAGAAAACAGAAGAGCCAGAGGAGTTGGATGCCGCTGATGAGGCTTTGGCTCTGGAGCCCAAATCGAAGGATCCCTTCGATGCTTTGCCCAAAGGCACCTTCAACTTTGATGACTTCAAGCGCGTCTACTCCAACGAGGATGAGTCTAAGTCCATTCCCTATTTCTTCGAAAAATTCGATGCCGAAAACTACTCCATCTGGATCGGTGAATACAAATATAACGAGGAACTTTCTAAGGTATTCATGTCGTGTAATCTCATCACCGGCATGTTCCAACGCCTGGATAAGATGCGCAAGGCAGCTTTCGCCTCTGTCTGTCTCTTTGGCGAAGACGGCAACAGCTCCATCTCTGGTGTGTGGGTATGGCGTGGACAGGATCTGGCCTTCACTCTGTCGCCCGACTGGCAGATAGATTATGAGGTTTACGACTGGAAGAAGCTGGATGCCAAGAGCGAGGAAACCAAGAAGCTGGTCACCCAGTACTTCTCATGGACCGGCGCCGACAAAAATGGTCGCAAATTTAACCAGGGCAAGATCTTCAAATAAATCGCATTAAAACAAAAAACAAAAAAATTTTTAGAGATTCATTGTGCAGCAATAGGAATAGCTAAGAAGATCAGTGATGCCTCGCCTGCCGCCCCTCAAACATATTAAAATTAAGTTCCAACTGATATAAATACCATTTAATGGAGAGACGGATGCACGTCGTTCTGGTTTGATTTTGTGTTATTTTATTGCCTTTCTGCATTTTTGTAAACGCTCATATATCGAGAAATACTGTCAACAAGAAAAAAAGCCACAAAATATATAATTTATATAAAAAAATAATAATCAAATGCGCTTTTGTGATACTTAGAAGGATTTTAAAAGAAAAAAAGCCAAGTGTTTTAAGTTCTTTACAAAGATGTTTAAAATCAAGATCCCAAAATTGGTTCATTATGAATCGTGTACAATTAGTTTTGCCCTTTTAATTGATATAGAAAACTGAGGAAAAAACTTTATTTTGAAGAGCTCCCCAATTACCAATTCTCACCATTGATACAGTAAAATCCCATTGGTTCCGTAAGATTTCGTTTAATAAAGTTATTAAGGCTTTCGATTTATGAGGGTACAAACCATCGGGGTTCCACTGACCTAATATTTGCTTTTATTTTAATTTTCAAAATTAGGCAATTTTTATTGGCTTCTATTGTTCGTTTACTAATTTTAGACTTACAAATATATAATTATTAACATGATTGATCAATCAAATCTTTAACAATTTGCCATTGGCAGAATCTGAAAGAAAACTCAAACTGAAGGAAAAACTATGCCAATCTTTAAACTTAGTTCTAAAGGCAAAATATGTATGCATAGAGAGATATCTACGCCAAGAAACAATTTCAACAAGAAAATGCTATATCAATCGTGGTTATATCTTGGTATCAGGGAATAACTGATTATTTCTTCTTGATCACAACGGGTCCGACATTGTCGCCTGTAAGTTTATTGTGCTCTCCGTGTGAGCCGTCACAGTATGGCCAATTTTTGGTCTTCCAGCACCGACAGAATGCAGCTTTATCGGCAATATCCTCCACATCGACCATATCTACAACTTTAGCCTCATGTTTGCGTATTAAATTATTACAGCGTCCACTATTCTTGGCACATCGGGCCTGAGCGGCTGGACAAAAAGCCAAATAACTGGAATAACCAATTCCAGCGATGACAACAGTGGGTGGGATAAGAGCAAGCCAATCTTTAACTGTATTCGGAATATAGAAAGAAGAGATTAATTATTTGGCAGGGTATATCTTAAGATATCTAGACCGAGAGTTCTCATTCAAGTGAAACAGGAACAAGGTCGGTGTAAAAGAGACCCACAATGCCTTAACGCATAACTGTAAACGTGTGTGTGTGTGTGCATTGAAGCGTCCGTCTACGCACTTATCTAATTTCACTTATTGTTTATCACTTTTCTTAGATAAAGCGAAGCAATTAAAAAGTCTAGTGACAACAACAACTATATGTTGCATAATCTGTCAATTCAAATGGACAGCTGGAGAGGGAAGGAAAATGTTAGCGTTGCAGTTTACAAATAGTTCACATCACGCCACATAACCTTAAAACAATCGCAGAAAAACTATTTAATCCGTCTGTATATCATTACAAAAACAAAATGCTAACAAAAAAGGTAATTCTCAGCGAGTTCTTTGGACCATGTTCCAATTAGATTGCCCTCCAATTATAATGAACTTACATGATAATTTAAACCATCCCCCAAAACTGTCAGGAACTGGCAGATTTGACAAGTAATTAGGCAAAGATGATTTAACCAAATGGGAAATTGATTCCATTTTTTATTTAGATTTTCTTTTTGGAAAGTGTCTAAACCAGTTTTTGTTGTTGCTTTTGAAAGAGTTTAGTATTGAAATGTTATCGATAACTAATAGAACTAAATCGGCAATCGAATTGTAACCCGGCTATCGAGAAAATATGGTTCGTATTTTATATCTTTATTTCTGGTATCGATAATTAATCGACGCCAGGGAAAAATAATTGCAGATTTCACTGAAATATTTAAGAAAATGTCAGCCGTACAAGAACGTTTGCAACTAAGTCGGACTCCTCTAGATACATGGTCAAAGCGTGAGCAACTGTGCCTTGCCTCGGCCGTATCATGCAGCGGCGATCAAAACTGGATAAGCGTGAGTCGCACATTGAAAACTGTTTGTGGCAATGGAAATGGGAATGGCAACGGCAACAACAGCAACACAAACAATAACAACAGACCGGCAGATTGGTATTCCCAAAAAAATTGTGCCGTTCAATATGGTCATATGCTTGAAAGTGTCGAAACAACTAAGCGAAAGAAGCGCACTAGTGAGAGCAGTGTCTCTTCCCCGGCCACAGTGGAGCCACCCACGGAATTGCTGTTGCGACGATTAACTGAGGAGAGAATGCAGGAAATTAAAGCACAAATGAGAAGTGACATGGAAATGTATCGCAAAGTTCAATTGGAGATTGAGGCTTTGCAATCAGATAAAATGACAGAGGAAGAACTACAAGGAATGTGGCAGGAGATTGAGAAGGCACAGGAAGCGAAACGCATTGAGGAAATGACTATGGAGAATCGTTTAAGGGAACGTGAACAGAGGAAAAAAGAATTGGCTGTTAATTGGCGGCAAGGCAAGCGAAGTACTCCTGCCACACAAGACACCAACACAACCGCCGTGGACATGGATGTGGAGCAACAGCAGCAACCACAACCGCCACCGCCGCAATCATCAACGGCCCCTTCTCCCCTCCTAACCTCGCTGCTAAGTAGTAGTTCAACCGTTACCGCATCCACCACGACTACTCCTGCAACTGTAAGTGTGGCCAGAACCACGGCTCCCACTATCACATCTTTGCTGACCAGTGGACCCACATCCATACCCAATCAGCCGGCAATAAAAGGAGACCTGGCTTTAATGACACGACCCATTAGTGGACCGGCCAGTGAATCTTTAACTCCAAACACGCCCACCACTCCGGGCAAAAGTCCTTCGCAGGCTGCTCCTACATTGTCAATGCTACTAGAGCAGAAGAACAAAGGAGCACCACTAGCAAAGGTAAACAGTGATGCAAAATCCTCTGTTGTAGATCGAGATTCAGCAAATAAGGAATCGACACCGACTCCACCTCCCGCGACTATTCCCGCTGCCGCTGCCAATACCGATGGTGGCGGTGATGAGGCCGACCCTAATGAGGAACAACTTTTGGAAGTATTTCAAAACATTATGATGAATGATATAGACATCGATATGGCCAGTGTTATAGAAGATGAGATACTAAAGAATGTAGAAAACGTCGATGCCACCTCACCCACGGATGCAAAACCCGAAGAGGATATTGATTTTGAGGATAAATTGGATGCATTAAAGCGAGAGGAGGCAAGGAAATCGGAGGATGCGAAACCAGCTGAGGTTGTCATCGGTTCCAGTGATGATTCAAATGACAATATTCCTTTGGCTACAGTAGCCACGCATGAGAGCAAAGACCGGGATCAATCAGCTGGCGAGGAAAATACAAAAGTGGAAGAAACCGTTGAATCTAAAACTGAAGCTTTACCTAGTGAAGTAGCCGTAGAGGAAACAAATGAGACCATCACACTGATAAGTAGCTCCAGTGAGGATACAGCAGATGTTCCACCAGCTATCAATGAGCCTAAAGTAGAAGAGCCTTTGCCCGTGTCGAATAAAGAAGAGCTGATGGAAAAAGAGAAGGAGGAGGACGATAAGTCTCCCGAATTAATCTCAACAGTAAAAGAGGAGACGGAAGAGACAGTTTCCAGTCAAGAAACGCAACCACCCACAGAGGCGGAAAAGGCAACAGAGGAAAAGCCAATTGTAGTAACTGATGAAGAGTCATCCTTATTAACAGATAGTGGCAAGCAGGATGAAACACTCCGCAGTGCTAAGCCAACCAAGCAACAGCAACCGCATCCCAATAACAAATCCGTAACTATAGAAGAACAATCAAAACCCGAATCTACCGATCCTCCACCACAGCCGCCATCTGCACCGGCTCGTACACCATTGTTGCGGAAACTCCCGCATCGGGATCGCTCTGAAAGTCCTATGGTCGATGATGAGACAACTACAGCCAGTGATCATTCCACTGCCCGATCTAACACACGACGACGTTGCTCCTCCACACCCGTAATTGATAGCATACCCAATTCACCGGCTTCCAGTGAACACAATCCCACGGATGATCGCCGCGAGACACGAGCTGCATCTCGAAAGCTTTTTCTCTCTATATACTCCACGCTGCTTGAAAATAAACATTCATCACCTTTTCGTCGGCCCTTCCAAGATGAACATGCCCAAAGTCATGCCGAGTTGTGTCTCCGTCCCGTGGACCTGCCAACAATTAAGCGCAACATTGAATCCGGCGTGATACGCAGCATCAATGAATTGCATCGAGATGTCCTGCTGATGACCCAGAATATTTTAGTGGCATACAAACCTCACACAACTCAGTACAAGACGGCACAACTCTTTTGGACAGATTGCCAGACGATTAAAGAGTTTGCCACCCAACATATAGAGAGCTCATCGAAGTCCCTTGAGCCCAACACTGTTACTAGTAGCAGTTCATCCTCTACTGTCGTCCCATCCAGCTCTAGTTCCAACAATAGCAAAACGGAGAAGGACAAAGAGAAACCAAGTGCCAATAAAGCACGAAGTGGTTCGCGCAAAAGCCAAAGGC
This sequence comes from Drosophila neocordata, assembly GCA_018903615.1. Classification (NCBI taxonomy): domain Eukaryota; kingdom Metazoa; phylum Arthropoda; class Insecta; order Diptera; family Drosophilidae; genus Drosophila; species Drosophila neocordata. The sequence continues at coordinate 1,664,338 of JAEIGI010000002.1, forward strand.
ATCATTAATTCCAATAAAAATCAATATATATCGAAACATCTTTTGTTTATTCCTTGGACTAATCAAAAAATATTAAATTTTGCAATCGCCGCGATCTAGAGGAATGGCACACAGACCGTCGTCTTGGGCAATAGAATCTTCTCAAGCATCGCGATAATTGTAAATCGCATTGACACAAACGAGCCGCACATGAATCTGGTCCACCCCATTCGCCGTGATCGGTGGCGCAGAGCGGCTTTCCGCGATAACATTTCCAAATGTATGGCACAAAGTATTCCAAATAAGAAATGCAGTTGCTCTGGCCATAGCACTTGTCGTGCAGTCGGCAACAGCGATCGATGCCATCAGATGGAACACCCTGACCACCAAAACCGCAATAACAGCCATAGCCCTTATAGATCAAAGGATCACAGCCTGTTGAGCATTTGATCATAGAATACAGACGGGCCACATCACGTTTACCCCGTTCACTAGCCTCCTTCTGTTGGTTATCTTCTATACTGGCATTGTTAAAACTCCATTTCATTGAATAGCCAAAAGGATCATTCACTCTGGCTATATAAACATTCTTCTCATCCATTAAATCCTCCAGCTGTGCCTGCTGACCATTATTGGTGGTTATAATGCGTATATCTGTTACACGACCATCGAAATGTTGATTCTTCAAATCCAAAAGTATCTGATCGCGTGGGTACGAATTTTGCCATCCAAAGGATTGTTGATTATCCCTAAAAAGCAACGTTAGCTATATAAGTAATGTTTAATTAAAAAACTTTATATTTAGGCAATAGTTCTGAAGGTGTTCCTAAGATTTATCTTTTTATTATTGTATGTATGTAACAGGCAGAAGGAAGCATTTCCGACCCCATAAAGTATATATATTCTTGATCAGTATCAATAGCCAAGCCGACTGATGGATTGTTTTAAAATGTTCTAAGATCTTGAAAAATTGTAAAAAGATAATAATTAACTAGAGCAAATTAATATTTTTGGTAAATATTTCAAAATTACATAAATTCATTTTGTAATTAAAACAAAATCATAAAGTAGGCTAAGAAAACTAAAATCGGAGCTTCATTTACAAGCAATAAAAATGATTTGGTTTTAAGAATTTTAAGATTTTCTTTGCTGATTAAAGGGCTTTGTAAAAGTCATTTAACATTTCCAAGATCATCCTAAATAAATAGATCTGTATTATACAAAATTTTCATTATTCTAAAAAAGGAATTATATTTAAAGTAGTAATTGATTTGTGGTAGTCTACCTTCTTCATATGATGTTTGGTTCACATTGTAGTCGTATTTAAACTTAATTCCAAGGAATTTTTAAAGAGTGATCATATTTGCAAAGTTAAGAAATTTGGCAATCGAACAGAAATAAATGCTGCTAAGATAAAAATACATTAAATAAAATTTTTCTTCCAGCAGATTAAATCCTTTAAATCGTGGCTTAATTGGCATTACTAGATCATAGGTGACAAAATAAAACGAGTTGTGTTGGCAAAATGTTACAAATCTAATTCTTACCTATTCTCGAAACAGTTTTCTGTCACATGAAATCGATCGGCAGAAATTTATACATAGACAAAAATTGGTTAGAACTTATAAAAATGATGTGTAATAAAATTGCGTGAATATTGGCTGAGTTCAGGAAAATTGTTATTTAATTCCAGATTTAAATCTGCCAAATAAATAAATGAAATAAATAAAATATAATCAAAGCATTAAATAATACTTTTACTTTACTCAGAACTTTTACGATCCGTATTATGCCTTTCTTGAAAAATATGTGAAATTTAAATATCTGTATTAGAAATTTAACAATTTTATGTATAAATTGCTTTAGTTTGAGATAGCAATAGTTAAGGATATTAAATCGAAATCGAAAATCAAAAAAAGACAACGGGATATACTTATATATATTTTATGAATAAAGAATATTTGAATGTTTCCACCTTCTCCCATCAAGACAAACGCCAATGGACCGACCGATCGCAGCATAATTGGAGCAGAATTGAAATTAAATGATTAATAATAATCGAAATTAATTCACTTATCTGTAGGCGATTTCTGTTGATGGTGTATTTTTATTAAGTTCCAGAGGAATGGGAATAATATCCAACAGTTCTGTGAAATAGAAGAGAAAATAGGAAGAGAGAAAAATATTATTGGCAGTACTATAATTATAATTAGTATTGGAAAACAAATGTTAGTTATTATTGGCTTATATTGTATTAGTTTTAGTTACTTACCAGTAATAAATAAAGTTGATATTCGTTGTTGGTGTGTTTTTATTAAGTCCAGGTAGAAGGGGGACAATGTCCATTAGATCAGCGAGGAATTTGTTTAAAAACCACTTGATATTTTTTCACTTTTTGGAATTTGTTTAAAAAATGCATGGAATCTGTTCACCCGATGACTAGGCTTTGTTTTGAAAAACACTTGGAAAATTTTACTTTTGAACACTTCGATTATTTTTCAAGATTTATAGTTAATTTTAAAAAAATATTTCACTTTTTTCCAATTTTTGATCAAAATAATTATTCTGGGAAAATATATTTAAAGTCTTTATTTACAAGACACTATGAAAAATTTTCACTCGATGACTCAGCACTTTTTAGATGCTTTCACTTTGACACCAAAAATCAAAATGAGTCTGCACCGACATACAGCCCTCCTTATATAGCCTCGGCTCAAGCCGCTGTTAAGTTACCAGACTGTTAATTCCAGTCGCTGTTAAGTTGACAGACTCATTTTGGAGTAATTCTCTGTTAAGTCAACTTTTAATTCAAGTTTAACAGAACAGCGAACTGTTAATTCAAATTCTTTCTGTTAACTTCACAGAGGCTTAAAATTTCATGGCGGGCGAAATTTGAAAATTTCGTTTTTTTTTTAATTTTTAAATTTTAACGGCTTTTCAGCTTTATAATAATTTTTAAATTTTAACGGCCTTTTCATCTTTTTTAATAATTATTAAATTTAAACGGCTTTTTCAGCTTTTTTAATAATTTTCAAATTTTAACGGCTTTTTCAGCTTTTTTTAAAATAATTATTAAATTTCAAATTTAAACGGCTTTTTCAGTGAAATTTTAAGCCTCTGTTAAGGGCTCATTTGATTTTTGGTGTCAAAGTGAAAGCATCTAAAAAGTGCTGAGTCATCGAGTGAAAATTTTTCATAGTGTCTTGTAAATAAAGACTTTAAATATATTTTCCCAGAATAATTATTTTGATCAAAAATTGGAAAAAAGTGAAATATTTTTTTAAAATTAACTATAAATCTTGAAAAATAATCGAAGTGTTCAAAAGTAAAATTTTCCAAGTGTTTTTCAAAACAAAGCCTAGTCATCGGGTGAACAGATTCCATGCATTTTTTAAACAAATTCCAAAAAGTGAAAAAATATCAAGTGGTTTTTAAACAAATTCCTCGCTGATCTAATGGACATTGTCCCCCTTCTACCTGGACTTAATAAAAACACACCAACAACGAATATCAACTTTATTTATTACTGGTAAGTAACTAAAACTAATACAATATAACCCAATAATAACTAACATTTGTTTTCCAATACTAATTATAATTATAGTACTGCCAATAATATTTTTCTCTCTTCCTATTTTCTCTTCTATTTCACAGAACTGTTGGATATTATTCCCATTCCTCTGGAACTTAATAAAAATACACCATCAACAGAAATCGCCTACAGATAAGTGAATTAATTTCGATTATTATTAATCATTTAATTTCAATTCTGCTCCAATTATGCTGCGATCGGTCGGTCCATTGGCGTTTGTCTTGATGGGAGAAGGTGGAAACATTCAAGTATTCTTTATTCATCAAAATATATATACCCTGATGTCTTTTCTGGATTTTTGATTTCGGAAACCTGGACAAACGTTAACCAATCAACATGAACTCAAATTAAAATCCTTAACTATCTCAAACTAAAGCAGTTTATACATAAAATTGTTAAATTTCTAATTTATTTTTCAAGGAAGGCATAATATGGATCTTAAAAGTTCTGAGACTTCTTAAGTAAAAGTATGATTTAATTTTTTGATTATACTTTAATTAATTTCATTTCTTTATTTGGCGGATTTAAATCTGGAATTAAATAACAATTTTCCTGAACTCAGTCAATATTCACGTAATTTTATTACACATCATTTTTATAAGTTCTAACCAATTTTTTGTCTGCTGTCGGCCGATTTTATGTGGCAGAAAACATTTTGGAATGAATTGGTAAGAATTTTTAAATAATTTTTATAATATTGTGTTACTTCTAGTTTATTGCTGCCCTTTTCGATCTTTGCAGATTTGTAACATTTTGTGTAAACAACTCAGTTTTTTCTGTCACCTATGGATCTATTAATGCCAATTTGGCTTTGGTTTAAAAGATTTAATCTATTGGAAGAAAATTATATTAAGTGCAACTTTATATTGAACAGATTTAAGTATCATAAGGATAAACAGCGAAAATGAAAGAATCAGACCAAGAGGATATATTTCCAAAATATTTGTGATATTTTCAGTTTTTCTGGACATGGACTACGCAATCAATATATATCATTTTTTGTTGCCCAGATCCAAGGTTAATTGCCTTTATTTTTTATGTACTTATTAGGAATACACAATCAGCGGAAATCGGCTGCTTGCTTCATTTTATTAAAATTTAATTCCAGGAAAAATCAAATTGAGATTGTTATTCTTTCAAAAAATAATTAATGTTGATTATAAAATTTAACGCTTAATCAATTCCTTAAGGGAACACAGGAGACGATTTCAGATTAAGCGCAAGTAAATTTATTGGGGTATTACGTTACTTTTTTTTTATTTTAAAAACATCACTAAACTTTTGTTTGGGATGCCTTTGAATAATCTTTATCCCTCTTTGATAAGACTTGATCTTAAGGGAAATCAATATAAACGGAAGTTATTGTAAAATTAAATCCCTTTTTTTTAATCGGTTTCTTACTTTATACTTTCTTACTCTAGTTACGGTTCTAAAACAGATGTAACCAACAATATAAAGGTAAGAACGCAAAACGATTCTATGTTTTTGTCTTAGCATAGTTCCCGAGACAAGAAAGTGACTTAGATCTTTGAATTATATTAACAAATTAGTCGTCAAATTTAAAAAAAAAAATGGAGATTAACTAATGAAATGCTAAAATTAATTAATTAAAGTCCTTTTTTATTTATTTTTAAATTTAAGTGTGTATCTTTCGAAAAATCTCAATTTTAACTATGAACTTGTTTAACCGAAAAGTTGTATAGTTTATGTTTAAAACTTTTTTGCTAGATGAAAAAATTATTAAAATATTCTACTTATGTCCGCTTCTTTAGTTATTTTAAAATCTTATTACAGATTCTTTCAAAATCAAAACCTATCGAAACAACGTTTTATATAATCTCAAATACTTTTGAGAAAAGATCCATTTTAAAATTCGTGAATTATAAAATAATTTAATTTATTTTTGCCAGTTATAGCCGTGGTTATTACTCACTTGTGACCATCCTCGAGCCATGGCTGGGGACGTTTTAATTCTCCTGTCCAACCTTCCAGACCCAATTGTTGCCATTGTCCATGCGGTGCATTTACTAAACTAGTCTTCACATTCGTTTCTGGCAATGTGACCGATGTTTCCATAATTGAGGGAATTTCGGTAACATTTGGAAAAATTGGTTCCGCAAAATCGGAACGCTTCATGGTTAAAATTTCAAAACCATCCTCATCAGGAGTTTGTGCAGGCATTTTGAAGACAAAAATTGGATTGGCAATACGCATACTTGGACCATACATTTCCGGTATAATATGATCAACAAATTCACTGTCGTTGGTAATGCCCTTGAAGGCCTTCTTAATGTCTTCAATAACCGTGACATTCGTCGCGACATTCAGGCAATAGAGTAGCACTAATAAAATTCGCAACATATTATTTATTTTTGTTTTTTGCCAGGAACTGGATCTTTAATTTGCCTGTTTTGCACAAGGAATTAAATGAAAGGAAAGAAAGCTAAAGAAAAACTCAACCGCACTGATCGAGCAACGAGCCGAAATTGACGATGAAGCTGACCAGGCGAAATGCGGTAGTTGGTCAGTACACGAAAAGCAAAATAAAACATAAATTGCTCAAAATCGTGTTAATAGCAAACAGAAGCAACAACAACCACATTGGCAGCAGCACCAAAATATAGTAAAGAAATAGACAACAATGAGCCGGCAGCAGTAACGACGGATTTGGTGCAGTAACTCAAAGCAAACATTTGTGGCTATTAATAATACCACCACCTAGACGACTACGATGAAGTGGCACAAAGCCGTTTGATGGGTCAGTTACCCAAATTGAAAAAAGCGAGCGAGTTAAGGCGAAGGTTAGCCCTGTTTTTATTTTTATTCATCATTATTATATTGTATATTATTTTGGGTAGACGCATGACTTGGCAGCTTTCCTTCACACCTTACACAGAGCTGCGAAATTGTGTGCAAAACAAAACTAGTAATTGAAAAAAAAAAAAAAAAAAAACATAATATGCACAACAGTTTGTTAAAGGCTTATTGCACATGTAATTAATGGTGGTGGCCCTGCTCCGCCTTAATAGTTGCGTTAGATCGTTAAAGTAGGAAACTTCAAATAAACTTCAAACATCAAGCAAATAAGAAAACTTCACATTCGTTTGCACCTGTGAACCAAACTCAAGGTAAATAAGAATGGACCAAATACATAAATTATTTTAATCCCCACGTATTTTATGGTTGTAGGTGTTTACCTTTTCCAAGAAAGTCATTGTTGATCGTTTATATTAACCAATTTGCTAGTTAACTTAGCAACTTAATAAAATACTTTGTAACGGTCATAAAATTTAAATTACTAAGAACGTTTCATGAGGGCGCCACAGTGTTTCAATTGGGCAACCAAATTTACAAAAATTGAATGTTGATTGAATAATTTAAGTGAAACTTAAGAAAACAAATAAGTAAATGCTACATTTTATTTAAAAAATTACATTTTTTTGTTCTGTTTGTGTTTTGTTACTTCAACTAAAGCATATTTCCTTTTAAAATATTACAAAATGTTTACAATTTTGAATTTCCGTTATGGTAGTGCTTCTCTGGTTTTCGATGATTTACATGCACTGTTTATCGGTTGTTCGATGTATCGACGATAAGTCACACACAATCGGAACATTGAGATAGTGAAACACCGGACTTGTTTAACTTAGGATGCCTCCAATCGCAGTAAAATCTCCATCTAATTAAAAAAAACTTTTTTTTAAGGAATGGGCTTACCAACTGGACTGACTCATAGCTAATTAAAAGCAAACAAATTGCAGAGATGCCTGATAAGCCAGATTCTTATACACCGAAATGAAATGAATGCAAAGTTTGGGTGAGGTAGATATCTGCTTTTCCAACACATATTGGAAATATAAAAACAAAAAATAACTTTCCTTCCTACAAAGTCTTTAATTACTTACAGATTCGAATTCCCAAAGGAATGCTGCTACTCTTATAAGCCTGAATATATATATTTGAAAATATCGCCCACATAGAGGTTGGATCAATACTAAGTTTTAGTGAACCTTCTTAATTCAGAATTTAAATATTTTTGCTACGTCAAACAAATTTAGTAAATTTTCAGTGCAGCTTTTTCATAAAAAAACGTCTACTAGACCAGAACTATTCTGTTCCTTTTCGCTTCTATAAGCTATGTTTTTTTTTAACTAGAATCCGAATTCATATATTCGTTTTAAAAATATTTGTCACTAGTTTAATAAGCATTCTATATCTAATCCCTGTACTTAAGTTAAATTTAAATGTTAAAGAAACTATTTAAAATGTCAATAGCACCTTAAGGAAACTCAATACAGTAATGCCAAATGCATGAAAAATGTTTTTTGGTAAATTCAAAGATTTATTATTTACTTTAAGAAAACTGGATATACAACTGATCCACCCAGTTTCTGCTCACAAGTACCCTTAACAAAGTTTTTGATATATCGATAGGAGTTTCGATATTTTATCGAGTATATTCGAATTATTTAAAGATACTTTAACAACGGTTGCTTTAATAAACTATAATATACAATTTCTGGTTCGACAAAATACTTAATTCGTAGCTTAAAATATTCTAGCCTTACAAACATTCTTCTATCTTAATTTACAAGAGCAAATCCTTAGTTTTGTAACTTTTTGTTTATATTTTTAGAATATATAAAAATGCTAGAGGTGTTTTTCTTAGATCTGTTGTCTTATTTTATATTTTAATGTTCTCGCTTATTTACATAGTATTATGTAGGTCATATTATCAATCTATTACCTACTAATCTCTGAACTTTTGGTGCTGATTATAATCCGATAATTACTACGAAATTTTTAAATTTCTATATTTCGGAATCCCGGCTAACTTCCCGCCCATTTATCAACGTTGTCCATATATATTTTTCTTTATTGCTAAAGCATACATGTCAAAGACAGACAAAATGTTTTAATACATTTTTTTTTTTCATTCTTTATTTTGATTTAATAAATGTGATTATTTTTCTTTTTGATCATCATCATCGTCCGCCCCATTGGTCAAGCCGGTGCCGATGCCGATACCGATGCCAAAGGGAGAGACAGACATCAGATGAGGAGTTGTGGAGTAGAGATGTAGCAATAGCATCCTCGCAAACAAACGGAAATGCCGCGCATTGGGATTGGGGCAAGCATTTTTCCAGCTGCTGTTGTATCGACAACGGCGACGTTGTCCAGAGTTCAAGTTGGCGGAGACTTCGTCGTTCTGCTTTGCTTTAATCGCTGCATTGTCATCTTCCCTCCGCTTCAGTTTGTGGGTTCAGCTTGCAGCTCCTTCATATCCCCAAGTATTTCGTTTGTAAAGTGCTGGCATTGTTGTTGTAGTTGTTGTTGCTGCTGCTGCTGCTATTTGTGGGAACAAGCATACTTACACAAAGACACGCACACAAATACATACACACATACCTACGCACACCGAGCGACAGGAGAAGAAAACTATTTTCAAATTGGAAAGGTTTTGCACTTGGCCAACTCCAACACCGACGCTTCTCTTTCTGTCTTTGTTTCGCTTCTCGTTAGTTTGTTATTTTAACTATTATATCAATTAGTTTCAGACTTTGACGGTTCGAGATGGAAGGAAATGGCAACAGCAACAACAACAACCAAACCGCCAACTGTATCCCCGCCGCTATCCCGTCCCGTTTCATTTCCCTTCGTCCGTCGTTGCATTTCAGTGCTTTTTACTGCTCAACTCCATCCATTTGTTGTTGTAGTTCCCTCGATTGTTTCTACACAAATGTAAAAATGTATATATATTATTTGTATATATAAATTAGAGCAGTACATTTATTTAAAAAAAAAAAATATGTAAATAAGCCCAAACAAATGCTGTGTTGTTGTTGCTTCTGGCATTTCAAATAAGCGTGAAAACAATAACAAAACTAACAGAAATAGGGTTGAAAAGGTGTTCCGGCTTTGGTAAAAGAAAAAAAGAAAGAAAGAAAGAAAGGGAGAGAAAAAAATTACTCAAAATTAACATTAATGAGTGGAGAGAAATTTGTTTTTTTTTTCTTTTTGTTTTTAAATGCAAAGTCATTTTTAAGTAGCAGTAGCAAGAGCAGCAGCAGGTTTTTATAACCAAAGAGCAAGGGGTCAATGACCCCCAATTGAAAATCCAAGTTCTAGAAAACAACAATGACTCCTCTCTCAACCCTAAAAAGGTCCGAGCAACAACCAAAACTATTTTAACCAGTTTCAAAGTTGTCTCAAAGACAACGAGAGAGAGGATAAAAGTTAAACTTAACCATTGTAAATAATTCAAGTTAGCTTCTTTCCTGTATCCTAAGTAATAAAACCTATTTAAATTGCATAAAATCTAATAATATATTTCAAGTGCACACTACATTAGAATGGATGAGAACTAATTTGTTTAAATTATTTCAGTAACAACACTTTTAAACAAAACGGTTCTAACATAAACGCGTTTATCAAGTTCTGCAACTGACTCCCCATGGTTTTATATATTTTTTAATGAAAATGATGTGGAAAGAATGCAATATCATTCTGAAATGGGTCTACCATTGCTAAAGAGCCTGGAAAACCACTTCAAATGGAATGTAGACGTCGTGTGTTTTTATGTTTGTCCCCATTTTCAAATCCCTTCTTATTATATAAGCAAAGTCACGCAAACCGTTCAAGAAAATGCCATAACTTTATGTTAAAATATGTGAAACTGTTCAAAAGTACTCGTCATAATATCTAGGATTTATTACTGACCTCTTGTACTAATGACCTTTTGGAGTGAATATTGTTTTAAAAATCTAGCAGCTCTCTTAGTACTAAGCTCATTTTAATCGGTTAGTCCAATTGAAAAAGTCATAAAAAAGGAAGTAAAAAATCTTGTAATTTCTTATTAAGAGTATCCCACATTAGAAAGAGTAGAAACTCTACTACAACAAAGTAAATATGTATATGTATAATTTATACATATATATATATAATGTATATATCTTTAAAATGATATGAAAATGTAGTTAAATATTTGAAAGGAAATGAAACTAAGTCATTAATTTTGGAATTTAGTATTGCTCATAATTTGCTTTTATTCTGATTAGCATTTCCCGTGGCACACAAGGCGTATCAAAATACAGTCTTAGACTTTATAATTAATTTTTAATTTATTATTAAATGATAAGTTAACATTTTATGATAATTTTCTATAGCCTATGGGTAGTAATATTTGCTCTCGTATCCTGTCACCCAATGGTAATTAAAAATACAAAGGAAAACAAATTTTAAAGTTCACATAGATATAAAAACCGTTAGGTTACATCTATAAAACCATTGCTTCTGTCATCACCTCTAGGTCAGACGCCCACAACGACGTTATGGTAGCAGCCACCTACACAGAATGTGACATGGCAACACTGGACTACATGCATACATATATACAACAAAAAAAAAAACCCGTTAATTTTACAAACATGGTCACTTACCCGATAACCCGCAGGCGCTAAGCCACAACCCTGGAGATTTTCACACGCTGGCAACGGCAACAGTAACAGCAACAGCAAGCAAATGCTATATGGCCCAAAATCCCATCTATTGCAGTATTTAATATGTATACAATATATGTATATATATGCACATTTGGTTGTCTAGGGGCGCTTGTTTCGATTTTCAATCGCGTGTCGCACGCCCATAAATTTCGTGGGCTGCTGAGGCAGTTGCCTGTCACAGTCAAGTCGCAATTGCAGATAAAAGCGCACAAATCAGCAGCAGTAAAGCTGCAGCAGCCACAAAATGCGGGCGACATTGGGCGGGTTGGGTATAAGGGGTGGTGGTGGTGTTGTTGATTTGGTTGCAACTACGCCTGCGTAAAGGCCATTGACTTGGGTTTTGTTGACTTTGTTTTTGTTTTTTTTTTTTTTTTTTTTTTTGCGGGCTCATTTGTTGGAAAAAACTGCGGGGCGTGTGGCACTGAATCATGTGGGTCACGGGTCAATCAGGCAATAGCCAATCCTCCTCTTTCTAAACATGTTTGTATAATTAATGCGTCTGCTAATTGTGCCAAGCCCCAAAAACTGCCCTCTCTCTCGCTCTTTTATTTCTTTTCTCACTCATACAAACAGGCGACACTGAGAATCGAAATGCAATTTTTATTTCATTTTATTTTTTTTTTTTTTTTTGTTGCTTTTACAAGACTGCATTTTGCTGCTCTTTGCTCTTGTTGTGCTGACCCAACTTAATAGACGAGCATGAAATCTAGTCACGAACTTAATCATGAACAAACCGTGCACTAGATCCATGTTCGCCGACAAAATAGAGTCAAGAGACGAACAAGCAAATGCTATATATGTATATATATATCTATATACATATATATAGATGAAAAGAAAGGACTCCATCCACAAATCTATCCATCCCATCCACACACATTCATTCACATCATCATCATCATCCAACAATCCTCTACAATGATTATTGCCAGTGCACGACTTTCTGTGGCATTTTCTGGTGATTGGTGATTTTCGGTTCGGTTTTGGTTTTGGTTTTGCATGTCATGTCATTGCTCCATCAGACTCTCTACCTCCCCCTCTATTTCGCTCTCTCTCTCTTTCCCCTCTCTCCCACAACATTAGCCCAATGGCCCAGCAACAATTTCAATTGGAGGCCTTCGTTTGATCGGTTTTCATAGCTCAATTGGCGGCGACTGCTACGTTCGTTTTTTTTTTTTTTTTTGAATGAATCAAGCTTGAAGCTTCGAATTAAGGTTTATTTTTTTTTTTTTTTGTCGTTGGCTTTTTCTGCTGATTTATACAATAATATATACAACAACCCTCCTATTCTTCTTTCCCTTTATCAGGCCTCCCCATTACCCCTGTGGCCCACCCATCATAGTCTTCTTTCAAAAGCCGACGACAAAAACAACAACAACGCTGCTGTCGTCGCCTGATTGTTTAAGAATCATGGCGTCTCTCGTTGCAGTTTCAATTTCTGCTGATCTCTGCGTCAAAAGTTCGAAAAAATAAACTATAAACCTCATGTTCTACGAAAAAATTATTTTTGTTTTTTTTTTTTTTGTATATTTGTCAAAACTTAGAAAAAGAAAAACTAAGAACAAAAACAACAAGTAAATTTATAATAAAGTCGACCTTAGATATACACTGCTTGCTGGTAAATAAAGGATCTAAGAATTAATTGTTTATTGAACCTGATTAATTATTAATTAACAATTTAATGTGTTCCTAAAAGTAACAATAATTTCTAAAGTTTATTAATTAAAACTAGTTTAAGCAATAGATTTTTCTCTCACTAATAGTAATTGATAGATAGATTGCTATATTTATTTATATTCCCATTGTTAATAAAATCTCCTAACTGTAAGAACAGCAATATTAATGTACTTTATCTTTGCCTATATAAATGTAGGGTATAGAAACAATGCTATTTCTTAGAATTTCAGCAATTTGTTCCGGTAGAAAAACTTAAGGCGGAACCTCAGACAAGTCCCACACCATCACTGAAATGTTGTTGAACCTTTTTGTCTTATTCTATTCTTTTTTTTTTTTTCTTTTTTGTATAGTTTTGAATTGTTCCATGTAAAAACAACATTGCCAACATTTCAACAATTAATTTGAGACATCATTTTTTTTTTCTTTCTTTCTTTTTTTTTGGGGGTCTCAAAATGATACACATTAGCATTAATGTTAATTTAGTGCGGTGTAATCAAAAGTCACCTAAACTAAAACCTAGAGAAGATCACTCTAACTTTTATTGTTCTATACTTTTGTTCTTTTACGCTAAACAAGCAGCCAGCAGCAGGTGCTATGTCGTTCTATGTGGCTGGCGTTGCGTGCGTGTTTTGTTGGTTGACTAATTACTTTTTAGAGAGACGAGACAAGACAGAGAGATACAGAGGGAGAGTCAAAAAAACAGGTGGTTGATTTCCGTTAGGGGTTTAAAAAATGCAAAACTAACTTTCCTTCGATGTGACAATGATGCTTGCGATGGTATGGTTATAAGGAGAAAAAACACGTGCTTCTTTGATGATTGAACTACCGTTTTTAATGAGTGTGGATCTAGTCACAAATACTAAACATTAATGTGAAACACTGGACCCTCACTCACTAAAAACAGTAGTAGTAGTAGAAGTTGACGAAGTGGCTACTTTGTTGTAGTAGTATCTGCCCCGATTTTACATTTCTTTTTTTTTTTGTTTCTTTTTCTTTTTATTTAATTTCCATTGTTAAGCGATAGTGCAAAATAGTTGAAACAACAAAACAATGCGCGACCCATTTTGTTTTACAAAATGTTGTTGATAAGCGAAGGCGACTGGTTCTGCTTGCTTTCTTCTTATCAGCAAGCAACAAAAAGAAATGTTCGTTGATTTGAAAATGTGGGGAAAAAGAAGAGAATACGTTTTGTGTGTATGAATGTATTATGTCTATACATATGAAATTGCACTACATTCAAAAAATTTAAGATGAGTGGCAACGCTAGTCAAAGAACCGCTTATTGGCAAGCGTTTTATATATAGGGTTTTCGCGTGCTTTCACATACACGTACTTCCATCTATACATATGTACATACCACTACAAGCTCACCAAAAGCTACACACGCGCACAGAACTGAGAGTAAATGAGTGAGTAGCAACGATAGCTGTTGGCCATTCGCTCAGTAGTGGTTGTTGTTTTTGTATTCTTGTTGAAGCTGAAGAAGTAGTATGGCGAATTATACACACATACAATATATACAACACATATGTACATATATTTATATCATCTACATACATATGTATATAGACAGGCAAACGCAAACGCACTTAATTGAACTTTATCCACGTATTGTTGCCTGTTGTCAATTTCATTTTCACTAAATTGTTATTGAAATTAAATCATTTCTAGTAAGTAGGTAATCAGCCCGGAAGAGCGAGAGATTGCAAATGTTGCGTGCATCCGCACTACTCATAATGAGTCGGCAAGCGTCACAAATACATACACATACTCGAGATTGACTTTTATTTTAATTTAGTATTTTTCCAATGTTTTTTCTGTTGTTATTTTTGTAGCTTTTGCTTTAATTTAAAGACGTCGGCGAGGGCAATTAACGCAACAAGCTGGCATCTCTCTATCTCTTACTTTTCGGCAGTGTACAGTTATTTTGTAAAAATTCACACAAGTATACACACACACACACAACCGAATCCGAACAATTACGAAGCGTCGCCGCGGCGCTGGCAGACAACAATTCAATTCTTTTCCCGTATTTGTAAAATTTTTTTTTCCTATAGTATTTGTTTATAACTTTTTACCGATCTTAACTGAGCATCTCATTTACTCTGACTCTCATTTGACAGGAATAACGTTCGGCGACGGCGCAGAAGAAACAAAACTCGGGAACGCCGCTCTCGCATTTATATATCACATATTTTATATTCACCATGAGATCAAAACTCACCAGAGAATAACAAGCCTCTCTCTCTCTCACCTAATCGAAGTCCGCTGCTTGATCTGGGGCTGACCACGCGTTGCCTTTTAATGTCTCCATTTGCCAAGGCCTAAAATACTGAAGATCACTTCTTTTTATAAATATTCATTATATTCATTATATTTTTTCATGTTATTTTATAATTTAATATATATATTTTTTTGTAAATATTTATAAGTTTAATAAATTTTTTAAATAAAATCCTGATAGGTTGGCAGCTCCAACGTGGTGGTAATTGAACTCTCTAGCCGTTGCCGTTGTTGAAAAGGTTTACACACACACACACACATACATATTTATTGCTGAGCGTGAATTTCTGTGTGTATGCAAGTATGAGTGTGTGTGTGCAAATGATACAAAGAAGAATTATATCAAAAGCGGAGAAAAATAATGATGACGCAGTGAAAAAAATTATATTAAAATAATTACAACGGCGCGTTCAACTTGGTAAAGACGTCGAAGTTGAAGCGTCGTCTTGTTGTTGTCGTGTTTGGTTTTTCTTCTATATTTCTATATTGGTTGGCGGGGTGGGTTTTCTTAGTGAATTGTAGTGTAATGCTATGGGAAAGGTTTTCCATACAAAAATTGTTGTATGTTTGTATAAAGGAATGTACATTATGTATAGCATTAAGGGTATTCACATTTGTAGTTTCAAATGTATTGGACAATTTCTGGTATATGCCAAAAAAAAAAAAAAAAAAAAAAAAACGTGAATAAACTTAGGGCGATTTCTGGCTGAAGGGATGTCTTCTCTGTTGCTGTCGTCTTCTTGCACCACTCCCCCTACCATCGCAATTTAAGGCCAGGCAAATGAACTCACACTCATTCGCGCAGCTGTTGCTTCATCGAACTTCTTTCAAGTCCAAGTCAGTCAGTAGTAGTAATCTTCTTCTTCGTTCCCTTCTCACCGATCGTTCCCCTACTCATTATACATACAAAAAAAATTGCCCATCGGGTAGAATTTTATTTCATTTATTTAACTCTTTTTTTTTTCCTCCGTTGTTGTCAAGGTGACACACTTTCTGCGTGGATAGTCAATGAAATTTTGTGCAGAAATGACAAAAATTGTATTTAAATTATTTTCATCGACTTTTCACTTCCTGTAATTGGTATTCGCCAAAAAACAAAAAAAAAAAAAACCTCTCTGACGCGTGTGCAAGAAGAGCTTATTTTAAATGTGTATGTATGTATGTTCGTGGGCGTTTTAATGCGTTCTGTTCCTTAGGGAATTTCATTGTGACATTGTACAGCAACTAAGATACATACATACATGTACATATGTATGCATGTGTGTATGTACATTCGATGTGTACAAATCTACGTTGTGACGTCAAAAATGTATGTATTTCTTTAAGGATAGGTATAAGAACAACTCGATTGAGTTATAAGATTTTCTTTCTCAACGTTCCTTCCTTTTTTCATTTTCATCTTATTCTTAGTTAATATTCTAGCGGGACTTCCTGTTCTTCCGTTTCTGTATAACGGATACTAAAGATTATGTTTTCCTATTCGTTGTAGTTATATACAAATAGTATGTATTCATGCATAGATATGAAATATGTATGAATACTGAACATACTTTTAATTTTATATTGGTAACTCTGACTAACTTTTCTTTATTTCCTAACTCTTTTTTCTACTCACTTTCCATAGTTATAATATATTAAAATTTATTTAAGGTTTCTCTTTAATTTTATTTTATTCAAGTCTTAAGTGGAGTTTAGTTTGTGATCTTTTGAACAATTCTAATTGACCTAATCTATTCGTGATCAATTATTGTACTTCCTTACTAAAATTATAAATTATTAGATAAAGTAAGTACTTTACCTTTCACTGTTAACAAATTCCCCAGTTTGGGTTCTTCCCCCATAAATCTTATCCGAGTCATCGGAGAGCCCTTTAGCATCTTGATAGTTGCTCTAAAATCACCATTTGTATGTTTGTCTAATATTTTGCTGCTTGTTGCCCCAATTAAACGCTAAATTCTTCCCACAGTCTTTGGCCCCCATCACCTAACCCAATTCAATGCGCTGTAACTCTAGAGCAGATTAAAAGATACACACACACACCATCGCCTGGGATAATACTTGTCATTGCGCAAAATTTCAAGGTGTGTACACACGGAGGCTCTGACCCAAGTAATCTCAACCCCATTGCGATGGACGGACTCGTATCTTTTGGCATTGCCCAATTGCATGGCATAGGCTGGTCGCATCCAAATCCAACAGACATACATACACACTCATACTATACACGTTCAACGTGGACGTGGACGGGACGTCCACTCACATTAAATTACATACACTCCTTTTGTTTGCAATATATTTAAATTGCTTGGCTTGGGCCTGTCTAAACAGTCCAAAAACAGAAAAGAAAGATCGGCCTATCCAATGGCTCAAACAAATGGCAAAGTTCAAATGAGGTTAACAGCATTTCATGCCACCTTCCACTGGAGTTTGAAGTTAAATGTAGATGGAGGATGGTTGGCACGAGGATGGCGGATGGAGGATGCCAGGCCACCAAAATGGATATAAAAACTGAAAAATAAAAACAAACAGACAAACAAACCAACAAGCAACAAACGCAGCCAAAAAGCCATCTTAAACGACAGACAGGCAGAGGAAGCATGACCATAGGTAACGATAGCACCAACTCCATCTCCAACTCTAGCTCCAACTGTAGCTCCAACTCCAAAAGCTCCAATAAAAAGACATGAGCGCAAATCTGAAGCCATAGCTTCATATATAAAAACCTTTCTAACGATCGTTTACCTCTCGCAAAATGTAACAAAGGAGTCGGATACAAAAATAACAAAAAAAAAAGTTGCTTAGCCTGGTTAGAGGATGGGACTAAAGCAACAGAAGCAACATCACGGCATTGTGGTGGGCGGGAGCGGTGAAGCCGGAGTATATGGAGGCTGGCCTGGGCCAAGCCTAGGCCAAGCGCCCACTTCCTACTTGTTGCTGGCTCTGCTGGCAGCAAAACTGAGATTTGGATTCGGTTACGGCAGCGTCGTCTCACATTAGGACTGAGGTTTGGTCTAACTTGGCCAGTGGTCCCCTTTGCATACGCCACTGCGGCCACAAAAAAAAAAAGCACACAAAAAAAAAACAGTTGGTGCGGCGGGGAGGAAGAAAAACACAAAAAAGAAAAGAGTAATAACCAGTTTTGTCTCCCAAAAAAGCCAAACAAATGAAGTCAAGTCGAGGAAAAAAAAAACCAAAAAAAAAAAAGAACGTACCTCATGTTTACGAGTGGAACCAGCAGAACCAACCGAGATCCAAGAAGAAGAAGGAGGCACTGGAGCGGCATTAAGGGGTGGCAAAGGGTAGCCAGGTAGGGGACAGGGACAGAGGGGCAACCAGGTCGGGTCGGGCGCTCTTCAGCCTTAACTTTAACGTTAACGGCCATCATCAGATAGAGCCAGGCAACAGAGCCAAAAGACCAAGAGCAGTACAGTTGTTGGTACCAACAGCAACAGCAGCAGCAGCAGCAGCTTTGACTGTTTGCCTCGTCGCTGTTGTAGGAGTTTTGGCTCCACAGAAGTTCAGTTACACGCTCATTACATAGATACTAAGGGGCGAGAGCAAGACAGAGAGATAGAGGGAGAGTGAGAGAGCGCAAGCAAGAGTAAAAGGGAGAGAACATCAACAGATACATTATATGTGGCAAGCTCTGGCTATAGATACATACAATTTATGTATTGCAGATACATAGATAGAAGAAGCTGGGGCTAGCTAAGCTGACTCGCTGGATTGCTAGCCTGGACTTGGACTTGGTTGTGGATGGCTCTGTCTCTGGCTGTTGCCTTTCTAAACTTCGGGCCTAGTGCTTGTGCCGATGTTTATCGCGGCAAAGTAGAAAAAAAAAAAAACAAAAAAACGGCAAGACTCCCACAAAAACAAAAAAAGAAGAGGAAAGAAAAAAAAAAAATAAACCGAACCATTTCTTTGGCCTAGCTTCCCTGCTGCTGCTCCAACTACTGCGGACAATGATGATGATGATGATGATGCTCCTCCTAACAGAGAGATCTTTCTTCTCATGCATAAATTGCAAACGAAAGCATCATTAGCTTTGAGATTTTTATGTATTGTGAATTGTTCAGGATACAAACGAGCAACTGTAAGACTTTTCGTCTTGGTTGCTTCGTCATCCAACTCTGACCGTGTAATTGTGAAAACAATTTAGACGAATTTTCCAGTTCAATTGCGCTTTTAATTTAAATTGCAGTCAAAAGCTTGAATTTTCACTCTTTCTTCGCTGTCTCCGCAGATCAATTGTCAGACGCTTTTTGTTTGGAGAAAATTGCCTAAATGAATGGAAATGGCCAATGGTTTGACTAGTCAGTTTAAGCCTAAAACCAATTGAAAGAAGTTGCCAAATGGCCAAATTATCAATCAACAATTGATCTTTAACAAAACTTACCTAATTAATGCTGGTAATTAAGCCTCATTTATAGATCAATCTTTTTGAAAGTGTTGAAGGTCTTTTTTATATTTTTTATACTGTATATTTTACTTTTTACCCGCATTGAAAAAGTTTCTTATTTGTAGAATGGTTAACATCTTTAATGGCAATAGGTAAACATTTTCAAACGACAAAGAGTCACTTGAGATCTATAGCAAGAAGACCCTGTTTGTCAGGCTCCCTGGTACTTATTGACCACTTGAAGCCTTTCACTGAGCCACATCTCGAACCTTTTGCCTAAAATGTTGTGGAACATTAAAGAACTAAGTACAACAAATCGCCTGCTGCTAAATTTCACTGTTTATTTCTTATGCTCGAGCTGAAATTAAAAGACTATAAACAATCGTGAGAATGGCACTTGAACATGTTCAAAACTATAATGGGCCTAAAACGAAAATGGAAGACGAAGACGATGGCGAACAAACCAACAAGCCAAAGCCATAGTCAGAGTCCAGAGACAGAGTACAGAGACAGAGTCAGAGACGGAGTGAACAAACGAATGAACGAACGAACGAGCCAAGCTAAATGAACAGACAGTCAATCAACTTTTAGCAAAAAGAAAAAAAAAAAAAAAAGCAACTGCAACAACAACAACAGATACGTTGAGGTTGAGGATGACGATGACTGTGACGATACATTGAGATTGATGGCGGGATGATTGAGAGGGGTTCCTGGTAAAGGGGGGGTTGAGGGGGAAGAAGGGGGCCCGCTCCATCAAAGAGGCCAAGCGCGCGATCACGAGATGTGCACCAGGAGTAAAGATGATTTAAACGGAGCGCCAAAGAAAACTATTACAAAATGATCAGAAATGAACAGAAAATCAAATCAGTGTGTGCAAACGAACCTGATCTGAGCCTGGCCAAATGTTGATGGCAAGCAATGGCTAAGATGCTTCATGCCGATCGTATCGGATTGGTTTGGTTCGAGTCTTGAGACTCGATTACAATAATTACCATCGGCTACGCGCGCGCGCGCGCGTTTCAAGTAAAGTAGAGTCCAACTATTACGTGCATATACAATTTTTATAAGAAATTGAAGTCAAGAAGCAGAATTAAAACAAAACTCATCAACAGATACAAACACGCACACACATACATACACTCATAGATACAACATGGCATGAGTCAATCGTGAAGGGATTCTATGTATCTTCAGACGTTCCAACTTCAAGTTCATCTATGAATTTCAGTGGCGGTTCAATACAGTAGGGGTGTTCAAATATGAAAGTTATAGTAAATTAATATAAATTTTAAATGTTCTATTTGAGATCTAAACGATGAATTTATTTTATAACTTAATAGTTGTGGTGTACAATTCTTTTCTTGATGGAATCACAGATACGTAATTTTTCTTCTAAATCAAAAAAGAACCCTCCCAGATTGATATCAAAAATCAGCCACTGATGTACATGCACACATACATACATAAATGTACCTTTTCATATACATATATAAGTAAGTATTTGTATTAGAATCTATCTGTTTGTGTTTATGTGTGTGTATCCATTTGGCAAAGCGAATCGGGCAAAACGAGAAATTGAAAAACAGACAGTTACAACGTCATAATGAAGCTGGGCTTGGGCTTATGCTCAGTTTACAGAATCGACGGCAAACCGCATGCCTACACATACAGCAACACGCCACACACACACATACATACAGTCATCTGATCGTGATGTTGTTGTATATAGGCGAGCATAGCTGTTTTTTTATTTTGTCTTTTCGCAAGATACATAACAGCCCAGAACGAAAAAGTGAGAGAGGAAAAGAGAGCAAGAGAGTTAGTGAGGGAATAAGAACGAGAACCTGAAAGCTAAGTTTCAGTCAGTTGTTGTTGTTATTCTGTTTCTCTCATGCGATTTTTGACGAAGAATGAAATGAAAGGCATAAGCTTTGACAGCGCATCAACAGTAGCAGCCACAGCAGCATCAGTATTTAGATGTACATAACTAACTATTAAAATAAAATGTGATCTCGTTTTATGATAATGAAAAATACATGCAACAGTTTGCTCTATGCCTTCGCTTTTCTATCTACTCCATACAAATGTACAATCGTATGTATGTACATACATAGGTATATGTGTGTGTGTGTGACTGTGTGAGGAAAATTTATTGATATTCATTGTTTATTTGTATGCAACAAACTCTCGATCGCCGATGCTGCTGGCGTACTGTAATCACAATTGTTGGTTTGTTTCCTCAACAACAACAGCCAAAGAGTTGACAGTTGACAAAATGTCGACTATTGTATACCCTGTAATGGAGTAAAATATGAAAGTAAAAACTTTTTTTTTCATACAATTGGTACATATTTATGCATGGATCAGTGTGACTAACCGAAAATGTTATAGAGTTAAAATTATAAAAAATGGAACTGATAAAACAGATAAAACCTGATCTTAGCAGTTTTTCAATTAGTTTTAAGCCTAAACAAGGGGAACTTCCCAAATTGGTCTCTGTCTAATATAAAAATTAAAATAAATATCTCCCTTAAGCCCAATATATCCACTTGTACCCTATGTATAAAAAGGCTGCACAACAAGTCGCTCTGCGTGTGCCTTCACTTCTAGCCACACATAGATACACATGTACATATATGTACATACAAATGTACGTGTGTTTGTGTATCCAAACACACTCACACACTTACAAAACAGAAACATACACGCTTTTACCTAGCAACTGGCTTTTGGTCTATAATTCTTGTTTCTGGTTTCTCCTCAAGCATCCAAGATAAGGACCATTGCATTGCATTGCTGTGGGACACAGCGTCTCAGCATCATCTTTCGACTTGGAACTGGACAACAGGAAACTGCAGCAGCATCAGCGGCAACATGGCGCTTTGTCTCCCAAAGGAAGCGGGGACCAGTAATATTTACATTTATTGCAAAATTATGCATATTTTTTTTCTTGCTTTTTCTGTATAGTCGAGTGCTTGAGCAATTTTGGTTTTATTTGCGAAAAAAAAAAATGGGCATGGGAATGTGCAGTTTTCTCCCGTCATTTACCAACACTGGGCCCAAAAATTGAGCAATCAACAGTTTGAATTTTTTCAAAAAACAACAACGTCATTTATTAATGAGTTTGTAATTTGAATAATATTTATGACTTGAACTCATTTCAATGGGGCTGCTAATGCCTGTGGTTTTCCAAGTCTCTCTCTCTACGCGCAGGGAAAATGCGCTGGAAAGTTTGTGCGGTTGCTTGGCCCGATGCTTGCCTTTTCTTCTTTATGAAAATTTCACGCTAGTCGAAAAGAATTATTAATTGCGCAGTAGAAAGAAAAAAAAATAATACAACAACGAAAATTCAAAAAGTGGGAATTATGCATCGTTGCGCAGAAGCAGAACGCAGTTACATACATAGATCTCTGTCTGTGTGTGTGTGTGTAAGCGCGTGTAAAAATATGGTAAACATGATAATACGTAATAACAAAAAAGGGAAATATAAAATCAGGTACAAATTTTCACCAAAAACAGTTTACATCGCTGCTCTCTGCTAACGTCGGCGTTGCGTTGCAGTTAGTGGGGTTGTGGAAGGGGGTGAGGGTACCCTGACTTTGACGATTTTGTGGTCACACAGTGTGAAGAATGGGCTAGGAAGCATTGTATATTGTATGCACCGTTGTTTGGTGGGCTGTTACAGATATTTTTTTTTTCTGTTTTTGTTGAGATTTTTGTTGGTAGATAACAAATGAAAGTGCCTGGTACTGTTGAAATTGTTAGCTGTAGGGTCGAAGAAGAAAGCAGAATCAAAAGAAGGAGGTGGAATTGTTAACAACAAAAGAAACAAAAGTCGATTTAAACTTTTTAGCTGTAAGTGTCTGACTTGTTTTTCTTTTTTTCTAATATCAAAGTTGGTTGGGTTTCCATTTACATATGGAATTATAAAGAAAGATGGATGATAAGAAATGTTTCTTAATACTGGTAAAGCTTATGTGTGTGTGTGTATTTATGATTTGGCAACTCTTCTTCAAGTCGTTTGACAACACTCCCCTGGGTTGACATACAGAAAAAGGGAAAAAGTTTTATTTTTATATTCCCAAATATTAAACGGCGGCATCAAGGCATAATGGTCAGTAAATTTGTGAAATTCTCCTCAATGCTATTTCAGCGTTCGATTCCAAAAAGGGCCTTTAAAAAGGAAACCGGGGGAAGACGTGGAACACTACTTACATGCGGAGGTATCATAACTAGCGGTATTGGTCTGCTGCTGTATGCCTTGGAGGCCAGTGTGGATGCTTCCAGTGATGGTGTGCATCCCCCAGCTCAGAAATGGACTCATTCTGGTTTATTGTCGGCCCTGGATAAAGAGGGAGTTCGTCGCGGGTATCAAGTGTATAAGGAAGTATGCTCTTCCTGCCATTCACTGCAGTACATAGCTTACCGTAATTTAGTTGGAGTTTGCATGACGGAATCGGAGGCTAAAAATGAGGCTGAGCAGATTAACGTAAGGGATGGTCCAAATGATGACGGCGAATATTTTGAACGTCCGGGAAAGCTAAGCGATTATTTCCAACCGCCCTATCCCAATGAGGAAGCTGCTCGAGCGGCCAACAATGGAGCATATCCTCCAGATCTTAGCTACATTGTCTCGGCACGCAAAGGAGGCGAAGATTACGTATTTTCCCTTTTAACGGGCTACTGTGATGCACCAGCCGGATTTGTGCTTCAAGATGGACAGTACTATAATCCATATTTCTCAGGTGGAGCCATATCAATGGGTCAAATCATTTTTAGTGAGGGTGTTACTTATGCTGATCCCGAGGTAGCTCCCTCGGCCTCACAAATGGCCAAAGATGTTTGCACATTTCTCAAATGGACATCGGAGCCCGAATTGGATGAGCGCAAGCAATTACTGATTAAGGTGGTACTTTTGTCCTCATTTTTGATTGGAATCTCTTATTACATTAAACGTTTTAAGTGGTCTTCCTTAAAGACGCGCAAGATCTTTTTTGTACCAGCCAAGGAAAAAGGTAGCTCCGATGTCAAGTCAAAAGGCAACGGTAGTGATTCTTCAAAGTAACAACTGTTCGTTGAAAAAGAAAATTGCGTGGAAAACTCTTAAATACCTGTGAATAATATATTTGTATTCTCACAAAATCTAATTAAAGGAGAAAATGAAATACATATAGTAAATATTCGTTTCTGTTAAGTGATCCACGACAAGTGAGTAAGTTTACTATTTTTGAATATATGTGAACTTATTTATATCTGATTATTTCACTAAGAAAATGAAATTCTTAATTTATTTTAAACTACGCGCCAAACGTAACAGCGTGAACAAAATAACGTATCACAGAGGCGCCCTCTAGTATTGTATTTTAAAGTAACAGCTGATTTCTTTCAGTGCAAAACTGGCAATTTTCCGCTTCCACTGTTACTTAACATAACAGTACCATATGACATTTAACATTTTATTCAAACCAAAATAAATAAATAACCAACAACGAATTAAACTTGGAATTAAAATAAAGTAATTTCTTATGGCCCAACCATCAAAGAAGTTCATGGAATGCCTGCAGTATGCGGCACATCAACATCGAAACCAACGACGAAAAGTGAGAGCTTTAATTTAAATAGTATTAATATAAAAATGTAAATATCGGAAATATTTGTTTTTTTTTTTTGCAGGATCCGCAGGAGAGTCCTTACGTTAATCATGTCATCAATGTCAGCACTATACTGGCTGTGGAGGCAGGCATAGAAGATGAAAACGTTTTAATGGCCGCTTTATTGCATGATGTTGTCGAGGATACGGATGCCACATTCGCGGATGTCCAACGGCTATTTGGCAACGATGTATGCTCCTTGGTCCGTGAAGTGACTGACGACAAGTCACTGGAGAAGCAAGAACGTAAGCGTTTGCAGATTGTTAATGCGGCCAAGACGAGCAGTCGCGCTAAGCTTATTAAACTGGCGGATAAGTTGGACAATTTGAGAGATTTGCTCGTTAACACACCACGTGGATGGACTGAGGTAAGAGAATCCCCAGCACATGAACAGGAGATTTAATCTGAATAAACATCTTTTACAGGAGCGGCGTGAACAATACTTTGTCTGGGCTAAGCAGGTGGTGGATGAACTCCGTGGCACTAATTCCAAATTGGAACAAGAACTGGACAAGATCTTCCAAAAGCAAGAGCTACTTTAACAGCAAACTGCATAAATAATTAGAAAAAAACGACTCTATTTTTTATTGTTTTTGTAAAACGCCAACATGAGATTAGCCAACTGTTGCGTTTCCTCCAAAGTGATGGCATTGTACAGTGAAGCGCGAATTCCGCCCACAGAGCGGTGGCCCTTCAGCTGTATCATGCCTTCGGCCTCGGCTTTTACCAGGAACTCTTTCTCCAGGGCGTCGTCACCGGCGGCACTGCCAATACGGAAGGGCACATTCATGTGGGAGCGTACATTTGCATCTACCGGGCAACTGTAAAAGCCATCGGATTTATCAATAATGTCGTAGATCAGCTTGGACTTGGATTTGGCTAACTCAGCCATGCCAGCAATGCCGCCATGTCGTTTGATCCATTTGAACACCAGCCCCATAACATAGATTCTGTATGAAGATTCTAAAATAAGTATCAATGGCACAAGGTACATGGACAAGACCTACCCAAAAGTTGGTGGCGTGTTCAGGAGAGAATTGTTCTTATCCATCAGCTCGAAATTAAGGACAGAGGGGGTAATTTTTAATTGTTTGCCAATCAAATCTTCGCGTACAATGATCACTGTAGTACCTGCTGGTCCAATATTCTTCTGGGCACCGGCAAAGATTACACCGAATTTTGTAACATCGAATGGACGGGAAAGAAAATTGGAGGACATATCACACACCAATGGTACATTGGGTGCCAACTCGGGTATAAAATCAAATTCCACACCCTCAACCGTCTCATTGTCACAATAATAGACATAAGATGCATTGGAATCCAGTTGCCAGCTGCTTTGCCTGGGCACTGATGTATACTTGGCTGCCTTGGGTACGACTGCATTTACTTTACCATATTGGGCCGCTTCTTTGGCTGCCTTCGAAGACCATGATCCGGTAATGACGTAATCTGCACTGCCAGTTATTCCAATTAGATTAAGAGCAACTGCAGCAAATTGTCCCGTGCCGCCGCCCTGCATTAGCAGAATCTTATAATTACTGGGCACATTAAGAATTTCCCGCAAATCGGTTAAGGCTGCATCGTGAATTTTGCCATAATTTGAAGATCGATGGGACATCTCCATAACTGAGATGCCGCTGCCATTGTAATTAATCAGGCTTGCTTGCACTTCCTTCAATACCTGTGAGAAAAAAATAAAAATATATAGAATTAAAGCGGTTTAAACTGGCAAGGTTTCCATCTGGCCTGACTGACTAACTGACCTCTTCGGGCAATTTGGCTGGGCCGGCTGCAAAATTGATAACCATGTTGAAACGTTGCGATCGAAATTATAACTGAATCTATTGAAAGCAAGCAGCACACGACGTTGACGCCAACTTTGGCGCTGATAAATAAAGCAACAAGTCAGACAGACGAGAGCGCAAAGCGTAGAGCGATTAAAATAAAATGTGTAAGGGAAAAACAGACTGAGACCTGGACAACGAACTCATCGAAATAACAGAGGCGTTGTCTATGCACTCCAGGCAACTGGATTTGCGAAAGTCAGTTTTCACTAAGCCACTGCTCTGCTGCTAACAAACAAAGCCCGACAATAACAGCAAAAGCGGCGAATTCATTGAAAACAAGTTGGCGAATCGTTGACGGCGACTGCAACTGCAGCTGCAATTTGAGCTCTGCCGGCGTCTAGTGTCAGTATTTGGTTGCCATGCACATGGAAAAACAAAAACAAGTGCACCGCAAGCGGGTAAACAAGCTTCGACTCAATTACGTATGTCTACAGTGAGGACTGTAAAATGTGAACAAATATTATATTTGACAGCTTTATGACAATTTGTATTAATTAATACTTATTTATTTATATTTTGCTTTTGTTTGGCTTAACAGAAGATATTGTGTATATATTATGTAGTATTATATTTTACTTTAGCATCAATAGCAGCAATCACAGAAATTATTGTATTTGGAGAGCTTGTGGTAGAAAGAGCTTTGTACTGTAGTGTTTCAAGTGTTCAGATCAGTAAACAAAAGTTTCAGGTATCTGTAAAATTCTTGTAAATTTATTAATATAAGTTTTATTTATATTTGGGTATATTAAGCCTTTGGTTAATAGCTATATAATTACTATGTTTATTTTTATATTATAAATTTGTTTACTAGGTTTAAAAAGAAGGTTTACTATCTATTGTAGGAATGGTTAAAAAAGATTTTTAAGAGACATATACATATAAAAGGATAAGAATAGATATGTTATCTAAAACACTGAAATTATATATACTGTAGTTACATTTTGATATTTAGCATGACAAAGTTATTTAGCAGCTAATTTTCTTGTAAAAAAATAAATATTTTAATATTACCTTAATTGCCAAGTTTAAAAAAAATTAAATATTAATAATTCTTTGATATACTTTCACTTGAAACCTTCAACTTTTAAAATCCTTCTCAAAGCAAACATTTTTGTAATAAGTATTAGGTGTCCTTATAATATTAGTAGTATGAAAGTAAATCTAAAATTTTACTAAAAAAGATTTTTTATAATATTTTTCTGAATTTTATTACAAAAGTTTTTTTTTATAATATTTTTCTGAATTTTATTAAAAAAGATTTTTTATAATATTTTTCGGTTTAGTATCAGAAAGTTTATACATATCTAAATATATAGCAAGAAAAATAAATTTTTTAATATATTTTCTTTAATATATTATAATTTAAGTATAATATTGTAATATTTGTTATATTGTTGTAATATTTTATTATAAACTACACTATAAAAATAATCTTTTGTTTTAATATTTAACTTATTTAAGGATTCTATTAATTGATTTGAATTTGTGCCTAAATTTATTTCAAGTTTCATGTTTAGTATTTTCTATCAAAAAATAGTCAATATTTTTACTTAATATATTTAATATATTATTAATAATATTAATAAATATAATATTAATAACATACTAATTTTAAAAAATTAAAATACCTATACAACTCTTTCTATTTTACATTAACTTGAATAGAAAATATTATTTAGTTATATTCTTAGCTATTTTTATTTTTTCATTTATGTTGAATAGAATGTTATTAAGGGTTTTCTACTAATGTTTAAAGAGAATTCAGTAATATTCTAAAACAAGTCGATTTTGTATTAAGAGATAGAAAGATTTAGAAGATTGATTAAGGGTTATATATAAAATTATATAAAAAGAACTAAAAATAAAAACTTTCAGTAATTAAGTCAACACAATGAAAACCCTTTAAAGAAACATTTGTTGTATTTAGAATCGGCATTCTTTGAAACTGTAACCAAGTACTAAGTTATATATATATATCTATATAATTTTTGTTATGGCCATAATCTATGGTATTCTATATATGTACATATGTTTTTATGGACTGGTTTATACCAGTTCATATCTACAAGTACATACTTATTTCTTATCCGTCTATGTTGATTAGATCGCATCGCCACAGGAAATGTGAACTTCCTCGGCCTTAAAGCATGTTGGTTAAATACTTATTTTGTTCTTTATTTTTGGGGTAGGCAATTTAATATAGTATAGAATAGGCCGTCTGGTCGTACCATGTTCTATTGGTCTAATTACTCGATTTGCTATCGCTTCAACCGGCATGAAAGGTGCTTAAAGTTTCCAATTTACTTGTATCGGGCCCCAAAACGAATTTCCAATGAGAAGCTGAGCAACGTGTCTGGAAATATAAACGTGCTGGGTGCTCTCTATGTATGTGTGTATGTATGTATGTATTTGCTTGTGTGGGTGGATGGATGGATAGGTGTTCGACAAGGGAGATTACATCAAGAGAATGTTTTGGGAGTGTGTGTGTGTGTGATTGCCTGGTCATTCATAAACGTTAAGCTAAAAAGTCAATATTTTTTGCTCTGTAACATTTTAAGGATTCTTCTCACTGTGGTTCACAATTAAAAATTCCAAAGGAGTATTAAAAAATTATTTCCGGTTCTTTGAGTTTTTCTATTGTACAATTTATTCTTCAGTTTTTATATACACTTCTTATTAATATATATGTAATTAATTTGTGGTGCTTGTTATTGCGGTGCATCCGCTTGCACTTTGTTTACAATATCGCTCCAGAAGGTTCCATATTCCTTTAACACAGTTCCACTGCAAATATATAAATAAAAATATTATATATAAGAAAATAAAAAAACAAACAAAAGATTAAACAATTTGATTGAATGCAAACAGATGTTATAAATAGCCATCAATTGATGATGATTCGACACATTTACCTGATGAAATTTGTAAAGCTTTAAATGAAATGAATGTACTTAAAAAAAAATAACATTGGAAAATATTTTAAAATAGTTTTAAGCCTTTTTTGGTTAGCTGTGAAACTATAATAAGAGTCAAGGTGGTAAATAAGATGATATTGAATCCAAAAGTATTTAAATAACATACTTTTGCAAACTTAAAAAACTCTTTTTTATACATATCCCAATATTTGGGTTTTCTTAATTTGAGGAAATTTTTAAAAGTAATCAAAATGTATTTCTAAATATATATTTAAACTCATTGTAGGTATTGAGAAATTTGTTTATTATTATTTATTATTATTTCTTTCAAAACCATAATACCCTTCATTATGTTAGAGTATTTCACACTTTAATTTCCTTAAGCAAAAATCTGTCGCTCAAGTCTTTTTTTTGTTGCTCAAAAATGTTGCTGATATATAAAATGTTGCCGACAGACAAATGTTTCTATGCAAACATGTTGCCAGCATGCAACAAAGTTGCTTTCATAATGTAGTTGTAATGTTTATTTATTTATCAAACTTCGCCATAAATTATACAATCTTAATGAAATTTTGTGGACAATTATTAGTCACAAACACATTAGATAAGAAATTGCGCACTGATTTTTGTAATTTTTTTTTAATTATCTTGGTTTGCATTTTGTATTTATGAGTAAACTTTATGACTTTAATGTTGAAATCCTATGTAGATTAATTATTTAAATTATGTAGCAAGTAAAAAGCACTTTAATAGGGTATAATTTTATCGAATTTGTATAATGTGTAAGCAAGGAATGGTTAGACTTTTTAGTGTGGCCATATTTTTTTGCGAGTTTTTAAAACGCATTGATTATGCTCATTTGCATTAAAATGACTTTAGAAAATTTATTCATCTATTTTGCGTTTATGGAGTATTAAAACTTATATAGAAATTATACAAAAGCACCAAAAAAAAAAGGAAAAATTTCAAAGTTTCAATTAGTTTTTCAAATTGAGTAAAACCTAGCTTAAATTCTAAAGAAATTTCATTTTTTAATTAGTTAGAATTTACTCTCGAAGGATGGTTTTTAACCATATAGACCATTTAATACCTTTCAATGTTTAGTAAACAGTAACAAAAGGTAAACTATAGAAAATACTTAGTGGGTTTTTTTTTTTTTTATCGTATTTTGTATTTTATATTGTATTCTATATTGTATTTTAAAATTGTTATATAGAGAGTTCAAGCAACTAAAAGTTTATAACCATATATGTAAAAAGCAATATATAACAATATTAAATAATATAACAAAAATTAGCAACAATATAAGTCTAAGCAATTGCAACATATCGCAAACCCACGGCAACATGAGCCCCTGCTAAAAGTAGCAGGCAATTTTTCTGAGCTTGCAAACTAACTTTCTCTGAGACTCAAGCATAGATAGCAAGTGCACATATATACCTTTGTAATAGAAAGGAGAGCCATACCCAATTTTAGACTAAACTAAGTTTGGTAATTTTTAAAACAAAGCAGATTCAATAATGTTTTTTCAACTCATCAATTATTTTCTCTAAGCGGCTTTAATAGGGCTAGGTAATTAAGTTTTCAAATGACTGTCAAGAGTTTTAAAACCATTTAGAATAGTTGTCTAAATAATTAATTTATACTTAAAATCTTTGCCCTTTTTGATGTTTTCTCCTTGGAGTGGTTATAAATCAATGCAAAACTAAATTTTTGAGTATAAATATAAAATTTTTTAACCAAAACAAAGCAATTTCAATGCCCTATAAATAAAAATGGTGTAAGCTTTTTTAAGCATAATCATCAAATAAGTTTTAATATATAATGCTTTATATTTAATATATGTACATCAAATATAAGGTTTTATATTCGTACTATCAGAGCCCCTTTGGCAACAATTGATATGTATGTAAATTGTGATATTTGTTTCTATACTTTTTACTATTCTCACTTTTTACTATACTTCTTTATATACATATATGATCAGACTTTTAAAAAGTTTAAAATGATTTTTTTTTTAAATTACTAAGCCTTTAAATATTTTTGTACATATTAAACTAATCTCATATTAAATTCCTTATCGTTTTCATAAATCTCCTTGTATCTAGCATATACCAAACAAAAAACTATATAACAATAAATTTAAGTATATAATTTCATTGAATATTATATAAATTTTGTTTGAAAATGCACAATTGACTCAATAACATAACATAGGAATAACTTACATACGAGTAACAGAGTATGTTAAGTATTGTATAACATTCTGTCAATCTTATGTTATGTTAAATCATTCGCAAATAATACGCCGAAAAGAACGCACGCTAAATAAACATAATTATCAAATTATCCCTTTTCCTCCTCCTTCTCCTCCTCGTCTAAATACATACATATATTATCTTTTCACTTACATGAGCCTCTTTTTTATGCTGTCTGGTATTCGCGTGGTTAAAGTTTAGTGTTCATGATAAATGATCAAATTGTCATGGAATTTGATGGCTTTGTAGGACAGTGTAGGACTGAATCGCATGTTTATAAAGCTGTTGTCGCGATGGCTTATATATAAAAACATCAACAACTTTTTGCCGCTGTCATTACACAGCGTCTTTTCGGATGCCATAGACTCGACAACAACAACAGCAACAATAACCAATACAAGAAACATACACAGACACACACACACAAACACAACACAAAAACTCTTTTTACAAATAAATCAATTATATAATGCCTTTCAGTGTGATTATCCGGCAAGTTTGCTGACAATTATGCGCACATTTGTTATGTGGGTCAACGTGGCGTATGATTAATGAATTCCCTTCACGACACTCTGATGATAATAGTAATAATGATGATAATGATAATGATGATGGTAGCAGATGACTGTTGACTTTACTTTATTGTCAAATCATCAGGCAAAACCTAATGTTCGGTCTTGAACTTACGTAAAATAGACATTGCCACGTTTATTCTGCGGTGCCTTCCATATCAGTTTGGCTCCCAGCTTGTCCCGATTATCCGAATGCGTTATGGCCGAGCATTCCGGTATAGTTTTTGTATTCTCACTTTGCTCCCATTCGCCAATCCATTCATTCGAATTGGCATCTCGAGCCTGCAGAAAGAAACCCCTAAAAACCGTATTCGGTTGACTATGGGGATAAATGACAATTGAAATTTGCTGGCCAGGATGATAGGTCTGGGCAGTGGCTACCACTTCAAATGGATTTGTTTGAGCGGGCTGGGAACGTGCCTTGCCATGATTGGGTTGATTGGCACGCTGTTTCACACATGTATCGGCTGGTGCACCATCCGGAAAGGCCGACACACAGATGCTGCCCCACAGAAGGGGCAAGAGAAACCAATTTACTGATAAATAAAGATTCTTCATCTTTTACACTTTGATAAATGCGCGCGCTCTCTGCAAATATAACGGTTAAACTCGCCTCGCGGCCGCCATCGTTGGCCGTTTTTAAAGCGAATCAGAAAAGCTTCAGTGCTGCCGCTGCGTCTGTCTCTGCTTCTGCTTCGGCTGCTGTTGCTGTTACTAGACATGGGATTGCGTGTGGCGTAGGGGCATATGTAAGTCTTGGTAAGGGGCTATGCGGGGTTAATGTTGTATATGTTTGGGTGTGCTTTGTCGCTTGGCTAACCAGTTTTTAATGATCGAAAAAAAATCCAAACTCTGAGCGGCAGTTCCTTTGCTGCAGCTCTTCTAAACTGGGTCATACATTAGCCTGCGTCTGCGACTAACATAACCCGCCCCCGCTCCATACTCTCTCATGGTCTGGGCTTTAACTCTAAGTGCTCGATTGCGAAATTCTATGCTTCTAATCGTTGTTGTTGTTGCTGCTGCTGATGTTGTTGTTTGTCTTTTGCGCCTTTTCAGTTCATTTTTCTGCGCGTTTTAATGTTTTAATTGACAGGCAAGGCAGAATGCCGTTGGCGTTGATTTCGTTTGAGTTTTGTGTAAAAATACCCTTACCAGTTTGGGTATATCTATTTTAATGCTGTAAGGAATGGCAGTAGGTATAAAGCTGAAAACTAAACTATCTAATGCTTAAATTCAATAAATAAATAATTAAAAAATTGTTAGATTAAAATTTATATGCATATAGCTTATATTACCTTACCTATGTAAGTAGAATTCTAAATAACATTTATGTGAAGTCAAAAACACATTTTTCTGTTAGACTTTTTTAGTGTCTGGCAACACTATCATCTTAGTTTGTTCGCTGTGTATCGGTCGTGAACACAGAACCGTTTTTTAAAAGGCAAGAACGCCTGTAACATATACTAAAGAACTTCATTTGTATAATTCCTACATTTATGAAAATCTGTCTTTTATCTTTCGCAACTGTTTTCAGTTGGCTTAAAGCCAAAACTATCTGATTTAGTCAAGATTTTAAACTAATTATAAGTGAAATACAAAATCTAGTGGGAATTTTCTATTGAACTTTTCTTTTTGGTTTGCACAACTATAAATTAATAACTCATTTCCCTTTATATATCAGTTAGTTTTAATATTTTAATTAAATATAATTTATAATTTAATTTAAATCAATTTTAAATATTAACCAATAAAAAGCAAGTCAAAATATTTACCAAATAAAATTTTTAAGCTTTAGACTTTCTTATTAAAAAATCATAAAAATAATACATTCTGTTAGAATATACAAAAGTCGGCTTAGTAAAATAGAATTTAATTTCTATTTGTTGTTTCCCGCAACATTTTGAATTCTGTTTTGCTGCGTTTCCCATGCACATTTCCCAGTTATTGCAATAAGTCAAGCTTGGATTTCCTTTCAGGGCAGCCAACACCAAAATCCCAAACCGTTAAAATCAACCAACTCACTAACAAACAAACTAATTGTAAATATTTTCTTTCTTATTTACTTAAAGTTTTAATTAATTTCTATTTGACAAACAGCACAAGAATTTGTTTTGTACTTTGCACTAAGATTTCATTTCGACTCGCCTCATCTATTTACAGAGATATTTAATTAAATTTTAAATGATGGCCAATTATTGTTGTTGACTTGTGCAAAATAAAATAATAATAAAAAAGAAAAAACAAATAACTAAAAATTTACTAAATTGCTAAACATATTAAAAATAATAAAAGAAAATTACTAAACTATTTACTTTAGGTTTTTAATACTCTTGCTGTAGGGGTTATATTAACTTTGCTTAGAAAGACAAACATTAGTTGTGATTAAAAAAAGTTGGAATTGTCTACTTGATAGTCTATTATATATAGTTTATTGCCTAATAGATTGTCTATTGTATATATAGAATATATTATATAAAATTATTGTTGATATATATTATTAAGTCTTGAATATGTTCAAAATGGATTTTGTTCTTTTGGAAACTCTTCTTAGTGCTTTTACCTTATGTAGTTGATGGAAACATTTGAATCGTTTGATTATAGAGTAGAGTCCAGAATTTAATATATTATATATTATACTTAAATCTGGTTATATTTTTATAGGCTTATATATAAATTTATCTAATGCTAATACAATAAAGAACTTATTCTTAGCTGTAGTCAAAGTTAACACTTTTGTTTCATTATCTTTTCAAACTATTAAATGATTCATTATTTAATCAATTTATTATTTAAAATTAGAATGTAGGCGATAGAAGTACTGTTAGTTATCTTGTTTTCTTTTTCTAACTTTATATAGCTGGTTAATTTTATCAAGAAACTTGTTTAGTGATTAATTCTTTATTCCAATTTTTAATATCAAACACTTTCAATTACCTGGGAAAATTATGGGAAAATTAGCTGACTCAAATTTGGGCCACCTTTTTCCTAAAACCAAAATTTATTCAATTTACTAGATAAAGCTTATATTTTAAAATTAGTTATAAGAAAATTTAAATAAAATATTAACTTAACTAAAATTATAACTTTAATGATTTAAAATATAGGTAAAGTTATTTTACTTTATATTCTAAAATAGCTTGTGAAATATTTTTACAATATAACATAAGTATGTATGTAAGGTGGCAAGGCGAAATATAGTTGACCTGACAACCCAGTGGCAACGCTGGAACGAAAGAAGCAGCAGGCATTGGAGAATGAAAGTTTAATGCAGTGCATAAATATTGAAAATAGTCGCATAAAGTTGTCAATTTATGGAATATTATATAATTTTATAAGAGTCACTTAATATCTATATTGCCTATTAAACTCTTTATATATATATATATATATATGTATATAGCGCGGTAGGGACCCCACAAAAAGGTTTTTAATTAAAAGCCTTGTTAATATCCTTTGATATTATATGAAATAACTTAAATATAACTAAAAGTTCTTAATCACATAATCTTACTACTTAACATATTTGCTTAAAGAAAAATTCAAAATTGTAGCTAGCTGATTTTTAATTAAGAAAAAATAATTAAATCTTTATAAATTTTTCTAAGCAAAAGTATAAAAAGGTCAATCACATAAAAATCTTAGACGATTTCATTAGCATCCATATGGATATTTAGCCAGGAAGAGGCATATGTTAGGGTATAGAAACTACCACCAAATTGTTTTTATGTTGGACTGGAAAAGGTCAGTTAACCCAAAAAGAAATAAAAATAAAAAAAAACCAAAATAAAGTAAAGTTAAAAAATAAAGCAAAGAGAAATGCAAAACTCTGAGTCATGTATTATAAATGCGGAAAATGCGAATTTTCAACTCCCTGGCCAGCTTCCCTTAAATGTTCGAGCATAGAAAATGACATTTGCGCCACATCACACGCCACATCACACCAGAGGTCCTGTTGCCTATGCCACCAAATGCCTCCCCCAACCCAATCAACAACATTGAGGCAATGCATGCGAAATTGAGTAAAACAAGAAAACAACAAGAAAAGGAAAATGGAATCTAAAGAGCAAACCAAAAAACGAAAGAAGAAAATGAAGAAAAAGAAAAGGAAAATTCAAAGCTGAACATTGAATGTGGCATGTAAATAGTACACTTTGTAGGCTATGCAGGGAAAATCCACTAGACCATCAACATTTGTTCGGGTTGGCGCGGAAAAAAGGAAAAGTGTGTCACCTGCAGGGTCGCCGCTCCTTCAATGCGCATGTCCTGTGAGCGGATGTGTTGATGAAATTGTTATGTGGATGCCGTCTTCTTGTTCACCAATTGCTTGAACATTCTATTGAAATCCTTTTCGCTCAGAACATTGTTCGACGTTGAAGCGCGTGGTCGAGTCTCCAGATGAAATAAATTTCAATCTAAATAAAGGAAAAGGAAACAAATTAGAAATTACAACAATAACTAGACCAGAGTCAAGTCAACGAAGGAAATTGTGAGCAATTTGTAGATTTAATACATTTCTGTAAGTTAGTGAGTGAGTGTGTCTCTGTGTGTGTGTAAGAGTGAGTGTGTCTCTGTGTGAGTGAATGAAGGACCATAAACTCAATTCGGTTTGTGTGCAACAGAGCAACATGCAAAAAAACGAAAAAGAAAAAAAAATACAAGTGCAAACACAAACAAAAAGCCAAAATGGAAAGTAAAGAAAACACAAAATTAAAATATAAAAAAAAAAACACACAACACAAAAACAAAAAATTAAACTTTTACTTTTGGGATAAACAAAAACAAAAAAAAACCCAAATATAAACATTAAACTTTTGAAAAGTGAAAAGTTTTACACGAAATAAATAAAGTGCCAGGCAATGAGAAAAAAAAATCAATGCAAAAAATAATATATATATATCTACGTATACTTGATACGTATACGTGATATGTACTAACCAGAGAACCAACCAAATAATAATAAAGGAAATTCTCACGTGACGTATAAAAGGAAAAACTAGTAACCACACACACCGGCAAAGGGGGGCACCCACAAACACAAACCCAAACACACACACACAACAAGCATACCAATAACTACAATCATCTACATACATACATATATTTCTATATATATATATATATACATACGTATCTAGTCATATTCAGTCACGTACTCAGATCTTTTCCTTTGGGGGGATCCCCAGTCTGAATAGTCTGTGAATTGATTCGATCAAATTGAACTTGAATTTAAAACTCTTGAGACTTTCCTTGTTAAATTCATGTGGGATAAAAATTATATTATATATCAGCAGAATTATTATAGAGATAGAAACCAAAACGTTTATCGATTTAAAAGTGTTTTCTATATAAAACAAATAATTATTGATGGTAAACCAAAAAAATGAGGATATAATATAAATATAAATATCTTTGGAATAAAAGTCTTTGGTTTTAATATTTTTTATATGTTTTTATAGAAAATTCTTAATATATATTTTAGATGCATACATTTTTGGTAGAATTATCAGCTTGCTCTACTTTTTGGTAAATGAAATCTTTTAAAATGTTTTTATAAGAAGTAAAGTCTGAATAAATATCTTAAATATTTTTCTATAAATTTTATATATTCAATTTTCTTAATTAAAATTATTTTTGAGATACTTTGAAAATAATTCTTAAATGAAAAGTTTATATTATATTTTTATTGATATTTCTTAAATATTCTAATAA
Source organism: Drosophila neocordata (assembly GCA_018903615.1). Classification (NCBI taxonomy): domain Eukaryota; kingdom Metazoa; phylum Arthropoda; class Insecta; order Diptera; family Drosophilidae; genus Drosophila; species Drosophila neocordata. The sequence continues at coordinate 1,702,725 of JAEIGI010000002.1, forward strand.
TTTATTAAATGAGAAATCTAAGAAAAAAAAAACTAAATTATGTTTAAAATTAAAAAATTAAATTTGAAGTTAAATAAATTAAATTAAAATGTCAAATTTGAAATTCTATAAAGTCAATTTATCAACCTTTTTAAAAGATTGTTAAATGATTGAATATTACAACATTATTTTAACAATGAAAATTAAATATAATATTTTATTTATATTTATATTTTAAAAATTGAAGAATCTAAGAATCTAACAATTAAAATTTCAAATTGGAAATTCTATAAAATTTAATATGTATTTAAATATTTTTACAATATTTTTATATTAACAAATAATTAAACATCATTTTAAAAAATTAAAAATCTGTAACGAAAACAAACAAAAATATGTTTTCAAGTTTTAAAATCTTTAACAATTTTAAATTAAATTTTTAATTAAAATGTTAAATTGAATATCTAAAAAGTCCATTTAAAATATTTTGATTATTATTCAACTTTGAGTTTGCCAAGACAATACAACAGAATATATAGTAAGCCTCATATTGTTTGGTTTCATCTTTGGTTACCCCCCTTTGACTAAGCTACTGTACAATTTGCTCTCATGTACATATACACCTGTACAAATATAACAAGAAAAACTCCACAATTTTTGCGCATTCCGACAATATGTGTAGAGGAAGCATATGATTATGATGAGCAGTTGGCGTCGGCTTGCATACTTTTAGGAGCAAACCAAAAATTGACAACATTTGGCCAGAATGTGAGAAAAGTGTAAAATTGTATAGGGGAGAGGTAAAAGGAGGCAGGTTAGTTAAGGTTACCTTATTTATTTATTTATTTTTTTTTTATATTTTCTCTGCCACATTTTGCATACATTGAATATAATGAACTGACTTGGTTTTAATAATTCAGCGCACTCACAACTAAATGGCGCCTTTAAAGTATGAAATGGCAGGCGACCTCAATATGAGGGGAGAAAGAAAGAATTATAAAAAAAAAGCGAGAGAAAAAAAAAACAAGCAACCATTTAATGCCGTCTCTCCTACCATTGAGAATGTGTATGTTTGTGTGTGTGTTTATGCAAGGCATACTAACACACTTAGCTTGGAGGACTACGTCATCCTAGCCCAGAGTCAGAGAGCCAAAGCCAGAGCCTGTGTGCCGATGCCTTTGCCTTTGCCGTTGCCTTTGCCTCTGTCTGTGCCTGTGCCTGGGTCTGACTTTGCGTCGTCACATTTTCGCATTCACAATCACATCGCGTGGCATAGGCCTGGTTGGCCTCCACTACAACACTCGCACACACACACACACGCACACACATACCAGCACATGCACAGTGGGGTGAAGTTATACGTACTCAAGCAGCAGTTTTATTTCATTTTTTTCTCTTCTTTTTTTTTTTTCTTTGTTGTTGTTTTGGATCGATTTCGGGGAGTATAGACTTTGCGGCAGCTGCCTGGCTGCAGTTTTTCCAACTCGTTTTTCCTAAAGTAACTTCGTTTACTGGCTTTGCATGGCAATCTGCTTGCAGCAGATGGATGTGGACTTGGGGGAGAGGTTGAGGTAGATTGTAAGGCGGGGGAAACGTCATCAAATCGAATTTAGACTAAAAATATAAACGAAAATATTCATATTGTATTCTATTCAACTCTGTCAAGTGTTGCAGTCAATTTCGACATGATGATGCCACGCCGGCATGACCCTTGACCTTCCGCCATATGCCATGAGGCATGTCCTCAATTTGCCATTTATGCTTCGATTTTGTCTAAAATTGCATGGCAAAAAAGCAAAAAGCCAAAAAGAAATCCTTGTCGCGCAGTTTGCGTTTATAATTTATATTACTTTCTTGTATGGATTCTCTTGTTTTACTGCCGCCTGTGGCCTTGTCTTTAGCCCCATGTATCTATATATATATATATATCATATATATTATATATATATCTGAGGCCTTTAAGTATGCCCAATGGCATTTTGTCGGCACTTGAGGCGGACCATTTTTATGACTATTAAAATATGCATTTAAACGTATCTTCTTTCAAGTGTGTGTGTGTGTGTATGTGTGAGTGTGTGTGTGTCGTGTTGAAAATTGAAATTGTACGCTTATTTACCCAACATCTTGGCTCTTAGCGTTGATTGCTGTAACGCCCCATTGCCATGTACATGACTATAATAATGATTCCCCCCATTTTATAGGCCAGTTAAGATAAATTGTTTGCCACCAGCCGCCGGCTCAATTGAGGTTCGCCTTACACCAATTTCAATCCTTTTGCTTTCCAGAATATTTAATCGAATCATTTGTCTTAAAAATATCTGATTAAATCCAAGAGCATCAATTGAGATTTTCCTAAATTTGAGTTTTTATTGAGGATTACAGATACAACAGTTGAAAAAAAAAGAAGATGCAAAAGTCAAATATTTAAATATTGAACATCGTTTGAATTTATATAAATTTGTTTAAATTTAAATAAATGTTTCAAAATCTCAACTCAACAGAACTTTAGGTACTCTAAAATATTTCTGTTTGATTAAATTTATATAATATTTGATTATTATTCTATAATCTATCTATTTAATTATTTTCTTATGATATTATATTAGTTTTTATAAGATTTTTATTATTTTTCTACTTGATGCTTTTCATTAAGATAAAAGTTAAAGATAAAGTTTTTTTTTAATTATGTTAAATTAAAATTCAATGTACTTTACTTAAAAATGATAATCATTATTAAAGTTATAGATTTAACTATATTTTCATACACTTCAAGAGGATATCATAAAATTGTTTAGTATTTTTAATCAGCTATGACCGTCTGTCTATTACTTTTAGCCTTAAATTTTATTTTAAATTCTTTTTATTTTTTTTTTTGTATTTTTTTTATTTGTTATAAAACTCAATATCCTTTTTGACAAACCAAAGTGTTTTATTTTAGATTTAGTTAAAGTATTTATAATCAACATAAATTGGTTAATCGCAGCCAATTTCAAATTAATTTATAGCTAAAAAACGACCAATAGATTCACACCTAATAAAAAATAGATATTTTATGATAGATTAACACTTAATAAAAACTGTAAATGCCATAATGAGGTTAGATAAATATATCTGAACTGTAACTATCTTGTGTAAAAAATAGCCATTCCAATAATAATGTGCTGGGCTTATCTTCTGTCTATATCAAAAAGAAGCCAAACACCAATGCACAATAATTGTCATGGTAATTTAATTAGTATTATGGCTAGACAGCATATGAAATTTAAATATTCCACAGTGGATATATTAGGAATAAAAGAGTTTTAGCCGGGTAAATAAAGTGTTTACAAAAAGAGTGTCTAAAAACAGTTTTATATAATATTACAAAAATGCAAACTTAAAGTAAAGTTACATTTATATTTCGGGCAGAAAAAAATTATCCCTTTCACTTCAATCGCTGTGTATTTACAGAAATTTATATAACATAACATTACTCAATTCTAAAATAACATTAACAGTAGTTAGTTTATATAAACGTTTCAATATTTCTTTAACATCTCCAGTCTAGTTGTATCCTGTATCACAAAATATAACTTTTATTTATATATTCAAACTTACACAAAACTGTTTGTAAATAATATTCTGTTTTTAAACAAAAGAAAAGTTAGAATCTACAAAATATGAAACCCATTGATACATTTATGTTATGTTACAGTGTTATAATATATTTATGTTATGTTACAGTGTTATGTTACCATTAACAGCTACAAGCAAAGTTTACTACAGCCAGTTAACAGGCTATGTTAAGTTTTTTGTAAAAGGGTAATTTTTATAATGCGATTAAACTTTTCATATAATTGATATTTATAAAGCAAAAATTTCTAAATATAAAAAAAAAATATCTGCAAATATTTTTTTGGTATTACTATTTGTATATTTACATTAATATGCCGAAGGAAATATTCCTATTACTGATGAAGAAACCAAAAGTAGAAAAAAGTAAACGACACCATATTATTTATTTAAAATAAGTAGTAGTAGGTGCTAATATAGTAAAAATTACTATTAAAACCTTTTAGACTTCTAAACTTGCAGATTTATAGAGAAAATGAGTTATAAAGTAGGTGGATTACTCATTCCATAGTGTTTCTTTCGTCAACTGAAACTTTTGATCCCCAGTACGATATGACTCTTGTGTGAGGTAAATATCTAATTTTGATCGAAACTGTTTGAAAATAATTTTAAGATCTGTCCCTAGTAACACTAAAAGAAAGCTTTGACAGAAGCTATATAGCAAGTTAACAAAGGTTTATTCATATCGAACTGATTCAAGCTATAAATGTCAATTTGATTGAAAAATTAAGTCTAAACAGTTAAGTTTGATTATTCCTATAATAAGTTATGAGATATAGATACAAGATACATTTCGATCCGTGTGTGCAGAGACTCACTGTATCCAAAGGATGAAACTTATTGAAGTGAACAATTCACATGGTGATAGCTTATAAAAAACAGCTGGGAAACAAAAACTTAAATTTCTAGCTATGGTGGCCATATAACATATTAGTCAGATTTAAATTATTCAATAATTTAACACACCTGCATTGATCAAATTCATATAGATCAAGTATTATACACACAGCTTACAAACGAAGAGCATGAGTGTGAAACAAACAGACAGATGGAAATGCCTAAATTGGCTCTAATGATGATAGAATATATAGAATAAAATATATACATATATAATAGAGTGCATATATATATATATATATATATATATATATATATATTATGTAAGGTCACTTATTTTGCTTCGTTATAGGCTCATGCAAAGGCTAATACAGAAAATTAAAACGTTAAATTGATTATTTGTTTTATGCTAAAATAACTCATAAATATTTTAATTTTATTCTGTTTGTATAGAATTAAATTAAAATCACTAACGTGGTCAAGAGTCGTGAATAAATACTAATTTAAACAACTTGCAACTCGGATCTCATTAGTGGTGATGACCAAGGCTAATGTAAACCCATGGCGTATGCGTAATTTTTGGTAAATAAATAGTTTACTTTTTGGCCTGTCTAACTGTCCGTCCGTCTGTCTTTCTGTCTGTCTGTCATAAGTCTGTGTGTGTCTTAGACTGTCATCGTTGTCATACAGACTTTGGCATCACCGCCCATGGGCGCGGTTTACTTAATTGCTCTAATTCATTTGGCTAAGGTGAGTCTAAGTTTATAAATTGCGTCCTATAAGTAGATTACGGCCGGACTGAGTGTGTACAAGTGTGTGTGTGTGTGCATAAGTGACCATCTCTTGGGGCTAACGTCTGTTCTACTCCAACGCCGACTCCATTTTGTTGATGACACAAACACACATACACACATAAGTAGAGTTGCCAGGAAGATAAGGGGGGGGTTAAATGGGGTAGAGTGGGGGTGATGTGTACCAAGTTGCACGTGTCGAATATTAAAGCAAACTGTACAAATAGTTGGCACATTAACCATGTCATGGCAAATGCATATGCTTCACTATATTTTATATATTCTAGATATATAGAAAACTCGATCAACTAGCTATGAACAATACATGACAATATATATATAAGTGTATATATACTATATATGCGTGTATTTTATGCGCAATTAAAATGACAAAGTGTTGTCGCTTAGCCGCTCGACAGGAAGCTCAACATTGGCGCAGTCTTTCGGTTAGCAGCACTCCATGGATTAAGGGCCAAACGCATTAGCGTTCGCCATGGTATAGAAGGAGGCATATGGATTGTTTAACGGGTAGTGGGTCATGGCAATTGAAATGTGTGAAAACTGTTTATATTATCCACACGAGCTTTATATACAAATACCATTATATATGTGTAGTCCATGTGTGTCCGTGTTGCACCTTTAAATATTGCAGCAGTTTAATGCGATTTACCCAAACGCCATCGCCAAAGCTCAGTCACATCCGCAGTTCACATCCGCTTTATGACCCCATACCAAGGGGTTTTGGCTTTGGTGATAGTAAAAGGGTGATATGTGCCCGGTTTACCTTAAATATTATATATATCAAGGGTATGCCATGTTGTAATCTAAATGTTTGTATGTCCTTTGGTTATTCACCTTATACTTTTATACTCAAACTTAAGCCATGGCAAGTTATTTTTACAAAGTTCTAATAAAAATGTGTTTGTTATATACATTTCCAAGAATTCTGTCTAGTGTGTGCCTAATGACATTTGTTTTTTTTTTTCGACATTTTTCTCTATTTTTAGATTTGGTTTTGTTTTATAATTTCATATTTGAAGTGGCATTAAATATGTCTGGAAGGACTTAAGTAGAAATAAAATTATATCAATTACTGAGCATCAAGTAGTCGTTACTTTATTTCTTTGATATATATACTATTATTCTCTACTTCGTTTTTTGTTTTTGTTAGCCTGCCTACTTTTCTTCCTTCCTATTTGACTTGTAACATTTATAGCCAGGCTAAGACCGCAACTTTTATATAGTCTTTGGCAAAAGTGCAATGTAAATGCATTGTTGATGGCTTTTTGTATTGCATGTGCACACCGCAAAAGTATTTAATGGATTGGGTTTTCGCTTTGCAGGAAATCGACTTTAAATTGCCCAAAGAAATAAAAAATAATGTTTTCCATTTAGTTTTTCAAATGAATTTTTTGGTATTTTTTCAAGTGCAAATTGATGAATCACATATATTAGTGAGGTTAACAAAAATATGTCAATTGTGGACATATCTAACAGGAGCCAATTGCGGTTGACATGACACGCCTCATTGCGTGCATTAGAAACTCATTAAAAAGGCGGATAATGGTTGATGGGTTGGGGCTACAGTTTCATGTAGAGTAAAAATATTTCTATTCTGTTGCACATGGTGTATATAAAGTGATATAACCACACATTGTCATTTATTTATTATATTTATAAAGTGTCACACAGTGAAAAGGTTAACATTTGCCATTTTCCGTATTGAATTGAATGGCAGTGCATGGCAATGGCAATGGCAAGTGGATATCCGCCAAAAGGGACAGGAAACGGAAGGGTACGATGACGACAAAATATCATTGAATATGGCCATGTTAAGACACAAGCTGCAAATCTTTAGGACTTGTCAACCAAATATACATACTTATATACTTATATATATATATATATGTGCACCTACAAAGTCGAGTTAAAGTTGGAGCTAATTGGCTGGTCTCTAGGCCTTATTGAAAGACCTAGACGGTACCGTTACATGCCACGCCATGTTTCGTGTGCGTTGTGAAAAATAGAACCGGAGAACAGAAAGAGTACCAGAACTACAGCAACGCCTACAACGTGTACAACTCACGCCATTTCCGTCTGAGTTGCCGCCATTGTTGGTTTGGGTACGGGTTCAGGTTCGGTTTTTGTTTGCTTACTTTGCTCTGGCAATACTTTATTGTATTTCGCATTTTTCGCCATTTTTATTTATTGCTTCTCATGGCAACATGGCAACCGAAATAAATGAAATTCAACAAAATAATATTTACATATGCGAGATATATAAAAATAAAGTTAAGCACGACACAAATTGAGTTGGTTCTGCTGTTGCTCCTTTTACATTTTCTTTGGGTTTTTTTCCTGTTTTGTTGTTTATGATGGGGAGGGAAAGGGAAGGGTTTTCCGCCTTATAAACATAATTCATAATATGGCATACTAATTGTAGGCCTAGTCCGGGAATTTTCCAAAACCCATCTCTCTCTCTCACTCTCTTGAACAGCAGCAAGTGAAATGCGAGGCTAAATTAATTCATAATGAGCCAAAAATTTGTGTGTTGTTTGTTGCATACTTTTCGGTGTCACCATAGCCCATTTGATAGCATGCCATATATAATTGAATTTTAATATTTCTCTTTCTCCCACTCTCTTTTACGCCGCTTATGTGAAATATGAAACTAAAAATGTAATTTCATTTCATCATGAATACGCTAAGTAAAAGCTAAATGCGTTTTATTTCTCCCTCACTCTTCCATACTTACCAACGACCTATATAATTGGCAGTAAATTCATGCAAACGACACAGATTTCACGTGGGTTGTTTTTTTTTTTTTGAAAAATGTTATTTAATATTGCTCGACACAACACACAGATATAAAAAAAAACACATACAATTTAATTTACAAAGTAATCTAATTGCAATAAAGTGTCCGCTGTGAACCGTGTAATTGCTGAACTGATATCTAACAGCGAAAATCACTGCGAGGGCAGTTTAGGTACGATAGGAAAACTTAAAAGGTAGTTGAATAGAATATTTTTGTTTAAAAAAACTTACATTAAACTGAAATTAAATCTTTAATAAAGATGGGACAATGCATTATCAATAGAATCTTAACTTAAGTAGATTCCGCAATTCAAACTTATCCATTTCGTTTATTTCTATCAATTGAGTAGCCTTAGTAAATATTGACTCAAGCTTCATTTCATTAACATTTCTCATTTTGATTTTAATTAGTTTTTGTTTATGACATTGATAGATTTTATTATGATTATAAAATTATTAAGCTTAATCAATATTCAATTACTTATAAATAACTATACAAACATCCCATTGTGCCCATATTAAATTAGCTATTTGAAATTGCAGAAAAACAAATTGCATCTAAATGCATTCAATTGACCAGTCATCAATGCAATTATGTTCAATTCACTGCATTTTACCATTCATTGCATTTTAATTGTTCACAGAATCATATTGATTAATTCTCTTTTTTTCTCGATGGCTGCCATTGTTAAACAACAATATAAATATAAAAAAACCATGCCAAATTGAATTTCAGACAGTTTATTGAAAAATTTACTTATTTTCTTTGCCCTTGTAGTAGTTATTAACATTTTGTTAGGAGGTTTGTAAGCTTAAAAAGGTTTCAAAACCAAACATTTAACAATTCTTTTTCCTTGTGAATAAATTTTTATTTCATTTGCATATTAGTACCAAAAAATAACTAAATTAACAAAATCTGTAGTTTTGGAAAAATTTGCAATTAAAAAACATAGAAAATTATAAATCTTTTTTACTCTAAACTATTCAATATTCCTAATTTGTTTTAAAATTACATTGTTAAAACAATTTTAAGATTTAGATAACATTTAAAATACATTATTTAGAAAGAAAATATTAATTTACATTGCTTAATTTACACCATGGGAAAAGTATTTATTTAAGATATATATATACTTGAACAGCGTGAATAACTAAGTTTATAAAGTCCTTTGAAAAATTGTAAATTATTTAGGAAAACTATGTGTCAATCTGCTTTTAAGCATCGTCTGATAGTCGAATTTACAATATAAAATTTAAATCATTTATTTATGAAATTTAGAATTTTTAGAATTTAAAGTGTTCCATAGCAGTTAGTGTTGGGATTTGTCCAATTAACCAGAAAGAAGTTGCGCTAGATAATTAATAGATTTTAGGTGATGTTGTACATATAGTTGTACATATAGTTCATTATTATTTCTTAGGCGAACGATCTTGTGAATAAACACAAGGATGCCAGATAGTTACTTTGCTCAATACTGAAATACATTCAAACAGTTAGCCTTATAATAGAAAATAACTGAAACCCTTTTTAAAAATCACTTAGAATATGGTTAAATTTGTGGTTTCGATAAACTGAGATTATATAAAATTAAATTTTTTATTATTATTATTATAATATATTATTCAAATATTCCTTTTTAAAACTTTTTAAAATATGGTTAAATTTGTGATTTCGATAAACTAAGATAAAATAAATAAAATACAAATTTTTATTATTATTATTATAATTTATTATTCAAATATTCCTTTTCTTAGCTATCCATCGGTTTATGAGGAAATCTTTTAAGTTTTTACATATGTATTTTAAATAATTTATTAATGATCTTTTTGCATATATATTTATACATATATATATAGTTTTAAGAAAAATATAATTGCCAGTTTTAAACTTTTGAACTTAACTTTAAAATTTTTTAATATTATGCTTCTGACTGAGATTTATACATAATTTTTAAACGTTGTTGTTTGTTTTTCATTTGTTTAAATCAAATTTCCTTTCTTCTTTCTTCAGTTATTAGAATAAAACTTTCATTGCAGAAACAAAAGTTTTTAAATAAGAATATATAGACTTGGATTTTAAATATATGGCTGATTAAATATAGTAGAATCTATATGAACCTGAAGGGCTCCTTTACGATGAAATTTGCTATGATTCCAAAACAAACTTATATAAGTCTTTTGGTTTAGTAAACTTTTGACTTATTTTTTACTATATATATGATATAAGATCTATATCCATATGCATATATATAGATGTATATATATATATATTAAAATATTCTAGAAACTATCTTTCAGAATATCCCAATAATATTCCTTATAAATTATAAACTTTTAGAAGTTTAATCTAATAACTAAAACTTCTCTTGTTAAAAGTTAAAGAAACAAAATTGAAAGTGTATAAGACCTTCGATATGTTTTTTTTATATAAAACGATGTTGTTTTGCATTTCCAATTTAGCTCTTGGTGAATTCTTACTCAAACAGTGGATTAAAAGTTGTATTGTCCATTGGCATTGAATTGAATCTAAATGAGGATATTCTATTAGTTTATTGACAGAGATGTTGGCCCATTAAATGCCCAACATGGCGAACTTTGTGAGTGGCAGTGGGCGATTGATGGTAACAAATGTGGGGGGGTAGGCAATATAAGTCATTTGTCTATCATCTGTCTTTGTCGTTGGCTTTGTTCTCGTTATCCGGTCTAAGAATGGGGTTGGCAAATGCCAAGCAATTTGTTCTACGCATATAAATCTTGAGCGCTCCGTTTGGCCTCTGAACAATAATTGCAGCAATAACACAGATATATATATATATATATATATATATATATATATATATACATATAGGAAGGAAACAAACGGGGTGTCCACACTATAATGGGGACAGAATAGATATAGAGATATGGCTAGAATATGGAGATTTTCTGAGGATTTGCTTGTTGGAGAGCCTAAATTGAGTGGCCGCTTAAAATATGCGAATGAAATGCATTTGGCTATGGTTTTTAGTGCATGTAGTTAGATTCTGCATATAGATTGTATACCATCAGCAATCAATAAAATTTTAGCACACATAGACACATATACAGAGACACACTAGGATCTACATATATAGGCAGAGATACTATCTGAATGGCTCTAAGCCAAAGTGCGAGTGCGTTTTGGCGGCGTCTTCTTTAAGAGCTCACTTGGGTTCGCTTTGTTTGCTCTCGCTCTCGCTATGTTTGCCTTATTGTTTGTCTACTGTAAACACACACATGCACACAAATAAATACACAAACACACACACACACGCATATGCATAACCATATATGTACATATATATATATATAACATGTACCGTGTACACATGCACACATATGTGTGCCTTTTGCCATTGTTTGCTGAATTTATTGCACGAATTTCTCAATTGGCTCTTTGCGACTGAATGTAGTTTTATTTTTATACCCATAAAAGCCTCCCCTATGCCTTTGCCCGCCCCTTCCCACTTTCACCTATCCTCTTTTATCATACCCTTAGTTTAGACGCGTCCTTGAAGCTTATGCTAAAACAATAGTCTCTGGGGCGATAAGTATTTATTACCTCCAAACCTGAAATGGGCAGGTGCTCTTCTTTTTTTTCCTCTTCTTCTCTTTTTACTATTATCCATGTCTACGTCATGTTAATTAGCCAGATCTATAGAAAGTGGGATGGGCCTCTGATGTGTTTTTTTTTTATTTATGTGACGGGCATATTTATTAGTACAGTAGAAATTCACTTTGATGAATGTTATTTGCAAATAAAGATATTGATTACTATTAATAATATAGGATCAAGTTATTCAATTTGAAAAATCTTATTATATTATTATTATTTTTGTTGTGAAAAGTTGAAGAAGAACAAAAGGAACAAATTTAAACAATTTAAGGATAAAGATATTTAAAATATATATCTAATTTAAATATATTAAAAGGCAACTCAAAAAGGAGAAGATTAATGTGAACTCAATTATTTTTTTCCTAGAATTTGTTAGTATTTTTGTCGTGCTTTATGTTTTTTATATTATATAAAGGAAACCAAAATATATTTTCGTTTATTTTTGAGCTCAGGTAAAATGTTCTTTAGAAATATCAACAAAAAAATCTAAAATTATATTACCTTTTATTATTTTTTGATATTAAATTTAATATAAACATTGACTACTCCCACATATGGTTAAATATATGTTGGTATATAATATAGTTAGTATTTACTGTCTATGGTTAAGGCCAACATCCGTTGTTATTGTGGTTGTAATTTCCTTGTTTGTGGTTGTCACAGGCATTTTGTCTCATTCTCATCATTTTTAATATCATAGGTTGATGTGAAACTGCGCATATGCCATACAGCATCAGCATAGAATTCATATTCATATTTATGCCAACATTGCGTATACGCATTTTATTTATTATACTACCCACACACACACACACAAATTTCCCTTTTACTCTGCCTGCCATTTCCTTTCATCTTGCAGTTCAAATGTCTACATATCACATAGATTTATGAAAAAACAAAATCCAAAAACAATTTGTTCCATACAACACGTTTCCTGTATTCCTCATTCGCGCTTCAGTGCGTAACCGCAACCAGTCATATGAAAAATATTTCAGTGCGTGCCTCGTGTGTTTATGAGCTGCCTTTTCGACCCAAATCCATATGAATATGGCTAATAGTATGAATACATATACACATATTTATATATACATGGGATGTAAACTGTAAATTCCTTCTTAGCAATGCGACAGCGGCATAAATTAATGTGCGGATTCTTACTGAAGAGTAAAGTCTTTCGCAAAATTTACAATGTTTCGCCTGTCTTACAAGCTGAAAGCCTTAAGCTTGATTAGGAGAAAGGTTTAAGTTTGACTATATATAGGAATACATATTTAAACATTGAGTTAACTTATTAATGCATTTGGAATCTCAAACCTTTAGGTTAGATAATTGGATTCTGTAGTTAGCAAAAGCAAGCTAAATAACAGCCCGCAAACCAGTGGCTTGTTTACTAACACTAGCAATAACAGAGCAGTTGCTCCTATGTTAAGTTTAACATGACATCATAAGTTTAACATGATCTCTTATGATAAGTTTAACATTAATGAAATAAGCAATGTTAAACCTAACTTTTAAAATAGTTTATGATTTTTTATTGTAAAAATATCAAACCTGCAATTGTTTTTTTAAAAAAAGAAGGCTTTAGCTTTTCTGGCAATTGAAAAAGAAATGTTCAAGTACACATCTAAGATTTTTTCTTTAAGATTTCATTAAGTCTCTGATTTTTACTGGTTAAATTGTGTCTAAGTTTTAATTAATGATCTTAGATTTTATTAAGGGTTTCTCTTTCTTTTTGAATTATATATATAGAATTTCTAATTGTTTTAATGGCTTATTTTAAATACTTAAACGAATTTCCTTTCTAATTGATTGTAATACTTTTATGTAAATTTTTTGACACTTTTAAAATGAATCCTTTTCATTTAAAATGTACTCAGGTCTTTGAGCCCTTAAGTATGCCATAGAAACAATTACTTAAGAATTTTCATTATTCACATCATTTTGCCCAATTTAAGACCCAATTTAAACCCTTAAAATGTATATTCGCCTTAGCATTGGAATGTGCCACATACATATATATACATTTGTAGGTATAGAGTGGCATGCAGCAATGTTTCAACATTCAATGTTTATAATCACTGGTCAAATAAGAACAACAACAACAATTTTGGTTTTGTTGCAGAAACATGCGTTGCATGTTCATAGTCATGATTTATTTATCAGACTCGGGGGCCTTTCCATGCGGCAAGACCAAGCATGGGATTGTGACACGGCATAAAGTGACTGACTGGTGATGAGGTCAGGACATAAAACATAGCAGAGCAAAGTTAAAGCCTTTCTGGCCATTAAATAAAAATTGTTGCAACAAAATTTAATCAACTGCAGCAAAAAAAAAAAAACTTTATGGTTTTTATTATTATTTTATTTTTTGTTTTTTTGTTTATATTGGTTGTTGTTGTTTGGACTGAAAGACTCATGTCACTGGGTGCGTTTAATCCAATTAACTGTCATAGAGTCATGTCCAGACAGGGACACCCCAAATTGCTGCCAGTCAATGTCCTGTACTGATGTTGTCGTCCCCCGGCAACTCAGTGGTAACTATATTATGACAGTTGGGCGTGGATGGGAGAGGGGCGGGGCGGCGAGAACTTTGGTTTCAGTTTTCTATTTTCCATTTGGCACTTTCGGAAATTGTTTCTACGACGGTTTCAAATTTCACACACCGCAAAGTGATTAGCTTAGATTTTGGTTTTTCTTACTTACTTTAACCTATTTTTGACTCTATCCTTTTCTCTCTCATTTACTTATATATAGCTGTAAATGTGTTAGTGTGAATGCTGAAAGAAAAAGGGAAAAATTTAATACACTAAGAAAGCAGCAGCATGGATGAGGAGCACGACGAGGATCAAATAATATGAGATTAGATGGGGCTTTAGAGCCCCGGCCCCGTTACGGAGCTGCCTTTGGCACGTTGAAGGGCCGACGCTTCATTGGTGTTGCCCAATATCGTCGCGAGACGCGTGAAAAATGTGAGACAAAGCAACAGCAACAAGCTGATGAAGACGACGAAGCATCGGCCACAGCTTCAGTTTCAGATGCTGAGTGTTTGACCAGCAGCAACAACAGCAACAACAACAACAACAATAAGAACAGCCACAACAGCAAAAACACAAAGCACCAGAAAAGCAACAGCAACAATTGCCTCTGGGCGTGCATAAGTAAAATCAACAAAAATAAGGGTGTCTCAACAACATCAACAAGAGCTAAAACAACAACACGTGGAGCAGAACCAGAAGCAGGAGCAGAGGAAGGAGTAGCATTAGTAGGTGGCATGAGTGTAGGAGACGGAGAAGGAGCCGCAACAAATTGGCGCGTCATTTCTTTGTGCTGCGGCAACGTAAAACGCGCCCTTCTCGCGCCCCTAAAAATTCGTGCCCAGCAATCGTTAATGCTAATGGCTGCCCTTACCGGGAACAAGAGCATGGGGCGTGGACGCATACGGGAGCGCAGGCAAAGGACTAAGGGTTTGGGCTGCCAGTGGGAGCGACGACTCAGCACGTTCATTCTGTGCCTGATTTCCGTTATTGCGCTGCTGCCGCCATTGACTCTCGGGGATGATGGTGACAATTTCTTTGCCGTTAATGCCTTCAGTGCGGGACCGGAGACAACAACACCAGAATTTGGTAAGTTTCAACCAAAAACCAAAAAAAAAAAAAGAAACAAAAAACGCATACTCATAAAGATAAGAAAATTCTCGGTCTTTCATACGCTCCTTTTTCCCTAACCTCCATGTCCTGGGTTTGCCATCTCAAATAACAATTAAGCATATGCCATGCCATAATGACGTCATGGACGGAAGGCTTGCAACCTTTTGTTAAACTTTACAACAAGTGCATAAAGCTAGGCATTTAACTATCTGTAGAATTTCTAATGTCCTATTTTACTTTTTTTTGTTTCTTTTTTGTATATTTCGACTTGAATTTAAGCCTAACGAAGTTCAAATACTCTTATAGTGCTTTGATTTGAAAAAAGGAACCAAATGTAGCAGTTAGGAATGAAAAAGTCAAAAATCCATTTATAAAGTTTTCCATTTGAGATAATTAAAACGTGGAGAATTTTCCATACCCTTAAAATGATACTATGTTACATACAAATGCTACTTTCGATACATACTATATATATATAATATATATATATCTACTAATATATATATATAGCTTTAATTTTATGATTTTTAAAATCATAATCGTAAAGCTCTTAAGTTTTTGTTTTCTATCGATTGAAATCTTATTTTTCAACAATTTTTGAGAAAAGAAACTAAGTATCCAACATTTCACTTAAAAGATCTAGTAATCTGCTTTATATTCAAATTGACTCTTAATAAAAGTTTTTTTTAAATAAAATATTCTAACAAATATGAAATTATATACTAAAATATAATTTCAAAGATCTTTTGCACCAGAACTAAAAATCAAATCGTTTTAAATATATTTAGATATATTTCGAAATATATGTATATATCCATTGATTTATGAAGAGACATTAAAAATGTTAGCTCCCGAAATAAACCCTGGGATATTTATCCCTATTTATTCAGGATTTTCTATTTAAAAGAAATATTTTAAACCTCAAACTCAAAACAAATTTAAATAAAATTGCAGACTATTTTAATGCGATTTGTTAAAAAAATATTGATATTGCTTAAAAATTTTTAGATCTTTGAAAATTTCAGAAAAATCTTGTAAATTTAGCCTAATTTTAAACCTTAGTTATTTCGTTATAATCTTTCAATTAAAAAAATGTAAATTACCTTTTACATTTTACAAATTTTCAGTATTAACATCAAGAAATTAAATTTTCTGTTAAATTTAACAGATTATGTAAACAGCTTCCGTTAGGGTACTCTCTTATCATGTTATTCTAAAACTTGTTTATGTTTAGTAAAGACAATTCCATTTAGTTGATATTGATTGCCAATTTCTTTGTTATGATTTTAAAGAGCATGTTTTAGCATTTTCCATTGTAATCCTGTGACCCAAACCACACTGAATTCGTCCTTTGTTCGTTTCGTGCGTCGTCAACAATTGTGGTTTCTCCATACAAAGATTTGCATGTACTCTGCTTTTGGCCTTGTTAACCTAAATGTGCAAAAGTTTTCCACTCTCATACTTATTTATGTTAGTTGGGCTAGCTGTTGATTGGCTATTTTTTTTTTTTTTTGTTGGGTGAGAAGGAAGGAAAGGGCATAATTGTTGTATGGGGGAAAGTGTTTGAATTTCTTTTTCTTTCGTTTTGCTATTTAATGGCTTAGCCTAGTTTGTTAATTATAAATTGTGGATGCTATTGCAATTTTCTTTTGTTTAATGGCCAGTCATCAACTTTTCTGACATTTACAATTTATATGAGGCCGTCTTGCAGTTTGATTTGATGCTGAGTTTTGAAATATTAGCTGCCCACATGGGCAATTTGCTAATCTCTTTTTGAAAAGGGTCTTTCAGTATTATGGGCGGAATCTGATTCCTTTGGATGGGCGGTGGAAAGGTCATAGCCGCAGGATCTAGCGGTAGCCACTCTGTCAACACTTACAGCAACGCCCAACAGCCACGGAAACCAAATAAACTGAGCGACAGAGAAACAAAAAACAAAAAAAAACAAAAAAACGGAGGCAAAAATGAAAAGCCAGAAAAAAAAAAAACTAAAAGGAAAACCAACGGAAAAAGCTGCTGCGGCAGTTGTCCCCTCTTTCTCTTTTTTTTTTATGGTTAAGCGTATTTCTAGGGTATTCTGGGTGGATTTGTTTAGATAAAAAGTTAGGCCTATGTGTACAATCGTTCTGCTGTGAAATTTATCTAAAATGTCTGGCCATTGTTTTGGGCAATTACTGGAATTAAATGGTTTTAGTCGCCCTTTTGTTTTTCTTTTTTTTTTTTTGTTGTTGAAATTTGCTAACCTTCAGTTAGATTGGGTCTATGTAGATTTACATTTCAGGTTTTCTCGTTTTTAGCATTCTGTTGGCTCTATTCATAGACCAGTGGCTGCTGCATTTAAAAATAAACCAAACCACAAGCAAATAGACTCGACCGTCACCCATCTGCACCTCCCCCTCCTTGTGCTAGAAACACTTTAGAACACTCACACACACACAGATTTACAACCATGGAGGATGGGGATGAGTGAGCCTGAGGAGGCATCTAGAAAATGGCGCACCCTTTTGTGCATGAGCAACCATTTTGTTTGGTCCTTTCGCTTCCGTTGGCTTAAATGTCAGATGGGCGTGCATCCGTCGTGGTTCTCTTAGTAATTATGGTAGAATATCAAACAAAATTAGTGAAGCAACTGCCATGCCCTGCCATGCCATGTCATGCCAAGCTAAGCCACATATGCCCATCTGCATAAATATGCTGCGCCGTTAACCCTTGCCAGGGCGTTGAGATTTTTACCACACATTGTTGGTCGCAGGTCGCAATCCCGGCCAGAGTTGCTCCCCAGTGTATAATTAAGATGTGCCAGGCATAGGCATGTATTTCATTTCATTCAAACTTAATGAAAGAATCCAGTTGGCTTCCGGTTTATGGCCTCTAGAGTGCCACACAGATACGCACACACACACACACACATACACACACCGGCACATTTACACTCACCTTGAGAGCAGAAAGATTAAGATGCGGCTAAGGAATTTACATTTTAATCTTTCACTAAGTCATTCTGAAAAGATTTTCGCTTAGTTTTCGCAAAACAAAAAAGTTTTTCCACCTTGGTTTACGGTTTTCCACCATGTGTTTTTTTGTTTTATTTATTGATATAAGAAACTTTTGTTTCACCCGGGATTAGTTGAAGTTGCTAACATTATTGATATAGCCAAATATCAACCTTCTCTATATATATTCTATTTATTCCCACAGACTATGCCAGTCGCGGTCAGAAAAAGTTCGGTGACAAATGCGAAAATACTTTGGAATGCGGCTTTCCTGGCTCAATATGTGATCCGAAAAAGAAATCCTGTCAGTGTACCGAAGATCTGCCCGTCACCAATCACATTGATAAATGTGGCAAAGGTAAGTAATCCCATCCCGCCCTACCATCTATTCCCCTAACCCTCTATCTATGTGGTTTGCACCATTCTGGTTTTGCTGTCAGTTTGCCAAGTTTTTATTAAAAAAAAGAACAAAAAGAAAGAAAGAAAGAAAAAAAAAGTCACAAAACAAATACCCTCTAGGCCTTGTCAAGCCATTGCAGGAGGAGACGGGGGGCGGTCGCGGCAACGAATTCTGTAAATTAAAATAGAAGAAAAAAAAAAAACTTGGCAGGGGCATCACCACAAAATGCAACTAATGCATATTTGACATAATTATAATGGATATTCCCCTGACGACGTTGTAAATTAAAAATCAAATTGTGAAATTATTCTCGGTGATTGCAAAATGAAAAAAATAGAAACTATAAATAAATAAATAAACATTAATTACAAATCATTTGGTTTTTGGCATATTTATGATTGCACTGCTTTTGTTTGGCATTTATGGACTGATAGGTTTCTGGCCAATAGATAACTAATTTCAACTCAAACAATTGAAAACAAAATGCCAAAAGTTATAACCTTGTAAGTGTAAGTAATTATGGGAATAGTTTGATTTATTTTTATTATTTATAAAAATCGTTTTAAAATTGACAAAAGTTTCTATTGTAATTAATCGGTTAAATATTAGATATATGAGAGAAAGCGGTTTAAAAGGTTTTCCTTTTAATATGATGCAAGATAACTTCTATTTCTAATCGTATGTTAATTAGTTTCACGTATTTTCTATTTATGTTTCTCTTGTTTCTTTAAAACCTGTTCTTTCTTTTATAAGAACTAATTCTATAATATAATTACAATATTCAATATGGCTGGAAGCTCTACTATTTAACCATTTAAATTATATTAGATTAAAAACCTTTTACAATAAACTTGTGCCTTTTATTTACCTTTTCTAGGTAAACTAAAAACCCAATTGCTGACTTTTAATTAGATAATAAAAAATAAACAAGATTAGTAAGATTATTGACCAACTTTAGCAAAAAGTTCAAGTTCTTTCCCTTGAAACTGTTCTTTATAATAATAATGAGATAGAAAACAGGAAGAAATTGTCAATAGTTTATTATATACTGTGAAATTATTCTCGGCTAAAAGGTAAAACCATGTTAGACCCAATAATTTATTATTTATTCATAATCTGGACAGCCACAATGTATAATATATATACATATGAATATACAGTCTATATGAAGCCATACATTTGTAGTATTGCTTTTTAACAATACTGCCAAATTAAATCAAAAGTATTTATTAAAAAAATGAGTTGAAAATTTAATGTATAATAAAGAAATTTTCTATTACTTAAGGTTCTGCAGAACTATTTAATTAATTTAAAATTAAAAATTTTAAAATTTTAATTTAAGAATTAATATTTAATGATTAATAACTATGATTTATAGGATTTATTAAACAATTCTTCTGTTAACAGTCGCCAATGAGAACAAAGAACTTAACATAAATTGAATGAAGTTAACAGCGTGTCTGTTACTTCTCAATGTTAATTAACATTAATGTTAAATTTCTATAATGTAGGAAGCAAATCAAACATACTTAGATTTTTATGACATTTACATTTTATTTTAAAATATAATTGCTAAATGTTTGAATGAAAACATAAGTAAAGTTTAACTTATTAAGAAAAGTTTCTATCTTTTTCGCAAAATAAAACTATTAACTGAAAGCCCTAAATCAATTAAACAATTGGTAAATTGAAAAAGATAATTTTTCTATTTAAGTATTACTTACTACTACTAAAACAATCTCGTCTTATGATGGAAAAATTAATTTAAAATTTACAACATGGTGAAATTATATTAGTTTTAAAAATTTATTTGATTTAAAAAGCTATTCAATATTACTAAAATCAGCTATGTTATCAGGACAAAACCTTTAATACTATAGTTACTAAATACTATTCAACGGTAATGTTTCACAAATATAAAATATTTCTATCTATATAGATCATTGAATATTTTATGATTAGTATCAATCTTATACAGTTCTCCTGTCAAGTCCCAATAACAATAATCTAGTGACCATTGTCCTGGACATGCAATGCAAATTGTTGGCCATCCATCACCCTACTGATTGCTCTATCAAAATATTTGTCAGCCCGTCAACAACAACCCATCGCCAACATTGATAGACAGAGTGAAACGATAACCCAGTCCCTGTCCCTGTCCCTGTCTTAGTCTTTGTCCCGGTCTCTGTACTGTAACAATCCATTAACACCCGCCCGCCATATCTGGATAAGCAAGCAAAGCATTAAATCAACTCGCAAACATGCTAGACAATAAAGAATAGAAAAGAATACTTTTTGTATAAACACTTTGCATGATCTGGGTATGGAAAGTGTTTTGTTGATTGTATGAATCATGGTCTTGGCACTGGCAGAAAACCTGTCAACAGAAAATCATTTGAATTCTATTCCTTCTTTGCAGAGGCCGCCGTCAACGAGTCCTGTTTCTTCAACGAACAATGCGAGGTCAAGTACTTTCAGACGGAATGCCGCGATGGACGTTGCATTTGCCGGTTCGAGATGTCACCCATTTGGGGCAAGGACGGTTCTGTGGAATGTAAAGGTTGGCATCATCTATCTACATACATGCTTAAGCGAAATCTAAGTTATGTTAACGTCCTGATGTTTGCTTACAGGGCGCCAGGATAAGCGTGGACCCGAGACCTACATTGATCCGGCCATGATTGGTGTGCTGGTAGGAATGGCATTGATGTTTATTATTATTTGTGTCGTCCTGCGATTGTTTAGCCAGTGAGTAAATTGCAAAGCAAACATTCTTCACCCATGCACCCACACACACACACACACACACACCCCGTTTTCCATATGCCATTATACCATTCACCATTGTCGCCATTTACCATTCCTTACCGTTCACTTGACCTCCAGCAAATTCATCTGCTTTATGACATAACTGGGTCAAGAGGATGATGCTCTAATAAGGCTTCATTAATTTCAGTCTAATAAACAGAATTTTTGCATTAATTGCCATTAAGAGCAGAGCCTAAAAAAGCAACAAGCAACATCTGCACTCCCTTCACCATTCATCCTTCAATCTTGTCACTAGTTATCCTAAAAAACACGCCCAGCTTTTGGCACACGTCATCATCAACATAATCAACGTTATTGTCATCAAGGACACAAGAGGCTCGAAAACTAATTTTCATCTTTTTCTCCGTTCGTCGTTGTGCGTCCTTTGCTCCCTTTCTTTTTGTAGAGCTCGTTGGCGTGAAAATCGTACCATCTTTAATACACCCAATCCACGGCTAATGAACGTCTCGCTGCTACGCGATAGCAAACTGCTCCATGGCCAGGAACGTCGCGGCTCCCGCATGTCAGTGCGTGCCCCATCCAGGCAGCCCAGCATGGCCTCACTGCGACCCCATTCACCGAATCCGTCGCTAGGTAAGACAGGTTTGTATTCCATTCAGTGGGTTTTCATTTCCTTTCCAACCATCGTGATGGCACCGAACTCCCACGTCCGCGTCCACGTCATCAAGTTCAAGTGTTTATTTTGCTTTGATTTTTTTCTTTTCCGTTTCGTTACATTTCATTTCATTTACTTTCGTTTCGTTTGATTTGTGCCGATTTTGCTCAAAACTTTCTTTTTCGCAGCAAAGCAAAGAAATAAAGATACAAACTCAATCAGTCAGTCAATCAATCAATCAATCAATCGATCAGTCAATCACTAAAACTAACAAATTCACAGCAAAAAGAAATTATTAAACTAAACTACTTAACTAACTAACATTTCCAAGAATTAGTGCGTGAGTGTGCAAAAAAGAATGAAAAGAGAATTTTTTCGGATTTTTTGATATTTATAGAATTGTGGACGTATCAAAAAAGCTTTACAATATGTCCAAAAATATTTGCTTTTGAAATTTAAAATATTATAATCAAATATTTGCGATAACGATTCGAAAACTTTTAAAAGAAAACTCTTTAAGGAGTAACAATATTTGAACAGTAAACTAGTTAACAGCAGGTTAATTGCCATCGATTAACAGATGGGCCGTTATGTTAACTCCCATTTAAGTAGGGATTTAAATAGTTACGTTATGTCGTAAGCTAGACAACGTAAACGTTAACTTGTGTCGCTGTTAGTTTTATTACTTCTGAACTTTAACAACGTTGTTTTTTATTACTTTTTTTAAAAGTATAAAAAATAGAAGATCATTTTTATAATAGTTTATAAAATTATACTATATATAGACTAAAATTTTTAATTAAAAGAATGTTTTAGACCGAATAAATAAAATTCTTCCAATTATTAGTAGTCAATGAGGACAATTTGTCAACTGAGAAACAAAAATTATAAAGTTTGCCGTTTATAAGTTACCTAAATCAATCCGTTTAAATTTTCTCTTTGTTCATTTGGTGCATTCATATAAAAAATCTTTCAATTAATAATAGTAATAAAAATCACCATTAAATGCTTAATTTAAACTTAAAAGTCTTAGCAATTTGTGACGTATGCTTTTGTTACGACAATGAGGCACTATATTTAGGATTTATAACCGACTAAAAGTATAACAACTTAATGACTTTAATTTTTACTATAGATCAGTTCAATTTACTCTAGGGTAGGGTCTCTGGTTGTCGCAGTTAACCTAACTAATACACTTTTGCTTGACTTGCTTGCTGCTGGTCATCAATGGGGAAAACGTAATCGTAATCAATATCAACAGTGAAAAGCGCTTAAGACAAAATACACATTGTGGGGCTCAATCAATTTGATTGACAATTTAAGAACCATTTAATTTAGTACCAATTGTGTTGTTGTTCTTGTTGTTGTTGCTGCTGCTGTTGTTTGCCTAAGCCCAGTCGATAATTGTATGAAATTAATTTTAATTTTGATTTCTGTATTATTTTTGTTCTTCGCTGTTATATATATGTATATACATATATACTTATAGTATGTGTTTTTTTGTGCTAAGAATTGTCAACGCAGCGTGTGTCTCAATTAAACGTATAATTAAACGTATTTCCCCTACTTTTCCCCATCCTCGCCGAATTAAAAAAAAAAACTACAAACATATAATAGGACGAATGATACGGTCGAAGAGTAATACACGATCCAGTGATTCACGTGTTAGTGATGTATCCACCTGTTCACGCTTATTGGAGCATCCAAGTGCCGCCACTCAGCACACTCATACCCATAGTCACTTTCTGCCCTATGTGCCAACGACGACAGCGACGCCTGTCGCCACAACAACAACAACGAATGCTGCCTCAGTATCATCAGCCTCAATCACGCCCACTCCATCGCCGGCAGCATCCGCTACGGTCACAACTACCTATGTATCATCACCGGGGGCGGCGCCAGCCTGTGGCATGACTAGAGCAAATAAGTTTTAGACCACAAAAACCGTATTGAAAACCAAAAAGAAAAACTAAAAAAAAAAAAACACAGAAAACAAGACAGAGAGAGAGAGAGAGAGAAAAAAGAGGGAGATTGAGACAAAAAACGTATCAAAGAAAGAAGCATCCATATCAGGTTGAAGAGGTAGGCGCGTGACTCTCAATTAACCAAATATCAAGTTAGTAGTGTTCGATTCTGTTAATTGTTCTGACCATGTAGAAGACCAAGTGCCCGCAGTTTGTAGTACCTGTCGTTGTTGTTGTAGTTAAAATTGAGAATTTGATTAAAGTAAATCTAAATCTCTGTGTACTAAATACATGCTCTAACTACTATGTATTCTCTCTCCACAAACACAGACACTAGACACTCAGCCACCCAGCCACCCAGCCACCCAGCCACCCAGCCACCCAACCACTTTACCAACCCAAACCACACATGCTACGTAGACACCCACAAAACAATCCTATGTACTCATTAAAAACAAGAATTTTTCTTCCCCACTGAATTAAGGGTTTTCCAATTCAATTCCAAGTTTGGTTTTTTTTTTATTTAAAAAGGAAACGTGACCCTAGGGAATTGATTGTAATGGGGAAACACTTGATTCAGTGATTGGAGAAGGGAGATGAACACTTTCATTTTTAATTTCAGTTTCCGCTATTAGTTCCTTTAGCACGGCATTTTGTGTAATATTTCTTTAATCCTTCTTAGCCCTATAAACTATATGATACTTGTACTTAGTGTGGTCGTCGTTGTTGTCCAAAAGATAACTGCCCTTTAATGGTTATCCTTAGTAGATCTAAAAATGTTTTTTAAATAAAAAAATATAATGCGACCTAATGTTTTACCTTAGGCTCTCATTCGGAATCGCATGGCAGTGCTAGCAATGCATCGGCCACTTCTGTGCGTTCCAATCGCAGCAATTCGGTGGCACCTGGCAAAGTGGCAGCTACTCATCATGAGCGACATGGATCATCTTCGCATCGCCACCATCATCATCAGCAGCCACAATCGCCACAGGAGCAGGCTCTGATTACAAATATAACAACCAATCCTGTGGCCGAGAGTGTCACCGTGGAGATCATTGAGCCGGGACAGAAATAAGGCACATAAATAATATGAATATGAAAAAGTAGAATGGCTCTGGCTCCTTTTAGAGGCTGCCATTGTTCAAAAAGAAAACAAACAAAACAAAAAAAAAAACCAACACACATTTTTGGAAATGACAATTTTTTGCAATTAATGGAAACTTTTTTAACCAAACAATATGCTAATTAATTACCCAACACTTACACAAAAACACACACATTAATATATACATACATATATATATATTATATATATTATATAGCGAGCAATGTACTGGACTACACCGTAAAAAAAATGTTGAAAAAAAACCTTGCATAACAAATTCATACTACTCTTTTTTTCGAACCAAAAAAAAAAAAAAAAAACCAAAGAGCAAACAAAAATATACTAGATAAAAACAAAAAACTTTAATAATTTTACATAGTTATATTCAAAAGTCAGATATTAAAGCTTTGGGTTCAATGCTTTAAACCCTACGCATAGACAAAAAACCAAAAATAATGAATGAGAATGTTTTATATATATACATATATATATATATATAGACATGATCTCGTTTTTTTTAGTAAACATTGTTAATAAACTTATCTTATAATTAGAAGACACAAATCATTGCCAAAAAGAATACTTAGAAAGCAACATTTGCTGACCACGCCTTATCTAAAATGAAACCAAAACCAACTGGCCACGCCTCTAATTGCTGCTGTAGCCTAAGCCCTAATCCCTCAACAAATAAAGCAGATAAAAAAAAGAAAAGAAAATGTAATAACCCTTGGCAAAAATTAATACATAATAATTGAAAATGAAAAAAAAAAAAAAAAAGATAAACAAAAAATTGAACAACCTCGGGACCATATTTTATAATCAAAATATGCGTTTCAAAAGCGATAAGCACGCAAGTTTTTATTTTATGTTTCTCAATCATTATTTTCAAAACAAAAAGAAAATGTATATTTTTAATTTAACTAAACTAAAACAAAACTCATACTAAGCTAAACTAAACTTAAACTTAAACTAGCAAAAACGCACACTCAAGTGCCGTAAATCAAGAATCGAAATTGACTTCCAAAAAAAACAAAAAAGAAAAACCAATATTGATTTACCGTAATGAATACCACAGTGATCGAAACTGTATATTGGGCAAATCGAGAATAGGGGAAGATTCTTAATTATGTCCAATATAGAGATTCGATTACAAAATGATTTCTATCCACAATAGTAGACTAGTTACAATGACTATGATAAGGTTTTTGTTTTGAGACCCGCCCACAAATACACACAAATACACATATACACATATACACACACATAAACCCGCCCCCTCTCAATTAACCCCTCACTCCCATCCACCATACACACTACAATAGAAATCTCTCTCATTTGCTTTTGTGCTCAATCAAAGAAGCTTAACTGTGAGAAAACCGAAACAAAAAATGAAATGAAATAAAGAAAAACTTAAAAAAAAAACATATTTACTAATTCCAAAAGCAAAAACAAAAAAAAAATGGTAAAAAGAAAATGCTTGATACAAAAAACAAACGTATATATATATAAATATATATATATATTGTACTTATATGCATAAATCAATTACCAATTAGTGTTAACTAATTAACAAGAAACAATTTTATTATCGAAGCATCGAATTTTTTCTTAAATCGCAAACAAACAATCTTATTTCTAGGACATCATCAAAAGGGGGGAGGCAGGGTGAAAAAAGGAATTGAAACAGATTTAAACTTTGAAATTTGGGGAAGGATTTCATTGATTAAATCTGTTTTTTATATAAATCCTTTTTTTGTCCCTCCCCCTCCCCAAAAAAAGAATTTTGTAATTTTTGCTAAGCACACATAAAAAAGACAAAAAAAAAGAAACCGAAACCTACAAAATGATTTTTCTATTTAACAAAAATGTTGAAGGCAGACTTTAAGCAAATTTTTAAATAAGAATATATTGAAAAGAAAACAACAACAACTATATACACATTCATTTATATACATAAATACATAAATATAGTAAATGCTTTTCTTTAATATTTACACTCAAACATACAAACAAAGAAACAAAAATTAGATGGACTAATGAGAAAACCGAAACGGATATACTATTAATCGCACTAAACTAATGTTAAAACAAATCAAAACACAAACAAAAATAAAAATAATAACAATTTACAACTTTAAGAATTATACCTGCATACATACATGTGTACATACATATATATATATACACACTCTCTCTATATATATATGTATATGTAGTGTAGTAAAACAATTCCGATTTCTCATGTGACTAACACAGACCAGGAGTTGATTGTAGCGAATAGCAAAGAAAAAGAAAAACCAAAACTAACAAAAAAAAAAAAAAAAAAAAACAAAATCCAAATCTTAAGCAAATATATAATATATAAAATATGCTTTTTCCAAATCTTCAAGAAGCAGAAGGGCAACCGAACAGTTGAAACAACTCTCGTATATAAATTATAATAAATTACATATACAAAATATGTATCTACATATATATATATATATATAACAGTATATATATATATATATAAATTTAAAAATTAAAAATCAGTTTCAGTTCAAGTTCACTATA
The DNA here is from genome assembly GCA_018903615.1 of Drosophila neocordata. NCBI lineage: Eukaryota > Metazoa > Arthropoda > Insecta > Diptera > Drosophilidae > Drosophila > Drosophila neocordata. Next base: position 1,730,481 of record JAEIGI010000002.1, read on the forward strand.
ATAAAAAAAAACAAACTATATTATCATTCCTTAAACAAAATACAAAAAAAAACCAAAAAAGGATAAAACCAAAAACTCAAAACACAAATTTCACAGTCTTTTATAAAGTGGTTCCCTTGTAGTTCATGACCTTTCTGAGAGGGGGGTCGGCAGCAGCGGGTAACCTTTTATCTAGGACACGCTTGCGATAGCTTTGCTCGGCCACATGACGCAGATGTTTGGCTGTTCCCACACCGGTCTTTTCCACAAAGCGATACAGATGTCCATGCCGGTGCTGGAGCAGCTCATGTGGATGACCCAATTCTACCACTCGTCCGACATCCATTACCATCACCCGATCATTATCCATTACGGTATGCAAGCGATGGGCTATGGTCAGTACAGTGCAGTGGCGGAATTTTGTATGTATGGCCTCCTGAATTAGTTGATCCGTCCTGCAACAGAATAATATTAGAAATTGCATGTTAGGATTCGTAGTTTGGATAAACTTACTCTGGATCTACATTGGCTGTGGCCTCGTCCATAATGAGTATTTGATTGTGGCGTAAAATGGCCCGGGCCAGACAGACCAGCTGTCTTTGACCCATACTAAAGTTGGCACCACCATCGTGTAGCCTGCAACTCAATCCTCCCTTGAGTTCACTTACAAATTGCTTTAGTTTCACCGCCTCGAGAGCTTGCCACAATTTCTCATCCGTTTGATGTTCAAACGGATCAAGATTGTAGCGCAAAGTGCCTGAGAATAAGACAGGATCTTGGGGAATAATCGATATACGACTTCGTATATCATGAAGTCCTAGTTTGCCTATCTCATAGCCATCGATCTCAATGGTTCCCTCTGTACGAGCCAAACGAAATAGCGCTTGGACTATTGAAGATTTGCCTGCACCAGTTCTTCCCACAATGCCAATTTTCTCCTTGGGATGTATGGTAAAATTGAGACCTTTCAGAGCGTACGGACCGTGTTCACTGTAACGTAGATGCAGATCCTGGAAATGCAATTGTCCAGAATTTGGCCAATTATGTGGCAAATTAATCTCCGGCTCTGTTTCGTAGGGCGGTTCGGATGGTATATTGATATATTCCAGTACTCGTTCCACACTAGTCATTTGATTCTCCAACTCTACTGTTTGTCTCAAGCCCCACTGACACATGAGTATCAATTTCATGGACTGGGTAATGGCAAGACCGACATCTCCGCTAAAATAGCCACGTTCCTTATCGAAAATTAAGAAACTAAACGTTACAGCCAGGATATATAGGACACAGATCAAGTCTGTCCAGAAGGCAAAGGCACGATTAACGCTCACATACAGATACAGAGCAGAGGTATTATTATTCTCATATTCATGGAATTCACGTTCCAGCCGTTTGGTAGCATTTAGGGCACGAATTGTGGTCAAACCCCGGAAAGTGGCATTTGTATGCGAGTAGATGGGACTGCGGGCTATAAGAAAAAAATTAATTAATTAATTTGTGATTACACAAGTCCATTTCAATCTACTTACAAATTGTCTCGATACGCTTCAAACTCCGACTGGCACCAATGTACAAGGTCCGACAGAAATAAAGTAGGGCAATCACTATAACGGCTGGAATGAGTAACCAAATGTTAGCCGTACAAACAACGGCCAGTATAGCCAAGGCATCGACCACAAATTCAAGAGAATCCATCATAGATTGAGGTACACTAACATCAATGGCCAGGATATCACTGGAGAAGCGATTCAATATGCGTCCCGAGGTGGCCAGGGTAAAGAATTGCATGTAGGCACGTATTATGCCCCGAAAGAGATAATTATGAATGCGAAAGGAAATCCGTAGACACATCACAAAGAAGCCAAAGGTACGTAATATATAAAAGAACAATGTGCTGACAATTAGGATGGCATAAAGAGTCACTAAGCGGGTCCGTATGCGTCTATATTCAGGCATCGGCTCGTGCTGATTAGGTTCCGTTTCTTCCCACGTAGCCCTGAAAGAATAAAAAAATCATATTATTAATATATATTAAGGGAAAAATTTCTACTCCTCTTACTTACCACTTGGAGAGAAAAATATCCATTGCTGCCTCACAGGCTCGTGCTAGTATAAAGAGCACAAAGATCACCGTCACTACGGAAGGAATACCCACTATGGCTAGGTAAGCTTTATAGGTTGAGAATTTTACTGATCCTTGTAGCTGTTGCTCCTTGTATAGTTGCTCACTGCGATCCAGATCAGTTTGCTGTTGTTGTTCTGGGTTAAGGGTTTCCCGCTCACGCTCTTCACTTTCCTCATAGATGCTATCCGAACGTCCGGCTCTCAATTTAACCACTTCACTATCATTCGCCACCGACATGCGAAATCTTATAAGTTTTTTAAGTGATTCGTATTGTCCCTGAACAGAGGCACGTCCCGATTCCATAAGTATTAAATGATCCACATGCTTGAGCAACTGCACCCGGTGAGTAACCAGAATGCGTATCTTATCCTTAAGAAAATCATTAAGACAACGATCGACGATTGCTTTACCCACTTGAGTGTCCACAGCAGAGAGAGGATCATCAAGTAGATAAATATCTGCTTTGCGGTAAACAGCTCTTGCCAAGCTAACTCTCGCCTTTTGGCCACCGCTCAAACTAGAACCTCCCTCACCCACAATTGTGGCATCTCCAGCTGGAAGTTGTTGAATATCCTTCTCCAAAAGACACACACGCAGTACCTCATGATAACGCTGTTCATCGTATGGTTCCATAAAGAGTATATTCTCACGTAGACTGCAACGATTCAGCCAGGGTTTCTGATCGGCATAGCTTAAGACACCATTTACCTCCACCGATCCACTGATAATGTCCAGTTCTCCCAACAGGGCTTGCAATAGAGTACTCTTCCCGGCACCCACTGTGCCAACAATGCCAATAAATTCCTCCTCCTGTGCTTGAAAACTAATGTTCTCGATGTGACGATACCGTTTCTCCTGCCTAGCCGAATCCCAGCTGGCTGTCAGTTGATGCAGGATTAAACTTTTTCGAAGAGCCCGTGGATTATGCATATGTCCATAGAAATTACCATGCTCTACATCTTCATCCACATCCTTGAAGTTATCCACACCCCCATCGGCAGGATCTTCATTTTGCAAAAGGAAAGATAACACACGACGAGCCACCACAAAAGTTTCTGCCCAGGAGTTGATTGCCAGCGGCCAGAGATGCAGCAAGGACTCATTAAGATTATCATAATAGCTGGACACAATGAACACCTTCTTGGCAGTCACAATGTCCCCAGTAAAAACGTAGGTAATAAGGCAAAGAAATAGCGACAACTTCGAGATCATTCTGGTACACTGTATGGCCGCATAGATGTACATGGAACCTCGTATGGCGCCCATCTCCTTCTTACGGACCCGTGAAATAAGTTTGGCAAATGACTTCTCCCAAGCATACATCTTAATCAGCTGCATTCCCGATATAATCTCATTCATTAGCTTCACTCGTTCATCTCCGTATTCGGCCGATAGACGCTTGAAACGGGCCGTGGCCTTGGCTGCCCATGCTTGTAGCGGTATAAAGAGTATAATGGTAAACATGCCCACAAGAGCTGGCCAACCGATCACTTGGTAGATAATATAACCAAAAACAACACCCTCTAGAGGTCCCTTCCACAGTTCGTGGAAAAAGTACAAAGTCTCGTTGAATTGAGGTAAATCTGTGGCCATTATGGCAATGGCATAACCACTCATCCCACTGTTATCCGCAGCCACAGATACTCTCAAGCATTTTCTATAGACAAGACCAGCACAGGCTAGGCGAATACGAGAACCCACTTTAAATAGATGGAACATAAAGGGATGGTAGCAAAGGGCAGCCACAAGTGAGCACAGTACAACTCCCATGGCACACAAATAAGCAGTGCGCTTGGTTATGTTGTCATCATCGTGATCATCATCATCGTCATCATCTGAAGAAGTCTCCGAAAAAAATGATACCAATACTCCAAGGAATAATGGTTGAATGGTACTACAGGAATAAAAATAATATCATAAACCTTATTCCATCTAAGAACACTTTTAAAACCACTTACTGAACAGAGACTTCTAGCAGGGAATAGAGTATACAAATGGGCACAAAACTCCAGCCATACGCTTTGAATATCATATGTAGCACACTTGGATGAGGTCGTTTCAGTTCCTCCTCCCAACATCCGAGAAGTCCATTGGAGACCTCGGTGCTGTCCAAGCTGGGTATATGAGCATATAAATCCGCCGGCTCTACACATTTGCGCATACCCTTCCGAAGAATCTCGCGTGTCCAGCTAAAATAGACAGGTCAAGGACTTAACATTTTTAAAACCAAAAATAAATTGTAAATTTAATTTATCGGCCAAGGTTAATCATGACCATAAATCTGGAGAACAGAGTGTTATATCTTATCAGCGGGAGCAAGAGTGAAAACATTTCAAAATGTTCAAATTATGAAATGTAATTTTAAACGATAACGAACGAATACGGTATACCCGTTTTTAAACGTAAATTTAGTTTAATTTATATGCTTGAATTATTAATATTTTATATATATAATATTTTAAAAGTATTTCTCTAGCATCCATTAGGTTATCCATTATTTAAATGTTTTATTTCACAAAGAAAACCTTTAACTTCCGTTTTCAAGGCATTTTATATTTAGTATATATAAGCTAATATATCTTTAATACACTTTCTATTAGTCATCATTCTTTGAGTTAACAAAATCTATATGTAGTAATTCTATTTTAAGACTCTGTTTCATTCACTTTATAATTTGTTTTCACAGACTTTAATTAAACAAAAATTTTTTATAAGGATTTTATTTGATTCTTTTCGATATTTAAAATTCCTTGTTAATATTTTTGAAATTCATTTTTTTAAATATTTTACATTCTTCTTACATAAAGAACCATTTGGATAGGAAATTTGCTTTAAGCACCGGATTCGGTTTACGTTGCTCATTGGCTGCACTCATACTATACGTAATACATATGTAAGCCCCGAGATCCTTGACACAATTTTATCACTAAATTCTATTCCCGATTTAGGGAGGGGGGAGAAACTTTACATGCGCCTCCTGAGCCGTTTCACTCGCAACTGATTTGACAAATGGCCATGCGTTTGATTTTTAACAAGAAAACTAAAACTTTGTTTTTTTTTTTTTTGGGGTATCATCGCTATAAATCAGTGATCCGCTTTACTGGCACCTATCAGGGGAACACTGTTTTATCTTAATGCCCATTGACAGGCAGCCATCAGCGGAGCTGATCCCTCACCCGTTGACCAAACAGAAGTTGCAACCAAACTGTGTGCAAAGTGTGTTTTCATGTTGAATATTTTTTACACGATACAGGTGAGGAATAGGTGTCGTGATATGTTTTTTTGCGGATGCAGTGGCACAAACCTCTCTCTCGTTCCCACTATCTCTTGGCTTTTTAACGTATCTTATCGCAATCGGTAGTTACCCTATTGTGGAAATCAATGATGTTTATAACATTGCTTTTTTTCATTTTCAGCAATTGACAATTTTAATTGAAGCTCGATGGACTAAACGCTGTTTAGAGTGGTTCTCCATTATCTTTACCAGTGCCACTGTATATGAATCACATTTTGCTTTAACAGTTAATCAAAACAATGGTTATTCGAAACGGGTAATGAACAACACATCGCTTTGTTAAGATAAATGATATGTGTCTAACCTTCAAATGGACATTTGTAAAAATACAAACAAAAAATAATCAAAATTACCATTTTAAAAGAGATATTAAAAAATGAAAACTTATTAACACCTAAGATGGTTTTCATAGCAAGGTTTTAGAGGTTCTAGGGGTCTCAGATTTCAGCATAGATAATACTAACAAATAGATCTTAACATACAACGTCTGTTCTCATTGTAATCCTCCACGAAAACAATATTATCTCTTATGGTTCCCTCAAATACCCACGGCTCCTGTGAGGCATATGAGACTTTTCCATGGAAGAGATTCGCCCTTATCAATGCCCACTTCGACAAATAGGACATTGAGGAAACTTGATTTGCCTGCCCCTACTGGACCCACTACTGCTGTCAGCGTATGATCCGGAATATATATACTACTAGTATATTTTATTTGTTCACGGAGGTCGTGGAGTAGTAAAGTTTTTCTGGGAAATCTTTTTTGTCAAAACATAAAAATAAATAAGTTCAACTGTTTTTTTTTTTAATTTAAGCGATCTTTTGAAATTTTTTAAAGTAATGATGTGAAAAGAGCCAGAAATATGCAGCTGGTCAAAATAGTATTAGTATTTTCAGTAATTTACTAGTTTTGCAAATATATTTACATATGTACATATATATTCTTTCCACATACTTGCACACATATCTAATAATTTCGTTTGCATGGTGCTTAATAACAATAATTAACATACATGTAAGCTTGCTGTTAACAATTAATCTATAATTTTTAGGAATTTACTGAAGTTTTTTATCAGCGTTAATAGCTGATGCCAGTGTCTTTCAGTTACGGGATTTCCGTTATATAGAGTCGTTACCAGGTCATTTTGAAATATAAATATTTACTTATTTACTAACACTAACAATACTTACACAAAGATATGAATGTTACTAACACTGGCGTTCACAGACCAGCAGAAATAACAGAGGGACAGCGAAACTGTAAACAACAGACTGAGAAAGCTGTTATAAAATGTTATAACATCATTTAATAACATCACTTGGAAACTTGTAAAAATACCTACATAGATAGTCAAAGTTCGCATTTCAAATTCATATCTCATAGATCATTAGCAATATATTTTTATAATTCTCAGGCACTTTATTAAGATTGTACGTATTTAATATATGTACATAATTGAAATTACTTTATAGTCCTATACATACATTTGTTATAATGTAAAGGTACATTTTAAAGTAGATGTATTATTCTTAAATATGGTTTCTGTCTTAGTTTTGTTCGAGTTTTCTTATGCACATAGTTGATGAATTGCTTTCTGAACACATTGTAAATACTAATGGAACTGTTACTTAAAATATATATGTGTACATACAAACAACAAAAAATTCGCCGATAAACTTGATTTACGATATTAAGAGACACTCAATATCGTAAGTACAAGGCCATAATTGGTTAATTAATAAGTACAACATTTCTATGTACATAATACTTTCAGTTCTAATGTTTGAAGAAAACATTAAGTAGATTTGTGCGTGTTAAGTAACTAATCCTAATCATTGTGCTCATGCAGGGCCATTGTTAGATTCACATCCTCGAGTTCTGTATCATCGGGAAGGAATCGTTTTCTATAGCTCTGTTCGGCTGCCTGTTGTAAAGCAAAAGCTGTGGCTCCACCCGTATTATCAACTAATCGACGTAGGTAGCCTCCCGGGCGTTGTAGCAGTTCATATGGATGGTCCAGTTCACGTGCTTCGCCTGCATCCATAACCAAAACGCGATCACTATCCATGACGGTATGAAGCCGATGGGCAATTGTAAGCACTGTGCAATGGGCAAATTTGGATCGTATCGTACGTTGTATAAGCTTATCCGTCCTAACGAAAAAAGTTGGTTTAGTGAAAATTAATAAAATGCACTAGTTACTTACTCTGGATCCACATTGGCTGTGGCTTCGTCCATAATAAGTATTTTGTTGTGCCTCAGTATAGCCCGAGCTAGACAAACCAATTGCCTTTGGCCTACGCTAAAGTTCGATCCACCGTCGTACATCCGGCAATTAAGGCCACCGATTAATGTAGATACATAGGAGCGCAGCTCTACATCACCCAAAGCTTTCCACATTTCTTCGTCTGAGCGCTCATCCATTGGATCGAGATTATAGCGCAATGTGCCCGAGAATAACACTGGATCTTGTGGTATTATGGATATCCGACTACGCAAGTCATGCAATCCCATTTGCTCAATGTCGACATCATCTATCCGAATCATTCCTTCATTGCATGCAAGCCGAAATATTGATTGTATAATAGAGGATTTTCCCGCTCCAGTGCGTCCCACAATACCAATCTTCTCCTTTGATTCGATGGTAAAGTTAAGATCTCTCAGAACGGTAGTCTCCTTCGGTGAATACCGTAGCTTAAAATTAATAAACTCAATGCGTCCTTTGCTTGGCCATTCAGTCTTAGGTTTGAATTTTTCAGCTGTTTCTAGTGGTGGCTCTGATGGCTCCTCTGTATACTCTAGCACACGCTCCACGCTGGTCATTTGATTCTCCAATTCGGCAGTCTGTCTCATGCCCCACTGGCACATGCCTGTCATTGTGGTCGAATGTAAAATGGCCAAACCAACATCTCCGCTATCAAACTCGTTCTCCAGAAGAAGAAAACTAAATGTTACCGCTGTCATATAGACAATGCATAAGATATCTGACCACAAGGCAAAGGCACGTGTACAAGACAGAAACAGAAACCAGGCTGAGGTATTTGCATTCTGATACTCATGAAACTCCAGTTCCAAAGCATTTTGAGCCTCTAAGGCACGAATAGTGGTTAGACCCTGGAATGTTTGATTTGTCAAGGAAAAGACTGGACTTCGTGCTGCAAATAAGGAAAATTAGAATTTTAATACAGTCAGTCGCAGAATAATTAGTTATGTGGTTCAGTTTTAGTATTTTAAATCAAATTTAGCTTTCTGATTATGCAGTTTTTTTGTTTTAAACTATATAGAATACTATATAGCTTTCTTTCATTTAAAAAAGTATTCGTTTTTTAATGATATGTTTTTGGTATTTAAAATAGTGGCATCTCTATCATATGTGCCTAATCATTCCTGAAACATTGTTGAGTTTTATATTGTTTAATATCTTGGAATTATGGAATTTTAGCTTTAGCTTTTACCTATTTTGTAGGCGATGGATTAAAGGATATTAAGATTAAGTTTGGATCTGTTTAGTTGTTTAGTTTTGTAATAATGTGCCATTTTCCCGGCTATATTTAAGAACTAGCTCAATATCTTCCTTATCAAGTTTCCTTACAGGCATCAGGATATAGATTTTGAAGAGAGCTTGGAATTTTAAAATGCAAGCCTAGTAAATCTATTTAAAAACATTCCAAGAAACGAATACTGTGATTGGCTGTAGGTTCCCAGCTTATTTTAGATTCTCGACTTACAAATAGACTCCAGACGCTTTACACTACGACTAGTGTTGACATACAGATAACGAATTAATCCCAAGAGCACACATATAATTGCAGCCGGCACTAGTAGCCAATAATTAGCAATGGCCACAATAATCAGAACACCAGAGACATCGATAACAAACTGCAAGAGGAATTAAAAAATTAATTTTTATAATATCAAGTTTAAATTTAACCATTGAATTTACCGCCAAACAATCCAAAAGGGTATGCGGCAAGTCTGTGTCCACAGTCCGTATATCTTTTGAGAACCGATTTAAGATGCGTCCCGATGAGTTCGTATTGAAGAAATACATGCTTGCTCTGGTTATGCCCCTAAAGAGACGATCGTGCAGGCGCAATGAAATACGCAGGCACATTTTGAAGAATCCAAAAGTACGTATTAGGTAGACAATTAATGTGGTGCACAGGATCATGGCATAGAAAATAACCAGCTCCTGACGTATGCTTCCCTCGATGCTTTCTTGGCCAACCAGGGGCAGTGAATCATTGGAAGCCGCGTGAATGGGATCGGTATCATTTGACACTGCCTTAAGAGTTCGATTAAGCGCAATCTGTTCTTCCCAAATGACCCACCTGGACAGAAAATAGTCCACACCAGTCAGCATCACGCGAGCACAAACAAATAGCGAAACTATCAGTCCCAATAAAAAGGTGCTTTCCAAGGCCTTAAAATATGAGGCATAGACATCAAACTTTACAGAACCCATCGATTGTTGTTCCTGGTTGACTTCTTCCACTTGTTCGCCGGGACGAAGCAGCTGGTTGTGATGATGTTCCATACTTTTTTCCGAATCACTGCGAGACATGTTACTATTTACACTGTGCGTATCAATTCCACTTTCGTCATGCGTTTGCTCTAAAAACTGGAACTGTCGGGAACGCTGTAAGTCTTGATAGCTACCCTGGGCAATCACTTTCCCGCCACCCATGAGCAGTAAGTGCTCCACATCGGATAGATACTGCACTTGATGGGTAACCAAAATTCTTATTTTGCTAGACAAAAAGTCTCGTATACAACGATCGAATATGTGTTTGCCGACATGCGTGTCCACGGCCGAGAGTGGATCATCAAGAAGGTAAATATCGGCTTTGCGGTAGACAGCGCGAGCCAAGCTGACTCTGGCTTTTTGTCCACCACTAAGGCTTACGCCTCGTTCACCAACTACAGTAAGATCTCCACGGGGAAGTAATTCCAAATCACGTTCTAGGCCGCACACCTTTACTACCTTCTTGTATCGCTTCTCATTGTAATCCTCCACGAAAACAATATTATCTCTTATGGTTCCCTCAAATACCCACGGCTCCTGTGACGCATACGAGACTTTTCCATGGACAAGAGCCTCCCCCTTATCAATGCCCACTTCGCCAAGTAGGACATTGAGGAAACTTGATTTGCCTGCCCCTACTGGACCCACTACTGCTGTCAGCGTATGATCCGGAATCTCTGTACTGAAATTTTCAATAGCACAATTGGTTTGGCCATCACTGGTGTCCCACGAGGCTGTCACATTCTTTAGCACTACAGACTTATTAGATGCCTCCGGATTATAATCTCTTAGGCGACTGTGTTGATTTTGGCCATTTGCCAACAAAGTCCCATTTAATTCAGCATTCTTTTGTTTGTCCTCTTTGGTAAGAGTGCGTTTGTTCTTAGATTGTTGTTGATTTGCCTCCAGATTAATAGGTACTTCAGCTCTATCTCCATCCAGTAAAAACTCCTTGCATCGCCGAGCCGACACCAGCGCTTCGGCTATAAATGTCAACGACATTGGCCAAAACGTTACCATAGAATCATTTAGCATATTGAAATATGATGACACCGTGTACACTTTCTTAGCAGTCAATGGATCACCCATGTAAACATATGAACATAGAGCCAAAAAGACACTCAGCGGCGAAATCATTGCAGTGCAACCAAGGGCGGCATGTATAAAAGCCGTTCCACGTATAGCCTTTACCTCTTTTAGACGAACTTCCGCAATAATTCTCGCAAAACTTTTTTCCCACGCATACATTTTGATCACTTGGATTCCTTGAATAATCTCATTCATCAGTTTCACTCGAAGATCAGTTCGTTCCGCAGTCATTTGTCGGTAGTACGCCGCTTTTTTGGCTGCCCAAGCCTGCAGAGGAATAAAACTGAGCATAAATGAAACTCCGATCACAGCCGACAATCCAATTTCTCGGTACATGAGAAATCCAATTAGTAGGGACTCCATTGGACCCTTCCAGGTGTCATGAAGAAAACAAAGTGCTACATCAAAGCGGCCAAGATCGTTGGCAAGTATATTAATAGCTCTTCCACGCAACCCATCATTGCTGCTACTCTTCGATACTTGAAGACATTTGCGATAGATAAGACCAGAGAGTGCCAGGCGTAGTTTGGTGCCCACTTGGAAAATGTAGAATATGAAGGGATGGAAAGATATCACAGGTATTAGCATACAAATGACAATGCCGAGGGCATATAGATAAGCCTCCTGTTTGCCAATTGTATCTTGATTTTTGGCAAAGTAACCAACCAAACCTCCAAGGAATAGAGGCATCAAAGATCTGTAATGGAATATGTAAGATAGATATAGATAGATGATAAGATTATCTTCTAGATAATTTCTTTAAAATGTCAACGTACTTGCAAACCGATTCTGCCATAGAAAAGGCTAAACCCATAGGTATAAAGACACAGCCATAAGCACGTAGAATCATGCGAACCACACTGGGATTACTACGCTTCTTCTCATCCTCCCAGAGTTCACTAAACTTATTCGTCACGCGCTCACTGTCCAAAGTCTTTCTGTGCTGATACAGTTCCTCATCTGTAAGTGGACCCTGTAAGCCACGCTTAAACAAATCTTTCATCCACCTAAGCAAAAAACGTATATATATAGAACATATATTATTATAAAGTTTCTCAGTAGGAATTAATATTTGTTTATATGCATAATACTATAAAGTTTAAATCTCAAATTATTTTACTACGAATGTCGTTAACCTAATCATAACGGAAAACAATGTAATGCCCATGAAAATTGTTAGTATTACGACTAGACAAGATAGGGGGATACGTATATCTACACACATATGGATACATACATACAACTATACTAATATATATATATTAAAATTCGTATAGCCATGTATATATGTATATGTTTGTATATAGATATTTGCTTAGTAAAATGTGATAAAAATAAACGAAATGAAAAGGAAATCTTGTTGTTGGCAGACAAAGAACAAAAGTGTAATGTAAATTTTCAATTATTATGTAGATTCGATTCGATTTTTCTTACAAAGAATTGAGGAAAACTTAATTGCCGCATCATATTTGAACTTGTATGTATGTATGTATTTATATGTTTTATTATTTCAAAGCGTAATTCTAATCAAAACGATTGTACTTGTGTTATAAATACAGTAAAACTTGAGTAAGACGAAAACATATTATTTCATTAGATTCTGTAAAGTTTACATTCAAATTTAAATAAATGTATTTTCTCAACTTGAAAAATTTGATCTTTTTTAAAATATTGTTATATTTTAAAACAAATTTATAACGATAGATAACTTTAATCGATCTTTTTGATCTAGCTGTTTTTAAAAAGAATAAGCGGAAAGATATTTATATATCTATATATTTATTTACCTATTTAAATACATAAATATGTAAATATTTTTTATGGTCTTTTAGTTTTTTCCTAACAAAATATAGTTAAACCTATACAAATTATATGAAATTTGTTAAACATTTACATCAAATTTACATTCAGTGTCGTTTAGGCAGTTTTCACTGTATATAATTTATATGTAATAAACAATCTATGACCAGATAATGACAATGTAGCCTTGCACATTGAGAACAACGGATCTAATAAATTGGTTGAAGCCAATTAATTGTTGTTCAGTCACTCATCAACCCGTCTGTTTCCCTTTTCATAAAAAAATATATATATACATATACAGGGGGATAGAAGACAACTAGAAAACCTTATCATGGTTATTGGATAACCTACAATATATTTTGATAGATGTATGAACACGCATATCTATATGAGTATAGTAGAAACATATGTATGTATGATTATACGACTTAAATGGCATATCAATACATTAGTAAATATATTGATAGTGTAGTTTAATTTGAAAAGCAACAATATGGTCAAAACACGTGCTAGTTTTCATCAACGACAGGAAAAATTGTGATTTACCGCAAATAATGAATGTGTGCGCCTATGACTAATGCAAAAACATGGATGGTGGGAGGCAAAGGCAAAACTAAAAAAATAAAAAACCATTCTTCCTTACCAAAAACTCCATTGTGAAAAGACATTTGCTTCTGTATAAGGATTCTTTGGGCGTACTATCTTCCTTCTGGTACGATTCATAATAGTCAGTGGGGACCCTCGATTACCGTTACGGCACTGATTATATTATATACGACAAAAGCGTATATAAGCGTATGACGATGAAGGGGAAATCGACCCAATTCGTCTGCCACTTGATTAATTTTCAATCAATGCCGGCAACAACAAATTGCTACTACAAGTTCTTCACGAGCCAAGCAGATTGTCTAGGTCGAGGTCAGCGACAATTTGTAGTCAGGTACAACTTTAAATTCCAATTGTATGAAATTTACCGTTAGTTGCTTAGCCAGATAGCCAACAACAATAACAACAGCAATTATTTGTTGGACGTTGTCGTTTTTGTTTGCTAATGAATTAGTTGAGGCAGCAGCCGAAACCACAGCACAACAACAAAATGGTTTTTTTTAGATTCTAAGCACTTATACTTATTAATTATTATTTTACACAAAATATTACGCGGAAAATAAAACGAAAAATGCAACAACAGCGATGGACGTACCATCTACACAAAGAAACTGAAAAAAACTACTGAAAAAAAAATTACTCTGCTTTACCTTTTATACTGCGAGAGCGAGCGGCGTTAAGCGTTGCCACCTAATTGCACCATAAAAGAGATTTAAACTTTATATTGTATTTGTTTAAGCTTTACTTCAAAGGCCGGTTTTTATTTAAATCAAATTGGTTAGTATTTGCTGTAAAGTTGTATTTAAACAAAATGTTTATAAGGCATACTCGAAAGCAATAACAAGAGAGAAGCAGGTGCCAAGAGAACCAAAGACGAACGGCATTAGTGAGAGCGAGAGAGAGAGAGGCATGGAGAGAAAGAGAGGGCGAGCAAGAGCGGTTATTTAAATTTTGAGAGCCATTGCCGCGCATTGTGAAATTGTTTATTTATATTTCATAAGCTTTTAAGCAATAAATTTAAGAAGACCGGCATCTTGCTCTGTTAAAGCTTTTTCATTTGTTGATAATTTACCAACAACATTGAAGGGTGGCGGGAAACTTATGCATTTACGAGGGGCGATTCAATAACTTTGAATAACAATAATAAAGAAGTTTTAATTAATGTGGTTTTTGGATAAAGTTTTCAAACATTTAAATAATATATACAAATATAAGAGATACGCACTTTTTAAAAAAATATAAGAAAATATAATGAAAAATTCGGCTAAATAGTAAACTCTTTGATTTGAAAAACAATATCGTAACATAATATTGAGCGGGCTTCGATATCACAACAGATATTATTTGAAACTTTATTATTTATAATGGTTTACTATGTATTATTGACCCTTTTAAAAACCCCATTTTGGGGAATTATTAGGAACGAATAGTTTCATTTTTATATAAAAATGCTATATAGAGATTATATTAGGAGGTAGAGTTCCATATTATACCTTCATGTTATATTTATACTTCTCCCATATATGACCATAATGGCAAAATATTTTATATTCCCTTCCGATTTCCAATGGGCTTTAGTGGAATATTTGAAGATAACAAAGATTCCACATATTTTGAAAATTTTATGAAGTTTATGAACTTTATTATATTTAGGGATTAGCAATTATTTTGCTTATTTTTTTTTTTTAGTACACTTTAGTGAACAATGAGCTTAATTAAGAGGACTTGGGAAGAGAGGACAAATTAAAGAAAAATATTTGCTTAGATAATGACAAACAACATGCCCATTTAGTCTTCAATGTATTCAAATGGCTCTGGTGGCTCTGGCTCCTTCTCATCGTCATTCATGGGTCCGAAGGCGGCCACTGGTTCGACAAGTTCTTGTTCCTCGGCCTTGCCAGTGTGCTGGAATACAATGATGCCACCAATTGTTACATCCTTAAGTGGTTCGTACGACTGACCATCGATGACACTAAGGACCTTCAATTGCTGACGTAGAACTCGAGCGGGATTTTGCAAAATTTCGAAATTAGGTTCAGGTTCCTTCTTTTCTTTCTTCTCCTCCTTCTTGTCTTTCTCTTTATCAGCAGTTGTACTAGTGCTGGCAGCTTCCTTTTCCTTATCTTTATCCTTATCCTTTTCTTTCTCTTCGTCCTTCTTTTTATCTTCTTTCTTTTTGGGCTTCTCTTCTGTGGCTGGTTTTTCGTCTGTCTTTGCCTCCGCCTTGTCATCATCCTTCTTAGCATTAGCACTTTCTTTACTATCCTCATCCACATCCATTTTCTCGTCTTCCTTCTTGTCGGCATTTTCACGTCGCTTCTGACGTGCAGCAATTGATAGGACAGCAGTGGCCACCTTTTCCCGCTCCTCGCTCTTCTTTTCTTCCAGTGGGGCGGGATAGGCATAGAGCGATGGCTTGGCAGCTGACTTGTACTCCATTTTGGGCATCTTCAAGTCGGAATTAAGGCCAATCACACAGGTTGGTGTAAACGCCAGAGACAGAGTGTGGGCAAGAGGGAACCAATACCAATACTGAGTGAAAGCCAACATTCCCACCACAGCCTGCAAATTCGTATGTCCAGTGCGGGATTGTAGCGACAGCGTGGCATTGCGTCCACCAGCATCGATAATGCCCTGGGCCAAAATTGCACCATATTTGGCCATAACATCCTCATGCTTATTGCTAATAACCTCTGCATAAAGCTGCCGGAAGAATGTGGTCTTGGGGCAGCTCTGGTCTGTGTGCTGGATCAGAATCATGGCCGAGGCCATCAGGGCACCTTGACGCACAAAGTTAACCGGATCAAACTTGACCATGGGCTCCAGTAGGGCAATAGCCTCGCGCAATCCAGTGCCGGCACAAGCAATACCCAAGGCCATGGCAGCGCCATATCGTACATGTGGATTATAAGACTCCGCCAGCAGACTAACCACAGATGGGCACTGTTCAGGTGTGCGGAACAGTATAAAACCAATGGCAGTAACAGCAGCGCGACGTACATCATCATTTACATCGGAGACGGCCACATGCAAGAGCTTACGAATAGCTTTGTTGCTACCCGTGCCATTGTAAGCCATTGCTAAGGTGTACATGCCGGAGCGACGGAGGACGGGATCCTTGTCACTGGAGAGACTGGTTACAAGAGGATCGGCCTCTTCTAAGCGGGAGAACATTGTCAACGAGATACCCACAGCCAAACCACGCAAAATCTTTTCGTGCTGGGTATCCTGTGCATATGAAACCATATCCTCAATGGCTTGGGCATTTTTAGATCCCAACATAACCATTCCCATGGCGATACCAGCCGCCTCACCAGTCACAGCATCATCTTGGTATAAATTGAATTTCAACTGTTCATACAGATCCTGACGATGAGTACCCATGCCAGCAAGACCCAATCCAAGGCAACCGCCATGGCGCACATTCTCGTTTTGGGCATCCTTCAGCTGTTGCAGAAGATAATCAATAATATTGGCCCCATGATTGGCATGAATCAAACCCAAAGCGTATAGAGCTCCACCTTCCGAATACCCTGAACTGGGACCCGCTTCCTTTGGTAGATAACTCTGCATTAGGGCCAAGGAATCTTTCTCATGGCCTCGATGGATCACTCCAAGAGATGCGGTGGCCGTCAATTTTGCCCAATTCGTTGCTCTTGCCAGCCAGTCTAAATTATCGCGCAGAAACTGATCTGATGTGGTTCCACTGTGCATGAACGCATTCGCAATTACAGTTGCCGTATGGCAAATAGATACACGTACTGCCTCCTTGGTGCCACGAAGTACTTGCAGATCGGCATGATTGCTGCGAATGAGGAACTGCAGCTGCAGATCAATGGATACCTCCCCGGACAATATGGAAATCAGTTTTTCAATATTTTTCTGATGCAGTTTCTCGACTTCGTTCAGCGAATCGATGGTACGCTCCACCTTAACGGAATCGGCTGAGGTTGCTAAAAGATAAAAAAATAGAAATTCATTCATATATCTTTTCAATCGATCGTTCCGATCCGGATGTAAACTTACTTTCCATCTTTTCATCGCTAGTCTCAGTCTCTGGCTTGTTGGCCTTATCTTCATCTGACTTGGCCGTTGCATCACCTGAATTAGTACCTTGCGGCTTAAATGTGCTAGGAAGGGCAGTTGGTATGGGAGCAGTATTTCTAAGGGCCTGCAGCACATTTCCCAAAAATTCCTGGGTGGCGGACTCGTACAAATCAAAGGCTATCTGGTAGGCCATTAGATTGTTGGTTTCAACTGACGATCTTGTAAGCTTATCGAGCATTTCGGCTACAGCAAAAGGATCCTCAAGAAAGATGAGACACTGACACATATTTACATAGTCAGGAACGCCTAGATCTTTGTAAAGGCTAACCAGACAGCGCAACACCTCGTTGCGAAAACCACGATTGGGTATTAGGGACATGGTTACATTATAAGCATATGCCAACATTCCGCGGACGTCATCGGAATTCATGATAGCCTCCTGAAAGATGTCCATGCGTCTTGTCTCTAGAGCAATGCCCAGGGCTTGCCGGAATTGATTGTCATCCAGGCAACGCTGAATCATACGATTAACAATACCCTCCAGACGTTCATCCACTGGCTTAGCATCCTTGGGATTCTCAATAGCTTCGATTCGCTGAGCAATATAGAAGTCTATGCATTTTGCTATAATCGTCTCCGTATACTCGTTGCGGGCATTCACGTCAAATAGATCACCAGCGCCCAGCGCATATGTCAAGGCATCTTCGAAAGAGCCCAAGTGGTAGAATACCTTAGAGGCCACCATTCCAGCTAACTTGTTCTCAGGAAAACCACGATCTTCATGCAGCATTTCAATTTTCTCAA
Source organism: Drosophila neocordata (assembly GCA_018903615.1). Lineage (NCBI taxonomy): Eukaryota > Metazoa > Arthropoda > Insecta > Diptera > Drosophilidae > Drosophila > Drosophila neocordata. The sequence continues at coordinate 1,748,755 of JAEIGI010000002.1, forward strand.
TTGATTCGGATATTTCCGGCCAAAACTCATCGACAATATTGTCCAGCTTCTTCAAGGCGAAAACCTTTAGATCGGACATCGGCTCATCGAGTAGGGATATTATCCCTGCGGCTGATGTGAGACTCATTCCAACTATTTCTTATCTTAATCTTTACCTGGAGTTGAAATTTATTCTATAAATGTGTAAATTGACATATATTAAATTTAGACTTTGTTTCACCATGCATACAATTGAAAATATTTAGTTTTTCCTGCGTACTTACTAATTAGTTGCAACTTTTTATTTTTCTTGTGCCGAAAAATGCTAAATCACTCGGAAGATATCGTACAGTGTGACCACAGCCGCAGCCCATTGGTGCTGCGAAGCAATCGATACAACTATCGAGTACAATGTGCCTTGTTACTATCGATTTTATAAAATTTATTTTGTTTTGGTTTTCTTTTTAAATATATAAGTAAAACTCAACAAAAAAAAACATTTTGCACTACCAAAAACGGAGTTATCTTTTAGTTACGCTAATGTTGGAACTATCGATAACACTGCATTCCAATGGTGTATCAGTGCTGATAAATTTGTATACTTTCTAATCCAAGTATTTTAGAAGTATAAACTTACAGTCACACTTGGGCATCACAACTACTAAAACGCGCGAAGGTTGCGCACTCTAACTTCAGCTTCCAAACAAATCAAAATAATTATAATTGTTTGTGAATTGCAATCGAAATTGCATACATAAGCCCTCCCTACGTTGTAAATAACATGCTTTGCGAAGATCAACTCATGTCTGTGGATAACACACCACTGAAATGCCCTGCCAGTCCGAATTCTTCGGCCTCATCATCAATGTCGATGGATACAAAGCCTCTGAAAAGAACATGGGCCCAAGAAGTACGAGCTGAACTAAGCCATAGCGATGAGGTAAGTCTAAAAACAACTTTCCTTTAAAGTTTAGATTTAATTCTGTTCTTCCAGGACTCCCTGAACACCAGCAATGCCAGCAACCCTGTCGAGCATAAGCCTGCCACAGATATCAAAGAGGATGTGACAGAGGAGCGGAAGATAAACTTTGAATTCCTTGATGGAGTGAATGAGCAGAAATTCGATCGCCTTGTCAAGGAGGAGAAGATCAAGACCCCAATAAAGCGTCGTCATTCGCAGACACCACCCAGTCAAGATGAGGATAACAGTCGCTCCAATAGCCCTAATAGCAACAACTCTTCCGATCACGGTGATGAACAAACAAATGGGCCACAGAATACCCGTCCCAGTCGCCAACATCACTTTATGGCCCACAAAGAGGAGAAGCGATTGCGACACAATAGCTATACCTCATCTACTTCTTCGTCATCCTCCTATGTCGAAGTCGATCCTGCTGTTCTGAGCCGGCGTCAGAAGCAGATCGACTACGGCAAAAACACAGCCGCCTATGAAAGATATCTTGAAATGGTGCCCAAAAAACAACGTACACGCGAACATCCACGTACTCCTAATAAGTCTGGCAAGTACAGCCGACGAGCCTTCGATGGCTTGATTAAAATCTGGCGCAAAAGTCTTCACTACTACGATCCGCCAACTCAAAATCATTGGGATGATGGCGATGATAATTCCGACTCGGATTCAGACTAAAATACTGTTTCGTGCTGTTTCCGAAAAGGGAAAATTTTTGGGGAAAGTGGCATTTAAATTTATATTGCATTGTACAAAAAAAATATTAAGCAATAATGCAAAACAAATGATCGATCTATTTTTCTATACTGCAAATCGAATTGTTACCATATGTGTTATGTTAAATAAAATGGCGTCGTTCTTGATCTTGAATATGGACAAAATTTCTCTACCTGAAGGTTTCTTTGTAAGCGGCTAAGAAGCAGCCGGCAGCACTACAATAACTGTAAAAATACAGTGTCGACCTTACTATACATGTGCACTATTCTTATAAAGGGTCCAGTTTATACAGTCATGTCCATATTTTGTAAAAATGAAGTACCCATATATCATCGTCCTGCGCACGGAGCAATCTGTGAATTTTGAATACGTAAATCCTAGAAAAACATTTCTAGCAATTTGTTGTTGTAAATAATTCATTTATTTTAAACTTGATGGAGAAAAAATTTAATGGAAAAAAAGGTATAAATTAAGCCTTGATTTATTGTTTCTGTAAATTTATTACATTAAACTTATTGTTTCTATTCAAGAAAAATCTATTTAAATTTTATTTAAGCCATTTTTTTTAATGAATAGTTAAATGTTTTTTTTAAGATGTCCAAAAATTGTTTGAGTTCATAATTTATAAGGCGGCAATAAATTTTTAATTTATATTAAAGTTTTTCACAGCTTAACTTAAAGTAAAACTAACATTTTTAAATTATATGAATTAAAATATAATTGTTTGTGTAAGCAAGACTTTTTATTTTATTTATCTATGAAAATAAAACCAATACAGGAAAATTCGCAAATAACTTTTTAAATTTAGCCACGCAAATTTAACAGCATCATTAGCGAGTTCTTAACAGCATCATTAGCGAGTCTTAACAGCATCATTAGCGAGTCTTAACAGCATCATTTGTGTGTTCTGTTTAGTATTTAGCATTATTAACCTAGTTGCAGATGGTCACTCTAATTCTTCGTTCGCGTTAATTGAGTTGCTTTCTGTGTTTTTAATTTTATTTTGAAATGGTGAGTTAACAATCTGTAAGCTTTCAATTACTTCCTAACAGTGTTTCGCACAAATAGTTCTCTCTGCTGCACAAAGAGGAGAACGCTCACGACAATGCGTTGTGGTCATGCGCTTGGGGTCGGGATCCAGAGCCGGCAGAATCAACAGATCCAGACGCCAGCGCCGAGCCGGAAGAAGAGAATCCATTTGATTTTGATAAAAAAGAACGGAAACCAAGGGATTTTATTGTAACCGGTGGATTAGATGATCTGGTCAAGGTATGGGACCTTGGAGATGATAACACAATGAAGCTAAGGCACAAACTGAAGGGTCATTCTCTAGGCGTGGTATCCGTTGCCGTCAGTTCCGATGGACAGAGTAAGTAGATGAAAAAATTAGATTATCTCTTAATCATTTAACGCTCCCGTTGATATAGCCATAGCTAGCAGCTCCTTGGATTCCAGCATGTGCCTTTGGAACGCCCGCACTGGTGATAAGAAACATATGCTTACTTTTGGCCCAGTTGATTTGTGGACTGTAGGCTTTTCACCATGCAATAAATATGTGATCTCTGGCCTAAATGATGGCAAAATATCAATGTACAATGTCGAAACAGGAAATGCGGAACAGGTGCTAGATGCACAGAATGGCAAATACACTTTAAGCATAGCTTATGTGGGTATATCTAAATCTTAATGCAATAGTTTAACACCATTAACACAATCATTTTAGAGTCCCGATGGCAAATATGTGGCCAGTGGAGCAATTGATGGTATTATTACCATATTCGATGTGGCTGCTGGTAAGGTTGCTCAGACTTTGGAGGGTCATGCCATGCCAGTACGCAGTCTATGCTTTTCGCCCAATTCACAAATGCTCCTCACCGGCTCCGATGATGGCCATATGAAACTCTATGACGTGTAAGAGAATTCTTTCAGCAATGCGAAACAAAATATTTAATCAACTATATTGCAGAGCTCATTCCGATGTCGTTGGAACTTTGTCTGGACATGCTTCTTGGGTATTGTGTGTCTCCTTCTCGGAGGATGGAAAACATTTCGCCAGCTCTTCCAGTGATCGTAGTGTGAAAATTTGGGATACATCAGAACGTAAATGTCTACACACATTCAATGAACATACTGATCAAGTGTGGGGTGTGCGCTATAGCCTGAGCAATGACAAGGTCATCTCTGCCTCTGAGGATAAATCTCTGAATATTTACTATTGTCCACCAAATGCGATTGTATGATAACAAAAGAAGATAATGTACAAACAAACTTTTCATGTTTCATTTAGAATAACGATTGCAATTTATTTATCACTAGTTGGCTCCGAAATGGATTTTTGTTTGGACTGGGTCAGTAATTTGTCCTGATATTTCTGATCTGGTACATAGATATTAAAGGTCTTGAAGTAGTGCAGAATGTTTCCTGTGTTTAAGATAGAAATCCATATTTAAGTATAATAGACCATCACATACCCATATGATTTTCTGGCTCTACTTACCCACATGTGACTCTTTAAGCTTATACTCTTCAGCTATTTTATTGATTGGCCAATTATCAGGATCGATTTGATGATCATTGATAAATTGCATAGCCTGCCGGAGCGTACAATGTCCGACTGAGATGCGTCCAATGTCCGGCTCGAGGTAACCAAATTCAAAATCTACCGGAGTCTGGCGCTCTGCAGGCAACGGTCGCTCATTTTCTTTGACTTCTTGGGCCTGACGATCTTGGACACGTTGTATCTGGTCAAAAGATTTTATACAAATTAATTAAAAATGTAATATAATTAATTAGTTTTTATATTTACAAATCGATCCTGCGAGGTTACATAAACATCTCTCAACCGTGTGTCTAAGCTAGCATCTTTTTTATTCAATCTGTCGACAAATTTTGGATCCACTGTGGCGTTGGGAGAGAAAATAAAGTATATTTTATTAATAAAACATTTATTTATAGATGTTTTATGTTGTTTTTAGAACTTACATTCGAGTGTCCGGTCCATATCACGCAGATTAGAGTCGAATTTGGGCGCCGGTTTAGGTTTCTCTTGATCTAGTACACGATGTGCTCGGTTTTCGGCATTGAACCGATTAAGTCGACGTGCCACCATGGATGACACTTGTCCCATTATTAATTGCAATTGATAATTATAAAAAATATAATTATATTTTTATTTAAACTGGAAATAGCAAATCGTTTCCAGAGCTACCAGACTCTCATCTGAATTACAGCTGATTCGTAACTGATGTTTTTGGCTATTTTGAGAAAACATTGACAATTTGAACAGTTGGCAACTCTGCCAAGCAACAGCTGCTGTATGTAAACAAATTTAAAAAGACTTTTAGTTAGGTAAAATGTTGATATTACGCCGATTTTACAGTGTGCGGACCAAGCGTCAATTGGTTGAACGCTACAGCTCTGAGTTTCCAGAGAAGCTGCTTAGTAAAAAGCAAAATATACCTTCGCATATGTATATAGCCAATGTCGAAATTGCCAATGAGATAAAGTCCCATATAGAGCCCCATCTGCGCGAATCAAAATGTGATACTGTAATGGAGCTTAATCCTGGAGTGGGTCACTTTACCCGTCATTTACTCGACCGAGAGAAACAATTTCGTAAGATAATTTTAATGGAGAGCATGGAACATTTCATGCCTCGTCTACAGGAACTACACACATTATATCCGGAACGTGTTAAGGTGTCTCACGGAGACTTTGTAAACCTCTGGAAATTGGCCTTTATGGATAAGATGGATAATGGCACACGGTTAACAGACCTGTTGCACGAAGTACCTCAACGTGCCTATACTGAGGGTGTGTATTTTATTTATTTAGTTTCATTGAGAAATTGAAAGTATTTGTCTTTCCTGCAGATGCCAATATGCTAGTGTTTGGAGCCGTGGGATCCTATGCGTTCTTCAAACATCTGATTAATTCACTCATCTTCCAGACAAGTCTATACAATCTAGGAAGATGCGAGATGATTCTAGCCGTACCTCCGCCCATTTACATAGTAAGCTAGTTTTGTTAATGTCGCAAAGAAAATCAAATTTTGGTTTAATTCAAATCGTCAAATCTTAACCAACTTTCTTTGGTGTATTTTTATGTGTTTTATATATCACTTAAATTTTATATGTTTGCAATTATTTATCTTTCTTTTTTTTCTCTTAGCACTTGACCTGCATGAATGATATTGGCTATCTGATTTATCGGTCTACAAGTGTACTCTTTCAAATCTTATTTGAGCACCGTTTCATTGCTAAAGTACCACGTGAACATTTCTTACCGCATCAAGCCGAATATAGTGTGGGCAAGAGCAGTAAATTGAGAAAAGTTAAATCCATTAATCCCGAATATTTGTATTTGGTTAAATTTGTACCAAGACGTAATCTTCATGAATTGTGTCCACCACATGATCTGACCGCCCTGTGGTTTTTCATTAAACAAAACTTTGTTAGTCGACGAAATCGCATCATACCCAATCTGGAGTAAGTATACATAAAAAATTTACTTGAAGTAAATGTAATTTGTTTGTTTGTTACAGAAAATGGGTACCTGGATGTGGTCCCCGATTAATTATCAATCAACATGCATCTGAACCTTTGAGGCCTACTTATCCCAAGGAGTCTATTAAAAAGATACCTCCATATGCCAAACAGAGCACCAGCATGAGCACTAAGGACTATTATCCTGGCATTAATATCTATACCCAATTTGGTGATCTTAGAGCTAGTCAAATGTTGACTCTTTTTACACAGTTCCGCCAGTGGCCAGAGTATCAGGAAAGTTCATTTCTGGCATCTTTGGAAAATGCTTTGCTCAAACTGGAGACAGCCAACGATGAACAGAGTCTGGTTGACAGCATCAATTTGAATGAAGAAGATGATATTGCCAGTGAGAGTGTAGATGAGATTGAGGAATTACCACCCAAGTCCAAAAATTTCAATGAAAGTAAAAAAGTGTAAACATTTTTGTTATTGTTATTATTAACCTAAAATGAATATCTCTTTTAATATGTATATGGCCAAAGATTGCTTTATATGCAGCGTCCTTGCGTAGAAAGGCGACTGCCACGGGCACACTTCTCAGCCAGATCAATGTAGTAATCTGGAGGTGCCACCTCGGGTTCATCCGAGGAAAAACGAGTATTCAGTTGGGGGGACAACTTTACGCAGTCCACCATCAAATTTTTCGGATTAACTCCAAGTACATATGTGAACTCCTTGTAAGGACACGGATTTAAAGTGTGATTGAGGCTGCCAAATTCATAGCACGTTTCGCGTATCAGGAAAAAACCATCCTTGCGGCAAGGATTTGTCACACACTCTGGTATGACCTTCTCCTTATATAGTACAAGTATTTGACCTGTTTCACAAGGTCCTTGTCTATAGGCCGGGTAACAGCCATCCGATTCCGGGTGATAGAGAGCAGCTTAATATGCAAGGGGGAATTACCCAGATTTCAGTATTAAAAAAGAATTATGTCATCGACAAAAATCCCATAATTACCTGGTGCGCAATCGCAAATCCAATCGTTTTGATGCTGTTGATCACCGGGATATAAAAGTTGATATTTTGGACAGCGGGCGGGGGAATACAACGGTTTACGTCCCTACACATACAGAAAGAGACAGAGAGATTAAAATTAATAGCCAGTTTTAATATTGTTATCAGTTTGGCGAGAAGGTCGGCTTGATAAAAAAATATATGTTAATGGATGCTCACCGCCAAATTAGCTTTCTTCTTATCAATATCGCCATCCTCAACAAAAGCTATTTGAGCGTCTGCCATCCGCCAGAGGCCAATGATCAAGACCAAAAAACAAGACAGCAGTATTAAGCGTAGCTTTAACATTTTCACTCAGTTGATTATAAATCAATTTAATAAGCGCATGCAAAACAGATCGAACACTTCGAGACAACTAATGATCGTTGTTTTCTTCGTTTTTTTTTTGTTTTGCTTTACAACAATTTTACACTAAAGCACAAAATTCAAGTTAAAAGTTCCGCTCACTTGTTCCAACCACAACAAGTTTACGTCTCTAACTGATCATACAAGCTAAGCTTAAGATCAGTGTCGATGTCTTTTGAAAGCTTATCAACATAGGTGATTTAACTTGAAGCTTTTGGTTCTTTGGCGCCTATAATTTTGTCGAAATCAAACTAAGACTGATTTTTTGAAAACTCTTCGAATATTTATGACTTGGTTTACATGAACACATAAAATAATAAATAATATTTAAATGCGTCTTTTAAAACGGAGAATATATCTAGATAGATATCTGCTATGTGGGCTATGTTATATAGTTTTAAAAATTAAACATAAAACAAATAAAATAAGTAAAAAAAAACAACAAATAATGACTATTAAACAATCAATACAATATAGTTTTATTGATTAGACAGTCAAAATTTATAATTCTGCGTTCACATAGCATTTAAATTCAAATTTCTCTCGCATTCGAATTTGCCTAACTATCGCATAAAAGTTCATCTCTAGCACATCATAGTTGTATTCGGTTGGCATCGGTTTTCGATATATTTTCCTTTGTCAAAAACAAAAAAATAATAATTTATTTAATTTAGCCAAAGCCAAACGGAACAAATAACATGGATGACGAGGAAACGGCTGGTGAGATTCCTGTTTTTTAATAAGGGGGAAAACAATTACTTGAATAAGTTTTATTAATTGGATAGAAATTGCAGATATAAATGAATTGTTGGTACCTGCAGTTGTGGGTGGGGTAAGGGCTGTGGATATAGCTAGTGCAACAACAACAACTATGGAACAACAAGAAATGGCCTCGAATGGTGCAAACCCAATAGAAGTGGAAAATGTAAACGAACACGGTAGACAGCAGCCGATGCAACCAGAGGAGCTAATGCAATTGGAGGAACAGATTCATGCAGAGGAGCAAGTACAGGATGAGGAGCAAATAGAGGCCGAGGAGCAAGTGCAATCTGAGGAGCAGGTGGTTCGAGACTATATAATGGATTTATTGATGCAAAGTGATGTAGATGGGGAAACTAGTGAAGCGGCTGCCGCTAATGTGCAGCCAGTGCAGTCAGACCAGGATGAAGAAGTCGACCCAGACCCAAATGTTGTCGATGATGATCAGGATGACGCAGCTTCAGAGGCCGGTGCCAATAGTGATATGTGGTTAGATAGTCCTGGCAGTGAAGGTAATTAAATGGTGACATGAAATCTGGAAATTCGATTTATTTTAATCTTAATTTACAGACGACTCTGTTGTATGGGATCCACAGCCACCCGGTTGGATGATACCACCGAACCGTTTGCATTCTGCTGTTGATGTGATGTTAAACCAGGCCCGTAATAGTGATGGTGGAATTGCAGCACTACTGAGTAGTCACAACTTTTTGCAGCGTATTCGCAGTATAGTCTTTAGCCAGGACAGGCGCCGTCGTCGTACAAGCGAAGAGGGAGAGGCCAGTTCCGAACAACAGACACCACCGCCACCCCGTTTACCATTGGACATTGATATGGAAGACGGAGTACTTTTCGATACTAATTTACCAGCCGAGCATTCATATTTTGGCAACAATTTGAGCCGAGTATCTGGTGTAGATTATCTGGAGGAGGGGAGTACTCATCATATGCTCATATTTCTCCATCAGCATATTTTATTCCCAGGCGAAGTGTTGCCCTTTATGATCGATGGGAGCATAATTGATGAAGAGATGCAGCAAAATGGCCTAGATGGTCTGATTTTTGCTGTGGGATTTCCTCTAATGCAGCCGCCTGAGAGTAATCCTCACAGGTTATATGGCGTTACATGTCAGATCTATGAGAAGGGAGAAAGTGGTCGACAATTGGTATACTACAAATCGAGGGCTCTTCAACGCATTGTTATCAATTGCGATGACATCGATGGGTAAGTTAATGTGTATCCTAAATTAAGATATCCTTGTGACATTGTTGTTGTTCGAACGATTCAGAAGTTCTTCGAGCTTACCGCAATATATTGCACGTAATCCGACAAGCAAATGCTACAGTAAAGTGAAAATCTTACCAGAATATTTTCTACCCGAGCCACTTAAATCCATTGATATGGGTTCCATGAGTCGTTTTCGCGATATACCTTCAATGCGGAATATGTATCAACGGTATCAGATCGCAAGTACACCTTGGCCCTTGGAGGCTTGTCTGGAATATTCATATGGTGACATTGTAGAGAAGGCACGTAAAAAGCTCGAGGTACATAAAATTGACACCATGCCAAAGTGTCCCATACAATTGTCCTTTTGGTTGGTACGAAATCTCCATTTAACGGAGAAGTTGATGCGTTTAACATTTCTCACGGATTCAGTGAATACGCGACTCCAAATAATTGGCAGCACATTCAAAGATGAGTCTGTCTTTTACTGCCGTTACTGTAACAGTAGTTTGGCCTATTGTTCCGATCTCTTTGCTATGTCCAAGCACGGTGTCCAGACTCAATACTGCAATTCAGGTGAGTTAATTAAAAAACTTGTATTTTGTTATATAAAACTCTAAAATCAAATCATTTTAGCTGGCTATATACATGAGACAAATACGGTTTATCGTGTTATGACACATGCCATTGGTTATAGTGGTGAACCTTCCACCGAATTTAGCTGGTTTCCAGGCTATCAGTGGCATATTATCTTGTGTAAATTTTGTGCCCAACATGTTGGCTGGGAATTCAAGGCAGTGGAACCAAATTTGGCACCCAAAGTATTCTTTGGACTGGCTGGCTCCAGTGTAAGGATTGGCAAAATTAGCGAGAGTACACCAGTTAATGGTAACACCTTTGTGGTCCGTAATCTCTTGCGCATGGTATCCAGTGAGATGGAATGAGGCTGGCGAGTTGTGAAACGTTGTTTTAATGGCAAATATTGTTGTTGTAAAAGATAAATCATCTAAAAATCCTAAGCCATATCTAAACTGAAACTAAAGCAACGTAAAATTTTAATCACAACTTTTATGTTTTTTGTTTTTTTTTTTTTGTATAAATTGGCAACTAATTTATAAACCGAAAGAATGATTTACAAATATTTAAAAATTAATAAAAACATGAAATTTATTTAGTTTAATTAAAAGATATTAATAATTCGTATTTAAGCTATTCATGTATCCTTTTTCATTCACTTTAAATATGTTTTATTGTAAGTATAACTATATATATACATATATACCTGTACCTATATTAAAATATCTGCTCAAAAAGTCTACGATTTTTCTAAAACTATGGGAGTAACATTTCTGGATATAAATATATATTCTGAATAACTTTCTTTTATTTATATATAATTTAACAATTTGAGGTTACAAGCTATGAGTTTCATTTTTAAACTGATCTAATTTTAAAGGCATTCGATCGAAAACTGTTTTTTTTGTATAGTTAAACTATTTCCTATTGTTTCTTTTTCTACTCATCCAAAAGAGCAGCAAATGAGGTAGATAATTTCTGAAAATATAATAGAGAAAAATATATTATAAGTTTTTAACATTTTTTAAAGAAAAAATTATAAGTTCACCGATTTGCAAAATGGACACAGCCCAAAGGAAACCTCCAGAAATGTCTTGCCCTCCATTAGGGTATTAAACCATTCTTTTAAACAGGCAGCATGACACTTTAATACACATCGCGAGTTGTCACATGAGACAAGGGGAACTTCTCCATTGTCTAAGCGATAGACAAAACAAATGTTACAATGTTGTTCCTGGTCATCCTTCTCCTTGTTACCCTCACTCATATCGGGCATGGGGAAATAACACAAATCAAATACACGTAATAGATTCTTATGCATATCCAATTCAGTGTCCCAGTTGGCTAATCCATCGCTTAGCTTATGACGCATTTGAGCCACCTCTTCAGTTGGTCCTATAATTTGTAAAGCCATCGAAGCTATGCAAGCCAAGGGATCGGCAATGAGCACTTTAAGATACACCCTTTCTTTCAAAGGAAATACCCTTGTGTTGTCCTTCGTGGTTATCGGGGATGGCTGTAGCACATGGCACAATTCATCAATGTCCATGAATGTGTCATAGAAAGGCCGCAAATCGTCCAACAGTTTTAAATACAGTTGCAATGCATCACGTAAACATCGAGCACTTTTAGTTAACATGGTTTCCAAGGGGACACAATCGGGCAGACTATGTCCGAGGAGTCGCAAACTAGGCAACTCCAGTTCCAGAAAATGCTGATCCATCTCGGCAAAACGACTAAAGCGAATGCGTGTGCAAGCTTCATTCAATTGCAAATGATATTCCAAAGGTTGATGAAGTTCCAGTATTTCTGCATAGATATTACTCTTTGGGCTTTTAGATGGGAGTTTCACATCATTTGTCGTTGATGTTGGTGGAATCAAATCCGAAAGATTATCCAGAAAATCTTCCAAGTCCCAATCATCTTTAACCTGCAGATTGCGGCTAGTGTAGCACTTGTACTCCAACTGATGCTGCACAAACAACTGGAACTCATGAAGAGCTGGATAATTTGGTAGCAGCAACTTCAGGCGGCGCCAAGTACCCTTAAAAAAACAAACATCTGCTTTAAGCGGGAAAAATAATTATAATTGAGTGTGTCATTTACCTCACTGCTGCACATGACTCCTGTTATAATAAAACCTTGGCTAGTGTCATTACATTCTACCACCAGGCCAGGATATTTGTTGGCCATAACTTTTTTTAAATTTAATTCCGCGCTGCCCATTACAATTGTAAATCAACAAATAAACAAGCCAATTTAACACGTGTAGATAAGAATTTACATGGCGCCACTGTGATAGAGCGAGCATGTGTCAATCGGTTAACAGACTTGACCAGCAAACTGTTAACCGGAAAACTGAAATAATTATCAGAAAAGTAAATAACAGCAATAAAAACCCAATAAAATTGAAAAGTATATTAAAATATATAAAAAAAAAACAGTTTTGAAATTTTTTATGCCCAAATATATATGCCCTTGCAAATTTCAGAGTTTTAAATAACAAAATAATTAATTATGACAGCTATTAGATACATACATAATACCAATATAGATTGAATTTGGTAAATTAATTAAAAAACAATAAGACCGACAGTTACCAAACTTGGTACCAATAGTTTAAGTAACAAAACTCTCTTTTTTATGGTATCGTTCCCTTGAAAATTAGATTCTAATGAGACAACTTTGTACGTTCAATTTCAAACTCTTGCTCAAAAGTCACCCCTTTTTTATTTTCGATCTCTTTGCCCATCGACGGCTAAAAGAGTTTTACCTTTGCCTATAAACCTTTCTCCCACGGTTTCATTTTTATTTCCATCTGTTTAAAAATTTACCAAAATTAATTAACACCAAATTAGTTTCAGTTCAGTTCTTGAAAGTATATTTAAAATTTTCGGGTCATCTTTGTTCAATAATATTGCCTTTTTTGATGCAAAAATAAGCTTTGCTTAAAATAATCATTACAAAGTACATGGGGAATAGGATTTTCTTTTCTTTTTTTTTTCTTGTTTTTTAAGGGTTTTAAGTGTATTACAATTTAAAATTAAAACAAATAATAAGCGTAAATTGTACCTAGCAGAAGTTTTTAACTTTCGACTTTTCCTCATTCTTTCTTATCTGATAATCCTTAAAATTGTTTAAATATAAATGTTGGATGTACGGATGAATGTGCGCAATTTGTGAGATTTTTAGCCATTTAGTTTTCTTTGCTTATCAACTAGTCGGGATTAAGGGGTTATACTTAAAATTAATGACAGTATTTAATTTCGGTTGTTTTGTTTTTTAGCTTATAATGCACATTTTTTTTTTTTTGTTTTGTTTGTTACGTTAAAATTTGAACTAAAGTGCTAAAACATAAATTGAACTAAAGCCAAAGAAACCATTCAAAAACAAGAAAAATAACTAACTAAAAAATGAGTTTACATAAAGTGACATGGAAAAGTAAATTGTGTGTGTGTGTGTGTGTATGGGTTGGTGTGTATTGTGGGGTAGTCTGTTCGGTCCTTAAGTTCTAATTTAACAAATGAAAAATCAACAAAAATCAACTTAAAAAATCTTTAGTGAAATAAATACCCAGGTTCCTGTCTCAATTTTTACATTTATATATATATACAACAATTTAACACCCCCGCAAGAAAATGCATCTTGTGTTAACTCATTACAACATGAGTCGGGATCGTGATTTCTTTAGCCGACCGGTGGCACCACCCAAACCGCCATCTCCATTCCATGATTTGGATTTGGCACGGAAATGGCGATAGGCTTCATTGTAGGCCGGCTCTAGCATAGGGCGATATGTCTGAGGCTCACACAATTCGGAATGAGTCTCATAGAACTCTTTGTAGCCATTGTGTAGAAGATAAATTTCCGGATAATGCAAAGCCGGATAGGCATTTGTGTTACGCTCACGATCCAAATTGCGCAGGAATCGTGACATTTTTGGGCCACGCTCCGATGAGAATTCGCAATGGAAAATAATAATGTTGCGCTTGTTGCCTGATGCGGCATTCTGCTGCTGTTGCAGCTCAGTCTGTTGGGTGGACAGGAACTCTTCGAGAATCTGTTCGTGGGTGTAGAGATTCTTAGCTCCCTCGATGTGACCGCCCTCGAATTCGTAGGGATAGCGGCAGTCAATGATGCGATAGCTGGCCACCTGATCATTAAACTCACCGCGCAGCAGACGACCCACAGTGCTGCTGGAGATGGACTTGAGATCACGATGACGTCCCTCCATCAAGGGCAGGGCATAGGTTTTGCTAAAGTCCCCGATTAATTCGGGTTCATTGCGATTCTCTGAGCGTGCCAATGCGGACATGATCTCGGCATCGTTCAGCGACATAGATTTTCGCAATGGTGGTGGATGCGAGGTGGTGTTGTTGTTGAAGGTGCTGGTGGCGGGTGTGGGTTGAAGTGTGAGGGCGGGTGCAGGGCAGTTCTCTTTTTCAGCACAGCGATGACGTTTGCTCTGAATAGGCGAGCAGCTGGCCGATGCTGGTGGATCGGGGCGCTTAAAGCAATCCCGGGCAGTCTCTTTTAGAATTTCTGGCGTCTTTGGTTGTGTTTGGGATAACGAAAGCTGATTGCTATTCGTTTCGGTCATACTTAGGCAGCGACGCACTGAAGGACGACGCATCATGGTGATTGAATTTGGAGATTTGGTGGCCGGTGAAGCTGCTTTAATGATTTGACCGCTGATCAGCGAATTAAGACCACTGGGAAAACCCAGAGAGCTCGGCTGCTGGCCAGCCAGCGATTCCATTTCAAACAGTTCCATGTACTCATCATCCATAGACGATTCCATTGAGCAAGTGGAGGATAAGCTATTGAACACACGAAAACTGCGAGCTGGTGTGGCGCCAGACTGATTGCTCATTGTCATAACAGACGAGCTGGGTGGAACTGGTAGCTTCTGTTGGCGCACTATTTGAAACCGTTGTGGCGATCCCTCAGGTGATAGCAGTCCCATAAGTTCGGGACTTTGTGAGCGCTGCTGGGGCATAGGTAGCTCCTCATCATAAAAGGACAAATCGTCCGAATCCATGGCCATCATGTCGAGTGAACGACGAGTACGACGTGTGGAGGCGGACGAAGAGTTGTTCATCTTGTTGCTACAAATGAGAGAGAAACAAAAAGAGAGAGGAGAGGATTAGTCAACTGCTGGTAAAGAGTCCCTCTGTGTTTTCTTCCCTAATTTTGTATTTTTCCTTTATTTTTTTTTTTTTTTGAAGCGGGTCATTAAACCCAGCTAAAAATATACACACACAGGCGGCGGCGGTGGTGGTGGTGGTGTAAAAACAACAGCCACGAGATCATATCAACGAGTGAGGGGTGGAAATTAGAAGTTGCCGGCCGTAGCTCTGTGGGTACTTGGAATTCCCCTCTTTTAGGACGTCACGTTCTGCTCGAACTGTTTTCGCTTTTAGTTTCTTTTTTCCTTCTTTCTTTTTTTTTTTTTTTTGCTGTTTCATTTATAAGCAATTGCAACTGCACTTTTGGGTCACGCAAAGCAGAAGAACCGCAAAGAATATAGCAAGAAAACAACAGCAGAGAATAATAAAGTTACTTGGAGCATGCTCCTCTTCCTCGCGGAAGCCGGTTTAATGAATGAACTGAGCGCCACAGCCGAAAAAAAATAAACGTGTGGAGCGTGCAAAATGAGAATACAACAAACTCTTACTTTTGTTCAACTGTAAAAAGCAGCAGTTTGCCCCGCCGACAAAGCGGGTTTTCATTGTTACTTGCTTTTGCTGTTTGTTTTTGTTGTTCTTGATTTGCTGTTGCTCAAGTTCAAAACTTGCACTTTTTATTTTCTCGCTATATGTGTACATCTGTACATATATTAATTCCTTTCTTAAAATATATTCCTTGTTTTTTTTTTGTTTGATATTTACCTGCTACTATTGCAATCCATCGTGCAGTTAGTTTCTTCGGCAATTGTTTCCCACTGCATTTTGATCAATTTTTGTTTTATAAATTTATTTTTGATGAACTATCGAAGTTATTTTATTCCGTTAATTGCTGGATAAAAATTGCTAAAACACAATTTTTTCTTTTCCTTCGTCACTTTTGGGCACACATTTACAGTTAGTTTTTATTTCGTTCGAAATTTTACAGTTTCGTTTGATTTTTAGTTTTGCACTTGGTAGTCCTTTAATGGCTGCATTTGCATTTGGTTATAAACTAATATTGCATTTATGTTTTTCTTGTTGATGCATATGAAATTTTTTTAATGTGTCCGTTTCAACATTTTTATTTTTGTTAAATATCCAGAAACCACCGCACGAGTGAGCAGAGCAGAGCGAATGATGATAAGGGCGATGAATGATGTTAACACGACGACGAACTGAGAACAAATGTATATTTCGAAGTCGTTGCAGCTGCCTTTTATAGGCGCATTGCCTGTGAGAGTGATCGGCCTTTGCCGAGAGAAACGCTCAGCTGAGCGAGGGAAATAGTCGGTTTGTTGTTGTGAGAGTAGTTCCAAGTATAACGGCACGGTAGTAGGAAGAGGAACGGGAGCTAGAGCTATGTATGTGTTTACACAATTTTTATATATATATACATGTACATAGACACAGGGACTAAATACATAATACATACATTTTTTCTATGTATGTGTGAATGTATTTCTACTCCTCAGTTTTTCCATTAGCTATGAATATTGGAAAAATCTATGCAGTTGGAGCGATCATACTGCAACAGGTACAAAAATATCTCCGTACATGCATATGTAGTTATATACTAGGATAGCCTTTCAACAATTTCCCCTCCCTGGTGAAGTCAAATCCAAAGAAGTTGGGCGGGCAAATGGCTGTAGACAAAGGCGCCTAGTTGCCGGCTTGGTGGCAAATAAGGCACAGATTTTGGCGCGCGAGCTTTTATACCAGACGCAGAGCGCCAATTCGTTAGCCGAGTGGGGTCCGAGTGGAGCCGAACACGCATTGAAAAGAATCGCGCAAATCTTTAAGCAGAATTCAAGACGTCGGCAGCGCGGGCATCGATTGTGTCGTTTGCAGGTAATAATGTGAGATCCACGCATTCCTGCTCTTCCCCTCCACATCCCATTCCACTCCCCTCCTTGCAACTCCAAGTGGCCATCAGCAGGTAGTGGGATCGTTGCCAGTCAGCCAGTCATCTGATCGTTGCGGTGGGGCGTTAAAGGGGGCGGGGCGGGCGTGTTTCTTTTGTGTTTTGCAGACGTAGACGCCAATGTCGTTAAATGAGCATCGTTCCAGTATCTTTATATTTCCTCTGTATTTGTTGTCGCGGCAAAGTTAAAGCAAAAATCGAGTTACATACATACATATGTGCATGTAAGTTTGCATGTGTTTGTGTGCTAGGCCCTGCGGGAGTCATCTGGTGGTTGGGCAAGTGCTCTGCAAAGCCACAAAAGTTGACAACGAGACGATATCATTTATAATCCAATGGAACATCCATATATACCTACATACAATAATCATATGGTCCGAAAGTAAATGATTTCCTCTAGCTTCACCAGCCCGCCGAAAATAAACCAAATGAGCTACGGTTTCATTCTTCTGAATTCCTTTTAAGCTTTTGTTGCGCAGGAAGAGGAATCTTTATGGAAAAACAACGAGAAACCAAAATACAAAAGGACGCAGAAATCATAAAGTGGTTTTGAACAAGTTAAAAAAGCGCATTTGTTGATTGAGACGGCAACACAGAATGAGGGGTAGGTAGGAAACGTGCAGCGAATCTGTGCAAAATGAAGCTTAACTAAGATTACGCTCATTCATAGTGTGAGAACAGTGGTTTGAAATTAATTAATTTGGTGAGAATATGATTGTAGTATAAATAAATATATATAATTTATGTAGGTGTTCACATTATTATTGATTAATGGTTATACATATGTAAAAATTAAAAAAAAACAAATGTAATGCAAATTTTTCTAAAACAATGATCAGCTGTTTAGCAGTTGATCACCACAGTAAAGTATGTGCATTTATATGTATGTATTATATGAACATACATACATGCATATATACAACCAATGTATTCCTTGGCTGGAGAATTTTGATTACGGGCAGAGAGTATGGAGAATAGGCGGCAGCAACAAGAACAACAACAACAACATAACGACAGAAATTGCAGCAACAATGTGAATGGAATGGAAGCACAACAATAGGAAGCAAGAACGAAAGAAAAGAACTTGAAGAATTAAATTGTAAATCGAAATTCCACGAATCGAGCTTTTATAAATACACTTCTATTAAAGACTCTTATAATATTATTAACTCATTTGAAATATATAATTAATTAAATTTCATATTTTTATATAAAGGAGTTCTATAACAATTTTATAATATAATTTTAATTAAGTAGTAAATTCCTAATTCAGAAAACTTTTGCATTAATAGCAGTAACGATGAAGGTTAGGGCCACTTTAAATGAAAGGGTATTAGACTTTCGTTAGCTAAAACTAAGCTTTCATCTTAGCAATACATACATACATATGTATGTATGTGTATAAATAGTGTAGAAAAAAATGTTGTATAAAGAACGTTTGAGATACTTTTGCGCGCGCGCGCAAAACCGAAAAATCCACTGTAGGGTCCATCGAGGGGCGGATCGGGCGGTTGTGAGGCTGTGTTGAGTGTGTGTGGCAGGCACTTAGGGCGGCAAAATAACTGGTATATTGCAATGCAAAAATACATAATGTGATTGTCAACATTGTGTGCAATTAGAACCAGGAATAAAAAAGTGGGCGAGGCAATACCAATTTTTTTTATGCCTAGGTGCGTAAAGTGTTATATGCCGATTAGAATTTACATATTTTTTTTATACGCCCACTATGGGACAATCAAATTTGCCTTACAAATTGGCCGAGGGTATTTGAACTTAAAATAGAGTCCCAGTCCCCCCTTCTTCTCTACATGGTAACACTGTAGGAGAAAGAAGCGTATAATAGGGGAAATCACAGAGTACATAAGGCAAGCAAGAAGCATAGACAAATACTGATCAGAAAAAAAAAGAAGGAAAATACCTATACACTCAAACAGGACAAAGATAGCGGTCCTTTGCCTGCCAGCTAATACATACAAAGATATGTACATATGTTCAATCAGCTGATCAGGAGCGACGTCGGGGACCGAAGGATATGCACAGCAGAGAAACGAATTAGTCCTGCTGTGAGTTTGTGGTATGGTATGTGTGTGACACGAGCAGGAGAACCAGAACCCAGACCAAAAACTAAGAAACGAGAACGAGGACAACGTACGCGCGCAAATTCCTTAACACGAGCTGAACACATCGTTCGTCCGTGTGTGTGTGTGTGTGTGGCCGTGACTGTGTGTGTTAGTGAGAGACGTTCAAAGTAGGGGGAAACCTTACCAGGAGCTACTGAGATTGAGATTTCTTGCAGTCTCTCGGTGCAACGTCGAGTCAGAGAAGTAGGTGAAGAGCAGGGTCATGGAATGAGTGAGCAAAGAGGAATAGCTGGTAGGTTTTTGCGCCAAAAATCAATGTCAGTGTGTGTATATACTTCAGCTATGGGTGTATTTGTGTGTGTGTGTGTGCAGGACTCGTCTGGAGGCAAAGGCAGTTCAATGATGTCTGTTTATCTTCCCAACAACCTCTCACTCTCTAGTTCCCCTTTCCCGTACCCATTCCCTTTGCCTGTGTGTAGTGATTTCTTGCAGTCTTTGTCGATCCTCGGCTGTCCGGTTGTCTTTTTGCCTTCTACTTGGCCGCTGCCACATTTGTTGTTCTTGTTGCCTCTTTACTTAAACACATATATATAGATGCATACATACATATATATACTTATATATTTTTTTAGTCGCATTCTGTCTACAAAACTGATTGTGAGAAATATTTTCAAGATACATTTTCTTGCTCTCTTGACTTTCTGTGCCCGTGCAGTATGTATGTACATATATATATATATATATGTATATATCCCTCCGCTAGCCCAACCCACCAGCATTTCTTCTTTTTCAGTTCGTCGCTGTGGGCCGCCTTTATGGTTTTGCTCCACTAATTGATTCTCTGCATAAATTTTATTTAAAGCTTTAATAAATGTCAAAATAAGCAATTCATTTCGATGTTAGAGGACGCATTCATTCAACATTCATGAAATGAAGCTTTCACGCTGGCAATCAATTGCCGGGTTCAGAGTTTAAATGCGTGAGCGCCAAGCCTCTCAAAAACCAAAAGGAAGACCAAGAAGAACGCATGTGAGAAGGCTGACATATCCATAGTTCGTAATCGTGGGTGGGTGTTTTTCCTCTTTTTGTCACATTTTAATAAAGAAATACTTTATTAAATGGTTCTTATGGTTCTTAAAGTTATATAAATATGCAGAAAAAGTTTGGTCAAAACAGCTGTTTTATTAAAAGAAAAACAATTTTTTTGATGAAGATTATAATAGAGCATATACATACATGTATACTCTGTCTCTTTCCCTTTATTTTCTAGAGTTTTGCATGATTGCTTCAGTTGCGTTACTCTTATCGGCGAAACATACTTTTTTACTACAGTGCAGCATCAGAGGAAGTTATAATCAACATTATATTTTCTAGCTGCTAGCATGACAAAAGCTTCTATATAATAATAACTATATAGCAACGACAACAACACCGATATGGTATGCTAATATTATTTAATGAGGCAACAATGTTCTTGACATGCTTAGATACACGTCCACTTATGTATATTTATTTTATTTTATTTTTATACCCTGTACCCATAGGGCACAAGGGGTATATTAAGACGAAGAAGAAAGCATTTTAGACCCTATAAAGTAAATATAATATTGATCTGTATCAAAAGCCGAGTTGTTTGAGTATTGTCTGTCTATGCCTTCGCCTGTATGAACACCGATATGTTGGAAACCATTAGATCTAAAGTTAAATTTGGATTCCTTTAGGGTGTACGCAGACCAAGTTCATTTTATATTTTTGTCCCGCCTACTTTCACCCCAGTAATTTATAAAAAAAAATTAACCAGAGTTTTATCAAAGGTATCATATTCTTATATGGTCAAAATGTATCGGATGATCAAATTTTATTAAAATTGGACTATAAATATAGGAGATATACCTATAGATATATTGCACTGAGTAGCGAAGTTAGCTAATAAGAGTAAGCGGGATAGTTGCTACGGCTAGTAGGGAAAGTTTCATTTAGTAGTTTCCAAAGTTCCTCTATTTAGTACAGGGTATATTCAAAGTTGCATACTTCATTTTTTTATGGTTTTTATTTTTTTATGACTTTGCGCGCAATTCAATTCAAATTATTTAGGTTTTCAGGACATTTTTAAGAATTTAGAGCGATAAGGCGGCAATTGCTGTTGCTGACATTTGACTCATCTGCCAGCCACATTGCAAACAATTTCTTTTTTGTCGTTTTTTTTTTTTAAAGATCCACTGTTTGGTGCCACTTGAGTTTCCCAGGCGTTTCTTTTCACCCCCTACAGTTTTTGCGTACTTCAGTTTGTATTGGAACAATTAGTTTGTGTTTTAGTTGCAATTTTCTTTATAATTTGAATAGTAGCCAAAAATTCTTTGGCATTGTTTTGGTCAAGTGGTTTGGCCTAGTCTCTACTTTTAGTTCTCAGTTCTCTCAAGTGTGTCTGGCTTTGTTTTGTGCCAAAAAGGGAACAAAATAAAACGGCAATTTAGGTCACAAAACAAGTGGCCTGACAATGAAACAGTTTCTTGATCTTTTGGGTTTTAAGGCAGTGCAAAAATTGATCTTGTTGTCACATGTTGGGAATATTTAGTTCCCACACACAGCAGGCAATTTTCTGTTGAGAATATATATATATATACTATAATGATCTTTTTACGATCTTCTTGCAAAAGGAGACAATCAAAATTTTGTTTTTAATAGTTTCTACCTAAAAATAACTTTTGTAACCTTGTCCTAAAAACTTTTTTTTGTAAGTTACGTTAATATAGAGATACAGATGATAAAACCAGGGTTAATCTTTGAATATTTTCATTAACCACTGTAAGATCTCTTAATATTTAAAATAAAATAATAAAAACAAGTTTATTGATCTGTCATTTGTTCTTAAACCAATTTAAATTTACTTTAGAATATGTAATAATGCTCAAAGTGTTATTAAATATTAATAATAATATTAAAATATTTGAATTTAACTCTAGAAAACAGTTTCTCTATCTGTTTTTGGAAGCTATATTGTTTGTTTCAGACGATAATATGGTCAACAGAAACCTTTGAATCCCATTTAGAATATATGTATATAGGTAAGACTAAATCACTTAGTTTACTTAAAAACTTTATCACTATATATAGCTGATTGATATTATAATAAATAATAGAAAGTACATGATTCACTTAAGATTGATTATAAACTTGTACCAACATATAAATATTCCGTTTTTTTTTTTCATATAATCTTATATGTATTATGTAAAAAGAAACATAAAAAATATATAGAAATATACATACTTTTGATAACAATAATTTAGCTTTATATAAATAATTGTATATATTTCTCTTATCGAAATCTAAATTTTATACTTTTAAAAGATTTTTTCCATTTGCCTTTTATTGTACTTATCATTTACTTAAAAACTGAAAAAAAATGTCAAAATATTTTCAAATTTCTTTTTTCAATTTGTTAAAAGGGTAAAAAGAGAAATCTGAAATCAATTAATTATTGATCTTTTTATAAATGCTAATTATCCTTTAACTGTTTGTGTGATTGACTTTTTTCCTTAAATTGTTGTGGCTTATCGCACAACCCCCTTTATTTTGATGGTCAATATTTATTTAGATTAATAACAGACACGCGACTGGAACATGTATGGCTTGACCAATGGTCAAGTTAAATTTCTAACTCAACCACAATATAAACCTATTCCCAAGTCAATCTATAGATATGACTGGATAGCCTTGGGAAATGTTGAAATTAATCAAAGGCGGCCCAACCCTTGATAGGGGGCAATCCTTTTCCCTTCAACTCGGCATGCAATTAATTGATTAACATTCTTAAGGATACCATGAGTTTGTTCATTGTTGTTCTTGTTGTTGTTAGTTCTGTGTGGATTGATGTGCCGATCTTATCGTGTTACATTCGCGTAGCCTTCAACACATCTCACAACCCTTTTGTTTCCTGCCGATCTGACCAAAACTGGGATACAATGGTAGATTCATTCAGCATCTAATGCGTTGATGTTAATCTTCGTTTTCATCTCTGTTTAAGGCGCAGTATATATTTTTTTTGTTTTTTTGAATTCATGGAATTCGGACATGACAGCGACATTAAAGCCCAGATATTCGTCAAATCAAGCTAGCTGGCCGTTTGCCATTGAGTTTTAGGCAATTTTTCAATGTCTTAGAAAATTATTCGGCACATTAGGTGGCATAGTTGTTGCATAATCTCATTGAATGAAACACATACATATATAACGTATTTCCCACTCCGGGCAAACAAAACTTATACCAGCTGGCAAGTTTTTCCTTTTGCATCCCTTCCCATTCCCAGACGGGACAACATTTTGGCTGGGTTACCTTGAGGGAGAGATTCATGTCTAGCAAGGATAGCAATTGCATTGTTTTTACCAAGAACATCAAAGTTATGACAAGATTTTGTCTATCATGTTCTTCTACACGTCGTCCTTTCGTCCTTCAATCCCAAATTTTGTACTTCTTACCTATTGCCTTAGAAGGGGAGTTGGAGGGTTAGGGATGTGGACCGTATAGAAAGAAATCTCTCATCCACACCATAGTTCTCTATTTTCTCTCTTTATGCATTACGATTGAATTTCAAATTTAATCGCATATACAAATTTTATTTATGTGACATGGGTGATGGCTGCTGTTGCACTCTTGTAACCGTGGGATGAAAACTTACCAGGTACCCCAAAAGGGAAAAACTTAAAGACAGACAGCAAATGGTCCATGTCAATCTATTTGGTTTCACATTTGCCAAAATAGAAGAGGGTTGGTTCCATCTCCTTTTCTTTTTATTTTAGAAGATTTTAATTTTCCTTCCAATAGTTTTTTCTTTATCTTTTGCTAGAAATTTATATAATACTAATGACTATTTAAAAGAAAACGAAATGTGAAGAACGATCGATCTATCATTTTAAATATAGAAAGACAGAGAGATCTTCAACTGACCATATGTGATTGTGTGCAATATTAATCTGCAAAAGTAACTTGCCCTTCTTAGTGTTCTTTCTAACCTTTTCTAATGCTGTCAGCAACCGCAGTTTTCTTAGCCCACTCACAAAATGAAGTCATTGTCAGCAGTTGTCAATGCAGCCACACCCACAAGCCCCCCAGTGAAGTGGGAGAAATATGAAATTTTTGTTTAAAGATGAAATTTTTAAAAATAATTTTCAAATTACCGGTAAAAATTTAAAGAAAAGTACACAAAAGAAATGAAGAAAGAAAGAAAAAAAAAAAATCAAATTGTAAAGAAGTAAAGGCTCTCTAAAGGAAAGGAGTGTACGGCAATCCAACCCATAATTAACTATTCAAACAATAGACATATACAAAAGGATCAGTAATCACACACACATACAGGCACAACAACTTGTTGTATTTCAAGTCACGTTTGCTGACACAAATCCTTCTTAGGAAAGGCAATATTTTCTAGTCATTGCCGTTGATCAACATCATCATCACCATCGGAACCTTATTGACAGCCAGCCAAAGTGGCCCAAGACATGCCCATGGATAGTCAGTCTCTGCATACCAAAGAAGATATATATATATATATACATTGCGCAGAAATCTCAACAAAATGTTAGAAATAAGAGACGGAGACCAAAGAATACGATGATTATGAGTACGTGCGTTATTCTACCTATTGTACTGTGTGTGTGTGTGTGTGTGTGTGTGCAACCTGTTCTGTGCATCCAACAAGTCGGTATTTGTGTGTGAGTGTGTTTGCGGTGTTTCTCCTCTTGATCACACCTACATTTTTACATATAAACATACCCATGCATGTCCGATCCCAGCGTGTGAGTCCATAAGCCCATTGCCCATAGCCTTGACAGCACTAGCTCATAATTCACTCACTGCAGGTTTGAATTTCTTAAAAATAACTTCGTTTGCATGGCATCCAAAACGTCAGTACTGAGTCTCCGTCTCCGTCTCCATCTCGGTCTCAGTTTCGGTTTTGTGACTTCGTCTTGTTTTGAGACTGGATCCGAGTCTGGTATAGAATGTAGATATTTATATATGCTGAGTGAGTGCTATTTTATATATGAGAGAATTTTACCATGAAATTCTTAATGAAATAAACTGAGCAATTTGCTTATCTCAATCCAATTTGCTTCATTTACATTAACAAAAAAACAAACAAAAAAAATTATATTTAAATTAAAATAATATAAAATAATTAAAATTATAATTATACAATTACAATATTTAAAAAATATAGTGAAAAGTCTAATAATGTTTCAAATTTTTATAAAATACCACCAGATGCATAATAGATACCTTAAACATGTATAAAATGGAAAAGTCAACTAATTAATTGATCAAATATATTTTTTTACAAGATTAAGTGACTTTATATACAAGTTATAGTTAAACAAATTAATCAATTTGTTAATTTAAACTGTTAATTGGCATTTTTTTTTAAGATTTATCTAAGTTATCGGTACTTAACAGCACTTAGAGATCACTTTCAAGATCCTAACTATTTGAATAAAAATGCTCTGATTATTAGAGTAAACAATTCACAGAAATTGTAGAGTCATCTTGGCTGATCTTTGTGTTTATACATATATGATAAAAATACTTGAGGTACATGCTTTGAAAACGAATCAATAATATAGAATAATATCAGATAAACATTTACCAGATATCAATTTAAAAGATCTTTAACATATGTATGTACCTTTATGTATCTTGAGACTAGGAACTATCTTTAAAAAATGGAAAGCACTTAAACGTGATTCAAAATACTTAATTACGTGATCTTAGGTTTTCAATAAAAGTAAATTTTCTCAACTGTTAGGTGTTTTGGTTTCTATAATTTAGGTTAAAGTTTTATAATATTGATTCAAAAGTTTTGATAAATTAATATAAAAAATATAAATATCTGAGTTAAAGCCTTCTAATGACACTTTGTAAAGTAAGTAAGGAAGGAACGAGGTATTTTAAAAATGTTTGTAACAAAGGATGATCTTGTGCATCTATTTCATAATTCTTTCAATAGTTTCGGCTGGTTCTTACTATAATATATCTTAAATTATTCAGAATTTATTTTAACATTTTATGATTTACTAAATTCATTGGAATTGCATTTAGTGCAATGTAATTGACTGACTTGATAACTTTAATTATTATTTTGTATTATTATGATATTGTTAACTAATTAGAAACTTTGTAGGAAATCATCGTCTTTTGGTGAGTCTTTACAATTTGGTTAATATAAAAACTAAGAAAAATTTACATATTTTACTTTAAAGGGTTACTTAACATGGTAGACTATTCAAAAATACTTATATTTGATATGTCTTACTAATGACAAATCTATTTCTAATATTAAAAATGTAGAATTATTTATTTTCTAACTATTCAAAACTATCAATTATATAATAATTTTCTAAACCTAATTTTTCTGTCTTATATTTCTTATAGAACTTCTAAATATCTTTCTAGAAAACTAATTTAAATACGTAATTGTTTGATCCTTTTTCCCTAATAACTCTTTCTCTAGTTTCCTTGTGTGTATGCCTCACGCCCACCATGATGATGATGATGATGACGAGTCATAGAATGCGTAGATCCTTTTGAATTTGGCACGTGGGCCGGATATAATTTTCCACAGTTTTTCCATACAAATGGTAAAATGTTTGTTATAGAAAACGAGAGCCACCCGTATAAAAACCATTAGAAATATTTATCCAAAATTGTTAATGTACATGGTTACAAAGGGACCTCTATGGTGTATGTGTGTCTGTGTGTGTGTGAGCCTGTGTATTCAAAGGATACGATTGTATTTGCATTAAAAGTGGCATTGTTATGCCGGCATAAGGATATCAATGTTGAGTCGTAGAGGGTGGATATAATAAATGTGTGCGCCAGCAGATCAAAATGCGCGAAAGTGTGGCGAAGGCGCAGGCGCAGAGAGACGCACGTGCGCCGAATACCAGGGGTGGTTCAGTGACACCCCAGTTGAAATGAAAACAAGTGGACGCCATTTCCGCAAAACAATATGAATTGATTTTGATCCTGATCCTGCTGCTAAAGTGGTGGTTGTAGTCCTGTGGAGTACAGTGTACTAAAAATTTTCTAACGGCCAACAAGAGGGTGGCGTCTGGTGGTAGTCTCCTTTGATTTTGGGGTGGTTGTCATCCTCAACCCCCAGGATATGGCACGGGCCCGCAACCGTGTAAGTTGGTTGTAATAGGCAGGTGCAAGCTTCATGCTGGTGCCGGGATTTTCATTCATTTTGATGATGCTGTTGCTGTTGGTGTTAATTTTTTTGGTATTTCTGTTGCTAGGGGCAGCAGCTGCCAGCTGCAGTGCAATGACCCAGTAGCTTAATCAGTGCAAGAGTGTTTGATTACAAGTTTGACATGTATATACATAAATCATATGAAAGGGGGCGCAGCTGCAAAAGCTTTATGTTTATCAGTCTAAACAAACTCTCGTTGTCACAGCTGGACAGTTGGTACAGTTGTCGATCAGTCAAATAATAGGCAAAAATTTGTGCAATTGTGACCACAAGATGGCAATGGCTTTTACTGGACACACCGGGCCCGGTGAGAGCTAAGAGGCACGAGACAACAACGGCGGCTGCTGCAAAATCATATAAATTACGGTCAGGACAACAGAACATTGCTCTTGGACAGAAGCAATCATTGCGCAATGTCACCAATATAGACAGACAGACAGACAGACACATAGAGAGAATGAAAGACCAAGAAACTGTGTGCAAAACTGTAGAAAAAGAAATCAAGAAATCAACAATACATTGAACAAAGGATCATGCGAGGAAAATCAGTGCGCGCACATCTTGCAGGACTACAAATACGACAGAGAGAGTGAGAGAGAATGTTTATGGCATTATTCTTCCGGCGCTATTGTCGTTTTCCTTACCTTCCGTTCTTTCACTCTCACATCTTCTCTTCTTCCGACAACGCCAAATGCAATCATTGTAATCGATTTTGCACAATTTCCAATGCGCTTGCCACTCCAAGACATTTTGGGTACGTCTTAGGGGTAGTTGAGAATGGGACTAGGGCAATGCTGCCACCTGGTAAATACAACAACATTTTCATCCCCTTTGGGCCACAGCTGATTGCATGTAGCTCGTGCCAAAGCGCGCGGCCTTTTCCTTAAAGTGGAAGTAGAAGAAGAAATAGTAGTCAAAACTAAAAGACGACAAGAACTGGAACACATCCAACGAAGCGAGCAAATGCAGCAAATAATGAAACAGCCGGCCAGCTCTGCCGCTTACCGCCACCACTGCCACCGCCTTAGAGTCAGAGTCTTGACACCTTCAACTAAATTACATATATTGTATATATATATATATATTTCTATATGTTTTCATTTTCGCTTGGCGCAAGCCAAACATCTAAACATCTGTCCCATATTTTGTGCCGTTTTAATGCCAGACAATTTGATCTTGGGGGCAAAGTTATCGTAATGTGACAAATTTTTGTTTTGTTTTTGTTTTTTTGGTAAGTGATCCCTTACCAAGGATGTAAGTAAAAGGGGTAGCCATGTCTCCCCAATCATCCATGAGGGAGCATTGTCAATAGTTGGTTAATTTCAAGGGTTTCTTCAGTTCATTTGAATTGTATTTTCATAATTGAGTTTAATTCGAAAAAGTATTGACATTACCATAAATAGTTAATGGACACAAGGTGAAAATAATCATTTAAGTATTTTACTCGTATTATGCAAATTAAGTAAATTGACTAACTACTTATGAATATATATCTAAAAGACATTTATACACCAAATGCAGTTGGAGTTTTTTGTCCGTTAAGCTAAGGAATTCTAGAATAAATATTTAGCTTATCTCGTCAACAATTTAAAAAAAAATAAAACTAACACAATTACAAATTATGTAAATCCCTCTAACAAGCTTGCAAACAAAATATTGATAATTAAATATTTACTTTTACTTATTTTTTATATTGGTAAATATTTCAAGAGATAAAATTAAGCTATTTTGGTATACCCTTATAAAGAAGAAGAAGGTAAAATCACTTTGAAGTTTAAAAGGTCGGCAATTGGCTTTAGAAATTGAGAACTCAATAGTTAATGAGACTAACTTTGAAGTTCCTTTTGAAATATTTTCTTTCTTGTGTTTTTTTCTTAAATTAGCATATAAATTTTGAACTATAAATTAAAAAAAGTTTATAATTCAATAACCAGTTTTTTTATTTTTCATTTTTCTTACTTAACAAGCTTTAATTCTATAAATATATGTACATAAATTTTTATTCTAATAGCTTAACTACGATTTCTAAATCCTTTATCCTACTTCATTCTAACTTGAAATCGAGATCTGATGTTAGCTTTATGTATTGGAATTTTTAAAATATTATAAGAACATGTTATAATAATTATAGTTCCTTTTAATAAATATTTATTTGCGCAGGTTATATAAGCACATAAAAATTCCTATGTAACAAAAAAATTTTAATTTAAACACATTTTTCAGATATTGAAGGTAACAATCCACTGCACAAATTAGTAACCGTATTAACGAGCTTAATAGACCTTTCGATTTCCATCTCATTTAAAATCTATAAGGCACCCAAACTTATAATAAATTCTATAAATTATATATTATAACAAGATAAACACACATTAAAACATTGGCAGAGGTTATTCTAACCAAAACATTTAAATTTTAACCGTTAAAGTATCAGCACTTAACTGTAATATAATTATGTTTCAGTGTTACAGGGAGGCAACTAAAACTGGAATATTTTTGATTTAACATTTGCGTTCGCAAAGGTTTTAGTGTTATACAAAAAGTAAAGGCTGCACTATTAGTTTTCTTGGTGTTATAAGAATGAAATGCTGACTTAATGTTATATGAAAGTGCAGCCGTTACTTTCGTATAACACATGAAGGAGCTAATAACTCATCATTTACATTCTGTATAACATTAGGTAAAGTGCAGCCGTTACTTTTGTATAATTAAGCAACTAATATCACAGTCTATATATTGCATGTAACATTAAGGTACTTATTCAGAGCACTGTTAATTAATGACTGCTGTTAGAAACGACTGCTGTTATTTAAATTAAAACTAGTACAACCAAAAGAAAAATATTTTATTAAATAAGCAAAATCAGTCTCAATGAAAATGAAAAAATAAATTAATAATTAAAATAAGAACTAATTATAAAACAGTTATAATAAAACTGATTTTAATTCATTGTATTTTACAATAAATACAAAATTCTCTTAAAATAAATATTTTATAATATAAAACTTAGTTTTTTGAAAGTTTTTTATCTTGGCATTTCAAAATATAAACTTTATTGTTTTGCTTATATGTATATAATTCTATTGTATTGATTTCTTAATATATTAGTTTAGTTCTAATTCTATCAACTTAAATAAATAGATGAATAAAATACATTTATATATATACAAGTTTGGATAGAGTATTAAAATTTTGCTCATAAATTTACATTAATGCAGTTACTCCCTTCACGTTTATGTCTAAAAATTTCTAAGAATTTCTTGGCACACTCTAAGGAAGTTCAACGAACTGTATTTACTTTTCTTCATACCTAACCTAAGACAGTGGGAAGATAAGTGGCCCACATATGATAATGTTTACGTATAGTTGCTCCACCACCCTCACTTTTCCTCTCACCCCTGTAACGGAACTGTGTATGTGTGTGTGTGTGTCTGTGTGCAGTTTCAACAGCATATTAATAACATTGGGGTCATTGTCATGGCAGCAGTTCCGTTTATTTATACGGTAAACTCATAAATGTCGGCAACTGTCTTCGGTAAGCAAAGAAAACCCCACCCTCTTCTTCAACCTCCACCCTTGATGCACTCCATCATTGACATGCATGTTTGGTTTCCTTCGGTTCTGTGAAAGTCTGTGGCATTAGTAAGGCGTTCCATATAGTTCGATCGGGGTGGTGGTGCTTTACCACTAATACAAACGTCTACAAGTCGAATTTGAGTATAAGTATATATATATATATACACACATTTATATACCAATGTAGGATCAAGTTGAACCCTCTTGGCAATGAACTACCATTAAGCAGCTGCCTGGCTGGGCTGAGACTTTTTGTAGAGTATTTCCCTTGCCACGTTTCATAAAATTTTGCTTCATTTCAAATGCGATTGCATGCATTTGTATGTGTGTGTCTGTGTGTGTGTGTGAGTCGCAAGGAGCCGGATTACTTATGGGAGATCGAGGTGGCATATGCGTTTTTCTTGGCGCGAGCTATGTGGCAAATGCACACGTAAGAAAACAAGAAGCCAGCCAAGCAAGGACACAAGGACACAAATAAGGTAGAATGAAGGAAGGAAGTACAGGAAGGCAGGCAAATAAAGCAAGGGAGAGAAATCAAAGGAAGCAATAATGAGAAGTTTTGGGCTATGGGTAGCAACTAAATTGGGGTGACGACATCTCCTCATCCTCATCCTTAAAATTATACATGTCTGCAGTTGGTAAGGTGGTGCCAAGGGCTAGGACCCAGCCAGCCAGCCGGTGGTGCTTTTTCAATTTAAGGTAGAAATGCGCGCAAATGCAAAAATCTCAACAAAAAAACAAGGAAGAAAAATGAAAAGTAATCAAAAAGTGCAAGGAATGCTCTCAGTGTATGTGTGTGTGTGTAAATTTATGCAAAAAAGTGCGCAAACATAAATACTTACCTATACACTTACACAGTTATATTATTTCCTTTGGGGGGCCAAGGCAAGGACCTCTTCTTGGCAGAGGCAGCTGCTGCAAAAAAACCATCCTAGAAGACAAGAACAAGAAAATGGGAAAAATTATGAAGCTGCTGCATTCGCCGGCTGCTTGTCATTGATAATCTAAAAGACCTTGTGTCCCGTGCCACATTTTTTCTTTGGGATTCATTTGCTACCCCCATGGACTTAGTTTGGTTGACTTTCTTTTGCTTCCTTTTTTCTTGGAGATTTATTTGCCGAGGGCGTGTGTGGACATATTGTGACGTGTCACGCCCTGGAGATCGAGAGGAATGCTACAGTCTGACAAAGTAAAAGAATGAGAGGAGCTAATTATTTTGGCATTGTTCGTGGGGTTTTGCAAGCTGTGTTTCCCTTTCCTTGGAGCAGACGGAAATGTTTGGTTTTTGTTCAAACCCAGGCGGGAGATCAATTAGTAAGCGGTTAGAAAGAAAGGCATCAAGTCAAACAAGATAAAAGCAAAAACAACAATGATATCTAAAGAAAATTGTAAGAATATATGCTAAAATGAAAAAAAAGAACATTTATGAAAAGTCAATAGAAGAATAATTGATATTTAATTAAAAGTATTGTTAGTAATCTTGTGGAAGTTTATGGCATGATCTTAGATCTTTATAGACCAAGGGAATCTTAAAGTCTTGAGTTAATATATATGTAAATAGAAGTTAGTTAGTTTAAAGTTCATTCATTTATTCACATCCTGAGTTTATTTATTAGATCTTTTTTGCATCTGTTATCATCTAAAGAGTAAAGTTTTTCTGGGAACTTAAAGTTTTTTAGGTTTTAGACTTTTGGAGTTATATGGAGTTCAAATTTTCTAATATAAGGATTATAAAGACCTTTCCTTTAAAATAAAAACAAAGCTGATAAGAACAGGTACTACACTTTGATCTTAGCCATAAGGCCGAGAAGGGATTAGTCACTGAAGTAGTGGGAAACTGATTTTAAAGTCTTGTAAGGATTCTTAATGGATTTTTCTTTTTATTTCAATAACTTGTTATATATCTATATAATGACTTAATATGATTAATTAGACGACATTCTAATAAAAATCCTTACAAATCTTTAAAATTAATAGATCTTTTATAACTATTTCAATTCATTCCTTTGAATAGCAGGTGATCATCTTATTAAAACTAATCCCCAAGCAAGTTCATTGACTTTTCTTTTATATTTTTTTATGTCCTTTATATTACAATTTTTGCATATTAGTAGACTTTACCCCTAATAGGCTAGAAAATAGAGAATAAAGCCCACCCGCCAATATGCCAACACCTAAGAAAACAACAATGGAACACACACACTCTCTCTTTCTCCTTCTCTCTTTTTCTCTCCTTTCTTAAGAACATCTTATGAACCTAATCAAAAACCATTAAGGACTCTTCTATATGAAATGCAAATCTGCGTAAAACTTCAAACCAATTAATCAGGCAATACCCCCAAGTTAAGGAACTTAAACCGCCTTAAGGCCAATCACTCCATGGGCCAATTTGAATGTGAAAAGTATTACAGCAGCTTTCACTACGGGATCCCGGAAAATTAAAGTTGAAAAAATTCATGGCACACGCAACGTGTGCAGCGCCAACGAAACGGAAAATCTGTGAAAAGCTGCAAAGGAAAAATAAATGCAAATGAGCTTAGTGAGAGGTAGGAAAACCAATCGATGCATAAATCCTGACGTCAACGTAACCCTTCACCGTCTTCTTCCTATTCTTCTTCTTCTTTTTTTTTGCTCATTAGGCGTTTATTGATCTTACGGCAGGAGGCAATCAAATTCATATTTCGCAACATTAACATGACAATGCGGTCCAAGTGGTAATCACTGAAGCATTGCTAACTGTTGCGGCGCAGTGGTTCGATCGATCGATCGATGGAACGATCTATCGATCCATTCCATCCAGACCCTAAGCCAGCTGAAATTCGCAATGTGTGTGCCGTCGCGCGCTAAAAAATGCAATTAAATCCTTTGCCCCTTTTTTTCGACTTGGCTATTCTTTCAAGTATTCACCGGGTTTTTTTTTTTTTTTTTCATTTTTTAGAAATTTGTAGCAAACGTCTTTGGTTTTGACAAACTCTACCTACTTTGTCCACATTTCCCCCTATCTACCTAACTTACCCTTTCTTGTTTTTTTTTTTTTTTTTTTTGAAAGGGAGTGGCAAGGTGAGCTAAGGTTGCTTGAGGTTGGACCAAGAAGGTAAGGTAGAGAATAGGGTAAGGTTTCCTTCAGAGAGCAATGTGTCATGGGGTTTTGTTTGTGTTTTTTCTGCAATTGATTTGCGGAGAAAGCATCGATTGTAGCATAATTGTGCAAAAATTGGAAAAAGTCACAGGAGACATACAGAATAGAGAACGAAAAGGAAAAGGAGAGCTAGAAAGCGACATGTCACAGGATCACATGTGGTTATTTCCAAGCTTAAATGCAGTTCCTTTGATTAACCTTCAATGCAGTTGAAAGTGAAATTAATTGATGAATAGATTCAAAGAGGAAATGCATGAAATATATAGTTGCATCTCACCCGATCAGCACCCTAACGACTAAACTTTTATACATGCTGGCTTAGATAAAAAAAGTTTTTATTTTATAAAAAATTTGGAGGATTGTTAATTCTAACAACTATTTAAGCTGCGTAAGAATTGTGTCTGGAGAGGATTATATTTGTTCTTAAAAAGGTCTATGAAACTTAGTTCTTGTAGATTAAACTATATAACTATGTGGTGAATATATAGCAAATCAAATATATGTAAACTTTTATTCTTCCAATCGAAAGATGTATCTACAGTGAGGAGCTTCTTCTTCTTCTACACTTTGGATAATTTGATTTTTAAAGGCCTGTAAAAACTTTAAATGAACGAATCGAGTTGATGTTAGAGAATTTAATTCTTAATGAGTTTTTAAGAAACAAACTTATATAATATAAATAAAAATATTTTCATTGTTCTAAGTTTTCAACTTAATAAAATAAAGTCCAGATCTGAATTCTATATCAAATTTATGCTTTAGAGTTAAAAAAGACTGTCAAAAAACATTTATATCATTGACAGGATTGGGTGAACTTCGGTTTTGGGTCTCAGGTAAAATTCCTCATATTTTTATTGATAAATTGAGAAACAATATGTCCAAGCTAATTATTATTGACTTTAAATCTAAGGAAATTTAAACAAAACATTTAAAAAAATTTACAAAAATATAAAATTTAAAACGTGCAAAAGGAGAAACGCAAAAAATTTGATATTGCTGTTAAAAATGCTTTAAAAATAAAAATAACTTTAAAAACATTTAATATATATAATTTGAAGAATATTTTGTTTTCTTCTTTATAAAATAATTTTTATATACCTAGAATTAGTGACAAGTCTTTAAACCAAAAAATTACCGAAATTTCATGCTG
This sequence comes from Drosophila neocordata, assembly GCA_018903615.1. Taxonomy (NCBI): domain Eukaryota; kingdom Metazoa; phylum Arthropoda; class Insecta; order Diptera; family Drosophilidae; genus Drosophila; species Drosophila neocordata. The sequence goes on from JAEIGI010000002.1 coordinate 1,784,173, forward strand.
ACTCTTACTATATAAAGCTTAATTCCAATAAATCGAATCGATTTATGAATTTTAGTAATGGATTTTGACTTTTAATGATGAAAATAAAGAAATCGATCCAATTAATCCGCATGTGATATATAAACGGGTATATATACTTGTAGTACGGATAAGATATCTCCTATTAGATTTGCATATAAGTATACATATATATAACATAGAAGAGATCTAGATGTATGTATATAGGTCATCTAAGATCTAGATAGTATATAATAGATATAGCATCTAGTTTTTGCTAATCTTAAATTTTAAATAGCTTTAATGAGCATAAGATTTGTAAGGTTATAAGATTTATATGCCAGCCGTTATGTTAATTTAGTAATTTTACACATTTGACTTTGAATTTGATAATAGCTTTAATATAATATGTTTATTATATTACATTTTATATTATAACTATTTTATACAGTTAATATAAAGAACAGTTTGACAAATACAATAAGTTTTGCAGAAATCAAATATAGATTACCTAGTGAAAACTTCTATTAAGTAGAACTCTAGTAGGCGGACAAATAGGCAACGACAGTTGCTGTCCTTTTTACTTTTATTTAAGAAATCCTAAAATATCCCCTACCTAGCATAAGATCTCCCCTTTTACAAGGACTACAATCTGCATTTTGGAAGATCTATAAATCCTACCTATTAGTAATTTCTAAAGTTCTATGTGCTCACTATCTAAATACTTATATGTCACTCCCTTTCTCCCCTTTTCACCCTAATGGAACGTGTTATTGATAGGGTTACACGATCGTTTAGGCCATACAATTTGCTTTGGATTTATATTATCTACAAAGAATAAACAAATTGTTTCCAATCCAAAAAAAAAAATCTACCCTGGAGAAGAAAAACCCATAAGATTTTGCTATTTAGTGACCCAATTTTCCTTTTTTTTTTTTAGCTGAAAACTATCTTTAAGTTTCCCACGACGAAAACAACATAGTGAAATTGTAACACTCTCCCCTAAGCGGGGCATGCACCCAAAAAGAAGTAGAAGAAGAAAAAAAGGAAAAGCTGAAGCACAGCTGCTTCTTAGACTCTCTCATACCTCAAATTTTTTTTTTTACTTATTTATTTAATTATCAAATATTTATTGAACATACATTACGGTTAATGTTGTCCCTGCCGTATACCTCTCCTCCTTCTTGATTTTCCATGTGTTGCAAGCGAAAGGAATTTTTGCAATTTGCTTGCAACAAAGATGATTTTGCCATAAGTCAGCCCTTGCCTCAAGATGTATGAAAGATCCCTTTTTTTTTTGTCCCCTCTCTACCGCTTTTTAGGGGTGCCTATAGAATCGATTCCCATCGATCGGAAGCGCACCCTTGTGTCTTGGCCATGACAAGTTTCCTTTTGGCAAAGAATTTCCATGGGGATTGCATAAGATTTTCTGATTTTCCTTTTCTTTTTTTTTGTTTATTTCGCATACCTTTTTGAAAAATAATTTATTGCGTTTGCAATTTGCAATTTGAATTTAAATTTGGGTTTATTTTAGGGTTTGATATGGGATTGAGAATTAATTGGGAAAAATTGCACAACGCAGTAAAAATAAATTAAAAATTCACAATTCTAAAGAAATGGAAATCTGCATTCAATTGAGTGTTATAAGCTCTTTTTTTTTCCTCAAAGAAAAAACTTAATATTAAAAGAAAATCATTTGCATTTATTACCCACTTTTTTTTATAAATTTTCCATTTTTTATTTGCTATTGAGACTTCTTGCGCCTGAACACGCTTTTGCCTTCCAAATAAAGCATTTTGTTAAGCTAATTTTTATCCCATTTTGAACAAAGCATTTACAGCAGGGACATTTTTTCCTTTTACCCCGATCATGTAAAGAAAGTGACACCTAGAAACAAAAAAAACAACAAAATAAAATAAAATAGAAAGAAAATGAGTAGACAAAAAAAAATAACAACAATGCCACAAAAAAACAGTCAAAAATTATGTTATAAATTATAGAAAAAAGAGGGTAAATTCATGTTGAAAATTTCAAGTGTTTTGTAATAAGGCGCAGTTCCATACAAAACTAAAAAAAAGCAAAAAAAAAAAAAGACTTAAGTATAAGGAAATGCAACCACCCCAAAGAATAAAAAGAAAACACCACAATACATATATACATATAGAAAAAAATTCAAAAAAACATCAACAAAAAAAATCAAAAGAAAAGTAAATAAAAAAAAGTTTTCTTCATTATTTGCTTGTTTTTGTTTCCTCTCTGATCATGATACACCAAGTCAGAGAAAAAAAAAAACCAGTGAAATAAGTAAACTTTGTATGTAACGAACATTTTAATACCCTAAAATACATATATATCTTTATTGGTATGATTGCCAATTGCTTTATAAAGCTAACTTTGATTTCAGAAAAGATTTTTATGTTTATATTATATTATCATTTTTTTTTATATATTTTATATTATCAATTACTTTCAGTTCCATTAAAAAAATTTTGTACCCTTAGAATCATATCCATTTGCCACAATTTTCGATTTATTAGTTCTTTATTCTAAGAATCAAGATTTTTAAAGTATTTTCTCTTCAAATTCTTTTTTATTCCATTATCTTTTTAAATGCTTCATTCTCTGGCAACAAAAAATATATAATTATATAATTTAAATGAGTTTATTTCAAAAACAAATAAAAAAAAATTTAAAAATTTTTTAAATTTCAAACTACCAAAAAATCATCAAAATTATATTTATATAATGGCACGCATACTTGTAGAATTCAATTTTAATTGGAATTTTTTCTTAAATTTTTAGCTGCTTAAATTTTTTTTTTTAATCTTTAAATAATGATTCATGAATGAGTTTTATTTAAAAAAATATATATTTCCTGAGTAACGTTTAAATTTTTTTAAACCTTTTTTCTTGAATAACTTTTCTATTTTTTTTAAAATATATTTCATAAAGAACTTTTATATTTGAATTTAATTTTTATACTTACTAAAAAAAAAACAAAAAAGTAAAAAAATTAAATATGCTGAATAGAAATATTTAAAAAATATTTATTGATTTATAGTTTTCTCATAAAAGTATTAAACTAATTTAAAAAGTTTCAAAAATGGTATATACATAGAATTCTGATTAAAAATATCTTAAACAAATTTAAGAAAATTGTATATTGAATGCTTAATAATAATAATAACGCTTTAAGTAAAAATTTTGTTGGAATGTTTATTACCTATTGCAATAAATTTTTTATATTAAAACTAAGTAATTTAAGTATATAAGGAATATATATAAAAATTCAATTATACTTTGTTTTTTTATCTTTATGTAGTAATGTTAAAAAAATAAATATAAAAATTGCATTGTTCTTAGTTTTTCTTTCTTCTGTTTTAGTTAAGAACTTTTAACTATGTATATTATAATAAATAATACATCAAATTAGGAAAACTAACATTCTTAAGGATCATTTTCTAAAAGATTTTTAAAAGCTTAGGAACAAATTTCTAGAATCAAAAAGAGCTCAAGATTAATGTATATACATGTGAAGTTTGCGTTTTTGAAAGTGCATATACCTAATTTGGTAAGGGTATCTATAAAAAAAACCAACCAAAAACTACAAATTGTCGATGCAACGAAGCGAAGGCTGCAATCATAAGATAAAAGCTAAGAAAGGATTCTTTAATTTTTTTTAAGACCTTGCGCAGTCACTCACCCAGACTCAACGACCCAGACCTAGGCCACCCCTTTGACAAGAAACAGCACCCTACCCCCCTACCCTTAGCCCTACCCCTACTCCTAAACATAACCATAGGTCTCGGTTTTTTAAGAAATAGCACCATCACCCAGGCCCGGCGCTGGCATACCAAAAGATTTCACACGCCACAGTCAAAGGCGTCAGTTCATGTTTTTTTCCTTTCACCCCCTTCCCCCTCAGCTCAGCTGCTAACTCTCTCTAGTGTCAGACTGTGGCCCTGGGAGAGAACTATGGGATGGATGCGATGGATGCCTATGCCAGGCGTTGCATTTTTTACTTGACGCCTCGGCACAAAGCTGCATAATAATTAACCAATGCGATACCCCTTTGATCAGGGCGTCACCAAGGAGGCGGAGAGTGAGAGTGCGAAAAATCGTTGGAAAAATCTCATTTGAATATTTGCCATTGAGTTGGGAAAACTGTTTTTCAAATATATACAGAAAAAAAAAACTTAATGAATATTTTGGAATACTTTATGAGCCATGCTTAAAAGGCAAATGCCGGCATCTATATATCATTTACATAAACGGGTTTTTGCCGTGTGGTAAATTGATAAAACGCATCTTTTTGATTATGGATTTCCCGTTTTGGTATCTGTTTCCTGTGCCTAGGGTAAAGAAAGGAATATAGATGGTGCCTTTGGAGGGACACCTGTCCTGGCAAATCTGTTGCTACTTAAAACGCAATTAAAACCATGTGGAGCACATCTACTTGAATCTAACTAGGCCATGGGAAAGTAATGCACTTAATTTATAGACAACGCAATTCCCTTTCATAGATTTGGTAGGGGTATCGAGTGTAAAGTACCCTGTTTAATAGGGTATATATGTTGATTCAACTCTTACTATATAGGTTTTTTTTTTATCGTTTAATAATGTAATGTAAAGTGAATGTGTCTGTAGGTAATACTCGGTTTGTTCGGAAAGAAGAAACTTCTAAGAGTATTAAATTTAACGAAGATCTGAACCAAAGATCTCATATATGAAACAGCACTAATCTTTATTTAATAATTTAATTTTATTGATGGAAAATGCAATTCGAATCTTCTTTTAGTGCGAAGAATGCACTTTAATACAAAAAAGATTGTCGAATCGGAACTTTTTTTAGGCAGTTTACCTAGACAATAAGAAGTTTTTCTACATAAAAAAATGTGAAACAAATAGCTATATCTTTATTATATCTAACCATATAACCGAAAAGTGGAACAAAAACCTTTTATATAGGTAAACCCAAAAATCCAAAAAACCTAGAAAACGAAATAAGAAGTTAACCTATGAAATTAAGAAGGGTTAAAATTACAGCTAAATTAAAGCAAAATTTTAATCCTTAAAAATTTTAGATAACGTCATAGTTAACTCAATCACAAATATTATAAAATCAGTATTTAGTATTATATACAGTATATATTTAGTATTAAAGTATAATATATAATATATATTTTGTATTATAGTATTATATATAGTATATATTTGGTATTAAATATAGTATATGTTTAGGATTATAGTATTATATGTAGTAAATACTTCAACAATGCCAAAATATTATCCACAACTATCCAACAATATAACAGTTTTGGAATACTATTAAGACTTAACTGATTTATGGGGACTTCAAATACTATTTCCAATTTCGAAAATATTCACTTTAATTGTAATATACCGAAATTTAAAAAGTTATAATATTTACAGGGTATCAAATTAGAAAAGGATGGAGTATTTATTTAACGGAAATGCCTGTCGCTATATTATGTGCCGCTAACCCATTTACAGCAGTTCGTAAATAATAAAATTTCTTTTTTTCCCCTTTTGCATTCAATTTCAATCAAGCTCGACAATCTTAAGTGCTCAATAGAACTATCGGATTTCTCAAGTATCATATATAGATTTACTATATACATACATACAAAGATAACTTGCCTGTGTGTGTTTGTGTTTTTGTAGGGGTAAGCTCAATACGCACACTTGCCAAGACTTTAGTGTGAGGGAGTTCGTTGTACTTTTTCTCTATGAATTCTATCTATTTCTCTTTCTCTGGCCTGACCTCATTTCCGTCTCACTCTAGTCGCCTAGGAGGCGTCATAAATTGATATTTATGCTGGAACATTTAATAGATTCTTCAGTTATATTTAAATTCGTTTCGTTTCTCAATGATTTAGTGTAATTAGCTTGCAGGCTCACGCGAAGAACGCCTGGGAGCACTTTACATATGCGCCTTCATATACATACATACATATATATAATGAAATGCGTGTGGGTATGACTTTATATATATGTTTTCTTTGGGGTGCCTGAAAGATTGAGACTGGACGATTAAGATCTCTTCCAAGTGAATTTTTTTTTTCCAAAGAATGGAAAGTGGGTTGATTGTGAGATCATCAATGGAATTTCAGTTCTCTAATTGGGCATTTATTTGTGTTTGAGTTGCCAATGAAAGGGCTTTTTGCCTAATTGAGATGTAAGGAAATTGATATAATAGATTTATAGATAATTATAAATATGGGGGCACAAATGGAACAATATTTTACTTGGGAAGTTTTTTTAATTTACCATAAGATTATAAAATAAAGACGTTGAGCAAAGAAACAATATAAGACGTTGGGTTTTCAATATTTCAACTTGGAAGATATTATTAGACTGTTTTCCTTTAAGCTAAAAAATTCTTAAAATTTAAAAATTAATAGAAAATCATACTAAAAAATTGAGTTATTTAAATAAAAATGTGTGAATCTACATTAAAAATATTTTCCTTTCTTTAAAATAGTAATCATTTTTAATAATTAGGCCATTCAAATAAAAATTATTAAGTAACAGTTAAAATACATTTTTAGTGACATTTAGAATATTTAATAGTGATTTTTTTTTTTAATTTTTGCTAATAAATTGAGTTAAAATTTTTGTAATAATATTTGAATATTTTCATTTTGTTAATTAAATAAATAGTAATTATAATATAATTGTCGAACGATATTAATTAGTATGCTTAATTCTAATCTTCAGGATTCCATTCTTTTAAAACTTTAATCTTCAGGATTCAACTATTTCAAAACTTTAATCTTTTAAATAGAAAACCGTTCGTAAAAGTAAAAATTTATAAAGTAATATAAAAAAATATTCATTATTTTTAAAAATGTAAAACAATTTAAAAAAACTGTGCTATTCAAGTGAAAAACTATCGAATTTCATTAATAATATATTTTCAGTAAAATTTATATAATATCAATATCAACATTCAATTTTGAATTTTTGCTAATAAATCAATAAATTTTAATTATATAATTTAAAACTATTTTCATTAAGATAATAAAGCAAATAAAAATTATAATTAAATTTTTGATTATCTTCTTAATTAACCTAATCTTTGGGATATTAATCCTACTTAAACTATATTCTTTTATGGATAGACACTTCTGTTAGAAAAAAATAATTGGTCAATTGTTCTATGTCCAGGAAAGTTTTAGTGTTATTAAACTTTTGCATGTTTGTATTAATTTTTGTTAAAAAGTATATATATTCTTGATCAGCACGAAGAGGTAAGTTGATATAGCCTCGTCTGACTGGATCAACACGTTCTTTCCAAGACCTTTAAAGCTACAGAGCTGAAATTTATTTCATAACATTCTGTTTGTATATCTAGGAATCATATTGATCAGATCAATATATTTTAAGACTTTTATAGATTCTAAGGGAAAAGGGTTTAACTTCACTGCTTCATTATTTTAAAAATTATCTTTTAAAACTTACATTATTAGAACTATTTTATGGAATAAAAGCTCTAGCGTTGGGTCTTTTAGGTCTAAACTTTATAATTGACTTGATTATGTTCAAGTAATTGCAATCTTCAAAATAATTATTGATTCTGTTAATATTGTCCTAGAACTTTTGTTTATTTTGCCCTTTGGTTCTGTAGTGACGTGATTTAAATGTAGATCAAAATATATAAAATCATATAGATCAAAGGAGCCTTTGATATAAAAAGATATTGTTAGTTTTTAAACCAAAGTTCCATATATAATTGACTATTTTTACTAAATTAAAGGTAAACTACATAAATTTTAGTCATAATTCACAAATGCCTTTTATGAGATTTCTATGATGGCCTATAATGTCTTTTAATAAAAGATAAATAAAGTGGCTAACACAGTATTTTCTTACTTGTAAAGAACTATATTTAATCCTTCGAGCTGTAAAGGAAAGCCCTTGGTACAGTCTTCCTATCTGTTTTTAATGGTAAGCCATCAAGTTAAAGTTGAAGTTTTGTGTGATTGAAGCTACTTTAAAGAATAGAAATTTCCGCTTCTAGCATACAAATTGACTTGTAACCAACTGTAAGATTTCTATCCTCATTATTTTCCCCTTTTTATTTCTGGGATTGTTGTATTCTTTTACACATGTTTCCATTCACATCGCCATTTTGTAAATCGTCAAAAAATAACAAAAACGCCTTAAAAAACAAAAAAGAAAAACATTAAAGAAAAAGAAGAAAAGCAACTGTTTAATTTGATGCCCAAAATCCAACCCATTTAAAGATCACAATGGATGCATCCCGCCTTTGTATGTCTCAAGACAAGACAACTCTATGCTTTTTTGTGTTTAAAAAGTTCCATTTGATGGGAGAGGAACCTTTGATCCCGTTTCTGGCCAACGTTTGACATGCGCAATGTAAATGCCAAGCATAATTCCCATAAAGCAGCTTAAGACACTTCCAACCATTCGTTACTTTTCCGGGACAAAACACTCAAAAATAAAATAGGAAAAAAAAGCACATAAAATATTTTCCAACGCTAAACGAAATGATCAGCGGGGTTGGGTCGCGGGATTCTGTGAGATGAACCCTTTTGCTAATTTACATGATGTTTGCCCCTGTGTAAATAATTTCACGGCACAACGGAAACTGGACCACAATCTTTGCCTGTCCCATTCATGGACAAGACTTTACTATTTGCTACATTTGATTGCTCTTGGGATAGATGTGGAATAAATCGGGGTTGATGCGATGGGAACGCATGCGCAGCATCTTTGCTTTCGCTTGACGGGGTCATGGTTGCGGCTAATGACCGGGGCAGACAAAGGGTTTGCCAATGCCCAGTTGCTATTAGCGAGATGGGCATACAAAGCAATCAAATAGCCATGAAGAAAGTATTGCCCTTTAAGGAAAAAATTTGCATTTGAAATCAGCTCAGGTTTAGGTCTCTGTTTCAGTTTCTCATTCTTAGACTATAAACCCCTTTGTGGACACTTTCTTTGGACAGTTTTTATTTTCTTTTGTGATTTACTTGGCCATTGAGTAAAGGGGATTAGCTCGGATTCGGGGTTTTTCGGATGCTGCATGACCGTTTACCGCTACTTGACCTATTTTGCCAACTTTCGGTGGGCTATAAATGTCAGTGACGTCATTAAAGTTTAATAATTTATGAAAAGCCGTTCCCAACTGGCTTTCTCCTGCCCCATCTCTTACTCATTCTCTTAAAGTGTAATTAAGAAACACAAAAAAAAAAAAAAGATGAAATTAGTTTGATTTTCCCCTCGTTCTTTTTCGTTTTGTTTTTGGAGTGGTTTTGAGCACGCGCCACAACAAACGGAAATGCATTTCGCGTTTTATATTTTTAGATCAAACTGTTGATATTTCTATATTTTTTTTTGTGGGGCGTTTTTTGTTTTCTTATAACAAAATTGTGACTGTTTGTCAACGCCATTGTGGAAAATTGGGGCTCTCTTTGGATATATATGTATATATTCTCAACCATCAACAGTCACTTATTTCGAGATCCATTCTGAATGACAGCTGTGACACAGCCGTGAAATACAATGTACTTTTGTTCAATTTCATTAATACACTGAAAAAAAAGTGCAATTGTAACTAATTAGGGAGGGGAATTTTGGTGAAGAATTCTTATAAGGGTGGACTCATCCCATTAATCTTATGTCTTAGATATATAAAAACCAACTTTTCCGTTATAAAAAGCAAAAAAAAAATATTTGGTATTAAAACTATGAACTCTTTTGCGTTAAACTAAAGAATTATTGGAGTTTATTTGAATTTTAGCCCAAACTATATGAAGATATATATGGTTGAAAAAGTTTTTCGAAATTTATTCTACAAAGAAGTTCCCACTCATTTTTATATCTTTGCAAAGGGTATTAGAAAATTGGTTAGATATCTGGCCGTCTGTCTATTTCTTCGCATGAAATAGACCTTAAATTTTAAACTAATTAGTTGAAACTCAGTATTTAAGCTCTTTAAATAATCAGGCAGACAAAGTATAAAAATCATTAGGATCGGACAACTTTAAGATATAGTAAATTGACTTTAACAGATATTAACAGGTGGTGTATTTAAATTTTGTTTGCTGGAACAATCCAATATAAGGGCAATTAATGGCCTATGACCAACGAATTGGTCTAGTAGGTAATGTAGTAGATAATCTATTAATTTTTTTTTAATTTTTAAAATTTTGCATGGAAACCGATGAGATAGAGTAGAACATAGTTAATTAGTCTAGAACTGCAAGGGTATACAAACTTCGGCAACCCCGAAGTTAACTTCTTTGATTTTCGGACATGTCCTATTTTAAAATATATATCACTATATATTTTTTATAAAATAAAACATTATTAAGCTCTTGAATATTAACCTATTGAAAACATTTGTATTTATAAAATTTGTTCATTGTCTTAGAACTAATTCTAAATACAAAACAAATTCAATAAAGGATGCATCTAGGTATATATTATTTTCGTAACGTATTTCGTAAATCATGTGAAGGGGACATTTATTAATTATTTAAGCAGATTTTTACTTACTTTCCTTAGATTTGGCGAAATTTGATCGGACTCGGACCTAGGTAAGAATGTATTAATATTAAGAACCGGGAAATCTAATAAAAATGATTTAAACTAAGAATTTATTTGTTTTAGCTAAGAAATTTTTTGTTTTATTGTAAATTAGTTTATATTTTCCTAAAGTTGTCGTGAGATATATAAAAATATACTAATTTAGTGCACTTAATTGTAATATTATTTTGGAAATAAAATTATATAAACTAAAATTAATAAGACGCAATCTAAAAATAACTTATAATAACTGGAAATGTTAAAAAGATAATAATTAATAAGAATTAATTTGCTTAAGATTATATTATACTTTAAAATTATGAAACTTTATACAAGGTCTGAAAAATATATATTGAGAGTTTGAAATAGTATTCAAATTGTAAAATCAAAATTAAGTTAATATTATACAAAATGTTTCAAAAATATGTAATTAATTTTGACATTTATGGGGGAAATATCTATTATCCAAAATGCGGATCGCTATTTGCAGCGGTTCGAGGATCATACAATAAAACATTTGTCAGCTATTTTATTTTACTTCAATATTGGAAAATAAATTCAAATCAAACTTCAATTTATTCAATAAACATTTTGTTTTGCACTGTGTAAAAGAAATTAAGTAGCTACCGTTAGTTGGACTGACAAAATACTACCCAATTTTAGTTGCATTTTAAACTCAATTAGTGCTCATTAGCAAATAACTAAAGGCAACAACAAAAAAAAAAAGAATAAAACATACCAAATCACTTGAAATACTTTGAGGATAACACACGCACAGCAGCCGCAGAGATCAGAGATGGAGCTGGAGCTGGAGCTGGAACTTGGAGAGTTGGAGTCCAACGGAAATGAACATTGACAACGACAATTGCCTGTTATTTGCAAAGCGAATTCCAGCCTTGGGACTGGTTGTGAGAGACAGAGAGAGAGAGAGAGCGAGACTTTTCGACAATCCTTCATTCTCGCCGTAATTATAATTATGAAGAGAAGCCGCAGTAACTCTTGACTTGAGATCATCATTGGCATGATTATCAGATGGGGAACAACATCATCAGTGTAAAAAAAAAGGGGGAATTGGTGCGAAACGCACTTTGACTTGGACAGTAAAATGTTTTTTGTTTTTTGTCATCATCACTTCCAGTTCTCTTGCATCTACCGATCTGTGTGTGTGGGTAACTGGAGTTGGACTCCCAGTGGAGTATGTGTATTCTCTTGGATTCTTCCTTTGTCTTTGTCTTGTAATGAAATTTTCAAAGTGCGACAAAACAATGAAAATAAAATCGGTTTCATCTGGAACTTGTCTTGGATATATGTATGTTTGTATATATGTTGTTTTTTTTTGTTGTTGTTGTCTTTTGTTTTTCCCTTTGTTTGCAATGAGTCTGCGGCATGAAACTTGGCACTGGACACTGGTCGAGCGCCTACTTGGCCCTACTTCCCTCTGGAGTCGAACTTCAATTTCAATTTAAATGAAAACAAACTGTAGGCACTTTGTATTTATGCATTTTGCGTCTTTCATTCAGCCTTGTTTGCATCTTTAATGCTTCGTGACTTTCGAGTGTACTTAAAGATACAGATGGTTGGAAATGGGGAACTGCATCTTAACTACAACAACAATAACAAGAACTACAACTACAACAGTGTGTGCAATACAGTTTACATACATACATATACTTACACATGGAATCAAACATTGTGTAGAAAATACACAGAGACGTGCTAAGATTGTCTTCGATATGATATGACTTGGTCATATGGTGTTATATATGTATATATCGGTTATATGCAATTATATATACTTCTATATGTATGTGTAAGTATGTATGTATATTGAAAGACTGAGTAATGTGGTTAAGATTATAATGAATGCGTGGGAGAGAGGGGAGCTTAGCTCTTGGCTTTTGTGTATTGTGTTAATTGGTTATAATGATTCGTGTGAAATATGTAATCTTAACAGATTAAATGCAAATAAAGAATGTGGATTTTGAAAAAATAAGAAAAATTAATTAAGAATTTAAACAAAATTAAAATTTAGAAATGTTTTAATAGAACAGAATTTTAAATTCTACAAATATGAATATCCATTATTGGTTTATTTATGGAATCTCTTATTCTTTTGATAATATTGTTATAATAATCTGTAGTTTCAGATATGTCCTGTTTGATTAAGTATCAGAACACGATCAGTTTATATAATCTGTGTATATAGGCCTATCTTATTTGGACTTTAGGTGTAAACTTATTCGTTTGCATAAACTGATCTACCTATATAGAGCAATTTCTATATAGATCAATTTATAAAGAGCAGTTTCTATATAGATCAGTTTATATCAGATCAGTTTATACAAACGAATAAATTTATACCTATAGTCCAACTTGTTCCTTTGTATAAACTGATCTATATAGAGCAGTTTCAACTTATACCTTTGTATAAACTGATCTATAAAGAGCAGTTACTATATAGATCAGTTTATACAAACAAATAAGTATATACCCATCAGTTTCTATATAGATCAGTTTATACAAACAAATAAGTTTATACCCATAGTTCAAAAAAGATCGGCCTATATACACAGATATACACATATAGTAATGCCAAATTATCCATCTCATATATCAGTACTTAGCAAGTACTTGTTCTTGTGACATAAATTTAGTTATTTCTTTTTTAAAAGATCCAACTTTTGTAGGTTAGAACCATAAAACAAGCCAGTCGGTGTTTATTTTTACCTAATTTGTTGAAAACTCCAACTGAAAAGTTAGTTTTATCTAAAAATTATATATTTATCTAAAGTATTATAAAAACAAAAATAAATATTTTGATATTAGAAATATTTTCTCAATGTGATTGGCTTTTATAAGTAAAAAAGTTGGCGGAGTTGGCAGAGCTCTTAAAAATAGATTGATCATAAAATTGGTCAGATCTATTAACATTGATTTAACATATCTGTTAATTGTTATATTAATGAGATACTAATCCCTAATTATATATGCATTTTAATATACTTTAAATTAGCCAAACTAAAATTAAAATATTTACAATTGAAAAAGAATTCTTTATAATATATGTTTGAAAACTTATTCTTCCAATATGCACATATGAATTATAATGTTAACCTCCAAAATCGTATTTGCTGTTAGCTATCGGAAACAGTTAGTTTTATCAGCAAACAATTTCCGATAGCTAATGGCTAATTGCCGTTATTTGCAATGACTAACACACCATTTATCGGGAAACAAAATGGTCAAATTCCATATGGCCACCCAAGCATCCCGATCTCAAATCAAATGAAACCAAGTTTCACGCTAATTTTTAACAAAAATAAATAAAAATATATATGAATGAAACGGCCAAACTGAGATGGAGCCTTTGCCTAGCCTAAAAAAAAAAAAAGTGTGAAAGAAAATGAAAATTTTGCACGCCTTCCAGTTAAATAATTGTTTGCTTTACGCAAAGATGCCAGCCAGGAATGTGTTACCCCAAGCTGTGTTCAGCAATCTAGCAACAGGGACAACCATGGCAACAGACCCAGATCCATAACCAGACTGCGACCAGCTGACAAACGGAAATGTTCAGTGCCGTCAGTCATATGTGCCAAAGAAAGATATTTTGAATATGCAAAATATGATGAAGAAATACGAAAATCAACAACGGGCATTTATGTTGGCTCCATAATGGAACGTCTCAAAGATGTTTGCGTAATGTTGTTGCTGTTGTTATTGTTATTGTTGCTGTTACTTTGTTGTAGAACATATAAGAGAAACAGAGAAAAAAAAAAAACAAAAACCATCTGATGGCAATGTGAACAGCGACAAGGAAAGCCAACAAGTCGAGCAACAAGAGAGTAGAATCCCCTACATATATACATACATACCTATACATACTTATGTATATGTATATATACAATATTTAAAGATCATAAAACCAACGTTAACTGATCCAGCCAGAATTTCAGAGCAAAAGGAGATGAAGCAAACTGAAGAGGGTTTTTGGAGGCAGAGGCAACTCAGGTCCAGATCTTCACAGACGAGTGTGAAATTGTCAAGTTGTTTAAAGTTTACGCAGCATATTAAATATTTGCCAATCGGCGTTTATAGATGTAGTCTACCCCCGCAGTCTTCACCTTCCTTTTGCCTTCACTGAGCTGATCTTTATTCTCTTTTCTCCATGTCCCTCTCCCTGTGTCTCCTCTTGCTTGCTTTGTTTTCTCTAATTTTTACTGTAGCAATTTTGCAGAAGGAGTCGGCAGCGGCAGCGGTTGCGTCGGCGGCGGCTTTGCTCGTGGGAATATTCTAAGCGCTTGTAGAGTTTTTTTTTTTTTTGTGTGTATGTATGTATTTACGTTTATGTGGTTAAATTTTTGGCGCACATGGCGGTCTGGGGATCCATTATGCTTCTGCTCATGCCGATGACGCTGATGATGATGTTTATTTGTGTTGACAACAATGTTGGTTTGAGAAGGGACAGAGGGGCGGAGTAGAATGTGTTTCGTTTCTTTTTGTCCGTTACGAAATAGAAGCTGCATATCTCGTTTGAGTCTCTGCTGCTATCTGGCTGGCTTTGCCCACACATAAAATGGAAATGGAAAAAATAAAAAAAATGTCTCCACAACGCCGACGCTAACTTCAGCATCAACTACTAGCTAAATGGAGAGTTGCTTGAACCTTAGATACAGCACGAGCGGGGGCTGAGTACAGAACCAAGGGCTTGTTTTGTCGTTGTAGAGCATCTGTATGGGGCTGCTGTGCTCCAACTCAAACATACATACATATAAGTTTCTATGTGTGTGTATGTGTATCCATGAGCTGCATTAACTAAATGCATTGACCCTTGTGCGCAGCTCGCTTGGTGGCAGAAATACGAGTTTTCCATGTATCTATCCTCCCATGTAATAACTAACTGCACGACTTTCAACTGCAATTGTGTGTATCTCCATGTATGTATGTGTGTGTTTGTGTGTGTGTGGGGGGGAGTTGTTCTTGAACTTGTCCTGCTTCATGTATTTTCTATGCATCGCCCTCAACACATCTTCGGGTTGGTGTATATACATACATCCATTGCTGCTGTGTGGCATGGGGCACATTTGATTTGCTCTTTGTATTTTTAAACAAGAAGTAGAAAACTCTATCTTGGGGGACCATTTAACAAGAATAAGGATCTAAATATATATATGTAATTATCGTTAATGAGTAAAAGAGTTGAACCCCAAGAGTTATCTATATTAATATATCTTTCTACATTTATATATATATATGTATATATGTAAAAGATATAGAAATGAGGGCTTATAATATAGATTAAAGTGTATTATAGAAAAAGTTAATGAATAATGAAAAGAGACTGGAATAGAAGAGTCAAATCTATGTAGTACTTAGGATCTAAATTTCATATTGATTATATATGATTATAGATACACATATGTACATATATACGAGTTCAAAATATTGTTATGTATGTATGATTCGAAACCCATCTTTATATAATTGGATTTGCATATTGTCCTTTCTTTCATGGAAAATCATATTGTTAACAGTTACTTTCCTTTTATGGAAAAGCCTCTAGATAATGTTCAATGGATCAATGTACCTGGATATTTAATATTACAAAGATGAAACCTATGAGATAAGAATACAATTTTTAATCCATAAATAATATATCATCAGTTTATCAATTTAAACAAATTTCGTTTATAAAATTTAAGTTAATAGATTATAATTTTCTTCTGAAAATTGGAAGAGTTTTATAAAACCCTTTATATTCCAACAATATTTCGGGTCTTCTGGTTTTATTTAAAAAAAAATATAAAAACTAATCTTTGTCTTATATTTTGAAATAATTGAAATCATTTTTAAATGCTTTAAATCAAAATATTTAATAAAATATTTATTTAATAAATATTAAAAAGGTAAACCTACAAAAACTGATCTTTGTCATATATTTTCAAAATATTGAAATGATATTTAAATGCTCTAAGTTAAAATTTTTAGATAAAATTTTTTATTTAATATATTAAAAAAGATAAACCTTTGAGTAAAGTTAAATTGTTAAGACAATAAAATAATTTTTATATAAATTTAAATTGTTAAAATAATGATTAAAATTAAAAACAAAATTATATTGTTAAAATTATGTTTATAATTATCATAAACTTTGTATAAAAGTTTTTACAATTTTTATTTAACTTAAATAAAAGTTAAATTGTTAAAATAATGATAAAAAATATTAAAATTTTTGTACCAGTTTATTAAAATAATAATAAAAATTAACTTAAAAAGTTTTTTATGATTAAATAATAGAGTTTATAATATATAAATATATACTTAAGCCCATGTATATATATACCTAAACAGAAAATTTACAGCCATGGTCACATAATTGGCACAAAAAAAAATACATTTTTTTTGAGTTAGTTTTTTTTATTAAATAATAATAATAAGGAACATATATTGGCTGCCATTTTCTAGCTCATTTAGTTAGCTAATGTATAAGAAAAATAAACTTCAAATTAAAATAGAAAAACTCAAGAAAACTAAAAAACTTAATCAAAAACTCAAAAATCGCCTGGACACATAATTGTATATACATAATTGGCTTTCCTTTTTATATATTTTTGGTATATAAAGTTCCATAAAAGAAAGAAATTTTCTTTTAAATTTAAAATTTAACATTTAATAATTGACTTTTATTTATTTTTTTTAGATAATAAAATATATGGCAATGCTTTATATATAACTTTATCATTATATAAAATTTCATTTCAATTTCAAACAGTTTACAAAATTATCTCAGTTCTCAAAAGTGATTGAAAATAAAGTACATGAGAGAATTTTTAAAATTACTTAACAAGTATTTTTTTTTTAAAGGTTTTATAACCTTTATAAAATCAAATATATATGTATATATATATGCACAGAATAATATTCTTATGTTAAGAAACAATTTCCTTTTGAAAACTGCATTTCAAATGAATTCATGGCAACTCAGTTGTGGCTATCGATCGGAAGTAATATGCACGATCAACGCATATTAAGTAAGTAAAATATATATATATGAATAAAGACTGATAAATTATTCCCACGGGTAATGCCACACAATACACAATACATACAAATATATATATACATATATATGTATATATTTGTATAAAATGAAACATAGGCCGTATCAGGCGCAAGAATAGCGGCATAAATCAGATCTGAAGTCCAAATCAAATGAACGGAAAACGCGCTAAAACCTTCGCCGATAAGGAAAACAAAAAAAGAGAGCCCGAGGGGCAAACAATGGCAACTTGTTGGTATCTTTCATATTTTTCCTAATCACTTAATTTGTTTTGGGTAGGGACCACAGGTAGAGTAGCCAACAAGACCACCAGACCACCAGTCAACCACTAATTGGCAAGAAAATCTCTTTATTGGTGGATGGAATGGATCACAGGAAGCAAGTGCAATGGGCCAAGTACAAAAGGGCAAAGATTTTACCTTTACTTGTTTTTCTTTTCAATGGCCAAGGATCTACGGCTGCTCATGAAATTTACTCCTCCTCTCTTCTTCCTTTTTTTTTTTTGGCAATAGTTTTCTAGAGGTAGTAGAGGCGGCCACATGATGACATACAACATCCTAATCTTTAGCAACATTGTTGCTAATTTTCTACAGACTGACCGCAAATAATCAGACAGGAAGCTGTGCCCCAGAGCATGTGTATGTGCATCCATATATATATTAATATATATATATACTAATACATACATAGATAGTCTGAGCATTTGTTGAACAATTTCATTAGCAAGTAAATTTAGCATCATTTTTTTTTTTTGAGTTCTCATTTTAGTTGCGTGCTCTGGACATCAGTTTAAGTGCCTTTTAATGCCTCTATCTTGGCGCCCAATTAATTTTGTCCAATAAAACGAAAATTATATGCATAAAGGGTATATATATATATATACATATTCTTATATGTATGCTATATATATATGTATTTAACGTATAACCATGACTTGCAGGAGGGCCAACACGAAGGGCGTGCACAAAGCGCAGAACAGAAAATAAAGATTTGCAGAAATTTTGGCGCCAAAATGCAAGTTGATAAACCAGTTGCGTTGCATATTTGCCTCAAAATCTTTGCGCCTTTTTTTTTTCACAGATTTTTTTTTTTTTATTTGCTGCTCTCTCCCTGTATATTTGAGTATTTGTTTGTATGTGTGTGTGTGTATTTGAGAGTCGTTTATCGGCGCTCGTCTCTGTTCACAGTGACGGCCGGCCCACATTCATAGTGAGCTTTTTCCATTCACACACAGACACTTGTGCACACAAAACTTATGAGACTTTGAATTCTAAAATCAAAAGGGGATGCTTCATACAAACAAACAGCATATATATATATATAGATATAGGTTTGACTATGGTCCTAACGAATGATAAATACCCTAGACCCAACTTCTATATATATAAGTGAAAGGAGATATAAATATAACAATATAAAATAGAATATAAAACTATAATATTTTTTAAATCCAACTTTAACGACTTTATCTTAGGTATTATATGATTAGATATTCTTTATGAGACTAACACTATAATTTAACTATAACTATATACACTATATACATATATATATACTTTAGATATGCCTTTAGTATGGATTCTAAGATCTTAGATAACTAATAAATTGATTAAAAATCATATTTTCTAACTAAGTTGTATCATATTTCATTTTTTTAATCTATATTTTAACCTTGGGACCATATTTTTTTTGTTTTAGTCCATATCTTTAACCTTGGTGCTATATTTTATTTTTAAGTCTTTATTTTTAACCTTGGTCCATGACATTTTGAAAGCTATCGCTAATCAGTTTATTTTTTTTAATATTTGCATGCCATTTTAAAAATGATGAATAATTCTTTTTTATTTGTAATCAATAAAAAGTTTATGAGCTGTTTTTTAAAATTTTATAAAAAATATTAAAATTTAACTTTGTAATTTTTTTTATTTAATTTTGATGATTTTATAAAATTTTGTTGACATTTTTCAAAGATTAATCAAAAATGATTAACAATTTATTCTTTCAGTTAGTATATAAATCTACAAGGAATTATGTTAAGAGACTATAAATAATTTTATATAATTATTCTATATTATAGAATGATGCAAATGTTTTATCAAAGAATTTATCAATTAAAAAAATAAAAAAATAAATCTTGTAATGTTTATTATAATAATATTTTCAAAACATTAAAAATTAACAAAAAAAATATAGTTTAAAATAGAACAACATAGCTTATATATGAAAATGAAGATTATCTTTCAAAAAATGAAAATATTCCACTAAATAAGAAAAAAAAATATATAGCTTATAATAGGACAATATGGTTTATATAACAAAATGTAGATGTCCCTATAAATTAATATAAACTCTATTTTTCGTAAAATAAAGGAAAATCAAAAAAAAAAATGTATTATTTATATTTTACTATTAAGAAATATAGTTTATAAAAAGAAAAATATTTACAGTTTATAATGTTTTTTCTTAAATAAAATTGTTAACTCGATTTATCTGTTATTATTTTTCATATTATTTTTAAAAGTTAATGTGAAATTATACTTTTTTTACTTATATTTGGGGGATAACAATTTTTCTAAATATATTTTTCTCTTATTTTTTTATTTATTAATTGTGTATCAATTAACGTATAAGCAGTATAATAATTGCTATTAAAATAACAAAACCATGAAAAAAATAAAATAAAAATATTTTAGTAATATTTAAGTTAAAAGCAAAAAGTATACCATACCAGTAACTATAGAATAAATAAAAGAATGTATTTGTTCTAAATATTTAAACATAATCTAAAGCAAACAAAATATGCAAGTTTTACAAATTTTGTATTGTGTATTGATTTAAATGAAACATATAATTTAAACAAGTTAAACATAAACTAAAGAAACTACAAATCGTTAGACAGAAATGAAATTAACATTTTCGATTAATATTTGAATGAATATGAGAAACAAAAGTATCACAAAAGCAGCTTATACAATAATTCCTTCTTTGATAGTGGTTCAAAATTACCAACATTAAGATAGATTACTAATTAGTAATATTATATTATCAAGAATTCATCAACACTTAGTAAAGCCATAAAAATAAAAGTGGAAATAAAGTGTTAAGTTCTTTGTGTAGGTATCTAAGAATATCTTTCTTTATATTGATTAGAAAGTATTATGAACATTTTAAGTATATTTCAAATATGTTCGTAATTTATTTAAAACTTATTCAAATTTTTTGAGACTTTTCAATATTCTTGAAATACCAAAAAATTAAACCTTTTCTACAAGAAATAAACAAAAGGAGCATCTTTCGAAGAGATTTTCCATATCTAAAAACTTATATTCCTTCAGTTCCTAAGACAGTAAGGCTTAGATTGGTCGAATGTACCCTACACATTTGGTGTGTGGCATTATTCCTGGTAAAAGAAGAACAAGTGAAGCCCTCAAAAAAAAAAAAAAAAAAAAAAAAAATAACAGAGGATGCTTTGGTTAAGGCGACGCATAATTTGTAATAAAGCTTCAGGACTAATGTATTTCTCTCTCTCTTTCTCTTCTCTACTTTATGCCCATTGCCATTCTCAGTTAAACTCGGCTCATAAACCAAGAAAAAGAAAAGAAAAAAAATCAGAAATCTCGGTGAAGAGAATAAACGAAAAATTTGAGCCTTTAAAAGTTTTCACTTAATGAATCTAAGCGGAGAGTGCGCGGCATGAGGTTGGATATTTGATCGCCGACGTCGTCGTCGTCGTCGCAGGTAGTAAAGTTGTGCAACATTTTTTCCCAGGAACTTTTGTTCTTGTTGCTGTTGTTGTTGTTGTTGGTTGGCTCCTTATTGAAGCATATCGAGAGAACTGGTGCCACAGCATTCTTTCATGGGACATCCACCAAAACCTCCACCCAAAATGAAATGCATGCCACCATCACCACCATCGTCATCGCGGACGTATCAAAGACCTAAACAGCCATTGATCAATGGTATTTGTTGTTGTTGCTGTTCTTGCACTGTCTGGTTAGAACTGCAAGTTTACCTGACCAAAGCATTTAACGTGCCAGACACATTTTCGGCGAAATGTTTTTAACAGCCAACCAAGCCAGGCCAAAAACAAAGTGCAGGCCGACGAAGGATCGCCACACAACGAACCAAACAATCAACAGAATGAACTTATGCGAAAGCTAAGAAATGTTTTTTCTCCTTTTTTTTTATAATTTTAATTTTGTTTTTGGAAACTTTGGTGAAAAAGAATTTGCACGGCAAAGAGCCACGCTGCGTGATTAGAGAACCAAATTGAATGTTTCGGTTTTTCGGTGTTTTTTTTTGTTTTGGTTTATTTTACCTTCAATCTCCTCGCCCACAATCGCGACATCTTGTACTCCTACAAACATGTATGTATATATATATATATATATATATATATACGTATATATAGGTATGTATGTTTAACGTGTGGAGTACGTACAATACACATTTCTTATCGCGGTTTTGCCACGATCGTTAAGAGTTTGTGTGTGGTTTCTCTGTCTGCAGTAACATACATATATATATATATACATTTGTGTTTGTATTTTATGGGTCTTGGATTGCTCTTGCAAAGTGATTCAATTTTTTTTTTTTTTTTTGGCGCGAAACTTGGCGTCTGTTGTGGAGCACGATTTAATGGAGCATATATGGGAAATATTTTTCAGGATATAAACGCTTCCGTTTCCTTTCTTTTGAACGGAAAACTCCATAACCAGGAAGGAAGTTTTTCCGCTATTTCCTTAAGTTTAAGAAAAATTCTAGAATTTTACGTATCCTAAATAAATAAAGTATCTGCATGATCCACCACATGACCACATCCTGAGTTATTGAAGAAGACTGCACACATCTTTGCCCGTTAAACAAAGTTCGCTGTCATGTCGATTGACCGCAAAAGAAGAACTGAAGTGACATTGGTTTTTTTTTTTTTTTTTTTTTTTTGTAATTCAATATGCTTGAAGAGTCTGCGAATGCATTGGACAAGGTTTACGTTACATAATCGCTGTAGAAGTCCAGAAGGAGGAGGGTCGTAACAAATGCTCGACCGTTCACTTTGCAAAAACTTCTTATTTGCCCTCAAGTGTTGACTTAGCGGGAATACGAAAATGCTGATGATCAGTGGGCGTGGCACCTGTACCTCTATGTGTGACTAACTTACGTAATCCCCGGATCTGAATTCGTAGAAAAAAGAGCAAACACTGCCGCAATCTCGAGCACTAGGTAAGCGCCGAGCTGGTGACATTTCTTTTTGGTTTGGTTAGAGAAAATAGTTGGTTGACATATGATACCTATACTATATATATATATATCTATATGTTTGAGTGCCCATCCGGTTGACAGTTAAAGGGAAAGTGGTCCTCGTTCCTATCTAAGTAGAAATCTAAGCGTAGCACTTGAATGGACACAATCTTGAGGGGACAATTTTCTCATCATTGGCAAATGCGTTGGTCAATTAATGAGCCTGCCAAATGAAACAAATATCCTGTTGTGCACTTTACTTTGCCCGTTGACACTCCAAAATAAAGTGCAAGAACGGTAAAAGGGATACCAGTTTTTATTTTTTTTTTTCGATTTCGAATTTTTACGGCTAGTTTGAGATATCCCTTGCAGAGTGTCCTGTGGTGTCCTGTTAAGCAAACAACAAGTGAACCTTGACTCGTTTTGATTTGTGTGCATTGGCATCTTAAGATGCTGGGGACACATCAGCTGAGTAGCTCTGGGAAAATTTTCTGGCAATCAGCTGTTCCTTGTTCGGTCTTGGGAAAATCGAACGTTACCAAAAAATAAAAATAAAGATTCTGTCAAGTTGTTGTTGCTGTAACTTTGCTATAAACCTGTTTGACTTTTTGTTTTCAGGTTGGCTATAATCTAGTAGTGCGTGTGTCTGTGTGTGTTAGACAAGCGAGTGACTTGTTGCTTTGTCCTGATTTTCTATTTTTTAACCAACAATGGCCCGGCAAATCATCAAGTGCTCCCTTACTGATGATGGGAAATGAAATCGTGCAGGATTGCACCATCATTTTACAGCTGCACGAGCGTGGCGAGTGGGCAGCAACTCCTCAAATCTATGTATACCTGCTGCCATGTGCTGATCTCACGCTTGCCAAACAATAAAGTCAACGTTGTAACCTCCCCCCTTCCCCCTTCTTTTAACGACAAATAGACCCTAATAGCTGACTTATTGTCACTGCATTGTATTGGGGTGTTACAATTGCAGAATTATTGTCCTGGGAAACGGCTCCACCTACGTTTCGTAGGACCACCATCAAATATTGAGCTGTTAGATTATGAGTTAAACCCACGCCCACTCTCAACTAAGCAATGTAGACACCCTGTTTAGTAAGTGAAACATAAAGCTGGCATAGTGAGGGGGGAGAGCAAAAGCGAAAGTAATAGCAACAGCGACAGAGACGTCGACAGCGACGTCAACGTTTGGTGCATAAGAAAATTTTGTCCGTTACAAAAATCTGCCATCTCAATGCTTTGAGAGTGTGTGTTTATGTGTGTGTGTGCGTGTGTATGTTTATGTTTGATAAAATGCGATATGGGCACATTCTCATTCTTGTTCTCTGGCTCAACAAACTCCCCTTACTCTATCTCTGTCTCTCTCTCCTGCTTTCTGTAGCAGAGAGCAAACAAGCGAGATTCAGATCGACTGAGAGAGAGCGAGAGTGACTGCAAGTGAGAGAGGGAGGAAAGAACGTGAGTCTCTGCGCGCGCGCGCAACATTGAGGCCCTCCTCAAGCATATCCAGACCCAGAGCCAGAGCCAGACGAGGCTCAACATAAACGAGCATAACGTATTTTTGCTGTCGGTGTGGCAAACACACACACACACATAGATACATACACACATAGCTCCCCCCT
This sequence comes from Drosophila neocordata, assembly GCA_018903615.1. Taxonomy (NCBI): domain Eukaryota; kingdom Metazoa; phylum Arthropoda; class Insecta; order Diptera; family Drosophilidae; genus Drosophila; species Drosophila neocordata. Next base: position 1,808,668 of record JAEIGI010000002.1, read on the forward strand.
ACATCTACTACCCATAGAGTGTCAACTTTTTAGACTCGAAGTCAAGGCAATAAAAACCAAAAATAATTGAAAAACAGACAGAAACTACAAGAAACTCAAGACAAGGCTGCGAAAAGTGCCTGAAAATGTTTTCAAGATTAGATGTGTGGATAGAAAAAAAGGGGTTCAAATATAGAATAAGCAAAGGGGGGGAAGATGGAGACGAAGCCGGAGACGTGGCTGACTGGCAGCTTCAATGGGGGCAGACGCTGAAGACACTTATGATTAATGTTCTGGCAAAATTGAAAATATATATATGGACATGTATGTACATACAATATTTTTAACCCCAAAAAGCAAACGGAAATGAGGAAGTCTTGCCGTATGGTTTATGTTGTGCCAAAAGAATTGGAGTTGGGGCGGGTTTTATGATCCAGACTATTGGGGGTAAAACCCGATCACAAGTACACAGATTAGATGGGAATGTACGAAAGGCAGCAAAGGAAGTTGTTGTATATACGATATTTTTATAGATGAATTCTTGGAAAACCAACTTGAAGCAATTAAAATGAAGATTGAAAACATATTTCTGCAATCTCTAGCCAAAACAAGTTTATTTAAAGCTTTAACGCTGAAAAGTATGCAATGAAATTAAAGATAATTTAGCTTATCTTTCAATAGAATCAATAAACCTTTATAAACCTAAGCTCATTAGACATTCAAAAACAATTAACAATATGTGGAATCATTATTTTTTTTTTATATATATACAATGCACGTGCGAATAGTTTTTTAAATTTGTAAACCCACATCAATATCAATAGAAGAGCAAATTACGCAGGGATGTCTACAAAAACAAAAAAAAAAAATAGAAAGAAAAGAATGAAAAATGACCTGCTGTCTTGGTCATAAACGATGCTGTCACTTGGCCAACCCACAGGCACACATATACAACTAAACAGAAGTCTGTGTGAAGATTTTTCCCAAAGTCAACGTAATGCCAAAAGAAAAGGCAATGGAAAGATTTGTGAAAAGTAAACACGCCAGGATATCAAGTGTAGACCATGAGTTATGTTGTCGTCTACAAGTCGGAGTACGGAGTGGGGGGGTTAGAAAGAAACAAGGCCAGTGCAACGGTTCTCCAGTTTCTGCACTTGCAGTTGAAATTGCAGGCAATAGATAACCCAGCCAGTCCCAACCAAAAACCTAAACCCAAACCTAAACCGAGAAAGAGAGTATCGTGGGAATGGGCATTGTGAAATTTTGGTTTTTTGTTGGCTTTGTCAAATGTTTGGTTCAAGTGTCGCCAAGACCTCAATGTACTTGTCTACTTATTGTTGTTGCTGTAGTTGTTGTTTTTGCTAGTGTTTTGTTAGACAAATGTTTCCAATTTTCTGATATTTTTTGTATACGTTCATCTCCTCTCCTCTCCTCTTCTTTCCATTTTCATTTCCATTTTCCACTGCCCACAAAAAGAAATTGTAGTACGCGTTTACCATGCGTCTAAAATGAAATGAAATCTTCAAGTGGTCAATGCTGGGAAAGACAACGGTAAGATCGTTCTTTGTCGCGGCACTTGAGTCGGGGAAAGGTTCAAAAAAACAGGACATACATAAAAGTGAAAGAGTAGTTGTAGTAGCCCACTGTCAATGGATGAGGAGAAGAAGGAGGGAGAAAGGCACAACAGCTGCAATTGGCTTGCGTGGGAGTCAGTTTTTTTTTTTTGCTAGGGCCAAAACGTGGGCATGATGTAATAAACAATATAATATTCTCACGATATTGTAAGGTGTCAATTTCTATTATGTAATTATAGTTTTTCTCTTAATGCAGGAGCGCATCACTTAACTGAGGGATTTGACCGCCTTTTTGTAGATTAATATTCAAATTAGTAAAGTCATTGGGAGGTTTTTTATTGAAAGCCAAGATTGAAGTAGTACTTTATAACGATTTTCAGCAGTATATTTACTCACACAAGATTCCATATATCACAAGTTCTTTATTTAAAGAATACTACAAATTTTTGAAAGTTTTCTTTATAAAATGATCAATTAAGGAAGTTATTTAAATGTGCTTAATAGAAAGATATTTTAATAAATTAATATATATTATAACATATATACCTAGGTAATATATTTTAAGAATTTTATTTTACATATGTATAATAGACAGAATTTTCTTATACCTTTTTGGAGAATAATAAGAATTTTCAAATAATTAATTTATAAATTTATTTAAACTTTTGAATATATTAAATTTAATAAATTAAATTAATATATATTAAAATATTTATACATATTATTTATTTTGAAACTATTTTTTTTTTGTTAACACTTCATAGTCCGATCCTGTATAACTTTATCGTAGACCAAAGTTTGTTATAGGTTTAATCTTCAACCTGTTACAAAGGTTTCCCCAGTAAAAGTATTTAGTTGAATTTATAGATTCATAGAATTGACATTTATGACCATTAGCACTGGCTCTTCCGGTCAAGTTCAATAACAGGCAATCGTAAATCATGAATGAAATCCCAATATAAACAAAAATCTTTATATGTATATATACACATATATAGAGGGGAATATAAAATAATCAATGAAATCTTTATATAGATGTGCATGCAACAATGTTGCTAAGCCTTGGCAAACATTTTTGAAAAGTTTCTTGCTCTTGGTATTTGCTTAGAGATAAATTTTCACTTCGCAGTTGATAAGTAAGTACGGGTCGATAGGGCAAAACAAAACTAAGTAACGAATAACAAAAATTGAAAAAGAAAGAGAGAAAGAAACCCAAGATGAACATTTCTTTGGGCGATAAAAGTGTGTTTGATAAGCAAACAATTGATGCAGATATAACTACAGCCCAAAGATACATATACAGATACAGATATGCATAAATGACAGTCAGAAGTACGCAAACATATTTGAACTTATTTAAAAGCGCGTAAAAAAGTCGATAAATGTCACTTATCTGTTTGTTGCATGTCAATAAAAAGAGAACAACCGACTAACATGTGCTGCGGGCCCCGCTCTCCCACTATCCCACACTCGCTCTCTCTCTCACCATTTGTTTCTCTTTAAATGTCAACGGAAACTGCCAGACGCTCATACATATGTGCGAAATTAGCGCCAGCTGCAGTTTTGTGACGTCATTTAATTATTGCATTGTTGCTGTGCTGTGTATACGCCCCCCTGCCCGCTTCAAAGCATATGTAGAAGAAGAATCATAAATACAAGACCCGCATACCGCCCCAACTCGCTCTTACTCTCCATCTCTCCATGACTTTATGCATTCATATGGTGAGTGATAAAGTGAGTTTTATGAATGAAACTGATTTTGATTGCTTTGTAACTGCCTTTTTTCCGCCCCCCTCTTTTGTTCACATACATGTGTATGTATATATGTTTTTTGTTGTATTTCTATAAAACCGCTGCTTATCAATGAACAAAGTCTTTATATCCTTGCCATAAAGGGTATTATTGTTTTGCTAAGCAATTTGCAATGCACAAAGACAATTAAATAAAAAACTAATAAACTAAAAACTAATGTGTCATATTTACATATAAATATGTACATGATCAAACTGTTAACACCTTCTTTTAGCTGTTTGCACATTTGTTAAAAAATTTAAGTAATTACATTAAGTAATCTTTCTTTTTTAAGTTGTACACTAACTATATTTGAATGGGACACCTTAAACAGTGTATTTGCCAGTACCCACAAATTTACATCCGATTATTAAAATAGGGGTTTTATTCTATGTTGTCTTGGAGCCGCTATTCTCTCTTCTCAGCAACACTTTGCAAGTGCATGAAAATAATCCGTTATATTTTATTTACCTATTCTTTTGAGAGAGATTGTACAAGATTGCGAACTTTAAAAATATATTACTAGACGATTTATAAAGGCTATATAATATGTTTTCTATTCTATATAGACGACCAATAGATACACAATGATTGTCCATTAGATAATTGCCAAATATAAATCTCAAGATTAATAAGAATTTTAACACTTCAACTTAATTAAATCAAATTCGGAATAATCTTGTTAATTTTACATTAAAATATTATATTGTTTAAAAATAGAATATAAGATTAATGACTTTTATTTTTATATAGTAATTTACACTAGAGTTCATATTTATTTATTTAGTATTAGAATTGGTTGAATATATTAGAAAAATGCCGTTCAAACTATTAAAAGATTTATTTACAACTCAGTAAATCGGTTGGCCATATGTAAGTGCCATATAAACCCCTAATGGAACAAATCCTTAGTTTAGAATCTTATAGGAAATCAGAAAAGGGAATATATATCCTTTATAAATAAACTGTTTTTATTACAGGTTTAAAGTTTTTCTATATTATTAAATGAATGGACTTTTGGTTGATTTTATCCCTAATTGTAACAGTAATACTTCTTAAAAGCTTAAAAGGAATGCTAAACTGATTGATTTTTGGATTTTTGCAAGGGTACACAAACATCGGTCATTAGTTTATAAAAATTTCATTATTTTATTTGCCCCCTTGCAATCTGAGGCACCAATTTGGCGGCATGCTGCACACAATTCTTTTGAAGAAAGCTGAGTACTCAAGGCTTGACCTTGGTATGCCTAAAAAAAAAAACATATATAAGATATACAAAATATATATAAATATCGCTTGATAAATGCAGACATATGTATGTCATATGTGAGTATCTAGATACATTTGTGTGTATCTGTGAGTTTGCATTTTGGTGGCACAAAATCATATTTTATCTTACTACGGAAATGCCCGCGACGTGCCGAAAGTCAAATTGCAAAAAAAAAAAAAACCGTCTCTTTACTTCGGCAACCAATTCGCTACAATTTCAATTTATACACAAACAGAATTCTATATATATATATATATTTGTACATATTTGTATAGTATATACTTTTTATTTGATTTTATTTACTTTTTTCTGTTTTTATTCCCAATATTTACTAAGCACGACGCGTGCTTTGGGTCTTCAATGAAGTAAATTATGCGTAGAATTGTATGAGTAATCCTAGGAACGTATACAGTATAGAATTACAGTCATTGTTTTGATCCAACAAATATAGAAATATATATATATATATCCCCCATTAATGATCAAATGGCAGTGCTGTTTTTGTCTTTATCAGTGAAAACTGTTTAAGGTGTTTCTATTTTTTAGAAAAATACTTTCTAAAACTATATTTTTATACCCCTTCTATTATTTTGTTTTTTATCAACAATAAATTTCATTGTTATTAACAATTTTTTAAGTTTTGCTGACTCTTTAAATTATAACTCCATAATTTTTAAAACTAGATAACTTTTATGTTAATGAATTGTGTCCTATAATTTTGCAGTTTATTCTTAAGGCAAAGGAATCGTATTATATAATCTATTTTTATACCCTGTACCCATAGGGTAAAAGGGTATATTAAAGTCGCTAAAATGTATGTAACAGGCAGAAGGAAGCATTTCCGACCCCATAAAGTATATATATTCTTGATCAGCATCAACAGCCGAGTCGATTGAGACATGTCCGTCTGTCCGTCCGTCTGTCTATCCGTCTGTTCGTCCGTATGAACACGTGGATCTCAGAGACTACAAGAGCTAGAGCAACCAAATTTGGTGTCAGCATTCGTGTAGTGTCTACGCAGATCAAGTTAATTTCAAATTTTTGCCACGCCCACTTCGGCAATTTAGGAAAAACGAATAACTAGAGTAAAATTAAAGGTAGCTTATTCTTATTTGGCACACCCAATAATATGGCCAAAACGTTTCAGCTGACCAAATTTCGTTAAGATCGGACAAGAAATATCGGAGATATATCTATGTACAATTTGTACTGAAATGCCCAGTGCGATATTGCGTAGTACGTGTGAGCGAGACAGCATGCGTTCGTTGGTGCCGCTTGTAAGAAAAATTTTAGTTTGAATTAATGGCAAATTTTAAGGAGTTTGATTTAATACAGTTACTCTACTTGGTACAGGGTATACTCAAAGTCGGCAGGGACGACTTGCTTGCTTCATTTCTTATTGCCTCTATATATACCTGATCATAATAACTATCAATAAAGTCTCATCTATATGATATATTCAACCGATTCCGATAAAACTTGGTAAATATACTTAAAAGTACATAAAACTTAAAAATATTATATATAACAACAAAGTTGTTGTTCATGTCAAACCTTGTTATTGATCAATTGTTCCTATTGAAGCTATAGGATATAGTCAACCCATTTTTATGAAACTTAGTGGATAGCTAAAAAATATGCAAATATTTTTGATATTCGATTAATAACAACAAAGTTCTTGATGCTAGACAGACGAACAAACGGACATGGATATATTAACTCAGCTTATTATGCTGATCCAGAATACCTATATATATATCTATATATAAATAAATATTCTTAATGTAGTCGGAGATGCTTTCTTATTAATATACTCTTTTTGCAAAGACATAATAAAAAATAATAAGTTCAAATTCTTCTTTAGAAAGTTTTCTATATTCTATAAATTAGCCAATTAAAATTAAATTTGTTTAATTTTATATATTTTTTCTTCATAAATAAACGTTGTAGAACTTTATATAAATGTTTAAAATCTAATTTCTATTTAAAAATTTGACGCGGATTATATCTAAAGCGAACCGATTTAATAAATCGGAAATTAATTTAGCTCAACTTTAAACTTCTAGCTCAATCTAATACTTTGAAAGGTTATCTATATATTTTAGTTTTTACATTCCATTTCTATTTTTTATCTCTGCTATTTTAAGGTAAATATTTTTTTTTATTTCTATAAATTGAAATTCCAATGGAATACAATTGAATCATTTATTTTTGCTATTTTACGTAATCAACAAATTGCGATAAATTTTTCTAGTTATATAGAAAATACACCTGGGTTACATCTAGGTATGTATATATATATATGTATATGAATATTTCAACCGATAAAATTTTAGAAAATTCATAGAATTTTTTGTTTTTTTTTGTTTTTTTTTTGTTGGCGGCAATATTTGAAGGTTGCATAGCGACCACATTCGGCTTATCCCTCAATGGAATTTCATTTGTGACACTCCTTTTTCATTCATGGGCATTCCCTTTCTGACCAATTGAATAGTTCATTCTCCGGTTGATTGGTTACTTGGTTAGTTGCCTATTCCTGGAAGCCATTTGGGTTAACACAGACTCGCGGCCACTTCAAACTGGGCAAGAGCATCTCCCGCATGGCTTTCGAGCACTTTACCATTTATTCATACATATATTTTTTTTATGACAATGGTTTTTGGTAACCTGGAAATTATGCCGAAGGGCAGTCAAACAAAAGTGTTAAAATTGCGTAGAGAAATTGTTTGGAAAATATGAATTACAAGGTTCTATGCTTTCTAAAGAGTAACCTGCCGTGCTCTGCACGGGTTTTCCACTCTCTGAGTGGTTATTGAAGATGCTTGAACATCTGACGGGCATTGTAACAGGTTTTCTTTTTAGTTATTTCCATTTTTTGCACTTATGTAAGTGTAAAAAATCATTTTTGTTTTTTAAATCGCGATGCTTGAAGAGGTGTTAAACAAACAGCAGCTAGACAAGAAGCTGTGCAAAAATCGGAAGGACGAAACATGAATGAACTCTAACCGACTGAATGAAGAAAAAGAAAAAAAATGAATCCTTTATTAGACAGAGACTACTGTATGGTCTTCAAAGCAGGGGTTTTTTTCATAACCTTCTTGGAAAGTATTTCAAAAAATCTTAAGGTCATAAACCATAGAGAATAGAACTGAAACTACGGCGATCCGTCTAGATAGTAATGGACTTCTTATGGATATACATAATCTATATATAAATCTGTATTCAGCTAAACAGTTTTTGGTTTTTATGAATCGTTCGTATTTTAAATTATTGTTGATATCAAGGACAAGTCATTTTTTAGCTATCTTCTAAATCCTACCAAGTTGTCAGTGTGAGAAAAAGCCTTTACAGTTTAAGCTATTCTTATTGAAACTATGTATAACTGCAATTGGATATTGTTAACCGATTTATATACAGGGTATAACCAAACAAGAAAAAGGAAATAAGGGTAATCGTTGCTTGAACTTGGACATATCGTCTATTTTCTTGAAAATTGTTAGCAGAAAAAAAAACACACATCACCTGTTGATGTGTCATACTATATCTTTTAATTGTCCGATCCTAATGATTTTTATACTTTGCCTGCCTGATTAAGTAAAGAACTTATCTACCAAGTTTGAAACATTTAGCTTAAAATTTAAGGTCTATTTCTTGCAAAGAAACAGACAGACTGCCAGGCATCCCAGAAATTTTACAATACTCTTTGCATGGGTATAATGAAACCAAATTGTATAAAAGAAACATTTCTCGACCTGATCTTTTTTAAGAATATTTTATAGTATAGTCGTTCCAAAATAGTCCTACATAAAGTGAATGGAACCCTTCTATCAAAGGTTATGATCACAATAGTTCGAAACAGAACGAAAAATAAGGCAAATCTTGTAAATGGCAAGAATTTTAGCTAACTATAGCTTGTATTTGGATAAACAAATATCTGGATTCACATAACTTATTGCTGGATTCACACACAATTAGGTTACATTACGATATAAAACTCTTTTTTTCTTTATTTCAAAACTTCACTGTAGCTTTTAAACTCAAAAGGAAGTTTAGGTTAGGATTTATATATGTAAGATCTAAGCAAGCTCCTTAATAATGCTAAATAGGAAAAGATTAATAGTTTATATAAATCTTATAACTAGATTTGTAGATGGTATTATTAGTTTTATAGTGTATCAAACAGTTGCCGCAGCTAACAATATACACCTCTTAAACTATTTGTTTCTCTGTAACAAAAAACCTTTTTCTTTTTTTTCCTTTACTGAATGAAAAGTTACATTTTGCTCTTTAAAAAATTGTGAAAAAACAAAAGCCATTGAAAAACCTATTTCATACAATTAATAACAATGAAATTACAATAAAATTGCAACAAGACAAACACCCCCAACAACAAATCGTTGCAGGCAACAAAAGGCAACTAAAAGACAATTGGCAACAAAGGACAATTGTCTGATTGTGAGACAAATGCACTTGCAACATGTGAATGCAATGCGCTATTCAAAATAACTCGTAACTCTGGCAAGTTCATTCATATAGGTATATAGAGCAGAAACCAAAAATCGGGAGACACTATAACACAATGGGCGTGGACACTCTCAAGACTGTTGGACATTACACGTGCGTGTACTGGACAATTGTACCAAAGAAGATCTTCCAACATGTCCTTTAAATTGCATTCGGATTCAGCGATGTGAAAATTGTCTAGGACGTGATATTTTTTCCTTTTTTGTTTGTATGTTTTTTTTTAAAATGAAAACTTAACTTATTGTTTGGACAGTTCATTAGATGGCCAGATTTGGGTTTATATTCCAGCATTGTCTCCTTTCTAACTGGACAGTCATTCTAAGACACGTTCATTTGCCGCCAAAATGAAAAGAAAAGAAGGCAAAATTAAAAGGAATAAATATATATGGAAGTATATATACATTGAGTCCATGTTGCGCTTGTGGCAACGAAGACTCTACCGCTCCTTGCGGTACCCCGACCATTAAACTAATTTATCACCAATATATGGCAAAACTACCTCAACCCTCTGGGATTCCTTTTAAAGTTGGGTGGGAAACCGCTTGTGTATCTAGGCAGTTAGAGAAAAAGAGTTGTTGCCATGCTAGGACTATCGGCTTTTGTGTCTATTTACCATAATGAAAACATTTTCAAATATTTTATGCAAAGTTGTTGTCTCTCACATTGCCTAGCCTTGACATGACCTTATGCCTAACCTCGGCGCTACCCCGCGGTGACTGCGCATCTGAATGCGCATGTTGATGTCCTGTCCTGTATGGGAATTGCAGTTGTACTCGCACTCCACAACATAGGAATATATATGTATATACATGTAGATATCTCATACCGGTTCGTAATTTGCAAGCTGAACTAGTTTTCTGTTTCCAAAGCTGTCATTATGTAGATTTCTTGTGATGTGATGTGGCTCCCCCCCCTCAACCCGTAGGAATTGTTGTTATTGCTGTTCTTGGGTCATCAACTATAGATTTTTCTCAGGCAGGAAATCCGTAAAAACCATTTGCCATTAAAAAAAAAAAAAAAACTAAAATAAAACCTTGAAAGCACAAAAGGAATCTGATAAAGATCCACACTAACACACACAAACCATAAAAGTATCCAAAAGTAAAAAAGGTAACAAAAGCCGGCAATTGGTTTGTGAAAATTTGAAATAGATCCATTTGATGGTTTTTCAACTGAGTCTGACTTGACTGTCTAAGCCGCAGGTACAAAATGATTAACTTCAATGCCGCTGTAGATCTCACCACAATTAGGACTCTAGCATCCCAATAAAAAGTAAATGGCCAGGAACTAGTGCAATCGGATCTCTAACAAATATACAGTAGGCTGCCTGTATCCGTTAATGGCCACGAAATTGCGTCTTCGTCAAGGATCGAAGGACAAACAATCATCAAATGAATCATAAATCGGCTACTCTTTGTAGGGAAACAAACAATGCTTAAATCTCGTTGTAACTAATGGACTGTCAAGGCATCTATTTTAGATATAATTTAACTATAGTCAATCCTGAGGATATAAATTTATAAGAAAGGCTTGCTTTACAGAAATTTTAAGTTTTTTTAAAATGGTTTAGTTTTTCAAAGTTTTTTTGAAAATTTTTTAAATCAGTCTAACAAAGTTTACAAATGCAAATCTTTAAAATTTTTAAGAACGTTTAAATAGACAAGAAAAACTACTTTAAAGACACGTATGAGTGCTTTAATCCCAAAAGGAATTATCTTTAAATAAAGGTTTCTACAAGAGTTAGCATCAAGAAAGTTCCAGAGATTGTTCTACTTTAACTTTAAGATTGTCCTATGAAATTGAGGACTATAGATCGTATCTTTTTCTTTTATCCCTTAACTTTCTATATCATAGATAAATATAGACAAAGTTCCCTAACTAGTTATCATTTGCAACATTAGATTCGGTGGAAAAAATATTTAACAAAAGCGAAATAAATAGATAATAAAACAAAAACGACTTTTTCTTAAATTGGCTTATATTTAGAGTTTAAGAATATCATATCTCTTATCATATTTTTTAAATACTTTTCTTTTTTCTTATTGTTTTTAGCGAATCAAGCTAAAATACCAGCTCTTCTTTAGTAAGATTCAGAACTTCTTTTCCATAATTATTTCAGAATATTAAAAAAATAAAAAAAAAGTATCCAATATCTTTATAATTATAGGATCCACAATTATATATTATTATTATTAAATAATTAAGTATTTAAAAATAAATAAAATATAATATATAATAAAATATAATATAATTTTTATAAATGGGAAAACGTTTAAAATGAAAAATATTTTAAATATTTAGGAAACAAAACTAATTTTATATATATATATAATAATTAATATAATAATAAATTTACATAAAATTAATAAATATAATAATAATATATAAATATAATTATATTTTACATAATAAATATAATTATAATATATAAATATACATGAAATATATAAATTATAATTTAATAAAAACAAAACTAAATTAAAATTATAAATATGAAATTATTTTAAAAGCATGTAAAATATATATTTATAAAAACTTATTTTTTTATTTCAAATTAAGGGAAATATAATTCATATAAAAGAAGAAAATAATTTCAAAAGAAAATTAAATATAAAAATATTAAATTATTAAAAAAGTTATATATAAAAATTAAATAAAAAAAAAAACAATAAAAAATTTTACATATATATATGTTTAAAATAAATCTTAAATTATTTAAACAATAAATAAAATATATTTAATTAGTTAAAATTAAATAAAAAAATATTAAAAATATTTAACATGTTTCATATAAAAATATAAAAATTAAATAAAAAAATATAAAAAAGTTATATATATATAAATATGTATAAAAATAAATATTTACATTTTTAAAACATAAACAAATTATATCAATATTTAAATATTTTAAGCCATTTATTTTTAATGGAATTAATATTTTGCCTAATAAACTTAAAACTTTAAAATGCTTTAGAATTTGATTTAAAAATACTTTACTGAATAAATGTAATTAGAAATGTTTCTAAATCTTTAATTATAATCAATATTTCCTTTTCTAAAAACCTATATTTCAAAACTCTTTGTTATATTTTACAATTCGATAAGTTCCATTTCTCGGATTTAGATCAGGTCCCTAAAAATTTATGTAGTATTAACAAATTTTTTGACCCCTTATATTTTCAATTTCGGATTAATTGAATAGCTTTGCTACTAAGCAGGTATAAAATGATTAACTGCATTGAGGCATAGAAAACTGAAGATTTTTCTCTCTACGCAATTAGAAACTGAGGCAGGACGAAAATTTAGGGCCACAGCTGATAATGGCAAAGAAATTGCGTCGTCACAGGTTTTCAGATCATCGAATCAAAAACCGAAAGGCACTTAGCCCTTGGGTTTTTCTTTTGTGGGGGCGAAGGCAATACAATTTTTTTTTTTTACATCAAACAAATAAAGGTCAAAACATATAGACACACACATACAGAGAGAGACAGTGACTATCAGACCACTACCAAGTAAAAAATAAAAAAAAATTAGTGGTAAAAACGGTGAGGCATTCCAAGGAGAAGTAAAGTAAGTAAAAAAAAATGAAGGGAGCTCGTGATTTGTTGCAAGATTTCTCTGTAAATGGCATAAAAAAAAGCAGCTCAGATCTCGGGCGACAAGCCGTGGGATCGAGAGATGTGGATGTTAATGGCGCAGACAATTAACACAACAACAATTTTCGTGCCACATCCTTGGGAATGTCGAGCAAAACAGAGGCCTGAGAGGACAAGGCCTACTTTTTTTTTCCTCTTTTTTTCTTTTTCATTTTTATGAATTGTTCATATTTTACTTGATTGCTTTGTACATGAACCGCCGTTGCCGCCACAGTCACATCCACAACCACATCAGCTGATTCTTGGCAAAGGGGGCAGAGATAGCGATATATATATAGAGAGAGAGAGAAAGTGGAAAAGGGATTAATTATGTTGACAGGTTGCCCATCTATTGTAATATCCTTTTAGATTAGGTCTAACTTCTAATGAATGAATGAAATGTAGGGAACAAGTGTGAATGTGATTGGAAAACCGTATTAACTTCTGCCTTGATTTCCAGGAAATCATTGAAAATATCCTTTTCATTCCTTACGATGAGGAAGGACATGTCTTTGAGGCTTTAGTCAAACCTTTTTTCATTGCATAAACTATTATTAAAAATCTTACAAATTATTCGTAATTTGCGCAAAGGAAATGATTTGGCAAATAAAATAATAATATATACAAATATTTTCGCTAGAAATTTATAAATATTTTATATCAAGAAAGGAATAAAAAGATCAAGGTCCCTTGAGTCGTAACAGTTTAATGAATGAAAAAATATTTGAAAAAAAAAAAACGGAAAATTCCTCAATGGGCCAAAAAAGGTTTTGTCACCTTTTGGCTGAGAGTGCAAAAACTCAGCTGGAAATCGTGATGACTGTGAATGTCGCCTCAGGTGACAAATTGCAAGAGACAGGTCTAAAAACCTATATTGGTTAGTATCTATATATATCTATCTATGTATATGTATGGGTGTGTCAATGACGCGGCAGGTTTTCCCGGCGAAAATGTGCCATTTCGCACCTACATAAAAACGTGTCCTTCGCAATGGGCAGGACTTTTGTTTGTGGCTTACTGTCTACCCATTGGCATCCGTTCTCTAATGTGTGATTTCATGTAAATTTTGGTAAAACTAAAACGACATTTGCATAAGATTGACTAGAAAGTCGTTGGGTCAAGGTAAGCAATATAGACAGGATGTGTGGCTCATAAAAAGGATGTTTTTAACAATAAATATTTACATAACATTTTGTGTAAGGCTTGACCCTTTTTTTTCCTTTACAGTGCAAAAAAAAAAATTAGGAAATATTGAACAAGTGATTGCAGTTGCACATCCTGCCATAAGTCCATCCTGTCGGCATGTCACGTGTGTTCGTATGTGTGTGTGTGTGTGTAATACCACCCAAGATTTTTGACCTTAATATAGCTGTGTTAGCCTCAATAAAAATTCCTTCTCACGCCTTCAGATTTCCAGCGTAAAACGCGGCAATTGCCAAAAAAAATAAACCAAAAAAAAAAAACCAAATATTTTTCATTCATTCACCTGAAAGTGCTGTAAGAAAATATCCTTTGTGCGGCCCAACAATGTGCTCAGCGAAGACATCATAATAAGGACACAACTAGCAAATCTTTGCCAAAGTACTCCAAAACGAACAATAACAAGGCAAATTTAAAGGACATTCAGGATTCTCACGTTATGTTTTTTTTTTTTGCGGCATTTCTTCAATTTCTTCTTTTTTTTCTGATTTTTTTTTTTTTTTTTTTGGCCTAAACCTCAAGTGACCGAGGGTTTGATGGAGAAGCGGATGCGCCGCCACTCGGGTGTTCCTTTCTCCCACTCCTAACTCCTACTCTGTCTCTTTTGCTCTCTCTCTCTCATTCATCATCATCTACTGATCATCCGGATATAGTTCAATTTTTATGTTCTCTCTCTGTCTGTCTCTGTTTTTTTTTTGCGTGGTCGGCATTTTTTCCTTTTTTCTCAATTCTTGTGCAATTTTTCAAAGAATTTTCAACACATAATCAGAAGATAATGCTGTTGATTATCTCGGGAATTTCTATTCATTGAAATAAGTCTTCCTTGGTGGCGCTGCATACCCTTGTTATCCTACTCAGGTGGAGGCTTCCGTTTCATATTTCCTTTCCTTCATTCCTGGAAAAAAACAAACGTATTGGAGCTGTCGTCTGGTGGGAAAGTTGGAAAAATATATACAAAACTTGACTTTATCATCATGTTGTTATTATTAAAATAGTTGTTTTTGTTGTTTTTAATTTTGATTACAAATCTTTGAACAATTCTCCCTACTCAAAAAAGTGGAAAAGGAAATAGCTTGACCAGAGTAAAAATGAAAATCAGGAATCTGTGTCATTGTCATGATGAAGATGAATGATGTAATAATTCCATCATAAAAATGGATAGCTCAGACAATAATTTCTTTGAACAACTGACAATAAAAGGGTTGCTTTTTGATTTCCTTTTAGATCCTTTAAGATTTACATGCCATCTTTCGTTTGCCAACTTATGCTTAAAGCTAAGAATCTAGAACTAGCCGCAATAGGAGCAGGAGCAGGAGCAGGACCAGCATAAGCAGCTGTGCCTGTTTGCTTGTTGTCTGTAGACAAGTTTTAACCATACATTTTCATTTAAAACTGGTTTCTATATATATTTATATATATAAACCCCCCTACTCCCCTTCTATCCAGAGTATACAATTTACATTTAACGCACTTTTATTTTTTTTTATTCCCCCTTTTTGGCAGCAGCTTTAGACATTTGTCGCTAGATGACTTTGATGAGTTTTTCCAAACATCTAAGAGAGTGAGTGAAAAGTGAGTGAGGGGTGGGGGGGTGAAGAAGAAAATCCATTAGCATGCTCAGCCAAGTAAATCCATCATAAGCCATAAGTAAAAAAAGAAAAAGAAAACTGAAACCTAAATCTCTGTTTGCCTTGACCCTGCATCCACCTAACGAAAGAGAGTGAGTGAGAGGGAGACAAAAAGAGATATACACATACTTAACTATAGTTATATATATGTATATATATGTATATATACTATAAGATCTACTATCAAGTCGTGCATCCTTTATATTGGATACTTGTTTTTATAATTCTTTTTTTTTTTTTGTTTTCGTTCTTTTATGTCTTCTTTTACGTTTGCCCTCGCCTCACCTTTCGATTTTTATACAACATTCGATGAATTTTGTTTTGATTTCACTGTCCGCTGCCTTTAATGACGTCGCCGTTGCCGCCACTGCCGCTGTCACATTGTAAAGTCAGAGTGTCGAATTGTAAAGATCACTCACCTTTGGGTGCCTAGGCCTACACATACACACATACATACATACAAACATATGTATGTAGATACTCGTACATAAACATTAACATTTGCTATTGAACCCCAAAACCCTTTATTATGCCAAGCATGTAGTCAATTGCAGTCGCTGTCGCTGTTGCTGTAGCTGCCTCTGTTAAATTTATTCTTCTTCTTGTTCTTCTTCTACTCTGCTATGTAATCACACTTAAGCCAGCGCCCAGGCAGAGGCCCATCTCTAGGTCTATGGCTGCACGCTTATTTGTTTGTTTGTTGGCTCCAAACTGGTACTGGTTGTGGCATCCGTTTCAACACACACACACACACACATAGTAGGTACAGTCCAGTCCTTTTGGATTTGGGATGATATTTTCCTGATTTTCACAACCACCACAAAGGGGCGCCCAACAGGTTTGTCTTGTATCTCCACTTTTTATTGCCCTCCCCCCCACCACATCATACCAAAACCGCTCCAACGTTGTTGCGACTGCAGCTCTTCTTCTATTTCTTAGAATGTTGTTTTCTTTTTTCCCTTTTTTTCTATCTGAACGTGCATCAAAAAGGTAGAGGAGGAGAGGCAGAGACAGAGGTTTAGAGCCCCTCCTTGCTTGGTCTAGGAGTCAAGTTTATTTACCTCAACCGCAAGGCTTGTTTGTTTGGTTACCAAGAATTGGAGGAGATTGACAAAACACATATGCCTACATACATAGAAATATATATAGATACACATGTATATATATTTAAGCCGATTTACTTGCAAACGGAAGGAAGTTATTGGCTCCAAAATGATGATGCATGAAAAATATTAAATCGGAAATTAGGCTTATTGGCCGGAAAATTATAGTTCATTGAACTTGAACTATGAAAATATATTGTTCAATCATGTAAGTTAATAGATGGGAGAGGAGTGGTGAAATGAGAGTCAATAAAAATTGTTAACAATTATTCAAATTTAAATATAAAAGCATTTAATTTTTATTAGGTATGGTAATGAAATTAGCATTCAAAATGGTTTAGATTTTGAATAAAAAGATTTTTAATAAAGTTCTTTTACTATTTTTGAAATCTTCTCTAAATAATGATTTCTAAAATTAAACCTAATTTTAGTTAAAATTTGAAAGAATTAAAATTAAAAAATAATAAGAGAGGGTTATATGACTTGATCTAATTTTGTTAAAATGGAATGAATTAAAATTGAAGAAAAGGTAGAATTTAATATTTAAAGATTTAAACTGATTTTAATTAAAATTTAAAGTTGCCTTGTTGCAAGTTATCTCTCTTTTTGTATGTCTAATACTAATCTAATTAAATAATTATCTTTTTTACAAGACTCTGAATGTTTTTGTCATACATATATTACTTAAATCTTTGTAAATTATAAATATAGTTACTAATAAGTTCGATATTAAATGAGTAAACATCGAAACAATGATCGAACATCGAGTATTCTTTGAATCTTAAGTAATCCTGTTTAGCTCTAGCTAAATTTTTCAATTTATATTTTGTATCCTTTGTTAAGTGTTTTTCTTTAATTACCAATCTTATATATGTATGTGTGTATGTAAATTTATACTATGTTATACGCTTAGTTAAAATGGCGATTAGTTAATATAATAAAGGCAGCAAGTCTCCAGTTAGTTGGAAAGAATTTTAACCCACATCGAAGCTTTGTTGCCGTTAAAGGGCTTAATATAGGAATTGGGTTTGTACCAAATAGTTAAAGTCATCATGATATATACCGACAAATACTATATAGAACATGTATCTGAAATATCGGTATTAGGTAAGCATCGTGGCCCGTTTCTGTATGATTTCCACTATATATATTAATAATCTAAAATGAGAATCAGAGAAAACAAACAACTGTCAAAAGTCACTTTCGAGTGCTGATGGGGGGTGGGTGGAGCCAAGGTCGTAGTACCTGAATTCTAAATTATTCTTAATATTACTTTAAGAATAATTTATCTGTTTATGTATGGATAATTATCTAGCTTTATCTTTAAAATAGTTTTAGGCATAAAAAGATTCTCTATTGTTGGGATTAGTTTTTCCTAATTTTTGAATTCAATTAAATTGTACATATTATTTTTTCTTTTCGTTAATTATTAGACAAACATAAAAATTTGCTAAATATTTTATTAATTTTTTTTATTTTATTTTTATTTGTTTTATTTATTATTATTAATTCCCTTTTTTAATTGTTACTCAGAAATTAAAATTTGCTATAAGTCAAATTTTTCAGAAATCATAAATTAAATTTAAAATGACGACTCATGTACCATCACATATATTAGAAATTATAAACCAAGAAGTAAGAAATATGTATTTAATAATAGATAAAAACAATAATTTAATAATACTTAAATAACAATAATACTTAAAAGTCCCTTTAAGTTATTATGAAATTATAAATACAATATTACGTAACAGTCCCTTTAAGTCAAGTTGTTTAATTTAGGAGAAAAAAAATGTCCTAGAACTTTTCTGAAATTTTATTTTCTATTCTAACTAAATAATTAAAACTTAATTTCTTGGAAATTTTTTTTTATTATTTAATGCCTAATATATATATTAAATTTATTTATTGTTAAGTATATTAAATTATAACTTACCAAAAAATACTTTAAAGATTCTTGTATGCTATATCTTTAATCCATATAATTCTTTATATAATAAAATTTAAATCTATAAAAAATTTCTACTTTTATTAATTCTTTGTTTCAAAAAACTAATTATAAATCTAATTTTTTCCATCTACTATCCTTGTATGACTAAAACTATGTTTTCTAAAATAGTATAAATTACATTAATCTTTTAAAAATAAGGATTAATCCGAATTTCTATATCTCATAGATCAAGTCTTAAAACTCTAATATAACCAGGTCTCTAATATAATTAATAACTCAAGTGTCTCGCCCACAAAATGAACTAAAATTGAAATGTTTTAAAATTTTTATGGCTAATTGATTTTAATCTGCCGACCGTCAACGATGGTGGCCAAAAAATCAGCACACAAATCCATATACATTACAAATAAATGCCAGAGCAAAAAGAACCAAAAAAAAAAAAAGGACACTCAAATGGACAACTAAATGAAGAGATATCGCGATAAGAGTGAACATTTTGCGCATCATCATCATCTTCCATCATAGGAATCCAAAACGGAATTGAAATCAGGATCAGAGATGCTTGGTAAACGCAGATTAGTTGCGGACCCTTTGGAAAATTATCAATGGCACCCACAGAGTGGTAACTGGCTTTCTCCCATACTGACAGACTTCCTATCTCCAAAACAGATGATAAATGCTCTTCTTCAATGAACTGGACTGTCAACAAAGGAGAAAAAACCTGTATCGAGGATTTCTAACGGTCGCCCAGTCAGCTGACTGACTAGAACCACTTGAAGTCCAGCCGAGCGCATGATAGTATCTTGTATCTCATTCTAGTTATCTAGGGTACCTACCAAATACAAATACAAAAACAAAAACAAAGACAAAGACTATTTTTGGCGCTATTTTTTGTTTTTTCTCTATCTATCTATCTATTTTTTTTTTTTTTTTTTTTTTTGGGTAAAAATTTTACTGTAAAAGGATTTTTGTTGCGGCCTTTTGAAAAAAGGATTTGCCTGTGGCTGTTCATTTTGCGCGCCATGGCAAAGCCAATAACTCTAACTCCTAACAGAGTGTGTGTGTGTGTGTGTGTGAGTGTGTGTGTGCGTTGTGTGTGCATTTCGTAGTTGGTATCTTAAATACACAATCACAAGTTGGACCGGCTTAAAAATCCTGTTTTCCATTTCAAGAATTCTTTACTTTTTCATATCTTTGGCATGTGTAGGCTGAAACAATATTACACCCATCCACACATCCTTGGTCCTGTTTCATATTCATTAAGAAAATGCAACAAAACAATATGCAAGTTAGTTATTTCGTTTGAATAACCAACACAAAAGTCTTAAGACCATGTGAGCTAGCAATATTTTCAAGTTAAAGTAGGCTTATCCGGGTTACCCAGTTTCAAAATATCGAATATATATATATAAGACTCTAAAAGTAACCTTTTGTAAATTGATTAAAAATATCTGCCAACTTGTGCTGTTCAGTTGCAGTTGAAAGTATCTGCATATTAGATCTTTCTAACCATTCATCTAACTATCTATCCATCTATATGTAGGGTAACCCGAATCTCTTTTTCTCTCTGACCACACACGTACCCACCCATATGTGTGTGTCTGTGTGTGTGTGCTTGTCTATTCATTTGGAAACCTAAATGTGCGAAATGCCTTTTGTTCACATATGAGATCATCTCGTTTTTGTTGTGCAAAATTTATTTTAAACGAAAGAGTAGAGCACATACCACAATTCTTGAACCAGGTCTGGGTCAGGTTACTTTACTAACATCTGCATCTTTTATTTTTTTTTTTTTCAATATTTTTTTTCTAATCACATTGATCCATGCCATTGAGCAATATGTCGTCAAACAGTTGCCGCCCTAAGTGCTCTAGTATGCAAATTATATTCAAATTGTTCAATTTCCTAGAAGAAAAAAATGTTCTAAATATTTTTTTGTCGGCTTTTCTTTTTTTTTTTTTGCATATATTTTACTTAAAGTTTTTATGATTTTTTTCCCAAGAAGTCGAACAAACAGTAGCTGACTTATGTAATGTTTGCATTAGAGAGGTTTTTGATTTCAGTTTTTATTATTCTTAAAGGATCTCATGCAGATCAGCAAGAGCGTTTTAGAAAACTACACAGAGAGCGCTCTTCATATAGCTAATGGTTTTTCACACTTTGCCGCTAAAAATGTAAAGGTCTGGCAGTTATCCCTGGAAAGATTTCAAGTTCCTTTTACTTTGTTAATGTAAATTCATTTCATTTGTTTATATGAAGCGTTAAAGAGTTGAATGCTTTGTTTTTTGTCTTAAAATTAGAGTTTTGTTATTGTTTTCTAGAGGTGTTGTTTAAATGGAATCACAAGAACTAGAAAATGACTCAAGATTGATATATGAGCACCCAAGTAAAAATGAGTTTAGAAAGAAAAACATTGTGTTAAGAGTATTTATATGAGATTATAACCGTTACTTTTTCTTAAGATGGAAAACCCAAGTCAGTTTGGCTACTGAATTTGGAAACATATTTGAAATATCAAAAGAGAATTTGTTACCTTTGGATTATATAACAATAAAAACATTAGCATTACTTTTTGAATACTATTAATTCCGCTATAACCAATGATCATTTGAGACAGACACGATTGTATTCCATATAGTTAGCATCATTTTATAATAATCTCAAATACCTATAAGAAATTTCAAAGGATCAATATAATTTTTAGAATATTTGTATATAAATATATTGCATTTCAAATGAGATTCAATCGAAGAAAATCATAGTATTATACACTGCTCGTCACTTAATTAGAAACTTGCTTGAGTTTACCTACTATAAGTTTATTTTCTTTATTTTTTGTTTTAATGTACTTTAGCTACTGATTTTTAAGACAGAGCAATAAGCTTTGATATAAAATTAAAACTATAGCGAGAATGTAATGGAAAATTAACAAAACAAAGAAAGCAAATGTTTCAGGTGCTGTTATGAATGTGGCCAGTAGTGTATAAATCTTTATAGTTACATTTAAAGCAATTTTACAACAGTACTGTATATTAGTTTATTTATATTTAAGCCTATATTACAGATATACAACATTTTTTTATAATACAATGTGTTTTCACAGAATTTCTCAAATATTTTTTTATAAATATAAAATTAAACAATTGACTGAAAGATTTAACTTTATATTTGTATGACAGCGGCTTCCCTTAAAAGAAATTTTATGCCTTTGAGACTATTTGCAATCTTTTGCATAAACAAAAAGAAAATAACTTTGTTCATAGATCTTCTCTCTTTCTTTTTTTTTTTAGCACTTCAAAGATGCCTCCTTCGTATGCAATTTTGCTAGATCATGTTAGCATGTTAATTGCCTTTTGCTAAAGTCTGAAAAAAATGAGTTGTAAATGAGCAAAAACTGGGTGCAAATCCTTCATTCTAACCACAGGTGATGGCTACCACAATGCTTTGCGGTTGCATGCCGCCAAACACAAGACCAAAAACCTATGCAAAAAATCAAAAAAAAAAAAAGAAAGGGCCAAAAAAAAAGGAGAGATAGAGAGGGAGAGAGGACAAAGAATTTAAATCATTAATTATACAGTTTTGGGAAGTTGAAAAAGTACCGACTTTTGCTTTATATAGTTATTGTAATGATCATATCATCAAAGTCAAAGGCTTGCTCCTGCTGAGGACACATGGCCATAACCAATCAATTTGGCATATATGTACATAGATAGATAGTCAATCTTTAGATCAATATCAAATATTTTATGCACACGCCTTTAAGCCAAAAACTACCAAAACTAACAAGCCGTGAAATTTTGTTTTTCAAAAATCTAACAAATAAATCTCATAGTTATAAAAAAGCAATTAAGAGTTGAGAATTTGATGATTATCCTTTTTCTTTATTTTATCTTTTTTAATATATGTACATAAGATTCATCTGTTTCATCTAGTTGAATGACCTCTTACTGCTGATGGACCCTTGAATTTGTTTTTATTTTTTTTCAAATGGCAGGTCGTGAGAATGTTTCCAAATCAAAAACCCTTTATTAAATCAATTTTTGAAGAGGAGTAATATTTGAAAAAAAAAATTAGATAATTGCTTATAGTGTGTCATTATTTGCTTTAAAGTGTTCTGAGATCTGAGAGTTGCCTCAGCAATTTTTTCCGTTACAGATCAAAACATGTAATTTTTGAAGTAGAAGAGACCCAACAGGTAAAACTTATATATAAAGATAGAGGGAGAGAGAGAGAGAGAGCAGCAGCAGTAGGAAAATCCAATACATAAACTCTATGTATATAGAGAAATACCTGTATATAAGACTAAGGCGGGGTAAGATTTAAGGGCAAGAACAATAGAACCTGTTTGTAGGGGAAAAATCCAACTGGAAGACCTCATAAGACCTGCTGAGATTTCCTGCAAAAGAAATGGGAAAAACAAACCAAAAACTCTGAAAAAAACGAAGGATAGGAGAATGAAATTGATGATAAATGCCCATGGGCAAACAGGTTGAGGACAGGTAAAACCTACACCAGTTGAACTGTGCAAAGGAGTAGTGGGAAGGGGGGGAGGGGTTGGAGTAGAGGAGCTGGCTTGTTTATGCTTATCGCGCAGTAGCCTGAAAATTGAAGCGCGGCCTGCACGTGGATGAGGATGATCTAGGCGTAGGATCACAACCATGATGATGACTACGATGATGATGATGAAGCCTTTTCATGTCTATGCCCACTTCTAAACGTCAAAGAGAGGGTGGGGTAAGAGGGAGCCTTCTTCTTTTTGTATGTGTAACGAGTTTTGTATTCTCTACAATAATGAAAGAGAAGAAAACGAGTTAAGAGCCCTGTGGTTTTTATGGGGGTTTGGCTTTTTCACAGATTACCAATGAGTTTTCTGTTTCTCCCTATTGTAAAAGGTGAGACATGGACCTTCTATGTAAATGGAGCTAACTCCAAAACAAAAGAATATTCAATTGTGGGAACTAAATCGATTTTTATATTTATATCCATTCAATTCAAAATAAAATGAAGAATTTAGTGACGTGACGTAGCAGTTGTAAAACCGTTGTTAAATCAACTTGAAAGTTTGAAACACATGTTGCCAAATGCGGCGACATAAACAGAGATCGAGATTCAATTCTGATCCGTACAAGTCGCGACTTGACCCTAACAAAAACACTGCCCAGAATCCAATGTTAATGAGCAGGGACGGCGGCTACCCAAAAAGGTTATTTGAGATTTTATCAAAACAAAATGACATTGAACTAAAGGAAGGATAACGGTAGCATGTGACTCCTTTTTTTTTTTGTTATGGCTATGTGTTTATTAGGATCGAAATTCTAACTTTAGTACTTTAAATTACGAGCTGTCTGTATTTACTTTACTTTGGGTGTATATGTAATACGAGTCGACTTCGAACGGCGGAACGGGGAGCGGGATCCTTGAAGTGGTCAACTCCGTAAATAACGGACCATATGTTGTCCCTTTCCTAGGACTCGCTTTGCATGTTCCCAGTGTTGATTGAGCAATCTGTTCCTTTAGTGTGCATCGATTTGGAAGCTGTCAACGTGGTTGCTCCAATTTCATGGCCGATTTGCTCAAGTGCATTCTAATTAATGATCGATTCGGTAGAAACCAAGTTGGCCATGAAATTTGATGACATCTGGCGTTGGGTTTAATTAGTGGAAGGATTTAGCTATGTATAAGTAAACGTATGTGTGAGAAATATAATTAAACCTTTTGGTTTAATATTCTTAAATTATGATAATGCGTTTTTCATGTTTATTAATAGATAATCAAAGATTTTTCAACACTGTGTGACAATAATTGGGTAGCTTAATGTAGTTTATCAACACTTTTCTCTTACACTTACTAAGTACAGTTAGTTATGGGCTAATGGTAAAAAGACAGAAGTTTCTAGTAAAGGGAAATAGAACACTGAACCGATTATATGGTAAATGCCCTAGCAATCAGAACAAAAACTCAATAAGATGAAGGTATAATATATTTAGTAGGTCTATATGAAAATTGTTTAAATAAGTCGGATGAATCTATATCATCACAAAGGAGCTAATGCATAAAGATCACCCCAAATCAGTTTGTAAATAAAAGTAAGTTAATTAAAAGAAGTCTGTAAAAGTACAATAATTGATATTGCGATCATAGTTTAGACTACGAAGAGCAAATAGCAGAAACATTTTAGAATAAATTTCATTTTGGCTTGGTGCGTCTTAAATTACAAACAATATAGGATGAATCGTATATAAGAATGAAGATCAAATCCTTTTTGCTAATTTGAAAATAGCTTTTACTTATAAATTGATATTGTATATTATTATTTTTTTTATATATTGTAAGGATTTTATATAAAAAACTTTCTAACTAATAAATTCCGACAGTTTTAACTTGTAAGAAATCATACAACTTAACCTGATAGTTAAAATCCAGGCAACTACAGTTTTTGAAGATCAATAATTAGTAGTGATATTGCATTATCTTTGCATCTTCAAAATCACTTTCAAACTATTTAATTCATTTGTTTAAATTGTTTTTAAATTATTTCCTATTAAAAAAATAGGATAACTTTAAATAGTTTAAGTGTAGTTTAGTCTGTTTTCAATTGAAAAATATTTAATTCTTATAAAGAATTTTAATTAGGTAAAAATGCCTTAAATTTATCTGTTTTGCAAGATTAAATTTTTTATACTGAATTTTACGTATTTAAAACTGTTAAACAGAAGTATTTTTATTTGAATTTAAAATTTTGTGATTTTAAGGATGTTTTATAGAAATATTTTCAATTAAATCTCTGATTTTTTCCTACAAATATAAGTTAACTGTGTTTTTAATATAATATAAATAATTTTGTTCAATAATAATTATTCAGATATATTAAATACATTTGACTTTTGCTTTAACTTTTGATTAACCTTCTCTTTAGTTCTTTAACTTTAAACAGCTAGAACAAAAATTTGGTTTTAGAATTTGTATAAGATTTTCACGTAGTTAAAATACTAATAAATAATTGATTGATGATTTTTGTGTTCTAATAGGTGTTTTTTTGTATGGCATTGTATATTTAATTAAACTAATGAAGTAAAGTCTTTACGTAACCACTTCTATATGTATTTAAACTATTGCTACCAACTGTATAATATTTTGAAAGAGAAGAAGTTCCAATCGGATAATATAAAACTTTTTTAAAATAATAAAACTATTTTTATTGTTCAAAAAATAAAAGAACTTAAGAGGTTCTAAAGTATTAAAAATAATAATTTAAAAAGAAACTTTTAAAAACCTAAAGTTCAAAAAGATTTCCCTCTCTAGTTTTCTCAAAAGTGATCCCGCATATTATACTCTGATACACGCCCACTTACCATTAAATCTTTGTCATATTTTGTTTTACCAAATCTAATTTTTATTAGGAGCATTTCTAAATATTTTTAATAGTTTTCCATACAAAGAAAATCAAATCAAATTCTTTAGGAATCTAATGCCATTTGGTTGCACATTATTTTTTGCATTCAAAGAAATTTCCAGAAACTCCATTAAGATCATTTAACGGCACTCCAAGAGAATTTAATGTTGCCACCAACATTTGGTATTTTTTTTTTTTTTTTGAAAAGATCATTAACTGGAATAAGATCGTAAAAAGTCATGACACGCGAAAAAAAACGCAAGTGCCGCCCATTTGGTTGGCTCAGGGACAGCCATGAAATTGCAATTGAAAGAGAGCGCCGCGCCAAAAAAAAGGACCTGCCGAAACCTGAAGGACCTCCCGGGAAATCAAAATGTTCAATTGCAAAACAATTGCGCACGATGACCGCAAAAAGACAAAAGATTCCTCTTATTCTTTTTTTATAGGGACACAAACATTGGGCATTAGGATCGGCCTTCACTATATATATATATATATATATATATATATAGAATCAAAATGTACTGCGTCATGCGGCATGCCTTTAGCGACCAAAATATATCATAAATGCATATATATACAGGTTAAGAAAAGTTGTGTGTTTGAGGTTTTGCCGCCTCTTTATATGGGATCTTGGGATCATCACTGACTGTGACTGTGTGGTCGCCTTGGGCAAAGTGAATTCTAAGAACGGGGTCCAAGCAAAAATATTATGAGAAATAACAGAAAAAAAGGTAATAAAACAAATGGAGGGGACACCAAAGTCCTTTGCCTTCTTTTTTTTTTTTTTTTTTGCCACTTGTGAGTTAATATTTTTCTTGGACTGTGGTTTATTTATTTATTGAATGCATTTGTTTA
This sequence comes from Drosophila neocordata, assembly GCA_018903615.1. Lineage (NCBI taxonomy): Eukaryota > Metazoa > Arthropoda > Insecta > Diptera > Drosophilidae > Drosophila > Drosophila neocordata. Next base: position 1,835,574 of record JAEIGI010000002.1, read on the forward strand.
TCTTTAGGAATTTGTTTAATTTGGATATGTACATACGTGTGTAGATGTGAAGGGTTTTCTGTGCGGTGTGAAGGAGTTAACGAAACGATTATCAATTGCCACCACAGAAGATGTCCTTGGCGCGAATATGCAAAGGATTTTGCGCTATATAACGTGTCAAATTGACAGCATGATGCATTGTTTCTTAAGCCTGGCACAATTTCGCACGGTCAGCAGCGTTCCTGCGCTTGTCCCATGCTGATTTTAAACAAAAAGTCACCAAGTCGTCCTTTGAGTCCGATCCTAGACACTAGCCTCATTAGTTTTTGTACTGACTGGCGCCTATCCCGTCGAGTGTCTACCTTTTGAGTATTCGTGGCTTTGCAATTAACTGCAGTGTTTTGTTTAGCGCACACGCGCGGCGAGTGTCCTGTCCGGACGACACAGTATCCTGGCTGTGACACTAGCTGAGTTTTTCACATTTTTCACTCCTTTGTAGCAAATCTAATCGGCAAGTTCAACCTTTTGACCCGCTGTTTAATTGCAGGACACTTGATGTTTTAAGTGCTAGGATTAGCTAGGTACATTCCTTGGCATTCCTCCAACACATGTTGGTCACTTAACTAACTGTTTATCGACGCCCATACCGATAAAAAAAACAAAAAAAAAACTATTGCATGGCTAAAGAAAAAAAGTTGCCAAAATGTTATAATAAATGTTTAAACATGTGCTGGACAAACGGCTCCCGTGGCCACGCCTTCGAACTACGCCCACGCCCAATATGGCCCACGCAATGGACAATCAATATTTTATTGATATGGCCAGGTAGTTTTTAGGTAGGATCCTTTTTGCAATGCACTTGAACTAATTGACAATTGAAAGGTGAGAGATTGCATTTAGCTGATAGAACGAAACTGATTCTTCTACATTTTTTATTTTTTCCTTTTTTCACTATTTTTCATCCACATTTTTTTTGTTTTTGCCATTGTCTTTCGAATTTATGGCACGGCTGAGGTCCTTTTGTGTGTTTGCAGGTTTCCCACTGATTGCACCAAAACAAAGTGCCAGTCTGACAGCCTCTGACAACGACTATTAATTTGATTTTATGTGCACTTGTCCTGCCTTAGTTTTTATTAGACTTCAATTTTTACAATGCACAGTGTACACACTCGTACATAAAATTTATTTATTTATTTTTTTATATATATATCTGCAACGTGGGAAGCCACATTGAGCGGTAGTTTGGCCTCCTCAATGTTTTTATGTATATTTATGAGTATAGTTTGAACGATCCCCTTTGTTGCGACCTACTTCTACTTTACATATAGATGACTGTTCCAGTCTGTAATCCGATCGCTTTTTGGCAACTTGTACATATTGCTACGTGCTCAAAAAGCTGAATCCTTTCAAGTGTTCATTGATGTGAGCTTCCTGGTGCCGGCAATCCAATGTGGGAATATTGTGAAGGAAAATGAATATTATAATCTCAGGGCAATTTAACGGTTGCCTTGGATTACATTTTAATGAAACCAAAGAACAGCACAAAGTAAAGAATAAAATGTAAAAAAAAAAGAACCTTTACAAGAGTTTAAAACCAGCATTAATACAGGAATATTAACTTAAGTTTATGAACTTGAAAACTAAAGTGGAATTCTCTTAAAGGAGCAGGAAGAAGGTGTCTTAAAGCTGGAGCCAGAGTTAGAACAGGAAGTGGAGCCTGTCTGGTTGTTGCAATGTTTGTACCAAAGGATCCGTGTTGATCTTCAATATATATATATAAAAGCCTGAGTATGAACTTGGAAAAGAAATATTTGTTCTAAAGGAATGAGCTTCATCTAGTAAATTTTCGAAAGTTCCTGTTTTATTCGGTTTTAAAAAGCCTAGTCAATACCTTGGATATCTTTTCTTTGTATCGTACTGTGTTCTTTGAACCTTTAACTGTCTTTTTTACATAGGTTTTGCGATATTTTAAAGGCTGCAACAATATACTCAACAATTTATGGCATAACTTTTATCTAAAAGTCGGATTAAGAGACCTCTTTTAACCAAAGAAAGAAAGTTATGTTAATTATACAATTTTATCAAGATTATTTTTCTGTCAATAAGTAACATTAATTGTGGAGGTAAGGATAAAGATCACATCATTTGGATTCAAACATTTAATCGTTTTGTAAGTCTAACATTTGGATCAAACTGGTTGGATTTACCTGGCACTGGAACACAAAAAACTTAAATTTTAATACAAAATTATATTTTACAGTGATTTCAAAAATTAATAGTAGAATTTGGTATGAACAGTTGTCTGTTACGTTACATACATATACATATAAACAAATGCTAGTATGTTAGAAAAGCTGTTAGAATTGGAGAACCAAAGGAAAGGAAATTTTGCTCATTTTATTGACTCCCAAAGTACCCTGCACTTTTCTTTTTTTGAATTTAAAACTAGTTTTATCAAAAACAAATGGTCATATATTTTAACTTAAATAAAGTAGACTATTGCTTAAAGCCAAATAAACGCCAAATTGCTGTTAATCAATTCAAATCAGATGCCTTAACAGCATAAGCATGCAATTTCGTTCGCTGTTATCAGCACATCGACACACTAGCGCACCATTTGTTCAGTCTTGAAACTTAGGCGTCCTTTCTATATACAACATTTTTGGTTTCTTCATATTTGACAATAATATATTTATTATTTAAACAAATATAATAAAGTATTGTATGCTTACAGTTTAAAAAAAGCTTTCATTAAATGTCCAACATAAAATGTTATGTTTTTACCTTTGTAGCTTTGATTATTTGTGCTACCAAATAGATGGAGCCAAAATTATCTTTTTTCTTAGCTTGCGATCATATGTAGCTAATTTTAATTTCTGGCAACGCTGTCAGTTTTATTTTGGCGTGAATAGCTTTTCCTTGCCAATTGTTTATTTATTTTGTGTTTTTTTTTTTTGGTATTGTGTGTTTAAATGTGTTAGCAAATGAAATTTGCATAAAGTTTATGCAATTAGTGTTTTAATATTTGTGTTCGCATTCAAATGGGTTCGTCGGCAGTGCAAATTTTGCGAAAATTGTTTTTCTGCAAGACGTGCCGCGCGCTCGTGTGTGTGTGTGTGTACAAATATTTGGGGCTCCCGCCGACGCCGAAGGTTTTGTATGTAAAGAGACAGAGAAAGAAATAAGTGCAGTGTTTTTTTTTTTAATTTTTTTTTAATGTGTGTGAGACTAAAGTGTTAAAAACAGTAATTAAGTGTGTGTCTGTGCAGTCTTAGTGGCTAATAGAAATGGAAAACAAATAGTTTCACAAAAATTGAAATGGTAAGTGAATGTACATATGTACATACATATATAGAAACATACATGCATAAGTGAATTTAAGTTGTTGATGAATCTTTCTCTTTCGCACTAGCTAAACACCGAGTCAAGTATGAATTGCTTTTACCGTTTTAAAATCTGTATAGAAGTAATTGAAAGAAAAGAAACAAAATCTATAAGAAGCAAGTGAAAGAAGAATTTTAAATTAGTGGAACAGAAAGGAGTAAAAAAACAAAAGAAAAAAGAAAAGAAGCAAACTAATGGCAGAGTTTCAGCAGTTAAGTTTTAAAAGAAAAATTGAAAGAAGTGAAACTTGTTGGAAAACATATTAACATCTTTTTTCTCTTTCTTTTATTAGCTTTCCTTATCTACATATGCACTCTTAAGATTTTGAATTTTTATTTCATTTTTATTTCTTTTTGCTTTTTAAGCCTTGTTCGACGCGGAATTTAGTTTATGTTATTTAATTAAATAAGTTATCAGAATTCCTAAGTGTTGTAAAACGTCATTTAAATTGAAGAACACAGTGAAAGATAAAAATTTCAAGTACTTTAATCTGTACTATTATCATTTCAAGCTCGAGTCCTGTTGAAAAAAGAAGAATCAGAAAATCTTGAAAAGAAAATCTTTTGGGAAGAGGAAAATAACAAGGATAGAGAATTGTTTTTACCATGTCACTCTATATTACATATGCTCTATGTAATATATAGAAAAAATCGGCTGTAAATTTGTTTTAAAATTTAAATGAACTTTGAAAGTGTTTTAAATTTTACATTGCATTCAAGGACTCAAAGAAACTTCTGAAAAAATGTTTTGAAATTTTAGATTTTGAGCTTCCAAAGGAAAACTTATTTCAATTATTAATGAAATATATAAAAAGGTTTTTGTGTAAAGTGATATACATTAAATTTGGCTTATGTTTATGGTCAATTGGAGTGTTTTCTTTAAAAAAATGCACTTTTTTTTGGCAAATTGTCATTTTAAGTTGCTTATTTTAGGGTGTAACTTGTTAGTCTAGCAAGAGTTAAAACATCTGGTGGTCACTCTAGAGATTCTATGTTTAACTTTTGACTTTTGTGGAACAAAGAATAGCACAGTTGGTGAACCATAACGACGACCACCCCACAGACCTTTGCCGTGCCTTTGTGCAATATGTGGAACTTCCCACGCCGTATGAATAGTGTTAAGTTGAAGTGGATAACATATGTATAGGCCATGCCGCCACCCATTGGTTTTGGTCATGCCACAAGCGCCTGTTTCCTAAATTAATAATTGCAACATTTCGCGCTAAGTGAAACTAAGCAAATACTTAGGGAATGGGTCGAACTATTGGTATGGCACATATGCCTAGCACATTTACAGACGGTGATCAAAGAGTCGGTTGGGTAGGAGGGCGATCAGCACGGCATGAAGCTTCAACTCGACTTGAATAAACAATTGTCCGTTGAACCACATGGGAGACATATGAGCCTTATATTCTTTCGTCCTTCCTTCCTTCCTTATGTCCATACTTTGCGTGCGTGACCGTTACAAAAATATAATAAAAACAAAACTAGGCTGAGTCACTGCAAACTGTAAACGAGTGCTATATGACCATTAAAAGGGGCGCGCAGGCGTGCGTCAGTTGGTCTATAAGTCTAACCCTTAAAAGCAGCCGGCCACCTCGCGTTCGTTTCTGAATGAAAAGCCACCCTGGTCACAGGACCTTAGACTAGTTTTAAAATAAAGATAAACAAACAGCTATCGTAGCGCCCACATCAACCTTACTTTCGAGTAGTGCACGAATATTTTCATTTTAATTGTTATGCTGATATATATGTTGGTTGGCACGAGCCATTGGTAGCCGAGCAGCATATGTTGCAGGAGGTCCTGTCGTAGTGTCATTGACTGCATTGCGTTTATTTTGTTTCTTTTTTTTTTTTGGCGCTCAATTCAACGGAGCGCCGCTGCAAGAAAACTCACACGGGGGTTGCTTTTGTCGCTAAAGGAAAAACTGTTGTTAGTTGAGACTGCAACACCACCACCGCCAACACTAACAACAGTACCACGATCACCATCACCATCAACGAACCGCGACCAAATTATGCTCAAGTTGTGATGCAGCGCTTGGCTGACTACAACGACTTTGACTTCAACATTTTGACTCCTTCACAAAACGCCTTGGCCAGCAAACAGCACGCGCTCACAAGAGAACCTCCACATACTCATTCCATTTTCAACATTTCCTCAACTTCCTGCTGCACCCAAATGTAATGAGTCGACTGTGTCAGGTGCATGCATGTTGACCCGATCCGACCTAAGTCGACCCAACCGCGACCCCAACCCTAGCCACATCGACGAAATTTTTCTTAGTTCTTCATTCTACACCCTAATCGTAATTATATACAACGTTCAAAGTTGAAGTTTTTCTTTATGGTGCTCATTAGACCAAAGCATTTTCATGGCTCTGACAAAGTCTATAAGTATGTGTATGTGTGTATTGCCGCACGAGCTATACGAATACAAAATTTTGTGTCCTTATGTTTAGCACATTTCTTGTTGTAATAATTTGAAATTTTGATCAGGTGTTTCTTTTAGTTTTATTCATTTTACATTCGTTGTGGCTTTCTTTCTTTTGGAAAGAGAGAAAAAAAAAACACCGTTTCCTGGGGTTCAAAGGGGAACTGTGAGCGTTAAGAATCGCCGAACCGTATAACAGAAAAACACTGCCTTAACATGGACCCTCTCAAAGAATTTCTTTGCCCGCAAAATAAAGCGCGCAGGTTGTGCCATTTGGCACTTGAACCGTATCGCGCGCGGATTTTTTAAAAGGGGAATTCCAAAATTCTACTATAACAATTTTTGATTTGATAAACAAAGTTAAAGAAAAAAAAAAACGATCAACAGGAAGTCAAAGCAGACTTAGCATTCATTTCTTATATATGTATAGAATATATAAGAGCGTTTTGTTTGTTTTTTTTTTTTTTTGTTTAAGAGAATTCTTAAAACGTTTTCAAAATTGATAATAGTATAAATACTTTTAAACTCCTTTTAATGCGAAGGATATATTGGTTTTTAGAATATGGGTTAAAGATTTTGGGCTTCTTTTGAAAGAAAATATTCTTTTAGTGTTCCTTATAATGACAATACATTTGCTAGTTACACCATCATTTGCATAGTTAAAAGATCAACAACAAAGCAACTTTCTTTTAGACCTTAGTTACATATTATCTTGTATGGCTAAGATTTTTATATACATTCAGAGATGAGTTGGTATATATCTAACAAACTAAAAGCTAAAAGCTATAAACAAAAATTGTAGGGTATGCTAGACATCTTCTTTGACAGTTTTTATATCAGTTTAAATGTTAAAATTCTCCAAAATTTAATAAAAATTTAAATAATAGAAAAATTAAATAATTTAGAAAAAAGTTTAGTAATGAACTTGGATTATTTATCAAACGCATTACCTTTAAAAATGTTACAAAATTATTATTTTTTAAATAAAATAATAATGTAATCTACTGGAACATATTTAAGTCAATCTTAGAGCTCAAGAATTAGTTAACAAATAATATTTTAGTTCTATTGTAATAAAGATCATTTTATTAATAAATGTTAAATTAAAGTGAAAAGTTTTAGAAAATGTCTTTAAAATAGGTGGAGCTCAATTTATAGTTGGTTTTGAATTATATTTTAAAACTGAACTTTGAGTGGCAAAAGTAAAACTCAAAGAAAAAGGAATATTTCTTGAGTGTAAGTACTTGAATTTATTTAAGAATAATATAATATATACAACAATTTATAGAAAATGTTATATCCTAAAATAGGATTAAGAAAATTTAAAAAAAAGTTAAGTTAATCAAACAATTTATCAACGATATTCTATTTTCTATTTACCTTGTACAGAAACACAAAGTACTTTAAATTTGATAGAAAACTTTATTTTAGAGTTATTGCCTTTCATAATTGCACTTTTCAGTAAGAACACTGATCTGATACAGTATATATATTTAAAGGGATACCCCCTTTACATAGGTAAAACTATTAAAATGTTAAAGAAAAATTATCGTATTTATGACATATTGCCCATTTTTATACCTTTGCAAAAAAGGTATATTAATTTTGGTCAGAAGTTTGCAACGCATAGAAGGAAGCATCTCCGACTATATAAAGTATATATATTCTTGATCAGCACGATGAGCTGAGTTCATTTAGCCCTGTCCGTCTGTCCGTATGTCCGTCTGTCCGTCTGTCCGACTGTCCGTCTGTCCGAATGTCCGTCTGTCTGGATCAACGCAATCTCCTCCGAGACCCTTAAAGCTACAGAGCTGAAATTTTGCATCTAGGCTTCTTTTGGCTGCAGGCATTGTATATCTCGGAATCATCCCGATCGGATGACTATATCATATAGCTACCATAGGAACGATCGGTCGTGAATAAGCTTTAACCTCAATAACTTTGTTGTTTTCCAACGAAATATCACGAAAGTCGGTATTTGTGGGTTTTGTATACTTCTCAACATATCCACCAAGTTTTATCAAAATCGGTTGACTATATCATATTGCTCCCATAGGAACGATCGGTCATGAATATGGATTTCGAGCAATAACTTGGTTGTTTTAAAAGCGATTATCAAATTTGGTATTTATGAGACTTATATACTTTCTATCATATGTGGAAAGTTTTATCAGAATCGGGGCACTATATCACATAGCTCCCATAGGAACGATCGGCCAAAATATTGGTTTTAGATGAAAATCTTGGTTGTTTTAACAGCGATTCACTCGAAATTTGGTATATTTAAGTTTGGTATATATAAAAATGTGTCTGTTGAGTTTTAACAGAATCGGCCGACTATATGATATAGCTCCTATAGGAACAATCGGACCAAAAAAAAATTTTTTTTTACTTGTAAGTTTTTTTCATGGAGCCACGGGCATGATTAGCTTTATATACTTTCCTATGATTCTGGTTATTTATATGTAATTGAAAAAGACAGTTTGCAAAGGTATCCGAACTTCGGCGTGGCCGAAGTTAGCCCATCCTTCTAGTAATTCTTAATGTTTGAGTGCGAGTTGAACTTGAGTTTAGATAAAAAATATTCAAAAATTCTCCAACTGTATTATTATTATTTGAAAACAAAATTCTATTAATAATTTTAGTTACACAATTTCCCTCAAAGGGCATTTCTTGCAGTGTCATCTCATAAGCTTTAACATATTTTATTGGTTCCTAAAGAACAAAAGCCATTATTTTGAATATTTTTTGATAAAGTATAAAAGTTTCATATGTTGGTAAAGATATTCTTGCTCAATCCACATGCAACGCCCACTTCCTTTGGCACTCCTAGTAGTGCCCAATCCTGTCTTTGCATTTTGCACTTATTGAGCCATTTTTGTCGATGAATATTGCGTTTCCACACATTACAACTGATGCCAATGTACTAATGAGTGCCAGAGTCAGATCAAAGTCAATTTTAAGGCAATCCCTCGGCCCACGTAAAGTCACGCAACATTGTATGGAGGCAGCAGACTTCCCAGAATGAGAAGGAATGAATCAATGTAAAGAGAGTCTGTCTGGCCACCAAAGCGTGCAGAGCACGTACCTACGAAAATTATTATATTTCAGCAAATTGGAAATGAAATTTAGTTGGATGGGGCACAAAAATAACCGAAAAACGCATGCAAATCAAAAAAAATATATATTAACCGCAGGGCAAATTGTTAGTCTTGAAAGCCTGAAACCGAAACTGATCCGCTTAACATTATAAAAAAAAAAGTTGATTCAGATAACTCAAGCATGACCGGATAGTGCATTATAAAGAGAGAAAAAAAAATAACAAGATCACTGGAACTGACCATCACTTGCCGGACAATAGAACTAAATATTCAAAGAAAAGAAAAAAAAAAAAATTGAAAAGGTTAAGGACTCGGTATCGGTCATAAAACAAACATAAAAACCGTTGGGTTAACCCCACTGCATGGTTTTTCTAATGCAATTAAAATTTGTATTTTTTTTTAATGTTGAAGTCAAATGCGAATCATAAGAAAGGATATATGGCTTTCCTTTAAGCAACCACCAGTTCATTCGATCCAAGTGTTTGTTTAGTTGCGGTCAGTTGCGTTTGCTTAAAGGATTATATGTAACCGATACCAAACGGGGGTCAGTTGTGTGCCTGCCTACCGGAAATCGCGTTAGGCCATCAAAATGTTGGAAATTAAGCGTTAAATGGAAAAACAAAAGCTTAATCTTAAGAACAAGGCAATGAAAAGACAAACTAAAATGCCAAACAAAAGAAATATAATTAGACCAAAGGGTCAATGTTAGAATTGAATGGGATGGAAAGGGAAGGGTAGCAATTGGAGTTGCATTTTCTATAGCCACTTGAACCTGAAACGCAGTTATGACAACCAGTAACCGGTTTTTTTTTTAACAATCTTTTGAGAAAAACTCACGTTCCTTGACCCGCTCGTCTCCTTCCCTCTCACTCTCTCTTTACTCCTGCTGTGATTATTCGCAGAGTTTTGACGCTGCCCGCGTAATGAAGATAAACGATTTACAATAAAATTTTATTGTCCCTTACACCACCATCATCAGATTGTGTGTTAGTGTCCTTTTTTAGAAAAAGCAAAGACCAAGAAAGTGACCAAAAGAATATTAATGATCTCCTTGACCACCACCAATGACGAAGAAAACGATGTCCTTGTAGGGGACAAAAGAAATTGCATTCATGCGCAAACAAATCGCATTTAGATAGCGAATTCTTGACTCGGTGGGTTGTCGGTACAGCAAAATAACTTGAAGGACACTTAATTTGAAATGGTTATCCACGCGGCATTAGAAAAAGGGACTTGAGAATATTCGAATCAATGGGAAATGCTTTATACTTTAGATATATGCTGGTTGAAAATTTTGATAAATGTTGCAAGAACTTAAATGGAAAGACAGTGCAAGAAGTGAGAAACTGGGTAATAAATTATATAGCTATACGATTTTTGATATAAGATCTAAGCAATACTACTAATCCTTCAAAACTAACTTACTTTTATTTAAAGAAAACCTGATCTGATTATAATAAAGTAGATAATAATTTGTATATTGTTATACTTAAAAAAATGAGAAGATTTATAAAAAAATATTAAGTGTTATTATTGTCTAATCTTTTTACTATTTTTATAATTTTACACTATTTTTTAAATTTTATTTAAAAAAAAAAGGAATAGAATCTTTGGCCTATAAAATAAAGTAAAAAAAAAGTTGTAAGGAATTTAAAAAAATATTGAAAAAATGATTTCGATGATTGTAGAAAGAAGACAAATAGTTCGATTTAAAAGGAAGAGCGAAGATTTGCTGCAAGATAAGCCTCTTTTTATCACAAATATCCTGTTAAATTAGATCAGATCCTATTTAAAACCAAATGATATAATTGTTACCTAATTTATTCAAAAAGCAAAACATTCGAAAACACTAAAACTAACAAGTAATCATTATTAAAGAAAATCCTCACAGCTCACTGTATTTCTTTAACAATAAAAACCCTATAATATGGCTATAATTATTGTTTTTTATAATTAAGGGAAACCGTGAAATAATAATTATACCTATCAGATACCTAATAGTTGATTTTTAATACGCTTGCCGAGGAAATGGAAACCAAATTGGTCAGAAAAAGGGTGTCCTATCCCCTAAAGTATCTGCTATATACACACCATCAGCATCAAAGGCGAGTCGGCCTGTTCTTTCAGTTTTAAAGCTAATTAGATTACTTTTTCTTTAACTCTAGATTTTGAGTAACAATAAACGTAATTTTAAGACCCATTTTTAATTTGATTAAAGACATGAACTGTGAGGGAAAATCAAACTTTGGAGAATTTACATTCCCTGCTTTAGCTCTAAAAATAAAGTTTTTACCTTATCTGTTTCAAAATTAATTCTAAATTTGACTCGACTTTAACAGATTATTTAGATAGATAAGACAAATGACAAGGAGAAATATGGAACAAACTTCTGTTTGCCATTTCATAATATACTCAATAATACAAATATAATGGATATATTAATAAATGTTTAAAAATATATATTAAACAATGGAAACTATCTCCAGAAACTAAAATAACTTTAAAGTCTAAAAACAGTTTTATAACTAAACTATTATATCTTAATCTCCAGAAAGTAAAATATCTTTACAGTCTAAAAACAGTTTTATAATTAAAATTTGGGTGCTTTTTGTTCAAACAGGTGTAACGTCAGATGTTTTAATTGTATAATTTTATTTAAAAAGTTGTAAAAATTTGATTACCATTACACGATATTTCAATTTTTTATTGTCTCTGTCTATATTTATGCAAGTATACCTTATGCAGTTCAGAAGGCTTTACATTCTCTTGTAGTACAAACATGATATATAAATCTCTGTTGTCCAATTTACACATATTTAACTATATTTAGTCTCTTTTGCTTTAATATTTCAGTAGAAAATTTTAAGTAAACTTACCAAATTATTTCTGTTAACCAAACTCTTTGCGCACTCTTTTTTTTAAATTTTTAACAGTCTATTAACAGCGTTTGTCTCAAATAATGCTTGACGTTATAACGGCTTACTCAAATACTGGCAAAATGCAGTTTGCGAAGCAATGCTATAATTTTTATAGCATACTTTTAGGCCGCAGCATTTCAAACTTTATTAAGAACACATTTTGACACTAAGGCTTATTGTATTACGGAAACTTTAAAGACGTAATAGTCAGCATAGTAGGCAATCATATTTAAAACATAAAAAAAATATAAATTAAAAATAATAATGGTCAATTTATTTGGGAGTTGCTAATAATTTAATCGATTAGTCTGTTAATTTATTGAAATTTGTTTATTGTGAAGTCCATTTGTATTAATGTCTAAAAATTATTCTGCGAATCAGGATTATCAAAAGATGGCGTCTTTTACGGGTTTATGACTCCGGACATTTTTTTAAACTTTCAATTTTGCCTTGCTTACATCTTCTAGCTTTATCAAAACGGTTGGAACAAATGAATGGAATCCGGTTTCTTTGTTTTTTATTTATTGTTATAAAAAGAATAATGTTCAGGTAATTATATTATTTATTTAATAAACACAGATTGTCGTTTAAAAGGGAGTACGACTTTGTTCACAAACTATAATATAGTTATATAACATATTATGTTATTTTTTTTATTTATTTAAATGAGAATTCAGAGTACTTAAGTTTCCTCAAAAATATCGCTACATAAAGCAATTATATGCGAATTATAATTTAAAGATAGATTTATTTGCCATTCAATTTGTATTCCTCCTTTTTTGATTTTATATTGTACAAATCTGATTTAAGCAAAATATGGACTAAAAACTAAATCCTTTTTGTCTCAGATTTTGTTTCTGAATACTTGTAAAACAGAAAAGGTTTTACAACAAAATCTTAAACCCTTGGTACAATTGTTTCTATGGGATATATATGATTTATTTAAGAACTCAATCTTTATCTAAGTAAATTTAAAAGATTTAAAAATTACGATTTATCATTAAAAATTGACACTAGATGCGGTTGTTAGAGTTAGTAGACACTGATATACTTGCAATTAGATGTACATAGCAAGATCCACTTTTTCTAGGAATACTTAATAGAATCGGAAACAGTTCTGAACAGTACTAACATTTATCCAATTATAAACAAATTGATATCTTCTGTTTTAATTAGAAAGCTTTAAGTATTGCATATATTGGTTTTTTAAAAAGAACTGATTTAAACTGATTTTTGTAAATTTAAAAGAGTATTAGGATTTTAAAATATTTAATAATATTAGAAAAGGTTTTTTTAACTCTTTGACAATCCTACACATCCTCACTGAATGTACTCATTATAATGAGCAGAGGAAAAAATACCTATATCCCAACCCCATTGAATACCTATCCCCTAATAACCCTATCATATCCATCACGCAATTTTTGAAAGAAATCCACCTATACCATCTTATTTAAGTTAAAATTTTCTTTTTGTACATATGTAAATATAGCCTAAGTATAGCATAATTACACAACTATATATATTAGTATACCATAGATATATAACTATTATTCAACAACCAAACCTAGCTTAAGACCCAAGATGTTATAGCTAGTTCTCCGATTAAGGGTAATTTCACTATTACCTATTAATCTTAGTATAAATAAATAAATAAATAAATAAACTCTTTGCTTTTTACTTAACTAGTTGCACAGTATTGGGTTGCTTATATCTACATATGTATATATAAGATGGTATGCAATCAAAAATCAGCTTTGATTATATTTTGCCAGGCAATTTAATTGTCCTTACAAATTACTAGAGTTTTCGATTTATCTAGATTTTTATATAAGTTTTATTTATCTTTAATGAATGCTAATTAAATTTTTGATAAATAAGAATTGAATATTTCAGATTATTATTAATTTTTCTAGTTTATATTATTGGAATATGTATATGAGATTGAGAATTATAAATCTTATAATGGTAATATTAAAATATATTTGTATATAAATAAAACTAAAAGCAAATGGATAAATGGAAATCATCTAGAGAAAAGTAATTAAATTAAATTTAAAAAGATTTGTAATCTTAAATTGTTGTCTTTTATAGGAACAGTAAAACCAAATTTGTTTGTTTAAGGAAGATTTTACAGAAGATTTAAAAAAAAAATGATTATTCGTTGCCTAAAAATATGCAAGTTCTTTTTGTGTAAACTTTTCAATTGGCTTTTATAGACAAACTTATATTTAAAATATATTATTAGGTACATTGTAAAGTAGAAAAGTTATATTTAAGTTTTGTGCCTTTGCTATTAAATATTTTACATCAAATATATTTTGGATAAATGGAAATTAATTTCATAGAAAATTTACTCTTGCGACAATTTATTTAAGACTCTAAAAAATAAACTTTCTTAAAAAAGAGTTCACACGGAAACAAAAAACATATAAGAATGAAAATGATCTACTCATTATATAGAAATTATTAATGTGATATATGTATACACTGAAAATAGGATAAAGTTGTAAAATTGTGAAATTATTTCACTATATTTTATTAGTAAAAAGTTTAACTTTTGAATTTTGATTATAAATAAATTATGCAAAATATTTTAATTTGAATTCGTTGCAATTCTCTCTTCAATCGATTCTCCTTAATAGACTTTAGTTTCAAATCCATGGCATATGCAAATAGAATTAAACTGTTCAATAATATCAAGGGGAAATGCCATTCATCCAATAACTGAAATCGTTCAAGTGATAAATGATTATGAATCAAGAGAATTCTTGTCCATGAATAGATGTCCTTTATAAACGAAAGAGGGAATGAGGGGTTTAGCCCAACGTAAAGCGATTATCGTGGCACGAAATCAATAAAGAAAGCAATATTGAAATTAAATAAATCTCAAATAGCCATTACAAGAAGTCAACACACACACACACACACATAACTGTAAAACCAATTTATTTTTATGATTTTTTATCTTTATGATGAAATCGAGCTTGTAACCGGCCCCACAATTAATTCTTATTTCGTGTTGTCTAACAATTTGATCATCAGAACACTTAATTGTATGGAATTTGGAAATGGATGGAGACAGTAACGAGACAACCCCCAAGAGCAATCCCTCCCCCTCCCTTAGCCCTTTCCCATTCCATCAATGGTTGATGGTTGCAATAACATTACATATGGCGTGGGGTTTTTTTTTTTTTTTTGCTTACGCATCGATTGGCATAGAATTTGGTTTAGAAACTTCCCCCAATGGGGAAGGAAGCAGCATCCATTAATGGTGACCCCCACAACCAACTGAATTATTCACTCGGAAGCCCTGAAGCACTCAAAAGTCTGGCTATCCTTGTTCTTGTCCTGCATGTTTATTGTCTACTCTCTGAAGGGTTCAAAGAGCTTTGACAAACAAAAACCAACATTTTTATTAAAAATTATAATGTTTACCCCAAAAAACAAAAAAAAAAAAGAAAGAAGAGAAGAGAAGAGACCAGGATTACACATTGTGCAGCCGGCACAATTGCTGCATATGTGTGTCCTATCCTTTTCATAACCATTTCCTAGTTTTCCAACCGCAGTCAGCACAATTTTAATCCTTTCAAGTGCGTCGACCTTTTTAGATAGGCATCATTTTGGATGATGCCATTGGGTCCAGACATTCAGCGAATTGCGAATCATTTAATCTCTTTATTGAATTACTTTACAACTTTTGGGTACTATATACATCTATATATATATATTTGATACGATATTTTGCAGTAGCTGGAGGTCTACTCCATACATCTGTTGGCGGGCATAAATCTAATTTGAATGCTTTTCTATTTGAAAATCTCATGAATGAAATGAAATGTATGTGTGTGGTTGTGTGTGTGTGGTGTGTGTAGAATTTGATGGTGGGTGTCATAAATATATACATACTTACATATATATTTACACATGTATTTATTTCTCTGTCTGGGTTTAATTTATGGTTTTAGGAAATTGAATTGAATCATTTAAAAGGGCGACAAAAAAGAAAGCTTTTGTCATTTATTTAAATTCAAATAATTTATTTTACATAAGCAATTTATTAAAAAATACAAATACAATACATTCCATCGATCCTTACCAAGGCTATTAAACAGAAGTATATATATCGAAATTTTTGTTTCTTTTGGTTAAACATGTTCGTGAGATAAAAAACGGTTTCTAAAAACTTTTCTTGACCCCTGAACAACAAACAGGTCTTTAACCGATTTTCAGAATGAAATGTGAAATCTGAATTCTAATATCTTTAATCTTTTTTTTCCGGAATCATTGCTTAAAATCAATGCCTATGAATCGTTTTCAAAATTTACGCACTATTTTATTACATCAATAAGATTCGATTTTGAAAACGATTCATTGTTCCTGACAACAACATTACAAAACTGCCCAATAATCTACAAAATGGTAGTAAAAAAAAATTACATAAATAAGTTACGAATTTTAAATCTATTTATGTAATTTTTTTTACTTACATTTTGTAGTTTTTTGGGCAATTTTGTAATATTGTCAGGAAAGAACATATTTTTTTGCGATTGTTTTTTTGTTTGAATACGGATGTAGCAAGTAAATTGAAACCATTAATATTCTGATATTCTTAAAAGAATATTTTACATTTTTTTTTAACATTCACCGCTTCACAGCTCACAGCTTCTTACCAAAACAGAAAACATCATTTAGATTCACCTTTGCTGGGAAAGATGTAAAATTGAAATATATACAAAAAATTCAAAAATCCCACCAAGAGTCAGTAGTAATTTCTTCACCAAAAATTGTTGCCATTCTGAAATATCATTTATAAAAAAATTAATTCAAAATGTATCCCTGAGTATTGTGTTTGTGCCTTAGAATTTCAAATGACAGCAATTACATTTTCAAGTTTTTGAGTCTACAAATTTTAAAACTTCTAATTTGGTAGATATTTTGTAAAAATGTTTAACTTTAAACGAAACGAAAGAAAAACTGATTATTTAAATTTTAAAAGTGCAAAAAAAGTCTAAAAAACTTTCCAAAACAAACTCTGAAACTAATTCATGTCATTTTTAATACATTGCTATAATATTTGAAAAATGAAAATCAAAATTATATTTATTATTTAAAAATGTTAATGATATAGCATCTTAATGGGCTTTATATGAAAATTTTACAAAAATGAAACGTTGCGTTTGATTTTTAAAATATTATACAAGACAGAAAGTAAAATTTTTTCAGCAACAGTCGCTGAAGTTCATGTTGTAATAATTTTAAAAGCCTCAAGAAGAAATAAAAATCTTTAACTTATATTTGAAAGAAAAAGTTGTTTCGAAAAAGAGTAATTCTTTATCTTTAACTTATCTTTAGGTTGAAAATATGTTTTAAAATTGAAGTAGATTTTTCTTAGTTCCCAACATTTTAATTTTCTTTCTTACTTTATTTTCGTGCAACGTTAAATTCTACATTTAAATTACATATTTAATATTTTAAAGTCTAAAAATTGTAACAGATTAGAATTTTTTGATAAAAAACGCATTTAATATTGCAATAGATGCTTGGAATTTTGTAACCAATTAATCAGAAACCCTTCATTATTCACCCTTTAATGTAATCTGATCTCTCTATTGCTAAATCAATATATATTTGTACATTTAACTTAAAATTAACTAAAGTGCTTTAACCGGCTCTGCTTACCACTACTCACCGCAATTATCGCCAATGTTTATATATGTATTCCTTTTTTGGGGGTAGATTAAATGCCAAAATAACCACATAGAAAGATAATGTCTGGCTGGAGTCGTCCTAGTGGTGGTTGTTTGGCCATTGTCGCCGCATGCATCATGAAGCACAAATTCAATTCCAATCTGATCTAGTCGCCCAGTTGCTTATTCAAACGGCCATGCGATTTCCATTTGGGGGTTGGCTTTTAAATTAACTTTGTTGATGGTTTTTTGTTAACTGTTTTTTTTTTTGCAATAATTTTTGGCATTTTAAATTGGTTTTTCGACATTTAGTTTTTATTTTTCGCTGTAAATTTTTTCATTGATATAAATGAAAATAAAAATGGAAATTTAAGTATAACTATTATATTATTTAAATTTTCTTCTTTTTTCTTTTCGTTTGTTGTTGTTTAAATTACATAATATTAAACTAGATGTATTTGCCATTTACTCTCTCGCGCTCTCTCTCTCTCAATCTCTAACTCGCTCTTTGTTTTGTCTTTCACTTTCTCTCTTTTTTACTGTTAGTTCGTTTTGCTTAGTGCTTTGTTGTTGTTTCCCTCATTTGTCTAGTTGTTGCTTAATGTTTATATTTTTTTTTGTTTTTATGAGAACAGAAAAATGAGAAAGCTGGAGGGGGGCGACAGGATGTTGGTGGGGGGCGACAGGATGTTGGTGGGGGACGAGGGAGAATTTCAGTTAATACAAAAACAAATGCCATTTGATAATACAGAACCCAACAAAAAAGAAAAAATTAAATTAAAATATATAATTAAAATAAAATAAACAAAAACAGAAAAATAAACAGAAAAGTTAACGTTCTTGAGATGAACTTTTCCAACAACAAATTTTGGTTTCGAGTGTGCGGCCTTGTGTGTGTGTGTGTGTCTGTTGTGTGTGGATGTGTGAGAGACTGAATGTTTGCTTTACTTTTTGAACATATAGTAAATGGAAATCTGTTGTTGGTTTTGCTTGCTTTTTGGAATTGGGTTAAGTTTCTTTTTTTTTTTAAATATAGTTGGTTTGTTTTTCTTCTTCTTCATTCGTTTCTGGAGAGGATGTTGATGCTACTCTGTTGCTCCTGCTGTCACTTTATTCTTTGCGCACCTGACGCTTACGTGTGACTTTTGTGGCGGTTTCCTTTAGAAAGAAGCATCTATTAGTTATCTATAAAAAGATTTAACTATTAAAAAGTACACTCACCTTTGGCTCAGCATTTAGATCCAGGTCATCCTCCTGCAGTTTGGTTTGTTTATCATCTAAATCAGACTTTGATTTCTTGGGACTAGCAGACAGCGGCGTACTTTCCTGACTGCTATCCTCAGCAGCCTTTTCGCCTCCTGATGGCTCACTATCATCATCCTCCTCCTCCTCTTCAGCATCGACTTGATCATCGGGCTGAACAGCATCGGTTTTCTTAAAGTCATTCTCTGCTTTTTTGGCAGCCGAATCCTAGAAATCCAGTTTTCCCCCAAAGATATAATATTAATAATTGGTAACTGAAGAACTTTAGCCAAACAACTTTACCTGTCTTTTAGCTTTAGCAAATTTAAAATAGAAGCCAATAACTAGCAAGATCACAATGGCCACCGTGCCTATGCTCCAAATTGAAGGATAGGCTTTAGCTAGCTCAACTACCTTATTGAGGAATGAGTCCTACAAAATATATATATACAAATATGGATAGATCTATAAGCAAATAGCAATAACAAGTGCATTGTGCGGCAAATACAATAGTATGTGTGTGTGTGTGTACAATAGAGAAGTGCAACGATCCTTCAAAATCAGCCTAAGCAACAGTGTATTCGTCGTTTAAACCGTAACGTGAATGTGTAAGCCTTTCGACGTAGATTTCGTAAAGCTCAAACTAATGTTTTCTTGTTGACTTTTAAGAACCCAAACAAGAATGGCAACAGTTACTGCAACGCAACAACCGCGAAGTAAAAGTTTCGCTGAAGATTACTTCACTTTTATTATGAGTCCGAACGCTTGGTTAAACCGTAACGTGAATGTGTAAGCCTTTCGACAAAGATTTCGTAAAGCTCAAACTAGTGTTTTCTTGTTGACTTTTAAGAACCCGAACAAGAATGGTAACAGTTACTGCAACGCAACAACCGCGAAGTAAAGGTTTCGCTGAAGATTACTTCACTTTTATTATGAGTCCGAACGCGTGTCGTGTTCTTAATCAGCATCTGGAGACTCACACGAATGTGATTGACGCAAAAATTAGCTTTTTACCGAACTAAACCTCACAAGGATTGAGTTTTAAAGACTCTAACTTATACGTTTCACACCGATCTTATCATTCAAAAACCGTATGATTGATTTGTTGCATTTCTCTAATTTGTGATGTAACTTTAGTGCACAGTAAAATTTTAGAAAGATAAAACCGCTGGACACCTCTTTGGCCCGACGATATAGATAGAAGACATAGCAACTGACTGGAATCGACAAGTACACAAAATACAAGGCCCACCATCCGGGTTTGTAATTCATGCGACGCATCAGGCGATGCCACAAGGTTTTCTTTTCAAATGTCAAAACACTTTTTTTTAGAGAGAATGTGTGTGGCTTTTGGTTATTGGATTGGGCTTTAACTTACCGATTCACGATCAATATAGCGACGCTTAATATCAAAACTATTGGCAGCAAAATCACGTGCCACATCCACATCATCCGTAATGATTAGATTGTCGAAAAGTATATCACTGGACATGGACCATAGTTCCAGTCCCACGGCACTCTGTAAAGAGCAATAAAGAATTTCGTTAGATTTTCGTCACTCACTGGCACTACACACGCGTTTTGACTTACAATTGGTGTCATACGGAATGGTTTGAGATCTTCAAAGAAGTCCGGATTTGGTATTTTGCGTGGTGCCCATTTACCCTGATAATTTGGATTCTCAATCATGGCTGCACGCCACTTGCCCTTGTATTCGGGATTGGGAATTAGGGGTGCCTTCCATTTGCCACAACCGACAGCCTTCTCACATGCGGGATTATCGACAAGTGGTGCCTCCCATTCGCCATCAATTTCAGCATCCCAGTCATCGGGTTTATTAGCTGTTGGATCAAAGATCATATCGGGTTCATCCTCTAGCCAACCATCGGGCATAACAGCATTTGGATCGGGCAATTGTGGTGGTGCATCCTCATCCCAATCATCAGGTTTCTGGGCAGCAGGATCCGGAATTTTTTCACGTTCATCCCAATTGGCTGGTTTAAGATCATTGGGATCGTCAATTTCAGCTGGAGGATTAACAGCTGGTTTAAAATCGGTCAGCAAAGAACCTTCATTGATGATTTTGTGATCAACACGGATTTCAAAACTATTATCTGGACGAACGACCAATTGGTACAAATGAGGCAGCTTATCCTTAAATGGTTCTTCCAAACGGTTCCTAAACCATAAAAACAAAAAGGGAAAGTGAGAAAAGGAAAAATGTGAATGACCCACAATCAATTAAGCAGTGATGGGGGTAAAAATAGACTATATATATATATGTATATATACCGGTGACCGACCGGCTTATCTCTTGCTTACTTTGGTTTGTTGCAATGCTTCTCGGTGATGGTGCCATTAATTGGATTAACATGACGGAATATGAAATGCATTTTCACATCGTTGCCACACTTGTCCGGTCCAAACATGATGGTATAGGGAGACTTGTCATTGAACTACGAAACACAAGCATAAAGAACAAACGACAAAAATAATACAACTAATCATCAAAAAAAAAAAAAAGTAGAACTACCCCCATGGGGGTAAGGGTCATCATACCTTAGTGAGATCTTCCGTTTCCTTGCCCACTGACAACAATTTCAAATAGGAACCACCGCACTCTTGACCCTCCTGCAACAAAAAAAGAGAAACAAAAGAAAACCACAAGAATTGGGTCAGTTACTGTTGCTATTAATTGGCTTAGACGACTTTGACTAGCTGATGCAATCCGTATACTGAATTGAGGGGGACAATAACTCACCTGCAACGTGACCTCGTATTGAACGACCAACGGTTTGTCCTTCTTGAAATCAAAGTGTTTGCTTAGACGTGCCGATATGGCGGCATGTTTGGCCTTTGACTTTAACACTAATCCCTTATCCTTGGCCCAGACAATACGGGCTGGTGACTCCCAACTCCAGATACCATCATATTTCGATATTTCCTCTGATATATCATCCTTCTTCGCCTGCGATAGAATCCAATTTTTACGTGATTGTTCAACATTATCAAAATGATCAGCAAAATGGTATTTCTTCGGTTCAATATGGGGACTCTCATAGACTAGTTCCTCATCGCCAGCGGGCACATTGGCAGATTCCTCCTAAGAATTAAAAAGAAAAAAAAGATAACAAATTTTAGATAATTCATTGTGATAAAATGAAAACCACGCGGTTGACACACTTTAAAATACAAGCTATTAGGGGGGAAGGTTGGGGTAACTAACGATGGGGAAGCATTGGCGTAAGTTACATGTTTTCACTCGAATCTGTCGAAAACGAAACCAGTGTTAATTGTTGGTCATAAACAAATCACCCCCCGCTTGCCTAACCACCAACATTCATCGTTTCCACCCCTCTTAAACACAAAGCACACTGTGCCCCGCATACTGTTTTTTTTTTCTCGATGTTTCTTTTCTCTTGCCACTGACGTGTACTTTTTCCTTTACGGACGCCGCCGCTACCCAATCACGCTGTTATTATAATCTCTTGGAGTCTCACCTGCACATCCTCCACAAATCCATCTTCAAAATCATCGACTTCCACATCTTCTGCGTTAGCGGCAGTTGCCGTCATTAGGAGAATGCAGGCCCCATATATGAGTAGTGCCCGGCCTATTTTCGCCTGCATTTTCTTTCGACCCTTTTTTTATTCCGAGTCGGGGGAAAATATTTAACTTATTTTTTTTTTCTTATTCGTTTTCTCGTTCTGTTGCTATTCACCGTTTGATTTACACTGTGCTCTGGGGGAAATCAGAGAAATTTTTATTCTAACGCGGCGATTTTAGTTTGTAATTTAATTAAGTGCCTACTTCTCCTATTTCTCTTTTTTTCCCTTGTTCTCTTTCATCTCATTCGCAAACAGTGTTGACAATTTAGCCATACATTTGGCTGCTCATTTTGGAGTTCTGTTAGTGTTGAGTCATGTTAAATATGTAGTGTTGTATAACAAAACAGTCAAATGCGCGCTAAATTCAAATTTTGAATTGACTGTCGTTGGAATGATATGTAATATCTCATACATTTTATTAACAAGGTTTACTCTTTTCGAAATTTTGAAAATTATAAAATGTGTTTATATATTATTTAATCTGTTTTAATAAACATTTTCTTTGAAATTCTATGCTCGAAAATAGATTTAAATTATTTGAATCAAATACAGTAATAGTGTATTTGTATTTTTAAAACAATTAAAATTTTGTTTACTAACTAAAAATATTTAAAACAAACATATAGAATTGTTCCTAAGTTATTATATTTAAAAATTTTAATTTTTTAAATGTTTTATTCAATGTATACGATTCACACATTGTAAATTCTTTCGCTAAATAGGCCTGCAGTTGGTGGTCTTTATTAAATTAACAATACAATTAAATAGCAAAATTGTGCATAGTTTTAATGGTCATACAAGTATTTAAGTTTATAAAAAATAAAAAATTTTCATTCGGATCTAAACAAGCAAAATAATATTAGCGACTTGAAGCATAAATGCTCTTATTTAAACCGCCTTATGAATGATTTATACATAATGAATTAAAATGCTCTTTTTTTTTGGTGATTGTTTTCCAATACTGGTAGAAATTTATATACTTAAACCAAATGCTTGCTAGCTTTGCTTTTTAAATGTCATTTAAACTCAGTTGACATAATTAAATAAATAAATTATGCATAAAAAAATTTTATATTTGAAATTCGAGTCATTACTTAATTAATTTTGATATTGTTTGAACATTAGAGTGGTCATTTTTATATATTATACCATATAGCAATATTTATTCATATATAAGTATTTATACATTTGATTTATTTACCATACAATTTTTCGACCATTTATTTACACAATTCATATTTCGAGCTCCATCAGTTGGCCAATAAATTGTGGGCATTTCTTTCTATATTTATCAGATAAAGAATAAAAACCACCTGCATGTTGGCAATTATTTTAAAAGCATGCCGGCTCAATTAATGCTCTGCCATGCTCTATCTACCCGTTCCTAGGTAGTTTAACAGTTTGGGTTGAAAACTCTATGGAAACTCTGGAAAACTTTCCTACACAATAAAGTGGTATGCATTTGAGCATAAAATTATAATAAAAATTGCTGGCTTATTGTGGAATCGGGAATGTGGGTGGGTATACAATATATACAAACATACATATATATATATATATATATATATATACATACATTTATAGTAAAAGTCCTCCTTCTACATATCATGCCACCCCCTTCACAACCTCACTATCGCCCGTTTAACTTAACCGGCACGCGTATCTGGCTGACAGTTGTTGTTGTTGTTGTTGTTGTTGCAACTGCATACAAAAAGCTTTCTGTTTAATGGAATATTTAACACAATTTAAAAAAGTTTTTCCTCTTTATTTTTTTTCTAAAGACAAACAATGGCTCACAAACACACACACACACACACTTACACACACTGCGGAGTAGAGAGAAAAGAAACTTTTATATGTGTACTAGAACTGAAGAGACTTGTGCCTGAGGCTGAGGAAAAACTAAACTTATGCGCACACACACACACAGACACATACATACAATTTTGTTGTTGTTTATGGAAATTGTGTAATGACAGTTAATGACGGTATATATGTGTGTAAAAGTGTGTATTATACATATACATACATACATGGCTACCTTCCTTTCCTTTCACATTTGTGCATAATTAGCTGGTTGGGCCAGTGTTGTCAAGTGTTTTATTAGCCTTCACAAGCCTCTAGCCGTACGTACTACCCCCACCCCTAACACTTGTACTCGATTTTTGCTTACATTGCATGCTTTACCCTAAGAACAATGGAGTAGGCAAAGAAAATTGTGAAGACTATTGAAATGGAAATATGGAAAAAAAGAAGGGAAATCTATTTTAAATTAGAATATTCATAAATCTTAAAAATTAAGTACAACTACAATATTGAAATCTGCAATATGAATATCGCAAAGTTTATAAAGGAGGGTTTGTGTAAAAGGATTATCTAGAAATTATCTAGTCCTTTGACTTGGTTAACTAATAATGATCGAGTTCAGCTACTAATAAGAAGCTTTTGATTTTATCAGCATCGTTTTTAGATTCCTAATGTTCTTCTTATAATAATTTATATTAGATTCCTTTTATCCTATTATTCCAGATAATTTGTTTTTGCATTTTTTGCTACTAAAACAATTTTTCAGTTCATAGAATTAATTCTGAATTTAAAGAAATTTTCCATTCTTGACTTTTGTAGGTTTATTTTCTTGTTTTTTAGGATTATAAATTAATGATATTATAAATAAAACTTAGCTATTAATTTAAATTATGAATTATATTTTAATTTTTTTTATATTATTGTGAAATTTGAATAATACTTTACTTTAAACGGTTAGTGGTCTTGTTTTTTTTTTTTTAGTTTTAAAACTTGTTTAATATTTTTGTTTTTTGTTTTATATTTAAATAACATAAACAACTCTTTTATATACAAATTTGCTTTTTTTGTTATATAGATTTATAAGTATTATTTTTTTGGTTTTTCCCATGGTGCAGGCTGTTTAATGGTCTTGTGAATTACTTCAAAAATCTGCTTAACACCATAAACTGCATGTAAAAAGAAAATATAATGAAATAACATTTAATAATTCAAATGCTGCAATGTTGATGAATTTTACATACACTATTTTTATAAAAATAGAAATAGAATTAAAACATTTAGATTTCTATAATTAGTAATATTGAAAAGAATATTTTTAATGGAGTTGCATAACAAAAAAATATATCTTTATTTTAAAGTAGAATTAGCTAGTATTTAGATTGGTTCTTATTTAAATATTTACTTAAAGGTTGGTGATAATATACATACTATTATCAAATTAGTATAGTTTCAAATATCTTTTCATGGCTATCTTTCTATAGATTCCATACAAATAATAAATAATAATAATAATAATATTTAATCTTAACTTTATTTAGATTAACAAAAAGCACTTTTAACGTATTTTTAAAGTAAAACTGAAACCGAGATTTTAAATAACATTGTCATAGGACAATTTTGAGAAAGAATATAAAGTATTTGAGGTTAGGAGTTAGCAAATTTTAAGGTTTTTGAAACTCCGGTTCAATAACCTTAACACAGTAATAATTTAAAGATAAACTCTTGAGGTACTTAAATGTCATTGCCCTATTTTTCACTGAGAGTAAATTACAATATTATACAATATAATTTTTCAATATTTTTATGTTTGAGGTTAAGTGCTTTAAAAATAAATTTTTTTTTTTTATCATGGGGCTAGCTAGAAGAGGACAATTGTTACAGCTATAACCTAACCGAGCAGATTTTTTACATTGACAGTTTTACATCTAACATTTTCCTAAACCTCCTATTACCCCCTGAGCGCTAAAATAAGATTCTCTTTACAATTCATTAATTTAGTAATAAATTTACTGTTAGAATTGAGCTATTAAATAGTTATTTCTAATAAAATAACAGTAAAGTTAACGGTTCTTGTAATTGTATAACTTGTTAACTTGTATATTTGAATTTCCATTGCTCAATATAGATACATTGATAGAGTATTTGAGATAATTCGAATACCCTTAATGCCATTCACTTGCTTGCACTTGCTTTCTATCCACTAACAACATCCATCAAGAGTAACATTAATGCAGCAAACGACGATGACAGGGCATCAATGTTGATGCCACCGACCAGAAACAAAGGGAAAAGAAACACAAAGTTTTGTTCTAAGCTTTTGGACAACAGCACAGAAGAAGAATCTGAAACATTTTCACCTGCTGTAAGGTGGCGGAAACTAAGGCAATGGGTAGGGAGTAGAACATATGAAGGAAACGGCGCTACAAGCGCACGAGTTCAACTTAGTGTGTACTTAACTTCCGTTACATGGCCATACACATACACACACACACACACACACACACTGAGACGCAACCCTTTCACACGCATGGACAGCGGCACATTGCCATACATATGTATATATGTATACATATATGAGTAGGCGTATGTATGTGTATATGTGTTTTGGACTGTGTTTGTTTGTTTATGCCAAAAGTGTTGTAAAGTGCGGCGCTTTGTCGGCAGGAAGCGCTGAAAATTTATTACCGGACAATTTTGCCATGGCATAAAAAAAAAAATAACACCGTCTGCAAAGGTAGAGAGGGGATGGCGGGAAATGAGACTCTCTCACACGCACACACATACATACACATGCATATGCATAGTTTGCTGGTCGTAAGTGTATGCAAACATGCCTAAAAAAGAAAACGAAAAAAAAAAAAAAATCTGGAGCATTACGGGACGGGGGATGAGGCAAAAAGGTGTAGAGGCAAAATGTTAGTAGTCGGGCCGGGCTGGTCGCCATTAAAAATTCAGAATGCCCGACGCCCGGCTATGGACGTAGAGACGAGTTGCCTGCCATTAACACTGAGTACACACACACATACATATACATAAATACACACACTCACACACACACTCACACTTGCCTGGCCGTGTGAATGGGGCAGCCTCTTAAGCTCCTTTTCCTTTTTTTTTCAGTGTTTTTTTTGGCTCTCCTTGCATTTGCCTTTCAACAGCTCGTTTTCGCACCTTTCAAACGTGTTCTTTATGCGTCTGTATATGTGTGTATTGTGTGTGTGTGTGTGTGTGCTCAAGAATTTGCACCACCGTTGAAACTGAATTGATTTGTTATTCATGTTTTCTGACTTATGGCCAACACTTTTGGCGTTGCGCCTACCATTCAATTGATGTGGCCCTGGCGCCAGGATTCCTTTACTTTCTCTACTTCGCTTTTTTTTTTTGAAAATTTAATGCACATTGGTTATGTCAGGAGCGGTTTTATCTAATATAGGTAAAATTTGTAAAATAAATATAAATTTTAGTTAATTCAAATTGAGTTAAATTTAGTTTAAAATATTGTTTATTTTTCAATATTTTTAAAAGAAATATTTAACATATGAAAATTAACTTAAATTAGTTTTTATTTTTCCGATAGGAAGATTTCAAATATAAAATAATAACAATTGTACTATAATATTTTCTTTAAATTATTAAAAATTTAATAATTAACAGTTATAATATTTAAAACTCTTATTTTTATTGTATCAAAATATATTAATAATTAATAACAATCCATTAAAATATTTTTAACTTTTATTTTTAATTTAAAATGAAGCAAGCAAGTCGTCCCTGCCGACTTTGAATATACCCTGTACCAAGTAGAGGAACTTTATTAAATCGAACTCCTTCGAATTCGCCATTAATTCAAACTAAAAGTTTCCTCACAAGCGGCAGCAACGAACGCATGCTATCTCGCTCACACTTACTACGCAATGTCGCACTGGGCGTTTCAGTACAAATTGTACATAGATATATCTCCGATATTTCTTGACCGATTTTAACAAAATTTGGTCGGCTGATACCTTTTGGCCATATTATTGGGTGTGCCAAATAAAAATACGCTAGGTTTAATATAACACTAGTTATTCGTTTTTCCTAAATTGCGGGGGCGGAAGTGGGCGTGGCAAAAATTTGAAACAAACTTGATCTGCGTAGACACTACACGAATGCTGACACCAAATTTGGTTGCTCTAGCTCTTGTAGTCTCTGAGATCCACGTGTTCATACGGACGGACGGACGGACAGACGGACGGACAGACGGACGGACAGACGGACGGACAGACGGACGGACAGACGGACGGACAGACGGACGGACAGACGGACGGACAGACGGACGGACAGACGGACAGACGGACAGACGGACATGGCTCAATCGACTCGGCTAATGATGCTGATAAAGAATATATATACTTTATGGGGTCGGAGATGCTTCCTTCTGCCTGTTACATACATTTTAGCGACTTTAATATACCCTTTTACCCTATGGGTACAGGGTATAAAAAATAAATCTGAACCTTCCTAACAATTATTTATAAACATTCAATCAAAAATGTTTGTTTTCAAAGGTTAAAAACGTGAATTTTAAATATGTTTTTTACAGTTAAGAGCCATAACGGATACCTCTTTAGGGTGGACATTTTTCTTAAACTAACCATTTCACGGGGACTGTACTTTTTTTTTAATATTTTAAACGACACGCCTCTTGAGCTAAGAAAAATGCGAAGGTAGCGGACGTCCAAGAGAATTTTTTTGTCCCAAAAAATCTTCCTTTTTTAAGAATAAAAAATTACTTTAATATTTATTTAGTTTCTCCTCGGATAGTAAAATAAAAACTGTAAATAAACATAAAAACTGTGAATTAATCGTTTTTAAGCGCTTTTAAATCAATTAAAAAGTAACTTATGCTTCTATATTAATATAAAGTGTATATTATATTGAAATATTTGTATATATATTATGTGCAAAATGGAAAAATATCATTATAAAGATAAGCTTTAAAAATATATATAGACAAAACAAAACTTTTAAAAAATAATCCTTAAAGGGGAACAAATGTCCCTTTTAAAGAAAAAAAATTTTAGTTTTAAGGTAGAAGAACTTAAAAAATAACAAAAAAATACGTTTTCTAAATTTTTTTTTTTAATTTTTCTTTAAAGTATAATAAATTTTGAAAATTTTATTGAATATAACTAATTGAAAAATTGTGTATCTAAATAATATATAAAAAAAATGTTTAATTAGGTTTAATTAAAAAAATTTTCACAAATTATTACTATTTATTAATCATTTAAGTTAAAAATTAAATTTTATTAAATTCAATTATTTAAATGATCATTAATAAATTACTCAACAAATTTTAGCTTAACTTTATCTAGCAAAAATTTGAATTATTATATATAAATAAATAATTTTAAACTATTTTTTTTTTTCAAAATTAATTTATTTATTAATTACATATAAAATATATTTTTAAATACGAAATATATAATTCAAACTTTATCTAGATTTACTTTAATTATTACTTAGATCTTTGTTAAGCATCAGATTTGTCTATGGCGCTCCTGTATTTACCTGTAATACCTGTTAGTGAGTATGTATTTGTGTGTGTATATGTGGATGAGCCAGTTATTTTGAAGTTTTCTGGTTTAGCTTGCCTTTTTATATTTATTAAATCGCCGCAAGGGGAGCATTTAGTTCATGTTTTAATATAAAAGAAATGCAAAGGGAAATTGCTTAACCTCCTCCTATAACAGAGCTTCGGCATGCTCTTAGCCATCTTTAGAGTTGGTCTGAATACGGTAATGTTGAAGTTTCAGAATACTCTGTGCTAAGTAAGGATGTCACCTAAATATGAAACAAGATAAAACTGAATTTAATATAAGCATTGGTTGTAACAGGCATACTATAATATACTGTTCCCATAGGAACAATCGTACAAGTAGATCTTTGAGTTTATTAAAGATTCTCAAAACCCCAAACTTTTTGGAATCTTAAATGAGGTATATCAACAAGTTTTGTATATATATTTGATTATCGGTGCTGTGTTATGTATACAGCTTAAATTCACTTATAAAAGAGAGATCAAAGCATTAAGTATGACTTTACGTAAAGTTAAAAGGACTTAACATATTGTTAAGTAATATAATTCTTTAAATGGTTTATAGTTTATTTTGAGAAGTTACTTATTCAACTCATTTGACTGATTATCCAAAGATTTATTAAAATGATTTCACTGATTGGCCACTGTCGATCGTAGAGCATCTGATATTCTCTCTCTCTCTTTCTCTCTCTCTCTTATTTATATAATAAATCTGCAAGAGCATGTCCGAAGCAAAGCAAGCAATACTCTTAATCTAATAGTTTAGCTCTCTCTATCTCTTTTTTCTGTGCAAATTTATTTCAAAATTAATTAATAGTAAGAGATTTTGAACTTTCTTTTCTTAATAGAAATTTAACATATCATCCCCCGAAGTATGCAACACTATATTTTGGTGTGTCAAAATATTTCAAGTCCTGAAATTTGTAAAGGGAATATAGATAATAACAATGTATATGCAATTCAAAAACCTGATTATTATATATACAATTTTTTAAAATATATTTAAGAATTTAAAAAATATAAAGCATAACTGATAGTTTTACTTACGCTGATTTAAAAAACAGGTCTAACTGATCGGTTTATATAAACTTTGAAAAAGAAAGACGCAATGTTTCAATACCGATAATTAGTTTTCGTGAAACTCTAATAAATCATAATAAATTGAATTTCTAGTGCGAGAATGTAAAAATTGAGTTATATTTTCTCTTTATTTAATTATATAAAAGTTTAGAAAGTAAAAATTTGTAATTATTTGCTACTTTACAGAATATATAATAGTTTAATTATATAGTGATCTGATACGATAAAAAAAGAAATAACATAAATTTAAAAAAGAATGCAGTTTTGACTTGCTAATTTGGGCTTAAGATAGAAATGGCTTAAACCGAAAGACTTATTTTAATTCGTCTTGATTTGTGATGCCAATTGGCTATATATAATATAAAAGTTTTTCTAGCAGCCTATTATATTTATTTCAAAGTTTTTCAAGCATCTTTTCAACCAATTAAAATACAAAATTCATATTATTTTCCTGCATTTTCTATATAAAACAAAATAACTGACTAAGTTGTATATGCTAGTCTAACCAAGGGTAAAAAAAGAAGAACATAGAACCGTGTTGATAGTTGGTTAGTTAAGTGGCCTAGAAGGAGGAAAAGGGCTTAATTAACATTTTATTTTATATTTGTTTGGGTTTTCACAAATATTTTTTTAATTAATGCAATGGCCTCAGATAAATATATATATATATATATATAAAACATAATTGCACTTTGAATGCAGAAAATGCTTGAAATTATGAGATGGTCAGTGAAGTGGATGAAATGAAATGAAATGTTGGCTGCCTAACCAGGTAAATCATTCAGTTTATATAAATCATTCAGTTTACAAGGGTCATTCGCTAGACTAACTAATTTTGATCAGAGAATAAAAAAGTAGAAAGTTTTTCTTTTTAAAATTAAACTTTCATTGTTTGTGTCACCTTAAAACAATTTGCATTCAAGTAAACCTTTTCTTTTGGAAAAAAGCGGTAAAAGGTAAAAAAAATGTATATATATATATATATATATATATATTTTGATTTCTTTGTTGTTGTTGTGTATTTCCAAAAAATTTTAATCACCGCAGTTGACAAGGCAAGACAAATAAAATGCGGTTGGCAGCACTCCTTTTGTTTAGTCGGGCGTAAAACGACCACGCCTACCTTTCCCCCATGCTCTGTTACTACACTTTACCTTAACCATACCTTTTATATACCTAAAAAAAAAAAATTTTTGGCTAGCCAGGAGGCTTATTTCGTTTGTTATTGTTGTTGTTGTTGTGGTGCGTTGGTTGAAAAACCAAACCATAAATCAGAGCATAGAAAAATATTTAAATTTAAATATTTTAAAAACAAACCCGAAACACTGGAGAGTGAGTCACTTTCATTATTGAATATATAAATCACTTTCTTTTGCCTGCAAAAACGAAATAGAAAACAAAAGTAAACCAAGTAAAATGCCACGAACCAGAACTCCTGGCCATATTACCCTTTGAGACTGAGTTCCCTATGCTGTTCCATTCTTTGTGGCTCTGCTGCGGTGAGTTTCACGATAAAAACAAACAAATTCATAGCTAATAAAATTGCTAATAAATAAACGAGAATGGCAAAAACAAAAAAGTAAAGCATAGCAAGAAAAGGGAAGGGAAAAAAAAACAAAGCAGTTGCAAACAAAATAAAACATTGTAAATTGTTGATTAAGGCAAGGACTTTATAATACCCTATAAAATGAAAAGAATTCAACTTTTTTATTTGAATAACTAACTGTAAACTAGTACTAAACATACCCAAAGTAATTATATTAATTAGTAATTTTATTAATCTCAATAATTTACGGAAAATTTTTTTAAGTTTTTTCAAATTAAAAAACCATTTTTATTTGTTTTTGAAGCATTAAAATATAATTTTTTGGGAATCTAGTATCTAGAATCTAATAATTTTGATTTGATTTTTAGGAACTGGAAATCTATCAAACTGTCAATCAAAGTTCACCTTAAAAAAAGAAAAAAATTTTATATAACAAAATTCCAAGACCTTTTTTATTCAGTTTTTTATAGGTTATGTAATGGGTAGAAAATGAATTATTTCCAACTTTATTCAAATTATTGGAGAATTAAAAATAGTTATAAATAATTTTGGGAGGTTTGACTCTTTAAAAAAAATTTTTTTTTTAAATTCTAATTTATTTTATTTAGTTTTTTAAGTTCAAACAAAATTTAGTTTATTATTAAGATGAATAAATATTTTAAACATAATATGTTTAATGAATTAATGAAAAATTTAATATAAATATATATTTAAATAAATATAAACAATTTTCTACAAATTTTTAAAGCAATAAAGCAAAAATTATTTTTGAGAATTATCTTCTATACATATAGAATATTATATATTTTAATATATATATATATTTTTTATTTCAATTTGAAAAGCTTCCTCCAAACTACAAAAAACATAAAAAATATTGGAAATTCGTTTGCTCTAGTGTGAATTTTAAAACGAGTGCTAAAATTATAATGTTCGCTTAAATATCTGAACCGATAGCTGTCTTCGAAAAGAGCTCTATAACATAAGTTGGTAATAGGCTCAAAATATTTCAATCATTTTGAACGTATTTTGTCAAAGGACAATACAAAAATTTTCTTAAAGAAATTAAATTATTGTTGACTGAATGTTTAGTTTTATTTGGTTAGAAAAGAAAAACTGTGAATATTTTACTTAGTAAAAGTGAATTTACAATGTTAATATATATATGCATAATATATTTTTTAAGCTTAAAATTAATTTACTTTAGGATTGTATATTAATAATGTTAATACTATTAATTGTAATCAGATTATCATTATTCTTTAAATGACTTAATTTATTATTATTGCTTATATGTAATAATTTTTTAAAGATAGCTGATTAACACATTTTGAGAAACTAAGCCTAAAATTCAGGGCTGGGCTTTACTTCTCCTCTTTAGCTAGCGCATAACATACTACGATTATGAGATGGCCAATTTCGACCCCTTTGAGATATTTAATGTGCAGCCAAGTTAGATCAGGGTCAGATCAGAAAAGCCAAATGCCGATTATACAAGGTTCTTCATCCTGACAAGGAGATCGGTGATGAAAAACCACTTCTAATGTGGAGCAAAGAGAATTACGAGAGAGTTGGTGGTTGACCTGGTGGCATATCTTAAACATATTCATTTGAAATTGAAATATTGAAATAAAAATATTTAATACTTAAAAAAATTTGGTCAATGAGTTAATTAATATAAAAAGTTATTAACTATAATGTTATTTTTGAACTAACTAAAAACCCAAAGTCAACTTACAATTACTGAATGCCCATTTAACTTACTCTCACATTCATTTATACAAATATACCCTTTAGCCTGTATGGTTACAGGGTATCAATATACAAAAATACAAAAAAAAAAGAAAGAAAGAAATAATGGCAAGCGTTTCACCGACGCCAACCTGGTTAGATGGTGGTCGCATTGACCAACAGCCAGAGGCCATTTCTTGTTTTTTTTTGCTTGTTTATTTTTGGTTTTTTGTTTTTATGTTTTATTTTCTGCTCTTTTGTTGTTGTTTTATTTTTTTTTTTGGTTTTTTTTTTGGTTTTGGGGTAAGGCATTAAGCAGGTGTGGGCGTGGCGCCTGACAACAATTGCCACCAATTGCCATTGTGTTGGTAATTTTTTGGCCTTTCGTTATATTTTTTTTTATTTTCGTTGTTGTTCCGGTTTGAAAAATTTATTACCAAAAACCGCAGATGGTTTTTTTTTTGTACTCTGTTAGCTCTTTGGATTTTTAATCAAACGGATTGTTGTTGTTTTTGTTGTTGTTGGTGTCGCCTGACTGTCGCCGCCTATACTACAGTTACCTGCAGATATATATATATATATAGATACATGGAAATCCAATTACCTTTTGATAAGTAAAATGACTGCTTAGCCAATGGCAACATTTGGCCTTATGCA
The DNA here is from genome assembly GCA_018903615.1 of Drosophila neocordata. NCBI lineage: Eukaryota > Metazoa > Arthropoda > Insecta > Diptera > Drosophilidae > Drosophila > Drosophila neocordata. The sequence goes on from JAEIGI010000002.1 coordinate 1,870,330, forward strand.
AATCAAGAAAGTTTATTAGACCCTTTTTGTTTGTACCTCAGGTGCTGGACCATAAAAACTGTCCAGGCTGCAAAATGCTTTAGAGGATCTGAATAACCAAGGGTCATCATTTGATGTCTCAGCTCATAAATCTTTGGCTGTGGCAGTAGAAGGGAAGGAGCGGTTTTTGGCCTGATAAAAAGCGCTGAGAGCTACAAAAAAACGCGACCCACTTACCAGGCCAGGCCAGTTGACTGACTAACTGACTGACAGACTTGAGTCATAGAGGTCATAATTTTCATGCAATTTCAGTTTCGTTTTTTGTTTTGTTTAATGATAGGAAGTTTCTTTTCTTCTATGTTGACCTCCCCTTCCCACTCTTTGACTATTTGCATTTTTATTAAGGAAAATATATTTAAAGACTTTTCTGGATTTAATGCCCAATATAAAGATTAACTGACCCAGATTGAGTAGATCAACTTTTGATGGCCTACAAAATAAAAAAAAATAAAATAAAGAAAAGAAAAGTAAAGAGAAAAAAAGAAAGAAAATAAAATGCTCTAAATAAAAGTCACTTTAATGTGAAATTAATAAACCAAAATCAGCTGCTGAGCAATAAACTAAACCAACAAAAAGGAAGAGAAAGAAAGATGAAGCAAGAGAAGGCAAGATCCTTGCCGTTTTGGCATCGGCACGAGCTTTAACCTAAATAAACACACACAAACAAACAAACACATACACACACACACACTCGACTATACACAACAAATCCAAGGTCGTGCTTAGGCTCGCTGATAAACTTAAAGGACAACCCCAATGGGAGGGGTGAAGGAGGGCTGCACCCAAAAAGCGAAAGAGAAAAAAAACCGCAGAAGCAGAACGGCAAACTGAATTGTGATGGAGCCGACAAAACAAACCAAAGACAAAACAAAACATAGAGTCAAAGGAATAAACCAAGCAAATAATCCTTTAGCTTAAAAATGAAAACAAAAAAAAAAAAAAAGAAAACACCAAAAGGAAAACTGCTCGACTGACAAGAAAAGCTAGGACAACAGAAAAAGCGAACCAGTTGGAAGGAGATGGAGACAAATAGGAATTGGCATATAGAACAAGCTAGCTAAATGTGAGAAAGGGAGGAAATGAGGATTTTTTTTTTAGTTCAGTGACGGATCGAATATTCTAACTAAAATCTTTCTTTATCTTTTGCTCTTCTCCCTCATCTGAGTTAGTAGTTTGGAGTTAATTTCTTAACAAATTGTTATAAATTTTTAGCTACTCATCAATCTTTTCTTTCAAAATAGTAAGTTGCTTTGACTTAAAAACAAATTTCAAACAAATATATTAGATATTAATATAAAAGATAATCTCGTTGATATGTGAAATTACATTTACATTACAGTTTATGGAAAAAAATAGATTGTAATAATAATAATTGATAAATTTGATTCAAAATTTTAAAAAACCAATTTACAGTGTAAATAAAAATACATTTTTTTTTTAAGAAAAATATTTTGAAAAGTAAAAACATTCCTAATTTATTTAAATATTCAAAAAACGAATAGGAGTACAGGAAATTTTAAAGATTTAAATATTTTTTAAATATTTAAATTTTTATTTTTTTTAGGTTTAATTCGTTACCAAATAATATTCGTTTGAAACACTTTTATTTTCATTTGGGTAGTGTGTTTTATACCTTTGCATAAAAGGTATATTATTTTGGTCAGAAGTTTACAACGCATAGAAGGAAGCATCTCCGACTATATAAAGTATATATATTCTTGATCAACACGATGAGCTGAGTTCATTTAGCTCTGGCCGTCTTTCTGGATCAACGCAATCTCCTCCGAGACCCTTAAAGCTACAGAGCTGAAATTTTGCACCTAGACTTCTTTTTGCTGTAGGCATTGTATATCTCGGAATCATTCCGATCGGATGACTATATCATATAGTTCCCATAGGAACGATCGGTCGTGAAAAAGCTTTATCCTCAATAACTTTATTGTTTTCCAATGAAATAGCACGAAAGATATCTGTGAGTTTTATATACTTCTTAACATATCCACCAAGTTTTATCAAAATCGGTTGACTATATCATATAGCTCCCATAGCAACGATAATTCATGAATATGGAATCCGAGCAATAACTTGGTTGTTTTAAAAGCGATTATCACAAAATTTGGTATTTGTCTGTTTTATATACTTTCTTACATATCTATCAGAATCGGGGCACTATATCATATAGCTCCCATAGGAACGATCGGCCAAAAAATTTGTTTTAGACGAAAATCTTGGTTATTTTAACAGCGATTCTTTCGAAATTTGGTATTTGTAAGTTTGGGGAATATAAAAATGTGTCTGTTGAGTTTAAACAGAATCGGACGACTATATGATATAGCTCCTATAGGAACAATCGGACCAAAAAACATTTTTTTATTGAAATTTTTTTTTTTTTTTTGGAGCCACCGGCATGATTAGTCTTATATACTTTCTTATGATTCTGGTAATTTATATGTAATTGATAAGAACAGTTTGCAAAGGTATCCGAACTTCCGCGCGGCCGAAGTTAGCCCATTCTTCTAGTTTAATGTAATTAGTAGTAATTTAAAGAAGTCAATTATTTAGTTGTCTTAGCAAAGTAAATAATATAGCTAATACTTAACTATGATTGATAAAACCAAACCTTGTATTATAATCGGACAAGCAATTTATTTTCAATAAATAAAGCTTTTCGGTCAAAATGTCTTGACAAAACCAATTTATTTAGTATTAAATCAATTTCACATAGTTATTTATAGATATTAAAAGAATTTCAAAAAATATTAGTTAAACTGTTACTCAATTGAAATTTATTTGCTATAATAAAATCTTTAAGTAAATCTTAAAATTCCACGAATTGCAACATTTAGCTTTTTTAAGAACATGAATAAGATTTCAAAGAAATCAAAAGCTGAATATCAGATTATAATCTGTCTAATTTTAGACAAAATCCGATTAAAATCGAGGTTTTTTGCCACCCCGTAAATCCGCTACTGTATTATCAACATTTGTTTGCTTTTTCTCTTGGTATTTATATCGTTTACGGTTTGTTTGTTGGCCACCACGCCCCAACCTCTCTAACCCCCCTCTGACCTTTTTCTATGGTTTTCGTTTTTAAAATCTATGTACACGGCCGCATTGTCCTTTGGCCTTATCGCGATGTTAGCGCGGCATGTTCAACGATGGGGCGTGGCCGAGACACACAGACTCCAAAAAAAAAAAGAAAGAAAATGTGAAGCGATGCGAAGGAGGAAGACCAAAAATTGTGTCTCTTTGATTTCGATTTTGATTTTGTTCCCGGCCTGGTCCTAACTGATGAGGCCATCATTTACCGCTTGTGCCTGCTTGCTTGGTTGTTTGTTTGTTTGTGTCTGTTTGCCGTACATATTTTTGGGATTAATTTGCCTAAGTGTTGTCGGGTTAAGATTTTGTGATGACGATAAGCGAGCTAATTTTCCGTAATGAAATAAATTAAAAGCCAGAAATAAACACACAAAAAGAGACAAAAGTAAAGTACAGACACGTTGCCAGAGTTGAGGACAAAAATTGTCAAGTAAATTGGCTTGTTAATGAATCATTACGCATACGCCATGTTGTGCATTATAAATGAAATCAATGCATAACTAATCAGCTTACAACAAAAAAATGGTGTAACAGATTAAAGTTTCAATTTACACAATTGCCAACTAAAACAAGAAATCAGCTTAAAGTTTTTGAAGAAATAACATAACCAGCTAAGAAATGGCAAAAACCAAAAAAGGTTATAGAGCAAGTCAAATCGGAAAGGAAAGATAAACACAACTTTTATACGTCTCTCCTCGCATCTTTGTCTCCCTCAATCTCTTTTTCTCACTTTCTAATATTCACATTCGCACTTGTTCTCTTTCTTGGCAGTTTTCTTTCCCTTTTCCTTACACATATGCTTGAGCAGTTCTGTGCAAACAATTTGTTCAAATTGAGTTTGGTTTTGCCTGTCGAATGCTTTTGGCTGCGAAAAGAAATACCAAAAACCCTCCAAAAACCGATTCATCATCTAGTTTTAAACTTTCCCATCTCTCTCTCTCTCCCTCTCTGTCTCTTCCTTTTTGTTCATCTTGGTTGGCTGTTAGCTAATTCGACATCAAAACTATAAATTTGTTAGCTTGCCGCATATTAAAACGTTTAATTCAATATGGAAGGCGTTTTGCTATTCAAACATTGTCCATTGCTCGTATGGAGTTAAGGACTATCTAACTGTCTGTCTGTCTGCCTTTCTGTCTGTCTATCTAGTTACCCTTCTGTCTGTCTCTGTTTGTTTAGGCAAAAGCTTAGCCATGGTGCACATATGGAGAACTGTTACCAGCAACAGTTTGTAATAAAATTATGCGTATAGCAATTATATTATATTAACATAGAAAGACTTTCTGTAATCTATGATTGTTGAATTTGTTAAATGTGCATTAAAATTATGCTACAAAAAGGATCTTATTTAATCTACTGAAAGTGTTGCTCTTTCAAATTGCTTCTGTTATGGTGTTGTATTTGTATAATTCTATAAAGTTACTTGATGTTGATAAAGTAGTGTTTGAGAAGACTAGTTTCAAGTTTATTTTTCTATTTTGATTACTTTTTGATCGTTACTTTTTAAAGAGTTTCATCAATTTGAAGTGCCCTTTCTCTGTCTTGCTATTTCATTTGAATTTAATTACTGCTTAGTTAGTTTTACCATTTCATAAGATTCAATTTTTACAAATGTAAAACATAGATACTTAAAAATATAGTGAGAAAATATTCTTATAAACAAAGCTTTTGAAAACAGAATATTGTAAGAAAATGATTCAGATAAAGTAGCGGAAAAAAGGTATCTTACAAAAAGTACAAAAATTTTAAATGAGGTCAGAAATTTCTAAACATAATTGTTGTGGCTCTTTTCCTCCATAAATATTTGATTAGTTTTTCTTTATTATTATTTTAAACAACAATATTAAATATTAATAATATTTGAAATAGAATGCAGCAAATTGCAACGTTATGGCAACTCGCCGCTACAAGAAAAAGTGGCAACTCCGGATCACGAAGAGTAAAGAAGATTAGAAATAAGCAGCAACAGAGTAAAGTGGAAGTGGAAGTCACTGGGAACTGAGAAAAAGAAGCCAATCAGCAGCTTAAAAATACATCAAGTCATCAAATTATCATTTCGTCCGCTTATTTAAAATTTCATAGAATAATTAATAAAAAAACATAAAATTATTTTTCATATATGTGAAAAGTAATATTTAGTTAAAAAATCCAAATGGATTTTTTAAAAATTGTAAATAATACATATATTGTACTTAAATGTTCAAGCTTTTAGTTGGTGTAATAAGAGGAAATTATTAATTTTCTTAAACAGTCTTGACAACCCTAAAATTAATAGGCCTTAAGCCAACAGCTGTTATAGAAAGCGAAATTGTTTTATTTAAAAGTGAAACCGAAAAGGCTTTAAATGCAATATCGAAAAGTGAAAAGTTTTACATAAAGGATAAAATGAAAGATAACTTTAAAAATAATAAAAGAGGAAGAAAAGCCGAGGGTATAGAAAGTTTTAGAAAGCAAAGAGTCGACTAAAGATTAAAGGTAGTGCAGTAGTACTTAACGTTAATAGAAAAGAGAAAATTAATGTATGATATCACCTTAGAAATCACTTAAGTAACCGGTAAAAATTTCTGCTTATAAAAACTAATGCTTGCATATTGTAAAAAAAAAAACCTCTATCCAGTCACTTTTAAGCCTAAGTGTTAACTAAAGAAAGATAGAGAGAAAGACAGGGAGAACGCAGCTCAAGTGGTCCTTCTCATTCGCATGGCTTGCTTCATTTTTAGCCCTTGGGCCATGTGCCTGGACCGGACTATGCCTGCTGCGTACGTGCGGTTTTTACTCTTGCCTCTGTTCCGCTTATAATCTCATCTGTGACACTCGTTGAACTTGTCGCCATTTAGTTAAATCAACAAAAATAATTTCGCTAGCCAAGCGAAGTAAACTATCCGCCACATACCACACACACACACACATACACACAGTCATAGAATCACATACACGCACATGGCCTTCATGGTCTCACGTAGCCTAGATCCGGATGCAAGACGGAAGTCGTGTATATCTCATACGTACCCCTCTTTTGCCACCCTCTCTCCACGGTCAATAGTTAACGTGACTTTTTGTAGAAACGAAGTGACCATTTTTATCAGCATAATTTAGTTTTGCGGTAGAAAAGAATGGCCAGTTCCCCGTACATCTGCGGTCCAGTGCATTAGTTGCTCTCTACCTCTTGCTCTTTCTCATTCTCTCTGCATCCATGGGAAGTAGGACCCCTCCACATGCTGAGCTGAGCTAGTAGGGCTAACAGTTGCCTTTAATTAAGCTACCGCTGTTGCGCATGAGTTATTAAAGCATTGCACGCGCAAAAAAAAAAAAAAAAATACAAAACTAACAACAAATTTCTTTACATGCGGAATTCAGTAATTCACTTCCGGTCGCTGGCCTCATGGTGTGCGGCATTTCATGCCACCCCGTGGCGCGTTCCAATCTACCAAACAAGCAACCAAGCAACGAACCAAAAGCAACAACCATCGCAAGCAATCAACGGCTTGTAACTTTGTATTTCTGAAGTAGTTAATAAGTCCACCTGGTGGCCTCATAAAGACGCCGTCCAAGTGCACTTGGCTTTTGAGAGCGTAAAGAATTTGTGAATATTCCAAGTTCACCTGAACTTAACGTGCCGCAAAAGTTGCTTAATAAAATCACAGTTGAGTGTTGATAATGGCTTCTTTTCTCTCTCTCCCTCCTATCCAACATTTTCTTCTATTTAAGAATATGCAAAGTAAAGTATTTTGATATATTTGAAACTTGGTTTTGTGTACTTGCCGCAGAATTTAATCATCGTTGCTGAGGAGCAACATTTCACTCTCATTTCAGACATCAGTTACTTTTTTGGGGGGGGGGCAAAGAGGTAACCTCACAACTGGCACAATCTTGCGCTTTTGCCTTAAACGTTTTGCCTGCGGCTTGAAATCTTTGCCACACCCACAACTTTGCCAACCATTTAGCAGCTGGCTGGCCAGGTTTTCTGCCAACAAACAGCACAAAAATACAAAAAAAAAAAAAAGAAAAGGAAAACAAACAAAACTGTTGCAGATCGGCTTTCGCGTAATTAAAAACTGCGGCTAACGCTGGGGCCCAGTCGACCAACATGCAACCGTGCCTGCCGCATGCCTCATGCCTCAGCTTCCTTCAGCAAAGTGGGTGGCGGTTGGTTAATTTATGCTGATGCTGCCTGAAATGGGCTTTTGAGTTTGCACTGCACTGCACTGCACACCAACGTTGAATACTTTGCTTGTACTCGGCAAACAGAAAACACAAAAAAAAAAACAAAAAAATAGAAAATGAAAAATGCAAAAAGTAGAATGAAAAAAAAAAAAGAAAATCATATTTCAAATTAATTAACACTAATGAAAATGTTTAAAACTTGCCTGCAAGTTTCACTCCACTCGTTTGGTCAAAGAAAAGATAAAGGATTGCGACTAACTTTCACATTATGTTCTATACGCAAAAGGACTTCAGCACACCAACTTCGTTTCCGCTTCCGCTATGGCAAAGAAGAAGAAAAAGAAGCTTCGTTTTGCTAAACTTATTTGTTTTACAAAACCAAAACAGAAAAAAAGGATAAAGAAAAAGCACAGTAAAAGCTAGACGAAAATTTTCAGTTTTTGACTATTGAATCGGAAAATGGTGTTTAAATATCTTTTTTGTTGTCACAACTCTAATAAAAGAAGTAAACCGAAAATAAATAAAAGATAAATCAAAAAAGAAAGAATAAAATGAAGAAAGGAATAAGAAAAACAATTTGTAAAGCAACGGCAAAATAATAAAAGAATAAAAATTATATAATTCGAGAAGAGTATTATTTCATACTTTTAAAACGAAAATTAAAAAGTAATACATAAAAAAAATATAGTAAAGAAAGACAAGTGAAAACAAAGAATATATTAATTTGTTTGGTCTCAAATATTTAAGTAATCTTTTCATACCTTTATCTAGGATATACACCGCGGTACCATGATCATAGCATGGGAAATAGCCAATCTATTCTGGGCAAATTAATAAAGCTAAAATTATAAATATTTTTTTTTATTTATTTCTCGATTGAATTCTTAGTTAAAAGATTTAAAAAATTTTGATTTTAAATCTGGTTGTGTTTGAATATTTTTTTATATTTTTATTCATGGCCTGTTTAATTCTCAGTTGTGAATTATAACAAATATGGATTTTGAAGCAGTTTGTGTTTTAAAAAACATTTTTTAGTTAAATTATCAAAAAAGACCAGATAAATATTTTTTTTTTTTTATAATTTTTATATATATTGCACTGATATGATAAAATTTTTTGGTGCTTGGAAAATCCTAAAAATATGGCAAACAAATAAAAGTGAAAATTTCCGTTTTCGGGGACTACAAAACTATAAAAAAAATAGATTAATGACTGAACAAATTTGCCAGGATACGTAAAAATGTTTGATAGGTATGACATTATGTTTCATAAATTTTTAGTTATTTTTTTGTATTATCAATAACAAACGATAATTTTAACTCAAACGTATATTTTAACTTTACTTTTCTATTACTGAAAAATCAAAATTTAAAAATTGAAAAAGCCTTTTGTTTCTGCATTAAAATCTAAAAAATTTATGAAAAGTAAGATCGAATTATTCAACTGAAAAATGTTATTAAAACTTTAAATATATTTTTGTTAAGGCATAAGACCCAGGGGACAAACTATTGGATAATATTATAAACACTGTTTTTTTCTTCTTATTTGAATTTAATTAACTAGACATCACATAATAAAGTACACAATGTTGTTTTTTTCTTTGTTGAGTCCAAAAAAGAAAAAAAATATAGAAGCGATAAATTAAGGGAGCTATTTTACTTACCTGTATTAGATCGAGTTTGCTTATCATCAGATCTGTGAAATGGACAATCGGAGGTATTAAATTATAGAAAATATGTATAGAGTATATTTTAATTATATTGACCTATATAAGTTTAATTTAACGTTCTGTGTCAAATAAATGCGATTTCTATTGCTGGTTTATTTTCATTAGGTCCAGGATGAATAATGATAATTTTCAACTATTTAATTTAATTAATTTCGTTTAATTTACAAATTAAGTTACAGAATTATTTTACAGAATTACAGAATATAATTAGTTTTTTCTCCAAGTGTATTAACACATAAGTATGCCACAAAATTATTAAATTTCCGTATAATTTTTTTTAAAAGCCATTGATTGGAATTGGAACGCTTCGTTTATCGTTTCGGGACTTAATAGACTCCAATATGATAGAAAAATAGGATTGGTATATTAGAGATTATATATGTATGTTATGCTTACTTTCTCATCTTCGTCAGTAGTCAAAATCCAATTGATCGGTCAGTTATATAATTATAGAACAAGAAAAGAAATATTGGTTAATATTTATAAACTTTATAATATATATAATTTTAGGTTATGTTAGTAAACTCGTCAACAGTCGATTATTGACTTTCTTTCGTCAAAACAAACAGCTCTGCAAAATTAAAGAAAACCCAGTAATTAGTTAATATTGTTTGAAATTATCTTTTACTATTTTAGCGTACTTCTGTATTGATTTCTGTTATTTTTACTAAGACCAAGATAAATGCGGAAAATTTTCATTAGATCTTTAAAATAGAAGAAAATATGTCTTTTAGTTACAGAATATCATAGATATAATTATATAATTGAAGAAATGTTGTTATTATAATAAAGTTGACTTCTGTTGTTGTAATGTCTTATTAAGTCCAAAATGTGAAATCGAAGAAAAACAGTAATTAGTTAAGGAAGAATATTACTACCAGTCGAAATGTTAGTTATTTTTGCATACAAATGACTTCTGATAGTTTTATTTACTTACCTGTTTTAAATAAAGTTGATTTTTGTTGTTGCTGTGTTTTTATTTAGTCCAGGAATATATATCGACAAACAGCAATTAGTCAGAAAAAAAACTGGAGTTTGTTTAAGAAAGACTTAGAATTTCTTCACTCTGTAAAGTTTATAAAGAAAAAAAACATTTTGAATTTTTATTGCCGATGACAGTATTTAAAAAAAACTTAAAAATTTTTTTAATTACTTGGAATATTTTTTTAGCATATAGAGTTAATTTTAAAAATTGATTGATTTTTATTTTAATTTTTTCCATAGATATAATTATTTGCAGAAGAAATATTTTATTTATTATTTTCAAACCACTTAAAATTTTTTTTGGCCCGATGACTCAGCACTTTTTAGATGAATTCACTTCGACACCAAAAATAAGACTGATTTGTCTCCCCCATACAGACCTCCTTATATAGCCGCAACTCAAGCCGCTGTTAAGTTGCCAGGCTCTGTTATTGTCAAAATGCTGTTAAGTTGCCAGATTCTGTTATAACTCATTTTGAAACAATTTTCAAATGTTAGTAAAGCCGCTGTTAAGTTAACATAACAGCAAAATGTTAATTCAATTTTAACATAACAGTTTATTCAAATTTAACGGCTTAGCAAACAATTCAAATTCACCTGAACCAGGTGGTGTAACGGGCAAAAACTAAAATTTGAAAATTCAAAAATGAAGAGTATTAAATTTGGAAATTCATCTGCTATTTCAGTTCTAACGAAATTTTCAAATTTTACCAGAACCAACGTAAATCAGCAGCATGCAGATCGGTTTTATTTGAATTAACAGTTTTAAGTCATGTTAAATTTAAATTAACAGTATGCTGTTATGTTAACTTAACAGCGGCTTAACTAACATTTTGAAAATTGCTCAAAAATGAGTCAACATAACAGGAACTGACAACTTAACAGCGCCTTGACAGTAACATAGTCTGGTAACTTAACAGCGGCTTAACAGACTCTGATAACTTTACAGCGGCTTGAGTTGCGGCTATATAAGGAGGTCTGTATGGGGAGACAAATCAGTCTTATTTTTGGTGTCGAAGTGAATTCATCTAAAAAGTGCTGAGTCATCGGCCGAAAAATTCTATCTTCTGAAAATTAATAAATAAAATATTTATTCTCTAATAATTATTTCTAAAAAAATATTTTAAAAAATCAATATATTTTTTAAATTACTTCTATATGCTAAAAAAAAATATTCCAAGTAATTAAAAAAATTTTAAAGTTTTTTTAAATACTGTCATCGGCAATAAAAATTCAAAATGTTTTTTTTCTTTATAAACTTTACAGAGTGAAGAAATTCTAAGTCTTTCTTAAACAAACTCCAGTTTTATTTTCTGACTAATTGCTGTTTGTCTATATATATTCCTGGACTAAATAAAAACACAGCAACAACAAAAATCAATTTATTTATAACAGGTAAGTAAATAAAACTAACAGAAGTCATTTGTAATCAAATTTAACTTACATTTCTACTGGTAATAATATTCTTCCTTAACTAATTATTGTTTTTCTTCGATTTCACATCCTGGCCTCAGTAAAGACATTCCAACAACAGAAGTCAACTTTATTAAATACCTTAGACTTATGTGACTTCATTTCAACCAATATTAACGACATTTCTTCATTTATTTAATTATATCTACGATATTCTGTAACTAAATAACATTTTTTCTTCTATTTTGAAGATCTAATGGAAATTCTCCGCATTTTTCTTGGACTTAGTAAAAATAACAGAAATCAATACAGATAAGTACCCTTAGTAAAAGATAATTTCAAACTATATTAACTAACTACTAGGTTTTCGTTTCGCAGAGCTGTTTGAAATTATCCCAGACTTAGCAAAAAGACCCCCATACCGGATATCAACTGAAATGAATATGTTTTAGTAAATTAAACTAAAAAATGCCAATTTTAATTTTTATAATTTTATTTTTCGTTTTTCATGTGCTAGCTACCATCTGCGATTGGATGATGAAATTTTGTTTTGACGACGAAAAGCCAATAATATTTGATTTTTAATTAATATAATATTGTTTAACTTAAATTTCATAAACTCAAAAAGAAACTTAACCAGAGATAAAGACTCAAGTAAAGTAATCTAAAACTGTTTAAAGCTTTTTTTTAGTTAATTACTAAAGTTGCTTACCTAACTTATCCATTTCTACGAATAAAAACAGTTTTTAAAATTTATTCTTTATAAATGTTTAAAATATTTCGGCAAATGTTATTTCATCAATTATGTATATTATTTAAATTTATAATAGCTGAGCTCAAATGCTTTAATAATACGTTAAAAGATTATGTAATATGTGGATTTTGATTTGTTTGTAATAGAAAGGTATGTTAAAATATTCATTTGAAGCAAAAAAAACCTATAAATTTACCGAATATAATATTATACTTATCAAATGTTTTCTGTTTCCTGGCAGTTTATCTACTTATTGAATATCCTTGGCCATATTAATCATAGTTTAGATTGCAGCGAAAAATTTGACTGGGTCCATCAAAAATTATAAGAAGAATTTAGGTGGTCTTTCTTGATGACTTTAGAAAAGGTTTTTGAAAACACAACAATCTTCAAAATTAAATCTTTTAATATTTCCTACCAAATATTCAAACTGACCATAAATATTTATAATTCTTGGATTGTTATTTCGAACAGAATTAAACTGAATTCACTGATGATGTATAACCAAAGAAAAAATAGTTGGAAACTGTTGCACAATCAAATACAATGCCATTTCAATAAATTTGATGCCACCTGCGAACGGAAGGGTGTCCCACCTGTACTTCAGCAATTCACCAGACACTCGCTGCTGCTCAACTTGCCCCTTCTTCCGCCATCCACCACTACATAGCTAGGTAAATTACTTCTCGAGTAGATTTTGCATGGCAATTTCTTTTATTAGAAAATTCTATAATAATTCCTGGAAAACTTGAGTTGCATTGTTATGAAGTGAGAAACAAAAGACTGAAAGTTTCACCAGCAACGGTTGAATAAATGTGGTAACTAGAGAATGAAGAACAATAAAAGGGGAAGTGGCAAATATATATATATATATATATTTGTCAATGGAGATGCAGTTTTGCAGTTCAATATTCCAAAGGACTAACAAAAGTTTGCTAGAAAAAAGTAAACACAAACAACAAAATTTGTAAATTTTGTATTTTAATCTTTAAGTTTTATTTTTTTTAACCTTAATTCCATTTGTGTTTTAAAACGAAACTTCATTCAGAGTTATATTGGCTCTTAAAGTCTCTACTCACAAACAAAAGTGTTAGCTTTTTGTTAAGTTTTGGCTATAAAGTTTTGGTATACCAAAAGTAATGTCAAGCAACCTTAACTTTATCTCCTTTTTGAGGTAAACTAAGATCGTTTGTTATTTTATTTTTATTTTTTGATTATCTTTGACGTTTAAATTTGTGACTTAAATGTTTTTAAATTTGAATTTGAATTTAGAAAGTTAAAAGTTGAATTCAGCTGCTGGCAAAAGAAAAATCGAGAGGTATATCTGTAGGTAATATCTACTATATATCAAAGTCAGGTAACAAATCTTAATTTAAAGTTATCTTTCAAAATAATATTATTTGTTTAGAAAAGTTATTGAACTGTAAATTATTCTTAAAGATAATTATTTTGATTATAAATTCATATACATTTTAACCTAAATGTTTTAAATTATATAGATATATAAATATGTTTGAATTCAAAATACTTTTTGTTCCGTTTTTAACCATTTATATAATTGTATCTAAATTGCATAGATCTCACTATATTTCAGTAAATAATATTGACTAAATCTGAATTATTCAGTTATCCTTTCTAGTTTGTGTTGCTATTTTAAATTTCTTATTCTGAATTAAGTAAAGTTGTGTTATATATATTTTTAAAAAATAAATCTTCTGGTGCATCTTCTTCTGCATCGATTCTTAATTGTTTGGGAATCCTAAAGCTAATTTTTATATGCAAAAGAATGTCTTTATGGACTTAGATCATTATAATATACCTCTAACTTTTTTACAACCTAAAAGAAACGCTTCTAAAGGTAAAAATCCAAATAAAAATCTTTAAAAATAAAAAAACTAATAAATAAAAAAGTAATTAATAGAATAGTCAGTGCTGGGAACCGAGTAAATAACACAACACTTTGTCATTTGTTTTTGATATTAATTTTCACGTTGCCAAATAAGTAACAAAACTATTTCATTTTGACTAAATTTTTGTTGTTGAGTTAATTGAGAATATTTATCACTTTGTCACAATTTGTTTGTTTCTTTTCAGACTGAGTCTGAATTGAGGCACCTTCAATAGGAAACTGATGACCAATGTAGGTCAAATGATCAGAACAACTGTAGGATCTTAACCAATTTTGTTGTCAAAGCTTTTATAAGTTATAGTAACCATAAAATTAAGACAAACTGTATGCAAGCAATGTTATGTATATGTTGCAATTTGGGACAAGGTAAAAGATTTCTATCCGATTTTTATGAATATTTTACACACATTTCTGTGAAAGGGAGACGATTCTTCTTTTTTGCAAAGAAAATTACTCTTTCAGCAGTATACATTTTTTTTTAAAGAATAATCAAAAATATTATAAGTAAAAGAAATGTCAGAACATAATCTTCGACTAAATTTTTTAACACTAACTATTAAAAAATTTTGTGTTATCCCTAAGAATGAATAAAAGGTCAATTTGATATTTTGAAGATTAAAGTATATGTCATTAAATTTAGATAAAAATTTCATGCTAAAAATTGCTATAGTTGTTTGCATTGCCTTTAAAGATTCATGAAAAATTATATGTTGTGTTATGGGCATTACTTTTAACTCTAGTATATATAACATAATATAAATTTTCTTAAAATTCAATGACTCCTTATACCTTTAGTTAATCGAAATCTTCAATTGTTTAATTTTGTTTAAATAAGCTTAATGTTAAGTTACTTTACTGGTAAGTCAAGAGAACTATTAAAACTTACTTGGTTCAGTTCAAGTGATGCGACATTTCTTTGCCCCAAACAGGAGCTCAAACATTTACCTTTGAATTATATTATGTCAAGATTAGCGAGTGAAAATCCTTTTTATCCACACAAGTATTCTATGACAGGATGGCGAAGTTAATACATCAACATTTTCTGCTTCGGAGATAGTTCAGATAGTGGGTAACATAAAAACTTTCTCTTCTTCTTTTTTCTATATATATGTAGTGGTTGATATATGTATATATGTAACGCCTTTCACTTGTCATGGTGGTTTTTGGCCAGTTGACTAGCCTGATGCAGAACTGGCTACCTCCTGTGGCTACTTCTGACTATTGTCCTCTCATCTCCACACAGTTGCTATATGTTGTTTACTAGAGCAAAGGACATTTGTGGTGACAGTTAAAGTGGCATTCAAGGCAACATCAGGCAACAGCCAAATAAATGCCGGTAGCTTCAACTCTCTCTCTCTCTGTCTTTGTTCTCTTTCACTGTGTCTCGCACATGATGAAGCGCCTCCGGCGTGCTCTTCTTGTGTTATATCTCCTTAGTTAAACAATGCACTTTGCCATAGCAAATGGGTTTGTCACTGCCAGCCATTTTCGTCACGACGTTAAAGTGACAGACGGACATTTCATTTCAGCAAATGCATAATCATGTAATTGCCTTCTCTACAGAATTCGTAACGTTGTGGCTCTAGTTGCACCTGCTGTGCAAATACAATTCCTACGCACTGTGTGTGCCGCTAATCAAATCAAGGGATTAGTCTTGCTGTGTAATGTTATTTTTTTTTTCTTTTTTCACTTTTGCTATACCCATTACCAATAAAATGAGAGAGGGTAGATTATGATTGGGCAAATGGCTATAAAATGATCTGAAAAAGCTAATTTCGTATTTAGAATTACTCAAATTAAATTATTTATAAAACAATTAAGGCTACTTTTAAAATCTAATTCATAAATAGAAATAAAATAAATTTCTGGTATTGCATTTTATAAAAATCTTTCTAAAAGTTATACAAGAAAACAGAATATTTCCTTAAATAGAAGCGTTAACTTTTTTTAATTTTCTTAATAATAAATTTTGAATAATAAATATAAAATTATTATATATATGATATCAATATATTTTTTATCTGTTATTTAATTCTGATACCAAGCAAAAAAAACAGAATTAAGTCCGAATCGTATGTTAAATAGTTGCAATAAATGAAGTAATATATTAACTAATATTAATGACCCAAGAAAAATAAATAAAAACCCAAAATTTGTTAAATTTAAAATGCATATTAAAGTAAATTTAAATTAAGCAACATTTAAAGTTATTTTGCATTGATAGATTCTTTGATTTACGGTCAAAGATTAAACTAAGTTTTATATTAACTAGAAAAGTTTAAAATTTGATAAAGAAAATAGAAAACTGGGCTTTAATTTTCTATTTACTTTATCAAATCAATTTCAGAGTATATTTTTCATTTAAAATTACTTTTTTAATTTTATTTCTGATTTATAAAAAATATTTATAAAATATACTTAATAGAATTAATTTATTAGCCTAGCTACTGAGGCTTTTAGTTGTATTTTAAAAAATTTCCTTTTAAAATACTTTGTAATAAAGTACAAATTACATTTGAAGATCATATTTTTACAGCTAAAATTAAAAACAAAACACCAATCGAAGTAATTTTTGTTTTTGTCAATCAAAAAGTTTTATAAAAAGAAAAAAAACTCTATAAAACACTTTGATCTACTTTTCCAAAAAATACTATAAGGCTACATGATTTCCTGTTTTTTTACAATGTTTTAAATATTATACTTTTATTATTGACCACGCCTTAGACATAACAAGAAAAAAGTCCCTAAAGTAGTTTGCAAAACAAGAAAGAGGAAACCAAATACTTTTCTTCAAATCCTAATTTTTGAATTCTTTTTGATTTTGCTTTTATTTTTCTCTCTATTCCAATTTTTTTTACCTATGTGTTTTTTGCCATTAATATTTTCTATTTAAACTCTATAAAATTTTTAAATTTCCTTCTTTTTAATTTCTTCTAAATTTTTTATCTCTTTTTCTACTAGTAAATTATTTTAAATTTCTTTACATTCTGTATTTTCATAAATTGAACTTTCTTAGTTGAGTTTTTTAGGTTAATAAATTAGCTAGTTTTACTTGCTTAAATGTTTAAAAATTTGAAATAGTATTTTTTATTATTCTATTGTTTTGCTTGTTTATAAAGCAACGATCCTGGAAAATTCGTTATATATCTAAATAAAAAATTTCACTTTTGATTGAAATGGTTTTGCCAATTATAAAGAGTCGTCATTCGCATCTTAAGAAAAATCAAGCCATCATTTTTTTTCTAAGCAAATTTATATATATTTTTTCTGTAAGTTAATCTTTCATTTATTTGACTAAAGTTTTTTTAATCTCTATTTTTTTTTAGTCTTTTAATCACTCTCTTTTAAAGTTTGCATATTTACATACATATAAATAACTATGAAAAATATTTTATTATTACTTTATCTCAGCAAAACCTACAAATGATGCTTAGAAATCAATTTCCAAAAGCAAAAGTAATATGTAACAAAACAAAAACGCTTACTACAAATATAGTAAGTACTTAAAATAATATATTATTGTTTCGAAATTAAGTCTAGTAAAAATTTTGTTGTTGAGAGTAAGCATTAATTTGATTTTGCAGTACGATTTTTAATTACTTACATAAATAATCTTTAGCCTTAAGTAAATAAATGTAAAATTAATCATTTTAGGATATCTTTCTGGTAAGTAAATTTTACAATTAAATTTCTTACTATAATGAAGTAAAGTTCTAAATAGCTTTGCAGTAATTGAGGAATTCTTGAACTCACTGTTGAAAATTCTTTGGTTCTTTGCCAATATTTATATTTGTAAATAAAAATTTTATTTGAATTCAAATTCATCAACAATTTAGCAAATTAAATGACGAATTAAGGTAGATAAATTGCTTAAATAATCAAATTAAAAATATATAAATTATATAAATATAAAAGAAAATGTATTTATGGATTGTTCTCATAGTTCTTCGATGTTGACTAAGGTTTAGTTAAGATCAATAGTTGTCCAAGTAACCTGAGGCTAAAGATAAGTTTAAAGGCTAAAACTTTGCTGAAAGATAAAAAATTAATCATTTAAATCTATTTGCTTATTAATAAACTTATTTGTTTTTAATTAATGTGCCAAAGTTTCCAAGGATTCGTTAAGGTTTTCACACAATATTTAAACTTGCAATGGACATTTGATGAACTTTAATATAGTAATAATTTTAAATTTGATTTTTATTTTAGAATAATAGGTATTTTGCGGTCGTTTCGATAGAATTTGAAATTGTAGGGATTATTCAGTTTTTGACTGGTTTTGCCGGTTCGGTTGATTTAATGCCACCGCTTAAAGACCGACACGACAATGGGCATTCTTTTTGCACCGCTGACACTTAACTGTGAAAAATTGTGAATTATTATGGCAGCTCAGTGTAGAAGACGTATTCCCCCCCCTGTCCATAACACATAAGGCACCACCCACCCACAATTCCCCTGACATCTCTCTCTCTACTTTTGCTCGTTTCTCTGTTTATGGCTACGATTTGTTACGCACCATTGTGCGTGCTGGCCACAAACAGCAACTGAAGTAGTAGCAGCAGCAACATCAGGGTGTTGGCCAACTCGGGTTTGCCCAGGTAAACAAATAATTCAAAGTCATTTGGTAAGCGTTGACTTGGTCCAGCCAGCTGCTTCCTTGATGTGGTAAAAAGTGTCAACATTTTTCCTTTTTCTTACCTTGTTGTTGTTTTTTTTTTTCCTTCCTTCTTAGTGCTATCCTTAGGGTGATTATGACACTAAAGAGGGGCGCTGATCTCTTGTTATCTTAGCCGAAAGGTGTCAGCAAAAGTCATATTCATGGTAAACTGTTACGAATTAGTAGGCAAACAGTCACTTTTGGGTTAAATTCCTCCTTAAATACTAAATAAGTTTGTCCAAGTTCTTCTTGTCACAATGAAGAAGCATTTGGCCTATCCATAAAAGTGTAACTTTTGTAAGAATTCCGAGAACTTACCAAAAGAGTACATCTTTTTCAAACTTTTGTCAACTATTTGGATTGCGTAAACAAAAAAGTAAGACTAAAGAATATTTCTACAGTGGTTCAAAAGAATATGTTTTGTTGATATCTTTACTAATTGAATGTGTAAAAATTGATGCACTCTTTTGGGTTTTTTTTAATCAATTTTATATATAATTGAAATTCAATATATGTAAGTTGATATTTCATTATAAATCTGATTTAATCCTCAAAGAACGTGTCAGAAAAGTTTTTGCCTTTTTTTATAACTATCATAAGAAATTATCATAACTTTTTTTTATATTATCCTGCGACACTTTAAAGCTTTTTTTAAGCATAAGAAAACCTTATAGAAGTGAAATAAAATGAAAAAATTAAATAAAATAAAAGAAAAAAATAAAAGAAAATAAAAAAATAAAAGAAAATAAAAAAATAAAAGAAAATAAACTAAAAAAAAATAAAAGAAAATAAAATATAAAAAATAAAAGAAAAGAAAATATAAAAAAAATAAAATAAAGTAAAATTAAGTAAAATAAGTAAAATAAAATAAAGTCAAATAAAATAAAGTAAAATAAAATAAATTCAAATAAAGTAAAACAAAATAAATAAAATATAAAAAATTAGAAAAAAAAAAAAAAAAAAAAATAATCAATAAATATATAAAATTAAATAAAATAAAATAAAAGCAATAAAACAAAAAATGATAAACAAATAAAACTTAATAGAATCAAGTAAAATCAAAACAAATCTATATAATAATATATATAACAATAAAATTAATTATAATAAAATCAATAAATCAAATAAAAATAAAAATAATAATATAAAAATAATATAAAAAACGCTTTAGAAAAGAAAATATTAAAATAAATAATGCATAGTTAGTAAAAATATTTATATCGATAAGATTAAATCACCTTCGAGAGAATAAGTTGGTATTTAATAGAGTTTTTATATATTTATTAACCTATTAATTTTAATAAAAAAGGTTTTGAAAAGTATGCTAAAATCGCTATATCCGCGAGGACAATATAAATATATTTTTCTAAGTTAGTCAAGTTAGTCTTTTAATAAGGATGTGCTTGGGATAACCATTTTATTAAGAATTTACCTACATTTTTTAAACAAACTTTTAGGAAAGCCCTAAAAATTTGTTAAACTAAATGTTTTCCTCAGTATTTACTATTCAAAGACTTGTCTTTATATCATTATATATTGGCCTTTATTTGACGATTTACTTTATTGAAAGACTAAGCAAAAAAGTCTACTATGACAGATTTAGATAGTGTAGTTTAATTTTCAAAGGCGCTTAGATAGGCTATCATGTTCAAGTCAGAAAACCCTTTCAAGGAGCACCAACTAAAATTAAATAATCATTCTTTTCAGTTCATTTCATTTCGAATTCAAAAATTAAAAGCTTAATCAAAAACTGAACAAGGTCAACAAGCTACTTAACTATGAGCCACAACTTAGCCTGATCAACAATCTATTAATATACAAAATGGAACCACGGAATTCATTTGCAGATCATTTCAAAAGCCCTTTCTAGCCGCAAAGCTCCTCATTATTCAAAAGTATCAATAACTTCATCATACATAGAAATTCAATATTAAAGTAATTATAAAATATTTCCCCTTCTTTAGTACACTTGACCTCTTCGTTACATTTTAAATGCACCCCTTTTCTTGAAAATATCTTAAGCAATTATAGTTAGTAAGCAAATTTTTGTAAAAATATTCATTAAACTAAATCTAAATTTTCATTTTCAATTTGTTAGTTTTTTTTTCTAAGTAAAATAAGATGCCAAACTATTTCAAAAATTAAATCTAGATTTTTAAAAGTTTTTGCTGGGCATATTTAAAACACTTTGTCCCCATTCTTAACATGTCCTTTGCTTTCTTTCTATTATTATTTTTACACATAAACAGTGTTTACCTTAAAAAATGGCTCAAGTCACCTTGCTTGTGTGTGTGTTGTTTTTTTTTGCCAGGGTTTTTTGTGCTTCACGGAAGCCTTCGTATGCTGTTGGCTTGGGCAAACAAAAAATCTCATTAATCCATTAAGTATACGCTAAGAAAAAGTTCAAAGCGTCTGCACACACACATATACACATCTATAGACCCACACAAGGTGTGTATACCTTCGAGGACACTCACTGTTTGGTTGTGTATGTATGGGTATGTGTGTGTGTGTTTGCGCTCTGCTTGCCAACACTGTAAAAGAAAGCCTTTTGGGAGCACTAATGAGTTTGACATTGTTTCCTACTAACAAGCGTCGAAAACTTAGGAGAAAGACGAGCGATGAGACAGGGACGACTAGTACCAGGGCAGCAGCCACCATTCAGAAGCCGGAAGGATCCAAGCCAAGAGTAGCAGCTGCTCTGCCAGACATTACCTTGGCATCTTTTTTGGCATTTCTATTACGATTTTCAAGTTGTGAACGCGCTTAAATGAATTTTGTTGGATTCTTCCTCTAGGTTTCGTTTTCCTATTTTCTAGTAATTTTTTTTTTGTTTTTTTGTGCACTAATTAAAAGTGTGTTGATAGAATTTTTTTTGTTGGTTTTAGCTTGGCTTCCGTGGTGGCTTAAAGACATTGAATTTTTGGTTAAACATTTTTTTTCAGCTTAAAATTCTTTTTTCGGTTTTGATTTTTGCCGTTTTGCGTTTCCGTCTTCTCTTTTTTTTGGCATGATAAATGTTTCCCTTTTGACTCATTTGGTTACACTGACTCACACCCACACAGACACACAGGCCCACATATCCTTCTATCCTTGCTATAAGGTCGACTTATGTGCGCATACATTTTGCGCTCTGCCAGCGTCGATTGTAAATTACGCCCTAATGCGCCCATTTGTATGCTACAAAAATTGCCGCTTATTGAATATTTAGCGTACTACCAAACAAGGATATAAAAAACCCGAGTTACCTGTACATATACATACTATACTATATGTCTGACAGAGTTGCATTCGTTTTTTTAATGAACTCATTGGGGGATTTAGCTAGGACAAAAAATAGAAACGAATTTTTTATTCGTTTTTTTTTCCATTTTAAATAATTAAGCATACGAAATGGTTTTTGTTTGTTTGCAGGACATGATTCCCGCTGCTAATATCTAACTTTAGGTTGAAAGTTCTTTTTCAAATTGTTGAAAGAAGAGCCAAATGTCAATGTAAAGTGACTGACTGACTTTACTGCTGCTACTGCTGCTGCCTGTGGCTAAAGATTCATTGATAAGCTCTAAACAAGCAAATGAAATTCGAACTTTTGCACACACGCACAGTAGGCAATGTATTGAAAAATTGAAGTAAATTTGAAAAGTCAATTTGAATAGTAACATGGAATAAAGTTAATTAATTAAGGTAAAGATATTATGTTAGGAAAAGCTTTTAAAATTTATATTTCCTTTCAGAAGACAATAAAATTTTTTTGATATTAATTGGAAAGAAAATGTTTAAGCAACTTTAAGATGTAACTGAACAGATATTTTTATTATAATTTGAGTAAAATATTACTACGCAAATATTATATTAAAATGTATGATAAAATTCTGTGCTATAAAAGAGATATATCTTTTTAATAGGCCAGTAGATTAAAAAATAAATAAATAATGAAATAAATAAGATATAAAATTAAATAAAGGAAAAGGAATTCAACTTTCTAAGATTTTTGGTTATGAGTTTAAATTTATTTCTTTCATCAGTAAACTCTCTGATATAATTAATATATATATAATTTAAATTATCTTTATTAAAACAATTAAACTCACTAACTTACAGAACTAAAGTTATATCCTGAGTAATAAACAATCTCCAATTATTTGAATGTGTATAAGAAATTCTTTCTCTCTCCTTCAATTTAACACAATAATAAGAAATATCTAAAAAATTGAGGAAAATGTTTTTAATTAGTATCTTTAATTATTTGTTAATGGTTTTTACAAATGTTTTAAATTTTTTATTTTGTTTTAAAGTATGAAGGGTTTAAAATTGAAAGGTCCTCGGTTGCGGTTTTGATAGGTAGCTCGTATTCTGGTTTATGTCTATTATAATTCAATGTTATTATATATACAAATTTCGAACCTTATTGAAATTACCAAATGTTTTAATAATAGGTATAATATGTGCCGAACTGAAAAATTCTTCTATGATTTTTAAAAATAATTTGTTGCTCCTTTATCGATTTATATTAATGATTTCTAAATAACATTTGAATGCTATAGTTTTTTCCTTTTATAATGTATATATAAATTGACTTTTGTAAAATTGAATAGAATCTTTACATAAACAGCACAAGCAAACGATTAATTATATAAGTTTTTTATAAGTTTTATGAATAAGTAAAGTTAGGTTAACAATCTTTAAGTCACAACTATCATATTTTGAACTTAGTACTTAGAAAACTTCCTTTTGTTATTGCAACTTAACTCCCATCTTATTCGTTTCATTCTCAAATCGGTCGTTGTCAGTTTATATTCCATTCCATATTCTAAATGTTATAGTTAAAGCTTGCCAGATCCCATTCCACATTAATATCATCATTTAAGTTTATAGTTATTCTAAGTTTATAATAATCTCTATGTATTTTTTTGGTACAATATTCGATTACGAACCGCTCTATTAACATTCCATTGTTTGTATATAAAAATTTTTTAAGCAAAGAACAAATCATTATAAATAATAAGTTAGCTTTATTAAATATTTATTTAAAATATAAATTTTTATATCAGTCGCTTAGTTTTGCAGGATTTTAAATAAACTTAAATGATATAACGAGATGTTGCCTAAATAACCTGAACAGTACATGGGAAGCTTAAAACAATTAAGACAATTTGAGTCATTATATGTAAATATGTCTAAAATATTGAGTGATTGTAAATGAAAGATTAAAGTTCAAATAATGTTAAATAAAAAAAAATACTAAATTTTTAAATAAATTTATTATATCAAAATGTTAAAATGTTTATGTTAAAATTTTTATTAAAATGTTTCAAAAATTAGCTAAAGTCAGCATCCGATTACTGTAGAATGACAACTTGTTAAAATTTGGTAAATGAAAATAGATGAATAGAATATTATTAACGAATTCCTTTTAAATATTCTACCTACTTTTGCTTTCCCTGTTTTTTGAATATTTTTTGGAAACATTTTTTTTTTTAAACTCTTAATTTTATTATATTAAAGTTATTGTTTCAACTATTTTAAGCCTTTTTCCTGTTATTAAAACTGATAAGTATTTAAACCTTGTGTTCTTCAAAATATCAAAATGAACAGCTACAATTTTGAAATAATATTCCCACAAATATTGAAAAGTAAATTTAAATATTAATATTAAATTTAAATATAAAAGATTTTTTTCTTCTATTTATATTTGCTTGCTTTTACCTTTTAGGTGACTTTATTGCTTTGAAATATCTTTTTAATTTTTTTTTCTTTTTTTTTATATTTTTTTTAAGGTGATTTCAATCTTTAGCCCATTGTTCCATTTTCTTGGAAATGTCATTTAAAATTGTCTTCGCCTATTTTTTTTTTAAGCTTTTTTTTGTTAGCTTCTTTACTTGGCAGCATTTTGGTTGAGCAGGGCAATCGATACTTCATTAAGATATCGTGTTCTTGTGCCTAGACGCTTTCCGTTTACGTTTCCTTGATTACTTTACATAGTTCTATCCATTTTTGTTTTCGTTTTTGTTTTTGTTTTTTTCCTTTCTTTTAGCGTTGCCTTATCTGCATTCTATACGGCCTACCCGTTTCTGGCTCTTTGTCTTTTACACTTGGCAAATAAATCGCAAAACCGTATTATTTGCCGCCGGATGTGTGGGCATGTGGAAACATGGTTTGGGTTTCTTTTAGCTTGGGCTTATGGGTAAGGGGTCGCTTGTCTGTTTATCGCACGAACACAATCAAATTAGCGCACATCGAGTACAAATAAGTGAAGATAGGCAAACAAATGCCAGGCCGCCAGCTGGTACCCAAGAATCTGTTTTTGGATGAATAGAAGATGTATAAGGATCGAGAGTTTGAGTTTAAGTTTGAGTTAAGGCTAAATGGCCATGAACTCCATGCCCCATACCCAGCAATTTACTCAGTCCGTCAGACAGTCAGTTAGTCCAAGAGTCAGTGGGGGCAACTTTGTTGTCTTGAAAGGAACATCTTTGTGTCCTTTCATACGGTTCAGCAAGATGTGGATTGTTGTGCTGCCTGCAGTGAATGCGTATACGGCATCTTGTTGTATGTGGTCCAGGCTACACCAACCAATCCCAACCCCACTGGGGGTAAGCGACTGCTACAATTTTCACTTTGTTGTCAGTGTCAGGACTTTTGTTGTGCTGTCAACAGACAGAGAGTGAGAGAGAGAGCGGGAGGTTGTATCCGTTCAGTTGGAGAAACTTTACTCATACAGCTCATATGGTGACAGCAGAGCAGAAAATATGAGACAGGTCTTTGGGATTGGTTATATCGCTGCATGTGCAACAGAAAGTGGCACTACAAATGGAACTGCAACGGCAACGGCAACTGCAACAGCAACAGCAAAAGCAGCAACTGTAGTTGGAGCCTGTCACATTGTTGTCAACGCTGTCATGTTGTCGTCCAGAATCTTCTGCCTTCTTCTATCCTTCGTTGGTTCGCTTAATCAACATTACTTGTGCTTAAATCAATTAAAAACTAATTACATTTCATATCCCGCCTGGAACGCAACTTTGTGGTAACGCCCGAAAGTATGCAGTGCGAAATAAAAATCTCAGAAAAAGATAAAGTATTACCAACAAAGAGCAAAAGAGGTCTTTGAATCTAAAAACTACACGCAACGCAACGCAACTGCAACAACACTTTTTACCCGACATCCGCTAAACCAAAAGCGTTAATAGAATTCGCTGCACCTGCACCTTTCCCCCTCTGGACATGAGTCTCTGCTTCACTGTCATCACTGCACATTTTGCTGCTTTGACTCATTTGGGGAATTGCAGTTCAGTTGGCTGCTTTGGCTTTTTGCCTTTGGGCGGCAAAGTGCAAAAATTAGATGACAAAAGTATATAGCATTCCAGTCAGGGCTTAATGTCTAACACAGAGTGGGGTGGTGTGCGCCAGGAATTGTGTTAGTATGCCTGGACTATGGCGTGTACTTAAGGGGAATCAGTGTCGACTCTATGCGAATGTGTTTCTGGATTAGTTTAGTTAGTCTCCACTGTGTTGCAGTAAGGCTTTGGCTTTGGCTTTGCCTTTCGTTTAGTCCTAAAAATAATAAGGAAAAGAGATTTAATAGTTTAACTTAACTGTATGCATTTACATGTATATGTTGGCTGTGTGTGTTTGTGTGGCTTTTAGATTTTTGCCAAGTGTTAAAAGATTATGCATTGCATACTTTTTAGGGCAAAAAGTTGGTAATTTGCAAAATATGAAACATAAAAATTACAAAAAACAAGTTGTCCTAAATAAAATGTTAACTAAAATTCGGTAATTAAAATTTGTGACTTTTCATAAATTATTAAAGTTTAATTCAGTCCTTAATAAAATTGTAAGGCAGTCTTAAAACAGTTGTGAATGTAAATGTTTTTGCCATTTTTGTTACTTTCATTCAACTTAATGCTAGCTAAAATTGAATAGAGTCAAGGTCAATTGGTTTTTGTATTGCCCACAGAATTGTTTGGCAATGGTCAAGTCGTTTACATTTGATCCTTTACTCCATCAGGTTGCCAAATGGTAACAAACTAGTAAATAAAAATGATTAAAATTCGGTTAAAACTCTTAATCGAATAATTTATGATCATTCTTTCGATGTATGGTCCTTAAACTTACTTTATATATTTTTTAATACCTTCTTAAAAAGGGAAACAATTACAAATTTAATTAATATTAATTAAAGTGTTTTGGAGGTTAAACAAATTTAATTATTATTTAAGACAATCGCTTTCAATAAAAACAAAAAAGGGTATTTAAGAGTGGAAGAAACTAAAGCGTCTGTTCGAATTTGGGCTTTCTTCGTTATCTTTTGAATTAAAATGACAATTTTTTTTAATTTTTTATAGATTATTCATCTGTAATCAATTTTTATGCTTTCTTCGTTATCTTTCGAATTAAAATAATTATATAACTATATATTATTTATTTTTATTCAAAGATTGGTTCGCCTTGGAATTTAACTTTTGATAAAGCATTTTTCTATAATATTTTCCTATATTGAAACAAAATCTTTTGCTTAACATAAAAGTAACAAAAAATGAAATTCTCATACATTGAAAGGTTAATAAAAGTTCTGGCTCTCATGTTTCATTTAATAAAACAATTTATATTGAAAGAAATATAAAAAAAAATAACTTTTTTGAAATAATTTACAAATTTACCAACAAAGCGCAAAAACAGTGATTTTAAATTTTTTTTTTTATTCTTTTTAATATATATTAGTAATTTTATAAAATTTTGACTATGTTAATAAAATCCGTTGAACTTCAAGTAGTAATTCTTTCAGAGGAATTGGCAAGTAAATTTTATTTATTTAAAAATTTAAAATTAAATAAAATTCTTTTTTGATTGAATGATTCAATTGATTTATTATCAATCATGATCAATATTATTATTATTATTATCAGTTATGCGAATAGAAAGATCTTAATCTGACTATTAACAAAAGTTTATTAAAGTTTATTTGAAATTACCTTATGGTGTTCTAAATATATTATAATTATGTGTATTCAATAGAAATTAAGTAATCTATTTTAAATTCGAATGATTTTTTACAACGAAAAATAGCGAACTTATTAGAAATGAAAGAGTTAAAATCAAAATATTCTTATATTTATGTTTCCTTTTTTTTAATATAATTTCTCCTAAAAAAGCGAGTTTAATTTGTCCATTTCCAGATGGTCTAAGATAAAAACTGCTTAATACAATTAAAGATTCCAAAATCGATACTATTGTATTCTCTCGTTTCAGTTTTCAATTAAAGTGATTTGAAAAGGT
The DNA here is from genome assembly GCA_018903615.1 of Drosophila neocordata. Taxonomy (NCBI): domain Eukaryota; kingdom Metazoa; phylum Arthropoda; class Insecta; order Diptera; family Drosophilidae; genus Drosophila; species Drosophila neocordata. The sequence continues at coordinate 1,898,351 of JAEIGI010000002.1, forward strand.
TTTTCTAATAAAAATATAAAGTAATTAACAAGTTAACTTTGAAGATAATAGAATGGAATAATTATAAATATTTCGAGCCAAATAGAGTTTAAAATAGTATTTTGCAATTTATACTCTAGTGGATTTCTAATAGTCAGCATCACCTCCAACAGTAGTAAAAATTGTTAATAATCCTTGTAAAGTGAAATATTTGCAATATTATTCCTAATTATTTTGATCTTTATTAAATTTCATATATAAGCTACTTTTGCTTTTATTTTAAATTTAAATTTTTTATAAGGCGACAGGCCTCGAAGTTTAAAAGACTTTGTAGTTTTAACTTTAAAAAGTTATTCGTAAAACAGAAATTATATAAATTATATAAAAGTGTTTGTGAAACGGAAAAAAATATAAATTTATTTCTTATATATTTATTTTTAACATGATTCATAAATAATTATAAAATTGCCTTTTATCGGAAAAGAACTAGCTATAACTACTAGCGTCTTAAGCTAGGTTTAGTTGGTGTATAAAAATTATATATCTATGGTATACTTATGCTATATTTACATTTAGTTTCTTGAATATAAATTCTTGGGTGAGCTTTGTGTGTCTTTCAAGTTTAATGATGTCGATTCGTTTAATGTTATTTTCTATATTTTTTTGATATCCTTTTGCTAAGTTTTGTTTTATATTAACAGTTTTATAGTGGTCTGAGGTATTTCTACACATTTCACTTTTGCAGTCTTTAAGGAAGATGTTCTTTATTCATTGAATTGTGTTTTTATAGTTTAGGTTTTGTTCAAATATGTGTGGGAAGTTGAGTAACCTGTTGTTACTTTCCCTCTTCTAAATGGCCACGTCCGCTGTTTCATTGCCATATATACTTGAGTGACCTGGTACTCATATCACAATTATGTTGGGAAATTGGTGGGTTAAGATATTTCTTATATAACTGGTGTAGGGACTTTTGTTATTGATCCGCCTTAATGCTGACTGTGAATCTTGGAAGATTGCAAAATGTCGTTTTTTATATACAGGTTGCACTTTTGCTGTGGAATTGAAAGAGTAAGCTGGAAGCAAAGCCGCTTTAATTATATCTCACTCTGTTGTAATGATGTATAAGACTCCCTGGGTTTATTTTGATTCATCAGTATAAATAAAATTGTAACTATTATATTTTTCTTTCAGGCTAAGGAATGTTTTTCGAAAAACTAAGGAAGATGTGGATTGTTTGGTGAAGAGAGATAGTTTAACTGACTCCTTTACAAACGACCAAGGTGGTTTAAATTAAAGGTATACTTCCAAATATTTGTATCTAGATAAAAAAAAAGATAGATTTCTTTAATTCGGTTACATTAACTCATTAACTAAACAAGTTTTTAAAAAATATTTACAATTAAAAACAATTTATATTTACAATAATAATTATTTTCCTTTATTTCTAAAAATATTCCATTAGACATCAAAGTTAAGAAAAGTAAATAAATCTCTCTATTTCTGTTAGGTTAAAAAAGAAACGACTTTCCTTTTTTCTTTGATTTTTCATAGTTGCTTTAGACATTTCTCTATTAGAAAGTGCCTTTAACTCTTCAAGTTTTATCATCTTAACTTTAGCCTTCTTCTTTATTACTTGTATATCTGCAACTCTTATTGCCTCTTAAAATTCTATTCTCTTCTTGCTAACTCTTGGCATTTTTATTGACACAAACAAACAAAAAAAGGAACGGAAAAAAAAGTGGAAGAGACAAAATAAAGCATCATGATGAACGCATGAGACTGAGAGATTTATGAGAAAAACAAAGTGAAAGAAGAATGCTAGAAAATAAATGAAACTTTGCCATGCAATTGGAAATGCAGAAATGTAGTTAAAGTAACTGCCAAATCGAAATTTCAATCTCTGTGAAGTGAAAGGATATAAACTCAAGTGATTTCATCTATTTGTTATTTTTTTTTTTTTTTTTGTACCTGTAAGGTGACTTTAACTTATTTTAGTTGCTTTATTGTTAGTGTTTAACCCTCTAATTTGGCATATACCGGCCACGCCTTTTCCCTAGAATAATAATAGACCAATAAATTTGAAGCATGTACAAGAATGTATATATATATATATGTTAGTTCATGTCCAAAGTTAGACAAAAGTGCACAAACGTTTTGAGTAGCTCATAAATATGCATTTATGCATTTGTCCGAAGGACCTTACATATTAATTTTTAATTTCTTCTACTAAGGTAAAGGCAATTGTTGTAAATGGGTGGTCTTAAGCCACGCCCATGTAACTCAAGTGGACAAAAAGCGCTGGCGCTAATTAGCCAGTGTTCGCTCAATGGCCAATTGCCATGCAAAATCAGCAAAGGACCAGCCAGGACTAAACACGGCGTTTAAAGCCAAAAAATAAACAACAATTTAGTGCAGATTAGCGCCGCACACACACACACAACCAGAGACATATACATGAATGGGACTTTTGTTTATATTGTTGTGTATATGTATGTGTAAGTGTGTGTGTGTGTGCCATTGTTTCAAATGTTGCCAACGTTGCCAGCAACCAAGTTCTGGTGACATTTAGGCTTGAGTGGAGCTCAGCTTGCTTACATGCATCGACTGGTTGGTGGAATGGTGAGAAAAGGAGAGGAGAGGAGTGATGGGTGAATGTTAGCTAATTGCTTAGCGTTGGGCGTTTCGCACAAGACAAACTTCCGTTTCCGCTTTCACGAGCCCTGGCAAACTAATTAGATTCGTACATCCAAAACCAAAAACCATTTGCTACGTTGCAAGAATTGGCGGCATCCACTTTTGATTTGTGTGTTTGTGTGGCAAGTTTTGGCCCAGAAATTGCTCATTTTTATCGCACAGCTGTCTTGAGTAATAATTTTTTTATTTTTCGTAAGTAAAGCTGCATATTTGGTTCAAGTTCCTCTAGCAAATTTCTCATCAAAATGCATAAGAAATAAAAAAAAAAAAAGGAAAAACTACGCCAAAGACAACAAATAAAAGTAAATGCGACATGTGGCTGGCAACAGAAAGAAATCTGAAAAAAAAAACAGGCAAAAAAAAAAAAATGGAAAAAAGTTCAAGCCAAGCCGCAAAAAACAAGAAACTTTTCCCTTTAAAAAAAAAAAAAATATTATGCGAAATTTAATTTGACTTTTGTTGTTACTCTTTACTTGGGTTGCCAGCTACTTTTGCAGTTTTTCCTCTTTTTTTTTGTTTTTTTTTTTAGTTTGCCAGCTGGCAAATGCAGCAAACTGCGCAGAATGCACGGGTCTCTCGTAATTTGCCAGCTTGGCTTGTACACACTTAGTTTATATTATTTAGTTGCAAGTACAGAGGGAGATGGAGATAGAGAGAGAAGGTTGCAGAAGAAATATGATTATCTTATGCATGGCAAAAGACTGCACTGCAGTGCGGGTTGCATTTACCAAAGGGCAAGCCATGGGGATTGGTGGCAAGTGAAAAAGGGGTACATAAGCATGTGTGTGACTGGGTAGTGTGTGTGTGTGTCTGCCATAAAACAGTTTAGGTTTGACTTACTCTCTAGTCTGATTAGTTACAGTTGACTTTGAGTCATAATTGTAACACAATTTCATATCTTAGACATAGTGCTGATTTAGTGGAGACGAATCCTTTAGATAGGCAGCTCAATAGATTATAGATTTTCCTTAACTATGTACTTCTGTATGATGTCGTAAGGCAAAAATAGTTTACTTTGTCTTTTACTCAATGAAAATAGTTATTCAAATAAAGCTAACTAATAAACAAGGATGACAGTGTTGCAAAACACGACTCATCAGAACAAAGATGTCAGATTGATAATTTGATTTTGGCTTCTTGGCATTTCTTATTATTATTGAGTTTTGCCATGGCTTCATTATTTTTTAGCGACAAAGTTTAAATCAAAATAAATTAAATTATAACATTTCAACATACATTTAAATATTTGTTCCAATTTTTATTTGTATAATGTTGGGAAGCGACGCAAACTCGTTCCCATTCACAGAAAGGGATTTCCTCCCTTTTGGAAGTTGGGCAAAAATTTTTCATAATTTTATTATGATTATTACATTTTATTTCAAAACGTATTCAAATAAGAAATTGTTATTTTGATTAATCAAAATTTCGTTTTCAATTTTTCATGCATTTCAAAACATTTCCGTTGGAATATAAAAATTTACATTTGACATTTACATTGAAAAAGTCATTTTTAGATGAAGTGTTGTAAACTAATTTTTCTAAAATTATAGTGATTTAAAAGATTTTATTAAAAGAATCATTCTTTCATAAAATAATAAAAAAAACCCATCAATAGGTCATATTTTTCTTTTTGCTTTATTATAATATTTATCATCATTTGATTACAAATAAATATTACTTTTGAATTTTGTTTTAAAATACGAAAAATAATGTTTTTTTTAATAATGATTAATTCATTTTCTTTATTATTCTGTATATTTTTTTATTTATAATACAATTGAAGTAAAATAAAAAAATTGAAGAAAAACATTTCAGCGACGAAAACGAGAATGGTTGAAGGCTCTAGAGGCAACTCGATAAAACCTTTAAATATGCCACAAAAAAAGAGTTAAGATGTAAAATAAAAAGTGTTGAAAATGCACTAGAATCAAAATCGGGAAGATTTTTTCTTTTATATATTTAGTTGTTCTACAAAGTAAAAAAAAAAAATCTTTTTAAATAAATTATTTTGAAAAATAAAAAAATTTCCTAACATGTTAAAAACATGACCAATTTTTTATTTATGAAAGTATTTTTTTTTTTTTTAAGTGCTTTCGTAATTTTATCCTTAATATTATCATTTTTTTAAGCTAATATAAAATAGTATAAGCAATAAATGTTTTCAGCTAATATAAAATATTTTACTGATTAACAATAGTAAATGCACAGCGCATCTTATTTCCTCACTTTCACACGTAAAAACTCCAAATAAATCATAGCATACTTTTGAGTAAATTGAAAATAAAATTGAACTTTTCTTTACTCCCTATTCTTTGTATTCCTATAAATATTAACCCACATATAGTATATATATTTACATCCCTAAGATGTATTGCATTTATTTCACGCTGTTGTCTCATCCCATTGACATTCGTCCTTGACAAAAAAAAAAAAGAAGGTACCAAGAACTCGCTGTGACAAGTCGATTGAATTGTATGTGGGAAAACTGTTTAGGTGAAAGAAAAGTGTTTTTCTGTGTCTCTAATGCATATGTTGAGTTTTCCCATTGTTGTACGGCCGGGAATATTTTCAAATGCAAATTGCAATTTGCAATTTGTTTGATTTATATTGACTTTCAGTGTTAAAGTCAATTGCATAGTCATTGGTCGTCAATTTGATTTCATTTTGTCTATTTGTAGAACATTTGCGGCACTTAAATTATTTTCTATTCCACCGATAATACCCAATAGTAAAGCAAGAAGGGAAAAGCGGGGATGGGAGAGCCAATTAATAATGCATTATGAACGGAAAGCGTACAAGAACACAGAAAGAGGGAGATAGAAAGAGGGAAGGATATGCAATATGCATAATCTATGCTTGAATGTAGGGATCTGTGTGTGTGTGTGTATGTGGGTGTGCTCTTTGATTTGCTTGAACATGCACATTTATTTATGTATATTTTATTTCGCGTAGTCCCTTTTGGTAGATTTTCCTGAGAGTTTTTCACTTGGCATTTGCTATTTATGCTTTACTCCCAGGACATAGGACCCAAAACTCATACCCCGGTATCCGACCCTTACCCGTTGGTGGTCCTGCTGGCTAAACACTTTCGCATTTTTACAAAAAAAAAAATAAAAGAAAAAAATACACACGTACACATACATAGAAGTAGTAAAGGGCACTGCAGTAGAGTAAGGGTGAAAAGGGGAAAAGGGCAAGAGTGTGGCTTATTTTGTATGTAAGTATGTTGCTGTTGTTGTTTCGTGTTCATGTTGTTGTTGTTTTTCCTGCTGTCTTGCCAAAAAACTATAAAAACTAAAAACAAGCAGCGTCAGCATCAACATTTTATATTAAAAACAAAACCGCCAGCAACAGCAACAACATCAACATCAAGGATACTGGAAGCCATAGAGCGAGAAATAAAGAATAAAGTATTTACACTCGCTTTTAGTGGGCAACTTGTTCCATCTCTTCCCCTTCTTTTGGGCTATCTCTGTCTCTCCTTCCCTCTCTCTCTCTTTCTCTGTGTGTGTGTGTTTTGGCCTGGCCAATGTTTTTCTAATTTTTCGTGCACGCTTTTTATTTCGTTCACATATGCTTTTGACTTTTAAACTCCTTCGTTTAAGTGTATTTAAACATTTTTCTCTAATGATACTCAAGCCAAGTAGCCATTTGTTTGTCTGTTTGCCACTGCTAAACCGTTGCAATATCCCTTCCCTATCTTTCTGCCTCCCTTTAACCCACAATCCTCTCAGCATATTGCCAAGAAGAAGGGGTTGCTGCGGTTAGAGTTTGTCAAAGTGACCTCAAAGCAGCAAAACAACAACAAACAAGTTGACATCGTTTAGCCGTGTGAGGCTGTATGCATTTGTGTATGTATATGTGTGTGTGTGTATGTGTATATATTTGTGTCAGGTTCTACTTTAGCTAAAGAGCTTTAGTTAGTAAGTTTATGGCACGTGTATGTATGTATGTATGTATATATACATAAACAAACACACATACTTATCTCTATATACATACGCCACTATATAGTATATATGAAAGCGAATGCATTTGTTGTCTATCTGCCTGTCTCTCTGTTTATTCAGCTGCTTTAATGAGCCCTAACATGAGTTGCCTCAAGGCCAAATTGCTTTTGACATTTTGCCAATTCTTAGCTGCTCCTTAATTTGGTTTTCCTTCTTTTCTTTTTTTTTAAAAAAAATTTCATTAACTTTTGCTTTTTGTTAGTGCAACAAGGTAAAAGTGTTAAAATTAATTAAGATTTCACTTGAAAAATTTCTGTTCTTTTTTGAAATCTAAAGTGCTGAAAAACCAAAGACAAATATTTTCAAATTTTTTTGGTTCTAATGTAAGAGAAATTTGTAGTTTAATGGCTTGGAAAAGTTGCTTTTTGCTAGAATAAATTAATATAAAACTTTTTGTTTATTATTAAGACAAAGAAATTTAAGAAAATAAGCCAAGGAAAACTCTTTAAAGGCTTTATTCAATTGTAATCCTCAATAATAAAAGGCTTTGTATTAAAATAGATCAATTATACAAAGATTCTAAGCTTAATTATACTGAACTGAGCTTTAGATGGCATCGTTCAATGCATAGCAATCCCTTTTTTAATTTTCTAATTTTTTTAACTTCATCCTTGAATTTGAAAAGTAAATCTTTCTTTCAGAACCATCGTCGGACTCTTCGTCTGATATAGCTTCCTCAGTAATGGGTGAGAGATCATTATTGGATAGAAAAGGAATGTCACTAGGTAAGGCGCTCAAAGTTTTCTTCAATGGAAAACTTCTTTGTAGACTATTCTTTAATGATTTGCCGGCCTCATTTAGAGTCTTTGCATTATAATGCTTCTGAACATAACGATAGCCACGATAGACACGGTTCAACACCAATGTGGGAATATAATGTGCCACAAATAAAATAACCAGGATCAAAATGGTGGCACTTGTATGCCAACTGGAAAAATAGATAAAGCCACCGCCAATCATTTGCAGCACCAGCATAATAATGACTAGGGAACGTGGATTACTTGGCGGTCCAAAAAGATAACAGATGAAAAACGAGATGAATCCAGAGATGACCAAATACCAGAAGACATACACATGATAGAGCACAAGTATCATTCTATAGTTATCCAAAAGCTGTTTGAGGATATAGTAGCCAATGGTCCATCCACCAATAATTACTCCATACATCATAATATCTCGGGTTAAAAGCTTAGCAAACAGAGCAATGGGCACTAACAAGGTGGCGCATGTACCGAGAACAATCCCAGCTACATAATAGAACGTCGAATTTTTGGCCAAAAGTCGGCTACCGGAGAATATAAGTATACCCAATGTCATTTGAAGGATACGCCATAAATCCACATATGTATGCATCAGATTCACATTATACGATTGCTTGGAGGAAATGCCCAAACAATGCGGTTCAAATGGTGACAATTGGACATTCTGACGCTTCTGTGAGAATAAGATGATGCTGTAAAGGGAACGCTTCTCTAGATAATGCTCTAACACCTCGTCTGGTGTGTGTCCATCATATGCCATATAATCATCGTTGCCAATATATAGCTGCAATTCGAGACTTTCAAATAAACTAAACAAAGCATTCGATTTACCCTGGTAGCAAAAGATTCTTAAAATATTCGATCCATCGGCATTATCAGTTATATCAATTGTTGTCCCGGGTGCCAAATAAACGACATCTGCTTCTGGCTTAGTAGCCTCGAAAAGGCTTATCGGTAGTAAGATTAACAGCCAGAGGAACTTCATCATTGATTCGCAATCTGTAACGCAAAAAAAATGCGATAGAAATTTAAAGTATTTTTTTTTCAAGATTTTTCTCTAGTGAAAATTTTCTAAAATCCAATAAGGGGGAATTACCGTATTAGATTTCTTTAGAAGCTTCGACTTAGTTTTAGTAGTTCTATTTTCAATCTTTTTTAACCAACTGTATTTTTGAGCTAATTAAAATCAATTTATATTTATTCAACTAAAATATTGTTGGCTTCTGTACGCCACAAAATAAAACAGAGAAATGAATGCTAGCAAGAAACTTGGTTAACAAGAAACAATTAAAAAAGAAATGTGTCTGAAAAAAATATGGTCATATTAATAAAAATCGATAATAAGTAAAATGAAATATCGAATAGCTATAAACTAGAATGACAAGCTAACGTCGGCCATTGACAAAATTTGAATACCCTTGCAAACTGTTGAACTGATTTGACGACAACAAAAAGTGAAGTAAAATGTTTTTTATGCTATTGAAGCAAGTAACTCGTCCTTGATTATACCCTGTACTAAGTAATGAAACTTTATAAAATTTAACTACTTCGAATTCGCAATTAATTCAAACTTTATCTGCGTAGACAGTAGACGAAGGATTGTGCACACCAAATTTGGTTGATCTAGCTCTTAAAGCTTCTTAGCTCTCGGTGTATATACGGACGGACAGACAGCCGAACATGTCTCAATCGAGTCGGCTATTGATGCTGATTACAACTATATAAACTTTATGGGGTCGAAAATGCTTCCTTGTGTACTTCCTGTTACCTACATTTTAGCAACTTTAAACCTATGAGTACAGGGTATTAAAATCACCTATATATGCTATAGCATATGTTCGACCGATTCAGCTAAAACTCAAAAATATTTCTATCCATACTTAATTTACAAAAAACAAATTTCTTGAATGCAAAAAATATTGTCTCTTTCTTACAGTGTAGGTTTTTCTTACTTCTTCATTGATTAGAGTGACCGTTCCTTCCTTTTGCCCAAAAAACGCAATTAAAAACTAAATATACAAATATCATTCAGACAATGCCACACTATCGGAGTTATTTAGTTATTTGCAAGCTGCTACATACAATATAGGATATAGTCATTCGATCTGTATAACTTCGACAGACAGACAAATCAAGCCGTGTTGAAATCTGTAGATTAAAGGGTCTCAAAGAAAATCGTCTTGATATAAGGACAGACAATCAAGGTTATATAAATTTGGCCCATCAGGGGGATCAGGAATACTTCTATACTTAATAAAACAAATTTATATATAAAGTTCATATAGTTGTAAGTGCTTTCTTCTATGCTTTGCCAACTAAAATTAATATATCCTTTTTGTAAGACTCTCATAAAAGAAATTTATTATAATTCTTGAAAAAAATCTCTTTCATATTCCAAAATATGTTTCAGTATTCGATTTTTAATTTTTTTTTATCGATAATCTTGATTATTTGTGTCATTAAGATGTCAAAAAAGATATTTGTATAAAAAACTAAAAGGATGGGCTAACCTCGGCCACGACGAAGTTGGGATACCTTTGCAAACTGTCTTTTTCAATTACATACATAAAAATTACCAGAATCATAAGAAAGTATGTAGAACTAATCAACACCAGTGCCTCCAAGAAAAAAACTTTTGAGTAAAAAAATTTTTTTGGTCTTATTGTTCCTATACGAGCTATATCATATAGTCGGCCGAGTCTGTTAAAACTCAACAGACACATTTTTATATATACCAAACTTACATATACCAAATTTCGAGTGAACCGCTGTTAAAATAACCAAGATTTTCATCTAAAACCAATTTTTTGGCCGATCGTTCCTATGGGAGCTATATGATATAGTGCCCAGATTCTGATAAAACTTTTCAAATATGCTAGAAAGTATATAAAACTCATAAATACCAAATTTAGTGATAATTGCTTTTAAAACAACCAAGTTAATGCTCGAAATCCATATTCATGACCGATCGTTCCTATGGGATCTATATGATATAGTCAACCGATTTTGATGTAACTTGGTGGATATGTTATGAAATATATAAAACTCACAAATACCGGCTTTTGTAATATTTCGTTAGAAAACAACAAAGTTATTGAGGTTAAAGCTTATTCACGACCGATCGTTCCTATGGGAGCTATTTGATATAGTCATCCGATCGAGATGATTCCGAGAGATACAATGCCTGCAGCAAAAAGAAGCCTAGGTGCAAAATTTCAGCTCTGTAGCTTTAAGGGTCTCGGAGGAGATTGCGTTGATCCAAACAAACGGACAGGGCTAAAGGAACTCTGCTCATCGTTTTGATCAAGAATATATATACTTTATATAGTCGAAGATGCTTCCTTCTATGCGTTGCAAACTTCTGATTAAAATTAATATACCTTTTTTGCACAGGTATAAAAAACCAAACTGAGCTGTCTATCATTTTGGTTTTTTTTTTCAATTTGGAATTTCTGTCATAAATAGAATCTCAATTTCTTTGTCTATTATAGATATAAATCGGAGAAGCAGTCTTAATATATATACATATATATATATATATGTCACTGAGTTGATATTATTTTCATGATGAGTTGCCATTCACTCACTTGCTGGCATTCGGGAGGCGATGCATTAAAAAACGCGAAATGACAGTTGAAACGTTGCCAATTTCGAGTGACTTTTGTTGTGAAGGAGAACTGACGACAGACGGACAGTGGAAGGAATGGACGTATGGGAGATGTTGCATCATGTAGCAGTTACAACACGTTGATAAAGTACGCACTTGCTGCAATGGCAACTCATTTGATTTACTTTTCATTTCCTGGTTGCTGCCTCGCAACAACACCTTAACAACAACACATGTGTCAGTCACTGTTCACTACGTACTCCTTTCTACATACCCCATCCATACTGATAGTCCTTGTATACAGAAACCTTGATGTTTGGTTTGGGGGCCCTTCACGTTGAGCGTTATGCAATTATAACTTTTGTCATTAGCAACTTAAAATGCAAATTGCTGCAATGAAGCGTTGTCATCGTTGTCCTCGTTGTAGACTCTTAACATTTTGGGAATGAATTTACATACACACATACATACATACATACATGTGAAAGGAAAGGACTAACAGAAAACAAGGTACATAGCTTGGGGTACATAGTATGGAAGAGTACTAGTGTATGGCAGTGACCGTTATTTAAAGTGTTATGGCTTAAGTTACCGCCGTTGGCACTTAAATGTTATCTAAGTAGCTTCAAAAAACCACATATCAGCCATATGGCTAAAACTTGTAAAGAAAGCATGAGAAACAAAAAAAATAAAAAAACGAACTCATGTCATGTCAAATGCCATGTGAAGTTCTTGCCATAGTTAAGGTTACCCAATTAGAACTATGTAGCTAGTTAATTTGGAAAGAGTTGCGATTTCTTTTTTTTTGCCCCTTTGTGTGTGCGTTATTTTTTTTTTTGCTGTTGCTACCCTGACAACATGCAACGAAGTGCAACAATGTTGCATCTGGCAGAAGCCACACGCAGCTGAAGAAGACGAAGAAGTGGCAAAAAAGAGACGAAAACTGAGCAAAAGTTACAAAAGAAGTAACCATAAAAGTGGAGTGTACCTGTGTGTCAGGTTGAGTGAAACTTTGACACCGCCAACTCAGTTCCTCATCCTTTTTTTTTTTTTTTTTTCTTGACTCGCGTCACGTCAAAGAAATTAAATAGTAAAGTGAGGTTTTTATGCAATTTTCTTCTTACACCCCTTACCCTTCCATCAATGAGTCGTAGGGGGAAAAGTAAACTTTTTTTTTTTATTGTTGCTGCTGCTGCTGCTCATGTGGCCCAACGGACGTAGCGCTAGTTAAATCATTAAGAAGTGCCCCCGGTTGGAACTGAAAGTTCAGCGGATGTGGACATGTGAATGTGGTTGTGGGTGTAGGTGTGGGTGTGTGGGTGTAAATGAGTATACGCATACGGAAGCGGATGTGAATGTATGTGGTTGACTTGGGCAGTTGCTTATAAATAATTTGTTGTCCTCGCAATAAAAATTGAGCTAAGAAAAATGTTTTACGATCCTAAATTTAATGACAATAAATTTCTTGTTTCTCTATATAATAAAATTGATATATTTATGGTTATTTAAATAACATGAAAAAATTTGGAATGACAATATAGAATATATTTAATGAATAATAATAATAATACAAAATAATTAAAATTTCTGCCGATTAATATACATATTTAATATATATATATATATATATATATATATATATTTTATGAATTTTTCTAATATTAGAATAGAAAGGGTATATGTTTTTAAAGAGACTTTAAAATTTTTATATAATTTTTTTTTAATTTTGATATTTATAAACTTTTTTTCATTTAACCAATTTTTTATTTTACCTAAACGGTTTTTTAATGCATTTTTGAACAATCCAATCTTTTTTACCAAAAATAAGTTATTAAAATAATTTTTAAATATAATTGATTTAATACACAGCGAAATATAAATTTCTAAGAAATATCTTAATTCAGTGGGCTTTAATGGAATAAGAAAAAAGATTTTATGAGAATATAATTTTTTCTTCATTGTACTTATTATTTATATTAAAAAAAAGAAAATAAGTTTTTTAATGACAGCAACCCTTCTTACAACTCTTCTTATCAAACTTATTCTAAAATAAGTAAGTAACTAAGTAACTAATAATTATTTCTAATTTTCAATTTTTTCTAGTTCTTAATTTTACAAATTAAGCAATCTACAATCTAAGTTTAAAATCAAACGTAAATTTACTAGAAAAGTGATTACTGATTGAGTTAAGGAATAAAATTTAAAACAACTTGTGGAACTTTTTTTTTGCGTTTTTTATCAAGCAAATTTAACAATATAAGATTTTTTAATGGTGCTTCAGAATAATTTTATAACTTGCTCTTAAATAAAAGTCTTTCAGTTAAATCTTGTAATTCAATAGATTTTAAAATATTTTATTTAAACTTAATTATTAAATAGATTTTTAAACATAATAACAGAGTTTCAAATTTAACGTTTTTAATACAAATTGGTTGATTGACTTCCATATAAAGTTTTTACTCTTAACAGAAAATTTGAACAAAACAACAAATTTTTTCTTCCATGATTATAATAAAGAAAAAGAAAATTATAAAGTAAAAGCTTCAAATTGGGAGTATTTAAGAGATTAAAATAATAATCCTATAAAATTATTAAATAAAATTAATGAAAATAATGAAATAAAAATAAATGAAGATAGATATTATATCGGGAAGGTATTAATCAATAGATTGAAGGAATTATTAATAATCCTAAAAATGTTCCAAGTCAATTTAAGGATAGATTAAAAATTGCTGATGGATCAAATACAGAAAATAAATTTGTTATCATTTTCAATTTATTGAATTTAAATTAAAAATTTTTAAAGAAGTAATAGAAGGATGTTTTCATTCCAGTTGGATTCACTCTAATAAAAGATTAAAAATTGTTTTTTAAATTGAGGCTTGTATTAATTGCTGATGTGAAGCAACAAGTTGAGGCTGAGATTGCTGAATATCTCTTAACTTTTTCTGAGAAAGAAAACAACTTGGAAATAAAGAAATGTTAATATATATTGATTCTTTGATGGGGAAAGTGAATTATAAATAAAAAAATAAATCTTTTGCATTCAGTAGATATAAATCTATCAACTAGGATTATTTATTAATTACACTTTTATACTAAATTTACTTAGAGACCTGTATTTAAACCAAAATTTGTTTGCCAATATTTGTTATTTGAAAAGTGTGGAAACTAAGCAAGTAATTGTAAATGTTTACCAAACTTTTAAAAGCTAGAAACTCAAATTATTTAACCAAAAGAGCAATAAATTATATCTAAAACTGTTGTGGTTTTTAGCAATATATAAAATTAAGTTCTCGAAAAAAAAATCAATCAGTAAAATTAAAAGAGTTGAAGTAACAAAAAAAAGTAAGAGTTAAATTTATTTCAAAGCATTAAATTTTTTGAATTTATTTTGCATTAACTTTTAAAAAATAGTTGAAAATAATGTTACCACTCAATTTTGTGAATGAAGTTGAAACTAATTCAATCATTCTTACCACCATTTCAATTTCACAGACATTTGACTGACCATTGACAACTCTATTATGTAATACGCATCAGGCATTTTATATGTCATTCAGTTCATTGAGTTTAATTTTGGCAAGAGTTTTCTATTTGCCTTCCTCCCCAAAAAAAAAATCACATTCTCTCACCAATTTACACATATCTTCCCCCTTTGGTCTTTGCCTTTTTTGTTGAGCTGTTGAGTTGATTAAATTGGTGTTAAAAAGTTTAAGTGGCTGTTGGTACAATGTAGAACAGTAAAATTTCATAGCCTACTTTGCAGTGTTAGAACATACACACACACACACACCCGGTCCCCAATGTAGAGCTTATTTTTCTTCTCCCCGCATCTGCTTTGTGTCTGGGCTATAAAAGTAGAGTAAAAGCCGCTAACGTGTGTAGTTCAAGTGTGCACTTTTTCCCCACTTACAAGAACAACTCACTTGCTAGACATACTAACAAGGTGGGGGGGGGGGAGGAAAACGGAAGGGCAGTCAGTCCATGCCGGTTAACGGTTAACGGCCATTCACTTGTAAGCTGACGGAAATCCCCTCAATCGTTAGCTACCCTCTGATAAATTATATCTCATTGCGGATATACGCATAAGGCACGTGTCTGTGCTGTCTAATTGGCAAAAACTGAATGAATCTCCTCTCCCTCTCGGATGACCATTCTCCCATCCCCCCTGGTGGAACATTTTCAATTAGACGCCAAGCATTTTCGATTTGCGTATTATTTATGGGATCTACAAAATCGTTCACATTATTCATAAGCTGAAGGGCAGCAGCTTAATGGCAACAGTTAAAAGGGGGTTGCAAATCCTCCAATCCCCCATCTTTTCTCCTCCTTTTTTCTTTACTGGTTTCATTTTGTTTTGTTTTTTTTGAAGGGGAGGTTGCATGTATTTATGTACTTAGCCAGTTTTGCCCCCATTGCCCAGAAACCCAAATGCAACGCCTTCTTCACAAAGGCACTGCATTCAAATTAAGCGACATTAATCTGACGCGTGCACCTTGTGGTTGAGTGCAACTCAGCAGCATACATTCTTAGCCAGGTGGATATGGGCATGAGCATGGGCGTGGCCGTGGGTTCTGTATGTCTGTCTACTAAGCGTTTATCTTTGCCACATAAACACACTCACCATTCGAGATATATGAAGTTGAAATTGCATGCAAGAGCCGCAAGTGTCAGGGAAGTCTAGATTTAATACTTAGAGATGTCACGTGATTCGTGTTAAGAACTTCAAATCGTTTGTTTAAATATATATTTAAATAAATAAATATTGCAATCTATAATGCCTACTTTATTATGAATTTATAATAAGTACCTAAATGCGAAATTGAAAGCTGAAATGATCATACATATTAAAACTAGTACTTTAGTATTCCATTTTTGATCAATGTTAAATATAAAATAATTTTTTAATTTAGTTTTATAACCAATATTTTGAGATATTATGAAAAAGGTTTTAAGTTCTGTTTAATCCAGAAAGTATTCATTGTTAGTAAAATTAGAAGGTTTGTTAATACTATTAACAAGATGATTAATTGATTGCTAAATGTAAAAGCTTCTCGATGTATTTGCTAAGAACCATATTGTGTAAACAATTGCTAATTGGTAAAAGATCTTAAAATAAAGTATCTAAATGGCCTTAAATTTTAGTTCATATCTTTACTTTTTAATAGAATGTTAATAGTTAATGCTGATATTCTTAAAATTTTAAAAAGTAATAGAAAAATGAATAAAGTTATGATTATGTTAGTTATTGAAGTAATAATATAAAAATATCAAAATTAAGGAATTAATAAAATTTAATCAGTTTGGTATCTAAGTGTATAATTAATTTGATTAAATAATGTAGCAAACTTATTCAAACCTTTGAATAAAAAAGACAATTTCAAATAATGTGCATAATTTTTTTTTTTTTACTGAGCAAAAGTTCAGTATTTATTTTATAATAGAACCGTATTCCTAAGTAGTATTTTTTTTTTCTTTTTATTAAATTCTAGTTTGAATTATTTAAAGAACTTAATTTAATTTTTTTTTGAAAAATATTATAAAAAATTTAAGATTTAAATTTTACGTTTTGCTGGGTAAAAACAAACGATAACTAAAAGCTTATATTTATTCTATTATTAATGTATATATTACAAATTTGGAAGGCTAATTTAAGCCAAGCTGAAAAAAGTCTAAGATATGCATCTCATGTAATTTGTTAACTATTAACAACTTTTTGACTTAGTTACTTTCCTTTTAGGTAGAAAAAATGGCTAAAACAAACATTAATGAAAGAGATTGTTCTTCATCAAATGCTAGTTCTTAAGTTTAACAAATCGCTAGTTTAAGTGAAAGGTATATGGAAAATAGTTATAAGCTTAGTAAGCCATTTAGTTTAAAGAGATAGAGATAAAAGTAAGTAAACCATTTAGTTTAAAGCTTAAGTGTTTCGCAAAATTAGTTAGCTACAAATCTACCAAATGTAATTATTAAATTTATTAAAGCAAGGATTCAATAACCTCAATCTAATTTATTAAACTTAAGGTTAAAACTTAAAGAAATATCTTAAATAATTGAATGGGAGAACTATATATTTGTGCTATTTTGATATCCATGTCTTTTTTGGTATTTCCCAAAAAAAAAATTCAAATTTTTATCATTTTTGCTTTTAGTACTTCTTTAAAAAATTTTAAATAATTTTGAGTGTAGTTTTCTGCTCTTTGTTTCGGATTAAAATGGACTCAATTTATGTACCTAAAAAAGAAGTTAAGTATATTCATTTCTAAATTGTAAACAAAATAAGTTTATCCTTTTGATTTGTCCTTAATTTTGTGTTTTTTCTGGCGTTTTTGAAAAAGATTTTATAAATTTTAAAAAGAGTTTACATTTTTAAATACATGTATTAAGTATCAAGACTTTTGACCAATATATTTAAAATAAATTTAATTAATTTATCTAATATTAATAAAATTGTTTTCTATTTTATTCTTCAGCTCATCTCTAGTGCCCACAAGTTGGAAATGTCTTTCCATATTAGTTGACAGTTGCTAGTAGTTACCATACTAGTTGTTATAGCTGTGGGTACTGTCCGTGTCATGGAGTGGAGACTTCAGAGATTGTAACCATGCCAAGCACTTGAGGCGACCACAATGCCAAGCCAATGCCAACACACAAATCCTGCCAAGTTAGTCAGGCGTTTGATATGAATGGACATACAAAAGGAGCTAGGTGCAGTGGTAACAGCTGTTCTTGATACCGGCTTTTGATGTTATTGGTTTTGATCCTGAGGGTAAGTATATGCTTACAAGTACAACTTTACACATAGAAAGTCCTTTATTCCTTTGATCTATTCGTCACATACAATTTTACACCTGTCTTAAATATAAGCTAAGTAGTAGTTGTTAACTTTGAACTTTTAACTTAATCTACTACTGTAATTAAGTGTTCCATTTGTCAAATATTCCCTTTGCTTTCTGTTAACTTTTTTACATGTTAACAGCTTTGCAGCTGCGCACTTATTCAATTCATGCTCTTAAATGTTAGCCCACTGTTAAATTATTGTTTCAGCTCATTCCATTGCTGTTTCGTTCCGTTTCATTTCATTTGGTATGGCGTTTCTTGAGGTAAATAAGTAGAACAGTAGGTGGATGGCTCGCATGATAAATTCACATTTCATGCAATTTCATGGAATCCTTTCTGAGAGATAAAATATGTGTTTCTGCAGGCGTCTTGAATGGGCCTTTAACACCATTGTCCTACCCCATAGTAATTGTTGTAGTACACCATCTACCGTCTGCTACATTGCGTGTCCGGCCTCAGTTTATAGAGAGATGTTCTCTCCTTCCCCCTAACCCACGAGAAAATAAAAATATATGGCCTGGCACTTGATAAAACCTGTTGAAAGTGCATCGAGCGTTGAATGTGGTGTTGATTTATTAGTTGGGCAGAAAGGAGAAGGAGTAGCCGAGGTCAGTCGACAATATTTTAATTAAAAATCTTTCATATATTTGGTTGTTTTCTTTTTTATTATATATTTTGGTTTTCGATTCCCTGAAGTAATTTTTGTTTTTTTTTCTTTTTTTCTGTTTTCCTGTGGACGCCAATTGGCAAAAGATGCAGACACCTAATAAAACTTTACCGACAAGAGGGCAAATTCAAGTGTAACGAAAACAAAAACAAATAATTTTTGAGTTTATTTCAAACTCACACACACACATACATATAGAGAAGGGAAGGAGAAGATTGAAAGATAGAGAGAAACTGGACAAGGACTTCGTCTGTCTACTATCTTCTTAGGGCCTTAAGGGTGCACGGTCACCCACTCAGTGTCGAAGTTCCAAGACCTGCTGAGTCTGTCACTGGGACAATTTCAGTTTTCTATTTGCCATTGTTGTTATTATTGCATTCATTTTTTTTTCATATGGTTGTTGTTGTTGTTGAAAAACTATTTGCCATCTCGACAATTTTCTGCACGTGCAAAGCATTGCAAAACGAAGTTTTTCGATTGTTGTGGGAGTAACATAGAATGCAGGTACAATATTTCAATAAAATATATTTACGTAACAAAAAAAATAAAAATATAACACGAAAAGAGAAACTTTCAATGATTTTATATATATATATATATAGATAGAAAATATATATTTTATTCCTATAGCTATTGATGGCAAATTGCCTTAGGTTGGCATAATTCATTTAATCTTTAAGATGAAATTTTGAAAGATTGTTCAGATGGTTAAACAATTTTTGGTTTTGGCTAAAATGTTTCTTAACCAAGGCTGGCAATTAATAACAATTAGAACCGGCGCCGCCAACTATGCCTAATTGTGGATAATATATATCTCTATCTACCTCTCTTTCTCTCCCTCTCTCTCTCTCTCACTCTGTATCTCCTTCTATTTATCTCTTTGTGAGGCAAACTATTTCTTGTACTGTGTACTAATAATTTATGCCAAAAGCGTAATTAAATTAATTAGGATTAACTTTGGCTGTGCACGCATTAAACTAGCTTTGATTAGCTTATGTTTCTGCATACATTTGACAACTTAGACATGCAGATACAAATGTATCCGCAGGATCTACGTGTATCTGTCTCTGTATAAGTATCTGTATGTGTGTGTGTGTGTGTTTTTGTTCATATATAGATATAGATATGACTTTGTGTGTATGTATGCATGTGTGTTTGTGTGTGTGTGTGAGCGCACATGTCTCATGCTGTTTAATCTAAATGTTGGCTTTGGGTCGCTTCGGTAATCATAAAGATGGCATAAGCGATGAGCTGTCTACATGTGCCAATTTGGTTTAGTTTCATCTGTTTTGCCAACTTTAATAGTTGTCTGTGGTGAAACTTTTCATAAATGTACCATAGATAAAAATGCTAAGAATTAAAGTAACAACTAAGTTTAATAGCCAAATAAAGTATACAACTTGATAGACAAGAAAAAATGGGCATTACTTTCGAAACTCTTTTATAAAAGTAAATGAAAAGAAAATTTTTCTTTTAAATTTCATCACTGACAACATAAAACAGAAATTGATGAATTTGTTTATCTTAATTGTTAGTTAGTTGAGTAACTTGTAAGAAAATATATAAAATTAAAATTTATTTAGGTTAAAGTTCTATAATATTAAACTTGTATTATATAATTTATTTGATAAGACCAAGACAATTGCTTTAATTTATATAATTCTTGGTATAAAGGAAATGTTTTTCTAATTTGCTGATTTTTATAATTTTTTTAAATTTTAAAAATTTGTTTATTTGTTTATGCATAATTTATAGACAATATTTTATATAATTTCAATTCAATAAATTTAAAAAATGAAACTGATTATTACATTTGCCTGACAACAAATTAAAATTAATAAATCTTTATTTCTCTTTAAGTTTTCTTTTATATATCTTGGCAATTAATTTTCATTAGTTATGATTAGAAAATTGCAACAAAATTTAATGTAAAACTATTGCCGTTAAGATATTTCTTAAATAATTCTTATGTATATAATAGATCGAGAATCAGTTTCTTATATATACTTTAGATACTAAATGATGTTACAGTGGCTTACAGCTTATTTCGTACAGGGGTGCAATAAAACTTTAACAGAGAGAAACTATTGAAGATTTAAAAAAAAAATTAAATGCAATTTTATTTGGTGGTCATTTATAATATATTAAGGCACTTCATTGGTTTTCTTACTTATAAAATAACTATTAAAACTAAAAAATTGAACATCGGTGGC
Source organism: Drosophila neocordata (assembly GCA_018903615.1). Lineage (NCBI taxonomy): Eukaryota > Metazoa > Arthropoda > Insecta > Diptera > Drosophilidae > Drosophila > Drosophila neocordata. The sequence goes on from JAEIGI010000002.1 coordinate 1,919,125, forward strand.
TATTTCTATGTCACAGCTTATTTCGTGCACTGCACTTAACTCTAAAAATTATTCCTTTGTTTAATCACCTCTTTAATGCGTGTTTCCGTCGAGGAATTCAATTTTTTGGTGACTTCAGTTCAGTTCTCTTTTATATAAAACAATAATAATAATAATAATTAAGAATTTTACAAAAAAATACTGTAAAATTTTTTATATTTTTAATGTTGAAATTTGCTTATAGAATTATATACCAAATTGACCCAAAATCTGTATTAAGTTAACTATTTAAAAGTTTGTCCTTTCTTCTCTTGACTGTTCTTACTACATTTCAGATAGAGATAGGATATTTTACAAGTTCAGTTTTTCCGTATATAATGAAATATTTTTAGTTCCTTTATTTATGAGCAGCAGAAAAAAGTAATAAGAACTTATTCGTTTTCTATGTTATAAATAAAATTAAATGGAATTTAATAAAGTTATACATCCTTTTTAGTTCAGTTAAAATAAAAATAGAATTAGTATTGTTCAGTAAAAATAAAAATAAATAAAATGTTAAGTGTTTTGTCATTAAAGTCATCAGTAAGTATTTCGGTTAATAATAAATATCTTTGGAGTTTTTCGAAAGCATCTTAAATTGTTTAAAAAGAAAAAACACGTTTTTTTTTTCTTTGTTAACAAATATTAAATATATTTTTAATTAAAAATTAGAACTTTACAGAAGTCTTATTTTTATAGAATAGATTTATTATGCTAGTCATAGTCACTCAATTATAACAATTGACTATTTTGAAAGAAATTATATTAAAATAATTTAAAATTAAATTTAACCTATTAAACAACAACGAAAGATAAAAAAGCAGAGAATAAAAAAAAAGGAAAGATGATTGTTAGTTGAAATAAGATGAGAAAAGTCGGTATAACTACCACATAATACATGAAAGCGGTCATATAGAGTATAGGTTAAAGGATTTCCTCGTAGTTAAAGGATAAAATGGAGTATAGTTTAAATGTTTTCCTCTTAGTTGAAGGACAAAATTTCTTGTTTGATTAAGAAAAACAGACGCTGACAAAAAGAGAAGTTTATTTCCTCAATTAATCGTTTTTAAAGAAATAAAATACCGTAGACGATTCTTCTAATTGCTAAAGAGAGAAGATTTATAAGAGAAAGACTTCTAAAATGAGTCGCAAGAGGCATGTCAAGACACCGAAGAGCAGGCAGTTAAAAATGTATTTGAACCGATTCATTTTTTGTCGACAAAAGGCGTTTAAAGAATTCCAAACTGGGGGAGCAATAATCTAGTATAGTGTGTGCCAATGATGGAAAGAGATTCATTGTTCTAAAAAGTACATTAAATTCCTTTGCTTGTAGTTTTATAATGTTATTAAAGAAAATTACATTATACTCTTTATATAATAGCGAATCATATTAGATAGTATTTACTTAACTCTATAATCCTCCTTCTTAAGCGAACTGATAACCCGAACTATTAAGGTCCATCTATTCGCATATGCATAACACTTTCTATATTCATTTGTATTTCAATCTAATAACATTTTTTGATCTCATTATTATTTCTTTACAATATGAAATCATTTTGATTTAGTTTACGGATTAGTTTTCAATTTAAGATACAAAACCGGCATTTAGTTAAGCACAAACTATTTGTCTCCTTAGATCTTTGCCTTGTGATGTTGATGGTGTCCTTAGCTGGTGTATAGTTTTCACTCACACATTTATTAAACAATTGTGCAAATGTCCTTTGCTGCTACTGCTATTTCTGCTGACCAAAGGCAGTTGATTCCTTTGCTCCTGGCCTGGCACTTTAATTTATGTTGCGAATAAATGTGTCGCAAATCATTATGCGAGACATTTTTCTATTTTTTTCCATTTTCATTTGGTTTTGTTTTTTCTTTCTTTCTTTTTTTTTTTTTTTTTTTTTTGTTTTTTTTTGTTTTTCTTGTTGCTAGAGTGTCGGGTGGCGCTTTATTTAATGGCTTGGAAATGGAAAAATAAACAAAACACACCAGAGATGAAAACAACAATGACGAGGCATTAGAGCCGCCACCTAAATATAGACACAAATCACACAAAAACGCAGAAAGCGAAAAACGAAAAGCAAAAACAAAACGAGAGCCAAGTGTTGTTGTTGTGTGTGTGTGTGTGCTGTTGGTGTGTTGTTGTGCGTTGTCGGTGGCTGGGAATGAGCACATTAAATCAAAAGTGGTGCATAAAGCAACCAAGAATAAGGGGTGGGGGGAGGGGGAGGGGGGCGGTAGGTAACAGAGACAAGAGCTTGCATAGGGAGCAAAAGAGCATTGAGAAACACAAGGATTAAAGGGCGACGATAGGACAGAAAACAGAGAAATAGATGAAGAGTGGATATAGAGAGGGAAGCAGAATGGCGCCGAGGGAGGGGAACCATGAAAACGACGTAAACGTTTAACGCCTGCAGGATATTTATGATCATGAATTTTCTTATTGTGTACTGCTTTTGCTTGCTAGCTGCTGCTTGCTTGTTGGCCTTGTCCTGGCCCTGGCCCTGGCGCTGGACCAGCCACTGGAAGCGATTTATTAAAATGTGCAACAGCAACAACAACAACCTAAAGAAATGGTTAAACTGGTAGAAGTAGAAGACTCGCCCCAAAAAAAAGGACAGCTGTCTGTGCCCCTTCTATACTCTCCTCTTTCGCAGCATATCAAATGTGCTGCCATTTATTTGTATGCATCGATGAACGCCACGCCCACCAATCGACAGAAATGAGTTATAAAACTTCAATAATCTGAATGAAAGATATTTATTTATGTTTAGCAGTAGAGCAAAGTTTGATAGCACGATTTGTGGTATGCAAAAAGGAGGAGAGCTTGTGCCATTACTTTATTTACATCATATCCTGGAGAATGTGGTTGGAGCACGGTGCCAAGACCACGACAACAACAACAACAATGAGGAGGACTGGAGCGCAGTTACAGAGCGAATCAATAACAAAATAAATCGCTTTACAACCGCAGGACATTGTATTGTGTTACACAAAAGATTGCCAACCATGCCCATGGAGTCTGGGAGAGAGTGTACGGGCCAATGAAAGCGAAAGAAACGTAACGTAACGTAACGAAATGAAAAGAAAAGCAAAATAAGGTATGAAGAAGGTAATACAGATGCAGCAGCAACAACAATAAGAAACAATGCCCAGACACTTGGCAAAGAAAACAAGCAATGAAAGCATATTATAGTAAAAGTATTTATATAAAGAGAAAGAGCGATACAGAGAGAGAGAGAAGGAGAGAGCAGACATGGGAGCCCAAACGATAAAGTGAAAGGAAGTAGAAAGTATAAATCGTTGCAATCAATTTTCACTATGTGCTAGGAATTGATAAACTGCCACAGCTCCGGCTCCAACTCCATTTCCAGCTCCATCTTGGTCTATCTGGCATCAGCTTAAAGTTTCCATGCAACGGCTGCACTTTGGTTAGACGATAGATATCCTTAACTTGGATGCCCGTCAGGTGCAAAACTCCATTTGGGTTACCTACATCCTACATAGAGAAAAGTGAAAAGTTATGGATCAATATATTGGTAGAAGAAAAGCAAAGTTATTGTGGCTTTGTTTAGCTTAAAAACAAAATGAATCTAAAGGCAAAATTTCATGGAAATGTACATAAAAGAAAACTCTTATTAACAAACAACAAATAGATATACAGACAACACTGGCAAACAAGATTGTATAAGCATTTAAAATTTAGTACTTTGTCTAATATAAACAAAAAGAATATATTATTAAATTTGTTGCATATAGAATTGATTTCTTATATTTCTTATTTTATATTATTATATTATATTATTTCTTATATTATAAAATTTTTAGATCGACTTAAATCAAGAAATTTGTTTTTTCTTTGCTTTTCAGCATTTGAATTTCTTTTTTAATTTTCAACCAAAAAACGTTTTAGTTTCTATCTAATAAATGTACTGGGAATATTTTGAACTAACATTAATTTAAACACAATTTTTATAAGGAAAACTCTTTTTGCATATATTTTTTTCCATTAGGTTTCTTTTTCTTTCAAAAATCAAAGTCAAAAATTATAATTTTATAACGTAATATATATTTTTCTCGATTTTTGTTTTAACTTGTACAACTGTTCTTCAACTGTTTGGATTCCACATAAATTTCAAAGTTAACTTTCTGTATAAATATTTTTAAAAAGAATGAAAATTTTAATAATAAAAGTGATTAAAAAATTATATTATATTGTAAATCCTTATATTTATAAAAAGAACTAAGTGTTTCTAATAATGAATGTTTAATAGAGACTTGCCATTGCTGTAAAACTTTTGAAATTGTTTTTTTTTTAGAATTTTTTATTTATAAGTGGATAGCCTACTATATACACTTTCTACTACAAATTTATGATTTCAACTTTTTGTACATAAAACTTTTATTATTATATCATTAAAACTTTTTTCTTTATCTGCTTATAAAAATATCTAACCAAAATGTTGGTTTTGAGTGTGGATAGAGCAATATTTAAATAAAAATATAGGCAGCTAAACAAATGCTTTAAAATTACATAAATTAATGTTTTATTTATTAACTTATTGTGAAAATATGAACAAAATTGTGCAGTTGAACTAAATCAAAGACAATCAGAAAATCAATCAATTTGGCATATGTAAAAGAATAAATAATATAATATAGAACACAATATAATTAGAAATAATAAAGATATAATAGAAAACTGCAATTGTAACAATTAACTATGTCAAATACTAAAATAATATTATGCATTATATATATTTAAAAATTTTTCAATCAGTATAAGTTTCAGACAGCTCTAAAAAGTATTTTGACAAGTATTTATATATCTTTCTTAAGTATAATGCTTGAATAAAATGCTTAATATATAATAGAATATAATGCTTAATATATAAATAAATTTTATATTTATTGACTTTTTACAAAAGAAATGAGAAAACAGCATGTTACTCAGCTATATATACTATATATTTACTTATTTTCTTATTTTAAAAAAAAAAGTATTATTTAAGCTATTTATTTATTGTAAATATTGTGTGATTAACATATATATATTATATTTGAAATATTTAATATACATAAAAGGGTATATTAATGCCGCTAAAATGTATGTAACAGTCAGAAGGAAAGATTCCCGACCCCATAATGTATATATATTCTTGGTTAGTATCAACAGCCGAGTGGATTGAGACATGTCCGTATGATCTCAGAGCCTATAAGTTCTAGAGCAACCAAATTTGGTGTCAGTATTCGTGTATTCCACGCAGATCAAGTTCCCAAGCTTCCTTTCCACATTATGCAAAAAGTTTTCAAGTCTTTTCTTAATGTTATTTTATTGTTTTAAAATGCGACATTAATACTTTCTTGTTTAAGCATATTGTATATTCCGAAATCGTTCAGTTCCATAATATAGGCGAAAATTTTTAACAGCATCCCCCTTTCGGCAGCCACCCTCACAAAAGCAGCCCCAAAAGGTACACGATCCCTCGCCGCAATAGTAACCATCCACAGGTGAGCCATCTCCACAGACATTCAGTTGACAGGTTCTATTACCCAATGACTTGGCTCTATAGTTTTCGCAGGTTTCAAATTTCTTGATTAAACCAAATGTTATGGTACGCGATGGACAGCAACTGGATTCATTTTGATAGATCAATGCTGAACATATAAAAACAACAACAATTAGCCAAAAATTCATATTGTTTTGATAATGTAGAGAATTTTCTTTAAAAATTTAGCTAAATATACAAATGAAAATCAAGTGGGAACGATTGTGTTACTTCAAGTAGGAACTAGGAAATAGTATTGAGATTATAAAGAATATTCGTAGAATATGATTATCTATGTCTACTTTGCTTATATAAGAAGAGAATTATGTAATATATATATATATATATATATATATATAAATGTATGTATATCTACATGGTACAATAAAAATGAAATTTATGTACTGCCTGCTATGTTGGCAGCTTAATAAATATTTTATAATTTAATCAACATAAAAGGAACAACAACAAAAGCCAAAATATAAAGGCAAACAAACAAAAAAAAAAGGGGGCGCGACTTAGCCTTTTTTGTGGTTTTGGCATTTTGGAAGACAATAAAAACTCCAAGTTGAAGCTGAAAATGCGTCTCGTGATAATGTTTAATGATAAGCAGCCAGCCAAAGTGCAGAGTGGAGAGTGGAGTGAAGTGAAGTCAAGTTGAAATACAGGCAAAAGATGTTTATCATACGAGTGAGAGACAATAAAAATGGAGACAGACGTCACTCCGCTTCCCATTTCCTCCTATAACTGTTTTTTTTTTGTTTTGTTTTTGGTAGTTGGGTTTTGGGTGTGCATGGGGGATTTGGAGTCATTGTCTCCTGACTGCTCCGACTGACAAATGGACAATGTCTGACAGACGACAGGGCCCGTAGGCAAAAGCATTTGTGAATTTTTGGACAAGTTTATATTTGCATTTATTTCTATTAGTCGCACATTTGTCAAAAGCTGTTTACGAGACGGCAATATATGTATCGCTCATATCATCTTTAAATATCTTTCATCTTTAACATTTCTTTGTACTTTTTCCAGTTTTCAGTAGGCATCTTTAAGTTTGTTTTGCCGTGCACAGCAATGCGGTTCAATTGTGCCTGGCTGATGGCTTCTTTTTTTTTTCTTTCCTCTTTTTTTTTTCTCCTTGCTGTTTTTTTCCGTTAGACAAAACGAACTCATCAAAGCAATAAAATATTTATTTGGTATTGTTGTGCACTTTTATTTGACATCATAAACAAAACCCACAAAAGTGTAAACACAAGTTTGCGCAACGTGAGAAGGATATGAGGATGCCACCAAAAATGGGTATGACTAAAGAGCAGGAGCGGATCTATAAACACAAATTTCTATATGGTAATATATAAAACTATCATTGTAGAGCAAAGTAGCGATATATAAATGATGCATACGAAGACTCTCTCTATATAATATTTAAATACTTTTTTAACTAACTAATTGCTTTTCAGTCTTAAATTATATATTTCTATATATACCATATTTGTTTTTAATAAATAGAAATTTTAGCAAATTGCTCATATTAAATTATCTATTAAATTATATTATATATTTTCTTAATTAAAAATATCATTATATAAAGCGAACTATAAATGATAGATTTATTTAATTCTGAGCAAAGTAAAAATTATTTACTCAGTTGTTTAAGAAAATATATTTAAAAAAAAAAATAATAAATATATTAAAAAAATATTCATTATTTATAACTGAAAGTTAAATGTTTTAAAATAAGAAAATATAATAAATATATTAAAATATATATATATATATATTCATTATTAATAACTCAATGTTAAAAGTTTTAAAATAAAAAAATATTTAAATAGGAGGTGTTTTTTAATAATTTATTAACAAAATTTAATGCATGTTTTGGTATTCATTTAGTGGCATATGAAAACTGACTCTAAAATGTTAACATAAAAATTTTTGTACTAAAAAATTAGCTACTCTTAGCCAAAGAATAAATTAAACAAAATTAACAATAAAAGTAAGAAATGTCACCTTTATTAAAGAAAGGTTAAAAATATCTCTTTTACATTAATTTTACTTTTTTTAAGTATTTTAATTTATGCATATTTTTTTAATTTAAAATCTTATTACTTATATTTCGTTTTGCTTAATTTCTTAGTCTTTACTCATGTTATTGAATCATATATGAGGGTGCTAAAATATTTTATAATTTATTAAAGTTTTTATTGTTATTATGTAAAAAATTGAATACTTATATTAAATTAATAATTAAAGTTCTTAATGTTTTTTCTAAAAATATTCAATACCAATTAAAGTTTTTATTCTTATTCTCAATCTATAAGATATATCAAGCGACCAAAAAAAATATTAATTCAGTTTCTTGGTTATTGTTTTCAAAAAATAAGCTTTTTAATTTATGAAATATTTCTATAATTTATATTCTTAATCTATAAGATATTTCTATACATAGAGGATATATTTAATAATTAATTAAAGTTTTTTTCTTTTTTTTTTTTTGTTATTTTCTTAAAAGTAGTTAATACTTAAAAGTTCTTATTATTATTCTCAATCTATAAAACATTTTTTATTTTAGTGCAATTTGTTTGCAATTGTTTTCAAAAAAACTCTTGCTGTTCTTTTTAATTTATAAAATATTTATATTTTCAAATATTATTTATAATTAATTTATATTCTTAATCTATAAGATATTTCTATATACAGAGGATATATTTAATAATTAATTAAAGTTTTTATTGTTAGTTTCTTAAAAGTAGTTAATACTTAATAAAAGTTCTTATTATTATTCTCAATCTGTAAAAAATTTCTATATAGATTTTTTTGCAATTGTTTTCAAAAAAAAAGCTCTTGTTGTTCTTTTTAATTTATGAAATATTTCTATTTTCTAATGTTATTTATAAATAGATTTTCAAAAAATTCCTTAGAAAGTGGCATTAATCTAAATTTTCCAATGTATGTTTACTTAATTTATTATAAAAAAGACAAGTTCCTATTTTTAGTTTTTTTAATTTATGAAAAATATTGCTTACTATTTTTATAAATTATTTAAATCTTAATATTTGTGGGTACTAAGTTGTAATTTTTCGCTCTCATCTTTCTTTTATTTTGCTTTCAAAGAATAAAATTTGAATTAAATAAAATTATATCCTAATAAATGTCAAAGTAAATTTTCAAAGAAATAAGAAAAAAATTATAAATAAATTATAAACAATACTAGGAAATGTTGATTTGAACGTATTGATAAAAATAATATCTGCCGAAAGCAAGATAATACATAAAAAGGTATAATTTTATTAAGAAAATCATCATAGAAATATCAAATTTTTAAAAAATAAAAATAACACCATAGAATTATAAACAAATCAAATCAAAAATGCCTAAGCCAGGCAAGAACCAGCCTCGTTTGACATTTTTTCGACAGTAATCGTAATTTTGTATTGATTTTAATGAAATTTGAAATTTAGGAAAGGTCGTGACTCCCGAGACGGCCCCTTTCCCCTTTTTTTGGATCCGTCCCTGGGGAATGGAAAGCAAAGTTGTTTGCATTGCTCCTCCTTGACTGGCTGTGGGCTCCAGTTTGTTGTTGACTTATTTAAGCCATAAAGTGCTCACACACACACACACACACATACGTATATATATATACTCATAGGGTATTGACACGCGTACGTGTGGGCGTGCCAAATTTAACGCCTTTGTACGCACATTCATAGACTGAGACAAGGGCAATGCGGAACCAAAACAAAACCCAAATAACAAAAAAAAAAGGATTCCGACAACCAAAGAAAAAAAAAAAGAATAGAAGGAAAAGAAAACATTGCCAAGAACCAACTTTCAGAAGCGCAAGCAAGTCAAAAACGCATAAATTTTGTTTTACCAACTGCTGCCAGTATACATAGGTGTTTCTCACTGTAGATGTATGTGTATGTGTGTGTGTGTGTGTGTGTGCGATTGTGTGTTAGAGAAAATGGGTCTTGGCATTGCTTTTGGTTTTAGCCAAGTTCTTGTTTTGGTCGCATTTCCTGATCTCTGTCCCAATTTCATTGACCCCACGTTGCCTACTTTTGTGCGCTGAATATATATACAGATAGATAGATGTGTGTATGTGTGGGTGTATGCATTTCGATTTTCTAGAATTTAATTCAATTTTCCATACTCTTAAATTTTTATAGTGCATATTTTCTCTTTATATGGCGCGGCCGCAAAAGTTTATTTTCCTTTGGCAATCTTTCACACTCGGCGTTAATCTCAACGTCTGCCATAACTTGGCATATCATTAGGCGTCTGCCATGGTTACGTTTTCAGCTCAGCTCAGCTCTACGCAATTTGTAGTTATGTAGGTATAGCAATATTATATATATATATACATATACATTAGGGTTAGTCAGAAACTAAAGAGAATGTCCTCCATACAATGGAAACGATTCTGTAAACGAAAACGACGAACAAGGCCATTAAATAGTTCTAAAATAAATTATGTTTATAATAGAAACAAAATATAATAAATAATTATATGTCTTAATTATTTATCATAATTTGTTTTTGTTGATAAATATATTAACATATTAACCTTTGAATTTAAATATTATATTTTGTATCTATATATAAAGTTCAGAGATTTATATTTCTTATAATTGTTTGATCAATTTAATATTACTAAATTTATTTACAACATAATATATAACTAACTAATACATAATAAAAGACACTTCTTATTCGTAAATAGAATATTTTAGCTCATTGAATGATACATTGCACTTAATTACAATTAACACTGTAATTAATAGTCATCTGTTAATTATTTAGAAACAATTTTGTCAATATTGATAGGTATTGGGATTAAAAGGAAAAGTCCCTCCCACTCATTCTTCGCCTCCTTGCCAGATATTTATTTATGCATTCCTTTGAATAATGTGTGTCAAACAGTTAGAATTGAGGTCACGTTCTTAACCAAATAGTTAAGATTTTAGTTGATGAATTTAAATCTGCGTGTAACAATAAAATAATATTTAAAAATTGAAAATAATATAAGAGCAATGACAATTTTCCCACAAAGGAAAGTGAAACTAAATTCCATATGGGATTTTTATGAAGAAATCATTGTACAAATGGGAGCAAAGTAAAATAAAATACTAGGATCTAGTTAAAAAAAATTCACAGAAAATGTAATATAAAAATCCTATTTATTCCTTGTTTTCAAATGGTTTGAGTCTTTATTTCTTCTCATTGTTATTATGAACTCTTGGTTTGGATTTTTTTTGGCGTTTATATAATTATTTGTTGAATCTCTTGAACTCTTAATTAGACTAACAACAAGTTTCTAATTTTATTCTTATCTAACAAGTACCCTATCTTCCATGATAAATTGCTATTTTTTATTTTTAATTTTATATATTTTATACATTTTATATATTTTATATATTTTTTATATTTTATATATTTTATATATTTTATATATTTTATATATTTTATATATTTTATATATTTTATATATTTTATATATTTTATATATTTTATATATTTTATATATTTTATATATTTTATATATTTTATATATTTTATATATTTTATATATTTTATATATTTTATATATTTTATATATTTTATATATTTTATATATTTTATATATTTTATATATTTTATATATTTTATATATTTTATATATTTTATATATTTTATATATTTTATATATTTTAAATATTTTATATATTTTATATATTATATATATTTTTTCTATTTCACATATATTTAATATCTATTTTTATATATTAATACCTAATTTTTTTATATTTCCATCTGTCAGAAGAAAGAAAAAATTCCCTTTTGTTTTATATTTATATATCAATTGGAACAGAAGTAAAATAGCTATATATCTTATTTTTTATTAAATTTGATAATCAAGGAAATATTTTGATTATTTAAAATTTAACAAATGATATCGTACAACAATTTAAAATTAAGCAGGAACTGTAATCTTAAGAAATAATAGAGAAAACTATATTATTTTTATATTTTGTCTTGCAGCAAATATTGCAATGCAATTAAATATTTTATTTAAATTGAATAACAAATTTTTTTTTTAATATTTTCGAATAACCTTAATGATTGCTTACCTCCATTCTATACTGGCACCACCACATATCTCTGTCTTATGCATTTTATTTCTTTGTTAAGCCTGAGTTCTCTTTGCTCCACTCTACTCTATGCTACTCTACTCTACTCTCGCATATGCCGCATGCTGTGAGCTTTAGTCGCATTTTTTGTTTACGTTTGCTTCATCTCCAATAAGGTGGGTAGGGGGGAGAGGTATATGGTACCTTGCCATTGGTTTTGCCTCATGCCACTTACCGTTTGCCGGTTGCCAGTTGCTGCTGCTGCTTACGTGCCACGCATATAAATTATTGTATCTTGGGCGTATTAAAAATGTACGAGTGCTCATCTTGTTATCCTGTTCTGTAAGCGGATTATGTCAGGCATAAATGTCATGCATTGCCAGTGTATGTGTGTACTCACACTTGCTCTCTTTCTCTCTGTCTCTGTCATTCTCTTTTGTTTACATTTGTTTTCTCTTCTCTTCTTTTTTTTTCTGTTTTTGCGATTTGTTTAACACTGTTTTTCCGACACATTACATTCTTCTTTTATACTATTTGCTGACCCATTCGGATTTCTCTTTTATTGCAATTTAAAACCGTTGAGGTCAACCCATTTGGCCAATAACTAGCGCTTAAAAACCTCTTGTTTCGATATCGAGAGAAAAAAATATATAACAACTGCTTTATGCAAATACATATGGTAGTCACTGTATTTGCATTAGTTCAATTTTTATTTTATAACCAAAAAATGTGCAAATTCAGCAATAATAATAGTTACACCAAAAAATGTATTAACTTGGCTTATCGGAATTTTCCAACACACATTGATTGACGGTGGCTGAAAGGTATATATAGATTGTTTTTTCACCCACACCCCCACCCCCCTTGAGAGTTGTGTGTGCGTAAATGTTGGCAATGTAATTAATTAGCATTTTGATTGGCTTGATGCGATAATTGTACGAGAATTACAAATCAGCATAGAAAATATGAAAATTTTATTTACACTAAAATTATTATTGCTGGAATTTGTGTAATTGGATTAACCAAATTGTCTTTTGTATATATGCATATAACACTTGATAAGGCACAGACTTTTATAATTAGCGGACCAAAAAAAGGAAAAACGAAAAGAACAGCAACCAAGTGAAGTGAAAATATGGCAAATAATCAACCATCTGAACAATGGGGAGAAGGGAAGAAAAAAGATATACAATATATATATATATATATTTATATGAAAGCAGATTTGTTAGGGGTTGAGCTTTTGTTTCGCTTATGCTTATCAACGACATTGTCCACTCCACAGCCAAGTGAAAGATGAGTAGAAAGTAGGTAGCAAGGGGAAAGAGAGAGGAGAAGAGGAGAGGGCAGTCTATGGGCTTATAGATATGCCATAACATAAAGCCCTAACTCACACACACACACATACACATACGCCAAATTTTTGTTGTTTTTACTGTTCTTGAATTGGTGGCGACGGCGGCAGCTCGTTTGGATCTCTTTTACTTTCTCTCCTTCTCTCTCTCTCTCTCTCTCTATCGCACTCACAAATTATTTGCAGCTTATCAGCGCATTGCCGTTGTCCATTTTTATGGCCATTTGTTTTTGTTTTCGTTGTTTTTAGTTACTTGACCGTCCGACAGACTGTACAACTGAACATTTCACCTACCCAAACCAAAGAACCCAATGACCGACCGAACGTCTGGCCTGTAGATGGCTGACGCGTGTGGCAGATTTGTGTGTCATCCAAACGTTTTCCAGTGACCGCAAATGTTCGACATTGTCGAGACATAGAGCACGGCGTACACAGGGCACAGAGTTCTTTTTTTTTGGCCACTTATCGCATACAGCACACAAGGACATCACTTGAAAATTGCCTAAGTAGTTTTCTCTTCAACAAATTTCCTCTTCACTTTGTTGTTGTTTGTCTTCTTTTGGTTTTGTTGTTATATATATATATATATATACTTTTTTTTTGCAATGCGAAGTGTGGTGCTTTGTGCTTTTGTTTTACAACCTTTCTTGCCAAACCCCAAAAAAAAAAAAAAGAAAAAAAATGATATACCAAATTGATTGTGTACTGTGATGTTTGAAGCTAAACTTTAGCCACAGAAAACTATCAGCAGTTAACCGCAAATATGTTTACTCAGATGACAAAAACAAGACCAAAAAAAAAAGAGAGAATCTGTTCTGATGATATATACACACACACACAAACACAACCAACCAACCACCCACACACATCTCTTTATCTCTAAGGATATATGGATAAAGTTTGGCCTTTTGGCTGTCATATCTTTTAAAGAAAAATAACAGGAAATCTAAAGATGTTTTCATCACATCAACTGGAAAAGCATTTTACAGGGTTTTTTTTTTGGTTCCATATTTTCCAAGAATTTTCATCATAGAAAATCATTTTTATTTACTCCCTGGTGAGATAATTGAAAGGAATTAGATTCAAAAGTCTTTTTATTTTTATAAGTAAAAAATTGCAAAAGATTTCAAAGATAGATTTCTGACTAAATAAGGTTCCTTACACTGATTTATAGTCGTTTTCGTTAACCTTAATATTCAGTTAAATTTTTTGGTCTATGGTTTGGTCATGTCATATATATTTGGCCATTCTGAAAGACAATTTTAAATCTACTTAGTCCTTAAAAATTTACTAAGTTTACCTACAGAAAAATATAGAATTTAATTATTTAAATTAAATAGTTAATAATTTAAATGAATAGTTGATGAAAAATGTAGTTGAAGCTTCAAAATGGACTTCTAAAGATTTTTCACAGGCTCAAAACTTTTTAAATCTTTTTGTGTATATACAGTGAAAATTCTATTGAGGGATTCTTGTTTAATATAAATAACAAATAAATTTTTGTCTTCATAAAGTCTCAACAAGCATTATTAGACTAAATTAGCAAAAGGGAATGTCCTTTTTAAATAATACAAACTTGTGCAATTTAAACGAATCCGTATAGAAAGTAAATGATAAGAAATTGAACCTTTTCAAAAGCAATTTCTGATTTCTAATCCTTTATCAACCAACATTGTGTCCAACTGGGAACACAATGTTAACTTGCCATCGTATCTACCATCTATCAATTCTAGTAAACTTCCCTCTCATTTATTTTCCCTCCTTACTTTACTTAGAACAATGCTTGGTATTTGGTTGATATATAAGCTTTTGATTTGACTGTTCTAATTCAAAACTCTGAATTTTCCAACTGTAGACAATTTCAAAATGCCTTTTAATAATAAGTATTACACACAAATATAGAACATAAGTTAGCCTTCAGTTGCTTCATTTATTGCTGTCAAGGAGGTAATTCTGTGGTTACAACAGCCACTGATTAAAATCGATAGATAGACCAGACCAGACCAGACCAGAGTCAGGTTCAATAAGTTCATGAGCTCGTCAATAAATTGTCACCAGATTGCTAGCAACAACAAGAACAAGAAAAACAAAAACAACAACCGCAATAACAACAGCAAGAACAACAATAGCCAATGTAACAGCAAGGACATTGTCGTGAATGGACCATGTCTGGTCCAATGTGAGCCATTATTAAGTTTAACCGCAGGCTGGCCAATTGCCCGAATGGCCTTTACACAATCGAGGCGACAATTAATGCGGCAATTCTTCTGGCCAACGTTGCGTATGCGCAATAAAACAAAATGAACAAAAGCAAACGACAAGGCGTTTCAACCGTTCAATCTCGGTCCGCTAGATACTTATATTGCGGCCAGTACTGTAAATTAATTAAATGCATTAAACAGAAATGCAAATACCATTTCATTATGCAGTATTTTCAGTTCTTAACTTTTACAAGAGAAAAAAAAAAAAAAAACATTAAAACAAAAACAAAAAATAAAGTAAAAATAATACTCTTAAATGCTGTGCAAGCACTTAAAATAAAATATATGGAAAAATATGAAAAGCATTACGCAACTGTCAGCTGAAAAAGGCAGCAGGAAAAGCGTGAAAAACAGGGGAAAGAAAAAAAAAAACCTACCCCTACTCCTTCTCTTGCCTCCTTCCTCAAACTGCCAGGCATTAATAAATTATTTGTATTTAAAGCGATTGCCTCGTCCCTGTGGTGGCTATTGCCCCTCCTATTTCCCTTGACCAACCTCATTTCAATTTTTATTTTCATTTTAATTTGTTTGTTTTTTTGTCGTTTTTCCTTTTTTTTTTTAAATCCATTTAAGTTAAATTGCTGATTCTTAAGACCTATCAAAGTATTTCAAGCATTGGATTTTATTTATGATAGCTTCTCATACCTAAAAACACATAAAATTTTAGTTATTTTTAACTGCCGTAACGTGAGCTGCAGTTACTGGCAACGCTTAAGTGCCACACCCATACCCACAAAAACCATGCCACTTGCCTTTTGATTTACATATGTTAATTAACTAGGCAAGTCAACGAATAACAAATAACAACAAATAATAGAGTGCCGTCTGTTTGTGTGTGCGTTGTCTGGGCAACTTCAATGTTTTGAGATTCTATGAGATACTGAGAAAAGCTTACGATTAATTAAGTGCAAAGGATTCTTTTGGGCAAGGAGCAAGGTAAAAACAAACATTCATGAAAATATGAAAAAGGGGCGAAATTATATATATATACATGTATAACATGGGGTTGCTTGAAATTTATCATTTATTCTCACTTACCCTAAATCTTCTGCACTCCTTTTCTGTCCTGACTACGCATAGATAAGAAGTAAAAACGAAGAAGGTTTTTCAAGTTTAGAGAGTTTGCCTTTTGGCTTGTTATAGAAGGGGAATGGAAATTGCGGTTATAGTGGTTGTGTTCCTACTAACTAACTTGAGCTCATTTGTTCATGGCAATACATAATTACATATTCGAATTAAATGTTACGGGGTTTCTTTGTAAATTGGCATCACTTTCATGTATGCAAGAGATAATGCTATATATATTTCAAGTGTTTACCCTTTTTCCGGTTATTTAAACAATTTAAAGTCAAAGCAAAAGCCTTTTGAATATAAGTGAAAGAGTCAAAGATTATAGTATTTAATTTGAAATAGTTTAAAAAGTCAACTCGATGAATTTAAATGGGTTTCTTTTTTTTTTATAAATAATTGTTAATAATTGTTAATAATATATATCTGTCTCTACATATGTATTTTTCATAAAATAAAGATCAAAAAATATAATTTAGGTATTTAGCTAAATAACAAAAATATATAAACAAAAACAATAAGCTATTCTTGGAAAAAATAAACTTTTTTGTATAAATTATAATAATTTTCTCTTATATATATTTAACTCTTTCAAATGTGAGTAATTTGGCTTTTAATTATTAAAAAAAAAAAAAAACGGAACCTGTTTTTTAAAAACAAAATCAAGCATTGTTGTTTTTTTCTCATTCACTTTAATGTCATCTGTCATCTGTGTCTTAACCAGAGATTAAATCATATTTATTTTATAACAATTGATAGATGAAAAAAATTAATTTTTCGAGTGAAAAATCCAGCAAATGATTCATTTTCTTTTTATTTCAAATTGTTTTTTTTTATTTGTATTATAAGAGACAATATTTAATTAATATTTAAATAGTTTTTAGGTACATAAAAATGAAAGTATATAAAAAGCAATTATTTAAATTATTTATATAAAAAAGATTTAAACAATCAGAAAATGGAATTTGTAAGAGAAATCGTATATTTTAATATTACAAAAAACTTGTATTTATATATGTACATATTTAAAATCTCTATTTAAAATCATAATGAAATCGAGCTATAGTGGACTATAGGTTAATATTGTGCGACAGGGTGCTCTTTATTCGGTATAATGTTTAAATGAATGTTTAAATGTGTTTAAATAAATTATTAGTTTTATTTGTTTTTAGATAAGTTGTTGGTTATTTAAGCATTTTATTGTTGAATTTTAACTCGCTAAGTTAGTTTTGATTATCCGTCTTTACTTGTTTTGTGGAAAGAGCGTCATATCTCTGCCATAGGTCGTTTGTCTTGTGTCAGAGCTGTTCATTTAAGGTTTTCATATTATTCTCACAATATTACTTCATGGTAACTCATTTGATATTGATATTGTGAGCAAGGATATATTATTTTAATACAACTATTATATTTCTCTACAGATTGGTATTAGAACTATTACTGTTTTACAAACTTCTCTTCAAAAGACTACTATTATACCACAATTACTACACTTCCCTGTAGATTTAGGCTTGTTCTCGATCCTAAATTGTTTAAAAATATTAATAGACCTTGAATCCGAACAGTTTTCTATTTCTTACTATGAATCAATCACTATCAATCATTTATTATTTGTTTTCAATGTTTCCATCGCATCGTATTTGAATTTTGATTTTTTACTCTTTAAACATTTCTTTTTTGGCAATTTTTTTGTTACTACTTACTTGGCAACAATATAAACTTGCAATCTGGCCACATTCTTTTTTTTTCTCTTCTTTGTTTCTTAAATGAGTTTTTTTAATTCGGTTCTCTTGAAAGCTGTTAAACTTATTGACTTAAACTCTGATACATATATATATGTATATATACCTCACTTCACTGCAATTGTTCTCTTTGAAAATTTTTAATATATCGCATTGTATTCTGTGTTTCTTTTGCTCAAGTTCATTCGCCTTTTCGGGCATTATATATCGTCTCGAGGGCTGTCGAGATTCGTAGTTAAATTCTAATCAAAGCATCTGTAAGATGAGAATTTTAATAATTTGACAATTTTACAATGTGAAACCAAATTATTTAAAACTAATTAAGAGACTTGAATTTTAAAAATCAGCGTTTATTTTCACCTGAGCTGTGATATAGATTTTTGAATTAAACTTTTGCGTATGTTGACAACCCTTTAATTTGCATTAAATCATTTCATATTGAATTGACTAAATAGAAAAATAAATAAGATTTAACAACTTTAAGATGTGTTAATGTAAACATTGCCAATAACTTTTCTTTTTAAAACGTTTAATTTAGCACAGAGTCAGAAGTAAGAACAGATTTCGATATTACTTCCGATAAGATTCTTTGGATTTGAAAACAGAAACAGGTTTGATTGAGATCTTCCTTAAATAGAACAAACTTTCCTTGACTATGTTAACTAACATTTTTATAAATATAAAAGAGGGTCACACTAATAAGCGATCGATCTGGCATTACTGAAAAAAGGCATTGTGGCAGCAGCAGAATTAACTTCATACGAGCTAGTGAAAAGTGAAAGTTGTGTAGTTGTTAATAAAGCATAGTTATAGGGCAAAATCTTTGTTCTTAAGTTTTCGACTTGTAAATTTTTAGTTGCATGTCGTTGAAATCTTGTTGTATACATTTGTTAAAGGTCCAATACCCAGCCGTCGTATAAAGATGTTTTCGAAAGTAGTTTAATTAATTAATTAATTATATTAATAAACAATGTTCTATACATTACAAAGATATACCTATGATCTATAAGGCTTTGTATATTCAGATACAGAATTTCCTCTAAATCTCCTGCTTTATATTGCCTGTTAACTACCAGATAAAAAACAATTCATTAGTTTACTATTGAAACATTAAACAATTTTATTACCATTGAAGGAAGTTAATCAATTGTCTCATGCCAATATTCAATCCTTTGATTAACTTCTGTTTTGATGATGACCTCATTCATGAAATTCATTGACCGCAAAATGATTTTCCAGCAATCAGCAATTGGGTTTACCCCCAACCTGTGGACACAATAAATTTCACATTTGCTGGCATTTAACTCACAAAATCCAACATAAATGCCAAAGTTCAGTTTTGTGGGCTGAGGGCAATTAAATGAAATTTTCATACGTAACTAATGTATCCTGTTTTGTTCGGTGATATATAAATTTGTTATGTATGTAATTTGAAATTTGTGAAATTGTCTGCCGATTGTTGTCATATCGGATTTAGGCCAAAATTTCTTTCAATACTAAAAAAAGAGATAGGCAAGTTAATGGCAATTTGAGTCCATAACAACATTCAATAAATGCCAAAATACGAAAAACTTTGAGCAGTTTGATTCAACCTCATGTTACGGCAACATTTTCTCTGATTCTATTATTATTCCCCTTTTTTTTTTTTGAAACTCAATATGCAATTGGCATGGCATTGCAGCATTTGAGCAATTGTCAAAGGCAGCTGTGCCAATCGTCAACAATTTGACAATCTTCTAAGCGAAAACAACAACAAAAAGAGTAACAAATGGTATAATAGCAATAATAGTCATGATGATGATACACTTTGGCCAAATATTTGCTTACCTTGTTGTATGCAATGCATCTTCTCTCTCTGTCTGTCTGACTCCCTGACTAAACGCAATTCCAACAAGTTTTTGGCATACCAAAGCCCAAACGATTCAGGCCAAATAACTTTTCCATAAAAGTTTCTTTTTAACAATTGCCTGTATGAAAATCTTTTTATCTAATAATATGAATTTATTTTCTAACTAAAAAACTTAAATTGTATTAAGTCAACTTGAGGTTCTTTCACAGAGTTTAACTTTAACTGTTTGCAATTTAATACTTGTTCTATTTTCTTTTTATTTAAATAAAAGTTAATCAAGGTGCTCTTTATTTGGATGAACTATTTGCTATGACTTAATAAAATGGATATTTGTTTGGGTTGTCTTAAATCTTATTTTTAAAAAAGGTTTTCGTTCGCTTTATATAAATGCTACCTACCGGAAAAAATCTAAAATAAGCATATGAATATTTTGATGAAAAATATATATAAATTAAATTAAATTAAAGTAAATTTATTATATATTTTAATTTGCTTTTCATGTCTTATAGTAAATAAACATTTAAATGTACAGGGAATAGTATACATCATATATTTTTCTATATCTTTTGTATTTTATATCTGTTATGCTATATTTATTTAGATAGTTAGATAACAAATATCTAAGATAGGCGTGTGTGGAAAGACATTTGGAAAAACTATTTTCCCTGGGTAAAGTCACACAAGTGGACTTCACTGAATCTCTTTAATGCCAATTGCAGACTACTTAGTATAGTTAAAAAGCTCAGCTCAAAGACCAATGCATGATATCGATCTTTCACTTACATAAGCTTTTAGGTAAAACAAGCATATGATCATAATTTAAAGTTCATTTAAAAATAATTACAATTAAATTACGATAATTTTATTAGAATATCAATAATCAGCAACATCTTTTGATTAACTAGTTCCACATTATGTTAATTTCTTATCCTTTTTATCTCTGGGAGTTTAACTAGTTTGACCAAACAAGTTTCTTTATTTATATAACTAATTAAAACATATTAAATAATTTTATTAATATGTCCCTTTCTAAACTTGATTAAACTAATTTATTAAATGGGAAAAATTCTAATCATATCGTTTAGATCTTTTTCCACTATTCCTTTAGACAAAGATTATGTACTAGGTATATCTTTTATTTAAGTATTGTACTTCTGTTTTAGTATTTGGTTTATTCATTTGACTTGTGCTATAATAAATGATGGCAGGTTTACAGAGAATTGAGAGGAAAATTTAAACAAAGAATACATCAATATAATTTTACGTTGCTTGATTGTTTATATTTAGCATACATAAACGATAATTATTATTTAGCATAAAAACGATAATTTTGTTAGAAGATTGATAATCAGCAACATCTTTTGATTAACTAGTTCCACATTATGTTAACTCCTTATCCAGTTTGCACCCTTTTGGCATTCATTTCTTCCTAATCTCCATTTTATATTAATGATTGTACATAATAAAAAATTGTTTGGTCTTCTGAATTTCGTTATTTAATATTTTTACCCAACAACGTATTAGAACAATCTGATAAAAATCATGATTATTCTTTGAGTCGAAGCCCATGTTAAAGATTTGTTAGATTATGGTTTGATTTGTTAAGGTTTAACACTTTAAACAGTGAACGCCGGCGATGTCCCTAAATTTATTTTTCCACAGACCCACACAGACACAGATCCCAACCATTCGTATAACCTTCTAAAATTCATATATTTTTGATTAGGTTTTTCTTTTGCGTTTATTTATTTAGTTTTTAAATCTCTTACCAACAATTTTCTAGTTTATCTTAATCGTAAGTCGTAAAATCTGCTTATGTTTCATTGATCTCTAGTCCTGAAGAATTACCAAAGGGTAGGAAGATCGTTGTTGTAGCTTGGCGATGTACTTTTGCCTGTGCCTTTATTTCGGTTATTTTACTAGGTATATGTAGATCTTCCTTGTAATTTGCCTGGCAGAATTGTTATAGAATTAAAAATTTGTGCAACGATTCCTTTAAAAGGTGTTTTACACTTTTTATAATCAAAAGAAATATCTCTTGATGCATTTCATCATTGATCGTTGCAATTATATTAAGTCAAAACATTTTACTTTATCTACTGCTTTTAAGGGAAGTTCATCAAAATAAACCTTTCATGAAAACTCCTGGCTAAAAAAAAATGTTTAATATTCAAAGGATATCATATAATGTAACTCCTTATCCAGAAGAATAACTAAAATAAAATTTACTTAAGCTAAAACCTTTTGATGTATTTTGTTTGTGATATTCGTTTTGTAAAAAAAAACTAAAGAAGAAAAAGTTGCGTAAACTTTGGCCAAATTAAATATTTAAAGAAATTGAATTTTAAATTTGTTTAAGCAAAACACAGAGACACACACTCGCACACTAAAACACACACACTTAGGAAAATTGCCTCACGTGTGTCTCCTGCAACATTTTGAAGATATTAAAAAATGAAGGTCCTGGTATGTCCTGTGCGTTTGTGTGTATGTGTACATTGCTATGTATGTCATTCTCAAGATTTCATTTATTTTATTAACACAACTTGCATTCCATATAGTATAACTAACTAAATATATATGCTAAGCTAACGGCCAGAGCAAACTTTTAAGGACGAGTCTCTGTAGTCATGCTTGCTTTTTTTTTTGGTAGAAAGTTGAGTAGTTATTTTTTTAGCTTTACTTTTAGTTTAATTAAATTTTCTTTTTTGTTATATATTTCTGGCCAGACTAGTGTGCAATTGCCTTGAAGCATTATTATTCCTTATTTTATATTTGCGTGGACATCAAAATAAATTTGTAACAATTCATTAGCATTCAAGTAGCCCTCGCGCACAAATTGTTCATATATAAAAATGCAGCAATATCAACAGCAACCACTACAAATGCAGCAAGAGCAATGATGTTCTATATATATATATATATATATATATGTATATACATATGTGTATATATGTTTATATATTCATACCCTTATCAGAAAGGATTCTATTTAAAATGGTTTAGTTCAGTATAAAATTATTTAAAAGTTGTTAAAAATAATAATGGATTGTAAATTTGGAATTATATAAAGTCCTTTTCAATATAAGCCTGACTCGGACTACTGTTTTTTATAATTTTCTTAAACATAAAAATTAAGAGATTAAAGGATTTTCCCATAACAAAATCTTGCTCAAAAGCTAATCTTCAAGTTATAAGTTTTATAACTCTATATTTCTTAAAATGTCATAGAAGTTTGAAAGTTAAGGAAAAACGTATTATTAAAACAATATAATCTAATCGTAAAGGCAATATTATGGACCATTTTTTAGTTCTGCATTTAATTAACATAACTTTAGATTTCATTTCCTAAAGTCGCATTTGGGTAAAGACTTTCATATTTAATTATTTTTATACCCTGAACCCATAGGGTTATAGGTAATTTCGACGTAGTTTGACTTTAAAAAGTTCTTTCATTTGGTACAGGGTAAGCTCTAAGTAAGGCCAGGAAGGACTTGCTTGCTTTATTTATGATTCGAAAACACTTGAAATCAATTCAAAAAGATATTTTTAAGAAAATTTTTTTTTACTCATTGCCAAAACCTCAAAACCTACTCATTTACTATAAACCAAAATTTGGTAACTTTTAATTATGCAAGTTCCATTGCAACTCCTTATTGAAATATATGAAATGCGGCAAAGTGCATAATTGACTCATTAGTTAGCATAAGAAAAAGGTAACAGATTATGTTAAGTGTTATATAACATTCTGTCAATCTTATGTTATGTTAAGTCATTCACAAATAATACGCCAAAGAAAAGGAATGCCAAATAAACATAATTATTACTTCTTACCCACAATTTAAAAAGTTTTATTATGTCCATGAATGAACTTTGC
Organism: Drosophila neocordata; assembly: GCA_018903615.1. NCBI lineage: Eukaryota > Metazoa > Arthropoda > Insecta > Diptera > Drosophilidae > Drosophila > Drosophila neocordata. The sequence continues at coordinate 1,942,950 of JAEIGI010000002.1, forward strand.
TAATGTTAAAACTCATAAAACTATGAACTAAACTAAAGTTTAGATATCATTATACGACACTGAATTTAGGCAGTTTGGATTGTTGGGATTTGTCCAAATATCCAGTAAGCAGTTATACTAGAAAAATCATAGACTTTAGTTGATGTTAGAAATGTATATATAGAGTTCTTTATTTGTGCTTGGCAAACGATCTTGTCTTCAAGACGATACACAGCGCATTGAGTTACTACTATGACAGTGTTGCAAAATAGGGCGAATAATAACAAGGATGCCAGATAGTTACTTTCCTCAAACAGAAACACATCGTTAATTTCAAACATAGGCAGATTAAAGATAGTTAATAAAACCTTGAAAAAATGGCATTCAACGAAATATTTTAAAGAGATCCCAAAAATTGTTTATTTCTTAAGCTCAAGTAAACAATTACTTAAAATTTTATTAATTTTTAAATCTTTTTTCATGGGAATAGAAACATTTCCTTTTATTCTGGCTTAAGATTACAAAGCAAATGTTCTTTTTAAATAAGTCACGGATTTCCTAACTTGGTTTTACACGCCATTTTCGACTAACATGCAAAGAAACTATAGTTAATCATTTAAAATATGTTTAATTAGTCGGTGTTGGCTTACTAGATTAACTGTAGGTGATACAAACTTCGGTATAATAAATGTTAATTTTTCGCTTTTTGGTTTCTTTTAAGCCACGATATTATAAACCCTTTTCTAGTTGCCAAGCAAGGCAAGCTTTTCGTTATAAATAAGCGAAGGGTAATGGCATACAAGGACTTGGCATTTTCAAGGACATTCTCAACAAGAACAGGAACAAGAACAACATTCAGGCACTCGTGCGTTCGTTTGCCCAGCTGGCCAGTGCCGCTTGTGGAATTCCTCTTGTTGTGTTTTTATTTGGTTTTCCTTTTGTTGTTGTTGTTGTTATTTTTTTGTTGTGTATATGTTTTCTTGCCTGTTTTTTTTTTGGGCTGTGAAAATTTATACGACTTGCTAAAATTGCACATAAATTAAATTTATGTTTTATGAGCGTTGTCCTTGTCGTTGTCTTATGCCTTGTTTTTGGTTTTGTTTCGTATGGTTTGTGCCTTTCACTCCCCCCTCCACCCAACTTCATTCCACTTCTATTCCCATACTTAGTTCAGCTACCCGCCGTTGTCTGGCTTGGAGAGTTTTCGTTAGTCTGTTTTGTCCTTAGTCCTGAAACTTAGTTTTCGGTTTTCGTTACACATTCACGTGCCGGAAAATCGCATTTATTTAATACGCACAGTAAATTTTCAGCACTTGGAACTAAATAGACGCACATTTAGTATCATCTCGATAGACACACGCCTATTTTTTCCCCTCACCACTTTAACTTTGTCTTTCGTTTCTCCCTCCTCCTCTTCCCCCCTCCATCAATGAGTGTTCTCTATATGACATTAATAATTCACTTTGCGCAGTCAATTTGGCCAAATCGCTTGGCTATTCAAGCTGACCGACCGAAGGCTTTCCCTTCCTTCCTTCCTTACTTACTTACTTTCTTTTCATTTCTTTCTTATAGTCTTTGTCCTTGATGTACGTTATATATTTTTGAAAGCCGCTGACAGTTGTAAATCTGTCAGGCTTATTAACCGTTAAATGTCACTTAACTGTCATGAGTTGGCCACAACCAAAAGCAGCACAGAAACAACAGCCAAGAGAAAAAAAAAACAAGAACAACAACAGCAGAGAAATATAAAGTCCAAAATATGCGCATAATACCAATATTATATATACACTTTAATATTGTATATATTTATATATATATATATATAGTGGATCTGCCGGCGACAATAAGTAATGATAATAACATAACGAAGCGCCACGGCATTTCAACAATTGTAATTATTTTCCGCGACTTTATTACATTTAAATGCCAATTTATTGCTTTCGATTAAATTATCCCATCGTTACGGTTTCATTGCTATTGTGTGGGCGGATGCTAGGTGGTTGGGTGGTTAGGTGGTTGGTTGGGCAATGGTTTGAGGCTACAGCTGCAAACAATCGGACAATTGAGCTTTTCATAAGCCATATATTTTCCCTTCATGGACATGATTTATATTGTTCCCAGGCTAACTCATAACAATTGGTTACGACTACATATTCATTTTACGCAAGTTTATAGTAAACTCAAAGAGATTATCAAAGAAAAAAAAAGACAGAAAGGAAATTCGTCTGAAAAGAGAATTTTGTCATCGGGTAATCTTTATGAACTACCAATTGAGCAATTTGGTTTAACGTTTGCACAAAATAATAGTATTAAATCATTTTCTGAGAATCAATCGATAGAAATTAAAGATTCTATTGTAGTTGATAGGAACAAAATCTGTCATAATGGTCATTCAAAGTAAACTATTTGTATTTGTTTTTGTTGTAATGGTAACTTAGTTGAAAGAATTATTTATATACTCCTTTGCTAAGTAATTTGTTAAAGTTAAACATTTAAAATATTTTTCTTATTTAGCTTTTATAGACGGCTCTATGTCTCCCTTATCTCTCAGTTAGGTTTTTATATAATAATTTGAATTATAACTTTTTCTACATAAAGTCCACTCCACGCCCACTATTTCATTTGACTCTTTTTTTTTGACTTATGTCCTATTAAACAAATGTGCTTCCACTTAAAATATTTTAAACATATTTTATTTGTATTATAATTTATATACATTTTTTGCATTTTATGCATTTATGCTTTGAGATAAGAACACAATAATTTACTCTGAATGTGTCAAAATAGTTGGCCAAATCAATAATATAAATAAATATTAATAACAAATAAAGCGTTAAAAAGCAGGTTTTGATAATAATGTTAGGAAAGTACTCTAACTATTGGCTTCAAACACAACCCCGGCTCATTTTCGTTCGTTTTTGTGTTTTACTTATAAATTTCATATTTTTTGTAGACAATAATCTGTATAATAGAAATAACCTCCCAAAGTATTCTCAATCTAAAGACTCTTACAAAAAATTTAATATAAACGCCAGCAAATTCTTGGGAATGCTTTAAAGTAGTTTCTTAATGATGTTATAGCACAGAGTGTGCTCAAATTTTTCACAAATTCCAAAAAAATGATCAAGAAATTGTTTTTTAAGATATGAAATACGAGAATCCTGAAACAATTTGAATATATAAGTAATTTGTTTTATAAAAAGCCTCATAAATATGAGAATTGTTGCCAAGAAAATGTGTAAAAGTTTTCATTTAATTTAAAAAAATATTAACGATAGTGGAATATGTGGTGGTTTTTTGGAAATACTTAAAAAATAAAGCAAGCAAGTCGTCCCTGCCGACTTTGACTATACCCTGTACCAAGTAGAGTAACTGTATTAAATCAAACTCCTTAAAATTTGCCATCAGTTCAAACTAAAATTCTCCTCACAAGCGGCAGCAACGAACGCATGCTATCTCGCTCACACTTACTACGCAATGTCGCACTGGGCATTTCAGTACAAATTGTACATAGATATATCTCCGACATTTCTTGTCCGATTTTAACAAAATTTGGTCAGCTGATACCTTTTGGCCATATTATTAGGTGTGCCAAATAAGAATACGCTACCTTTAATTTTACTCTAGTTATTCGTTTTTCCTAAATTGCGGGGGCGGAAGTGGGCGTGGCAAAAATTTGAAACAAACTTGATCTGCGTAGACACTACACGAATACTGACACCAAATTTGGTTGCTCTAGCTTTTGTAGTCTCTGAGATCCACGTGTTCATACGGACGGACGGACGGACGGACGGACAGACGGACAGACGGACAGACGGACAGACGGACAGACGGACAGACGGACATGTCTCAATCGACTCGGCTATTGATGCTGATCAAGAATATATATACTTTATGGGGTCGGAAATGCTTCCTTCTGCCTGTTACATACATTTAGCGACTTTAATATACCCTTTTACCCTATGGGTACAGGGTATAAAAAGTTTAATTATTACCATTTCGATATATATTTTTTTTTAAATGATAATGTTTCTTTTATGTATATATATATATATATATATATATATAATAAATAGTTTAGGTCAATATAAAAATATTTCTTTTGTAGATTTGTAAATTTGTTTTTATATGTCTATGTAGTTATTTAAAGTTTTTATACCCTGTACCCATAGGGTAAAAGGGTATATTAAAGTCGCTAAAATGTATGTAACAGGCAGAAGGAAGCATTTCCGACCCCATAAAGTATATATATTCTTGATCAGCATCAATAGCTGAGTCGATTGAGACATGTCCGTCTGTCCGTCCGTCTGTCAGTCTGTCCGTCTGTCCGTCCGTCCGTCCGTCCGTATGAACACGTGGATCTCAGAGACTACAAGAGCTAGAGCAACCAAATTTGGTGTCAGCATTCGTGTAGTGTCTACGCAGATCAAGTTTGTTTCAAATTTTTGCCACGCCCACTTCCGCCCCCTCAATTTAGGAAAAACGTATAACTAGAGTAAAATTAAAGGTAGCGTATTCTTATTTGGCACACCTAATAATATGGCCAAAAGGTATCAGCTGACTAAATTTTGTTAAAATCAGACAAGAAATATCGGAGATATATCTATGTACAATTTGTACTGAAATGCCCACTGCGACATTGCATAGTAAGTGTGAGCGAGATAGCATGCGTTCATTGCTGCCGCTTGTGAGGAGAATTTTAGTTTGAATTAATGGCAAATTTGAAGGAGTTTAATTTAATACAGTTACTCTACTTGGTACAGGGTATACTCAAAGTCGGCAGGGACGACTTGCTTGCTTCATTTCTTATTATAATTCTCACTCGGTGTCCTCTTTTCTAAAATTTACTTGAAAATAAAAAAATAATGAAGCAAGCAAGTCGTCCCTGCCGACTTTGAGTATACCCTGTACCAATTAAAGAAACTTTATAAAATCAAACTCCTTCGACTTCGCCATTAATTCAAACAAAAATTCACCTCATAAGCGGCAGCAACGAACGCATGCTATCTCGCTCACACTTACTACGCAATGTCGCACTGGGCATTTCAGTACAAATTGTACGTAGATATATCTCCGATGTTTCTTGTCCGATTTTAACGAAATTTGGTCAGTAGATACCTTTTAGCCATATTATTGGGTGTGCCAAATAAGAATACGGTACCTTTAATATAACCCTAGTTATTCGTTTTTCCTAAATTGCGGGGGCGGAAGTGGGCGTGGCAAAAATTTGAAACAAACTTGATCTGCGTAGACACTACACAAATACTGACACCAAATTTGGTTGCTCTAGCTCTTGTAGTCTCTGAGATCCACGTGTTCATACGGACGGACGGACAGACGGACGGACAGACGGACGGACAGACGGACAGACGGACATGTCTCAATCGACTCGGCTGTTGATGCTGATCAAGAATATATATACTTTATGGGGTCGGAAATGTCTCCTCCCTGTTACATACATTTAGCGACTTTAATATACCCTTTTACCCTATGGGTACAGGGTATAAAAAGATTTTACAATATTAAAATTGTGTTGAAAAAAATTTTTAGTTATTAAAACTTTAAGTTTTCAATCATAAAAAACAAATATAATATGTTTTTATATACTTAACGTATTTTAAAAAATTATTAATACAATAGTTTAGTATGTCTTGATAAAACCAACTGCTCTTGATTAGTAAATCGCTGTAACTTAGATTGTAATTTAGTTCTCAAGTTTTCACTTTTTTTTCATATTTTATTTTAAAACTGGAGCAAAACTAATTTTTTGTTTGTAACATTTCTAAATGCACAAATTTTCTTTATTACTTTTAAAATTAGTTTCGAGGAAATTGGAAATGATGGAATCTATTTTAATATTTGCTAATGTAATGGTAATATTAATTACAATGATAATATAATTATTCGATTTTTTTGTTGTAAGGGATATTTTATAGAATTTTCAATAATAATCCAAGGATCACTTGAACAGTATACTGTATGAAAACTAAGTTTTGTGCGAGTCCTTGGTCAGTTGCTTGCTTTTTTGTTACTGAGTTTTATTTCACAATATTCAAGCATCTCGAGATAATAGACGTGTGTGTGTATGTGTATGCAGTATATTGTGAAGATAGTCATAAGTTATAGATTTGTAGCAATGTTGATAGAAGTTAGTGATATCAAGATTAGCTTAGGGATGACACTTATAATGTGGGCATATGGTTCCTTTATAATTTTTACTAAAATTACTTTTCCAGCTTCTTGAAATCTATCGTAGATTCAAAGCATCGATTTTAAACTTGATATATAAGTTTTATGTCGGTCAGCTTTGCTTCTTGTTTGTAGCTAGTGGTAATAGTTAGTCATGGATCTTAAACAATTAGTAGAAATAAAGAAAATTAAACGTATGCTCCTTAAAAATCTGTCAACTGACATGGACAACAGACTCAGATAGTACATATATTACTATTATAATAAGTAATTATTATATGTTAAGATTAAAAGATGGGAAAAAAGTTTGTGTAATAACCATATATTATTAATACTGACTTTGCAGAGTGAAGTCTATTTATAAACATTTTTTAGAGCAGAAAGCAAATACATATATACGAATTCTAATCTCTTCCGGAATCTTTAATTTCTCAACTAGTTTTACATTGTATGTGTAACTAGAAAATAAGTGTAAAATAAAACTGTATTCTCTGTTACAAGACTTGTTTGAACAAGGACTGACTAATATGTAGTTAGGCAAAAACAAATAGATATCAGCTGGGTTTTCAACAATTTAAAAATGCACTCCAACACGCACACACACAAACACATATATATATATATATATATAGAAAGGAGTGTCAGTTGGCAAAAACAACAGACACGGACAAGAGGCAAATACATTTTCATAAATCTGGCAGCACTTTAATAATTTCCGTTTATCTCTTGGAATTGCAACGGCTGTGCCTAACAAAGCCTGCATCTTTGGCTTATTTTTTTTGTTGTTGTTGTTGCTGCTGGTTAGTACTGATGCCAACTGGCTGCTGTTGGCCATTGTTGTTGCAACTTGGCATTTTATAAATCGCTTGACACAAGCAAAGAAAAACAAGAGCAACAAAAACATCAGGATAGCCAGAACAAGGAAAAGTATAAAACTAAACAATGCAGGCTGAGTAGGAGGTGTCCGTAGTTGAAGTTGGAGCTAAAGTCAGAGGCTACTTTGTAGCCATAGCAATGGGAAAAAGTTTATATATATAGATACAAACATACATACATATATATATATTTGTTAGAATATGAAGCATGGTAATAAATATTGTTGCAGGCATTAAACGTTTGCCTTATTTCAGTTGGTATATCTGAAAAGAAGGTTGAGGGGCAGAGAAACAGAAGTAGTAACAGAAGCTGAAGCAGAAGTGATGTGGGTCAGCTCTAATATATACATATATATGTATACATATATACCAGAGACTAGAACAGATCGTCCAGCATTGAACTGCCTTAGTTAGCACTCAGCTTAGCTTAACTGTATGCCGGTATGTGTGTATGTGTGTGTGCATGTGTGTGTGTGTTGCCTGTCTCTAGTTCAGTAAAGCATTTCCACACCATTAAATTGACAATGCAATAAAATGGCCGTTGGGCAGCTGCTGCTTTTACAGTTGAAAATGTGTGGCATACTTTTAGGAGCGGCATTAATAACAAACATTCATTTCACACCCACACATTTGCACTCAGACATTCAGCAAGGGAGTTGAATAACCACATCACTTTATACGCCAAATTAAGTAAACTAAAACATTACACCCCCCACTAACCCCTAACCCTTTGCTATTTTCCTCTTTTTTTGGCTGTTATCAATGGAAGCAATTTGTTTACGACTCTTCTAGCTATATATCAAAAAAAAATACCAACCAACTTAAGTTTAAAAGTTTATATAGACTAGATCTCTTTATTTTTAAGTGAAATCGCAATGGCAAGCGAACGAATCGATCTTGGTCTGTTTAAATATTTCAGTAAAACAGAAACAAGCAAATCGTTTAGTGCACTTAACTTCCGTTTGGTGAAAGCCAACGGAAATGCTGCCAACCACACACAGACTTTCTCTTTAGATATGGCAAGTAAAGTGAGAGAGCAGAGGCGAGACTTAGATAGGAAATGGGCACATGCAATCACGGCACAAAAGTTACACCCATTTCTAAGCGTGAGTGTGTGTGTGTGTGTCTTTGTGGGTGGTGCTATTGCTAGTGTTAGTGGTGGCAGTATAGAGTAGAGCTTGACTGTGGTGTTCACATAATCGCAGCTCACTGCCCATTCAGGCAGTTGCAATATGTCAGACTCGTAAGACTGGCCAGCCAAGATACAAGTACACATGGGCCTTGGCAGCAGACAAAGACCAAGGCCAGAAGTAGTGAAGCAAGTTGAGGTGTTGAAAGCAATTGGCGTAAGAGAAATGCATGCAAACAGACGCACACTCAGCCATCTAAATGTATATATATATATATATATATAGATAGTTACAGCCTAAAACTGTGAAAATTTTCCAACTTGCCAAGCATGAAAAGATAGAACCAAAAGGTTTTCTCTATCCCCCCTCCTCCCTACCATCATTTGAAATGGGGAAAAAAAAGGTAATTTCTCTTTGAAGGAATTGCCAGACATGTGGAAGGAGTTACAAATATTTTCCCCATACATACAATATGCAAAATAGCAGACCATAAAAGTCAGTTAGCTCCCAGAGGTGTTAATTTAAAGCAAAATGTGAAAAAGAACGAAAAAAATAAACCAAAAGAAAAACGTAGAAATATGTAGAAGAAAAAAAAAAAAAGTAGTAGTAGAAGGGCGGGGCGGCAGCAATTCAAATGTGAATTCATTTGGGCCTTCTATGTTGACAGTTCTTTATGCCAATGACCGTGTTTTGCTCCTCCTATATACAAGAGTGTGTGTGTGTGTGTGTGTGTGTGTGTGTTTATGTCACTAATGGCAAAGGTTCTGTGAAAATTGTTGAATTGGACTTGCATACATATATGCCAATATGGCAACCATTTCTTTGAAATGTTTACGCTATAAATAGCATACAAACACACATACATATACATACATACATATATATACTGTAAAAGCAACTTTAAGACACTTAAAATTTGCTGCTTCATAAAAAGAAAACACCAAAAAATATATATATATGTATATATATTTTCTTTTTTCAATGACTCCCCATACAAAAATCAACGCTTCTCATAATCGAAATGCCCACAAAAAAGAAATTTTCTAATTCTCCATATTATGCCCACAGGCATCGTTGTCAAAAATAACAACTCAACAACAAACTGTGACACACACACATACATACATACACCTATAACAACAGTAAAAAAATCGAGAGAAAAAATTGAGAATGCGAAGCCCTACGAGTAAATTACAAATTAAATCATAAAACGGAAGTGACAGCGCACAGAGCACAGATTTAGATTTATTACGTGACCAGCAACATTAAACGCTTTGCCATTTAACACACGCGCCAGTAAGAAGGGACAGAACTAGGAATACAGCCATATAGAAGTGTTTCCTTGGTGGTGTAGAAATGAATTGGTATGGGTGCCAGGCAGGACATGGATATGGCATGTGTATGCTTATCTCAAGGGCCGTTGACCAGGCATGAGTATATATATATATATATCCATATACCCACCATTTGTTCCTATCAGTTAATTGTTAAACGAATGCCAACAAGCAAATAAAAAAACAAAAAAAAAACAGAGCAAACACAAAAGCAAATGTTAATAGTCAAGTAAAGTTAACATAAATGCCAGTAAACAGATACGGATAAAGCAACCCAAATAAGTAGGCTTTAATATTTTTTAAATCTTTTTACATAAACTTCATTAAGGTTTTTATAGAGTTATATAGTTTGAGCATATGGAATTGCATGTTGCATATAAAATTTATAAATATTTAGTTAAATTATAAATATTGTTTTATATTTGGTTGAATGAACAGAGTTTTTTTTTTTTACATAGAGTTAACATTTTTTAATTGCTTTAATATTCTGACACTGACCACATATTGGTTTGATTTATATGATTTATATGACCATTCAACTGTATTTTAGTTTTCAACTATATTAATTATTTCAGAAATATTTGCATGAATAATCCATGAATAACTCATGCTATTCTACACTTTTTCAATTGTCTATCGATTAAAATAAACAATAAGAAATTACATTTTAAAAAGTATAATTCTTTTTCTTATATGTATTTTAAGTAAATATATATATATTATCCTTGATGGAATAAAAAAATTAGGTATGTCCTATCACTGTGCATTTAATAAAAACTTGTTTAAAAAAAAATGGTTCATAAATTTTATAAGTCAAAATTAAAGATTAAGTTAAAAAATAAATGTTGGCCTTTTAATATTAGCTAGAATTGCAGAAATCCTTTTCTTGCGGACTCCATTTAATTATTCTTTTGAAAGACTTTAAATTTGTTTTAAGAAGCAATTCGTTTGAAATATTACAACAGTTTGTTACAGTTTCTTTATAATTATTAAATATTTTTTTTGTAGTTTATGTTATATTTGCAATATATAGCAAGACAATCAAAAATGCTATAGTATTGCAGAAATCACAGAAGAATTAATAATGCCAGGCACTTAAGGCTCACACCGATTGTAAATGGTTCCTAATTTGCTATAGTCTGAAAATGAGATCGGGTGAGTGGTTTTCTTTGAGTCGTTTGATCTGCATTTTATTTCCTAGAAGATTAAGTACCTGAAAGTTTTCGTGGTATCCTTATATCTCAGACTTTATAAAAAGCATTTCAATTACAAATATTTTTTTTGTATATCTAAAAAATTATGAAATTGAAATTTATCATTAATTAACGAATTTTTCTTTATTTATATTAAGTTAATTTTATTATTATCGATGCGTAGGTAAAAGTCCCATGGACAATTGATGATATTAATTATAAAAGATATGTATTATACGTAAGTCTCTTTTATACCCAAAAAACTAACTGAGTTTTATTGAAAAGCTGAAATTTCTCTGTGATAAATATATTTTTTATATATGATTATATATACCTATATGATTATAATTATTCCATTTAAAGTAAAAACAAATTCTAGCTAAAAGAAATGAGGCAAAAAAGTAGTCAGAGATTGTCAAAATAAACATTTATTCTTGGTCATTTTAATAATATTTGATTTATCTTTTGTAACATTATTTTAAAAATACATAGCAAGACGAAAAATGTTTGAAATTAAACCAATAGTCTAAATAACTAACCCTTAATACATAAATTATAAAATAGAATAATATAAAGAAATAGGTAAGGTTCATCTATCTGGTACAATAAATCTGTCAAGAGTGTTGAGATCAACTAATTACGAGGGACCTAATAGTATTTTTCCTTCTTCTTTTTTACTTTTATGGTATGCAGATAACATTTAACTAGAACTTAAATATTTTAAGTCTGTAGAAGTTTTCCAAAATTTTGGAATGGGATGTTTTTGCTCTTACTTTTTTCTTAGCTTGCTACCTAGTAAATTTTTATCATACATCCTTAGGATATTTTCTGGCCCTAAAAAAGATGACCGCTTCTAGTTCACCCTGGTGAATTATTCCCTACTTAACCAGTTTCAATATATATATATCTATTCTCCATTTGCGTATATGGAATTGCTAAATTAATCAAATTTTCTGGTTGTTAAATAAAAATTTTATACATACTTTGAAATTTTTAGTTTAGGCTGCAACAAAATTAGTTTTTTTCATATTAAGAAAGAAATATTCTTGTAGAAGATATAATAAAACTACCGTTCTTCAACGATAAAGAGTCTGTTTTTTGGAAACTAAACGCTTAGGAATCAATTATCCACAATATACAACATCCTTTCTGCAAATATTTCTAATAATTTGACTCTTTCTTATTTAAGATTTTCATAAACTAGATTAGACCAAAGTTCTAGTTGTTTGTTTGCATTTGAAATTAATACTTCATGAAAGACAATTTTAATTTTTAAATCAATTATTCAACAAAAGTCTACATAACTCCTTTGATAAGTTTAAACATTTCGAAACTATTTAATATAATTTATTTATGTTGATTGTTTAAGAGAAATATTTAGTTGGTGAAATAGTAATCTCAAATGTCATCAGACTTTAACTTATTGTCAAATAAGTTATTTATTTGTTTATTTATAGAAAGTTGTAAGATTTAAGCCTATTTTTTTTTATATAGCATCAAAGGATACCAAATTTTGAGGTCCTAATTACTTTTCCTAGACTAAGATTGAAATTGTGGTAAAATGTTAAAGCTAATTCAATTTAACAAAGTTATTATTATTTTAAAGGCATTTTCTCTTAATACTTTAATATGAAATTTATTTTATCAAATTGTATTGTTTGTAAGGTAAAATTTGTTTCCTATTTTATGTTATTTGTTGTTTGTTGCTGTTACCAGTGGCAACATGTATGTACATATATGAAGCCAATTATTTTAGGCTTATTGTTGAGTATAAAAAGAGTCACACATATACACGTACACATTATTCAGTTTATGCTTGAGCTAATTTTGACATTAATTGATGCTCGTTTGTATTTGAAGCAATGGAAGCAGAAGCAGTAGCAGAAGCAGAGAGTCAACGAATGACCAAAGTATAAAGTAATTTTCATTTAATTGACATAATTGCGCACACTTCATATATTTAATCAATTGTCAAAGCAACGTCACACACACTGAAATAGAGAGAAAGAGAGAGGAAGTGGGGGGGGAGAGGTAAAGAGAGAAAGTGACAAACAGCAGACACAGACACACACACACATACACACGTACTTGGCCACATACAAACAGATGTCTGTTGCTCACTTTGCCGTTAAGCTGACAATGACAGCAATGGCAATTTTATTGGCAGGCTCTGGCTAAATGGCCACTGGCATAGATAAATATTTGTTGGCTTTGCCAATGCGCGCTCAACGCTAACACATGCTTATACACAAATGCACACACACACACGCTTACGCACACGCACACATAGAGAGACAGACACACGTTTAGAGTCATTGCTGAGCCAAAGCCTTCACTCAAATGTCACTTATCGCCTCACCGACCAACATCCTTCCAAATATGGCTAACAAACACACACACACACACTCGAACTTTAACATCTGTTTACCATATGTGTGCTAGACCCATTCAACATATACATATGTATATATATACGTACGTTTCTATGTGTGTATCTGTGTGAGTCAGTATTTGTTTTTAGCATTTGTGTTGTTAGCCTCATTCTCTTGGCTGTCGTATGGATCTGGCCAAATATAATGAGGGTCATTGATTATGCAGATACAATGAGAAATTGCTCATCTCCAAGATGGCCATTATTATATAAACTTGTATTACAACAATTCACAAAAGTTGTTAATTGACAAATAAAGTAAAGATGACTTACGAAAATTTCAAGCTATAATAATTATGCATTTAAAGGTTAATTATTGGCCCAGGTTCCCAGCCATGGCTTAAGTAATTTAACAATTTTACCAAGGTTCAATCACTGGTCCGGCCACAACAAAGAGAAAAATGACAAAGGAAGGAAGTTGGCCAGAAAAGGAGAAAATCATTTTAATTACAATTAATTAATGGCTCTTTTTTTTTTTTAATGGTATTGAGGTGGCTCAGAGCTTTTGCTTTTCTTCTTTTACAATCGTTGCAATATATATATAGGATATATATATATATATATAACTTTTGTTGGTGCATGAAAAATAAAGATGAAAATGAAGATGGAGTTGAAGAGAGAAAGTTGAAGTAAAGTAGTTTGGGCAGACTTTTCATGCCGCTGTCATTGGCATATGCAAAACTTCACGGCAACTGTCCAAAACAGAAGGACAAAAGGACATTTTTAAGGGACTTGAGCACGGTAAGGACCCTTTTTTAGTACAGACAAAGGAGAGAGAGAGAGAGAGTTTGAGAGGAAGCCGAAACTAACCGAAAACTAAATTTCAAGGCTCATTGCGTGCAAATAATGTGGCCAATGAGAGTCAGTCAAGTTTGGAGCAGTCCCAAAAAAAGAAACCCCCTCCCACAGTACTGTGCACTGAACCTAAATAAATGGTATGGCCAGATACATACACACACACCCATAATGAATCTATGGGCTAAAAAGTTTGACTTTTGTTTGGACGGATGTCTGGTACGAAAATTTCACATAGGAAGATTCCCTATAAAATTTTTGCATATGAAATACAGAAACGTTAATGAGGCGTAAAATGATTTTGTTAGCTTGTAAAATCACAACGATATATGTGAAAAGTCGAAGCCATAAATGAATGAACACAAACGCCCCTTAAACCCCATCTCCCTCTCTCTCTATCTCTCTATCTTGTCGGTAGACAAAGTTAAACCTTGTTAACCTGTTGATAAATTTATAACTCATCATGTCACAGGCGCAAATTTCACACAGATTTGATTATCGATTTTTTCAAGCAATGCAAAAATGGGATGATAAACGAAAAGAAGAAGAAAATACAAAAAAAAAAAACATGGAGGGAAAAACGAAAAACTCAAATCACATGTAAAATTATGAAAAATGAGCATAAAACAAGAGCTCCCTCAGGTATTTGCAGGTATACCAGTTACCTGGCTGACTGTCTGACATAAAGCGAATGAGTCAGTCGGGAAACATAAATCATTCAAATGCGAAAATCAGTTAAAGCATAATGCGGCCATAAGGACTGAAAATGTGTGTTTGGGCCAAGTTTGCCAGTTTACCTGGTTACTCTTCAGTTTTAGATCATTTTTCTTATTTTAAAGTAATAAATTTTACACAATTTTATGTTTTGTTTAAAGAAATATGCAAGTTTTTGGCAATTAAAGATTTTAATTAACAGTTATTTTGAGTAACAAATAAGACAAAAACAAAAACCAACAAATTTTTAATTGCTTTTACATACATAAGAAGACCACTCACACACACACACGCACACGCACACACATTTATACAGTGAAAGTTAAAATTTCTGACAACATATCCAGTGACTAATTAAAGCCAACTTTAGAGTTGGCATCAGATTTATATGCCAAGCGTTTGTCATGCTGCCTGAAAATTCTCTGTCAAGGCAACAAAATAAAGAAGAAGAAAAAAAAAAAAAAACATAAAATGGTTCTAGGGTAGGGTAGAAAAGTTATTCTAGGGAAAGTTTCCCCTTCTCTTTAACCATTTTTTTAATCTCTCTTTCTTTTTTTGAACATTGTGAAATGCAGCTGTGTGATTAAATTAATAACTGCAAAGGATTAAAAACTAACTACCATGGCAAGGACATTGACTAAGCCAGCTGGTGGACTAAAAAAAAAATAGCAAAAAGGAAAAAAAAAAAATAACACACATACATAAACTTTCGCTAACTTGGCTCAAAGCTATGTGACGTATTTTCCATCCCCCCTTCATCTGGCACCTGGTACCTGGCTATCATTTGCATAATATTTACCCACGCAACAGCATGGAAGAAAATAATTTGCTAAATTATGTCTTAAATAGTTAAGAAAGTTTGCACCAAATTTTCTGTGCGGCACCTTCCCCCAATTTAGACCTGTTCTAGTTTTAGTTGTTGTTGTTGTTAAGCTTCTTGTTAATTTGACTGGCAGCTGCAGTTAGCCATCTCTCTCGCTCTCTCTCTCTCTCTCTTATTCACTCTCTTTTTGTTTTGCCGCTGGACAAACAAAGTGTCATTATGGCCAAGTTCTTGCCCAATGTAAGCAAACATCTAAGCCGTATTAAAATTGTAAACGATGTGACAAGCAGCTAGCAAGAACTTGAACTAATTCTATTAAAGTAAGCTTCAGTTGCAGCTTCCGCCCTTTTACCTTTTCCTTAGCCATTTTGCTTATCTTCACATGACGCCGCCGTTTGGCATCGTAAATTTTTCTCCTTCCCCCACATCTCTCCGGAATGGAAAACTTTCCATTAAGAAGCTCAAAAACAGATACGATGCAAAGTTCTCCTACTCTTTCTCTCACTCTCTCTCTCTCAGTATGTGTGTGTGTGTGAGTGTGGGGGCGCAACATTGCTGGCGCAACAAATCACGCGACCGGGCATAATGGAAATCCCGTAACTTCCTTTTTGGCCCAAACCTATACAAAACTACTGTCCAATGAAATGAGCAAAGGAAGGCCAAAAAAAGAGAGAGAAAAAAAAACAACCAAAAATTTCGAGAAGGTTGGCAGGAAGTGCACGCAGTCTGTTAGACGGGAAACGAATATCATAATTTACTTTGTCACCCGCTGCGAATTAGCGTGTGTGTGTGTGCGTGGAATGCCACGCCTCCTTTGTTGAAGTCTGCAGACGTCCAGCCGCAGCCCAGCATGCCGGAACAATTTAAACAAAGCCAAATTTAAGCTGCAGAAACACTCGAACACAACTCCACAACTCGATGCAAAACTTTTGGCAAAAGCACTTAAAAATTTGCCAATGTGCAGCGACTTTAACACACGATAAAGAGACAGACAGACGGACGGACAGATAGACAGGCACACCAAAAGATAGACATTCAAAGAGACCGACAGACAGACAGACAGCTAGTGAGTCTGCGGTAGATGGAGAAAAAGTAGAAGTTGGCAGCCCATGCCAGACAAATAAGCGATGTGGCAGGCTCAGATTGCACACTCTCTCTTGTCCCCTTTTCCCCTTCACTGTGTCTCTTGGCCACAATGCAAATTAATATTAAAAAAAAGGAAAAGAAACCTTTTGAGGCTGGAACAATTTCACCAGCTTGGCTAATAAATAACGCAATGGCGACAGCTTCATTTGTTTAAGTGCCTGACAGAAAGAGTCGACAGACAAAGCACATGAGAGTGAAAACCAAAAAAGAAAACATGCAGCAGCGATTCATTTATCCATATTCATATCCAAATACGTAAAAACCCCTTTTCGAATTACTTACAAATAATGCTAAAAAGGGGGTCGGAACTGAATGGGATAAGGTTTTAAAAATTACTCTTCAAATTTGGATAAAAGCATTAAAAAATTCAAAATAATCTTAAATAATTGTTTATAGTTCTTTACCTTAATCGGATTTTCCTTAAACCACTTTGTATGAAATTGAATCTTTGGTCTCTGAAAAGTATGCTAAGAATTGCAAAATTGCTAAAAAAATAATAAGACTCCCTTTAGAGTTATTTTCCCTGTGAATTTCAATAAACTATCTTTATTTTATAGTAGCTTTTGGTATACCATAAAAGAAAAGAAAGGATTGCAGAAAGAAATATTGTTACTTAATCTATTTATTGCCTTGTTTTAGAATTTTCTTATATTAAAGGAAAGACAACACTTTAAGAATCGTAATGCCAAAGAACTGTAATAACAACTTAACCACTTCAACGTTATGCTTTCGGCCAATGTTTTCTAGTTGCCAAACATAAATAGTTAGAAATCAATCTACGTATGTGACTTTGTTTAGTGTTGTTTACAAGTTGGAATATGGCCAATGGTAAACAAATTATTTTATCCATGAAAATGTTATCAGGTTTATCGGCATAAAGTTTTGATGTTGTTAGCTTTCAATATGATTGCCTCACACATACACATGCACACACTCACACAAGCAAATCCCAATGACATTTGCAAAGTCATCACGTACACGACACAACCATATCCAGGAACAGGACAAAATAAAGAAATGAAACAAGAAAGAAATGAAGGAAACCGGAGAGACACTTACATGCATTTAGATTGTACCACTTGGGCCTTTGGCATCTCTTCAACTCCCCGGCTTGATTTCATTTTGCCATTGAGCCATTATTTCCGTTGTTATTTGCCATTATGACAATTCAGTTAGTAAAATTCGTTACGACCTTAAAACTAATTTCAGATTAAGTTCCGAGATTTGCCATCCAGCCAGTGACTCAGTCAGCAGGCCATCGGGGAACTTATCGTGCAAATTCTGCAGAAATTTTTGCGTCAATAAATACGTAAGCATGAAAAAAATAAGAGAAAGGGAAAGAGAGAGATAGAGAGAAAGGAAAGAGCAAATGTAATAAGTGATTTACATGACTCGAAGGAATTCCACCGCAAGGCAAAGCCCATGAAATCGAGAAATACCGAAATCGATACTTCATTAAGATAAATAACGAAGGAAATGCCAATCTGCCGGCTTGTTTTTGGATCTGAATCTGTCCTCTGACTCCGACTGCCTATTCCTCCCATTCTACCTCCCTCCCCTCCACTCTCTTTCTCTCTGAATATTCAGTTCTTGTATGGCATACTGAATGTTTGGTTGCCTGTTTCCTCCTTTTAATGCCTAACGACATCAGGCAACATCGCGATGCTGGCCTATCTAAATGGCTAGATGACTGATATGATAGACAGACACATACATAGACATAGAGTCAGGACATTTCGCCTGTGACTTGGCATTTCAATCGTCACATTTGTATATCGAAAAATACATTAAAGACAAAACTCAAAGACTTTTGCACAGTTTTATTGGCCAATAGATAAATGAAGAAGCTTCATAAATGTGAACTTAAATGAAGTCTAGAAATTTGGTCAAAAGAAATGTGCCAACATCAGGAAATTTGCCTTTCCTTTCTTTTTTTTTTTTTCCTTTCCATGTAATTTTCATGATGATATTTTGGCCCGTTGGCGTTAATAATGCAACTTGTTTAATTTACCAAAATGAATTTGTCATGCGAAAATTTTGTTTTGGCAAAATATGCCAAATACAGTTCCTAAAATTTTATCACATTCGATTGCTGGTCAATTTGTGGGCGGGGTAACATGGAAAGTAAATTAAAATTCGGCCAACTAATGAGAGTTGCCCAAAAATACCAATGACATCTACTTTATCTATTTCATTTGCTATATCATTGGCATTGGCAAAAATTGCCTTTACATTATTGTTTAATTATTTAAACTAATTATTATATCAAAGCATGACTAAACGGACCGAAAAATAATTGCAGCGGAAATTGAAATTATGTTTTGCTTGGCATCATTTTGCAACTGGTTTTCCTGCAAATTAAATGATGGGTCCAAATGAAATTTTTATTTTTCGGAAATAGATACAGACAAACACAGAGAGAGACAGAGAAAGAGAGAGAAGGAGAGACACCTTCACTCACCCATTTATCTATGCACTTGCAATGCATTTCAATTTCATTGTATAAATGTTCAAAATGCATAAACTAAATATTAGTAAGCCGATTAAGCTTAAATATTATATATGCATATATATGTATTAAGGTACATCAATGCATTTCAGTTTCGCATCTGATGGACAAAAGATTACAATCGTCTATAGACTGGTTTGGTCATCAACCAAGTTTGTCAATGAATAGTCAGCCATAGACAGAGTAATTTTAGTCACGTCCACATATATATTAATTTAACATAATTAATGAGTTAACTTAGATTACTCCTATTTAGGTTGATATAAAGGAGGACATTTAGTAAGGAAGTTGATTAAGATTTTAATAGTCTATCAACTCCTTTTAACTATATTGTGCGATTTCTAACCAACAGAAAGATAAATTTGTATTACACATATTGTTTTTAAGCAAAATTAAGATATAGAAATTCTTTTTTATATATTAAAAATTAGTGTCTTAATATCTATAAGAATCTAAAGTCCTATATACAAAATCAATTTTAAAACAATTTAAGCAAAATTTTAAAAAGAAAATTATGAAAATTTAATTTAAAACTGTCAAATTTTTCATACAAAAGAAATTGCACTTTTATTTTAAGCTGTTTTTAGATATGGCTTACCTTATGTTAGAGCCAAAAACTAATTTAAATCGGGAAGTTTTGTGCTTGAAATTGAGTAAGAAGAAGAATCAAAAAAGGTTAAAATATTTCTTTATCTTAAATTTAGGTTTTAACTGACTCGAACTTCAATTTCTCATTTAGTCCGGTAATGAATAATTTTCGTTTTTGATTTCTCTAAGATCGTAGAGATTGTAAGTCAGTATATTTTGTATCTACACATAAAATATATATAATAAAGTATTTTCAATTTAATTTTTATTGAAAATTTTTTTTATTCTAAACTATTTTATGTCAACTGGCAAGACGAACTTCAAAACTAAGGCTCAGACTGTACACCAATTGATATTATGCAAAAGCTATATTCGTATTCGTACGTGACAAAAAGAGCGTTAGTTGTTATTATTGTTGTTTTGTTAAACGCTAGCCTTTGTAAATTATAGAATAACAAAAAGGATATTGTTTTTGATAATATTTTTTATATGTAACTATATATATGTTTGAAACTAACAATGTATTTCAGTTAGACCAAAGTAACTATCTGGCATCCTTGTGTTAATTCGCCTTATCTTGCAACACTGTCTGTATCACTATAGCATTTAGTTAGTTCGCTGTGCAATGTCTAAGAAGTAATAAAAAACTATTTATATGTACAAATCTAACATCTAAAATCTATTAGTTATCTAGATTAACTTCTTTCTGGTTAGTTGGACAAATCCCAACAATATATTTCAATTTATTTCACTAGCCTTTATTGTTTGCCTTTAGTTTAAATAACTTGGCTTAAATTCTAATCTAGTTGATCTAATTTTACTAACATTAAGAAAACTCACACTTCAAATTGCAGTCATGAAAAGTTTTTTAATAAATGAAAATATTTATATGTTATAATTAACATTTTTATATAAACAAAAGTTTATTAAAACTATCAATCAAAAAGCTAACAATATTTAAAAATACCTAAAATATTTTTTACGTTTTTTTTGAAGTTTAATTAAGAATATTATAATTAATTAAAACTTAATATTTTTTGAAACATTTAAAACTAATTTTTAATTTTTTTTTTTATTTTTTTATATTGAATATGCTATTGTAATTAAGATTATATAATATATAATACAACAAACTGAAAAAAGTTGATGTAATTAGGCCTTTATGAAATTTTTAGAATTCTTTGTTATTTAAGAAATCGCAAAAAGTCCAAAAAGTAAACCTTTTTTAAATTAATTTTCAAAATAATTAAAGCCAAAATTCTCAAAAATTCTCATTGTTTTGAAGTTCCACAAATAAAAAATCGGAGCTACTTATTTTAATATAAATATTTAACTTCAATCAAAAAGTATTTAGGTAATGAATCACTTTAAAGAATGACTTACTGAGCTTATTCACTAAAAAAATTATTTAAAATGATTCAAACAAGTATTTAATTAACCAATCTATAAGATGGATTTTCAAGATTTCCAAAATTTGTTTTTGAATTGAGATAATCTTATTGTTTGTGGAATATATTTAAATAATTTTTGGTATACGCAATTAATCGAAAAATGGATTTAGACTTGATTGGTTTAAATATAGGAAATATAATAACTTTTAGAAAAATTTAACAAAAGTGAAATGAACAACAAAATGTTGTTAACAATTAAGGACCAGGTTTTTATTTTCTATTACTAATTATTTTTAGCCTCAAAATATAAAATCCCTAAGATTTGTTAAACTTTAAGTATATATATACAAATATAGATATAAACATCATGTTACTATGTTTTAAAGATTTTAATATCTTTTAAGGGAAAACTAGTTAGAATTAAATATATAGGTAAGTAAAACTTTTTTTTACCAATTCAACTTTTCGTGTCCTTGTATAACTTATAATTAAGCGATTACTTCTAACAATTGCACTCATTTTATTCTGTGGTTGGAAAAAAAATGAATAACAATTTCATTATTAGACGCAGATTAAAACTCATTATGGAAAACTCAATTAAGAAGAAAAATGTTACCCAGCTTGAGGAAATCAAATTTCACAACTCCCGCAGCGTTAATTGAAGATTCCTCAATCAGAAAAAAAAGAATAAAGCGAAAAGAGAAATGCCAACTCGTTAAGCCATTAAAACCCAGGCAAATTTGATGTTTGAACCCTTTTTTGTATATTTTTTTTTTTTCGACGTGTCTCAAAAGAGTTAAAGTTTAGGGAATGTACAACAAAACAGAACAGAGCAGAGCAGAAATGCTGTAAATGAAGTTAGAGGGGGGATGGGAAAGTACACTGACAGACCAGCAAGATGAAAGCTATTAAGACATAAAACATTTTCCCAACACCTTCTTTTTGGGGAACGCCTTCTTCTTTTCAAAAATTTTTTGGGTTTAGACGAGGGAGGGGGGTAAGGAGGACACGCACTTACTCACGCAAAAATGGCACAAAATGAAATGAAATGAAATGTTTCTAATTCAAGGCAACGCATTTCAATGTAATGGAAAAGAGAGTGGAAAACAAACGACACGCCCATTTAGTGCCCACCTCTGTTTCCCTCTTCCCAGCTGGTTGTTGCTGCCGTTGACAGTTTTCTGTTTTTTTTTTATATATATATATTGCGAAAGAAGTACGTCCAGGACATGCGTCACTGGGTGTGTCGCTTCCGTCATTGCCCTTCTTGCAACACTTTTTTTTCCGCTCTTCTTATTTATAATATGAACAATTTCCTCAACTGCTGCTGCTTTTCTTTTGAATCCCTGCCACTTTTGAGTCAAAAATGCACTTCACAAAACTTTTCAATTTCGACAAAAAGAAGCGACAGAAAAATATAAGAAAAAAAAAAAAAGAAAAGAAAAATCAGTAAGAACGAAAAATGCTCAGATTCGTTCATCTTTGTGTCGTCCTTGTCGCTAATGACAATACACTTGTGTTAGTGAGCACAGGGAGGCAAGTAGTAGTTGTCAATGTCTGTGTGTGTGTGTGTGTATGTGCGTGTGCGTGCATTTACGCTGCTTACTTATTTGATTTACGTTTCATTTCCGGCTGCCATATGCTGCCTTTTGCAAACGATTTCACTAAAGAAAGAAAGAAAAAAAAAGAGACGATGGCGGTGTTTTAGTTTTTGTCATATACCTATATATATATGTCTATATATGTGCTTAATATACATACATATATACATATGTGACTTTCTCTATCTCTCTCTTACATATACTATCCCACTCACGTTATGCAATTATAACTTTTGTCGTTAGGAACTTTAAGCAACTTTAAACGTAAATTGCCGCCATGAAGTAGCTTTTTGGCGCACACTCTCAAGTACAGCCAACACACATCCATTCACACACACCCACACACACAGTCACATATACACTCATACTAAACGTTATAGTTTGTTGTCGGCTTTAGCGCAAAGTGTGTGAAAGGTGTTTTATTGAATTAAGTGGGTTTAACAGGATTTCTATAATGCCAGCAACGCTACGTCGACTGCCTGCCTCTATTTATTGTAACTACAGTTCTCTCGCTCGCTCTCTCTCTATATATATATATATATATGTATCTATGTGTGAGTGTGGGACTGCATTGAAATGAGTTTGGCAGAACCAAAGTAACAACAACAACTACTACTGTAAATGTGGCATTTTTGGTTAAACTTTTTCTACATAATGCATATTTTATTTAATTTTTATGAGAGTTACTCAACGCCAAACCCCCCCTCTCTCCCCTCAAAAAATGTGCAAATGTTGATGGCATAATGTGAAATTTTTGTTGTGCTTGTTGAGGGGTTTTCAGGGGGGGGCCTTGGAACGTAACAGTTTTTTACGAATTGTAAATTGTTTGCCAACAGTCAAGTGGCATGGAATTGTTATGTAAATTGTAAATGGAGATGAAGGCATTACAAATTCGTAATTTTCGACAATAAGTCAGAGAGAGAGAGAGAGTCAAAAAAAGACCTTTCTCCTTTGGTTAAGATTTCTATTGCATACCAAAAGGGAGATGGCAAAACATTTTGAATTTAGAAAAGCTATTATCTAAATCAAAATAATCAAAAAAAAAAAAAAAAAGCATTTGCATTCATAAGACAAACATAAAAACGATTAATGTTAGTTGTTAGAAATTGATTGAAATATGTAACGGTTTTAATATATTGGCTTAATATTTTGGTTTGAAGTAATTACTTAAGGTTATTTATAATTTATGGCAGAAGAAGAAAGTAAAATAGTTTATTAATGAATATTTATTGTTAGATATGTTGCTATAACATGTCACTTTCAGTTCTTTTGATTTGAATTATCTATAATAAAGAGATAAAGATACAGAAAGAGTTACTTTCTACTTTTTATGTTCGATTCTTCAACTTGTGTTTCAACGCGACTGCCACTCCGCTTTCTGTTTTTTTTCTTTTATCGCCGCCGAGTTGCCAGACCAACATATATTATGTGACCACGTTTCGCCTTATGTACATCCAATATATATATATCTTACTTTGTCCGACTTAAGATCATGCCTAGCAAAGAAATTTCAAACATTTCAACTGGTTTAGAATTCAGTTCATTTTAATCTAGTTAATCCCTTTAATTAGAAAGGTGAAACGTTTTAATATAATAGAATATTATACATCAAAATGTTTTATATTTTATTAGTTTAATAACAAAAACTCTTTTCTAAAGTACAAAATTTATAGTTTAAAAGTAATGAAAGAAAATGGTTAAATAATAAGTAAAGCAAAAGCAAATTTTTCTTACTAAACTTACACAATTTCAAATATTACTTACCCTAAACCTTTGTAATTAGCCGTAAAAATTGATAAAACAAATTTTTATTATTATATTTTCCATCTTTATTTAAAAGTTTTAATAATAAAATTTATAGCCGAAAGCTCTTAGTTAACTGCGTTTTGTTTAATGATTCTTTAAGTTTTTAAGTAAGTTTTTTGTTACCTATATTATATAAACAAGAGAGATATTGTGTCTGCTTATATATATTTTGTATACCTGACTGTTGGGAAAACAGTGACAAAGTGGTTTATTATTTTTTAATTTTCTTAAATATTTTAATTGTTTCTTAAATTATTGTATTGTACTTGGACTAACGTTGCGGCATTGGATTACGTTCGGGTTTTTGAATAAAAGAAATAAATTAGTAAAAGACAAAGTTATATTTTAGACTCAGTTACAACAAAAAAGTTTATAGAGAAATTTGATTTATATATTTACAAAAAAATTATATACATATTTATATATTTTTTTAGATTTTTAAGCTGCAAGTTATGTTTGGTTTGGTGATTCCAAGCCCAAATTGAGAACCTTTTATTGTCTATTTAGATCATTTTTTGTCAATGAAATTAATCGAAAAATGGTTTTGAATTTGATTAAATTGAATTAATGGGATATAATAATGTAATTAATATATGTGGGATGAGATGTTGTACAAAAATTCCTGCTTCTATATGTCTACATTAAAAGAGATCACCTAAAATGTACCATTACCTAAATTGCGGATCAGTTTTTGCAGCGGCTCGAGAAACATCTTAACTAAGTGCACAAAACCTGCTGAATATTCCTACATATGTTAGATGGGGCTTTAGATGAAGAAAACCTGACTGAATTTGTTTAAATTATAATATTATTATGTATTGTTGTTATTATTAAATACCCTCTCTCACCCCTTCCACCTCTTACATATTTTGCATATATTTAATTTCATCAAGCTTTTAAACAAAGAAGCGTTAAGCTTATTTACAACAAATAAAAACATTTTAGTTCATATCCTGTTAAAAAAAAAAAATAGTACTCTCCCCACTTTTATTAAATTAATATATGGAATAGGTGAAAAATTCCAAAAAATTGCAAATATGTCATCGGCATTGTTTCTGCTGCGGCTGCTTCATATCGCTTCAGGATTACTTTCTCTCTAAGATGTCAGATCACACCACTCCTTTTCTTCTGTTAAAATCTCTTTATTTGCTATTTTAACTTCTGTTATTGTTGATTAGATTATTATATTTTATATATGTATCTAGAGTATTTACAATTGTTACTTTCATACAATTTATTTAATATGCTTTATTACATGTATATACAGTACAAATTTCAAGAATAATATATTTTTGAAATGTTTATATTATCAATTATTTTCTAATATATATACATATATATTTTTGAATAGTTTATATTATCAATTATTTTCTATTATTTCAATTTAATATTAATGAAAATTAAACTACGGACTTATCAGTATTTTGCTTTTATGTAATATATAAAATTTTTCATAGTCTTCTTTAAACAAATTGAAAATAATTTTAAAACATTACTCAATATATATAAATAAAAAAAGGGTTTCCCTTACTTTTTTAAGCTTAGTATTTTTAGCTTTTGAATATTTTACATTCAGAATAATTTAATTTTAGATTCATGGTATTAAATTCCAAGCTTCTCCTAAATAATATAAATAACACAAAGTGCAAAATTAATTAATTATAACCAAAATGTGAACCAAATTTCAAGTTCATTAGAATACAAATTATATTTAATTGCCAACAACAAATTTGGTTTCTGTTGTCAATATAAATTTAAAGGGATATATTTTACAACCTTTGTCGTCTTGGCTGCCAAGTTAGTAAGATTTGTTTTTATTATCATTTGTTTCAATTTCAAGCTTAATTAAATTAAATTTTATAGAATTCTCTTAAATCTATATTTAAACTAAATATTTTAGAATTTATTATTGCTTTATTGTTATAATTTCTATAGAATAATGATAATTTTCTATCAATCAAATATATATTAGCTGAAAATTATCTAAATAATAACGGTTAAATGGGACAAATTTCATTTTACTGTAAATTTATAGAATGTTTTTTTTTTTTTTTTAAATAGAGAGAGCATACATTTAAAATTAGTATCTATTTCATATATCTATTTCAGTTTGTGGAAAAGTGCACTTTAAATTGATTAATATTTTTTGATGGTTTTCATTTTTGATATATTGTTGGTTCAAATAACATGACTGACCATATCATATATATATATATATATATATATATCTAACTGTGTGTATATAGACACACTTCCGACCATAAATGCATTTGAAAAGGATACCAATAGTTTCCACTGCTGAGCATTATTAATATGAAAGCATTTCCCCCTCCTCTAACCCCAAACCCCTATTTCTTCTATACTCATTTAACATTCATCAACGTATAATATCCTCCCTCTCTTTCTCTCTATAACCCCGCTGTCTTTTCATTTCGTTTCGTTTTCCCTTGTCGACAGAGAGAGAGAGAAAGGGAGAGAGAGCAAAATGAAAAACCGCGCGCGTGTTGCATGCAAAACTCATTGCCATTTGCTGGGGCACTTAAAAGACCGCACAAGTGCAGTTATTTTCTCATGTTCTGCTCAGTCCAGTTGAGTTGAGTTCAGTTTTGTATATGCTACTCCAACCCCCCGCTATCCCCTTAGCCTTTACCATTCATATTTGCATGACCAAGTCCATCAAATTGACTTCCACTCGAAATTAGGCAAATGGGCAACAATTAAACATGTGATTCCTTCATGTTTTACATTTAGCCTGAAGGCGCTGACCAATTTGGTACAACTCTCACCTTACCTGGGTTATTTTTTATTTTTTTCTTTTTTTTTTATATTTTTTGCGAGTGTAAATATTAATAAGCCATTTAACTGCCACAACACGTTGATGCATGTCAGTCAATTGGGCTTGAAATAGCTTCAAATTGTTTGCTTAATAAACGCCATTCATCAAATCGACACGTTTTTCTGAAACAGAGAAAGAGAGAAAGAAACACGCAAAGTTCAACCCTTTGACAAATGCAGGTCAAGAGCTGATAGCCAAAACACGAAAAAAGGAACAAAAACAAAAAGGGAAAGAGACTAAATGAAAATAAAAAACAACTTTTGATTTGTTTAATTTTATTGAAATATAAAAGGAAAGAGGAATGAATGAGTAGGGAAGGAGGAAGAAAGGGGGTTAGGAAATATCTTATGATCTTTATATATATATTTTGGTTCATGATCATGCATCAATGACAGTTAATTTGCCACATGCGGCGTTCCAATTGCCGCACTCTGACTCTCAACATTTGCATACAATTTTCTTTATTTGAGCCCGCAATTGATGACGAGTGCACCCTTGGCACTCGAAGGATATATAATGAAAAAAGGAACAAAAAAAAAAAAAAAAAAACAATATAAATATTAATGCTATTTGCTTAACAATTCAATTTGGGAATGGGTAACGAGTGCGAGGAGAAACACTTGGCCCATTCACACGAGGCCAGACGACAGCAGCGGCAGGGCGTCGCATATTAATCAGAGCTGAAGCTAAAGATATACATATATATATATATATATATCTGTTTGTAAAAGGTGCCTGCATTGACTCTCATCGGCTGGCCAATCTATCTGAAAGTGCACTCTGGGCGGGCTCTGACTCTTTATTTTTTGATTTCCAAGGGGGTTGTACTTGTTTTTAGGCCTGTAAGCCTTTGGAAATACTTTAATCCACTTCACTGTAGGACTGAAATTACAAACACGCACACACACACACAGGCACACTGGAAGAGCAACCACCAAAAATGTTGCATCAAAGGACACAGAGAGGGGGGAAAAAAAATGAATTGTGGATGGGGAGAGGCCATTCAAATTGGCTGCTATCGCAATTATTCATACAGCGGCGACATTCATAAAATGTCGCGCAAGTGGCAGACCAACCCAGCCACGCAGACACACAGATACCACACACACACACATACACGCACACACATACAAAGAAACTGTAGAACAGTTTCATTCTTGCACAGTCTACCGGACTGATGTCAGTTTGACAGTTGAAACACAAATGCAATTATCACTTTATTTTAAACGATTTATGTGCAACACGGCAGCGTACTGAATAACCGTGCAAATAGACAGACAGACATCCTGGACATTGTGGATATACAGGACATGGACATGACAACGACGATGACGACGACGGAAACGGAAATGGCAATGGCAACAACGTACTAAAGAATATAAGGATGAGTATAACCAAAGTCTGCTGGACGACAAACGTTTTGCAAAAGGTATATACCAGCCTTTCCCCTCCCCTCCCCTCTCTCTCACGCTCTTTTGGCAAATTTTGTAAATCACCAAAGTTCAATTTATTGATAGTTTTCCTAATCGAAAAGCATATTCAATTGCATATAAGATATAATCTGATTGAAACTCTTGATTTATGTGACAGACATACAAATGTGTATAAATTTCATATTCAAAAATATTATCAAAATTTTGTAAGAGAAATTGTTGAAATTCAATTTTATTTCATTTATTTTATATACAATTATCATCATAAACTTTCAGCTGATTGCTGAAAGTTATATATATTATTTTAAAATTTAATCATTTCCATTTAAATAATGAAAACTTTATTTCAATTAGATTTTGGCTTTTAAAATGTTTTTAAGGAGTCGAATCAGAAATCTGAAAATTGTATTTAGATCTCTCATTTAATATAGAACAAAGTTTTAACAAAATCTATATTTTGAAATCTATAACTAATGTAATTGTAAACCTAAAGCCTACCAACCAAAGAATAACATTAAAAAAAAATATTAAATATAAAATATAAAAATATTAAATATTAAATATAAAAGAATAATTAATAATTACAGTGAAAACTCTTTTAATCAAAACTGCGACTATTTATATAAATTTAATTTAATTCTTATTAGTTTTTATATAATTTATGAATTTAATAATAAAAAACTGTTAAAGTTTCTATTATGGTAGAAAAGATTCTTTTAAAACAGAAGAAAATGATCCATTAAACTATTCCAAATTGTTAAAAATGATTTCTTTAATCAAAATACTCCAGCATTTGCTATCTTTGTTCCCATTTTGTTAAAGATAATGTCTTTTTCTCAGTGTATTTAGGAAAGCCAACTCTATTTGTTTCCCTTATTTTAAAAATACAAATACATTAGGATGTACATCTGTCCCAGAGTTTGATTGGATTTGACTGAAAAAATATAAAAGTCGAATACAAGTTAAAATTTTGCTTTCAATTATTTGCTTACTTTTTAAAGAAATATAAATTCATTTAACTAAAGAATGTTTTAATATCATGTTTAGTTCAGAATCTGCGTCTTCTTTATTTATATATTGTTATATATATAATTAAATAAGCGGATAAGTTATGTAAAAGTCTGTTGACCAGGTAAAATAAAAATAAATTTACAAATGTTAAGGGAAGATCTGCCATAGCCAAGTTTAACTTACCATCAAAAACATCTATCTATATGCTTTATTTATTATCTGTATAAGTTTATCCCTTTCTATAATAGTTTATATTTGTACTATACAAAAAACGCATCTACAAACACACACACACATAATCTAGTTGCTCATTTTCATGAATATGTGAAAATTTAGTATAATAAAAGCAAGCAACTGACCAAGAACTCTTATCATTTTTAAATCATTTTCCTCATTCTTTTTATATATCAGTCATCCATACTAAGTTTATGGTTTATATTGAATGATGAGTACTATATATATATATATACTATATATCTGTACTTAAGCCTCATGTTAAGTTCAACTTCCGCTCTTATCAAAAAAAACTACTCTTTATCTCTTTGAAATCTAGTATATATATTTTATTTTAAGTTATAGTTAAGTATTTGGCTGATTGAATCTTAATCTTATGCGGCTGCAGCACTAACGACCTAACAACTGAACTCTAGTAGATCGATTCCTAAAGCATGCGACTACAAATTTCAATACTTGAATTTAAAACTTACAGTAATCAGAGAACTTTATTTTGTTCTACACTACAGTACATCAGACTATAAAACAATACACTACATTTCACTATCATTCAATAATTACTAAATTTTGACAGATTTTAATTCATTAATCTCCTTAGAAAAAGATATTTCAAGTAATAAAACAATTTGAAATCCAACTTTGTGTTACTTGCTAACTATCATATAAAGAAAAGTAATACAAAGAAACCTAAATATTTATAGAAAATTTATATTTCATCAAATTCTTAAAACTTGCATTAGTTTATCCCTTGAATTCCTTTATCCTTTATGCACATATAATTTAGCTTCGATGCACATTGTGCTGTGATTTCCTTTGGGTATTGGTTGCATATCAAATTGAAAGCAATTTTGACCCATTACCTTCATCAGTGGACAGTTGGTTTATATGAATTTGATTTATTCTCGAGTTTTTATCGTTAACTTCATCACTTTCCTTACTAGGCAATGGCCTAATGTCCTTTGTGTGCGTCAATTGCAACAGATTTTCTCTCATATATATTCATTTTTCCCTTACTTTTTTTTTTGGCTAACTTTTTGCTTTATTGAAATTGACAGAAGGTTAATGGCGTTGAATGAAGGCAACGGTAGAGTCAGCAATTTACCACCCCACTGGGCAGGGGCAATCCTGCACCACATGACAGCGATTCGGAACAGACGCTTAGCGCTAAGCAGGCGCAAGTTGCATAGAAAGGGAGATTTGCGATAAAAAATGATTGCACATGTGAGTAGATGGCTCAAAATTGCAACATTTGCGGCATGAAAATATTTCACAAGGCAAAACAACGAAAAAAAAAAAAAAAAAAATAGAAAATGAAACCGAGAAGAGAGATGGAAAAAGAAAAACTGAACAAATTCGTAACAAAGCATAAGGGCAGATAAGGCAAAGGCATGGCGTGGCATTACAAGAGGATTGAGGGGGTGAGTTTTGCTCTAGATTTACACTTGCCGCCGACCAAGCTTTGGCGGGTTATCAGTGTCCTCGACCATAAATCACTGTCAAGTGTCATTCGCCCTCGAAGCGGAGCAATAGCATCCTTTTTATCCAGCGTTCTATTCGACAGCCGAGTGAAGTGAAACTTTTTCAAACCCATACACACACACACACACACATATGAAAGAGTGGAATCAACTTACCACTAACATGTGCCCGGGAGCAAAAAGGTGCAACACCGGAAACTGCTGCAGCAGCCACTCAACGAGTCCACATATAAGGAGAAAACCAAAAACAAAAAACCAAAAAAAAAAAAAAGAAAATAGAAGCGAAAAGTTGCTAATTAAACTTTGTGCTTGCCGGGGAGCCATGAACTTAGACCCCCAATAGGGTTAGGGAGGCCAATGTTTGCCCAATGCAGCGAAAGTGTTATCCCCAAATGCCATTATTCTTGCCGGAATATATATATATATATCTACTCTCATCTTGTGTCGGGGTTGCACGCTTGCATTCGTCATGCATTGGTTAACATTTCGTTACGCTGTCAATGTCATAACCGCAAACCGAGTCCTGCCTCTAGTGTCTGCCTCCTTCTCGTTTTCGTTCATCTTCTGGTTCTTCGTGCCAGTGCCACGGCTAATTTCCGCTATTGTTCATAATTTTTATTGCGCTTGTTGCGAATTAGTTTCGGTTTCGCTTGATGCTTCCCTTTTACTCCGACTACTGCTCCCTTTATTTTCCCCTCTTGCAATTTTTTGCAATTTAAAAATTTTTGTTATAATTGTGAACGGCTTCGTTTTTCAGGGGGTTGCTTGGTTGGTAGTCGACTCTAGTGAAAGGCGTTGACAACGGTTTGCGATTAACATGATTGCTAACATGACTTTACCCTGAGGGGGGTGAGTTCTGGTTCGGGATGTGCCTATTGAGTGTGTATGTGTGTGTGTGTGTGTGCTTGTTGGTGGGTGTAAATACATTTCATATTTATGTGCAATGCAATTAAATTGTCTGTTTTCCAGAGGGATGTGCAATTGCAACAATTTGGTATATTAGTGGAAGAGCAGGGCAAGCATTTTGGATAGACAATTTGTAATAATTTATATGCATTTATAATGTTTCATTTGAGTTAAAGAATTTCTATATAAAAGATAATGCAATGAATGGATCGATTTGCCTTTGATCTTTAATTGAAACAGAATAATAATTCTTTGTTGAAAAGTGAGGGAAGTTAAACCCAAGGCATGAGATATTTCTTATTATATCTCCCTATATGTAAAAGTGGTTAAATTTCAAGTAAATTCAATAGAATTTAATAAGGATTTTCCTTAAGTTTGTCAAAAAGATCGAAAATGGGTAGCAATCTATCTAATTTTAGTTCAATATAAGCATGAGTAAATTTTACCAGTCATAACTTTTTGACTCATACCTTCTTGACTTCGATTCCTCGTCTGTATTTTAACATTGCACTCAACAGTTAAAACAATCATACCAGTAAGCAAAGCATTTCAGTTTCTGTTAGAATTTCTAAGTTACTAACAGTGCAATGTTAAATGGTACATATGCACAGTTCATCCTTCATTCTGTAAATTGTATGCAAAGGAACTTTCATTCTGTAAATTACAATTAAAAAGACTACCGAAAAATAAATAACAGGCAATGGTTTTCACATTCAGGGGGCTTATGTTATCTGTTTGAGAAATTAAGTTACTTCGGAGTACAAAAATAACATTCTGTAAATAAACAGGACCTTGCTTATGTCTGAATAATAGCAGTTATGTTGTGAATTCGACAACTGAAGTTATTTCGAAACCAGGCCAAAAGGGGAAGATGTTATGCTAGCCTTATTATGCCTTGCAATGTTAATAGACACAGGTACACATATTTACCCTAAAAGGGGATGATGTTAAACAGCACAGTTCGAACTTCTTAACAGCTTATGTTGTATACATTAAGGGGACAAACAATTCTAATGTTATGACTTAACCTTAGCAGAAATAATATACAGATTATTTATAAACAGAAAAATATTGAGGGGTTGAAGAAAATCTTCAACATTCGAGTGAAATGTTAAAAGTTACAAACCAACCTTTTCACAGTCGAAGGGGATGATGTTATGAATTTTAACAGTCCATACACTTAAATCTGAAGCCTTAACAGTTAATGGTTTAGAAATTCACGGAAACCATTTGTAACATTCGCCCATATGTGAAATGTTAGACAATACAGACGAATTTTAAAGAATACAAATAACAGGCAATATTTTTTTGAAAGGACTAATGTTAACTTTAAGGGGGATGATGTTATGCTAAAATACTCCAGGTTTTGTTGATGGTCATGTTAGAAATGTAGACAAAAATGGTGAATGGGTGTTACACTCTAACAGTCGAATGTATTTAGCATGGAAGGGTACTTGTTTGCAAGGCACTGCTAAACTCTGATAAAGAATGATGTTAAGGGAGGAACATTAGGCAATGTTAAAAGATACAAACTAAATTTTAACAGTAACAGTGGCTAGTTTATAGGCAGTGGTAAGGCAATTCAATGTTATTT
The DNA here is from genome assembly GCA_018903615.1 of Drosophila neocordata. Classification (NCBI taxonomy): domain Eukaryota; kingdom Metazoa; phylum Arthropoda; class Insecta; order Diptera; family Drosophilidae; genus Drosophila; species Drosophila neocordata. Next base: position 1,976,946 of record JAEIGI010000002.1, read on the forward strand.
CCTAATCCTACTATAGTACATATATCAGGGGTCAACGTTAAGGTTGAGGGGATGCTGCTTAATGTTATGGGAAATTATAAAATATACATACAATGCTACATCTCTGATAATAGATTTTGCAGAACTCTAACATCTGTCAGACTTACTAGGTCTACCAAGTAAAGTTGACACTAAGGGGGAAAAGTTTACTTTAGATAACTTCACACATAAAAATTTAATGTTAAATATATTTTACATTTGAGTTTCAAAGAGCTGCCAATGTTATTTTCTATTATTCTGAATGGGGATTATGTTATCTCATAGAATTGAAATCCTGCTGGCTTGTATGGTAGTTCAATTTCAAGAATATGAAAAGTTAATATTGGGTACTAACATTCTGAAATTTCTATTAACATTTCGTCTCTTTTACTGAGCAATGTTTTACATGAATAAAGAATTTGAATTTTTAATGCTTTCATGCAGTGAAAGATAAAACTCATCTTTAAATGTTTTTACTTAATAAGATTTTCAAAGATGATATATGAAATATAAGATATATATTTTTTTATGAAATGATATAAGGGATGGTAAAACTAATTAAAGTGTTTAAATTGTTGTCATAATTAGGGGAAATACAATACAATAAGTAACTAATTTAAAATGTTTATTAGAATCTTTATATATATAATATATATTTATGGTTTAGAAATTTAAATAAAAAAAAATTGTTTAAATTTACAAAAGACTTTTAAAAAGTTTGTCCCTTAATACCTTTAAACATCTATTATATAGATAATTCGCAACAGTTTTATGTTAAGTTAATATTAACTATTAAATTAGAAGTAATATTAATATATTAATATTATATTCATTAAATGTTATTGCTTATTTTTTCTGTTGTATTTAATTTTATTTACAATTTTTTTCGTACTTAACTCTTACGTTTGCTTTAATACTTTTATTTAAGCCACAAGTGAAAAATCATTTCTTACTTTCATTTTAAAGAAAATTATATTCATACATAAATAAAAAATGACTTTTATTAATAGTCATTGTAAGAATGAATTTTTCTAACCAAATTTTGAAAAAATAGTTAGTCTTATTTATTTAATTCCTAATTGGCTCTATAATTAATTAGAATTTAATATAAAATGAATTTACGTTGATATAAATCTTGTCTTTATTTTCAATATTTTACTTTTTATTTTATATAAAGTATATAAACTTTATATAATATATAAAAAAATACATAAAATGTATATATAATAAAAGAAATTTCTTATAATTTAAATAAAATTAAAAAACAATATAATATAAATATAAATAAATAAAAATAAATAATTATAGGAGAAATTTCTTATAATTTAAATAAAAATATAAAAAAATAATTTGTATTTCAATTAAAAATATTTAATTTAATAAATATTAAGAATATTCCTATCAAAATTATCTCCTTTTAAATTACAAGAAGTTTTAAATTAAATGGAGTTCCTAGGTTAACAATTTTAGTAGTTTCTTATATAGAATAATGCTGGCATATATCTTTACACTTTCTTGGACATACTTTGAAATACAAAATTACAAAAATGTTTCTTGATTTTTAATATATAAAAGATATATATATATACATAACAAAAGCATTCTCACCTGTAGATTCTTGACCATAAATTATATACAATTTAAAAATAATTTCATTTGTATAAGCATAAAACTTTCATATGAAAAAACGGAGTTTTAATAATTAAAATTGATTATACATTTCTTAGTATATATTTTTAATTCCATGCTGGAGCAAAGTTTCAGCAAGAGGCTTTTAGCCGTTTCGTTCTCAATATGTTCGCACGTTGCACAGGTCGTGTTCTCTTATCAGTTGCTCTGTGATAAGGCTTACTTTACTTTCGGAGTTAAGTGGTGAATTTCGGAGTTGACTATATATATTGAGAATATATATCCTTGTTGCTCTTACGCTCTTTGGTATGCTCTCTTTCGAGTTTCTTGGCCTCATTGATGGGACCAACCGAATGGTCCACCCGCGCACAAATCTAGGCAACAGTCTAATGGAACGAACATGGATTTCACTTCGTTTATCATCGTGGTGGAAATTCTTATTGTAACACGAATGCCAAACGAATACGGAACACTGGTCGTTGTTACTGCTGCCGCCGCTGCTGCTGCTGTTGCTGTTGCTATTGCTGCTGCTGGTGGTGCTGCCACTGCCACTGCCACGGCTGATGATGAGCTGAGAATTTATTTGTGCAAAAAACGAATACGCTTCAGTTTCGTGTTTGTTGTGCGCTCGTAAGGATGTGTCCGTTGCCGCTGCCGGGCGCCGTGCCGTCGCGTCGCGTGAACGTTCAACTATTTTGTGTGCCACAGCCGAAGTTAAAGGCGAGCAAGTCAAGCCAGTCAAGCAATCAAGCCAAAGGCCTCGGGCCAAGTGTCTAATGTGAATGATAACAACAAAAAAAAAAAAAAAAGCATCACCAGCAGCAACAGAAATTTCACCAAATAAAAGAAGAATAAAAAGAAAAATAAAAGAGAAATTTAAGAAAATGAATCACCAAGTGAATGCAGTGTTAAATTTTTGTTTGTGTTGTGCATTGTCATCGTTTCAAAAAGTGGTCGAAAGTCGGCCCAAATTGTCACCGAATCACCTAAATCTGCAGTTCTAGAAACCAAAACAGACAAAATAAGAGAAAAAAAAAACAAAAAAGGTGCCTGCTCCAACATTCTCTCTCTCTCTCTCTCTCTACTTTATGCATACCAAATATCTCCTTTTTAGACTATGCCAAATTAAGCAGTTGCCTCCTTTTGCTGCATTTCAATTGAATTTAGATTAAATTTTGGAAACTCTAAGCAAAAAAAAAAAAAATCAAAATTCATAGCTTTGACTAAAGTTGGCCTTAAATGCTTAATAATCGTATGCTTTCCTCCTTTTTTTTGGTGTACGGAGAGTTTGTGGTTGGTTTAAAATAAAATTCCAAACTCGTTCACTCTTTGGCAACATATTTTGCATATTTGGTGGTTTGCCATTGGGGAGGAGTGATGAGGGGGAATTGCCTTTGGGCTAAGCCAACTTTTATTTTTCCATTCCGCTCGATTTGACCCACTTTGAAAAAGGATTTTCGCTTTCAATTTGTATCTCTGTGTATGTGTGTATGTGTATCTAGTATCAAACTACTTAAACGCGACCAAAACGTAGACCATTTTTGGTCCATCTCCCAGTTAATTAGTTTAATTAGTATTTGCCCAAAACAAAAAAAAAAGAAAAGAAGTAAACTGAAAAATTTGTTTTGACATTTTGCGTGAAAAGAGACTTTAAAAAAAGTTTTCTTTTTTTCCACCAAATTGTTGGCCGACCCAAGCTAATGGCCAACACATTATTGTTAAGTCCCAAACAAAAAAAAAAAGGACCTCGATCAACTGCATGTGCCATTTAACAAAACACTAAGCGCGCAAAGAACAGTGAATGAACCCTTTGAGCCATTTTTCTTAATTTCACTCTTCATTCTTTAGCTGCCCCTCTTCAGTCAATTGCCCCACATAAATATATATATATAATGTATATTATATATATATATATATACTTATATATATATTGTATGCCAGTTGCCATTTGGTCGGACAATAAAAGCAGTCAGCGTACTTAAGACATTTCGTTGGCCCTCAAAATGGCCAAAAGCGAGAGCAACAACAATAATAAGAAAATAAGAATGGGCAATCAATGCCCAGCCAGGCTCAAGTGAAAGAAAACTAAAATAAATTTATTTACTTTGCCACTAAATTTACGCTGATTTTTGTTGTTGTTTTTGTTGTTGTTATTGTTGCTGTCCGTTGTCAGGGTCGTCGCATTTGTACCCGGTCTTTGCCCTACTCAAAAATTGTTTGTCAACAAACGCAACGAAGCGCAAAAATGGTTCAAAGTTGGCATTGGTAACATGAACAAGAACGAGAACCAAAACCAGAATCAAAACCAAAACTTAGACCCGAACCCGAATCCAGACCAGAAGTAGATGATGCCCCACTTGCCTTGCCTTACTCTTTCTTATACTACATATATATATATATATATATATATATATATATATATATATATAAATGTCCCCAGTTGTGTTTGTTTGTGCCATATTTTTGCTCAAGTGTGCCACGTCCGGTGTTTGGGTTGTCCAACTATTTTAAAATTTGCGGCACGTGTCTAAATTGCAAACATCAGCAAATAATAAATTCATTGTAAGTTTGCTGCCGCGCTCCAAACCAAAAACTAGCTTCTATTTCCAGGTTCAAATAGGATTACTCAAGTGTAGTTTTTCTATGGCCTTTTGCCATCTTGACTGCGACTTGGTTTAGTTTCGAAATGGAAAAGAAAAAAAAAATGATTAAGCAGCCATTTGAGTATGTGAGTGGCATGCCATAAATCCAAAAACAAAAAAAAAAAATGAGAACGCATGCCATGAGCCCAAAAATAGACTAGAAAAATAATTTCATGGTGCCACAATTGCAATTGTTATTTTTAGTGTTGTTGTTGTTGTTGCCACTCGTGTGTGTGTGTTTTTTTTTTGTTGTTATGCTGCGCGCCAACACTTGAGTCACACGCTGAATGCAACTGTTTGCTGCAAGCTGCAGTTGCACTTGAGTTGTTCCACTGCAGCACAACTATTGTAAAATGTCTGGCATTATAATCTTTTAACAGTGGCGTCACACAAAAAAAGAAGGAAGGGGTTTCCTTTTATATATTTTATTTAATTTTAATTATCAATGAAATGTGTGGCTAGTTTGTGTCTTTCGATGGGGCAAGTTTTATAGTTTCCACTGGCTTATCATACTTAGATTATAATTAGATATAGAATTGTCTCAGAAGTACTTTTAAGGCAGTTGTTTTTCACTATTAGAAGCAAGTAGGAGCTATTTCATATTATTTAAAATTTGCTTTCTTTCTAAATTTCATTTTATTTTAAATTCCAAAAAATTATAAATTTTTATATCATTTTAAATTTTTATTCTTTTTAAATTTTGTTTATTTCTGCATTTTATTTCTATACCAAAATAAGATTAGCTAAATCTTGAAATAAAATTAGTGAGTTCACTCTAAAGTAGATTAAAAATTGGTGTAATAAATAACAAATTAATTATTATTAAATATTGTTTAAACTTAATTATACAAGTAACGAAAAGAGTTTTATAAACTAAAATTTTATATAATTAATAAATCACTCTCAATACTTTTGGACTTTGTTCAAATTTTGACCGACTCTTAGCTTTTTATATCTACTTATTCCTCTTCTCACTGTTATTATTTTGAAATTTATATTAAGTATATTTGCAAAATATTTTTAATTAAAAGTTACATTTAAACTTTTTTTCCTAAAATTAGACAATTGTTTTGTTTAGTTGACTTATTATGATGTAAATACATAAACAAATAAGGCGCTAAAACTTGGATAATATATTTATTAATATAATAACATATTTATTAGAGAAATATTATTTATATGTATTATTAAATACATTAAAAACAATTTATGTTTATACCCAAAAATGTAAAGAAAGGTTTTGTTAATTTTATGAAATTTTTAAAATAATAAGAAAAAGTGTTAGCTATATTAAATATTAAGGGAAATGAAGTTTTCTTTTGTATTATTATATATTAATAAATTAATTAAACGTTAAAAAATATTCGTTTGCCTACATGTTCACTTAGTTTATTAACTTAACTGAAGTTTCTGTAAAATTAATAATACCATTTTCCAAATTATTTATATTCATTCTAATATTTATACCTTTATACCTCACCTGAATATCTTACTTCTTTGAGACTTATAAAATACTCAAAATTAAATGGCAATGTTCATTTAAAAGCCTAGAGCAAATGAAGATAATATTATGTGGTATATTTATATATGGCAAATATAAACAATAATATATAACAAAAATTAACAATACAAATTTCTTAAAAATTTATAAACCACTTATTTTCCAAGAAAAAATATTGGAGTAAATTTTTATGTATAAGAATTTATTAAATGCCAATAAGTTGAGCAGCTTTCAAAAGAACCAAGTTTAAAAATGAACTTGCATTGTAAATGGGATAAATTACAATTGCCAAACTAAAATATATAACAATTATAAATCAACAAAATTATTAAGAAACCATTTTCGGGATATTAATTGTAATCATGCTAAAAGTATTCGAACATTCTGTATATTTTGTCTTGGAATTTATGGATGTGTTTACATTCTTCTTAACTCATTTCAATTTTTTTATAATCTGATCCACTTTTACAAGTATAAGCAAGTTGACTCTGTTTTATTTTAGTCTATTGCAGTTTTTATAGAAAATTCGTAAAAAATACTTTTTAATCTGTTTAACAATTTGCAAAAAATATTGTAGACAATTTGTTTAGGTTTTTATTATACTTATCATCTGTATTAAAATTTTAGTAACATTATTCCAAAGACTTTGGAACTTTTTTTAAGCATTTTATATGCCTTAATTTCTTTGTTTTACTTTGACTAAAATTTTATGCAAAAAGATCTTTAATTCTTAATAAAAATTTAAGTGAACTAATAAAATCTTCAATGCAAAAACTGAAACTTGAGTTACATTTTTGTTTATCTCTCAATTATAGATTTACTTTATCATTTTAAGGTAGTTTTCTGGAATTTGAATTGAAGTGTACCATATATTAAATATTTTAGTAGCATTTAAATTAAAGATATAAAAATAATATATAAAGTAACAAGTGGTCCGATGTGAAATAAATAGTAAATAAATAATATTTAATTTTCATAGAAGTATGGCCAAAAAACATAGAAAATATCTCTAAATATTACGATTAATAAATATAAATTTTTTAAAGATTTATTTCACAAGAAATTAATAAATATAAATTTTTTTAGAATTTAAAATTTCACAAGAAATGATTAAATACAAATTTTTTTTGAACTTTTATTTCACAAGAAATTTTGCTTGGAACTTAATATATTTTATTTTAACTGAAGACTTTAATAAATAAATTTTTATATTTTTACAAATTTTCAGCCATTTAATTGGCATAGGAATTATTTTGCAATAGAATACTTTATTAAAAATATTCTTATTATTTTGTATTACCTAAATTTAGTAAAACTTGGAGCTATGTTAAAAAAAAGTATTGAGAGTATATGATAATTTGTATTCTTCTTTAGATCAACTTAATATTAAATTTTTTAATTAACTAAGTTTGATTTGTTAATTGATTAAGTTTGATTTGCGTTCTTTTTAATTACTAGATTTCGTAAAAAATATATTTTAAAGAAATAAAAGTATAAGAAAAATATAAAAATAGTTTTGTATTCAAATACAAAATTACTAGAAGAAGCTTTAAATAAATGAGACAATGGAAAACAAAGCAAACATAGTAGAAAGATTTATAAATTATTGCTAAAAAACAATATTGCATAGCAAAGTCTTTTAATAACTTAAACTTTTATGAATAAAAAACGTAAAATCACTTAACAATTTTTATCATATTTTACCCTTTTATTTTTTATGTGGTTGGAGTACGTCCATGTATGCTTTTTCGAAGTGTGTGTTATAAGTGTGTGAGAGCAACAGAAGAAGTCTTCTAAGGAAGGAGTTAAAACTGGAGACATAGAACATGTTGTACATATTTGTCTATTGCACTCACTTGACACGTGTTTTGTTGCTCTAAGCATGCTCTCATGAATTGTTTTTGTTGTGAGAAAGTAAAGTCCTTCTCTTTCACTAAGGATAACTAAAAGCATCAAACAGAGTTTGTATATATCAATGGAAAACAAATGTTCTTAACATTTCATAGAAATTGTGTTAATTATAAAGCAAAAAATTTTCTAAAGAAACCTATAGAAAACTTGAATCAAGTCCTAAACAATCAAGAAAAAAAGAAAGGAATAAGAAGGGAAATAACTTTACTCTCGATTAACAAGTTTTCCTTTACAGACACCTTGACTAAGTATATAGAGAGCAAATTTCCATGGTCTGGTCTACTAATTAACCAACTTTCAAAAAAAAAAAAAAAAAACACGGTTTTGCATTAAAGTTTCTATTTATTTGCTTGCATTTAAAACATGTCAAAGCATTTAATTTTTTTTTTTATTATTATATTTTTTTTTATTTGCTACCTTTTTTCCACCTACATTTGCTAACTAATTCCCTTCATTTCGTGTTCTTTTTTTTCTTTCTTCTGCTGTTGCTTTTGCTGTTGGTACTCTTTTACGTTATTTATTTATGCATTTACGTTACCTTTCCTTTAGCTCTCTTTCCTCTCTCTTTCTCTCTCTCTCTTTCTCTCTCTCTCTTTCTCTGTGTATACCTTTACCCAGAGAGATGTCATTGCTGCTGTTTTGCTGTCTTAATTCATTTTTTATTTCAACGTAAATAAGCAGTAAATTACAACTGCTGTTGCTGCCGTTGCTGCTGTTGCTGCCGTTGCTGCTGTTGCTGCCGTTGCTGATGTTGCTGCCGTGTCCTGTGCATATTTTGTGTGTGTTTCAGCTCTTTTTTTATATATATATATATATTTATTTTTGTTGCTTCTACTATTCCCTAGCTGCTTATTTCTCTGTCATATTCTGTATGCTATTTTGCAGCTTTTGCTGTTGGTATTTAATTTAAAGTTTTTTTTATTTCTTCACCCCCTCCTCACTGTTTCTATGGCCAGATGAAGTGCATTTTATGGCAGCAACTGTTAACGTTGGCATATTTCATTTCTCTGCTTTTCTGGTCATAAATGTAAAGAAATCGGCTAGTGACATTTTAGCTACTTACTTTAGTTGTGTGATGCAGTCGTCCATGAAAGCGGCTCGGAAATATATCTAATGAAAGTGGACAAGGGAAAATGCATGGCATTACATTCTTCTCTTTTTTCGCTGTCAAGGAATGATGTGGAAAATTGAGAAAATGTTGCCACAACTCTGGGGTTGCAGTACTACACTATAATTGTATACCACCACCCCCACCCCCGCCACATGAACATTTCATCCGGTTTAGTACCCTAGCAGAGTGACCAGTCATTAGGCAGTCGGTTGGGGTAAACTTGTTGAGTGGTGGCAGTTGTTGTTGTTGGTCTTGTTGTTGGCTAGATCATGGTTGGGGGCAATTGTCGTTAAGGTGCTTAAGTGTAAGGCGTTGACTATTTTTAGGGCGCTTACCTTTGTCTTACCCCTGTCGCTCTCTCTCTCTCTCTCTCTTTCTGTTTTTGTTTCGTTGGCTATTAATGGGCTTCGTTGGACAATGTCTTTATTTGAAATTGCCAAGTTCTTGTTGTGTAGTAATAGCTGTTAGCTAATGATGGGGAGTTACCTGAAAGGTAAACTTTCTATTAAGGTCATTAGTTGGAAGGATTATTCCATTCAGTTTATGGAAAAATACTGAGACTTGACTATTTTAAATAAATACGAAAGTTCTTTCTTTTTTTATTATTATTTTAATATTTTAAGGCATAAAGGAAGCAAAAGTTGAACAGTCAAAAAGTGCAAATATATACCAAAATATATATATATATATTTTTATGACGAAAAACTCAACCAAGTTACGTTAATGCCATTTTGAAGTCAGCAACAACAACACACATACACACACACACACAGGAAAAAACTTATTTATAAAAACCCGTTTTTGTGCTGCCAAAAACAACACAGAAAACACAACTATACATGTGTGTGTTTGTGTGTGTATATTATGCATATATATAAGGATTTTATCCTGTCGACAGTGAAAAATTCAACTTGTTGTTGTTGTTATTTTTTTCCACACGTAAACCAAGGGTTCTTGTAATATGTAAAATAACTTCAATTACCAGCTTCATGCTGGGCAACACAGTAGCAACAAAATTTGCTCTTGCCATTGTACATATATGTAGTAATAGTTGTTGCTCGTTGAAATTAAAGTATAAACCCAAAAAGCAAAAACCAAAACAACCCACACACACACCCACACACATAGGTATTGTGTGGTTCCGAGAATTTTATTGTATGTAGAAAGAAATTGTTTGCCAAAAACTATCACACAGGTGCACAGGAATATCATTTATATAATTTAGTTTTTACCATATTTAAGAACTGGCTAAAGCTAAAAAGTGAAACAAAAACTATAAAAGAAAAAAGGATTATCAAAAAAAATAAATACTTTTAAATAAACTTTGCTTTCATGAAATGTTAGAAGAGAATAAGAATTCTTTCATGAGAATTTTATTTTTACAAAATTTACCATACAGATTTTCTTTGGAAAATCTTTCTTTTTCATATACAATTTTACTGAGTTTCACTTGGTTTTTTGCTATCTAATTAAGTTTACAGATAAGTTTATTGTTTTTAATTAATTACTTGTTTTTCATATTAAATAAATATTAATGTGTTTTTTATATATTTCTTATTAATAAGTTTGGAAAAGGGAAAAAGTTCTAACTAAATTAGTAGCATAAATTTTGCTTCGAAATGTCTGATAATTATTAAAAACAAGTAGTATTTTCTTTTTAAAATTTAGTAGCCTAATTATGATAAATTTCTTCAAAGTGCTAACATATATTTCTTTGTTTTGGCCACTTCATTACAAATTAATGGAGTAAAATATTTAAAAGTTATATTTCTAGAAAATTTCTTCACTATTAAAAACTTCCTACTTAATACATAAAAAAAGACACTTGCAAAAAAAACTTCATAAATATTAACACAACATCTTTTTAGGTATTCCTTAGTTTAAGAACGTTTTAAATATAGTTTTTAGATATATTTTGTTGATTTGTTTGGGTATCACAGAGAACCGACTATGCTGAAACTGAAAACGTTGACAAAATTTTGTTGTTCAAGTATTAGAAGAATTTTTCCTTTTTCCAAACGTTTTAATAAGGAAGAAGAAATATGTAAAGAATACATTAAAGTTTAATAAATATTTTTATATTATTATTAATTATATATATAAGAACTTAAAGAAAATATATTGTTGAGTGTTTGATTATTATGTTTATTTAGCGTGCGTTCTTTTCGGCGTATTATTTGTGAATGATTTAAAATAACATAAGATTGACAGAATGTTATATAACACTTAACATATTCTGTTGCTATGCTATGCTAATGAGTAAATTGTGCACTTTGCCATTTTTCTTATATTTTCAACATTGATAATTACCATTGCTTCATGATAATTAAAAAACCGTGTTTGGCCAGCTTTTGACCGAAGATTTGCTTGATTTTTAAGAACTTCAATCAGTTTATTCACTAAGTGTATAATTTATTTTCTAAAATATAAATTATATTACTTTTGGCTACTGTTTGATAGTGACAATGTTTAAATATATTTGAAAACATTTCATTTGTTTGATCTATTGATTTTAGAATTTTGTTAGTTAGAAATTTAACTTTGGCTTTATAGAGTCATAGATAAATTATTAAAATATTTTTTCAACAAATGTAGTTTTTAATAATTAAAATATTTTTGAAAACAAATCGTTTTAGTTTTCTAGTTATACTTTCAGCAGTAACTTTTATGTCATTTTTTATATTTATATTTTATATTTATAACAAAAAGATATAAAAAAGTATTGCTAGTAAATTAAAAATACTTTCAAAATATATTCCAATTATTAAAATCTTAAATATTTTGGACTTAATTAAAACTTTTAGTTTAGCAAATGTCTAGATATAGAATAGAAAATAAATATTTTGTTTTACAAAGATATGATATATGGTTTATTGGTAAGTTTATTGGTGTAAGAAATTGTTCAATTTATTTTTGAGTTTTTTGTTTAACTTGCTGCTGCTGGTGGTGCAAGGTGCTAACTTTCTTAATAGTCAAAATAATAATAAATAGTAAATAGTCAAGTCAAAAATGACCTAAAATAGATCTGAGCATTTGCAATCAAATCAATATACTTTTACCTATTTTTTTACAATTTTACAAAATGCCTTTTTAAAAACAAAAACTATTTTTTTCCCCTGATATCTGTTGCCGCGATGTCATTAGTAAATCCTGATTTTTTTGATAGATGTGAATTCAGAAAAGTTTTTTTTTTACCAATCTTTTGCTTACTTAGTTAAATTAAGGCTATAATTCTTAGCATATTGATAAAATAAGATAATTAAATAAACTTGTTGACAGTTTCTCCATATAAAAGATTTCAATTTTATAAAAGTTGATTAAACAAAACGATTAAATCAAGAGTGTGACACAAATTGGATGCTACTTTTGCTACTTTCTGAATGGAAGTAACAAATTTTCCAGATTAAATTTTTAACATCAACAAAAAGATAGAGCGGTGATGGGGAAGGGTAAGGGGGCAGCAGCAGCCTGTAGTGGAACACATTAAAAACAAAGTTTTGTTTTGTTTTTTGTTTTTATTTTGTTCTTTTTGTTGTTGTTCATGCTGCGCTCTTGTTTTCAGTTTGGTTTTTTTTTTTTTTTTTTTCGTTTGTTGTTTTATTTTTTTGTGTGTTTTTTTTGTTAAAAGCAACCACAACATTTACGTCATGTGCAGTGAGCGTCAGTTGTTGGATGCTGGCAAAAGTTGCAGCCAGTAACTCGGCTTTCAACTTAAAGCCATGGTCGTGGCACTCTCACTTGCAGTTGTTGTTGTTTTTGGTCTTTTTATATAGTCAAAAGTCAGAATGTTTTAAGCAGAAGCAGCAGTAGCAGCAGGAACGATCGCCGTTTGCTGCCACATGTTGTAAATGTTGGCGCATTTAATGTATCCAACACTCCTCCCGCACTCGCGACATCCTTAAATTTTCCTGTTGCCCATTGTTGTTTTTGTGGTTGTGGCGCATTTCACTTTTATGTTGGCGCATCTAAGGGAACTTTTATGCTCCAACTCTTTGGCTACCCCTTCTATACTTTTGAATCTCTCTTTCTGACTGGCTGACTAGCTGGCTGACTGGATGTGGCCCCTTTTGCCACATTAGTTTCACTGTGGCTACCACCAGCAGAGATTTCACTTCATTTTATGTTGTCAGACTTCCGAGCTGGGCCGCTGTTGTTGTTATAAAAATGCCAAATTCATTTTCCGCACACACACACACACACATGCACACATGCAGAGTGTTTATGTGTCCCCGCTGGTTTGTCCTGGCATCTTTAGTTAACTCCCCCAACAAAAAAAAAAAAAGGAAGGAAGAAAAAAGAAAAAGGAAACAGCAAACGGTTGCAACCGTAAATGCTGCAAAAGAGATCCTTTTATTTTATTACCTAGCAGATATTAAATGAATACCAACTATATTATATTATTCCATTAAACCATTTTCCTTTTATATTTCCAGCTCAAATACAATGATCACCTGAGGCAAGAGTAAATAGCAACTAACTAACTAAAAAACTAACTAACAAGTGCAACAAAAACAAAAACGCACACTGTTTCGATTGGCTTTGAATACAAATTCAAGCAAATTCCATTGCGAAACAAACAACAACAAATAAAAAAGTAAAAAAAAAAAATAGAGAAAGATACATAAACAAATACCGCAACACAAACCACCGCAACAAAAATTTCATTTCAATTAACAACAACTACAAAAAGATACAAATAAATAGTAAAAACAAAAGCCACCAAAAACAACAAATTGAAAAGTAGCTACAAAATGACGCTGCGCATAAAGGCCAAATCTCAATTTTATTGTCTACAAATCATTTATGGCTTTGTGTTACTCCTGACAATAGCCATAATAATACCGTGCATACAAGCCGGACGGATATTTGGTAAGTTTCACATATTGAAAACTGTTAACTTTATTTACTAAAACTATCTTTAATATTAAATCAAAAGTACTTGAAAAATCTAAATTTACTTAAATGAATAATTGTTATTGAAATATTTGTTGAGTTTCATATTGAAGGCTTTTTAATATATTAAACCTTTTTAAAACTAATCATTGCAAATGGAAAATACCTAGAAATTCTAAAGCATTTACTTACCTTGGCCCAATCCAACCCTCGATATATATGGTCAGTGCATTTGGCTAAGGGGAAGCAAAACCATTTTCTATGTGCAAAACACGTTTTTGTATTCTAAATGAATGAATGGAAAACCTTTTGATATTTGTTTTCCTTTATAATTTATTTATAGCTAGCTTTAACATTAGGTTTAAGTCTCTTGATAAAGGTTAAGTATGTGTTATTAAAGATAGATAGAAAGATAGATATATAAATAGATATAGATAGATAAATATTAAAATAAATAAATATATAGAGAGATGAATGGGTAAATATACAGAGAGATAAATTGAATAATATATAGAGAGATTAATAAAAGGTTATATATATAACACAAATAATATATATATAGAGATATAATTAGATAGATACATTGAGAGATATGAAGAAACAGCTAAAGATAGGTACATAGACAGTTATACAATTAGATATATCCATAAATTTGTTATTATTTAAGGAACCTTCAATTGGTATGTGGATAGATAGATAAATATATATTGACATAGAGAGAAACAGATAGTTAAAGATAAATATATAGATAGAAATATAGATAGAGATATAAATAGATACATATACAGAGCGATAACTAAATAGGTAAATATATAAAGAGATGATTAGATATATACATTGAGAGTTATGAAAACAGACTTTAAGATACATATATAGATCCATAATTAAAATAGATATAGCTATACCTATGGAGATATAAATAGATAAAGGTATAGAGATATTAAGAAATAGTAACAAAATAGATTGATATACAGAGATATAATTAGATAGATACATTAAGAGATATAAAGAAAGAGCTAATGATAGATACATAGAAAGTTTTACATCAATTTGTCATTATTTAAAGAATTTTAAATCGGTAGATGTAAAGATAGTTAAATTTATATTTACATAAAGAGAGAAACAGATAGTTAAAAAGATAAGTATATGGAGAGATAAAAAGATAAATGCAGGAGATAGATATATAACAGAATACATTGATATACAAAGAAATAATTAGATAGATACATTGAGAGATAATATGAAGAAACACATTAAAATAGATATATAGATAGGTATACAAATAGATATATAATGGATATATCCATACTTTTATCATTATCTAGAGAACATTCAATCGGTAGGTCGATAAATAGTTAAATATATATTCACATAGAGAGACAAAGAGATAGTTAAAATAGTTAAAATAAATATATAGACAGATTAATGTGTAGAGATATAAATAGATAAATATATAGAGCGATAAATAGATAGATAGATTAAATAGATAAATTGCTAGATAGAAAGGTAAACATGAAGATAGATAAATAGACAAGCATATAAATACAAACAAAATTATATATATATATACCTTTGTCCCCAACTTAAGAAATATATAATCAAATTTTGTATTTCAACTCACTTCTAGCAATCTTTTTAAAAATCACAAAAATATTTACATATCTGAATGAAAATTTAAAAAGTATTATATAATTTGTATCCTAAGATTCTTAATTTAAAAGATATTTGCCTTAAGGGTTAATTCTAATGAAAAAAAACCCCATCCAAACTAATGCCTTCTGTTGCCACTTTCCTTTAAAAAACTTTCACTTTTGATCAAAAACTACCCCTTAAGGTTAAGTCAGTTGATATTACAAATTTTCCCAGAATCTACTTAATTTTCTATCAGTTTTCTTTTGGGGGGTAAGGGGAAAACTAATTAATGATCGCCGTTTGCAGCTAATGGAATTTTTAATGCAATGCTGTGCTGGACAAATTGGCAAATCATTTTCAAGTTCTTTTCTCATTTTAAGCAACTTTTAGGCTGATGGGGGGGATACTTAATAATGGGATGGGGGGGTGCGCCTGAAGCTCATGTTATTTTCATATTAATTATAATTACAAAAGGTCGCTTTTTATAGGACTCGTCGACATCGTTTACATTAATGAGGGATGAGTGGGAGACCTTTCTAATTCAAATATAAACAGAATCACACTTTCTTTTACATACAAACACCCACACTAATACACACACATACACAGACACAAATACACTCACATGTAATTGGAAATTTCCCTTTTATGTTTTTTACTTTTTCTCCCTCTTATTGTTGTCTATGGTCTGGTTTCTTGTGGTTGTTGTTGTTGTTATTGTTGTGGTTTCTATGTTTGTTTGCTATTGTAATGAAAATAATTACATTTCTTGTAATGTACTTGGCCTACAAACAAACAGAAAAAAAGAACAACAACAACAACAAAAATAAGGGGAAGGCAAATTGGAAAAAGGAATGAAGAACATGCACCCAAGTCCAATTAAGTGGCAAACGAATAAACCAGCAGACAAAACTGTTTCTGTTTTAGGAGCGGGGGAAAGGAGATCATAATTTATATTTCATTAGAACGGCCATAACTAGTTTTGCCCAATTTCAAGTCAAACCGGCTATGCCACTACCAAGAACGAACTAAAAACTAACTCCTAATTGCACACATACAAATCTAACATTAGAAATAGAAAGAAAGAAAAGAAAAAAAGTGAAAACAAAATAAACACACAAAAGAAGAAAAACAAAAGAAACCAAAAAATAGGACAAAACTTTTGTTGTCACACATTTTTTTTGAAAAGCCTGTGATTGGTCTTTAAATGAGCGCATTTCACCCATTCTTGTGAACAATCAGGGGAAAAGTGTCACCAGAAAATACACAAATACATGGACACACATAAAGGCAGCAGAGGTGTCCTGCAAAAGGGATACAAAATACAATTTATCATTATACCATTGATTGCAATAATTGGAATTTTATACTCAATTTTATATATATATATTTCTTTTATAATTTTCTTAGTTCAATTCATTAACTGTTTTTCTTTTGGCCGCTCTAGTTCGTCTTTATAATGGCTTTTCACTTAACAAAAGCAACTTTTCCTTTCTTGTTTTCTTTTCTTTCTTTTATGCAAAATTTTTAATAATTAACAGAAGCTCAGGTTAGAGCAAAAACTTTTTCTTGTCCGAAAACTTTTTGACTTTTATTACCTTGAAAAAAAAAAAAAATATTTTTCAACAGAGATAAAAACGTTTTATCCCTAGAAGTATGCAACACTTAATTGATAGTGCGTTGTAAAAAATATTTCAATTTGGCAGAACTAAAGAATAAACAAATCAATAGATTAGATTAATATAGGACTTTCTAAATAATTTAGACTGCATTGTTAAGGTTTAAATTTAGATAAAAATTTATTTTTAAGAAGTAGAATGAAAAATTAAAGTTAAATATCGCAGTTCTCAGACAGTTTACGCAGATTTCGAAAGAAATATTTATTTATTTTTAAAAAATTTTGATTTTCCTGTTAGAAAATAATATGAAATTCCTTAAATAATGCTCAAATAAAATATTTAAAATTATGATCTTGTCTTGCTATATGCCTTTTCTATTATATAAATAAAATTTTTTGTGAATTTTGAAATTTTTACTAGGTGTAGTTATACCTACGATATTTCATTTAAATTATATCATCGATTTTAGGATAGCTGTTCTATTTACCTCTCTCTCTCTCTCTCCCTCTCTCTCTAGCTCTTCTCTGTCCTTCCTCTGTCATTGCTTTTCTCAGTCTATCTTATTATGTGCCTTCTTTTTCCCTTCTTGTTATTTGTCTTAATATCTTTTAAATATGTTTCTAAGTCTTTGACAATTTATTTTTTGCTCTTCAATATTTTGTATATTTTGTAGAACATAAAAATTTACAAAGAAAGTCGCTTTAAAAGTATTATATCTAAGACCTATGGCTATATTTGAATGCCCTACGGCCGTATTCTATTTACTTTTTATAATTTGATTGATTCCTTTAATTCAAATAATTTAACTTCATTTTAAGGACTAGAGAAATCATACGATATGTTTGTATAAAACTTGTTAGTAAGTGGCAGTAGAGAAGAACTGCTAAGTTTGGTTCGAGAGCGTTTGTATTTGATGAATTGTTTTAAGGCTCCCCTCATTTGTTATTCCAACTACGTCTATGTATTTTCCATTCACTGTGGTATACGTTAACACACCAATGAAAAAAAGCTGGCGATTACCAATGCGTTGATATCCGTGTTGTCCCCATGTCCATGTTCACATTCACATTCACGTCCACGTCCATGTTCATTTTTGTATCTGTGTGTGTGTGTGTGTCTGTGTCTGCAATGGCATTAGGTTTGCCAGTTGGCGGCGCTTTTTGTCAGGCATTTTAATGCCATCAACCAGTGCAGCAGCAGCAGCAACAGAAAGGCAATAAAAAAAAGCCACATACATACCAACACACTTTTACACTCTTAACCATACAATACATATACATACACACACACACACAAATGTGAAAGCGAAAAGTTTTCGCGCTTGTTTGCTATAATTTCGATTGTTTTCACTGCATGAAAATGCAGCAATGGGAGCAGCAGCAGCAGTAGCAGCGGCAACCATTTTCCTGCAATTTTCGTTTTATTGATGGTGCGACAATTGTTGTTGCTTTTGTTACTATTGTTGTTGTTGTTGTGGCTGCTGCTGCTGTTGTGGCTGTGACAGCAAGAAGTTTGGTGCCACAACTGCACTTACATTGCCACCAAAATTATGCACTTTTTCCATTTCACTTTTACTGGCATTCATTTTTATTGTTTGTATACTAAGTGCGAGATATTTATGAAAAACTTTTGCCAAATGTTTTCCAATTATAGTTAAACAATGAACGATACTCCAAATAAATAGAAATACTTAAGAACACTAGATAAATGTAGTTGAAATAGGGGACTAGAATTATAAGAGACTGATAAGAATTACTTAAAGAATTTGGAACAGATTTTTATTAGCTGACACTTTAATATATTTTCTAGGTATTTTAGAATAGCTTGTGGCTTTAACTAACTAAGACTTCTAATGAAAAGACATCAGTCTTTTAACTTTGATATTTTTTCAATTTTACGTAATAAAAAGAAGAACTAAATAAGCCACAAAAGTTACTATATCAAAAGCGTTAACAATTCTTAGAATGATGTTAACTCTTATTTCCATTACAAGGTTCAAAAGGAACAGTAACACCCTTAAACCTTTATATCGATTACTTTAACTTTCCTTCAGAAAGTTATTCCCAGCAGAAGTTGCTCTTTAAGATGAAAAATTACTTACACTTTTGCAGGTATTTCAGTTTCAGTAAGCTCCTTCAAGTTGTTACGACTTTTATGTGCGTGTTGAAGCCATAAAACATAAGACCCTACTACAGACTCCATCAAATCAATAGGGTATCTATGTAGGCATATATATATATATTCTTGTGGCCGTTTTACTCATCCCAATCTCCTTGTCTCATTCTTATCAATGAATAAGTCAGTGGAAAAAGTAAAGAAAAGAAGAGAAGAGAAGAAAAAACAATGTAGGACAATATAAAGTCTCACTTGACTAGGCAATTTTTGCCATTGGATCTTTATTTATTGCGGCAACAATAATGGCATGTGTGTGCTGTTAGTCACCTGCTTCCTATATTTTTTCTTCTCTTTTTCTTGTTTTTGCTACGTGTGTGTCCTTTGGTTCTGCCTCTTTGCCACTCCTTCTATTGTAACACTTTTCTATCTTTGGACAACTTTGAGGGGAAAATAGCCTAACATTAAGCGTAAATTGGTGAGCGGAATGTCCTTTCGTTTCGTTTGGCTATTAGCCATTTTTTCACACATATGCAATTACACCAACACGCACGCACTCTAACACGTATACACACACACATACACAGGCAGAGCTACTAAAGTGTATTAAGAGCCGTTGGCTGTAGCACGTCGCAAATCGTTTGGCTTTCGTTTCCCTTTTGTTTTTAAATTATTCATGCCATGCCTAAGAGCAAACAACAATTTTTGGAGACCCCTCCCTTGCCACCACTCCCCCCACAACAACAGCCCTCTCTCTTTTCACTACTTCCTATTGCCATTCTTAGCGTTTTGGTTTAGGCCATCACACGCACTTTATATTCAGCTCATTACAACAATGCCAAACAATTGGCGACATCAGTACAACAACAGCAACAGCAACAACAACAACAAGAATGAAAAATGTGCTGAATTGTTGTGATTTTAATTTAGTATAGGCGACATCCTTGATGTCCTTGACATCCTCCAACCGTCTGGCGTAATTTTTTTATTAGATTCATTTCAGTATCCTTAAGCTAAAGTCACATCAGCCACTGGCAATGAGAAGCCAGAAAAAACAATTTCACAAATTAGTTTTCTAGCTTAGACACTGGGAAAATTAAATTTCAATTTTTATAAACAAAATTATTAAAAAAACAAAACAATGGAAATTTATTTAAAAAAATATAATGAGAAATTCATTTTAATACACATAAAGTTTAGTTAAAAAGAAGTTGAATACATTTTGAAGAGTAAATCCAAGAAAATTATATTTTTTAAAGTAAAGTTAAGTTTATATTTATATTAATAAAAATCTAATATTGTTTATTTGTTTTTATTTATTTTATTTCTTAATAAATATTTTTTAATTTGAATTCTTTATTTGTTTGTATATATATAGTAAGTGACTAATATTTAAAAATGGAAATTAGCAAAACTTTAGTTTAGAATTAGCAAATGTAATGACTGCTTAATGATGATTAAATCAATGGTAAAAACAAAACATTGTTTCTTGCATTTTAACTATTTGAAAGCTTTCCGAGACTTATACAAATAATTCAAGACCAAACTAAGTCAAATTGTTCTAGCCGATTTCAATATTTACTGAAACTTAAGAACAGCAATTATATCATATGATAAACTAGGCAAAAGAATATAATATCCTAGAAGTAGATGTTTACCTTGTGGCTTTAGGCATTAAACAGACAAAGTACTGTGGGAATATAATTTAATAAATATAATAAATATAGCAATTTAATATAATATCAATTGAAATAAACCAAACACGAAGCCAAATATTGATTTATAGGTTTATAAATTCATTCATTTAGTTTTTAAAGTAAGAAAATACCCAAAAAATCTTTTTTTACTTTTTTATTTCTTTTAAATACTCACAAAACAAATTACAGCAAGATAAATATGATTTAAATTATTTAATAAAATCAAATAAGTTAACTTCAGCCTTGGCGTCCTATGAAGTTTTAGACTAATTGACTATTTTTTATTTCTGAAATAGGTTTCCGTGCAATATTTTAAATAATTAAGAAAATCAATAGAAAAGAGGAAGTTCTCATTATATATTAAACCACCAAAACAAATCCTTTCCAAGTTTGCTTTTGTGACATTAAATGCACTTATACCTATTATATTGTTTTAATACTATTTGTCTCTTTCACCCACCACCTTGATATTTGCTATTTGTTGTATTTTTGGGCAATTAAAGTCAATTTACAATATCTTATAATTATCCTATCAGAGTGATTTTCATACTTTATCTGCCTGAGTAATTTAAGAGCTTATCTACCAAGTTTCAATCATATAGCTTAAAATTTAAGGTCTATATCTAGCGAAGAAACAGACAGATAGGCAAACACTTGACCAATTTTATAATACCCACTGGAAGGGTATAAAAATTAAATTAAAATAGATTCAATTGTGATCTCTAAGATTATAAATTCATTTCTTCAGTACTTAAAACAAATACCAATGGTATTTTATGTCATTTACTTTCTTATTTAGTAGTATAAATAAGAAAATGAAAAAAAACATAACAATTTGATAAATATAATTGAAAAATATAAGTTTCTTTGAGCTTTAATTTTGATCTCTAAGTTGAAAATAAATTTGTTGCTTATTTATTTACTTTGATTTTACTTATCCAAGAAATGACTGTGTAAATGAAATTTAATTTAATATAATAAATCATAATAAAATTCATTAAAATATATAAAAAACTAAAAACTCATCTCTTAGATTATTCCCACAAAATTGTTTGAGTTCTTTAAGTAACAAATAAGTCACAAAATAAAACTTATTTCATAGTTATTAAAATATATTCGTTACTTTTTGCTCATCTGTTGATTTTTTATGCCTGACAAACTTTAGGTTAAATAATTTTTTGTTTTTTTTTATATAAAATTACAAAAAATTGTGTATTTTTAAAGCCTTTTTCTGTCTCATCATTTGATGTACGTAAATGAACATTATTTTACTGATAAATATTGCAGCAAACAATGATGAGAGGAGGGAGTAAAAAAAAAAAACACGTAAAATATATTTGTTTACGGGTCAAAAAATTCAATCATCATTTATATATACATATATAATTTGTAGAGCTAAAAAAATACAGTTGAAAAATTCTCAATCAGTGAAATGCATCAAATTGTTTGTTTATTTTTATTTTCGCTTCACTGTTTCAATTTTTTTATATGCCTCAATGCACTTCAACTATATATATATATATATATTCTCTATATTTTATACATTTATATTTATATATCTGTCTATTTTTTTTTTTCTTTTTTGGTGGGTTTGCTGAATTTTATTAATGTTTAAACAAGTTTTAATTAGTTCTTAATTAAGTAAATGCACACACATCTATGGAAATGACAATAAACAATATTTGTATTTGTATTTACTTTACTTTTATCGATTCGAAGTCACCATAGAGTATTAAATAATAACTTATATTATGAATTTAAATCCATATACGAATTCATAATTCGTTTTGTAAGTTTGCACACAACAAAAATGAAAGCAGTAAATAAAATTGCAGCATTTGTTTATTTTTGTTTCTGTTTTCTAAAAACCAACACAAAAACACATAAGTACATGGTCAATAATGCAGCATATTTGACTTTTTTGTACAAATACAGAAGGAAAATAAAAAAAAAAAAATAAAGTAGAGCGCAATAGAGGTGAAAAGGGTGGCTGGGTGTATGGGTGTTAGGGAAAAACATTGACAGAATTGGGAATGAGGGAATATACAAGTGGAAAAACAAAAACCAAATATATGCAGTTGGAATAATTCTAACACTGTCATTAAATATGTAATCAAAAATTTTTGGCAGGAAAATCCCACCATGTTACCCTAAGCAGGGCATAGATAATTTAAAGAGAAGTTTGTAACAGAAAGTGGAAAAGCAAAAGTGTATAAGCCAAAATATAGAAAATATTGCAAGTATAAACTTAGTCATAAGATTTGCCGAAAATAGTTTATAGTAATAAATAGTAATAGACCTTATAGATAGATTATAATATACTAAATATATAGACAATCATTTGATTTCAGTGGAAATAAAAATTTATTTCGAGTTTAAATGAATTATTGATTGTATTTCATCATTCGTATTATTTATCATATAATTTTCTAGATATTTTTTTTTTTTTTTTAAATTTTTTAAGTCTGTTTTACCATTTTAATTACTTTTACAAATTTCTTTAATAATCTTGTTTATATATATCATAAAGTTAGTTAAAGAACAATATTTATATATTTATTTAAATTTTATTTTTATATGAATTAAATTTAATTTCTTTGAAATCTGAAAATAAAAAATAATACGAAAGTGAGCTATGGAAACTATGGAAATAATAAATATATAAAACTAAGCGAAAAGCCTTCACAATGAAAACTAAGGTTTAATTTAGAACTTAGTTTTGATTATAAGGCTAATTTCTTATATCTTAGGTTTATATTATCTATAGTTTTTATAATTTCTATAGCTAAGTTTTATATTATCTATAATACCTAGATTTCACACAACAAAGTTCATTTTATAAACAAATAAGTTTTACAAAGAAAAATTTCTTTATGGTTATTTAAAACCTAAAGCATTTTAGTTTTGAATTTTATTTAGAACCTATTTTAATTTTCAATTTTATTTAGAACTTAAAGAATTTTAGTTTTGAATTTTTAAACCATTTCCTTCATTACGAAACTATTTACAATGAGGCTATGTATAAGTTTATTCTTCAATTAATTATTTCTTAATTCCAAAACTGTTTGAATTGGGGTCAGAAATAAATTAATTCCCACAACATTCCAACAAAAATGATTAAAAAAAATGTGCCAACTAAATAGGTGTTTTTTAAAAAGGAAGACAAATTTATTAGTATAAAACTCTTCATTCTAAAAATTAATAATGAATTAATTACATTAAGAAACTATTTGGTATTACCATTATTGAAGAATTTTAAATTTAAACTGGAGAAAAACTAAGACTGACTTAAAAAGTTCGAAATATTGAATCAAAAAGTTAGTTATTTAAGCCAAAATATCCTACATGGAGTCCTCAATTGGAAATAAAATTAACAAAAGAAACAAGGGAATAATAATTTTTATTTATTTTACAAAAATCTAATAATAAATTAAGAATTTACTTAATTTATTTTCCTTACAACTATTCCAAATAATAAATCAATTATTTGGTTGGATTATAATTAAATTTGCATCATATAAATCAAATATAAATAAAAATAACCTTATTTATTTCCAACCAGGATTAAGTAAATGTAAACCAGGCTACAATATAATACAATACACATAAATAAGTAAAATGGGGAAAAAACAAACTTTAAAGGGTATATAAAAAGTTAGTTATATAGTTTTTTTGCATTTTTTTTACTATTTTAGAATGTGCTGGCTCTCAAGGTTTATGCAGCACCCAGCAACTTTCAATTGTCAATTTATGTGGCATTGTTTTCTGGCCATGGCATTTTTAATTAATGCAAAAATGTCAATGTTATCCGTTGTTGTATCCTGGCTGTTGTGCTGTGCCACAAAGTTTTCTTCAACACAATAGGAGGAAAGCAAATCCAAAAGCCAAATTCGCCATATGCATATCAATTAGCCGAAAAGCGAGGCAAGCAGACATTGCCACCGTATATACATATGTACATACCTATATACAAACTGTATATACATACATACATACTGTATACATATAGAATATAGAATTTGATTACGAATAACCCAAAAGGCAATCAGCCGTAACCAATAACTAAAAATCCATGGCAAAATTCACAAATTACGCATATGTCGATTCGGAGTCTAAATGCCAAGTTCAGGAATATATGAAAAATGGTTATGGGCATGGGCGTGGCAATTCAATTCGATTTGATTTTTTGAATTTGTTTGTCCAATGTTTTCTGTTTTCTATCATTTAAATCATCAGAAGAGAAATTCAATGAAAAATCAAATGCCAAAGTCACTTGGCATATAATTTGCAACTGGCAAAGCACCAAAAAAACAAAAAAAAGAAACAGATATGAAAAAAAAAAAAAACAAAAGCCAAATCAAAAATTGTATATAAAAATATGCAAAATATTTGCAAATAATAGTGAGATCAAAAACTGACCAGCATAACACAATAAAAACCTACCAAAAAAAAATCCATTTCAATGTAAGGCTACAATCTCATGTATATATATTTATATATATCTAGGTATCTGTTAAATAACGTCATGCCCACAGGAGTTTGTTAGTTTCTCTTGCTGTGTTTTTTTATTTTGTTGTTGCTGTTGTTCAGCTTTAGTTTTCATAGACAAAAATTTTTGCAAATAATATTTTACGCTTTTTACACAAATTTTCTACTACGCTGGATTGTCGCTTATTGTTGTTGGTGTTGTTGCTGTTGCTTGTTGGTTGGTTGCTGTTGCTTGGTTGTCCTCGCTCTCAGTTTTGCATATCGAATTAATTTTGTTACAAGTTTAATTAAATTTCTGTTTACAGCAGCAAAGGAACAACAAAAAAACAAATATCACACAATGGACAAGACTTTTGCTTGGACAAAAATCCAAAAAAAAAAAATAATAAAAATACAAACAACAAGAAAATTGATAATCGCTTTTACCCAACAAAAATTTTGTTTTATATTATTATTTAAATGTCAGTCAAGCTTAGTTTAAACAATTTAAAAGAAATTGAGTTTCTCTTAGTACATAGCAAAAACTATGCAAATTTAATTTTAATTATAAAATATATTTATTTTGTTTTTTTTTCAACTCTAAAGAGAAGATATTTTGCTTTAACACATCGTTGTCTGGATACTCTAGCTATTAATTCAATTAAATTATATTAAAAACAGTTAAACTTGACTAGTTAGAAACATTAATCGAAAAGAAGTAAAAGAGAAAATGATACAAGTAAACAATATTTTATATATGTGTTAGATATATGCTAAGAGGATTCCTATATATTTTCTTTTTAAATATAAAAAATTAGGCAAAATTATATATTTATATATATATCATCGTACATCGTTGAGTCCCTTTAATTCAGGAATCCGTATCATTCGAATTCATTAACTTAAATTCATTATCCTAAATATTAGTTTAAGGCAGAAAGAAGATGTACTAACTTTTTTAGACATGTGTTTTGGTATCACAACTAGAATAATTAGAACTTTACTTTGGATAATGTACAGTCATTATATATGAAAAGAAATATTTATATATAGAAAAAAAATAACAATATATAATATAATCAGGAATATAATCAAAGGGATGTTAAATTATGATTTTTTATTTAAAAATTTGAACTATTTTGGAAAGACAAAAATATAAGAGTAAACTAACATTGAATATAGAATTGTGAAAAGAATTGTAGAACATATTATTACTAAATTATTATGCTAAAAATTTGCTATTATTATTCTAAAAAGTTGCAAGCATGGTGAAATTTATGGTCATCTTCTTCATTATTATTCATAATTCATTATCCTATTCTGTTCATTAATATATTTCGATGTCTAGCCATATTTTTTAAAAGCACAGGAATCTTTGAGCTACGACTTTATTTTGAGAATTATAGAATTTACAATTTGACCAATTATAAAATTTACAAAAATATTATTATTATTATATTATAAATCTTATTGTTATATATTCTTTTTCCAATACACCAAATAATTTCAAAAATATTTATAATATTTAAAATAATAACTTCTATATATGAACTTGCTTAACAGCAACACAAGGCATGATTTTGGTAATTGAAAACCAATATTAAAGCAAATATCTTTGTTATTAATTATTCTAAGTTATCCTTTTTACTTTTCATACATATCTGTTAGATATTAGAAAGTTATAGAGAACTTGTTTATTTAATATAATTTGTAATAGTTATGAGTTAGTGATTGTAAAAGTTAATTTGTGTTCTTTTTGATATTAATTCTTGATATTGGCGATTGGGAAGTAGCATTTGAGCGAAAGGATTAAACATCAATGCCTGCAACTAAATAAGATTGGTAGTGCAGTCGTTCATATTCAATTGAAAGCCAATACATCGACTGAATAGATAAATTCATTTTATATGCCTTTACTTTTATTATGCGATGTCTCTCTTGTTTATTCTCTCTCTCTCTCTCTCAAACATGCCACATCGATTGAGTATTAAGGTGGCACTTACATATATAAATATATAAATGTATTTCTGTTAAAAAGCATACCAAGATGAAAGTATACAAATAAGCATAAATTTATTAAAAATATATTTGACAAACTAATTAACAAATATTTATTAGGCAAATCAATTTGATTGTTTATTTTTGCTTGAAATTTTTTATCCAAATAGCCAGCAAAAACTACCAAAATATTTATATTAAGTCCATGATTTTGTTTTATTATCTTTACATTATTATATCTGGCAACAAGTTCATATAACCTTTGCTAAAGAGTATATAATAAACCTTTGGGAATAATTTTTGTTTATATTTATCGAAAAATTGATTTCAATTTTTTTGTTTTACGTCCTTGTTAGTTTTTGTAATTGTTATTTGCTGGTCCAATGTGGGTCATTAGGCAATCTAATTGCATTTTGTATATTTATTTATTTGCTTTTGCCAAAAGCAACAATTTTATATATAATGACAATAAATTGATAATTAAAAATTCAAATCTAAAACTTTATTATGATTAGTAAATGGAGGAAATAATCGAATTATATATGGCAAAAGGGAAATCTATTTTTTCTTCCATATGAATAATTGAAATTCTAATCGAATTCAAACATTGATAGAGAGAGAGAGAGAGAGAGAGAGAGAAAGGGAGATGAGAAACCCTTAACATAACTTTCCCCTTATTCTTTCTTATCTTTACCTTTCTTGTGTAGCTTACCTTTTATATTTGTTTGCCTATTTTGGTCCTTCCACTAAGCTGTTGCGATTATTGTCTAAAAAATTCATGTATTTCATTATTAGCCACAATAGGGATGAGACCACCAGACAGTATTTCCGGCTTGCTCTGGCTCATCCTGTTGTTGTTTTCGTTGGAGCTTTTCCTTTTGCTCCACCTGCGGCTGCTCATTTGCTGTCATAATTTAATTTTTGCCACCACAGAGACAAAGCAACATCATCTCCCTCGCTCTCCCTCTATCTTTCTCTGTCTCTTACATGATGTGATGAAGTCAACAGAAATCTGCGCTTGTCCTGTATCCAATGTAAAATCCCCATCATACACAATGTGTTTCTGTCTTATTAATCCATGCAGTTGAATGGCCTTTAGTTTGGCCGGTCAGCTGCGTTGCGGCTCATAAATCAGATGCCTGCGGGCAGTTCATCATCATCATCAGCAACAGCAACAACAACAACAACAACAACAAGATGCAAAAAAGCAGGAGCAGAAACATTGGCCAAGCTTCTGATTCCATTCCCATCTGGTTGAACAAATTAGTTGTTGGCTGCTCTCTTCCATGAATGTCACAATTTCTGCTGCTCGATTTGCTACGCAAATTATAAACACCAAATGGAAATTGTAATAATACCAACAGACCAAAGGAAAAGAGAGCGAGAGAGAGGGAGAGACACAAAGAAAATGCCATTCGCATAAGTAAAGTCATGATGTGCCAGGGGAATCTTTAACTTTGTTGAAATTGAAATGCCTCTGGCTTATTTAAGCATTTATTTCGACCCTGGCAGCCATCAGGCTGAGAGTCAATAATGAAAATTTCACTGGCCGCATCTTTAAGAAGCCTTCGTTTATAGGCACAGGAGGGGTGGGTAGAGAAGTGAGCGGGGGATTGGTACTGGTCCTGGTGACGCAGCCAACCAACTAAATGTAATAAAATTCGCATAAAAATATTTCGCTTCAAGCTCCCTTCAAAAACTTATGCGAGGGGTAGAAGATCAGGAAAAACAGAGTAAACGAGAAAGAAAGAATAAGACAGACAGAGACAGAGAGGGAGAGATAGGGACAGAGACAAAGGCAGAGAAATAGAAACTAAAGCAAGCTGCTTAAAATGTTGTGCAACTTCCGGAAGACAAACAACTAAGAGTGGAACAGTTCAGCAAAGACAGGAATAAGAGGCTGGAAATGGGAAATGAAGGAACAGTAGGCAGGACCAACAGGCAGGAGCACAAGCCAGATATCACACAATGGGCAAACATCAAAAATGTGAATAAATTTCTACAAAATATTTCAATTTCAAATATAATAATCTTTTGAAACAATATTACAATAAATTAATAAAACAAACAAACAACAACATATAAAAATGTTTAAAAATAGGTTTACTTTTACGATTTTAGGTAGTAAAGTTTTTTTTTTTGTTATTTAAGCTTACGTTATTTAACATTTATTTGTTTTAAAATGATATATTGTTGTTTTTTTAAAAGGAGCATAAAATTCGAAAGGTTCCTTTATATATTTGTAAATCAGTAAATTTTATTAGACTTAATTTTGTTTTTAGATACCAAGTGCAATACAATGTTATCCAAAAAACATTTGGGCAAACATGTTAACCTGCATTGCTCTTAAGGATATTATTCCCAAAATCCTCTAAAAAAGACTTTTTGAAGTTTGGTTAAAAGAAATTGTATAATAAGATGGTTTCTTTTTAATAACAATTAAAATTTTGCAACAAATTGAGGAACATAATAATATTAGTAATCTTTTTTTTTTGCTTAACACACGAGGATTATATTTAAGAAAAGTGGTGAAATTATTCGAGACATTTTTTAAGCCATTTTTAAGATCAATTTTCTGAACCCTTTTTGAAAAATTAAGATAACTGGATAAACTGAGCCATTTCAAGTTTCCAAACTATCTAAAACATATTTATGTATATGTTTTCAAAGGTATTTATTAGAATGGGTTGAAGTTTTCGGGAATGTATGATATGATATGATATGATATGATATGATATGATATGATATGATATGATATGATATGATATGATATGATATGATATGATATGATATGATATGATATGATATGATATGATATGATATGATATGATATGATATGATATGATATGATATGATATGATATGATATGATATGATATGATATGATATGATATGATATATTTATAGAGATGTTTAGACAGTAAGTAGTACTAAATATTTCTATAAGTTCAATACTGCGATTCAGTAATGGGACACATATTAACATTCAAATGAAAATTATATAAAATTGTTACTTAAAAACTTGTCAGTATCGGAATAGACAGAATAGACTAAGATAAGAATTTTAGGAAATTTAAGGAAAACAAATCAAACTAATAGACTGAAGTAACTGTTTTTAAATAAATTTTAGTAACATTTTTTTCACAATACGTTAGCCTTTGTAATGAATCAGTTAATATATGGAGTAAAAGAGAACCTCGTAGCACCAAAGAAAAACCTACTTCAATTAAGAAGGTTTATTTAATAGACAACTAAGCGATACATTGGTTTAAAATTCTGATTGAGAAGTTTAAAAGGATTTAGAACAAGGAATTATCAAGTTGTTATTTGGTATTCTTTAATCAATATCTAAAATAATAAAAATCCCCAGCAATATAACAGAAAAAGTACTAAACAGAATGAATAGATGATTGATGAAAGATTTGAGGAATAATAACAATTTTTCTGTCTTGATATTTATGAGATCTTCTAGCTTTAAATAAGTTAAAATTACTAAGCTTTTAAAAAAGAAAACCTAAAATCATGCTCTGTAAACAATTTAATATTTTCTTTAAATTTTTGGTTGCATTTAAAAAACAGCTAACTGTCCCATTGTACGATGATTTCTGTTTTACTGTGTTTGTCTGGCTGTTTGCCTGCATTTGCCTGGTTGGCAGAAAGCCCAAAGTTGGTTTTGCAGCCGGACAAAGTTGGCTCAAGGCGTTAGCCGCCTGGCCAAGGCAAACCGTGATGTCGCGCCTATCACAACCAATTTACTAACGAAGCAGATAAATCCAATTTCTAGACCGACAGCAGCTAAGCCTCAACGTCTCAGCAACAACAAAAAAACAAAGAAAAAAAAAAAACAAATAGTAGAGTGAATGCGCTCTTGTTGTTGTTCCTGGCGTTTTTCTGCTTTTTTGTTGTTGTTGTTGCTTGGCTTGCGACAATTTCCGCTTCCGCTTGACTTGGCCGGCGCCTCTAAATTACTGGCCATGAGAGTGATGCTTAGTTTATTAAGCTTATCAGCGAGTTTATTAGGCGCTTTAAGCAATTTTTGGTAAGGAAAAAAGTCTGGGCCAAGGTCTCGTTTTATGGTATAATAACTTTAAACAGTTTTCACAACTTTTGGCGACGACAGACAGAGCAAAGCATTGATATTTGAGAATGAGAATGGGTTGTGGGTCCATGAGAATCCGTTTGATGTTTCTCTCTTATTTTGTTTAAGGCCTAGACAAAATGTTTTGAAAAATTGAAAACTTTGATCTGGTCTTTCAATTAATTAAATAAATAAAATAATTGCAAACGAGACTTGATATTTTATTTTATTTTATATTTTTATTTTTATTTTTGCTTGAAAAGCTGGCCCACTTGAAACTCAAAGGGAAGCACTCAAGCAGATTGGAATGTGGTTGCCTCTTTGGAATGACTGATGTACATTCGTTTAGATGAATTCTTCGTTTAAGTTCTCAACAACACCTAGCCGGACTGGGGTACAATAGCCAGCAATACACACAGTCACCCACACACACACACACCCACACACAGACAAACACACAATTCTTTTCTTTCTTTCTGTTTTTTTTTTTTTTTATTTTTTTCATCAACCACTGCCGCAGGAGAGAAAACTGCATTGAAGCCTGGTAAGGACTTTGTTTGCTTTTGTTTGCTTCTTTGGTGATGTTCGGGTCTGCCCTCTGGACTATTTGCAGTTCATTTGAAAGCATTTTAATCAATTGCAGCATGAAGCCGCAAAGAAGCAAAAAAGGAACAAGCAAAAGCAAGGCGACCATCAAAGTCAAGAAAAAAGAAAAAGCGAGAAGAGAAGGCAAGTGGATGGAGATTCAAGATAAGTTGGTGCTGAAGACATTTTAATTTCTGTTTTAGTCATTTATTATTGTTGTTGGTAGTTAAGTGAGTTATTTGTGCAATGTTGCATAAAAACAATTGTAGAAACAACAGCAACATATGCTTGCAACACACGCTCTTTCTTTGTGCTAGTTTAGTGCATCTTTTGCAACATTTTATTTATGTGGAAAAGTTTCAAATGAAATTTTATACGCAAACAAATGAAATGCAAAAAAACTATATGCCAAGTATAAAGCAGTTGCAGCTGTTGCACTCTGACCCAAATATCATGCGAAAGAGGGCCAAAACCCAAGGCAAAAGGGAACACAACTCTCTTGCTTTCTCTCTCTCTTTCTCTCTCTCTGTCTCTCTTGCTTACTTGTATTGCCTACGTTTCTGCGCAATATACAAATTCAATTTTGAGACACTTTTCCTTATATTTGGCGCCTCGAATGATAACACAATTTTTATAATTTAATCAAGTTGAAAGGTTCTCGAACCCAAAAGGAAGCAGCGACCAGCCAGTCAGGCAGTCTGTCTGTCTGTCAGTCAGTCAGTCATTTGGCATCCATACGACATCAATGCTTGATGTGCAAATAAAAAATAAGTGCGACAATAAAACAAAAGCCCAACAGACGCATATCCATGAGTGGAGATTAACAATGTGGGCGTGGCATTTGGTGGTTCAGTGTAGTAGCATTGCTTTTTACGACCAATGCGAGACGATGCGACGCATTTGTCATACACTTTTCGGGGTAATAAAACAAACATTCGGTTCCGTGAAGGGTTTCCCTTATTCGCAAACATTTTTTTGTTGTTTTTATTGCCATCAAGTGTTGTTGCTGGGCCCAGGTCTGGTCCTTGTCTCTATAATTTTAAAGTAGCAACTGTTTAGAGATTTACTTTAAGAGGTCATTCATCAAGTCATTAATCTATTAATTTTCATTATGCAATTACATGAGATATGTCAAGAGGTCAGCGGGTGTGTATAGTAATTACAATTTCACCTTAACCACATACACTCACAAACACATGATCAATCACATTTGGTTAGCTCTGGTGACGCCCAAAAGTAGGCCACATTTATGATTTATATATGGATTTCGTGCTGTGTATGACGCTAGCAATATGTCAATAACATTTTGTAACAAAAGTCTAATGAATACATTGATTAATGAAATGGTCGTTTATATACAAAGTATTTAACAGTTTCCAAAAGCCTATCTTGTGCTTTAGGAGAAGGGGTTTGTTGCCCTTTCCCTCTTTTTAACCATTTTAATAGACAACACGCGTACACAACATAAAGCTTAAAGCCTATAAATAAACTACCCACTCATGTATTCTCACTGTCTCTGTGTGTGTGTGTGTGCGAGTGTAAGTCCATGAATATTTTACAAATGCTACAACTACGAAAATAAATGCAATACATTTGAATAAACAGGCTTAAACAAATACAACATACAACCAAAACCAAACGACTGATTTGTCGCTTGTCAACCACTTGTTATGCCCAGGATGAAGTTGTTACCATGTGTGTGTGTCTCTCTCTATCTCTCTGTACAATTTATATCCGATTTTAATATTGAATTTCCACAAAAGTTAAATCCGTACAACAAACCTTTTTTTCCACTCTATCTCTCTCTCTATCTCTCTTAACTTACTTTACTTTTGTTGAGCTGTGCTCTCGATTGCGGGTTGTTTCATTTGGTTACCAGGCAGCATATATAATAAAGTAAAGGTTAAAGTAGATTATCGTTTTTATATATATATGTTTTTCATGCATGAATTGACTATATACCAATCAGTTCGATCGAGTTAACACAACACAATAACTAATGAGCTAGCCAACATGCCAATTACAGCTTATAAATATTATTGCCATAATCAAAACGTCCAATTAAACCATATAAAACATATAAACAAATTTGATTTGGGGGGCACAATAATTAAGGCCTTAACTCCTTTTCTAAGGCCATATCTAATCAGTTATATTTTTTCCGGGTTTGATTGGATATGTGTGGTGGGTAGAGGAACTGAAATTGAAATACATAAATCAAATTCTTAGAAATTGTTGGAAGGCGGTGTAGGGGGGTAACCAAGATAGAGATAAACGCGCATTATTATGCCTTTCAGATTGTTGTTGGTTTGCCCCAGATTAGCCACATTCATAGTCATTTCCATTACCAATTTCGATTTCGCCTTTTCCCTTATGTTGTTATCATACATCAATCAATAGACTTGCCAACGGATATTGGCCCATTATTAATGGCCAATGGGTAGGCAGATATTATTTAAGTAGAATTTTCAGTCTCGAGGCTGATTTGCATTTTCCTTCAATGTATAGCTACTGTTTTTCCAGACTCTGGTGAAACTTGCAAAACAATTTATCGAGCGGAACACACACACACAGACATATACATACAACAACATAGCAACCTAGTGGCATACAGATGCAAATTGATGTCGACAGGCAGCCCAAAAGGCGTTGTTTTAACACAACAAGAAGAAAAAAGTTTGTTGTTGTTTTATTTTTTTGCTACCCAACAACAACAGAATGCAAAAGTTAAAGAATGAAAGAGAGAGAGAGAAAGCAAGAGTTACCAGATAAGTGAAAACTTTGATGAAAAGTGGGTCAACCCAATGGGAGTTGATTTCTCTAGCTAGAAAATCAATCTAAATGCAGTTGCTACCAATTAACGTACTGAGACTTGGTCCAAAAATTGTTTTGACTTAAGTCCAAAACATTTGTGGTCTCTCTCTCTCTCTCTGAATTGATTGAGATTTTTCACTATATATATATATTGTATATATACTTCTATATAGGTATATATGTATAGCAATTTATATTCTAATGATTGCCGGGTAACCGCAGGTTTTTCGAAGGCAAGACAAAAGCAAGGTACAATTTGCACGTTTGCCGCATTATTTGTTGGCCAGCCTCGAACTCGGACTTAAACTCAATGGGTGGCCCGCAGTGAATGTAAACCACATGATTTCTATCACAAATAGGCCACAAATGGACACATACACACACACACACACACAGAGAGTAAAAGAGAGAAAGAGAAAGAGAGAGAGTAGCCAGTGCAAACATTTATTGCTAATTGCCGAAAGGACATTTGCATAAACTTAACAAAACCCAAAGTTTTCCTTCTAGGCAACAAACAAACAAGAACTTGACCACATAGTAAATGGGTGTGGCTCTCACTAAAATTTAAGGCAAAACCAAAGCCAACCAAAAACATGTTTCAATTTGTGCATTTTGTCTGGGCCATTCATAATTGTTACATTTTACCAGAAACTAGATAAGAGATACTTGATTTCATGTATTTCTAAGTAGCAGCGGTTAATTATAGACAAGTGCATTTACCACTTGTGCATTTTA
The DNA here is from genome assembly GCA_018903615.1 of Drosophila neocordata. Lineage (NCBI taxonomy): Eukaryota > Metazoa > Arthropoda > Insecta > Diptera > Drosophilidae > Drosophila > Drosophila neocordata. Next base: position 2,012,387 of record JAEIGI010000002.1, read on the forward strand.
TTGGCCCAATGGATGCAGACACGGCGTATGCGTAATGGCAATTAAGATGCGAACGCTGCTTACTCATGCAAACATCAAAAGATATTTGTTATGCAACCCTCATATGAGTAGAAGTAGAGGCAAAAGCAGAAGCAATACCATTTCCATCCCTTGGCACGCACACACATAAATTGACCAAATTAATGCGAAAAACTGTACACGCGCCCAGAATGAAAGTGGATTGTGGCAATCGATGGTAGCCCAGCATATTATAATGAAGTGCCACAACGATATTGTGTGCCTTTGACTTTGACTTTTGCCTAACGACGACAGAAACGACGGGCAAATGGAAAAGGAAAATGGCTACAAGAAGATTTGGCTAAGTGCCCTTATCAAAGTGACAACAGGCGCTACATTTTATTTCAGTTTTCCTTTTACCTTTTATCTGGCTTTCCTTTTGTGCTTAATGCCCATCATCAATTTGTTCTTTAACTATCCTTCTTTTGTATATATATATCTTCGATATATTCTTAACTTATGACTTGAATGGAATAGCAATTATAAAAGTAACTACAATTTGTTGATGTGGCAATTGGGTCAACCCAAAAATAGTTAGGATAAATTAGCATAAAAGCAACAATATTTAACAGCAGACGAAATAGGAATATACTATATATATATATATATATATAATGGTAGCATTGTCTGTCTGTTGTTCTGCATAAAGCACAGGAAATTGTGGTTTTATGGCGCCCACAAAAATGAAAGAAAAATGGAGGAAAAACCCAAAAACGAAACGGGGCAACGAAATGAAAATCTGTTTATGAAGTCATTGTGCCGCCAATGACGCTATCAAAGCCACCGACACTGCTGCAGCCGGATGACTCCCTCCAGTCTAAGGACTGCTATGTCCTGTTCTGGCTGAATCCTTTCGTTTTGGATGGCAGCTGTGGCTTGCCTTCGTTCATTTTGCCTCTTTCCTTTTTTTTTTGTTTTGTTTGATTTTCTTGCAGTGCTTTGGTCTGACTTTCGCTGCATTTACCATTTAAATGGAAAATTTCGAGTGGCGTTGGCAAACAAAAAACGTGGCCGAAAACGCAGCCAAAAAGTGGGTGAATATACGCCATGAAAACAGAGACAGAGACAGCAAGAGATAGACAGAGATAGAGAACGAGAGAGCAGCTAAAAATAAAACTGGAAAACTGCGAAATTATAAAACGAAAAAGTAGATAGAAATGGCTAAGAGTGAGAGAGAGAGAGTGGGAGAATAGATTTTTGCTCCAACTACAATTTTAGCAATTACAAGCCAGCATTTTCATTGTTATGGCCATAATGAAAATGGCTTAGCTTGAGCATTTTATATTAATTAATATTAAACACGAAGTGAAATTTACATTTTGATTGATTAAAAATGTAATTTCCAACATTATATACATAAGAGAAATAAAGATGTAAAAATAAAACTAACAAGCAGCTGCAAATTGAAATTGTGTAACTTAACTTTAAATTGGCCATTGGGCCACAATACTGGTTAAGTAAACTGTCAGCATTTGTCTCACACCCACACACAATTGCCACAATTCATTACCAAAAAGGAAAGTTTTGCAGCTGCTCCAACCACATTTAAAACTGACCCCCCTACCACCTACAACCCAAGTAAAAGATACGGCAAAACCAAAAAAAAAGAAGAAAAGAAAAGAAAACAGTAAAAAAGAAGCCACCAATCTTTTGCAACTCCATTTTGTAAAATGTTTCCTTTCTTCGTATTGACATTGAGGCAAGTTAAATGAAAAAGACAAATAAAACTCAAGAGAGCGAGAGATGGGTAAAAAAAACGAATGAGATAGACTGAGATATCTTTAACATTGTTTTTTTTTTTTGGTTGGCCATTTCATTACGTTGCGGTTAATGTTGCAAATGTTGCAAACAATCAAATGGAATGCAACAAAATATGGTTTTTATCCGCACTTATAAAAGTCAAGTTCCTTTTTCTTTCTATTTTTTTTTTTGGTGGTAAAGCGAATGGTTTTAAATAGAACGACAATGCTTGTGGTATAAGAGACGGGGTGGGATGGGGGGGATATGGACATTTGTTTACTTCTTATGCCAACTAAAATGTCAGACTGAAGAGGCAGCCAATCAGTTGACTTGGTTTTTCACTTCTCTTACTGCTCCAGAATAAACAAGCCAAAATCAGAAAGAGAACATGAGAGAGAGGGAGAGGAGTAGTAACAAAAAAAAAAAATGAAAACGAAATGTCGACAGACGCGAAATTGTGCAATGCAAAAGTTTTTCACTTTTCGTCTTGCTTTTTACCATTTTTTTTTTTTTTTGTTTCCTTTCTTCTTACCATTTTCTTTTGGGTGGCATCTCGTCTTTTCTTGTTCTTTCTGTGCCATTTCATTTTGATAAATTGCTCTCTGCGTTTCAGCGACGCCCCAAAGCTGGTGATGGTCTGTTAGACTCGTGTTGAGTGGGCGTGTCACTCAAAATGGCAGCCCATTAAAGCCAACTTCAGTATGGTACCTCTACTTTCCGTTTTGCTGGTGACCTGATTGTTAGGGCCAAGTCAAAAACGTTTTTGCTTACCTTATTCAGTCATTTCAATTTCATTTAATTACTGTTTATGCAAAATCATCAACAATTTTACCTAATTAAGCCACCATTCGACAATTCGAATGATAATAATTTGCAAAACTATTTTTTTTTTTTTCACATATTTTTTTTTGTTGTTGAGGACAACACCTCAAATTGAAATGAAATTGCATCGGTTCACAATAAATTATGCAAATCAAGCAATTAGCAATGGCCATGTTCATGTTCATGGCCATGTCCATGATGTCCAGGTTCAGTTGAGTTTGGTTCATTTTGGTTTTTGGCAGTTGGCAGTTGCCAATTTACCAGTTACCCATTGGACTTTGGCACCTGTCAGTACAGCAGGTTATTGGTTGAAAACATTTTCACTCCAATTTACATAAAATTTGTATGCTCATTTGCTAAATTCACAAATTAATTGTCAATACACACACACACACACACACACACAGACACATACAGATACTTTTCATTCAAAGGACATTTACAGAAACTTAATGAGTCGGTGAGCAATACCACAAATCGATAATATTTGCATTAAAAGACTAACTTTAATATTAAATGTTAATGACTAAAGGCCATAATTCGCACCTATGAATAATTTATCTAGTTTTCAGTTTAAATGAATGCCAAAAACTAATAAGTTTGTCTAAATAATGCTTAAGGCACTTAACAGTATTAATTTGCATTAATTAATGAGTCTGTTTAAGAAACTTTTGGCATAATTACAAATTTTAACTATCTAAATTTTTTTGTTTTAATAACAGAAATTTCTGTTGACCCCCAAAGAACAATTGAGAACTGCCAACAAACTGCCAAAAAAAAGGCCAACAAGGAATCTTACCACATAAATAACTTTTGTAGAATTTTGTCTTTAAATTATTTATTTGATATTTGAATTGTAATAAATGTTTATTTAAAATCGACAATCGAAATATTTTCATTTTTAATTACAAATAATCAGAAGAATTTATATTTGTAAGGAGAGTATCTATAATCGGATAAATTTATTCAAATAATTTAAAACTTAATATAAATTTAAACGCTTGTACCTAACTAGAGCGATATAATTAATATATATGAACTCAACTTTTAACATTTATTTTATTAATTATAAAAGAAATTCCAGTATACAAATAAAGCAACAAGAACTAGCCAAAAGATGAAATAGATAATGAAATTTCCTCTTGATAACAAAACACATTAAAATCATCAAACAATTAAAATCAAAATCATTTAACAATTTTAAAAAATTGTAAATAATTTTATTATTTTTTTCTATATATAAATATTAGTTTATTAATATATATTTTTCTATATCTTTTCATAAAGATATTAAAAAATTTCCTTTACATTTGCTTTGCTACTTTACGCATATCCTCTAAATGTAATTTCCTGAATTGTAATATAAAATTAACAGTTTGGCATTCAAATTCAAATTTTTTCCACCAATTGTAAATGAAAATGTATACAAAAATATATTATCCTTCAATGGACAAATGGACAGGTACAAACAGCTGTCAGAAACAGAATAAGCGACATTACCATTGGTATTTCATTTTCTTTTTTTTTTCATTTCTTTTCATGAAATACAACTGAAAAATGAGAAAGAAAGAAAATAAATGCGTGAACTGAACGCAAATGTATTCACTTGGACGTGAATAATACAATTTCAATGGCATTAACAAACAAACAAAAAAATACACACACACACACAACAAGTAAATACACAAATTTCATAAATGAAACCAAAATAAGTATAAAAAAAAAAGAAAGAGATAAAGTAAAGAAAAAGATTCAACTTTATCAAATTTACGTAGAGTGCGAAAGTAAGTAAGCAGCTTATTGTTTGTATACGAAGGTTTATATACCCTTTATATAACTATATTTAGGGTATATGGAAATGCCAAAAATTGGATTTTATATATGATATTAAATCCTGTTTTCTATCGTACCGTTTGTATGCCTATAGAATCATTTAAAACTTGAGGGAGCTCAACACCAAAAGTCAATTAATCTTTTTAACAAAAGTAACTTTTTATGGGGTATATTACTTATATCTATATCTTGTTGTACATCTTTTTTTTACATCTAAAATTTATAGTCTTTATTGTATATATCTATATAAAAGTTGTCTAGAGTTGAGTCTTAGCAATATCTATTTCATATTACAACTTTGACTGACTTCCAATTAGGAAGACTTTTTATTTTAAAGGATTCTTTATAAATAATAAGGTAATACCCAGATGGTTCCATTGTATCTGTAATTGGACTATCAAAGTCTTAACTTATTTATAGAAAGAAAACTCGTTACACTTAACTCATTTCAAGGTACCTCTTAGTCGTTATACTAACACTTATATTTCATTTTGTTTTTTTTGCTCATTTATGGCTTATGTTTTGATTTTGATTTATTTATGACCGGTAGTCGGCAAAGTTTTTTTGTTGGCTCTGAAAAATATTTGAGAGTTTGCACTACGGCGGGAAAGTTTGCAGACGATATATATTGAACACTTTTGTGTATACTACATATATGGCCGATTAGATGAGGCCAACAGTCTAGTGCAGGCGTTAACTGCAACTCATTCGTTTAACAGCAATTTCTATTATTTTCTATGGCACAATTCGCTGCTGCCGCTCTTTTTCACTCTAGCACTAGAGGGGGAGGAGAAGGAAAAAAAAAACAAAAGAAAGACCGGAAAATATAAACAATTAAACGACCAGACTATGCCCGTGGGCATGCTGTGAACAAATTGAGGTCAACGCTGAACGGGTGAAGCACCAGCGGCAACAGCAGCAACAGCAACAGCAACAAGAGCAGCAAAAAGGAAAACCCAAACAACAGTTAAAAGAAAATTGGCTGCTGATGCTACAAGCGACCGCAAATGAAGTCGGCTGGGAGCTCAAGACTGAATGTCGGGCAACTGGTAACAGGCAACACACAAAATTGGTAACTGGGACTTGGCTAGTGGGGATCTGGCAACTGGCAACGGGCAATTGGGATCTGGGCACTCATTTCTGGTTCTGGCTCTGCTCTACTCTCCTCTGGCCATGGCCATACGCCAGGCTCTTGTATATATTTTTTTTTGGAAAGGGGAGCCATAAAAGCAACACAAAATTGTGCTAATTAACCTTAAAAGCACGTTTCTCGCTCGCTCGCTCTCTCTCTCTCTCCCTCTATTGGTGTATGTGTGTTGTTTTCGGTGTATGTGTATGAGTGTACTCTGGCTTCTCCTGCTCCTTGAGGGACTCTACGTTTGTTTGTGTGCATTTAAAATTATTATGCACATTATTGCTGTTCATTGTTTTTATACCCCAATTATTATATATATATATATATATATGTAGGTAAACATACAATAGCCACGCCTCTTTAATGCCTGCAACTAAGCAAAATCTCTGTATGTTAGTATGTACTTGTTTTGTAAATGTTAATGCTAATGTTTATGGCAAATGCCGAAATAGTTATACCCTGTACCCATAGGGTAAAAGGGTATATTAAAGTCGCTAAAATGTATGTAACAGGCAGAAGGAAGCATTTCCGACCCCATAAAGTATATATATTCTTGATCAGCATCAACAGCCGAGTCGATTGAGACATGTCCGTCTGTCCGTCTGTCCGTCCGTCTGTCCGTCCGTCTGTCCGTCTGTCCGTCTGTCCGTCTGTCCGTCCGTCCGTATGAACACGTGGATCTCAGAGACTACAAGAGCTAGAGCAACCAAATTTGGTGTCAGCATTCGTGTAGTGTCTACGCAGATCAAGTTTGTTTCAAATTTTTGCCACGCCCACTTCCGCCCCCGCAATTTAGGAAAAACGAATAACTAGAGTAAAATGAAAGGTAGCGTATTCTTATTTAGCACACCCAATAATATGGCCAAAAGGTATCAGCTGACCAAATTTGGTTAAAATCAGACAAGAAATATCGGAGATATATCTATGTTCAATTTGTACTGAAATGCCCAGTGCTACATTGCGTAGTAAGTGTGAGCGAGATAGCATGCGTTCGTTGTTGCCGCTTGTAAGGAGAATTTTAGTTTAAACTGATGGCAAATTTTAAGGAGTTTGATTTAATACAGTTACTCTACTTGGTACAGGGTATACTCAAAGTCGGCAGGGACGACTTTCTTGCTTCATTTTTATTATATTACTGTTTGTCAAGTGGCCATATCACGCATACGACACGTTACCCAGGCAAAACAATTCCAAATATATAAGTAATTAGCCGTAAAAATACAAAAACATTATACATAAAAGTATATATATATATATATATATATAGAAACGTATCAAAAACAATTGCCCAAACAACTTATAATATTCATCGACTGTGTGTTGGCAACATAACAAAATGTTTATGTCAAAACAGGTTGAATGAATGAAATTCAATGCGATTAGCCGACTATAAAATACCCTGTATGCAGGGTAATTATTAATTGTACTTTTCACTCTTTTTGATAGAGATTTCAAGTGATTATCATTTTCACCAATTTATGTAAAATTTTTATATATATTTTCATTTTGTTTTCATTTCTCTTTTTGATTTTTAGAAAATTTCGCATAAGCAGCTTCCATATTATATATGATGTGAAATGCTTCCAAAATTTAAATTAAAGTTTTAATATATATAAAATTATTTAAATAAAAAGTCATATTGATAATTTTTGAGTTTACATTAATTATTTTAAATTGAAACCTAAAATTATAATAGTTTTCGGTTTTTTGCTTTGCTACCTCTTGGGAATTAAACAAATATTTCTAGATCCCTTTACATAATAAGTTTCTAGGTAAATCCATGAAAAATAATTTGTTATAAAGAACTGAAGGGAATGTATATATATACCATGCTATATATGTAACATTTATATTTAGTAATATATAAAGATTTTAAAAGACTAAGTGCTTTTAATAGAGTTGTATTAAGAATAATTAAAAAAAGGTATAATAAAGGAATCCAATAATTAGAAACTAGCAACCAATAATAATATATTCTATAACAAATAAGATATACTACATATAAGATTTCTATATTATAGAGTCAGCAAATAGATAGCTCGTCCTAATCCTATATACCAGGGCAGCAAGAAAACATTGCTTCATCTTAGCCAGCTTAAAAGGTTTTAAATAAAACTAACTAAATACGAAATCACATATCATCAGCTTTCAACTTGAGTGCATTTCCATTCTTAAATGGATAACTAAAAATCTGTTTTTGATAACATTTAGCAAACGGAAAATAATGATCTCAATAAACTTGCTAACCTGATCTTCCTTAACCTTCTTCATATAGCCATCAATTTCCCACAATATTTCATCTAGACAATATTCAATCAGATTTAATTTGAATTTCAATTCGTTTGTGAATCAAAACCAGGAATTCTAGCAATAAATGACTAATTGTGCAGTCAAATATATACTTCAGTTGACAAAGTAATAAATGCTCATTAAGGTCCATGTTGAATATTCTTATCAGCTGTGCTCAAGATGTTTGAAAAACATAAAAATATTTAATGGGTTTTCAGCTGATTAATAAAAAGATATATAAAAAATGTTTTAATAATACTTTTTAGTCAAAAAATTAAGAATTTTAAGCAAAGCAACATTCAAAATAAAAAATATATGTTTTTATATCTTGGCAAAACATCCTGAAATAATAATAAAGCATTTAATAAAGCATTAATGCATATAAAGCTTGTTAGAATATCCTTAAATATATTGTAATAGAGCTTTAATGGTAATAATGGTCTCCTATTGCAAGTAAGATAGAGATGAAGAGCCAACTTTGTTTGATTAAAAAAATAATAATAAATAGCTTAAAGTTTTTGAAATAAAAAGGAATAGAATAATCGACTACAAACAATTTCATTGCCTTGCCAAAATTCTAATAGATTTTTGAGAAATATATTTTATATAGTTATAGAAAATATTGTTTAGTAAGTTCTCAAAACAAAAACAGAATAAATTGGAAACCAAAACAAATTCTCAAGCAAATTCCTAAAACAACAAAAGAACTTCCTTTTTTAATATTAATCTAATTCTATCGATTACATATAGTATGTTGATTTTTATATACCTTTGTGTATAGGAGCTTTTGGTTACAGGGTATTGATAAACAAGACTATTCCGGACATGCGTGTATGTGTGTGTGTGTATGTGCCTCTAACTCTGACTCTGCAATTGTTTACCTACCAAACAGTGGCAACAAAAAGTGGAATAACAACAACAGCAAAAATAAAACAAAAAATTTGCTGCCCGGCAACACCTAAGCAAACAAACTTACAACCTTACAGAGAAATCGAGAAACCCACACAAGTGAATTTAAGCTTTAATAAATTTGTTGATAGTTAAGTAAAAGTAACAAAAAAGTAAATAAATAAAAGTCCACTTATGAGGAAAATTATGATCAAAAAAGCATTAGAGAGGACGCTCAACTTCATGTCAGCCGAGTGAACGACAATAAAAATGAGGGTAAAAAGCATTTTGTGGCCGGGTTGCAGTTGGCAACAAATGTGAGCAACTAAATTTAAATTTAAGCCCAAAACGACAAGAGCTAATGTTGGTTAAGGGGAAAGGTAGATGACAGGTGGCAGGTAGATAGGCCTGGGAGACACAGGCAAGATGTGCGTGAGCCTGCCACAAAGTCATTTGTGTGGCCAACGTACACGAAAATAGCAAACCGACAAGCAAACAGTATTGAGTTGAGGTGAAAAATATGCAAACGGCAAACAACACAAACAGCAAAAAAAATAAAAACACTCGTACACATACATACACACCAACACGTTCATTTCCCCTTTCCTCACACACACACACACACACAACCACGCACAAGCTGTATCATTTGTAATGCGTGTTTGCACAACGCGGCGTATGAGTAACATGCCTTTCCACTACCCAGGCGGAGAAAAAGTTATGCTATATTGGTAGAAAGGTGTCGTGTGTTGTTGCCATTAGCGTTATTTCGTTTAACGCCCGACTGGCCAAAAAGGAAAACCAAAATAAACGTTAAGGAAAGGAATGGAAAGGAAAGGCATGTCAAGTCTATGGAAACCTTCTTTTAGCCAAACATCTATTTAAAGCTAAATTTCTCAATTGGAATGTTTCTAGGAACAACAATTCAATAAGCATTTCTGTTTATAGAAATACAATATTATTTGGAATATTTGGAATAGAAAAACTGATTGGCAATGGAATTTGTTTAAATATGTTGAGATTCTACATAAAGTTGTTGGATATTTAAAATCATTTCTAAACTGTATTTAAGTTTTCCATACTTAGAAAGTCAAAATCTTAGTTTCTTCAAGTTAAAGTCTTAAATAGTCAAACGAAATTCTTAACTTCTAAAATCCAAATCCGAAATCCAACTTAAAAAGGACCTATATTAAGGATAAAAAGCTCTAACAATTAGTGAATATAACTTTAACATTTTATTTGCAAGGCTGTGTTTTCTTCTATAGTTTGTATACTATTATCTTACCAATAAGTTTTTGAACCTGTTAATTAAATCTAAGATATCAAACCTTTTGGGTTTTTAAAGCTTTTTATGTGTCGTTAAGTTAATTTATTAAAAGTTTATTATTTGATTTTGATGGAACTTAAATCTTTCTTGTAAAAGATTATAAATGTGAAATTATTTGGAATCTTTTTCATAGCAAGTATAAAACTTGAATTGTTTATGCTCCAGATAGAAAGATAATATTATTTTATATTAACTATATAAATCTTAGATGACTTAACTTATATTTGAAAAACTATAATTCTTAAACATTGAGAGAATTTCTTAGAAACTGAAAGCTGAAATCTAAGTTGCTTACCTTTTAAATTATATATATATATATTATATATGTATATATGACACTGTTTTTCCAATATATAGTTAAAGAATTTTTTTTTAAATTCTTATAAATCTAAATTTCTTAGTTTTGACAGATTAAAGATGAGCAAACTTTTTAACACTAAAAAGGAATGATAAGAGATCCTCCAACTTTCTATATTACTTTCGTCCATTTAAGCAATAGTAATCTATGATCTGAATTACATTAAAGAAAGATCTAAATATTAAATCTAAATGATCTTTGTAAATTCGAATTGTAATTCTGGGTTTTATATGGCCTATGAATATTTATATATATTATTATACAGTTTATTTTGTTTGTTGAAATTGGTCGGTTTCGCTAGTAATAACCTGAAAATTAATTAATTAATTTATGTGTTTTTTCAACGCAAACTTTAAGAATTTTATTTAATAAATATTACAAAGATTAAAATGAAAACTAAATGTTCTTTAAAATAATTAATTAATTAAACAATTATAAGGACAACTAAAAACAACAAAATTTTAAATTGTAAAATCTTCCTAAAATATCAAGAATTTCATTCAACACCCTTAAATATTTAAACATTAAATTTATATATCAAAGCATTATATATATTCTCTCTATATAAAAAAGCAAGCAGAAAGACAGAATATTCATCGGCTTAAAGGATATTCAGTCATTTTATTCTTGCAAGTTGGCCCTAAGTAAGTGAAAAAAAATCTAGAATTTTCTAGAAATATTGGCAATTACTGAAAATATATATTTTTACTTCTTTAACTGATTTCATCCTTCAATAAAATGTTTCCTTCACTACAATCAATTAAATGGCAGCTTTAATCAAAAGAGTATACAAAATTTGGTGAATTTTCATGTTGACTTTTTGCTTTAGCATAAATAGACACATTTGCTGGCTTTCATTTTTGTTTCAGTTTGTTTTTATTTATATATATATATATTTTTTTTTTTTGCTCTCGACTGACGCTTTGACACCCCCGAGATGATGATAAATTAATTGGTTTTTTATTTATGATGATGAAGAACCAAAAACGATGAGGAGGAGCTGCGACTCATCGTTTGAGCCCAGTCTGCATTCTTTTCTTTTTTTTTTTTTTTTGTTTTTTGTTTTTCATGTAGCTGTTTGTTTTATGTATTTATTTTCGGCAAATTGTCGACAACTTCCCCCAAACCCCTCTCTGCCAATATGTCTGCATATTTTCCACACGACGTGTGAATGCTAATTGATTTTTGGGGTCCCAGACATTGGCTGTCATCGATTGATAGAGAGCATTAAACTTGCCTCAGATGTATGGCCCAAAAATTTCAGGGCCAACTTAAAGTTGTGCTGAATCATTAAGCCTTATTGGATATGTTGCTATTGTGTCAGCCTGTGACAATTTATTAGCAGATGTAATGAGTAAAGTTTATTAGTTGTCTCGTGTGGCTCTAATTTAAATATCCATGTACATAAAAGCATATCCTGTTTGAGTGTGTGTGTATGTGGGGGTGTTAGTTTAAGCCAAGCAAACAATTGTCATCATTAAAACAACACATACAGAGACACACATATATATACAAGCACAGAACTTTTACACACACACACACACAACTGTATAGTGGCCAAAATGTTCATGTGCATCTGATGTACCACAATAAATAAAGACAATTTGCAGCTGCAATTATTATGGGAACTGATAAGCTACCTACGCACATTTATACATACATATTTATATACTATATCTATACTTGTTTGCATGTATGTTGATATATATGTATGTGTGTGTGTGTGGACAGGCCACAAACATTTGCACAAATTTACTAACTTTGCAGTCAGGTTCATATGTTTTAGAACGTGTGTCCTGACAGTTTGCATACAGATTTCATATATTTCCATTGCTCTAAAATGTTTTGCCTATTCAACTCACTTTTCACATGCCATTTTCCACAAACAAGGAGCGTAAGCAAATAGTTACCAACCATGAAAACAGTGTCTCAAATATGTTACTGCATCAAAGGACACTCTACTATATACTATTTATTCGAAAGAGAAGTTATGCAAAGAGAAGAGAGTCAAGTGCTTATGAGATAGTTAAAGCTTCTGAAGATATACAAAAAGAAAGATTATATTTAGTTAGAACTTCTAAATATTAAAAAAGGTAAATAATATAACAAATAATGAGTCTCACATGTTTTTAACTTGGATTTTCTTGTTCTACAAACTTAAACTTTCTACAAACTTAAGATACTAAATACCATTTCTCCTGATAAACAAAGATTTCCTTATAATCTCAAGTCTATACCAAACACTTTCTAAGATTCCATGTACTCCACTTATGTTGTTCAGTTTACTATGCTGAGAAGTGGACACTTTAGGTTCTTTAGATATCCATTTCTATTCATTTGTGCTTACTTATAGATGAGATTCAAGCTTCCGAATGACATCTCATTCAATGCAACATATCAAAGCCTTTTTGCAGTTATTACAAAATGAATGCATATTATGCAATTATTTAAGAGACATAGAGACAAGATGCTAAAAGCTTTGTGGTTTGAAAGCGGCTTAACAAATTGTGGCAATTGCCAGTGGCCTGGCAATTTCAGAAACCAATTTGCCGAAAACTAAAAAAAAAATAGAAAGCATTCAGTATGGGAAAAAGTGAACTAATAAAAGTGAACAGCTGCCACTCAGGAGTTCTACATATGAAAACTTTTTTCTCCTGTCATTAGTTGAGGATAAAAAGAGAGGAAATGAAACAGAATGAGTATGAGAGAACGAGAGAGAGTGGGCACACCCACACACACACACACATTGTCCTTAATGAAATTAAACTAATGAAAACAAATGCATATATCCAAATTAATCCAATAATGTCGCATTATTTATAGATCCAAAAGAGTTCAAGGCAAGCAAACGACTCTTATAATGACCCACTTTGTCAGGGGTGGTTTTTTTTTGTGTTGTGGAATGGTAGATAGTAGAGAGATGGGGGGGGAGAAACCACTTTATTAGCAGAGCCACACAAAAAGTGCAAATCATCCTGGTGAATGGAAAGCAGAAATCGAAGCTCATCACGCAAATGCCACAGAAGCAAACACATATACACACATATGCAAGATTGTGTGTCACATATGCAAGAAGGCATTTGGCAAATGTGTCACGATAAAAAGATGATAAACTGGCAAAGAGTCGACAACTGTTAACTGACAACTGCCACTGGACCAACACATCTTGAAACCAGCTCATAAACAAATAATCATGGCGCATTTTAATGAGCGACATCGCAGCGTTTAATAGTTAATGCTTTTTATGTTGTAGTTTGTTTGTTGTTACTGTTGTTACTCTTCATCCGCCTGCCAGCTGCCACAGCACGTGCAGATAAAATTTCGCGCAGTGAAAGCTGGCTGGGACAGGCAATTTGCATCAGGATCCGGAGCAAAGTCGCTTAAGCTCGTTGCCTGTTTTAGTAATTAAAATAATAAACACGCACCAAAATGCATTAGAAAATGTATTCAAGAGCTTTCACATACACCCATACATAAACAAAGGTAGTGGGCGGGGCGTTGCGGTGTTACAACAATAAAGTCTAAGCTTACTTTCTGCTTTTGCAATGTCTCATATTGCGTATACGCAACGCTTGACATTTTGTCTGCTCAACTTTGATATAGTCAACTGTCTCGTTTATTTGTAAGTATCAAGCGTGTACATTTTCTATTTATCTTGGTTGCAGGTGCAAAGGGCAATGGGTTATACTTGTGTTGGCTTGGTTTGGTTTGGTTTGAGATGAGATGCTGCGGCGAGCGCAGAGAGGTGAATTGCCCATTGTTGTGGCATGCGCCACATGCACACTTGACCTGCAAAACAGTTACAATGGCAACACACGTGCTTCCACATACAGAAAACTCAAATAGGGCCAAGGGTTAGCAAACAGGCGCGGATTTAGATTTAATTGGGGAAAGATTGCAATTCAATTGCTGAATTGCTTTAATTTCTGGTGGAAAGTCATAGAAAGTGAAAGACTTTTAAAATAAAACTTATTATTTCTTTACTTATAATTGAAGTTTGCTTTATATTTATTGTCATTGCTGTGGCTATTATAACAACTCAAAGTAAATTTCAGAGCATTCTGATTAGACTTTCGCCTATATACTTGCTTTTACCAGCTTACTGACATTTAAAAATTTATACTTTAAATATCATTCATTTAGCATAATTGATTAAATATCAGAGGGCAAATGAAATCCTTTGTTGTATATATCTATTGAAGTTTAAGTTCAGCTTTCTAATGCATTCATTGTCTTTTGGTTTTTTTAAACTCAAAGATACAAAATTAGAAAATACCCATAGAAGAGTTACCTTAAAATTTTCTAAAAATGTGGATTGTCATTAAAGATAAATCCACTTAATAATGCAAGGATTACTTTAGGATAGTTGTATGTTTTATTTTGTATTGTTTATTATCAATTTGTCTTCCCTTCAATCTTGTTTAGCAAAGGCCTCTTCATCTGTTTAGCAAAGGCCTCTAATAAACTGCCTTCAATAGCATTCACATCCATATCCTTCCATAATCATAACATTATCACATGCTTTAATATATATAATATCATATAAATCAATATTATAATTTGTATACCAATCTATAAATTCTTAAATTCTCTTTTTTTTTTGACCCATAATCCGCACCTGTTTAGGTATGAAAACAAATCAAGCTTAAGAGTCGGCTAGGCTGAACTGAAGGTGATGTTGGTTTATTGTTTGACTGCAAATCAGTACAAAATTCAATTCAAATGAGTGCACTCACATAGAGAGCCGACAAGAAACAAAACAAAATAGAAGGGAAGTAAAAGCTAGAGCTATAGAGAGTGACAAAGAGGATGAGAAATGTTTAACCCTCTCTTGCCACCAAACAATTTAGCATTTAAATGTTTCCAAGTACTTAACAAAAATTGTTGCTGCCAAACACACACAATGAGACACTTTTGCATTTCCTACACTCCGACCAAAAAACTGTTACAAAAACCGACATAGCAGCAACAGCAACAACAACAAAAAAAAAAAAAGCAGTAGAGAGAAATAGAAGATGAAGGAACTAAGCACGAGCGACTATGAAGTAGTAGGGGGGTTTTGTTGAGGGGATTGCGTGGCCAGAGGTTGACTGAGTGGTTGGCCTGCCCGCTTGCATTACAACTGTAGACGTCAACTGTGTCAGCATGATGATGTTGTTGTTTCTGGTGTTGTTGTTGTTGTTATTGTTGCTGTGGCTGGCGTTGAGTGCGTCTGTCGACGCTTCAGTGTATCAAACCGAACGCCAACGCCAACGACATTGCCATATCAGCTGCATACTTTTAGGAGGCAAAAGGAAAGAGAGCTGTCCCTGTATGTGAGTGCTGTGTAAGCGGTTGTGTGTGGGTGCACTTAAGAGTCACTGTGTCAGTAAACAACTGACCCACTTTGTGATGAACACACAACAGCAACAGCAACAGCAACTGCAACAGCAGCAGCAGCACTCTATTTATCATATTGCATGCCGCACTGCCCACAAAACATGGCACAGACAGAGAAAGAGTTAAAGAGAGAGAGCGAAAAATATCCTCTATAGATATATATATATATATTTATGAATATTTTTGTTGGCACACACATTGCTTGTTGTTTACTCTGTTTTACTATTATTATTATTTTTCAGCCATGATTAGTTTTAGTTGTGGCTTAAATAAAAAGATTTTAAGTTTATCGAAAATTTCTCTACCTTCAAAAAGAAAATAAAAATAGAATGAATTTCCTTTTAACATTTGGCAATTTGTCATCGCTAATTTCACGTTGATTATCTTATTGTATGCCGCCCACACACATACATATACAGATACACACACACACACACCCATACACTTTAGCTTTTGTCTTCGCTTTCGGCTTTGTAAGCATTTTATTCGACGACAATTAAATGAAAGTAAGATAAATTGTCGCATTTGTTTACAGTTCAACTTGTCGTTTTGTGTTTAATTTAAGCGAAATTGCCAAGGAGGTGGCAACGCTAAAAACGGAATGGAGAAATGCTTGGAATGATGTTGCTTGCGTTGATATTGGGTTGGGAATGAGGGGGGAGTGTGCAGCTGTGTGAATGGCGGTTTAGGCCAATCGACAAGATATCGTAAGAGTTGCTGAAGCTGCTTGTTATATTGCTTAATTTATTAGATGGGCCACGTTCAATGTTTCGTTTTTTTTTCTTTTTCTTTGTTTTTGTTGTTGTTTTGGCCGCAAAATATTTTTGCCGAGATAAATTCCCAAATGTCATGTAATTTGTTGTTTTCTACTTCTTTTTTTTCTCTGGCAAAACGCCCCAAAAATGCGATTTGGTATGGGAGTGGCCAAGACATATCAACAGCATATAAACTGTTATTGTAACATGTTTTTGCCCTTGGCAAATTCATATTAAAGTTAGTTGTTTCAACAGACATAATAGTTAAATATGATCCCCCTAGATAATAACAGAGATTTGAGAAGGTTAACCCAAAACTGAGAATAATTATATCTTTAATTAAGTTTTAGTTTACATTTTAGTATACTTTTTGTTTTACAATTATATAATAAATTTGATAAGGAAAGAGGTTAGAGGAATAAGAATATGTTTTTGTTTGAAAGATTTTATAGAGAATTTAAAGGAATTTTAAGAGAAGCTTAAACTCAATAAAAAGCTTGTTTTGTAAAGAATTTTTATTCCCCTCAAATGTATGACTATTTTCTATAAATTTTTTGACTTTATTTTGTTCTAATAAAATAATATCTATAATTTATCGCTATTCTTATTAATAGATAAGAATATAAGTATTCACAATATTCTCTTACAAATGCTTTCGATCAGCTTAGATAAAGTATTTGTTTTACAAAAATATATAATTATGATATTCTATTATTAGTGTAGGTTTTATATATATATTTTTACATATATCAAATTTATCACGAGTTTATAATTTTTTGATGCAAACCCTTTTAAAAAGATTTATTTCTAGTTGAAGAAAAATTATGTGTTTCATAATTTCTTTAAATTAGGATAGATAGTAAATTTTTTTTGATATAATAGTTCTTTTCAAAACCATTAAAAAGAAAAACAATATGTAAAATTAATAAAGAAAGTCTTAAATTTTTTAGTTTTAATAAATTTACCCAAATATAATTACTAAATTAGTATTAGAAACGAATTTTACTTTTAATGTAACAGAATGCATAAGAGAATAATTATAAATTTAATTTGGTTAAGAAATAGCAATCAAAATATTATTATTTGATTACTAAGAATTCCTTAAGCATTTTCTTGGAAAATTTTATTTCCAAACTGATTTACGGAATTCTCTATTTATATGAAGTAATTTAAAGTGATTATTTTTCCATGGCTTTAACACAAATAAGCTTTGCTTAATTATAATTAAACAAATTATATATTTACGTGCTATATTCTATATTACGAATTACGTTTTAATTACTTTGTTAGGTCCAAATACCATTAAGAAACTTAAATATTTTATAATTGGTTTTTAAACAATTAAGAAATTAATTTTCAATTATGAATTTAGCTTATTAAATTAAGCAGAAATAAGAAGAATAAAAAAGAAATTGAAATAATATACATATTTATTTATTTATATATTAATATAATAAATAAATAATAATTATAATTGGCTTTCACTGACAATCATTTTTTCAACTTGAAACAAAGATTATGAAAAATCATTTTTTAGCTCTTAAGAATAATCCTATTCCTATTAATTGGAATTCATTTTAGACATTTTGTAAATGAGTTATGTTAACTTGATTATTATTATGAGTTAAGAATTTTGTCTTTCATTAGAGAGCATTTTTATTCTGTAAAAGAGAGTTGCTTCTCATCTCTTAACCACATCAGTGCATTAGCCCCACTGTTGACCAAATTTTGCAACAATGTTAATTTCAGTATTAAATATTTCTACAATTTTTGCCTCTCTCTGTTTGTATTCAAGCGTTTTAAATGAGAAATTCACAAACTTCCAAAAAAACCGACTATATTTTAGAACTTGCGGAATAATTTGTGGTTTGAATATGACGAGAAATTGCTATTCGAATTAAAGTTCTCTCTAGCTTTTGTGTTTTATTTTAATGATTTTTTGTGCAATATTTATACTGGGGCAAGAATTCAAATCTATGCCACATAGCCCGCATGACCAAAATGCAAATGCATGCGGGTGGACATTAGCATAAAACACCCTCCAAAAATTTACAAGTACAATCAAAGAGAGAGAGAGAGAGAGAGAGAGAGAGAGATAGATATAGACAGTGGGTGAGAAAACAACAGTTACAGTTTAATTTTCACTATACAGCTAATGCGGCATATCCCTTAACATTTTTTTAACAATATTTTTATATAGAACTACGCAGCAATGGCATTAAGATTCATATCTGAAATGCAAGAAATGAAATTTTTTTTTTTAGTTTTGTTTGCTCTTTAATGATTAAATACGAGTTAAGTAATTTTGCTTGTAATGCGGCTCGGCTGCACAACACAACGACTGTCATTGCCATTGGGCTAATGTGCTTGTACCTGCCCCAGGTGCACTTTGCAATAGTCGAAGCAGTGGCAACATCTGCTATTGCTGTTGCTATTGCTGCTTCTGCTTCTGTTGCTGCTGCAATTAAGGCAACTTGTAGATGGAATTGTGGAGTATGACACAATGATGATGGCCATCTATTTTGTTTTCTACTTCAGCGAAATGTAAATTTGATTATCGCACAAGTAAATATTTGTCAAGCCAAAACAAAATTGGTAATAGATGGTGAGTGGGAGGAGGGGAGTGACAGTTGCTTTGTTGGGTTGTTTCGTTCAGTTTGGTTTTTGGGTTCTGACTAAGAGTTTTGCTGTTGACATATATATTTATCTAGACGTTTGTTGTTGACGTTTTTCTCGTTGTTTTGTTTGCTAAAAACTCTGTTGGCTTTCAACTCGCCCCCTTTAGCCTAAACTCAGCTTTTGTTTAGCTCATCATGATTAATTAAAAGTTGCCTCTGTCGTTGTTGTTGTTGTTGTTGCTGTTGCCATTGTTCCAGTTGCTGGCCATTGGAGCATGTTTCGTTTTTACCACGCAGCTTTTGAACAAATTACACCCACACACAGACAGAGAGACAGACAGACACACACTGACATATACACACACTGACACAACATTATAACCGCCCACTCGGGCAACCGACATCAACTGACATTGGTTACGCCCATCGAGAAAACCTTGTGATCGCCCCTTTAACCGCTTTTCTCCACCGGAGAAAATTTTCCGGGCTAATGTGTCAGGGTAGCTGCCGTTGCCTATAGATTACACTGGTCGGGATTCAAGGAGATGGAAAAGCAAAAGTTGCGGGCGGCCTGGCCATGTATTTTGGACTCATTAGAAGGCCTCCGACAGCCTGCCTGCCTGCCTGCCAGTTGTCGCTGCTGGTGTGAAAATTGCGCAAATATGTGCACTGCTCGATGTCTCTGTATGTGTATATGTTTGAGTATCTCTGTATGTATGTGTGTGTGTGAATGGGTGTCTATGTGTAAACATGGCGCTTAATGAGAAAAGAACTTACTCTGCTATTTGAGTTTGTTTTTCAGCAAATGTCGACGGGCTTTAGTTTTTGCCTTGCCAGAATGAGAAAAACGGGAAATAAGAAGTGTAAAGAGAAAAAGGAACGGAGGGGCAGGTCAGGTTGACAGACATGTAAACAGATATGGCAAGGTAATGCCAGCTGCTCATCAGATGAATATCTACCCAGGAAACCCAAGCAAAGGAATATTGTAATTCCTTTTCAACATTTTCACATTAAAATGTAATTTATTTAAAAAACAATGATAAATTTCACTTATATATATATATATAAATCTTTATCTAATCGATTTTCATTTTTCACATTAAACCAATAAATAGAAACTAATTTAATAGCAAACCATTAAAAAATCTACATACGATAGATGCAAAAATTTCTATGGAAAATATAAATAATATAAACAAATTATGCAAATTGCATATCGTAATTAGAGATCAAAGTGAAATTGTGAGAATGGCATTGAATAGATATACTTAAATAGCAGTAGCAGCAGAGAGAGAGAGAGAAAGAAAGAGAGAGGGGGGGGAAAAAAAACTAGTAGCCGTAATAGTAATAGAAACGGGATGCAGGGCTCCCGTATAGAGTACAGATGAGAGTAGAGAGAGGATGGGCCAGGACACTGTTAGCGACAACATCGCTAATTACTTTCTCATTATGCAGGCTATTTAGCTTTAATTACGCCAAGCACCAGCCACGACAAGGGCGACAACGCGACACACACACACACATACACACACAAACTTATACACACACATACTAGAAATGATTCTCTGCTGGCAAAAGAAAAAAAAAGACACATTTTCATGTGTTTTATTGTGTATACGACTATATGTTACCCCATAACTAGTAGAATTAAATTAAGTAATTAAATTTTAAGGGTTTCAAAAATGTTTCCAGTTGAAATTTTTATATATATACATACATATGTAGAGGCCGGCATATGAATATTCAGATATATATATAATAAATTTTTTATATCGAATGCAGAATAATCAAGGGAAAGTTGCCATCTTTATAAAATATAAAGATAAAAAAGAAAAATACAAAATTTAGTTAAAAAAAAAAATATAAAAATAAAATAAAAAAAATAAAAATTAAACAAAAAAAAAAAAAATCAAAATAAAAAAAATTTAATAAAAATTAAATAGAAATATAGAACAAAATCATTTTAATTATATTAAAATAGATAAAGTAATAAAAAAAACTTTTAATAAAATGTTAAAGTAAAAATTAGTAAATAAAATTAAAAATTAAAAAATACAAAAAAAAATTAAATTATATATTAATTAATAATAATCTTGGCCTACATTTTTTTGGAAAAAAAAAACAAATTTTAGAAAATTTATTACTGATATTCGTACATATTAAAACAAAAACAATTTCTTTGAGATTAAAATTAAAAACCTGTATCTAAAACGACTTCTTAGCATTCATTGTGCTTTCGATGCATACAAATTGTGTATATGTTTGCATATGTATAAACATTATATACATTATATATACATATAACTATATATATTCAAATACTTTCAAACTTGAAAGTATTTCAGGAAAAACTAGTATTAGCTTTTGATTTTACGGACTTTAAGTTGAAGCATTTTTTTGCCTTATTTAGTTTCCTTTTGATGGGGATCAGTTACAAATATTTAAAAAATAAACTTATAAATTCACCAAGAAGCAAAAGAAAAATTGCCTTAAGTAAAAAATTACTTAAAAAACTAAAATGAATTGCAATAATTAAGAACTATCAAAAATTCGTATCAATAATTCGTATATATAACAAATAATTTGTTATAAATGAAACATTTAAATTAAAAGTTATACCAATTGACTAACTTAAGCGAATTTTGCAAAGGCAACAAGCCTAATTAATCGATTTTTAATTAACTTATTATTATTAGTAATATATTTTAATTTAATATTTAATATTTTCTTCATTCTGTTGACAAGAAAATATGTTTCAATGATTTTTGGCAAACTTTAATTAAATTAATCCAAAATAACTGCCTGCCATTTATATCAAAAAACATTAAAAAAAAAAATGGTTTAAAATTGTGTTCCATTTTTTTATATTAATTTTATTTAATAATAAACAAACCTCCACCTAATATACCCTCCTTTAATATAAGGCAAAGAGGGTATTCAAATAAGCGCTAGTTCGTATTTGCCCATGCAAAAGTGGCAACATCAACAGCATTTGAGCCTTTCACTTTTCACCTGCCGTTTGCCAATTGCAGGGCAAGACCAAAAATGTCTAACGTTTTCTAAATACGAACACCTGATGTAATAGAAGGGAGAAAGATGGATAAAGGGGGAGTGTAAAGAAGCAGTGAAAGGGTGGTTATAATGGTGCACCAATTTGCTGGCTTATACCAAGGATGTGCTTATCACATTTAAGTGAACAAAAAATTGAAGGATAATGAGGATAAATGTGGAAATGCATAAAGTGAATTAAAATTTACTTAACTAGTGAGTGCAATTATTTTCATTTCAGTTTAATTTTGATCACTTTAATATTGTCCAACATCAAATTTAATCTCACGAAAAGCTCTCGTCTGAACGGTTAACAATACCAAAACACAAAAAAAACATAAAAAATAATATTAAACAAAAAAAAAAAACCGACAAGAGGCAATTTTTAAAGTTTGCCGTTGCCGCTAACCAATACTACAGTGAGGAAAGGATATGTTGTGGCTAGTGTGTGTGTGTGTCTGTGTGGGTATGGGTGCACCTGTGTATCTGTATATATGTATATATACATATGTATGTGAGTGTGTGTGTGTGTGGCTCGGTTTATTTGCATTTTAATATGCCTCATATTTTATAGGGCTTTCACTTTGTTGTTGGTATTTATAATATATTTACTTTTTTAAGCCGCATTTGTGTAATGAAACGGAAGGGGATTATCGTTGGACATTACCCCATCCTTTTAGAGTCCTTACATGTCCTTCATGTATACACATACATACTTACATACATATAATTTCTTCCACCCTTTAAACAAAATTGAAACACATTCGTTTGACAGTTGCCGTCAGCTTGCCTTCAATTTGATGCCAACATTATTGACTGATCCCTGATGACCCAGAACCCACAACCCAAGACCCACAATCCAGAACCCACTGTAAGGACCAAGGACGAGAGACTTTGTGTTGCCTGCTTGCCTGGCTGACAGACAGACACACACACACACAGACAAACATTTGCCGCAAATGAAACACTTCAAGTTGCCAAATTGTATGCTTGCATCTAGTTAAAGCAGTTGACAGACAAGGAGGCATCTGTCTGTCTTATGGGCGTGGCTTCATCATATTTCACATTCGCCACTTGTCGGCTTTTATCTGCCCCCAACTTAAACTTCCATCATCATTTTTTTTTCCCCCTATTTTTCTTTTCGTCCTTTGCCTCTTAATTTCATTATTTGCTGCGCTCAGGCATAAAAAAAGGATATTGCGCGTGTGCTTCTGTGTGTGTCATTATTTGGGTGTGTGAGTGTGTGTGTGTGTGTGTATCTCTCCCCTTTACAAAGATGACAGACTGTCTGAACAGCAAGTCTCAGACAGGCAGGCATCCTTTCAGTCTCTCTCACTCAATCGATCCCTCGCATACGCATCCTTTCTGTCATGGCCACGTGGCCCTGGCCGAAGCAAATTTGTGCGGCTTGTCCTCCTGCTGTCCACAACAGTCCAAAAAGGAATACAAAGGAATTGCCCACCAGAGCAGCAGCAGCAACTTCAGTTTTAATTGGATAATTACTCATCGAATGCCCACTTTAATCGATTCTGATATTTATGCAAAGAAAATAAAAAAGAATACGAAACGAAACGAAATGCAAAAGTACCTACTTAATCGCATTTAAATAGCCATTGAGGGCATCCCAAAAGATACTCAGGAAACGCATTTTGTTTCCCCCCTTTATTGAACTATTTTTGAGCAATTTGCAAAACAATTTTTAAAGATTTTTGCTTTTTTTTTTTGCCACTTTCATCAGGACATAAAATGGAATACAAATGATTCCCAAATAGCAAACCCATTCAATACCTTATTCACCCTCTATACCAAAAAATTCAACTGCAACTACTTGGCCATAAACGTTGGCAACTTGTTGGTCGCAACTACCAAAACCAAAGTCCATTCAAAATGCATTTCAAAAAGAGCACGAGCGGAGGGGTGGAAACAGGGAATTATAAATGGGAGGAGGTAGTGAACTAGAATTTCAAAAGCAACAAGAGGGGCAAATTGTAGAAGGATTAAACTGGAAAACCATTTCAGTCTAACGTTGACAGAGTCAATGGCAATTTCCAACAGAGTTTAACGCTCTTTGAATGGCCAAAATGAATCTAAAACCAACAAATAGTTGTTGCCAAGGCTATAACAACATCTATTCATAAAGACAGCTTCTAAGATTAAGTCAACACAATGTTATACAGATGACTTTTGTATACTCTTTAAGAAGACTTTAAATCAATAGTTTATAATTAAATAATTAATGAAATTTATTAAATATAATGAGAGTAATGCTAGGTATAATTAATCGATAAGTAGATTTTAGGTAGGTGTGGCAATCAGCTCTTTTGTTTGAGGATTTTCAGAGGTGACGCTTAAGGTTTATTGGCAAACCTTCAAACAAATAGCTTAAAGGACTTAATGTTATCATTTTGCCTTCAGGTCTTGCTTGATAGAAATTAAGGCAAATGCAAGGATACCTGATGTGTTTGCTAAATAGAAATTTATGTATATAGGACATAATCTTTGATCAACTTGAATTGAAACAAGTGCTCCTTTGTAGAAATTGAATTTATTTATAGGGTTTAAAATTGTTTGACTTTTAATTGGAAATATTTTTGTGAATTTTATTAATTTTTTTATATAAAACTTAAAGTAAAATTCATTCATAAAAGAATTTCTTATAATTATTTATATTAATTATTTATATTATGGTTGTAATTCAATTACAAATTGCATTTAATCCTCACATTGGCTATAGTTAATTGGAATTTTATTTTTTAAAAAAGTGTTCAAAAGAATATTTTAAAAATGATCGAAAAGAGAATTTAAAAGACAAATAATTAATCTGCTTAACTTTTTTTTTTTAAACCATTGAAAAGACAGACCTAATAATGTTTTTTTTTAGCAATTTAAGTAGCTTTAAAAACAATACAAATTTTAAACAAAATTTTCTAATTAATAGCATTTTACATTATGAACCTAAGCAGCTAAAACAAAAAAATTAATAGAAGGTACTAATTTTTTGTTTTACTTATAATTTTTAAACATGATTTTAAATATTTTTAAAACATCATTATGACTGACCAAATAATAGGACAACGAGTAATAAAACCTTGTGCATTTCATTTATTTTTATTTTGTTTATTAAAATACTATTTAATTCATAGTAATACAAGACAACAAGTAACAAAATCTGTTTCCATTAATAAGTTATGTTTATATTTTACAGTAGAAACAAACTTCAAATCTACTCGTCTATTGATGCTGATCAAGATATATATACTTTATGAGAATGATCCATATTATATAAACTCTTAATTAAGAATATATATTCTTGATATAACTTCTGCCTATTACATATATATTTAGCGACTCTTTAATCCCATTGGTAAAGGGTATAAGAATTGTCTTTAGTGTAAAACTTTTAATTCGTTTTTGAATTTCGTCTCTGCTTTAGTATAGAATATCAAAACTTTGCTAAATTGAAAATATACTTAAAAAAATCAAGCGAATTCTTTAATGTTTAACATTTAAAGTGTAATCCACAATACATAATATAAATAAATTATTTAATAGTGAAAACAGTTATTGAACAAAGATCCAATTCTATTTCTAGCTATTTTTAATATTTCTACTATTTTGTACTTTTTCTACTATTTTTCTACTATTTTCTACTTATTCTATATAAATAATAAAATTGAGTAATTAAAAGTTTACTTTTCGTTATCGATATACAATTATAAAATTAAAATATGTTTTTTTTTTTTAAACTAAGCGCCTTATAATTTATGCATTAAAGACGATTGAATTACATTTCAACTGAAACCCTGACAACCAATCAGCTAATAATACATGAACCAAATCCTTTCAATTGTAATTTCGAAAACTAAACCACATGACATTTCTTAGGAAAATGCAAAAAGGATATTAAATTGCCATAAATTACCTTTTACAAGCGGTAAACTAACTGATAATATACCCAAAATGGTTTAGTTACTGACAAGCTTACAATGTCCATTTGCTTGGATACAGGGATACTCGACTATGATTTCCATTGAAACACTTACCAGCTAAGCATGTAACATGGCAACAGGTCCAAAAGAAAACCCAAGCAGAAGACCCAAGTACAATAATATTTGTAATGATTCTAAAGTTTCAGAGTGGCCAAAAGGCAGCGATGCATAAATTCAATATTATCCATCCATCTCGCATGAGATGCCAGTTTTTTTTTTTTTTTTGCCTTTTTAGCAGATTGCCATGACAGCAGACGCTGCCAGGAGTTTTGAGGAGAGAGAGTGTATGTATAGCCGAGTTGTCTGTATATTTCGTTGATTAGAATCAACATAAATAAAATTAATTGTTGCCGGGTGGATTGACTAAGTTGGGTTGGATATGCTTGAATTGAATTGCCAACAGAGGGGTTGCATTCAATTTGATTATTAGCTGAAGTCAACCAAGCGAATGAAGCACAAAACCCGGCCAGGAAACAAACCGGCAAGTGCAATTGTTGTCTACCCTTAAAGAGGGTAGAGAGTCGGTCGGCTGACTGCTTTTCCATTGCCTTCTTTTATTGGCATTTGTCGTTGTTGGGCTAATTTTCCTGTACAAAGAGTATAGACAACTCCCTTGAGCATTTTGCCCAAGCAAAAGTTCTACAATATAATTATAATTTATTTACACTGGCTGCATTATCATTTTGGGTTTTTATTTTTTAATTGCCAAAGCCAATTTAATTATGAAAAAAAATGCAATTGTTTAAATAAACTTTTTACATCTGTCTTTAATATAAATTAATTAAAAACATCCTCAAAAAAAAGAGCGAAAAATTATATTTAAAATATTTTTTTATTAGAGGCAATTATAACTCTTCCATGTTCAGTGGAAATTATTGATAGATTTTTTAATGCAACATACTCTGATTGCATCCTGTCTAGCCTGTCCTATCCAATTCTTGGCCACTTCAAAAATTCTAAACGTTGGCAATTGAACTGTTGAAATGCTTGGGTCAGAGTCATTGCAATTGCATGAAAGCTGATTGCAATGGAATGCAACAACCAGTTGAATTGCGAATTTGCCATTGGCCATATGCAAAAGTGAAGAATGTCCAAGGGTATATGAGGGGAGGGGAGGGAGAGAAAAAGGGTTAGGTTCAAGCGCATATCGAACGTTTCCAAAGTGCCAGTATTTTTGTTGGGTTTTCTGCATGATTTCTCAATTCATTGCAAATGGCAGACCAAAAATAGACAGACAGACACATAGATAGATAGAGAAGAGTTCAGTGTCTGTAGTACTGGTTTGGTCCTGGTTTGGCCTGCCCTGTCCTGGACGGTTACTGCCCTAATGCTTATTACCAACACTTGGACGCTTGGCAATTTATGCACAAGCCGCTTAGCCGCATATCGTCTATGGGCAACAGTTAAGCCTTGGCCAACTGCCCAACTCTTAGGCCCAGTTTACCAGTTGGTATTCCATTTGAGAATCGATTTGTTTTTATAATTTTAATTGAAGCTCTTTTTGGCCTCAACATGGACAATTTTTGCACCAGCAATGAAACCGAATTTGCATTTCCTTTCCCTTTCTCCTACTTCTTCATCTTATTTTGTGTTTGCAATTTCCTAAACAAATATTGGAACAAAAGGATCTCTTTGGTCAGGTAAAGGTGAACCGAAAAAACCAGAAGCAGTAGCATCACCTGACACTCAACTTTTGGCCAAAGTTGCAAATAGTTTTAGATAGAGAAAATCTGAAAGCTTTTATTCTCAGTATTCTTGGCAAACATGTTATGTAATTAAAATGCCTTGTAGACACATATTATACCCCTTAACCGCCCCCCACAGCCAACATTTTTGTGGTTACTTTGTGTGGCCAAATAACTTAAGCCGACTTTCAAAAGGAAGAAGAAGGTTTAAATATTTCTTTTTTTTAATGGCATGTTGGTCCTCTATTAACTATATACATTTTCATGTTTCTTTTTTCTAATCTTTTTTTACAGATGTTACAAATCTGGACTATGTTAAGGTAAATGCCGAAGCTGGTAAAAATGTGACCATACCATGTCCAGGTGTTAACGAGCATTCACTAGTGGACACTCTGGTGTGGAAAACAGCATCGACAACAATTGCCCAGTTTGCCAATCGAATACCATTGCTACACAGTCCAAGGGTGAGTATTTAAATTATTATTTGGATTTCATGTCATATTAAAATTCATTTTTGCCACTTTAAGTGGAGAAACTCTGCTGACAGCCACTTGAGAGAGAAAAAGGCAACAAAAAAATGAGAATGAGAAGCTGTTAAAATAATTGATTGCCAGTTACCCAAAAGGAGGAAAAGAAGGAACTGCTAGCTAGAACAAGTCACAACGCGAACTAAGTGGCCATCAGTGGGTGGTTGAGGAATTCAGGCCAGACGGTGCGGCTAATATATTTTAAATGTTTGATAGTTCCACTAGAAACTTGCAAAAAAGAAAAAAAATGTAGAACTAAAAATACGTTCAAGTGTCTGTAGTAGGAACTGTTTCTTGGTTGTGGAGCTTTTTAAACGCACTCGGGGGGCCTGCTACCTCCCCCCCTTTAAACTGCTAACAAACAAAATGATGATGAAGTTGCAAGGAGAACGCTGTTCCAGCTCAGTTCCAGCCAATGCCTTGGCTTGGCTATGTGTTAAATGGCAAACTGGGACACTTGAGCTGCAGCCGAAGTTGTTTTTCCAAGCCAAGCCAAGTCCAAGCTAAAGCACACTCATATTTCTTGGCTACCTACGTACCTCTCCTACTCTTTTTCATCCTTTGTCCTATGTCTATGGCTATTATGTGTATTAAAAGTTTTTCACCTTGGCAGCAAAGAGCGGCTGCTTCATTTTATTACAACTGACATATAACCCCGGGCAAACAATGAAGCTATAGAAATATTTATATATATAACAATGATTAATGTTTGCCAACTTCTCTGAAGTGAGAGAAAGAGATGGAGCTTGACTAAAAATAAGGGATAGCTAGAGTTATTTGGTCAAAAGCCACTCACATGTAGCACACACACACACGAACAAAATGCGAAAATGTGATTAAAATTCACTTGGTAAAATTTTGGCCAATGCAAATTGAAAATTTCAAATATTCTCAACAACAAAATGCAATCGAGCCTGAAGTGCAACAGATTTCGAAAGAGAGAGAGGGTGAGAGGGAATAAGTAAAGGTTTAGGTAGATATTGCTTGGTTATGCGGTTGAGTAACTTGCAATTTTGTGGCCAAACACACACACGCACACACACACACACCGACAGATTTACAAACATTTATGCATGAAGAGAGTTAGAAAAGGATTTGAAAGTAAATAACATGGTTGAGGCATGTGCAGATAAGCCAGATACTAATACTTGATGAATAAAATCATTTTTTGCCAACAATGTAAATTTCAATTCCCAAAAACCAGAAAAACTTCTTATTAAATTTGCTTAAAATAACAATAACAAGAAAAGATAGTTCACATTTTTTTTTTCCTTTTCTGAGACAGTTGAGATAGCCAAACAAGAATTTTGCATTTAAATGCAATTAGAAAATTTTAAGAGCAACAACAAAAGGAAACTAAAAACCAGATATATAAATGCAATGTTTAACTAACACTACCCCCGCTCTCTCTCTCCCCCTCTCTCTAACTCTTATCTCTCAATTATGAGGACAAAAAAAAAGATTTGCCCAACCGACAAACAAACAAATTTGCCATGACCAGTGTGAAAAGTTTTTGGCAACAAATTTATTTTCATATATAGAGTCAAATGTTGCCGATACTCGAGACTAGCTTGGAGAGATGCTCTTGGAATTGTTGTTGATACGGCCACTTGGGGGGCGTTGTATGTATGTGTGTGTGTGTGTGTGTGTGTGAGGGAGGGGAGTATAAAAACTTATTTGTCATTCGTATTAAAAAGTTTGTGCAGCCTTAAGTAGAAACTCATGTTGTCCAACATTGTTGCTGTCAGAGGTCCTGTCAACATCTCAATGTCTGTATGTAGCTGTCTCTCTGTCCTTCTGTCAGTGGGTTGGCGTTTGCTTTGAATTAAGAAAAATCAACACACAGATAAAAAAGAAAATGAAAAGGCTTAACAACACAATAACAGTAATTTAATTGCTTAATATAAAATTAAATAAATTTTGTTTTACATTTCCAACAGATACAACTCTTGTCGGATAATTTTGGTTTACAATTCTCACCATCGTTGGCAAGTGATACATCTGAATATATATGTCTAGTGAATGATCGTCATATACCTGAAGCTATAGTCGATCTGCTTGTTCAGGGTAAGTTTTCACTTTTTGTTTTGGTTCCCATTACATTTTTTTCTTTTGGTTTGTTTTCTTAATGAAACGCATAACAACTTTTAATGAACTTTTCCTGTTTCCTTGATTCTCTTTTCTTTTGGTTGCTTTTCAACCAGTTTGTTACTGACAATTTTCTCATGTGTATGTGTGTGTGTGTGTGTTTTTTTTCTTTTTAAAATGCAGATGTGCCTGATCCACCGGAGCGTCCATTGTTGATAAGTTTCACATCACGCTCGGTGAACTTATCCTGGGCCCACTCGCAGCATCCACGAAATGCCCCTGTCACGCATTTCATTATTGAAACGCGGTAAGTGTTGAAGGGTGAAACAACGTTGCAACGTTGCAACAGTAGTGGGTAGGTTATACTGTTGTTGTTTTAAGCTGATGAAGTACAGGCAACTCCCACTCTCTGTCTCTGTCTCTCTCTCTCTCTCACTCTCTCTGACTGTGTCTTATTGATTGACATACTGGAAGGGGTACAGGAAAGGGGTTGGGCATATATGCAACTGAGCCTGACCTCATTGCTCGGATGGATTAGCGTTTACCTGTACGCTCCGATGGCTGCCCATTCATCTCGGGCCTAAGCAGGCAGACTGGTCATGCCTCAATCGTTTTGGCCAGGTCCCCTTTCATTGAGAGAGGTTTATGCATTTATTGCATTTGCCATGTAGTTAAGTCTTACTCC
Organism: Drosophila neocordata; assembly: GCA_018903615.1. Lineage (NCBI taxonomy): Eukaryota > Metazoa > Arthropoda > Insecta > Diptera > Drosophilidae > Drosophila > Drosophila neocordata. Next base: position 2,043,610 of record JAEIGI010000002.1, read on the forward strand.
TTCTTCCATACCAAAAATGGGTGACTGGTTGTCCTTTAATTAATATGTAAAACGATAACGTACGAAAGGATACGCACTTCACTTGTGCTCCATTTAAATAGAAAAGAAAACACACAGATATATATATATATATACAATATACATGCACATGCACTCATGCAGTTAACATTGTATATATATATATATGTGTGTGTGTGTGTGTGAGCTGCATTGCTGGCTATTTTCCGAATAACTTGAACTCAATGCGGGGCATGAAATAAAAAGCCAGCACCCATACAAAGAGCCAAACGAACATGGATAAAAAAAAAAAAAGAAATACCAAAAAAAAAAAAAAAGAAAATAAGCGAAACTTTTTCAATAAATTTCCATCAACTGCAGCAACAGAAGAAGCAGAAGAAGAAGAAGTAGCAGCAGCCGTTGCAGTTGCAGCAGAAGCCTCTGGGTTTCAATCTGTGTACTATGGGTACTTTCACTGTTTTTTGCACTAAATACACAATTGCAAAACGGCAAAATATTTCTTCTATAACTTACATCATTTTTGGATAAAAAAACACAATTTCAACTGTTGAAAAAACAAACTAATTTGCACTTTTCGCAAAGGTTTAGGCCTGTATCTGATTGTCTTAAGTCTCTCAGTTGTTTTTGTAGATATTTTGGTTACCTTAGAAGGTAAATAATATATATATATATATATTAAATTATAAAAACAAACAAGTCGATCTAAAACTATATCAAGTTTAGATTCATATTTTATTTTCCTTTACAAAGATTTTGTCCTTAGCTGTATTTTATTTAAATATGAGAGGGACATTATTGTTTGACATTTCTAAAATTTAAACAAGATTTTCGGTAGTAAAAGTAGTAAAAGTTTTCCTTAAAATAATCAACTAAAAAATAAGAGCCATACTTAGAGCTGTCATGCTTTTAGACTTCGTTTTTTAAATAAACTTCTTTCTACTTTGAAATTTTTAGATGTGGAGTTACGGGTAATAGGAGGCACGAAAAACTTATAATTTAAAATCATTTGTTAATTATTGTAAATGTTCCGGCTGTTTTAATAGAACCAATTTAAAAAATTGTACCTTGAAGTGCCCACCACAAATCCTTGGAGACTCATCCATTCAGTGTAAAAATTGTTCAATTAAGCATCAACTGTTTGTTGAACTAGATAGATATATATATATATATATATATACCAATATATACCAAATTTCAAGAAAGAAAGAAAGAAACATGAAGCACTAACTGTTTTTTTATGTTTTCTTGATAATTGGTATCTAGTTCCACATACAAAGTTCTTAAAAACACGCGCCTAAAGTTTTTGAAGTACCTCACGCTGAATCGACGTGACTTTTATATTTATATATTAGGTTTACCGGATAATCGGATTAACTTCAAATTATTAAACCGTCTGCAGTAGTCCTACGGCTTAGGGCAACCATATATAAGGGGAAGTGATTAGCACCAAAAAAAAAAAAAACCATGCCGACAAAAGCCAGAAACCACTCGAGTAATTAATAAAATGTCTGTCCAAAAGCCTTAAAAGAAATCTAAAAACTAATTCCACAATGTCAATGTTTGTCTTTGACTTAAGTGCGAACGTGTTTGTTACCTTGAACTTTTATTTTTTAGTTTAAAAATAGGTTTCTTATTTATTTTTATTGTACTCTTTGTTGTTTATGCAAGCACCAAATGTTAGAGTTCAAGTTTATGTCTAAAAAAGAAGAATTAGCCTGTGGCGACCAAGTCGGTATATCCGGCACTGACTTCAAAAATAGAACAAAATTCATATTAATTGCTTAGTCGATGTTGTTTTCTAAGACAAGAGCAAACTTACAGAAATAATAGTACTTCCACATTTATTATCAACAAGAAAGATTCTTCAACGTAAGGCCCGGGTCCGTTTAAAAACGGACATTAAAACTAGACTAAAGAAATATCATTTAAACATATAGGTAAACTTTCTGAAGACGAAGCCATATTAAGCTTTTAATATTTAGCTATAAATCAGCAATCAAATATTTTTGTATTTCATCAAATATTAAAAAGTGCCCATAGTGCGATATCGTGTCCTCGACAAGACACTGGGCTCAGCACAATCGATGACAGCCAACTGGAAAACGGAGCCTGCGGTGCATTTATGCAAAATAAGAAATAACTATACAAGCACAAGCATACGCACTGAAAAAAATAAGAGAAAGAGAAAGATGTGTGTGTGTGTGTGTATTACGCGCGAGCGCCTGCCAAATGTGTGTGTTCGTTTATATAGCATACATTTTCGGGCAAAGCTCAAGCTTCAGCTTCAGCTACAGCTTTTAGTGCCGTGCTGCATTTTATGTACACACATATATATACACATATATATATATATATTCTCCAACGATATGGTTTGAGTTCAAATTGTTGTTCTGCCTGATGAACGAAATGGTGGTCTTGGCTGAAGGTGGTGGTGCCGCCTCTTATTTACATTTTCGCTTGATTCGGTTTATTTGCCCATATGCATGCAAGTGAGGCATAAGTGGGTAGAAAGATTGTTGAATGGAAATGGTTGAATGTCGATCAAAAGCGCTAAAGGAAATTGAAATGCTATGACGATGACATGCTTATGTTGAGTTTTTGGTTTGCTATTGATATTAAGTGAGGTGTCAGGCAAAAACAAAAAAAAAAAAAAAAAAAAAAAAAAAGAAAATAGCATAAAGTTCCCATCATCAACTGTTGCTCTATAATTCTCTATAGAATCCATTCTATTATTTTTCATATATGAAAAGTGAAACAATTTCTATAGACCCAAGAACTGGGCCAAGTTTGCTCTTTGTAAGAGATTGTTTGTTTTTAAGCTTTGGTAGTTTTTATGTTTATTAATTTTCTGTTGGTTTTTACTACATATACGGTTTATATATTATATGTACATACATGAAATATATATAAAAGCCGCTCAATATTTATAAAGTAGACCAACAAAAAGTATATAAAATAAAGTGCTTTAAGTATCTCTTAGCAACATTCACTAAAAGCATTCAAAGCTGCGTTTTTATAATGGCATGAAACCGAATCCGGTTTCGGTTTCATTTGAATAAACAATTAATATTAAATGTTGAAGAGTTTATTTTGGTTTTGTCGATGATTAAAATATATATAAGTATAGTTAAATTTTAAGTTTAAAAACTAATTGCTATTCTTTTGTTAGTTTTAAAACGTTATTTGATGATTCTAAATATTTTATATAGACTTTATATAATTTTAATTTTAAACTATATTTTATATAGAACTTTTTAAAAATTTTTAAAGAAGTTTCGACATTCTTAAGTCCTTTAAATTTAACCGATAATGAAAGCGTTATTTGGTTTATTTATATTGTGATAGATTATTTAAATATTTATTTTGTGATGCATATTAATTATAAGTCTTTAAGACATCGGAGGTTAAAGGAATGACACTCTTTCTTTTGCCTTCTTGCTTTAACCACATGGCAAGTTCAGACTAATTTATTAGAACCTAATTAACCTAACCTAAAATGATAGTATAAGTATTAAAGAACCCTGTTAGTACCCTTTTTCTTCTATATTATAAAACTAACAATTATATTTTGCTTTCTAAATAAAAGCTAGACAATTTAGTTTTTATTTTCTGCAACTTAAATTCCCTTAAAAGCAATAGAATCAATATTTTTGGTAATATATATTTTAAATAATGAATTTATTTGATATTATAATTTATTAATTTGAAATTAAAATATTTTGTATTCAATATATTTTATATATATAAATTTAAACTAAAAAACATAATTTTAGCTTGCATTTAAAGCTGAAAGTATTCTTTTAACAAGCTCAAAAAAATGAAATAAAATTATTTCCAATTTTTAATAAATATGTTTGAAAATATGTATTATCAAAAATATTAAATTATTTAAATTATAAAATATATATTTTGAATTTTAAAAATATTTTATTTTATATTTTAAGCAGGAACTGTTCATGTTTTCTTAAGGAGTCCTTTGTCTTTAAATGATGCAGAGGCTTATTGTCTGCTCTAGCCAAACAAAGTTTTCTTTAAAAATGTTTTTAATAATTAATAAATTTGATAAGCATTTAAAAAAGTATTTTTTTTTAAATTAATTGCAGAATTTAAATGAGATTAAAATAAATACTAGTAATAAATTAAATCACAATTAAAAAGTACTTTTAGAATAAGAGTTAAGTCAAAAGAAAAAAGTCTTAAAATTAAAAAAAACTCTTTAAATAAAATAAATTTCAACTTTTATAATAAAATTATTTGTGTATTGTTATAAAACAAAATCGCAAATTAATTCATTGACAGCTGTTAATTTTTCTAATATTTTTTTTACTAAGGAATTAAAATAACTTGGAATCATAAGCCGCCCCTGGCTTAAGTTTTTCTTTATTTTAAGATTATAAAACAATAAATTCAAACTGATTATATATACAAAAGCATTTATCTATGGATATTTGTGTAAATGTATAAGTAATCATTTCAAAGTGTTCATCCATTTTGCATATTATTTTTTATATATAGAGATTTCAATTTCAATTGATTCGCTTTAACGAATCGAATTAATTAATTGTTGAGTTTGTGAAAATATTTTCATATGAAATTCATTTTTGACTAAGCTAATTGAAGCATAAACAAATTTGCAAGTGATGTGCATAAATAAATGCTTTGATTAGTATTACAATTATTTTCCTTTCCCTTTTTTTTGTTATTTTTTTTGTTGCTTTCAATTTTGGTTTTAGTTTCAAAAGGTTTAGAATTTGGCAAAAAATTTTATCTATAAATGAATTTATATATGCTTTTGAAAATCAATATGTTTGTATATATATTTTTATATTCTATATATTTAGTATATATACTAAGCTTTTTTAGGTTTACTTTTTTTTTTCTCTTGTTTAAACAGCTCGCGCTTAAACTTTGCCCGTAGCCATGAAGGATATTAAGTATACGTATATAGCTTTTGTATATATAACGAAAAATTTAAGCAGCTTACAAAAAATTGTATGTATTTTACGCAAACACACACGCATGCACACACACACACACACACTCATCAGCACACAGATAAAGTCAGCCACTGTCAGGCATCAATACTTTTGGTCATGAAATCGCCACAAATTTATTTGCCATTGCGGTTACTTTGCTATAAAGAAGAATTTTCCTGTATGCATTGTTTTGTTTTTGTAGTTTTTTTTTTGGAGATTCAGTACATTTTTCATATGTTTTTACCGCCTCAGTTGCATGCTTCATAAAGTTGCCAAACAAATGTAATTTTTTCTCAATTGTTTTGGTTTTTATACCCTGTACCCATAGGGTAAAAGGGTATATTAAAGTCGCTAAAATGTATGTAACAGGCAGAAGGAAGCATTTCCGACCCCATAAAGTATATATATTCTTGATCAGCATCAACAGCCGAGTCGATTGAGACATGTCCGTCTGTCCGTCCGTCTGTCCGTCCGTCTGTCCGTCTGTCCGTCCGTATGAACACGTGGATCTCAGAGACTACAAGAGCTAGAGCAACCAAATTTGGTGTCAGCATCCGTATAGTGTCTACGCAGAACAAGTTTACTTCAAATTTTTGCCACGCCCACTTCCGCCCCCGCAATTTAGGAAAAACAAATAACTAGAGTTAAATTAAAGGTAGCGCATTCCTCTTTGGCACATTCAATAATATGGCCAAATCAGCTTACCAAATTTTGTTAAAATCGGACAAGAATAATCGGAGATATATCTATGTACATTTTGTACTGAAATGCACAGTGCGACATTGCGTAGTAAGTGTGAGCGAGATAGCATGCGTTCGTTGCTGCCGCTTGTGCGAAAAATTTTAGTTTGAATTAATGGCAAATTTTAAGGAGTTTCATTTATCTACTTGGTACAGGGTATAGTCAAAGTCGGCAGGGACGACTTGCTTGCTTCATTTTTTTTTTTTTTTGGGTACGAGGCGCATCTTGCATGGTTTACGGATGCAACGTGCCCGTTGGGCCACTAAATGCCCATTGCCAATACAAACAAAAAAACATGTGGCATGTAGTCCTTAACGGAAGAGCGGAAGCTGGCTTCGGCACGCAGCATTGATTAATTTTAATGATTTTTTACACTATATTTTTTTTTTTTTTTTGATCACGTTGGCAACTTTCTATATAAATTTTTTTTCTCTCCTGTCATATACTCAGTATGTGGTTATTATTTTTTCTTTTTTACCTATCAGCGATTCGCAGTGAATCAATTTTTAATCACAAACAAAATCTTCCTTTGCCCCCATACCAAAAAAAGGAAATATGTGAAAATTATGTGAATTAAAGGCAAAATTTAGTAGACCTTTAAACAATTTTTTTTTTTTGTTTGTTATTTGCCATGAAAAATGTTCATTGTATTTGGTTCCCTGTGCGTAATTTATGCAGAGCAAAAAAAAAAAAGAAGAAGGAAAAAAAATACGTATAAGGGGGGAGAAAGGATATCCAAAAAGCGGAATCAGACCATTTACATTTTCTTTTTTTTTTGTTGGTGTGTGGTAAAAAGCGCATAAATATTTTAGTGCCTATGCGCGGCAAACACATTTTGCATAGAAAGAGACAGAAATAGAGAGAGTGATAGAGAGAGAGAGTGTGATGGAGAGGGAAAAGAGGGTTAGCTTTACCGCATCCCACAAGTGTCATGCAAATCCTGCAACCAACAACTGCTCCCCCGCTAGTCCTCTATCCTCTCACCCTCTCTATCTTCTCTCTCTTTCTCTCTCTCTCTCTCTCTCTCTCTCTATCCTATGACCATACCCTAGGCCTATATAAATTTTCATAATGCATTTTATGCCCCGGCTTTATGTTTATTGAAATCGGCTTTTATACATTGATTGCAACCGTAAAATAAATATAATTTATTATATGTATGTATGTATGTATGTATGTATGTATATATGTATATATGTGGCATAAAATGCAATTTAAATGATTATGCAATACATACGTTTTAAATAATTGAACGTATTGAATGAGTTGCCACTGTTTGTTATCTCTTAATATCTCTTGTATTTATCATATTATATATATATATAATTATCTCATTGCAGTGAGGGAGAGGATGGCATTTGGGATCAATTGGCACGCATTTATACAAAAACGAATGCCACATCATATCAGGTGACTGGTCTGACGCCCTTCACCGTCTATAGCTTTCGTTTGTTGGCCGTTAACAAGTTGGGTATTAGTCCGCCATCCAAGGAATCCTACTACATTGTGACATTGCGAGAGGGTGAGTGCATATATATATATATATATATATTCTACCATTCTACTGTAGTCGTAATCTCTGTAGTTACGCCATAGTTTTTTCCATTTTTATTAAGCCAAACCATAAAGTTGAGGTTATAGGCATATATATACAAATATATATGTATACGAGACGACACATGACATAACATTTTTTACAATCGCATTAATTTTTCATTTACATTTTGGACTGACTTTTAAGTTAACACAGACACACACACACACACACATATATATATAACGTTTGCTCCTTCTTGCCAAACAATTACGGCCTCATAAAGTTCAGGCCAACATTGACGGTTGTGTACGTTTAATTATTTTCACATTGGTAAGTCCAGGTGTATGTCAAAGTTATAAACCGTAGCAGAACTATGCGTATACACTTAAATTTAAGAGGCCATTTCAAAACGGTAGCAGTTGCCTCATTTCATTAACACGCCCTAAAAAAGAAAGAGAGAGAGAAAAAAACATGTACAAGCTCCTTTTATATGTGTTTTGTTTTAACTTTCTGTTTAAGAACTCTTGTTTTCTAAACCTCTTTTCAATCTTCAATGACTTAACAAGAGAGTTTACGACTGTTTAAAGTCCAAGATAAAACATATAAAGTTTAGTTAGTTTGCTTACCAAATCTATATTACAAAAGCATCAACTACTGTAATGTAGTGCAAAGTGGCTATTTCTCTTTTTATTTCGTTTTCAGGATATATTCTATATGTACAAAGTACAATGAAAAAACAGACAAATGTATACAAGAAAATCTTCATAAATTACTTTTATTTATGTTAAATATTAGCATACTTTTAAGCGCTTGCTACTTCACCCTTTGAATAGCACACTAGAAAACCCAACAAGACTAAAAACTTTTTCTACAGACAAGATATACCGACTAAGATACAACTTAAATTGTCCATAACTATTATCTCAATCAATAGAGTTCAATAATGTGACCCAAACAACATAAGTTAACACGCATACAGAGTGTTAACCGAAAGTCCCTTTTGAACTATTAACCTAGTGACTGACAGAAGATTTAATATGATTGCTGCACTTCTTACACATATATATATATATAGGTTCGTGTATATATATACGGTGATTGGAAACTTTTGCTGACATTTTACCTGCTGCCTCTTTAGTGTTGTGACTGCCATAGACAATGATTAATCGTGGCGCACTTTTGTGCGTGTGCCCATAACTAAATTGCCTCCAAAAAGTCAGAAAACACATTAATCACAGCACAAGTAGTAATAGTAGTTGTAGTAGTATACCTACGAAACAACCCGCCCTCACTTCCCCATCTCATTCCATATGCCTCTCAGTAACAGGGACAAGCTATTAGCAACACATTTGTCTTATGTGCGTTGAAAATGACTTTGGCCAGCAAATAGCAGAACTGGTCGCAGTGTGAAATTCCATTTGTGAGTATGCCACAACAAGGAGGCAAATGGAATGCGACCCAAGTTTCTGTCACGGCTTTGGTGGCGGTGACGGTGGCGGTGGCTGATGCTGCAACATATGCGGTCCCAAATTAGTCGATACATAGTTTACTCATATATGTATATATATATATATCCTGCAAGGAGTTAAGCTCATTATGGCCAACGGTTCGCAATGCTTGACAAGTTGCGGTCGTTGTGCCTATTTACCAATTTGTATAAATTAAGCTTGTCGCATGCATAAATTAACTAAATGTGGCAAGAGTAAAAACGGTTTCAATTGAACTAATCAAAAATGCAGAAGAGGAAGAAAACTTTTCAATTTTGTCAAATGTTGGAAAAACTTTCTCACTGAGCATCAATGTCAAACCAAAAGACATACAAAATATCTTTTAATTTATTTATAAATTCATTGAAGTATGCATAGCCCCCCCACCCTCGCCTCCTGTGTTCCCCCTTCCCAAATGTAACTTTACCAGAGAGTAAGTGGCAAACTGCCAGATCATGGATGCCATCTTGGCTCACCTGGTCTAGTCGCGACACACGCATCATTTAACTTAATTCGCCATAGCCAAAAACGAAAATCTCAAGATTCAGCCATAGGCACAGAACGGGCAACGGGACAGGCTCTTGCAACTTATGTTGCGTGACAGTGACAACTTGACAATGCCACAGACAACGTTACGCTTACATGACAGGGGTGCTCTTTCTCCCCTTAACCGTGATGTTTGGAACTGTTGGTGGCAAGGGTTTTGTCCTCCGGCAAGTTGAAACTTTTACGCGGTATTTCTTTCCTCTTTTTTTCTTTTTTTTAATTTGAAATTTTTGAGTTTTTTGGCAACTTTTTTGGCAGTCAAAGTTTTGTTTTAGCCCAAGTCATGGTAATCTTCTTCTAAACTCTAACTCATTCTCTCTCTTTGTCTCTTTTTTGTGTCTCTTTTCAGCTCCCACAGGGAAACCGATACCAACAACAGCTCATAATACATCGTCGACATCGGTTTATATATCATGGAAGCCACCGCCACCCGATACAATATTGGGTGAATTTCTTGGCTATCGTATTACATATCGACCACGCGATCGGGATCCAAATGATACCAAAGAAATTTATATAAGGGATAATACAGTAGAGGTAAGTGTGATATAGTTGTATAATAATTGAATTTCATGATTTCCGACACTTTGGCCACCCCAATTTATACGTGACATGACATGCACATCATTTTCTATTTTCCATTTACCAATTGAAAATGTCTGTGGGCCTTAAAGTATGCTAAAGTATTTTTTAGGCCAGTCATTCGACGATGGCTTAAAGCCATAATATCAACGGCGTATTAAAAAGTAATTTACAACTGCTGTCAACCAAAGTTATTCTCACACAGACACTCACACACACATTTATATAGATGCCTATGGAAATACTGTTACATTTGTTTTTGGTAGCACCTGGCAATGGTGTTGCCAAGGGGAATTTACGGTTTTACTTTGACTATCAGAAGCAATTTGTTAACAATTTGTTCTCAACTATGTGGCTAGTTTTGTTTATCCCTTTTAAACAATTTGACACGCAAAGTGTCGTCTAATAAAGGACCTACACAGTACTTTGAAATAAAATTAGAAATATTGTAGTTTTTTTTTTAAAACAAAGTTAAAAAAGTTCTTAAGTTACAGTTTTTTATTGATTTTGTGTATTTAAGATATTTTATTATATTAAGACTATGAATTATCTCTTCGTTGGGTGCAAGAAATTCCTTGTTAATAAGGTTTTGTTGGGGTTAATTTTTATAAATTAACTTTAGTTTTCAAATTTAACAAATTTTTTTAAATTTTCAAAATTTATTAAAATTTTAAAGCTTTACAAATCTATTTAAATTTATATTTTTTAAAAATTCTTTATTATTTTAAGCAAGTATTTAAATTTAAATTTTTATACATATATTTAAATATTTACTTTGGTCTGCTCTCGTACTGTAAAGGTTTTAACATGTCCTCAGTCCACTGAAGTTCTTTAAAAGTAAATTCATCTTTTAGATTTCTTTTTAAAAAATTTCAACTATTTTCTATATTTTGTTTTTAAAATGTTTTCATAATAAAGCAAGAAGTTAAGTAGGAAAGACATTGGAATAAGACATTACATGATTATATATTTCATTTATTAGTAAATTACTCTCATTAAAATCTTTAAAGAATTTCAAAAAGCTTAAACATTTTAATAATAATTTAGAATTTCAATTAATTGTTAATTGTGTTTATATGCACAAAATCTACTTACATATTTTCCTTAAAGGTCACCGAAATTAGAAGCGTTTATTATTTAATTCGTTTATTTTCTTTGGGTCGACATGCAATTTCTTCTTTATATACAAAGATAATCGTTTTCTTTTTAAGATGCAGCAGAATAATTAACAGACCAAAAAAATTGATTTCTAAACATATCTTGGCCACGTTTTTAAAACGTTTAATATAAAATTTAATATGTTATCTCACAACTATTTGGAATGATTCTTTCATTACTTATTTAAGAGAGTTAGACTTTATTACCGCTCTGCTGGGATATACGGTTATTTATTTGAATTGCGCAATGTTGAATGGTAAAAATCTTACAGAGAACTAAATATTGACAAATGATTTGGAAAACTTAAGTTTATATATCTTAAACTATTTATTAATTTATTATTTTGATGATGTTTAGGTAACTAAAGATAATAAAACTAATTTAAGGAAAAAGTTTCTGGTTCAGGATACTTTTGAGTCTGTAAAATAAACCTTAGAGGTCCTTCTATGTTAACTTGTATCTAGATGTATTACCTTAAGCATTTAAGCTAATAATATCCAACTCACGAAATGCATTTTACAATTTTGCAACATGTTCCGGATGCGTATCCAAAAAGGTTGTTCATAGGAATCGTTCTAGTGTTATATGCAAAAATTATTAGCGATAATGCTCACGTACATACCAACACTCAGGCTCGACAACGGCAACAGAGTTACCAAAAAAAAAAATAGGAAAAAGGAAAAGAAAAAGAAAAACTAGAGCTATCCATGGTGGCGCCTGATTGCCACAAGCATGGCACGCTTTTGTGCTCGAGTGCATATTTTGCTCTTATCTGACAACCCACACACCCCCTTTCCCATACCATACCATACCATACCATACTCCATCCATAGCAAATGGCTTAGCTTGAGTATATACTCTACCCCAACCCGCTACATTACCCCTTTTGCATGTCGGTGGCATGCTGAAATATTATGCTTGCAGCCAGAAACGTGTGACTTCATTTTTTAAGTCGTTCTCTCCTCTCTGACATAAACTCCAGGCCATGGCTTTTTGCTATACCAAAAGCCCACGCAGTTGGTGGCCAGAACTAGCAGCAGGAGCATTCAACATTGAGATGTCACGTGTGTATGTGTGTGTGTGTTCGGTGTGTGTGTGTACGTCCACTTAGTTCCCAGAGCGAAATTTGCCAATTTTCTAATTAAAATTTCTGCGCCGTAAAGCATAAATTTTTCAACTTTCAAGCAAGATAAAATCCGCGGGCCACCGAGAGCCATACGATAGTGCGAATACCTCAAAAAGCCATCTCAAAAGCAAAAATACAAAACAAAAAAAGAGAGAAAGAAGAAAATGAAACACAAAATCTGCTGGTCCATGGATACAGCTATCAAAGAAACAGAGTTAAAAAAAAAGTAGAAGAGAGGAGAAAGTAAAGCTATATAGAAAAGAAAACAAAACCAAAGTCTGCCCTCACAGTAGGATACATTTACTGTTGTGTGTTCTCAGTGTGTGTTAATCCTCTGCAATCTGTACAGTTGCCAGTTACTATATATATATTTTACTATATATACTTCACACTTTAGCTTTGAGCAGACATCAAAGGAACGAAAATACGCGTTAACAAAAATGTTAATTATATTTTGAGTTTGACCAAATAGTTCTGAGCATTTTAATTTCATCCTGTAGCCTGGGAAATTGAATTAAAATTGATTTCAAATTAATTAAATATTAATTAATTAAAAATGGCTTACTATAAATATTTCATTTAATTTAAAATCTTTCCTATATTTTTCATTATCGTGTGACATTTCTTTGTCATATATCAATCAGTGTAACCTGTCACTCGTCCACATTCCTTTTTCTTACCATAATCTTCTCTTTATCTCGTATCTGTTTAATAAATAATTGGCTAAGACAAGTAACTTGTCTCTCAATTATATTAAGAGACATTGAGGTATTTACCTAAGGCAAATGACAAAATCTTGAACTTTGTTTTTAAATTAAAAAGAAAAGAAGAAAAAATGAAACGCACATTTGTCTATTACCGTGCTTATATTTCTAGTTGTTATTTTAAGAATATTATTTACTTAAATAAGAAATGAAACAGTTTTTGACCTTGTTCTAATGTAACTTTAGGGCAATATAAGAGATTTTCCTAACAAAATTGTTCTCTATTGTACAATAATTACATGATTTATCTGATTTAATATTTTTTCTATTGCCTAGTAGTTTTAAATGCTCAAGGGATTCATAGTGCTATGTGCTCTTTCTGATTAAGATTTAAACTAATCAAAGGCATCTTCATGAGGGATAAATAAGTGGGTCTCCAAATTATGCCTTATTGCATACATATTTTTCTACCTAAAATTGTTACCTTCTATATGGAACTGTCCAACAGATGGAGCCATTATTACCTACTATAGTACTTCATATGCATATAATCTTATATATAAATCTTTTTATTTAATCTAAAATATATACTGCACACTGTCTATAAGCCATAAAGGCAAACCATGTTTATTACTCATCTTCATGATTTCCCAATTTATGAAACGCAAGTTGATAATGTAGATACATTATGTTATTATATATTATACTATATTGTATGATGAACAACCAGAACGAAGCTTTTATTTATTTATTTATACTATGATTAACAAGTAAGTATGAAATTACCCTTAATCAGAGAACTAGCTATAACAACTTGGGTCTTAAGCTAGAGAAAGAAGCTTTAAAAAAAATTAAATTTTTAAACAATTTTTTGCTTGCAAGAATTTGTTTTTTTAAAAAGTAACAATGTAGAATCATAACATCATGCTTCAACTTGACTTCACAAAAATTTGATTTAATAAAAAAATTAATTTAATAGCCTTAAAATATAAGACATTATATAAAACTTTAAAAGTTATGGCTATTGGTCTTGTTCCATTTTTAAGGATAAAATCTTCAGTTGGACACAAAAAATCTTTAAAGATTCTTTGAAAATAAATTGGACCAAAGAAATAATTTTTAATATTTATTAAGCTTAGGCTTTATGGATATTTTTTTAGTTTTACCAGTTGTTAAACTATTTTTCGAATTTTTTTGAAAAAAAACATCGATTAATTGCTTATAAATTATCAAAATTTCTAAAAAACAAAATCAGTTGGGTAATAGTTTGCCTTTTGATTTACAGTATTCATCAGTTAAATATGCAATAGTTCAGCCTTAAACAATTTTACTTAAAAAAAAAAATACCAACAACTTTTTAAAGTTTTTTAAAATTCATTTACCCAGAACTCTTAAAAAAAAAAGTCTTTAAATTCAGATACTAGAAATCTGCAACAAGATTTAATATAATTCATTATTAGGCATCATTTATAAACTTTCTTAAAAAATAAAATTGGTCAGTTGTTTGTAAAGCATAGAAATATAAGTTTTCGACCCCACTAAGTATATATATAATCTTGATCCCTACCATTTTCTCATATAATATTTAAATATTCATTTGAAATTTTACTGAAATGTTCTCTATCTGGTGATATTAAATCCGCAGTTAATAGTAAAGTTCTTTGATTTTCTTGCTGGTTATAAAATATAACTAAAATATTATAGTACCAACTGCTAAGCACTTTTAAATATAACTGCTCAATAACCAAATCTATTATAATTATATCTTCTATTAGATAGTTGTCTATTACTTACTATAAAGAATTTAAATCTTTCCATTTTCTATTTATATCCTTTTATATATTATATATGAATTCATATCCTAGAAATTCAACAACCTACACATTTTATTGGTGTCATTATTGAGTAATTGCCAGTCCATTTATATAAATTGAAAATAAAAATAACCAATTCTTATTTTATTTAATAAATTCTGATTGATTTTCAAAGGCGATACATTAACAAATGAAAAAAGATATTAAGGGACATTTTAACTGATGCTAATTAATAGAATTAAATTGATACTCTGCTATTCATTTGCTGGTTGCTTCATTTTTATTTTTATTTTTTTTTTGGAAACTTTATCAATTTCATTATATCAATTAACCAAGTTTGGCCTTGGGCCTTTTCTCTTATGCTTGCTGGTCCATAAAACTGGGCAGCAGTTGTAAATTTTGGGCTCTCATTTAGCTGGTATGGATGGGGGTGGGAGGATGGGGGGAACGAAATAAAATGAAATTATATGACCGCATTAGGCAACTAACTCACAAGGATAAAAATAACTAGGAAATGGTAACTGGCGCCGTCTGAATGAAGCTGAAACAGCCACTTAAGCTGTTGGCATGGCAGTCAATCCGTTTCCCTAAACAGAGCCTAAGAACCATACAAACTAAGCAACCAACCATCCACCTAGCCATCCAACTGAAAGTAACTGAAACCCAACATCATTCTCTCACCCCTTAAACTAAAGGCCAGACTCATCCCTTTTTCTGTTGCTGTTGCTTTGCGGTATAACCGCATACACGGTAGACGGAGGCATGGCAAGAAGCTCGCTCACTAATGTATGCCACATAATTTGTGTGTTGTATTGTACATAAAGTGTGGGAAGAGTGGAGAGTGGGGAGTGGGGAGCGGGAAGAACCCTCTCTAGTAGTAGTGGCAACTCTAGCCACATTTGACCATATAATGCCCTCTATGTATATGTGAGGGTGTGAGCTATGTAGGCATAATAGAACTTCCTTGGCTTAGTCTGCGGCTTGTTTTATGGTTTAGCACTGCTTTTGACCTTTTGGTTAAATTTTAATAAGCCGCACTTGCCGCGACTTAGCAACCAGCTTCAAAGATGAAGAACGAACTCTGCAATGGTAGTTGTTGCCTGGAATCCTTTAAATATATATATATATATAAATTCACTCTGCAATGTTTTACAGTGATCACTCATTTGAGGTACTTCTCTATTAAAGGATATACATATATATTTTTTGGAATCTTTTAATAAATAATTGCGCTTATTTCTATTATTGGGATTGATGATAGGTATGCCTTATTAAATCAAAATGAAACTAAGATTAGCTATATCTTAATTCATATTTAGAATCGATTCATTAGTCGCTTTAATAACTTTAATCAGACTATGCAATTTTAAGCCAAAGTTTTTTGTTTAGTTAAGGATCTTATAAATTAACTTGCTAAAATTCTCTTTTTCTATGCTTTAATTATTCCAAAAATTTCATTCTCTCATAAAAAAAAACTTCACTCTTCATCGCTGTCCACTTCAAAGAGTTCTCTCTGTATACATATATATATACATTCCTATGTGAAGGTGGTCTAATTAAGGATACGTTTCGCGCGTTGCCCAAGCAACTCAATTTCCTTTTTTGACGTTGCCGTTGCCGTGTCTGGAAATCAATTTTAAGTGCCTGCAATTTTCATATTTGCTTTGCCAACGCACAAAAGTAAGCAACGCGCAATTTCCGTTTCAGCCATGCACAATGCACTAGAAAACGTCATCGTTTATGGTCATAAGAGAGAGAGAGAGAGAGAGAGAGGGAGAGAGAGCGGGTGGGTAAAGGCTAAATTCTCCTATGCGTTACGTTTGAGGTTTCAGCTTGAAAAGACTTCTTCATAGTGTTCACCTGAAGTGCTTCACTTTTACTATATTTGCAATTTCAAGCAAAGTAAAGTCCTTTAAGGACTTTATTGTAGTATATATATAATTTAACCACAAATATTTAATAATTTTCAATATTTTGCTCTATCTACTTTGCAGAGTCATGAGATACAAAATCTACAGACATATACACAATATAAAGTCACTGTACAGGTATTCAATCCGGAAGGACTTGGACCGGAGACAACCATATTGGTGATGACAGATGAAGGAGGTGAGTGTTAAACAAAGGATAACCAATGCTAAAGAATTTATATTGCTACATGTCGACTTTTTTTTTTTACATATCTTTTATATTTCAACTATTTTTTTCATATGGCCCGTAGGTCGATAAATGTTGAAATTTTCTTGAGAGAACCGCAAAAATGCCAAAGAATAGAAAAGAAAAAAGGAAGATTGCTTACTTATTGGCAATGCCAAAGTGACCAAGTCACGATATGATACTTAAATATATATACTATCAATATAAATATGTCTGTGTTAGTGTGTGTGTGTATGTGTGTGCAACATCAAACAGAAAATTTGCCTTTGTGTGCAGTTTTTTTTTTTCTTATTTTTTTCTTGTTGTTGTTGTTGCTTTCAGCATTGGAGCATGTGCAACTTTGATTCGCTCAACCACAAAATGTCTGAGGCAATGCAATGAAGCAAACAAATAAAAGTTAGAGATGGAAAAATATGTTGCAATTTTTCATATATTTCATGCATTACTCTTTCCTTGTCTCTCTTACGCATACATATACTTTTGCTCTCTCTCTCTCTCTCTCACACTCTCTTTCTGTATTTGGGATGAAAAATCTTTATAAATAAATAAATAAAAAGCAAATGGAAACAAGTAAGGAAAAATAGGATTTGCTTACTTAAACTTTTTGCCATATGCTTGCTGCTCAGTCAGCAAAAAGTCAGACAAAAACTGCCCAGGCATGTCTTTCGATTTTCTTCTAACGTTTATTGTTGTTGTTCTTGTTGTTATTATTGTTATTGTTGTTGTTATTGCTATTGGTATATCTACTCCGGCATAGCAATGTTGGATTTCCGTTCAAGTTTCAGTTCAAAGAGCACAGACGTAGACGCGGAAGTGTTGATATACCGGCATCTCTGGCGTCTAAGGAACGTAAATTATAACCATTTGCCCATAAATAAAATCAACGTGAGCACAATTTCTTTTACTTATTTTATACCCTAGCATAGGAGTATAATAAAATTGCTAAGATGTTTGTAAACCAAAGAAAATAGGACTTTCGTTTCTACAAATTATGTGTATAAATGCGTCGATCTAGTCTTATCTATCTGTTTCTTTGCCATTTTTAGACATAAGTTTTTAAGCTATATCTATGAAACTTCGTACAAAAGCTGTATAGATCAGCACCTCTAGCAAGTTTAAGAACTGATTGGATTAAACTACTATAGGGTATAAGCATTATCGGAATAATCGGTTTGGGCTAGGAAAATTTATTAAAAAAAAAAAGCTTGTACAAATATTTGTACCTATATAACATATATCAAGTTTGAATCAAATCAAACAATTCAAATTCATAAATAATTACGAATCTTCAATATAATTCTTAAACTTCAGCCGAAAAATACATTAGATCTTCTTTGCAAGCATAAAGCTAAAAGGATATGATTATCTTCCAACTTTCTTGTACTTTTAATTTTCCATTTACAGCATTCATTTGAAATAGTCAAAAACTTGAAGAGTATACAAACTTCGGCATGGCTTAACCTACTTACTTTCATATTTTTTTCCTGAACTTATTTTTGTTTTGTTATTTTTGGGATTTAATTTCCTGAAGTCAGCGTTAATCTGTTTTGCACAAGAGCCAAATGTCTTGAGCAAACATTATGCGCCAAGTTTCATAAGACTCGCCAAAGAAACAAAAAAATAAAAAAAGAAAGAAAAAACTCTTTGAACAAAGTTGAATAGAGCTTAGCGTATAATTAGCATAAAATTCAGCGGCAAATCCTTTTTCCCTCAACTGAGGTTCACCAAAGAGAGAGAGAGAAAGAGAGACGAAGAGAGTTAGAGTTAAACTTTCTGAAGAATTGAAAAGAAAATTATTTGTGTGTAAGAAAATATCACCTTGGCTTGGAATGAAAGTCTGTCTTCATCTTTTGTAAGCGTCTTTCGCTTGGCCTCAGTTGCAGGAAATTATAGCAGCTGGCATTATTCGGTAATTTTTGTTTTTTGTTGGTATATATTTTCCGTTTCGATTTCCCACAGCTGCTGATTCTTTTATTCTTTAGTTGTTGTTGGTGTTTTTTTTTATTTTTGGTGCCTGAGTCCTGGCAGGTGGAGACAGGCAAAGCTTTCAAGGGATTTGCAGAGGCTTAGGTATCAAATTCAGCCCACAGCCAGCTGATGTTTAATAGCTTACATATGTATATATAAATATATATATTATTTTGTATTTCAATGTGTGTATATGTGTGTGTGTGTGTGTATGGGTGTGTGCGCGTGGCAGCTGATTAATTACCAGTGAAAGTTGCCCAGAAAACCGGAAAAAAAAGTGAATTCGCCAGGAAAATTTAATTTTCAAGTTGAAAGCGAAACTTCCAAGTTGTTCTTGTTGTTATTGTTGTTGTTATTGGTGGAAGAGGCTCAGACCACATGCGGTGAAAATTATGAAACCTTGCAATGTGCTGCAGCTTAAGACATAGCAGGATATCTTCCTTCCTTCCCTTCTACCCACGTACTAACTTTCTTTCTCCCTACCTCTTTGCCCCATCTTTTTGTCGTGGGGTCACAGAGAGCAGACAGCCACAAAACGGCAACCCAACGATAATGTCCTTTGACTCGGTCGACACAACTCAAGTTCAAGCTGGGATAATACCATTTACCCAGTCATAGCCATGTGTAGGTGCTGTGTGTGTGTGTGTGTGTGGCTGTGTGTGGGTGTGTGTGGACAATTGCAAAACAATTCTAAGGCTTCACATGTTTGCCTCTTTGATTAAAAATTTGCCACTTTCTTTTACTGGCAATATCTACTTTTGCTCCCTTGACATTGGGGACCAGACCCTTGGTCAGCTTAGATACGTTGTATTTACTGGATCGACTTCTCCTTTAGCTGGAGTTTCATTTTGGTGTCCCTTCCTTTTATATTCATTTTGTCACTGAGTCGATTTCCTGTGCTTTTTCTTGCCTTTTCTTTGCCTTTCCTTCCTTTTCTTGCCATTGGAGGATTTGGTGTCCCAACCAGCGCAACCCCAAAAACACTTGTCACTGGGACCAGGACAAAATAGAGTGATAGACAGGCATTGGTTTTCGTATCCGGATAACTTTGTTTCGTTTTCATTTCACTTACTTGGTTCTTAACCCTTTTGTGGCACTGACACAACTTGTGGCTTTAATTCCTGGCAAGGATACACAGAAATTATAGGAACTCCAAACCTAAAGCCTCATCTTGCCATCGTTGCACTTCATCCGATATGCAAAATCAACTCAGCTATATGCTCCATTAGATTTTGTTGTGTTTAAGTCAGATGAAGTAGAAATTTTCAACCATTTATCACACAGCTCATGAAGGGCGTTTGTCAACGCTCTAAATGGGGCGTGGCTGGTTTACTGAATCCATTCAACGAAATTAATAGACAAACACACTGAACGAAAATGAACGATGCACAGTTAAAGCAAATAGAAATCGTAAAAGAAAATAACGAGAAAGAAAAAAAAAAAATATTGTTGAGTAAAACAGAAATGAAAAACTTCTAAAGTAAATGGAAAATCCATTTACACTGTGGACTGTCAAAAGCTTGTGACTGCATCACCTGGTCCACAGTTTTACTCTCGAATCTTGGAGCCAAAGATGTGCGGTTTGCTGCCTGCCAAACGACCAAGTTTACCCAAGTACAGTGAGTCCTCCAACTTGTAGCTACAAAATTAATTACCTTTTGGCTACCTTCAACTAGTTGCGGTGCACTCAAAGGCAGAACTGGCGATAGGGCAAAGATTCATCTAAAAAAGGGGAGAGTGGTTCAGTGGATTCGCTGACTGCTTTTAAAGAGTCTTTTACAAAAAACGAAAAAGGAAAAAATAAAATGAAAATGAAAGACAGAAAAATACTCACAAAAGTAAACTCCAAACAGAGAACAAGTTTCAGGCATAGAATACTGCGGGCTGCTAACGGAAGTGACAACAACAACAACAACAATAATAATAAGAACAAAAAAAAACAACAACAACAAATAACTCGCTAGATAATATCTGAGAAAAAAGTTTTGGTCTTAAGCCAAAACGAATTCGTTATACACTATAGAAGTAAAATATAGAAAAAGAGTTTAATTCCATTGATTGGGGAAAATATATGAAAATTTTAAAAATAAAAGAATTTTCCAACATATTTTATATTCATAAATGTGTGATTATTAAAAAATGATTCTAAATAAAACTACTAAATAGGAATTTCTATACATATACAGGGTGTTCTTTAGTATTCTTTTAATCCCCAATACCGATCATGAAGCTTTGCCTGAAGAATTGTGCATTTATATTTTAAAATCGTGAAATAGGGCAACTTGGAAGCAGAAAATATTTCATTTGTTTAATTAGTTTTTATAAACTTAAACAATATTTGATTTATAAATAAAATAGTTTTCATCAATTCTTGTAAGTTTAAAATTTTAAAGATCTTAAAAAATATTTATGAATGAAATAGTTTTTTTTACTTAGTTTAAATAACTATATTTTTGTTATATTTGATTTAAAAATAAAATAAGTGAAATCAAAAATTTTAAGGAGCTTAAAAAACATTTCAAATATAAATGAACGAATGTTTTCATTTATATAACTTAAGACCCCAAATTTCCTAAGAATTAAAAAGAATCAATGAAAAGTTACAAAAAATTTAAAGTTTCTGGCTTTTTTGACAATATATATATATATATATAGGTATATATGTATAAGGAAAAATCTCGATTATAAATACATATATTAAAACAAAAAAACAAAAAGGTGTTAAAGAATAATGTCTAGCCCTTATTTAATTGGCTTAAACAAGCAAATGTGGTTATTAATATGGTAATAAGTTTTCATTAGTTTACCCAATTAATCTCACTCATTAAAAGTTAATTTAATTTATTTAAATTTTTAAAATTAAGGATTCCTAGTTCAATTGTAGTGTATTCTGTTGCAGCTATCAAAATAGTCAACTCAATTTAGCTAAAATAAAGTTTATTCTAACTATAAAAAGTAATTTAATAAATAAGTTTATGAAAGTCAGTATAGATGCAAAAATAGATACGAATAATGTTAAAATCAGAACCAGCAACAAGAGTTTGAATATTTTCTTTGTATCTGACTTAATGATCAAAACCAGTTATTTCTAATACAAAATCAATCTGAAATATTCTAAGAATTCTGCATTTTTGGGCTAAAACTGTTTTGAATTAAACTTAAAATTCTTTTTTGTGCTTACTTAGAGATTTTTAAATTTGAAAGGAAACAAATTGTATAAGAAAAGTTAAAAGTCTGTGCTATGATTTGTCTTTTTAAATTTAAGAAAGGATTTGCTTATAAAAATTTTAAATGCAAGTTTAAAAAATAAATATTTTTTTTTTCCTTTTTGGTTTATTTAATATCTGTCTCAAAAACGGTCGTTAAGTTTTATGTTTTAGCCTTGGCCAATAGGAAAAGAAACTTAAATAATCAAAAAGGCAAAGATAATTCCTTAAACTATTACAAATTATATAATAAACAATTCTTTTGATAATTTTAAATAAAATATTTTCTTCCCTTTAATTGTTAGATATTAAATTTATAATTTTTTATACATAAATCTATTTTGAAGTACAAAATTTTGCTAATTTTCTATACTCAGTTAATTTCTTGTTAGAAATGGAGTTCATTCTTTTTTATAAGTATAAAAATTTCCCCATTGTTTAAATAATATTTGAAATTCTTCATATTTAATCTATATAAATTGTCATATTCATGTCCTTAAATCCTTAAAATTTCTATTACTTATTAATATAAGATCCAAATGGAATTCCCTTTAAACTATCCTCTTACTTAGCTAAGCAACTCTTTGGCTTCAAGTGAGAGTAAAAAAAATGCCCGCAGCCAAGTCAGAGATAGAGGCAGAGGCAACCAGCATAGCAAAAGGAAGGCGAGCAAACGCAAGGACGAACATACCAGACAGACAGACAGAACGGATGGACGAATGGACAGACGGATGAGGTACAACGTGAAAAGTATGTTTTAATAAAAGCGGAAATGAAGCAGCGTTACCGTTATTTCCTGCTTGTGCACAGTTTGGTTTGAGACACCATCTCTCTCAGCTGAGAGAGAAACAGAGAAAGGAAGATACCTAAAAATAGTGTGGAAAACGGATGAGATGCAGGGCAAAATCTCTCTGACTCTGGCCAGCTGCATTTCATTTTCTGTGAAAACCAAAAATGATAAACCGCAAACCACTTAAAAAAGTTGCAACGGCGTCGGCGTCGACGTTGGCAGCGCCAAAAACTTTTTACGTAAACAGACGAAATTAATGAGCGAAAGCGGTCGCTTCTGCCGCAAGATTAGGATGAGGATGGAGAAAAAAATAAAAAAAAAAATAGTATAGTAAAACTTTATACCCAGATCAGACCAAAGACGAGCTCTTCTCACTCCTGAGATGAATGACTTAAGTATATTGATTCCATTTTAGTTTAATACAGAAATTTGTTTAAGGAGTTCGAAAAGTTGAATGTTAATAATATATACGTAAATTGCATTTAAGATAACAATTGATTGACAAAAATATATTCACAATATATACAAATGAGAAATGATTATATGTGCCAGCATATGGGGAATTGGCTGGCAGTTCAATTCAAATATGCCTTTACATGCTTCATCGAAGGTCTCTTATCTTGTTCAATATCATCTCTTTGGAGGTTTATTCTTTCCCTTTTCTTTCTTGCCTTTCTTCCACTTTTCTTTATTTTTTTTTTTTTTTTCTGTATGGCTTTTCTTTTGGCGAATCAGGCTAATAAAACATTTTCAAGCAATCACAACTTTTGCGCTCCAGTTCGATGACTGTCATTGCATGTCTCTGCCGTCAGGCATGCAATTCAGCGAAGGACCAGGAGAATGCTCGTATATTGAAAATGAAAATGCAAAATGAAAGGCCCAGGAAAAGTCACAGACACACACACACAAACAAGGAAAGAGGGAGAGAGAGAGAGAGACACACACATAGCAGCCAATATGCCAAAAACTGAAAACGAAATGAAATGTTGGCAAAGTTGTTGAAAACGGAGTTGACAAATAATTTCATATCATGTCTCTGAAGTTGGCTTTTTGCTCTTTGATTTGCTTCTTTTTTGGCCAGGGATCAATTTCATTTGAGGGGAAAGACTATTAGAGGCAGCACACAGACATATTTCGCATAGTATAGTCTGTGATTCACCTGTCCTACGCTAAAAGTCATCATCGTCATCATCATCTTCATCCTATTTGAACTTCTTCGTTTCATTTTCTGTTTTTTTTTTCATCTTTTCTTTTCTTTACTTGACAAATTTTCTGTTTTCAGATTACGACACACGCTCAATCACTTTTGCCAAAGGCAGATTTCTTTTAAAGTCTTTAGCTTTTTCTTTTGACTTCTTTTCTTTATAATTTTTTTTTTCTTCTCGTTTTTGTGTCGTGAAAAGTTCGTATTGGAGCAAAGGATTGGTTTAGGCCAATAACAACAAGCATTTTGCAATCTTTTTGATGGCACCTCATCCGGGCACTGGTCCGTCCATACGTCCGTTAGTCTGGGAATGTGGTGTCTCTGCCTCTCTCTCTCTCTTTCTCTCTCACCTTATCTATCTATCTCCCTTTGCGTTTGGCAGCAGCCAAGCGTGCGTGTCTGCCACTGTTCCTGACTGTTACTTACTCTCCTCCTGTAAATCCTGTGCCACCTTATTTTCATTTTCTATGTACGGATGGGCGTGTGTGTGTGTGTGTGGGTGTATGTGTCATATGGCCTGAGGGCTTTTGCCGCTTTTGGCTTGGCAAAAGTGCAGAAAATTTGTGCAAGTTACGTGCTTGATTACATTTCCCACTTTTTTTTCTATTTTTTTCTTTTTTATTTGGCCAAAAAGTTTTTCCCATTGACGGGTAACTCAAGTACGAGCACAATACGGTTAAAGTTCACCCAGTTTGGGGGCGTTTTCTATTTGTTTTTTTTTTTTTTATGGACCTTTTTTTTTTGTGTTTTCCAGATGTCTCTGTTCGGCATATCGATTAATAGGTAATAGTAAATACGACACCTGTCCAACCACATCACACCCAAATAAACACACACAGACGCACACACACGCAATGGGGACAAAAGCTTTCAGCAAACTGTGGTCACCAATAATCGGCTTAAATTATACAAATCTAAGCAATTAAGTGACAGGCAGACGAAAATCCTCAACAAATGACAGACAGAAATGAAAACAAAAATGCAAATCAAAATGGCAAACAGAGTAATCAACTGCATTTAAATGATTTTGTTCTCGAAATTTGTGGATTTTGTCATACGACTTAATATTGGGAATATAGAGTTTGGACTTAAATTTTCTCATTTACTCTGGGAAAACTATCAAGTGCTATCTTTAGTTGTCTTGTTATTCCATTAAAATCATGTAATGGCAAGTTTAAAACATTTCTTGGTACTAAATCTCACAATTTATGTGTAATAATCTTTCGAAATTAGTTAAGCCTAACTCAAATTCTGAACTTACCTCTATGTGTTGGCATACAAGGATAATTTGTTTTATGTCTTTGCTTGATTTATACAGAAGAGAATGAAAAAAGTTGAGGTACTTAAGGAAAATGTAATTAATTTAAACAGAAATTAGTTTTGTGTATTTCATATAGGATAAAATTGTTGTTATTATATGTATTATCTCTCTCTTAGTTGTTATTTCTTGTTATTATATATTTTATCTCTCTTATGTGACTCAGGTAACTTTCAACTTGATTAACAATGTTTTAGAGCATTAAGAGTATTAATACTACAGGACCTCTAGTCCGTTTTGTAATTATTAATAATTTGTTTTTCGATATTCAATAATAACATGTTAGAGTATTAATAACAGGCCGTACAAAAAGGGGAAATATAACTAGCAAAAGCGCCTTGAAGTCGTTTTAGAAACTGTTATGATTTTGTGTCTGGATATCCTTGTTCATGTTTTAGCTTTGGACATTTATCTTTTACATTTCAAAAACCATTTATCTTGAGACTATGCTTTCTTTTGTTACCAATTTATTATATCTTTCTGCACTTTTAAAAGAAAGCTTTGTCTGTACTTTAAACAAAATCTCAGGCTTCAAGTAAAACTAATTTCGAGTAGTAGGGAACATAAAGAAATCACAATAGTTTTGTTTTTTTTAACCGGTTTGAAATTAATTATAAAATAAATACATTGTATTGTAACCTTTTTGAATTCTTGCCCTTGGATGCATTCTTTAATATAATCATTTCCTTTTATTCAATATATTTTGAGCACCTTTTGAGACCTTCTTTCAGTAAATATTTGCTGGGTAATGTATTTTTCATTCGATGTAAAGTTTTCGATTTATTCTTTTAAGCCAAGTTTTAATTTAAAAAAGATTGTTATTCGCCCATTATAAAATCTCCGATATTAAATCACCATTTTATAGTTCTGCTACCAAATAATCTAATCTAATCAATATTCAGTTAGATTGGAACTTTAGATAATCCTACTTAGTGATCCTATGAGTCAAAGATCTTCCATAATATTCACTAAATCTAGAACTTCAGATGATCCTTCTCTGTGATCCTATGGGATATGTATTGATCCATCAATCATGAATTTATTTAGCATATTAGAGAAATACCAAAAAAGCTTAAATTTTTTAATAAATTTTCCTATTTAAGTAGATAAATATGAGACTCTCTTTTCATTAACAATCATTTTGAGATATTTTAAAGAAAGAACAATGTCTAAAATAATATTTGATTTGGAATACGATTTCTTTAAACTATAGTAGATTAGGTTTAAGTTACCACTTTTGTAAAAAAAATAGCATTAGATCAAACTATATATATAATAGTCTTGTTTACTGTGTAAGTTCCTTTTCACTTTGACTTTGAGCTGAATGCAAAAGAATTGTAAGAAAGTGTCACAGGACAGAGCACAACATGGCGTATGATAGATTTCACTTTAAGCTTGTCCCTTGTATAGACACTGATGCAGACATAGACATGGACACAGATACATTCACATGCATATCCATGCATGCAACATGATGTGTTGCAAGTACTGTCCCCGACAGCAGTTGTCTCGCTCTGTATTCTAGTTGTTGCTATTGTTGTTGTTGTTGTCGTTGCTGCTGCTGTTTGCTACACTCTGTAAAATTAGTTTTGCACTTTGTACATTGTCAGTGGCATTCTTTACATTTCTTGTTGGCTTCGTAGAAGAAGGACCCTCTCTTCCGCCTTATTTTGTCAGTTTTGTTGGCTGCCCTGTTGCGTCCCTGGCTTTGGCTAACTCAGTTAAGGTCCCTGTTGCCAGTCCAAATGTGGCCAGGGCGTGGTCAGAGAGACACACACACAAACACACATGTGTATGTATGTGTGTGTGTGTGTGCTACTCAACTTCAGCTTGTCATGTTGCACATCTGCTTCGCTTCGCTTTTGCTCTGTCTTTTGCCTCCTCTAGCTTCTTCTTCTGCTGTTGCTACTACTGTCTCTCCACTTCTGTGTATTAGTTACCAAAAGGGACTTTCATGTGGTTAGTTTGCTGCCGCAGACAAAACTATGCACATTTAACGCTAAATGGGCGGGCATCCGCCCACGACTTTGCCTTCTGGCAGCGTAAATCAGCTTTGGCCAAAGCCAGAAAATTTATTTAAATGCCTAAAGCTCGTAATAAAAAGTAGCATAGATTTATGTTTGCTTTACCAGTACCACATATGTATGTGTGTTTGTATGTGTGGATGTGGGTATGTATGTGTGTGTCTAGGCCTAAGCCTGTCTGCACTTGGCACTGATTGCGATAGAGACACACACTCATACTCATACTCATTCTTATACTCATATGCATTCATTTTCATTTACAGTCTTCATCCCAACGCACTTAGCCAAATTGCACTCGGCTTGGCCATGTCTTCGCGCAGCCGCTGATGTTGCCACTGCCAAAGCCACAGCTTTTGCTGTTGTTGTTGCTGTTGCCATTTCCATTGCTGTTGTTAGCATCGTAAAGCGTTAAAACCGCATTTGCAAACTAACACCAGTTTGCCTTTTTCCCTTGGTTCTTACTGCCTCTTTGTATGCATTTTTACTTCTCTCTTTATTTTTTTTTTTTTTTTTGTTTTTTCTTTGCTTCGTTTTTGAAATGTAAATCCTGTAAATTTTATGCACATTGTACAAAACGAGAGTCCCTTACCCTTCTACGTCTGTGTCTGCTTGGCTTATATAATATTTTGTAAAATTGCATTTACACCACAAACACATTTGCATTTGAAATGCATTGCTGCTGTTTGTGTTGCTGTTGGCATTAGAAGTACAAGCGTCTCGATTGCATGCCAGCCAAACTAACAACACACAGTGGTTAAAGCCTTTAAGATCTGTATATAAAAAAAAAAAAAGAAACCAAAAAACTGCATTTCTATATAACCAAATAAATAATCACAACAGACAGGTGTCTATGGCAAACAGCATAAATCTTTTAATCTCAACAATAACACAAAATTCTATTCAATTAAATGACCAACAGAATTGCAACTTAAATTTTGAAAAAGTTCAACAAACTCAATTAAAATAAATAAAACAAACAAAACTGCCAAAAATTCTCATTTGGGTATATAAATTATTTTTAATAAATATTTTATTGAATATCAGTTGAAGGAGGTTCTTCTTTTTCTTGGATATTTCTGGCTTTCTCTTCTATAGTAGCTTAATTTGTTTTTGTTGTTTTGAAAAGCAATCCAAATCATTTATTAATAATTATTAGTTTAAACTATAATTCGAGAATCTAATAGAACATATTATCTGTGTACTGTAAATTAGTATCTTTCTATATTCTATATTTTTTTACTCTTGGCTTAACTAACTTCTTATTAATTTCTTCTTTGGACAAAATAAATAAAAAAACCAATCTGTATCTCTAAATACATACATACATATATATATTGTCGCCTACTGTAATTGGTATTTCTTTTTAATCAGGGCTTTATTTAATAGAGAATTTCTGTACTCAAATAACCAATATTTGGCGACTTAAAAACACAATATTTACTTATTAACTATTCTACCATTTAGTGTACTTCTAAAATTAACTTTTATCTAGCTAAAGGTCTTATATTATTTATTTTATTATCAAGTTTGGTTGTCTCCTTCCCTTCTTTGCTAAAAACTGTTGTTATTCTGATTTTTTATTTTCATTTTGATATATAAGAGATTATTTTTATTTTCATTAAAAACAGTTAGATAAAAATCTTTTATGGTCTTTTTTTAAATAAATCAACTTTAATAGTTAATAAAGAATTAACTTTAAATAATTTTTATTACCATTATTTATAACCAAACTTTTAAATTACTAAATAAAAATTACAAATCAAAAACTTTATTAATACAAAAAAAGTAAATGCAATAAATTATAGAAAAGAAAATTATTATTTTCACAAAAAAAAAAAAAGTGAAATTTTTAGAAATAAATGAAGCAAAAAACAAACTTTTAACCAACTAATATATATCTTTTATAAATATTTAAGATTTCAATTTAAATGGTTGCTTAATATAAAAATTAAACAGAATATTATGCAATATTTCGGTTTATATATTATTTTATAATTTTTATTAAATATTATTGGAGTTGCATTTCAAATTGAATTTCCTCTTTCTTGAAGTTAAAGGAATAGTTAAACATAAATACTTAAAATCTTTGTTATAAATAATAAATATATTATATTAATTTTATTTTTATTAACTTTAATTTTATTTTTAATATTCAATAAAAATAATAATCAGTTTAAACTAAAAAAAAAGATTTAATTTAATTTTATTGCATTTATTATATAAATATTCCCCTAAATTCTCTTTTTATCTATTAGGCAGTACAAGAAAGAGTAGCTTAATGTTCAAAATTAGTTTTTTACTTTATTATAATAACCTTATATTTACTTTATGTCCACCAACAACTATTTATTTATTGTATTATAGTAAAAAAAACTAATATCTAATTTCTTTTTAATGTAAATAACAATACTTTTACGAGTCGCTAGTCAATTTTTCAAAAAAGATTTGTTAAAAAAGTTTTTATTTTTGTAAGTTATATTAAATATTGAAACTTGATTTTTATATTTCAATATTAAACTAAATGTTCATCGTAAAAAATTTATATCCATATATTAAAAACCATTTATTGCCAGACAACTTTTATGGGATTTCATTGGAATTTCTTATGAGTAAAAAAAACTAACAATATAAATTCGTAAATAGGTTTAAAAGAATCTTTGATGCAATGCAAATATTAAAAAGGAATAGTACAAACTTAAAACAATAAGAATTGAGAATTTATTAAATTAATTTATCAATTATTAAAAAAAAGCCACCAACATTATTATTTATTATTATTTATACATGTAAAATTAACTGTAAAATTAAACTATTTACAAATGTTTACTCGCTGAAGAGGAAATAAATTATTAAATATATTGAAGAAATTCATAGTTAATTTTTTGTAATATTTTCAACATTAATAGAATATTTTTTTAGTATTTTTAACATAAATTATCATTTCCATTTCAACAATTTTTTAATTTTATATATTTATTTATAATAGTAGCAAGATTCTCTCTATCTATTGGCCCAGTGTGACAAATTTCCTAGGCAGATGTCTTTTGCAGTCTGTTTTTAAGTATTTTTGGTTGTTTGCATTTCTTTTTATTTTTTTCTTTTTTTGGCACATTTTTGGTTAAATGTCTTATAGCCTGGAAATCCTGTTTAGCAAGTTCCGACAAACCAAAAATAAAAAAAATCAATAACAAACATTTGCTAACACATGCTTATGCCATATTTTGGCCATTAAATTAAAGTTAACTTAAATTGCAAACAGCAAAAGAAGAAGGCGTGATATGGCCATGATAATTGAAATTAAATGGCCAACGGCATCTCTTTTTTTTTTGGGAAACGAAAACTTGTGCAGCTTTTGATGTTCTTGCAACTTGGCAACGACAATTTCAATACCTGAACAATGGAAAAAGAGTGTAAGAGCAGGGGGAGAGAGGAAATGGGAAGTCACTGATTACAAAACGCAATTTAATTATAAATAGCACCAATTAATTTGCCCATTATGCTATACTTTGCCATTCCATTCCATTCTATTCCATTCCATTCAAAGGCAAGACAAGACAAGTCAGGGCCAAGTTCCTTTTTGGCCTGTTATGGCCAAGTTTTGTGCTGTGGCCATTGTCTCGTCACTGTCTTGATTTGATGCCATTGTGAGTGCCGGCCAGACTGTGCAAAAGAATGACAAAAAAGAAATAATAATAAAATAAAAATAAAATAACAGGCCACGCCCAGCATTTTGCACAATCTTTTGGATTTGGCCAACTACTCCCCCCACGCCCCCTTCCATTGTCGTCATCATCATGGCTTGTGTCTTTGTTGAAGGAAAATGTGTTAATTTGATTTAAGCATTTATGGCATGCGGTCGCCATTTGCCGATGCCACCAACTGGGGCAATTTTGAAAAGGCGCTGCGCTTCGTTTAGCTGTGGCAACACCAACAGAGCTATGACATGCTCACCGCACCATGTCACCAACAGTTCCAACAGTGCTACTGCTGCTACTCCTGACTATGATGATGATGGTGGCTTCCAAGTCGGTAGACGCCTTTTGTATTTAGCTGTTGCCTCGTCCTGCTGCAAGCTTTAAACGTTGCATATTCTGTTTATTTTCTTCCTCTCTTTTTTTTGGTGGGATGGCCGACATCCATAAAATTGCATTGTTTGTCTAAAGAAACGAATTATCCAATAATTTTAGCAGGAAAGCAAATTTTATTTAAGAAAATGGCAAAAATAACTAAGCAGATGGTAATAATTTAAAAGATGTTTATGTAGAAGGGGTAAAAATATGACTTGCATTTGATTGAGACTTTCCACAACTGGAGTATCACGTGAATGAAACTAAATCCTCCCAAATTTTTCAAAACTGATTTTTGGGATTATATTGTAAAAAGGTTTAAGGAGGGAAACAACCAACTTCTCAATTCATTCAATTTTCTATTCTTTGTTTTTACTGTTTTTAGGGAAAAACAGTTTATCTTAATTATGTTTATATATTATATCATGTGCTAATTCGAAATTCGCCTCTTCCGCCTTATTCTAATTGGCTTCATCTTCTAAATCTTATCTCTCTATTGAATAGCAGCAGCATTTGCATTTTAATTCTTCATAAACCATTAATTAAGGAAATAAAAAAAGAAACATTGTGCTGTTCCCCGGACTAAAAAATGTTCTCCCTATTTGAAATTAAGATGTCCTTTAAACTATGATCTACGTGAACCCTTTTCCCATTAACCTTTCTTGTCAGATTTCACCACAGCTTTCTCTATTTTCCTTACGCTTAAATTCCTTTGTACTTTTTAGCTTTTTATATATACCTTTGTGTTTTGTACTTTTCTGTCCCGTATTAATATTCTTAAATAAAATTATTAATAAAATTAAAAGTATATTTTCTATCTTAGCTTTTAATTTAGATAATTGTAATGTTTAGTTGATTTTAAATTAAGTAAATAAAAAAGTAAAAAATTACATAAATACAAAAACTTCTATATAAATAAATATAAGTAAATTTATTACCATATTTATGACTGTAATTAATTGTTTATTAATTTGGCTTTCCATTAAATTTGAAATATATTTCTTACTAGCCACCTTAATCTTAATATAATTTCATAATTAATTCTCAATTTTTATTACGATTTAAATTTTACATTTCATTAGAATTGCGTTTAGTGTAATGTGTTTGATTTGGACTTTATGGATAATTTATACATTTAATTTCAGTTAATTAATTTTTTTAATTCGGTTGTCTTCTTCTATAAGAAAGTGTTTCATGTTTGCTACATTAAAATATATTTAAGATATCTTTATGATTCTCCTGAGATGGGCTTAAAAGATCTAATTTATTATGTCTTTGCATATAGTTAAAATTAACTTTTATTTTAACCAGAAACATGAAAATGTAACACAAAATAATTTTAAGTAATAATTAATAAATTATTACTATAATAAATTTATATATCTAGGATGGGCGTCTTTGGTAAAAGGCTAGCACAAAATTTGGCTAAGTAAAACCACACAAATGAATCTCGTTAATGGTATTTACAGAATAGAAAAAAAGCTCAGATCAAAGACCAGCGCTTGCGATCGAGCTTTCATCTACATGAGCTTTTAGGTATAGCAAACATCTGATCGTAATGTAAAGTTTATTTGTAGAAGACTACAAATATATGTTTTTATCTACGGGAGCTTAACTAATTTGACCAAATAGATGGTAATATAAAAAAATTTAAGTATTTGAAAACAAAATATATTTAAAAAAATTTCAACTAAAATAAATAAATTTAACAATTGCAGCCAAATTAAACGTTCATAATAAAGTTTTTGCTAGAATATTTTAATATTCATCGTTTAGTGGAGTTTAATGAAATTTTCGTTAAATAATTCAATGCAAATGCTAAGCAATTAAACTAAATATATATTTAATTAAATATATTTATATTAGGGAGATAATATATAATTCTTTCATTATATATACTAATTTAATTTTTATATTTATTATTTCAATTGTTATTTTTCCATGGTCTTAAATTTCAATTCATATTTTGTTACTTCATTTTACTAAAAATTGACTGCAGTTGGTTTGTTATGCACTCAACCGCCACATTTGTTGCCCCTCATTCACTCCCACCACTCTTTTTATTAAAGGGTGAGGGGGTAGGGTTAAACATCAAACGACCTTCGCACATATTTCATATCCGAAATGCGACAAGCGTCAGTCAGTACTGAAATCAAAACCACCAACACCGGAAAATACAAAAGTTTTTGCCTTTTGCTTTTGGTTTTCCTGTGCGGTTGGCAATCTCTCTCTCTCTCTCTCCCCCACCCACCCTACCTTACCCTCTTAAGTGCGGTATACAAGTGAAGGGGTAGAGGTACTGAGGCCGTCGCGTAAAACGCATAAATTTTATTCAATTTCTGTCATTTCCCAAAAAATGTATAAACACATCACTTCGGCGGCAACAGCCACGCCCTCTGCCCCATAACCACACACACACACCTGAACAGTGATGAGGCTCTGGCTGAATTGTATATTTGTGGTCTGATGTTTTTTTTTCTCCATGTGTATGTGTGTGTGTGTATCTATGTGGCACTTGCCGGCAAACGTTTAACCCACGCCGCGTATGCCGCATGGCCAAAAAGCACGCGCGCCCCTTAAGAGAGGGAAAAATAAAAATGAAAAAGCAAAAAGAAATTGTATTATTTTCAGTTTTTCGCTTGCTACTCGAACAGAGGAAAAGTATTTTGCGCTTAAAGAGGCGTCAGGAAACGGTTACGGATGTGGTACAAGGAATGCAAATAAACCCCAAGCCAGGGAAATATCCTTGAAGAAAAGCATAGTAGTGAAAACCTATGTACAGGCGAGTGAGCAGCCTGTCGAAGCCACAGCAAAGAGAAATAGACTGAAAGGACTATAAGAATTGTGGGCACAAAGGATGCGGGAATCATGCTACCAACATCAAGCTGAGTAAATTTTCAAAACATTTTGCTCGTCGTTGCGTTTTTGTCGCATTAGCGTACGTGATAGCGTCATGGAACAACGGGCTAAAGATACACACATACACACATACATACACACAGGCAGTGACACAACAAAAGCAGAGTCAACCTAATCCAAAACCCAAAACCCTTACCCAAAAGGGGATTGTAGACAATGTCTACAGTTGCCTTTTTCCCCTGTTGATTTCCATATTCAATATGCTTACTTGAAAATTTTAATAAATTTTAAGCTAAATATTTAGCCACCTATAATGAATACTGATGAAAATTCAAATTTAACTTGGCCAAATTAACAATATATACACCCTAAAAAGGGTTTATCTTAGATTTCTTATGTAAACAAAGTAATTACCAACTAAAGCATTGGATGAACTTAAATTTAACAACTAAATGATAATATTCAAGAAAATTTTAGGAAAATTCCAATTCATTTTTTAACAAGTTTAGAATATTAAAGCTTGAGTAAATAATTTCTGAATCGTTTATTTTTTAAGTTAATAAATAGACAAGCAAATCATTTATTGATTTTAGAACTAAAATTATTATTTTATTTTCTTTAATTTAATATGAAAACTTATTCTTATAAAAAGCACAAAAGGTATCTACATAAGTTTCCATATAATTTGTTACAAATCATTAGATCTTATAATAAAAAAGATCTTATGAAACAAAATGATTATTAACCATCTTGAATTAGTAGAAATTTGGAGGAGTTTAAATAAAAAGTTCTTCTCCTTGGTACAGGATATACTTAAAGTCGTTAGGGATGAATTGCTTGGTTCATTTTCAATTTATTTTATATTTTTATACCCTGTACCCATAGGGTAAAAGGGTATATTAAAGTCGCTAAAATGTATGTAACAGACAGAAGGAAGCATTTCCGACCCCATAAAGTATATATATTCTTGATCAGCATCAACAGCCGAGTCGATTGAGACATGTCCGTCTGTCCGTCTGTCCGTCTGTCCGTCCGTCCGTCCGTCTGTCCGTCCGTCTGTCCGTCTGTCCGTCCGTCCGTATGAACACGTGGATCTCAGAGACTACAAGAGCTAGAGCAACCAAATTTGGTGTCAGCATCCGTGTAGTGTCTACGCAGATCAAGTTTGTTTCAAATTTTTTCCACGCCCACTTCCGCCCCCGCAATTTAGGAAAAACGTATAAAAAGAGTAAATTTAAAGGTAGCGTATTCTTATTTGGCACATCCAATAATATGGCCAAAAGGTATCAGATGACCAAATTAAGTTAAAATCGGACAAAAAGTATCAAAGATATACCTATGTTAAATTTGCACTGAAATGCCATGTGGGACATTGCGTAGTAAGTGTGAGCGAGATAGCATGCGTTCGTTGCAGACGCTTGTGAGGAGAATTTTAGTTTGAACTGATGGCAAATTTTAAGGAGTTTGATTTAATACAGTTACTTTACTTGGTACAGGGTATACTCAAAGTCGGCAGGGACGACTTGCTTGCTTCATTTAGACAATAAACAAGTTTTTTGGAATTTTGAAATTATAAAAATATTTTTACTGACACCATTTTAATTGGTTTCTGGTTTAGTTTCTACCAATCACCTTGCGGTCTGAATGGGAGATCAAGTTGGTGGATCCTTTTAAGTATTTGAGTTTAAAGATTAAGTGCCAAATGGTTTTCATTTTTCAAATCTCTGATTTTTTAGAGGCATCTCCAGATCTTTTTGTATTAACGAATTTCTAAAAAGCTATGAAGCATTTACAAACCTGTTAAGTAGTTTATATTGATATATTTGGAGGATCTCTATGTTGTAGGTAGTTGCTGTACCCATTTCCCTGGATTCCTTTGACTGTTTAAACTGTTAACACAGATATCACGTTTAAATAAACTATGAGCAAGTTATGTTGGTGTCTAAACAATGTAATAATGTGAGCAGATTGTGATTAACAGCAATCTTCTTGAGCCAAGGCTCAATTACATTTTGTTGTTCTTGTAGAATTTCAGACATTTCAGTCTACAATGTCTGTATAGGTGACTGCAAGGAGCTCATCCTATCCTCTGAGTGTTAAATCATCTGTTACAGTGGGTAAAGAATAGGACCAAGTACACTTTAGTGTAATAGTAATGGTCAAGTACTACCTAATAATAGTAAAAATGTTCCAAATTCAGGTTTAGATAAAAGCTTAAAAATTTGTAATATCAAATATAACAAGGACTTTTTTAACTCTAAAAATATTAATAATAATCTTTTATTTTATACACAAAATTCTTTTTAAAACAAGAATCCTTTTACAGTTTAAATGGAGAACATCTTCTATTCCAATCAATTGAGACTTTCTTACAAAAAATCTACAAAATCTTTTTATTTAAAAACAAAATCTTAAATATTATTTTAAACTCACTTTAAGTATATCGCAAACTGTGCCAAAACTTGAGTCAGCTTTAGGATTTATATCAAGTAAAAGTTCTTAAACATTTTTTGCCCACACAAATCAATGTAAATGGCATGCATACATTACTCATACGCAACGATGTCTGGAAGGGATTCTATTTTGAAATTGCACAAACTTGCAGCTAATGATGCTTCAATTGCTGCTTCTTATGAGTTGCAAAATGTTGAATGAATGAGCTGCCATTGCATTGAATGGGGGCAAACTGAAAAGAGAAA
This sequence comes from Drosophila neocordata, assembly GCA_018903615.1. NCBI lineage: Eukaryota > Metazoa > Arthropoda > Insecta > Diptera > Drosophilidae > Drosophila > Drosophila neocordata. Next base: position 2,080,591 of record JAEIGI010000002.1, read on the forward strand.
AAGGGGGAAGACTTTCGTGGCTTCAAGTGCCAAGAAGAGGGAGCAGGATCAGAAGCAAGAGAAAGAGCTGAAGCAGTTGCAGTTGCTGTAGCTCTCTAAGTAAGTGCCAGGAGACTTGTGGGCTCCTGCTGTTGCTGTTGTTGTTGTTGCTGGTGCTATTGCTGTTGCTCCTGACGACGATGTTGATAATGATGCATGCTGCAAATCAATTTTGTTGTATTATGCCAAAAGTGTGCGAACACTCTGGAGTGTGGTGAAAGTGCAGCAACAACAATAACAACAAAAGCAGTGCATTAGCTGTCCTTGCTCGTTTTTGAAGGGGTGGAGTGGGGGGTGTTCCACCCAAATGCTCAGCTTTTATGTTCATGCTGCTGCTGCTGCTCTCGTTGAATGATTTCCACTCATTTTTTCTCTCGCTCTCACTCTATCTTTCTTTCTCTGTCTGTGGTCCTTGTTGAAATGCTTCTAGCATTATTTTACTTTTTCCCTGTTTTTCTTTCACTTTTTCCTGGTTTCTTTTTTGCCATTTTATGTCGTAATACGTTGCAGCCATGTGGCGCGTACATACATAAACTCCTTGCCCCACAAATATCTGTTGTTGTTTGCGTGTGTTCTTCGTGTTCTTTGCTTGCTAGAGAATTAGTCTTATTGGCTCAAGACACACACGCAAATACACAAACACACACACAGATACACTTACTGTGTGTGTGTATATATATTTGCCATTTTATTTACAACATTTTGGTTGTAAATTATTTTGGTTTATATCATTTCTCTTGGCTGGTTAAAGCATTAATTCATGTCATCAATACGAATGATTGATTGCCTCTAACAAAGACAAAGAATCATATGAATATATATATATATACAATTGTACATATATACATATGTATGAATATTTATTTATGCGGTTGTGGTTAAAATTTTAAAGCGATTGACCAATTTACAGGTAGCATAGCAATTATATTGGTAATTATATCATAAACTCAAGCATGAAATTAATATTAAAAATCATTGTATTGACTTCCAGTTGGTTAACAGCTAATATTAGATATATTTATTTCAAATAATTGATATATATATATATATAAGCTTATTCGTTGCCAATTTTGGCGATTTAATTTACAAAGAATACCATTCAATGGGATAAATTAAGTTGTTGAATAAAGTAAAATTGCTTTATTTTAAATGATTTGATTATTGATTTTTATTATCAACTTATGTTTAGCAATCAATTTGTTATTCTATTTTTAGCTAGATCAATGGATGCATTGAGTTTATCAAAAGTCAAGCGTAGATAATAAATTCAGTGAATCTCAACATATAATAAATAATAAATATCTCAAACTTTATAAATAAAGCGAATGTTTGATAGATAAATTATGGTTTCTAATTTAAATACTTAATGAGCAGTTAATTCAGTTATAAAACCAATTTAAGCTATTATCATAAATGTAAACTAAATCTATGAAAACCCAGCATTACAGCTATCTATGCTTTAACTAGTTGAGAATTACAACTAAACAAGGAAGGAAAGAAGTGAAACAGTTAAGAAAACTTTTATTGTACATCAACTTAAGACCTTTAGACATTGTCTTGGCTTAGTATTGGTAATATAATACAATAATAAATGAATTAAAAACACTAGTTTATATTATAGTAATAAGTATGTTAGTGTTTGGCTTGGCGATAGGGAACTTAGAACTGTACTCTCTTGTTCTTGCGAAAGCATCATTGTAATCATAGAATAAAGAGAACACAGTTCAGTTTTAGAATGTTGGAAATTGAAAGCAAATGTCTTATTGAGTCTGTGTTCTCTGACTATAAGAGGTAGGTTTTAAATGCCTAAAAGCTGGAGTTCGATCTTATAATATAGCAAAATCCTTGGCAATAGTTTAAAATCATAGAATGTAACTTTAAATTGAAATCTATAATCTTTAATATCAACAAATGTAGTCAATATATAAGAAATAACATATAATTTAAGACTTTTTGTAGATCTATCAAAGGAAACTTACCAATTCATAATTTTAATATGATTAAAACATGTTTCTTAAAAATGTCTAAGAATCGTTTGTCTTGGCTATAAGGCTTAGAGTTACAACTCTCAAAAACTAAGGCAACAGTCTCGCATGTTTTAAATTATTAAAAACCAGACTTTGCATCGAATGGCTCTTTTGTTGTAAAAAATTCTTGGAATATTTAATAATTGCAATTTCTCATTCGTTCTTTACTACGATTTAATTGTAAGTGCCTAACATAACATGTCATTTACAGAGGGACATCTATAACTTAACAGAATCTGTTACTCGTAGGTAACATATTCAAAATGCTATGTTAGTAAGTCAATTGTAAATCAGCAAAATAATCAAATAGTTCAATGGTTGTGATTGAATAATATTGTTTAACAAGTTTCTTAATTAATTATCAAAAAAAGGATCTGAAATGTTATTATTAATATTATAAACAATAATATTAATAATATTATGAAATCAAAAAGTATTTAAAATGAAAGCCAAATGCAAAGTGATTAAAAAGCTACATAAATAAATAATTAAACTTGCTAGTAAAGAGTAAATATCAAATAACGAAAAGATATATTAATCTAACTGCTAATTGATTTTTGTGTCCTGGCAAGAGTCAGGCTAAAGATAACATTTGAATAAACTTGGCTAAACATTGAAGCAATCATATATTAGTTAGTATTATTTAAACAACAAATATAACATTGTATAAAGGTTTATAGTAGAAAATAATAATATAATATATTTGTTTAATAATTAATTTCCATATATACAAAAAGCATTTGATAGATATATCATGATTTCATTTAACACATTTTAATATATTTAATCTGATGCCTATGAAATAAAAGTTCTCTTTCAATTATTGAATTTTAATAGAACCGTTCTGTTGCCTTTTATGCCCAACATAGAGGGTATTCCAAAGAGGCTTGACATGTGAACGAAAGTAATAAAATTCTTTTTTGGGCAAATCAATAAAATTGATTTCACTTTAAGTTGCTGGCCCTTAAAAACGATGCTGTAATTGAAAATCAAAAGCGAATGGCAAAAAATGGATGAGCCCAACAGGAGAAAGGCTGTGTGAGAAAGGGGGATGATAGGCTATAAAAAAAAGAAGAAGAAGAAGGAAAAACCACACCTCTTCTTTAACTTTTTTTATTTCACACAGATTTCCCAACATTCTTTTTTTCCATCTTTTGGTTATTTTTTTTTTTCTGTGTTATATGGACACTGGGAAAGCAGAGGCAGAGAAAACTGTTACAACATTTTCATTTTAATCTTATTAAAATGTTACACGCTTTGTGCTCCAACCAATCCCCTTACCAATCCCCCCTTTCCCACATTTCTCTCTCTCTCTCTATACTTTTGCTTGGCGGTTGTCCCGCTTGCTTTGGGCACAATTTGATATTGAAATAAGTTTTTAAATTAATTTTTTGTTAGCAAAAGTTGGCCGAGAACCTAACTGAACTGAACTGAACTAAACTAAAGTGAACTCTGCTGCGGAACTGGGCCTGGCCAAATGGGCGTGTGAATGGACCAATTGTGTGCCATATTGATTGAATCGGGAGTAAAATCTGTTGTATATACATATATATATAAACAGCAATTGTTAGCTATTTGTTGCTGCAAAATTGGAAAACTTTTTCTTTTCGTTCACTCTCTATCTCTCTCTCTTTCTGTCCATGATTGACATAAACGTAGCATAAAAGACTATAATTAAAATATAAACACATTTTACAGAGTTTTTTTATAAACCTATATATAAAAATTTAACTTTTTCTCTCAACATATATGTATATATATATATATATATATATATATATATATATATATTCAGTTACAATATGCAACTTTTCCCAATGCCACAATTGCGTGTTTATTTATGAGAATATTTTGTAATGTGCCCCCTGCCGCTGTCGTTGATGTTGCTGCTGGTGCTGCTGCTTTTTTCTTCACACTGACATTTTGTCAATTTTCATTTCCTTTTTTTTTTACTCTATATACCCATTAGATAAGGGTAAAAGGAGGTATATTAAAATTGATTAAATATATGCATCTGACAGGAGAAAGATTTTGAAACTTCACTTAGTTTTTGTCACTGTTTGAAATCAACTTAGAGGCTTGGTCTATTTTTGACTATTCTCTTGTTGTTATTTTGGTAAAACTTTAATTTCACTTACTGTTTCTTTTTGTTACAAATATTACCTTAATTGTCAATATATAATATTAGAAAACTTAAACTGATTTCAAGCTTGTAGCTTTTCGTATGAATGAAGTTGGCTTCTACTAAGCTATGTAACTCTTCCCCATGCAGTTAATTCTATGTAACTCTTTTATGTTAGTTTTCCTCTTGTAGTTCCATTTCTACAAGATAAAAACCATTTCACTCAAAAAACTAATATATGTAATGTTTTTTTGTAAAAGGGAAATCAGATTGTTTATTTACTTCATTCAGAAAGTTGTTTCTTTTAAAAAGTCATCTCAGAAATTTTAATATAGATTTTAAATTTAATTTAAAATAGTTTTCATGTTTTATGCAGCTTCTAATTTGGTTAATGAGCTTTTTTCACTGCCTTTTACACTCTTTTTTAGTATTTTACTTCCATCAAACGAAAACTATTTTTACACATATAATTTTCTAGTTTTCTTTTTTTTATTTTTTTTTAAGAAATTTGAAAACAAGTTTAATTTGATTTAACTTCTTTTAAAATAAAAGTTACAGTATACTTTTCACGATAATAATAATTATTTTTCCATTTACCTTGACATTTAATTGATCGCGATGTTCTTTATTCAAACATGATTCTTTTGGCCATATCATTATTTTATTTACCTAGAAACTTTATTGTTAAATTTGCTGTCATAGGACTTTTTTTGTGACCCATCACCAGCTTAGCTTTTCAGGACCTTTTCTGAATATAAGCAATAATATTTACGTCATTTAACAACTCCCAAACAGAATTTTCAAAGACTTCTTCCATTAAAATAGCTTAAAATCAATAAAAAGTAAAACAAATATAAATATTTTTTATATATAGTTAAAACTCTAAGTAATATTCTAGACTTTTGTTCTTACAAAATAACCAAAGCTCAAATAAAATATTGAAAAATCGTGCAGAACTTGTAAACACCTAAAGAAGTTTGTAAAACAAATATACAAAAATAATTCCATTAGAATTAGTAATCCAAGACTACAAATAATTAAGTAATTGGCAACAAAACCATTTGATAATAGTCAAGATAAAAACTACAAATATTGTATTTACTTAAATAATATTTAACAAAAACTAGCTAGAACCAATCTGGCTCAGAAGAAAAAAATAAGAATTTTAAATATTAGAAATTGATGGATAATATTCATTTTATTTGTCTTTGTGTTCCTTTTCCCTATGGAAAGTAATTAATAGCAAATATTCCATTTATGTTCCTTGTTTCCTTGTTGTGTCCTTTTCTCGTTGCGAGGTATCTTAACATCGTTGCCACAAACTGTTGCAAGATGCACAGAGAGTCCTGTATTGCCTTTAGTATGCAGAAAGAATGGAGTTGGTGGTTTTGGTGGAGCACATTGTCTGTTTACATTTCGTGTGTATTTTCATTTGCCACATTGTTGAAACGGTTTTCGTATGTTTTAAAAGTCCATACCTCACTTGCATCAACTAACTGCACACCGCTCCCCTGTTAACCCGCAACGGTACCCACACCCGGACTAGCGCATAAATCACATAAACAACATTCTGATTTTTCGCGTATGATAGGAATTTTAGTGAAGGAGGAACTATGTATGTATGTATGTATGTGTGTACGTTGTTGGTTTTGTAGTTTTTTGGACAAAAACCAAAAACATTGAAACACACATAAAATGATAAAAAATACTATATAAAAAGGGAAACTAAAAACTGAACCGCACTGCGCATGATGAGCAATAAAAATCAGGAATACAACAATGAGAAACGAGTTGTTGAGTTATTACTTCAATTTTTGGCTCTGATTTGTTGTAGGGGGAAAGTCCTGCCAACCCCCTTCCCTCCCCTCCCCTTCTCAGCAACAATGCAATGTTATTTTATGCGCTGCCATCAAACTTTTGTCTTGTGTCCGATGTAAAAATAAAAGAAAAAAAGTAAATTAAGAAAATAGGGAAAGAAAAATGAAAGAAAAACTAATCGTTTACTATGGATGAATAATTTTCCTATGCTGCTTTATACATATTCATATATAGTAAATTCTGTAAACTCAATTCATTCAATTTAGCAAATTTCATTACATTTTCCACATATTTGTTAGAGTTTTTCACTTAAATATATTTTTCAATTTTACTTGGGGACTTGGCTTTGACGTAAATTTGCACATTTTTCTGCCACATTAAGCGAAAGGAAGAGCACCAGTTTTGGCCTGTTTGAGTTGGGTCGAGGTTATGCGATATTCCCTAAAGTGCAATAAACATGCGCGCTACACTCGAATGGCACATATATAGGATGATATATACATATATATCTTGTATATACTATATATTATATAGGACACACTTAAATTTGTGCACGACAGCCGAAAAAAAAAACTTTTCACAAGAAAGACAAAAAAGAAGTAAAAAGGAAAAACTGTAGGGAAAAATACATACATTTCTTTTGGGCCAGACTGAAAGAGAAATAAACTTGAAATAAGCAAGCATGGCTTACAGTCTGACAGTTGTGTAAATGTGTGTGTGTGTGTGAGTGTGCGAGTATGTGTGTGTTTTGTATTAGTCTTAAACTCATAACCGACTATATCTTTAAAGAGTCAGATCCATAGAGTCTCCAGCCTTAAACACTTGGGGCTTAAGCGCTGCACAAATATTTATTGTGTCATTGATTTTCTCGCTAAGCCATCCAGGCTCAACCATTCAACCTTTTTTTTTTCTCTCCATAATTCCCTTTCTTTTCCTTTATTTTCCTCCTTGTTTTTCCTTGTATTTTGTCCTATATGCTTAACGCATTGCTTTTGTAGCACAGTGTAGTGCGAAAACAAATATTCAATTTCACACACAGACAATTTATTCACTTGCCCAGAGTAAAGTGAAATCGCATTGAATTTATTTTATTTTTCTTAGCTGTTTAGTCTGATCATGAAATATAAACTTATTCCCATCACGTACATACATATATTATTAGTAAATATGTTTTTAAAATATAAATATATATAATATTAAATATACATACAACAATAATAATAAACTGGTTTTTTCATATCAAATATAAGCCAAAGTTAGTGAAAAGTGTTCTAAAAGAAAAAGTGAAGGTGTAAAGCCATGGCTTATACACAAACCTTTCAACTAACTAACTAAAGAGCAACTCAAATTATACTAACCATAGAATGAACTCTTCAGATTTCTATATACACTTACCTTAATTTCAATGAAAACACAACAAATAATCTTCCACTCTATGATCTCATTTACTTTACGTATAAGGCTCCTAAATGTAGATACATGTGACTTTCTAGATCGCAGAATTAGGATAATTTTCCTAATTAAGTCAGTATACAAACAACTCTTTTCTATTCTATGCAAAGTAGCGCATTCATCGATAGGGCATCGATGTGTCTTTTTCCCCAATGAACTCTTCAAATTTCATACGAGAGGCAAGCAATTTTGTAAAGAAATTAAAAAATTATAAAGTACATTAACAAAAGATATAAAATAGCTAAGAATATAACTCGTTTTGATGAATCACTTACTTTTATGCCAATATTTTTTCACATGGAGAACCAATATGTGTGCTTTTCCCCCGATAAAAATATATATAAAGGTTATTCTGGCTGAAAAGGTCAAGAGATTGAGCTAAAGAAATACGTTTTTTTTCAGTATATACAATATTTTTTCACCAACTTCTTATTGTTAGTCTAACTTACAATTTCAAAAGCAAATTCATTGTATTATTTGATTTACAAGCTTTAGATTTATACTTTCATTCAAAAATTGACTTAAAGTTACATAGAACTGCAAGGTAAAACTTTCGTATTGTAAAAGATAAAGCTATGTAGAGACTAAACTATAAAGTTGTTGTTTTTTACTCCATTGTTAGCCTGTTATATGTTTATATCATTCATATTCATTGCAGCCTTAAAGAATCTACAATTTCTTATATTAATATGTAAGAAGGTGTTCGGAGGAGAAAGTATATCAAAAGAAGTTCCTGTAAAGTCCTAATTTAAGTTTATTTGCTTTAACGAACATGTTTAACCAACATAACAACATGTCCACCCATGAAAAATCCTTTAAATGAATAGCTCATCATTCCCAAGTTGGAACTGTTATTGTTCTTTAAGAGCTTTTTTTAAGTCATCAGTTCCAATAAGCTAGGTTATCCTTTATCCCTTTATTCCAACCAATCTAATGCTGATTCTCTTTCTCTCTCTCTCTCTAAACTTTTAAATTGGCAAAATAAATTGAAGAAATTTACCAAAAATTTCTTCTTTGAACTACCATTTGCTTGGAATTATTTGTATAAAATAATTAAAGTTAAATTAAATTGTTTTCTCTATAAATTTTTACATTTTCTGTGCAATATTTCTCTTATACATTTTTAATCGATTAACATGTCGTATGAGTAATTTAAATATTTATCATCTTTTCCATAGTAAAATGAAATGTAATATAAACTTAAACTATTTCATGAATGAACAATAGTATTCATATCAATTTGACGAGTTTTAATTAAATAAGCTGATTGTTAACATAAATTATATGTAAATTAATTAAAATATTTACTCTCTTACTCTAATTACAGGTAAGTCAATGGAATCTTTTGGGTATGCCGTTTGTAACTATGGAAAACATTGCGTAAAAATATATATATATATATACAAGTGAAATCTATATATATATATATATATCGTTGAATAATTGGCGCATGACTTGTCAGTGGGGTTAATTAAAATGAACAGCGGTGGAAATCACACACAAGTAAGTGCACACACACACACACACACACACATACGCATTGAGGGAGCCACACTCAATGGTGTGTAAATAAATAAAACTAATCCCGAGTTGAGCGACCGCATAAATCAACCGCATACAACAGTCAGTCAGGCGAGTGTAATTATAAATCATCGAACAACATGAAATGCAATATAAAAAGCAGCCTGCAGGCAAATATAATTGGCCCAAAGGATATGTGGAGTGAAACGGGATATTTGTATCCTGCCTGAGAGAGAGAGAGAAATTAATACATATATATTTGTAGGTATTCTTGCATAATTCATAAAATTAAATAGCTACAGAGGGCGAGTACTCAGGTGACATGGCCATGTCACGTCAGTCATTTGTCGTATATGTTGTGTCTGTCACATAAAAACCAGACACACGGGGGACAACTGACACACGCACACACATACAAACACCTAGAGATTAAGCTGAGAGAGAGAGAAAGAGGGAGAGTGAAAGGAAAACAGAAATGGAGATGACAACATCATAATAATAAATTAAAATATTAGCGCTTAATTAAAATTATCAATTGACTCAAACCACCAGTGATTTGTCGTTGAACGAAAAGTCCCATCAGTACCAAATACACACACAAACACACCCACACACTCACACTTATATATATATATATATATATATAATAGACAATAAGATAAATCAGCAATGCACATACGCTCCATTGGTTCGTTATATTGTGGCCTTTGGGTCAGTTGGTTTTCTCTAACTAAAAAAAAAAAAGCATATATATATTTTATATATATTTTAACTAAATAAACATTGATTTTTAATGATATGTAATGTGCAATTCTGAGGTCGGCAAATACCCACAATTAATTAAGCGTTCATTTAACTCTATTTATTTAAAAATAACTCCACTATAATAAAAACTGCAACATTTGTTGTTGTTTTATCTGACTATCTAAAATGCTTATGCATAGTTAATGCTTATTAATATATAATTTTGTTTATAAAATTAAACAATTAATTAACACAAAAATTTTATTAGGTTTGACGAGCAACCGACTATGAAAAAGTTCACAATTTATAATGTTTTTTTTATATTTTTTATATTTGGTGATGACATCATTTTGACAAGGACAAATTTGTTGAAATTAAGCTTTAGCTGAACCTGGCCACACTTAGGCATGGAATACTAATAATTATAATCACTTTCAATCTATTTTTTTGAACCATGCTCTTTGAGGTTTTTCTTGATTTAAATACAAATATTTTCCATTAACTGAAAACAGATAGAAATAAATTTTGTTGAAGTGCTGAAGCAATTTTTATAAAAAAAAAGTTTACAAAAATATAAAATAATTCGTGTTATGTATTTAAAAATTAGTTTTTCCTTTTTAATAGAAAAAAAATGTTAAAGAATGAATAAGACAAAGTACTTTTTTTTTTATATGTAAATTTCATTTCTTTCACTCATTATTTCTGCCTTTCTTAACTCATTATTCTGCCTTTAATATATAATATCTATACATTAACCCCGCATTGGGTTTTAATAAAAATTTCACAAATTTTCAAAATTGACTTTCCTATATGCTGAATCTGTTAACATCTTGTATAAGAGGCTCTTTTAATGAATCGCTCATAGATACTTTAAAACTTTTAAACTAATTATAACAACTCACTTTTCTTACAATTTTAAAAATAATAGTCTTTGCCAAGATAAAGAAGTGTATAAGTTTTTATTCTCCCAAACACTATTTTTTTAGATATCAAACTGCCAAATTCTGTTTCCAGCTCCTGGAAGGTTATAGATCATAGAAATCGAACCAAATGCTTAAAAAGTTTAGTTTAATAACCAAAACATTGTTAAGCTTCAGCAAAACTATTTAATAAAATTATATTCGAAACAATAGAAATTAAAACCAAGTTCAAATTTAAAGTTCTTGCTAAATTTTCTAAATTCTTAGCCGTTTCTGAATAATGTTTTAAATATTGATTATCATTAAACTACATATTGTGTAATATGAAAATATGATAAAACTTGTTATAGCAAAGTCTTAGCTCATCGTTTTAATGTTAATATTACCATATACATATAGATATAGAAATAATAGCTTAATTCGAAAATTATTTATATGATAAATCAAAGCTAAGAACTTAAAAAGTTTTAAACAAGACAAAATTAGTTAAAAAGTTAAGTTAAGAAAGGGATATTCAGTTTCTATTTTGCTTAATAGCTTCAAAAATATTTTTTTCATTCCATTAACAATTAAATATTTCGCTTAGTTACAAGATTAGCTAAATTGTTTTTTTTTTTCAAAAACCATAAAATTTTCAATTAAAATTCTGTGTAAAAAAACATTAAATATTTGGCTTACAGACAAAATTTGTTAAATCGACGTTTGTTCTTTGATTAGAAATTTAGAAACGTATTATTAAATAATTAAAAAAAAAATTATTCTTTACTTAAATATTTGTCAAAGATTTTCCTCCTTTTTAAATGCCATTAGTTGTATGTCAACTGAAATTTTAGTTTCTCAAATAAAATTGATTATATATCCTTGTTAAATTTCCTATATATATATATATATATATATATATGTTTGTTTTCTCTTTGTGTGTGTGTGTGTGTAAAACAATCCTTTGTTTGCCCTTTATACTCAATTTATTCCAATATTTTTCTTCCATTTTCACATTCTCAACTCAATTGCATTCTCTCACATGACATTTCTCAGCTCATTTTTCACCTCAGTTAGTTAACACACACACACATATCTTCATCTAACTCCATATATATATATATATATATATATATGTATATATACGTATATAGTGGAATAGCATAAATCAATCAACTTGACTTAACTCTCTGGCACTTTGCAATCGACTAATCACAATCAGCAGAGCGTCAATGTTAGAAGCCAGTTCTTCCGTATGGAGTACAAGTGTCATTCTAATAAGTCGGTCCGACATCGATTTCCGTTTACAATAATTCAATCTATATATAGATATGTATGTATATATAAATATGCTACAATATTTAGTATTGGATGCCAGTAGATAGATTTGTATATTCTATTTTCAATCAACTAAACGTATACCGAAAGTGTTTTCATTTGTATATCAAGTGTTTACCGTTATTAATCTGATTATATATATATATATATAATCTGTAAAACACACATATAGCTAAAGATGATGAGAGAGAAGATAGATGGGGGGGATAAAAGAATGTAAAGTGCCAGGTCGCAGGATTTTCCAACATTATCTTTTTGCTGCTTGCACATTTCACTCGAAACTTTTCAAGTGCCCATATAAGTAATGGCATATCAAACTGACGACGACTGACTTTTCCTTGAATATCTCTTACTCTTTCTCTCACTCTATCTCTCTCTTTCTCTTTCTGTGTGTGTATTTGTGTGGATGCTTAGTCGTTTTGCCAATTGACAACATGACAAGTGAGCAACACGAGAATTCAACTCGTACGTCAAACTCACATACAAGTTACACCCCACACACACACATACACATACACATACACCCTCACATGTATGTACACTCATGCATGGAGATATTAAAACAGAGAAAAAAAGAATATGTATTTGTTATAAAAAACTTTTTTACATTCACAACTTTTGCCAGCAAATGTGCAAGTGTATGTATTTCTTTCTACCCCTAAACCCCCCCCCCCCCCCCAAAACCCTCTTCATATTTTGCTTAAAAAGATTTAATTAATCAATTATAACGATAACAACTTTTTTATTTTTGCTTTGTTGTTGTTTTTTGTGACCCAAAAATGTCACGCCTGCATAAATCCTAATGTCACAAAAAGTGTTCAACAATTTAACAAGTTACTAACAAAAAAGAGGCTAAGGGAAAGGGTAAATATATATAATACTTTTTCGAGCTATGCCATTTGCATATTGATGCAATTTTCTGTCAGGCATTTTTGTGGCAAAAAACCAAAAGTCCAGCCCATTGACTTGCCACACACACAGCCACACACACACACACTGGCTTGTCAAGTGAAATGTAATAAATATGCATATGGAATTATTTATGTGGCACATACAATGCATATTTATGATTTCTTTAAATTGTTTTTTCTTTCTCTTTTTAATACTCTTGAGCAACATTTGTATGAATTAGATAAATTAGTAAATGATAATATCTAGATTTAAGAATATTTCTCATTTGTTTTAGCAATTAATATTTATAATTTCAATACACTTTAAAATGCATTTCACAAATGTTTTATCTCTCAATGGAATTCAAGTATTTAACCATGAACAATTAGTAGGAAGAAGAAAAAGCGTTAAATTGCTTAAAACTATAAAGTTGACGATTGTTCATATATGATGGAACAAAAGCAGTGCATTTCATATAATATATGTATGTGTATCTGCATGTGTGTGTGTGCGTGTTGGTAAATTGGTATATGTATTGGTGTCTTTTGTGGTAAAAGCATCCATAAAATATGCCAATGTATAGTCTGTGTATTCTTGGTTCCCAACGGCACCGACAACGCATTCATCTCCATTTGCTGAAAGTGACGAGTCTACTCATACATACACACACACACACACACACACATATATATTTACTACACATGACATGCAATACTCACACACATACACACATATATATAAAGCCCCTTTGCAATTTCAATTCATCCATAGTGCACATTTTTTAACACTCATACGCCCCTTTGGCTGTGCATTGCTCAGAGCACAGATAGAGACACTTTTCCATACACTCTTCTTCCCCTTCTGTCTCTCTCTCTGTCTCTTCTATATTTTGTCATATTTTTTTGTGTGTTGTTTTTTGTTGTAGCTGCTGCTGCTGCTGTTGTTGTTGTTGTCCTTTAAGGTTCATCAAAGCTTCAACATTGTTTGGTCACACGCCCCTACACCACCCCCCCGACGTTATGTACCTACAACAACGCCCATGACTATACCCTCTAACAATCTCCACACTCAACCCCTTCCATGTCATGCTCGTTCGTCATACTTCCGTAGCTGTCTTGTGAAATTTTTCCTGTGGGAGTTTAAAATATGCAGAAACTCGGTCTGCCATTTGCTGCTACTCTCTCCTTTTGTACTCTGACTTTTTCACTTTGGCCGGGCGCTAGAGTTTTTGGGGGCATGGTATGGTAGCTCTCACTCTTTTTCCTCCCTTCCCTTCTTTCTCTTACTCTTTCTCTATGTATGTGTGTGTCTAGGCTATGCTCCAGTGCATGTGCAACTTGTCTGTTGTTTATGACGCCCGTCTCCGTTGCCTTCAATGCACCTCTTTCTCTCTCTCTCTCTTCTGCTCTCTTTCATGCTAGTTCTTATTGTTGTTGTTGTTGTTGTCATCATCATCAACATCATCGTGCGTCTCGCTTTCGTAGTGAAATCACAAGCATATCATTCACACACACAGACACTCACACATACTTACAGAGGCTCACACTCATACATGCATTAGTGTGTCTGCCAGTGAATCACTTCAATTGTTGTTGTTGTTTATTGAGGGAGCGCATTTTGAACTTATCCTTCGATTTCTTACTCCTCTCTCCTATCTCTCCTTCTCTCTTTTGCATGTGTGTGGATTTTCTAATACAAATTGCACGCATATTTCACATTTTAATTATTTTCCATGCCCGGGTTTTAATATGATATTAAAAAATGACTCCTTGGGCTAAAAACTACATTTGAGAATCAATGTAATTAATTTTTGTACTTGACTTTAATCAAGCTTACTTTACCCATAGATTTTAATTACATTCCATGCTGAAATTAATTTCTCTTACTCTCTGTTCTCTTCTCCTCTCTCTCTCTTTATCTTTGGTTTTTTACATTTCTCCAAAAAATATTTTAATATTCATATACAACACTCACCTTTGAGGTGTGAAAAGTTGAACGTTCAAATAACGCTTCAGGTTATTGGGAATAAAAAAAAAGAGAAAACAACCAAAGTGAGAGAGAAAACAAATTTGAAATTGTAATTAACGGTAGAAAAGAAAAAAGAAAATGGTTAACTCCATTTAGACTTAGCTAAAGCTCTTGCTCACTCTTACTCTCCATCTCATTCTTTCTCTTGCCAAGTTCCAAGTTCTTTTTCTCTTTTTTGTTTGCTCATTTTATGTGCATCAAATATTTTTCAATAAAAATGAATTTTTCTATGCAATTTATTGAAGCTAGAAGAATGGAATGGTAATGTCAACGGTTCGGTTGTATATATATATATGTGTGTGTGGGGGAGTGTCAACGCCCACATCTCTTCCAGATTGCCACTGTGAGTAATGGCCTAGACAAATGGCAACCAACTCGGCACATACTGCAAAGTCATCGTCTCAGTGACTCGACTTTTCTTTGCTCTAACATTTCATCAGCTTTTAGTCATTTTCATTTGGATTTAGGGTTAGAGAAAGAGTTTCCATCCCCCTCCCCCTACCAATGCTTGGCATGCAGATCATCGCTGGCAACAGAAATATTATTATGTCAGCATTATGTTCACAATGTCGTCTGCCATTAAAGTCAACAAAAGCAACAACAATGGCACAAAAGGATGTGAGTGTGTGTAAGTCGGTGCTAGAGATTGCACTCCTCTTCTCTTGCATAATAGAAAACATAAATTTTACAGTTGCACCATGTGTTTATATGGAGGTCAGCTTGCTGAAATTGATATATTTCAGTGAATAAGTTGATCCCATTTACAATTTAAATAAAGTCAAAGAATGGAAAAGAAACATGATTAGTTTAACAATATGATTTTGATTACATTTAAATTAAAAGACATGAAATTATAAAGCAAATTTTGTTCCTGAAGTTTTAAGAATCCCTAAAAACTGTCTTATGGCATATGCAAACTTATAATTTATTTAAATTAATTTTGCGTTCATTCTTTAAGATTCTTTTCTTTATAAAAAACCTTTTACTTTATACCACTATTTTTTCTCTGAAACTGTTTCAAATATCAACTATTTATTTATTAAAACTATATCTTAAAGTAAAACTTTATTAAAAAAAGTATTTAAGAAACAAAAGCTGATTATATGATATATAAACAAATCAAGTTTCACACCTTTTCATTTGAAAGAAATTGAAATAAAAATTGACATAAGAAAATCTTGAAAAGAGTAGACCAAAAGCTTAAATTTAATCCGAATCCCTATAGCCAATTTTGTTAGAAAGAAATATTTTAAAACAAAATAATAATAAACCCATAATAAGTAGTTTGAAATAGAATTGTTAAGTTTTTAAATATATTCAAAATAATACTTTTCTAAATTCAATCTGGCAATGTTTAAATTTGCTAGTCTACTAAGATTTCAAATAAAAATGTTTTCTTATATTATAAATAAACATTATAAACTGTCATTTGTTTACCACGATTTTAAGAAATATATTCTTTATGGACAAGAAAATTACTTGTCTTTCTCCTTGTCAAAAATTAAACAAAAAATCAAATTATTGTACATATTAAATATCAAGAATAGTTTTTTTTAGTAACAAAAGTTTAATTTTTCTATTTAGTCACAAAGGATAAAACCTTAGATTATTCCATTTCATTTATTAATTTAAATGCTCTTTTTAAAAGAGTTAAATAAACAAAAATGGAAAAAAAACACCATAATAAATTTCGTAATTTTAAAGTATTTTCTAATATCTACTCTAAAATGTCCAAGTAATAGCAGCTGAATGTAAAATTATGACAGCCTTTTAAGAAGGTTTTCACTTATTTCAATTTCTTTTAATTAACCATCTGCACACATTATGAGTGTCATCCTTAAGCTCATGTTCCCATCACTAACTTCTATCAACATAACTATGAATCTATAATCTACACTATTCACACATATATATAATTATATATATCTATCGGCTCACTCTCATGAATATTGTGAAATAAAGTTCAGTAATACAAAGGCAAACAACTGACCAAGGACTCACTATCCCAAACTCGTGCTTTTTATACAGTCCTCTGCACAAGTGATCCTTGGATCATCATCAACTTCTTATGCGATATTCTGAAACAGATTTTGCATTTAGATTTAGGAACTCGTAATTCTATTTAAATTTGAATAAACAATGAAATTTATTTTATTTAGGATTGGTTATTGGTTATATGAGCATTCTATTGTTAAAGTTTCGCGTCGTAGGCCTGAATAAGGCGTGCATGCTCCAGCGGTCCTTTGCAAACAAACGAAACACCATCGCGGCTCCATATAATGTACGTGCTGGTCCTTAGATGGAGATCTTATTGCCACAGGATCTAACGACAAAACAATTAAATATATGTGATTTAACAATGAAATCGATCATTTGGTGGGTCATAAGGATGAGCCTAATATGCACGATGGTACAGTTTCTAAAATGTGCTTCCTTATGCCAGGGCTGGCCATTTAGCATTAACTTACCCATTCCTACAATATCTTTCAAGATTTCATTCATAGTATTTTTCACAATTTGAATAGAAAATCTGAATCTTCTTTTTTTGATAACAATTTTATTTTCCTTGTGACAAGAAATTTAGTTTCTTAAACAACTTTGCCCTAAAAGAAATTGTTGATAATGCTAATAAAACAATTTTATATAAATTTTTTCAAATTTATAACATTTAACTGAAATATATTTTTTATATAAAATCTCTGAAATTTTACAATATTATCACCCTGATTGTGTTGTTAGCTGTTGTAATGTAATAAGCCATTGTGCTAAAAGGCTAACTTTGATGGCACAAAAGACAGGCAGCAGGTGAAAGGCAACACAAAAAGGGGTGAAAAAAAATAAATGTAATATTTTTGCAGTGAACGTATAATTTCCGTTGCTCTGTTGTCTTCAGGATAGGACTGAGGACAAATGTCAATATCATTTGAGAGAATGAAATTAAATTCCGTGCACAAAAACAATAACCAGCTCAAAAAGGCAACCAGAAAAACAGCAACAACAGCAACAACTACTATAGTAAACCAATAGAAACGATGCGAAACTACGAAAAAAAAGGGCCCAGCAAATAAATTGAATCGAATTTAATGTCCAAAGTGCAGCATATAATTGGCTCACCGCTGCAAGAGCCGCACAGCATGTCAGGGACAGCTAATAGCACAAAGGCTAACACACACACACGCACGCACGCACACACACACGCACACCCTACCAGTCCGCTGCTGTTTCCGCTGCATCACACCAAAACTGTTTTCATCTCACAGTTATTGCCTTTGTGTGTTTGGCGTTAAAAGCGCAAAATTCAATTTCATTTTATTGTTCGTTAGTTAAACAGCGGCAAGCTCACGCATATATGTATGCTATGGTAGTATAGGAGAGGGTAGATAGGCGATGCGAGGGTGTGAGTATGTGGGCGTGGTAATTGTATTACGCCCACCTGTAACACTTGGTTACCTTTCACACGACCACACTGAGCGTTAGTGGCAGCATGAGTGAAAGCGAGATCACGGGTCGTATGAGCAATATTTGTTCAACTGTGGCAGCTCATGCTATCAGGCAATAGAGTGGCAAAAGGTGTAGGATGAAGAGAGAATTTTTCTCCCTTTCATCTAAAAAGGATTTCCGCAAAGCTGATGCACCTGTGTTAGTGCCACTACCACTATTCCTCCTGCTTCGGTTCCCCCTGTTCCCTGCCGCTGCTGCTGCTGTTGATGTAATGCAACTAATTTTGCTTTTGGTCGTGGGGGTAAAAACAAATTTTGTCATGAGATTAGCAAGAAAGCGTACACAAAATTTCAATGAATGTCATATACCATGCACTCGGATCGGATCAATCAACTTAACCCAACAATAACCACATGAACTCACTTCACTTTAGTTCAGTTAAGGTCAGGTTAGAACAGGTTACAGGCATTGTAACAAATCAAAAACTAGGAATAGTCTAAGTGGCCAACTGCAACGCAGTCAAAAAGTCAAGCAATATGAGTTGACTAATCAATGACTGGAAAAGTAAACTTCATCTGCCATTTGCCTGATATCAAATGCAACTCACTTAATTGCCTCTCCCTCCCTGTTTGTGTTTTCAACATATTTGCCAAACGTTTCAAATTACAAGTAGATATCGACCAGAGAGTGAACAATTATTGACTTTAAGTGAAAAACTAGTTAACTAAATTGATTTACTAAGGCGAAGGTATCCCATTTTCATACCAATTCCTAGATAATGTAAATGTATCTATGCGTACTTATGGCCAGATTATCAATATAATAAAAATGTAGCACATTCATTTTTCTTTCTTTTTTTTTTCACATACATCTTAAGGGTAGAATTTCTTATTCATATGTGCTTACCTCTTCGAGCACATTTGCACATAAATTTTCCAGCATTTTTGTCACAATTTCTTATCTCATAAGCATAAAATTAACAACCAACAAAAATGGCGCCAAAATCAACGATGAAGTCCTTGTGGCACGTAAGAAGTCCTTGCCAACATACAAAACGATGGAAGAATTCTTATTTTTTAAAATCGACGCCTCAGGCGATGCTATAAAAAATTTGTGCGCGATAAAATGGAATTATGAAGACGACAAAACATTGAAGACACGTTGATGTGGGTACAGTAACAACAACAACAACAACGACACGTGTTCTTATTAATTTTAATGCATATTAAAAATCGCTGCCTGAGGGTGACTACAAAAATCGTGCCACTGTATATATATATACAAACAGGCCCCGTCCATTGTAAATTTCTTAAGCGATGTATCAATATAAGGACAGAAAGAGAAAGAGAGAGAGAGAGCACCAAAGTAAAGAGAATTTAACCAAGGGGGCTAAGAAATTATGGTTTTGCCTCATAAAATACCAAAAAACCACAAGCCAATATACACACACACACCGACACAGACAGGCACTTACACACACATATGTAGCTGACTTATGTTTATTAGATTTTCTAACGCTCATCTGAGCTAAGCCTCCGCTAGGCTTAGATTCATGTGGTATTCTGATCCAACAATATTTTTTTTTTGTTTTTGTTTTTGTTTTGTTTTTTGGCTTGTGCATTAAAATATCTTAATAGAAAAGAGATAAGTCATAAAATATTAAGTAAGTGGGCTAAGATATTTTGTTGGCACTATACTCCATCCTCTACCTACATCCATAATCAGTGAGTGAAGATGCCAAAGGCAATGTCTGCACTTGGCAGTGCTTTTCTCGTAGAAAGGGGAAAGATATTGTCTGGTATTGCCTCTTCACCGCAGATGTGGTTATCGCTTTTACAAGTACCCCATCCCTTTTGATACCCTATATTTAACCGAAAGTTTGAAATGAACTTATGGAATAGATGTTAATCAAATTTTAAGAAGATTTTAACAAAAAAAAGTATTGAATGTTTTGTTTAAACAAGAATAAACCATTTAGGTTAGCTTTGGACTATTAGATAGTCTAACTTTGTTCTATACCTATATTGATCTTTAAATGAGATTCAAAATATTTAAACTAACTAAAGATAAAGGATTATATACTTTTTTCTTGGATAAAGAGTCCATTTAGATGCTTTTACTATGCTTAATATAGGTTATCCCTAGATTTTAAAAAGTTATATAATCATTCAGCATTATACATGGAAAAGTTAATTTTTTAGTTTGTTCTAAGGTTTGTTTTTTCTTTTACTTTTGTGGAAAACACTTTTTCTTTTACTTAAATATTACTGAAGATGTTTTACCCAATTAGTTTCTATTTTAAGATTTTATTTCGATTTCTAAAAATAATAAAGTTTCATAAACAAAACTTATTTCTTGTGAGGATTTTTAAAATATCTGTTGAATTTTTATTTTTTAACTATATTATTATGCAAGTGAAAACGTGAATCAACTTTTGTTTTCTTTAGTTTAAGTAAATTTTAAAATATCTTTTAAATAATTCTTTCTTTTTAGATTTTTATTTTGTTACATTCTTTATAAATGTTTTGCCTATGAGAAAACCAAAATAATTAAAAATTAGTTCGCGTTTAAATTATTTTTTTAAAGTTTGAAAAAAAGTACATAAATAATAAATCGATTTGAATAAGTTAGAAAATGTAGAATAATAATATTATTTGTGTTGTTTTTAATTCATATTTTAAAATGTTTTTTAAGCGTTTATTTTATTTAGACTTCTATTTTAAAAATAGTTTAAACATAATTTCAAAATGTACATAAACCATTTTATATTAATTGATATAGCTAATAATCCAATATCGAAACAAATTAACAAGAAAGAAATTAAAAGACTATTAAAACTTAGGTTAAAACCAGTTAAGGCATTCTCTTACTTTTAAAAATTAAAATGAAACAAAAACAGATGCAATCCTTTTTAAAACCGTTTTGATTTTAAAAATCAAATATGTACTTTTCCGAAATCCCGCCTTACGAGCACACTAATTTTTCCTTTGAAGGATCTTTACTTGTAATTTTCTTAAAGCTAATGTGGAATTGAATTCATTAAATGGTTACCTTAGTAATTCTAATGAAGGTTTAAATGTTTATAGAATTAATTAATTATTTTTATAATTGGTTTAGAATTTTTTATATAATTACATAATTCATTTTATGTAAAATTTTTATAATTTATTTTATATTTTCTATATTATGTAATTTACTTTAATTTCTTAAGCATTTTTATCGTTTATTTTGTACTTTTTATAAACTAAAATTATTAAATTATTTTCATTATTTGTTAAGTTTGTTAATCTTATATATAATAATTTTATATATAATATATATATATATAATATATATATATATAATTTTATATATATAATTTTATATATAATATTTATTATTTATTTCTTAAGAATTCTCATAATTCATTTTGTATTCTTTATAAACTTTAAAGAGGACAAAAAAACAATAACAATTCAGTACAAAGAAACTTTTCAACAATTTTTCTTTCAATTTATTACAATTTCTATATAATTTGATCCGCCAATTTTACACTTTTGTGCAATGAAGGAGAAAAATTTGAATTATAAACAATTTCTTATCTTTAATAGTTGGAAAGTGGCTTAAATATGGCTTAATTAATTTTATTTTTATTTTCAAATGTAGTAAATCAAATTTGCTTTCAATTATTTAATTAGTTTGCAATTTGTTTTCTTTACTCCAGGGCAACTTTTATAGTTTCCTTCAAGATTGTATATCCTGGCAAGGGTATTACCTGGCCTAAACTCTACAAATTTTTGGAAATTTCTTTTCTTTTTTTTTGTTTGCTATTTGCCATGTTTTCATTTTGCAGATAAATAATGCACAAAAGTTGTTCATTTAACTTGGCTTGTTTGTTTCATTTCTTTTGGTTTGGTTTGGTTTGGCTTGACTTGGTTTTCGTTCTTCTGTTTGTTTGTTTGTTTGTTTTGCTCGTTGTCGGCCTTGCCTGCCATGTGCCAGATATAAATCTTGAGGGCCAACCAAAAACCTGTGCTACTCCCCGTCTCCATTTCCGCCTTCTGCCTACATTTTACAGCCAACAAAGAAGAAAATAAGTTAAGAAAACTCATTCACATAATTTTTCAGTTTATTGTAAGCCGCAAGCTGATGTTGTTGTTGTTGTTGGTGCTGCCACTGGCATGATATACACCTGGCAGACAGCAAAGCATAAACCTGCTCTAATTACCAAAAGCAGGTCCTGGACCAGCTCCATTCAATGGCTAAAGTCGGAGCCTGAGTCAGAGTTAGAGTCAGAGTTTGGGTGCTAACCGAGAACAACAAAATCCCATAAAATCTAAATAAAAATCATCCATTTCCTGCACGTTGGCATGGCCTACCCTGAGGCGTTCCTTAGTGTTCCGGTTCTGCGTAAAAATTTTTATAGCCCACACTTGGGCGCCTTGGCCAAGTTACTGCCACTTAATGAATTAACATTATTTTGATGGGTTTTATGATTTTTTCATACATTTTACCATCTCGCATACACAAATAGGGCACAGCCGGTGTGGTTTCCGACTCCAACATTGACTCCTTACCTTCTCTTCTCCATTTTCATTTCCATCTCCATCTCTACTGTTATTTTTTTTTTGTTTTTTATTTCATTTTTAGCCAACTTTTTAATATGAGTAGAGTGAGAGAGAGAGAGGGACAGTGTGTGGTAGGGGAATATTTTCAAGCGTAAGCATAACTCAAATCATTTCATTAACATTTTGGGGTACCAATTTTCGACCGCAGCCCTTTTTATTATGTTCTTTTTTTTCGATTTTTGCTCGTTGTGTTTTCTTCTCTTTTTTTGTTGTTGTTTTTTCCTTGTTCATCGTGGTGGGAAAGCATGGAAATTGCTTTTTAAGTACCTAACTTCAAATGCAAGCGAAAAACTTTTGATGCTGCAGCTTGATAAAAACAAGAAGAAGGATCAAAAAAATAAAAAAAAAAGTGAACAGCAAAAATGGAAGAAAAGAGAAAAGTGCGAGCGCTGAAGTGAAAGTTTTTATTAAATGCATAAAACGAGTCAAAGTCGTTGCTTGCCAAAGGCTGTATTGCTCCTATGTGTGTGGGCGTGTTCCTTCTTCCTCATATGTGTGTGTGTGTGTGTGTGTTTCTGTATGAAGCGCCATAAATCTAAGTGCTTTAACGCCTCTGGGTCGACTTTGCAACGCCTACTTTTGCGGCCAGAATAACTGCCAGTTAGTATGTAGCGTGTGTGTGTGTATATGTGTGGTTGTGTGTGCGTGCCCATGTGTGTGTATGTGGTGGAGTTTTCCGCCATTCTTATAATGAGTTTTCAAGTGGTTTTATGCAGAAGCAGGTAATTTCGACATAATGCCTAATGATGTATCTTTCTAAGGCGGAGTTCTTTCATACCAAATGGCCAAAATATGGCAAAGAGTTCTGCCCATTATATTCATAATGTATGCCAATGACTCTGATCAAACCGATAACCCAGCATAACCAAGTTGAAAATTATATTAAATGTTTAGCAAGAGTTCTTACGACTTTTATAAATCGATAAACTTGTAAGCCAATGCCCAAAACTAATCCAAACAATTGAAACTAGAGAAAGATTAAATTTCTTCAATGGAAAAGTTGTCTTTATATATATATAGTTATATATTGAAAGAAGTATAGAAGTATCTTATTGAGAAAGCTCGACAAAGTTTTGCCTAGACACCATATATAACATATATATTCCTTAATTTGACTAACATGCAAAGATATTAATAATTTTCTTAAGAAGGAATTCATGATATATTACTCATGATAAGCATTGTTTATCTCATTGATCATAAATATATATATATATACATATATATATACGTATATTCTTGCATTTGTTTGCAAGTTTTATATAGCAATATTTTCTGCTATAAATCATTTGATATTAAATTAAATAAAATGCTTTGATCAAGCTATCTCAAAAGCAAACAAAATATGTTTTTTATAAGTAAACATATTTAACTCCAAAAACTATATATAGCTGGCCTTATTAGAAATCGGTAAGAGAAGATAAAAAGAAGAAGATAAGAAATAGTTGAATTGAATATTATATTAAATATTGTATATATTAAGACACTATTCAAATTGGTCTATCTCTCAATATAAAAAACGCCAACACAAAAGAAAATCTTTTAAAATTTTTAAAAACTCTTTCATCAAAGTTATAAATGTTTTATACATGTATACTTTTTTTATATAAAGTTTAAAAATTAAATATAAAATAAGATAAATATGATATATATTTTTTTTTTTAAATTAAAAAAAAAACTCTTATTTATAAATACATAAATAAGATTTAAGAAGTTCACTTCAAAGCAATAAATAGTAAAAAAAAACAATATAAAATAATTGGACAAATCATGTATAGACAATAAGGAAAAATATTATCGAGGAATTAGAATTTATTTAAGCTAAAAGGGCTTCACTTATAAATACTGTTGACTACTTTTTCGTCTTGATCATATTTATTACCAATATTTATCACCTCTTTACTTAACATTTCTTTCGTATGGGTTAAATTAATCAACTTTATATGCAGTAATATAAAAGTCAGAAAAAATATATATTTATTTTCATTAAAATACTAAAAAAAATGCATTATAAACATTTTTTTTTTTTTTGATCAACCATATCTAAAACTAACTTTTGTAGTTCATTTTTATGATAATGTTTTATTGGCAAATTATATAAAAGTCATGATAAATGAATTGTTTAGCTATTAGTTGAATATACCCATACGAAATGGAGCAATTTCGCCACTGTTAGATGATATACAAACTAATTACACAAAATATTGGCTAAAAGATAAAGCCAAATTCTTATCTCATGGCCATTGATAACGTCTCAATTAATATAGATGCTTATACAGGACCTACGTCAATGCAAATTTCCCACAATTCAAATGCGCGCCAAATGGAACGTGGGAAATTTCCCTTAAGCACTCGCTCTCGGAATTTTCGGGCGAGTTATTCAAACAAACATCCAAAAGATACACGCATACACCCTGTTGTTGTTATGGTCTCTCTCTCGCATCTTTCTTTCTCTCTCTGTCTCACACATATAAATATATATATATAGAGAGAGAGAGAGCGGTCTTTAGCAGCTGCCGCAAATTTGGCGGCGAATTGGTTAAAGCAAGCGGCTCTGGAAGCGGCGAATGTATCTGACAGTTTATGTTTGTCAGTTCCCCCCGTCTCGTCTCGTCTACGTCTACATCACGTCTGGTCTATGTGCCTCTCTCTGTCTTTGCCTCTGTCTCATTCTCATCATCATCAGCATAGTCGCCGTCGCCGTCGTTGTCGTCGTCTCGTCGCAGTAGTTTTTCTGATTGTGGCTATGCAAAAAACAAAAGAGGCAAATAATTAATTTAAAAAATTTAATAAAACATTTAATAAAGTGCATTTCATATGAATTAAACAATGGAATGGTCAGCATATTTAAACAATTCAGTTACTCCGTTTCAATCAAAAAGTGCTGAAAACGTGCAAAATCTGTGACACAAAGAATTGTGCGTGTGAAAAAAAAACCGTAGTGTTCTGTGCGCAGCAGCCGCCTTTTTTTTCCCCCTACTCTGTTGTAGATTCTATATAGGAAATTATGTCGGAAACTAAAGACAATATGGCACGCCATAGATATAGAGATATAGTGAAATATTTCTCTGGCGATAAACAATTTATAGATAAATCGGAAAAACAGTTATTGTGCAAAATCGTTGAGAAAAGATCGCAATAAGAATTTGTGTCGTACAAATGTTGATAACACAAAAAATAATAAATAAATAAATATAATAACAATCGTAGCTAATAGACAAAATGCACAATAAAAAATTCAATGGCTTACAATAGGGCTCTTATTGTTATTTTGTTGTTGCCATCTTTGTTCGCCGTATAAAGTTGTTGTTATTTTTGTTGTTGTTGTTGTTGTTATTCGCATTTTGTGTACCTTTCAAGAAATCAATAAAAAGAAAAAAAAAGAAAGAAAAATAACACACACACACACAAACACATAAGCATACGGAGAAGCAAAGGCCAGTCCAGGCCAAGCAAATTCGCTCAAAACGAGTCATAAAGAAACATAGAGAGAGAGAGAGAGAGAGGGAAAGAGAGCGAGAAACAGTTACGTATATAGATTGTGAGAGAGTGCTAGGCCAGAGAGTTTATAATTCTCCCTCCCTCGCTCTCTCTCTCTCTCTTCGTTCACCTTAGCTGCTCTCTGGTTTTGGTGCAGAGTTTTGTTGACATTCTGAGACCAAGCCAAGCTTCAAGCTAAGAAAAAGATACAACAAAAAAATATATTTACAACGATGCCTCCTCCCCTCCCTCCTAAAAACATAAATTATGTCAATAATTTAGCATATTTAGCAAACATAATCACAGAATAAACAGGTGGGAGAAACAGTAGCAGAGAGAGGGTTAGAGGTAAAGGGGAAACAGTGTGCATAATTCGCTGACAGTTAAATGACACAATTCCGGTATAGTTTTCCCTCAATTTTTGGTTGCTTCATCCATTTATTTGGGGCTGGGTTTTTCTTGCAGCGAATTCGCCCCACCAATGTGCCACCCCCTCGCATACGCAATATACAAATGTATGTCTGTACGTAATCTTTCCGTTAACCACGTGCACTTTCCGCAAAATTCTATTGATTTTTCCCACATCCCCCTGGGGACCATACGCGGCATCCATTTTCGCCTCGTTTTGGTGCATGCGCATCTACTACCAAATAGTGCACTGACCTTAGCCATGACTCGGCCATAATATCTGTTTCTTTTTTTTTTGTTTTTTGGCCCTTTTTCTTATTGTCGCCTTTACACATTTTATTTTGGCCACAAATTAACGCTGTTCGTAAGAGTCTTTGCTTAAATCAACAAAACCATCGAACACACACAATGTGGGCCATTCATTAAACGCGGTTGGACTTTATTTTTACTTCTCTTTTTTTTTTTAGGGTAAACAAAACAAATCCCATGCTGGCTAACAGCTCTCTTAACCTGCCTGCACGCGGCATATCTTATATATAAACATAGCAAACATTATATACATACATACATATAGACTTATAGTTTGTATATATATTTATGTGGGTTATTAAACTAGATGTCTATTAATGGCAACACTTTGTTTAGTTTGAGAAAGTGTGCTGGGTGCCAGATACATCTAAACAAGGTACAAGTTCTCACACAGGTGATTAGGCTGATCTAAACGAATTTTTTTCCATTTCCGCAAGAATCAGTCTTATAATACATATAAAAAAACCAAAAATCTAAAATTATTTTAAAAGTTAACAAACAAATAAATCAAAAGTATCTTATAATCTTTGAGTTTATACTTTTGATAGATCTTTTATAGGTTTTACCTTCTTTTTTAATAGGCTTGGCTATACAAAGTCAGTATTTCAATATAAATTTTTAATATTTCAAAATGAATATATTTTAAATATCTCAGATACTTGTTATTCCCAGTTTAAATATGAAGATATTTTTTAAGCATACAAATAAAAGAATGTTATAAAGTTTACTGAAGTTTAAATAGGAAGAATTCCATATTATACCTAAATCTCTTATCTCAAAGCTATAATATAACCGAAGACTACATATTGATAACTGATATAAGTCATATCTAGTTGTCATACCTCCGAAAAATGATATTTTTCTACCCTAATGCCTATTCTTTAAAGTTTCATAATGACAAGATCAACTGACATGGATAAATAATTACTGTTAATATAAAATAGTTTAAATTAAATTTGTTCGTATTTAGCTTGAAAGGGAATATCTAAAAATAAATTCTAATTTAAGAGTTCCAATTATCCCAATTGAAAAGGATCTTTAATCTATCAGATAGATTCTTTCTTATTTAAAACTTCTTTTACCACAGTTCTCCAGTTCCGAAAAGCATCCCACCGAGAAGCAGAAAAGTTCTTTTGTATAACATTCAGTTAAAATGACTATATAACTTATATAAATTGTATAAATTTACGTGTTTAAGTTACTAAGAGGAAGTTTCTGTATTTAGAAAAATAAAAATATGTTATCTTTCCTTCCAAAAAGAACTATAGGAAGGATAAAAAACAGGCTAAAAATATGAATGCAAATATATAACACTATACAAATACTGGTTTTCCTATAGGACTGATTAGTTTTAAACAGTTTTTCGCTTAAGTTAACAACAATCTATCTATCTAATGGCTGTTGATGATGATTTAATCATCATGTAAATCATGAATTTTGATTCCACCCATTTAAGGTGTGGCTAATTCTGTTAAAGATTCAATTGTATAACCTATATATTAAAATTCTGTTAAATAGTCCTCTTATCTGTTTTTGTTAATGGAATATCAAAACCATCATCTAACCAAATTTATATAAATTACATTCTATGAACACTTTCATATAACAAATCCACTTAAATTAATATGCCCAGTTAGAGGGGGAAAAAAAGACTTCCGTTCTTATCAAAAGAGTAACTGAAATCTGCCCACACAATAAGTATGTATCTACGTTCATCCTCTATATGGCAACGACTGACAGACAAAGAGACAGACATTATAGTTTATTATCATTATTCATATGAGCCAACAATAATGGTGCTTCTTATCCCATGGCCAGGCCCAATCACTAAGAGCCCCCCACACACCAACTCCCCCCTTGGTTGTCATAAGTCTGCTTAGATTATCTATAGCCATATATATTATTTATATATACATATATTATTTATATATGTATGTATGTATGTAGATGTCAATGTGCCTATTTATAGGTATCCCATTGCTTTTTGTCTGCTTATGGCAGTCAATTTGCCTTTCTATCAATTGATTTTGCTTTTCAATTATGGCCTCAGTGCTTAAGCCAACATGTCATAGTCAGGTCAAACGATGAGTAGAAAAAGGCTAATCAAAGTGTCCATTTAAAAGTCTGCTTAACCGTTTTTATATATAACTTCCTTTCCCTTAACCAATTCCCCCCATTTTGTCATTGCCGCAAATGGGCAACAATTGTCGCTTGATTGACCAATTTCCAGGCCGGGAACGTCATTTTCCAATTTTTATTCTTCTCTTTATAGCCTCTGTTTGCCTCTGTTTCTGTCTCTCTTCTTCACCCTCTCTCCATTTTGTTCCCCTTTCTTTCTGAGTGCTTTTTTGTACTAATAATAATAATAATAACAATAACAATTGTATGTGGTAAAAAAAGTTTATCAAATCTTTTCTTTTATTATTATTATCATCCAACGCCTGCGCATCTGTTTGCCAAGCCTTACATTTGGCCAAGATTCCAGGTTTTGAGTCAGGCTTCGTTTTTGTTGTTGGCTTGCTTTTTGCACGCGGCCATTTGATGAGCTGCTAATTAGCTACGACTGTTTTACACACACACACACACACCCATTGTAAGTGCAGTTGCATGACGACGATCGTATATATATATATATATATATATACTCACTTGTATATGTCGAGGTTCTGATTCTGAATGAATCAGCACGAGCGGCACTGTAATTTGCACTTTGCCGGTCTTCCGTTCTTCATATCCCCCTTTGCTCTTTCACTCGAGTTTATTAGGTTTTTTATTGTTTGTGTGTGGATGAGAGATCAGCAGAGCTGCATAAGGTATATATATATATTTATATATATCTTACGTTCTCGTGCTTACATGGAGGTAGTCAGCAGTTTTCAGTAGGTTACAAATCAGCTTTTTATTACTTTATTTTTAACTTTCTAGCCAAAAATGATTTGTAAATTAGCTAAAGTTAAACTTAGTTGCAATTTTTAATAGCCTCATTTGTAGATGATTGCCCAAATACTTTTAAATGTTTTAACTTAATGGCCATTGACTAAACAAAATTGAATGATTTATGTTTAAAAGCAAAAATTCCCGATATATGTCATATGAAAATTCCCTTAAAATAAATCTAAATAATAGTAAATCTTTGCTTTTTTTAGTAAACTTTATATATAAACTGAATAGATTTTTATCTTTTGTATATTTGGTCTATAAATCACTTAACAACATTTTGTTACTTTAATTAATTTTATCTTTTTTTATTTGGTTTCGTATAGAAGTTACTTTGCTTCCTGTTTCTCTGTCAATTTGTCACTGTAATGTTGCTTAACAGTTGTTACACTTGAAGAAAAAGATAAGGTTTCATAAATTTAAATGTGAAATTATACTTTAGGTGAACGGATGCTTATTTTTGTTTAACTTTAAATGGAATTAAAGAATATTAAAAAAAAAGTTCAAAAATTCAAAGTAATATTTCAAATTAGGTTTCATATATACAATTTAAAACTTTAATATACTTTTGTATCTATAATGATAATATAGATTTTTAGAAGATAATACAAATTATAAAATATATTTAAGTATATCTCTATATATCTCAACTTACACATTCTTAATAATCACAGTTTATGTGGCAATATTTTTTACTTAAAATAAAGTAAAATTTAACCAATTTTTAAATAGTTAATAAAAAATTCAAGACACTATATTAGTTGATATTTAATTGGTGTACTTTTAGTTAGTTAATCTTAAAAAATTGACTTTAAGACAATTTAATAGTTTTACTTAAACAGTTTCATATTTAGTAAATAAATAATTTCAAGCTCGATTATTTTCTTCAAGTGTATAACTCAGCGATCCAGACCAGCTGTTGCACACATGTCATCGAGTATTTGTTCGTTGCCAATTTGTTGGCAAACCTCTTCATATTCTACATATATGGGCACATTTACTTATTTATTTATACGCCTAAATACATATATATAAGTATATATGTACATTCGTATACGATCTGCTATGCTTTTGCTTCACAAAGTGTATTTTTATGCTTATTGCAATGCCCGCCCCTATGCTTTAAGGGGCTTCATTTTGAACTCGTTTGAACTCTTTCTCCTTGTCTCTCTATCTCTCTCTCTCTCTCGTTCTGTTTGAATTATGTATAAAAGTTGAGAAGAACGAAAAAAAAAAAATGTGCAAAGAAAATGGGATAAAACAAAAGCCAGAGGGAGAATCAAAAAGAGAAACAATGGGGCCAAAGTATTGGCAGAAATGCAATAAATTATCATATAAAAAATAAAAAAGAAAAAATGAAAGCGTAAAACCATAACAAAAGACAAAAAAAAAAACCCGATGAACAAATGATGGATTTCAACAACAACAAAAAGAACAATAATAATGATCAAAGCACAAATGACTCATCATTAGGAAAAATCTTCGATATTTTTTTTTTTGTTTTGAAATTTTTCTAATTTTTTTTTTTATGTTCTTTGTTGTATTTAGTGCCAAAATGGAAATCATTTAAGCAACTAAAATTGAAAAGTCGACCAACATAAAAAGCACAAAAATGTTGTAGACAACAAAAAAAAAAAATTAAATAAAAACACAAAAACAAAAAAAACTCACGTCCTACTTTGTGGGACAAACAAAACAAAACGCACAAAAGAAAAACAAAAAGAATTAAAAAATAAAATCATAAATTAAGAAAGAGAAAAAAAAAACAAACAAACAAGTAAACAAAAACAAACGCACAAAGCAAGTGAATCGAAACGAAGAGTGAGAATCAAACCAGCATAAAACCCAACACCGATTCCAATTCCAATTGCAATACAACGAATTCCAGCCATGCCACGCCCACAGCATGCCCACAATTTATGCCGAGCCATGCTCAAGCTATTGCTTTTTATAAGCATTGGCCAGCATTGTGCCACAGCGTTGCCCACAACCTCATCCTCGCAAATGTTGCCGGCGCCATTCAGTGGGCCGACATCATCATCATCGTCATTGTCATCGTCGGTGGTGCCACCAACTGGTAGTGGCAGCTCTGAGCCCACACCAATGGCCATCACAGTGATTCCTGATTTAGCTGATCTAGTCAATGCTGAGGCTGCAGCTGATAGCGGCTCTGGCTGGGAAACTTTTGAGACTGAATTTAACTTAGCCGCCACCCAAAGTTCTATTCCAACAACAAAACAAGAATTGCAACCACCACAAACCACTGCACCCACTTCCATTGAGCAACAGGATCAACCGCCAAATGTGCCAGCTACAACATTGGCATTTGCCAATGCTGTGGCCGTTGCTGGGGATACAATGATGGGTTCGGGATCTGGAACGGGAACGGGTAGTAGTTTCAGTGATGCCACGCCTCCATATGCAGCTGTCGATAATAAATATGGTAAATAAATAAAATTGTTTTTTTTTTTGTGTTTTTTGTTATACAAAGATTAATTGAGTCATCTAATTGATCTATTGACCTCGGTTTCATTCAACTCAAAATGCAATCATTCCTTTTCTTTCTTTCTACTGATTAATACTTAGTAATCCAATTGACAATAATGGAAATTTGCAAATGACTCAGAGAGTGAGAGAGCGAATTATTTCATTGCCAAATGGTTAGGGTATATTGGTTTTATCAAGTATTGAATGAAATTTGAGACTCTGATAAAGTCTCATAATATCAATTTGAAAAAATATTAACCTTCTTTGAAGATGATTTTCAAATTTAAAGAAATATATTCATAATCAAATCTTATTTAAAATATTATATTGATATTATATATTTCTTGGTTTTTTTATATGGGAATATTATTTATGTAGGTCCTAGAATAAAGTTTAATACTTTTGGGAAATGCCTATGATAGATGAGATATTTATATTTCCTTTCTTTATATTGAAAAATTTCTTTTCTTTACAATAGATCTGTTTACTTCGACTCGACTTACAAATATTATAATAGAAAATAAAACATTTATATAATTTTTGTAAATATAAATAATCAAATATTAAAATCGAATAAACTAAATATTAAAATTTAAATCTATTTAATACAATCAAAAGAAACACCTAGGAAAATCCAATGAATTGACATACCAAAAGTAAATAAATTTCAAGGCATATAATACCTTAAAAAAAAATCATTTAAAAACCAACTAAGTTTCAGTAAAGACAATTAAATATAATTTAGGTAGAAATAAATTGTCTTCAGTTTGCTCAAGGTAATAAAAACCTGTCTTTACTTGACTTGAAACGTTTTAAGACTGTATTACCAGACCGTAAATAAATAAAATAAAAGATATCAGACCGAACCGGTTTTGAACTAAACTCTTTTAGACAGTGTAATATCTGCTAATCTCTTAAAAATTAACTATAAAACTCTGAACATAGTTTTAATTACATTTAACCTTTTGCTTCAGTACGAGAATACTATAAAAACTTTTGATATTTTTTACAAGAACAAAACATTCTACTTTAAAATACATTAAAAATATTTCAAATCTTCTTTTTTCATGAATTAAAAGCCAAAAATGATCATTGGCAAAGGCATCATAAAGATACATTTTTTGGCTTTCAATTCGAACTTCGAAGTTATTTAAAATTACATAAAATGTTTAATCAAGTAGTTTGAATTTGTTTAAAGGCATTACATAGATTAATTCAATGACGATTGACTAAAAATTTACTTTTCTAAATATTTCTTATATCGATATAAATTTTATAAAATTTATTTGATTTTTTAAATATTATTTAAGCATAGTTAATGGTAACCTTTAGAATTTTTAAATCTGTACACAAAGATTTAAAATGAACTCTTATCTTTTAAAAGAAGGCTTCTAATTACAAACAGCAAAATATACCTTAAGATAAGTAACACAAGTTAAGTAACATAAATTATATTTTTTAACTAAATTTCTTTAACAGATATTAAGTATTGCAAAGCCTTTTAACATTCGGCTTTAAACAACATAATAGTGTTATGACCAATAAGACCTTTTCCAGGTTTCCCTACAAGTTTCCCTTTTAAGTTTTTAATACAAAGATATGGGAACTATATTTCATCGCTGATCAAACTATAGTTTCAATAAAACCAAAATTTAATAGACAAATTTAAAGCAAATATAATAATATAATATATAAACTAGAAAATAATTTGACTTAACCACTGATTTTAGTCCTTAATTTACAAGTGAAATATTCATGTGTCGTTCAATTGTTGTTTGCTTTTTAAATAATTTAACGAATTTATAACTATTTAAAGACTCAAAGCAAACAAAGTCATTTAAAATTACAAATGGGGGTTCAATGGGCTTTTTGGACAAGAATTGCCAATTATAGTACATATAAAGTAGTTTAACCCAAACCAAAAACTTGGCCTCCAAGTTTATTGACACCACGAAAACTTTTGCCTTACACAGTATCGAATGAAAAACTTTGACCACAAAGGAGAAGGACCTCTTTCTAAATATGGAATGGGGTGGGGGTAGCCAATTCTCTAGTGGGAAGTAGGCAGAGAGAATTACTTCAGTTACTATCTATGTAGTTATAAAAATAAAAATAAAAGGGGCAAGCAAAACAACAAAAGCCACAAATTGAGAACAACAAGGACAATTGCTTGCATACTTCAAGGCAATTAAGTGAGTTTTCATTTCCGGCTTAGCACGCAGCCATGTCGGCGACGTCAACAATGAGCCAACCCTGGCAAACTATCGTGTAATATGGCAAAGTTCTCACGCAAAACTTTCAGCTTGCCGAATGAATTATTTAACATTGTTTTTCCTAGGCAAATTTGTAGGTTTTTGTTACTTTTGTTTTGTTTTCTTTCTCTTTTTTTTTGTTTTTATGTGTGTGGTTTTGTTTCATGAAATATTCCTGAACATTGACAGGCAGTCAGTCAGGCAGGCAGGCAGTCAGTCAGTCAGTTCATCGTATAGAGTCAGCCAGCTCGTTAAATGTTAAAAGTAGAGGAGAAGGCGGTTAAAAGACCAGGCCAACACGCGATGGATCAGCAAGTAAAACAATTAACAACTTAACTTTTATGGCCTACAATTATTTGCTATTTATTGTTGTAAGCTGTGCCAACTATTTTTATGGCCAAATCATTAAATTTGAGCTGCTGACAAGAGAGCTTAGATAGTGTAGATCACGTGGACTTGCATTATATCTACATATCTACGTGCAATTTGCATGTCCGATTTGGGCGTATATAGAGAGAAAGAGAGAAACAGCTGGCAAATTGCAGGGCCATAACTTGACCTAAACCAATTTGGGCCACACGCAAACTGTATATTAAATTGCATTTTCTTGAGGTGTTGCCACAAATTAATCTAAACTAAAATATGGGCCAAGGACTTGAAAGCAATCAACAGCCAACCAACAAGCAACACAAATCGAAATCAGGAAAAAGGTTTTAAAAAATAATAATAATATATAGATATTTCTTCTCTTTAAATTTAACTAGCCTACTTTAAGGGGTATTCTATTTGAATAACTTGCGACGCAATTTTTGCTCTAATTGAATGTTCTGGTTGTTGTTTCGATCATTGTTTGACTCTAATTAGTTTTCCAGTCAAACAAATTCATTTCAAAAGATACATATTTTTCTAAATGAAAGGGAAACAGGGGGTGGTGGGAGGTGGGGAGTCTGAAAGATAGAAAAGAACATTTGAATTAGTTAATTTGCATAATTAATCCAATGGAATGAATTTGTTTCGCGCCTCAATTAACATTCAATCGATGTGAAAATTTGATAAGATACTTCATTAATATGCTAAGCAGTTAAAGTATTGACAAATATATGATAAATGTGAAATTATAAATGAAAATTAACCATTTTGTTATTCTCTATTAAAGAATTTTCAACAAGTCATTAAATTAATTAATTTTTGTATACAACAAGCAAGTCAGCTAATGTTGAATTAATTTTCCTTCTTCAAGTGTTAATTTATAGTAAAAAGTGGGAGAAGTAAAAGACGAAGACGAAGCAAATGCTTTTTCACAATTTTCGTCACACTTTGCATGAAAAGTGCATTGCCAACAAGGGAAGGAAAGGGGTAGGGTGGAAGAGCTTACCCTTTATTGGCTACAACTGTTGCCAGCACTTTTTGAGTGGCAAACACTTGAGAATGCCGTCGAGTGGCATGAAATTGAAATTAGTTCTTCTCTTGCAACTGGGTAATGAAAGTGGCACAATAAGAGGCACAGTGGCAGAGGCAAAAGTCCGGGGCCTCAATTCACAATTAAGCTCAGAGTTGTGAAAAGTATCTGTCAGATGTGCACAGATGACACATGGCTGACAAACAACAGTTGCCCAAAAAAAAAACAAAAACTTGGCTATAATTAACTGCAGTTAGAGAAATGAAAAGTTGCTTTAGAAGATATATATATAGAATATATATTTAGTAGTACAAAGTATTAGTTTTCATAGGGATAATCAGAGATGACTTTGCCTGTAATCTTGCTCTCCATCTCCACCCCCTCCCCGCCCCTACCTTTTATTGCATGTCCATGGCAAGTAAAAGTTTCTAATACAAATTGGCGTAACTTTTTGGCTTGTCAACAGCAAACAGGGAAAAGTTTGCTGCGTTTTTTGACAAATGATTTGGCTCCAGTTCTTCTTCTACTACGACTACTTCTGCCAAGAAATAAACAAAAACAAATACTAAAAATTCAAAAAAGCAAAAAAAAAAAAAAATAACTAAAAACCAGCTTCGAAAACTTTGATTTTAAACTTTTTGAGACCAACAACAACAGTTCAAAAAAAAAAAATTGGAAACTTTAGCAAAAATAAACTCCTAAGAGTGAGTGAGAGATTTTATAGGACCTTCTCTGAGTTATGAACATGACTTGTCAAAAAATACATTAAAAGTGCAAAGTAGTGGAAGGAAATGGGCGTGGCTAGAGCATAAGAAAAACAATCATTTAGTAGACAGCAAATTTTCACAACTAAAAAGCATAAATCATTGAACTTTTGTTGGTTAGTTGGCTGCGTAAGAAAAACAGCCATCAATCATTTAGTTAGCTAGCTGCTGTCTTGATTTTAATTTGCAACATGCCTCAAACACCCACTCACTCACTTACACACACACACACACATACAAGCCTTTCATTGCAAAAAGCATTGCATAACCCAAAGGCGTCTCATAGACGTGCTCAAGTCTTCTTATTTCTGCGTCTGACAATGATAAGCTAGTCAAGCCAGCCCCAAAGAGCTGACTGACAAGAACTTGTTCTACTCCTTATATACACAACTAATACATGCACATATGCACATCATCTCTATATGTGATGTAATGTGATGGGGGGAAAAGCTGAAGTTGAAGTTGTGCTTTTCAATGCCTGTCATATGCCTTTCACTTGACGTTGTCCAACCCAACCAACATTAGCAATATTCATATATATGATTATATATAAAACTGTTCTTCACTTATCTATCAGTTGCATGATACGTTTTGTGGCTAATTTACAACCGTCTCGCTTTACAGATATTTATCAAAACTCTTCAACTTTTAACCATTTTCCTAAAATGTGTTCTGCCTAACTGCATTTTTTGCCTGGCAATTTCTCATCTTTCCACAAAAGTCATGTTTCAAACAGCCCTCAAAGAAAGCTGCCTACCAGAAAGAAAGATTCATTTCATAAAACATCCCCACACATCTATCACTCCCTCTCTCTCTCTCTTTCTCGTGTGTGTGTGTGTGTTGCCTTTTTACCCGTTTGTACTTCAAGTCACTTATCATTGAGGTCCTTTTGTCTGCCTCCATGCAAATGGTTGGCAAAAAAAGGGATGGGGCAAACGCTTTAAATCATAAACACCTTGTTAGTGCAACAACTCGACAATTTTTGAACGTGACATTGATGCCATTTTGATGTTAGGATGAGAAGGCATAGAGAATGGATGGAGTCCTAAAACAGTTTCCGTGTCTCAAGCATCAGAAAAAGAAAAAAAAAAAAAAAACACCAACGTTACCGGATGGCCATGGCATCCTTATGATGCTGCCATGTGCAACTTCCTGGCGATAACCTAACCTTTTACAGAAGCCGGCGTCGTTTGGCTTTATCTTTGCATTGTTAGCCAAAAACCAAAGACCAGAGACCAGTTCCAGGCCACCCTTAGGCCAGACCAAAATGCAACATTCTTCGTTTTACTTAATTAACAGAAATCTCAAACACACAAAGTACTTTAAACTTTCAGTGTCAGAACCACAAAATAATCAACTAACAAAAATGAAATTGTTTCATTCTATAAATTTCATTAAATCTTATTCAATGAAAATGTTTCTTTATTAATAATTCAACCAAATGGGCACATGTCATGGCATTCAACCTAACAAATTAGTCAAACAGATAAAAGTAAAATATGTTATGAAAATGTTCAGTGACAATTTTAATTGTTATAAATATATATATATATAAATATATCTATCTATATATCTATCAGTGTGCGTGTGTTAGTGTCAGAAACT
The DNA here is from genome assembly GCA_018903615.1 of Drosophila neocordata. NCBI lineage: Eukaryota > Metazoa > Arthropoda > Insecta > Diptera > Drosophilidae > Drosophila > Drosophila neocordata. The sequence goes on from JAEIGI010000002.1 coordinate 2,119,159, forward strand.
AATTTGCCCTTTTTTTGTGTGCTTTTGTCAGTCCTTTCTAAAAAGGAACAACAGCAAATAGCCCAAGGACATGCCACATTATCTGACAAACATTAGACAGCAGAAATTTTACCATTACAAGTAAAAGACATAAAATTAATCAAAAAGCAAAAGAAAAATGTAGTTTTCCCCATTTTACTTTTGCAATACAACTGAAAGGAGTTACTAAAGTTGAGGTAGAAGGATAAAAATGATTCTTAAAACAATCTGACACAATTTACCTTTTATTTAAAATTAGGAGAGGAAAAAGAGAATCAAATGTTAAAGGAGGAAATTTAAAGGAAAGAAGAAATTTAAAGAAAAGGTATATATATAATATTTTCCCAATTAATATCTTTAATGAAAAATAGTTTTTAAAGTCTTCAAAATATATGAAAAATTGTTATAAAAATTTTTTTTAATTAAAAACCGTTTTTAAAGTCTTTAAAATTCATAAATAATTTTAATTTTTAATAAAAAAAATTGTTCTTAATGCTTTAAAAGTGCGTAAAAAAGTTTCTGAAATTCCAGAAAAGATGTTTGAGGTTCTTGAACAACATTAAAGAAAATAACTGCTATTAGAATTGGGCAACATTTGTTTAATATTTAAATTCAAAATTCAAATCATAAAATATTTAATTGTACAAAATCTAATAAATTATACATATATATAGAAATATATAATTTAACAATTTAAAAGCATTTTAAATCCTCAGCAAAAGTCTTCTTATGTTGTGCAATTTTTCAATCAAAACTAATAAAGAAAAAATCGTAAAATTTTCATAATTTATTATAGGCAAAATTTTGATTAAGCTTAAAAAAGAGAAAGCTAACTTTAGGGTAAACTTTAAATAAAGAAATAATATTAGAAAATAAATAAATATTAGAAAATAAAAAATATTAGAAATATGTCATTCGAGTTCACCCAAGCTGATAGTATAATTAGATGACTATGAAAGGCTTAATTTTTATATATTTGATATATATTTAAAATTCTAAAACATTTGATATAAACGTTTCTATTGAATTGTATTCAAAATAAAAAGTAAGAAAATCAATTAAATATTCCCTCCTTAACTTATACATTTCTGTTTGATTTAGATTCTTAAACAAAATATTTTCCCAGTCTGTTTGTTGTTTCTTACGAACATATAATAAAATTCAAAATCAATCAAATTTAAAGGCAACAAAACAGTTGCAATAGTTAAAATATAAAAATACTTAAAATAAGTTTCTCAAATAAAATAATTTCTATAAAATACAATTTAAATAACTTTTTCAAAATAAAACAAAATATAAGCAAATATTTAGCAATTATATTTATATAACAAAGCTTTAATTTTATATAAATTTGTCCCATAGGATTTTAATTCTATTTCCCTTAAATCTAATCTTTTTTAATTATTATGCTTTAAATTAAATTTAATTTATTTTAAAGTTACACATTCCCGTTAAGTTGTCAAAGAGGCATATAAAATGGCTGCTGCCCGTTAAGTGTTGCCTGTTTTTGCAGTGCTCCTTTTTTTCTCTTTCTCTGTTTGAGTCCTTGTCATTTAATGTTTGCTCTTGGCCATCAAAGGTAAAGCAGAGCAATATTTTTAAGCATTTTTATGTTTGTTGTTGTTGTTTTTTTGGCTTTATTTCACATAACTTTTTGTGCCTTTGACGCCATTGAAAGGCACTGAACCAACCAACCAGTCATCCAAGTGATGTGTGTATGTTTGAGTGTGTGTGTGTGTTTGTGTGTGTTTTCTACACATTCTAATTGTTTGTTTGTATGTCTTCTTATTTAGTACTGTGTATGTGTAAGTGTGTGTGTGTGTGTGAGTGGTTATATGTCTCGCACTTTACTAGTATTTACTCTCTGCACATCGCCTTTTGTTTAGTTTTTACGTCTGGCCAAATCCGAAAAAAGCAGCTCGTAAAGTTAAGCAACAGCAACAACAACAATGGCAAATAAAGCATTCAAGAACAACAACTAAATAAGGCATATGCCTAACAACAATACCGAGGGGCGTTCTTTCAAATAAGGAAGTACACAACAACAACAGCAACAACATTTTGTTTTACGTTTTCCCCATTTTTATTTAAGCTTAGTTTCTCATTTTCTTTTCTCTTTTTTTTTGCCTTTTTTTTTTTTTTGTTGTCTTGTTTCTCTTCTCTTTAAGTTGTTGTTATTTTTTATTTTTTTTGAGGCTCAGACAACTTAATGCTATTTGCTCTATACACACACACACATACATACACATACACATACCATGCTGTTGCGCACACCTTACTCCTCTATAACCTCCTTTGCCACCCCATCTTGACTGCCTTTGTTTGGAGTTTTTAACAACTTAAGCACGTCGTCCATATTGGTTTTCGGGCGCTACTCTTTTTCCTTCTTTGACTTGCCTTGCTTGCTTCTCTATTCCTCATTCCCCCGTACCTTTTCCGCTATTCTTTTTGCTTTCTTTTCTTTACGTTTTTTTTTTTTTTAGCTTCCTGCACTTCCTGCCTTTGCTTTGTGAAAATAATCACGCGCGCTTTGAGTTTTTCCTTTCACGGGTTTTTCTTTTGCTTTTTCACACTTGGTTACTTCCGCTTGACGTTGACTGAGTATATAGTGAGATCTATGTGTGTGTGTGTGTGTTAGTTTGTGCACCCTCTGTATATGTGTAGTTGCCTACGATCTGGGCAAATACTATTGTTTTCTTTTAATTTGCAGTCTTGTCAAATACGGAGACAATTTTAAGATTAGCAGACGCTGTAAAATCCGGAACTCAAATGACAAGGCTCATCCATTAAGAGCTCAATTGAAAGCAACTAAGCCTTAGAGAGAGAGAAAGAGGGGTGGCAAGTGAAACACTCTTAAAAAGTTTTACATTAAGAAGATGATGCCATCAAATTCAAAAGAAACCTATTAAAAGATTTGATATACGTAATAAGCAATAGATTTGACTTTTCTATATACATAAAAAAGTTCAGGACAATCCACTTGTAAGGCCATATCCTGCATGTCATTGACCTATGTTTAGTTAGTTCTGCCTACATTTGTTTTGAGTTTAATAGATAAAGTTTTGTCAATTGATAGGAAAACTCATTATGTCATCAAGCTAAAATCCACCCACTTTCTAAATGGCATATGCTTTTCTTTTCCTTTGATATTCATTTGAAAATTAATTAAAGCTTTATTTTTCGGAATGGAAGGCGGTTTTATAAAATTTAAATTGATGTTAATAAAATTTAGTTTGCTTAGATATAAATTTGCAAAGTTGTTCTCACTTTGGAATACTTTTTAAAAGTAAATTGAACTCCACATTACTTATAAGCTAAAGAAAAATATCTAAAATTTTATAGCCTGATGAATCCTTTAGTATTTTGTTTGGTAACTAAGTTATATTTCTGCTCTATCATCAATAAATGTAAGGTTAAGGCCAAAACCTAAAGCTGCATAATATTTCAGATCTTGTTATCCTTGTAAAAATAATGTGTTTCAAATTTCTTAAAATTAACTTTGATAATTTTCAATTGGCTAATAACTTCATACCAATAATAATAAAGAAATGATTTATAAAAAATAATAATAGATTAAAATAAAAGTTTGAAACATAATCTTGACAATGATTTTAATTACACGAATTTAGTGAGTAAACTTTAAATTTAAAAAAACTAAATTGTGTAGAATCGAGATTTGGGCACTCTTTTTCCTTTTTCTTTATGCCATATAAAATACAAACAGAACCAAGTTTGACAAACAATAATTGGTATTGTTTTTAACATATTTATAATGATTTAAGGCAAAACAATTAAAATTAACTCGTTAATTTCCTTTCTAAAATCTGGTACCATAAATTTATAGCTTAGTTGAAAATGAGAACATCCCTTTAACATAGTTCGATTAAATCGACTTACACAAGCCCAATCATTTGCCTCTGTTGCTGGGAAATCAGTTTATGAGGACACTCAATCTCTAAACAACTAAATGAATGTAAACCATACAACAAAAACCAATCACAAGCACTTAACTGCGACACCTGCTAGATATAAATAGAAGACAGTCAGACAGCTGGAAAGAGAAGAGTGTACGAAATGAACGAAAACGTATGGCCCGCTGTCTTTGCCGACTTGGAAAACGATTAACTTTTGCTGTCATTGGTGGTAGGAGACTTCTTCTTTCTCTTTTTTAACCTCTTTCTCTTTCCCTTTACCTTGCTGTCTGCCTGTTGTGTTGCACATAGCGCGAGAACATTTATCGTTGGCGCCTGTGTGTATGCAGCACTTTGTTGCTTAATTGATTTTAATGTCCCCACTCGTTCTCGACAGCCTCGCTAGTTGAGGTGGCTGATAAAATGGTTGTATGTATGTATGTGTGTGTGTGTGTTCCAACAATTTGCCAAGACTCGTTGGTTCGTTCGCTTTCATAGTTTGAGTCTATAAATTGGCTTTTTCCTTTCCCTTTTTTTTTTTTACTTGTTGTTGCTGTATGCAGCTGCTCGACTCTGTCATTTCCCATTTCCATTTCCGTTTGCAATTGAAGAAGAAGCAAGCGAAAGCTAAAGAAAAGAGTAGATAGAATGAGAGAGAGAAAAGAGAAATGCCATTTATTGAATTGTATAAATTTCTGCACATTGACAGCGACTGTTTATTTTGCCCAGACAACTACCATGTGTGTGTGTGTGTGTGAGTGTGTGTATAAAAGCAAAGGCAAGTGGGAGCAAAAGAATGAAACTGAGGATTGGTAAAAGAAAAAAAAGGGTCTTGGTGTTTTGTTAAGCTTTATCGCATTTGCATAGCATAGCAAAGGAGTAGCAGCAGCAGGAGGAGAAGTAGAAGGACTTCTTTACCCTGCCCTCTATTCCGCCCGTCCACATCTTTACTTAGAGTTAGGTCAAGTGCTTGGGCCCGCCCTCGGGTCACTCATTTGTTCTTTTGATTGCAAAACGTTTTTGCCACTGGCTTGTTCTTTGTATTCGCATGTATGTGTGTGTGTGTGTGTATGGCATTGCTTTTGTTGTATTAGTAAAATAAATTACCATTTAGTGCTTTTTGCCACTTGCCAATCCACCACACTCCCTTTATACCCGCAACCGACACCACCACCACCACCGACCCTTGGGCTGTCACACATGGTCGAGTGTTGTCCTTTGGCTTGCAAATGAAATTATTTCTAAAGAGCTTTTGCATCCAGCATGGTTTGCTTTGTTGGATTATAAGCGACCATCTTTTACCCAGTCTATATATACATACAAACGTTTATGTGTATGTGGGTGCTTGTATGTATATACTTATGTGTGTGTGTGTGTGTGTGCCCTACTGCAGCCATAATAAATTGCTCGCAATCGCATTTCCGTTTCTTTATGTGCTTCGATTACTTTGCGCTTTACTTGTTCCACTTCTATATTTTTTTTTTCCTTTTGGCCCTTCTTTTTTCTTTTCGTAATTGAATATATAATTTTTTTTATTGTAGCTACACACACACATACACACACACACATGTCTTTGGTGCCATTTGAATATAAATTGTTTTGTCTTCTTGCAAAATATTCATTTCAATTTATTTTACTTTCTTGTATATATTTTACTTTTTCTTTTATTTATAAATTATTTATGCATTGTCATTTTATAATGGTAAGAGCGGGTAGGGGATTGAAGCTGAGTAAGATCATCCTCATCCTCATCCTCATATTCATCCGGCTTGGCATTCATTATGAACTTCCGCCGCTAAGTAAAAAATTCTTATGCCAAAATTTTCAGAATTTTTCACATTAGACAGCTGCTGCTGCTGTTTCTGTTCTTACGTTTGCCTTTGATAATCCAAAGTTTACTTTTAACTTTTGTATGTTGTGGGAGGTTGACTCTGTAAACCTCACACCACTCCATCATCCCCCCAAAAAAAATGATAAAAAGTATTGCAATAAACATAGGCTAAGCATTTGAGTAAATTTAACTTTGTGACTTTTATGAAATTCCTTACTTAACTGTATGTCTTTTCTTTGCTTTTCTTTCTTTTGCAGTGCCAAGCAAACCTCAGAATCTCACCATACTGGATGTGGCTGCCAATAGCATAACCATGTCCTGGCATCCACCAAAGAATCAAAATGGTGCCATTGCTGGCTATCATGTCTTTCATATACACGACAATCAAACTGGTGTGGAAATTGTAAAGAACTCTAGAAACTCTGTGGAGACATTGATACATTTCGAATTGCAGAATCTAAGTAAGTTATAAAGCAAACATATAAACAAATATATTGAATATATAATCGTAGAGAGTAAGGTTATTTCTACAGGAAAGAGTGAAGCTCTTTCCTTGTGTATTCTAAGTAATTTCTATAAATTTTAATGTTTCAATAGTTTTTAATTCAATATTATGAATACATTATTAACTTGGCGTTCCTTGCATATAATTAGACTAAATTTATTTAACTATTTTGTCTTTAGTCAGTTTAATTATCTTAATGGGATCCGGGAAAGTAGAACAGCTAGAACTTCTTTTCCTCCAAAGATTTAATAAGGTTTTTAGAACGTTTTACATATGAGAACTATCTTAAAATTTATCATCATACACTTTTAAAAGATAAAATCTTTGCTAAAATAATGTCAAACACATAATTAAACCTTGGAGTAGGAGAAATAGGCACGGTCACCTTGTTGCAGCTCTTATACGGTTTTTTTGTGCTGACCTCTTGCTCGAATTAGAAGAGAGCGAGAGAGAGGGAATGCGGCAGTGCGATCGAGCTAAGAGTCATTCGTTACAGAACTTGAAAACAAATCGGAAGCTAAAACAAAAGTGCTTGAAACTAAAATATAAAAAGTTTTTATTTTCCTCTCAAAAATTGTAATCGCTTTAGGCCAAAACTCTTTAGGCAGCAATCCTAGAAGTTTTTAGTTAGTCCGTCATGTTTTTAAATCCACAAGACTTAAACTTAAGAACAAAATATTAATTTTTCTACTTTGTAAAACCTTTAGAACTTCTTTTCTTTTCTTTTCAATTCTTTGAAATAAATACAATTTGAAGTTTGTTTTAAAATTTTCCTTAAAGAGGCACTTAAAATATATATTCAAAAAACATGAGAATTTTTATACATTTTTATATTTTATATTATAATATATATTTATAACAAAGCAAAGTTCTAGCTTATGTAATTCGTCTTTTTACCAGTTTCAGGAGAGGGAATTGAACTAAAAAGTTAAAAGACTAATTCTTCTACTTGAATATGAGGTTATAAATTTACCATATTTAGTTTTTCTAGCAGTTTGTAGAGCGGATTGATTTATTATCAATTAATTAAAATAAACTTTAAAGAAATTCAAAAAGTTTTAATATCAAAATTGTTAATTATATAACAATAAACTTATATTTATAATAATTTAACACTTTTTTTAGTAGAAGAAGAACAAGCAGTTGGGAAATATTTTATCTTTAAACTAAATCGTTCTGCTTACCATTTTACGCCACCATAAGCAACTCCTAGCAATTCCTTTCAATAATTTCACTAGCTTTAATAAAATAGTTTTATTGACTTTCTTACCCTCAAAATTGTTTAATTTTTAACGATTTATTTCATCATTTGAAGCATAAGCAATTTTGTAATTATATTATTTACAGTTCTACTTCAATCTGTCTCATGTACAGTCACATCAAAAAGTCTTTCTAACGTTTTGTGTGCGTCAATTTAATTGCTTTTGCTGCTTGAACCGCCATTAAACTGTCAATACCTGCCGCCTAGCTGGCCATCATCACCGCATACCCAAACCCCTACTATGGTCCTTAAGCCTAACTGTCAACACTTTGTTCATTCCGGTCGACGCACTGCTTGTTACTGGGACTAGCACGCCCACCTCCTACATTTGGTCTAATTGGAGCTCAAGTCAATTGTTTGCCAGCTGGCTTTGTAATTAAATAGTTTCAAGTGGCTGACGCGGTGGCGCTTGCCACTTTTTGTTGTTAACAACTTTCACGCTTATAATTATACTTATAGCCCTAAACCACCCTCCAGCTATACTCCCAACCGTCGTAACTCCATGCTAGACAAGGTAGCTAGCCAACCTTTAGTTTGCCACAAAAATGTTGCTGTGAGTTTGATTAAAGTGTTGCCGTCTTTTGGGGTGAGAGAGCGAAGCGAAACCACAGCATCATTAGCTAGGTGGGTTGGCAAAAATGTTGCATACTTTTGGAGGCGCATCCTTTTTCGTCAGGAATTAAGTGGCTTGGCAAACAAGTTGCGTGGATTTTTCGTTTATTTGCGTGTTGTGTAGATGAAAGTGTGTATGTGTGTGTGTGTGTATGTATTGCAATTAACTTTTAGCAAAGTTATGCTCTGCATTCCAAATTGCTCATACGCAATGTTACCCCGCATGCAATGTGCCGCCTCAAAAGACTATGCCGACATTGTTTAATTAATTACGAGTCTCAGGTGCTTGAAGCACTCGGAAGCAACTGCAACTTGCAATTTCCACTTTAACTGCAAAGTTACGTTCCACAGTGAGTCTTTTGACTCACTTTGGCAACATTTAATTATTTGAAATTTAATTCAAGAATGTGTCAGCAATCCTTTTTGTTAATTAATTGCAATTAAAACTGACAACAGCTAGCAGGCAATTTTTTTACAAATATATATACCAATATATATATATATATAGGTATATAATTTTTTTTTTAATTTTCTGTACTTGCTGCTTAAGCACTTATTAATTGTTCCTGTTGTTGTTGTTGTCACTGGTCCGCAAAATTTAATTATATATCAGCATTTTACTGCCACATCTTTGGACAGAAACCGCTGCCGTCTGTTGTGACATGCGGTGGACATGGTTCATAATGAGAGTGAACATTTTGCAAAAGGTGCACAGGTTGCAACACCGAACAGGTGAACCAAGAGAGAGAGAGAGAGGGAGAGTGAGGAAGAAGGGGAGATGCGGCTGTGGCTGTGGCATGCAGTTGACAGTCGAGGTTGCATATTATTTGTGTGTGGCATTCGCGAGTAATAAAATGCTCAACTGCCATACAAAAGCCAGTTAGGGAATGACACAATCAAAATTTTGTTAAAAAAAAAAGACAACAAGAAATTCATTTTGGAATGTTGTATGAAAAATATTAATAAATTTAATAGGAGAATTAATAAATTTTAAATATTTTACTTTTTTTATATATTTAAGGCTTTAATTCTTGGCCACAATATTTACTTTCTTGAGAAGCAAATAACAAAATTTAAGCAATTTTTTTCTTTTTCATTGAACATAAAGTAAAACTGTTTAGAAATATTAAAAAATCAGCAAGTTTGCCTTTCATTTGTTTTAATTTAATTTAGGCAAATTTTTTCCTCTTTTATTTGTTAAGCAAATAACTATAAAAACCAAGTAAAATATCAAGATAAATAAATTCTTTTAATATTATAAAGACAATACAATTTTACTGTAACAATTTCAATTGTTTCCTTAAATTCTTACTTTTTTTTTTTTTTACTTTTAATGCATTGTAATAAATGTTTATTTTTTTATTTCCGTTTAATATTTGAGTAGGAAATATATTAATGTACGTTAAGAAATATTCTGTTTGAAATATGAGAATTGGTAGTATATAGTATAAGCCAGAATGATCAATTAAAAAAATAAACCCGAAACCAAGCTGAAAACAATTCAATTAAAATGCATAAATGCTGTACCTGTATGGGGCATGTGGTAAAATTTATATTGAAAGGTCACAGCATGGATGCGGCTTACTTCATTTCACCTTTATTGATGAAAATATTTTATGAATAATTAAATATAAACCCCAAGAGTGAAAGGAGTCGTCGCTGCCACTGTGCCACAATAACAAAAGGCTCATGACTGACAGTATTCATATTCAGGTATTATTCAATCTTCATACATTTTTTTATTTTTTTTATTTATAGGACCTTTTACCGACTATCGTGTGATTGTGAAAGCGTTTACCACCAAAAACGAAGGCGAACCATCCGATCAGATTGTCCAACGCACCGATGTGGGTGGACCCAGTTCCCCGGCAATTGTAAATCTGACATGTCACTCACAGGAGTCGATTACGATACGCTGGAGGCGACCCTATGAATTCTACAATACCATTGACTTTTATATCATAAAAACGCGACTGGCCGGCCAGGACACACATCGTGATATACGCATCAATGCATCGGCCAAGGAGCTGGAAACGGCGGTAAGTGACAGTCATGAAAAGGGACTGCGGGAATCGCATCTATTGTTGTTTGCCATTCACAAAATGTCGCCCATGGCAGCTAAATGTAAATGTAAAAAAAAAAAATTGTTATATAAAAGCATTTGCTTTTATTGCTGTCTCGTTTAGCTTACTTCTATTGTTTCATTTTTTTGGGGGAAAATAAAATTTTGTTTCATTTTTAACTCTTTTATATTGCATTTGTTAACGATTTTGGCATTGCCTATATAACGGCATTTTATTGTTGCCAAGTTAGTGACAACCATTTGGCAAAAATTTTTCAATGTCTGCGGACTTTGTAAATCGTTTTGGCTTATCGCATGTAATGATAAGCCTTTTTAATACACTAAACTTTAGTATGGAATAGAACAAACTGGTGAATTTAGGGAAAGTAAAGGGAAGTTAATTTATATTTATTCGTAATTATTATAAATCATATTGAATTTAGTAGTTAAATCACAGATATTCTAAGAAACATTAGTCACAAATTTAAATATTTTTTAGTTAATAACCCAAAAGTTGTAAATCAATGGAATAAATATATATTTTTGTACTAAACAAATGCTTAGTCATGGAAATCAAATCAATAAACAATAAAAAGACAAAAATGAAAACACAATTCATTTCAGCAAAATCAAATCAACATATATATATATTCATATATAATCAAAAATGTACAATAATTTCATTCATTCAAAAATATATAATCATTTTCATTCTTCATTGTCTTCTGTTGTTCGACATTCCAAAACTATTTTTTTTTAAATTTATTTAAGTTAAAATTTTTATTATTATCTTATGATATTTAATTAAGATCACATTTCCATTGTTTCCTTATTTTCTTTTTCTCTGTCACAAAGACACAGTGTGACCGTTTTTCTGTTAAAACTAACTTATGCTCTTATAGTGCACATTACTCAACACTGTTTTAGGTACTACTACAGTATGAGAGAAGACTTTAAATTAATTATGCAAAAGAAGCAATATTCAAAATATTTATTTATATAATATTTGATAAGTTATGCTATCTTTTTAAAGGTTTTTAAACATTTATTAAGTAATCTACTTAATAGATTTTTAAAAATTTTTAGATCTTCGACTAGCTTGTTTTATAGATTTTTTAATGGCAGCTGACCATAGAATCACTTTGATCCCATATTTATCATCTTTTTAAATAGTTGATCTTAAAAGCTCATATAAACCAAAGACAATTAGAATGTTTCAATTTTAATCTCATTGAACAACAAAAAGAGTAACAAGAAGAGCAATAAATTGTTAGATAATTCTTAGATAGCTGCTTATTAACAAGAAGACCAAAAAGGTTGTAAGATAATATTTAGATAGTTACTAATTCCATAAACTAAATCGGTTTTCCTTCTGACCTTTCCTAATTCTGACATTTGTCTTTTTCATCATTGTCAGCTCGATTCAGTCAACTATGACTTGCAATTTTTGAATGTCAAAAGTTATTTAATAGTATAAAAAAAAATAAGATTTTGTAGACCATTAGCAACACATTTTTGCATTGAATCCAGTTTCTGTTGCAAAACTTTTTTAAAATGTAAATTCCTTTAGTTAGGGTATAAAAAAGAATGTATGCACACCAATAATAATTGCATTTTTATGCAACAAAGAGAGAATATAACCAAAAAACAAACCTTTGCTAAAGTTGTAGACACCCCACCCACCCCCCTTAGACCACCGCCAGTCTCAGTCGTTAGGACCATATATAATATTTTACAAATTTTTATCCCTAACCCTCATACACATGTGGCTGGACTTTTTGGCTGGGTAAATGTGTTGCATAGTTTTGCTGTGCTATCGCCGCCACCCAAACCATAAAAATACACACACACACACACACACATATATATACGAAAGCACAGGGGCCACACCTACATGCATACCTGTGAAATAAATTAAATTTATGCCGTTTTTCCTGCTAAAAACTCTTTTATTGTTTTTTGTTCTATTTAGTTACATTTCTGTTTCTGTTTGTTATTGCGGCTCTTTTGTCTTCTCTTGATTCGTTTTTTATTTAGCGCCACAGATAAAACAAAAAAAGAAAGTAAAATAAATAGAAAATAATAAAAACAACAAAAAAAAAAATATAAAGCCAAAAACTCTGTCGCAACGAAACATGTTTCGTGAACAATTTCGCAACAATAACATTTTATCATACACATAACTGACTTTTTCTCTCATATCTGTTATTGTAGAGAGTTATTTCTTTCATTTGTTTTCTCTTTCTCTTTTCCTCTCTTTTTCTTTTTTTTGTGTTTGTTTAATTCGTTTTTTGTATTGCGTTTATGTGTGTGTGTGTGTGTTTGGTTAGTGCAAATATTTTAGTAATTGAAATTTTTTTAGTTAAGAAAAATTTGGACTAAAATTGAAATACAAAAGGTGCAAAGGTGCAAAATGTTGTAGAATTTAATGTGCTCTATATATACATATATAAAAATATACATATTCATCTCTTTCTTTCTCTTTTTCTTTTTTCTTTTTCTTGCAGATGATATTACAAAATCTAACAACAAATTCCTACTATGAGGTCAAAGTGGCAGCAGCAACATTCAGTGTTATAAATCCCAAGAAAATTGTCTTGGGTAAATTTTCAGAGTCAAGAATTGTAAGTAGAGACATAAAGATATGAGACACGGCAAATTCCAAAAAAAAAAAAGAAAACAACATAAAAAAAATAGAAAGAAAAACTAGAAAAAAAGGGAAGAAAGAAAACTTGACAGTTTGTTGGCTGTGGCTGGCTTGTTGTCTTGCCATAAAATGTATGGCTATGTATATGTATTAAAGAATGGAAAATGACGTTGGCTTTGTCAGTTTTCATATCTGATTACATGTCCAAAATGTAGCGTAGCATTGCGACAAGTCGCGCCAAGGTTTTATAGTAAAGAATATAAATTTTATAAGGGCAAAAGGATATCTATACAGGATCTCGATATAGGTAACCAACAAAGATACACACATTCTATGCTTCTCATATGCATTATTCAATATATAAATTGACTGCCAAATGGCCTATGGCGGTTGTATGTGTGTATGTAAGATGGCTTTATGCACACTCAATGGCCATTTTGAACAACAATGCGTTCATTTTATTGACTTTTAAACTTTGTCATAACCAACATCCTTAATGACTCCTTCATATACACAGGCACAGGACCTCAACGTTTTTGGGGTAAATATGAAAAATATAATCAGCAAGTCAAGGGGGGGGAGCGGGCTGAAAAAATATAGCAATTTAGTTGACCTCGAGTGTAAAGGGGAGACTGTCACGCCCTCATAAGTATGCAGCAATATATATTTTCGTTCTCTTTCACTTCTTCCCCGTTGATTCATAATTCATTCAGCTTGTTGTTTGCCTGAATTACAAGTGGCTGCACCTTTTGGCCACATTTACATGGCCCGCTTCCGCTTTCCGCTTGGCGCACACACATTCCCCAGCAAATGGCGTTCATTTAAATCCTTTATTTTCTTCCTTTTTTTTCTCTCTCTCTCTTTCCATGCAGAAAATGCAAATAAAAAATATATAAATATATATATATATATACCAAAATACATATGTATGGTACTATATATATATATATGAAAAGCATGTAATTTTATTCTATATAGCAAACAAAAACAATCGCAGAAAAGAAACGTAAGGCGCGCAAAGCAAACAACACACAAAAAATAAAAAAAAAAAGAGAAAAGAAAACAAGAAATAGAAAGGGAAACACAACAATGCTTATATTTGCATAGCAGAATAACGTAGTAAAAGAGGAACAAAAATAATAATAATAATAAAAACAACAACATTCACTGACATATATACCATTTTTTCTTATTATTTATCTAACCATGCCCATAAATATATATATTCCCCATTCCCATTTTAGATTCAACTTCAACCAAACTGCGAAAAGCTGCAACCTTTGCTACGTCAATCTCACAACGATTACAATCTGGCCGTCCTGGTGGGCATCATCTTTAGTTGCTTTGGCATCATACTGATAGTCATGGCCTTCTTCCTGTGGAGGTAAGTGGCGTTCCGAGCATTATTAGAGACTGCAATCCCACCACCCTCTAGATGAAGCACTAGCACCAGCTGCTGTTGTGGCACGTGCAGTTCTATAAATAAATGAAACCAAAATACATAAAAGTAAAAAAAAAAAGAAAGATGGGGTAATAAAAAAAATTGTCATAGTGTGGCAAATGGAACAAAGAGACAAGTCAACTTGTAGACGGGGTGAAAGAGGACTTTAAAAATAAACCAAGCAACAAATCAAGTCATGCCAAGTCTATACATAACTGAATCCAGATTCAGTTCTAGATCTGCACAGCATGCTATTTTTATACGTTGATGGAAATATTTCATTATTCCCTGAGTGTGATTATGTGGCTATATGTGAGGGCAAACTAACGGGTGGGTGGGTGGTTGAGTGTTGAATGACAAAGCAAAGAACACGCTCTCGATCTATAGAAGAAAAAAGAGTTCAGACTTTGATAGATATTATTGATTAGATGTTGTAAGCATGTACAAAATTCTATTAATCTCTTTTTGTAGAAACATTTATAATCATTCAAAAAGCAAAAGATTTGGTTTAGTATATTAATTACTTAAGCAAATGTTTAAAGTTATATAATAGACAAAAGAAATAATTTGTTATAATTATTCTCAATAAATATTTAGCGTGGGGAGAAAGGAAGTTGCACCTGCCTAGCTACCACTTTTGGTAGAAGAAGTTTATAAAACTGAGTTTATATAGAATTATATTATTTGTCTTATTTTTTTCAACACCTTTCTATTAAAATAATATCTTTAAGTTTCTAACAAGTACATTAGAATGATTTATATTATATACTTTTCTTTATATAAGAAATTTCAAAGAAATTTTTGGGTAAATTAATCTCCATTGAAAATCCTCTTCAGGAAACTTCTTAAAGAGAACTTAAATATTTTTCTAAAAATCAGTTTCACATTTTATAGTAAAAGAAGTGTTCCAACATTTAATATATTCTTACTTTATATAGTAAAAGATATATGCGAACTAAAAATATAACAATTTTCCAATTTCGGCTTATAGACAGACACTTTATTCTTTCTAGTTTCTTAAAAAGATAAGTTCTATAGCTAAATCATAAAGTTTCTCTAGAATTGTTAAATAAATTGCAAAAAAAGCTAGAAAGGATCATTAATAGATTTGCTTATATAGCAAAGATTTTCTTATACCATTTTAGTTATTTTTTAGCATTTCATTTAAGATTAAAATTTCGTATTTCGTTCTATTCTAATATTTAAAGTTTTTCCTCTATGAAAATCTATTTCCCATTCAGTTCTCAAGTCTTAATTTTTGAAAATCAAATTTATAAATAAAAGATTAAAGAACGATTTACTCAAATTTAGATTGGAAATATATTATGGGAAATAATAATTCAGCAATGAAAGAAGATTTTAAAGTTATTTAATAGAAACTTTGCTTAGTTTAACTTACTTATTTAGTATTCCGATTTTATGGAGTACTTAGAACATAAATTTTACTATTTTTCTCTGTTATTTTGGTTAGTTGATAGGTAAACTTTGCTAATGCTAATAAGCCTAGCAAAACAAATTAAAATCGCTTTAATTATTTTAGGAATTTTTAATTGTTTATTAACAAAAAAGTTTCTATACTATTTAATTAATATGGCCATTAACTTACTCTCAGTTTGTTTTTATTTTGAATATTATTTGCATAATTTTCCTAAGCCGCAGCAACGCACTCTTACCACCCTATGTTGCACTTGGCATATCGGTGGAAATTGTTAATTGATATATCTTCAAAATTTATTGTCCGATTTCGACAAAAATTTGGTCAGCTAATACCTATGGTTGGCCATATTATCTGATGTGCCACATAAGAACAACTCTAGTTGTTCGTATTTTCCCAAATTGCAGGTTATTTACGCTGTGGGTTAAAGAGCATAAAAAATGAACTCAAACATTGATTAAGAACTTTTATCTCATACGAACAAATAAACATAAATACAAATAAATAAAAACCATTTCCTTGAAAATCAAAAATCTAACCAGCCATTAATTATACCCATTCGAGTTGTGTCAATTTTAATTATAAGCTTCGAATCAACTGTGTGGGAGCAGAATGCAGAATCCTTTTAAGCCATATCGAAAGAAACATCAAAACAAAATCCGCTGCAGTCCAATAACCAGCGAATAGATACTTTTCAACTGTCCACTCAATTCAATAATTAAGGCAAACTTTTTGCCATCTTCATTTACCATTTACAATTTTTAATTCCGCACAATATGTACAGGATAAAGTAAACAGAAAGAAAGAAAGTTCTTCGAAATGAGATCCAACTTGTTGTTGTCTATACGCCCGCATATTCATTAGAAATGTTAATTAAAATTCAAATCACAAAAACAAGAGTCAACCGAACTGAACGAAACGGAACGGAACGAGAAGGATCTGAAGGGATACGAAGGGACTGACTGATGTGATGCGGAGGCGAAAGCGAAAGCCAAAGACAAGCAAACAGTTTTAAGTTACTTAAAATCTTTATTAAATGTAAAAGTGGTTAACCCCTTTTTTTTTTTGCCCACCCAGCCACTCCCACTTTCACACTCAGACCCTACCACCGCCCCCTTCATTACATCCGCCGCCCAGCCAACAAACAGTGTGTACGTCCGTATCCGCATTTGCGTCCGCGTCCGTATCCGGCATCAGCCACAGGCGAACACATACCTTCCGTCCACCGCATACCCCTATACCCCTTCAACTTAGTATTGCTTTAACCCTCCCTCCCTCCCTCTCTTTCTCTCTCTCTCTGAGCAACGATGATGGCAACGACAAAATACATAAAGAAAATGGGAAGCGTTTTCTTTCTTTCTTTTTCTTTTTTTTTTTTTAACTTCAATGAAAAATTTTTACATTTTTTCTAAGCCATTTTTTATGCTCCCGCGAATATGCCAAATAAAAGTTGCCGCCCAGCGACAAATACCCCCTTACCCTCTCCCACCATACCATCGTCTCGTCTTCTCTAACAAATTAATGCCATTTTATTTATTTTTTACAATGAGAAATGGCGAGTGTTAAGGCAAGGCGGGGAGAGGGGAAAGGCAAATTTTTCAAGTTGCCAAGTTTTGGAGCGGAAAAAATTATATTTTATTAAACAAACAAAACGAATTTCTACAAGTTTCCTTTTTTTTTTATTTTTTGCAATGCAAACAAATAAAAGGAGCCAGTTAAATGAGAACAAAAGTCGAAGCAAAAAAAGAAAAAGCAAAGTGGACGGGAAAATGTCGAAAAGAAAAGGAAAGAGAAAAAAGGGTTAAAATGATGTTGATGGAAGGAAGGAAAACTAAATGAATGTTAATGGATTAATGAACATTTAGAAAAAGTGACAGATATATATAAAAAAAAGATATTTTCTATATACGAAAGATTATATAAAAAACTTTATATAAGATTTATATTTTTTTATAATTTATGAAACCTAAGACAAGTTTTAATTAAACCTTATAAATTCCTAAGAAGTAGTTTTATTTGAAATTGTATTGTATATTGATTTAGGAGACTAAATTGTATGTGAACTTTGTTATTAACTGGTCTAGAGATTATCCATAATATTCTATATATGTAGTTTAGAAGTAAGGAAAAACTAAAAATGATTTTTTTTCAAGCCTTTTGCTAGATTTCCTGGATTAAGCATGGTTAGGCCAAGTTAGATCACTCAATCTAAGATCTTATCTTTAAGTAAAATAATTGAAAAAAATATGAAAAATTGAACAATTTGTTCAAGCTTGGAACTATTCATTTATAGTCCTTGTAGTTATTTTACTTTTCACATTTTTCTCTTAATTAGTGGAAACGTTTTAACCTCTTTAAAGATCGAATTACTCCAATATATTAAGATTTCTTTCAAATGCAAGAATTCTCTGTTTTGCTGGGAATTAGTCCATGTCTGAGCTATTGAATCATAATTAACAATATGTATATACTATATTATATAACATCACTGTTATAGTCAAACATTAGTAAGAGAAATATTTCCAATTTAAATTCCATAATTTTTAAAGCCTTTCAAATTAACCCAAAAGTTGTATCAAGTAATCTTTGATCAACAACCAAGAACTCCCAAAACTAACTGCTCAAACTTACTTTCAGATTACTTGATTATACTTCATTAATATATAATATATATATTTTCTATGAACAACATGAAGGCATCAAAAATGCATCGACTAAAAGTTTTGTTGTTCTATTTTTTTTTTTTTTTACTACCTTTTGGAACTTGTGTCAATAGTTGAACTTTAGCATAAACCAAACTTTGAAAGTTTTGTGTAACAATATTTCATCCTTTTGAGAACCACAAAAACACTTGAGGAATTTTTATTACAACAATTTGCTGGCTACAGTGAAAATATGTCCAACGATAACAACAATTTCTATTTACATTTTGACACCGAACCGAACGGAAAATCGAGAGGACAAAAAAAAACAACATGAAAAAGCAGCTAACGAAAATAGGAAAAACTTCTATTTCCCCTTTGTCTCCTGTATATGAGTGTATGTGTGTACGAGAGAGAGAGAGAGAGAGGGAAAGGATGTGAGTGTGTGTTAGTATTTCATATTTTATGCACTTTGGCAACATTGTTTTGTGACGACGGCTTTATTTGCCTGCCCATGTATAGACAGAGACAGAATTCAGATAGAAAGAAATGGTAGGGGAGAGGTAATGAAGGAGGGAAAGTACTATTTTTTTTTCGTTGCGTCCTTTCCTTTTTTGGTTTTTTGGGAGCAACTTTTGCTTGTTCCAAAAATAAAATGGCAAAACGCTGACAAGAAATTGTTTTGGCTTCGTATGCGAAACTTTTTGCCAAAGTTCCATTGTGTTGCATGGCAGCGTCAGAAATGTTAGAAGCACGTGTCTGTATATGTGTGTGTGTACGAGTGTGTGCCCAGGAGATAGGATGCGAGTGAGAAAAATTGAAGGCAGTTTTGCATACAACCAACCAGCCCCACCACTCCCCTCTACAAACAACAAAAAGAAAGCCCTGAATCTTAGATTTCACTTGAAACATTTGTTGTTGCTAGCTTCAAGCTGGAAGCTATAAAACTTTTGCCAACTGTATCATGCCCGTCAGGACGGGATATGTGAGAGGGTGAAGATTGTGACCTGAAGCCACACGAACTTTGACATTATCTTTGACATTGTTTGGATAACATTTTCAAAGTACTGCCAGTTGGGTTTCTGTATCAATTCAATTAAAAACGTTTTATAATTATCGATTCTTTTTTTTTTTTTTTGAAATTTAAGCAACATCAATGCAACATTGAATTGAACTAATTTTCGTGTCTATACCCTAACATTTACGCTCCACTCATATTTTGGCTAGTCTTTTGTTTAATTTAAAAAAAATTAAATATGAAGCTCCACCTAAAATGATTATTATGTCTTTGAATATATCTGCAAAGTCTTCTTGTACTATATGCTTCATATCAAATGCTCTATAATTTCTCTCATTTCTAGCTTTCTCGATTATAAAAAGCAAATTTCTTATCAAAATTGAACAGCTGTTCTTTGTTGATATTAAGACAAAGAAAATGATTACATAAAAATGTATTTGTTTAGCAATTTATTTACACTTTTAAAAGATTAAGCATCTTTGTATAAGTTTGGGAAAATTGCTAAACAAAATGTATTAATAATATTCAAAAAGAAGAGTATACTAAAAACGCATCTTATCACTCAGCTGATAAATTAAACACCCACAAAGCTAAGAAAAGCTCGCCCACACTCAATTCCCAATTCAGCTATGGCTACCCTCATCTTTCTCTCTAACATTTTCTATCTATGCACATGGGTCGCTCTCTCTCTCTATCTCTCTTTCTTACGTGTTTGTGGGCTCCCACTTTATCTAATGCTCTTCGCATGCTCTCAATTGATCCAGCAAAAGCTTTTGTGTGAGCGATCGGCGATATTAACAAGAGTAAACGGTTCAGTTGTCAAAAGCGCGCGTCTGAGAGAGCACGAAACGTGTAGAGACCGCATAATAAACGTAACCCCCTGTCATTGCGTCCCCCGCGCCAGCATCATTTGCGCAGCGTAACACTGCTCTTATCATAGTAAAATAAGCAAAACAGAAAACGGAAGAAAAAAAGAAAAACAGTATCTGGCGGCATTGTGGAAGAGAGGCAAAGAGGTGATAAGCCAGCCCCATTGCTGGCTGTTGCCGAGCGTCATAACGCAAGACTCATTAGTGAGGTGTGCCAGTGTGTGTACACGAGTGTATATGTGTGTGTGTGTGTGTTTGTGCTGGGATTATATATTGCGTACTATTTTTTGCAAGTGCCCTGGCGACACAGATACAAACGCAATAACATTGACAACAATAGCAACAACAACAATACAAACAGCTGCTGCCACTTGCATTCCCCTGCAATATGACGTAATTGTTGTTGCTATAACTGCAAACAATACACGAATAAGCAAGTGCAATGCAATTCTAGTAAAGTGTAGTTTATAGAAGTAACCCACTATATCCCATCCACTCCCTTCTCTGGTATCCACTCACCGATACCATTGTCAGCATCGTCATCACCATCATCAACAACGGCAGCAGTCGCAGCAGCAGCAGCATGTCAGCTGGAGGGAGCCTCAAACTAGCATCGACATCAACCACACCGTCGACAGCATCAACCCCGCTGGTGCGCCGTAAATCGCAACGTGGAAATTGGCTTACGTAAGTTCGATGCCAAAATCCAAGTGGCCCATTTAGTTCAATGCTCACGTGTGTGCGGCACATAGAATCTCTCCAAATCAAATGCATAGTAAATGAGCACAACGCATCAATGCCGGCAACAACAAAAAAAAAAGTTAACAAAACGGAAACAAAAACAAGAATAATAATAATAACAAGAACAAGAACAACAACAACAATTTGGAAACTTATTTTTGTCAAAGTTTTTGGTGCGTAGTAGGCAAAGTCTTTCATAAACAACTTGGCGAACTGCGAATCAACTAAAGAAAAACATATGTAAATAAAGCCAAAGAAATATATATACACTGCGCGTCATCAGGTTAGCGCCCCCTTTAACACTGACCGCCAATGCTCCATAAAATCTAAACCATCAGAGTTCTAGCTTTAATTTTTTTTTTTATTGTGCTACATGCATTTCTCTTTAAAATAAAACAACAATGGCTAATGTAACAATAAGGCATATTTTTTAATAAATGTTTTTCAAAAAGGTAAAAAAAAAATGTAACGAAAATTTGGTCATCAGATTAGCGCCGTCAAATGCCATTTTAGTTATTTTGCTTAATTTAGTAATTAAAGTCACCAAATTTTTTGTGAAGCTCGAAGTGTTCAATATCTTTAAACAAACATACAGAATGGGTAAAGGAACAGTTTTATCTTTGGTAGAAAAATCAAAAATTGAGGCATACTTTGAATCTGGACTATCCTACCATAAAAGTGCTGAAAAGGCGGGAAGACACAGAAAAACAATTGCCAATTTTCTTAAAAATAAGGAAAACTATGGAAAAAACTACAAAGCCGGCAATAATCAAGTGATTTCACAAGCAGATAGACGAGCAATACTTCGAGAAACTTCGAATTCGCACGAATCGACCACCAAGATTAGGGAAAAAACCGGTTTTAAGGCGAGCTTATCAATAGTGCAAAGAGTAATTAAGAAAGCTAATCACTTAAAGAGACAGAAATTAAAAAAAAAACCACCACTCAATAAGCTAAGAAAAGAAATGCGCCTTAATTTTGCCCGAGCGCACATGACTTGGTCTACCCAATGGCAGCATATTGTATTTTCCGGTGAAAAAAATTTAAATTGGAAGGACCTGATGGCTATAATTATTATTTCCATGACCTACGCAAAGAAGAACATCACTTGGACCGGTTGCACAGCCGGGTGGGGTGCGTTATGGTGTGGGGAGCAATATCCTTCTACGGCACTTGCGAGCTTCAATTTTTGACATCGCGCATAAACGCACAGAAGTATAACAACGTGTTAAAAACGGCTTTTTCGCATTTTCAAAACATTTTTCAAAACCTGAAGTGGACTTTCCAGCATGATAATGCTCCAATTCACACCGCCCGATCCGTGAAGTCATGGATTCAGGACCAAAAAGTTGATCTCATGCAGTGGCCACCATACTTCCCCGACCTTAACATCGTTGAAAACGTCTGGGGATGGTTGGTTAGGAAAGTGTATGAGTCCGGAAAGCAATATAGCACAAAGACAGAGTTAATCGAAGGCATCAAACACGCCTGGTCAACCATATCATTGAATTATATAGAACAACTTTATAATTCAATTCCTAATCGCATTTTTGAAGTAATTTCAAACAAAGGCGGGACTACGCACTACTAATATTACTTAAAAATGATAAAAACTTAATATACAGCTGTTATAAACTACCATTATTGATCATCAACTTATTTAAATTGAATTTAACGTAGGGGGCGCTAACCTGATGACCAAATTTTCGTTACATTTTTTTTTTACCTTTTTGAAAAACATTTATTAAAAAATATGCCTTATTGTTACATTAGCCATTGTTGTTTTATTTTAAAGAGAAATGCATGTAGCACAATAAAAAAAAAAATTAAAGCTAGAACTCTGATGGTTTAGATTTTATGGAGCATTGGCGGTCAGTGTTAAAGGGGGCGCTAACCTGATGACGCGCAGTGTATATATATATCATTGGACACTCTACAGTGACAAAGTGTGTGTGTGTGTGTGTGTGTGTGGAAGGGGGGGGAGTGATTCCGTTAGACAAACAAATTCACTGCAAAAATATTTGCAATCACAAATAAAGTTTAAATTTCTTGTTTATGTTACCATAAAGTTTGCCCAAATGATTTTCAAAGTAAACAATTTATCGAATAATTATAAAGATTTCCATTACACAGAATATATTTAACGACATCCTGTCAATTCCATTGGGGGGTGAAATTTAATGCTGCATACACTGAAAGAAAAAAAACTTTATTTATATTAAAAATTCTCGGTTCAAGTGAAACCAAATAAAAAAGCATTGCAAATTGTATAGAATAATTGAATCTGATATCAAATGCTTTCAAAACAAGAAAAAAAGTATCCGCTTATCAAAAGTATTTTGTTGACACAAGGGAACTGTAATGTTATAGTTAACCGATTCTTATAATACTTGGTGGCTATATGTACATACATACATACCTATATCTATTTATATAGCATACCAAATTGATAAGTATGTATTAAGTTAGCTTGAGCTCTTTTCTCTAGCTCTTATCTAAATCCTATCGTTTTTTTTATGAAAGCTTTACGATATAGTCATTCGATATTTTATTCGATATAGTTTATAAGATACTAATAGGCTATCTCTTAATTATTATATTAAATGTTAATGGCATGATAAACAAAAACGCAAATCATTCCAAAGTGAGCTAAATGATATAGACATTCAGTCTGATAAATGCAGTAAAATGAAGTTTAAATAAACTCAATATATAGATCAAGAATATATATTGTATATATAAACCCATAAATTGGTCTAAGATGCACAGACATAAATATATATATATATATTTGGACTATCTATACATATGTATATACAATACTACAGCATAAACATGAAACCTTTATTTCTATATTGCCTTATTTGATATGTAGACACAGACATATCTGTTATATATATATATATATATATATATAAAGGGATAGTCATTTGTTTGTTATCTTTTGATTTTAACAGCTTTGTACTTTAATCAAAGCTGTTGGCCTTGTTATTAGCTTGGCAAAACTTCCTCAGACATATGCCAAGGCAATTAAAATTCAGTTTAAGCAGAAGTTATGTTTCAGTCTAATGATTTCTATGGTACGATTGATGCGATATGGTATACCACCTTAACCAAAACATTTTAAATAAATTCAAGTGAAAGTGTTAAAAGAAATATCATGAGAAGGCTTTGTGGTTTTTTGTTAAGTTTATATAACTTTAAAATTCTGGACTACTAAATTAGTAAGAGAAGTATATGTAGTGGTCACTGGGCTATAGTCCATTTCTGAGAATTTCGAGATATGTTGTAAGACAATTCATTATACAATTAATGGGTATTAGAGGAAACCATTTCTTTCGACCCTACAAAGTATATATGTGTATATTATTAATTAGCTTAAACAGTCGATAAAGACATGGATGAAACAACAGATGGACTTTAAATAATATCCATTTTTAAAAATAATTTTTTTTTAAATATAAGAGTGTAAGTCATTAGTTTTAATATGTAGACAAAATGTTACTAGCATGCCAATATATATTTGTATTATATATATATATATACATATATATATTTTAAACGGATGTCACTTTATCTTTTGAGTTATATGATCATTTAGTATCAGCTTAGCAAATTTTCTTAAAATTAAACAATAATAAAACGGAGATTTAAAAGAGTTTTGTACCAAAAGTTGTATTTGTTTTATAAATAAAACCGAGAGTGAATAGATTTAAAACTTTAAGTTGATATCACTTTTAGGTTTATAAAACGTTTTTATTTTAATACAACCAAAAATTAAAACATTTTAAAATTCATAATTAAAGTAAAGTTTACATACTTTCTAAACTAACTACAAAGTAAAATGCATATTGATTTCCCAACTTTTTATAACTATATAAAAACTTTATATACATATATATTAATATATGTATTATCTATATACAATATATATGTAATTAAAATATTAAATTGTTTATCACGAAATGCTATTAAGGAAAAAACAAGTTAAATTAACGCTGAATAATCAAAGCCTTAGCTTTTGACTCTTTACTATACCAATACAAAAATCATTGTGCTAATACTTAACTGACTTTTTTTTTCTTAATGGTAATAAAGTTATAACTCTTATCTTAGTATCGATAAGAAAATTAATTGATCAAAGAACAGATAAAACAAAATTATTTGTGATTTTCGATGCGCAATGCAAAATAATAAGAATAAGAACTTTTGACACAAGGCTAGACTGCAATCGGATAAGTGCAATATATATATAAATATATATATATATATATATATATATATATATATATATATATATAATGCAAGTTAAGAAAGTTTCAGAGTCTTAGAGCAAAAAGTTTTCTGCTCCTTGTAAACGCTTAAACCAATTACAAAACTTAACCTCAATTTGTTGTTGTGGGAATGAAAAGAGGAGAAATAGAAAGAGATGGGGTTTTAGATAAGTTATTACTTGTTCTCTTGTACACCTTGTTACACTGCCTGCCACCTGGTCATCATCATTGTCACTCATTTAAAGCAGCTTTGAGAATATATTTGCACAAACTTGGCAAATTGTAAAGGAGAAGAAATTTGTATTCTATTGAAAGTTATCATCGCAATTGAATGCTTGTCATGAAATTACATCATAATGCCTGAATGCCAATGAATGCCTTTCAGTGACCCCCTCTCTCTCTCTTTATCTCTCTTTCTGTCTCTGTCTCTGTCTGTGTCTATCTACCACCCCTCACCTTGGTTGTCTGCTTATTTATGCATTTTGATTTTGTTAAAAGAGAGCTTTCCCCCCATGCCATGCTTCTCAAACAGGAGAAGCATCTGACACCTTTTTTGTTTAGCTATTTTATAATTTTTTGCAAAAGGAATTTTCTTATTTTAAATACAATTTCATTTCGTTTGTTGGAAAAATAAGTAAGCATGAAAGTAGCTAGAAGGTCCTTTTGTGCCGGTCAGTGTGAATGAATGAATGAATGAATGAATGGATGAGTGAATGAAAATGAATGACTTAAGAGTAGTAGTTTCTGCTCCAATAATATTATGCTTTTTAAATGTTGCTGCCACTCAATGGCAAACGCCAAAGCAAAAATGATGAATAGTAAAAGTGTTGAAATATATATCCATTAACATTTTTATTATGCCAATTTACTTTCAGCAGAAAGTGCTTCCATGCTGCTTATTACTATCTGGACGATCCGCCCCATCATCCGAATGCACCGCAGGTGGACTGGGAGGTTCCCGTCAAAATAGGCGATGAGATACGTGCCGCTGTGCCAGTAAATGAATTTGCCAAACATGTGGCATCACTTCATGCCGATGGAGACATTGGATTCAGTCGTGAATATGAGGCCATACAAAATGAATGCATTAGCGATGATCTGCCATGTGAACACTCTCAGCATCCGGAGAATAAACGCAAGAATCGTTATCTTAATATAACAGCATGTAAGTAAAGATCTTTATAGTAAAAAATAATTTTGATTACTAAATTTCATTTATATATATTTTTATAATAGATGATCACAGTCGCGTTCACTTGCATCCAACACCGGGACAAAAGAAGAATTTGGATTATATAAATGCCAATTTTATTGATGGCTATCAGAAATCCCATGCATTCATTGGTACTCAAGGACCATTGCCCGATACATTCGATTGCTTCTGGCGTATGATCTGGGAGCAACGTGTGGCCATAATAGTAATGATAACCAATCTTGTGGAACGTGGACGACGTAAATGTGACATGTATTGGCCCAAAGATGGTATTGAGACCTATGGTGTTATACAAGTCCGTTTGGTTGAAGAGGAAGTCATGTCCACCTATACGGTTCGAACATTACAAATCAAGCATTTGAAGGTGAGTTGCATGAGTATCTTACATTTAATTTATCTTAATGCATATTTTTCTTGCAGTTGAAGAAAAAGAAGCAGGCAAATATGGAAAAGATTGTTTATCAATATCATTATACCAATTGGCCAGATCATGGTACACCAGATCATCCATTGCCCGTATTAAATTTTGTCAAGAAATCTTCAGCTGCCAATCCCGCTGAAGCCGGTCCCATAGTTGTCCACTGCAGGTTGGTTTTTAATCTATTTAATATGTTTGAATCAATATTTAACTCTTTTTTGGGGTTTTCTTTCTTTAGCGCTGGTGTTGGTCGCACAGGCACGTACATTGTCCTGGATGCCATGCTCAAGCAAATACAACAGAAATCGATTGTCAATGTTTTTGGTTTTCTGCGTCACATTCGGGCTCAACGCAACTTTTTGGTCCAGACCGAAGAGCAATATATCTTTCTGCATGATGCATTGGTTGAGGCAATTGCCTCGGGAGAGACTAATCTGATAAGTGAACAAGTCGAGGAGCTAAAAAGCAGCACTCCTTACCTGGAGCAGCAATATAAGAATATCATACAGTTCCAACCAAAGGACATACACATTGCCTCGGCCATGAAGCAAGTGAATTCGATTAAGAATCGCGGTGCCATCTTTCCCATTGAAGGCAGCCGTGTTCATTTGACACCCAAGCCAGGCGAGGATGGCAGTGATTATATCAATGCCTCTTGGTTACATGGTTTTCGTCGTTTGCGTGACTTTATTGTCACCCAACATCCCATGGCGCACACAATAAAAGATTTCTGGCAAATGGTATGGGATCACAATGCCCAAACAGTAGTTTTACTCTCCTCACTTGATGAGATTGTAAGTGTACCTTAAGTGAAATATATTGTCATTTTCTAATTTATATTTCTTTTATTAGAATTTTGCACAATTCTGGCCCGATGAGGCTACGCCCATTGAAAGCGATCACTATCGTGTTAAATACTTGAATAAAATGAACAAAAGTGACTATGTGAGTCGAGATTTTGTCATTCAATCGATTCAAGATGACTATGAGCTCACTGTGAAAATGCTGCATTGTCCCAGCTGGCCAGAGATGACCAATCCAAATAGCATCTATGATTTTATAGTGGATGTCCATGAGCGTTGCCAAGACTATCGTAATGGACCAATTGTCATTGTTGACAGGTAAAATACAATACAAAAGTTTTAGCTTAACTATAATACTAAATGGAATTTCTTTCTTTTTGTAGATATGGAGGTGCCCAGGCTTGTACCTTCTGCGCCATTTCATCGCTGGCCATTGAGATGGAATATGGCAATACAGCGAATATATATCAATTTGCCAAGTTATATCATAATAAACGACCTGGAGTATGGACATCCAGTGAGGATATACGTGTTATCTATAATATTCTCTCATTTTTGCCTGACAATTTGAGTTTGCTAAAGCGCACGGCGCTACGCACTGAATTTGAGGATGTGACAACGGCCACGCCGGATCTCTATAGCAAAATATGCAGTAATGGTAATGTTCCACAACAACAACAACAACAACAGCAACTACAACAATTACAACAACAACAACAACAATTACTGATACAACACAAATTGCAACTACAGTTGCTGCCTCAAGAACAACAACAAGCACAGACAGCCAATACAAATACTAATTCAATCCTATTGCCCATTTCATCATTGTTACCACCCACAGTTGATCCATCATCCAATACATCCAATATCACACCACTACCAACACCAACAATACAACCACAACCACAACCAATTACCACAGCAACATCGAATAACAGCCCGATACCAACAGCACCACAACCAACAACAACAGCAACAACAATTGCAACAGCCATTAATACACCAATTCCCACAACAACAACAACAACATCATCATTATCATCGACAACAATTAGCACACCATCTATGTCTAATTTAATTACTAATACTAATGAAAATTTTAATACTATTACTAATAATGCTGCCGATGTGCCATCGATTGATATCATTGATATTGATGATCGACAACAACAAATGCTGGCATTGATACAACAACAAACACAACTGCAACAACAATATAATACACATCATCACCATCAACATCATCACCATGAATTGGAAAATGGCAATGGTGAATTGCAATGTGTGCTCAATCCTGCAACACCAACGACAACCACAACAACGACTCCAACTGCAATTGCAACAACGTCACCACTAACAACAACCGCAACAACAACAACCACAACAACGGTGCAAAACACTAACAACAACATTAATAATAATGTAGCAGCAACAGATGCTCAAAACTTAGATATTGTAGGCTAAAAACAAAAATATAAAAAAGTGAAAACAAAAGAAACAAATCATTTTATAAATGTTTAAATATTTCATATACAATTACATTAAAATATATATATTTATATATAAATATATATATAAATATATTTCGTAACATGTAAGAAAACTAAAACAAAACAACAAAAAAGTATTTGCTGAGAGCTAATTTCATTCAAATTCGAAATCAGAATCGAAATTGGCCCAGGAATTACTGAGTGAGGTAGCGCAGCATCTTTAAAATATTTCCTAAGTAATTTTATAATTTATTTATTACAACAGTTATAAGTTCTATTGTTTATTTTGATAGTTGTAAAATAACAATTCGATTTCAAATTTAATACTTAAGTTGTTTTTACACAAGATTTTCTATATAAATGGAGAAGTATTTTACAATTAGTCACACACAAACTAAAATGAATAAAAAAAACAAAAATCACAATAAATAGTCAGCAACATTTAAAGATTAAAAACGTAGATTAACATATATAGATAAACTCCAATTAAAACGAATTGAATTGAATATACAGCAGTAAGCACAAACTATTCATTCATCCTTAGGTTATTCGGAAAGTTTATTCATATGTTTAGAATTCAGTTAATCGTAAATTGTAAAGTCGATAGAATGACTCTGAATTGAAATTATAAATCTATATTTCGAATAATCGAATGACTAATTTCCCATTTGTTGTAGTTGTTTATTGTTTTTAATTCGTTACCGAAATCAGTGCCATGATGCTATAAATGAATCCTTAGAAGTCCTATTATGATTAGTTAAAACTGTTAACCATTTCGCATTCAAATTGATTAATTAATTGATTCAGTGTCCGTCCTAATAACTATTTTCTTTCTTTAACAACAAGTGAGCAAGTGACTCCAGCAAAACAAACAAAAAAAAAAAAACAATTAAAAAGATGAAATACAAAAATTGAAACATATTAGCGGAAATGTATGCGAATTTAAATAAACAAATTAAATGTATTAATGAATTATTGGCAAATATTTTCTCACAAATTGAACTCAGCACTTTGCACCTACACACATAGACACACACACATCACACAACAAATTGTAAATGTTAGAAAAAATCAATTCAAAACTCACTCAACTTAAGCACATCACAAATTGTAAATACTTATGCTATAAATTAAATTAAAACTAATGCAAAAATTAAAAAACAAATGTAATAGGTTAAACAAAATAATGTTGTAAAATACATACATACATATATAGATATAAACATGTATCTATCTATATATAATAAACATACATATATATATATATTTAACGAATGCTTAGCTCTTAGTTGTCTAAGAAAACTAAATGTAAAGCAAATACAAAACAAGCAAAAAAACAAAATCACAAGCAAAGTATTATAAAGAATAGAAAATCGATGAGAAAAAAAGGCAAATTTAAAATTAAAATTGTTTATGTGTTTTTATTTTCTGTTTATTTTTTAGTGAGCAGTTTTAAGAAGTTACATACAACAACAAGAAAATGCACAGGGTGTTAATGATATTTATAATCTGATCCCCCACATAAAGGGGGAAATATCTTGTACAGAATATCTTCATATATATATATAGTATTTGCACTTTGATTTGTCAATGGATTTTGCATATACATGTTGTTTGAGATTACCAATATAAGCATAATTAACCCCTAGAGGATAGGAATTTCTCCTCAAGTCAGCTTCTGTTTTAGTTTTTCTTATTTTTGTGCTTTCTTTTCGACCCGAATGTGGGCACAACAGCAACTAAAAAAAAAAAAAAATTAAGCATATGAAGGGAAATAGTAGAAATATTTTTACAAATATTTATTACTAACGACAAAAATATTTTAAAGACTGGTTTTTTGTACACTTTTAACTTAAATAAGCATGTATACTGATTATGTAAATTTAATGTACGGATCTAACCAATTAAGTAGTCCTTCAGTTTTTCATATTTCAACTATAAATTATCTATATTTTCGTTTTAGTTTGTTTTCCGGCAATAAAATCGATTGTAGTAATACACTAACTATCTCTTAAATGAGATTTGAGAGTCCATCTACTTAAGATTGTTATTAGGAACTTTACCTTTAAATCAAGAAAGGAGCAGGACTTAGTGATGCTAGGTTTTCCAGGTTGAGCCAAACTTTGCAAGACCAAAAAGTGTTGCCAAGATTTTCAAATAATCGTGTTCTTTAAACACTTTTTACCATTGCATTGCATTACCAAAGCAAACTACATAATCGAAAGTTGTATAATACTTTTGATTTTAATTTCTTTTCTTAAATTTTTTTTTTGTTTTTAAGTAGAAGGAAAACAAAAAACAAAACTCTCCACATATTTACAACTAATGACCAATTTTATAGTTATGTGTTTTTTTCCAACTACTTTAAATTAAGTAGACTAAGTAAGTGTATTAACAAATACATAGAAAGCTTGTAAATTCCCATGGCAAGGTAAAAAATGCTTCATCTGTAATATAAAGAAAAACCATAAATATTTCAAAAACAAACTATATACATATATATATGTATATGGTATGTAGCATGTGTGTACATTTTAACTGTTTAACACAGAGTAGTTATGCATACATAGACACACACACAAACACATAATATACATATACAAACATATATGTACTAATGAATATAAATTAAAGTATATGTATCTGTATATGACAGAGCCAAATAGAGAAAAGCTTCTGAAATCTCAAAAAGTAAAATTAAAAAAAAAAAAGAACGAATGAAAAATCCAAAAGCAAACTGCACTCACTTCTCGAGCAAAATGGAACCTTTCCAAGACTAACTACCTTCACACATAAGATATATGGTAAACTACAGCAACAAAAACAACAAAATAAGTAAACAAAAAAAGGTAAAAGAAACATAAAAAGAACAAAAAAAAAAAAAGAATAAATGAAAATATTATCTAATTGACGGTGTTATGCAATTTATAAATGTGATGAATGTGAAAGTTAAGCGTAATAAAATTTAAAATATAAAAGTAAAATGAAATGAAAACCAAGATTAGTAAGAAAGCTGAATGTAGCAAAAACTTAAGAAAGCATACCCACGATTTTAGAGCTAAGCATAATTACAAGAAGGCAGACCATAGTTTTTAAACCAATGAATTTCAAATGGAACAGAGACGTTTAAAAAAGAAAGATAAGCATTATAAAGGTAAAAAAAAAAATCTGAAAAGGAAAAGCAACAAATTGAATGCTTGTAGTAAAACATGAAGATATTGATTAAAAGAAAGTAACCAAAAAAAAAACAAAAATAAAAATGGATGGAGTATTTGTGTGTATATCTTGCGATATGCAAAAGCAAATACATATATGTATCTGTGTATATGTATGTACACCTAAGTTACTAATAAGCCACTGAGAAAAAACAAAGTTGAAATGGATGCAACAGAAACAAAAAAAAAAGAAATGAAAATTATAAATTATAAAACTAACAATAAACCGTAAAACAAAAAAAAAATGCAGCACAATTGTGTTTATTCAGCTTGGCCCTCGAAATTCTAGCGTAAATTCAACATGCATAATCCCAAAGTTGCTCAATTTGAAGACACCTGGCATCCACGCTAAAAGCAGTCCAGTCTATAAAACAAAATTAGTTAATTTTTATGTAAACTATTTGAAAGAAATATACTGAATTAAGGACCTTTGTTGTGGAGTCAAATAGCATTTTAACCATATAAAGCTTTAAACGTGCATAAATGGTACGTTGCCCTAGCTTGACGGGCACCTGTTGACGCACATAGGGAACAAAACTACCATCATCATGACGTTCGAAGGAGTGCTCTAAGTGTAACGAAATCTATAAAATAATGTAAGTCAGCAAGTGGGATCGTTTCTCTTCTTTTTAGCTTTCAAGCTCTTACATTTGATGTGCAGAATATACGTTTCACTGTGTGTGGTGCCGTAAAATGCCAAGAATATTTGGTAAGACCTTTGTATTTGCCTGAGTCCATCACAGTTACTTCATGCAGAGGGCGACGCTTTATTCCGGCACTAAAACTTTTACAAAAATGAGAAAATGTCTCCTGCAAGAAATAGGTTTAAAACTACATCAATCAAAACTATTTCATAAACTTAAACTGTTTTTGAATAAATAAAAAGTAATTAAAAGCAATTACACTATTGTTAAAAGTAATGTTAATCTCAAGAATTAGTTAAAATATACTTCAATCTTGTGAGTTAACTTCAAATCTCACCTTATGGACATGAAAACTTTGCTGGACTAATCTTTGTACAGGTTCCACCATGTGGCAATCCTCTGGCTCTAGACATCTGTTAAGCACTTCTATCACATAATCCAACCAGGCGGAATAAGCCAACGCAGGCTGCACATCTGGACTTGGGAATATAGGTATTTCCAAGTTTCTAATAGTATTCGAATTATTCACAATTAGTTCACGCTTGGCCGGCAATGATGGCTGCTTACGACCCTTGACTTCAGTTACAATTTCGGAAGCCTTAATTGGCGTCTTTTTTACCACTGCAATTGTAGGCAACTCAATGGGAGGCAACTGAGTGCTAACTGCAGGTTGCTTTTCCGTAAAAATTGGAGGAGCTGCTAGGAAGTTTAAAGGTTCACTGCTAATCATGGGTAATTCTATATCATCGCTGCTTAGATCAAGCTGATCAGTTAACTGATATTGATCCATGAGTTCTATATTGCAATCGGTAAGTTCCAGATGCTGATCCTCAGGTTCTGCATAAAAGTTACAATTGGACAGGAGTTGAGCGTCATTGGCATAGTGGACTACGGCTTGATTGTTTGTGCTATCAGTATTTTGTAGATTCATATCAGCCTGCATATTATCCACATTAAAAGTGACATCAGAGAGATCTGGTACAGGCAACTAAAAAGAGGAGTCAATTAGTCATAAAAAATGTGGCTAAATTTGAAATAGTTACATCAAGATGATCCCCAAAAACCAGTATGTCAACTTGAGGATCAAAGTTAAATCCAATATCGCCCTGTGGGCCTTCCTCCAACGGCGTTTCCAACTTTTCGGGCATCCAAAACGACTGCAAGCTTGTTGTAAAGTTGCCATAAACACGTTTGCCCTGCGGAGAACTGAGTATGCCAGCTAAAACCAGCAGCAGATGATCACAAATTTCATCCTGCATGACTAGAGAGTTGTCGGGCTCGACTATGATCTTTAGCTTGCGGCAAGCACATGCATAGATACCTTTTCTGGTGGACAAACCATTTGCAAGTGCAGTGACATGTAGGCGGCCAGCAGGAAACGTGTCGGACCGCTCACATTTTACAGCAAATGTAGTTGCATTAAGTCGCTGTACAGCCGGCAACTGCTCCTGTTCCTCGGCTAACTTGTAGAGATGCCAAAGCTGTTGCTTTTGCTCCAGGCTAATGTTCAGATTCCAAAGTACTTCTCGTGATACTTTATACACCTGGGCGCTAGGCACTACACTTAAACTAAGCTCTCGACAGGCCTTCACATGACGGCAGTCAACGGAATTTCCAGTATCCTTGCATTTGTATTCGTCCACATGACAAATTGCCTTACTGGACACCACTGCGGCATTTGGCTGAAGTGATAAGGTCACATCCTGAATGCACACAAAGTTTCGTGGCTGTGACTCGTGTTCCTTTGTCCGAAGGGAATACAATACAGAACCGGCTCTCAGTGAAGACAGCACTACAACATCTACATGTATCCAAAATGAGAGGCCTAATTAATTATAGCTATTTCACAAACTTACCAAAACTAATTAGACTTTTATTCTGATTCCTGGGGCACTCAGCGTTCCGACACATTTGAGCTCGGTTTCCATTTAGTGCTCCACAGCTGGAGCATTTTCGTACACCCCTTTGGGTACGTTTCATTTTTTGCAATTCGTTTGTTTGTTTACATTTGTAT
The DNA here is from genome assembly GCA_018903615.1 of Drosophila neocordata. Lineage (NCBI taxonomy): Eukaryota > Metazoa > Arthropoda > Insecta > Diptera > Drosophilidae > Drosophila > Drosophila neocordata. Next base: position 2,154,226 of record JAEIGI010000002.1, read on the forward strand.
TAGAGATGTGCAATACGACTATTTAAGTATTGGGAAATGCAAAAAAGTAACCAAAACAAATTATTTAAGTGTTACCAGAGAAGTAATGTTGCCACAGCGTATTTCCCGGTGCTATCAGATTGTAAACGGTTTCTTGAGGAAAAAAACAATAGCCTTAAAACATTTAAAGCTTCATGGCTTAATAAACCAAACATTGAAATTAAGATAAAATTTCTGAAGGTTTATAATCTAAAAGAATTCTTATGCAAAATTCTTTATAAATGTATAAATTTTAGTTTTTAAATGGCAATAGAACGTAAGTTTTTAAAATCTTCAGTGAAAAGACATACTTATAAACGCAATTAAATAAATAATTTATGACGGTTCAATAAAAGTATTTGGATGTATATACATATATATATAATGTAGAGCAAAAGGAAGCAAACTTGAAGCAGTATCTATCTCCCATTCATAAAAATGCTTAATTTATTCTAGACTTCTAATTAACATAATAGTAGATTCCAATTATTCAAATTTTCTTCAATTAAGATGATAAGATAAGTTGGAAAATTGATGTAATATTTAAAAAAATTACCGCTTTGATACTTAGTCAATCAGCAAACAGATATCGATTACAATTTAATGGACATTAATTAATTAAATTGGTTAAATATTAGTTAACACCTTTGTTGTGTACACTTAATTCACACTCAGACCATATTTATTTCCCTCGAATTTTAAAAACGAGTGTCGTTGATTTACCACATCCTTGAAATAGAAAAATTGGATTAATATATTTTGTGTTTTCTTTTCCCTCGGTAGTCGGGATCCAATTTTCCGAACGCAGCATATAATTTGGAATAGATAAAAAATATTGGGTTATATTCATAAACGTTTCATAGACTTACCCGTCTTAAATCAAGTCGGCACCAGATGATATCCATAGTTCATGTTAAATATTGAGATAATATTAAAATATTCTTAACATTTTTCCTCCTTCCTCCTTCATTCATCATTGGTACAAAAAATGGAAAATATTGATTGGTTTATATCACGATTACAGTTCCAGATGAAATAAATAACTTTTGCATTTTCTTCGAGTCCAGGAAAACTGTCATCTATTTACATCAGATCTGAAAAATATATAAAAAGAAACTGTATATAATAATAATGTATAAAAAATAATATATATAAAAATAATATGTATATACACATATATAATTCATAATATATGATTGATTTTATTTAAAAGAATCAAGTAATTAAAAAATATTTTTACTTACCATGACTCAGCAAATTTTAGATGTATGCACTTTGACAGAAAAATTCCAACTAAAGTTCGGCACCCATACAGAGCCCCTTATATAGCCTCAGCTCAAGCCGCTGTAATGTTACCAGACTCTGTTAATTCCAGACAGACTCATTTTGGAGCTTAACATCGAGTAATGTAAATTTTACAGAATGTCAAAATGTTAAATTAAAATTGTAATGTTAAGTTCCACATATATGTTAAGTTTACAGAACGATGTAATGTTAATTCCAGTCACTGTTAAGTTAACACTATCGGGTTGAGTCAATTATCGAATAAAAGTAACGTTTCTGTTTAAATATGAAAAATTAATAAGTTCCAGGTAAAGCAAATCACAATAGTCTTGACATCTATACCAAATTTCATTAAAAATGAATGTAGTGCATTTTATAATGTTAAATTCAGAAAGTAACGCTCCTATTAATTTTAAATTGACTCAAAACGATAGTGTTAACTTAACATCGACTGGAATTAACATTATGTCGTTCTGTAAAGTTAACATAGTCATGTAACTTAACATTACAATTTTAATTTAACATTTTGACTTTCTGTAAAATTTACATTACTCGATGTTAAGCTCCAAAATGAGTCTGTCTGGAATTAACAGAGTCTGGTAACTTTACAGCGGCTTGAGCTGAGGCTATATAAGGGGCTCTGTATGGGTGCCAAAATTTAGTCGGAATTTTTCTGTCAAAGTGCGTGCATCTAAAAATTGCTGAGTCATGGTATGTAAAAATATTTCTTAATTACTTGATTCTTTTAAATAAAATCAATCAAATATTATGAACTATATATATATATATTATTTTTTTATATACATTATTTTAATCTACATTATTTTTGCATATATTTTCTTTTTATGTATTTTTCAGTTCTGATGTAGATAGATGACAGTTTTCCTGGACTCGAAGAAAATGCAAAAGTTATTTATTTTATCTGGATGCAACTGTAATCGTGATATAAACCAATCAATATTTTCCATTTTTTGTACCAATGATGCTGCAATCTGTCTACTGGAGTTCGCCTTGAGGAAAAATGTTAAGAATATTTTAATATTATCTCAATATTTAACATGAACTATGGATATCATCTGGTGCCGACTTGATTTAAGACGGGTAAGTCTAAGAAACGTTAATGAATATAACCCAATATTTTTTATCTAATCCAAATTATATGCTGCGATCGGAATATTGGATCTCGACTACCGAGGGAGAAGAAAACACCAAATATATTAATCCAATTCATCGACAATCATTTCTAAAATTCGAGGGAAATGGATATGGCCTGGGAGTGAATTAAGTGTACACAAAAAAGTTGTTAACTAATATCCAACCAATTTATTTAAAAAGTGCTAACTAAACTGTGTTCAAAATCTGTTTGCTGATTGACTAAGTACCACAGAGGTTTGCATAAACATAGAATAATAATTAAAATTTTTCTTTTTATATATTACATCAATTTTCCAACTTTACAGGTGTAGTGAAACTAAAGTGCACCTTAGTAATCTCATCTAAATTAAAGAAAATCTGATTGATTGGAATCTACTATTAATACGTAATTAATAGAGACGAAGAAATTAAGCAATTTTACGGATAGGAGATGGATACTACTTTAAGTTGGATTCCTTTTTCTCTACATTATATATATTTGGCGCATACATATGTACATTCAAATACTTTTATTAAACCGTCGTAGATTATTTATTTAATTGCGTTTATAACTCTGGCTTTCCACTTACGGTTTTCAAGACTTACTTTCTATTGCCATTCAAAAACTGAAATATTGTTGTCCAAATCACTCATTTAGATTGTAAGCCTTCACTTTATCAGTGGATTTAAAAAAGAATAAGTATTTTTAAATTCTAAAATTTAAAAAACATTTAATACAAATGTATATAATTTATTTGGTCATTAGTAGCTAAGAACAAAACTATCTTTGTGTGTTTTCAATTTTGCAGATTTGCTTATATGTAATCCAATCTGTGTTGACTCAATTGAACTATGGATATAATTTGGATACAATTGTATTTAATTTAAGAATAAGTTAATGCCTGTGAATATGAACGATTATCATTCATGTTATATAGAAATTGTACAGCAATCGTTATAAAAGGTAGTGGGTAAAAGAGATTTGAGAAAGTCAAAACAATTTAAACTTCAATAGTTAAAAATTAAGCAAATTTTGAAAAACTTAAATTTATTTTGTTCTTTATGTATTTGTTTGTATCTCATATTATTTCCACGCCAAATTTGGTAGTTATTAGTTATAGTGTTTGCTGTACTATTTATACTTTTAAGTCTTCAGTCAGACAACAAACTACTAAAACTTTTTACTATAGTCCAGCAGAATCTGACAGGTTGATAAGTAATGATAAATAAACTAGATGGTTTTCATGACGACGTTTGTATACTCTGCCAAATACTTCATTGTGTAATAAGTGTTTCCAGAAAAGTTCTATAATAAGACAAAGACCATTCGGCCGTTCAAACAACTCGAAACGTTGATCCACGCTTAGTACAAATTTATTTTTCAATATTTTAATGACGCAATTATGAAAATTTTAAACAAAGTTTTTAAATTTCTAAAGAGAATTTGAAACTCCAACAATTCTTTTTTTCATATAGGCAATTTTTAAAAGATTTGCCTTTCCGATTTTAGATCAATTCAATCGTTCGTTTTTGTAGTGAAATCTAATGACAAAATATTCAAAATAAATCAAATGCTTTGCATATTGAAACCTTTTTTTTTTGTTTTTGAACCAATTGACAGCTATCCGATATAGTAAACCGATTCTTAAAAAACATGATAGAAGTAACAATCCAATTATTCCCATACCAAATTTTGTTTATTTCTTCATTTAAAACTCAAAAATCAACCGATCTTTTTATAGAAGGCACTTATCATGTAGTCGTTCAATTGATGATAGAATATACGTACTACCTTCTATGATATGCAAAACTTCTGACCCATATAAATACACCTGTTATGTAAGAGTATAAATATCATTTATCTTTACTTATATCGTATCATTTCTGTAATTTCATCTTAATTGCCCATTCATCTTGTAAAACCTAATGAATTTAATTAGTCAAGTGGATTAGTTACTAACTGATTATCTATCTAAAGTTCATTTTGTACAAATTACCAGCAGAAACGTTTTAAACTTCAGTTAATCAAGTCATGATACCACAAAGAAGAAACTCCGTGTTCGCTTGGTTTAGCTATTATTTTATTTTAAACGGAAATATCTCGTTTTACTACAATTCTAGAACGGGTAACCTAGAAAGACCACGGCTCCTTAAGTTCTACAAGGCATTCCATCATGTTAAAGTGCTTATATTGATGTGTGTGTTGCTAAACACAATGTGGGAGACTCCTATACAGGACATTATCTATACCTTTCCCTTATTATGGATTATTAGCAATCGCGGTTTTAGGTTTTCAATAATTGCCGCCGCATTGAGTTGTCTTTGGTGCGTTTGTCTTCGGCAGAATAAAATTTATGTAATGTTCAATTATCTACTCAGATTGGAGAAAAAAAGCACCAAGAAAGGAAATTTTCTTTCGAAAAAACAACATCGAAAATTGAAATTGTTGCTCTATATAAAAATGATTGTGTTAATCATCGGATTTGTGGTATTCTGTAGCTTTACCTATTTCTGTCCTAACTTCAATTATTTTATCATGTGGTACTTAACCGGATGGATAATAAGTTCTTCACAAACTCTATTATTTTGTCTAATGGGATTGATATGTCTCTGTTGCGGATCCCTTCAGGCCAATTTGGAACGAATTCTAGCCAAGCCCAAGCAAATGTCATTGAGTGAACAAATCAAACAACTTCGCTGGGTACAAAGAAAGCATCAAAGTCTAATCAATTTAGTGGGAGAGCTATCTGAATTATTCAAATTTCCCATTTTCTTTAATATTTTTCGAACTGCTTGTATTGGAATTCTAATGGGATTTACTCTAATTCGTATTAAGTTTGCATCACCTTTAATGGGTATATTTTACCATATTGGTTTTGCTTTAACAATCTCTCAATCGCTTCTTCTATATGCCATGGCAAGCCAAATGAATTGTATGCTTCAATATACCAGAATAATTTTAAGAAGATCTTCAGATCAAGCAGCTCTAATTGAACGATTGGTAAGTGTATTCAAGTATTCGTGGTTTTCTATATATTATTAACTTAATCTTTCGTTCACAGAATGAGATATTTCTCCTACATTTGTCATATCAGAATACACAGGTTCATGTCTTTGGTGCCTTCAATATCAATCAACGTTTAGTTTTTCACATCGTAGTCGTTGTTCTACTATATATTATCAATATGGTGCAATGGGATATCGGTTATTCAATGATTCTTAATGTAAAATAGTTATCAAGAATTTTCAATATTTAATTGATATATTTGCAAACTAAATCTTAAAAAAAAAAAAAATATTATTGATGTTACTTTTGCTTGAATATTTATAACACTAATTTTCCAATAAAATGCACAATTTCAAAAATCAAAAGAAATTTGTTATATAATCTTACCATTCAGTTTTCCATTTAAAAAAATATTAAAGACTTTAGTTTGTTAGTTTTGAAAGTATCATTTTGCTCTTATTTCTCATATATATATATTTTTTTTGTTGTGTTTTCTTTTTATTATAGAATTTCCATTTCGTTTGTTTTTTTTTTTTTTTTTCTTTTGCTTATGCATAAATACATATGTATAAGTAGTTTGTTTCCTTTTTTTTTTTATATATTTTATTCAGATGTCTTGGGTATTATTATTATATTTATTAATCTTTTTCCTTTTTTTTTTTTATTTATTTTGTCAGTTTTATTGTTTTTTCTTTTTTAAAATCAACATTCACAAATACTTGTACAATCATTGAAATGATCTTACAGGAATTGGACATTATGTTTGTCTGTGTATGTATATATGTAGATTTTAAGATTGGCTTAAAATATGTGTGTGTGTGAGTGTGTGTGTGTGTGAATGGAGCTTTTAGATAGAAGCATTTGCATACATAAGTACAGCCAATGGGTATTATGTAGACATTTACTTAACTACAAAGTAGAAACTGTGCTGATCTAAGGGTGTAGCATATGATTTTTTGAATATTGAAAATTGTATATTGAATATTGAATGATTGATGAAACAAAAACTGAGGAGTATAAGCAACACTTACAATACAATACAATACAATACAATAGATGAGTCTGTGTGAAGCATAAAAAGCCAACTGAGCAACAATTTCAAATGTATCTGTATCTGTAACGATTTTTGTTTAGTTTATGTATCTTTATCTGTATTTCATGTTTGCCTGTATATAAAGACGCAAAATATATACACTTCTGTTAAATATATATTTATATATTATATGTATATATATATATAAATACAATTTTATAGTTGCAATTCTTTGTTTTTTGCCTGTCAAATTTGATTTGAAATTTGTTTTTTTTTTCTCTTTTTTATCTTAAAATTGTTCGTTTTGCTTTTGTTTTGTTGGTTTTTTCTTGTTTAAAAGTTTTGCATTTAGTTTCGGTTTCTGTTGCATGTTGCATAGATAATTTATGTTGCAAAAAATATAGTTATGCCTTGTTCTCTTTTTATTTTTATTTTTCTTTAATTTTTATTTTCATTTTCTTTTGTAGGTACACGATTCTCACCTATGTTTAATTGAGACATTTAAACATTTGCTTTCTGCTCTGTTTTTTGTTTTGTATATAATTTTCTTCTTTTTCTTTATGCTTTAGATTATCTTTTGTATCTTTTGTATCTAATAGATAGTAGGGGAAGATTGGTTTTTGTTTTTTTTTTTTACTTTGACTTTAGGTTTTGGGTCCATGTTAGTTGTTGTTTTTGTTGTTGTTTGCATATGTTTGTTAAATGGTAAGTTCTATGTTGCTGTTGTTGCCTTTTTTCTTTATTTTGCTTTACAATTACATACACATATACAAACATATATATATGCATGTTTATGTTCATGTATGTATGTTTGTATGTTTGTATGTATTTTCGGTGTTTGTTTTATGCTTTTTGATTTCTATATAATGTCAAAAAGTATTGCTAGAATGTTATGTTCCTTTCCCATTCTGTTCTTGTAGACGTCTATTCATAATTTCGGTTAGTTATATGTATGTTGTATGGTAATATAGATATATACATATATATATACATATTGTATATATATATATATATCTAATTTTATATATTTATATATATATATAGTTGCATAAATTTTTAACATGAATTTTACACGACACTTAGTTGCTGGTTATTTTCTTGATTTCACATAGATATATAGATATATATATCTTTTATCTTTTTGTTAAATGCAAATTTTCTATTTATTTAGATGTAACTTTAACTTTTTTTTCTGTGTATCTATATGTATGTAAGTGTGTGTATCTTTTCGGATTTGCATTTCACCTGCTCCAGGCCTTTGTTACAGCAGAAATTTCTCCTAACCCCAAAAAAAAAACAATTTTTTCTCACATTCTTTCCTAGCTCCTATGTGATAAGCGGGGGGGAGTTGCCATACTGTTTTGCTTTTTTTGCCTTTTCTTGTTTGCTTTTTGTACCTTGTTATGTGGTGATCATTTATTACAATATCGTTACAATTTGTCGCTTTTATGCATATTTAATTATTATTTTGTTTTTTTATTTTTTGTTTTCTTACGGTTTTTGCTTTAGTCTAACTATGTAGATTCACATTTTGACATTTTGACAACCAGTTCAACTAGTTATTATTAGTTAAAGCCGAACTGAGAAATGATTTCTTTTCGTGTTTTATTTTGTTTTGTTTTTCTTTTAGCAAAATAATCAACAATGTTAATGGGGGAATTTGTTTCTTTCGAACATAATCATAAACTTAACAGAATGCCCTTAATAACTAATTATGTAATGTTTATGTAATGTAATGTTAATGTTAATGTTTATGTTTATGTTAATGTAAATGTTTAGATTTGTAAGGATTATATATATATTTTAATGATGAAGACACAACAACAATAATGCATTTTTGTATGTAGTTTCAATATGAATAGTTTAGAATTCAACAGTTCAATTTTCGATTTCGATTCCACAATTCCTTTTTGAAGAATCTGCTGGTTCGCTCTTATGGAATATGGAATCGAGTTTTTTTTAGAATTGTAATGTATTCCGATGTGATTTTTAATGCTAATTGCTAAGTTTTGTTAGATGCCAGAGGATTGTGGTTTTAACAACAAATTTAAGCATATAACTTATACTTAGATCGATACAAGTCAAGTCAAGTCAGGGTTAAGATTAAGTTAAGGTTAAAGTCAGGTCAAAGTCTAGGCTTAAACAGGGTTCATCATTCATATACTATATATAGTCATATATATATATATATTGTTATATATGTATGTATACGTATGTGTGTACCTAAATTTTACAAAAAATCTTTTCAAAATTTTCAACTGTTGTAAACTAAATTTAAATGATTTTTATTGTTACATATATACACATACATATATATGTATATATATATTTAAATTTTAAGATTTTTTGACGCACGCTCAGTACAATATTCTCTTGCTGGACATTTCTCTCAGTGTGCCAGTTGATTTTTCTTGGCTGTTTTTGTCCAGTTGAAAGTCTTTTAATTTGTTTCTTACAATTTCTTTTTTTGTTTTTGTTTTTAAGGGAATTTTGAAGACATCTTGTGGTTTTTTTTTTTTTTATATGCTTGCCAATCTAATGCAAAAAACTAAATAATTGCATACAATAATCCAATTTTTATATATAATTTTAAATAATGCCAAAAAGCTTACACTGAACGCGCGTGCGATTTTTGTTTTTGTTTCTTTTTTTTTTTGTCTCTTTTGGTTTATTTAAAAAAAATGTTCATTTTTTTTTGCCAATTTATCATAAAAAATTGAATCGTAAAAAAGTCACACCGATCGAACGACCGATCAATCGATCTCGTTCTGTCTCCATGGGTAGAAAAACTTATTTAAAAACTATTATTGAAATTATCTTACGTGTGTGTGTGTGTGTTTTTTTTATACACTTAACTTAAGCTTAAGCAGGCCAAGATACAAATTGGCTTTTAAATATTATTTCTCATTTGTTGTTGTTATTTGTTTTGTTGGTTTCAGAAGTATCAGTCAGTTTATACATACATATATAAGAAATGTTGAATGATGATATTTATGTCATGAAAAAACTGTTCCAATAGTAACTATACAACAAAAACCAAAAAAAAAAAAACACAAATATATATATATGATTGTATATAGTGCGCTTATTGCTTTCATATAGATTTCATAGAATGATGGAATGAATGAAAGAGGCGTGGCAAAAGTTTAATCTATATATTTGGCAGTGTAAAGCAGTTCGAATCGCATCTTTCAAAGTCTTGGATATCGATTTTCTTTGATTTTTTTTTTCAAAGCCAACAGTTGTATGTAAGGATATGACCACGCCCCTAAGAAATGTTGCAAAAAGGGATTAAGATAAGTTGGCAGAAATATTTGAGACCAAGAAAAGGTTTAATACCTAAAGAAAGATATTTGAGTTATAAAGTTTTGGAAAGAGAACTTCCTATATTTTGTTTAACAACTTTGAATATAATCTCAAACAGTTTTGGTTTATTGTTTTTAAATAGTTTAAAGGTTTAGAAATAGTAAATTTTAATTTATAAATTTATAAACCAAATATTATTAACTGAATTTATAGTTAAACCAAATCAAAGTTAGGTTGAAAAACCTTTTAAAAAGTTATTTTAAAACCTTTCTTTCTGCAACAGTTTCATGTAAATGTTAAGGAAAATGCTTTAAAGTGACTGAGAGGGAGGGAAGGTGTAGAGTTCGGTGAAAAGCTAATGAAAATGTTTAGGTGCGCTTTGGGCGTGGTAATGAATTAATGCGCAAGTCTTTTGCTTGGATACTAAACTAACCAATTAATTAATTAATTAATTTTAATGCAATGCGAGCACTTGGTAAAAATGTTACTTAAAATTTAAATTGAATTTCGTTATTACTAACTGACCTGGATCTAGTTGATATATAGATATAGATATATATATATGTGTGTGAATGCCTTTGGTACGTGGAGAGGGGGAAGTAGGGGGGATTATTTAAATGAATAAGTCAAATAAATCAGCCTTATTTTTGAATGCAATTATTTTGTTTGTCATTTCTAAACTAATATTGTTTTTTTTTTTTTTTTTTGCCAATTATTAATAAAAAATTTAAAGGCCAACACACATACGCACACACACACATATATATGTATAAAGATCCAGGCTTTGTAGTGGGTCAACTCTACTGATATATGAAATACAAGTATATATATAGCCTAAATCATTAATTAGAAATCACGATATATATATACATACAATTCGGCTGTGGTTTACATAACCTTAAAGTACATTAATATCGTAAGTATGTATGCTTGTATATGTATAATATATATATATACATATATAATTTACTTAGTTATCGTTTTTTAGTGGATGCAACATACCGCGCTGTACCAGCAATTGCTGCGTCAAACTTGCCCCATTTCGAGTCGTCCAACTGCCAGCTGCCGATGAGATTTCTAATATTTTTTTTGTTTTTAAGTAAAACTCAATTTCCCTTTTCTTAAGTCGATTCCTTTAACTTTGGATCCTTGGTTATTGGTTTTTTTAGCTTAAAGTTAATTACACACACATCAATAACGACGACGACAACGACGACAATACATATACATAGATATAGTAAATATCAGAGGAAATATCATAAGTATCAATCTACTAATGCTTACACATACAATAACAGGCAAATAAGCCCGAATTTTCATCTATACATACATACATATACATATGTACATATATGTATAACAATTCAATTTATCAATTTAGTATTTTTCTTTTAATTTTCTTTTTTGTGGTTCATATTTTTGTTAAGAAAAAGTTTTGGGAAAACTTTTAACAAAAAAAAGAAAAAATGAAAATGCTATAGCAAATATCTAATTTGCTTCATCTAATTTATAAACATTTAGTCCCTGGAGGAGAAACCATCAATTGGTTATTTCTTCTTAGAAAGAAGAGAGAAAGAATGAGAGAAATGCAAGATCTATAAACTGAAATGAAACGATAAACGATAACCAAAAGGCGAAACCGTTGCATGAGTGTAATAAAAGTGGAATTGAAATGAAAACTGAAACGGAAACTGTAAGAAAAACTTTAAGCAAAAGAAAAATCAAAGGAAACGTAAACGAATGAAAAGAAATGAGAAACCAACAATTGGTTATTTCTTCTTCGAAAGAAGAGACAAAGAGAGAGAGAGAGAGAGAGAAATGTAAGAACTGAAATGAAACGATAACCAAAAAGGCGAAACCGTTGCATTAGTATAACAAAAATGGAATTGAAACGAAAACTGAAACGGAAACAGTAAGAAAAATTTAAAGTAAAGAAAAAACAAAGGAAACGTAAGAAAATGAATAGAAATGTGAAACCATCAAATGGGTATTTCTTTTTAGAAGGAAGAGATAAAGAGAGAAACGCAAGAATTGAAATAAAACGATAAGCGATAACAATAAGGCGAAACCGTTGCAAGAATGTAACAAAAGTGGAATTGAAACGGAAACAGTAAGAAAAAACAAAGGAAACATAAACAAATGAAAAGAAAACAAATTGCTTTTTTTTTGGTTTTTTTTTTTTAATTATAAATAACAATTGTATATTTTGTTGTTGTTGTTTTGTTGCTGTTGTTGTTGTTGTTGCTGTTGCGGTTCTTCATTTTAATTAAATTAAATACTAGAATTGATCTTGCCAGGAAGAAAACATTCATTCATTCAGATGTTTGGTGGATATATAGTATATATATATATATATATGTATATAATTCATGATTCATTGGATTTATTTATCAACTCTAAATTGATCAGATCTCTGGACATGTGATTGTTGTTGTTTTTTTTTTCTTTCTTTCTTTTTGGAGAATCCGTTGCAATAAAATAGATAATAGAAATAGAAGAATTCATTTGTTTCTTCTTGATTTTACATAAAATAGTACGAAATATTAGCAATAATTATACAATAATGGATAGTTGTTGTTGTTGTTTTTTTCTCATCTTTCTTCTTCTTCTTCTTTATGTTTTTTTCTTTACTTTCTTTTGTTTTAAAAATATCACTTAATATTTAAATAATTTCCAGAACGCAACGAAATACATCGAGTATACACACTTACATATACATATATGTATGAGTGTGTGTGTGTGTGTGTGTGTTTAGGTGTGTGTAGTACAAGAAGAAACAATAATAAACATAATAAACATAAATTGTAATAAAAGAATGCTCCAAACAAAAAAAAAAATCATAAAATGTATTGCATTTCCTCTTCCGCCTCTTCATTCATTTTCCCATTTTCATTCATTTTCTTTTTATATTTTGCTTTAGCATTTTCATTTCATTTTATTTGCTTTGCTCTTCTGTTGCATGAAAACTTATATTTAATTTAATTTTTAATTTTAAACGCAAAAAATAAAAAACGAAATACAAATTGTGATAAAAAAATGTTAAAAAACTTTCTTTCTCGCATTATACAAAAATGGCCACCATTATGAATTTCATTCAAATCACGGCAAACAATTTCAAAGAAATATGTTTTCCCCTCTCTCTCTCTTTCTCTGTCTCTCTTTACCATTCCCTTTTTCTTTGTTTTTCCAAAATACGTTTCCAATTCATTCCGTTTCAATTCAATTTCTTTCATTTTTCGCTTGTTTTTCAATTTTTTTTCCATCAATTTTTTTCTTTTCTTTAAACTTTTCCATAGTTTTTCCATAGTTTTTCCATATTTATGTCTGTGTGTGTGTCAAAATTTGAACAGAAAGCTGTTTAAGCTTTTTTTTTAGTTATTTTCCTGACTTTTCCTTTTTTCCTTCTTACTCTTTTTGCCATTTTTCCTTATCATTTTTTTTCTTCTTTTTCTCATTGCACTTGGCCTTCTGAACCAAACTTTTTTTTTCTTTTTTGTTTTTTTTTAGCGCTTAATTCGATTTTTATAGTTATATATGCATTATTCAGTTATATATATATATATATATATAATTTTTCGTTTTTGTTTTGTATATATATATAGAGATATATACATATATATATTTATATGCATATTCTAGATTTTTAGTTTTAGTTTGTACTTCCAATTTGGTTAAGAATTCCTTGTGTATTTTTATATCTTTTCTCATATATATATATATATATAGCTCAACTGATAGATCAATTCTCTGATCGTTCGTTCGTTCGTTCTTTCTACTCTTTCTTGGTTGTGACGTCATCATTGTCTATACCGTAATTTGAACAATTCACAATAGTTGCACAATGCAAAAAGTTTCTTTCATTAATGTTAGATTATTGTTTTTGTTTTTACAAATTAATTAATAGACGAATTTGTTTTGTTTTTTATGCTTAAGAAATTAATTTGAAATAAATTTGAACATATTTCGATAAACGATAAACTTAAACACAGAAAAATATATATAAAAAAAACTAAAATGTTCATTTCTTGGCTCCAAATTTAGAAAATTTTTTCAATTTTGTTGGTTTCTTTCCTTTTTTTTTTGCATTTCGTTTTGTTGTTTGTGTTTAACTGCCTTTTCCTTTACTATATCATTTTCATTTCACTAATATTTAAGTTTCTATATATTACATTTTGTGGTGGTGGTGGTTGGGTGGTTGGGTGGGGTGTGGTAGTGGGGGAGAATTGTTATGATATTTTGATTGAGAGTTTCTTTTGTGGTAGCGGGATAATTGTTCTATAGATGCGTGTGTGTCTGTGTGTGTATGGGTGGGTGGTTTGTGTGTGTGTGAGCTTAATTAACTATAATATTTTTTAGTTTTTGTTTTATTTTGTTTTGTGTTTTTAACTATTGCCATTTTGTATGCATATGAAATTTGATTAATAATACTTAACTCTTAGCATTTGTTTTTCTTTTCTTATTTTGTTGTTTTTCATTTAACACACACATACAAATTGATTTCAAACGGTTTATGCAAGTAATTAACTATTTTTTTTTGTTGTTGTTGTTGTTTTATTGTTTTTTGTTTTTTTTGTCTATATTATGTAGAGATGTTTAACGCATTTGAATAATTCATTAGATAATCTTTAGATTTGCTTCTTCTGCTGTTTATCTTGATTTCTCCCCTTTACTCTACTATTTCGCCTTTCTCTTTTGTATGTATATTCTGCTTTTACATTTTGATTTGTTTGATTTTTTTTGTTTTGTTTTTAGAGCAAGAAGTAGAACAAAAATTGCACTTAATACTATGAAAAAATTTACTAGATTTCTTAAAACTAAAAAAAATCAAATGTATATTTGCTTTATATATATATATATATGTATATATATATATACATATGTGTGTATATGTATGTTATTTGTTTGTATTTCTTTTCTTTTCTTTTTTTTTGTGATTTTTTTTTTGTTTTGCTTTTATATAAAAAAAGAATTGCCCGGTCAAACAAATTTTGTTGTTAACAATTTTTGTTTTGTAAATTTGTTTTTTTGTTTTTGTTTTTGTTTTAACATAAGAATTAACAAAGTCATTTTGTTTAAAATAAATATGTATATTTATGCATAGTAATAATCATAGATGTGTAATTATTATTATTATTTGTTTTATTAATAATTATTGTAAATTGCAAATGTTGCCCAGCGCAAATGTGTTTATCTAGATTTTTGTTTTGTTTTTTTTCTTTCTTGCAACATTTGCACGGCAGTTGGCAACACCGGCGCAACAACAAAGAGATACCGTTACGTTTTTTTTTCATTTTTTTTTTTTTTTTTTTGTATATTTTTGTATAATCTTAATAAGTTTTTACTGTTTTTTTTTCTCGTTTTTAGCTTTTGTTTTAAGGTGCATAATTAATGCAGAGTAAATAAGAAGAGACCATTTTTTATTTGCATTTGCATTTGTTTTTTGTTTTTGTTTGTTTTTGTGTCGCGGCCAACAAGAACAACAATCAAACTTTGTGTCTATATATATATAGATATCTAGGTGTGTGTGTGTGTGTGTGTGGTGGGAAATTGCATCGACTTAGCCCTGCATAAGCACTGCTTGACTTTGATTCTGATGTTGCTGTTGTTGTTGTTGGTGCTGCTGCTGCTGATTGGCAGCTGCACGACTCCAGGCCAATAGACCATTGGCAGCGGCCACAACTTGCTCCTCATTGTCGGCAGTATTGCTTAAAGGGGGCGTGTTGGCGGGTGTCGATGTTGGCGTTACTGTTGGTGTTTGTGTCGGTGTGGATGCCTGTGGTGCCACTATTACCGATGTGGCAACACTGCGTATACGTACCGGGCGATTGCTAATCGCATTACTTAATGCATATGGATGTGATGTTGATTGTTGATGGTCGGCATTATGTCCGCCATAGCGTCGATTTGTCTTGATAGTCAGAGAGGCGGGCAATTGTTTCCCGGCTGCAACTTCGGCTGCTAATCTTACCACAGTTGTTGTCATTTTAGCTCCCGATCCACTTGATGTTGTTGTTGCTGTTGTTGCTGTTCCTGCTGCTGCTGCTGCTGCTGTTGTTGTTGTTGTTGCTGCTGCTGTAGCTGTAGCTGATGCTGCTGCTGCTGCTGCTATTGCTGCCTTAGACAGACACAATGACGCCGACTGATTGGTGTTGGCCTCTGTCGACGATTTCTGTCGCTTTCAGTCGCCAAAGCGACTGCAAGCCTTCTTCCATCGGCATTGGGTGCACCATTGCTCGCGTCTCTCCATGCCGTAGACTTTACGGCATTTCTTATTCTCGCCACGTGTGCGACGATTCGGTGAGTTGGGCGTATGCTTGGCCACTGCTTGTTGCACGGCCACATGTTGCAGCGGCATATTGTTGGCATTGGCATTGGTGTTGCTGTTGTTGGTGTTTGTATTGGCAACCATGTTGCTGGCAGTTGTTGTCTGTTGCTGGCCACGCACTTGATGTTGGTGTTGGTGCTGATGTTGATTGTGGTGCGACTGTTGCTGCGTTGGATGGTAATTGGGCGTTATGGTCACACTAGACAGGTGGTGTTGCTGCTGTTGATGGTGTTGCTGATGCTGCTGCTGCTGTTGGTGGTGATTGTTGCTATTCTGCTGCTGTTGGCTGTGATGCGCCGTTACAGTTACATTCTGTTGCGACAGCTGTTGTAGCATATTATTGGCACTGCTGTTGCTGTGGATGATCGGGCTGCTGCTATTGCTGCCACTTATACTGCTGCTGCTCCCGCTGCCGGCATAATTATGATGATTGTGATGCTGGACGTACATCTGTGGTGGATATGGCGCTACCGAGTGGGACGGACGTGACGACGATTGGCGTGAATGCTTATTGAGCGTGGATGACGCCGATACAGTAATGGCCGAGCCGGTCGACGACCATGGATAGGTGCGGTGGGCCAGCGGCGATGTGGGAATACAGCTGGTATTATTATTCTGCAACTGTTGCTGATGGGAGCTATTGATGTGAGGTGAGCCCCGGCTGTTATTATTGTTGTTGTGAAGTTGCGGCAGTTGCTGATGATGTGTTAGGTGGTGGTTGCCGCTGTGCATGCCACGCGCCTGTCTGTGAATCCAATTAAAAAATAATAACAATTAGATATTAATTATTAATTAATTGTTTATTTAATTTATTTCACTTACTTGAAATTGCCAACTATTTGATTTTGGTATTCGGGATCTTCAGTTGGCGGACGTGCCATATCCCTGTGGCTGAGCGTGGGTTCCGGGGCTTGACTAGGCGTAGTTTTCACCAATTCATCGTCGTCATCGTCCTCCGTATAATAGAATTCCTCTTCGTGCTCATTCTCACTGCAGGAGTCACAGTCACCCGAGCGTCTGGCCTTTTTGCTAATAAAACAGAAAATTAGATCAATTAATATAAATGAATTACTACAAAAAATTTCAATTTAATATTGTTTAATGAAAAATTCCTACACATTGTAAATTTTTCTAATTTATTTTTTTCATTTTTTAAACTGCCCGCCATTGACTTAAAATATTGCCCACAAAAAGCTTTTGCACTAGCAAAACGAGCTTTTGTCAAAAAAAAGGGAAATTTATTTTGCAAAGTTTGCCCACTATTTGCTTACCCCTATTACACGTAAGCCAGTGCTGCCATCTTGTTCAAATACCCCCAATTAGCTTCTGGCAACGACTGCTCGCACATTTGCAAAAAAAAAAAAACACGCACGTTTGTCAAATCAATACGAATTCATTTAAATCGATTGATTTTTGCATCCAATAACAAACGAGCACTTCCAGGAAGATACTATTCCCCGTTGTCTGCGTCTTGCCCAGCTGCCGTTCTAATTCACTTTACAGCAACAAAGTAATAGTGGAAAATTTTTGCTTCGTCGCCGCTTAACAGAAAAGAAGAAAAAAAATTTGCGCGTCGTCTGTCTCTGCCTTTGTGTGTGTGTGTGTGCTTGTGTCTACGTGTGTGTGTGTATGTGTGTCTGTATCTCGCGGCCTACATTGTCAATTAATAAAAGCAAATCATTGTGATTTTTAAATAAACTTCCGCATCCTCAAATAAAAAAGATGTCCACTCCACGATCTAATGATGAGCCGCATAAATTCTCTGCCGCTGCCGCCGCCCTCTGCCCACTTAGCAACTGCCAATTCTCTGGCGTCGTAATCAGCGCCATAACCGATGAGCAAAGGCTGGAGTTCACCAACAAATACAAGGGCAGCTGCACCCTAATCTGCAGCTACGACTCTCAGGGAGTTGTCCTAAAAATTGTCTCAGGTTGTTAAAATAAAAAGCTATAATTTCTATTCTCTTTCCTCGTATATAATTATTTGTATGTTTCTTTATCTTGCAGACAATGATCAGGGGCACGTGCTCAAGGAGTACATGATAGGAGCGGACACGGATGCAGCCCAAATGGGCAAACGTAGCTATGCTATCTCCTTGGAATCGGATAATGTAGTTCTAAGATTTGCCAGCGAACCGGATCAGCAGCTCTTCCGCAAGGTGGTGGAGAATGTTAAGCATTTAAGGCCAAAATCTGTGTTTTCCCAACGTACTGAGGAATCATCTGCCTCGCAGTATTTCCAGTTCTATGGCTATCTTAGCCAGCAGCAGAATATGATGCAGGATTATGTTAGGACTAGCACCTACCAAAGGGCCATTTTGGGAAATGCTGTTGATTTCCAGGTTGATTTATTGATAATTGCTTGCATTCGCAGTGATCTTAATATGTTTTCTATCTAATTTGGAATAGGATAAAATCATTTTGGATGTGGGGGCTGGTTCTGGCATACTTTCCTTCTTTGCCGTCCAGGCAGGAGCGGCCAAAGTTTATGCCATCGAGGCTTCCAATATGGCTCAATATGCCCAACAGCTGGTTGAGTCAAACAATGTGCAGCACAAGATCTCTGTGATACCTGGCAAGATAGAGGAGATCGAATTGCCAGAGAAGGTAGATGTTATCATATCAGAGCCCATGGGCTATATGCTGTACAATGAGCGTATGCTGGAGACATATTTGCATGCCCGGAAATGGCTAAAGCCACATGGTAAAATGTATCCAACGCATGGAGACCTACACATTGCCCCCTTTTCGGATGAGTCTCTGTACTCGGAGCAATACAATAAGGCTAACTTTTGGTATCAATCGGCCTTCCATGGCGTTGATCTCACTACATTGCACAAGGAGGGCATGAAGGAATATTTCCGCCAGCCCATTGTGGACACCTTTGACATACGCATATGTATGGCAAAGTCGGTAAGGCATGTGTGTGATTTCCTCAATGACAAGGAGGATGATTTACATAATATTGGTGAGTCGTCCATGGCGGTCTAACGAATTGACAGAGTAATCTAAATTCGAGTTTTCTTCTATTAGATATACCACTGTCATTCCATATCTTGCAAACGGGCATCTGTCATGGACTAGCTTTTTGGTTTGACGTCGAGTTCAGTGGTTCCAGTCAAAATGTGTGGCTATCCACTTCACCCACAGCACCACTGACACACTGGTATCAAGTGCGTTGCTTGCTACCCATGCCCATTTTCATTAAGCAGGGTCAGACATTAACAGGGCGTGTTCTATTAGAGGCAAATCGGCGTCAATCCTATGATGTTACCATTGATTTGCATATTGAAGGCACTTTAATATCCTCCAGCAACACATTGGATTTGAAGAATCCGTATTTTCGGTACACGGGGGCGCCGGTGCAGGCGCCGCCGGGAACCAGTACGCAGAGTCCGTCGGAACAGTATTGGACCCAAATGGATACGCAGGGCACGCGTAATAGTAAGTCGTGGGATTGATTTTTCCCTCGACTAAACTAATCGAATAAATGGATTTTTTTATATAAAAAATTTAGATTCTGGCATGCTCAATGGTGGTCTCAGCGTTAATGGCATTGGCGATGGAAGCATGGACATCACCCACGGACTTATCCATCCACACTAAGACTATACAAGAATAATGATGTTTATGCATAATCTTGATAGAAACTCATCTGCATCGATTTAACGTTTGGTTCTAACTTTTCTTTTAACTTGTCTCAGAAATTGTTTTATATTTTAGATTAGATTTTATAATTATTTATTCAAAACGATTGTATATTATTTGTTTAAGTTTTTTTACTAACCGCGCCCTGCTCGCCCCCTAAAACGTTAGTCCTAGAAATTGTAATTTTTTAACAATTTCGTTAAAAATAATTCAATACAAAACAACAATCAAGAAAACAGCAGACTAATATTGTAGTTGTAGTAGAACACACACACATACAGATACAAAACACATACACACACACACACATATATACACAGGTACATACAAGCGCAGCATAAATTATAAGCATAAGCTAATTTTAGCTACTAGTATTTAGTGTTTTAAAACATAAATGTAAAATGTAATAACGAATATTTAATCAAGGTCCCTTAAAAAAGGACTGCAGCTTCAGGAAGTCCCTTAGTTAATGCCAATTGCAGCTTTGAACAAAACAAAAGAAAAAATAAGAATCGAAACAATATAATCCGAAAATAATAGAAAGCAAGCCAACAAATAATTATATAATATGTTGTTACTCCTATATTATTATAATTATTATTATTATTAATTATTATTATTGCTATCATTATAATTGTGTGTACCTCCAAAACTAGTTTCAATTTAATTTACTACCTAGCAAACAGGCTGCAAACGATATATATACACATAAAGAGTTTGATTTAGGTAACGATTCTAATGCAATGCGGTTCTATATCTTTGTCTATGTTAAATATATAAAAGTATAAAAATGATTTGGCAACTAATTGAGCTTAAAGCAATTTTAATTAAAGTCAATTTCATTTTATCATTTGCACATATTTTTTTTTGTCAATTTTAAAGTAAATTAACTTTTAAACTAGAATAATTTTGGCAATTTTGTGTGTTAAAAAAGTTTATTTTAATTTTAAAGTTTATGATTATGAGATCAAATATAAGATATATAGCCGCATTATTTCTGTGTAAATCGAAACCAAAACTATCAAATGAAATGTGTCTGCAGATCTGCTTTCTTTTCAAATGAAATTAAACAAATTGCTTATAGAATTTAGTTATTAAGCTATAATTATTTATAAATTATTCGATCGGAGAGATTACAAACACACATGCATATAATTGTATATATATATACGAAGAGTATATGCTGATTATTATTATTATTTCAAAGCTATTATTATATAGATTTGATTATTTAACAATTCTCCTATATGTTTCCATTAAGTTTAAATATTTAAATGATAGCTGCTAGCCTGCCACATATATACACTCACAGACACACATATATATGTAAACACTTATAAATATATATATATGCATATACATATATATATATATATAGATACATTGATTTGTGCGCATCTCATATGTGTACTACTGTACTTCTTTTTTAATGTAGCCGAGCTGTTTGTTTGCCAGCAACAAAAACAACAACAACCACACCACCAACACTTACAATACATACTATATACGTACATAACTATATATACATATATACAATTATATAGATATATATAGATATACAATATATGCAGAAAAGAGAACAACAACAAACTACAAAAAAGCGAAAAGAAAAAAAAAACAAGAGCAAGAACTAAAAAAAAAAAAACAACAACAAACAAATGCCTTTCATTTTGTTGTTGGAATCCATTTACATAGGAAACAAGATTCACAAGTGGATCGAGCGCGGGTGGGCGTTGGAGACCTTGGCCTCAAAAGTGCAACAGAATGTGCCACGCCTCCTACACACACACACATACATAGAAAACTACACTACAACTTTGCCCATTTAACACATGCAGGTGCGCCAAGTAATCTGCGCGTCTCTCTCTCGCTAGTGTATGTGCGGGTGTGTGTGCGAGTGTGATAATGTGTGTGACCTGCTTAATACTTATATACAAGTGTTCTAGTTTTCAGTCAAGCTCAATTGCTGCTCGGGTACAGTGAATGCATTTGCGGGGGCAAATTGCTCATTGCGTTCAAGGAAACGCTGGAAATTTGTATAGAAAAATAAGTGACTAGAGAGAGAGAGAGAGGGGTGGGCGGGTAGATGATAGCTTATGTTTGTTTTTTATTATTCTGTTACCAGATCAAGGTTGTCAACGATTTAGTTGCAGCTGTCATGGGTTATTAATTAGGAAGTTACTTATATTAGGAAGTTCCCATTGTTACTAAACTAGTAAAAATATATATAATTCTTTATCTATTTTGAGCAACGGAATGCAAATGTATAGAATAAGCTATAGAGATTATAGATATAGGTATAAAAATATATATCTAAGATGGTTGATAATAGTAGTTACTCGCTTTGGGAAGATATATTTTAAGAGACTTTGTTTTGGTTTGGAATTTAATTGATAATTTCTATAGTAATCTAAATTTATAAGAAATGGAACTAATGGAAATGAGTGGAACAAGTTTAGATTCTTTTTAAAAGATCTGAAATTTCGATTTTAAAGCCATATATTTAAGACTTGATTTAACTTTTCAGTAAATTGCTATAACTAGACTTATCTAGAAAATTTTCTTTTTACTTTAATCACAAACAAATGCATATTGAACCACTGTGCTAGTGACGTGCTATAAATTTCTTATTGTTGTTGAGCGTGCGCGGCTCACGGTACTAGCTAAGTCAAGGCTAGTTACTCTAACTGTTGTTGTTGATGCCGCCAATAACTTTTTTTCTTTTGTTCTTGTTGGGTGAATAATTTTCTACACTTACCCCAAATGTTTGTTCCGAATGTGAACTTCGATTTTTGCTTGTGTGTGCTCCACAAAATGGCAACCTTTCCAGGTACAACGGAATTTCTTTGACTGCAATTAGATAAAAGAAGAAAAGGAAAAATGGAGTTTATTAAAATGTATAACTAGATAAAAGATAAGAGAAGAGAGTGAGTGAGTGATAGATGGAGAAAGGGAAAGGGTTAGCTTGTGGCATACTTGTCTTTGGTAGCCATGATGCAGTAGGGGAGATATCGAAATGGGTGGCGGCGTTTGGGATTGCGAGTGTTGTTCCGGACTCCCTTCACTACTATCACTGGCGCCATAGCTATCATCATAATCATTGCGTTCCACATAGTAATTTAGCGCCATTGTGTGCGCCATGTTGCATGAAGTATGGAGCTGAATATGGAATACGGATATGAATACGGATATGGAGCACACGCGTCTATCAACCGGTGCCGGCCCGGTACAAAATGCGACTGTGTTGGTGTTGCCACGGACAATGCAACTGGCTGCGATTGGCGCGCGCACGAGCCGAACCGTGCCGTACTATGGCCACGGTCCCGGCTGCACTGATAACAGCTCCGGCTTCGTTGGTGTCCTTGTAGAGCCCCAGAACCGAATCGTTTGTAGTGTCCCAATTGCATTGGCTCGGGCTATTTACTAGGTCACCTTGTGGTCTATACACCCCCAACCCCTTCTTTCTCCCAACCAATTCTCACTTTTGCCTTTTGCTGCTCGCCTTGACATGCTTTTAGCAACTTTTATGCTGCGCTTTATGTTGAAGGTTATCTGACAGAGGAAAGCTGTTGACCCAGTTTTAAGCCACATTCTCCTCTTTCTTTTTCTTTTTCTGTTTTTTTTTTTTTTTTTTTGTTCCTTTCTGAGTACAAGTGATGCGCGATTGCGTCCTTGTGCTATGCTGCACAAAATTGCAAATTGAATTTTCGGCTTTCGTTTTTGGCCTTGCGGCCTAAATGATTAACGATTTGTTTACAACTTTTGCCAAATACTAGAGGAAGAAATCAAAGAGAGTAAGAGAAGGAGAGAGTAAGAGGGGGCTAGGGCTAGGACAGGGTCACTTCCTTTGTTGAGGCAAGCAAAAGCGTTTATTATAACATAATTGCCACACTTGAAATAAAATATTTTAAGGACATTATTTAAATGTAGGTTAAGTTGATTTTAACTAGATTTTTAAAGGGTAAATTAAACAATTTTATTAATAAAAGTTTAAGGAATGTTTTTATTAACGAAAATTTAAAGAAATGTCTTAAAAAAAACTTCTTTATATGAAAAGTTTATAAACTTATATTGCCTTTTTAATTGGCTTAAAGAATTTCTTGCTTATGTTCTATTTACTATGATTCTTTTGGTAAATATTAAAGCAAAATAGTTAACAATTTGATATACTACTCTTAGCTAACCTTTTGAATTTACAAATTTTCAAACATTTCTGTTGATGGCATTTTCTGTTATCAAGTACATCAATTTTCCAGCTAAAGAGGTTGAAAACTTCAACTTGTGTGTCTGATGGAAGAAAAGCGAAAGCTTCTACCGATGCTGCTGCTTACCGCAACATAATCATAAACATAAATAACTTTCGCTACTTAAGCGGCGTAAATTGTTAACGCACGTGGTTGCCACGCACGCACACACACACACACACACACACACATCCCAAATGTTGAATGTGTGTGTGTGTGGGAGTGGCAAGCATTAACTTTGCCTTCTAGATGGAACAGAGAGTGGAGCCATTCCCGACATATATGGGAGTATATATACACAGTTTTCGTTTTAACTTAGTGCAATTAGTGGGCGACCATAATTCGTTTGCGGCCAGCGAACTGAGGCAGGATATGGCGCATATCCTTAGCCATAAATATATACACAAGAATATACACGCAAACAAACACACACGGCACGAAATGTTGCCATTTGTGCCAGATGTCTGTGTGTGTGTGTTTGCTAAGCATTTGTTGTTACATTTTTTGCTTTTTGCAGTTTTTGGAATTTGTGACCCGCATATTAATATGCAGTGCTAATGTGTGTGTTAGCAAGTGTTTGTGTGTGTGTGTCTGTGTCCTCAAACAGGTTTATTAATGTCCTCATTTTGTTTTTCAGCCTAAGCTAACAATTTGATTTCTTCATCTGTCCCAAGCTGCGTATACGCAATTTGCAAATAAAATTCAATTAATAAGCTAAAGAAGTTGAATATCATTTTGGAATGAGGACTATCAATTTCTACAGCCAGGTAACACAAATCGAAAAGTAAATTAAATCAGCTTAAGGTATATAATTATATACCTTATATATATAAGTCTCTCCCACCCACCCCCCCTCTCCGTTCACAGGCTGTTAATTATCTGACTCTAATAAGACTCTCTGATGGGAAATAAGGGGAGTTGGGGTAAACGTCGTTTGTCTACTAATGAAACAAAAACCATTTTTACCATTTGCCGGCAGAAAACTCCAGCTGGCAGCAGCAATAGTCTTTCTGTTTACATCTCCATCACCCCCCCTCATTCCCTTATTCAGTCACATTTTATGGGCAAAAACAAGAAGGAGGAATAATAATTCAACCCTCTGGACTCCATTTCCTACCGCACCATATACTGATTTAGCTCCTCACAGCAGGAAGAGGAATGTGAATTGGGCGGGAATAACATGAATCTTCTTTAAGGCACTTTAACAGCCAAAGAAAGTAAAAATGCCAAGAGAGGAAGCAAAAAGCGAGAGAGAAAGAGAGCGAGAAAGGGAGAGAGGCATTCCCGATTTGCCTTTGGCTCTGACCTTTTTCCTTGCAGTTGTCAATTTCTTTTTTTTTCGTTTTTCTGCTGAGTGGCAGCATTTTGTCTTGCTCTAGATCCAGGCATCCCAAAGCTTATATACTTCACATCACATAAGTCTACTTGGGGATTTTGATAAAGATGTCTTGGAGCTTTAGCCACTTGATTGAGAATTTTCAGTTATATATATATATCTATATATATATTTTTTATAGGTAATGCTGCATTTTGATGCTAATTATTAAAGATATCTGTAGAAAGTATTTCATGGATATTGCATATCAAATTACATAAAATTCCATTTCCTTTTACAGTTTTCTTTTTCCCTCCCCATCCTTTGGGCCATTTTACTTTATTGGTATGTTATCAGTTTGCTCTGTTGGCCATACAATTTCCTATTGCTTTTCCATTCAATGAAAATTTACTTGACACACACACATATAAACACATATATACATTATAGGGGCAGGCACATGGACAAACTACGTGAGTTGTATAAATAAAAAAATTTCGCTCTCTCTTTCTCTCTCTCTCTCATTCGCTTTCGGTTTTTGCGTCTTGTGCGGCATCAAGCATAAACAACCCCAAACCCTCTAAAAGGAATCGAGCCAAAAATATAAACCGAAATTGAAAACGAAAATGAAACCAGAACAGCTGTGGAAGGACAGACACGAAATTGGGTCAATAGTATATAGAATGCTTGATAAACATATACATATGCATATGTATGTATAGGGGTTGGCCATGTCCCTGTCCGTGTCACATGAAAACGTCATCAGAAGAGAGTTAACTGTTAACTTGCCAAACAAATAAAAAAATGAAACTGGGACAAAAAGAGCGGCTGCTGTTTAACAGTGAGAGAGCAGATACAGAGAGAGAGAGAGAGAGAGACGCACGCTACACAAAGAGAGACATATACAAAGAGAGCACAAGTCAAAGAGAAAGGGATAGAGAGAGCGAGAGCGAGAGAGTGCGCCTGGAAGTATGTTTATTATGCTTTCTGTTAAACTTACAAATTGGGTCAATGGAAGTTTATTATGTTGCTGGGTAAGCTTTCCCATTCCTTATATTCCTTTTTGGCTGCAAAATGGAGCGGAAGCATAAATTATTGACTTTGTCCAAAAATAGAACATATTCAGCGTGGGCATGGCTTGTGGCTGTTGGCTTAATAATATAGCTAAAAGGTTTTACCTGCCACTTGGCAGTTGCCAACGCTGCCGCCATATGCAAACGCCTAATAGGAGCTTAATTTTTGGCAAATTCAAATGGCACCCACACGGCTAACGTTTACATTACATTTCAACACTTGCGTGCCATTAAAGTCAGGCGCATAAAAATAGACCCAATCTACCCCCTCCCCAAAACATCACCCCTCTTCCACTCTTCTACTTTTTGCCTTTTTTGTAAAGGGGAAGCTGAAGAATATAATTTCCCTCCTCTCAACTTCTTTTTTTTTGCGCCATTAAAGCTGCTTAAGTGCGTCATGGCAATTTTCACAGTGGAGAGAAAAATTTGAGGGAAAATACTTGCAATTGATTGCGCCCTTCTCTTTGTAACCAATTTTGAAGAAGTTGATGATGGAAAAGTTGTTGCCATGTTTCGATTTACATGTGGGTTTTACCCATTTACCCTCTCTTTTCTGGCATTTTCCTTATCACAGTTTGCCAACAAGCAGCAAATGAAAATTGGGTCACATCAGATAAATAGAGATAGAGGAGTAAAAGAGACAAATAGACAAGAGATATTGTTTAAGAGGGGCGAAAAAAAGGGAAAGCTGCCGCCTTTCAACAGTATTTAAACCAAACAATGAAATGAAATTTGAAGGGAAAGTTCTAACTGTAAATGTATTTGTTTTTTCTGTATTATGTTTTATTTTACGTTTTGCAGGGAAATGTGTAAATGTGATTACCTCAATGTTGTTTAGCTTAAAACTTAATTTGATGGGGCATAAATAAACACACATACAGATACAGATACAGAACAGAAACAGACACAGACAGTGACAAACTGTCATAAATATATATCTCCATTTATATTTGAGTATGTACTGTGTGTATATGTATGTGCGTGTGTAAATTTGTATATGCATAACTGATGTGACAAACACACGCGAAATTGTCATTGCTATTTCGGATGGCTGATGGCGGAGCATGATGGAGGGTGTTTTTTTTTTATACATACATCCAAATGTGTGATTGAGCATGATGTTGCCACACACACACACACACACACACGCACAGAAAGACATATAACGTTGCCAAAACCGAAATTGAGGTTGAGTATTCATTCACATGACAATGGATTTCATGTTTTTTTTTT
Organism: Drosophila neocordata; assembly: GCA_018903615.1. Lineage (NCBI taxonomy): Eukaryota > Metazoa > Arthropoda > Insecta > Diptera > Drosophilidae > Drosophila > Drosophila neocordata. The sequence continues at coordinate 2,181,845 of JAEIGI010000002.1, forward strand.
TTTTGAAGCATACAAAACAGAATTTGACTTGGCGAAAAAGAAATTGGCAGATATCACAGAGTTTACAAACAAACTCACATGGAAAATTTATGCAAAAAGTTGTTAGTGAAAGAAATAACAAAAAAACACAACAAGAAAACAAAATAAACTCCAGCAAATCCCCAAAAGGGAAATGAGAACTCAATTCAAATTAAGCCCTTAAAAGTAGGCAACAGTAAACTAAGTCGCGTTTAGTTCATTAATTTATTTAAACAACAACAAAAAAAAAGAGGAAAGAGAAAAGAAAGAAAATTGCCTAATGAAAACAAAAAACAGAAACTGGTCCCGGGACACCTGGTCAATGGCCGGCCAGGATATACATTTAACACATACAAAAATACACACATCCTGTATAAGCCGTACATAGATATATATATATATATATTTATATATTTAGATGTGTGTGTGTGTGCGTGTGTTTGTGCATGTGTCTGATAGCAAGCGTTGACAATAACCATCCACGCTCAATTTACCCCAAACATGGCTCATTCCTCACCCCTTTTTATAAAAGGACAATTTAAGGATAAGGAGTGGTAGAGAGGGTGTGCTGTGTGGTAGGAGGAGTTCATTTTCTCGCATAAAATTGCTTATCAGTGGAAAATGCTTGAATTACTTACAAGGCAACAGCATCAAGCCGCAACCGCAGGCTCAACCCTAACTCCCTTGTCTGTCATCTACTATCTCTCCTTCTCTCTCTCTCTCTCTCTTTCTGTCTTACTCCTTCACACTGTTTCTATCATTGTCTCTGTTTGTATATAGTCTAACAGTTTCTCTGCTTATCAATGTCCATTGTCACATCTAAGTAACAACAACAACAACAACAACAACGTAGACAAAATCCAATTATGACATAAAATTTTTCGTAAATTGTAAAATGTAAATTTTTTGCTCAACACTTTTCAACCAAAATACAACAAAAAAACTGTTAAAGGATTTCCCTAGCTAAAGTGAAGCAAAAGAGGAGTAGGGAGCTTGTGTAGATAAGAAAGGACTGAAAATTATTATTTGACACACGTAAATTTTGTGTGGGTGATAATAAAATTTGTATATCCTCTACCCGTTTTTTGCTTTTGCCATTGACTTTTATTGCTGCGGTAATTGCCAAATGGAGCTTGAATGAACCTCGAACAACGGCCAGTTAAGTATGTAGATAGGAGACGAAATCGGGAAAGGAAAAAGGGATAGGGAATGTCCAACCAACTACCAACTATATCTATTCGTTGTGGTCTAACCCTTAAAGTAATTGGCTTATAATAAAATGTCAAATTGTGTGACATGAGCAACATTTCTTTGCACTTGGTTAAGTGGCAGCCCAGGGACAGAAAAAGGAAACCGCAATGCATGACTGTACATGTTGTATGAAAGTGTGTGTTTGTGTGTGTGTGCGAGGGATCCTGGCAGCTCATCTATTTTCATTTAAGCTGCAACTGGGGACAAGTTGCCTTAGCTTAGGACTTCACATGTCTTTTGCCTGACCCGCATTCGCCTCCATTTCTCACATTTGACCCCAAAATGCAAGGCAATTCTATTAACTGGGTCACAACTGGACCCCCCCAAAAACTGTTGATAGACCAAAAGAGATATATGTATGTATGTATGTACGTATGTATGTATGTGTATATGTGTGTATACTTTGAGCCCCAACGACCTTGTAAAATTGCAATTGCAAAAGCTTCCGACAACAGAGAGCAAAAAAAAAACCTTCTCACATACATACATAGAAAATTTTTTATCAAGGCCTGCAAGTATACATATTGCAGTAACTGTACTTGCCAAAGTTATGTTGCCTTGCTCATTGAAAAGAGCTGGAAGGATGGGTTGGTAGAACACAACGCAAGTAAACCAGGTCAAGCGTAGGCAACTACCATATATGTACATATGTACATAGATATATATATATATCGTATATATACATATATATACTTATATAGGAGATTTATGCTGGGGGAAAAAACATACGCTTGACTTTCATTTGAAGGGCTTTTCGTTTCGTTTTCCTATATGGCTAAAATAGCTTCTTAATATTGTACCAAACATCGAATTTTCTATTGCCACTGTAAATTGCCTTTAAGGTCTGTGCCAAAAATATTTCATGTTACATTCCTTTTTTTTTTTTTTTTTGGTCTCCTGAGGCACATTTCAATTTGAGAGCTCAAAGGCAAACGCATCAGCGCAACTGCCCGGACAAATATCCACGACATCTTTCTTAAAAGGTATGGCAAACAGGAATAAGAAGAAGGGAAACCAAAAGTGAAAGGGGCAGGGAGTCAGGAACTGGGACAAGGGACATGTGGCCGTGACAAGCTGCCGGAAAAATGGTCGCATAATAATTTTTTTTTTAAAAGAAAACTTTACCGAAAAAAAATAATAATAATTCTGTGGGACAGAGCTGAGAAAATGGGCATTAGAGCCAAGTAAGCGTTGTGTCTATCATTTGACCAAAAAATACAACAACAACAACAAAAAGGAAACAAAATATTGGGTAAGGCTTTCAGTCAGCTTCAGGTATTAAAATATATATGTATATATATATGTACCCAATAAATGAAATGAAACGTGTAGAAACTTTGAGAGGTAGTCTTTAAAAATTCTATTTGACATGGCAGATAGGCAATGGAGGAGAGAGTGGAGTTGGGTCAAGTGGTAAGCTGATTATGGCCAGGAAAATTAGAAGCTTTTTAAAGCAACAAAATGTTGCATTACCAGAGTAGAGAAACATTGTGCAATATGTTGACTTGTTTTCTTTTATTTCTCTCTCTCACTCTCTCTCTCTCTATTCCCAAGGATGGGCTGGCAAAAGTCTTAATCCTTAAAAAGGCAGATGACATGTATGTGAGCAAAAAAAATGGGTTAATGCGGACTTAGGGAAATGCTAACAGAAAAAAAAATAGGAAAAATCAACTTGACTTTAAGGTAAAAGGAGCAACAGCTCCATGCCATGTGCCATATGAATTTTCTCATGGAAAGTAATAAATTTTTACATGATTAAAGTTTGCTATTTTTAGGCTAAATTTAGCTATTGGTTTATAGTAGAAAAAGTTTTGATTTCGAACAGAAATATGTGTGCAAGCCATAAAAAATGCCAATTGGCCAATTGGAAGTTGCATAAATCAAAGAAACGAAACCAAAAAATTCAGGCACAACTCTATTGAAATGAAAAGAGTACAGACATAAGTGAAACCACAGATGTATAGATATATACTTACACATACATATATAGATACATATATACTTTTGTATAGGGAAAAAGAAAATTTCAATTTCATTTTCATTGCACTTTGAAATTGAACACGCACGCAAAAGTAGAAAAAGCTGAATGACAGAAAACAAAAAAAAGTAAAAAAAATTTTTCAAAAAAGGGGTAAAGAAGAGAAAAATTTGAAGTAGAAAAAAATATAAGTAAAATTTTTTGTTGTTTTTTTTTTTCTTGTCTGCATTATAGATAATTCGGTTTCCATGCTATTTGGTTTGCCTTTGCATATATTATGGACCCTTTTCTCCAAGGATTTCAGTGTCTAGGATTTAAATATTCAATTTGTTGCAGTTTGGCGGGCATAATCCTCCTATATATTGATATATATATATATATCAAACAGCTGCGTCATCTAGCTACCTCCCTCCCTCCCTCTCCTCATCTCTTCTCAAACTGTGGTGTTAAGAGACTTAAACTTTTGGTTTGTACAATCATCTAACTTTTCTTTTGGTTTTGGCCAAGTGTCAACGCGTTTAATTGCAAATGATAACGGGCCGTTGCTTAAAGTTTTCCATTCGCTGGTTTTTTTTTCTCCCCATTTTCTGTTCAACTTTTGTTTTTTTAATTTCTTGGTGAATGCTTCTGCATTTGACCCAATTTGTTGGATTTTCATTATACTTGTGGCAAGCAGCAAGCAAAAGCAGTTAGAGCATCAAGGACTCTAGCGAAAGTGTCGCATTCTTTATGCTTCCTTTTTTAGATTGTGGCACGAAATCTACCCCTCTCCCTCTCTCTCTCTCTATTTCTCATTTACTCTTCCTGTTTAGATAAAAAGAAAAAAAAAAAATGCCAAATGCCGGAAGATTTTTAATTAGAATTTTCTTCTCGTTCGTGGCAATTTCTTTTGCTCCCCTCTACCCCTCATTTAATTTTTTCTCTCTTTCACATATTGACTTCAACAATAAACCCAAACTAACAAGGCGCCAACTGGTGGGAGGGGGGTAACTTCTTTTCAAAGTTCAAGTGAGAAACAGAAAAGGGTTAAAACAATGCCAATCCCCTTTCTCCTACCCTATCTTCCGCTTTCAATCTCTGTATTTGAACCCCAAAAAAATCATTAAAGCATTTTAACAGCTTAAAATAATTTTCATAATTTTCTTTCTTTTTGCCTGGCTTTTGTTGGCTTAACTTTTCTTACGTTTTTGACGGTTTGCCGCTTTCATCATTTTCCGTTTAACGTTTTCCATTTTTGATTTGCTTTCGACTTGTTCATTCCCCCTCTATCTGTCTTCTTTAGTTGTTTTTGCTTTTGGTAATTTAATACACATTTCTTAATTAATTCAGTTTTCTTATTGTATGTGTGTGTGTGTTGTTGTGCAATTGTAATCGAGAAGTTCGTACCAGGAAAAAAAAAAAACAATAACACTGGACAAACCAGAGGCCATATCAACTTCCACTTGAATGAAAGGGCAACTGTCCATCTAAAAGGCTCTTAAAGCGTTTGTCGATTGTTGTTGTCGGGCTTCTCCTTTTTTGACCCCAAACAGCTGCCTTGGTTAAAGCAATTGTCGACGGGAGTCAATAAAAGCAAGACACAAGGCGCAACTGACAGACAGACACACAGAGGGAGAAACAGGCAGTCAGCATTTGCTGCCTATAGCAATTTTCATAAATTTTCCAGCTTTCAACTGACTAAATTTCCGTATTTTTCGAAAAAAGAAAATAAAAATTGCTGTTGATGTAATGGGCAGTGGGCAAACATTTCATTTGAATAGCCTCGTAATGGCCAGGGACAGTGGAAAACAACCTGAGCCTGCAGATACTACACCGGTTCACGCGGCGTATGCGCAATAATGAAAAAAAAGAAGAAACAGAAGAAAAAAAGGAAAACACTCAAGCATCGAACTTAAATTGCTTCAGCTTTGGTTTTGGTTTGGTTTTGGAGTTTTTCCTTTCGGTTGAGTGGGCGATTTTCGTTAGTTGTTGTTGCTTTTAAGGGGCGTTTTAAAAATCCGCCCACTATGATGAAGTGTTGGCTGTTTCTGCCATGGCCTATGGGTTTATTTTTTGGGCAAAAGAAAAAAGGAAAAAAATGAAATGGTTGCAATATTAACTTACAGGATAATTTGGAAGAATTTCGGCAGGTTTGTTCAAAATTATGGCGAAGTCAAGTGATGTAGTTATCCTCATGCCACTCACCTGGAAAAATGAAAAAAACAAAAAAAGGAAAGAAAAATTAATTATTGATCTGAACAAGTGAGTTAGTCTGTCAGTAAGTCAGTCACTTAGTGAGATAAATATATATATATATATTTGATATATCTACAAATAGGAATTCAATTTGCTTTTTGTTTGCCGTTTGTCATCTTAAAAATCAATTTCCATCTCCATTGTAGCTGCTTGTGTTTTCCTTTTCGACTTGTAAGCCCTGTGGGATTGAGGATTTTAGGGATTAGGGAAGAGGGCTATCAAATTGATCCGCTATGCTGTCATGGTTAAGTTTCAGGTATTCAGATTGACATAGTTCGATATTTTCGTAGGAATTTCATTTTTTGTCACTTTTTTTTTTCTTTTTTTCATTTTCTGCTTTGACATTGAAGCAGCGTTAAACGCAACACCGAGGCCAAGTGAGGCGAGGCCATGCCACAAACGTGAAACTGGCACACAAACTGCCAACGTTTTTCTATTTTGCTCTTTGCATGTGGCAAGGATAGAGAATTGTTGGGAGAGTGGGAGAGAGAGAGAAACAGATAGCCTCGTGTGCCCATTTCCAAGTTTACCATGTCGGGGTCAAATAGTTTGCCGACTTTCGTGCGCAAATAAAATGCGATTGCGGCATTTGTGCCGGGTCCCTATAAATATGCATTGCATTTTTCTGGCGGTTTTCTTTTCTTCTTTTCTCTTTTTGATTTATATCAGCAATGTTCCTGTTGTTTCGCATGTATTTACTAGTTTCATGTCACCATTTCATTTACAAATAAATGTCAGGCATTGACATGAATTGAGGAATAAATAAACTTACAAACTTGTTTTACATATCGTCTAATTGTGTATAATTAGAAAGAGGGCTAAAATTGCATGTCGTGGCTAAGGCCCTATACAAAAAGTCTGATATTCGTAAGTCATTTAATTCCAGGAATAAAGTCATGTTTTAATTAAGGCTTTCTCCTCTTCTTTTTTTTTGTTTTCTTTTTGCGTTGGCTGTAAATCTTGAGATCAGAATTTCGCATGCATGACTAAATGTGAGTCAATGTTTTAAGTCAACAATGGCAACAATGAACCACAGTTAATTAGCCACAAAATTTCAAAGTGGAAAGCAACATTCATGTGCGATGGATGCAGCAGTGGAGGGGAATAATTTTACCCAGCTCGAGCAATTAATCAAAAAAGTTGAATGAACCAAAATCCACTTTTTTTATATATACATATATTTTTTTTTAGCTCTCTCTTAATTGGTATTAAAGATGCTTTGGGCGATATTTGACATGACTAAAATTGAAATGAAATTAGTCATCATTAAGCTCACACATACACAGATATACACGCACATCAATACACGCAACTGAAACAAAACCCATTGCATACTTGTGGGCGTTGTCAAATGATGGATTGGTTTGGCCGCAGCTAGCACTGAGATAATTGACCTCTAAATATACTTGGAACCCACACACACACGCACATACTAAAACACCCACATACAGTCACAGGACACACTTGGTAGCAGTTGAAACTTATATTCGGTGGCTGGCCGTGCCGCAAAGTAGGCTAAAAATATGGAACAAACACACGAAATGCCGGTCCAATAACCTTTTTCTTTTTTTTCTTCTCTCTTCATACAACGCAGCTTGAATGCCATTGACACTGTGCCATGGGAGGCTGTTCTCCAACCCTCATTCCCCTTTGCCCCATGCTGTGCCATTACACACAGACTAAGAAGCAGGAGGCAGCAAGGCAAGGCTCTGGAAAAGTCATTGCACGAGGCTCACGCACTTGTATTATCCTTTAAGAGAAATCAAATCCATGGGCATATTAGACTAGAAAAGACCTTCAACAGAGTTGAATTAATTCCATTAATATATTTTGCCTTTGCTGGGTATTAACTAGTCCATGGAGTAAAAGTTTTATTGAGTTGCCTTTGCCACAGCTTCTGTTTTTTCCTTTTTGTTTTTTTTTCTTTTTTTTGTTTATTGTTTTTGGCCACGTTTTGTTTTTCTTTGGGCGTAAGTTTCAACTTTTTTGTTGCTGCTGCCGTTCTGATTTTTTACGGCCTAAAGGCAGACGATGAGGTGCGTTGGCGTCGTCTGCGTTTTGGGACCAGCAAATGCCTCGTTTCAAGGATATTTCATTACTCTGTCTCTCTCTCTTCCTGTGTCTACCTTTCTTCTGTCTCTCTTTGCTCTTTGGTTTGCCTTTGGCTCTTTTATTGTGTCATTGCCACGCACCGAAGAAAAGCGAAATGTTTAATCATAAAGTAAACCATGCCAAATGGTTTTTTCCCCAAAAAAAGGATTAGAAATAAATATTAGATACCAAACTAAAATTGTGACAGTAATTGGTAAAGCAAAAGTTGGCTTACTACTAATTAAAATGTAGCCAAAGGAGAGAATAGGTATGTAAGTAAGTCCTTTAAGCTTGTAATCATCAATTTCTCTCTCTTTTTCTCTGTTTCTCTTTGTCTGTCTCTTTGCCTTTGTATGTATCTGTAACTGTTATTGAGTGGCAAGTTGAATAAACTCGTTGAATTTATCCACAAGCGGCACGCATTATTTATGTCTGTGTGCAAGTATTGTCAAATATGTCTAGACACTGAAGGTCATTTGAAAAATAACTGTTAAGGGTATTCCAGTACACATGCCGGCAGGCCACTTGGCAAGGCATTCATACAGGCTTGCCAATGAAAATTTTCTTTTTAAAACTTTTTGAAAATGTTAATATCATTTGAATTTGCCATTTCAATTTACATTTGATTCGATTTGGATTCGTTTAGTCGGTCTGACTTACTTACTGATTCGCAACGTTTGATGAGAAAACGTGACTAAGAGTAGCCTCGTCTCGTAAATAATCATCAAGTCACCAGTTCCTATCGCTAACAACAAAAACAAAAACAGAAACAAAAAAAAAATTGCTTTTTTAATTGCGTTTTTTTCTGTTTTCTGTTTTTGTTTTTTTTTATACAAGTCAATGAAATTGTTTGCTAAATGTTTGCTCATTGCTAGACTTGAAAGAGGGAAAGAGAGAGAGAGAGAGAGAGGGGGGGAGAGAAAGGTATACTAATCTCTGGCTTTGATTTTTTTTTTTTTGTCTCCCGTCTTGTGCAAGTGCAGGAGGTTAATGATCGCCAATGATCATCATTTCGTTACAATTTGAATTCGTTTCGCATTTCATTTCCTTGGACTGTGCCAGTCCATTGACATTTGCCAACACAACTTGTTTTGTTGTATAATTTAATTAAAACTAAATTTAATTTGCATGTTAATGCAGTTAATTATTGTATGTATATATATATATATATATATTCGCATATAGTGCACAATCTGCATGGTATTAGGTTGAATGAACTCAAATGGCGAAACAAACAAATATTTAATATGATTTTTGTCTGGCAAATCAGTTTATCAAAGTTCAGTTTTGTTTTTTAGCATTATCAGCTTCAAGCTGAACCCTCACCCCGCAAACTCCCTCTCACTCTCTATGTCTGTCTCTCTCTTTCTCTCTCTATTTTACTACAAAAATTCACTAAGCTTAAGTAGTACTGGTTATAAGCTGCTTTTATACACTTGAGTAAGAAAAAAGTTCGACCTTGATGACAATGAACTCTCCTTCAACTCCTTCTCTTTCTCTCTCACTCTCTCTCTCTCTTTCCTCTATTTACTATCATTTACTTTTTCTCATATGCCAAGTTTATACAAAAAGGAAAAGCTCATATAAAAATATCTACTTTATGATATAAAACTGATAAGATAAAGCCAACAATTTGCATCATAAAGTTGCAAAATAAAAACTACACAAAAATAGAAAAAAATATATATATATAGTAAAAGGAAGCATATACACACAGTTGTTGCCCAAATATACTTTCCTATATCTTTCATATATATATATTTTTATAACTGTAAGGTAACGATTCAGAAGTTCTGCTGTTTGATTGCGTGGATTTCGATTTTTATGACACTCTGACGCATTATAATACGAGGGGCAATCTATAAGAAGTGACTAAGGAAAAATTACATACCTATATAACTGTATATGATAGATTTCAACCAATCAGTTATCTGTGTATATATATAAATAGATAATTGATTGGTTAAACAATTTCATATATTTTTGTATTCCATTTTAAATTGTAAAATAGAGGAAAAGAAGTTCTTGAAAAATATAATAAATTATATATAAATTGAAGAGTCATTTAAATATTTCTATTTAACTTTTTAAAAATGAAAAGTTTTTCTTTAAACAAAACCTCAAAAGGTCTTATTGGAACTTTGACAATTTTATTTTTGTTGAATTAAATAAAACTTAATTTTATTAGCTTTTTAAGTCCAACTACTTTTGGTTTTATATTATATAAAATTCGAAAAAATTGCAACTCCTTTGCATTACTTTACAGACTCATTTACTTGGTTAAATAAATCCTTATGGAAATTCTTCTGAATTACTCTACAGTTTGATCAACTTGGATTGGAAAAGTCTTACTATAAATAAAGCATATAGAAATTTCTTTAAGAAAATTTAATTTGAATTGGATTTTAAATTGAATCAAGTCAAATTTTCTTTAACCTTTTATGAACACATCTCAAATGAAGGAAGACAAATGAATGAGTGAAGAAATCGAAAGTAAAATTCTGATTCAATTTATTTGCCATTTCTATTTTATATATAAGTAATAAAATTATGAATTTTTAGTAAAATATTAAAATGTATTTTTATATTATTAAATCATATTAAAATCATTTAATTTTTACGTTCTCTCTCTTAATAGGATTACATTGTTAACGCTCTTTAATGTGATTTAAATAGCTTCTTTAATCTAATAGAAAAAAGAATTTTAAATTATTATTTAATTATTTGATTTCTTTGTTAAAGCCTATTTAATTTTCAGTTCTATAGAACTTTCAGTTAATCCCTCGTTCTTTCCCTCAAAGGTGGTTCAAATTATTCAATTCAATTGATACGCAATTTCATAAAGTTCAATAACTTTGCTGCAATTTCAATTTTATTATCAGACATTGGTCCGATTGGTCATAGGAATTGACAATTTCACCATAGAAGTTAATAATCTCCTTTGCAAAAAAAAAAAAGAGAAAAAAAAAGAAAGAAGGAGAATTACTAATAGAGAAATGGAAAATGTATTCAATGGGCTTTTCTTTTTATAGTTCTTTCCGTTTTTCTAATTTGATGAAGTATTGAATTGTTGCATTGCATTGCTTTGCTATGATATCCATTAAAATTTCACAACACAAAAAAAAAAATAAAAAAAAGAAAGGGAGGGAGGGAGGTAGGGAGAAATTGTATTGAAGTAAAGCTAGTTAATAATAGCTTACAAATTGTGGCAGATGACAACAACCAGTAAAAGCAGACAAAGGGAAAGAGAGGGGAAGAGCTAAAGGTATGGACAAAATGGAAGTAGAGATAGTTAGGGAGGGGTGAGAATATGATTGCAGCTATTGTGGTATGGGATTGGGATGGGATGGGATGGAATGGGGTGGGTTTTGGGATATACAAAATGCATGGAGGCGACTCGGCACTATGGCACCTGGCTCCTATTACATGCGCACTGCATTATTACAAAGGCAACGGCAGCAACAGCAACAACAACAATTCCAAAAGCAACAGCAATTGCAAATAAAAGGTAATATTAAAAACGGCAATTTTCCGCGGCGCTGCCAAGGCACCAAAACAATCGCTTTGGGGCACCTAACTTTACAACAACAACAACAGCAATAGTAGCAACAGCAACAGCAACACCAGCAACAGCAGCAACAGCAGCAACTACAGTAGAAATAACATTGTTGCCTTCGTTTTGCGTGCCATATGCGAGTTGGAAAGGATTTCCGGTTTATGCTGTTGCTTGCCACTCTCTTCCCCCTCACTTCTCTCTCTCTTCTTTTACTGTGTGGTAATCTCTCCCCCTCTTTTTACCATACTCTTTTTGTAATTGTTTTGTTATGAAAGTATAGAGCGATCTAAGCTAATGGCCGGGTCAATATATTATTCAAAATTGCATGTGTAATGGCTCATATTTTATTTAAACGTTACTCTAAAACTAATGTCACAAATTGGAAACCTCTGCAACGATTAGGTTAAAGCTGTTTTTCGAACGGTTAAGGAAGTGCGACAACAATTTTGAATTAGCCAAGGCGATTATTAAGGTAAATTTTTATTTTTAAACTGAGATTTATGGAGAACTTAAAGCTGGAAAAGTTACTTTCTGGCCAAGTACTAAACAGTGCAGTCATCTTATGACCAAGATCAACTTTAACCAAACAAACAGAAAAAGGGGCAAACTTAAGAAAAAACTTTCTTTCTCTCTTTCTCTCTCTCTCTCTTTCTAGCGTGAATTTTTGTTAAATTGATCATAAAATTCATTAGATATTGAGTTAGTTAGTTGCATTAAAGCTTCTTTGCGTTGCTTATCCTGATCCACAGCCAATTGTGCATTAGCACGCATTAGTTCCTCAACTTGGGCCTGACGACGACGATCCACTTCAATCTGTTTGAGCATCAATGTGCGATCCATATTGATGGCATATTGTTCCCATTGTTTGTCATTCAAAAGATTTTCGGTTTTGCGTTGCTGGGACTCTTCCAATTGTTGCGTTTGACCCTTACGGAATGCTCTCAACTCCTCAGGACTCATGCCGCGATACATATAGGCAATTTTCTTATTTGGATTGGTACGTGATTGGGCCACATCGGGATTTTCGGTTAACATATCACTGGATAGCATATTATAGATCTCGGCCATATCATCTTCGTAGGTTTCCTGCTTAATACGCTCACGATCCATTGCCTTTTGTTTGGCCAATTTAAGATTATATTGACGGTTTTTCTGTATAATCTGGTTACGCATCAAGTGCTGAGATTTGTCCATCTCCTCGAGATGTTTATCACGACAACCGATATTCTCCATTAGAAGATTATCGGCAGCTCGACGATCCTGTTCGGCCTGTTTTCGTTCCTCCACTTGCTGATCTAACCAGGCACGTTGTTGTTGCCGCTGGCGTTGCTTACGATCAGTATTATATAGATCTTCCCCCAAAAATATTTGGGCACTGGAAATGCCCAATGTTATATCATCGTCAGCAACACGCATAGGTTTGGCCTTCTTTAAATAATTGGGATCATTCAAATCGAATTCACGTCGTTGCTCTTTGCGCTGAAATCGACAGCGATAATAATTCAAATCGGAATCGGTAACCCGTTTTTCTTTCTCTAGTTCCTTCTCTTGGGCGGTGATAAGACGCTTTTGCAATTGCTCTTGCTCTTCGTAACGTTTATCACATTCCAATTGAAGACTCTGCTGTTTCTTTTTCTCTAATATTTGACGTTCCAAGACCTCCATATCTACCTAATAAATACATTAGATTTGTGTTTGAAAAGTAATCACAATTAGCATGTCTTTTAACTTACGCCAAAAAGCCGCTGTTTGGCATTAAAAATGCGTTTCTTTCGCTCCTCTTCATATTGATTACGTTTCTGTAGTTTAAGTGCCTCATCGAGGTCACGATTAGTACAAATGGCCAACTTCAGTGTCATTTTGCCTAATAGCAATCAATTGTTAGATAGTGTATATATAGTGAGAGGGAATATATTATATATATATAAGTGTCTACTATCTGAATGAAAAACTAGGATTTACTTAAATACACTGAAATAAGGAAATTGATTTTGTTTTTTTTTTCATTTGTTTGACTTGATTTGGTTGCCCAGGGCAGATATTGTTTTCTTATGTTACTTTGTTTGTTTCTTTTTATTCGTACAAGCTATATATCAATTTGTGTAGGAATTTGGCCCAGAAAGGACTATAACTATTTCTGATCAACATGACAACGTGCTCTAAATGCGATGAATGAGAGAGAGAGAGAGGGATAATAAGAGAATTTTGATAAATGTTTATTTTAATTTTGATATGAAATTGTGGAACTAAGGTTCAAAAAGTAACTGAAATATTGGCAAAAGGAATTGGGTTAAAAGGTTATTACAGGATTTCAGTTTTACTTTAAAACAAAGATTCAAACTCTGGCTAAGACCATCGCAATCATATTTACTGAAACTTTTATATACGATTCAGTTGATTGCCTGAAAACAGTTCAAACTACTCCATAACCAGCTAATCTCAACTGTATCTTGGCTTACAAATGCTACTGGTCTATACCAAAACTAAAGAGGAGTCTTTCAATACATTGTTGTTAGTTAAGTTTATACTTAAAGAATCTTGGCAAAAGATATTTAAAGAGTTTTATTATCTATATATCATTTCTTCCATTTTGAAGTTGAAAAATTTTGTTCTGTTTAAAATTTTTTGTTACTTTAAATCAATTTTTGAAAGGCTTTACCATTTTTTGTTATCTGCTTAGTAATTTCGCAAACAGAATATGTGACAATGGGGAACGGAAGGACGAAAGTAACAATATGGTGCAACGATAACGTGTTGCTTGTCCTTCTTTGCCAGTTTGATGATGTTGTTTTTGTAAGGAGACTCAGAATCCTCTTAAATATGGTCTACTGGTTACAAAAGCAGTTTTTGGGTTATAACATTCTCCATTTAAAACTGAGAGAGGTTACAGAGCAAACAGTTTAAATAAACTAAACAATATTTTTTGTAAATTTTTGTAAACTTTAGTCAAACTATTCTGTTTTCTTTTCTTAAAAAATAATCCTAAATTGTTGCTTAATTTGTTGGTTTTGCATTGTAAACTAAAATTGAAAAGGTTAATCAAATGAAAATTTCAACTTTTATATGAAAAGAGGAAAATGCTAAATCTAGGAATTCAATTGTATTAAAATTTCGCAAAGTATCCATGGTGATTTATTATAAAGGACATGGACAATAGAAGATAAAATCAACAAAAAGATGTTGTTTTCCTTTTGTAGTTGTTGTTGTTGTTGCTGCACGCCTGTTTGTATGCTTTGATTATATTCATTTTATATCAGTTCGCGCCCGCCCCCTCTGTAGCCACCCACAATTACCCTCATGCTGTTTACATGGAAATGTGCGACATATTTTATTGAATTTTCATATTGGTCTCAGATTGAGAGAAGAATTTTTAATAACTGGCAATTCAAAGGGAAAAAAGGCTTTTATTAACCCACTTGGAGTTGGGATAGAAGAGGGATTTGGAGGATATTTGGGACGGGAGTTGGGCTGGCAGGTGAAAGCAAAGTACTTGATAGTGATGGGCAAGGGGTGCAACAATTTCATAATTCGCAGTTGCATTTGTGCTCGAGGCATATTGAAAGTGGTACCAAAATGCAAAAGAGAATCATATGCCTGCCGCTTCCCTCTCGCACCCTTTTCTCTTCTCATTTCTATGTCCAGGCTTGAGCCTTCACAACTGAGGCCAAAGAATCCATTCAACTTGAACATATGCGCTGAAAACGTGTGCCAGAAACAGGGCCACAGCAATGATGGAGAGGAAGTGGATTTGGTAGGGTAGGGGACAGGATACATCAGTGTGTGTGTGTGTGTGTGTGTGTGCAATGCATTTACTTGGGCCAAATGGGCGGGGTAGTCATTGCTATAGCCATTGCCTCAGCCATAGCCATCGTCATCGTCATCGTGCATGTCGAGCAGTGGAGTTGCCTCTACACAGGTTTTCAGCTGGTTTTCTGTTGCTGTTGTTGTTGTTGCTGTTGCTCTACTGCCTTTAACCTCAAGTACAGAAGGAGGTAGCATGGTACGTGCTGCATTAAGGCCCCTCATCTCCTCTCTCTCTTTCTCTCTTTCTCCTGTTTTTTGCTCCCCTTATGTTGCAAGCCTGCTTCTGGACGCTTTAGCCATGGCTTTGTTTTCGGTTTGCGCTTCGTTTTGCTTTTGCTTGCCGCTTGCTGTTTTTTTTTTTCTCTTCTTTTTTTGTACTTTTTTTGTTGCAACGTTTACGTTTTGTGTGTGTTTTGTGTTGTTGCCCCAGCAAAGTTTATGCCGGTTGTTGTTGTTGTTGTTGCTGTTGCTGTTGCTTATCCTGTATGTCGTTGAACCCATGTTGTAAAGAATCGGCAGGCAAGTTTATATGTATACCTGGATGGCATGTCAACCTACCAGGAACCTAGCTAGAGCTGGGCAAAGAAAACCCAAAAGCCTTTCTCTCTCTCTCTGTCTCTCTCTTTCTCTTGCTATATCTTGCTGTCTCTTTCGGCTTCTTCTCTCCTTTTGCCTGCACTTGACTTTGCACGGTTGGTGCTTTGGGGGTAAGTCAGAACAGGACATGGCTTTGACAAGTTTTTCGTTTAATTTCCAAAACAACAACAACAACAACAGCAAGTAACAAACAGAAACCAGTAGCTTCCTTAGGCTTATACAAGTCAAGCAAAGTGAACCAAAGTGAAATGAACTGTTTAAAGGAATGGAAGGAACCAACAACAACAATAACAACAGCAACAACATCATCATCAGTAGCAACATCTATAGGTAGTAGCAGCAACAGCAAAGTGCAACTTTCAGTTGCAAATATATCCATCATCAAATGCTAAAATTCAAACTGATTTTTGCTTAACAAGCTAAAAAATGAAATTTAATACCTTTAAAAAAAAAAGAGATCCTTTAATGGTGAAAGATATCTTTTATCTCATTTATGACATAAATTTGCGCATTTGCCTAGAGGCATTAAGTCTAAACTGAATATAAGTAATATCGAGCACACAAAAGCATAAAATGCATAAAAAATGCATAAAGAAAATGTAATTTAAAACCTTTTGTTAGAAAATAAAATACACTTCCATGAATATAAAGAGAGAGATTGGGTCTCTCGCATAATTGAAATGTAAAGTAAATGCCCAAAAAATATATATTGAAAACTTTTAAAAGTAAGGTAATATAAATATAATTATATATAGAAATGTTTCTTCTTTTCTTTTTCAACATAAGTTGCACTGAGTAAAAGCTATTTAGTTGTAATTCTCAACTTGTTCTGGCAAAAAGAGTTATAGCATGGGCAAGGGCTTAATATACTTAGAATTTATAGCCAAAGATTGCTAATGATTGATTTTTATACCCTGTACCCATAGGGTAAAAGGGTATATTAAAGTCGCTAAAATGTATGTAACAGGCAGAAGGAAGCATTTCCGACCCCATAAAGTATATATATTCTTGATCAGCATCAATAGCCGAGTCGATTGAGACATGTCCGTCTGTCCGTCTGTCCGTCCGTCTGTCCGTCCGTCCGTCCGTATGAACACGTGGATCTCAGAGACTACAAGAGCTAGAGCAACCAAATTTGGTGTCAGCATTCGTGTAGTGTCTACGCAGATCAAGTTTGTTTCAAATTTTTGCCACGCCCACTTCCGCCCCCGCAATTTAGGAAAAACGAATAACTAGTGTTATATTTAAGGTAGCGTATTCTTATTTGGCACACCCAATAATATGGCCAAAAGGTATCAGCTGACCAAATTTTGTTGAAATCGGACAAGAAATATCGGAGATATATCTATGTACAATTTGTACTGAAGTGCCCAGTGCGCCATTGCGTAGTAAGTGTGAGCGAGATAGCATGCATTCGTTGCTGCTGCTTGTGAGGAAACTTTTAGTTTGAATTAATGGCAAATTTTAAGGAGTTTGATTTAATACAGTTACTCTACTTGGTACAGGGTATAGTCAAAGTCGGCAGGGACGACTTGCTTGCTTCATTTAATCTTAAATCCAAGTACTTTAGGAAAAATATTATTTATATGCAGTTTTTAAACAATTTCTTACCCCCAAAGTTATGCTTTAGTTCTTTAAAGTAAATAGATTGGTATAAATTTTATGTTTACCTTCTGGATAATGCTGATTTATAATTTTTTATTATTAGAAAACCACTCTACTTTTAAATAATTTTCTAAATAATTGATTGAACAAATGATTCTCAATAATTAACATTGCTCTTTCATTTCTAAATTTATATGCTTTGCATCAGTATTATAGTTCCCTTTATATGGTTAGTTAACTTCATGATCTATATAAGATTCAGTTAATATCAGTTTTTAATACTATTTTTTTTTCTTTTAATATGCTAAATGAGGGGGGATTCATTTTTGTAAAGAGAAGTGTGCTCATAACTGGCGGCTAATTTTTGCTTTAATGTACACATCACGATGGCATCAAAAGCTGCAGCAGCATCTCTACACAATTTGCCCCCGAGTCAGATATTTATTCCATCCTATTTATGCGTTTCACTTCCATCTCTTTCTCTCTCCCTTTCTCTCTCCTATTCATTTACTGTCTCTGTCACTCTGTAGCCGTTTTGCCGACATGTAAAATGATGCGTAAACAATATTCTGACGCATCATTAAAAACGCCTGAACGAGGCAACAGCGCAACGCTGTCCAGTTGGTCATTGATTTCATGTGAGTGTATTTGTGTATATGTATGTGTATGTGTGTGTGTATAATGATCGTGTTTTCACACACAGCAAACATGATGATGATGACGCATGTGAGACCAAAGGCACTGCCCTGCCTCAACAGCAACAACAACAGCTAATTCAATTTTATTCGCTTGGACACGGCCAGAGAGACCAGAATGAACTGTAGGCAGGGAACAAGAACGGGAACGGGAACGAGTACGCGACTCCATCCATGTCCACCTTCATGCAATGCAACTGAAGTTAAGTTCAATTGCCTCAAAGTATACGCAAGTTGCATTGTGTCCTCTTCCTTCTACTCTTCATCTATTCCTCTTTTGGATTTGTTTTTGGTTTTCGACTCTTTGGGGAATACATGGACTTGGGCTTAATCGCTGCATGATCGTTTCTAGTTGCTGTTGTTGTTGTTATTGTTATTGCAACGTGCTCATTGCTTATTTATGCTGATCTCTATAATGAGATATAATGCCGGCCGGTCGCTCGATCGGTCGGTCGGTCGGTCAAGAAAACAACAATTTGAAGTGAAGCAGAAAAGAAGAAAACACATTTTAGAGAACTAAGAGATAAACAAAGACTAACTACAAAGTAGTAAACAAGTTAGTAGAAATTTAATTTAAACTAAAATTGAATTACTAGCTGGAATCTATTCTATATATGTAGATATATACATAGAGATGTTTACTCATGGTTTAATTATTCCATACGATCTTTAAGCATCAACATTGTTATTATTATTATTATCAAGTTGCATTCGTGATTGTTGTCGTATCACAACAACAACAGCAACATCAACTTTGATAAGTCGTGCTCCGCCTGCAATGGCGACAGAATCGTAGCAGTCAGAGCGAAACTCAAACAAAGATTCGCTTGGTAAAGCCACTCACGTATGCCAAAAACAACATCTCGTAGAGAATCAACGACAGCAACAGCAGCAGCAGCGGCAGCAACACTGACCTGGACAAGACAACCAGAGACATGGCTAAAGATGAAGACGAAGAATAAAAAACAAACTGATGATGAAGTAAAAGAAAAGAGAGAGAGGGAGAGAGAGAGATACTAAGAGGAGCAAATGTGCTGAAGTGACGAAGCGGATCCTCAATACGCTGACAGAATGAACAAACAACAACATTATGCATACAGCTGATTCAGATTGGAACGAAATCATGATGGGGCGTGGGTGGGCTGATGTTAGCGAATATACATACATATACACAAACAATAAAAGGGGGGCAGAGAAGAGATGGTAAGGGTTCCTCTTTGTGGTGAACTCCATGCGTGGATATTAATGACCGGCCTCGACCCCAAAGTAAAGTAAAATAAAACGATGAGAATAATAATAACAACAACGAGAAGAGAATGTGGAATAAGTTAAAGAAGAAGAAGAAGAAGTAAAAGAGAAATACAAACACAAAGACGAACACGAAGACGAAGACGAAGACGAAGAAATGAACGTGCCCAAGTAATAAAGAAATCGTTTGCCCGATTCTTGAAGCGGGGGCGAAGGCAAATCACAGAGGTTGCTTGGATGCATGGATGGATGGATAGATGTGGATGTGAGTAGTAGATGCCGGTATAGCTTCTCGGAAAAGTATATACCAAGAGAGAGAGACGGGAGAGAGGGCAGCAATGGGTAGCAAACGCGTCAAAGAGGCGCATAAATTACAAATAAAAGCAAGACCACTTCTACCCTGGATATGGGATGGGTCTTTTGGTCTTGGTCTTGGCAGGAAATGCCGTTTGCATCGTTGACATTACATTACATTGAATCAACTTCAACTTTAACATTAGCCGCCCTCATCTTGTTACACCCTTCACAGCTGATGTGATGTTTGTTTTTGTTATTGTTGTTGTTCAACATTTCTTTTGTTGTCTCTTATTTTACTTTTTACTTAATTTTTTAATTGCTCGTTTCTTTTGTCTGTAAGTTGGCAATTAAAAATGCGTAACACGGTTCCTGCCCCAATGAGCTGTCCGATTTTTGTTTTTCTCCCCACTCTCTTTTTTTGTTGCAATTACTATTATTATTGTAAAGAGAGACAGAGAGAGAGAGAGAGAAAGAGGGATTGGTGGGTTCCAGCTAATGAGGCGATTAAAAACAGTTGCCTCATTCATTTTAGTACTTTCGTGTTTCCTGTCACAGTCTGATTGCTGATGGGGAACAAAGTGACAGGACATAAAGGATTTAAGTACTTTATTATATATACTTAAGCAGGTGGAAAAGCTTACATTGGTCCGATTTTAATATAAACTTAAGACTTACGTTTAAATTTCTATTTTTTTTTGGTTTGTCACTTACCTGAAAAGAGAGAAAGAAGAAAAAAGGAATTGTTAGTTAAATATAATGATAAATAGTTGCTTATTATATAGAATATAGAAAATATTTAGCTGATCTGATCTTCTCTTATATGCATATGGCATATATATGTATGTATCTACATTTATATAGTAAGAACATTTCCATGTTGGTAGAGAAACTGTTTGAGATGCATCTAAATTAAACCAAACAACAGCCACAATGACAAGAACCTTAACTAAAAGCACAAGCAACAACAACAACAACAACAAAAACAAAGAGAAATAATACAACAAAACAACACAAAATAAGAAAAAATATAAGCAAAAAGAATAAATAAATAAACAGCAGCCATGGACAATTGTTGGTTGCTTTGGTTGTGGTTGTTGTTGTTGCTGTTGTTGTCGCGATTGAAGGTAGGAATTGTCCAGACAAAACCAGATGATAATAATGACGATGGCTGGGCAAATGGCAGTCAGTCGGCATCTTGGGTCTTGGAACGAACAGGAACCTAGCCCAACATTGTTTTTATTCTTCCATACCCATGCCCGTGTAGCCGTAGCCGTAGCCTTACCCATACACTAAACTGAAAGTTCTTTTGCCAAGATGTTGCTGCCGTTGCTGTATTTTGGTTTTATATCTGCGCCTCAGAATCATGTCGCGGAGCCAGTGAGCAACATGTTTTGTGCAACTTGGCGAGTGCTTGGGTACTCGGCGGCGGGCCAAGCCTCTTGCCAAGCAATACTACAGCTGCTTTTGATACACACACACACATACACATACAAATACACATACACTCATGTATATATATATATATTTATACAGTGTTGCTGCTGTTCCCACTTGCCATTGGAGTTGCTCATCAACTTTTGGAATACGAAATGCAAGTCAAAGCCACTGCTTGTTGCATTTAGTCATAGTTGTTGTTATTGTTGTTGTTGTCCTCCTTCTACGTCTCGATTCTCAGCCTTCGTTTCTATCTCCTCCTTCACTTCCTTCTCTGTCTTTTATCCTCTATCTCTTGGCTACTACTACTACTCTTCGTCATCGTCATCAGAGAGTTGCCTGCTCATTCGTTACGTTCCACTTCAACACCCGTCGACCCGGCTTCCCGTTTGCCGGCAACAGCATCAACAACAACAATCAGCAACAACAACAAAAACAACAACAACAGCAACTGCACCGGCACATTGCCTTTCCCACAGAGTGCAACAGAGTTCGTTCCACTCGCTTTGCCTCTTTTATTTTTTTTTTTTTTCGCTTTGTTTTGATTTTATGCATTTTGTTTTGGTTTTCATATTCCTTCTGGATTTTTATTTTGCTCATCGTTTTGCACTGAACTGATAATTGCAGCAAAGCTAAACCAAATTCTGACGTCATCCGGTTGAGGGCATTCACATTTGCAACATGTTGCCAGTTGCCTCTTGCCTGTTGCTAGTGTCATTAATGTCCCATCTTCTTCTTCTTCTCATGTTCTTCTTTATGATCCACGAAATTCAAATTTACACATCGATATCGGAAACTTGGAAGCTGCACACCCTGTCACGATAAATCAATTGGCCTCTTGCACTCCTTCACTTCACTTGTGGAAGCTTCTACTCTTAGACTTTGTTGCACTCACATGCGATTGGATAGTCATCGAACCAAGTTGCTGCTGCTGCTGCTACTCTTTAGTGATTGTTGCTGTTGTCGGCATCTTGCTTACAGTAGCAACATGCAGCTGACACTTACGTATGTTAATGTTGACAAAAGAGTCAAGAGACAAACCAACAAGCCAACAAGCAACGGAGCATTGTCAATTCGTGGGGGAAAGTCCATGTTGAAAATAAATTTGTATTGCTACCTGGACTAGGACAGTCGATAGATAGGTAGGTAGGTTGGTAGGTAGGTAAACCTCTCTCTATCTCTACTTCAAGTTTATATATATATATATTGGAAATCCTGGCCATGATAGTTATCAACATTTTCCGTTGCTTTTTGTTTTTCTTTTTCGTTTTTCATGTGCATTTCTCTTTAAACATGTTCAACCGCTTGACCTTTTTTTTTTTCTTACCCCCTCGTTTCGATTTATGTGCTCAACTCATGGCAACATGCAAAGCTCCATGTCAACAGCAACATATACACACAACAACAACACACACACACACATATATACACAGTGTTACGCCCACTAACCTCCCCATTGGCGTGACGCGTCAGCAATGCAATTATTTAGATTTTTGTTAAACACATTTCTTATTATTATTATTTTTTACAGTTTTCTTCTTTTTGGGTTTTGTTTCATGTCTCCAATTGGTGGCATGGCAAGAGCAAATAAAAAGTTAGCTAGCTGACATTTTCATTTGGGAGTTAAACATCAGAATTGAGGTTCCAACTGGCATCATTAGGCGCACCCTGGAGCCATTAATTTGTGGCAGCCCGAAAAGTGTTTGTCAATAGACACACACACACACACACACACACACACATGTTGGTGGGTTTAGGTACTCGGGGTAAGTGTTGGCATGGTTGGGTGGGAGTGACTTTAGAAAACCTAAACGTAGCATTCAAGATAAATTCACGTCGATAGCACACACACACACACACACACACATAGAAAGAAAAGAGTCAAGAACTAGAAAAAACTAAGGTAAATGGGCAATCAAGTCCAATGCACAGAAACAAGTCAGCAAAATATAAACGTGGATAATATGAGAGTAAAAGAAAAAGAAAAGGGACAACGGACAAAAGACTAGAAAAACACAGATGAAGGGCTAACACAGTGGCTTACTACAAAAGGGGTTTTTTAATAATTGAAAATGAAATTAATAGATTTTGTTTCAATAGATCTAAAAGCAAAAGCAAAAACTTTGAAACTTTTTTTTGTAGATTAAATAAATTACAAATTCTTAAAGAAATGAGAATAACACAAATTTCGAATTTGTAACAATTGTAAAGAATTTTTAAAGTTTAATATTTAAAATCAATTTAAAAAAAAACACTTAAGATTTTCATATTAACTACTGCATATTTTTCAAAATTAAACGGAACCTTTTGAAGAATATTATTGTACCTTAAATGTAGTTTCCTTAATAAAGAAACAAAAAAAAAAAAAAAAAGGATTTTGAAAGTAGTTTTTTAAGCATTAATACTTATAAAAGTATTTGCTTCCATTAATTAATCATATATAATAATCTTACTTTATATTGATTTAAATAGATATCAAATATATATAATTTCCAATTTTATATAATTTTTTTAATATAACTAACTTTGACTTGTATAATAAATTTTCATTTATTTAATTAAAAGTAATTTATAAAGTTCTTTAACCTTTTTAAAATGTTAAAATAATATTTATGATACATGATTATTTTTGTTTAAATATTACTAATATTTTATTAAAGAAGAAATTATATTCATCAATTTTTATAAGAATTTTAACTGTAAAATTTGTTATATAAATTTATAGAAAGTTTTGATATAAGAGCAAATACTACAAATTTGGAATATTTTAAAAAGTTCATTTTTAAAATTTTATAATTTATTGTAGCAATAAATTATATAAATTTACTGTACTACAATATTAAATCTTGATCTAAGAGACATAAACATATTTAAAAATGTATTAAAATAATAAAAATTATGCAATTTAATACAAATTAAGTTTATTAAATATTATAATTTACTTTAAATCAATTGAATTTTTGATTTTTTTTAATGTATTTAATGCCAATTTTAATTAAAAAGCATTTAAAAAATATTTAAAAAATAATGTAATTTAATTTACTTTAATTTAATTAAAAACCTTTCTAAAATGTGATTTAAATTGATTTGATGGTAGGCTAATTTTTATTAAAAATCATTTTAAAAATTAAATTTATATTAAAAATTATTGGAAAAATATTTTAAAAATAATTTGTAATATTTTAAATATTTTTTATTTATTTAACTTAACTTTAACCCTTTCATTTAAATATTTTTAATGCGCCTCTGTTGATGGCTTTGCGATTTTGTTGTCTTGGTTTTTGTGTTGCAGCTACATCTGCCACAACAACAATGAGAACAACAACATCTACAACTACACTAAACTACACGCATTCTAGAAACAAAAAGAACAAAATTAAAAAATAAAGAAAAGATAGAGAGAGAGAAGGGGAAAAAAACTTGCATAGTGTCAGCACTTGCACTTGGACATTGACCAATTCACTTTATATCCATCTAAAAGGGTTTTTTTCTGGGTTTCTTATTGCTGGGCTCAGGTGCTGATTATCGAAGAGAAAAGAGGTTCAATGCTCCATTTAACTAACATAGTTAGTTAGTACCATGACTGGAGGGGGGGACAATGGTGGACAAAAGATGCCGAAGATGCGAAAATGCACTGCAGTTGACCGTAGGGCGCTAAATCAGAAAAATCAACACATAAAAACTAAACAATCGCCTCATTAATTACAATTAGAAGTGTTTATTGCTCAAGCGCGGCCATAAAAACCTAAAGCCAGGGACCCAACCGTTTGGACTTGCGTCATCATCAATCTTATGGTGAGGAGGTCGGTAGAAGGAAAAGTTTACTTAACGATCGCTGCAAGACGTCTGTCTGTCTGTCTGTCGCCCTGGACAACTTTGACGATGGCAATGGCGATGGCGACTACTACAACTCTCTAAGCAACCGTAGGCTAAAGACATTTCCAAGCCTGAGGGGGGGAGGGACCAGGGCAAACTGTAGGATTCATCAATCAACAGCTGTCACTGTAGCCGGCAGCCGGCCGGTTTAGTTTGGTCCAAAAGCTGTCCATTGTCCACTGTCCAAGCTGTCACTCGCCGCGACGCATGCGCAACACGAAGCCAAAAGACATAGCCAAAGACAGTGCCAAAGACAGAGTTAAAGTTTGAGATGGAGATGGAGCTGGTGCCAATCCCAGCCAGGCCCGCCTGCAGTTCTTTGCAGCTTCCTGTTGCAACTTGCTGTTGCTGTTGCTGCTGTAACTCGTTTATTGTTGTTGTTGTCTTTTTCTGTTTTTGGTTTATTTTTTTCTTTTCTATTTGCAATTCGTTGGCTCGTTTGTTTATTTGTTGATTTCTTGAACCGTTTTCTCCATTGGTCTTTAAAATTGCCACTCACTCAGCTGGACGGAGAGTCCGTTTATGCAAATGCCTGGCGATAATTGTGGCACGAATATTGCATAATCATGGCACAATACAATCATATAAATGATCAGACAATTTCATCATGCCACACCAACAGCAACAACAACAACATTGAAATCATCATCAATGTCATGACTCATTAGAATATTAAAAAATTGCAGAAGCAGAAGAAATATAAAAAAAAAAACTTGATTGAGAATTTCAACAAAAGTTCAAGAGACTTCTCCATCTACTACCCTTCCTTCTCCTCCTCCTTTTTTCTCCTTGTGTTTCAGTTTTTCTTTTTCGTTAAACTCTTTTACTGCTTTCAGGTGCAAATGGACTTTCCAGCCCATTTAGCTTGTTGTTACGGCAACAAAGGCAATGCCACGCCTACTTTTAGCTATTTCAAGCAATGTTCTTTTCTTTCTGTTTTGCTTTTGGCTTTGCTTTGCATCGTTGATTTCCCCTAACCAGGCCATCATTTATTTTTGTGCTGATATTTTTATGTTTTGCCATCACACTTTAAGCTTACACACCCACGCAGCAGCAGCAGCAACAACAACATCCACAACAGCAACAACAGCAACACCAGTTGGCCACTGGCTTTTTAATATTTCAACAGTCAAGGGAAATTCCTTGTTTCCCTATACTCATATCTCTCACCTGACAAAATCCCTTTTGCCATGGCAACCTAACAAAAAGAAAGAAAGCAAAAAAAAACAAGTAGGAAATGGAATATATCCAGCAAATGCTTAGGCTTTGAGAACTTTGTTTGGACACACCAGCAGGAGCAGCAGCAGGAGCAGGAGTATAACAGGAGTACGTACACGTAGTGTTCTATGTATATAGAATGAACGGCTGTCTATATTGGAATAACCCACGTCCGTCTATATCAGATGACACAGCAGCAGCAGCAGCAGCAGCATCGCGAATGAAGCGCATTGAACGAAGGCAAGAAAAGGATAAAAAAATGTCCCTTTAACAGTATTTTTTTTCTCTTTTTTTGTTTGTTTTTCTTTCTGGGTTTTTTTTGAGCATATTTGTTTTTTTAAACCCGAGTGTGTCCTTTGTAAGCAAACTAGATTCGCTTTTCAATGTTCTCTCTGGATTTTTCTTTTTTTTTTACTCTCCTTATGGGATCACTGTTCCTCTTCTTTTTTTGCTTGATTTCCGTTTCCGTTAGCATTTTGATTTCTTTTTCTGTTCTTTTTCCATTTTTCTTCTTTTATGCAAAGCGACATTTTGTTTACAGTCAAAGCACTTTGATATAATTGCATATCTATGCGAAATGGTCAACACTCGACAAGGGATTTTTATTTTTATTTTTTTCATTTTCAACGATGAAATATAAAACTCTAAACAAGTTGAAATGTTGGTCAAGAGCTAAAACTAACTGCTCTGCAATTGCTTTTGGCCATTTTAAGTATCTATGATATCAGACTGTACAATTTAAAGGCTTTAGGCCATGAAAAGATGAAAGAGAGAGAGAGAGAGAGAGAGACGGAACGAAATAATACTCTTTGTGTCACATAATTCTTTGAATTCCCTTTTTATGGCATTTCTAATTGAATAGAGTAAAACCGGGTAATACTTCAAGCTGATTTTAGAAGTCAAAGCTAAAGCTTAAAAACTGTTTTTTTTTTTTATGATTACAAATAGCGTAATAATTTTCATCTTTATTTTCAAAGGAAATATGCACGCAAGTTGAAAATTTATGATTGGTTGGTTGAGAAGGGTAGAGGGTAGAGTAGAGGGGAGTTTGGTTGTTATTGTTGCTAAAAGGGGAGGTCTATCTCTATGCTCCATAAAGCAATATTCAGTTGGCAGTACAAACAAATGAAATATAATAACTTGGCTTGGTTTACTTAATTATGGCTTTGTGAATTGTTTGTTGTTGTTGTTGTTGTTGCTGCTTGAGTGAAATGCAAGTGGGCACAAAATTGCATGTGATATGTGAGTGAAAAAGCTGCTTAACACACTCGATGCCTAGCCATAAGCGTCATTGCCCTCCCTCCCCACCACCAGCACTAGCGTTGCCGTTGCTGCTGTTCACTTGACTCAGACAGCTTGACGCCAAATGGCAAATAAAACAAAAACAAAAACAAAAACAAGCAACGCGTAATCATCATAATGATAATGATAATGATGATGATGAAGCATTTGCAATTGCAGCTAACTAGTTAAAGTCAACAACAGTCATCCGATGGCAATTATAAAGACCAGCAATAGCAATGGAAATTCCCCCTTTAGTTTTTTCCACAAAACAATTTAAACAAAAGGCAGACCGGCCAATAGAAAGATACAGATAGATAGATAGATAGATAGATAGATGAAAAGATAGATAGTTCATTGGTAGGGGGAGACTAAAGAGGCCAAATAAATTTATTACAAAACATTGCGGTTTAGTTTCATGATTATGACATAAATATATTTTTATGAATGCAATATATTCCAAGTTTAAATGTGGTTAACCTAAAAAAACTGCATATAGATGGCAGCATCTGCAACAACAACTTGAGGTCTGCCACAAAATGCAACAGGTTAAAGAAAAATGCCATAAAAAAACAAACAAGAAATCTACAAAAATTAAAAAAAGAAGAAGATATTTATGCCTAAATCTAGTGAAAACAAATATTATTTTTAAAATGCTTATAATATAGAAAAATAAATTATTTACCTAGATAGTCAGGTGATTTATAATAATTTTTATTAAAATTGGTCAATTATTTTTATATAATATCTATTTAGATAATGTAGATTGGGATCTGGTAACCTTTACCCATAACTATAACATTAAAAATAGTGGCAACTACGTATAAGAAGAGAAGTGGCAACGACCAGAAAGATCAAGAGCTAAGCTAGAGTAATGAATGATGAGGAGATTTATATTAAATTTAATATAAATCAGAAACAAATTGTTAAACAAATCTTTAAATAAACTTAAATTACTAAATATTACTTTTTTGTGGTGAATCTATCTTTTGATAGATAGATATATAGATATATATTATAAGATCTATCCTTAAACCTTAACTAATGAACAAAAGGAAATTTCACTTTGCACAAAAACCCAGACAAGATTTGAGATATAGAAAAATATATTATATATAGGTATATATCAACTCAATTTAGTTGGTCATGCTGATCTAGCCTTAGACCATATATAATTTTCTATATATATATATATGTATATATCATATTGCTTTGTTTGATAAGCCCAAAGGCCGGCCAAATGGTTTGACAGGTGCCAAATCACAGACATCATTGCTCATTCTCAAACGTTGTTGACTTGTCAAAACAACAAAAACAACAACAACAGAAACAAAAAAAAAAAATAAAAATGCGAATATAAAGAACAATAAATGAAATGCTAACAACTTGACAAGAAATAAACTTGACATGCCACCTAGCGTGCAACATGAGCAACACCAACACCAGCAGCAACAGCAACAATAATAGCAACAGCAGCAACAACTACTAATCCTATTAACCTTTTGACTGCAATTAATCAATTTTTTTTCGGTTATTAGCCAAAACAAATTGCTCAGCTTTCAAGTGTTGCAAATTAAATTGCAAAAATTAATTAAAATTGAAGAAAAAAAAAGAAATAACATAATAATAATATGTAATTAGGAAGCTTTTTAGATAACCAAGAAAAAAAATATGCTTAAAAGATTTGTTTAATAATTTTATGCAAATTTCTTATTGTTGTTGTTGCTGCTGCTGTTTCTTCATAAGGTAAATTTTCACAATTTTATTTATTTATTTTTTTTTTTTGTATTTTGTGCATTTTTATTTTGGCAAATTAGTGAATTTCATTAATATAATTTTTGTGTGTTCCGTTTTGTGGTTTGGGGCATTGTGTGAATTTTGTGTAGATATTTTTATGTTTTATTTTTTGTTGTTGTTGCTGTTGTTGCTGATGTTGTTGCTTTGCTGCGGTGAAATCTTCAAGGCCATGCATATTGACTACTGACTCGACTTTTTGCCGATTTGTTTCGTTTTTGTGCTTTTATATAATTTTTGTTTGTTGTCTTTTTATTTTATACACTCACTGAAGAAGTAGCTTAGCTTATAGCTTATTGAAAGTCAAAGAAGAAAGGTTTAATAACTAGTTAAAATACTTATGTTCATTTAAAATTGATTGAATGATCTAAGATAATCAAAAGACAGTTGCAACAAATGCAATTCAGAGCAGATCAAACATTTATCTTAGTTTTAAATTATTTTTAAGTTTTTTATTTATTCCAATATCTCTTAAACAAATGATTTTGATTAAGATAAAACTCTACTAAATATATTTTTATTTACTTTTAATTTTTAAATATTATTTTGAAATTGACGCAATTATTTCTATATTAAATTTATATTATATGTTTTTTTTTGCTTGCTTTTTTTAAGAGTATTCAGAGTGCTATTTAATCTTGGTTCTTTTACTTCTCTGACTGCTTTTTTTTTTTTTTTTTTTTATTTTTTTTTTATAATTTTACCTGCTGTTGCAGCAACCTGTCGCGAATAATTCGACGCATTTGTTATGCTTAGCTTATTTCATTATGATGATGACTGGCCGGCCGTGTGTTTGTATCCGTGTCTATCGCAGCTTATATGTATGTATGCATGTGTGTGTGTGTGTATCTATGTATGCTGTGCTTGTAGAGACTTATTTATAAGTGCTGCAGTCATTCATCATGCCGTAAAATAAACTTCGCCCACATGCAGAGAGCAGGAAGTACAGGCAAAACTTTACTTGCAAACGAGTTACTACGCCAATTGTAATACAATATCAAAATGATCTCTTCTTTTTGTGGAGCAAAACTTGACTACAAATCAAAAGACAGAATAACAAAAAAAAAAAAAATAATAAAGAAAGAAAAATATATAAAAAAATCAACTCAACGGAATGACTTTTCGTTTTTTTTTTTTTACTTTTTACTTTTTTATCTGACGGATTGGTGTGGCAATTAACAAGGCGTCAAGGTTAAGCAATTTATCCAAATGCCATTTTAGCTATCACTCTTTTGTTGGCAACTTTCTTTAATTACACTGGTTAACAAAACAAAACAAAAAAAGCATAAAAGGTGTTGCATCATGTTTCTAAAGGGAATTTTATTTCTTTTGAAAATATTTAGTTGAAGTGCAAAAAATAATATCAATGAGTTATTAATGGCATTTAATTTAAAAGAAAAATCTAACTAAAATATTAAATCTAATAAATTACCAATTTAATTGAATTTATCTTATATTTTACTAATTTAAAAGAATTTATCTATATATAGTAATATATTTATAAAAAATCCTAATAAAATCACAAACAATTTAGATTGAAATTCATTTATATAGAAAAACATTTGTTCTAATTTCTCTACACTTTCTTTTCCAATTTATTTAATTATCTCTTTTTGATATTCTTTAAATGTTTTGAAGAATAAAATTATAAATCATCTTTAGAACTTTCATTTTATTAATTGATTAAGTGAACTTTTGCAACAAATTATTGTTTGCTCGAGGTCAATATTATTAATGATTAATTATCTCTAGAAAGATGTTCTAAGAAACAGAATCTGACTCATATGTCATATTTAAAAAATCCGATATTTCATATTTGAGAGATCGATACGAAATAGTTTAATGGCAAGCATTTTACTGATAGAATTTAGAATTTAATTTGTTCTTCAAGTTGTTTCAGAATTAAGTATATTAAGTTAGGCAAATGTTCTTGTTATATTAAATACTAAAAAGAAAATGTCAGCTATTTACCTAACTTTTCCATTATTAAAAGAATCTGGTAACTACTTATTACTACTACTACTACCATTAGTACTATTCCAACTACTAATACTATTCATATTCCTACTATTATTACTATTCATACTACTATTACTTCGCTTACTTCATTACTACTCCTGCTACTATTACTATTTATAATACAATAACTTTTCTTAGTGCTACTAATAGTCCTACTACTACTTTAACTACTAATATTAATACTATTCATACTATTGTTACTACTCTAACTACTATTACTAGTCCCACTATTCTCACTACTTCTACTACTAACTACTGCTACTCCAACTACTATTACTATTACTACTCATACCACTAATACTACTCCAACTAGCGTTACTTACTAATTATACTACGATTACTTCTACTAATATTACGACTCCTAGTACTACTACTATTCCTACTAATACTTCTACTACTAATACTACTACCATGCATGCTACTAGTCCTATTCCAGCTGCTATTACTATTTACTCATACCAATATTACTACTCCTCCTAATATTACGATTCCCAGTACTCCTACTATTCCTACTAATACTTTTACTACTAATACTACTACTTTACATGCTACTAGTCCTATTCCAACTACTATTACTAGTCCTACTGCTACTACTACTATTATAACTACTATTCCTACTATACTAGTACTACTATTACTACTCCTACTAGTACTACAAATGCTTCTAATACTTTTACTATTACTACTCCTACTACTAATACTAACTACTAACTTTCCCATCCATCTTTCGCAAAAAAAAAGCCACAATTTAGCTGAAAGTTTTCAATTTAAAGAAAATTAAACACAAATTTGTACTAATTGTGCCATAAAAAACCATTTAAAATCTGCACTAAATCTGTCATAAAATGTTTTTTAAATGGTTTTTAGATAAATATTTAACCTTGTCAAAAACTTAAATGTTAAATTTTTTGTTGCTTTGTGTCGGTTATATATGTACATATATATTTTATGAAAATTATAACAATAACTTTAAGGTGATTGGGAGGGGGAGGAGGGAACAATTTGGCAAAATACTTTACTACAGTTTTGCATTTGGCAACCTGTTTATATCAGTTTATAGATTTTTATTTATTTGTTAAATTTATTTCAATTCCTCTTTGATGTCTTTTATGGTGATGACGTGATCGAGGCAGCAAAATAAAAGAATAAAAAATAAAGAAACCTCAAGAAAAAAAACCGATTAGCTGTTGAACAAAGACTTAAACACTTTCAGAGGCTCCTGGCCAACACTCTAAGTGGCAATTTGTCATTGCCTGTTTAAATAGTTCTCAAATTATGCTGATAATACGCAAAAAAAATGAAGAGAAGAGAAAGAACAGGAAATATAAACAATGCATAGAGCGAACAAAATGCTATAAAATAAATGAGAACTGCAAAAGGTGGGGGGAAAATATTAAAACAATTTGTATGCCAAGTGCGAGAGCACTTGAAGAATTACGGTTAATAATACTTAACGTTTAGTTATGCCAAATGTAAATGTTTTGCCAAAAAGCGAATGAACCGAACAAAAAAAAAAAAATACGAAGCGAATGAACGCACGTTGCGATGTCGATCAGTTGAATGCACTGTGGCAGGCAGTGGCCTGCTTTTCCCCCCTTACCCCATGATTCTAAATCTGAATTATTTATCGATCGTTCTTGGGAACATAATAAGAGTGAGCAGCAAAAGGATTTTGTATTGAATTTTGGTCCATGGTACTCTGGTTATGCAAATGTTATACAAATTTATGATAAACATATTTGCAAAAGCGCGAATGCTGAAAACGTATCCATAAGATACAAGATACAAATACGTGAACGTATGTATGTATAGGCGGGCGAGAGTTGTCGTCATTGACAGGCAGTGGTTAGCGGTTAGCGTCACAAGTTCTGACAACAACGCTTTCCGGCATTGCAATACACACACAGTAAATTGAACAGATACAGATACACACACACACACGCACACATACTGAGATACTTTTTGCCAGTCAAAAGCGGTAGCCGAAAGCGCATTTTATAAATAGTTGCTGCCGCCGATGATTTCAAAATAACAACAACAACAAATATATACATATAAGTTGTTTGTTGCAAAAAACACAAACAAAAATACACAAAAAAAAAAGGTGAGAAACAAAATAAGATAGATGGAAGTGAGATAGATAGATATAGAGTAAGAGAAAGAGAGAGAAGGAGAGAGGGGTAAGTAAATACATTCGAAAGTTTGGAGCAGAGACAAAGACAAAGCTACCGTGCGAGTGAATGGGCACTAGGTAGGCGGAGAGGCGATCGTTTTCAATCTTTTTCTGTTTTTTTTTTTTTGTTGCTTAGTCGTTGTCGTTGACGTCGCTGTCGCCGTCGACGTCAACGGCATCGGCGGCATTGACCGCTAGAATGCAATCAACCTAGTCCAAGGCCAAGTGGCCAGCGGTTTTTATATACCTATACATATATATATATATATATATATATATATGTTTATTTCTTTCTTTCGTATTATTATTAATATTATTATTGCTATATGTAGGTGTTGTGTATGTGTGTGTGCGAGTGAGCAAAATCAAAAGTAAAATAATAATACAAAAAAATGTCAAGAAAAACTCAAGAAAGTTCGTTCCTTTTTTATTTTTTTTTTGTCTAATTGCTCAACTTAGCTCTTGCTTAGTCATTAAGCATTGCGTTCTAAAATAATTGAAAGTAAATTTATTGCATTGTTGCCAGGCAAAAAAAATTTAAAAGAAAAAACACACACAATGAATCATTAATTGATAAAAAATAAGAGTGCAAGGAAAAAACAGAATCGCTTTTCCATTAACAGGTAGTAAAGTATGGGTTTTAGCCATTTACTTCTGCTTTTGTTGGTTGATTTGTATAAAGACTTTTTAAAAGCAAAACTATAAATTCTCTCATCGTTTTTAACAATCTCATTAAATTAAGTTTAACAAATTGTTCAGTTTTCCGGCTGTTTGTTTTTTTTTTATTTTCCTATTGCCAACTAAGCAACTAAAATTTTTGTTAAATTTTCTGCCATGCTTGCAAAAACTCTTTCACTTCCACTATATTTGATTTATGTTCTTGCAATTAAATGGACAAAAAGACCAGAGAAATACAGGCTAACATCAGGCAGCTTTTAGTTTATAAAGTTATTTCAATACCCTTTCAACTAAAAAAAAGGTAAGTGAAAAGTCAAGTTGTTTGACCAAATTATGTAAAAGAAGCTGCTTTTCTTAAACAAAAAGTTTTGACTTACTGTTTACTTATATAAAGTTTTTATTTCAAGTGAAAAATTATAGAATTTCAACTTAAATTTTCTATGTAAGTTGATTTACTAACTCCCTAAAGTATGCTATGAACAATTGCAATGGTATTATAAGAAAAATGATTTATCTGTTTTAAATAACTATTACATAATCGTTTCTATATCTAATTTCCTTTTTAATCTATATGGTAGAGTAAAAAAATCACAGATTTCTTTTTAATCTAAATAAAAAGTAAAAGAATTAGTAACTTTTCACCATTTTTAGGGACCAAGTTTCTTTAATCTAAAAGTTTTTATCAAAGAATCAGTAAGTTTTCACGACTTTTAAACATCTAGTTTTAGCATCTTAATAAATTTGTTATAATTTATAATAAATTTTTCATGAATATGAAAAAACACTAAATTGTAAAAAGATCTAATTGATAATGTTTAGAAACTGTTTGTCGTTCGTATGAAATTTAAAAAGAATTTTTCTCAAAGAAGAAAAAGATCAACAAAAGACAATATATTGGATTTGTTTTATTAGACTTATTGGATTATTTTAGAACCAAAACTAGCAAAAATGAGCATCATAACAATGAATAACTAAACTTCCAAAGATCAAATCTCTTACAAAATTTGGTAAAACTCATTAGATCATTCAATATCACATATATCTTTCAGATTTATCAACTTCTTATTAGATTCTATATACATATCTCTTTTATTAGGGTATATGGAACTCAAAAAAAGAAGCTTTTGCAGGCACACAAAAACCGGAATCGAAATCGGAACAAACGCTGGCGCACGGATGTTGCTGCCGACAAATCTTTTATGCTTTTTTTTGGAATATTTTTGCATTGATTTATGCCATTTGGCATTGACTTTTAGCAGATTGTGCCATTGTAATTTATAAATTGTACATTGAGATATTTTTTTGGTCTAAAATGTATAACCAAAATAAAGAAGCAAAGAAAAAAAGAAATTGTTGTTCTGTCTAGACGGAATTTAAGTGTCATTATGCTAATTAAAACGATTCAAGCGTGGATTGCTATGTTTCTCAGCTGCGTGCCGAGAGCATGGACCTGCACTCCGACCACTTGTCGCCATTGCCAAGTTGTTGTTGTTTGTGTTGTGTTGTTAATGTAGAAGCAACTTTCCAATATGGTCTAATGATTATCAAACGGCAGCTTAGAACAATTTATATAAATTTCACGAGACACACTTTTCTTGTTTCCAGCAGCAATTCATTTAACTGACATGTCAAGGCTTATTCCCACACGGAAATAATGGCTATAAATGATATCAGCACGGGACTGACTGGATATATATATATATTTATTTCCATACTTACAAAACTCTTTTCAAATGTGTTTTTTTTCTATGTCGTCCATGCAATTAAACTGTCTGTCAGTCCAATATGTAATAAATTATTACTAACACTCACCTGTAAAGAAATTAAAGAATGGGAAAGGAAAATAAAGTAAATGTGCGTTTAAAATGTGCAATTTGAATATTAAATTTAACTATTTGCAAACCTTATGCTAATTATAATAATAACTGTAATTATGGTTAAGGAGCAGCAGGATATAAAATAATATGAAAAGAAAATCAATAGAAAATTTAACTACGCGCAAAGTGCGTGGCCCGTCGACCTTTTCGATAAGAAATCGCATGACAAAACCTTAATGGACGACATGCAAACACTAGGAAGGGCCACCCATCTGTTTTTTGTTCTAACCTTGAAATAACGTTAATATCGATTAAGTCAATGTGCAGTTTGGAAAGCTTTTATTAAAATATATATATATATATATGTATATTTGTTTGTATATATAGAGTATTCCCTTGGTTATTGTTTGTTGGGATTTTTGCATTGTGCGCGTAATTGGCTAGATTTAATTAGAGGGAGCCAAAAAGTAACAGAAATTGGACCGAATATCAAGTAAATTGGTTAGTTGAAAAGCATGCGCAATGCTAAAGGACTCGTGTTAGAAATCGGTAGGACTCGTGTGCCGCCATTTTTATGAGTGGGTGAGAGAGCAAACGAGTGTGTGAGTGAGTCAGTAAAATGCGCGGGAAAACCAAAGTAACCAAGCACTGCAGGACGACCCACTGAACCACTCTCTGATGACGTTTTTGTGGGTGAAGGGATTTTGTTTGCTTTTTTCCCTTGTTTTTTTTTTTTTTTTTACTATTTTTGTCTCTCCCCTCTCTCTCTGCTCTTGTGGTTTGTTTTTCAAAGCTGTTTGTTGTGCTGTAGAGGAATTCGCCGCAACCCTTAAAAGTGTTGCCATATCGATTTTAATTGTCCCTCTCTCATACTAGCACTTTCTCTCTATCATTCGTTCGTTCGTTCCCTCTCTTTCGTTTGCTGTGTGTGCGTTTGCTGCTGCTCAGTCAGCGTCGACTGCTGCGCTAGCGCTTTTATTTTGTTTTTTTTTTCTTTCTTTCTTTTTTTCTTTCTTCTTCATGCCTGCCCTGACCTTGAATACATTTGCAATTTCTCTATGCGCTGTCTGTGTGTCAGTGTGTGTATGCGTGTGTGTATCTGTGAGTAGAGTTCAGATGTATGTATGTGTGGGTGTTTGTTTGTTTGTTTATTTGTCATTGTGTGTGTTTGTTTGTCGGCATTTTACTATACTCTCTCTCCCTTCCTCTCTCTCTCTCTCGTTTTTTTCGATATTTGTTGCCGACTGACTTTTTGCCTTTGAGCCAACTCTTATACAATCATCTCACATTAATTATATATACTAATATTAATTCTATTAATTTTTGTTCATTTTCTTTCAGTTTTCTTTTCTTTTTATTTATATTTTATTTTTTTTTTTGACATGTGTTCACAAATGTTCAAAATTTGCTGTCATGTTCTTTGCTTAGGTGGTAACAAGAAATTAATTACTTTTGACAAATGCTAAACAATATTTTTTGGTTTGCCAAAATGAATGAATATATTTTCTCTTTATGTTTTCCCTCTTACCCCTCATTCATTTGCTGGATCTTTACTTGGCTCTGCTTTCGTTATGAAACCCTGACATTGCCGGCATTTGAAAATTTTTGTTTGTGCATTTTTGCCGCTTCCCTCCCACTTTGCCAGTTGCATTGGCTTGGGTAAACTGTCAACATTTGTTAAGAGCAAAAAACACAGCACAGCACAGCTCTAAGCTCTGAGGCGTGCCAATGCTGCTGCTCTGCTTTAATTAAGCCATACCTCTACCCTACCCTAGACTATACATACCCTATACCTAACCCTCTGCCCCGCTGAAGTCCATCAAATGCAAATGTCAACAAGGTTTGTCTACCCACGCGGTTGGGGACTTGTTGTGCACTTACAAAGGGGAAATAGCAGCACACGCATAGAGAGAAACAGAGGAAGAGAGAGAGAGAGGAAGAGGTATATATGGCACGTTTCAGGTTCCTCCTTCCCTTTAACCAATCACAGGGAGTGGTGTAAAGCCATAACTACACTAAAACAAAATAATAAAAAAGCACCTTTTGAAGTCTTCTTATACACAACAAAATGTTATTAAATATTTAAATGGAAAAATTTTGATTTACTTTTAACACTTTGTTAACTCTTTTTCAAACTTTTAAAAGGAAAATTATATAGTTGAAGTGATTTTAAATATTCTAAAAAGTAAAATCTATATTAAATAAATTAAATTTAATTGATTGATTGATTTATTATATAACTTATATTGTCTTGTCTATACCCTACCAACTTTTTTTTTTTTATGAACCACAACAAAGCCTTGAAAATTCTTTTCAATAAACAATAAAACCAATTATATAGAGAAAATGAACCAATAAAATATTCATCTATTGATTAATTTGATCAATGCCAATCGATTTACAACAATTTTACAACGATTTTTCCCAACAATGACTAAGCCAAATGTAAATAAATAATAAAACTAGTTTAAATTTAGACAAATAGGAAAATAACAAAATAAAATTCTTAAATCAAAACAAGCTAATATAAATTTAACTAGAATTTGCATATAATTTAGTTAAACATCAAAAAAATTAACATTTTACACACATTTATCAGAGTGTATTTATTATTATTATTTAGAAATATTGTTAATTTATTCTTTGAGTGTATTTTAGCTATCATTTGTTTATCTATTTGACTGCAATTCACTGGCAATTGGCTGCTTAAATAGAAATTTGCACATTTTTTCCAAAAGGGGAGGAGAAGGAATGGGAGGTGGGGGTAGCGTAACCGAATTTATTTCAGTCTGTGAATGATGTAAGCAGAATCGGGGAAGGGGGGGAGTATCTATTTCATTATTGTTTTGGCTGCCTGCATTTGTTTTCCCAACAACACATATATATACTATAATTAACAAACATTGGCATATCAAAAAAGAAAAAACAAAAAACACAAAAAAAATTCAAATCAGAGAGAAAAAAAAAAATAAAAAGCTAAGCAACTTGCAAATGAAATCACCTGGCAAAGTTGCTGCTGCTTGTTTGGCTTTTAATTATGGCGCTGCGGCGACGCCAGCAATAAATTTTTGATATATACATATATATACATATGTTTATATGCGTTCTCTACTCGCACGTTTGCATATTCATGGAATTTTTGCCTTATTATTATTAATTCATTTTGCGCAATGCGAAAAATTAATTAGCCATGAAAAGTGAATCGACCGCAAAACAATTCAACATCAACAGCGTTGCATTCCCATTTGCAAATTGTTTATCGTACAATTAAAAACATATATACACATAGTTACATACAAACTTATATATATATATATATATATTATATATTTGTATGTCTTTTGTTTACTTAACTAAACCCGTTGACAAACGGGCAAACAATTAATTTATGACTGTTTGGCAAGAATCTGTTTTTAAATATATAAAGCCAAAATACATGTGTCGCCATTTGTAGCATTGATTTATCCATTTGATAACAAGTTTATTAACAATAATATGATACATGATGTTTGCTATTTTCTATGCGATCATTTTTTCAAAACTGCGAAAAGTATGCTACAGAATTAGTTAGAAAATATGAGAGGGGAGCCATTGGAAAGAAGAACTATTTCGTTTTGTAAGAAAAAGTACAAGAATCAAAAGAAAGTGTTTCTGACAAGGAATAATTATGCATATAACAATGATTAGAATTAAGAATTACTCGTACTGTAAGTATTTGTAAATACTTGACCTAGATTTGACATTTTCTAGATGAAATCATTGGCTAAGAAGTTGGAATAAAGTTAGTTAAATTCTTTGTAAATCTTTTTTTTTAATGTATAAGTGGTTGAATAATTCAAACAATATTACGAAAATTGTCTCAATATTACTACATTTTTATAAAAATTAATTTTGCTATTAAAATTACAAAGATGAACTATAAAATCTTGTGATAAAAACAAAAGAACCGCTAAATGGTATTCAAATAATGTGAGAAGAAATTAATAAGGAAAGAATAGTTTTGCAATTTGAATTACCAAATGGAATAGAATCAAAAACTTTTTAAATATAATACAATATAGTAATTTTTTAGAAAGAAGAAGTTAAATTTATAAGAGTAAGTTTAGAATCAATACAATTCACAACTACACAACACAAAACTTAAGCACAAAAAAATTTGTGTAAAAAATTCATATAAATATAATATAAGAGGAATTTAAAGTCAATAGTTAATTTTAATAAAATTATAAATTTTTTTTAGACTATTTCCCTTATTTATTTTAACATTAAAGCATATTTCCATTTGCCATAGTTTGTTAAAAAAAAAAAAGAAGGAAATTGATATCAATAAAGCATCAAAAAATAGTTTCATTGATTAACTTATTTATATTATTCTTTTTTTTTCTACTTTTTTGTGTTTTCCTTTCTTTTTTATTTTCTAATTTTACAGTAATTGCGTTAAAATCATTTGATAATATTATTAAAAGATAACGATCAAAAAGATAATATGGCATTTTGTTTTTTTTTTCTAAATGGTTAAATTTCATTTATTTTTGTAGTTCCGGTTGCAGTAAAATATTGCATTAGTTCTACCCTTGTACTATTTACAGTTAACATGCACTTAGGTCAGACTCCCTTATTCCACCCCCCTGTCTCTTCTTCTGCTTTAACATCTTTAGCAAATCCTCTTACTGGCCCACCCGCTGCAACAACGACGTCAGCAATGAACAATAATGCAGTCGACGTCAGAGTTGGCAGCGACAAATTGCACACACACATAGAAGAAAAAGATGCATTTGTGTGCGAACACGTGCCGTAGCACCTCCGACACCGCTTGCTGACTAACCCTCCATCCCTCTATCCAGTAAATGCAACGGCATCGGCTTTTGTCTCTGTTCGTCTTTATATATATGTGTGTGAGTGAGTGTGTGTGTGTATGTGTGTTGTGAGCGGAAGCGAATGAGTAAGTGCGCGCATGGCATCAGAGAGTGAGTGAGTGAACGAGCTAAAAAGCAAGCGAGAGAGAGAGCGAGAGAGAGAGAACGAGCAAGGGAGATAGATGAATGCATTTTTCTTGTTGCGCAACATTCAACATTCGTTTTGCCGGCCGGCGCAACTAGCCTGCAACAGTGCGGCATCGGCATTGCCATCTATATCGGATGTATATACACATATACATATATATATATATGTGTATATATATATAACCTAGAAAACTTACAGCAGGGTAACAAAGGCATCGGTGGGGGGCCATATGTATGTACTTTCTATATATGGAGGAGGAAAAAGTACAGCCACGCCAACAGTTGCAAGGGCTGCCACAATTTGGTACTGTTTGGCAATGGCGGAATATTCAAAACTAGGCCATTTCGCCGGGATGCCCTTTTTCTCATCTAATTGGGGTCTCATTCCCTTTTGACCACAATTTCCATTTGAAAGTTATTTGCATGCAAATGAAAACGAAAATGCAACTTTACATGTTTTCTGGCAACCAGAACCCAAAAACCAATGGACTGAGAGAGGGGCTAGGGGGTGTTATGGCAAATGTATGTCATTTTCAATTGCGGCTCGTGGCAAAAAAGTTTGCCAAAATAAAAATTGTTTCGCAAACATTTTTCTTGCAACAATTGTGCATTGATCACAATGTAAACTCGCCCTAAAAACCTCAACCATACCAGAGACACACACACACACACACACACATTCATTATTTTTTTCTTTTATCTCATTAATTTTGTAATTTGCATTTGTCTTACTGTCAGTATATAATATACATATATAGAATATACATGTATATATATCCGCAGGTATATAAAGCTGCCATAGGAGGTGTTTTTGCTTGATGCGAACAAACTGTGTCAGAGGCGCGGGCTTTATGCCAAATACAGTTGATGCGCTTTTTTTTTTTTGTCTTTTTGGCTCTGTCAATGCGGACGCTGAAAGATGACAGAAGCAGCAACCATGGAACAAATCGCAAGTAATAGAAATCCATAGAAAGCGATTAAATAGAGGGTTTAGAAATTAAGGAAAATTAAGGAAAACGCTTCTGCATTGAAATTTTTAATTTCTCTGAATTTTTCTAATTTTCACTTAGTTTCCAACGGCTTCCATCATATTTTAATACATTTTTATTTGATATTGTCTTTACTACACTTATTTTTTTGTTGATTCGCTTACTATTAAAAAACTGTAAAAAATTTTTCTTTTGCCAAGTGCATTTAGTAATACTATTTGACCAACATAGAGAAACCCAATTTCTGTCAATGAAAATTAGTTCAACAAATTTAAAACTTTCTGAGATTTAAAAACCATTTTGTTATGAAATATTAATATG
The DNA here is from genome assembly GCA_018903615.1 of Drosophila neocordata. Lineage (NCBI taxonomy): Eukaryota > Metazoa > Arthropoda > Insecta > Diptera > Drosophilidae > Drosophila > Drosophila neocordata. The sequence goes on from JAEIGI010000002.1 coordinate 2,223,823, forward strand.
ATAAAGATAATAATTAATAAATATAATCTACTTTGCTATAAAATATTAAGAAAATGGAATTTTTAGTGGAAATTAAAAAGAAATTTCATATTGTTTCCAAAATAATTCCATTTAAATTCCTCCTTATCAATCAACAAAAATAAAATGATCAGAATAATAATCAATAAATAAATAAATAAATCTTAAGATTTCTAAGTTAAGATTTCTAAATTAAGATTATTCAGGAATTAAGAGAGAGATTTAAGTTCTTTTGATTATTAAGGAATTTTTAAGAGACTCAATTCCAATAGATACGGCTTAAAATAATTGATATAAAACTAAAAAAAAATTGTTAACTTAAAGATTCGACCAAGTATTTAAAAGCTGGTAAAAAAGTTGCCATTATCTATATATAAATTATAGTAGATCTGAATTGTATTAAGAATCTATTTAAAATTATACTTCTAAATTTTATAAAAAATATTTCTAAAATAAAAAAATTCCAGACGGAATGAAATCTAGTCTACTAAGAAAACAGAGAGTAGATTCTAAATAAAATATAATTTTTCATAGACAATTTTATTGTCATTGCTGTCTGGAAAGATATTCTTTAAACCTTTAAACAGAATATTTTTATTAAATGTAAATAATTCTAGATAATAGATTTAAATAAAATCTAATAAATAATTTCAAAGTTTACTATACAATTAGTATTACTAATTGGGAGTCATTCTTCAAGTAATATAAAAAAGAAACATAAACTTTATATAGATATAAAGAAAGATAACAATATAAAATAAAATAGAATAATAACTATAATAAAATACAATAAAATATAAATAAAATTGCATTGACATAAAAAAAATTTTCAAATATTTAATTACTTAATAAATTATTTGTTTATTTATTTATTAAGAAATAATTAGAAAATACCTTCTATAATCTTCAACTAAAAAACCTTAAAGTAAACTAAATATTCACTAGCAAAAGTAATGACTATGGGCATAATTTTCACCATTCAGTCACTTTTATTGCCCATTGTACAAAATAAAACAAAAATAGAAGAGAATCGAACCAAAACTGCAACAAGCCAGAAACAGAAGAAAACAAAAAAAAAAAATAAATAAATAAATAAAATAAAATAAATAGAAACGAGGCCAAACGATGAGCGCTCTGCGGCTATGGGGCTATGGCTATGGCTGTTGGCCGTTTCTGTGGCATTTGGCTCAAGTGTCCATTCCGTTGCTGTTGGCTGTTGGCTCTTGGCCGTTGCCGTGCACTTTTTGTCACCTTGAACATGAAAATTGCCGACAAAGTGCCTTAGTATTTGTGTGTGTATGTGTGTATGCACTTGGCATAGATTTCCTTGTTTTAGTTGTATATATATATATATCTTTGTGTGTGTGTGGTTTTTTTTGTTGCCAACTAACAATACCAATTTTTCCAATAAGGCAACGCCTCGATGTCTATTTCGGCCTGACTCAGCTGCAACTTTGAATGACGGAAAATGGGAAAATTTTTTTTTTTTTTTTTTGCAAGTTTTGTTAAATAATGCACAGCGGCAATTTTATTTATGTTTATTATTTTTATTATGATCATTCCAATGGGAAGCCGTCAATGGTATATTTGTTGTTGTTGTTGTTTATTGTTTTTGTTGTTGCCTGCCTTTTTTTTTTCTCTTGACTCTGCGTATGTTAAATTATTTTTATTGCATTTTGTTTTCGCTTTACGGCTTTTTCATTTGCATTGCTTCTGCTGCCGTTTTGCAATTATGATAAATTTATGAGTTCGTTTCTCCCACACACGGATACACACGCACAAACACACACACATACACACACACAGAGACAGGGAAATATAAGATATAGACATGCACGAATGAGCATTGTGGCTATTGTTGTTGTATTGCCTGCCTGACACTCCCCGCCCCCCTCACTCTCTTTCTCCCACTCACTCTTTTGCTTTGAAAGTGAATCTCGACAAACTGTCATGGCATAACTTTTTCTTTATTCATTTGACTGGTCCTTCATTTGCAGTTTTATTTTAATTTATACACGGATCAAACAGCTGCTCCCCTTGAAATGAGTCATTTAAATTTAGAATTTCTTTAGTTTAAAAACAATTTCCATAGATATTTTATTAAATTTCCATAGATATATTATTAAATTGTTAGAATAGGTTCATTTTGAGTATACCATGAAAATTTCTAAACTTTGAATTCTTTTTCTGATTAATAAATATTTTATATAAAACGTTTTTACTTTTGATTTTCTATATATAGATTAATTAAACTAATATTTATATTTTTGGCAAAAATCTGCATTCTTTTGTTGTCACTGAAAAGTGTAAAATGAATTATCATATTTTTATTTCATTAATTAAATCCAAGAAAAATTATTGTGCAAAAGAAATTCTTTGAAACTTGTAATAAAATTTAAAAAAAAAAATAGAATAAAAATTCTTTAAAATTTAAAATAAAATTCAATTAAATTTTTATAAATTTTTAAAAAAATTTTCAAATTTTTTTTTTTAATATTTTTGGAATTTGTAATAATGTTTATTTAATTCTCTTAAAAGTCATTAAAAAGCTTATAATATTTTTAACATTTTTTAAGGTATGTAATTAAGTTTAAATAAATTATGAAAATTCTTTTGAATTTGTAAAAAAAAAAAAAAAAAAAAAATTTTTGAACTTCTTTTAAATTTTAAATAAAACTAAAAAACATATAACATTTTTTTTGAAATTCTAATAAAGTTAAAAATAATAATTCCAACTATTTGTGAATTTCCATTGAAGCTAAAGACAATTTTTTAAATTCTTTTAAATTCGTAAAAACGTTTTAAACAAATACTAAACTTGTTTTTAACTTGTAATGAAAATTAAAAAATTTCAAAATTTGTTTGGAATCGTAACTAGGTTTTAAAAAACAATTTAAATTCTTTTGAATTTGTAGAAATTTTGTAATAATTTTTTAGGCGATTCTTTTTAACCTCGAACGCTGCCTGAATTTATCATAGTTTGTGGTCAATTTTTGGAATATTACTTTATAATTTATATAAATGTTCTAATTGATATATTGAAAGTAAAAATCCCAAAAAAATGTTGATATTCTGTTTATGAAAGCCATTTTATCCTTAAATGCAGCCTAAACTATAAATGAAGCTGTTAGTGTTCTTTGATTAATAACAAGACTTGAATAAAAGATTAACTAACTTAAAAAATCATATTAATATATCATTCACTTTTAACTACAATGCTTTCAAAGCTCTTATATTTATAAAGTTATCTTTTGAAACTACTTAAACAAGTTCCATTTTCTTAAAAAGGTAACAAAAAAATAGAACCAGTGCAATAATCTGTTAATTATGAGATGAATATTGTTAAAGAAATATGTGCAAAAAAAAAAAAAATAAAGGAAAATAAAAACCTAGAATTAAAGCATTCAATCATTGTAAAATTTCTCAATTCTCGATGGATTGTATAATTAATTTACTAATTGTTCATATGAAATCGTTTCAACGTGTCATGCCCTGCAAAAGCAAATGTAGAACTGACAAAGTGTGTGTGTGTGGGTAGATATAGTGAACAAACTGACAGTCGTCAGTTTAGGGTATAATTACATATATATATATATGCGCCCAGCTGTTCTATACTCATTACTCATACGCCCCGTGTTGCCCAATCAAACAGCCAACACACAGCCACAGCCGCAGCCGCAGCCACAGCCAAGATGTCGACACTTGGGCCAAGTCATTTGCAATTGTTAAGCTAAAGCCTCGCAAATTGCTTGCACATAGAATTAGAAATAGCAGCACCAGCAGCAGCGGCAGCGGCAGTAAATGGCTTTTAGCAAGACCATTAATATTACTTTATTCTTTTTTATTTTATATTTTCTCTTTTTTTTTTATTTTTATTATTATCATTATTATAACAATAATAACTCAATAATATCGAGCGAGGTGAGTGGCAAGCAAAAAAAAAAAAAAAAAAAACGAAAAGAAAAAAATATTGAATATGACTGATAGATAATTTTAAATCGCTTCCTAATCAGAATTCAAGGTTGCCTGGCCATATGAGTGAAATGAATACATAAGACGAAGCTGATGTCGATGTACCAAAGTGCCAAAGGCAGCAACTTGCTTGCCAATCTCTCTTACTCTTTCAAAGTGTATGTGTGTTTGTGTGTGTGTGTGTGTGTCAAGTGAATGTTGTTTCAAGGTTGCTGCAGAGCACTTGAAAAAAATTGTATGATATTTAATTAAATTTTGCCATATTTCTGGTTCTCTTTTCAATTTTTTGAGGTTTAAAAATAAATGCACAAAGTAAAGAAGAAATAAGGCAAAATCAAAGGTGGCCGCTTGCTGTTGTTAATGTAGGCAACATGTGACACTTTGAGCAACCAAAATCATAAATAAAATATACAAATATGTAACAGTATGTGTGTGTGTGTGTGTGTACATATATTTAAGCTTATTTAAAACAAAAGCTGTGGCAAAAGGTGCGAGGTGCAAGAAAGAACAACAACAACATTTTTGCTTGTTTAAAAATAAATGCAAATAATGCAGTTGCTTTTGGTTTTGGTGTTTGGTTTACCTTTTCCTTTTGTCAAAAAAAGGCCAACACACGCACACACACACACATCTTGGTACACACACGTGTGCAGCGCCAAGTTGGCTAGCAGCGAATGGCAATGCAATTTTTCTATTGTCTTTTTTTTTTTTGTGTTATTATTTGCAACTGTCAGGCATTGCAAAAGCTTAATGCCAGCTAACCGCAAATAGTGAAAAAGTTGCTGTTGCTGTTGCTGCTGCCTCTCCCTCCCCCTTTTACCTTTAACTGGGAACATATTCTTCTAACCCGTTTCCCCCCTCTCCAATCCTCTCTAATGCCTAGACTTTGCACACGCCGCGCTGTCTGCCTTGCTTTTGCACTATAATTTGTGTGTGTGTATATGTATTTTTTGCTTTGGTTTAGCTTTAGCTTTTGATGTTATAAAACAAATTAGTTGGAACAAAAACAAAAATACATACATATATATAGTGGAATATGAAAAGTTTATAATATATATACATAGGATGCAATTAGCTGCATCTGTATAAAAAGCATTTTAAATTTAACCAATTGCTAGAGAAAGATTTCAGAGAATTGAAAAATGGAAAATTGTCTATATAACTGCAAAGTAACTGTACTATTATAGGAATGATTGAAATATATAATTAAAGTTATAATTGCTCGATATTCATTATTTAAAATATTCATAAGAATTCTCTTTTTTTTCACTTTTATTGGGAATTGTGCCCGCTGGCAAACCCTTGCTTTTTCACGTATACAAACTGTTGGACTATATATATATATATATATATATATATATATATATTATAATACATATATGGTTGTGAATTTATGGCCAAGCATTTAACCAACCATTGTGGTCGACTTGGCTTTCATTTTAATGGCCAAGTGGCAGTAGAGGCAGCCTTGCAATTGCAGCCTTGATTAAAAGGCAAAAGTCCGTGCGGTTGCTTGTGCCTGCAGTTGTCATTGCTGCGGTAAATGCACATAAATCTGCATTTAAAATAATTCTCCGCATCATCATCATCATCATCATCATTATTATTATTATTATCAACAACATCATCGTGGTGACAAAAACAAAAGGCATGGCCATAGGCACACTGGCATACAAGCATATCCAGATGCAGAGGCGCATTCAAAGGCAAAAGGCAAAGGCAAAGCCAAAAGCAAACATGGCGTATGAGTAATTTGTATGATTTTATTCCATATGACGCTTGAGTAATGAAGGTTAATCATACGTCATGTTGCGCAATCACTTTAATATGCTTAAATGCATTGAAAGCGTAACCAAGAGACAATAATTGTAGTTGCATGCTTGTTAACAGTGCGTATGAGTAATGGTCACAACAGTATTATGTATACGACACGTGGTTGGCCACCTTGGCACGCCAGTTTATAAATTTTTGGAATGTTCCCTCTAACCCACCCTACCCCCTGCCAGTCACTATTCTCTCCATTTCGCTGTATCTTCTAATGCCCCACTATGTTGCTCGCCATCGTCAATCGACAATAATTGCGCACAATTAGACATTAATTGCATTCATTGCAAGTTGCCATTTTGCCAGCGGTTTGCTGCTTACTGATTGCCATAGCAATGCCAGCAGCTGAGATCATTTTGCGGCTCAATCTAGCGATGCCTTCTATATAGATATATTCATCCATTCATCTATCTATATATGTGTCTGCTTTGTTGTGTTCATTTGTTTCAAGATTGAAGATTATGCGGAAATGTTGCATATATCTTTTTTCAATTGGGGTGTGTCACGCCTTGGTAAAAATAAATAAACTTGGCATTGTTTGCAATACAAGCTGCTTACTGCTTACTGCTAACCTAAATGGAAACAAGGCAACAAACTGCCAACAAAAGGGGCGTGGTATCAAATTGAAAATTGCGCACTCCTTTGACAGCAGCTGCAACAGCTTACAGGCATAAGCAACAGCTACAGCAAAAGAAGAAGGAAGTGTGCTGTTGTTGTTTTTTCATTTTTTTTGGGGCAACTTTCAGTTTGATTGTGCAACAGGTAAGTCTAATAACAATTGGTCAAAGTGAAAGTGAAAGAAATACAACAAAATGTGCCATGACTTCTATATAGACATTTCCTTGTCTTTTTGTACCCCTTTTTTTTACTGTTGTTGAATGAATCATTATTCATTTGGCATTACAAGTTTGATCTTTCAAACAGAGAGTCATTATTCAGTTGGCTAAAGGTTAATAGTAACTATTTGTTACTAAATGTGTCTAAGTATGTCTCTGTGTGTTTGCTTGTAACTAAATAAAACAAATAAACCAGCATATGAAAATCTAATCAGACTTTCAAGGTTAACAAAAGAAGAACAAAAAAAAAAATAAAAAGAAAAAGAAATATAATAAAACGCTGCTGCTTCTGCCAGTCACAATTTTATTTCTTGTTGCTCGTTTACAGTTTTTTCTTTCTTCTTTTTTTTTTGTTGTTGTGTATTTGCTGTTAAGAGCCCTTAAAAGCAACAAATACACACATTAAATATACTCTCTCTATGTGTGTGTGTGTGTGTGTGCTTGTAGATATATCTAACAAGTTGGGCATATAGATTGTGGGCAAACAAAAGGCAGACAACATTTCAGTGTCAAGAATTTCGATTTCATGCTGGTTAAAAAGTTGCGTAAGCTACTCATTTTTTCTATTCCTTCTAATATACACCACACAACCCTCCCCACTACAACCCCCTCATACATACATATGTATTTTGGAGTCTCCAGTTAAAGTTCAAACATAATTAATTAAAGAGCATCAAGACACTAAACTTTTTGGGGTTCTATTAGGGCAAATATATATATAAAAAAACGATATATATCAATATATATATATATATATATATATATATATATATATATACATGTATAGGGTTTGTATTGATTATTTTTGTTGCTAATGTTTGTTTGTGTGAGGAAAGTTAACGAGCTGCTGACGTTGCCCTTTGTGTGATTGATGCGTTGGTTGCTGTTGCTGTTGCTGCCACAGGGCGCAAAAGCATTTTTCGACATTTATTTGATTTTTGATATTTGTTTTTTCTCTCATTCGGCACACCGTTTTCATAGTGTGCCACATTGCGTATGAGTAATGAATTATGGCAAGCATACAAGTGAGTCTTTTCGTGTGCCAAGAATATCGAATGATAGAGAGAGACAGAGAGAGAGAAAATCTAAAGCCTCTGCCGCCTGACATTTACATAATTATAGCAATTAAAATCTATATACAAAGTTGCAATTAAAATGCAACAAATTTTCGCATGCTTTTCGCTCTGTTTGCCAAAATGCGACCGACCGACCGACCGCATTCCATTTTTTTTATACCCTGTACCCATAGGGTAAAAGGGTATATTAAAGTCGCTAAAATGTATGTAACAGGCAGAAGGAAGCATTTCCGACCCCATAAAGTATATATATTCTTGATCAGCATCAACAGCCGAGTCGATTGAGACATGTCCGTCTGTCCGTCTGTCCGTCCGTCTGTCCGTCTGTCCGTCTGTCCGTCTGTCCGTCCGTATGAACACGTGGATCTCAGAGACTATAAGAGCTAGAGCAACCAAATTTGGTGTCAGCATTCGTGTAGTGTCTACGCAGATCAAGTTTGTTTCAAATTTTTGCCACGCCCACTTCCGCCCCCGCAATTCAGGAAAAACGAATAACTAGAGTAAAAATAAAGGTAGCGTATTCCTATTTGGCACACCCAATAATATGGCCAAAAGGTATCAGATGACAAAATTTAGTTAAAATCGGACAAAAAATATCAAAGATATACCTATATAAAATTTGCACTGAAATGCCATGTGCGACATTGCGTAGTAAGTGTGAGCGAGATAGCATGCGTTCGTTGCTGACGCTTGTGAGGAGAATTTTAGTTTGAACTGATGGCAAATTTTAAGGAGTTTAATTAAATAAAGTTCCTCTACTTGGTACAGGGTATACTCAAAGTCGGCAGGGACGACTTGCTTGCTTCATTTTTTTTTTATATTAAAAAAGATTTTTGTTGTTTTTTTTTTTTGGACTTACCTTCTTTTTGCGCTCTTCCTTGAAATCACTGACAATGCCCTCATCCGATGTGGACACTGATGTTGTGCGTATACGTGCATTGGCCTCATCATGTGGTGATAGAATGTGATGACTATGATGGGCATGTCCATCATCGCTCAATGGCGGTGAAGCTGAACCGGAGCTCCAAGATGCCGATGAGCTGCCAGGACTGGAGCCAAGCCATTTGTCGGGCACTATTGGCAAAGAGACAAAATAAATGCAAGAAAAAGGAGAGAAAATTTTTTTTAAAATTCTTTTCTTACCAATTTTTGGCGAATTGTGTAGATTCATTAGAATCATTGCTGCATGGCATTCATTCATTTCGTCCTCTTTGCAGCATTCATGTGAGTCACTGGGCGGACGTTTGCGTGAGCTAGAAAAATAAATAAAAGATGATAATGAATATATCAGCTATATAGACAGATGATTCAATTCAATATCAATGCATAACCAAACAAACTAGTTGAACATTGGCCTAGTTTTCTGATTTGTTTAACTCTCTTTACCCACATATATATATATATATATATATATATCCATAGATCTAATCTACTATTGTGGGCGGTCACATCAAAGTTGCCGCCGATTTGTGGTTACCCATTGTTGTTGTTGCTTTGTTTTGTTGTAATTTGCACAACAACAATGCGGCAAGGTCTTTATTTTTTGTTTTTTTTGTTTTTTCAAAGCGATAATCGCTTCCAAAGGCATTTCAATGCAAAATAGCAGAAAATTGAGAAAACTATTTTTCCATTTAACTAATTTGTGTTTCTAGTGAATTTTCCACTCATTTACCCTGCCCCCCTCTCATCATTTGTGGCAACTTAAAGCTTAACCTTGAAGCAACCTTCTACACCCAAAACCCAATCAAGCTATCCTTTTGCGTTTTACTTATATATATATTTTTTTTTTGTTTGCTTTATGAAAAGCATTTTTCCGCTCAAATAAATTTAACAAAAGGCAACCAAACGACAAATGGCATAAAGTTCGCATAAGAATGCAACGAAAACAACAACAACAACAAAAAAACAGTGCCAGACAACACGCCAAGGGACTCGGAGGGACACCAAAGGAACTCTACGGGTGGTGGTCGGTGCAAGGATAATAAAGACGCGACAGTCGCGTCATAAATTTACAAAAAGAAAAAAAGCATATCAAATGGAAAAAAAAAACTGATTTGAAATTCTCATAATAATCAAGTCAAGTGCGTTACCAGAGTCAGCTTGAAATGAAATGCGAACAATTGAGAGGACGTCGCCATGGTCATGGCCATGATGCCTCACAAACAAAATGGCAACGATGAATCGGTCCCTCATTGAACACTTGCTGCGTGCCAGGATTAAAAAAAACTTACAAACAGACACACACAAAGTGCCCTGGCAATATAATTGGCTTAAAGTGCAGACAGACTTAAGATATAGTAAGTTTTATATATTGAGTTCATATCTACAAAGGATATACTTTAGTTAGTTACAGATCAGGGAGGGACTCAATGCATTTGAAAACAAACAAACAAACAAAAATTAGTAAAAAATGTTGTTTAATGCTTTTAACTTGTTTTAGGCTCATTGATCGGTTGACTATATCATATAGCTCCCATAGGAACGATGGGTCTTGTATAAGGATTTCAAGCAATAACTTGGTTGTTTTAGAAGCGATTATTACTAAATTTGGTATTTGTCAGTTTTATATACTTTCTAACATATCTGGCAAGTTTTATTAGAATCGGTTTACTATATCATATAGCTTCCATAGGATCGGCCAGGTAAATAGTTTTAGATGAAAAACTTGCTTATTTTAAGAGCCTTTCTCACGAAATTTGGTATGTGTAAGTTTGGTATATATAGAATTGTGTTTACTGAGTTTCAATAGAATCGGCCGACTACATGCTATAGCTTCTATAGGAACAATTGGACCAAAAAAATATATTTTTATTAGAAAGTTGACAAAGGTATTCAAACTTGGGCATGGCCGAAGTTAGCCCATCCTTAAGTCTAAATTGTCTTAAGCATGAAAAGTAACTTAAAGATATTTAATATTAAAAAAGTAAACTAAAATTTTTTGCATAATTATTTATTATACAAATCAGGGACAGCAATCTTTATAAAGTTCTCTTTTTATAAAGTATAAATTATTATTAATTTAATTTTTATATTTTTCGAGTTGTTTTTAAAATATAATTCGTTTTTTTATAATTTAAACATTTTTCAAAGAAAATGAATTGAATATATAGTATTAAAGAGTTTCAACTTTTAGAAGAATGAGAAAGATCAGTTTATTTTAGTTTGAATACTTTTCTGCTACTAGCAAAAATAAATTAAAACTTTAAATTATTAAAGAAAATATTATTAAATTGTTCTAAAATTCAAAATAGTCTTTAATTAGTTGAAGTACTAAAGAAAATATGTGATTGGTAAGATACTCTGTTGAAAGTTTAAAGTAAAACTTTTTAATCTCTGATTGCTATTATTGCAATAGTCGTACTAAAAACAGCTTTATGAATTCGTTTAGTATATGTTTTATTTATATTGGCAGAAGAATAAGAATCTATTATTAGCAAAATCAGCTTTATGAAGTCCTTTAGTATATATTTTCTATATATTAACAAAGGAACAACAATCACACTTGCGATGAAAACCATTTATAATTACTATATTTGTTATCAATTTTTAAATTATTAAGATAGATGTCTATTATTTGTTTCTTATTTTATATATTAGTAAGACTGAATCAGCCTGAAAAGGAAAACTTAAGAAAATGTTTAAAGAAAATTAACTAGAATAAACTTTCCAATTAAATTTTAAGACATCTAAAAGAAGACTTTATATAGTTATTGCTTAAGCCAAACAATTTGCATTTAATTAAGGATTGCTGGTCATAATATTCCTATCACTTAATGAATCTAATTGGTTAAAATTTTTTCTAACCACAAAATCCGCTCCTGGTTGCTAATGGTTGGACTTATGCATCGCTCCTGTTGTGCTGCAACAGCAAGCAATTATTGATGTTTGAACTTAAGCCGATTAGGATGGAATATTTGAAAATCATGGACAAGAACATTGAGTGCCAGTTAGGAGGTAAAATGAAGTGAAGTGAGGTGAAGACATGTATTAAGAGCTAATAATTTATTTCAATCTTAAAATCTGATTAAAACAAAGAAAACATAAACCCATTGACCACTTTTATGTTCATTTTTTTTAGTTTTTTTTTTCTTTTAATTTGTTTAACCATCATCTTCTGCACCTTTGGCAGTAAAATGTTAAAATCCACTTCAAGATTGTTCTTTTTAGTGTTCGATCTATCTTCCAACACTGCGGAACACTATTGTGCAACGTCAAAGGCCGCATAGGCCTTAGGCAAAGACTGAGATGTTGTTGTTGTTGTTGCAACTAAGTGAATGCCAGAGAGCTACATCTCGAAAGAGTTGGCCATAAAATTTTATTACTCTGCTACCAGGTTTTAAAAGTTGGCTTCGAACTTCTCTTCTTGTTGTCTTTTCTTTGCGTTTTCTTAGTTTTTTTTTTTTTTTTTTTTTTGGCTTGTGTGCGCCTGTTGCACCTCTTAGCACCTTTTGCTGCGTTTTGCGGCCCAATTAAATTTACTAAACTTGCCGATAAATTTTTCCTCTGTTCGTTTCTAATCGCATAAAAGTAAATTTGCGCATAAATCGTTGGGTGTTGCATTTACCTCTTGTTGCAATTGAAATTTGCCGGCCGGCAAAAGGCAAGGCGTGTGCCACAAGTGAAACAGAGAGAGAGTGAGACAGAGAGAGAGGGAGACAGACAAGCGGACGTATCAATATATGGATAGACTTTTGCGGTTTTCATGAGGTGATGGGTGAGTAAAAAAAGGGGAAAGGGTGGGGGATATTATATAGCCATCACGATGTTGGCCATTTTATGTGCGCACAATCGGTACCGTTAGGTTCAGCAACAACAGCAACAACAACAACAGTTTGCTTTACGCCCCATTGCACAGCATTTTCCACTGTTCGAAACTTTAATAAACTGCATGTTGCAGTTGCAGTTGTAGTTATTGTTGTTGTTGTTGTTGCCTGGAAAATTGCTGGCAACTGCTGCTGTTGCTTTGCTTTGCTCTGCAATGCAATGCAATGCTCTGGTCTTCTCTATGATCTGGCCAGGTCTCTCCTGTTTTGGCTTAGTGACTGCGTGGCCAGCACGTAAATTGCCTAAGAGATCCGCGAGGGAGATGCTGATGGAGTGAGAAACATACAGAAAGAAAGGGGAGCAGAACAATAGGGGAAGGGAAGAGAAGAAAGAGAGTGCTATGGCGCGTGATTGAAATGCGATATATTCGCGCCCGATTTTGGGGCCAACTTTGTCTGCTTTGAGCCTGGGAAATGCACCATGATTTTCACTCGTGGTTGGCCATGGTTATACACATCTTTATACATATATATATATAGATATATATATACATATATATTTATATGTTGTTGGCCAGGCTAAGATGAGCCGCCAACCTCAAGCCGTGCAACTTTGGCCCGTTTGCTTGCATTTGCAGTTGTTGTTATGCTATTTTGTTGGCAATTATTTGCCCACGTTGCAGCAACAGCAACAGCAGCAACAACAGATGCAGCAATGGCAGGGTAGTTGCATGCAGCATGCGGCACAAGAAGGTGTTGAAAGCAAAATTACATTGCAATGTTGCCAGTGTGTTCAGCGAATGTCAGGAAATATGCGCGCTCACAAAGCTGAAAGAGATGCGATATGATATGCCAAGCAAACTGTTGAAAACTCTCTAGAAAAAAAAGTGGCCGATAATACAGTGGAGGTAATGAGGGGTGGGGGTATGGAGAGGGGTTAAGCCGTTTGCATGCAGCATAAAAATTAGTTGCATTTGCAATTTGTACGGCTGTACTCCAATTTGACTTGATTTGCGGTTTTTGCAACAGCAACAGCAACAGCAACAACAACAACAACAACTGAAAATGCAATTAAAGTTTATTGAATTAACCACGTGCTCAAGCTAAAAATTTTGTAATTTTCCTCAAAACTTTCACCAAAATTGTCTTTAAGTAAAAGTATATATAATTTCGTATATACATATATATAGATATTTATTTGGTAAATCACACGAGACAAGGCGACTCCTCAAAATAGAAAAGAATACCCAATACAAAAGGCAAAGAGCTATCAGAAATCTAAACACTTTTCAAGTGCAATTTATATATATATAGATATATATGGCAAAAACAAAGTCATTGCCTGATTTCAACTGATTAGACTACAAAAATGTTAAGGGTAGAAGGAAGGGGCAGTATTTACAGGGCCAACGACCAACAACCATTTGAAGGCAATATTTGTGTGTGCGTGTGTGTTCTTTTTTATTTTCATTGAGGTTTTTTTCTAAAGAGCTTTGCTTATCAGTTTGCACGATAAGCAAAGTGAAACAAAAATATATATAGTTAAGACACAAAAACAATAACAACAATAATAACCTAAACGGAAATGATCAACACAAAAAAATGAGGGCAAAAACTAAACAATGTAAAGATTTTCAATTTAACTAAACAAATACAAAAAAAAGAAAAATAAATCTTATAAAAAATCTAACAGTACTTCAAAATAACTTCAAAAGTTATTGAACAACTTCAATTGAAACTTGAAATAAAATACTTGATTTCAATATTATTTCCGTCGTGTATACAATATCAAATAAGATTGAAATATTTGATCTTTTGCAAAGACTTAAGATCAAAAATTCAATATTTCTAATTTTAGACTTTTTTGTTTTATGATAAATATAATTTTTGCCTCTAATCAGGATCTGTAAACGTTATAAATTATACTTAAAAAAAATCAATATTAACTTATGAAAAAAAAAAAGAAATTAATATTATATTATGAGTAATATAAAAATTTTACAATTACTTTCGGTCCCTGCTTCTAGTTATTACTATAACATAATTATTTGCCATAAAAATCAAATTTTCTATTGTAAAAACTATTAGGGAATAATATATATATAAAACATTAAGTAAATTTGATTTGGAATCTTTTATTTTTTTATATGTTATATAAAATATAAAGTAAATTTGATTTGGAACCTTTTATATTTATCTGTTTTTTTAGTAAATACTTTTTGTCATAGTAAAAAGAATCAACTTTTCATAATAACCTTAATATATATAAATTATATATAATTAACAAGTTTCTTTCTCTATCAGTTATATCAATTATAACCTTCAACAATTTATCTTACTAAGAATTGAATTTTCACTATAAGAAATTAATTTTAGATTGTTTTCCATCTTTCTACTTCTGTACAGTGTCTACAATTTTTTAGATTTAGTTTAAAATAAACGGATAATTCTGATACAATTTAGTTAATATAAAAAACACAAAAAAAAAAAACAATAAATATATCACATACTATCTTCCCCTTTTTTGAATTACAACAACTTGTTGTTTCCTAAAATTTTTTAAAATTTTCCATTACTCTATCTCTAAAAAGTCTCTACAACTGCTTAGATTTAGTTTTAGCTTAAACAACAATTTATATTTCTGGCGGAAACTTTAAATTGTATGTTTTGAGAACTTGTTTCTATGATTTCTCTTTTTTTTTTTTTTGTTTTTGAAATCAAACAATTAGTTTGAATTGACTTGAGAGCAATACTAGTTCCACATTGCGTATGAGCAATATATGTTAATAACTTTAAATGCCAAAAAAAACTGAAATCAAATTATGAGAGAAACAACAAAATCAACTATTGTTAATATATCACATATATATAAATCTATATAGATAGATATATACATATATATATATATATCAAGCATATTTCTATGCAAATACAAAACATTGTTGTTTTGGTAGTATTTGGTTTAACTTTTTTGTTTCTGTTTTGTATTTTTATGATTCGCCCATGACGTTGGCAGACATTTTTTTTAGATATTTTTATGTTTTATTTTTCTTTTATTTCTATATATTATTTTTGGCAAAGCAAACGCAGACAAGTGCCTGGGATTGTATTTTGGTTGTTGTTGTTGTTCAAGGCAAAGTTGTTATTGTTGTTGGTGTTGCAGGCATTGCGTGAGGTGAGTCAATTCTTGTTGTTCTTGCTGTATCTTATTTGTTTATTTTATTTAAACAAGACGACCTCTTTTTTGTTGTTGTTATTGTATGTTGCTGCTAATTTGGAGGTTTCATTTCTGCCTGCTGACACACATTTTCAGTTGGCAAAACGAAGAAAGAAAACAATAAAATTGAGTTAAGCAAATAAAGCCTGGTTTTTTTTCCGTTCGCTTCTTTCTTTTATTTTTTTTGAGCCTAAACTCAGGTAGCGCCAACAACAATAAGGAAAACAAAAAATATTCCACAAAACAACAAGAAAAAAGAAAAAGGTAAACAAATATATAAAAATTTGACTGAATGGGAGAGCTCAAGGAGGTCATGGGTGTAGTAGAAGGGTGAAACAGGCACACAAATTCAATTTTTCATTAAAATATATATATATTATATATGTATATAATTAAAGTCATAAAGTTAGCTATAAACCTGTATACTTAAATCCCACATATATTTTATTGAACTTTCTTTTGTTTCTTTAATTTCAGTTAATGCATTGTTAATAAATATAAATTTCAATGTTAAGCAAAAAAATAATAATAAAAATGAACTTTACAATCGTTAAATAACTCAAATGCTAGTTTATATCTTTCAACTTTCGTTAAAGTTAATTGTTCTAAAGAAAATTGCTTTAACCTGTTATTGACAGGCATTTTGGGTTTAAATTATCCATGAGATACATTTTTTGCTGTGAAGTTCTTTGTTACAACTTGTGGTAAAAAAGAATTTGTCTTAGTTATTTTTTCCAGTTAAATATTTCTTGGCATAGGAAAATTATTCCATTGCTAATGCATTGAAAATGATTTTGAAATATTATAAATAAAATAATTCTTTTTTAAGTATCTTTTGTATGATAGACAAAGCTATAAAAGTATCGTTTGGGTTTAGAAAACAAAACTTTTAAATATATATATATTGGAAAAAGAAATTTTATAGTAAACTTTTCTAAACTATCTTGTTGAAAAATGTTGAATATGAAATTTAAGTATAATATAAATAAACAATCTATAAAAATGTCTTCTTGTTTTTATAATTAAAGTATTTAAAAGCTTTTTATATAAAATTTGTTTTGATTAAAGTTTAAAATTTAAGCAAACTTCTACATTATAGAAACAAATTTGGGTTGTGTTTGAAACAAAATTATATTTTCTTTAA
Source organism: Drosophila neocordata (assembly GCA_018903615.1). Lineage (NCBI taxonomy): Eukaryota > Metazoa > Arthropoda > Insecta > Diptera > Drosophilidae > Drosophila > Drosophila neocordata. The sequence goes on from JAEIGI010000002.1 coordinate 2,240,673, forward strand.
TACTTAAAATAAATATCAAAAATTTTTATAAAAAATATTTTAAATAATTAAAATTGTTTCAACATTTTAGCCAAAAAAATATTAGTCTTCATTTTCTGAAATTTATATTTTTTTATATATTTATTTAATATTTATTTTATATTATAGAAAAAGATAAAAAGAAAAAGAGATATATAAGATTTTGTATATAAAAAAACTTCTTATATCTTATATCTTTTTTCAATATTTATTAAATAAATTTTTTATTAACTTATTAATTTTTTGTTATGTATATTTCATATTTTTCTAAATTTTTTTAACGCTTTTTCTTTTTTTTTAATATTAAATATTTAATAATATTTCATATATATTTCAATATTATTTATTATTTTTTTATTTATTTAATTTATATATTTATTATTTTGTTTATATATTTTATTTATATATTTTATTAATATTGTTTTATTTATTTAATAATTTTTTTTTAATATTTATTTAATATTTTATTTAAACTTTTTTCAATATTTATTTAATTAATTTTGATGTCTTTTTAAATATTTATTAAATATATATATTTTTATATATATTTTATTTATTTAATATTTAATATTTTCAATGTTTATTAAATACTTTTTTATGGATATTTATTTAATATTTATTTATAAATGTTTTAAAATTTATAAGTTAAATATTAAACCCTATAAAAAGCTGCTCTAAATGAGGAAATTTATTTTATGACTTATTGACTTTAGCCACAAGGAAACTTGAAAAGAAGTTTAACCAAAATAAAATATTTATATATATATATATACATATATATGCATACATATTCAAGGGCAATCTATACCCCCACCTCTACGCTTATGCTTATAACAGTAGGCAGAGGCACTGGCACTGGCACCGGCAGCGGCAGGTGAAGCGCCACGCAGACAAATTGGCCACAAGGCGGAAACACCAAAAGACAGAGAGCGAAAGAGAGAAAAAAAAGAAACAAAGGTAAACAGCTAAAACGTATTGCCAATTTGTGCGTAACTGTAAAATGTGTGCGCGGCATCGTTTGCTGCGTGAGAGTAAGATTTATATAGAAGTATATACTTATATATATATATGTATATCTATATCTTGACTCAATGGCGCATGCGTAGTTGGTTAATTTTTCTCTTTCTTTTTTTTTTTTTTTTTTAGCCTGTTATCACGCCATTTTTGGTCCGTGTTGTTATGCTTTTTTTTTTTTGACTGTTTACTTTCAGTTTATTTTGATTTGGATTTCTAGTAAATCATAGATAAAAAATGCCAACGTCAGACTAACAAAGAGAGATAGCAGAAAAGAGAAAAAGAGAGAGAGGGAGGGAGAGAGACTGTAAATCGTAGTAAATAGTTTTGTTGGTTGAAAATATTTTCATTGTTAGAGACGTAGTTTTTTTTCCTTTTCTTTTTTTTCATACGTATTTGTTTTTTTTTTTTTTGTTGTGTGTTTGCGGGTTTTTGTAGAGCACGTGCCCGACTTCGTGCCTTGGCTTTTGGCACTTTTTTTTTTTTTGCTTGATGTATTGAATATTAATTGATGGCCGCTGCCAACAGGGCCGGTTCCACAAGTGTTTGTTAATTAAACAAAGGCAATAAGAAATTGAAATTTATTTGGCACTGAGAACAAGTGAGAGGAAAGGAAAAGAATAATTGTTAAGAAATATAGTTTCTAAATCCATTCCTGTCTTTTTTTTCTACTATTTTGTTAATTGATTTTATTTTTTATTCAATGAATGAATTCAATTTAAAGTCTTAATTCGTCTAACTAGATGATCATTTGGCCTTTGGTTAGCTTGAAAGCCATTAACATTTTACCATTGGTAAAAAAAGAAATGGCAAAAATCTAAATCGAAATAAGGAAAACTAGAAAATGGGCATTTAACAGCTTTCCTTTCTTGTACAATGGAAAACCTAGCCGCATCGTTTACATAGCCAAATGGCGCTCTTAAATTTTCGTCCATTTTCCTTTTCTTTTCTTTCTTCTGTTTTTTGTTTTGGTATTTGTTTTTCTGGTTTTTGTCAGAGAGCTCCACGCCTTTTAGAGTCTCATTTGCACAAATTACTAGCAACAACAACAACAACCAAGACGGCGGCAAATGCAATTGTCTAAGCCAAAAGTAGATACCAACACACACAAGAAAAAATAGAAGAAAAATCAAAAGCAAAAAAAAAAAGAAACTTTCAACCAACTGGAGAGAGAGAAGACATTGTCACCACATTCCGGGTAACAAACGGAAGCCAGTCGGCAGCATTAGATTGCCAATCGCCCCATGGGCTCCTTTTGTTATGTCCCTTATGTCCCTTCTCCTCTTCCTCCTCCTCGTTCAACACTCTCTTTGGCTTTTGCTGTGCCTCTTGTCATGAACAAAAATCGTATTAATTCGCGACAGTGTCGATTTTTCGTTTTAAGAAAATGCTGGCAACAGCAATCGCTAAGGGCCAAGAGTAGACATCAACTTGAACTTGAGTAGCAGCAATCAGTAGCTAGCTGATGGGCTTACCTTCATATATATATATATATATATATATATATATATAGATTTATATCTCTAGGTGCGCTTATTAGAAATGCGCGGACATGAGCTATACTATTGCCGCTCCTGCTGCTGTCAGTTGATATATTCAACTTGGCTTTTCCCTTGGGCCAATTGCCAAACCAAGGCCTAGCCTCAAGTGTTGTGCTGGTGTTTCAGCGACCAACAAAAGAAATGTCATTAGTCGTCGTTGCTGTCGCTGCGGACAATCGTTGTACCTCCATCTTTTCATTTCCACTTTCTATTGTTTGTTTTGTCTATTGATAAATCGACGAAATTCAATTTGAAAAGTTTCCATTTTGCTGCTAGAGAGTTGCACGTGATGTGCAGAATTTTCCCATTTTTCCTACCTACCTACCATAAGAGCAAAAATTGCAACAGAGTCACTGACAAGAGCAATATGCAATGTGACAGTCAAAAAGGGCGTAACAAGCTGGCAGTTGTCATCACACAGAATGGACATGAACATGGTATGGACATGGATGTGGATGTGGACTTGGACAGAGAGAACTGGGACTGACACACCTGCCACATGCAGCTCTACTTAGCTTAGTGTGGGCAGCTTTTCCTGTAGCTGCTTAGCATGCAATGCGACAAGCAACAAGGAAGCGACGCCATTGCTGTTGCATTTGCCGCAATTGGCTGCAACAATTTAGCGGTACTTGGTTGACCACAACTGTGGGAATAACACGCTGTCGCCACTAGCTTGGCACAGTGGTTGAAATTCTCCCAACTTCTAACAAAACAAAATGTTTTAAAATTTGTAAAAGTTATTTCATAACACAGTGGCAATGTGCCTATATGAGAAGCCTCATGGCCTAGTCACAGTATGGCCTCGTGTACGTGCATTTGTCTTTACAGTTAAACTTCAAGTGCAATCCCAAAGGCTACTGGCCACAACGATGTCTTCTGCATTTTGATGACCCGCTCGCCAACAGTTAATTCAATTAACAAATCGCAACCAGTAGACTAGCAAAAAAAAAAAAAAAAAAAAAAGCTCAAGAAGCAATGCCAGGCACTTTAATTATGATGAAAGAGAAAGAAAGATGAGATAGAGAGAGAGAGAGGGAGGGAAAGACAGGGTCTGCTTTTCATTACCCTCATTACTAAAGTTTAGCTGCTTTTTTTTTGTTGTTGTTGTTGGAAATTTTGATTTAATGAATAGTCTTGAAGTGACTATGACTGTGACTTTGGCATTGGCTTTTTTACCTTTTTTTTTTTGCTTTTAACATTCAAGGTGAAAATCCCTTCATTAGTCTCAAGTATCTTTGAGATAAACGACAAATGGCAAAGAGCTAACAGCGAGGGCGTACTCTATATATATATATATATATATATATTCAAGTAAGTATTTGCATTCAAATTGCCGTATTAAACGTGACACAACAATTTCATCTAAATGACAATGCCCCAGGCCAGGCCAAAGAGAACTCAACTTTAATTGACAAAACACAGATACACACACACACACAGATAGAATGAGCTCTCAAGACTTGGCCAACATAATGCAAAAATGCAATGGCAACCACAATCTCTAGAAAAAAAAAGAAACAAAATATAAGCCAGAAATCAAAGTTTGGTAACCGGCTAGAAGGCTAGAAATCTGTAACTGTAACTGTAACTGGAAATTATAGTGTGCGGTTTTCCATTTTCGTTTTTCGACTTTTCCACAAATGACTTTTTCGTCCGAGTTGGAGTCGTCGGAGTCGTCGCTCAGTGCCAACACCCGCAGCGTTTTACCATTCCAATTGGAAACGACTCAATCAAATTGCCAGGCCAAAAGCTAAGTTAGTTGCTGCCTTTTGTTGCTGACTCTGGGTACTGCAATTATGCGTCCATTTCTCCATTTCTTCTACCCCTCAACACACAAACTGACATCCTTTCCTTTCCTTTGTTGCCTTCAATACAACAATTCAATCTAATTTTTGCACATTTCTAGTTCTTAGAATTTGCGTTTTGGCCTGCAGTTGTTGTACTTGCGTGTACTGTTGCATGCGGCAAATGGCCAAGCGTACACGCCTTCCCTTCTCCACATCTTTACAAAGGAGACGACACTGTCTCACTGTCTCTCTCTCTCTCTCTCTTTCTCTCTCTCTCTCTTTATATAGAGTATATAGAGCCTAAGGCACACACACGATAAATTTTATTGCCTGCCATTCGAAAATCGGCACATCGTACTTTAATTTATGAACAACTGTTGCTATTGCAGTTGAATCTATTTTTTTTTTTATTTTTGGCCAGAAAAACTGGAGCCAGTAGCCAACTAGTAGTAAAAATTTACTAGCTGATGAAAATGGTACATTTTCATTGACTCTTTATGTGAATATTTCCAACATCTTGTTAAGTTACATCAACTATCAACACTTACATTTTAGATACCTATCTATATATCTCCCTCTCTCTCCCTCTCTCTGTTGGCATATTAATGCATTTGGCACATAAATAATGCAACTCACTTAGCTGTAGGTGGTTGTTGGCCATTTTAATAGCACACTGTAATGGCTTTTAAATTAGAGCCATGTGGGCATATATATTATAGAGGTAAAACAAAATTGGCAAACTAAATGAATATATCAAAGATTAAATAATTTAATAAGAAAATAAAATAAAAAACAATTAAGTTTAAATTAAAATAGATGCAAAAATATGTTCCCAAAATATAAAAAAAAAAAATCACTAAAAACAATTGAGAAAAATCTTATAGAAATAAATTTAACTAAAATAAAAATTTTTACTTATAACTATAAATTAAATAAATTTTTAGGCTTTTAAAGAAATTGTTTTTATTTTTAAATTATAATTTTCAAAACAATTAAGAAAAAATCGAATTAAAATAAATTTAACTAAAATCAAAATTTTTACTGTTAACTATAAATTGAAATTTTTTTATTCTATTAAAAAAATTGTTTTTATTTTAAAATTTTAGTTTTCAAAAGGTCTTTCTAAACATTTTGCCATAAATTTGATCTTATAAGTTTTGACTTCACTTTTTTCTCTTTTTTTTTTTTGTTTTTGCTAACCGCACGACTCGAAAGTTGAAAAGTAACTACTATATAGAATCGTTAACTAGGTAAAATCATAAAAATATAAACAAACTGCAAACAGCAAAATGCAAAGGCAAAAATTTCTTCTGGGGGAGAGGGGTAAGTATAAAATTTTATGATCAAACAAACTATTCGTGCAGAACATCGGGAAATTGTGTTTACGTTCATTGGAATGGCATATACAATAATACAGACAAATGGACAAATGGACAAACGGACAGACAGACTATCTAGATATGGAGGTCTTTGAGTATCTTTTATCTGTTTTTTTTGTTTTTTGTTGAATGCAAAATGCGAATGCATTTCAATAATTTGTAGTTGCTGCTGCTGCTGCTGTCGACGTCGCCGCTTAGAAAATTATTATAAATTTTTACCGTCTATGCCTCTCTCCCTCTTCTCTTCTTTGACTATATGTATGTATTTACCCCTTAACTCTCCCCCTTCTCTATTGTGTGTCCATTGGCAAGTTTTGCTATTATCGTTTGCCTCTTGCTGACTTTTGTTTTTGTTCTGCTTCAATAATAATTTTGACCCACTTCTGCGCTCGACTTGACTTTTTATTGTACTGAAATTAAGTATTATTTTTTTTTTTGTTTTGTTTTGTTTTTCATCTTCTTAGAGTTACAGTAGTTGTAGTTTTTTTTTTTTTTTTTTTGAGGGCAAAACAAACAGTTGCTCATAATAATATTTGTACATATTCTTAGCAGCGGCAAACAACGGCAACAAAATTTTCTTTAAGACTTGGCTAATTGGCCTGGCTAGCGTTTGCCTTTTCCTCATTTTGATTATTCGTTCTGTTCTGTTCTGTTCTGTTCTGGCTTTCTTGACGTCACTTGAAGTTGTTTATGCAATTTTCAACATTAAGATTTAATACTAACTAAAGTTGGGTATATAAAGTAACTTATGCAGTTTGTCAATTGTTAAGGGTTAAATGATTTCAGTCTTTTGCTAACTTATATTTCAAGGGAATTACTTGGAAATAATTGGCATAAAGTCCTAAGATAATAGAAGAAGTCAAAGTTTCATATACTTAAGAAAACATAGGAAAATGCTATAGAAAATGAAAGAAAACTTAAGCTTTTCCAAGAATTCTTTAAATGAACAATAACAATTTAATAACATTTAAAAGTTTCCTAATATAAGAAATAAGTTAAAGGATTTTTAACTTGATTTGCAAAAGTTTTTGTAATTTTTAAACAGCAGAAAAAATAAAGAAAAATATTATTTACTAAATATATTAAATATAATTAAACATTTAATATTTGTTAAATATATAAATGTTAATAAACAATTAGTTAATTTATTTATTTGTTTTTTATATATTAATTTTTTTTACTTTATTTAAAACTTTGATATGAAAAACCTTTTATTTAAAGGATTTCTTTTTAAAAATTTTTTGCTTTTAATAAAAAAAGATTATTTGAAAATTTTAAAACTTTTATGATGAAATTTAAAAAAAATAAAAAACTATTTGTTTAAAATTTTATTTCTCTAAGATTTCTTGTTTTTTATCTTGAGTTTTCATATTAACTTTTAAAATATAGAATTAATATTTCATATATATAAAAAAAAATCATTATAAATTATAATTTTGTTTTTTTTTAAGAGTATTAATTCTGCTGTTTGATGCTGTTTTTTTTAACGGTTAACTTGTTTATGAATAATTTTTATTATTATTATTATTATTTTTATTATTTTTTGTTCTCTCTCGCTGCTTGATGCAATTTGTTGTTGCTTTTTTTCATATTGTTTGTTTTTGCAATGAACAGCAACAGCGGCAACTGAAGGCAATTGTTGTTGCTTTTATTGTTAATCATTGCAATTACAACAGCAGCAGCCATAACAACAATAACAACAACAAATGAGTTACAAACCCGGCCAATTGACGCTTACACGCTTTTATTAGCAAAACAAGCAATGTATAGGATAGGATAGGATAGGTAGAAGGGGGCAGGCTAGTGATGCAGATCAAAGTGGAGAGAGAGAGAGAGAGACAGAGATTGGTGGGGTGGGGTAGGCTATTGTCGAGTGGAGTAAAGTAAAGTGGGTGCAACTGGGCAACCGGCCGGTCTTAGCCACTCTACCGTTGAAAATTAGCACTGACGCAACGCGTTCGCCGCGTAAATTGACATTTACGCGATAATTATGCGCTTATTATATTTATTACCTGTTTTTTCCGCATTTAATTCTTTTCACTCCCTCTCTCTCTCTCTCTCTCTTATTTAGTTTTCTTTTCTTGTTTTAACCATATATGTTTTATTCTTTTTTTTTTTTTTCTTTATTTGATTCTTTTGTGCCCTCGAGTGCTTTGTCTGTCATTTTAGTTAAATTGCACTTCTATGTTATTTCTTTTTTTAATGACTCTCGAGGGGCCACACGAGGTAAAGGGTATGAAGAGGCAAAAGAAAAGGAGAAACCTGGCAACACACATACACACGCACATATAAACAGCTGTCAAGGCTGCATTGAGATGTCCATTAAATTGAAATAGTGCTAGATAAAGAGAAGGACACACAAACAGACAGACAGATGGACAGATGGAGAAAAAAAAGTGAAAGAATACTAAAGAAGTTTTCAATGAAAAACTTATACACTGTTAGAAAATACTTACTTTTACTTATTTATGACAAATAAATAAAATATTAATCATAAAAAATGCCTTGAAACAAGTTTCAATGAAAAAGGATAACAAAAAGAATAAAAAATAAATTAAAATTGTAAAATAAATAAAAAATTATTAAAAACAAATTCATACTGTAAATTTTCCTTAGTTTTAGCTAAAAGTTTTCTCAAATATTTACTGAAAATTTTAACAACTATGAAATCTAGCAAAAGAAAATTTGATTTAGATAAAAGTTTTTACTTTTTCTTCTTTAAGTTTAACTAAATAAATTTTTAAAAAATTAAATGAATGAAATTTTAAGTATTTAGAAACATCAGAAATATCTTTTGTTTAATATAAATTTTCTTTTTCAAAATTTGAATAATTTTTAAAAGAAATTTTAATGGTAAGTTAAATGAAAGTCTTTTAAATGTAATATTTAAAATATATTTTAATTAAAGTGTTTAAAAATAAGCAAAAATTTATAATTTAACAAACTTTCTTTAATAAGAAATTAAAATTTTCATTTATAAGCAATTTATTGCAACTCTCATTAATTTTTTTTTAATGTACAGTCAAAATTCATAACCTAAAACAAAAACTTCCTGTTTTATCAATGAAATTTATAAGGAAACTATCTTATTTTTTTACTTTATTGTTTTGTTTTTGTTTGTTAAAAATAAATAAATGTAAATATTATTTAATAAATGAAGTTGTGTGCAAAAGAAATTATCAAAATGGGAAATGAAAGGAAAGGAAAAATGTAGACAGAAATTAAACTAGTAAAAAAAATCACAAAAAACAAAAACTAAAAAAAAACATTTGTGGCGTGAATTGTGTTTACTTAAACTATCAGAGCACGCACTCGGCATATACATAGAGTAAACTATGTAAATTAATAAAATAGGGAAAAACAACAACATATAGATAGATACACAGACACACACAAACACACACAACACATTCATCTACTAAATAAAAGCATTAACAAAAACAAAATTCCTAACTATTAACAAAAGCGCGCGCACGTAAGCGAGAAAAGCACATTTCAGATTAAGGCAGCAGCGTCTAAGGTGGGCGTAACGGAGGGAGTGGTGGTGGTGATGGGTAGCGGTATAAAGAGGGCTTTGATATTACGTCGCACATTACGTATTGAGGCGCGTGTGTGGTATATTTGTAGAGCAAAGAAGAGGTGGGCGGCAACGGGTAGGTAGGTGTTAGGGGACCGCTAAAAGATGGTTGAAAGATGGGGGGAGATGGTTGGAGGAGAGGGTTGGTCTGGAGATGGCTCTGTGCAAGGTGAGCGAGTTTTGTTAGTATCTGTGTTGTTGTTATCATTACACTTATGGTGTGTGTGCGTAAGTATCTGTGTGTGTGTGTGTGTGTAAGTGTGATGGCTGGCATATCAAAACAGCACGCGGCATAAACGAAGACGTCGGTCGGACTGTCGGTCGGCGGCCACAAATATGGCGACGATGATAGACACTCTCATACATACATGAGAGTTTCTGCTTACAGGCTTATTTGCGTATATGTATGCGAAATAAACACTTCCGCATTCGTATTCGTATTCGAATTCGAATTCAATGAAACAACAACAACAGCATTAAGAGCAATATCAACAGCAGCAGCAGCAGCACAGTAAAAGCAACAACAAAAACTACAGCTGGACGTAGTTGGAGCATGTGCGTCGACAGCATGATAAAAGCACAGAATGAGTGAAAAAGAAGAGGAAGCGAAATAACACAAGAGAGTGGGAGGGTAAGAAACTGGCGACAGAAACAACCGGCATCTTGTATCTGTAGCAGTATCTCTTTCTTCTGTTACTGTTGCTATTTCAATTTCTGTTTTCCACACTCTACAGGGTGTCTCCATATGAAAGCGCACATTGTAATTAATTAAATTAAACTGGCGCACCGACTCGCTCTGAACTCAATTGAATTTTATTTGAATTTTATTACAGACAACGAACAAAAAGTACAAAAAAAATAAGAAGAAACCAAAAACCAACCTCAACTATTGAAGTTGACTTTGGCTCTTGGCGCATTGCAGTTTCTCTTCTGCTTTTAGGTTTTCCAGCTTTTTTTTTTTTTTTAGGTTTTGTTTTGTTTCGACTTTGACTGGGCGGCATTTACTATATTATACTACACTATATATAAGCACTTACGACGCAATTGAGTGGCCTAAGACCGACCAACCCGCTAACCACCGACGTCGCCCCATCGATTTGAGTTTAATGTCGGACAACAGCAGATCTTTGGACGAGTGCATGACGCGCCATATTTTCTTTGCCATTTTTGCTCCTCTTTTTTTTCTATTCTTTTTTTTTTGTGTGGCTTTTGTTTTTTTTTTTATTGTTTTTTTCTTTTTTCGCTTATTTTATTTTGATTATGATTATTGTTATTATTTTTTATTATCAATTGAGAACGTGGCCGGCATTCAGTTTTTTTCACACACGCTTACTTGCGCTCTCTTGTTGTCTCTCTCTAACTAGCGTTAGCTATCTCACATACTCCCCCTATCCGTCCACCTACTCCTCTTTATTTGCTTTGCCTTTTGCACACTTGACTAATAGTTTCGAATGGGGCGCGCGAGGCTTATCAATTGAAATTGAAATAAAATACGCCACATATTGATATTGAAAGAATGTCATATATACATATATATAAAACGAATAACAAATGCTCTTTCTTTATATGTAAAATATATGAAAAATTGTTCAACTTATGAATTCTAATTGATGCTGCAATTATCTTTGTTATTAAAAAGAGAGAGAGAGAACTTTTCGATCTCGAATTATGACTCTCAGGGAGAAAAAAAAGAAAGAAACTGCATATGACTAGCTTTTGAGGTTAGGTAGTTAAGATAAAATATTCTATTTAAAATTTTCAGAATTACAGTAGATAATTTCTCTTTATTTAGGCAAAGTTTTCTAAGACAAACTGTGTGTTTAAGCTATGATACCCTTTAATTTGATGACATTTATTCAACTATTTGCCATCGCAATCAAATGTGAACTTTTTTTTTTTATTTTTTTTTCTTGTTGTCGTTGTTGTTCGACGTAGTCGTCGCGACGTCTGAGCGGCCAGTAATTGAAAATTTGAATTATTTTGCAATCAGTTGTAGTGTCCCGTCCCGTGCCGTCCGTTGCCGGTGTCTGGGTTATGTGTGGCATATTTTTTTGCTTTTGTTTTTCTTCTTTTTATATAAAACTTTTTGTTTTTTATTTTTTTTTTTGTTTAAATGCAGCTATAACAGAACAGAACCGAACAGAACTGAGACGGCGGCTCCTTATGCTAAACAGCTGGGCGCGGCTTAGATAAGGCCAATGTCTGTGACTTGTCGTCTGGTTCCGCTACTTTGTCGCCGTTTGCTAATAAATTATTGATAGAATTTCAGTGTCTCCATTTTTTCACTCTCTCTCTCTTTCTCTTTATCTCTCTTTTACACTTGCATATCATAATTAAATCACGTGGATGTTGCTTTAACTAGTTAGTTTTTTTTACTTACTTGTGCTGTGGCGTCAATGGCACCTCAATACTGTGTGTGGTACGTCTACGATCTCCACCCATATCGGCCAATCGTGCAAAATCTGTATCTCGATCCTGATCGGCGAGACGTGCTGAGCGTCTCGACTCTAGCAGACGCACTTCGTCCAAACGTTTCTTTAGCTCAATTGGTTCCTGCAATAAATAAAAAAAAAACAATTAATTACTATTACTTCATCTGAATCATTTTAGAAATTATTAAAATACTTTAAAGTGTTTTAAGTTTTTTTAAAAATTCCACGAAATATAGGAAAAACCCAAGTAATTCAGATGGCAAATTGTCACGCAAACCTTTTCAATATACTTATTACGTACATATATATATATATATATAAAGTCGGTGTTTTAATATCAATTATATGATGAATTTCGTAGAATTTTTGTTTTTCATTTTCATGACAATTGGATAAAAATTTTTGTGATAGATACAGTTTTATCTATTTTAATGAGTTTTTGAGAAATTTGAGAAATCTAATTTCAAATTGAATGCATAACCAAATGCCAAATAAGCATTTCAAGGGTAATTACAAGGTAGTCTATGAATCAAGTTGAGTCCATAAAGACATGGCAGGTTCAAGTATATATAACCAAAGTAAATATGCAAACAAAACTAACGAATGAATTTTGCGTGGGTGTTGTTAATCGACTTTAGATGTTGTTCATAATGATGATTAGAAGGAGGAGGAGTGCTGTTAGTTGTAAGCAATGGAAGGGTCTGGTTGGTAACGACCTTGAATATTACTGCCATTAAATGAGGTCACTTGGCTTCAGGGCACGCCCTTACATACATTTCTATTTCATTCTCTCTGTGTGTGTGTGTGTGTATGCACATCTGTGCCTACATTAGAAAACATTTTTATGCAAAGTTAAGTAAAATATAGATTTAAATTTAAATGCTAAAAGGTTGCAAATGGGCAGAAGTGTAAAGAGACAGACAATATATAAGTTATTTTATATTATTTTAATGTTCAATAAAACATCTAAAAAGACAACCAGTTCAAAAGTTAAAAGTCAGAAGTAAAAGAAACATGGCCCAAATTGATACTCAGAAGCAAGTTTATATAATGTTAACAAATACTTCTTATAAACATGATCAGTATAATATATATAGATGATTTTATTTTCTTTTGAAAGTGCTATAGTGTTAGTTGCTGTGGTAAAATAAACTGCTGTAGATACAGATACTTTGCCTACTGTAAATAAATTGAGAGTATATATAATAAAACCTAGTAATAATATTGCATAAAGATGCAAATGTTTTTTTTTTAAACAGATTCCTGACTAATAATATGAAAAATTATATCAAATCCTGCTAAATTATTGTTAAACATTAAATGTTAAATAACTTTTACTTGAATACAGAAAAATATATAAATTAACTTTTAGATTTTTATCTATTAATATATTTTATAAAATGTATATATTTTTATGTGTTGAATCAATCTACAAATTCTAGTCTCATCAAGTAGAACTAACTATATACCTACTACAGAATTTGTAAATACAATCCGTCGATTAAGAGTTTTTAAAAATATAAACGATTTTTAAGTTAAGTTAAGCTTAAAAGAATAGTTTAAACTTTAAAGTCATCGAGCAACTTTAGAGTACTTTTTCAGTTTTGCTTTTCTTTTCTAGCCTCTTTCAATTTTTTATAAAAAAATATTTTATATAAAAGTTTTGATCTTTTAAAAAAAAAATTATATATTTATTAAGTATATAAAATGTTAGATAAAGTATAAATAATAGACTTAAAGAAAACAGAAATCATTACTAGCTCGAAGATCTACGACTTAATTTTTATTATTTTAATTTAAAATTTGACTAAAAACTTTAAAAACTTGTTTCTAAATGTTTATAATATTCATTTTCAATTAAAGATTTTTTTAAAAATTTAAATAATCTATCTATAAGATTGTTTATTTGAAAACTTCGACTATACGTATATATAAATGTTTCTATATTTTACTTTTATTTAAAAATTTCATTAAAAGACGATAAATGAAAACACAAAGAACACAAAGAAGGTTTACTCATATAAATATATATGTATGTATATATATATATTATCTATATTTGATATCTATAAGATTATTTTTAAAAACAACTCAACTCAATTATAAAACTCCTTTAAAAACAAAAGAGTAATAGAAAGCTTCTAAAATTCTATACCAAAATCTAGTAAACAATAATTTTTCGAAATTTCTTAAAAATATAAATTTCATTTGAAAATCATATAAACTAAATAAATTCCCTTAAAAGTTGATATTATTTGTAAAAGGGAACTTTTTAAAAAAGGGAATTTCCTATAATTAAATTATTTACAATTTCTTTTTATTAACACTCAAAGCGAAAACAGAAAATTAAATTTATATTTCTTGGAATTTTCTACAGTTTTTCTTTGAGTTGTTAACTCTTTTCGAGAAGTAAATAACCTTATGTACTTTTCCACACCATTTCCCTTAGTTATTAATAGAACAAAACAATTTAAAAGAATAGAAAACTTTTTGTCACATCCTTTTATATAATCACCTTTTGCATTTGTTTTGCCTTCAAAGTCAAAACGACAAATGGCAAAATAGCCTTTAGTATATTTTACAGTATTTGTTCTTTTTATTTGTTGCTGTTGTTGCTTTTGTTGTTGTTGTATTTATAACAATTCTGCAATATTTGCTTTAGCAATTGATTGTGACACTTATTATGCCAAACATCTGCATTTAGTTATTTTGTTTTGTCGATTTATTTATAAACCTTTTTTCTTAAATTTTTCCTCTTTGTTGCCGCTTGGCAATGCACAAAATTTATAAATTTTATACACACAAATTGTTGAAATGTTTATATATATATCTGGGTATATTTATTTATTTATTAGGCTCACGATGCATGATAAGATAAAAGAACTTTTGGCTAACATGTAATTAGTTTTACAATGAAATTTTTTCACAAAATTATTCAATTTTTCTTTTAATTTTTTTCCTTTTCGTTTTTTTTTTTTCTGTTGATTGCCCAGAAGGAGAAAGATGTGGGTTGTGTGTGATATAAAACCGTAAGGCTTACGGCAATTTGTTGAATGTGCGTTAATTGGGCACAAAACGCCGGCCGGCAGTTGAGCGAAATGCGTCAGCAGCGGACGGCGTATCTTACAGATACAACGCACAAATACACACACACACACAGTGAAGAAACACAGATACACTCACACGCGCGCTGTTTTCTAACGCTTTAGTCGATTTCTGCCGCTGACGTCGTTGCGGTATGTGTTTATTTTTAATTATTCAACAAAAAAAAGGAAAAAACCGAAAAAGAAAAGAGAATTTTATTTTTTTGTTTTTAAAATTTTTTTTGTTGATGTATGTGTGTGTGTATGTTATTCTTTATTATTATTATTCAGTATTTTTGCCAAGCGTTGTCGCCGTCTCCTCCGTCTGCTACTGCTGCTTTGGGCTGGTGAATTTGGGCTAGTAGGCCTCGTTCTTAATTTGATTTTTGTCGTTCTTTTTTTTTTTTGTTGCTTTTTGTCTCGCCGTTTTATTTGTGTTTCCAAGCGGAGACAGAGAGAAGCAGAATTAGTTTGAGTAGGGAATACCCGGTTGATTTTTTTTTTATTTTTTGGTTACACTCTCTTTTTATTTCTTTTTTTGCTTGCTTCACATCACTTTTCGTTGTTACACTTGCACTTTTTGGTTTACTTTTGGCAATTTCACAAGCTTTCAAGTTTGAAATCTATTTTTTTTTTCTGTAGAGTGGGTTACAGGGACACTTTGTGTTGTTTGTTTCGGATTTGGGTTCGGATTGTTGGCTGTAGCCAAAAAATATTTGCTGCTAGTGGTGCTGCCGCTATTGGTGTGCGAAACGTTCGCGCGCGCATTCAAGAATGATTCTGTGCTGCGTTTGCTGGTCGCTGCCGGGTTGCCATTTATTTTTTCGGTTTGGCTCGGCCGGCCTCGTTCGGCTTCGTTTTGTCTCTTGCTCTCTCTTTCGCTCATGCTCTTTGGCGTTTGCGCCGCTCTCCATTTTGCAATTTTCCGGTTCCCCACACAAACACTCGCACACAAACATACAGCCAGAGTTAGAGAAACGGACTCGTTTGTTTTTGTTTCTATGCTTTGTGCTGGCTTTTCGTATGTTTTTGTTTATGTATCTCGCACTCTCTCACTCTCTCTTTCTCTTTCTTTCTATATTGCTGCATTCAATTGCACTCGGTTTAATGCGCCGTCGCGCTCCCACTATCACTTGCTCTCTCTCTCTTTCTCTTTATCTATCTCTCTTGCTTGCCTGCTCACTCAAAAAGGAAATCCACTCATACTCAGTAAAAAACAAAACACATTCGCCAAGCACTTTACGTAACTCAAATCTCTTGCTGACTTTGAGATTTGTTTGTTTGTTGCAGGTAGGTAGCAGCAGTGAGGCTCAACGTCGCTGCGCTGCAGTTACCGCAAAAACCCGCTTTATATAATGTGCCGCTTACCTGCCGTTGCTGCTGCTGCTGCCGCCCGCTATACAAACGATCGCACTGTTGAGTTTGATTTAAGAGCAATTAACTTTGACTTAAGAGAAATATTCTCGTTGTTTATGACGCGCCGGCCTGCTGCTGCTTCTGCTGCTACTACAACTGCGCCCGCTAACTGACGATGAGATGACGAAACAGAAACGACGCCGACACCGACACCAACACCGCCGCTGCCATTGCCGCTTTGTTTGTTATTACTTTTGCTTCTGGTTCTGGGTCTTTTTTTGTTTTTGGGTTTTTTTCTCCCTCTCTCTCTTTTTGCCCCCGCTACTGTTCGACTTTGAGCTTAGCTCATGCTGGGATTTCTTTAGTGAATGGAGAAGGGGGATTTTTAAGTTTTTAAGTTAATGCCATCATGTTTATGCCGTGTTTATGACGAGGCAACTAAATGCTGATGGAATTAGTTAACGGATGACTTAAGACTCATTCAAATATTTGCCATAATGCCCATACCATGTCCATATACACAGAGAACAAGCCTAGGTTAAAAAGTACACAAAACTACACGTATGTAAAGGATAAAACGAACTGAATAAAACAGTTTAATAAGATAAAGATATTTTTTGGGTATATTATTAGGACCTAGTTTTCTATGAGTAGAAGATTGATTGAAAATTGGATTAACTTGGCTTATTGTCATTGATTGTTAGCACTTGTTGCTCCAATTAAAGTAGCTTTTGACAATATTTGCATTATATTTATGTATTTAGAGAGAAACTTTAAAAGTAAAATGGTTATAGATAGATAGATGTAGATAGAAATCCTTAAGGTTTATTTCTTTTTTTTATTAAAGTCTTGAGATATAGAGTTAAAGTTCTTAGAAAGATCTGCTGGTATCTTTTATTAGTATAAGAAATTGATAAATAATTGATATAGTTTCATTACTTGATTGTTAAATATTTGATATAGTTCCAAGGCATGACAAGCTAATCTATATATATATATATTTTAATCTGCCTGCTATGGCCATTTATCAGTTAGATAGAGTAAAAAAATATTGTTATTGCTTAAACTTTTGTTTAAAAATAAATAAAATTATCAGATTTGAAAAGTTCTATGAACTTTAGTGACTATTTATCTGAGTTTTTACTTGCAAATACTTAAAATAATCAAACTCTAAAAAAAAGAAATGCCAATTTCTAAACAATAAACAAAAGTTAATGGTGATTATAATGATCCTACAGTTAGATAAAGCCCTTAGTTATTATATATAGATTTATGTTAATTCTCAAATTGTTATAAGTTTTCTTTGCTTATCAGTTTTCCACAGATATTATTAGAGATAATAACTAATACGCCCTGTTCACCACAGGGCTACATAATGATCCCGCACAATATTGAATTGTTTGATTTTTCTCTGTGTATATATAATACATTACATATATATATACATATCTGAACATGTGTGTGAAGCTTATCAGCATAGCCCAATTTAAATTCCGTGTGAAATGTTATATTATTTTGAGTTTCGCTTTTTTGGGTTTCTGTTATTTTTTCTTTCTTTCTTTTTGCTTATATTTTGTTTTCGTTTTGTTTAATGTGTGTGTGTGTGTGCGTGTCAGTGTGTGTGTGTGGAATTTCATCAACCGCAATAACCAGTTCTGGGTTATCAGGTCTTCTTCGCATGTTTGTTAAAGTGAAAGTGGAAACTGGCAGCTCCAGTTTGCAGTACCCAACCCACCACAAAAGGTCACATAAACCCCAAAAAATGATAGAGAACCATGGTATAGAATTTAATATACACTTCAAATTGCCCACTGTAACTGATATGCTGACCACTTCATTTGTCTGAGATAAATAGCCAAGTTTTCTGTTATTATGTGGTAAGATAATGGCCCTTTTTACTTTATCAAAAACCCTCTGACCGCACCTAAAAAACAAAAAAGTCACCGAGTACAATAGTTCTAGTCGGGAATACCATTCCTCCAAGTGGAAGAGTCATGTGTGTTCTCGCAGACTGATAAGAAGAATCAGAGATAAGCGAGCAACCACAAACAAATAAAAAAAAAAAAAACATATGTAGAATACATATAAATCCATATGGGACGACCGTGGGCTTGTTTTTGGGGGCAAGGGCAGGCGGTCAGCAATTACGTTTGAGTAAACATACTCGCCCCCCCCTTCAATCATATGTAACCCCCTTTCTATAGGTTTGACAGCTGTGTTGTCACTTCTTTATCGCTTAAAGATAAATATTATGGCGCGCATGCGCTAAAAATTTTTCAACTGCAACTTTATCATAATGATCATGATCATGATCATCATCATCATCGTGATCAACATGGTAATGAGAGTATTCAATTTGAAATGCGTGAACGCGTGCCGGAAACATGAGACGCATTCGAAATTAAATGAATCAATAAACAAGAAATTCTCTTTTCGCATTTGTATTTAAACATTTTAACATATAAATGGCATTTGGCTAAAAGTCTCTTGGCCCACAGACATAATTAATTAAATGAATATAGAATGCTGGAATGAAAGGGAATCGGTAGCATATAAAAAAAACAAAATGATCACACAAAAAAGACATTAAAAGAAATGAAATGGAAGAATTGTTAAGTAGTTTCATTCATAAGAGTTAAATCAGAAGCAAAAGTTTGCTAATAAAATAAACAAAAATGTTTAAATAATTTTAAATTAGTTTAAATTTTAATAAAAATAAAATATATAATATATATAAAATATATAAAATATATAAAATATATAAAATATATAAAATATATAAAATATATAAAATATATAAAATATATAAAATATATAAAATATATAAAATATATATAAAATATATAAAATATATAAAATATATAAAATATATAAAATAT
Organism: Drosophila neocordata; assembly: GCA_018903615.1. Classification (NCBI taxonomy): domain Eukaryota; kingdom Metazoa; phylum Arthropoda; class Insecta; order Diptera; family Drosophilidae; genus Drosophila; species Drosophila neocordata. Next base: position 2,259,739 of record JAEIGI010000002.1, read on the forward strand.
ATAAAATATATAAAATATATAAAATATATAAAATATATAAAATATATAAAATATATAAAATATATAAAATATATAAAATATATAAAATATATAAAATATATAAAATATATAAAATATATAAAATATATAAAATAAAATATATAAAATATATAAAATATATAAAATATATAAAATATATAAAATATATAAAATATATAAAATATATAAAATATATAAAATATATAAAATATATAAAATATATAAAATATATAAAATATATAAAATAAAATATATAAAATATATAAAATATATAAAATATATAAAATATATAAAATATATAAAATATATAAAATATATAAAATATATAAAATATATAAAATATATAAAATATATAAAATATATAAAATATATAAAATATATAAAATATATAAAATATATAAAATATATAAAATATATAAAATATATAAAATATATAAAATATATAAAATATATAAAATATATAAAATATATAAAATATATAAAATATATAAAATATATAAAATATATAAAATATATAAAATATATAAAATATATAAAATATATAAAATATATAAAATATATAAAATATAAAAAAAAATATATAAAATATAAAAAGTATATAAAATATATAAAATTATATATATAATTTTATTAAAATAAAAAATAATAAATATAAAAAATAGTAAACAATTATTAAAAAAATATATAAAATAAAATTCTATAAAATATGTAAAAAATTGTTAGTTCATTTTAATTTCAATTGAAAATTTCATTTAAATTAAACATTTTTAAAGTTTTTAATCATTTTAATTTAATTTAAAATTTCATTTAATATCAAATTTTTTAATTTTTAAAAAACAACTAACTCATTTTATTATTATTTTTGATTTTTCTCATCTCGCTGTCAATATTTAATAAATTTATATTTTTTATCAAATTATACCTTTGCAATGAAATTTTAATATTTATAAAAAAAAACATTATATTATATATATATAGTTTATTGACAAATGGAAAGCCATTTAACTTAATTTGCAATTCTAATTTCCAAGTGTTTTAATAAACTTTTTAAGGATTAGAAATCTTTCAAATGTTTTCAATACAATGTTTAAATGTTAAAAAAAATACTTCTATCAAATTTATTTAAACAAATTCTTGTCGTTCTATAACTGATTGAAAGATGAGATAAAAGAAAAATATTTGATAAAGGTAATAAATACGTTTTAGAAAACCTTTTTGGAAACTTATATTATGATAAGTCATCATATTTTACATAAGAATATTTAAATTTTTGAAATGGTTAAAGAAAGTTAATAAAATGTTAATCTTTTCAAAAGTGAAGGCAAAAGATTGCCCATAAAAATACTAAAAAAATAATTTCAATAGGAAAAATAATATTAAGGAAAAAGAATATTAACAGTCTTTACTTTCATTTAAAATACAATCTAAGCAGCTTATAAGGCCCAGCCAGGTTTACAAACTAATTGATCATTAGCCAAAATAACATTTTAACATTTATCACTCTTAAACATTCGAATTCGAGCAAAACTAATGCAACTGATGTTAGCCAGATGCAAACATTTGTCAGCTGTTGCCAGATGACGAGACTTAAGCAATGATCTGGCAAGCCCCCCACAATTTGGGTTAATTGTCTCATTGGATTGAGTCAAAAAAAAAAAAAAGGTGAACAATTGTTGGCCCAATGCCTTGCCTTTAGCCTGTCAATATGCTGCCAAAACCATAAATATGAAAACTGTCTATACCACATTGAAGGGTATAAAGAAGGGAAGCAGGGGGGTTCAGCTAACTGACTCAGCTTTATAGAAATTAACAAATGAACTTTGCTTTACATTATTAATAAAAAAATATTTATTTACTTTGTCGTTTAATGCGACTGAAAGTCTGATTTCTATATTACGTCTTGGATATTTTTTTTTAAATTATTTTGTTTTTCTTCACTTTCTTAACATGCAGCGATCATGTCCATTCTATAGATAATATATGATATCTTGGCCCATTGTGTGATTCAGTTAATTGTTGTGTTTATTGTTTTGATATTGTTTTGATATTGTTTTGATATTATATTCCGGAAGTGTTTTCAACGTTCTATATTTTGAGTCACAGCTAAATTAAAGTTGATTCTATATTGCCCTTTCATCTATATGTATCTGAATGTAGACAAATTGAAAGCCACTTAACCCATTTTGGGCATAATGCAAAACAATTTAAACTGGCGACAGGGCAGCTGTTTATAATGGAATAGTGGCATCTTGTGAAGAATTGGTAAGAGTTGATTTTATGGCTTATTAGATCAGAGATGCTGGCTGCCGTTGGCTGTTGATTTATGTGCCTAATGAAGTTAAAAAAAAAAAAAAAAAAAACAAAATAAGAGAGAAACTAATTTTTATCTATTTTTTTTTTAAAGCATTTTGTGGGTCATTATATAATGGCCGATCACTCCCGTTCGTTTAACTTGCTTCACACATGGCAATTCGTTTTGGTTTCGCAATGGATGACCAGCTGGCTGGCAGTGTTAGCCCAGTCAGGTCTGGCCGAATATAAAAAAATTTCTTTATGTCGATGATGCAAGATTTATGCCACAGATATAACGATTCCAAACAACAAACTCAATGGGTGGTGAAAAATCTCATCAAATTTATTCCATTTTTTAATGAAAACTATAAAACAAATTATACAATTTAATCCAAAAATTGTATCTTATCTTTGAAAAGGAAAAGTTTATTTAATGGGGCAAAATGGAAAGTCTAACAAATAGAAAATAACTTAAATAAGATAATAAAGGGTATAAATAATTTTTATAATTTTTTAATTTTTTTTTTTAAATTAATGTTTATTTGTACACAATTACTTAAATATATGAAATCAAAGCCTAACAAATTTTTAAGCTTTCAATTTTAGAAAGCCAGACGAAGAGAATTAGTTCAACAACAACAACAACAACACAAGAAGAGTTGTAATAGAAGCAACAACAACAAACAAGTGAAAGTAAAAAAACCAAAAAAAAAAAAAACCTATAAATAAAATAAAAAGTGAAATAAAAACCAACAACAACTTGGCTTTCATGGGTATTATGAAACGTAAGTCAGTCAAGCATTAGAGGGAGAGTAAGAGAGAGGGAGAGTAAGTTGTTGGCCGGTTGTAGAGTTGCTTAGGTGAAGATAGTGGGCAGATGGAGGTGGCAACCAACTAACTCTCTTGGCTATGGCAAGTCATGCAAACGTTGCGCCGACTCTAATGCCGTTACCATCAAAGATGTTTGGCAGGTGCGCAAAACAACAAAAACGAAACGAAACTTTCAACACAGTCAAAACGGCATTGACTTTAAAATTTGAATTCAACTTTTGTTGTTGCTGTTGTTAATGATGATGTTGGTGCTGCTGATATTGTTGTTGTTGCTACTAGAGGCCATAACCATGCATTAGTTAACGGTTAATTGCCATATAGGGGAGAAAATCAAGGTAAGATCAATTGCACAGTTGATTAAGAATTTTAAAATGGTTTCCATGATAACTAAATTTTCTTTCTTTTTTGTATTATTTACTTGGTAGCCAAATTGCTAGAGGCTTGGCCCGTTTAGTCAATGTTGCTACCACCTCATCAAGTACCGTTAGATTTGAACCGGCATTGTCTCTGTGCCGGCAACTCCTACCCAACAGCATAACAGCTACCTGCTGATTTCCAAACATTAACTTAATTTTTTCTCATTTGTATCTGCAGGTTTTTCTTTTACGTTTCTTTTTTTCTTTTCTTTTTCTCCCTCTGTTGCTGTTGCTGCCAGTGAAATTAATTATGCGTTTGCGCTCAATTTGTAGCCCAAGTAATTTGCCGTCACCGGCAATGGAAACAGGTGAAAGATTTGCGGGTGGCTCTCCCGCTAAAGCTTCAAGACTCCATTCAACTAGATTCAAGTTGAAAAAATAAAAAATAAAAAACTGGAGTGGAATTGAGGTAAGAGGTAAGTGGAGTAAAGTAAAGTGGCGGCAATTTCACAATGTACGGCAAATCGTCGGGCCAGAGGCACTTTTGTAATATGTATCTTAGACATGGCTTCAATCTGTATTATATACTCTTTGTATAGATATCTATTTTATTTCTTTTTTTTTTTTGGTTTATTATGTTTGCCAAGAGCAGGTGGCATTGGCCACAATAAAGATTTTAATTAAACGATTGCCTGACGATTTAAATTAATGACTTCCACTGTATTTGGCCAATAACTATCTATATTTTGGTTAGCAAAGTATCGATTGGTTATTAAAAATTTGCAAATCGTTAAATTTAAATTTGAAAAGTTTTATAAATTTTCATTTGTAAAATCTAAGATCTATTTTGGTTAAATATATTTCACAAGTTTATTTTTTTAATTTTAAAAAATTTATCTAAAAATCAAAAGTAAAATTTTTCCACTCTTTTAAGTTTTATAATTTCTTAAATTTATATAATTTCTTTAATTGATTTTAAACTTCAATTTATTTAATAAATTTAAAATAGAGCTCAAGAGTTGTCTCTTTGAACAACTTTAAAAGTTTTAATTTTAAAAGTAAAAGTATTTTAAAAAACAACTTTTGATAACAGGAACTTATAAAATTTAGTAAATTCCAATTTGTTTTTCAATCTTTTTTTATTTAAGTTTCACATTTGTGGGAAAATAAAATAGAAAAAAAACATTTTAAGACCTGTGAAACCGCATTTGCAATCTCCAATTCTTTCAATAAAAAAACTAAACCTTTCAAACTGGTTTCATACTAGTTTCTATATATAGAAGAAAAAAAATAGTTCAATCTGTAGACAGAAATTATAAATTTAAATTTAAACAATTTATTAATGATAAATATAGTATTTTTGTCTGAATTCAAATATTTATTATTTAAAATGTAAACACGGATGATTTTAAATGTTTAAATATTGAATTAGGAATGATTAACTAGACACCAGAATAAAGGCAAGAAATAATAATAAGAATATAAAAGTTTATAAAAAAAACAAGAATTAGAATTTAAAAGTCAAAGAAATACATTATTATTATATTTTTTTTGTAAAATTGTAAAGGGTTTTTAAAAACAAGTAATGAAGTTGGAAAATTATCTTCATTATCATATTTCATATATTTTATAAAAAGTTGAGTTTCTTTTTTAAACTAGAAATGTAGTGGGAAATTTATTTTAAAATAAGTTTAAAAAACATTTCTGATTTTTAAAATATTTAAAATATATTCTTTAAAATAATTTCGTTTTTTTTCATATTTTATATATGTTTTTTAAAATACTTTCTGAGTTTTAAATATTTTAAGAATATTTTTTAAAATAATTTCCCTTTTCTTAAGTTTTCAAAAATATTTTTTTAAATACTTTCTTTCTTTTTCCCATTTCAAAATAATTTAAAAATTTTTGAATTTAGTTTTTTAAAACTATTTTCTTTTTTCCTAATTTAAATATATTTTTTAAAATTCGTTCTGTGTTTTAAGTATTTTAAATATATTTTTTCTTTTAAATTTCTTTTTTCTTTTAAATTTTAAAAATATGTTTGAAAATACTTTCTTTTTTTAAATTTTAAATAAAGTTTTAAATATTTTAAATACGTTTTTTAAAATTATTTCTTTCCTTTCATATTTTAAATATATTTCTTAAAATACTTTCTGTGTTTTAAATGTTTTAAAAATATATTTTTAAAATAATTTTTATATATATTTTATATTTTAAAATATGTTTCAAAATACTTTCTTTCTTTTTAATATTTTAAATAAATTTTTGAATTTTTTAAACATATATTTTAAAATTATCTTCTTGTTTTAATATATTTTTTAAAATAATATCCCTTTTTTTCATTTTAAAATATATTTTTTAAAATACTTTATTTTTTTTTTCAATATTTGAAATATTTTTATACCTTTGCAAAAAAGGTATATTAATTTTGGTCTGAAGTTTGCAACGCATAGAAGGAAGCATCTCCGACTATATAAAGTATATATATTCTTGATCAGCACGATGAGCTGAGTTCATTTAGCCCTGTCCGTCTGTCCGTATGTCCGTATGTCCGTCTGTCCGTCTGTCCGTCTGTCTGGATCAACGCAATCTCCTCCGAGACCCTTAAAGCTACAGAGCTGAAATTTTGCACCTAGGCTTCTTTTTGCTGCAGGCATTGTATATCTCGGAATCATCCCGATCAGATGACTATATCATATAGCTCCCATAGGAACGATCGGTCGTGAATAAGCTTTAACCTCAATAACTTTGTTGTTTTCCAACGAAATATCAGTCGGTATTTGTGAGTTTTATATACTTCTCAACATATCCACCAAGTTTTATGAAAATCGGTTGACTATATCATATAGCTCCCATAGGAACGATCGGTCTTGAAAATGGATTTCTTGCTATAACTTGGTTGTTTTAAAAGCGATTATCACCAAATTTGGTATTTATGAGTTTTATATACTTTCTATCATATCTGGCAAGTTTTAACAGAATCGGTCGACTATATGATATAGCTCCCATAGGAACGATCGGCCAAAAAATTGGTTTTAGATGAAAATCTTGGTTATTTTAACAGCGATTCTGTCGAAATTTGGTATTTGTAAGTTTGGTATATATAAAAATGTGTCTGTTGAGTTTTAACAGAATCGGCCGACTATATGATATAGCTTCTATAGGAACAATAGGACAAAAAAAAAATATTTTTTTTTACTCGTAAGATTTTTTCTTGGAGCCACGGGCATGATTAGTTTTATATACTTTTTTATAATTCTGGTAATTTATATGTAATTGATAAGAACAGTTTGCAAAGGTATCCGAACTTCGGCGTGGCCGAAGTTAGCCCATCCTTCTAGTTTGATTTACTTTAAATATACTGAATATTTTATAAACTTATTTAATATTGTAAAAACATATAATAAATGTTTTATTTATTTTTATAGATTTCTTTAGAAATGATTTAGTATAAAGGCTTAAAACAGGATTTATTCTGACAGAAATTGTTTATAATAAAAATTGTAATATGAAAATGTATAAGCCTAAATAAAAAATTTACCCAAATATATGAAAATGTTTTGAGCATTAGTTCTTAAATTAATCGTTTAACAGATATTAATTAAATCTATGCCAATACTTCTTTCTTTAATATATTTTTTAGGAATATATATAACAGATCTTATTTGTCAAGTCAAAAAAAAAAAAAAAGATATCCTACTCTTATCTTACTTCTATAGCAAAATATCATTTTAAAGGTTTTCAAATGCAATATTAACCATCCAAATTATAAATTACTCATAGTTATTAACAGAAATTCTGCGAAATGGTTGAGTTATACTTATTACTCATATATGGATATTATTTGACCGATAACATGGCGTATGAGTAATAAATTGATGGTAAATTTTACAAATTGCTTTATCAAATAGAGCAATATGTATTCAATTTGCTCTCATTTCATTCAATTATAAAACCCCAACAGTTTCAATGATGTACACACACACACACCACCACATATACATATATACACACACACATACACGTGCACATCAACATTGTTAATACCAAGGTGGCAAAGTATCTATTAGATGCCGTTAACGGTAACTGCTGCTGCAATGTTTTATTCGTTGCCAACACGCAGCTAGGCAAATGCGCTTGTCAGCGCTTACAATTCAAAATTGGCTCTCTGCTTCTCATATTGGCCAACATAGAAAAGAGAGAAGAGAAGAGGGAAAGGAGTGAAGTGCAACGTATAGAAAGGGGGCATATGCAGTGGCATATAATTATGGGCAGGCGACAGGCACAGGAAACGGCAAATTAGAAGAGCGAAGCCTGTGCCTAAGCCAGTTGCATTATCCTGCGGCCAGGCAGCGGCATCAACTTGCAACCTGCAACGTGCAACGTCAACGTCAGCTTAGGCAGCGATTAGCAGACGCGGCCCATAATTTTCCATTTTGACACGCGAATTTGGCTTAGTTCTTGTTGCTGGCAGCTACACACGGAAGAGCCCTCTCTACCTCTCCCACTCTCACCTAGCCACCCGCCTTTGAAAATAGTTTCTTTCATTGGAATGGAGCCATAAAACTTAATGATTTTCGAATTAGTCTATGGCTTCTGTCGCCAGCGATAAGCAAAATGCAAAACATGACAAATTTTATTTACTACCAACTTAGTTTTGGCCAACTTTCTGCATGCAGCATAGCAGCAGACGTGTTATTATCTTTTTATGTTTCCAGATACGAGCACAGATAAACAAAAAAAATATATATATATACATATTAAAAAAAAAGAAACACTGAAACTGATGCGGCTAATGCTCGACGAGGCTCGACTCTTCTCGACTCAGCTTGGCTTTGCTTTTGGTATCTTGGGAGTCACAACTGGGCCAAAACATTGTTAAAGCCATAGCATTATGCTTTAACAAGTCGAACAAGAGCAAGAGAACTGTGGCAAGGTTTTTCAAACAGGAGCGGCTTAACTAATTCACTTATATGGATCTGACTTTAATTTACTTTACTTTAGATTGTTGCATTAGTTGTTAGAGCTTTTGAAAGTGTTTTTCTAGAAATGAAAACTTTATTTCACAAATCTGCAAGGTCTATAATATTTAAAAGGAGAGGGTATAACTTTCTGTAGCTTTCAAAAACACAAAAATTTATGTTTATATTAATATTTTTTAACTTTTCAACTGGCAACTGGCATCAAAAATTATCAAATGTAGAACAATATATCTAGAAATATTTTAAACGATTTCATTTCAAGGGTAAAGGGTAATAGTTTTTCTTAAAAAATATGACATCCTTTTTGTATTCATTTTCTACGCTATAATCTTAATTATAAAATTTGATCTAGCATAAACTAGAGAAGTTCCATTCACTAAACATTAAAATCTGCTGAAATAATTGCGATATTTAATTTTTGCTCAGCAAACATAAAAAGTAAAGTATTTAAAATTTAATTAAAATTTTAAGAGTTTTAAGAATGGAGATTATGAGTGCATTTCAAGATCGGATAACTTGCTTACAGTTAATACCAATTATTCCAAAGGAACTATGTAGATCTATCAAAATCATCTACCACTTGCTTTTTAAGCTTTAGTCTTAATTCTTTGCTTCTTACAAGCAACTGGTCACACTACATCTCAAAATCAATACATAAATGAATAACTAATTATAAAAGTTGAAAGAAATTATAGTCATTAAGACATTAAGAAAGCAAGTTTAGGAAATGTTTAAGAAATATCCATTTTAAAATCCAAAAAAGGTAATAATTTTAAAAAGGAATTAAAAACTAACATTAAAAAGTAAGTTTTTTATATAAAAGTTATTTAACTGAAGATTTTTATAAAGAAAATTTAAAAAATTCTTTTGTGTCCCTTGTTTATATAGATCCTAAATAAATGGTAATCAAAAGTAAAGTATTATAAAAATACTATTATAATTTGTTAATTAAATTCATTTAAACTAAAACTTTTGCCATTTATTTCTAAGATTTTCTGGGCGCTATTTACCTTATAATCCCATCCTGTCTCTATGTAATAACGCACTGGTATTCAAAAGAGTAGAAAATAAATAAACATAATAATTATTTTGCTTCACTTTTGACATTTCAACTGACTGCGTTTCGCTTGCCAGCCTGCCTGCCTAGCCTTTCTGACTGCCAGTTTATCTATCTTTGAAATTGTATCTCTGTCTCGACTCACCCAAGAACAATGAGACATAATACTAAATTAGCATTAACCCGGAAAAACTCAAGTGGGCAAACGCAGCTGTAAGCCGCCTCGACGTTTAGTTATTTCGAGGGTTTGCTGACTCATGGCCCGGCCTGACAGTTGTGTGCCGCTTAATGTTGCTTGTTGCTTGTTGTTTGTTTGTTTGTTGCCTGTTGCCTGTTGCAGGTGTGGCTGCCGGCCTCCTGTCCCACTTTGGAGTTGGCAAATTAACTTGTTTGCCATGCGATTAGAAGCGGAAATTTATGGTTTATATGATTTGGTCAGCCAGCCGATAAGTGGGTCATGCATATGTCGAGGAGATTTTTCCAGCATTCTTGGCGAGTTTCTCATACCACAAACACACTCACACACACACACACACAGATACAAAAACCATCGGCACAGATCTATGCATACAAATATATTGTATCTATATCTATCTCTGGGCCTGACCCACTTGCCAACGGAAAGTGAAAACATGCTTAACATAATGGCTAACTGACTGAGTGCCAGACTGACTGACTGGCTGGCCTTAATTAATATTTGGGCCATTCATTGGCTAACACTTATCAAAATTTGTAGAATCCAATACATAAAGAAACATAAGAGAAGCAACAAAAACACAAAAAAAATAACCAAAAAACAAACCAAGTGGTTTGTTTGTTTTTTTTTGCCCATTTGCCTTTGCCTTTTTGCCTCCCCGATTTTGGCATGCCAAACGAGTTGGAAAGTGCGAATTTTTGCACGTCTTGGAATTAGCATAAAACATATAGACAACAACAAAAAAGAATTGAATAAGAAAAAAAAAAAACAACAACAAAATCAAAAAAAAAAAAAAAAAATATGCTAAATAGGTCAAATGAAAATGTTGATTTTTGCCTTGATTGGAAACCTTGTTTAGCTTTAAGTCAACTTTAAGTTCCGCCTACTGAAAATCAATTCATTTAGTTAGATATGTTAAACAGGAAATTATATAATGGATATAGAATAGTTTTTAAAAAGTTAAATATATATAATAAACTTATTAAATAATAGGTCAACTAAAGAAAAATTAAAGAGATGCTAGTGAAATGAATTTATATTAAATTATATTTGAAATTGTAAATGGAAAATTATTTAAAGAGTCTTTAATCATTATAAATTTTAATTATAAAAATTCCTAATTTAATGATATGGACTTTCCTGATTTTTTTTAATTTTTTATAAATTTTAGTAAGATATTTGACAAAGCTGCAAAAATTGTTTATAATATTATTAATATGCTGTCTGTCTCTAAGTTAATTTTTTATTCTGAGAAAATATTGCAAATTTAATTATTTTGTTTAAGCATTTTGTTAATTAATTTAATATGAACAAAGCAAGAAAGATATTTATTGATTGTCCATTGAATATATATATATATATTTTTATTTATTGTTACATCATATATTTTTATACAATTTATTTTCATTGGTTAAAAATGTCAAACAGGAAATTAAATAGCAAAGAATAGTTTTTTTAATAAGTTAAAGATGTAAAAATCACATAAATTTATTTTAAATCAATTAAAAAAATATTTAAAAATTTAACTAACAATTAATAATAATGGAAATTATATTTGAAATATGAAATTGAAGATATTTTAGAAATCCCCTAGTATAACTGAGAAAGTAACTACCAGGGAAAAATGGATTAATCAAGTGAAAATAGTCAAATCATGATTAAATTTTAATTTCTATAGTAAAAAGTCCTTAAACTTTAAACACATTTAAACTTAATTTATTAAAACTTTATTCACTTAGTAATTATTTTTAGTTAATCAACAAAATTTCGTTAGGTAAACAAGTTTAGCATAGAAATATATTGCCAAATGATAAACAAAAGCTTCCTGAATGCCTGCAACTTTACAGCTAAACAACTTCAATACAGCAGCAATACTACTCCATTACACCCTCCCCCCAGCGCACCTCCCTAACCATCATGTAAAGCCATTCACATTAGTTTCACACTTTCGAGTGGCTTCGTCCACGAGATATGCTTGAGTAAGTAGCAAGCGGCGGCGGCGGCGGCTTTGCAAATAAAAAATCTATCTCATGGATGGCGTGTCTGTATCTTTGAGATTGTCTATGTATGTGTGTGTTGCAAACAGTTGCTGATGTGCTACGCAAACAATGATTGGCATTTGCAGTTGAAGTTGCCAAGTCCAAGATATTTGCACTCTTTGAAATTACCAAGATGCGACGACATGGCGTTGGCGATGCCCCATACAAACGGCAACGTTGGCGGGCAGCTTTGAGAAACATTTTTCTTAAATTGTTGTCTAGTTTCTTGTTTCTTTCTTTTTTAGTTTTCAGTTTTTGCAGTATAACTTTAATTAGGCAAATGTTTAAAAGGTATTTCGATAGACTATAGCTAAACATATATATACATACATACATACAAGTTGAGTTGGGTTCAGTTCAAGTTTTATTTTTATATAACAAAAATACGCACCTGTAATGAGAAAAGAAGACAAATATAAGTTTTAGTTAGATTTTAAAATGAAATATATAAAAATAGAAAGCTTTTAAATTCGATTTTGAAATTAAATATTTAAATAATTTGAAGCTTGTAAATAATACAAGTCCTTTGTTAAACATTGGCTTAATTATATGTTGACTCTTTCAAAAATTTAGCTAGATTAAGCGGATCAGCTAAGAAAATTTGCTAACCAAAAGTTTCCTTAATCACTTACTAACTGCTTAAGGTAGATAATTTAATTTTATTTTTATAAAAAAATTATTCATAATTCCAAGCAAATAATCAAGTTAACAAATTCATCTATAATTAAATATTAATTTATATAAATTTTGGTTAGAAAATTATTATTTAAAAGCATAATTATTTCGGTTGATTGAATATTATTTATTAATTATTAAAATAATTCATTTGTTTTTATATTTTTGCTATGGTAATTAGCACTTTGAAACTATAGTTTATAATTATAGATTTATGATCATAAATGAAATTAATAAATATATATATAGTTGAGAATGGATGTTGGGAGTTACCTAACTAACGATACGGAAAGATTTAGAGATTTAAATGGATTTGTTTACGAACATAAGCTTTTGATTTGTAACTACTGAAACTTAATTAAACGAAAATAAGCTGGTAGTGTTGCAAAACGCTGCAACTAAGAAGAAGGATGCTAGACTGTTACGTTGCTGTAAAAGACTAAATTTGATGACTTTTCTCGTTACCAAGTAAATTTCAAAGAGAGAAATTAAGCTTAAAATTGAATTGAATTAAAAAATTTTCAGTTATTGTTACTTAATTTGATTATTAGACTTGTAGCCAAGATAATTTTAAACAAGAAAATTATGGGAAAGCTCTTAAGAATTCTATATATGTATTGTTTAAGACAATTTTTTATAATTCAAAAATCATTTTATTACATATTATATATTAAATATATATTCAAATCTTTACAAAAAACTTCTCTTAGAGTTCAATATTATATATCTTAAAAATCTTTTCCAAAATACTCCAACTAATTCCTTTTCCTACCATTTAAAAATCTTTTGTTTTTTTATTTTATAAAATTTTTACCTAAATATTTTTATATTTATATTAAATGAGTGTATAAAGCAACCGTTAAAATATTTTTCATTAAAAACCAATTAAAATTTAACTATCAACTATATATAAAATTTAAAATATTTTTGTTAAAACTTTAATATAAAGTTCAAAGTTCAGTTTAAATTTCAATTTAACTCAATTAAGTTTAAAGCAACTTCCTTATACATATATATCTACATATATATATCTATATATATATATTTTGCACTAAAAGCAATTTGAAATTAAATTGCTTATTTAAGTTTAAAACTCTCTACTCTACTCTATATATATATATTTATATATTTTATTTGTTTATTTTTAGTTTTAAATACCATAAATTGGCAAAGAGAGTTTTTCTCATTTTAAGTGGCAGCTGTTGTTGGTGTTACTGTTATTGTTATTGTTGTTATTGCGGACAAACACCTGTAAGCCACAAATCGTTTGGCTTTTTCTTTTTTCTCTCTCTCTCAAATGGCAGCAACAATAATAACAACAACAGCTATAAAGCAGTTGAATTGTTTAAGTTGTTGCATAAAACCAAGTGGCTAAAAATGTGGCAAGGCTAAAGAGAAGCGGTGGGGTGGAGTTGCCACTAAAGATATACATAGAAGAAACCGTTGCTTTGCGAGTGAAAAAAAAAACAAAAAAAAAAGTGAAAGTGCAATGCGGCAGCAACAACAATAACAACAGCAACCAGTAGCCAATAAGCAATAGACATAAACAACAACAGCAACAAGCAACAGAAAAAGAAAATTATAAATTTCCACAGGTGAATGAATTTAAATTTTTGCACAAAACAAAAGAGATTGAAAGCGAGAAAGAGATGGCAAATAAAGTTAAAAGTTCAACAAATATATTTGCAAGCGCACCTGTTTTTATTCCTGTTGTTGTTATTGCAGTTGTTTTCTCCCCCTCTCTCTCTCTCTCTCTTAAAGAAAACCACAAGGCACAATCATGAACAACAAATTCCGCATTGAGGAGAAGCAACAACAACAACAACTTAATAAGTGACTACAACTAACCAAAAACATTAACTAAAAGATACTACTATGCACAAGCACATAAAGATGTAGTTGAGAAATTTTATATCATACAGTACTACCCCCCCATCTCACTATCTCCCCTTTCCCAACGAACCGCAACAAATAGTTAGATAGTAAGCAGAGACACCTTGAAACGTAGCCGCAACTTGTAATTGAGACAACAATTCAACAAATAACAAAAAAAAAAAAAAAGAAAAATTATAACTGAGTTGTCTCAAAACTGCCAACAATAAAGGCAAAGAGCTTATAAACTGATTAGCAATAATGCAACAAACAGAAGACACAGGCATGGGCTATAATAACATGGCCCAAAACGAAGTTTCTATGCTCTAAAAGTAATAAAAAATTTTAAAAAATTATGTTTAGAAGAATTCTTTGTTTAGCCAATTTAAATTGGTATGACATAGTGAAAAATAAATTAATAGACATTAAAATATTAAAATTGAGTTAGTAATAATATTCATCAGCAATTGTAGACGTTTTTCACTTTATATTTACAAACGTTTACACTTTTCTTGATAAAAAAAATATTATTTTGGTTCCTAAAATATTAAAATTTGTCAGTTTAATCTATTGCTTATTTAGCTTTTTATAAAAAATATTTACTTAAAATTATGAAAATTATATAAAACATTCTGATGTAACGAAAAAAAATACTTTAACTTTTTAACTGGCTTTTTGATTAGGTTTTGACTGGGCTAATATTATGTACAATAATAAATAATAATAATAATATGTGTTTTCTCTGAGCTGCTTTTGTTTCATAGTTGGTATATAAAATTAAAATTAGTTTCATTTCGTTTTCTTCTTTGATCTTAAATACTAAAATCAAATTTAAATTCAATACTAGGAACATAGAAATTATTAAAAAGAATATATATATATATAAAATTAATAACGCTATGAAAAACACATAAAGAAAAAGATACTTTACAATATTGAAAACTTTGCTCTAATTTTTATAAAAATTATATGTTAGATTCGCATTGTAAGTTAAATTTTAAGTAACATCTTTGATTAAACATTATGGAAATTTAGTAAAGCCGTTTATAAATTTAATTTCCTTTGATTAAAATATAAAATAAAAATTTTGTTATGCCGTTTATAACTTTAATTTATTCCTTTTTTCTTTCTTAATTGAGAAAGCTTAGGAAAAACATTTATATTTATATTCATATAGGCAAGATGTTGATATTTATAGATATAAGTTTATGTTTATTTCTCTAAGATCTTAGATTTTTTAGAAATAAATCTATAATTCTATAATTGTATCTATTTCTACTTGATCTTAGATCATGTCAATAAAAAATTTTCTTAACATTTTTTAGTTGGCAATTTAACTACTGTTCGATATTAAATTTCAATGATTTTTTTTAAATTTTTATATTTAACATTTACCTTCTACGAACTAAGTGAAAACCAATAACTCTTTCTGCTGCTTTATTTCAATCCTTTTTATATACAAACATATGTCTCAAATATGGTAAACATATATAAGAAAATACCAACTGATAACTTCTATTCCCAAGAGTTCACTCCCACTTTTAGTTTTTTGATACGGTCTGTTATAAGTTAGATGTAGTAGAAGATAAGCTATCAGTTTAAAGAAAATATACTCTCTCGTTTCAACTTCTAATACATAACAATTATACCTCTATGGTAAGAGTATAAAATGAAAACTAAAACCAAAACCGAAAAAATTGGCAAGCTTAAAAAAGGAAAAAATACTAAAAACAAAAAGCGAAGGCTAAGTTTGCATTTAGATGCGGAAATATTTAACTGACCTCCAGGCAGAAAAGGTAATGCAGAGGGAGATAGATAGATGGAGAGATAGAGAGAGAGAGAGTGGAATGAACAGGTAAACATAATAACTATATGTCTGTCTGTCTATCTGTCTGTCTGCTTGTATGTTTGTGTCATTGTATCACTGTCTGGCTATATATTCGATAAGTTTGTGGTAGATATTTGCTTATGTTGTTAGCGCTCGTTAAGACATACATAAACCGAAAATTGAGTGGCCTTCCGTTATTTATCTTTATCTGGTAGATACATTTGACATTAGCAAACAATATTTGCTTAAACGATACAATAGAATGTACCTACTTGAATATACATACAAATATATATATATATATATAAATAGATATAGGCAGACAATTGATAAGTGGGAGTTTCTATGACAAGATTTCGTTAACCGTTTCGAGTATCTAAAAGGAAAAAAAAATTCTAAAACAAAAGAAATTCAATTTGTGTTGCTTTCTTTCTCTTTTTCTTTTTCTCTCTTTCTATGTCGTTCCATAGAGTCAATATTTAAACAATTTGTTTCAATTTATATAATAGAATAGGAGAACAATAAATGCTTCTACCTAACTCGTTTCCAGGAAACAATTTTTTTGACTTTATACCATTGACCTTTGACCCAGCTTGAGGGAATGTTTACCTACAAACACATGCACATGCACACGCACACACACACATTCTATTCATTGGTATCTTTTACCATGTTTTCTTTTTAGGGAGTTTTCTTCTTTCCTTTTTTTTTTTTGTTTTCAACACCTTTTTATATGGAATTCTTAAACACATTTAGACCAGGCCAATGATTACTTCTACTCAGTCTCTTTACCTTTGGGTTTTTTATCTATGTATGAGAAAAAGCTAGATAGGTATATGTATATATATCTATCTCTTTATATATATACATATATATTATATGGAATTCAGGTGCTTAGACCGACCTAATTAGAATCGGCGGCTGCTTTGCGGCCACTTAAGTTTTGAGACAACTGCAAACACTTCACAGCTACTCTCTAGAGAAAGAGAAATAGACAGAGATAGAGATAGAGAGAGATAAATAAACATGGCTAGACTATTTGTATGAGCGAGAAGGCTAATAAAGTCCATTCATTCACTTGGCTAATTTATTCAAAACAAAAAATGAAAACCAAAAAGAAAAACTTTGAAAAAAAAATGCATTTTAGAATTTTTTTCATTTTCTCCTTCTATTTTGTTTTTTTGTTTTTGGTGGTTCTCATTTATTTTATGGCAGGCGACGAGTTGGGCATTTTTGTTTGTTCTCCCTTTTTCTCCCTCAGTTTTTCCAACTTTTCCCCTGTGTTCATGTGTGTGTGTGTGTGTGTGTGTAAATGTTAATGGGGTCATTTGCCTTGTGCTGCATTAAGAATAGCTAAGAAAATATGTATTTAAAATACATTCCAAGTGCATTAATTTCATTCTTTTAGTTAACTCAAATTTCGATTCCATATGAATCGTGCGGAATTCCAAAGAAAACATTTCCTCCCATCATTCATAAAACTTTTAAAACTTGGCTAATAGTTATTTTGGTTTAAATAGTAGCATAGAAATTGAATGGAAATTTTAGCTAAATTTTTGTGTTTTTTTTTTTCTCTAAATTAGAAACAAATTTTTCTATTTAAAGTAAAGAAATTTTTCAGTTTGAGAAAATTTATATAATTTTGTCTAGGCATTTTAGAAATTGATTTGAAATTTATTTTGAATTCGGTTACAAGACCGTTTAGGTTTTTTTAGATTTTTCAGATTAAACTTGTTTATTAAAGCTGCGCGATTTATTTACTAAGTTTAATCAATCAACTTAACAAAGCAATTGAAATATGAAAAAAAGGAATAAATATTTAAAGTAACTTAAAAAGTATTGTAAAATTATTTCAAAAATCGAAATAAAAATAAAAAATTAATCAATGAATTTTAGTAATGAATTTTATTAATTAATTTTTATTATTTAGTTAAGAATTTTAATAAATATTTATATATTCATTCACTTCACGGAATCTTTGACTTAAAAAATATTCCAAAAATATGAAGAATATTTATTCCAAATGAATTTTATTTAGTAACGAATATTATTTAATATAAAATAAACTAAAACTTTTATCAAAAAATATTTAAAATATATTTAAAAAAATAGAAATCGAAATTAAAAATCAATTAATAAATTTTAAATAATTAAATTTATTTACTAATGAATATTATTTAATATAAAATGAACGGAAACTTTTACTTAAAAAGTATTGTAAATATATTTTAATAATAGAAATAAAAATGAAAAATTAATTAATGAATTTTAGTCAGTTATGAACTTTATTTAATATATAATAAATAAAAATTTTTATTTAAAAAATATTCCAAAATTAATTTAGAAATAGAAATTATCATTAACTTTGATTTCTATTTTTAAAATAATTTTGGAATATTTTTTAAGTAAAAGTTAAAATCACATTTTTATAAAAGTTTAAATATTTTTGGTGATAATTTTTATTAAAAAATAAAAATAAAATTCAGTATTTCAATTTTATTTACTATAAAATATTTCAAAAATAGAAATCAAAATGAAAAATTAATTAATGAATTGTAGAATTGAATTTTATTTAGTAATAAATTTTATTTAATATAAAATAAACGAAAGACTTTACAAAAAAAAAATATTTTAAAAATATTTAAAAAAAATGAAAAATGAATTAATGAATTTATTTAGTAAAAATTTTTTTATTTTTTTTTATTTAGTAATAAATTTTATTTCATATAAAATAAACGAAAACTTTTCTCTTTCATTTTTTTATAATTTGATTTCTCTTTTTTTTCTTTCTCATAAAGTTTTCTTTCTTGGTCAAGTTCTTGGTTCTTGTTGATAATAAATTGTATAAAATTTCTTTGCTGTTATCATTTGCAATTGAATGTTTATATTTCTGCATTGACATTGGTATTTCGTAATCGGAGGCAATTGCATCACTTGCACCTGCATAGATAACAAATTGCACTGACATCGATCACCCAAGGGGAACAGCTGTTAAATGTGTTATCAGTAAGAAGAAAGAAATGGTTTTATAACTTGTTTTTGTTGCTGTTTTTATATATAGAATATTACTTTTTTTTCTATGTTTCGTCAGAGAAAAACTTCCGTTGAATGGTTATCAGCATTCACGTGCTTGTTGCAAGTAATAAACTTTATTTCAGTTTTCTTTTTGGACCGATAAAGTGGCAGCAGCTATCTTTAGAGTCTCTTTTTTTTTAGTTTTCTTTTTCAAAATGTACAAAGTGCGTTCGTTCTCCATGCGCTTTGTTCACTTAGTTCCATCAAGCTATCACTACCGCACACACGTGTCATTTACAAATCGCAACTTTGGCACGTCCCCATTTTCATGTTGACAGTTTTAGCGCACTGCAATGCACTGCACTTAGCTTCATGGCACTGCATTTGGATTCAGATTGGAGGGGATTGAATTGAATTGGATGGGTTTTGGATTGGACCGCGAATTGTTGGCATCGTTGGCTTTGCGCGTTGACATTAATCTCAATTTTTGCATATTTCGCACAGCTGCGTGCACTTGAAGTGGCCGCAAAGTAGTCTGTCTGAGTAGATCGCAAGTAAAACGTTTCTGATTTACTATTAACAAATGTTTTGTCTATAATCGTTGACGTTTTTTTCTTTTTTTTTTTGTTTTAATTACTATTTTGTTCACCCACATTTTGTTTTTCTTTTTTTGTATATGTGCTTTTTTTCTAATTAGCTCATTGTACTTGATTCTATTGTAATCGCAAATCATATGAAAGATGCATCTAAATGCGCAATTTACAATTTTTACACTGATTGTCAACAATAATCGGTATATATATATTTATATATATATTTAAATAGATAGAGTTTACTCAGTTTATTAGATCTAACAATAATGCATCTAAAGATGAATAATCAAGTTGATTTCAAATAAATAGTAATATATATCTAATGTAGAAGATTTTTGGAGAGGATATTATAATATTGGTCAGTTGTTTGTAACATATAGAAATATAAGTTTCCGATCCCATAAGGTTATATATTTTAGTCTCAGTTAATTTTTTTAACTTTAATATCAAATATCGTATATAAAAGTATCGCCATAATGTTACATACATTAAAAAAAATATTTATAAAATATCTGGCAACACTGAACATCTCGAATTAAGCAAAATATATTAGCTTAAGTTCTCTTAGTTCTTTATAAAGCTTTCACAATTTAAAATTGAGCAAATAAAATTAATAATTAAATACTTTTAATATTTAATTATTTTATATTTATTATATAATAAAATATATTATTTTTTAAATTGTTTTCTATCCTTACTCATAATTCTCAAATACCAACACGACTGATTTTGAATACCTTACAAGTGAGTCAACTAATTGCGCATTTGAAATAGATTTAAAAATATTAAAAAAAAATTTAGTTTGAATTTTTGTAATATAGTTTGCTTATTTGTTGAACTTTTGGAGTAGTTTAATTTAAATTAATGAAGAGTGTAAAATAAATAAGAAATAAAATAAATATAAAGAAGTTTTGATACTTATTTCTTCTCTGATGTGGGTCCAATAAGATTAGAAATAGATAGATAAACAGATTTGAGAGATAGTTAAAGTGTGTGCAATATAAAATTTATATAAATTAATTATATAAATTTGTAAATTTTTTTTTTTTTTTTTAAAATAGTTTTTTTTTAACACATTCTCTTTAAATATTTATAAGCAAATAGTTGAAATAATTTATAATTATAATAAGTGCATTCAGCTGGCATTTATTTATTATTTAGTGGGGAAGATTATAAATTAGTTTTAAATTTATAATTTAAAATTAATAAAAATAATTGATTTGAATAGTTGAAACGAATATAATATATATATATATATTTTATATTTTTTTTATGTATTTTAATTTATGCAAAATTCTTTCAGTTTTTAAGAGAGTCTAAGAAAGAAAATTAAAAGAAAATTAAATATAAAAATCAAATCAAGTATCAAACAAATTCTTATAACTTATCTCCTACTAGAATGAATAAAGTAAATAACAATATATAATAGAAAAAATAACAATTTGTTATAAGTTTATTAAGTTTTTTACTTGGAATTGTCAATTATAAAACAAAAAGAATCAACAACACAATTTTCTTTTGTAAATTATCTTCCATTACTAATTATTACATTCTCTCTCTCTTTTAAAAGGACTTCTGTTACCTCATTAACCCTTCTATTTAGACGCCACTGATGCAGCAGATTGAAGTAAAATTAACGTATGCAACAGTTTTTAATAGATTTCTTCTGCTTCAACCTTTCCACCCTCCCCTGAACCAAACCAATTCGCTTGTGTCAAGCGACAAGTGACACACATTTTCCCAGATTTTATTTTCGAAATTGTTTACAGTATTTCACTGTCTCTCGCTCTCTCTCTCTCTTGTTCTCTTTGGGAATATTTGTATCTCTTTCTCCATATGCAGGCAAAATGCTAAAAATGCTTTTTATGCACACGTTCAACAATGAGGAAATCTTTACGAGCACATCTGGCGCATAAAGTGTCCAACCTTTCAGACTTTAAGTCTGCAAAAACTTTTCAAACAGCAACAGGCCAAAGACAAATTGAGGTGGAGCACGAAAGGGGGTAAGAGATGAGGTGGTATGTTCTTCAAGTTGTTAGGGGGATGGGGGCAAAGTTGAAGTTAAAGCTGCAGCAGACAACTTGTTGTGGCAATTAATTACGGGCCAACAACAGTTGACAGTTAAGTTGGACTCTGTTGCTGCTGCTGCTGCGGCGGCTGTTGCGGTCGCTTTACTATTTGATCTTTGCACTTTGATAGCGAAACATTGTGAATGTGCGTAGCCAGATCCACTATAACCACTAGAACAACAATAATAACAACAACAAGTGGGCGTGGCAAAAGGCTTTAAGTGTGAGTGGAAAATGTTAAAGTAAACCAGGAAGTGACAGCAAATGCTTTAAATTAACAACAGCAAACAAGCATAGTCACTGCCACGCCCCATTTTCTAATGTGCGTGTGTGTGTAAACAAAAAAAAAAAAAAACAAAAGCCAACATGACATTTATAAGTCATGTTAATTGGTTTCGAAATCAGACAAGTCAAACATTTTTCAACTCTTGACAGAGATGGCCTTCAAGCAACAATCCAACAATTTTCCCTCTGTCATATTCAAATGTCATTTGTTAGGAAGGGTTCTATGCCGCTTCTTTTCTAAATTGTATTTAAATTTTGGCATACACACAACAAACACACTAATTAGCCGAAATTCTACACTAATTTGTTTTCCTTTCTCTCTCTCTCTCTCTCTCTCTCTCTCTCTCTCTCTCTCTCTCTCTCTCTGTTATGTCTTGTAAAATTATATTTTGTGGTGGAAATGAGGTCAACTTTGTGGAAAAATAAGAGGCCTATACAAATGCAAGTGAGGCCAACTCCAAAGAGCGAGGAGGGGGGGAGAGAGGGAGAGAGGGAGAGTCAACCAACCGCAAATGGACCTCTGTTATTTATGTCGTTGGCACAATGAAAATTCTTCTTTTTTTTTCTTTAATTTAAAAAATTGTTGTGTTGCTTTTTTTTTTTTGCTATTTTCTGTTAACTGTCAGTTAAGTTTGTCCAAGAAATAAGAAATATAATACCTTGAGATTGAATTAGAAAGAGGTCCAAGTGCAAATGACAATTGTATGAATGTGCCTACACTTGAAGAAAAAGAACAATAACTTTTTGTTCACACCAAAATGGTCAGAAATAGATTAAGTAAATAAAAAAAAAATTAAGTAAAAAAAATTAAAAATGGATCAAGAAAAAAGGCTTTTTTTGTAGATGAGAAATTTTTTATAATTTAAGGAAATGTTTTATATAATCTAAGAAAAGTTAGCAAAAGATAAATAATTATTCATTTAAAATTGAATAATTCATATGAGATAAAATATTTTTTAAAAAAATTTCTATATAATTTTTAATTTTTAAATTTATAAAAGATACTTTGATTTTGGATTATTTGATATTTAAAATCAAAATATCTTTCATATAATTAAAAAGTAAAGTATCTTTTATAAAGAAATACTTTAAATAATTTTCCATATGTAGCTTAAAAAAAATCCTTTTATTGATAGTCAATATTTATAGACCATTTTGTTCCATATACCTCATGATAGAGTAAGAAATATCTTGTTATTTATGAGATTTAGGAATAAATAAAATAATATTTAAAAAGTATATTTATTAAAAGTAAAAGTAATTTAGCAAAAGTAATAGATAAACTTATTTGTTTCAAATTTTAATTTAATTTATTTTATTAGAAACATTGAAATTTGTAAAAATTCTTGCTTGTTTCAACAAGATAAATATATTTTATATTTTTTAAGAATATATGGAATATGATAACCTAGTTTGTTAGAGTTCGACCTTCATGGAATTGATGTGGCAATATTATAGGAAACACAAGTGGCAACGCTGTGAGAATAAGTCATTAAAGAAAAGTTGTCAGAGAGAGTCGTTTGAGTTTGACAGTAAAACGGAAGAACGAAAGCAAGAAAAGTAATCTATTCGAATATTATAAATATTATATTTAACACTAAGCCAAGCTTTAAGTTAAAATGTTGGTGTTAAATAATACATTTTTATTATTCCATAAAATCGTTGTAATGTAATTATATATTTAAATTTTCGATTTAATGTAGAAATATATATTTAATATTTGATAAATGATGATATATGAATACAAATAATATATATAAATATATCAAAAATAAATGAAAATTAATTGTAAAAAATAATTTAAAATTATAAAAATATTAATAATATAATGATATTCTGTAATACTATATAAAGATTCCATATTATATTATATCTTACATAAAATATATTATAGAACATTGTAGTAGTTTTTTTTATATATTTGATATTTATTTCATATTTTTATTTAAAATTTTAACAGTTAATTAAGTTTAGTTTCTTATAATCCTAAAAGTAATTGAAAATCTTGTTATTATAATAAACTTTTTCAACTCAATTAAGCTGCTCCAATTTATTACAGTGTACATGTGCAATAGATAAATTCTAGTTTTATATTACATATAATTGGAAAGCAAAAGTTCCCCCAAAAACAAAAAAAAAAACACTTTCAATTTACAATTCCAATTCAATTAACAATCCATGGTCATAGAGAGAGAAAAAAATATTGAGCTAAATTATGTAATAAATAGAGAACAGCGTCAAATCATAGTCCAAGGTCTTTTTTTTGGTTTTGTCTAGTTTTTTGTATTTTTTTTTTTTTTTTTTTTTTTTTCTCATTTTTCTTTCGTTAGCATTTGAATCCGCCATCCATCTGGCTGTCAGCATTTGGGTCTTTAAGCCACAAATATCTACACAAATGAAAAATGAAAAATGCTTACAAAACGATATGCCTGGCCTCCCCTCCCCCTACCACCCTGCCTGCCTTTGCCAACCTTCATTTGAGTTGAAGACCTGGCCTGGTCAGGCCAAATGGGCGCCACTCCCAGAACAGGCCATAATATATATCGTATATATATATAGTATATGTATATATAACCAAGTGCGCAGGCGCGGCTGCGGCCGATTTACTTTTTTCGTTTACCGTTTTCGGCCTCTTGACGTTTTTTGCCACATAAATTGTTGTTGTACATTTTTTTTTTGTTTTTTACCCCAGCCACACAAAAAGGCCAAATGGCTGCAGCCTGAGAGATGCTGATGAGAGACAAAGAGTTACAAGGAAGAGGAGAAGAAGAGGAGGAGGAGGTAGAGAAGTTTTACATTTTTGTGCATATTTTGTTTTTGTTGTTTTTGGTTGCAGCGGCGCCTGATTAATTTATAAGCATTTGCTTTTTATTTTATTTGGTTGTTGCCTGAGATGACATTTAAACTGCTTCTTGTCTAGCTATCTCTTTCTGTTGTTGCTGCTGTTGCCTGTTTAACAAGTGACCATATTGAATATTGAGAAATTTTCTGTTGTTGGCATTCATTTTAACGGTATTTTAATTTGCCCATCTGAAAGGCGTTTGCAAGGCGTGTGTGTATCTGTATCTGTAAGATGCATTGTCTTTTGGCTCTCTCTCTCTTTCTCTTACACTCTTAATGGCTGTTATCGTTAATGATTGTTGACGATGGGGGGTAAGGGGGGGTTGTTCGCACCTTTGTTCGATGCATATCTTGGTATTAACCAGGCAAAACTAACCAGCCAACTGCCCGCGACATGGAAAAGTGTCCGGAACATTGTCTGGGACATGCAATTTACCAATTTGCTTAATTGCTTCATTTTTGTTTTTGGTATCCCCTCAACAACATTTTATTGCATGTGCAATACAACAACAACAACAACCGGAGTAAAGTTAAAGCAAACGATCAGGAAACATATGTCATTAGTTTATATATATAAATAATTGGATAAACAGGATGATTTATTATACGTATATAGAGAGAGAGGGAAAGAGAGATTGCTTAAAGGCTTACACAAAATTCTAATTGAATTAATTTGACTTATTTATGACATCCTTGATCTAGTTTTTTCTTTTGAAATTTCCTTGATATATATCCATTTATATATATATATTCATTTTCCCATCCACTAACATATTTTTAGTATTTTTGTGGGGGTGATTCTTGTGGCTTATTTTTTGTTTTCTTACTCGATATTTTTGTTGTTTTATGACAACTATTAAATAAAAATTTACATATTTACCTCAAATGCAGCTGCAAATGATTAAGGTGCGAATGTATGTGTGTGTGTATATGTGTTGGTTGCCTCATAAATACCAACACCCACACTTTGACCTTCTTATACGTCAATTTAAGCGATTTAATTAGCCATGAAGGCCTACAAGTGGTAGACATGGGCGTCGAATAAAGAAGAGAAAAATAAATTTATTTTGAAATATGTAAACATTTTAGTTTTATATATATATATATATACTATACATATGTATATATATATACCGAATGATTACATAAAGATGGAATATGGAAATGTCATAACTTGTGGCAATAATTTTTCTATTGAAGAGTTGTAAAGTTTCTTTTTGGATATTGTTAATATATCATTGTCTACTTTGTTAGTATCAATGAAATAAGTAAAATCCATCAAATCAGTTATTATATATATATAGGTATAACTTTTAAAATTTAGGAAACTAATTTTCATATCAGAATATTGGCTTTTACATTAGTATTAATTCTTTCTTACAATTACAATAAATAAATAATTATAATCAAATGACTTGTAAACTAGACTTATTATTGAATCTAGAAATACTGTTAGTATTATCATAGATATTTTATATATTTCATATACATATATTACTTGCTTATATATAACTAAAATTAATAATTGTTAATCATAAAATTAAAAACAAATGAAACCAAAAGAGTTACTTAAAAAAGATATAAAAAAAAGATATAAAAAAACATTAGATATTCATAGGAAACATCCCTCTCAAATATCTCAAGAACAAGAAAAGGAAAATATAATAAACTTTTTTCCAATGAAAAAAATTACTTATAATACCAATCACAACAAATTATTAAAAAGAATGACTACAATAGATAGAAGATCCTTTGCAAGTGAATGAACAAAAAGTCTGTTATTGGAAAATTGTACTCAATCCATATATTATAATGTATTTCCATAACAAAATTGAATTATTTTAAATGTACAGTAAAACTTTCCGAAGATAAACAACCAAGTTCATCATAAAGAGATCATCAAAAATTTTTTAAAAATCAAAAATAAATGTAAAAAGTAGTTTTCTTATTCAAAAGTTATTATACTGATAATATTTTAATTATAATTTCAATAATAAGGATCATTTTCGGTTCTTGATATATTATTTTGTTATGTATATCAGGGACCGAAAATGATTGTTACTATTAAATTAATATTTATTTATTAATTAATATTAAAGTCATAGTAGTTCCATGTATTAAAGTTCACTATATGAAATTTCCACTGTATTTGAATAGTTGTTTGCTTATTAATATTGATATCAATTATTCTCACAATTGATCTAATATCAAGTACAAAGCCTGTGGGATTTTTCAAGCAAATTATATATACAAAAAACAGATATATATATATATAACAACAATTTGTAAGCTTATTAGAATTATTCAGCATTTTTTTAATATTTTGGTTTTTGCTAAGACACTCAGATTCAGTAAGATCAGACTGAAGTATTACTTGAAAGTTAACCGATTTTGGGGCTAAGAGTGCATGTTGAACAAAATTTTATGGCTCAAAGCGAAAAGCCGCTCAAGTAGCTGTTGCAGCAGACACAAAAAAAAAATAAAGTGAAATATTTAACACTTTAAATTTAAGCCGATAAGGAGCTACCAAAAAAAAACAAAAAAAAATAACAGGAACAACAGGCAAAAGTCGTCAGGAAACGAAGAAATACAAAAGAAGAATAAACAAGCCAACAAATTTATTGAGAGTTGAATGGCATCATTCGAGTGTGTATGGCTGTGTGTGTGTGTGTGTGTTGACTTATCGCAAATCTTGGCTGACAATGTCTTGGCCTGGTCATTTGCTTAAATGAGTTGGCATATAAACTCTGTCTGTCTAGTGGTGTGAGGAGTGTGGGGGGTGTGGCATGCTGTAAAAGGTGAATTGCATTCGAAAGGATTTAATTTAATTTTATGACTGCACTTGAGAGACACTTTTGTGGTTAACTTTTGTCATAATAAAAACAGTTGAAAGCTAATAATTTCCCAGTGACTTGTGTCTAGACTTGCGGTGACTTTGTTGCATGCAACGCAATGTGTTGTTGTGGCAATCGAAACCAGTCAGCCGGCCGGCTGCCATAAGCCATAAACCATACTAGTAGTTGTAGTTGTTGTAGTAGTACCTGTATAAGTAGACCTGCATTGTAAAGCCAAATTTGGCAAAAGAAAAAAAAAACACGAAACGCAGTCGAGCCAGACAATTTGGCATTTTATGCAATGCCAATTTTATGGCAGCTAATCGAGTGTTAGCCTCACTCGTTGTGTCCAAAGTCAGACTAGTCAGACGGCGAGTTCATCAAACACAAAAAAAAAAAAAAAAAAAAAAAAGCACGCTCCAAATTGGTCAAAGATTCATTGAATTGTTGGCAAGTAAAAGGCTAATTGAAGTGGAAAACCAACGACCTTTCATTGTGTAAATTAGTCACAAATAATTTAAGCTCAAATTAAAAAAAAAAACAGAAAACAGAAAACAAAACCAAACAATTTTTTGGCCAAATAAGGCATTAACTTTTATATTTTTAATATGTGGGAAAGAGAAACAAATGGATGCTATATAGATAAAGTATATATCTATATATATATATATATATGTCTGCCTAATCATTTGCTTGTAAATCTTTAAGCAAACATGCAAAATAAAACTTACATTTGAATCATGGCCAACTTTTGACTTGCATTCATTGTTATTGTTGGCAATATCATTTGGCCACATCAGTAACCAAAGCGCATTAATCACTGTCAACAAAGCAAGAAAGGAAAAAAAAAAGAAAGAACAAAAAAATAAGGCAACAAATAAACTGACGACACTTCCTTCTCCAGTTTGTTGCAAAAAAAAGAAAAACAAAGAAAATAAAAAGAAAAAATAATGAAGAAATACAATAAAGATAACAATGCATTACATTGCAAAGAGGAACTTCTAATTACGCGTTAATTTACACTTTAGTTGCCATCTAAAGCCCTGACCACCAACATTGACAGACTACTCCATCTTCAATCTCCCATCCCATTGCCATCTCCATCTCCATCTTTAGTGGCCTCTGTCAGTTAACTTGATTCACTTGTCAATTTTGTAAATTATTACCCTCATGCTTGTGTGCTAAACGTCATTAGGAATAAGCAATTAAGACGAATATTTGGTACTCTTTTAATCAATTGAAGGCAGAAAAATGAAAGTTTGGAATCAAATCTTCTCTTTGGAATCAAATCTTTTTAAACTTTTATGTTTCTGCCATTAGTTAATCGTTGGAATATTAAAAATTTATCTTAGTCTTTAACTTTTGATTTTATAACATTTACTAGAAGAAAATTTTGATTTGTAACTTTTTATAAAATATAATAAATATTTAGTAATTTCTTGAATTATAAGCAATTCTCTTTATAAAATTACATTTTAAAAGAACGAAAGGTTTTTAATACCTAAGATAGTCAAATTGTTTTATAATAAAGATAATAAAATTATATTTTAGTAATTCTTTAGCATATTTTTTTTTTAAAATTAATGTCTATTATAAAGAAATATTTTTCTTATTTTCAAAAAATAACTTGATAGATTTTAAAAATATCTAGAAAAACTAAAAAGTTTCTAAATATTTTTAAGCATAACTAAAAAAAGTTTAATTCTGAAATATTAAAGAAATTTGTAAGAAGTTTGAAAATATTTTAGAATAACTCAAAATATTTTTTTAAAATTTCTAAAAAACTTTAAAAATTTCCAAGTATTTTCTAAATATTTATATTATATTAATAAAAATTTAAAAAATTCTACAAATTTTAAAAAATTTTTAAAAAGTTTGAAAATTTTCTAGAAAAAATTTCAAAATATTTTTAAAAATTTAAAAAAAAACTATAAAAATTTATAAAAAAAATTTTGAAAATTTATAAAATTTTTTTTATTAATTTAAAAAGTTTTTTTAAAATTTATAAGAAACTTAAAAATTTTGGAAATTTTTTTTAAATATTTCAAAAGTGTATTTACGTATTTTAACTTGTCCTATTTGTAAATAACATCAAAAGGTTTTGCTTCTTATAACATAAGAAGTTAAATAAATTTCATTAGAAGTCAACTAACAATATGGCATCTTTGTTCTAACTCACCATGTTTTGCAACACTGTATTTTGGTGTCATTACAAAGAAAAGATTATTTGTTACTATAAAGAACTGCAGTTGTGTAAATACAACATCTAACTTGTAAATCTGACAAATGCTTTCTGTTTAGTTGGTCAAATTCCAATATATTCTGATTCTCAAGCTAAATTTAAAATAGATTTTAATATATATATTTTATATAATATATATAAATATAATATAGTTGGACAAGTAAAAAATTGTAAAAGTATTTCACATGCAAAAATCATTGATAAAATCGATTTGAATTGGCTTACAAAAGACTTTAAATGGCCATCAAAGTTGCAACAATTTCAAAGACTGAGAAGTACTTGACTGAGAAGTTTCTTATGACCAGCTGTTAAAGGGTATATATGTATGTATATAGGTATATATGTATGTACATACAAAGAATAAGAAAAGTGGAAGGAAAAATTGCATTGCATTGACCAGTTTGTGGATTGAGGGGGTGTAAAAGAAACGTCCAACAAATGGAAACAAAGCGAGTCAAGTTAATTGCTGTTAATTTCGCCACGGCACATTGGTAACAAGGAAGGTCGCCGGCAACATTGCCATTGGCCATCGTCAACGTCAACGTCATCGCCATTGGCAAAGCCATCATCAACGACAGCAACGACAATGGCAATGGCAACGGCAACGGCAACGGCAACATTGCCTGAAATCAAATGAAATGCGTAAATTGCTCAAGTACCGACTGAAATGTATGAACGTTAGCAATGCCAATGGTAATTGCAATTGTTAGTTAAATGCACTTGATGGTAAATTGTGTAAAGAAAAGAGAGACTACTCTAAAAGGTTGCCATAAAGTGATAATTGAGATGGCTTTGTACTTGTATAATGAGCTCTCAAATGCTTGCCAGGATCCTTAGGTCACAATTATTTAACTTACTAAAGCACAAGCAAAACCAATTACATTTTTTTTTAACCTTTTTGGCATATTGCGTATACGCCTTGTGGCATATGTAAGTATAAGCAATTTTTGCCTATCAATTTACCTCAACCCACATTGGCAAGCAAGCAATTTAATAAACCCCAAAAACAACAAAACTCAATGAAACTTTATCATAAAAAACTAATAATACAAAATGACGTGAGGGGTGCAGCTTTAATTTCTTGCAAATGGCAAATCGAACGCAATTCAAGCCATTTAACCTTGAGCCAAAACGAAACCAAAACCAAACCGAGTCAAAAGCGAGACCAAAAGCAAAGCTCATTGAAGTCAAAAATCCGCTCACGAAAACAATTGCAAAAAAAAAAAAAAAAAAAAAAATCATTAAATAAACCAGAAACTAAAAGTACTACAATAAAAAGAGAAAAAAAAAAACAAAGAATAAATTAAATTAAAAAAAAATGATTTTAAAATTTGCTTAAATAAAGCAAAAGAAAAAAGTGTTTAAGAAGGATAATAAAGTAAATAAGTAAATTGGCCGGGCTAAGCAATACACACATATGGCCAATTAATTTGTTTTTGATTTTACAACTAGCAATAATAATAATAATAATAATAACAGCCACAACTTAAAGGAAAGAAAAAGAAGATGTAGATAGAGGCTGGCAAGGGAAATTTGTATTTGGCCAACAGCTAAAAATGGCTGTAAAATGTAACTCCACCTCTTCATCTCCATCTGCAGCAGCAGCATCATCATCATCATCATCATCGTTGTTAAGTACGTGGCAGGAATGAAGAAAACTTGCTCCTGCTGCTGCCTCTCCTACTATTTTTTTTAGTTTTTTTCTGTTAACCTAAGACTGGCATTAGAAACGCCCCTTAATGGCCAGTTAACCGCCTCCAAAATGCAACAACAACAACAACAACAACTGATTGCAATAAAAATCGGTTAATAATGTTTTTCGCAACGCCATTCAAATGCAACAGCAACAAATGTTGAATGTTGCTCCATGTTATGAACTAAAAATATAGGTTAGCTGCAATTTCTAAAGACAAAGTCAAAGGAGAGCTAAAGAATGAAGCTACAGGCATTTACTTGGCCCGATCATCAGCCATAGCTTCATTATGATGTGTGGTGTGGTGTGGTGCAACATAATGATGAAGTTAACCATCTTTGCCTCTGCCTCTACCTCTGCCTAACAGCCTAAACGCAATATTTAACCTCTGATCGAAGCAAAGCAAAAGGAGTTGACCAAAGAAATAGAAAATAAAAAGCCAGTTAAAACAAGTTGATGGATAGATGAATAATGTTCGAGAGTCTAAATAAAAATAAAAACTAAACAAAACAATGAGTGAGTACAGTAAAACCTCTTTACAATACATTCTTCTATACAAATTCCTTGTTTGGAATACTTTTTATCATTATATTTCAACTTTTGTGTAAAATTCTTTCACCAGCTTTCACCCGAAAAAAAAAAGGAAAACAAAACGTTTGTCTGGCTAAATAATTTACCAAGGAATTACGAGCATCATCAGCAACAACAACAGCAACAACAACAGCCACAGCAACAAATGTAATTTCCAGTTGAGTTTTCAACGCTTCACGTTTGCTTTTTGGTTTCTTGTTGCCTTTTGGAAAATGATTTTAAAATGCAGCAACTAAAGAAAAAAAAAAGAGGCGGAGTTGCTAATGCAACAGCCAGCAACAGCAACAGTCAACAACAGCAACAACCACAACAACAACAATACCAAAGCAAAAGGAAATCTCAATGTATTTTTCATGGTTCTTTCTATCTTTTTTGTTTTTCTCCTTCTTTTTTTTTTTGTAGGCCAACTTACATGAACCGAGAGCAATTTCTGTTATCTTTTGTAAATCATTTTGTTGTTGCCACTCCATGGCTAACTCTGAACTGAACAGAGTTTCGCTATTGCTGCAACTGACAGAGGATGAGCTCAGTGGATGTGGGTCTCAGTTGCAACTAGCAATTAGATGTGTGAATATGAAAGACTATGTGCAACATGAAACGAAAATGATGCCAAATGATGGAGGATTCTTTAATTAGATCTAGTTTATAAAGCCAACATACTACATACAAATAAACAAAACAACATAATACAGATGCAACATGCAACATATCATATTATTGAGTATCTAACAATTCAATTTCCAATTTGCTACCAATCATAACATTTTCACAAACATTTTCATTTTCCTCAATCATTGCATTGCTTCAATAAGATATTGCTTCTTATGCCTGATTAAAATCGAAGTTTGAATGAAAAGTTTATGGGTAAGAAATGTTTTTGGAACAACTTTACTATACTAAAGTTTACAATGAACTTTACACGGACTTTCTGAGCGGCTATTCCATCTTCATCTTTGTTACCCTTTGGGTATCCTCAAATTGACAGATGGGCAATGATAAACTTATACCCTTTCGGCATATCCATTCGAATGTGGATGAAGATGTCCTTTGAAATGTTTCAAACTTTAAGTAGTCCTCTAATGAAGATTTTATTAAGTTCCCATTACAAAAGTTTATATATAAGCAGTTGGATCTATCATATTTGCTTTCTATATCATACAAGTTTCTTATTTTAAATGTTTTAAGTTAAATTATAGCCAAGGGTGTTTTTAAAGTTAGGCACCGATTTTAAGTTGAGACATTAATTATTAATAAAAGATTTAAAAGTTTTTAATCCAATTCAACATCAACAAACTAAAATACAATTTTTAAATTTTTTTCAAATATTCTTGAAATTATTTTTAAATTTTTTATATAATATAATAAAAAAATATAATAAAAGTTTTGATAAAAAATTATAGTTCTCTTTTTTCTAATTACTTAAAATGTTAGTTGCTTCTTTTTTATATTTTTAAACCTTATTCACATTAATTACATATTCTGATTGAATTCAATATTGAACATAGAAATATATTTTTCTTCTGTTTTAAATTACTTTCCAAAAATAACATTCATAGTTTAATAGATATTTTTCCATGCCAAAGCAATCTTTAAAGATTATTTATATTATTTATTTATTTAGTTGGTATCAAGAAAGTTTTTTAATTAATTACTTCTGTATTTCATTTGGAATATTATTGAAGCAAAGTTTAGCAGAGTTAGTAAATAAATATTATTATATAAATTTATATAAATTATATTATATTATATAAATTTTTGAAAAAGTCATAAATTGTATAACATATGTGAAAAATAACAATTATTAATGGAAATATTTTAAAAATCTAACACAACTTTGGATTAAAAGAACATTACTTAATATTTTATATAAATTAGACAATTTTTTAAACACAACTTTTATCTCTTCCGAAACCCCTCAAAAATTGATTATCAATCCGAACAATTTTAAAATTATATTAAATATAATAAGAGGTGATCTTAAATTGATTTCAAATTGAAGCTGTATAATCATATTTTAAATATCCACACTTTTGTTTAAAAAATTAAAAACAAAATCAATTTTTTTTTTTTATGATATTAATATACAAATGTTTGAAATTATTTTTCAATTTTTTGTAAATAAAAGCTTAGGTAAAAAAATATTTGTAATATTTCTTATAGTGAATTCTTTTAAATGTTGTTTATTAAATAATAATATTTTGTACAGTTTGAAAAATGTTTCAAGAGAAAAAGAACACCAATTCGGTCAATTAATTCACCAACCAATTTTGGTTTATTGTATAGACCTAATCAAATAATCTAGTTTACTAAATTGATATATAAATATTATATATAATAAACTTTTCATTATTCCAAGCATAAGATAGTAAACAAAGGTTTTAAAGACAATATTTAAAAGAAAAGAAATTTTTACTTGTTTAAGTATATAAATATCTCAATTCTCTAAAAAGTTATTAAAAGCAAAGATTAAAGAACATTTGTCCATATAATTCTTAGAGTATATCAAAGTCGTTGTGTTGGCAAATACACCTTTTGGCATGTTACACATTTCACATGAGCAGTAAGCCATGTCCATGAGTGTTCAGATGTACCTATATATATATATATATGTTTGTATGTAGGAATCAAAGAATAAAGAGAACTTCCAAGTACATACATACATATATGTATATATATGCTTAACTATGCAGCTTAGTAACCACGTTGTTACGTAGATACATATACATATGCAACACTCCATCCATTTCCCTGTATCTCTTACAATTCAGTTGCATGGCATACAAGTAGTTGAACGTAGATACATATGTATCTATTACATTGACATTAAGCTGTTGCTGCCGCTCTTGCTGCTGCTGCTGCAGATTGTTGTCTATGTGTGTGTGTGTTTTTTTTTTTATTATTTTTATTTTTTTTGCTTCCATGGAATTCATTAATAATGCATCTGCACAACTTTGTTGATAATGATGTCTGGTGTTGATATCGTTGTTGCATTGAGAATGATAAGTTCCGATGCTAAGCTGATGCTGTGTGTAGGCGATTTGCAACGCTTCGTTGCATTTACATTGCAATTACATTTGTTTTTTGTTTTGTTTACTTTTTTTTTCATTTTTTATTTATTTTTTTTTTTTTTTTTTTTTTTTTTTGCCTTTAATCATTTGTCTGCCTCTTTCGTGTTGTTGTTGATTATTTTCATTTTTTTCTTTTGGTTTAATTAATTCAAATTGACATTGAAACTCGACAACAACAACAATAACAGAAATAACTGAGTCAATAACAAACAACAACAAATTGCAAAACAAGCTACTAATGATCAGTTGCATGCCTCTTCCTTTTACCCCTCTCTAACCATATCAAAGCCTCCATCTACTCCATCTAACTTGTTGTTAACAATGTGCAAAATGTTGTTGTTTATGTTAACAATAATTCTTGCTGTCTTCTTTACACACACAAACACACACACGTAAACACAAACTCCTTGATAATGATCTTCGCATTTTGATTTCTTCTTCCTATTATATACTTTAATCAAGGCCATTTAAAACAGTTGAAATGGCTTAAACCAGTAATCTTAATGCAAATTAAGTTCTTTACTTTTCTTTGCTAGAATGGAGTTTTCCAAATAGAAATATAACTTTTACTAGACATTTTCTACTAAATTCTATTTAAAACCGAAAATGGTTTAAAAAAATATAATTTAGATATATAAAACCAATTTTAGTTTATATACCTGAAATTCAAATTTACTAAAATAAATCTAGCTTGAAAAGGTTTTCTTCTTTTAAATATATTAATAAAACTTCTGGATAAATAAAGCTCTTTAGTATAAAATATTGAATTCGTGATTTAAAAATTTAATTCAAATATATTCAAATTTAGTTTTTTAATGTTAAATTTGTGTTTTAAATATTTAATTTAAATATATTCAAATTTTGTTTTTTAATCTTAAATTTGTGATTTAAAAACTTATTTCAAATAGAATCAAGTTTTTTATTCCAAATTTTTCCTAAATGTTGTATTAATTATTTAATTTGTGATTCAAAAACTTAACTCATATATATTCAAATTTTGTTTTTTAATGTTAAATTTGTGTTTTAAATATTTAATTTAAATATATTAAAATTTTGTTTTTTAATCTTAAATTTGTGTTTTATTTAATTCAAATATATTCAAGTTTTTTATTCTAAATTTTTCATAAATGTTGTATTAATTATTTAATTTGTGATTTAAAAACTTTATTCATATATATTCAAATTTAGTTTTTTAATCTTAAATCTGTGTTTTATTTAGTTCAAATATATTCAAGTTTTTCAATTTAAATTCTTTGCTTTATATTAAAGTATTTAAATATTTCCATTCTCCAATCTATAACTATTTTTATTTTATTTCTATCTTCAAGCTATAAAATTAAAAAAAAAAATATTTGCTAGCATTTTTTTCTTTAATGATATTTGAAAAACAGCTCGTAAATCGAAATCGTTGAAGTAAAGGTACCATATTAAAAGGTAAATAATAGTATTTACCACAGATTAAACTTGTTTTTTTTATTGGTAAAAAGGTTTAAGGGAAACAGAACAAATAAGAGTATAATAAACATTTTAAAGCCTCATTACAGGAGTTACCAAATGGCTTAAATAATCATTTCGATTTATGGCAAACTCATAAAAAGTGTTTCGTATGTTAGAAAATCAATTGATTTAACCGATTTTCTTCTCTAAGTTCTTAGTTTATCTAAGCAATTGTAGAAATGTTTTATAGTTTATATAAATAGTTTTAAAAGTTTGTTTTTTTTTATATCTTTAACTTGAACTAAAGTGAATATAAATTATATTTATTTAGCAAGTAAATATAATTTAAATTGATTATATATAATTTATTGATATTAAATTACTCTCGAATTTCTATTAACGCTTAAGTTTCAAACAATTAGATAAATATTCTTAGAAATAAATTTCATTATCCAATTATTTCAATTATTCACTCATTTAGAAAATTGTTTTATTAATGCATTAAATACTAAAAAAAAAAGAAATAATTGAAATCTATGAAAATTCCCAAAATGCCTAAATAATTTGATTTTATTATCTATATATATATTTTTTATATATTTTTTTAATTGTGTTTTTTTTTTATCTAAAAGCAATTTCTGCATTCCATTTGAAAGTTGAAATATTTTTTTTTCTTTTTGGGTATTTAAGCAAAATTAAAAAAAGAAATTTATATATATAAAAAAAAATCATTTCGTGTTTAAAACTACTCAACACACATCAAAAACACACACACACACAGATATAAAATGTATATATATATATATATACGAATTCAGACAGCGTAATCAATAAATAAATTTTCTATTTATGCAACAGCCTCGATAGAGTAGTCTCTCTTGCTTGTTGGTGTGGCAATGGCAGCGGCAACAACACCAGCAACAACAACAGCAAACGGGCAACAGGCAACATAACGGGCCAAAGCGGCCGACCGGCAACTTGTCATGCATACAAATAGAGAGAGAGAGACGAAGAGAGACAGAGAGGGAATAGCAAGAGACATAGTTGCATGTAGGGAACATGTATGAGTTAATATTAATATATATATATATATATATATATATATATAAATATATATATATATATAAAATACAAACCGACACACACACAAAGTTATATATTTTGTTTTCCTTTTTTTTTTTTTAATTTTTTATTTTTTTTCTTCTTTTGAATTTTAATTTATGCAAATAAATTTCCACTTTGCACTGAAATCAAAATGAATTAAGTGCGAGTGATAGAAAAGTTGTTGTGTTGCAAATACATATATATATATATCTGAGTGTGTATGTGTGTGTGTATGAATACCGTTGCTTGTGCCACTTTAATCGAGTTGAGTTTTCGATTTTAAATGCATTTCCCCCCCCCTCCTCTCTTTCACAACTGTTTGGTTGGTTGTTTGTTTGTTTGTTTGGTTGGTCGAACCGGCCGGCGTTGCATGAATTGCGTGCTGCAATCTATGTATGGCATTGGGTGCAACAGGGAGGAGGCGTATAGGTGTATGTAGTAGGAGGTGTAGGAGGCGGCAAGTGCGTGTATATAACTTTTGTATGCCAACTGTCGCCTGGGGAAAAACTTGTTTGGCGGCTAACGCACAACGTCAGCCACTAAGTAGTCCAAGGTGCGTGAAATAAATTTTCATTCCACATCATCTACAATTTGATTTCATTGGCCTCGTATAACGGCTGCCGTCTCAGTTGTGTCTCAGTGTATGTGTTTGCTTGAGTTTTTCACAATTTTCATTTGCCTGACAATTTAACATGTTGCAGCTAGGGAATAAAGCATAGTGTGTGTCTGAGTGTGTGTGTTTATATAGTGGCGCCAGGTCACGCCATCAGCAACATCTCACCACTTATCGGTCACTCTATACTCCCCCCCATTAATATGGGGTGGCAGAAAGAAAATTGCGTATATTAGCATAAATTACACACGGTTAACTAAAGTCGGAAGGGTGGGGGAAAACATGTAAGCAATCGCGTTGAAAAATGTGCAACGGAAATTTAAGCATAAATTGCTGCAACCAGGAAGATAGAGCTGCCACAGAGAGCGAACATAACCATACCTTTATTTCCTTTACCCCTTATCATAGTATTCACCAATTCATGGCTGGACTTTAGCTATATGCTATAGCGACCTGACCGCTAATTAAGTGGAAATTTATGAAATGAAATTACATTGTGCATGACTTGTCGCGAGCATAAAAATAATAATATTATATATATATTTAGTTTTTTTTGGCAATTTTCCAAAAGCAATTTAAATAAAATTGAATTAACACACACAAACACACGTATATATATATATACTTTAGATCCTGCCTTGTATGCATCAAGGTTGAGGCAAGAAGCAAGCAATTTGACCGCAACTTGAGCTTAAATTTGTTCTTTATAAGTGTGTGTATGTGTGTGTGTGTGTCATCAAAGTTAATTAAAGTCTCAGTTAACCACAAGTTAATTTAAACGTATGGTAAGAGGGTAAAAAAGGGGACGGAAAATTGACTTCTTGGCCAGCATAAACATGCATTTGCAATTTCCGCATGTAAATTAGACCACTTAATTGATTTTAAATAGACTTTTGACCAATACTAAGGCAAAAGATTTAACAAATTATTGTTTATATAAAAGAAAATTTATTTATATATTTATTAAAATTAACTTTAATTGGAAAACTAGCTATAACAAGTGGGAACTTGTTAAGCTAAGAAGAGGAATAAAAGAAAATATTTTAAGGGCAATTAAGGAAAATATTTTAAATTTTATTTATAATGTTATTAAAATTTAAAATTTTCTTTTGTTTTGTTGTAAATTCAAGAAATTAATTTTGAAAATATTTTGCCTTTTAGGCCATCTTTGAATTGTCTTGCCTTGTTGATCATAATTTCAGCCATTAAAGTATCCTGTTTGTGTAGCAATATTTCAAATTTGAAAATTTAATTTGATTTAAATAAAGAAAATTGATTTTAGATATGAAAAAATATGTAAAGGGAAATATTTAAAGAAAATGGTGTAAGAAGCTTCTTCTTTTCACTGAACTGTTTCCATTTTTAACAAATAAATTCTCAAAATAAAAAAATTGATTCAAAATATGACAAAAGAAATTAAATTTCTTTTAGCCACTCACAGAAAACATTAAAAAAACAACAACAACAAAAAGAGTGAAATAATTTTCCTGTTTATATTTACTAGCTGGCGTTATTTTTCTGTATTTTAAATCCAATTATTTTGTTTGTGGCATGGACATGACAATTTTAAGTAAAAAGGATAACAAAAGACCCTGTTTGTATAGATATATCCTTAAAATAGTGTCTTTTTAAAAGAAGAATATAAATTTACGTGTACAGTTTCCCTTTTTTTCAATAATTAGTCGTAAATTTATTGCACTTTGGAACACTAAAAATATTTACATCACTTTCACACAATAACAAATAAAACCGTTATTACCAATTACCTACAGTTGCCATAGCCTACACAGGCCTTAAATACTCATTCTTCTTCAATCATTATAAAGATTGTATTTTCTTATACTTTATAATGGCGAAATCACTTTTCCATTTACCTTAGTTAAGTTTCATGTCTCAAATCTTTCTTACTTATTTCTTTCTTACTATTACATAAATTTTAGCGACATTAATATTTCCTTTAAACCTATAAAAATGATAATCATAATGACAACTCTTTTAGTTAGTCATGTTCTGAATCCTTTTTAAAAATATATGTTCAATTAAAAAGCAATGATTGTCCAGGCATTAGGTTACCAGGTCAATCTATATAACGGATAAAGGCTAATTCGAACAATGTTCTAACAAAAGTTTCAAGGAATTAGGTGGAAAGCTACTAAAGGAAAAATAAATAGTTCTGAAAGGAGTATCTTTTATAGTTCTTTGTGCTGAAGAGAAGTGAGTATATATTTTGGATTTTGATTTTTTTGTTTCCTAATCTTTTATTATTTTTAAAATTTTTCTATTACTAATTCTTTATAATTATACTAAAAGTATATAAAATTTTTATTATTTGATTAGCTTTGTTTTTGTGACTTCTGTGGATTATCAAGTGTAGTAATTGCTACGTACTTAGTTAATGTTACATAACTTTTAATTGTTTACATTTTAGAATACTAAATTTTCTGTAATTTGTTTATTTATGTCACCCTTTTTGCCATGCCCATGTTCTTATTAAAGCTCATGCACTTTCATGTCACTCAATAATGGAAAAAAACAATGAAAAGTAAAAATATTTCTGTTGGATCAATTGTATTTTACGGTGCTTACAACTCAATTAAAATGTAAAAAATATTACATTTACATGAAGAGAAAGACAGAGAGAGAGAGAGAGAAAGAGAGAGAACAAAAAAGAGAATGAAAACAACAATAAGACAATAAGCTTTAGTTTTACCGATATATACATATATATATATATATGAACATTATGGACTACAATTGAAATCTGTTTACATTATCTTTACTGACATTCGGTTTACTTATCACCGCGTTAAACACACACATGCACTCACTAACACACACACACCCACAACATATATGTATATGCAAATTTCAGGTGTGCGTATTACCTGGCTAGCAATGTAATTAAGTTGAGAAAATTAACGCATGAATGCATTTAATATCAGGGGATTATAAACACAATTGAAACATAACAATATGGTGGTAATAAAGGTATAGAGGGTGGAGGGGGAGGTGGTCAAAATGTATTGATACTGACACTGAGTGCAAAAATTCTATAACAGGTAAACGCAGCTTTAATACCAAAAACTTATCATTGCCAATTGCATTGTTGGCGCGTGGCCTGAAACTGATAAGTTAACAGAATGCCAGAAAATGGAGAGAGATTAGGGGTAAAGGGCAGACATGGCCAGTCGCATGTTTAGTTTAAATACAATGCAGCAAGTATTACGTGTTATGTTATGGAAAGAGAACAAGAGAGAGAGAGTAAAGAGTGAACAAGTGCAACTGATATCAATAACAGGCACAATTGCATCAATGAAATGACATAAAACTGAAGAGTTAGTTAAATTATAATTACAAAAACAACATATTGGCGCAAATAAGCAGGACCAGATTAAGCTTACAGCTTACTTCTAAGTAACAGATACTTAATTAGCTTAAGCAATTATATAACAAATTGAAATTTTCCTTTAAGAGTCAATGTAGAAATAAGTTTTTAATATTGAGAATAAGGCCAAAGCTGGGTTCCAAATTATAAAAAAGTATAAGAGAAATTAAATAGTAAATAAAAAGGTTTTCATGAAAATTATTTTAAAAATTTAAGTTTATAAACATGAAAGCTAAAATTATTTTATCAGAATATAACTTAAAATTTGTTTCATTGGTTTTTATGCCGTTTACCATTTAAGCCTCAATCTGAGTCTGAATATGGAATAAACGATTATATAGTAGAAATCTTTTCTTCTGAGCATTTATATATCATCTACTTACCTATATATCTATATTTTTAAATATTTCTCTATATGTCTATGACATATCTATCTGTGTATGTTTCTATACATCATCTATCTATTCAGCTTTATATCTATCTCTCTATCTATCTATCTCTCTATCTCTCTATCTATCTATCTCTCTATCTCTCTATCTCTCTATCTCTCTATCTCTCTATCTCTCTATCTCTCTATCTCTCTATCTCTCTATCTCTCTATCTCTCTATCTATCTATCTCTCTATCTTTCTATCTTTCTATCTCTCTATCTCTCTATCTCTCTATCTCTCTATCTCTCTATCTCTCTATCTCTCTATCTCTCTATCTCT
Source organism: Drosophila neocordata (assembly GCA_018903615.1). Taxonomy (NCBI): domain Eukaryota; kingdom Metazoa; phylum Arthropoda; class Insecta; order Diptera; family Drosophilidae; genus Drosophila; species Drosophila neocordata. Next base: position 2,302,364 of record JAEIGI010000002.1, read on the forward strand.
CTATCTCTCTTTCTCTCTTTCTCTCTATCTATCTATCTATATTTTTTTATATTTATCTGTATATCTATGATACATCTATCCATAGTTTTATCTACGTTTGTATGTTTTTATCTATCTATCTATCTAATTTTAATGTGAACCCCAATTTTTATATATTAATATGCATATCTATCTATATAACTGTCTATCTGTCGATGTCTCTATTTATTTACCTATCTATCTTTCTATCTATCTTTCTATGTGTTTATATATTTATCTTACTATATCGATCTATATATTAATATACATATCTATCTATCTGTAGATCTCTATTTATCTATCTTTCTATCTATCTATTTGTCTATCTATGTATCTTTATCTAACTATATATTTATCTATCTATTTATCTATCTATCTATCTATCGACCTACACAGATTGTCAGACGTTTTGTTTAAGAAGAAATTACACCTTTTGACTTAAACCCAAACAAACCGGAAAATAAGAGACCTAAAAAGTGTTTAAAGAATATTAAGATTAATAATAATTAAGAATAAGTAATAATATAATTAATAATCACCTTAAAATGAAAGAAAATACTTCAAATTTAGTTCTTTTTGTAAAAAATAATATGTTGATAACTATTGCCAAGAAAATTTATAAAATAAAAGTAATTTAAGCAATTATCTATCACTTTATAAATTTCTTAGTTTATTTATTAAACTAATTCCAATAAATTAAAAAAAAAACATGAAGTAAAAGAAAAATAAAGAATCAAAAAAAAAATTAAGAAAAAAATAAGCTAAGCAAGAACTAAGTAAAAGTTTTTCTTTTTCAATTTTAAATGTATTGAAAAACTTTTAGATCAACAATAATCAGAAAAAAGAAAAGGCTAATCCTTTTGCCTTTACCAAACACTAAAGAAAATAAAGAGATTCAACTAAGACAAGTTAAAAGAATTGAGAACTTGTTGCCAGTGAGTAACAAATATTCTCATAAGGAGAAGCATTTTCCTTAGCCATGTATATAAATGTTTAAAAATTGTCTTTAACAAATTTCAATGTCATTAAAGTAAATATTTAAATATGCAAAACTGTTGTATTAAATTTGGACTAAACTTTTCTTGTGTCAATTTAATTTATTTCGATTGAAATTGTATAACTTTGTCAACTTTAATATTGGGTTAAGAGTTAACTTGTGTTTTAGCAAGAGAGGGTTAAATTAATTGCCACTTTATGTAAAAAAAAAAAAACTTTATAACTAATTTAGAAACAACAAGAAAAACTTAATTATATATAGTCGTTGGCCACTTAATTTGATTTGAATTTACCAACAATTTGCATATGACTTAATAATTCATTGAAAATGGCCAAAGATATTGCCGGTCGAAATCAATCTGCGTAGCATTTAACATTTTATCTCATGGAATGGAGCAAAAAAAAAAAAAGGCTAAAAGACAACGAGGCCTTTTGGGCCTCTATTTGCTATCGAATGGCTAAAATTGAAAACTTGTTTTTACACCAAAACGCGTTGCAACTAACAAATGAATTACAGTTCTTTCCTTCTGTCTCTCTCTCTCTCTCTCTCTCTTCTCTATTGAAACCAGTTGGTGAAAAAATTGAAAAAAATTAATAATCTCATGCATGCATATATATATATATATATATTTATATATATATGTAAATGTAGGAAAATGTGGCACAACGTCAGCGGCACTGTCGGTGGCATACAACTTGCCTTGGCATGTGGGCTATGGTTTAGTTGATCTAAAAATAACTCAATCTCAATGACAACGCGGCGTATACTTGATGGCACTTTCTGATAACCGTTTGTCTACATTGTGTAATCGTTTGCAAAAAAAAAAACACAAGAAAGAAACAATAAAGCAACCAAAAAAAAAACCAAAAAAGAGAATTCCCTCTTTTTTCTTTTTGCTTGTGAAAACTGAATTTTCAACTTTTACCACAGTTACCAAACAAATACTGAAGCGGCATTTTTATTTTGATTGAAATTGAAATTGAAATTATGCGCCCCCGCTCTCCAAAAAAAAAAAAAAAAACAATCTTAAACTCTTGCTACATGCCAAAGCAATTACGATTACGGCATATTTTTTTGTTGTTGTTGTTGTTGCTTTTTTGCAGTTGGCCTCGTGGCGCCGGCAATTGCACAACAGCAACAACAAACCAACCAACAACAACTAGGCATAGCTGAAAAATTGAAAGTGAACTTGCGACTTTCATTTTTTTGGTCGATTTTTGATACTCTTAAGCCGCTTAATTGTCTTCGTGTCAAGTTGTTTAGCTTAATTTACCTTGACAGTTGAGACGAAAAGAGGCCTAAGGGCATAAACACAGACACACAAACACTAACACACACACAGTAATACCTCATTATAGTAAACTCATTTGTAAGTATGATTTTATACATTTTCTATCATTTTCATGCCTATGGAAGTGAAAGTCAGACAGAGAGAAAAAAAGAGTCATCCTCTTTGATTTGTCATCTGTTCAAGTTCGTTTGCCTCATTTTCGCTTTTATTTTCTTTATTTTTTTTTTGAATAGGTGATAAATGTATAAAGACATAAAATTGTATTAATTAACACAAAACTTATTAGATTAAAAGAAATCATATTAAAGTGTCTTGATTTAATGTTTCTAATCAATGTTAAGAACAAGAAACTTTTGCTTAGATTTAACCCTTGTAAAATATTCTATAAAAAGATATAAAACGTAGAGAGAAAATCCCTTTTCTAGTGAATTATGATCAGCTTTATGAAATTGAAACTCTAAAATGCTTGAAAAATATATTTGAAAAATTGTTTAAGCTTATGTTATATAAAAAAGACATACAAATTCAAATAAAATAATAAAATATAAGTATACAAATCTCTATTCGAAATATATCTTCTTGTATTTTAAGTCATCGTATTTTAAAAAGATTTGGGCAATTAAAAGAAATTTTAATATACAATAAATATAAAAATCTCCATTTCAAATATATTTTCTTGAAATTCAAGCTAATGAATTCTGAAAATAAAATATGTCTAATAAAAAAAAATGTTTAATACCTTTTAATAAATATTTATATATTTTTATATTATTATATCTTTTTAACATTTTTTTAAACTTCTCTGAACAGCTGAAGAAATTCAAAAATAAATGTTAATAATATAAAATAATTATATAAATCTCTAAACTAAATATATTTTTATGAAAATCTAGACAACGTACTTTAAAAATATTTGGGAAATTTGTAGAAATTTTATTTTAGTTAATATAAATAAAATACAAATATCTCTATATTAAAAAGAAAATTTCTTTTAAATAAACTCTTGCCATTGCTTTGTATTTTAACTATGTATTAATAGCTTTAATTATTTTTTGATAGTTTAACATTTTGTATAGAAAACTAATTGTTCAAAATACATAAAAAATATTTTATAAAGGTTAACATTTTTTGATCCATTCTGAAACCTGTTGACATTTTAAATTGCCTATAAATTCTGTATTTTATAAATGACCTTAAAATGGCTGGCATTAAATTTTAAAAAAACTTTAAATTTTATTATATTTTTATACATTTATTATATATTCAAAAAAAGCTTTTTTTTTGTTTTAACTTTTGAAATACATTTTCTTAGGCATTTTATTATATTTTATTAGAATATCTTTTGGAACTACTAATAAATTTAATTTGATATATAAATATAATTCAAATTAAAAAAAAAACCTAATTTTATTACAATAATTTACTCTAATTTCGAATCTTTCTATAACTTTAATATTTTCAGTTTAATATTTCTATAATGTAAACTTTCAATGTAAAATTTCATGTTTAATTGATGTAAATATTTTATCTGAAAACATTTTTTGGTGAGAATTTGTTCATAGTTGACTATGAAATTGATGATATATGGATAAATGTATAAGATATATAAGATAACAAAATAGAATGCCTCTCCAAGGATGTTATTAGTTATATTAAACAGTAATTAAACAATTATACTGTCTGTGACTAGAACACTAATATGTATTCTTAATAGACACAACATAAGCCAGCCATTTCATATACATTTCCTTTACATAGAAAGAAGCACGAGATTCATCTCCCATATGTTGAGTTAGATAAAATTTGAAAATAATTATAAAAAGTGGAGTACACAAAATATCTTTGCAGCAAATATAACACCTTTGTTATATATAAGAACATACAATAAATTGTTGTACTGTTTTTTTCACTCTTAAGTTTACTTATAGTTTTTATTTGCCACCTGCTGGAAATCTATCAATCAAAATCTTTTACTTTGAATCAATCTATCAAAACTTTTTATTAAACCAATAGAAAATTTAAACAATTGGCTACAAGAAAGGCCAATTTAAAGTAAATTTCTCCTTTGATACTTTAAAGAAGCCAAACGAAATTGATTAAAAAAAAACTTCAATTAGCTAACTAAAAGTTTCAATTTGTTGGCTTCCCTAACATGTTGATAATTAAATTTTAACTATTTGAAATAAATTGAATATATATATAAATCAGTTTCTTTCCAAGTTGATTATCAATATTTTATATATTTTCAATTGCATATAGAAAATCGTATAATTTACAAATATAATCCATATCAATGAAAGGTTAACTTCTCAGTTATTGCAAAAATTAATTAAAAATTCCGAAACACATTAACCGGAAGTTGTTTGGTAGCACAACAACAATAAATGCACCTGAATTATGATATCACACACATGCATCTGTGTGTGAGTGTATTTGTGTGTGTGTGTTCCCGTTCTCGTTCTGGATGACTGCCAGAAGTGTGCGTTGTGAAAAGAAGTAAACCAAATGAAGGGTGGGACAAAGGTAAACCAACGGGGCGGGTTATAGGCAAGTTGAAAGTTCATGTAAAGAGGGGCGGGGGGAGCGTTGGTGATTATACTTTGCGGTTGCTGTGAGAAATACTTCGATTATGCAGAGTTTTCTGGTGTTGGTGGTGGTAAAAACTAAAACAAAAAATTAACATACAAAAAAGAGGTACACACACACATACACATGTGTATGGGAATGTAAGTCTATGTGGAAATCTATGTATATGTGTATGTATGTATACCTATATACATGACACTTGCCCAATCTCCTCACTCCATTTGCCAACTGCAATTCCAATTCCAATTCCTCCATGTGACTGCGTAATGAGACGAAACACACTCTGATGTCTATGTCTGTCAATGGGGTTAAAGAGAGTGCCCATATTGTAGCCAAGTTATTGAGAAAAGTCACGCAAATTGTGTACAAAATTAATAACGGCACAAAATAAATATATATACTATATATATGTGCTATATATATAGAGAGAGATTGAAATGTCAGGCACAAAAATATAAAAAAAAACGTAGAGAAAAAACTGTGACGCTTGAAAAATGACACCCTGAATCTCAGGGCTGCCATAGCAAAAGGCTGGCGGTAGTGATTTACCGGCAACGGGGCGTATGAAAAATGATAATGATTATTTGCTCTATGCGCATGAAATTATGCAACTTTATGCGTGGCATTTGCATTTGCTCTATTCTAACAATTTATTTATTTTTCTTTTCGTTTTTTTTTTTTTTATGGCTTCCATAGCAACGGAAATCTATTGTAATACGATTAGTTTTACATGATGTATCTTTAACATTTCAATTAAATGTTTTTCCGGAAAAGATTTTAACTACTTACAATAAAGTAAAAATTGTTCATCAATTTGTAAAGCGTCTTACCTGCAATCGAGAAAAAGAGATATAATATTATTAAGTATTGCTTTATAAATATTTATATATATATACATACATAAATAAATTGTGCAATTTACATTGCTATGGGGCAATATGAATAATAATAATAAAATCGGGCCAGTTCTGCAACTCGATTTCATACGTAAATTATGCAAAACAAGAAAAACTTCTGTTGGCAAATGGCAACCGGCAAACAGCTAAAGCAACCAACAACTGACAACCAGCAACATCAGTTGGCCATGAAACCATTGACGGCAATAATTAAATTCTAATTTCAAACTTTTGTATATACTTTCAGTTTTATTTTTCTTGTTCTTGTGGTTTGTTTTTGGTGTTTTTTTTACATCATTGTTGGTTTGGTTCTTTTTGAAGACTTTAATACCCTTTCAATATGTTAAATTAGTTAAAAAAATTAGGAAAAAAATATATAAAATATTTTAATGCTCTTATCTTAATTGATTCTCTATTTCCAAACAGTTTTACAGCTCTACTTAAAAAAAATTACCTTTTATCGCCTTTGATTTAAAATAAATATGTTTTTATGTAAATAAACCTTTAAAAAAATGGTTAAAATTATTTAACTAACAAATCTTACTTACTTAAGATCCTGGAATTTATGGCAGGTTAATCTATAATTATTATAGCATAAATAAATATTTAAAATATATATACCGAGTGCTATAATTTTTAACTTAAGAAGGAACATTGTTTAAGCTTCTCGTTTTCCAATTTCGAATTAAATATTTTAGAAGTTCACAATTTTTTTTAAAAATAAATTATATAAATTTAATTTTTATCAATTTCAATTAGAAGACTAAACTTCTTTTAAAAATAAATTAATAAAATTAAATTTATATCAATTTCAATTGGGAGTTTTAAGTTCTTTTAAATATAAATTATATAAATTAAATTTTGATAAATTTTAAAAAGGAGTTTATACTTCTTTTAAAACTAAATTATATAAATGAAATTTTTATGAATTTCAATTAAGAGTTCTTATTTTTAAAATTTAAATAGGAGAAGATGCATTTTAAATATTGTAAATCCGAAATTGATTCTTTCAAGTTTACTTTTGTAATCTTTAGAAAATCATTGATAAAAAATAATTAACTAAGTAATTAAAGGAATTGTTATTCTCAGGTCTAGTACTACCCTAAAACTAATCATTTATAAAATCAAGATTCTATATAATATTTTGTATAAAACTTTGATTTAAAGAGTATATAAACTTTTTTATAAAAACGACTTAAACTTTGTCTTTTTTATATATTTTTCTTGTGGTAGAAAAACTTTTTGTTTTCCAGCTGTTGATATTTATTTATAAAATTTCTATCTTATTTAATTAAAGGCAAAACACACACACCCTCTATAAACACACACACACGCACACTTACACCACTTCAAACTATACACAAACAGTGTCCCAGAATCTCTGCATAACTAATTATAATAGCAATTAATTACAAAAATTCCTACAACTTTAGAGCTTTGCATTGCGTTGCCTTGACGCCAAAAAGAAAAAAAAATAAACAAAAAAGCAACAATTAAGCAAAAAGTTAGACAAAACAGTTAGACGCAACAAGTAACTACATGAATCAGTTAATAAGATGAAGGGAATGGGGGGAGGAGATCACATCACAAAGGGTTGAGGCAATTAGCCATTCAATTTTGTAACTTTTACACATAGAATGTTGATTCTTTTGTTTGTTACCAAAAGTTAATTATTACTTATTAGACAAACAAATATTTTAATATTATCAAATTCTAGGACACTTTGTTGCAATAGACCAAAAAAAAACTAATAGATTTTTAATTATAAAAATGTTTAAATTATTTTTTAATTGTCTTTTATGTTTTTGATAAGTGCAGAGTTATTTTGTTTAAAAATTTTTGTGGATCAAATGTAAATTTTGTGTTATTAAATTTGGTAAAACAATTATGATTTATATAGCTTTTTCCAACTGCATTTTGAAGTATATCGAAGCAATTAAAATTGTAGAAAAAACCTCAACAAATTGTTTAATTAGACTTCTATAAGGATTTGCTTTAACATTTTTCCTTAAGTGTATGAAAAAATTATCAAATATTGAGAAAATAAAAAAAAAAATACTTAAACTGCTAAATAAACTAAATTTTAGTTTAAAAAGTAATAAAACTAATTTCAAAAATTGGCAAAAAGAACTGGAAGCCAAATTTATTCATGGCTCAAAAGGCCAAACTTTATTTTAAATATAAGTTAAATAAAAATATAAAAATAAGTTTTACATACTTAGAAAGAATATTTTTATAGCCAATTTAAGCCATAAAAAAGCAATTCTCATATGAAACAGCATATAAAGTTTTATTTCCTTCCTGCTCAAAATCATTCAACTTGAACATCTTTTCTTTTTTTTATTGACATTAAAATTATATTATCATCTAAATGATATAGTAATTATTATTGATAGTAAAAGATGACAATAAAAAAAAATAAATACATATAAATTTTTTCCATATTCTCTTTAAAATAATAAGTGCATTTAAAGACTTAGTTAGAATCTTTTATTTTTCTGATTCATTATTTTTATTATTCACTTTTTTTATTTGAGTTCTTGCAACTTCTTTTTGAGATTTTCAGTCTCTCTTGCAACGTGCTGCAATTGTATGAAATATTATGAGCTCTTGTGATATATTCTTTATTTTTTTATTTTCTTTTTTTTTTTTTTTTGGCTAGATCTAGTCACGTAATTATGCATCAAACAGTCGAACGTGTTGGGGAAAAGAAAACGAAATGCAAGTTATAAAAAAAAAAATGGAAAAATAAATATTCTATATTCACTTTTTATATTCATATACTATGTAGATTTCTTAAACTAGACCAATGGAAGGGGATAGAGAGGCAACGGGGCGTATGCGCAACCAAAATTGTAGAAACAAATTTTTCGCGTTGATGCTTGGTTTTTTGTTGTTTTTTTTTTGTTGTTGTTGTTTTGTTGCTGAACGTGGTAAGAGAGCAATTTTCCAACTGACGTTTTATGACTCGAGCTCGTAAAAAGTCACAGACCGACAATTGTCATAAAACGACGTAAGACAGAGAAATAAGTATGGACAGGCAAAAACCAAAACACAAAAAAAGAAAGAAAGAAGAAAAAAAAAATGGTATATAGATGAAAAATAATTTAATTAGCGTGCTAATTTTGCATGTCACAAGAAGTAGAAAAGTTTATGATGCGACATAAGAAAGTTTAATGGCTCCCCATTGGACTCCTGTAAATGCAACTTTCGCCTTTTGTTTAAAGCCATGGCCAAAACATTGCATACCAAGAACTCAAATGAAGCGCATTGCCTCTGAGTTACGCATATTTTGGGCCAACTGGAGATTCATTTAACTTGTCCATCTGCAGTAGCTGGTGATATGATTAATGCCTTTTCAATTGAGAGAGTATTTTTGAGTTGCTTTTGGGCTCTTACAATGCAAATATGCTACAATTTGCATTCATAAATTAATGGCTGAAAGCTTGTTGTTCATTTTTTATGCCATAAGCTGACTAGCACTTCAATCAATATACTGTAGATTAAGAGATGCAATACCGCAAATCAATTTCATCTACCGACTCATCAATCTCTCTATTCTAACTCTCTTAGAGCTCCATATTTATGGTGCTCGATGGCCGCTTAAAGATTGACCTAAAATGGCTATAACCAGATAGCCGGAGGTTGACCAATTTGGTATGGCAAGATCAGATAAAGTATAAGCGTTTGATAGATTTCATATATATTGTAGCCCCTTATCCAGATCAAATTTGTAGACCATTAATAAGATTCGTTTAGAAAGAAATTGGGTTAAGTGCCAGATACTTAAACATGAGTATTATGACATTATTTATATGGTTTCAATAAACATTTATCAATAAAGATTTCTCAATTTCGAATCATAAAATTTAATTATATTTTGTGTTGTTGTTTTTTTTTTTTTTGGTTATTTTGCATTGCCAATAACTGGTAACCACATCAAAAACGATGCCGGTGACAAGTTAATTAAAATTGGCCTCCTGTGTTGTTGACAGTTGCATTTTAATTAATCGAAAGCCAAATTCCCACCTTAACAATGTTGTCAAATAATGTAATTATTAAGCAAGAATCCGTTACATATATGTATGTATATCCTGTGGTAAATGCCACCCATTGATGCCACTCTTTTCATATAGATGCCACAAGTTGTCATGGCAAATGTTGCAACAAATGCCTTCTGGTTACCATATTGTTTGTTGGCCATCTTCTTTTGTTATTTCATACCATTGTGTGAGATTTTCTTCTTTGCACTTTTCCTTTGGCCATTTTGGAATTTGGTTTTTGGTCTCTCCATGTACCGCACGGAAATTTGAATTTCCAATAACATTTTCCATGCGTTCGCTTCAAACAACCACCTTCAATTATTCAAAGTTCGAGGAACAAACAAAATTGCAAACAAAAAAGACTTAAAAAGAAACCAAAATAAAAAAAAAACAACAGAGAGACAGACAGAAAACCCAAAAAGAAACTTTTGCGTGCCATTTTTGCATTTTTGCGTATTTGGAAATTTAGACATTTGCCAATGCCTTTAGGCACTGTACATATGGTATAATCAAGTATACCTATCAAGTGGGTATATTAGCACTAGCAATGCGTTTGTAAGAGGTAAAAGAAATTAGTTGTAAGTGTATTTGTTTGTGACCTTTTGAACCTGGGGGAAACCAAATGTGAGTTTATCGTAGTTGATTAATTATTATTTAAGTTCTTTGTTATAATTAGAAATATTCTTTGTTATTTTTTAAAAAGTTTAGGCCTTCTATTTTATACTAAAGTATAAAAGTAAATTAATTGTTTCCTTTAGAATACTTTTTTCTTCATTATTGAAATATTTGAGAATATTGTAGATAAATTAGAGAACTTTCTACCAAAAAGAGCTTGCGTGCAAGATTTTTTTCTATCTTAAAGTTATATGAAACTTAAAATGATTGCTATATAATATTATCAATATATATATATAATATATTTTCTAGTAAATTAAATATAAATTATATAATTTTGTTTATAATTCTTCATTTTATGCTTCAATCTTTTGTCAAAATTAAAAAATGATATATAAAAATTATTTATTATAATTTCGAAAACTCATGGCTAAAATTAGAAACTTTATTTTTAATTTTTTATATTTTTAATATAATTTAATAATTTTTAATATAATTTAAAAAAAAAAAATTTTTTAAAAAAGTTTTACATATTTAGACAGAATATTTTTATAGCCAATTTAAACTATGAAAAACCAATTTTTCAAATTTTTATAATTTCTAAACCACAAGGATTATAATCTCCTGAAAATATTTGTTATTTTTCAACTAAATGAAATATTACTCATAGTTTGTATAAATTATTTAAAAAATATTTTATTTTTATATATTTTGTTTTAATATTACTTATTACTAATATGAACCCGGATTATAAAGATCCTCCAAAAATGTAAAATACCCTAAATAATATTTTTTATATATTTTAGCTTTAAGTTTGTATTTACGATAAAGGGGAGAAACGCTTTCTATTCTGTTTCTATTTGGTGAAGTAGAAAAGGAATGAATATTAAAAAAGAATATATATACTCTATATAGTCCGAGATGCTTCTTTTTATACATTGCAAACTTCTGACCAAAATTATTATACTAAATTTTGCAGAGGTATAAAAAGACAAATATTATTTGAATTCAAAATAAAGTCTAAAAGTGTTTAGTAAAATAAACCAACGATTGTCTTACAGTTCTATGAAAGTGTAAAATAATTTAAGTTTATTAAATAAAAGTACATAAAAGCATAATATTTAATTTCATTTTTTGTGTTTTAACTGCAATTCTTTATGTACATTTTTATAACAAAGTAGAGACGAGAAAATTATTGCTAAATACGTTTTCGATATATATATCGTTATAAGACTATGAATGAAGAATTATTACAGACACTGTATGAGTTGTTTACAGTGCGAATGTTGTATAGTCACAAAAGGTTTACAATATATTAGTACCTATACTAAATGGAATAAGCATTAGATTAGTTGGAATTTGTCCAACTAATCAGAAATAAGTTGCGCTAGATAAGAAAAAGACTTCATGTTAGAAAATTTATATATGAAGTTCTTTTCTATTACTGGTTGGTAAACGATCTTCTTTTTGCAACATTATACAGCGAACTAACTAAACGCTATGGTGTTATTGACAGTGTTGCAAAATAAGGCGAATAATTACAAGGATGCCAGATAGTTACTTTGCTCTAACAGTAAAACATTGTTAATTTCAAACAGTTTCCTAAAAGAAAGTTAAAAATGAAGATTTTGTCATAAACATTTAATGGTTACATACAACTAAGTTTTCAAACATTGATCGGAAGTATGAATAACTAACTTATAAAAATAGACCTGCATTTTTATCGAACTTCAACTTCAACTTGGAACTTCAATAGCTTAAAATCAATAATCTTTTTGTTTTGTTTTTCATATATTAAAGAGTGAAAAAAAATAAATACAATTGCAATTCTTTCTTTATTAAAAGTCTTATTCTATATTATATATAATTATATATATAATAAGAATCGAAAATTATAAAATCTAGAGGTAACTAAATTCCAGCATCATTTACTGTTGCCATTGCCAAACTACTTTTTTTTTTGTTACTTGCCACTCAACTATTTCTGGTAGTTGCTTTTTTTGCTACACTATTTCTCACAGTATGTTGACACTTGGATCGATCGGGCAAATAAGCGTAAGTGAACAGCAATATGTTGCTTATGTTGTTGTTATTGTTGTTGTTTACTGTTGTTTCTATGAATTTAAATGACTTGCTACAAGGTATCTAAAAGTTGTACGCTCAATTTCGCGATCTTTGTTTTTGGGGTTTGGTTTTTTTGTTTGTTTGTTTTTTGTTTGCTTTTTGTTTGCTTTGTTTTTGCATATTGCAAATGTCTGTAAAAGGAGCTGTTTGTTGTAATTCGAAACGCCTGCCAAATGACAACAGAGGCAACATCGAAATTTTTGCATTGTTTAACATATGTGTTGCACTACTCCTCCTCCTCTCCTCCCAACCGCCAGGTGACCCACTTGTTAGTTTTATTTTTGTTTTTGAAATCTCATTTCATTGGTAGCCGTTTATGGAGGCTCTCCTGCCAGTTGTGGCCTGGTCCATAAAGTGAATCATATTGGTGGAACTTATCTGCATACTGTGTGATGCTCGATGCCCCGCTAATCATATAAATTAAGGCCATGGCATTTCTCATATGGTAGGCCCTAACAGCTCATATCTGGACTTTCAGATCTGGGCCGTGAAAGGGAAAAGCTTTCGTCTTGCTCTCTCTCTCTCTCTCTCTTTCTTTGTCTTTCTTCATCTCTGTACATTTGACCCATAAATTAAGCGTAATAACTTTCGAATTTCAACTTGCATTGGCATTCTGGACAATGAGTTTCTCCTTATATACCAATTACGAAATTTTATGCACGTGAGAGTGCGTCTTCCATCTCGATGGGCCATCAGTCAGTCAAGTGACCAAAGCTGGTTTTAAGGTGAAGGTTGCCCTTCAATGAGAATGTTCAGGTATTTCTTTTTTAAAGCCATTGTCTTCCCCCTCTCTCTCTCTTTCTCTATCTCTTTCTTGCATTCTTTTGTCGATTCATCAAAACAGACTTGAAAAAAAAATGAAAAAATATTTCCAACCGGTTGTTGGCAATAAATTTGGGAATCGAATTTAAAACTCACATTTACCGTTAGTAAGGTGTGTGTGTGTGTGTGTGTATGCGTGCGTGTGTGTCGATGAGTGTGCCGGTTATAAATCTGATATCAGGCCATTATATGGATTCAAAGCAAAACTCTAAATAATGACCAATAAATTGTTAATGCTCCAACTAAGCCAACAAACCGATTTTTTTTTTTTTGACATTTAATTAAATAATTAAATTGAAATTATTTTTAATAAAATTTATGGAAAGAGAACAACAGCATATATTTAAATTTCAATTAGGGGAAATTTTTGTTTAAAATTTATGAAAACGAAGTGATAAATAACCTTTAATTTTTGGCCTTAATCAATCTAACTTTTTATTATATTATTATAATTAATTCATATAAAAAGTATATAAAATTAAAATTTATAAATAAATAAAATATATAAATAAATAGATAAAACTTCAATATTAAATGGTTTAAAATTATTTTTACTAATTTTAAATTATTTATTTATTATATAAATTCCTAACTTAATGAATTGAAAATATTTTCTATTTCTCTTGATAAACTTTTTATATTTAACAAACTTTATTTACTATTATTTAAATTTGTTTATTTAATTAATGAAGGTAATTCAATTATATTTTGTTTGTTAAAAAGAGAGAAAAATAATATTAACTTACTTTTACACTAAATATATCATTAAAATATAATAAAGAGCAAAAACAAATTGGAGCTTTAATTAATGAAATCAATTGAAATTTAATTGTAATTGAAACTTTTTTTTTTTTTTTTTTGTCAAATAATATAATATTTTTGTACAAAAAACAATAGCAAAACATATGGCATTATAATTGTCAATAACAGAAAATAATTAATAACAAAACAAAATAAATAAAGCAAGTGTAAAAGGGGAGGAACTTTCAACGCTGATGTTAAACTAAAATAATTGGGCAACATTGGGTTAATTGCAGACATAACTGTACACATATATATATAGATATATAAAAAGATATTTTTGTATATACAAAAGATATACTATATATATATAACTAAATAATGGGAGCCAAGCAATTGATTGACATATCACCGACCAGCCATCGCATTTAGAAACGACTTGTTGCTGCCGCTGCTAAACCAATTGGTGAACAATGCAAGTATGAAAGGGCATGTAACAAGAGAGGAAGAGAGGGGGGGGGGAGAAGTGAGGAGTAATGTATGGTGTATGGGGGCAATATGCTCACGCACAGCTGGGGCAGCATTTCCGTCTTTGGTGCGACTTTCATACCAAATATGCATATCATAAACTATGAAATTTATCAACAATTTTTCCTTATATTTTTTTTTTTCAAATAAGTCAGAAAATAAAGATAAAAAAAAGTATAGACTAGCAATATGCCCTATAATAGATTAAGAAATGAGTATTGAAGGATTCGGTACAAAATAAAATTTTAAAAAAATAATATAAATATGATAAAATATACAAAAATATTTATTAGAAAACTCTTAAAGAGTAATTAAAGAGAAATAATAATAATCTCTAGAATCTATATCTGGCTGATTATTTATCTAACTTTCTTTTTAAGGCTATTGTAGTTTTATTATTATTATTATTATTATTATTATTATTATTATTATTATTATTATTATTATTATTATTATTATTATTATTATTATTATTATTATATATATTAATTATCTGAGTAATACATAAACATGGCATATAAATGATCTACCTTAATGTATAAGGTTTCCCATTTATGGATAAATTCAAGTTTACCACAAGTTTTTAACTAATTCCAAAAACTATTTAACCTAAGATATTAAAAAATTGAAAAATTTATATAATAATGCTGGAACTAAAACAATTCGGTTATATATAATCATATAATATATATATATATTTATGTAATATATAATATATAATATAAAAAATTAATATATATACATATATATAATAGAAAATAATACTATATATATTCTTCTAATAAAATATTCCAACAATTTTATATAAAGCGCTCAATTTACCTAAAATATTTTTTAAAGAAAATACAAAAATTCAAATTAATTTCAAAATTCTTTAAGTAAAGATCAATATGCAAAATACAAGAGAACTTGTTTATATAGACCTAAAAAAAACCTTTATAAAATGACCTCTTGGATACATTGTCGTATGTTATAATAATATGCTATATAATGATATATATGATATTTAAAAAAACTATAGATTATCATCATTATTAGATTATCATATTAAATTATAGAATATTCAATATAAAGAAATTTGAAAATCAAGAAAATATGACACAAAAGTATTGTATATATATTTACAATTAAATATATATTATAATATATTATAAAATATTAAAAAGTAACTTTTAAACCTAAAATTAATTTAAAAATGTATTGAAAAATTCTTGAGTTTATATTTGGAATTTTTAACATTTAATTTAATAAAAAAAATATGGTTTAATATTTTGAATTTTAATTATTAATACTAAATATTAAAAAATTCGTATTTTTTTACATTTTAAATGTTACAAACTTTTGTATTTTATATTTCAATTATTAAAGCTTACAAAATTCTAGATCCTTTTTTTTTTTTTTTTTTTATTTTAAATATGGGAAAAAAAAAAATATTGCCTCTGTAACTGGAATTTTTAATATTGAAAAATATTGAAAAAATGGAAATTTTTTGTATGCGATATTCGAAATATTAAACTGATAGTTCCTGTTAAAAATTTGATGGGAAAAGTTTTTTTTAATTTTATTAAACAATGTTCATTAATATATTTTAAGAAGTATCCCAAAATTATGAAGATTTATAATTTGACCTATTCAACCTATGACACATTCATATAATGTACTTAAATAATATAAATTAAACCATATTATTCCAATTCCGATTCAAAATTCTATATAAGCTAATAATATTTTTGTATTAGATTGAACAAAACTTTTCGTAATGCAAGATTTCAAATTTTTTAAATAAATTTCATTTAATCTTTCTGTTACCTACATTTATTAGATACCAATAGTCTCTTACTCTATTCTCAATTGTAGGGTATAGAAATCCAAGAAATAGAGGCAAATTTGAATTGAAATAATAAGGAAAAGCGAAACTCACGTTTTCCCATTAGCATTTTGCAATTTGTATGTCTAACCTATTCCAATGCAATGGTCATTGTTTTTTCCTCTTTTTTATATATTTTTTGGTTTTGGTTTGGCAGCTGCGTTTTTTCCTTTTTTTTTTTGTTTTCATTGGTTGTGCCTCCATTTACCGTTTCAGCCATATTGCATTGCAGTCTGAGAGAGGAAGGGGAAGGCCCCGAGGTGATTCGATTCTCTTAATCATATTGAAATCGTCTATCTATCTGACTCGCTGACTGACTGATTGTCGGTATGTCTGTCTGTCTGTCTGTCTATCTATCTATCTGTCTGTCCGTTTGACCATCACGTGCGTAAGATCAATAAAAATCCAATTAAAATGCAAAAAGTTTCATAATTACACCAAAAAGTTCGCGGAGTGTAAAGAGATTGGTTAAAAAGCAAGGAAGGGGAAAAGGAAAATCAAATGGTTAGGGGTAGTAGATCTGTGCGGGTAAAAAGTGAAGAGAAAAAAAAAAGTGAAAACCCCTTTGGGCCATAGAGTGAAATGGCCAACTGAAAATGCAACGGCAATAAAACAAGCAAAAAGCAAAAGCGTAAAAGCCAGACATAATCAAGGGGAGCGGAAGACCATGAAAGGATGGCCAAGTTGCTGAGGGTACTACAACAACAACAACAACAACAAAAAAAGGAAAAATATTTCGCGCACAGTCACTTTACTGACTTTACACGCAATTCTGTTTTACACAAAACAAGAAAATAAAAAATAAATCCAAAAAAAAAGAAAAGTAGAAAAGCAAAAACTAAGTTGCTGCCGTTGCTGTTGCTGCTGTTGCTGTTGCTGCTGTTGCTGTTGCGTTTAACAACTGTTTTATGCTGTCGATTGCAGTTAAAATTGAAATGGAAATGGAAATGGCTTGTAAACGACGAGCTAAAAAGACATTTCGCATTTAGCACAATTTCGGTCGCTGTTTATATATATATATATATATATATATATATATAAGTACTTACTCTTTTTCTTGCTGCTTGGCAAGCAAAACAAGTTAACAAGCTACAACAATTGCAGTTACAGAAAAAAAATAAAAGGGAGTGAAAGAAACAAAAACAAAAGCTCTATGAAAAATTTTAATAACCTTTTTAAAACATTAATGCTTATGGCATTTTAAATGGCAAAATAATTTATAAAATATTTGCGAAAGGCTTCGTTTTTTTTTTTCCTTTTTTCTTCTTTCACTTAGTGAATTTCTCATGGGAAATCTTTTTCTCTTTTTTATGCCAAAATTTAAATTAAAGTATTTTACTGAAATGACTTTTGCTAGAAAAAAACAAGAAATACTTTAAGAGAATTCTAAAATGAAAATTTTATAATAATATAAAAGATTATTTTAAAAAACTAAATAATTTGTTTAACAGATTATTTAAAGGCTACTTATTGATTGATCCCTTTTCTACTTAAACAAATTTTCTTTATTGATTCTTTATAGAATATTTGAATTAAAAGAATCTAAGAAACAGCTCTTAAAAATTCTTTAACAGATTATAGGACAAACAAATTACTAACTTCTTTATATATTTTAGATATATAGATGATCTATTAAAAGATCTATTAAAACAGTTTAGCAAAGTAATTTTGTGCAACTAAAAGAATTTTGAAATTTTTTTATTTCAGTGTATTTTAGCTCAATTTTTTACTACAAATTTATAATTTTCAAATTTTATTACATTTTTAGATATATTTTTAGCATCTTAACACTTTTTAGGTAAACCAAAAAAAAAAAAAGTAGCTAGATATACAAAATCTATAAAAAATATCAACCTATTAGCTTGACTAGGCTTTTCCTTAGATCTATTTCTGTTATATAAGTAGGTTTTTATATAATAAAGTTTCTGCGTAAATTTGTTATAAAGAAGTTCGACTCTATTAGGATTGGGATATAGAAGCACATACATATGCATAAATATATAGAAAAAAATAGGAGAACTATGTTTAATATTTAATACAATTGTAGTACCAAAAATTAGCTTATTAACGAAAATTTCAGTTTAATTCTAGAATTTGGCAGCTGGAGTTCTAAACCAACTGAGAATCAAAAAAAAAAGAGATTTTCGGCAAGAAATTCATTTTTAAGTACAGAAGAATCAGGACTTAACGACTCTTAAGAAACCGACGAAAGGGGCAAAAAATATTTTTTTTCTTTATATTATGAATTGTTTTGAATTTCAAACAAAACAAATTAGTTTTTGACACAGCATTATTTTATTATACCCATTCAAATTTAAATCGACAAATCTATTTAGCATTTCTGCCGCATTAAATGCATCAAAAAGGTTCTTCGACGCAAGTAACTAATACATTTTTAACAATGGATGTGTTTCTCAAAATTTGCCAAACCATTGTCCATTAATTTTGGATTCTTTTTAAAAAAAAAAAAAGTGAAAAACATCCTCACTATAAACGGTTTGTCACTAAAAGCAAAGACTTACTAACTGAAGACCCTTACATATAATTTTCTATGGGAATCAACCAAGACGGAGTCGTTATAATCGAATTCCACTGTATTACAATTAAATTATATATTTTTTAAATTTAATAATACAACTAAAATTTTGGGAATTAAATATTTAATAACTATCTAAGCACAATTAAGGATTAAAACCCAAATTTTAACAGCTAAAACGTAAGCATTAATCCTTAAAAACTAACCAAGCATTTTCCATTAATTTCATAACTTTTAACTTCTTGGCTTACTTTAACTTAATCATTTTAAATTAAATAACCAAAAGAACTACCTTTTTTTTTTAGCATTTTTCAATAACAAAAATCAAAAAAGGGATAAATTGTTTAGATTATATTCACCAAGTAATTAAAAACCACAAGTTCAATGATCTGTTTATACTCTCATTTGGTTTTGGCTAGTTGGGACAACGCACTAACCAATCTATATGGATATATATATACTTATATATACTTATTTACCTGACAACTAATTAATATTAACTCTTCGTCTGCCCCAATTAGCGGCACTCTCTTTGTAGTGCATAATTAACGGGATAAATAAATAAAAAAAAAAAACCTTTGTTGAAATTTAATACATTTTCAAAAGAAAAATACTGCACAAAAGAAATCGTAGTAACTGGCAACTTTTAGTAAGGTGAATGAATGAGGGCGGAAGCAATTTTTTTTTTCATTTTTTTTTATTTTTTCTGCAATCCTGCCACTGCCACTGCACTTGACATGACAACAGACCTAGGGGAATCCTATAAGGTATACATAGGGGGAAACCAAATACGCGGGGAGAAAAGTCGAGTTTGTTATAAGGTTGATGGCATGTCATAACGACCAAAGTGAAAAATAGCAAAAAAAAGGGGAAATGTGAAACCTTTTTTGCAAAAAAAAAATAAAAACAAAAAAAAAACAAGTTTGATATTTCATTTGCCGGTCAAAGGTAAATAAACTTAATGAAGACCTACACAAAATCAATGTGGAATTAGTTAAACTTTATCTTTGGGTTAGTGAAAGTCAGTTCTCAGTTAAGGGCAACAACAAAAACAAATGAAGCAAGCAAGTCGTCCCTGCCGACTTTGAGTATACCCTGTACCAAGTAGAGGAACTTTATAAAATCAAACTCCTTCAAATTCGCCATTAATTCGAACTAAAATTCTTCTCACAAGCGGCAGCAACAAACGCATGCTATCTCGCTCACACTTACTACGCAATGTCGCACTGGGCATTTCAGTACAAATTGTACATAGATATATCTCCGATATTTCTTGTCCGATTTTAACACAATTTTGTTCAGCTGATACCTTTTGGCCATATTATTGAGTGTGCCAAATAAGAATATGCTACCTTTAAATTTACTCTAGTTATTCGTTTTTCCTAAATTGCGGGGGCGGAAGTGGGCGTGGCAAAAATTTGAAACAAACTTGATCTGCGTAGACACTACACAAATGCTGACACTAAATTTGGTTGCTCTAGCTCTTGTAGTCTTTGAGATCCACGTGTTCATACGGACGGACGGACAGACGGACGGACAGACGGACGGACAGACGGACGGACAGACGGACAGACGGACATGTCTCAATCGATTCGGCTGTTGATACTGATCAAGAATATATATACTTTATAGGGTCGGAAATGCTTCCTTCTGCCTGTTACATACATTTTAGCGACTTTAATATACCCTTTTACCCTATGGGTACAGGGTATAAAAATATTTGCTTGTTAAATTTGCATCAAAATAATTGCACAACCGGCAAACTTTTCCACACACACATGTACACACACTAACACACAAATATTTGAAATGTCAAATTAAATGCAAATTACATATTTTGCCATTTATGGCTGCCATTTGGAACTGGGGGAGGTGGGTAACTGTTGAACTGGTAGAAACAGATTTCTGTCTGAATCACTTGGGTTGTCTTGGTTTCTCTCTCTCTCTCTCTCTCTCTCTCTCTCTCTCTCTCTCTCTCGTTCTTCTCTTTAACTTCTCCGTCGGGTAAACCCATTAAAATGCCATTAAAATTGACATCATCGTGTTTGTTTCTGCACTCTCTTCTTGACACTAATTTCCATCATCATAGTTAAGTAGCTTTAGTCGAACATTTGGCAAAAAAAAACTGAAATACATTTATAATCAACACAATATTTTTCATTCGTTTTCAATACTCTCTATAAATTGATTAAATTAATGAAAGTGTTAAAACTTAATCCAAAGAAATCCAATAAAATTTTCTTATTTTATTAATCAAAGATGAAATAAAAGAAATTACACTTTCTCATATTCTTAATTTTGTTTTATATTTTCTTAATTTTTATTTATTTAATTAAAGAGAATATTTAGCAATTTTTCTATAATTTCGAAAGGAATGATAAGTGCAATCCTTTAATAAATTTATATATATTTTTTAAAACTTATTTTCTTATGATTAATTTGAATAACTTGGCAACTTTTTAACTATATTTTGATCTTGTTAAATAAGAACTTTTAAAATTTTGATTAGATTTAGAATAAGAATAATTATTTCAACCAAATCTTATAAAAGAAAACAAATGAAATTTCAGCATGGAATATAAATAATTAAAGTTAGAACAACTTTCTTATTTGTTATAAATTACAATTAAAAAAATTTAATTTTCATTTAAAATCAAATTTAATTTTAACAAAAGCTTATTTTTTATAATAAAAAACTCGGATAGTTATAGATATTATGCTGATAAGAGGTAATTTATGTTTACCTATTAATCAGAGTATAAATAAATAAATATTTATTAAAGTTTTAAGATCTTAAAGATTTTAAAGATATTCCTAAACAGTTTCAAGGTTAATCAAACTAAATATTAGTTTTATTAAAATATTAGAAACATACTTAGATAGATTTGATATTTAGTTATATATATTGGGATATCTTAAAGATTGAAATGATTTCTTTTCTACTTTTTTTTTTTATACCCTGTACCCATAGGGTAAAAGGGTATATTAAAGTCGCTAAAATGTATGTAACAGGCAGAAGGAAGCATTTCCGACCCCATAAAGTATATATATTCTTGATCAGCATCAACAGCCGAGTCGATTGAGACATGTCCGTCTGTCCGTCTGTCCGTCCGTCTGTCCGTCCGTCTGTCCGTCTGTCCGTCTGTCCGTCTGTCCGTCCGTCCGTATGAACACGTGGATCTCAGAGACTACAAGAGCTAGAGCAACCAAATTTGGTGTCAGAATTCGTGTAGTGTCTACGCAGATCAAGTTTGTTTCAAATTTTTGCCACGCCCATTTCCGCCCCCGCAATTTAGGAAAAACGAATAACTAGAGTAAAATTAAAGGTAGCGTATTCTTATTTGGCACACCTAATTATATGGTCACAAAGTATCAGCTGACCAAATTTCGTTAAAATCGGACAAGAAATATCGGAGATATATCTATGTACAATTTGTACTGAAATGCCCAGTGCGACATTGTGTAGTAAGTGTGAGCGAGATAGCAAGCGTTCGTTGCTGCCGCTTGTGAAAAAATTTTAGTTTGAATTAATGGCAAATTCGAAGGAGTTTGATTTTATAAAGTTCCTTTAATTGGTACAGGGTATACTCAAAGTCGGCAGGGACGACTTGCTTGCTTCATTTTTTCATCACTTTAAATCCGATTTTTATATTTTTAATTACTTTTCTTAGTCATTTTTCTTATTTAAAGTCCTTTTGTCATATTTTTAATAATTTCTCTTAATTTTTTATGATTTTTAGTCTCATTGTTATACATAGAATTATTTTTCTTAAGCTTTATAATTATTTAAAGCATCAACTGAGGCAAAGAAATGCCTAAAAAACTAAGGTAACGTCATAAATATTTGGAAAAAAAATAGATTCCAACTTATTATATAAGTCATTTCAATATCTAAAATGACAAAAAATATATATCTAATATCTAAATATCGAATATATATATAAACCTAATATCTAAGCATAAGCAATATCTAGTTCATTTTCCAATCAAAAATATTTCTCAAAATAGAAAACCTATACCTTAATATCTAATCTATCTAATCTATCTAAATATCTATAAATCTAATATCTAAATATAAATAATATCTAGTTCATCTAGTATTATTTCAATGGCTAAGATACCCCAAAAGATAAAACTAATATCTAAATATTCAATCTATCCAAGTATATATCTTTTACCTTAGTATAAATGGTTCGTTTTTCGATCTCTTCAATGCCCTAAAATAGAAAATTAATATCTAAATATCTATATATTTTATTTCTAAATGAAACTAATGTCTAGTTCATCTAGTATCATTTTAAAATCCGAGATACACCAAAATAGACCTAAATATAAATCTATCTAAATATCTATATCAAGTATCTAGTTCATCATAATAGTTTCATCATCAGTTTTATCTGTAAGAAACGAAAACTAATATCTCCATATCCAATCCAAACCATAAATTTTATATCTTAATATAACAAATATCCAGTTCATTTAACCTTAAAAGAAACAAACTAGTTAGGGTATACTCTAAATAGTTTAAGCCACTTAATATTTATCTACCTAAAACACCTGAAGCATAACCAAAATGGCAACTAATTTGATAATCATTTGTGTTGATAAATGTTTTCAAAATGGAGCTTAACAAATTGATTTAACTGAAAAAAATAAAAAAAAAGAAGAAAAAAACCATTATCAACTAATTGGTAACAGATATTTTTTGTCTATTTTAAGCAAACAACAAATGAATCAATTTGAATTTAAAGTTTAAACGATTTGCCAACTTTTCATTTTTCCTTTTTTTGTTTTTTTTTTTCATTTTTCTGTTCTGTTTAAGAAAAAGTTTTTTTTTTGAAAACTACATTTAAGGCTTAATTGGAATTGTTTCTCTTTTAAGTTAATTAGGGCACTCGATGCCATCTAACGGAAGTTTCATCAATCGATAAACAAAATCGAATTGAATTGCACTTTAAAAGCTTTTAACAAACATCAAAATAATTACAAACAATTTTAAACAAATAAAAAGTTGCATTAACACAATTGAGCAATGTATATATATATATACAATATATAACTGAGGCGGAAACAACAACAACAAATCGCATAATGCATAACAACAAAAACTAATAAAAATTCACGTACAATAATAATAAAGAAAAAAAAAAAATAACTAAAACTAAAAGCGTCAAATTGTAAACAACAACAATAAGTAAAACAATAATAAATGCCGTGCACTGCATTTCCACATATGATGACAATAATGATGATAATGATCATAATGATCATGATGATCATCATGATGACGTTGGGAATGATGATGACGACGAAGCTAAAATGAACGCTCATTTATGTAAAGGTCAATTTGCAATATTTGCGCAAGGTTAGGCATACTACGCGCTCCCATTCTACTCATCTACACAGAGAAAAATTATTGATTTGGGTTAAAGAGGAAATTAAAAAATATAGCAAAAAAAAAGCTAAAAGAAAAAAACTATTGAGAATCTTTAAATGAATTTAATAAAGTGAAATGAGTCTTAATAAAATTTTGTATTTTTTTTTAGTATTAAAATTGTAAAGAAAAATTTTAAAAATTTGTTTAAAAATTAAAACAATAAAAACAATTAAATATAATAAAATAAAATTAAGTTAAGCTGGAAAAACTTAGATCTTTGAACATTACTTTAACGCAAAATTGGAAACTAATAAATTATTCATTTGTAAACAATTTAAAGAAATAATTTAAGGGAAAACAAGTTTATTTCAATAAACGGGTTCAAATTTTCTTTATTAAAAATATATTAAAATCTAAATTTAATACAAAATTTAAAAAATTGGTAAAACAAAATATTGATTAATTGATTGATTTATATAATTAAATATTTAGACTCAATTTTGAGGCGATTTAAACAAAATGTGAAATAATTAAATCAGTCAGTAAAAATAAAATATTAAAAAGATAAAAAATTCAAAATGACTGAGTTCTTAATAAAAAAAATAAAAATAAATGGAATAGGAAAAATAAAAAGAAATGCTTTAAAATATTTGGCAAAACCTTTGAAAAAATTGTAAAAATTAGAAAATCCTTAAACAAATCTTATTAAATAAATTAACATTAAATAGTAACAAGAATAATCAACACTTTATTTGATTACGACTTTTTATATAGGCAAAGTTTGGGATAACTAAATAAGATAATTGGATAATAATAAAAGAAAATAAAAATATATAAACGGAAATTTTCTAACTAAGAGAAAATTTCAAAACTGATTCCGAAAATATAAAATAAAGAATTTATTTGTTAAGATTCACATATACTTTTTTAACTAATAAAATCAATTTTTTCTTCCAAACTAAACTATAAAAAATAATAAATAAATAAACTTTGTTCTCTTAACTAATGAAATACAAAGATAAAAAAGTTTTTTATTTAAAAAAATTTCAATAAATTTGCTTAAAAATTACAAATTTCTATAAAGTTGTACAAAAAATGCAAATTTTAGAAAAAATAACGTTAAATATTTTTTGTTTAAAATTTATATAATATATTTTCTCAGTGTATTTACAAGTGAGGGGGACAGTTGAGCTTGCAGTATATAAGAATGTGAGAGCAACAGTGAGCAAATGAGAAGGGAAATCAACTAAATATTTAACTGCAACTAATCGAGCTAAATGAACAATGATTGCGGTAAACTTTACGCAACTGTAAATATCACATAGACAGTAATAGAAAACAACTAACTAACTAACTAATCAATCTTAAAATAGTGATTAAATTCAGCCCTTCATTCAGGGGCACTCAGCGAATGAGCTTACCTTTCAGGTAAGCCATTAGATGGCCAAACTGAAATTCGTGTGAGAATAAAAAAAAGAAGAAGAACCAACCCAACGACCAAAGCCGACATTAAAACAGAATTCCTGCTGACAATGTCAGACGGATTAGTCCCAAAATAAAAAAACGGAAAAAAGAAGGGAAATGCTTTTAACATGCAACCAGCCAACAGCCATTCTACGACAAGTCGACTGGAGGCTATTAGGTTTTTCCATTCTCTCATAGTTTTAACTTCCGTTGCGTTGCATTGTCATTTCGCTGATCCTTGGAGCCAACAAAAAAACACAACAAAAAAAAAACCCCCGTCTGCTTTGGCAAACTAAGCCAAAAACGTGCCAAAAAAAAAAAAAAAAATACAAAAAACAAAAAACCAGACACACATACATACATACAACTAGGCGGCATTGCTAAATCGAATTGGTGGCACATTTGGGTTGCATGAAAAGTTTGTTAAATAAAGTAAAAAAAAAAACAAAGTTGCAGTAGTTAACAGATTTAAGAGACTAAAGAATCATGTGTGCGCAATAAGTTAGTTAGTTTTTTAAAACTTGTTTTAGTAGACTATAAAATTCAATTGTTAGGTAAGGAAATTTTAACAATTCCATAATATTATATGAAACTTTTATAGAACTAGAAAAGAACTAATTGAAAACTACTAAGGTAATGCTAAAGAACTTTAAAAGAACTTTGAAAGAACTTTTGAAGAATTTCTAAAGAATCCACAGAAAACTTCTGAAGAACTTTTTAAGAACTACTGAATCAGTCTGAAGTTTAGAGAGTTTTGATTGTTTACTTTAATTATTGAAGAACTTCTAAAGAATTCTCAAAGAACTTCTAAAGAACTTCTAAAGAACTACTAAAGAACTTCTAAAGAACTACTAAGGAACTACTAAAGAATTACTAAAGAACTACTGAATCAGTCTGAATTTTAGAGAGTTTTGACTGTATAATATAAATATTAGCAATTCAAAACTAAAGTTGCTTGATTACATGTATGATATTTTTACTTTTTATAAATTAATAAATATTTTTTTACATTTTTTAATATGTCTAAATGCATTTGACATAAAAGATTACTCTTTCTAAAATGTCTATATAGAAAGATTTAAAATAAAATAATAAGAACTTTTTAAATATTTTATAAATTTATTACTTTAAATATCTGAATTTCTGGTAACTAGCCCAATTAATATTTTGTTGATTTGATGTAAGATTTATAGATATATATTTATTTTATTTAATTAATATTTTATTTATTTATACACATATATAGATTTTTATACGTATATAGGATAAATATATATATAAATTATGATATATACATATATAGATATATATATACGTATATAGGTTACTTGATAATATAAATGATATCATTTTTATTTAGAATTTTTAATTTATCTATATTTCTGATTCTAATTTATCTATAATTCGATCCAGAATCTATTTCTTTGATTGTTAAAAACTAATATTTAACTCCTATTATTTATATACAAAATATTTCTAATGAAATTCGAAGATAATTCTGAGGAAAAGTTAATTAAAATTACTATTATTAATAATATTATTATTTCTGGATAATTTCTTTCAAATTCCAAAGCTTTAAAAAATTTACAAAGTGTTTCTTGCAATAAGGAACAATTTTTTATAAATTCAAACTTTAAAATAATCAGAGGAAAATTTACCACTTTTTTGATAATATTTTTTCTAATTTTTTTCAATATATATTTTAAGGAAATTTATAATTTAAATTTAAAAAATAATTTTCTTGCTATAGCTAATATAATTTTTATGGAATTTTTTTCTACTATAGAAATTGTTTTGTAGGCAAATAAATCCAAATTGAACAATATTTAAGCATTTCAAATACTTCAATTAATAAATCAAAAGAATTGCTAAAATGTTTTGAGTTTATAAAGAATTCGATTAGCCCTCGTTTAAATACATGCATAAATGCATTCGTTTAGCCAATGTCAGTTCCATTTATGCAATTTGCTCGCCTTCAGTTTTTTTTTTTTTTTTTGTATTGTGTCGTGTGGCAAGGTTGCATTTACCATAATATAAGGGCGTATTGTGTATTGTATATATATATATATATATATATATATATATATATATTGACAGACAAACCCTGGCTAACCATTGATAGCCACACACACACATTGATATACATATGAATGTATGAACATTATGCATAATGCGATATGTAAGTATTAGAAATGAGGGTCTGAGGTCGACCTAAACGAGGCCCTCAAACAAGGTCATCTATGGCCACCAATAGTTAACATTGTTAAGCGAGAGTCTTGTTATCAATTAATTGTAACTGAAACATATATAGACATAGATACAGAAACAACTACCTCTAAGGCATATTGATTGCATCAGAAAAGCAAGACAAAAAATATGACAAACTATTAATTAAAAGAAAAAGTTGTCGCTTTTTGTTTTCGACTTATGTAAAATATACAAAATAAACACTTATATATATATTTATATATAGATATAGTATATAATGCCGGTTGTTAATTGTTTACTTTGTATAACTTGCGAATTAAGGGTAGAAGAGGTATAGGGAGGTAAGCCGCTTGCATTTGAAATTGCACAATCTCATAGTCATAAAAAATAGAAAACTAAATATATATATATACAATAAGAGCAATTGCTATTGATATAGTTTCTCTATTGAGTATCTATCTACTCGTTTACGATTTGAATCAACACAAACAGATAACTTTACACAGTTCCCCCCTTGCAACCTTAATCTTCTTCTTTCCCCTTTTTGGAAAGGCTTCTACATAAATTCAATCAGTTTTCAAATCCCAACTGAATTTATCTTTGTTTTTTTATTATACCAACAAAAAGAAAAGAAAAAGAAGAAGAGAAGCACAACAACAACATTAAATTCTTGGTGCATCTGTAAAATTTATAGAGCTTGAAAAACAAAAAATGCTATAAACGATGGCCAAGTTATAGTAACTCACTCTGCGACCCTCTCATGAATCACACACACACACAAACAAATGATGCTTACCTGAAAAGAGAAGAAAAAAAAAGATACATTTAGATACATTTTGGATAAGATTTTTAAAAAAGCTTTTCTTAGACATAAACTAGTTTTAGAATCTATTTTGTATAAGAAAAATAAATTCACAACTATAGATACAGATACAGATACTTATATATATACATAAATATTCGTGTGTAGATCTCATTTTATTTGTTTAAACAAGTTCACCTTGTACAGTTAATTTGTTATTTATATTTCCCTTTTAGTTTATACATTACGAAATTCTTTTCCCGTGTAAAAAATAATCAAATTTTCGATGCCGAAAAAAAAAATGACTACAATTTGTTTGTAGATACGCAGACATATAAATTATCGGTCTAAAATTCAAAAGCTGAAGAAGAAGAAGAGGAATAATGTACATACAAGCATAAATTAGGGCATTCAGGGGCGTAGTTAAAGGGAAACACAAGGGGGTTTACTTATTATAGTAGATGAGCAGAAATTGCATCTCAATTTAAAAATGAAAATAAAGTATTCAGAAATTAATTTGTATAATTAATTTCGATATTTTAAAATTATTTTTTATGTTATATTTTTATTACAGATTTTTAAAGAATTTTTTAAATTTTTTAATAGGTATTTAATATTATAGTTTAAAATATCAGAATAATTGATCCTTCTATACGTTTCATTGCTTCTAAGACAAAAAAATTTCCTCCTCAAAGAAAACTTCCAAGAAAATTAAACATTTAAGTCTAATTCCAATTAACTTTTCCTGCTTATAAATAAATAATTTGCCTATTAACTTTATTGATTTAAGTAGACAAATTTGTTGCGTAAGCTCTGGCCCCCCCTTTTGAGTTGATATCGTGTTGAGTGTTGCAACACTGTCCAAACTCTATGTTGAAAGGTACCTTGAAACAATAACAATAACAAAAGTACAATTCATTGAAAACCCAAATTACAAAAAAACGAAAATTAAACAAAAAGAAAAAATAAATTACACCATTTTGATACAATTTTTTTGAAGCTTTAGAAAATAAATAAAATGGAATGAAAATAATAAAAAATTGTTTATTGCGACATAATCAACATTTCTAACTAATTGTATTTATGATCAAAGAAATGTCCTAAACATCATGTACAGATATATATATAAACATAGATATATATTATGAGGTAGTTCTCTTTATTTAACATTTAATTAGGAACTCAAAAAAATAACAAAAGCAAATAAATCTTTTGATTTGATTTAGAAAAGCCAATGAAAATAAATCTTTTAATAGATATAGCATAAGATATATTTGTTTAAGACTTTTTAATCATGATATTCAAAATATTGAAATGGCATTTAAAATAATTATATATAATTATATATTATATAATTATTGGTATTTTTAAGTCAGTTTGTGTTAATCTAATATTAACTAAAAAAGGCAAATTATAGAAAAGGAATTTGTATTAAGAAAGTAAAGGAGAGAGTTTAGAAATAAATATATTTATATCCATTAGATTTACATATTAATAAATATATAAAAACTCTCTTTTTTTGGTACAGTTATCAAATTTATATATAACAAAACTTTGTCAAAAAATTGGAAGCTCCAAAATTTAAGTTTCGAAATAGAGAAACTCTCCAATGGAATAACGCCCTAATGTTTATACATATGTGTAGTAAATATGTATACTTATATATATATATCTATATCTAAGTATGTATCTATGTATGTTTGTTTTCCACATATCTAGCAAATAGACATACTATAGAACAACATCAACACGCACACCAATACACTTCAACTTAATTTATGAAATTAACAAACACACAAAAAAAAAATATGCTGGCCAGCAAATAAATAATAAATAAAAAAAAAAGCCTAGAAAAAATATAACATATGTACATATATATATATAACAGCAACAACAACAACAACCAATAGCAACTAAAAATGTTCAACATTTGGGGCCCTTTTTTTTAAATGCTTTTAATTTGAGTGTAGAATAATGACTTTTGGTATACCCTTTACTAGAATGGATTATACCTTATTAGAGTTTTCTTTTATTTTTTAGTGAAAATAATATTTAATATAGAATTGGTTTTTAAGGTTTATAACTTTAAATTTTTATTACTTTCCAAAATCGTCTCTCAAATAAGCCAGTTATGATCTCAAAACTTTAAAGTAAACCTTTTATCAAGCAAAATATATCAATTCATAACCATAGTCCATTTCAATATACCCTTACACCCTTTTTGACTAAAGGGTATACCAAAAAAATAAAAAGCTTTGGCAGCCCACGAGAATATTTTGTCGTCGAAAGCGGCAAACGGCAAGCAACTACTCAACTCTCAGAACATTGAAGGTGATAGCGATGAGTTTGTTGGGCTGCGGAGGTGGTGGAGAAGGGTGCTGATTTCGGTAATCAACCTTGAATTTGTTTATTTACACAATCATTCATATACACACAACACAACACACACACACTCGCACATATGTAGCACCTACACTAATAGTTCTTTATATTTTGTAGTTTGTGTGGTAAAAAACGTGCCGCTTGTTTCAAAGAATTCTGATTGGTTAGAAGAAGCAGCAGGCAGCCGGCAGCATAGATATAAAGATAGAAGACCGTTAGAGCTCAAAGTCCATTAGACAAATGTCAAAAACAAGTACAATTTAAGTTTAAATTTAATTATTATTATTTATGCATAATAATAAAATCAGCATAATTATTTTAACATAATATTTAACACGTGATGGCCGCATGCAAACTATGTTAAAAGATACAAATATATATATATATGTATATCTATCTTTGGGTTTCAGTTTATTTTTATCTATGTATAACACTTCACATTCAAGTTTACCTTTAGCTTTTGTCCAAAAAAAAAAACCTAAAAAAAAAATTGTTCAAGGTTATAACATTAAAATTCAAGGCGTCCCACCAATCATTAATGTTTATCTACGTCATAAATTGTTTAATAAATAAAGAGACATACACACTCAAACATATATGCACATACATATGCAAGTATATATATATATATATATATTAATTTATAAATTTCATTTCCCTTTTAAACAATTTTTCCAATTGTTGCTATTGCATTTTCAATTAACTTTTGTGAATAGCTTGAATTTCCTTATTTTGGCATTTAATAATTGTTTCAATTAGCCAAATCTTTTGGCCCAAAATATTTGTACATATTTGCCTTAATTCATTTGATTTGCAAAATATATCGCCCACAACAAAACTTCAAAGCAAGTGTACATCAAAAATGTGGCCTATATCGATTTTAGATTGAAAGACTTAATTAATAACTTTGACAGCTTCAATTGATTGAAATTTGAATTATTTTGTAAATTTTCAATTTATATTTGATTTTTGTATCTTTTATTTTAAAATATATATGTAACTTTTAGTCTTCCGTTTGGTTTATTGCAAATGGCTAATCAACAGCAGCAACCCAACAGCACCTCCTCCTCCCCATCCTCATCTTTGAATAGGTATCAATGCCACACAGCGGCTGTGGCAACTATAGTAAAACTATTGCTACACTGAGAAAATTATTTTTCTATATTTGAAGAAATATTTTATATTATTAATATTTTTATTCCTTACAATAAAGTTTCAAAAACTTTCTCTGAAAATATTGCAGATTTGATATAATTTTTTTAGCTTACTTTAATGTTTTTTAAAAAATCGTAAACTTAAATTATAAAATATATAATATATATTTTAAAGATAATAGAAGGATAATAGAACATTAAGTCCTCCATATCTCAAATGTTAATTTGAATTTACTTATTTTTATAATATATTTATAATTGTTCTAGCTTGTTTTCTGTTAAAGGATAATTTTATAATTACTTGTTAATCATAATATAAATAACTATATTTATAATATGCTTAAGTTTTTAAAAATATTTTTTCTTGATTAATAACAAACTTTCTTAGAACATTTTATTGATTTTTTTTAATATTTAAAATATAATAAATTCCCTTTGAGAAGCAACATATAATTCCATTATGTAAAAATGGTAAAGTAATTTCAATTTTATATATAATAATTCTGATTCAAATTTATATAATATGAATGAATATTATTTATCAGGAATATTAAATATAGATTTTAAGTTTGTCATCTTATGAGTGAGTGCATAGAATAATTTTACGAAAATGAGAATCTAATATTAGATTTGGTTTTATTTCATACTTTACTTAAAATAAAACTTTAGAATTGAATAAAAAATGTAAAATATTTAAAAAAAAATATTTAAAAAAATATAATTTTAATGTAATCAATTCCTAATATTAAAATTTAATAAAATCATAGTTAAATTTATGAACAATAACCCTTTAAAACTACAATAATTTATTATATTTTATTTAATTAAGTCATAATTAAACTTATTGCATATGAGTTAATAAAATTATAACAGAATGGATTAAGTTTCACTTTATATTCACTTGAAGGAAATTTTTATATATGAGTTAAGTTACTCAATAAAAATAAAATATGCATTTTATAATTTTTTTAATTTTTAAATTTAAAGTTTCTTTAGAGTTTTGTTGAATTAAAGTCTATTTTAAAATATATTTAATTTTATTGAATTATATTTTAATTTTTTGAATTAAATTATCACATAAATTCACTATTTCAGACTCGACATTATTTTTTTAAGCAAACATTACTTTTAAAAAAAATTTAAATTAAGTTTAAAATCATCTACATATAATATTATTATTAAAATTTTAGACCAAATGACAATCTCTTTAACATAGTTTCCCAAGTGAATATTTATTTTCCTCCTACTTTTTTTTTTTGTTCTTTTTATCAAATATTGATATTGCAATCATAATTTTTTTCTGTGTATATTGTTGTTATTGTTGTTGTTGCCGGGTTTCTAGTTGCTGTTGCTGTTTTGTCGTTGTCATTGCGGTTTGGCTCCGACTGCAACAAGCACGAGCAAGCGGGACAGAGTATTTAAATAAAATTGGGTTATTGGGTCATGATTCAGTTCGACGCAAAAGCGGCAACAACAGCAACAGCAGCAGCAGCAATATAGCAAACACAACTCGATTTGTATTTCGTTTTGTGTGCGATCGACTGAATTGTGAGGGAGGTAGGGAGAGAGGGGGGGACTGTTGGTCTGTTGTGCGCCTACTGACTCTGTCGACAAGGCGTATTTGTAAGATACAAAGATACTTTTTGCTTGTATACAATATGTTTTTTTTTTTTTTTTTTTTGTTAGCTACTGTTTACTATGAATGTTATTCTGCGATTGTTGATGCTGTTGCAATACGTATGCAACACTGAACCGCTACCCCCAATACCCCTTACCCTGTCATTGTATGCCCATTTTATACCGAAAATGCCCCAGCAACCTCACTTCCCCTTCTTAATCTACTATTACAATGTACAGAGTCTGAGTTTCAATTTGAGTTTTGTGCTGCGCTTTGCATCTTTCTAATTGACTTCCCTCCTTTGTCTGACTCTACTAGCTCTCACTTGTTGTTGCTGCAGTTGCTGTCGACGTTGCTGGGGCAACACTTGACACTAATTAGGCCACTCTTTGTATGCTTCAACCATTCAGTTTATCATTACTGGCAGCAAACTTTGCATTATCTGGCAGCTCTCTATGCAAATGTTTTCATTTCGCCTTTCAATTAGTTAGCAGAGCAATCTAAATAATTTTCAAGAGCCCATTTACTTCACCAATCTGATGATAATAATAATGATGATGATAAGGGGGAAATGCACTGTAAATAGGAAGAAGAAACAAATTCTCGAGTCACGTAAATAAACAAATTGAAATCATTCATTTGTTTCCCTTTTAAAACTGTGCCACGATATAAATAAAATGCACTATAAAAAAAAAATAATCAGGTAAATACAGACACACATAGAGAAGAAAATCTCAACATGTAAATCATTTGAAGGCGAAAAAAACACAAAAAAAGACAATCATTTGGGCCAAATATAAAACGGAAAATGGGCACACCCCACCAAACACAACCAAACACACACACAGACTGACAAAAAGAAAGATCAAACTCGAATTCTATGCGCCATTGACCAACATTTTGACGCCTTTGAGACGATAGAAAGAAGAACTAAGAACATCAAAATGAAAATAAACGGAGGACAACATCGCCCATAAATTTCAATCAAAAAGTCTACCAAAAGCAATTAAATTGCACAATTTTTCTTATTGTTGCTGTTGTCTTTAGTTTATGTTCACTAGGAAAGCGAAATCACATAAATATTTTGACACACAAAATGCAACATTTTTATTTTTTTATTATAATTTTTTTTTTTTTTGTATCTAAATTGGAAAGATGTTTTATTTTGTAATAAGTTTTAGATCAATGAAAAGTTAAATTTTAAATTAGAAAGTGAAAAATTTGCCATCTGATAAATATTAAAGAAAATTTGCTTTTTAAAAAGTTCAAAAAAATCTATAAGTATGAGGTCTAAGAATTGTAAAAATTTTAAATTAATTTATATAACCAATATAAATTAGTTCTTACAATAGAAATTGGTTAAAAATGCAATAATTTTTATTTAAGTTTAACTTTAACTAAAGTTGTATATTAAATAATATACGAAATAATGAATAATTTATTTCATTTATAAAATTGTATAAAATTGTATAAATAATATAATTTAACACTCATTGATAAAAGGTTTTTAAATTTCGTTATTTGATTCTATAAATTTCATAAAATGTAATTTTTAAACGTTTGTTAAACTAAAGTTCTTATTACAACTTTTTGATTTTAGTAGGTGATAACTTTAATTTATTGAAGCTTTTAGAATATATTCTATAATATAAATATCCTAACGAAATTATTTAACATTGGGTGAAAAAAAAAAAAATTGTTAAGAGAAGTGCGGAAATACATTTAACTTTTGATTTAAATTCTACTTAAAACATTAGGTGTCTTTTTTAAATATTTTTTTCATAAAGAAAATGTATAAAAACAAAAATTATAAAGAAATATAGAAACGAAAATTGTAAAAATTTGGGTCTTAAAATAAAATAAAGTACAAGAAAAATTTAGAGTAGAAGAAAAATTTAAATTATAAAAAAAAAAAAATTAATTTAAAAAATATAAAATTAAATTAAATTTAAATAAAATGAAATAAAATAAAATCATAAAGGCAAAATAAAAATAAATAAAATAAAATAATTTATAATAACAAGAAAAAAAAAATCAAAACGGCAATAAAGTAAGAAGAAATAATATAAAATGCAATAAAATAAAATGAAATAAAAAAAAAGATTTAAAACAACTAAAGTAATTAAAATATACAAAATGAAACCAATTAGTTTAGATACTCCAAAATAATATTTTAAATATTTCAGTTAAAACAAAAAATTAAATAAGATAAAATAGAGTAAAATGGAAAAAAATAAAGAAAAATACAAATGTAAAATAAAAATTAATATAAAAAAGAAAAATAAATAAATTATAAATAGAACAAGTAACTCAGGTGTTTTAGTTAAAAAAAAGACTTGAAATTGTATAAATTGAAATTGAAATATAATTTATATTCTTTCCCTTTATTAAAGTCGCTTCATTTTTTCTTTTGGAGGTAAGTAAACTTTGTTTATTTTCTCACTTTAATATCTCGATCAAGTAATTTGAACTTAAGGCAAATGGAAAACAAAATCCATGTATTTGTAATTGAAAACAATTAAAAAACTTGTTTGAAAATTCAACAATTACATTTAATGGCCGCCACTCTAAAAAAAAAAAAAACTAAAAAGTTTGCCCTTCAATTGCAATTATTTGCTTGGCACTGGAAAATTGGATAAGTCTTGAAAAACTTTACATTTAACAACACAAATTGCATAATAACTTTAACAATTACCATATTACCATATCAAATATGCAACAAGCTCCGCACACACACACACACACACACACCTAAACTGTTATGTGTGTGTGTGCAACATTTTGGTTGTAGGAGTTTTACTTTTGATGCAACTAAAAAAAACAACACGCAACATTGTACGTAACTAATAGTGACATCAAATTTAATTTTTATGTTTAAGTTGCTACTTAAATTTAAGCAAATACTTAAAAAACAACAACAACAACTAATACTGTTAATGTGTTGTTGTTTTCAATGTTGCTTTGAGTTACATTGAGATTTCTGTTTCTGTGACAAGGCAAGGCGCTAAATTTGTTTATGGATTGAGAGACAAAGATGGAGATAGCAAAAAAAAATAGAAGGAGTGAGATAGAGATATAACCAGAGAGAGAGAGAGAGAGGGAGACACAGTGGCACAAATATTTTACAATTTGTAATGCTATTTTGTAATTTTTTTCTTTTTTGGTTTTTTTTACTGGTTTTTTTTTCTCCTTTTTTTTTTTTTTTTGTTTTTTGTTGGGTTTTTTCGTGTGGTGCATTGAAAATGTGCGAGCAAACGCAACGAGTGACATACTTAAACGATATGCCACCGCCCAAATATCCATATATATATATATATATATATATATATATATATATATATATATATATATACATTCATATATCCAAGATATGTATATAAGTGTACTTTGATATATGTTGCAAGAGTAAAACGAATGCATTTCAAATGGTTGATCTACTTTACTTGCCAGGGGAGTCACTTGAATTAGATCCATTGAAGATTTTAGATAAGGTTAGGACAAGTATTTGCCAGTCTAATAACAGTTGTAAAAGTTAACCAAATTTATATAAATTAAATATATACATTTTATGTAAATTATAGATATTTAAAAGGTTTGCTGTTAATTCCTTTTTTTTAGCCAAGGTGGATTATAGTTAAGGTTAGGAATATTGATTGCTCTATTATTGAACCTACTAATATATGCTTTATTAATATAAGCATAGTTTTGCAATTTTAAAACTTCAATCACTTAGATATGAATTTATAAAAATTTAATTTAAATTAACCAATTTTTTATTTTTTATTTTTTGATTTTTTGTATTTGAAGAATGTAGCTAAGATTCGAACAAGAAAATCACATTTCACTAACATAGTTAAGAATTTTGAAATTATAAATATTCTCTTTTTAGACTTTAATTATATTTTTTAGATTTTATATTTATCAAATTTTTTATTATTATTTTTTTTTAATTGAATTATTTATATTTAGATTAGATTTCATATTTATCAAATTTTTTATTATTACTTTTTTTTCTGAATTGAAATTTTCCAATATTTATGTTTCTTTTTTATGTTTATTTATAGTTTCTTTCTTTCTTATAATTTATTTTTAAAGACTTAATTTTTATTTCGAATTTTTTATCAATTTTTTTATACTATTTTTTTACACATTTTGTAATTTGTTTCTGGGTTTAATTATTTTTTTAAATTTATTTGTTATTTATTTTTAGACTCAAGTTTATTTAAGTTATTATAAACAACAGTTTTTAAATTAATTATTTTAACTTTTCTTTTTTTTTTTAATTTTATTTAAACTTTTTTTATTTTATTAAATTTGTTTTCATATTTTTTTGATGTAACTTTTTTAAATAATTTCTTTTTTAAAAATTTCTAAAGAATTTATCAAAACTATTTTTTTTTATATTTTATTCTATTTGTATGAAATGATAAAATATTTTTCATTTTTTATTTAAAATTTTTTTTTATTTCATTTTATTTATTATATGCATTTTTACCTTTATATTATATATTTATCATTTTTTATAATTTTAAAATTTATTTTCAATATATTTTAAAATTCTTTTAAACTTTTATTTATTTAATTTATTATATGGATTTTTACTTTTATATTATATATTTATCATTTTTTATAATTTTTATTTAAAATTTATTTTCAATATATTTGAAAATTCTTTTATACTTTTTATTCATTTTATTTATTATATGGATTTTTTACATATTCAACGATCTGTATTAGATTATTTTAAATATCAGTTTAACGTTTTATAATTGTATGATATTTGTTTTTTTTTTTTTTTTAATAAATATAAATAACAATAATCTAAATAATATTTGTATATTTATAATACTAATTTGTATATTATTATTAGTTTTAAACATTTTTAAGTTCATTGTGAATCATTTGAATAAAGAAATTGCAATCACTTCCCTTTTACCTTCTCATATTTGTTTAGGTAGTGTATTAATATTCGGATAATTCTATTTGCCTTATAAATATTTATGAGAATATGGTAATATAGTACTTAAATATGAAAACTGTTTGATTTTTAAACGTTTATTAATAAATTATAAAACAAGACTCTTGAAAGTTCCTGATTTAAGAATTCAAATACTTTTTTGTGCCTCTTTAAAATATAATTACTGTCGAACTTGCCTATAGTGAACTTTTAGATAATGAAGTACTCAGTATAATGAATTAATATTAAACTTCAGAATTTCTTTATAATGAATTATTTGATCCAGTGCAATTTCATTCAAAAGAAATGTAAATATAATTAAAATTGCTAAGAATATAAAGTAGACTAAGTTAGCCATTGCCATAAGCAAGGCATTTGATAAAAAAAAGTATCTTTAAGATACATTTGATTTATAAATTTTAACTTTAATTTATATTTTTGAACCTTTTTACATAAAATTATATGCGTTTTTTTCTAATTAAGTAAGTATTATTTATAATATATTGTGTATATATGTATATAAGGGCCACTAAAAGAAACTCTATATCTTCTCTTTTATGTAGTGTAGTGTAGCCCTTCTTTAAATATTTGACCTATTTAGTTGTTCCTGGTATCCCTGACAATACAATAGTTGGCAAACGAATAAGGAGGGGTTTGAGGGGATGTATCTTTTATATACAGAAAAGCTTGAAATCGATTTGATAGGGCAAAGTAATCCACAAAAAATTAGTTGGACGAACTTTGATTAGTGTTGTTAGTTGTTGATTTTCTTTTTCTGTTTTGTCTACTTCTTCTTTATGTTGTTGTTGTTGTTATTTTTGTTTTTTTTTTTTGGGTGAAAGCCGACAACGCCCTGTCACGTAGACAATTAAGGCAACGGTGCACGCAAAACTAAATGTAAATAGAAAACTAATAGGAAGAAGGCATTAGCATAATGCGGGAAGTTCAACTATTTGACAATCTAACAGCTTCCCGGTTTTAGTTCCCAGAGCAGAGTAAATACAGAAAGTTTGTTACCAACTTCGTCACTGGCCCAAAATGCTTTTGGTCAATAAACTGTTGTTGGTTTTGGTTTTTTGTTTTTGGGGCTCGTCACTAAAATGAAAAATTGTGCCTAAGCATTGTCTGGCATTATTTTATGGGTTGCTTGACCGATCGACCGACTGGCAAATGGCAACAACAACAACAACAACAACAAGTATAAGAATAAGTATAGCCGGCGTATTTTTGGACCAATGACGACATCAGACTGCCCCTTATTTGCTCTCTCTTTCTTACTAATTCTTTCTTACTCTTTATCTGCCTATATTTTTTTCTCTAATGCTCGTTTATATATATATAAATTAAATCTGACACGCATTTCAGGTCTGCTTTTTTTTTATTTCACTTATTTTATGGATTTCTTTTCACTGAATTTCGTTAGCTATACAGATATATATATATATATATATATATATTTGTTTGTATGTGGTCTGTATTGTACTCGTAGGGTTTCTGTTTTTTATTGCCAACGTCTTCTCTTTCTCTGTCTTTTGAAATTTCTATGTATCGTTTCTGCTTTTTGTTCAGTTGTTCTTTCTTTTCGGCATAGAGAATCCCCCCAAAAAAAAACGAAGAAGATTGGATTCAAATTACGGTATTCAGGCTTCGTTGCATGTAGCAAAACCGTAAAAGGAAAGACCCAAAACAAAAAAAAAAAAACACACACACACACACAAAATATTTATGTATAATATATCACTAAGAACGACTTAGGTCTACCCTTTTTGTTTTAGCAAAAGGAGTCTAAAGTTAGATGAAGAAAAAGAGAGAATAGTTTATTAATGTGTTAATAACATTTGAAATTTTCATGGTTTTTATTTTCCTATTCCTATTTCTTCTTATTATTCTTTCTTCTCATATTACATATTCTTAAAAAATTTGAAATACTTTTACAGGGTATAAACATTCACAACAACAAGCTAACCAAGCCCAGACTTTGACTCAGACAGTAAGTGAGACAGTGTGTGTTTGTGTGTGTGGAGTTCATTGCCGCCACCACCGCTGCCGTTGCACCACCAAGTTTGTTGACCTTCAATCAAAATCAGGGGAGGGCAAAAACAAAAAAAAAAGGATCACCTGTTGCAGCAGCTGCTGCTGTTGCTATACAAAATGTAAAAGCCATTGAACCCTCAATGTCGTTTTCAACACCTAAACAATGAGAGCAAAAGAGAGAGAGAGAGACAAAGAGAGAGAGAGAGAGAACAAAGAAAAACCCCCTCCTAGACTTTAAATAGAATAAAATTTTGTAAACAAATTTCAATTCTCGAGATAAGATAGAATATACACTTAAACCGAGCCTAAAGTCAGCTACTGCATTTTGCCTTCATACCAGATTCCGATTCAGATTCAGAACACAAATTATTACATAATTCCGAATGACAACAAATTGAAATTCTTGGCGATTTAAATAGCAAGGCGCTTAACACAATTGAAGCGATTAAAAACGCTCTGGCACACACACACACACACACAGATTGTTATAGTATGTAAATTTATTTATTTCGTGTATTCCCCTGCCGAAAACACAAAAATCGAAACAGAACTCAAACAAACAGTTGGAAGAAGAGTCAAACGGGATCAATGGCTCCCCACAAAAAGAGAGGAGAAAAAAATAAAAAATAAAATAAGTTGAATAACCCAAAAACGCACACAGGGCAAGCCATTTGCCGGTATGTGACAGTATGTGTGTGTATGTGTGTGTGTGTGTGTCTACAGTTCACTTACTTATTATGCATAATTTTATTTTGTATTCAACAACGTGGCAAATAAATTGTATTAATAAATAAAGTATGGACAGGCGCCGCAGCAATATTTAAGCCTAAAGAAAAGACTAAACAGTTAAAGGAAGAAGAAGGAGATTCATTTATGACTAATATAGTGAATAAGTCACTATTGAGGTTAAATGTTAAAACCATCATTCGTATCCACATCCGCATCATCATCATCACTAATGAATCATCTGAAGACCGCTATGTAAATTAAAGTGACTAAGCCATTTGATTAAGGTTCTGTAAAAGCATAAAAGTAACCTTATCCTGACAAGGTCAAAGAACAATATTCAATATTTGATAAATAAGCAAAATTTGTCCCTTCTTTTAATTGAAATCCTTCAACTGTATTAAGCAGCAATACTTACTTAAAGGATTTGTTTTAAAGCCCTTATATTTCCTTTGCCTTAACTAAATGAGTTGAAATGAAATCAAAACCCCTAAAATTTCTTACATATAATCTGTATGTATATATATATTGACTATATCCAATTGCATTTCCTATGTGCATAAACTAACTAACCTCCCCCCCTCCCCCTTAACCAACTATTGTATATATGGCATTCGATTACAAACGATTTCTTGCCTTTACATACAAAGGAAATGTTCATAGTAGTCTCCCTCCCCTTTGTTGGCCATTTTCTATGTTGTCGTCTCAATACGAATGCTGGAAATTTATGCGAGAGTTTCCTGTTTCAATTAAATTTTATTAGTGTCGATAAAATTTTACGAGTTTGCATTGTAAGCCAGAAGCAAACAGCAGCAGCAGCAGCAGCAGTGGATGAAGAGGCCAACGAAAAAAATATTAGAAAAATTCCAAAAAAAAAAAAAAAGGGAAAACAGAAAAGAAGGAATCTTTTTGCAATTTTTGCCTTTCCCTCAAAAAAAAATTGCATGCATCCTGTCAGGGAAAATA
This sequence comes from Drosophila neocordata, assembly GCA_018903615.1. Taxonomy (NCBI): domain Eukaryota; kingdom Metazoa; phylum Arthropoda; class Insecta; order Diptera; family Drosophilidae; genus Drosophila; species Drosophila neocordata. The sequence continues at coordinate 2,345,116 of JAEIGI010000002.1, forward strand.
AAAGAAGAAAAATTCTATAGCATAATCGAAGAGAAATTGTTATTATGAAATTGCTTAAGGAATTTGCATTAATTCATTTAATATTAAAAACAATTTCCACCCACATAAAAACATTAACTACGTCACAGGGCAAATAAAAAGAGAGAGAGGGAGAGAGAGAGAAAGAGATAGTTGAGGCACCATATAGGAATCTGAGTCAGGTTGCTATATTTACATTGTGACGTCTTCGTTGATTTTACCGGCTGCCGCCTACGCCTGAGGCCACCCCCTCCAATGGCAGCTAATAAAACTCACAGCTGGCCAATAGAACAAAAAAAGAAAAGAAAACAAGAGAAGAAAAGCAGAATGAAGAAAAGAGAGTGAGAGAAAAGTAAATATGGCAACATAAGGGTGCAAGGGGTTTGGAAAAAGGGCACTCTGTTCCACATGCTTGGCAAATAATCGCTCCATAAATATGACCTGCAATGAAAATTGCATGAAAAGCAAAGACGAAGATGAAAACCAAGCAAATAAATTTTAAGAGAGAAAAAAGGATACTTCCCTTTGGGTTTTCTTTGCCCTTCTTAGCTGTGTTAAAGGGGAAATGAAAGTGTAAAAAGGCGGCTTAGTTATCTAGCAAGAGAGAGGCAAAGAGAGAGAGAGAGAGAGAGAGAGATAAACGCTACGTAAGCAAACAAACGAAAAGATATAGTAAAATCACTCAGTCCCTTGCTCACATTACGTATACGCAACATGAGACGATATGATGATAATGATGATGCTGCTGCTGCCAATAATGACGACAAAAAAAAATTGCGTAGCAGATGCCAATGAAACGGAAGCATTGCCAACGCCCACCAAAACAGCCACGCCTCGTCAACATCAACCGCTATGCCAATGGAATTTATATGACCAAGAAGGCGTAAAACCCAAAACCCAAAAGCAAAATTTGATTGTTATGTGAGGTGAAAACTGTTAAAGCTTAAGCATACCAACACACACACACAGACACACACACACATTTGCTTGACAACGCAATGGAATAAAGCAAAAGACCAGGGTGAGATGAGTCTATGACGAAAGGCTTTATGTATAGGCCAACACAATTTATACCCTATAACAGATTTCTTATAAATGGGTATAATGTAGTAGGCAAATAAAAGAAGAAATTTTTATTTAAGAAACGACTTAGTCATAGACTTACATAGATTTAGTATTTCTTGGTTGTTTATCTAAATAATCACTAACTATAAATGTAAGTAAGTTGTAAAGGAATAAGAATAAGCAAACTTATTATTCTTTAAGAATCTTTAAGAATCTGCTTGGTTTATAACAGAGTATTTGTAAGACTAAATAAAGCAGATAAATTTGGAAAGCAAAGCAATATATGGAAGGTATATAGACAAATATCATGATATTATTATTTTAAAAAACAAAAAATATAAATATAAAAAACCCTAAAAATGTGCAAAAATCTAACAAAATATATGTTAAAGAAACTTTAATTAAAACTGAGTTCTAAACTCTAAAGTCTAAAATTTTACAGACAATATTTTCAATGTTATATCAATATAAGTATATATAGAAATGAATATATATAGAAATTGAAAAATCTAATAATCTAAAGTAATGTATTAAAAAGGGCATAATATATTATATAATATAACAAAAGTAACAGAATAAAGAACTTTGGTTCAGAAAACTGACTTGTTTTTCCAATATGTTGTATTATTATATTAATTAACACATAAAAATAATTAGAATTAGAACAAATAATTGAAAATAACAATATAAAGTACACTTCTATACAAATTACAGAAATTTGAAAATAATTGAGAAGTGTTTTTATATCAAATTGTTTTTAATTATAATTTTTTAAGGAAATATCCATAAATTCTTGATTGTTACAAAATAAAATTCTTTAAAATTAAATTAAAAAGGAAATATCTAAAATGTTGTTGACTATAACAAAATAAAATGATATATAATTAAATTAAAAAGGATATAATTATAATTTTTTGACTATAACAAAATAAAAATATATAAAATTCTACAAAATTCTTTAAAATTCTATAAAAATCAAAAAAATTCTATAAAAATTTATAAATTTCTATAAAATTAAATTAAAAAAGAAATGTCTATAAATTTTTGACTGAAACAAAATAAAATTGTACAAAACTCGATAAAATTCTACAAAATTCCATAAAATTCTATAAAAATCCATAAAATTCTATATAATTCTATAAAAATCCATATAATTCTATAAAACCCTACAAAAATCAATAAAATTCTATAAAGATCTATAAGATTCTAAAAAAAAATCAATAAAATTTTATAAAAATTTATAAAATTCTATTCAGTTCTATTTAATTCTCTAAAATTCTATTAAATTTTACGAAATTCCATAAAATTCTATAAAATATCCATAAAATTCTATTAAAATCCATAAAATTCTATATAATTCTATAAAATTCTGCAAAAATCAATAATAAAGTCAATAAATCATAAAAATCTATAAAATTCTAAAAAAATTTTATAAAATTTTATAAAAATCTATATCACCAAAAACCTTGAAACACAAAACTCGAATATACATTTTAAACTAAATATCAAAAATTCTAAAAAACCTTTGAAAACGCTTTGCTAGACTCATACCAGAATCCCATATATGTACATATATGCTCCAGGTAAAAGCTCTTTTTACTAATAAATATTTTAGCCTAATCCCATAGTGGCCCATACTCTCTTGTTAAGAAAAGTCTTGTTTATAGTATTGCCAACACTTGATATCGGGTATATGAAAGTCGATTCTTTGATATGGTTTGTCTATCGTTTTTTTTTATAAAGTGTTGGCTGTGTGTGTGTGTGGGTGTCTGTGTGTGCTGCTGGTTTTGCATGTTGCACGAAAACCCATTCAAGTTAATTTAATCGCGTAATTTACGCATGATTGGCATCGAAAATGCGTAAAGACATCGGCGACATCAACGCGATGCTTAAAAGCTTTTTTTTGTTTTCTTCTTTCCGTCATGTACATAGCTTTCGAAATGTAAATAAAACTGAAAATAATGCCGAACGTGGCAGGGAGGTGAAGAGGGGTGGTATGGGGCCCATCATGCGTGCTAGAGTGAGAGGGGATAGTAGGTGATGACGTTGACTGTGCGCCTACGCGAATGGTATAGGGAAAGGCCAAAAATACGAAATACAAAAATAAAGAAGAAGAACAACTCTCGAAATAAACAAAACAAAATCGGAAAATACACACACACACACAGCACAGACAGACAGACAGACAGACCGACAGAAAGGCAGAGAGCCAGCCGTAGGGCCATGACAGCACGGCAAAGCACAGCCACAACATAACGGCGAGAAAACAAAATGGCGACCATATTGCGTTGTAGTTTATTTATTTAATTTTTTTTTTTTTTTTCAAAGCTTCGGAAGCTGCCATTTTGTATTTGGTTGGCGCCATCTCATTCGCACGCACACATTTGCCCAATTCAATATATTTGTATGGGGAAGCAGATTGACCAGCTGACTGACTGAGCGAATGAATGAATGAAACAATGAATGAGAAGACTGCATTAAACAAGAAACAAAAATCCGTAGAAAGTGGCTAAAAACAGCACACACACACAGAGACACAAAGTTGCAGAGAGCATTAGAAAGTGTGAAATTTGATTTTTTAGATTTACTTAATTTTTAGTTAAAGGCTTATATTAACATTATTAGTTTTATAGTTAATTTCATTTTCATATCTTTATGCCAATTACAAAAACTGATAACAGTAGCAGCATTTGATAAGCAAATCAGTTTTTATATGCCAACATTGGGTTATTCCAGAATTGATTATATTGTATAATGCCACTTGAGATCTTTGAAGCTGTTGCTTCTGTTATGCTATTGATTCCCTTCCCAATCCCCTTGGGGTGACTCACTGTCAATTGCACATCAGTGCAACAAATTTGTTGAAATCAAACTCAACAGCGTGTTACAATTTTTCAAATGGTCGCCACTTCAAATTACATAAAATTTGGGTCGAAATCAAAGGCAAACTGTTGCAAATGCAATCCAAATAGGAGGAGGAACTGCTACCCCAAAAAAAAAACATTTTGTGGGTTGGAAAAACTTTACTTTTTTTTTTTTTTTTTTTGGTTCCCTTCCCTTTTTTTTTTGTGGATTGTATATAAGTGTGTCGCAGGCATTGGGTTAAGGGGGCAGAGGGGGTGGCGTGGTAACCCAAGAGTGTTGAGCATTTTAATTTGATTAAATTTCATGTGACCCAAATACCGGAAACAGTTATTTTCGGTGCCCTAGACGCTGCTGCTGCCCCAAACCAGTGACAATGGCCTCACATTACGTACAACAACAACAAAACAGAAAGAAAGAAAAAAAAGGGGCAGCAACAACGCAAAAACAAAATCAAAATTGCTGAAAATGGGGAAAATTGTTGTGGGTGGTAGTAATAGTACAAGGAGGAGGAGAAGGCTAACAACTACAGACATACTAACACAGAAACACTCACTGACACACACACACACGCATACATACATACAGTCTGTACATAAACTTGGAATGATATAAACTGGTGACGTTGCCCGACGCTGACGTTGACGTCTTCTTTCATTTTATCCACATTTTTTTTCGGTTGCCACATGAAAAGCAATTTTCATGCGTGGCTTCTTCTACTTCTTTTGTTTAGCCTGAGACTGTATCTGTGTACAATGTGCGTGTGTATGTGTGCGTGTCAGCGGGCGGCCACAAAGTTGCTGCGTATTTCCGTTTAGCCCGAGCAAAGCCAAAAACCGAAAAACCAAACCCAAAAACCCATAACTAAAACTCGAACCCTAGAAGACCCAGAGCCAGAGCCGGTTTTTCTTCAAAGCAAAAGCAAAAACGAAACGACGAACAGAAACAGAAAAAAAAAATAATAATAATAAACGCACACACCATCATCATCAGCCTGAGCGTGCGTAAAGTGCGTAACTGTTGTTGTTGTTGTTGTTGTTGTTGTTGTTGTTGCTGCTGCTGCTAGTTTAGAAACGGGTTTTTGCGGGGACAACTTCTTGGCCACCGCCTCCGCCTCCGCAAGCCTTCTTGTTCTCTCTATCGCTCTCTATAAATCTCGCTCTCATTTGTTCTCTCTCTCTCTCTCTATCTCTCTTTCCTTCTCTGTCTGGCTGTCTGTCTGTCTATATGCCTGTGGCCCTGTGATTCTCTTCTCTTAGTCTTCCTTCTCACTCTCTAGCATTAGCTCTGGTGGTGTATACAGCTGTTTTCTGTTTATCTCGCACTTTCCGCTTCTTCTTTACATTCGTATTTTTGTTTACGTTCTGTGGCACGCACACACGAGACCACGACGACAACGACCAACCACTGCCTCCCTTTCCACACCCCCGCCTCCTTCTCCTCACCCACCTCAACATTACTTTTATCATACCCATCCTTTAAAACATCTTCTTTTTTCTTTCCTTCTTTGACACAAGCATACCACAGATCCGGGGCCATGCCGACTTCGGCATCTAAAAGTATCTGCATCTGTATGTGTGTGTGTGTGAGTGTGTTCAAAGTTGATTACTCGTCTTTGGCTTCTCTTACTCAGTCTTCGTTTCTCTTGAGTTTGCTTCCTTGTTGATTTTTTTTCTTTTCTTTTCTTTATGATTTGATTGTGCGTTTTTTTTTTTGTTTTGTCTTGCATTTGATATTACAACGGGAATATTTGACATCGAAAAAGAGTTTCTTACGGAAAAGTATCTCATGGCTCAAAAGGCCTTTTGGCCATTACTTAATCAGCATCGCTTTCACTTTTAAATTAAGTCACAATTTTATATGACCAAAAATAAAAACGGCTTTTAAAAAATTATAATAACAAACTTAACCCAATTTCAGTGTGTAAATAATAATAATAATAACAATAAAACTGCGCAAATTGTTAAATATCAATAATGAAATCTTACCGAATCCATGAAATTATTAATATTTATAATGCGATTAAATGTATCCGCATAACAAATTAACAAATTTTGTTAAAAAAACATTTGTTTTCATAACAATTTGGTTCAACTTTAAGCTGTACTTAGAATTGCTTGATCTTTAGATGGAAACTTGAATTCAAATTTAAATTGACCTAAATACCAAAGAAGAAGCCTCATCTTTTGGTTTATCTCTCCCTCACTCTTACTCTTTCTCTTTCTATTATATATCTGTTTATAGGTATACGTGTCTATATAATGAGGTGAAATTTCAACTTTTAATGGATAATAAAGTAGTTTACTTTATAGAGCAACTTATATGAGTTCTATTTGGGTTTGCTTTAGTTTAAAGTTAATTAAAAATGTTCAAAGAAAAGCTCTTTCGGCTTACAGATTCCTTTTTATAGGAATTAAAATATTTAGAATTAAAATGATTGGTATTCCTAGAAGTAAAACATATAATATTATCTCTTTAAAGTTTAAACTATTATTATGAATAATTTCATAATCAAATCCTTTTCGCAAACTCTTACAAAATCTTTAGGCTATTTTTAATGCACATAAATTTTTAGGATAAATTAGTTTAAACTTCTTTTTTTTATATATTTTTCAATTATATGACAATATTACTTGGAATATATTATTAAAAACGGGGTTTTTTTACATTATATTATTATCTATTTATTTTTTTTACTATGATTAACAAGTAATTATGAAATTTCCCCTAATCAGAGAACTAGCTATAACATTTTGGGTCTTTAGCTAGTAATATTATTATTATATATATTCACAGCTATCTAAACTCTTTTTGGTTTTCAAATATTCACATTTTTCTATGAAAATCTTATTTAATTTCAAATTATTAATATTATTTGTAACTCTTTAAAATTTTGAACTGAAAATTCCCAATATTTACTATGGCAACATTTTTAAAACATCGTATAAAACTGTGATTGAAGTTAACTAAAAATTAAAGTTTATAACTAAAAGTAATACATTTTATATATTTAATATTTTTATTTACATTATCTATATATTTTGCCTTATGTTTCACAAAACAGTTCTAAGAATCAAAACTTCAATTACTAACTAAGCCCTAAGAAACTTGGTGTATTTGGCACACACAATAATATGACCAAATTTCGTTTAAATTAATAATATCAAGATATATCTATGTGTAATTTGTACTGAGGTGCCAAGTGCAGCATTGCTTGGTAAGTGTGAGAGAGATAGCATGTATTTGTATATATAATTTTTGTTTGACTTAATGGCGAAATCTTAAGAGTTGGATATTATCAAGTTTCTCTACTTGATACAGGATATACTCAAAGTCGGCAGGGAGGTCTTGCTTGCTTTATTATTTTAGTGAAGTAATCATAATCGTTGGAAGTTTTATTAAAGAAGTTCAAAATTTGTATTCAAAAGTAAAATTTTAGTGATAACTTTTGTGATTTTTGAATATATTTGAGTGAAAAAAAACTGGCAAAAGTATTTTTAGAAGTATTAAACACTTTTGCAAAAGTATTTTGAGATTCTTTCTATATCATATATTAATCTATACAATAACAAAAGATAATCTCTATATCTTCAAAATCTTTCTATATCCATATACTAATCTATATAATAACAAAAGAAAATCTCTAAATCTTTAAAATCGTTCTTTATTATATATAAATCTATATAATAACAATTCTTATTAAATCTTTAAAATATACAAGAAAATAAATTTTCATAATCTAAAATCAAATATTTGGCATATAGAAAAGAAGTTAAAATTTGTGATTTCGGATACAAGAATTAGCTTAAAATGTTCAAGTGTACACAGACATATGTAAGCAAGTGTATATTTATATCTGCCTACCCCTCACTCCAAACACAAACCACCCAAACTGGTAACAAAATCAACTGTTTTTTTTTTTTTTCTTCTCCAAGTCAATTTTGAGTTTGGATTTGGGTTGGAGGGTTTTTTTTTTCTTTCGTTTTTGTAATTTTTACTTTACAAATTGTTGACTTGGGCTTGGGCAGAAACTTCACTTAGAGTCAGTCCATAGTTCAATTGCCTAATGATTTACTTTTTGATTGCTTATCGAAATTGAAAACTTGTTTTTGGGTTTTCATATTGAAGAAGAATCTTTTCTTTGATTTGGTTTTTTTTTTTATTTTTTGCCTGAATAACCTGTTGCTGTTGCCATTACACATTAAAAATGTGAGTCATTTTCTCTCCCTTTCCCCTTCATACATTCATTCATTCATTTATTCCATAACTGGGCATTTGGGTCGGCATAAAGAAATTAAAACTATGACATTTGATGAAGAGCCAAAGAACATAAACATTCTTTTCAACCATTCGTCACACACACACACACTCACACACACACACTTAAATGTTTGACAGCGACATTTGTAAGCCAAAACCTTTTTGGAAACTTCATTGGTGGGGGAGAAGAGAAAAAAGTCGTTCAACCTGCTCAAAGCAAGGCAAAAAGATATATATATATATAAATATATATAAATAAAAAGGTCATTGAAGCATGATGACCGATTTCACAAAAAAAAAATGTAAGTTCAAATTTCGTTGTTCGTTGTTGTTGTTGTTGTTGTTTTACTGTTTTTGATTTGGTTTTTCGGAATCGGATCCAAGTACTTACTGTAATTTATGGTTTCCAATTAGAGACAATTCTTATTTTGTTTTTAAGATATTGCTAAAAAGCCGGCAACTTTCTACCTGGGGCCACAAGGTCGATTAGTCATTAGAATGACCAAATGGTATGGGAATGGGGCAGGGGTAGGGGTAGGAACAAGGGTATCATGGAGTTCAAGTGACCTGCCAGACAATTGTCATTTTTTTTAGCTTGTTTCAAAGAAAACAAACCGAAGAAAGAAAACGGCACGCAGGCAGGCAAGCAGCCAAAAATAAAAAAGAAAAAAAAAAGAAATATTTTGCCGGTATCATAAAAACCATAGCAATGCAGTTTGAAGTCAGAAAGAGACAGTAACCAAAGAGAAGAAGCGACAGAGAGTTAAAGGGAAGGAGATATCTTTTTAGTCAGGTTAAACAGCGGGAAGTCAACAGACAAGAAGTAAGAAAGAAGCAAGGGAAAGGCAAAGCAAAAAGGGAAGGGGAAGTTGAAGTTGAAGATATATGTATGTGGCATATAGACAGGATTCGCCATGAAGCGTGTTAGACAGGCAACGGCACGTTTCAGGCAAACGCATTGTGTAAACAGACAATTGGCAATGGGTCTCCATAAAAGCCAATAATTGTCAGCAGGGTCAAAAAGACAGACAGGCAGACAAACATAAGTAGTTGATAATTAAAGAGACTAAAAAAAAAAGACAACAAATTATTATAAAACCAATCAATAAAGATTTCTTATATAAATAAAGATATATATGGATATAAATTGACATTTTTCAGTTGTTAAATTTAACTTTAAAGTGCCATCAAATTAAAGCCATAAAAAAAGCAAGTGAACTGCACTTTCTGTTTTATCTTTTTTTTTTTTCTTTTTACTTTGACCAACTTTTTGCTTGGCTAAAATAAAAAAGAAATGGGTCGCTGCCAAGAAAAAGAGCAAAAGCGAGAGAGAGAGAGATGGGAAAATTAATTGCCAGACGGATTACAAAGAATGAAAGTAAAAACTTTGAAAAGAAACAAAAAACCAAATGAAGTTGCGTGTTCAAGTATTTCCAATGTCATTAACAGAACATTTTTTTTTTGTTTTTGCAAACGAAAAGCAAAAGTCGAGAGTCGCCACACTAATGGAAGTGTCATGAAGAGGAAGGAAATGGCTATGGCTGGGCTACTGGTATTGAGTCAGGTCTAACAATAACATTAACAACAACAACAACTATAACAAACATAAAATAAAAGAAAAATCAATTTCGTCTAGCCAAATTTTAAGTACTCTAATAAATTCTTTCATTTTCTTTCATGTGATAATTTCACTTTAATTTTAAACAATTTATTTCTGAGCCATTAAGATTTAACTTTGATATATTTAGCCTGTTTATTTATATTTCAATTTATATTTTACTTTGATATTTGTTATTTTATATTTTAATTTAACTTTAATGGATTTAACCATGAAAAATAAATATATAACTTTAAATAATGTGTGATATAAGATAATGTAAATTTTATTTTAATTTTTAAATAATTAATTTTAATTTTTAATTTAATCTTCTTATATCAAATTAAAGTTGATTCATTTATATTATAAAAATTATTAATTTATTATTTTAAATTTATATTATAAAAACTTTAATTTAAACTTTAATTAAATACTGAAATTTGATATAAGAAAATTGAGTTTCCAAATTAACTTTAATAATTTAATATTTTAAATTAAATTTTAAATTAAGTTTGATCAAATTAGATTTAACATTGGTTTTAAGCTTGAATGAAAGATAAGTAAAATTGAAAATATTTATTCCGATAATTTAAGGGTATAAAATGAACTTTAAGATTTAAAATAAACTTTACTTTAACTTTAATAAAAGTTTATTAAATTTAAAGTTATTTTTGATTTAGTTTTTATATATATAGATTGAACTTTAAGCCAATTTTGATATGAGTTAACTAACTTTAACTTTACTAAGATATAATTTTAATTAAAATTTAAATTTCAACGTATAAATAATGAAGTATATATATTCAGATTTCATATATTTAAATTTGCACTTGAAAGTATATAAAATTGAATTTCATATAATATATTTTTGTATTATAGTTTATTATATATAATGATGAGATTTGCTTTTGAAAGTGTGTGAAACCCTTAAAAAACTAAGACAATTAAACAAGTCATTTAAAAACCATTACAAGAAAACATTTTTCTTACTCAATTCTTATTTTTGAAGTTAATGAAACTAGAGAAATAAATAAATAAATTAAAGGCCATCATATCAAATTAAAACAAATTATTTATGAAAATTCTAAAGTTTGTCTATCATATTTTTTCTCTTGCTGTTAATTTCTTAAAAGTTCTTTTTTGTCTAATAAAATAGCTTAAAAAAAAGGGAAATCTATAACATAAAAAATAATCAATGTAAATAAGACAGTTTAAATATTTAAATTGATAAATGATAAAGTATATATGATATTGTATATATATATACCTATTATCAATTTAAATATTTAAACTCTCTTTTTAACAGATTTAATGTAAGGTAGAGTAAAAAGTGAAAGATTCACTTAATTTCATTTTTTATAATTAAATTTCAAATTAAATTAATATTTTTTAAATTTTCTTCTGTATATTTAAAGCATAATTATAGCATATATAGAAAGAGTCAATAATTTATCAAATTTGTTTTATTTTAAAGTATTTCAAATATGATCTCAATAAAAATATATTTAAAATTATCTGAAAATACTTAAATTATAAAAATAGAAATTCTTTAAATTTGTGATCAAAATTATTAAAAAGATTAAAAATTCCAAAATATTTTGGATAAGTGATAAGCTATATCTAAATATTTTTTCTAAACTAAATCATTGAGAAAATTTCAATTGACATAAGAGAAAAATTATAAAATTAATAAACAAAGACCATATCAGTTTCTATAAATTCTAATTGCTCTTCCACTAGTAAATTAAAGTGCATCATTTTAGTCACTTTAACTAACTAAAGTCTTAAGTTGGAAGAGAGGGCATAACAACTTGATAAATTGCGTCTGACAATTTATCTGGCAGTTGTAGTTAATTTGATTTCTCTTCTTTTCTTTTTTGCTTGCAGTAGATGATGACTTGTTAAGTTATAGGCCTGGAATCCTGTTGGCCAAAAAAAGAAACAAGGAAAAACAGGAAAAATAAAAACCAAAATTCATGGGCCACCAATTAGATGGTAGACTTGGCGTATACGTCATTGTAATTGAAATGGAAATGCCGAGCAACAAGTTTCTCAGTTGAAATAACCTTAGAATTAATTGCCTCACGTTTCCGTTCCGTCATACACACACACACACACACACACAGGCACACACATATCAATATACACACCCCCCAACTAGTTTTTCAACTAGTTTGTAAACAAAAGCCAGTTGCTCAAGTTGAACCAAAAACTAAAAAATAAAAAAAAAACAATTCAAATTGAAACATTTTCTTTGTTAAGTTGAAATATATATATATAATTTATCTAGATATGTAGATGAAGCATATATATATATATATATACACGTGACCATCACATGGCAGCGAGACCGAGGACAACTTTTTGATATAAAGATAAAATAATTTTTCTTTGTATTTGTTTTTGTCTTACGAAATGCCAACCAATTGTTGATTGAAAACCAAAAAAAAAAAAAAAAAATTGTTACAAACGGAATAACGAAAAATTTGTCGGTTTTTGTATATATATATATATATATACGATGATGTCATAGGATTATGTCAAACCACATTTAGCTTGTAAATTATGTTGTAGCTTGATATACTTTTGGTTACATTTTACATTTTGAAAAACTTGATCAAGTCTAATCGCATCTGCTAGATACATTTTCAATGTGAGGAAGAGTAGCGATAGCTGACAAATTTATTGAATCGCCCCGCACGGAAAAGATATGCGCAGCTGACTTGGCATTGAAGAATATATGTTGTATGTATATGTGTGTGTATGTTTGGTGTGTGGGTTTTTGTCTAAATGTATCTTTCAATGTACAATGCAACAATTACAAATATATTTCTCATTGTTGTTGCGATTATTAGTTACCAGGGGAAAGCAGCAGCAGGAGAAGGCGGAAAAACAAGCAAAAGACTGATAAAGAAAGAAGATAGATATATTTGAAAGAAAGAGATGGAAAGAGTTAGAGCAGTAGAATGGGGGAAAAGGGAAATAACATGCACACACACAGCTTGATGCCGGCGGTCCATCTCTGGAGAGCAGTCAGCCGGCAAACCGCCTGAGTTTGGGTACGCTCGGTGTGCCACACACACACACACACAAACAAACATGTGTGTGCCTAGCGTCATTTATCTAACTATCTTTGCCATCTGTATTTGTATCTATATCTGTATCTGTATCTCTCCATCTATCTAACTTATGACGCAATTAGGCAAATGAAACAAAAGATTCAACTGATCATCATAAGGCGCGGCTTTAGTTACACCCCTTCTGCTATAATTTAGAGAATTAAACTATATTATATGGAATAGGAATAGTCAATATATTGCATCTATATAACATTTATTTTTATATATAGTAGAAGTAGTTAAGAGCAACTTATAACAAAAAGTTTCATGACATTTCATTTATTGATTGTTGCATGACAATCGATACTGTGAGAAAAAAAAATAAAAACATTTATATTTGTTTTTATTTGCTAAAGTTTGAAAGTACCGAGAGCCGCCACATCACAACAATACACTTACAAAAACAATGTGCCAACGTAAGGCACATGGTAGTAAACGTGAAAACTTGTCTATATGAAATATATATACCTATATTGTGAAGGTCTGAGAATTCAACGTTTTAAAACGTTTTGAAAGTTTTAAATAAATTAATAATAATAATAATATAAATACCGTTGGTCTTAAGCATGAGAGTATGCCAATTTAAAGTATTTTAATAGATGGCCTAAACATTGATAAACAGGAATTAACGAGCATTCTTTTCCCTTAGATTTCTTACTGCGCATTTAGACTACCCTTAATGAGAAATTGTAATTGAGTACAATTATTTTGATGACCCAATTGGAATTGAAACATAAATCATAGTGTCTAATTGAGATCAAACTGTTGAAGGACAAATGTCAGGTTAAGAGAGAGTCTTCTCAATCATTGTCTGTCTGTACGTTTGTTAGCTATATCTTTAGATAGCCCTGAAAGTTTTTTCATTTTCTTTCAATTCTAAACAAATTTTCATTACGACATCAGCAAACGAGAGAAAGAGCGAGAGAGAGAGAGAGGGAGAGCAAACAATTTGAGTTCGATTTCTTGTGCGATGTTTCATACGAAAACTATTTTACGTGGTTTCTCTCGATCTTTGCGCTCTACGGGCGAGTGACGTAATTGTGTTTGAAAGCCTTATAGATTGATGAAGATGATCAGGAAGTATGCTTAGATTAGTATTGTAGATATCAGATATATATATATAAAGTCGAAATATTGGCAAACAGAGAACTATATACATATATATATAAGAAGGCCATGGATAGAGAATAACCCAATTACGTGCCGGAATGCGACCCTCAAAAACAATTTTTTTTTTCGCCAGTGGCCTGCACATAGAACGTGATTGCACATAAGTATGTATGTATGTATGTATGTATCTAGTATATATATGCTCTGAATAAACTTGTACATAGATGTGCCACATAGAAGCATACACACACACACATACACACATTTATGTATATGTATGCTGTGGCAGCATCAACCTTGACATAGTTAATGCCGCTCGTCGACGCATCGTTGCCACTGGGTTTAGCTTTGACTCTGCCTCTTTGTTGATGCATGCACCCACCCACCCACACACACACACACACCCGTTTGTATATGTATGTATATAAACACTCACCTCGTTTCCAATTGTGGTTATCTTGACAACCACTTCGTCCTTGCCAGCATCATGATGCACTACATCACCGCTCTGCTCTCGTCCATTGTAGGTAAGAAATACACGCTGGCCGGGTTGCAATTGTATACCCATTATGGAGCGGAAGCCGGGACCAATTAAATCCGATTCGCGAAATTCCTTGATCATGGCATTGCGACGCAATGCCTGAGCCGGACTAATATGCACACTGGCGGCAGCGGCAGCAGCAGCGCGACGTGTCTCAACAATAACCGATTCCGAGGACATGGACATAGATGCAGCATTACCGATTGATGCTATAGTTGAAGCTAACGATTGTTGTGTCTTAAAATCGAAACGGACTATATAACGTGTATCGGCATTTAGTTGTGTATCGCCCGGTGCTAGGAAGGTGGGTGGCGGTGGCGGCGGTGCCAAGGCCAATGCCTTGCCGGGCATCAATCCAATGGAATTTGACGTTGGCGTTTTAACGTCTGATATGACACCCGAATACCAAAGACCATCTGGTCCTGGGGCACACACTTTGGTGCCAATTATTGAGCGTTTTGCCAAACGGCGACCGGTGGACATTTTGTATTAGATTTTATAAGATTTTTCTTCCTATAGGAAAAATAATTTTGAAAAGGATGGGGAGGAGAAGGGAAATCGAAAACTGGTGGGATTTTCCTTAGTTTGGGGAACGTTAATTTTTTCTTTTTTTTTTATTTTTTGTTATTTAACTTCCTCTGTGTTTCTTTTCTTTGCTCTCTTTTTCTAGGATTCTAATGCCTAAATTTGGCTTTCCTCATTTTGCACTTTTGACATTATAAACTTTTCCTTTAGGATTGCACTTTTCTCTTTTCTATTTTTTTTATTAGAAAGTTTCACTTTTTGATATCTTTTTTGCACTACACTTTAATTCAATTGTTGCACGGTCTTTTAATGTTTTTTCTTTTTTATTTTTTTAACGGGTTTTTTGTATTTTAGTAGAGGGTAAAGAGGGGAAGCACTATTTTGCTTAAGTCTGAGAAACGTTTTTATTTAATTTATATATATTATTGCCATTAAGTTCGGCCAATTTCTTGATTATATTCTTATGATATAGCTCTAGACTTAAGGTGATGCGTTGATTGAAATGCTGATTGAATTGCAGACGCTGATTGAGCGATGGCGGCAATGGATATAGATATGGAGGCAGTGCATCCAATTTACCAATTATTTTTGGCTTCTTCAGTTTTACATGCTCGGCGTCGCTGGGCGTCTGTATGGCGTGGCAATTGCGTTTGTGCCTAAGCATAATCCAATTTTGGGCTTTTTAAACGTCAGCTTGACTTTTTGCTGGCGTTCTATTGGAATTTTGATTGAGAAGAAAGGTTATATATCCACTTGTTAAGCTTTTTTTCTTTTTTAATATGGGTCCGGGTTTACATCAATTATATTTTAAGATTGATTGATTGATTGATTGAACACTGAACACTGAATTGTGCTTCTTTCTCTCTGTTGCGCTTTTGTTTTGTTTTCAAATTTTTGTTTTGTATTTTGCTTTCACGGTGCTTTCGCTGCCGGTCGTTTCACTTTTTTAAAGTTTTTCTTACACACATACACACACGCGTACACAATCTCTGCATGAGAGATAGAGAGAAGCAGTGAGACAAAGAGAGCGCAATATGTTATGGATGCAATTCGTGGCTGCTGCACTGCAATTGCAATTGCGTTGATTTACTTCGGTCAAAGTCTCTGATGACTCTTGACACTGGCACGCACCGTTTTAGGTGATTTGATTGCCAACTGCGTTTTTCTTTCGTTTCTTTTGTTGCTGTTTTGGCTTTTTATATTGCTTGTGTTTATTTATTGAAAATATATATTTTTCGGTTGTCTACGGCAAGCGCTTATCGGTCCGCACCCGAGAGTTGGCTATCAAAGACTGAAGTGAACCAGCGAGCAAGCAAAGCAAGCAGCGAGTTACAGTTACTCGCGCACACATACACACGCACGCATACAAACACTCTTGGAGAGAGAAAGAGAGAGAGTCTCAGCTATAATTTTCTCTCTTTCTCTCTTTCTGCTTATTCTCTGTTATGTATCTTTAGGTTTTGTTGTATTATTGCATCTACCTGCTTGGAAAAAGCAAAACATTCAACACACACACACTAACAGAACCATTGGTGGAGAGGGTGCAAGATTTTCCCCTTCCTTGTTGCCAACAAGGAAAATGCATTTTCCACATACAGATACATAAATAGTGACGCTCGCATTTGTATACCTTGGCATGTGAACATTTACACAAATTCTTGATTCTGTTAATGCACAAAAGTACTGTCAGCCAGGATTAACTAACTAACAATCTTTGTATGTCTGTAACTAACTAACTAACAGCCCAGATACCCATTCCAAAGTTTCCCTCCACTTCCACTATCTAAATCTATGACGCCATCGACCAGTTCACAGCATAACAAACAAACAAAAAAACGAACAAAAAATACTACGCAGTAACGAAAAGAAAAAAAGTCAAGCACTTGTCAACCAAGTCCCGCATACATATTTCTGCTTAGTGTGTATGTGTGAATCTATGTGTGTGTGTG
Source organism: Drosophila neocordata (assembly GCA_018903615.1). Lineage (NCBI taxonomy): Eukaryota > Metazoa > Arthropoda > Insecta > Diptera > Drosophilidae > Drosophila > Drosophila neocordata. The sequence goes on from JAEIGI010000002.1 coordinate 2,362,162, forward strand.
TGTGTGTGCGAGCATGTATCTCCATCTTCCTCTGTATTTATTATCAACAACAGAGCCCGAGAAGCTGAACAGCATGATAACAGCTGTTGATGGAGTCACAGCAACAATGTTGCGAAAACAGCTGTTGAGCACAAAAACGAACGCCAGCCAAAGCTTCATAACAAAAGAGGGATACGGAGTAAAAGAGAGAGCGAACATTAAGCTTATTCAACAATTATATACTCTGCAAAATTTAAAATGAAATTCTTATTAGAAAGCGGTTGGCAAATAAACATACACAATATCTACATATGTAGATAAATGAAAATTTGTAAAAATAAAAACATTTAACAGTCAAAAACTAGTTGAACAAACACCTGTTGCATAAAATTTAAAACAGCAAAATGTACGTTAGATAATACTCTTAATTGGAATTGTTAATGCTTAACAGAAATTTTCAGTGCTTATATAGATCTATACATATAATTTGTTTCAAAATAGGTTACAGGCCAATAAGCTTTTATTATTATAGGGTAAAATAATATTGCCGGCCGGTTTTCTGCTTTGAACGATAGCGTCACAATATTTAACAGTTAAAGAGAAGTGGTTGTCAAGAGAGAGAGAGAGAGTGAGCAAATATTTCACTGTATGAGTGTTTTGGGGGAGAGAACTCTCTGTCAGCTGTACGCTCTCTTACGTATTTCACAGCTGTTGAAATTTATTCGATTTTGTTTACATCGCCAGCAATTCCCCTTTATTATTGTTGTTGCTCTTCTTCTTTGCTGCTGCTGCCGTTGACGATGTTGCCATTGTTGTTGGATACTCAGCATTATGTGCGTGTGTGTGTGGGGGTTTTTTGGGGTCTCTTCGACGTTGTTTTTTTTTTATGCTTTTCGTTTTTGGGGGCCGTTTTATGTTGTATGCTGGCTGTTATAGGCGTTGTTGTTGCCTTTGGAATGACCTCTGTAGGCATACTATGAAACGACAATGTTGCCTATGGAGGAGCCCTACGGTGGTGGCGCAGATATAAGGAAATGGAGACCATACAAAAAAAAAAATAGGCTTACTAAACCCAATGACAGAGACTTCAATGAGAGTGGAATATTGGGCGTACACAGTTTCATCATTGAATAACCAAAACGCCATGGGCAACAGATTTGCGTAGTTCTTTTAACCTAATAATTTCATTTTGGGGTGGATTATAATGCTACCAGCATTTTCCGAAACGTCATTTGCGATTGTTGTTTCTAGGGAAAATCCACTGCGTATTTGATTTGGGGTAGGAGAGATTTGCAATTGATGTATCTACAAGTCGTCTGTTGGGCTTACATACATACATATGTACATACATATATACACATTCAAATACATACATTTACACACATTGTTAAATATAAAAATTACAAATTTACAGCTAACAAGAATGGGCCAAGCATTTCTGCATACATAATTATCTTATAAATATATATACATACATAAATAACCAAGGGCAAGTGTACCTACAAATTAACTGTGCTCAGAGAACGGCGACCAAGTGCAAAGATGAACTATCTCATAAATTCAATTAATCATTTCTCGAGTGAAAATTCCAACAAACAGAATTCAACAGAGCGTTAACATTACAACAAATACGCAGTTACGAAAAATAAAAAAAAGCAACGCTGCGCTGCTCAAGTGAATGCAATCCGTGAGTTACGAAAATGAAACGCAAAAAGGCAAAACCATAACAAAGCATAGGCATTAGATGGAAGGAGATGGGGATACATACATACTGAAAAACCAAACTGACACACACATACAAACACATACACACACACATCTATACATTACCAAACTGGAAAATAGGTCAACCAGTTGAGAGGGCAAGAGCTGACTGGCAATATGCCAGCTCCCTCTAACAATAAAGAGAACAAATTTTACATTACTGAGCTGAGAATTTGGTGTTTGAGTTTAACACTAAAGAGAGCAAGGCAAAGAGAGAGACAGAAACATATTTGAGTGCGGCCACAGACAGAGAAAAAGATAGAGCAAATGTTAGAGAGCCCAAGCCCCAATTAGAACGGGAAACTCTGTTAAGTTAACAGCGGCCTCGAATTGCTCTCAAATTGGAATTGGAATTTCAAACCAAGAAAAACAAAAAGAAAATGTTACTGAGCAGCAACAGCAGCAGCAGCAGCAGCAGCAGCAGCAGCTGTTGCACTTGATATGACAGAGCTTATTTTTAATACCCTGCAATTATAAAAGGGCTCAAGGGTATATCGAAAATAATACTTAAAATAATGAAAACAATATAAATCAGCATCAACAGATTCCAGGCTTAGTTTTCAAGCAGAAAACTTTGATATGACTGTACTTTAGAAGTTTCCTAATTGTTATGGAATCAATTTATTTTTCCTTTTTATTTTTAATTAGTTAATTATCTATATAATTTTGTTCGTATTTATATATAGGCAACATTTGTATCTATCAATTTACAAAATTTCCAAAATGTAAGACATATTTTAAGAAAAGAATCATGATTGGAATATAAATATTAAGATATATTAACAAGGATTGTTTTAAACATAAAGAGACTTTCTTTATCTTTTCTCTATTAAATATATTTAAATTGTTCAGTCTGAACAAAGATATTTTAAAACTAAACAAATCTGAATTCCAACTTAACCATTTTCAATCCTTAGTTCTTAAAGCTGTTAAAAATCAAAAAGAAATTAACCCTAACATGACTTTTACCTAAAGGACCCCAATTTTGGAAAGGGTATCTCTTAAGTCAGTGCTGTAATTTAAATAAGAAACCTCTTTGTATTTGTCGGGTTTGTAATTTTTTATTGGTATTTTATGAAAATCAAACCGGATTTTCGGATTTCTTTTGTAAAACTGTAATGAGGCAACGAATTCTGTTTCATCGACGTTGTTTTTGCTGTTGCTGGGGCTTTTTTATCCATCTCTTTTTAGGTAAATATACATACATATATATATATATAAAGTACGTAAAGTATTTGGAAGGGCGCCGCTTTTATTTTTATTATTTCGTTTCTTTTTATTGTTCGCTTTTGTATGCACTTCTACCACTCATATGAAAGGGATAGAGATGTACGGGGGGTGTAAGGGTATGGTCATGTCTGTCCGTACAATGTAGTGTGTATTTGATTCGATTACCTTCGAAACCGGATTTTCAAAATATGTGTGTCATTGCGTTTCATTCAATTAGGTTTATGCATACCCTGCATAAACATTGCAGCCAAAGGGTATCTTCAATTCGTTGACTATTACAAACATAGCAAATAAAATATATTCGAATCGCATATGAATAACATATGTAACTGTATAGTTAATTCAACACTAATGACTTATACGTTATTCCTGAAATTTCCATTTCTATTTGCCTAAAATTTAATTTCTTATATATAAAATTTTTCTTGTCTATTTCATTAGTTAAGCCAGCCAAGTTATTATTCTACGAGAAGCAAATTCAAAATGAGATTCTTAAAATTTTTTTTAGATATTTTCATCTAGAGTATCTTTGAGTCGAAAAAAAAACATCTTAACGTGTGGCATTTGTTTTCTTTTGCGTTGCCTTTTTATGCATAGATCTAGGTCCAACAATGGATGGGCTTTGTTATAAAATGAAATACGGCAACAACAGCGCAATAAATGAGTTAAAGAGGCAGTGAAAGTGCAAGTTATATATACCAATATATATATATATACAAATTAACCTAGATGATACAATCAGTTAGGAATAAAGAACGCATTATAGTACACCTGTACAGGAAGTTATATCAATCAAAAGTGAACTTCTAATTTTTTATTGCGCATTAATTTAGTGGCATTTTTTTTTGTTTTAAACAAAGATTAGAAAGAAACTGAATTCTTTAAAAACTAGGTATATATATAACTAGGTATATATGAACTATATATATAAGTGTATATATATGTATATTATAATTGAAAATAATATTTTAATCTCATTAATTTGTTTCATTTAAAAAAATTTTAATAGCATTAAGTTTTACTTATAATAACATTCTAATTGAATAAACATTTCAATAATCTTATTTATCAAAACTTTGTTGAATGAAAAATTCTGCGACTTAAAACAATTTAATGATTTATATTGAAAATACATCTGGCAACGCACTTATGTTATCAAGACATCTGGGTACTATGGCTTTTAAATAGAATGGCAGTTAAGTTGTTCGAGCTAAGACTAATTACATTTTGACCAAAACTACAAATTAGATTTTGTGTTCTATAAAACATAATATACATATTCAATTATCAGATACTTTTATCATTTAAATAGTAAACTATAGGGTAAAAAATTGGAAGATATATGTATGTATTAATATAGAAATATTTCTGAATTAATTGCCACTCCTATTTATAAAGTTTACATTTAATTAATCTTTAATTAATTTACAACTTTAATTTTGGACATGATAATAATTTCTATACCCTAACGCATGTCTATTTCTTCGCAAGGGACTAAATTTGAAGCTTTTTGGTCTGCACTTTGGTCTGGACTTGTATTAGTATATTTGGTACAAAGTTATCATATTTTAAAGATTTGTAATATACAAAGATCCTTCTTATAATATCCCTAATTTGTATATTTTTGTATAATTTCTAATCCTATTCTAAAGAACTGTAATAAATTTCTGGTAAATCTTTAAAAATTTCAAAGCCATATCTAATAATCACTTAATGCTTTGATATAACATCGAAGATATAACCACTTTAAAAGGTATATAAAACTAGTTCAACTTTTAATATGAGTAAGCTAATCGATAGTATTGTATTATTTCATGAGAGGTGTTACAGAAAAGTCGGATATATACATATATAAAACATATTTATTATAAAATATCATAGATAAAAGTAATCTTTAGAAAAACTGAAAAAAAATCTTCTTAGGTTCTTTGTTACAATAATTTACAAAAAAATGATTATAATAACTATTAAATTTACAAAATGTTCCATTAATTTCATTGTTTTCTTATCTTTTATATATAGAAAATATAAAAAGTATATATATTTCTTTTTTTTCAAGCTTTACCTCAAGGTGAAGCAATGTTTTATATATTTAGTCTTTAAAGAAAGTATTTAGAAAGATTTATTAAAGAAATGTTTAGCAAGCACTTTTAATGCCAAGTCTACTAAAACTACGATTAGAATATAGAAAATATATAGAACATTTTAAATAAATATCATTTAAGGTGCAAATAATAATAATAATAGCACAGATTCATTTCAACAATTTGCTTTAAATTTAAGAATTTTAATTAGCAAGAAATAAGATAATCCTATCATATCAGAAATAAAAGATTATCAACTGATTAATAAGAGTAACCTAAAGTTCTTAGTTCTATTTTATTCTGATTCCAAAGCCGTTTCACAAAACTAATTAAAAAGGATAATTTTTTGTAAATTAATAATATAGTGAATTAAAGGTTTTTAGTTAAATTTTATTAAATGAAAGCTTTTTTAAGTAATTAGATTTGTAAATCTTGCTTAAAGGGTTTGCTTTATAATTTAACAAACAAATTATTAATCGTCGTATGTCATTATAAATAATTGAAGTTTCATTAGTTAAACAATTTAAATAGTGATTACATTCTTTAAGATACAAATATCATATTATTATATAAACTATTCCAATTCCATTTCTATCTATTTATATATATTTACTCTACCAGAAACCTAAAATTTAAGGTTTAGTAGCTTAACCTACGATAAATCCTTTTTAAGATTAACGAAACATTGAAAAAAATATACAAAAATCTAGTTAAATTGTTAAATAAATCTTTCTTCCTTACCTAACCTTTTTTCCACCTGCTGCATAATTAATCACATTATATACCTGAATAATTTTAAAACCATAAAATCGATAAAATGACATTTACTTTCTTCTCTCCCTTAGGAAAAATATTTTAAACTTCAAACTTTTGATTGAAATAAGAAAAAGAGCTTTAGCATTATTTTTAATAATTTTTTTAACTCTTTGTACTTGGTTAGTTAATTTTTTTTTAATTTAGAAAATATATGACCAACAATTTCTTTTTCATAAACATGAACAATTTTCCCGAAGACCTGAGACCTGCTTAATAATTATAATTGTTGGCCTCCTCCTCGTTGTTCAAGGCGCATGTCAAGTTGGCAAATTTGTTACATGGATATGGACATGGACAGCGGACAATGGACATTGGGATGGTGGACGTTGGATGTTGATGTGAACATGCCACCGAGACTGTGTTGAGATGTCCATCAAAAGTTGTCAGTTGCCAAACACAAACGCAAATCTCTGATGGAAGCCAACAACAACATATGGCAGCGGGTAAGTCAGTCAGTCTGTTGCCCTCGGTTTGTATTTTGTTTTCTGATTTTTTTTTTTTTTATTTTTTTTTTGGTGGGGTTTGCCATGATTTGACTCCATTTCCATATCCATGACATTTAAAAGTTGCGTGCTTGAATCATTAGATTGTTTACCTGTTCTTTTGTTTGCTCTTCATCAAAGTGGTAACGGGTGGTGGGATGAGTGGATGAGTATAATAATGAAAAACAAGTTACCAACTCACTCCAGGGTCGTCTGATTGATGTGAACATGTCAACAGAGACCTGAAACGTGGCCAAGAAAAAGGAGTAGGAGAACAGTCCATCTGTCCATCAAGCAGGAAGCATAAATTGTAGACAAAGATACAAGATACATACGTTTATGTTGGCATTACAAGACTCCTCACAATCACAACTTGTAGCAGATACAAATTTATGTCATGTGTGCAGTTTGGACATGTGAATGACAAAAAACGAAAATAACGAATAAAAAAAAAGAAAAGAAGAAGTAAAGAGAAATATAATCATGTCCAGATAGTTTTGACAACCGGTTCACCAATGCATTGGCGGCTCCACGACTCGACTTGGGGTCAACAAGACAACGGGCAGGTACCACCTGACAAGCAGAAAAGGAAAAACTTTCTTCCTTGGGAAAACTTTGTTTGGCAAACTAATTTCACCGATCGAATGGATCGGACAATTCAATTGCTTCTCCCATATTCTCTTTAAACAAGGGGAACGAACGATGGTGATGGCTGGCTGTGCGTGCTGTTGACATTGGGTCATAAATTTTCGTGAAAAACTAGACAGGCATTTTCATTGTTTTCATCTTGCTTTGACTCTGAGATGTTAGATGATTGTATAGACAATACAAATATGGGCACTAAGCAAATAGCAATAGACAAATACGAGAATATGAAATAAGTATGGAAATGGAAATAGAAATAGAAATGAAAATGGAAATGGTAATGAAGAATTGGTTCCAGCTGTCAGAATCGAGCTATGTTTTGTTTTTGTTTGTTAGTTTGTTTATTTGGCAACCGAACTTTGAACAATTGTAATCAATGTAAACAAGGATGGCTAAAACCGCGTTCCCTATTTGATTATGATACAATATATAGAGAGAGAATATGTATATATGTATATATATATATATATTGTTGAGCCACCCTTAAAACAAAAATTTAGTTGGCCATGGCAACAACTTGCAACTTTCAATTACCAAATGGGTCACAAGGCAATGCCGTTAAATGGAGCAAATATGTTGACCTACTTCCAAGTTTCAATGAAATGTGATGACATACATTGAAAACATGCAAATATATATATATATATATATGTATGTCAGGGACTTGATATCCGATCGAGCTTTCAAAATCTTTTTTGTTGATTGCAAACATTAGAAAAAAATCTATAGCACATTTATGTGCTGTTACTTTTGATCCGTTTATTTCCATCTCCTTTTTTTTTGTTCTTCTTTTTGCCACCTACATCAAGGACAAAAAGACAAACCAAGGGCGCCTTACTTGACCTAGTTTCGTTGTTCGGTCTCATGTCAGGGCTGCTGGGAACAAAAGAGACAACAAACACAAAATTGAGAACTGGGACAGCAAAAGCTTGCCCAAAGAAATGTTTTATGTTGAGAGCGAAAGCTTTTAAGTTTCTCAATAAAAAAGCGTTTCAGAAAAAGCTTTTAGATTTAATGCAGAAGCTTTTTTAAGTTATTCAGTAGGGTCAATCAAGAGAAAATATCGGCAAGTTTTTTTTATAAAACAAACTTTTATGGTAAATATTATAGTATAATATAAGCTAAAGGCAAAAATTTTTTTTTTTTAAATAAAATTAATAAAAAGACAAGTAAGAAAAAAAATTTATATTTGGTATTTATTTATATTCTTATATTATTATAACGTTTATTAACGTTTAAAGTATTATTTTCAATTTTATCATTTACACTTACAATTGAACTCGGAAAGTTTGCCTTTTAGGGACGCATGTCTACCTACTACACCAGCAAACTTACTTCCGTACTTTGGCATACATAACATTTGAGATCAATCAAAGTTCTTTTCAATTTCTTTAAATTACGCATCTAAATAAACATATCAACTAATTATACCTTTGCAAAAAAGGTATATTAATCTTGCTGAGAAGTTTGCAACTCATAGAAGGAAGCATCTCCGACTATATAAAGTATATATTCTTGATCAGCACAATGAGCTGAGTTGATAGAGTCTTGTCCGTCTGTCTATATCAACGCAGTCTCCTCCGAGACCCTTAAAGCTACAGATCTGAATTTTGCCTCAATTTAACCTCAATTTCTTTGTTGTTAACCAATTGAATATCCCGAGTATTATGTACTTTTTATCTACCAATTTGTATCAGAATCGGTATATCATAAGCTTACATAGGAACGATAGGTCATAGTGAGTGCCCGTGAAAATAATTTGAGAAAACTTCCAATTGGACAAGCTAAACAGATTAAAGATCTCAATTCATACTCGTCATTCAAACATATTGAACTATCGAAATTACGTGACCTGTTTTTGATGTTTAGCTCTTGATCATTCTAATTATTCCAACTGAAACTGAAGAAAACTTGAGTTTACCCAAAAAAAGGCAACAGAAAATTACAAAGAAGGTACCTGAATTTTAAATTAAGTGAATTTAACGCGATTGGAATTCGCCAAAAGATTTGGAAAAGTTTTTATCCATGTTTTTTATATGTAAATTACCACCAATAGATTGTTTTCAATGTGCGAATATTTTTTATAAAATGTTTATTTCGTATGCATTTCTAGATATATGTATAGAGTTATAATATAATCGTTTTGAACAAATTAAATCTATCGTATAAATTGTATAAGCAGATCATTTAGTTGCGTAAAAGTAGTTCCTTTTCGTTGTGGAGTAGACCCTCACGATCCCCAATAATCTTGAATATCTTTTGGGTGTAGAACATTGATCGCACCGATTGTTCCAATATTTGTTGATGCTCCTGGGCAGCACGACGCGCCTCTATTAGTGCCAATTGGACGGCTGGCCTATCCTGCTCGTCAATAAGATGATAGTTGTAGAGGTTGTCGATTACAGTGGCATTGGCGTTGAGAATCTTTTCGGCGGCATTGATCATGCTCTGGCATAAAGTCGGAGTCCGTATCTTATCGAATTTCAGCTTCTCGTAGATCAATTCTTCAATCACATTTTGACGAGCACAATGAAGATAGTTACGTCGCAATTGTCGACGTCCTATATGTTGACGCATGGGCTTAAAATGACAGTAGTGAGTTCCCCAAGGATTACAACGCAGAGGTTTAGGGTTCTTTCGTCCAACTTTATCCTGGCGGAAGAGTTGTCGCTTCACACGTTCCAAGCTAGCACGCATTGCTGACATTCGCTTCGGTTGGAGGTAGGCATTCACTTGTTGCCATAGTTCACCGCGACTTGCCAGTGATGTGTTTGGATCCCAGTGCACCATGTAAGCCAGTCTGTTGATTATATATATCTTAATGATGCATTGGTTTAGGAAACTTCTCTTTGCAGGATTCTGATAGTCAGGCGGGTTACTGACTATAAAATAATCAATCTTATAGACCACAGATAATCCATTGACACAGTCTAAAAAGCTAGCATCTTCATAGACTATTTGCTGATCCTTGCAATCGATAGACGAGCTATAGATGATCACTTCATTGTCCACTTCCATCGGTGTGCTATACATCTGTAGTTCTTGCGGCGATTGTTGGATGTCCATGTCGGTTGAGATTACAAATCGGAATGATTATGTTTGCTTGAAAACAGGAGACTTTATATAGGCAGCAGGTAGGATCAAGAGATTGACCTGTGAAAATTGTGCAAGTTGTCGCACAAAAGGGCTTGATTGTGGTTGGTTTACAGGTACATAATAGAAAAGCCCACATGTTAAGTAGGTAAAGATGGACAATCCCTTTTTAAAGTCACAAGCGTGTTCAAACGGGTTAAAAAGGGTTAAATAGGTACAGTAGGACAATTTTCCAAACCTAATGAAGGTAAATTTGCGGTAAATATATGCATATGTGTATGTGGATTAGCGATTGGAACGTCCCAAGACTTATCGAAAATTTGTTCACTTTTCAAACAGAAGCAACCGGATTGATTTATACAATCGGATTTATATTGAAAACCTATAGGAACAAGGCAATAAGGAATTCCACATAATCTGAGATCTAGGTGTTCATACGGACATGTGTCAATCGGCTATTGATGTTGTTCAAGAATATATATACTTTATGGAATCGGAAATGCTACCTTCTCCCTTTTACACACATTTTAGCGACTTTAATATACCCATTTACTCTACAGGTTAGTGGAAATCCTATTCCTTAGTGGAAAACAAATAATATGATTCTTTACAATATTTAAAGAATAGAGTATTACAAATATTTATTAAAGAAATAATATTTTTTTCTTTGTTGTTTTCCAATTGAATATCCCGATTTGTGAGTATTATGTACTTCTTATCTATCTACCAATTTGTATCAGAATCTGTTCATCATATCATATAGCTTCCATAGGAACAATAGGTCATGAAAGAAGTTTTAAATGAATAACTCGGTAATTTTAAAAACGATTCTCTCGAAATTTGGTATGTCTAATTTGGGTATATATAGAAATGTTTCTGTTTAGTTTCACCAGAATCAGCCAACTATATGATATATTTCCTATGGGAAAAATCAGACATGTCTGTCCGAATTAAGTCTTGTTGTATGTAGACAATAAGTATTGTCAGACTTACAATCCGATTATATAAATTGTGTTTGCTTTACTTTTTCAGTCATTTAGTAAGGCGGATGTCTCTGTTTGAAAAGCGTTTCAATTGGGACGTTTCAATCGCTGATCCACATACACATATGCATATATTTACCGCAAATTTACCTTCATTAGGTTTGGGGAACTGTCCTACTGTACCTACTTAACCCTTTTTAACCCGTTTAAAGACGCTTGTGACTTTAAAAAGGGATTGTCCATCTTTACCTACTTAACATGTGTGCTTCTCTCTTATGTACCTGTAAACCAACCACAATCAAGCCCTTTTGTGCGACAACTTGCACAATTTTCTCAGGTCAATCTCTTGATCCTACCTGCTGCCTATATAAAGTCTCCCGTTTCCAAGAAACATTATCATTCCGATTTGTAATCTCAACCGACATGGACATCACACAATCGCCGCAAGAAATACAAATTTATCGCTCACCGATGGAAGTGGACAATGAAGATCACATCTATAACTCGTCGATCGATTTCAAGGATCAGCAATTGATATTCTTTCAAAATGGTAGCATTTTAAACGGTGTCAATGGTTTTTGTGTGGTTTACAAGAGAGATCATTTTATAGTCAGTAACCCGCCCAACTATAGAAATCCCACAAAGAGAAGTTTCCTAAACGAATGCATCATTCAGATCTATATAATCAAGGGACTGGCTTACATGGTGCACTGGGATCGAAACACATCACTGGCAAGTCGTGCTGAACTATGGCAACAAGTGAATGCCTACCTCCAACCGGAGCAAATGTCACCAATGCGTGCTAGCTTGGATCGTGTGAAGCGACAACTCTTCCGACAGGCTAAAGTCGGACGAAAAAACCCTAACCCTGTGCGTTGTAATCCTTGGGGAACTCACTACTGCCATTTTAAGCCAATGCGTCGACAGATAGGACGCCGACAATTGCGACGTGACTACCTTCATAGTGCTCGACAAAATGTGATTGAACATTTGATCTACCAGCAGTTGAAATTGGAAATGATAACCACTGCACGCCTAAACATGATCAATGCTGCTGGAAACATTCTACCCGCCTATGAAAATGCCTACACTTTTAACGACCTCTACAACTATCACCTTACTGACGAGCATAGCCGGCCAGCCCTCCAGAAGGACCATCAACAAATATTGGAAGAATCGGCGCAATCATTGTTGAATACCGAGCAATTATTCCAGATTATTGAGGAACGTCAGGTTCTAATTCACAGCGAAAGGGAACTACTTTTACGCAACTAAATGATCTGATTATACAATTTATGCGATTTTTTTATATATTTAATTTGTTCAAAACAATTATTTTAAAACTATAAATACTTTATACCTATATCTAGAAATACATACGAAATAAACATTTTATAAAATATATTGAAAACTATAAATTTTTGGTCATTTACATTTTTATAAAACATTTTCAAATCTTTTGGCGAATCCCAATCGCTTTTAATTCACATAATTCAAAATTTTGCCACCTTCTTTGCCTTTATTTGTAATTTTCTGTTGCCGACTTTTAGGCAAACTTAAGTTTTCTTGTTTCTTTTGGAATATTAAAAATATATAAATAGACTGTGATCAAGAGCCAAAGATCAAAGACAGAAAAACTATTCTCGTTTGATATGCTTAAATGCCGAGTTTGAATTAAGATCTTAAGTCTATTTACCCCGCCCAATTAGAAGTTTTCACAAATTATTATCATTCTTCCTTCGCTTTACAGATTATATAATACGAGATTACATCCTTTTTTATTCCCTGTACCCATAGGGTAAAAGGGAGGAAGAAGGAAGCATTTCTGATCCCATTAAGTATATATATTCTTAAACAACATTCTTAACAACATCGATTGAGTCATATACGTCAGTCCGTATGAACACCTAGATCTCAGATTATGTAGAATTCTTATTTTCCTTTAATCCGATTCTTTAAATCGTGTTTGTTTACTTTTACAGTAATTTAGTATACCGATTGCCCGTGCTTGAAAAGCGAGCTAATTGCCAAAAACCCTTGGGATGTTCCACAGATTTAAACTCGCTAATCCCCATGACCATATGCGTTTATTTACTTCAAATTTAGCTTCATTAGGTTTGGCGAATCGTCCAACTGTACCTACTTAACCCTTTATAATCCTTTTAAAGGCACTATTTATTTTGTCATTTGACTTTAAAGAGGGACTATCCTTCTTTACCTACAGTGGCTCACAGCTTATTTCAACCAGCACTCTAAAAAATGTTTGTGCTTCTATAAAATTTAAACTAAAAGGGATAACGAAATAATTGAAATGCAAATTGTTAGTTTAATGTTTCAGAATTATAAAAATGACTTCAAATAATTTTAAAATATTTTTCCAATATTTTTAAAAATTAAAAACCAAAAACATAACAGAAAATAATGTCACAGCTTATTTCAACCACACACTTTGTCAGCTGAAGAATGATCCGTTATTTTACCATGCAACGGTAGTTTCTTTTTCTATGCTTTAGTCATTATTTTCGTAGTATAATAAAACAAATTTGTGCTGAATTTCGACAACGGATCGTGCACTAAAAGTAATTTCAGCGAAATGGGACCACGCACAACAATAGAGCAGCGGGAACTTGTATTGAGACACTTTAAATCGGGCCATTCCCGCAGGAAAATTGGAGAGATGGTTGGGCTAAGTGATTCCACAGTCCAGAGCATCATTTACCGATTTGTTCGGGAAAACAGAACCCATGATAAGGGTAGAACCGCACCAAACAAAGTTTTTAATCCAACGGACGAACGTCTTATTGTTAGAAAAATTCGTGAGAATCCGAGACTATCGGCTCCAAAAGTGGCCAGCGAAGTTGAGGCAGAGTTGGGCAAGTCTTGCCATCCCGAAACCATTCGCCGGGTGCTTCGGGAACATAACTTCAATGGCAGAATAGCACGGAAGAAGCCTTTTATAAGTGATAAAAATAAGAAGTGCCGCCTTAAGTTTGCCCAAGACCACTTGCACATGAACAATGACTTTTGGAGCACGGTATTATTCTGCGATGAGTCCAAATTTAACATTTTTGGGTCAGATGGAGCTTCATATGTGTGGCGTAAACCCAACACTGAACTGCAAACTAACAACTTAAGGGCTACAGTTAAGCATGGCGGTGGCAGCGTTATGGTATGGGCTTGTATGTCGGCTGCTGGAGTTGGGAAGTTACAATTTATAGAGACAACAATGGATAAAAATGATTATCTTGAAATTTTAAAGTCTAACTTGCTGGAAAGTGCAGAGAAACTGGGTATTCGTGATGTCTTCAGATTTTATCAAGACAATGACCCGAAACACAAGGCGGGAATTGTGCAGACCTGGCTGATTTGGAACTGTCCTCATGTTATGCAACCACCAGCCCAGTCACCAGACATAAACGTGATTGAAAATTTGTGGGCCATTTTGGATGCAAATATCCGAAAACGCAAAATTTCAAGCAAATCCGACCTTAAAACTGCATTATCTGAGGAATGGGATAAAATTACGCCACAAGTGACCCAAAAGTTGGTAGATTCTATGCCAAAAAGGCTTAAAATGGTAGTGGACCAAAAAGGAGGTCATACAAAATACTAATTTGTTAAAAAGATTAAATTAAGAAGTCGTAACAATGTAGTTTCTTAAGTGGTTGAAATAAGCTGTGACATAATTTTTGGTTAAGTTTTTTGTTTTTAATTTTTAAAAATATTAGAAAAATATTTGAAAAATATATGAAGTCATTTTTATAATTCTGAAACATTAAACTAACAATTTGCATTTCAATTATTTCGTTATCCCTTTTAGTTTAGATTTTATAGAAGCACAAACATTTTTTAGAGTGCTGGTTGAAATAAGCTGTGAGCCACTGTACGTAACATGTGGGCTTTTCCCTTATATACCTATAAACCAATCCCAAGAAAATCCAAAATCCTTTCGTGCGACAAAATGCCCAACTTTTGCAGGTCAATCTCTTGATCCCACCTGCTGCCTATATAAAATCTCCCGTTTCCAAGCAAACATTATCATTCCGATTTGTAATCTCAACCGACATGGACATCCAACAATCGCCCCAAGAACTACAGATGTTTTACTCAGCGATGGAAGGGGACAATGAAGTTCACATCTTTAACTCGTCCATCGACGATTGCAAGGATCAGCAAATAGTCTATGAAGATGACTGTGTCAATGGATTTTCTGTGGTCTACAAGATTGATCATTTTATAGTGAGCAACCCGCCTAACTATCAGAACCATACAAAGAGGAGTTTCCTAAACGAATGCATCAGTCAGTTATATATAATCAAAGGACTGCCTTACATGGTGCACTGGGATCCAAACACATCACTGGCAAGTCGTGGTGAACTATGGCAACAAGTGAATGGCTACCTCCAACCGGAGCAGATGTTACCAGTGCTTGCCAGCTTGGAACGTGAGAAGCGCCAGGATAAAGTCGGACGAAAGAACCCTAACCCTCTGCGTGGTAATCCTTGGGGCACTCAATACTGCCATTTTAAGCCAATGCGTCGACAGATAGGACGCCGCCGCATACAACGTAACTACCTTCATTTTGCTCGACAAAACGTCATTCACCAATTGATCTACGAGAAGGTGCCCTTGGAAATGATACACCCTCCGACTGTTTGCCAAAGCATGATCAAAGCCACCGAAAACATTCACGACGCCAATGAAAGTGTGATTAACGACCTGTACAATTATCATCTTATTGACGAGCATGATCTGCCAGCCGTCCGGATGGGCCTTATAGCTGCGCGTCGTGCTGCCCAGGATCATCAACAAATATTTGAACATTCAGTGGGATCAATGTTCTTTACCAAGCAATTATTCAAGATTATTGAGGATCGTGAGGGTCTACTCCGCAACGAAAGGGAACAACAGCTACGCAACGAAATGATCTGATAATACAATTTATACGATAGATTTAATTATTATTTTATAACTATATATACTTTATACAAAAATGTAGATGTACATGCAAAATAATCATTTTATAAAATATATACGCATATTGAAAACAATCCAATCCCAATCGATTTAAATTCACAAAATTCAAATTTCTGCTACCTTCTTTGCCTTCTTTATAATTTTTTGTTGCCGACTTTTAGGCAAAGTTAAGTTTTCTTTTAAGCTTTATAAAACGTGAATGTGTTGCTTCAAACCAATTTGGAAATTCCTCAAAAATTGACCTACAAGGTTTTTTTTTTTTTGAATGAGAATGTGCTTTGTAAAGAAAATATTGTATAATTCTTTATATTTCTATTATTATGGCACTGAAAAATAATTAAAAATTAGTCCGAATTTTAATAAAAAATATTTAGAATTTAATTGGGCTAAGAAAAAGTAAAATGACAACAAAAATGGAAATCATATGAAAATCCAAACACAAAATTCATAAGATACAGACTAAGATAAACCACCAATAAGTTAAATATTAATTAAAATTAAAAAATTAATTTAATTATTAACTTAATAAAAGCTAAGCAGTTAATTAAAGATATTCAATTATTAATTAAATTATAATATAATTCATTATTCATCCTTTTATCCATCCTTTTTCCGCTTTGTTTAGTAGAAATTTAAAAAAACTTTTCAGTATTGATTTTTTAGGAATTTTCTTATTTTAATTTATATAAAAGTAGTTATCATCAATTCAAAAACTCTATAAATTTAAAAATAAATTTAATAAGATGATAATTATTTCTTTTTCCTTTCAAAAATCCCAATGCATTGTAAATTGGAAATCACTTTTAAAATAAAATTAATTAAAAGTTTAGAAACTATTTCTTAGCCCATTTGTTGTCTGTTGAGGATTGAATGTTTCTTGGAAATTAAAATTATCTTTTGTAACCGAGTTGCCTTTTGTTTCTATAGTCATTTAAACAGTATTTAATAATGATTAAACTAAATAAGATATTATAAAATGCTTTTTATAGATATATTAAAAAATTGAACAGCAGTCATTTTTGTTTGGTTTACATTAATCTTGTTTGATTTTTCTATAATTTGTAATTTTTTAGGTTTCTAGAAAAATTGCAAGGTATTTAAATAAATTGTAGAACTTACGTAGGATTTTCGATAGATATAAATAGTAAAAAATAAAATAATATTTACTGTAATGACTCGGCAAAGAAAATCTAGTCACACACTGACTGTTTGTATAGAATGGAATAAATATGTGAAATAATAGAAATATTCGATTAATAAAACTTATTTGTATTTTAGCAAGTCATGCTCCAAATGATTCAACAACAAGTTCTAGGTTAACTCTGCTCCATAATATTTACTGTATAAATGGAACATAACTTATATTCCACAATAGCACTTTCTGTATTAAGGCATGTCATCCGCTTATGGATCCCAAGTAAATTTTGATGAGGGGTGGCGGCGGGAGCATTGACAGGAGTATGATAAGCAATAGATATAGTAAAGTTTTCCAATACTACAATATATATGTTTTTACCTTCGTGATCTCCTGATTTCCAATAGATTAAGTCCATACCATCGACCGTTGCGAATTTTATACAAGAAATAAGAAAGGTTGTTCCGTATATGAATTCGAAGCTTTCCTGAATTAAATAAAGTCATCCTCAAATGATACTCATTGTTTCCATTATTTGTTAAAGTCCAGGAATGGTGCCACCAAGTTCCATCCGATCTGCAAAATAAAATACAAAATAAATATTAGATATAAATAATAACAAACAAAATAATATTAAATTTTACTGCAATGACTCGGCAAAAGATCTGACTGTTTATATAGAATGAAATAACAAATGTTTAAAATAAGAAAAATATTAAGAACACGAAAATTTGAATTGACATATGATTAATAGAACTTATCTGTATTTCAGCAAGTCATCCTCCAGAAATTTGTTCACTTGATTCCGTTTGATTTGAAAAATACAAGATTTAAAATATTAGAGATTTTTTTTACTTACCAAATGACTCAGCAAAAATCAACGTCCGCTTCGCCCGGCGGCCACACAATGACTAAATTTTCGCCCCTCAATTGGGTTCCTTATATAGACAATCGTCACACTGTAAAGTTTCCAGACTTCTGTAATGTTACTAGAGCTATCTAAAGTTAACATTACAAGCCTCTGTTAATATTTCAAACCTCTGTTAAGTTAACAGCCCCTGTTAAGTTAACAGTCCGATGTTCAATTAACAGTTTTCTGTTACCATGTCGCCATTAAATTAACTGTTAAAATTTTACGCCACTGTTAAGTTAACAGGACTATGTTAAGTTAACAGTACTATGTTAAGTTAACAGTACTATGTTAAGTTAACAGGCCCATGTTAAGTTAACAGTGATAAATTCTGTTAGATTCAAATTTTCTGTTAAATTAATTTACCAAGCTATTGTTACAATTTCAAGTCTCTGTTAAGTTAACATTAAAAAATTCTGTTGGATTTCCAATCCTCTGTTAAGTTAACATGGCCCTGTTAAATGTGCCTTTTATGCGCTAGAATTTAAAAATACTGGGCTACGGGCGAAAATTAAAATACTGGGTTGAAATTGAAAAATAGTGGTAAATAACCCCCTATTTAAAAGAAACCATTATAAAAATACTGGGATTCGAGCCAATATCAAAATACTGGGTTAAAATTGAAAAATAGTGGTAATAAACCCCTATTTAGAAGAAACCATTATTAAACAAAAACCCCTATTAACAGTGCTATATAAGGAACCCAATTGAGGGGCGAAAATTCAGTCATTGCGTGGCCGCCCGGCGAACCGGACCTAGATTTTTTGCTGAGTCATCTGGTAAGTAAAAAAATCTCTAATATTTTAAATCTTATATTTTTCAGATCAAACGGAATCAAGTGAACAAATTTCTGGACTCGACGGAATTTGGAGGATGACTTGCTGAAATACAGATAAGTTCTATTAATCATATGTCAATTCAAATTTCTTGTAATTAATATTTTTCTTATTTTAAACATTTGTTATTTCATTCTATATAAACAGTCAGATGTTCTGACGAGTCATTGCAGTAAAATTTAATATTATTTTGTTTGTTATTATTTATATCTAATATTTTTTTTGAATATTATTTTGCAGATCGGATGGAACTTGGTGGCACCATTCCTGGACTTTAACAAATAATGGAAACAATGAATATCATTTGAGGATGACTTTATTTAATTCAGGAAAGCTTCGAAATTATATATGGAACAATCTTTCTCATTTCTTGTATAAAATTCGCAACGATCGATGGTATGGACTTAATCTATTGGAAATCAGGAGATCACGAAGGTAAAAACATATATATTGTAGTATTGGAAAACTTTACTATATCTATTGCTTATCATACTCCTGTCAATGCTGCCGCCGCCACCTCTCATCGCAATTTACTTGGGATCCATAAGCTGATGACATGCCTTAATACAGAAAAGTGCTATTGTGGAATATAAGTTATGTTCGATTTATACAGTAAAGAGCCCACCATAGATCGATTGAGCCACTTACAAACGTTTAATTCCAGGCGGTGAGCTGGCAGAAAGCCTACAAAAGCAGTACGAAGCCCATATTAAAAAATACTGTGTCGCCTCAGGTGGACGCTGAGATCAAAAATTCGGATCCTGAGAGTGCGCCCTATAAGCAGGATTCCGAACAACGCATTCAAAACTACCAGGAAATTGCCCACCTGAAGTCGCTATGGCCATGAGTAAATGACTATGAAGGACTACCGTGATGCATTCCATTAATTAAATATACACCAATATCAATTAATGTTAATTTCTTCCCCGATCTGCAAAAATGCTGTTATCCAATTTTCCATTTGTGGTTCCGTTGAAGAGCTTCATTTCAATCTAAACTTATAATTAGTTTAAATCGTTGTTTTTTAAAGATTCAAAAGTTTGTTTAATTACTCCATTTTATCATATTTTGCTTCAATTTTTTCCTACAATTTTAAAAAGTTTTCAAAAAGATAAATTACATTTAGGTCATGAAATGAAATAAATTGTTATGTAAAGTTAAAGAGAGAAGTCATTTGCAATAGTGATCATTATTTTTTATATATGAATGTGATTTCTATAGGTATATATGATAGAAAATCATAGTTCAAATGGAACAACTAAGCTGTGCGGTCTCTTTCTAATATTCGTTGGATACTTTGGATCTTTGCGCTTTCAGTTTCAGTCGAAATGGTTAATTTATTTAAATACAATTAATGTTTATTTCTTAAAATTTTGGTTTATTTGTTTACCAACTTAAAATGTAAATCTTTGGAAAAACAATAAACAAAATTTGAATACTGTTTTTTCAAATAAATCAATCGGACCTACAAATATTTGACCCTAAAAGCCAATTTGTTGAAACTGCCTATTATAAAATTTTCGGTATGTTCCGAAATATTCAGAATATAATATAATAAAATGATCAAATCAATATATGAGTATATACATCTATATATATATACAATATACGATTCAATGGAATATAAATGTATGTTAATTCTTGGCTAATAATAAAATTAATCCAGTTGCGGAATTCTTGGATTCTTTTTGTCATATAACAATCAATATCGACTCTTAAGTCGTCAGGGACGACTTGCTTGCTCAATTTCCCATTGAAACTGGAACAAAAAGCTCAGCTCAGCTCAGTTCGTGATAGCAACCCGATCGTTTTAAATGCTTGAAAAACTGTTGTATAAGATCGAAATATTTCTCTCCTATATATTCTTTACTTTTATACTTCTTATTTTGTTCGAATTGTAAAAATTTTTATATTATATGAAGCAATTAAGTCGTCCTTGCTGTCCTTGTATATACCCTCTAACGAGTAAAGAAACGTGTTAAAATTAAACAGCAACCAATGTATGCTGTCTTTGCAAAATACAAACATTCTTCCTTTAGACTCTTATTTTTATAATATCAATCAATGGGTTAATACTTCTAACGATTTATACCAATTTAAGATTATTTATATTATCATATTGCTGTACACCCAATCAAATTATTTAATTTGTAGCAATGCCCTCAAATTTTCCATTAGATCAACATCCGGTCTCGGAGAAGTCGTGTCAATAACTTTACTGCAACTATAAAGCGGCCAAGTGCGACTTAGCACCGATTTGTGCCTCAGATCATTCACCTGGCTTGCATTTGAAACCAAAATTTTGCGTTCTTTTTACCAAATCATCATTGAGAACAGTCTATTTATAGACCTAATCTTAATATTCCAAAAGAAACAAGAAAACTCAAACGGACGGACATGTCCGATTTTCCCCTTAGGAAATATATCATATAGTTGGCTGATTCTGGTGAAACTTAATAGACACATTTCTATATATACCCAAATCACACATACCAAATTTCGAGAGAATCGTTTTCAAAGTTACCGAGTAATTCATTTAAAACTTCTTTCATGACCTATTGTTCCTATGGAAGCTATATGATATGATGAACAGATTCTGATACAAATTGGTAGATATGTATGTTAAGAATTACATAATACTTACAAATCGGGATATTCAATTGGAAAACAACAAAGAAATAAATAATATTTCTTTAATAAATACTTGCAATAATCTATTCTTTAAATATTGTAAGGAATCATATTATTTGTTTTCCACTAAGGAGTAGGGTTTCCACTAACCTGTAGGGTAAATGCGTATATGATAGTCGCCAAAATGTGTGTAAAAGGGAGAAGGTAGCATTTCCGATCCCATAAAGTCGATTGACACATGTCCGTATGAACACCTAGAACTCAGATTATGTGGAATTCCTTATTGCCTTGTTCCTATAGGTTTTCAATGTAAATCCGATGGTATAAATCAATCCGGTTGCTTCTGTTTGAAAAGTAAACAATTTTTCGATAAGTCTTGGGACATTCCAATCGCTAATCCACATACACATATGCATATATCTACCGCAAATTTACTTTTATTAGGTTCGGTAAATTGTCCTACTGTACCTATTTAACCCTTTTTAACCCGTTTGAACACGCTTGTGACTTTAAAAAGGGATTGTCCTTCTTTACCTACTTAACATGTGGGCTTCTCTCTTATGTACCTGTAAACCAACCACAATCAAGCCCTTTTGTGCGACAACTTGCACAATTTTCTCAGGTCAATCTCTTGATCCTACCTGCTGCCTATATAAAGTCTCCCGTGTTCAAGCAAACATTATCATTCCGATTTGTAATCTCAACCGACATGGACATCACACAATCGCCGCAAGAAATACAAATTTATCGCTCACCGATGGAAGTGGACAATGATCACATCTATAACTCGTCTATCGATTTGAAGGATCAGCAATTGATATTTTTTCAAAATGCAAGCATTTTAAACGGTGTCAATAGTTTTTGTGTGGTTTACAAGAGAGATCATTTTATAGTGAGCAACCCGCCTAACTATCAGAATCCTACAAAGAGGAGTTTCCTAAACGAATGCATCATTAAGTTATATATAATCAAGGGACTGGCTTACATGGTGCACTGGGATCCAAACACATCACTGGCAAGTCGTGCTGAACTATGGCAACAAGTGAATGCCTACGTCCAACCGGAGCAAATGTCACCAATGCGTGCTAGCTTGGATCGTGTGAAGCGACAACTCTTCCGACAGGCTAAAGTCGGACGAAAAAACCCTAACCCTGTGCGTTGTAATCCTTGGGGAACTCACTACTGCCATTTTAAGCCAATGCGTCGACAGATAGGACGCCGAGAATTGCGACGTGACTACCTTCATAGTGCTCGTCAAAATGTGATTGAACATTTGATCTACCAGCAGTTGAAATTGGAAATGATAACCACTGCACGCCTTAATATGATCAATTCTGCTGCAAACATTCTACCCGCCTATGAAAATGCCTACACTTTTAACGACCTCTACAACTATCATCTTACTGACGAGCATAGTCGGCCAGCCCTCCAGAAGGACCATCAACAAATATTGGAAGAATCGGCGCAATCATTGTTGAATACCGAGCAATTATTCCAGATTATTGAGGAACGCCAGGTTCTAATTCACAGCGAAAGGGAACTACTTTTACGCAACTAAATGATCTGATTATACAATTTATACGATATATTTAATTTGTTCAAAACAATTATTTTAAAACTATAAATACTTTATACCTATATCTAGAAATACATACGAAATAAACATTTTATAAAATATATTGAAAACTATAAATTTTTGGTCATTTACATTTTTATAAAACATTTCCAAATCTTTTGGCGAATCCCAATCGCTTTAAATTTACATAATTCAAAATTTTGCCACCTTCTTTGCCTTCTTTGTAATTTTCTGTTGCCGACTTTTAGGCAAACTTAAGTTTTCTTGTTTCTTTTGGAATATTAAGAATAGATTCTGATCAAGAAAGTAATATCAAAGACAGATTAACTGTTCTTGTAATTGCGATAGTTTGATATGTTTAAATGCCTAGTTTGAATTGAAATCTTAAGTCTATTTACCCCGCCCAATTAGAAGTTTGCACAAATTGTTATCATTCTACCTTTGCTATAAAGATTATATAATACGAGATTACATCCTTTTTTATTCCCTGTACCCATAGGGTAAAAGGGAGGAAGAAGGAAAAATTTCTGATCCCATTAAGTATATATATTCCTAAACAACATAAGCAGCCGATTCGATTAAGACATGTACGTCAGTCCATATGAACACCTAGATCTCAAATTATGTAGAATTTCTTATTGTATTCTTCTTATAGGTTTTTAATGTAAATCAGGCTTTGAATTTTCCTTCAATCCGATTGATTAAATCGTGTTTGTTTTACTTTTACAGTAATTTAGTATGCCTCTGCTTGAAAAGCCAGCTAATTGCCAAAAAAAACTCTTGGGACGTTCCACAGATTTAAACTCGCTAATCCCCATGACCATATTCATTTATTTGCTACAAATTTAGCTTCATTAGGTTTGGGAAATCGTCCAACTGTACCTACTTAACCCTTTATAAGCCTTTTAATGGCACTACAATATACATAGTGATTTTGTCATTTGACTTTAAAGAGGGATTATCCTTCTTTACCTACTTAACATGTGGGCTTTTCCCTTATATACCTATAAACCAACACCAAGAAAATCCAAAATCCTTTCGTGCGACAAAATGCCCAACTTTTGCAGGTCAATCTCTTAATCCTACCTGCTGTCTATATAAAATCTCCCGTTTCCAAGCAAACATTATCATTCCGATTTGTAATCTCAACCGACATGGACATCTCACAATCGCCACAAGAACTACAGATGTTTCACTCAGCGATGGAAGGGGACAATGAAGTTCACATCTTTACCTCGTCTATCGATGACTACAAGGATCAGCAAATAGTCCATGAAGATGCTAGCATTTTAGACTGTGTCAATGGATTTTCTGTGGTCTACAAGATTGATCATTTTATAGTGAGCAACCCGCCTAACTATCTGAACCCTACAAAGAGGAGTTTCCTAAACGAATGCATCAGTCAGTTATATATAATCAAAGGACTGGCTTACATGGTACACTGGGATCCAAACACATCTTTGGCAAGTCGTGGTGAACTATGGCAACAAGTGAATGGCTACCTCCAACCGGAGCAGATGTTACCAGTGCTTGCCAGCTTGGAACGTGAGAAGCGCCAGGATAAAGTCGGACGAAAGAACCCTAACCCTCTGCGTGGTAATCCTTGGGGCACTCATTACTGCCATTTTAAGCCAATGCGTCGACAGATAGGACGCCGAGAATTGCGACGTAACTATCTTCATTTTGCTCGACAAAATGTCATTCACCAATTAATCTACGAGAAGGTGCCCTTGGAAATGATACACCCTCCGACTGTTTGCCAAAGCATGATCAAAGCCACCGAAAACGTTCACGACGCCAATGAAAGTGTGATTAACGACCTCTACAATTATCATCTTATTGACGAGCATGATCTGCCAGCCGTCCGGATGGGCCTTATAGCTGCGCGTCGTGCTGCCCAGGATCATCAACAAATATTTGAACATTCAGTGGGATCAATGTTCTTTACCAAGCAATTATTCAAGATTATTGAGGATCGTGAGGGTCTACTCCGCAACGAAAGGGAACAACAGCTACGCAACGAAATGATCTGATTCTACAATTTATACGATAGATTTAATTATTATTTTATAACTATATATTCTTTACACATATATCTAGATGTACATACAAATTAATCATTTTATAAAATATATACGCATATTGAAAACAATCCAATGGTGGTCATTTACATATAACAACATGAACAAAAACATTTCCAATTGTCTTGACGATTCCCGATCGCTTTAAATTCACAGAAATCAAAATTCTGCCACCTTCTTTGCCTTTTTTGTAATTTTCTGTTGCCGACTTTTAGGCAAACTTAAGTTTTCTTGTTTCTTTTGGAATATTAAGAATATATAAATAGATTGTGATCAAGAAAGTAATATCAAAGACAGAATAACTGTTCTTGTAATTGCGAGAGTTTGATATGTTTAAATGCCGAGTTTGAATTGAGATCTTTAGTCTATTTGCCTCGTCCAATTTGAAGTTTTCACAAACTATTATCATTCTTTCTTCACTTTAAAGATTATGTAATATATCGTTATCCTTATCGTTATGCATACGAATTTAGATATAATAATCGATATCGACTCTAAGTCGTCAGGGACGACTTGCTTGCTTCATTTTCCATTGAAACTGGAACAAAAAGGTCAGCTCAGCTCAGTTCGTAATAGCAACCCGATCGTTTGAGATCCTTGAGAAACTGTTGTGTTTGATCTAAATATTTCTCTCCTATATATGATAAACTTTATTTTTATACATTGGTGGGATTTAAAAAAAAAAAGAATTTTTGTGTTGTTCGAATTGTAAAAATGGTCCGTCCTATTTTAGAATATGCATCTTGCATCTGGTCACCTCAGTATGAGTCACACCAAGCAAGAATTGAGTCGGTTCAAAAATTGCTCTTCGTGGTCTGAACTGGGATCGTAATGTCAATTTGCCATCGTATTCTAGTAGACTTCTTATACTTGGCCTTCCTTCTCTCACTAATCGTAGAGTAATGCTTGGCGTCATTTTTATGCACAAACTTCTTAAAGGTGATATAGACTCGCCCGAGCTATTGAACCAAATAAACTTTAGTGTTCCTTGTAGACCTACCAGAAACTTTATACCTCTATCTCTTTCACGCTGTTCTACTAATTATTTACTGCATGAACCTTTCCGAGTTCTTTGTGCTGATTATAATCGTCTTTATCATGTAATCAGTACATAACTCTCTTTTCTAGAACTAAAAAATACTATACTTTCTTTTTTAGCTCGTAGTTAGCTTTAGTTTTCGTTTTTGTCTGTATGTATGAACTGTCCCCGCGACTCGAGACGTACGTTATGCGGCTAGCCCCCCTCGGTTGGGCAGGAGGTGTGGGCACTTAGTGCACCCGTTGGGATTTGCGCGAAAAGAAAAAAAATGAAGCAATTAAGTCGTCCTTGCCGTCCTTGTATATACCCTCTAACGAGTAACGAAACGTGTTAAAATTAAACAGAAACTAATGTATGCTGTCTTTGCAAAATGCAAACATTCTTACTTTAGATTGTTGTTTTTATAATATCAATCAATGGGTTAATACTTCTAACAATTTCCATTAGCATCCAATACCGTTTTATACCAATTTAAGATTATTTATTTATATAGCAATGCCCCCAAATTGTCCATTAGATCAACATCCGGTCTCGGAGAAATCATGGTAGCGTCTTAAAACAGGTTAAAAAGGGTTAAGTAGGTACAGTTGGACAATTCCCCAAACCTAATGAAGGTAAATTTGCGGTAAATATATACATATGTGTATGTGGATTAGCGATTGAAACGTCCCAAGACTTATCGAAAATTTGTTCGCTTTTCAAACAGAGGCTTACTAAATGACTGAAAAAGTAAAGCAAACACAATTTATATAATCGGATTGTAAGTCTGATAATACTTATTGTCTACATACAACAAGACTTAATTCTACACAATCGGACAAACGGACGGACATGTCCGATTTTTCCCATAGGAAACATATCATATAGTTGGCTGATCCTTGTGAAACTTAATAGAAACATTTCTATATACACCCAAATTACGTATACGAAATTTCGAGAGAATCGTTTTTAAAATTACCGAGTTTCTCATTTAAAACTTCTTTCATGACCTATTGTTCCTATGGAAGCTATATGATATGATGAACAGATTCTGATACAAATTGGTAGATAGATAAGAAGTATATAATACTCACAAATCGGGATATTCAATTGGAAAACAACAAAGAAATAAATATTATTTCTTTAATAAATACTTGCAATAATCTATTCTTTAAATATTGTAAGGAATCATATTATTTGTTTTCCACTAAGGAGTAGGGTTTCCACTAACCTGTAGGGTAAATGCGTATATGATAGTCGCCAAAATGTGTGTAAAAGGGAGAAGGTAGCATTTCCGATCCCATAAAGTCGATTGACACATGTCCGTATGAACACCTAGAACTCAGATTATGTGGAATTCCTTATTGCCTTGTTCCTATAGGTTTTCAATGTAAATCCGATGGTATAAATCAATCCGGTTGCTTCTGTTTGAAAAGTAAACAATTTTTCGATAAGTCTTGGGACGTTTCAATCGCTAATCCACATACACATATGCATATATCTACCGCAAATTTACTTTTATTAGGTTTGGTAAATTGTCCTACTGTACCTATTTAACCCTTTTTAACCCGTTTGAACACGCTTGTGACTTTAAAAAGGTATTGTCCTTCTTTACCTACTTAACATGTGGGCTTCTCTCTTATGTACCTGTAAACCAACCACAATCAAGCCCTTTTGTGCGACAACTTGCATAATTTTCTCAGGTCAATCTCTACTAATTTCTACCTGCTGCCTATATAAAGTCTCCCGTTTTCAAGCAAACATTATCATTCCGATTTGTAATCTCAACCGACATGGACTTCACACAATCGCCGCAAGAAATACAAATTTATCGCTCACCGATGGAAGTGGACAATGAAGATCACATCTATAAACCGTCTATCGATTTCAAGGATCAGCAATTGATATTCTATCAAAATGCTAGCATTTTAAACGGTGTCAATGGTTTTTGTGTGGTTTACAAGAGAGATCATTTTATAGTCAGTAACCCGCCAAACTATAGAAATCCCACAAAGAGGAGTTTCCTAAACGATTGCATCATTCAGATCTATATAATCAAGGGACTGGCTTACATGGTGCACTGGGATCCGAACACATCACTGGCAAGTCGTGGTGAACTATGGCAACAAGTGAATGCCTACCTCCAACCGGAGCAAATGTCACCAATGCGTGCTAGCTTGGATCGTGTGAAGCGACAACTCTTCCGACAGGCTAAAGTCGGACGAAAAAACCCTAACCCTGTGCGTTGTAATCCTTGGGGAACTCACTACTGCCATTTTAAGCCAATGCGTCGACAGATAGGACGCCGAGAATTGCGACGTGACTACCTTCATAGTGCTCGTCAAAATGTGATTGAACATTTGATCTACCAGCAGTTGAAATTGGAAATGATAACCACTGCACGCCTAAACATGATCAATGCTGCTGGAAACATTCTCCCCGCCTATGAAAATGCCTACACTTTTAACGACCTCTACAACTATCATCTTACTGACGAGCATAGTCGGCCAGCCCTCCAGAAGGACCATCAACAAATATTGGAAGAATCGGCGCAATCATTGTTGAATACCGAGCAATTATTCCAGATTATTGAGGAACGTCAGGTTCTAATTCACAGCGAAAGGGAACTACTTTTACGCATCTGATTATACAATTTATACGATATATTTAATTTGTTCAAAACAATTATTTTAAAACTATAAATACTTTATACCTATATCTAGAAATACATACGAAATAAACATTTTATAAAATATATTGAAAACTATCCATTTTCAGTAATTTACTTATTTATAAAACATTTCCAAATCTTTTGGCGAATCCCAATCGCTTTAAATTCACATAATTCAAAATTCTGCCACCTTCTTTGCCTTCTTTGTAATTTTCTGTTGACGACTTTTAGGCAAACTTAAGTTTTCTTGTTTCTTTTGGAATATTAAGAATGTATAAATAGATTGTGATCAAGAAAGTAATATCAAAGACAGATTAACTGTTCTTGTAATTGCGAATTGAGATCTTCAGTCTATTTACCCTGCCCAATTAGAAGTTTTCACAAATTATTGTCATTCTTCCTTCGCTTTACAGATTATATAATACGAGATTACATCCTTTATTAGTCCCTGTTCCCATAGGGTAAAAGGAAGGAAGAAGGAAGCATTTCTGATCCCATTAAGTATATATATTCTTAAACAACATAAACAGTCGATTCGATTGAGTCATGTACGTCAGTCTGTATGAACACCAAGATCTCAGATTATGTAGAATTCTTATTTTCCTTCAATTCGATTGTTTAAATCGTGTTTGTTTACTTTTACAGTAATTTAGTATGCCGATTGCCACTGCTTGAAAAGCGAGCTAATTGCCATAAACGTTTGGGACGTTCCACAGATTTAAAGTCGCTAATCCCCATGGCCATATGCATTTATTTACTTCAAATTTAGCTTCATTAGGTTTGGCGAATCGTCCAACTGTACCTACTTAACCCTTTATAAGCCTTTTAAAGGCACTACAATATACATAGTGATTTTGTCATTTGACCTTACAGAGGGATTATCCTTCTTTACCTGCATAACATGTGGGCTTTTCCCTTATATACCTATAAACCAACCCCAAGAAAATCCAAAATCCTTTCGTGCGAAAAATGCCCAACTTTTGCAGGTCAATCTCTTGATTCAACCAACTCTTGCAGGTCAATCTCTTGATCCTACCTGCTGCCTATATAAAATCTCCCGTTTCCAAGCAAACATTATCATTCCGATTTGTAATCTCAGCCGACATGGACATCTCACAATCGCCGCAAGAACTACAGATGTTTCACTCAGCGATGGAAGGGGACAATGAAGTTCACATCTTTACCTCGTCTATCGATGACTACAAGGATCAGCAAATAGTCTATGAAAATGCTAATGGATTTTCTGTGGTCTACAAGATTGATTATTTTGTAGTCAGCAACCCGCCTAACTATCAGAATCCTACAAAGAGGAGTTTCCTAAACGACTGCATCAGTCAGTTATATATAATCAAAGGACTGGCTTACATGGTGCACTGGGATCCGAACACATCACTGGCAAGTCGTGCTGAACTATGGCAACAAGTGAATGGCTACCTCCAACCGGAGCAAATGTTACCAGTGCTTGCCAGCTTGGAACGTGAGAAGCGAAAGGATAAAGTCGGACGAAAGAACCCTAACCCTCTGCGTGGTAATCCTTGGGGCACTCATTACTGCCATTTTAAGCCAATGCGTCGACAGATAGGACGCCGAGAATTGCGACGTAACTATCTTCATTTTGCTCGACAAAACGTCATTCATAATCTACGAGAAGGTGCCCTTGGAAATGATACACCCTCCGACTGTTTGCCAAAGCATGATCAAAGCCACCGAAAACATTCACGACGCCAATGAAAGTGTGATTAACGACCTCTACAACTATCATCTTATTGACGAGCATGATCTGCCAGCCGTCCGGATGGGCCTTATAGCTGCGCGTCGTGCAGCCCAGGATCATCAACAAATATTTGAACATTCAGTGGGATCAATGTTCTTTACCAAGCAATTATTCAAGATTATTGAGGATCGTGAGGGTCTACTCCGCAACGAAAGGGAACAAGAGCTACGCAACGAAATGATCTGATTCTACAATTTATACGATAGATTTAATTATTATTTTATAGAAATATATAGATGTACCTACATGCAAAATAATCATTTTATAAAATATATACGCATATTGAAAACAATCCAATGGAGGTCATTTACATATAACAACATGAACAAAAACATTTCCACTTGTCTTGGCGATTCCCAATCGCTATAAATTCACAGAAATCAAAATTCTACTACCTTCTTTGCCTTTTTTGTAGTTTTTTAAAATGCTTCCTTTTAGGTTTACTTAAGTTTTCTTGCTTCTTTTGCAATATTAAGAATATATAAAAAGACTGAAATGAAGAAAGAAATATCAAAGACAGATTAACTGTTCTTGTAATTGCGATAGTTTTTCTAATCTTATTTATTTTCTAACCCATTTTTTTTTTGTTTAATTTCAAAAGTGGCTAACAAATATTTAAATATATTTTGCCCATTAAATCCCCATCTATGGCCTTACTTGCCTGCTTTGTTTTATACCTTAAAAGCAGTGCACTGCTTTTGAGTAATGGTTCTTGTCTAGACTAAAACAGACATTTGCCAAGCATTGCGAGGAGTTATCGATAAAATTTTTTTTTTTTAAATAAAATTCAAAAACAGAAATAAGAACATTGTAATGTTAAAATTAAAAAAAAAATTATGTTGTGTTATGCATGTTTTGTGTACCTAAAAAACGTTTTAAAACGCTTTAATTCTTAAAGTTTAACAAAATGTCTTTTTATTGTGCAGATTTTTAAATACTTAAATTTTTTCTTTAATATATATATATATTTATATATTTTTTTGACTTTGTAATGAACTCATCGGGATTTATGAATAAAATATTAAAAATGTTGTTTAAAAAAATTAGCAAAATAATAATTTTTATATTTATTATTATTTTTGGTTCCTGATATTTGTATATTTATATTTATTAAAGATATTTATATTTTTTACAGAAATCGTAGTTTTATCTTCCTAGATCACCAGCAAACAAAATGTAACTGATATTTGTTTCACACACCACCTTTCGATGTTTGTTGCATTTTTGGTGCTTAAAGTCAATTTACCAAATCTTATAGTTGTCCGATCCGAATGTTTTTCTTACTTTGTCTGACTGTTTAATCAAGGAGCTTATTTACCAAGTTTCAACCATATAGCTTAAAATTCAAGGTCTATTTCACGCGAAGAAACAAACAGATGGACAGAAATTTTTACCTATTTTATAGTAGTCTCTGCAAGGGTATAATAATTTATTCTAAAATAATTCAAAATTGATTTCGAACAAATGCAAAAAAATTAAATTAATTCTTGCAATAATAATCTTTAGTTTTTTAATATAAGAATATTTAGTTTATTTATTTACTTAATTTAAAGTCAACCACGCAAGAAATTGAATAAATAAATATTTATTTTTTAATTGATAAAGTTCAAAAATTGCTTAAGTTTGTTTCTATAAAAAGTTATAAATGCTATTCAGATACATTTCAGTCCCATAACTGTCTGATTTATACATAAATTTAAATATCTTTTAAAAATCTTCTCAATTTATATTAAAAAAGACTGAAATTAACAATAGTAATTAAAGAAATTATTAGTTTTCATATTCTCTTAAATAAAGTATGAAAAATTAGATTAGATTCTTAACAATCATTTTTTGATCATTCCTTAATTAGTTTTATCTTTTATAGTTTTTACTATTAATAATAAATTATGTGGCAATATATAAAAAATGGCAACGTGCACTTTTGACTCTTAGCATAGTATAGGAATAAGTTACCTACGAGTAACAGATTATGTTAAGTAATATATAACATTCTGTCAATCTTATGTTATGTTAAGTCATTCACAAATAATACGTAAAAGGGAATGCACGCTAAATAAACATAATTATCAAATTATTCATATTTAATATAATGTTTATTCTTAATTGTGGAAATTTTGCTGTTTAACTCGTCTAATTTATTCGGTCAAAATATCTGTACCTTGTAGACTAAGCTAGAATTATGTAGCCTTATCTCTAGCAGTTCTCTATCTCTTTTCGAGTTCTTTCTTCCGATTACAATCACCCTAATCCTGTAAAGAAATCGGAGTTCCCTGTTTCTATGCTTCGAACTTTTATTCTGATCTTTTGAGCGGTTTTCTTAAGACTAATACACTTGGAAGGCGACCAGAAGTTGATTAAAATTGGAAAAATTGTCTATGCAAGAGGGACAAGCATTCAAAATAGAAGTTACCAATACTATATAATTTTCACTCCTTAATGGAAATGTATATTGGAAATATACATAATAAAGAGACCAAATAAACTTTAACATTTCCTTTTTATTTTAGATGGAACTAAATAGAAGTCTAAGCAATACAAAGTTGAACCCTTTTCTTATGTTATTTCTTCGTTTTATTATAATAATAGGTCTATTACACAGGCATTTAATTGAATTTTTTAATAATCTTAGAATTAAATAATATAAATCTGCTATTTCAAATTTATTTTTTTAATTCAAACAATAAAAAACCTTCACAAATTTGTTTCACATTTCACATATTCCTAATTAACATACAAAATATTATATTTATAACTATTAAAAACTAGACAAATTATATGCAAAGTTATCTATGAACTAAAAGTCATTTCTCTTTTTAATTGTCACAAATTTCAGTCATATAGACGATTTCAGGACATAGACGAAGAATAAATTTCTAATTTTAATAGCTCAACCACAAAAATTCAAAGAATATTTTCTTTTTTTTTTACTTAAAACTTTTGTTATGTAAGGATTTGT
Organism: Drosophila neocordata; assembly: GCA_018903615.1. Lineage (NCBI taxonomy): Eukaryota > Metazoa > Arthropoda > Insecta > Diptera > Drosophilidae > Drosophila > Drosophila neocordata. The sequence continues at coordinate 2,395,806 of JAEIGI010000002.1, forward strand.
ATTTGTTTAATTTATTTTCTTACTTATTTTAAATATTTTTTTTTTCTTCCAAAGATATTAAGACAAGTGGCGAAGATATTGCGGAATATTCCAAGGACATCATTTACATATTTTATATAATTGGGAGAGCACTCAAAAGGTCTTATAAGGATTCTGGTGACTGTTTGATAATATTTTAGAAAATCGTTAAGGAAACTTGAATTTATATGGATTGGTAGTCACATAGGCAGTTTCATTAGCATCATCATCATCGTTCTTAACGTCGGATGAATCCTTAGCATGATTATTTTTATCATATTCATGATCGTCTTTTTCATCAACCTCTGCAGGATTGTCTTCCTTCACAGAGCAATCCTACTCAATACACTTTAAGCTCATTGGACACAAAGGAGCTTGGCTACAAGGATTCGTGGTTTGAATTTCCTTTAACCTGCAATTGAAAGGAACTTCGAGGTAAGAAGCTGGAACTACTTTTCTCTATTCTTCAATAAGGCTAACGTTAACAACTTTCCCTAACAGGATTAGCTTAATGGAAACGGACTTGGAGTACGACTGACTGCAACATTTGCAGAGAGCTAAGGAATGTCTTTAGTTTCGTCATGATATTTATATCTAGCGCATTATCACTAACATTAAGCGCAGCTATATCTTATCGTTAGCTTCTATAACGGCTGTGTCCAAATGCTTGAGTACCAGTGGAATTATGTGTTTTAAGTAACGTGTAGATTGACTCCTCTACAGTGCCTATCGGAGTTCCGAGTGAATCTTCAATGCACTACCAATTGCGTTGACTGTATCTAAATCTAAAGGTTTTACAACAATTTCAATGAAATTGACGTTTTGGTGGTTTTTTAAGGCATCTATTTTATTCTTGATCCAATTGTTGGACTGTGTCTCAGGTAATAGCATTGCCCTGAATGGATATACCTTACGCTTTGCTCTACATATAAATGACTTTACAAGGATTTATATCTTTTGTTTTTTTTTTTTACGAGAAAAATTGTAATAAATGTTTATGTATATTAACAAATATAGTAATAAATTTAATAAACTAATTATCAAATTCAAAAAAAAGAGAAATATGTGATTGAAGATTGTAGAAATTTATAGTACATTTCTTGATTTACATAAATTTGGTAATTCCTTTTAATACTATAAACAAATCTGTTCAGTGATTTTTTCCAATTTAAACCTAATGTTATGTATTACAAACTATTGATGTCAACTAAGCGTATACTTGATTCTTCTCTTATTCTAGTATATAATAATTAAGTTAATAAACTAAACATCATAACCAAACAAAAGAAAATGTAATATAATCATTATCACAATTTGCCAAAGCTAAAGCTTATACAAACTTTATAGTAAAATTCTTGATTTTTATAAATTTTCTAATATTTTTTTATACTATAATGAAATCTGTTCAGATTGCAATTGATAAGAAAAGTGATTTCATTCCCATCCAAACTTGATGGCAGGTATTTCGAACTATTTAGGTTTGTTTATTATATCAGTAAAATGTGCGTATACTTGATTTTGTCTGTTATTTTTACTTGTTTTGGGAGCGGCTCTATTTGAGCAATCTAGCGATATAGCAATAACAACAACCAAAACAGCTGTAAAAGCAAGCAGTTCAGATTTCTTGTGCCAACAAAACCTGCGTATGCCGTTCGGATTCTCAGTAGGCGAATGCTAACAAGAGAGAGATAGAGAGAGGGAGAGAAAAAGCGAGCGACAGTCCCAGAGAGCGCGCATAGGCAAATCCTTTTCAACGGGCTACATTACTTTGCCACAATAAACAGCGCTGCTTCGGTTGCTGTCAAAGTCAACGGCAACGTAAGCGTCACTGTCGCCACCCCCACAAATACGAGACTGAGCACGAATACGAGCAGAAGCAGAGCAGAATGTGAGATACCGAATGTTAAATGTTGCTGGTTGTCGGTTGATTGCTCGGTTAGTCGCATCAGTTTTGGACAAACACTCCGAGAGGCACGACAGGCCCAAAAAAAAAGAAAAGGAAACGAAAAGAAAAGAGGAAAAAACCAAATAAAAGCGCGCGCGCTACACGTGTCGATTCTGTCCTGTCTGTCCTGTCAGTGTGCGTGTGTGTGCCTGAGTGTGTGTGTGTCCGTATGTGTGTGTGTAAGCGCGCGTGTATTGGTATTATGTGAATGTGTGTGTTGTGTTTATGTGAGTGTGCGGTAAAGCCAAAGCCAAAGAGCCCAGAGCCCAAAGGCAACGGCGGCAGCGGCAGCAGAAGGCAGCAGCAGCGGCAACAGCAGCAGCAGCAAATTTCAATTCTATGGCAAAAATATTATGCTGTAATCGGCGGCACATTCACCAAAATGAAGCAATAATAACAACAACAACAACAACAAAAAAAAAGAGTAAAAACATTGCACAATAATAAATCACAATAATTATAGCAACAACAACAACAATTCCTTTAGCAAATATTTTCAATGCAACTAAATAGAAAAGAAAGAAGAAAATTCCAAAAAAGGGGGAAAAAGAGATAAGGGATATAAGCGATAGACATTTGCTTAGAGTTTGCTTTTTGTTTTGGCTCGCATTCACATTTTATTTTTGCTTCTCCCCTACCCCCTTCCCTCTTTGCCATTTTGCTTTGGCCAAATATTCGCATGCTACTTAGAAAAGTCAAAGGCGTGGCGTGGGCGATAGCTAAATATATATATAAAAAGCAGCAAAAGTTGATTCCTTTTGCAATCAAATGATAAAATTTTTTAATATATTCATTTTAAAAAGTTATTTTAGAATATTATTTGAAATATATTTTCTAAATTTTGACTATACGAGCCACAAATTTTGCTTATAATATTACTCATACGACACGTTGAATTGCTTACTTATATAAAGTACATAGCATAAAAGTGAAATCATACCAAATACATGGAAAAATGTAACCACTCACACCTACTATTTGACCCCTCTAGCTATATATATATATATATTTGTCTGTGTATTTGTAAATGTGAAAATTGTGAAATGCGTGCAACTCCCGCTATATAGCAAAACAACAAAAAGGACAAACAGAAAAGAAGAGAAAAGAAGGCAAAAAAAAACAGCAATAAAATAGAGAAAAGTGTGCGCTGCTAATGTCCAAAAGTGACCAACGTTTAGAGTCACGCGAAGTCATAGCCAACAACAACAACAACAATAAATAGAATATCAAGGTGAATGGATGTCATGCAGTGGCCAGAAAAGTGTCCAGGTTAGGCAAACAGAATGGAAAATGACAGAACCAGAAAAAAAAAAAATAAAATAAAAAATGAAAGCAAAAAAAAAAAAATATATATATATATATACATATAGCAAAAGGCAGCAAAAAGCAGTCAGCAAACACACATTAGCATACGAAAGGAAAGAAATAGAAATAACAGAAATAAGCAAGAAAAAAAAAACAAGAACAACAAAAATATTTCTATGCATCAGAAGAGAAGATTGAGATGAGGTTAGAGACAGTTGAAGGTGAGATGGAGGGAAGGGTGAAGGGGTAAGAGAGACGGCTAGACTAAAAGGCATCATCAGCATTATCATGTTTGAAGAGTGTTTCTTTTTTTTTTTTATTTTTTCTTCTTTTTTTTGTCATAATAAATCAAGCCTATCTGTCTTTGACTTGTTCTCGTTCTTGTTTTTGTAAAAGAGCGAGAAATACGACTGTAAAAATGCAAATAAAATTGAAAAATAATCAAATGCCAGCACAGTACAGACAATGGCAATAGGAACAACAACAACAATAATAGAAGTAGAAACAACAACCACATATAGTGTGTAGCATAAATAATTCCGCCCACAAAACACAAAAGGTTATCCAGTCACTAGGGCGACACCAGCAAATGTGCGTTGACGTTGACTTTGACGCCAAAGTTGACGCCAGCAGCAACATTTTTAGTCTCTAGAATTTAACTCTCTTTTACGATTTCTCTCTCAGAACTGTTTTCTCTCTCTCGCGCTTTCGCTCTCTGTATATCTTTTCTAATGCGCTCTCTTTTGCCTTTGTCGTTTGCGCTCAAACTAACCTACATCAACAGCTGTTAAGTGAGCTTCCACCCTCACCAAAACAAATTGCAACTCTCACATTGATTTCGGTTTTGCCAAAAAAATTGTTGTTGTTAAATTTGTTATTCTTATTGAGATTTCTGTTTCTTTATTTTTTACAGTGTTTTTTCAACTCAACGATTTCTGTGTATACGTGTATAAGTGTGGTGTAAAGTGTTTGCATTAATATGCAAAACAAATTATTAACAAAGTGGAAATGCAACAATTTTTATAAATTGAATAATATCAATGAACAGGCCAGTGAGGTGCTTCTTCCTCTTGCTGCTATCATTCGCCGACTGACTATTGTGTCCTCTCTCTCTCTCTAGTCGTTCAATTTCACTTATTTTCATGCTCTCGCTGTCACTTGGCTTGTCAAACAACAGCTGTTCCGGTTGTCAACTCTCCCACTCTTGCTGGCTCTCTTCATTGTCATCATAATTATTAACTTAGTGCGCCGAAGCGTGTATACATAACCTCAATATTGTGCTCATTCTATAATGTTGCGGTAGGCAGCTGGCACTGGCACTGGCATCATCTCCTTCTCAGTCTCAGTCACTGTTAAAGTCTCTGCCGCTGTCAACGCAGACTGCAGTTGGCTCTCCCTCGCTCTCGGTGCAACGGCAATTGCCAGGAGGAGCAGTGTCTAGCTAGTATCAGCCGCAGGCTTTGGATTTTACTTAATCGGGTGGTGGTGGTAGTGCCAACAATAACAACTACGACCACGACCACTACGACGACAACGACGACGACGACCACGATAACGCTGCCGTTGCAGCTGCTGCTGCGAAGTCAACGCGAGCAGCAGCCACAACAACAACAACAACAAAAACAGCAACAACAACAACAACGACAGCAAAAGCAACAGCAATCGCAACAACAAAACCAACGAAAGCAGCAGCAGCAGAAGCAGCAACAATCAGCAACATCAGCGCCCTGTGTGCACCGACAATAATATGAGGAGTGGCAGTTCGGAATTACTACTCGAGCAGCAACAACAAGAGCTACGGTTACGTAAAATCCGAGAACTGGCTCCAAAAAAGAAAAATGGCAATCGGCGCTTTCGTTCGTGGCGGGAACGTGCGCGTTTCTATGGCACCTCGACACTGGCCTTCTTCTCGGTGACCGCCGGCGCATCGTTGCTATTTCTGGTACCGCTCTATGTGGATCCGGCCATATCGACGCTTAGCCACGATTTTATTGAAAATCCAACATTGTGCACAACAACACGTCGGGAGGATCTTGTTGGTATATTCAATTGTTCGTGGAGTTCATGCCGCGAGGGTTGCACCTCCGATCTATATCGCTGTGTTCATATATATGTGACGTTTATTGAACAAAATATAACGATACCCGAAAATATGACCGATTATACAAACTATACGGCCGATTGGGAGCAATCCAGTGAAGCCACATTACTTGTTAATATCAAAGGATGCGGTTATCCACCCACGGTAACGTGTAAAAATTTTAATGCCTATTATGGTATCGAAGGTGCCATCTATCCGTGTTACTATTCGCGCAAAAATAAAACCGTTGTGCTAACCTCATACAATCATGATGATCAAGTGGCCATGATAATTAATTTCTTTGCGGTGCCCTTTGTGATAACCGTCATCTCATCCATCGCTCTATGCATCATGCATTGCGATTGTCGCTGTAAAAAGGATCGCAGCCATAGGCGCAATCGTCCACAGTGCCGAAGGCCACGCATCGAGAATCTCAGGTAATTATTATTTAATACTAATTTATAAACAAATTGAAGTTTTCTAAAATTTCGATATGCAACGTTGATTTCCAACACAGTGTAAACTTGTCTTATTGTTCCATTGCAAGTTCATTTACATTAATCAAGTTTTACAAAACTTTGCCAGTCCACTTATTTACTTTACTAGGACAGGCAGTCAGGTTCTCTAAAAGATGTCCTTTAAACCGTTGCCTCAATTATGCTAGCCCCCATATTTGTGTGCCATGCCTCTGTAGAAATTTAAATAATTCACTAATGACACTTTCCGTTTTTTTTTCTTTTACGTTTTATCTCCTTCTTGTTTGCTTTTCTGCTGGTCTTTTGTGTGGAACGTGTCCAAAGGTGGCGGTTCTGTTTTGGGTGACACTTTGTTGTTATTTTGTAGTAATATGCAGGCTACATTATTTATAAAAAAAATAAAAAACATGGTGGCAGTGGCACAGCTAACCGAATCTAGCCATTAACTGACAGCGCCAAGGCACGCACAAAACACGCACCACACTGCGTATGATTGATATGTTGAGCTGTTGACAGAGCGTTTGGAGTTGGGGAGGGAGTACTAGTAGGTGGCAGTTGACTTACTTTTTCTCTTTTTTTTTTGTATGTATTGAATGATGATGTTTGGTGGGTTGGTAGGTGTTGGTTATAAGGCTGTCTCACATTATGGCTTTAGCCTGACTGGCAAGTGCGACAATGACAATTACATTTATCCATATATATATATACATATATATTTTATATACACACATGAAAGTTAAACAACAAAACAAAAAAGTAGGAAGAAAAAAAAAGCCATACAACAACAACAAAGACAAGCAATCATTGATACGTAATTTCATTGTTTTTGTTGTTTTTCCTGCTAGGCTTTAATAGTCCCCATTGGTTGGTTGATTTTCCTTTTCTTTTTTTTTGTTTTCTACCAAATTTTCCTAGTCTATTGTTCTGTTTTATTTGTTCAACTTCATTCCGGACAAAGTGTATGCCTTTTGCAAAAATTTTCCATTAATTTCAAATTCTCAATGCCCGCTGCACATCGTATCAATTCAATCGATAATGAATTGTTGCCCAGGCCCAGTACCAAAACCAAAACCAGAACCAGGCCGAGACCCAGACCGAGACCTAGAATCTAATATTGAAACCAAAACCAAAACTGAAACCTTTGCACGTGCATTATTCAAATGTCATGACAGGCTAACATTTTGGTAGAAATCCATTTTGAAATGTGATGCATGTGAATTTGGCCTTTGCAAGGGTAAGCTATTGTTGGCCCAAATGCCTTATCAATTATCAGTCAACCGTATTTAGGCACAAAGCATATTGATTGTCTCTAAAAAAAAAGGACACTCAAAGTACAATTGAGGAATATTTTTGGGTAACAAATGCAAACAATGCAATTTTCTCTTTAATATTTAAATTTTACTATAAATTTTCCATTTAGTGAGGTTTTAATGCAAAATGTATGAAATTCCATCAGCTGCAGTTTTAAAAGTGAAATACGTGAATTTTTCTCAGGACGACAGGTGGGAGAAGAAGAAGACAACGTAAAAAAACACACACACACATAGAATGGTATACAGTAGAAGGCAACTAATGCGCATATTTTAGCTTGTTTTCAACGGAAATCACTAATAAAAACTCTTGAAAAGGATCTGTTGAAAAGTTGCAAAACAAAATGGCGTCAGCATGTTCCGTTTGTTAATGCTATCTTTTAGCTACACTCACTCACACTCAAACACACACACACACCCGGTTGGGTGTTTGTATTTGTATGAGTTATATAATCAGCTTACCTTTAGCAATTGTTTTTGTCACTTGTTTTAACTTTGTTTCATTTGCCTTTTGGCAAAAGGATTTGCCGTGTGTGTAGATACGCTCAAGAGCTAGAAATAAAATAATTGCAAGGAATGAATTTTACTTTAAGTTCAAGACCCTTAATAAAGCAAATTGTATTGATTAACTATAAATCGAACACATATAAATAGATATACTAGGAATATAATATAAATGAAAAATGAACTAAAACAGATATTTTAAGCAACTTTTACAAGACATTTTGTTAAGATAATAAGATAATAAGTAAAACTTTATAACAATTATATAGTAAATTGTAGTATAGTAAATTTTAATAGTTTTACATTATATTTTTTAAAATTTAAATAAGTCGTCTCTACTTTGAGTTATCCTGTACCAAGTAGAGAAACTTTATAAAGTTAAACTCCTTTAAAATTGTCATTAATTCAACAGACGAGCATGTCGCAATCTATTTTTCTGTTGATGCTGATCAAGATTATATATGTGTATACTTTATTCTGCTTGTTACAAACCTTTAGGCAACTTCAATATACCCTTTTACCCTTTAGTAGAGGGTATATTAGCATACCAAGAACAAATTGAACCAAACTTTTATAAATGTGTGTCAAAATAGTTTGCAGAAATTTCATTTGCATTCATACGAATCAAGAACTATTCATTCAGAAGAAAAAAAACCTTAAGAAAATTAGTGTAAAGCAACGCCAACTAACTCAAAATACAATGTTACCCCAGTTCGTCATTTTTTAAATTACTGAATAAGTGATTTTTATCTTATTTTATCTAAACTGATAACTAATATTTACAAAACAGCCTGAAGAAAGCCACAAAAATATTTGAGAGTCTGCCAATCCCATTAGCTAATAGTAAATTTTTCCTTTACAAAAAATATATAAATAATTGTAGAAAATATTAATATCTTCTTATTAAAAATTCTACAATTAATTGTGTATTTTGGTAATAATTACTTGCTATTTTTACGTAAAATCGGTTTATCTAGATATTAATATCTACTAAAACTGATTTTTCGTAAAAATAACAAATGATAATAGCTAATTATTACCAATATTCTTAATTTAATAAAATATTCATTTTAATTCCATGCTTTTTTTTTGTTTGCCAGCATCAATAATATTCACACGTAAACAAAGATACAACCAAATAATTAAAGTTCCCATTTGATTTGATTCTCATTGTCATATAATTCACAATTTATAATACATGTTTTAACATGTTTAATAATCATGTTTAATGTCAGTTTACGATGTGGCAACGCTTGCACAATTTAACAGTTTTAATACTTTAAGATCAACTGAGCAACGATTTATAAAAGAAGCAACAGAAGAAGCATTTATAGAAGCAACTTTAAAAACGTATCATTAGAAAATTGATTTAAAAAATAAAAATGAAATAATTATTAAAATATTATTTATTATAATTTATAATTAATTATTTATTTATTTATTATTTATAATATTTTTAATTTATATTCATTTATTAATATTTTATTTATATATTTTATAAATTTATAAGTCATTAGTTTTAAGTTATAAGAACATATTTTTATATTTTTAAAATCTTTATGACAAAGGAATCAACCATATCTATTATATATTTTATTTATTAATTGAAAAATATCTTTTTAATTTAATTTATTTAATTTTAATTGAATTGGCATAGTCTAATATATAATAAAAATTATATATTTTATTCATTAATAGAAAAATATATATATATATTTTTTTTTTTAATTTTATAATAATATATGGCATGTTCTAATATATAAAAGTAAAACTTTTAGTAAACTTTTTAATCTTTCAAAATATTTTGATTTTAGTAAAGCAAGAAAAAGTTTTTAATTTTGAATTTAATTTTGTTTATTATATATTTTTTCGTACTTCTCTATAGTTTGAATATATTTTAATTACATTCTTTACAGAAAAAAATTTAATAGGTCTGCTCCAAGTATTTTTTTGACTAATTAATTAGAACATTAAATGATTTCTGCATATGAAAAAGTTTTTAAGGGGTAGAGGAAATAAGAGCACAGAAAAAATATCATTTTAAATTATTATTAATTTATATTATAGATTTTATTTAAATAATATATTTTACTTTTCCAAAAGTAATAATTTTATTCCATGATTTTTAACTTGCTTTCGAAATAATGTAACAAAAAAAAGGTTTAATATGATTTTTCGAAAATTCTAAATACCCTTAACTTTTTAATAAATCGTATTAAATCTTTTAATTCAAATATTCTGTGTTGTTGTACCATTTAAACACGAATAATTGATATATATAAATATAAAATATAATTGTATAAAAGTAAAAGCAACTTAATTTTACTTAATTTGATTCTTTAGTTAACATATTGCAATAATTTTCTTTAGAAATTTTAAAGACTTGCAATAAACTCATAAAAACCAGCAACAATTCCCTTTAATAATTCTCTTTTATCTTGGCAAAGTAGATATTGAACAGCCCTCGATAGAATATTTATGCATGTGAATGCAAATTTAAGTACAATTTAAGTGTTGGCTTAATGATTACAGCCATGTCAATGTCAGAGCATTGCCGTGCCGAGTGCCATGCTCTAGAATGTACCATATTAGCGCACTTTTAAGCCACTCAATCATTTGGCCATAACGCGACTACTAAATAGTTAGCAGCCAATGGATCTCTGTCGGCATTGCAGTGTCTTAAACTGCAGTACAATTCAGGAGTGGGTTTAAAGGGGGTGATAGAAAAAGAGGGGGTTTAGTTAAAGTTGTTGTTTTTTTTTTCTTTTTTTTATCTACAACTAGTGTGGCCTACTTCTTTAGCTTCTGCAACTGCCTGGAAGCGTTTCTGTTTCTCTCTCCCTCTCTTTAGATATGTATACATATATGTTATGTGTGTGTGTGTGTGTGCCAGTTTTCATTCGTTCTTTTCTTTTCTTGATTTTTTATAGAAAAATCAATTTTGCTCCTTTTATGATGAACATTGCAGAGCAATATGCGAATTGCAACGAAGTCACGTCTTTCATTTCCCTAAATGATGGGTTTTTTTTTTTCTCTTTTTTATTTTATTTTGGCAAATTGTTTTTCATGAAATATCCTTACAAATATATACAGATACTATATACATGTATGTATATAGATAGATGAAATTATCATACAATTGGTCAACCATTTCGGTAGCATCCTTTCTTCCTATGCTTTGCTCTTATCTTTGCTGAGGAAGCCGACGGAACAAGAAAAAAAAAACTATATAGAATGCTTGTTGTGCCCCATTGTTATTTTTATCAACGACCAGAGTGGGGGTGGGGGGCAGGAAGGGTAGTATATGGGGGGTCTACTGCATGTTGGTTGTTTGGTTGTGCGTCTCCTCCAATCTCACTCAATCTTGGGGGATGGCCATGCCAACCGCAAGTATAGAGAAAACAACTTCAAGATGCGCCAACCATAAGCACTAGTTGGCTCATGACACGCCCTATTTTGCCGCCCCCTAATCGATATTAATAATGCGAAGCATATGAATGCCGTTCAATAAATTTCCATCTCTTTGGGGATATTTTTTTCCCCTCCCTTTTTTTTTTTTTTGCTGCCCTTTCATATGCCTTTACTTATTGAAATCGGTAGTTGGTATATAGGAAAACCAAGTCACTGATAATAGTGTCTAACCTTGGGTCATGGTAGCAGCAGAGGCTGTGCGGGGAACAGAAAGAAAGCCAAATGCAGGCAGATGGAGGCCATCGTCGTCACTCAATTCGTACAAATCCCCACAAAATCCCTCAATGTGGCAAGTAAAGTCCGTTAAGTCAGTGTGGAATAGTTGAAAACGTTTCATTAATAACACACCCAAACCCACATACACACACACCTACACACACACATACTAGCTCTAAAAGATGACATTCAAGTGGTAAGATTGTGACACAAGTGAGAAATGAAATTGGAAAATATTTCAAATGTAAATGCAGTTGAAGTTTTCTAATATCTCCGAACAAAAATTGAACTTTTTACTTAAAGTAAAATCTAAGAAAATTCTACACTTAGAGAAACAAAAACAAAAGAGAATCATAAGTGTGGGATTCTTATTTGCCACATAAGTATTTTTTATATTTTAAGTAAGTTTATTTAGGTAACTGTGTTATTATGCTAAAATACAATACAAAGAATTAAACTCGTTCATCGTTATGATTATAATTTTCCTCGTTAGTAGTTACTTCTTTTTCTAGTTTTGCGTCGTTCGTCGTTTTATTTTAAGATTTGCGTCGTTCCTCTTAATTTTCTCGTCGTACCCGTCGTCGTTTTCGCTCAAAACTCCCTTTTGTCGTTGCCACTTCTCTTCGTCGTTGCCAATCTTATCTTCGACCATCGTTGCCAATTCAACAGAAATGGTTCTGGGCCACGGCTGCCAGATCACATCCCACATAAGTTACAAAGACTTGATATAATTCTCTAAATAATTTAAGCTATTTTGGGTCTCAATTGAAAGAAAGTTTTAGAAAATTTGCAATAAGTGATTTTGATTTCTCGACTTTTGCAAGATATTGGTCCAATTTTATCAATTTGATTAAAATATTTGTTAGATGGTTGATCTTTTATCTTTTATAACCAAAAATGTGACTCTAAATTCCTTGATACTTTTTTTTAGATTTTAAAAATTAGAAAAATTAATTTATTATATTTGCTTAAATTTGTTTTATATACAAAATGAATTAATATTCAATAATATTCAAACTTTGACAGCAATTTATTGGAAATTATATCCTTGAAAATAAATTATAAAATATATTTGATATTAATCAACAACAGCAAAAAGTATTCTAATCAAAACAAGGACATTGCTATTTATCAAGGATTTTTTAAGGTTTTTGTTCTATTTCGGTAAGGTTTTTTACAAAAAATTGAATTATTTATTCTTCACAATTAAATTTTAAGAACAAGAAAGTAAAATATAATATAAGTATTTATTATTTACCATAAAATCTTCAGAAAGAGAAAGCATTCGTCTAATAATTTTTATAAAACCTAAATTAATAATATAATAAATAATATATCCTACATAATTTTCTTCTACATATTCTATATAATTATAAAAAAAAACATAAATTTCTTCTACATAAAGTTTGCAGTTTGCGTTTCTTTTTTCAGTTGCTTTTTGTTAGATTTTCAATTAAAAACTTATAAATTTTCTATTTAGTTTTGTATTAGTTTCCTAATTGAAAATTAAATAATAAAGTATTTGGTTTTTATAATTATGTTTTTAATATTAAGTTAAGTTAATTAAGTTTTAAATATGTTTTATTTTTCGTTTTGTTTTAAATGCCTTTGCGACTTTTTAAAAGAATATTCAATACAAAATCGAATGTTTCTTTAGGCTTAAATGCCTTGGCGACTTACTATCAATTGTTAGATGTGTAAGAAATTATATAAAGATTTAATAAATAATGTTAGAAATATATAATATTTATATATATTATATATAAATATAATTTTTGGTTATAACTTGTGAGGCTCCTTTTAAATTTTGATAATCAAAAACTACATTTTTTGAACAAAGACATAAATAGAAGCAGAAAGAAAATATTTAACATAGATAAGATATTTTATCTCATTTAAACTATTTCAATCAAATTGATAATATTTCAATAAAAATCATATTGTCGAAGACTTTATTTTATATATTTCTGTTTTTAATCTGTTTTCTTAATTGCATTTTACGAGACAATTTTTCTTTGCCTGTTTTATAGCTTAAAATGAATATAAAACATAACAATAAAATATTTTATTTATTTATATAAACCTAAAAAATAATTGTTTGTGAGTTTAATTTAAATATGGTTTCAGTTTCATTTTAATGAAATATTTGTGTTTTGTAACTCGAGACATAGACATCAATTTTAACAACTTGTTATACAAACAAACCACACAACAATTGTGTTTCAGTGCCACTTAAAGTGAATATTTAAATGTTTGTATTTTTCCTATATGAGATTTTTATTCAATTATATATTTAATTAAACTTTATTCAGAAAAATATTCGTCAGCTTTTTATTTATTACATTATTATTCTGAAATATGTACCAAAAAATAATAGAATGGAATAATTTTTTTAAATTCTACTTTTTCTTTATATATATATTTTAACCTAACTTTTTATGTATTATTATTACATTTATATATTAATATGCATTACTGTTTTTAAAGTTTTAAACTAAAATAATTTAGGAAAAAAACTTTATGAAAATTCAAACAAAAACCTTAATCAGAAACTACCTCAGTTAAATTTTGCCAAACAAAAACCAGCGTAAAATTTTACATTAACTATGCAAGGCGAGGGGAGTGGCTGGCAGAAAAAATTATTATAAAATATGGAAAATGCAAACGAAGGATATTTATATATATATATTATTATATATGTATATATTTTGTTTTTAAGGTTCTTTTTTTGTTTTTATTATAAGGTTTTTACTATTGACATAATTGACCAAATAATTTGTATATTTTCGGTGAATTTCAGAATTTAATTTAAATTCCCATGAATACTAAATATTTAATAAATAAATTTTGAGGAGAAAATATTTATAAATAGTTTTAAATTTCATTTTTGTAGAAATTTAATAATTTTTTATAAAATTATGCGTACGCAATGTAGGCCGCGCTATTAAATCTCTGTGTCTGTATTTGATTTAATACTTTACTATTAACTTGGCTAAATATTTATTAATTTTGATCCTTAATCTGCTTACTTTTGTGTAACATATCCTTTAATGTTAACTTGACCATAGATTTATCTAACTTTAATCATAAGCCTGTTTACTTATGTGTAATTTATTTGTTTTAAAATTGTATGGGCAAATGAATCATTTAATACTGTATGAATTAAATTGTTCATAATTGGTAAAAAATTACTTTAAATTGTTAAAAAAAGAACTTTCTAATATATTTTTTTTATAATTCTTTTAAATTCCAAAAATTTATATAAAAATTCTCCTTCTTTTTAGGCATTTATTTCTATTTTTTTTTTTTACTTTTCTGCTTATACAAATTTAAAAGCTATTTATTTTGTTGAGTGTACATAAACATAAAATAATATCTTAATATGTATATGTTATTAAAACAGATTTATGACCATTGTTTAGATATATATACAAAGCATTGATAACATACAAAACGAGCGAGGTCAGGTCTGGTCAGGTCGGGTCATACATTTCGTTTAGATAGAAAGTTAGAAAGCAAAAATAAATCTTTGATTTAGTATTCCAGTCTTATATTATTGTATATATGAAACTAGTAATTTATGACAATGTTTTGTTACTTCCTTAAGGAATATATAATATATCATCTCATTTTTACCTTTTTTGTATGCAAAATGTAAACACTTTTGCAATTAGAGTTGTCATTTGGTATTTAGTATTCTCCTTGTCTTAATTCAAATTGCAATTAAGCTTCAAATGGGCACGTGAATGTGAATATGTTTAAATGAAGCGAATGAAAAAAGAGAAAGAAAATGAAAATATAACCGCACCACAGGGCGTATGAGTTATATGCGTGGCTTTACATTATAAACAAGAGACTTAGAGATACAGAGACACACACACCAGAGAGAAAAAAGGCACATACAGAGAGAAAGAGAGAGAGAGACAGATGAGACGGTTTTCTCAGTCAGTTTGTTTGTTGGCTCATATGAAGCAGGCAAACAAAGCTTTTTATTCAAAGCAATTCACGTACATAAAACATTTATCTTTATGGCCGTCTTCAAGTGTTCTTCTGTGTATGCTTGTGAAAGCGTAGATGAGGTACGATGCGGAGGTGGTTGACAAGCACAAGTCGAGCAAAATAACTACGTATATATATATATGTATATATATATATATATATGTGTTAAAGCCCACGTGTGTTTATTTAGTTTTAAACTGTCGACAATGTGACATTGCTTTGACTCTAATTTGGGCAACAGCAGAACGAAATAAGCGTTAAAAAACAGCAACGAGAAATGGTTTGTGTTGTTAAAAGGACTTCACTGTATAACAGTGTTTCTCTCTTTTGCCACAAAATTTAATTATGGTCGCCGCGTGTCTTTTTGCCTGCCAGCCATTGGCGTTGCAGTCACTTCAAAGTGACTGTGAAGTGCTGCCGCACCAAAAACCATCTGGCAACAACAAGAACAACACTGGAAAACAATTTTGTTGACAATCAAGTGCAGCACTGTAAGCATCGTCGTGGAGGACAAGGACATTTGCCTAGCATACTACTGAACGAACTACTGAATAGGTTACAAGTAGAGTAAACCAGAACAGAACAGAACAGAGAGCATAATGCAACAAATTTCAATGAGTAAGAGACAGAAAAGAAGAGAGAGGGAAAGAGAGAGAGTAGGTAGAGCGACCACCTGCCGCCTACCTAACCCACAAATGCCTGGGGTATGGCCTCGGTCACAACACATTGTTGTTGCAACAACGTTGGCATCCGCATCCGTCACTGCCAGGCAAGGAGACGAACGGCAGGAGCTCATCTCAAGTGCAGTCGAACATGAACGGATGTTGTAAAGCCACGCCTCAAGGCTAGAGATAGATCTGTGTTGCCAGCCTACTTACATTGTTTGCCTGTCAAACCAACCAACCAACCATCTTTCCAACCAACCATCCATCCATCCATCCATCTATCCATCTGGTCCATTTCCATTTTCATTCATTTATTTTAGACAGTCCATCATACATTTTGGCGCAGCTGTCGCAGTTTTAATTCCGTAATTACAATCCGTTTGCCTACATCAGCATCTGTGGTCGCTGTGCCATGTTTTAAGTTCAGTCTTGGCCAACTGCCAAATGGCCCATCCCTCTACCAAAACAGCCTTTCTCTCAACTCCCTCTTCCCTTTTTCCTAAAATGCTTTCATTTTGAATTTTTTTTTTTTTTTTACCAATATTTTAGCAATGATTTCTGACAGCCCTTGCGGTTGGCCATGCCAATTATCATCATCAAGAGGCAGGCAGCCTCAAGGAGCTTTGATTTAATTAAAAACTCAAAACAAATTACGAAATTCGTCGTTCTGACAGGCAATTATAGACCATCGAGAAGATGGAGCAATCAATGTGGGCCAACACAAAGGTTTTTTTTTTTTTTTTTTTTTTGTTTTGTCTGAAGCCTAAATTCAAGGCTGATTTTTAATTGATTGAGTACGTTTGAGTGCATTTGAAGGACTCACTAAATGCATCCATTCACTACATAATTGTTCAATGTATTTCAAAGTTTTATAAATCAATAACTATCATTTTGGTTCTATATATTATAATTGATTGATTGATTATAATTAAATTCCAAAAAAAAAGTTTTATAAATAACATGTCATATATCAAATGGAATAAACACATAATTATAATTAAATTTAAAACTCATTGAATTGGATAAAAGGACAAAAATGTTTAGCCTATGAATATCTACACTTCTTTTTCTTACAAAAATTTATTTAAAATTAACATTTATTAATTAATTAGCTAAAGGAAACTGTTGTCCAGCAAGTGAAACAAAGAATTCATTTTAAAAAAAAAAAAACTTTAATTAACTTTATTGAAATTGTTTCCTTTTGTCGTATTTTTTTTATTCTTTGTCTATGAATTTTAAACATTTATTATTCCGTTTTACCTATGAAGCTATTATAAAAGCTTTTTCTATTGTTTTTTGTAGACTTTTGGGAATTTGATATGAGTCTGACAGGCAGATTTTGATTGCTTTGGTTTGATGGAATTTATTAATTCTAATTATTTTCTTTAAAGCGATTTGGCAGTTTTTTTTTAATAATTGATTTCAACATGGTTTCAGTTTCATTTTAATGAAATATTTGTTTTCTTTTGTAAACCGAGTATATAGACATCAATTCTCCAATGTTTTCCAATAATTGGCAGAACTGGCTCTTCAAGTGAATATTTCAATGTTTGTACTTTTCATATATTTAAATTTTATTCAGATTTAGGTTATATTATTTATTTATTACATTATTTTGAAATATGTAACAAATGAAAAACTCAAGTCCTCCCTGCCGATTTTGGGTATTTCCTC
The DNA here is from genome assembly GCA_018903615.1 of Drosophila neocordata. Taxonomy (NCBI): domain Eukaryota; kingdom Metazoa; phylum Arthropoda; class Insecta; order Diptera; family Drosophilidae; genus Drosophila; species Drosophila neocordata. Next base: position 2,413,469 of record JAEIGI010000002.1, read on the forward strand.
TACCAAGTAGAGGAAATTCATAAAATCAAATTCCTTCAAAGTAAAGCAAACAATTGAAAGACTTTGACTTTGATGCTGATCTTGGTCGGATTTGAAAAAAGTCTTTGGGTTATTTCTAGGCTGTCCAAGATCAGCATCAAATGGCCAAAGAAAAATAAAATATTGATACAAGATTGTTAACTGTACTGAAAAAAGCAAGTCGTACTTTCCGACTCTCTACCTAGTAGAGGATCATTTTAAAATCCTAAACTCCTTCGATATTGTCACCAATTTGAAATAAATCTCACTGATGCTATCTCGCTTACTCTTACTTTCGAAATCTAGCACTTGGTATATTTTGTATCCGAGCAATAAATATCGGTTTTATACCTGTGTACATTTGTACACAGGTATATGACCGATGTTTATTGCTCGGATTTCTTGACATTTTAAGCCGACTTCTCAGCTGCTTACTCTTGAGTCATCGTTCTTTCCCCTCTGCTCATCGTTCTTTCCCCTCTGGAATTGCCACACCGCTGTAACTTTTATCTGTCGTGGAGAGTTGCCACAACGTTGCAAACGGTCCCATTCCATCACACATATATATAAATATTCATATAAATATCACCTTAAGTGTTAGATTAACGTTTAAATAAAACGTTGGATAATTGATAACTATATTCTTGAGTTGCAGAAAACAAATATTTCATTAAAGTAAAACTGATTTCGCATTCATATATATATTCTTAAAAATTTCAGAAGTTTTAAATTGAATTCAATTTAAAAAAAAAAAAATCAAATATATTAAATTAAACAATTTTCAATTAAAATTTAGATAAAAGTAGAATTAAAATAGAATTTAAAAAAAATATCAAAACAAACTGGTTAAAAAATGAAAGCAAACAGAATTTGATCAAAAAAATCAAAGAAATTAACTTTTTTTTACCGAAGTTTTGTATGTCATTGCAGTTCTAAACCTATTAACTTTTTTTCTGTCCCATCGGTTTCCATGCAAAATTTTGAATAATTTAAAACAAAAATTAATAGATTATCTACAACACCACCAAACCAATTCGTTGCGGGTCCCCTTATACGCCACCAATTGCACTTATATTGTATTACTCCAGAAAACAATATGTAAATGCTGTTTGTCTCTTTCACACACTACCTTTTGATATTTGTTGTAATTTAATTGCATTTTTATCGGTTAAAGTCCAATTACTATATCTTAAAGTTGCCCGATCCGACTTATATTCTTACTTTATGTGCCTGATTAATCAAAGAGCTTATCTACCAAGTTTCAAACATATCGATTAAAGGTTAAGGTCTATTTTTGGCAAAGAAACAGACAGACGGACCATTAGGAAAAGTATAATTAGAAACTAAAACAAAATTCTTTTAATTTAAATTGAAATCCTTTAAGAAAGTATAATATAAAAACAATGTATAATATAAGAACTCTATTAAAATACTTTTGGTTGTAAAGTGGACAACAATTTTATATATTTATCTACCCAACATCTACTCAATTATATACCCCGTTATTATCCTTGTTTCCCTTACAATCAATTGGGACAGTTTGTAGCTTTTGAAAGACAAAAAAAAACTTATTTAACACTTCTCAACAAATTGTTAAAATTGTTGTCAAAAATTTTTCTGTAGATTTTTTGTGTTGCCATTTTTATATTCAAATAAAATGCGACATGTTCCAACTTACATATATTTTTATTAAAATATTTACAATAACATAAGCTGAAATTTTTTTCTATAGTTGCTGCTGTTGTTGTTGTTGTTTTGACCCTTTTGAAAGGGGACTTTCCCTTTTATTTTTGTTTTTTTGTTAATGTTGTTTTCTTTTTGGTTTTTTTTTTTGTGTGTGTGGCAAACTGCACGGGCCAACAATTTTTGCATGTACTTAGTTTACCTCTAAAAAACAAGACGAACATTTGTATATTTCACAATTTCCGTTTCTGTTCCGGAACGTTGTCGTTTTCCCGTTATTCGTGTCACATATTTCTTGTTGTTGTTTTTCCTTTTCCTTTCCATTTTTTGTTTTATTTTATTTGCTATTGTTGTAGCTGCAGCTGCTGGCCTTTTACCCGCGGCAAAGCTACCCCAAAATACAAAAAACAAAGCAACAAAAAAAAAAAAACAAGAAAATAAAAAGGAAACGGTAAGGCAGGGAAAAAGTGAAAAAGAAAGAATGAGAAAAATGGGACATTCGGGAGCTTTCAACGCAATAGTAAGAGCCTCCCTCGCAATTTACATTGTTTGTTTCTGTGGCGACGGTGACGGCGACTTTGTCAGCCCTCGTTCCAAGTGCAACGCGCCGGAAACTAAAAGCACCAATAACACAAACATACACACACATACACACAATGACACTCACACATACAAAGGCCTACACTTACAGTTATGGCCGACATTTTTGTGTACAAAAACAAAAAGAGAACATAATTGAAGCAGCAACGACTTTAAAATACTCTTCTATTTTGATTATTATTCTGGCCACAGCACTTTGGCGACCTCTAGTGAGCAATGTTAAAGATGTATTAACTGTTTTATCAAAGATTTTTACTTGAATCTTGAAATATTTCTTCTTTTAGAAGCAGTTAGGCATACGTTTGTAAAAGTGGCAAGTCTGGCAACGCTCAATCATATTGAGCTTTATAGATCAACAGAGCTTCGATAGGCAGAACGATAGATAAACCAAAGAAGAAAAATGGAAAGAAGTTTATCAATTAAGAATAATCGGCGAACAATGTAGATTTTGTACAACATTTTGCAAAATCTATAAATTTAATTATTAAAAATAAAGTCGATTATATATATTATATACGGTAAAAAACGTAATAAATAATAATAATAATAATAATAATATATTAAATATATTAAAACTTAAGAAAATATGTTTTATAAAAAGTTTAAAAACCAAGTTTTGCAGAAAAGCAATTTTAAAAGACTCTTAAATGTTGACCTAGATTTCAATATAAAGACAAGAATTTGAAAATCTCTTTTATGATTTAATTTTCCAAACTATCAGATGTGTTTTCTTATATTAAATTATATCGAATTTATCTTAATATTATTTTATTTAACTTAATATTATATTATCAAATTCGTTTTAATCTTAAAAGTTTTATAACTTATATTGTTTTAAAAGGGAAAATTATTTTCGTGGTTTGATTTTTTGGACTCGTCAATATATTTTAAAGAACAAAATATTTAATAACAAATTGTTACAAATTATTGAGATTTTCTTTTCAATAAAAGACAAATTATTGAATTACGACTTAAAGAAGACACATTAAAAGCATTTTCCACTTTTCTTTTACATAAATCCAATAACAAAGAAAATTTAACCTCTTCAAATATTTTACTATTCCCATTTTTGTTACAACATTTAAAGGGTATAAAAACAAGCGAATAAGTCGCAATTATTTTTAGGTTTTTTTCGCTCTATTCTTGTTAGTTCTTCTTGTCTTTGAAGAGAAAATGAATTTGGTTAACAAAAACAAGCAGAAACACACACACAACATTCATATTTTCTTAAAACTTATTGTGGCCGGTCCGCTCTTTCTCTTTCTTTTTTTTTCTCTCTTTTTTGGTTGCTTTGTCTAGGCCCAAAATGTCTCCTTATCCCATTTACTCACCTTCGAGCTTGATTTATGTTGCCCTCCAATTTGCCACAGCATTTTGAAGTAACTGGCAGCCAGGAGGAGCAGGTCGTCTCGCTCTCGTCTGGCTCAGAGCCTTTTTCATTTTTCTTCTGGGGGTTTTTTTTTTTGCCTCTTTTTCTTTGTCGCGGGTTTCGCTTTTGTTTTCTATTTTTTAATGAATTGTTGTTGGCCCGGGTAAAGCATTTTGTAATTTATTTAATTAAACTTTTTACTTATTTCTTTTTTTTTTTTGTTTTGTTTTGTTTTGCCCTTTTCAAAACTCACAAAAGTTTACGCAACATTGCGTTTTAGAAGCTGACGGAAATGGTAAATAAAAAATAAAATAAAAATTTGACAAGATAACAAAACGAATTTTTTGTTGTCTTAAATTCAGTTTTTTTCATCCGATTCGAGGGTCGTACAATTAACAGGGATGCAAAAAGTGTGCTTGTTATGGCTTCAGTTTAAGAGAGGAAACAAATTTGATTTCTTAATGGAATCGGTTGCATTATTGCAAGTGATTTTAGATTACAAAATTAATGAATTTATACTAATATATTATATATTATGTATAAAAAAGTATATATATTCTTGATTAGTAACAAGAGTTAAGCTAATTGGACCTTGTCTGTCTGTATAAAACCCAATATCTTGTAAACTATTAAAGCTAAGACTACCAGAATTGGTTTGTAGATTTATCTAATCTTTACCTAAATCAAGTTTTTTTTAAATTTGATTTCGAAAAAGTTTGATTTCTTAATATTTTTATAAGTAATCATAATGAATCTCTCAAAGCTACCTAGGCCCATATCAGAAGGAACGAATGCAACTGCAGGCCTCAACTGCAAGTTTCATATTTCCCAAAATATTTCCGAGTTAAATGGTTTCAACTTGGGCTTGAACTAGCAGCTCTTGGAAACGTACTTGAATTTCAGTACTCGATAGAAACGGAGATTCTTTCCTATAATAAAAGAAAGCAAAAACCTTTAAAGCTCCATAAATAAATTAAATTCACATTTAAATAATATAAATTTATTTACATAATACATAGAATTTACTTATATAATTTATATTATGTATATAATACTTATTATACATATAAATATGCATATATTAAACAACTAGTGATATTATGAAGGATTTCAAATCCTGTTTTTTTATAAATGAAATCTTTCGAGATAAAAAAACATTTGATTTTTAAATATTTTTTTAAGATTTCGTTTATATTTTCATTTTATTATAATTTGTTGTATTAAAGGCAACTTTAGTATGGCCCAAACGAAATCAGCAGAGTTAGAAAAGTCTTGTCAATAAATTGATAGGTCAAATTGTAAGCAGCTAAAATCATATAATATATCATATATTTATATCATATATATTTAAGAATATATATATCACAATTTGGATTAGTAGACAGTAGGTTGGTGTAGAGAGTGAGCGGAAAAAAGAAGGATTCTTTGATGAATTTTTTTCGAATTTCATTCCCAGATAGATTGCGAAAACAATTCTGGAGATACAATTCTTGATCACTTTAAAGCAATGTAAGGTCATAAGAAGGAAAGAAAGATTCTTTGGCGATCTTAGTCCCAGTTTCTTTCCCAGAGATTTCGTAGTATCCGGAAATCAATTTTGCAACTACAATTATCATACACTTAAAAGTAATGTAACCACAAATATTGGTGGTTTAAAGAATAAAGAACTTACAAATAATAGAATAGGCTGAGCTAAATCGAAAGATCTTAAAAGAAAATAATTCATTAACCGAAAATTAGCAATAAAACATTTGTTGCATGCACTGTGTGGCATATTAAAGAGGCAGCAATACAATTTGCCTTCGCTTAATAGAAACACAAAATAAAGACGAAGTTTCAAATGTCCCAAGAAAAAACTACCAAATATTCTTTACAATTAGTTATTAAGCAGATATAGTTAAAAACAATAAAAGTTTCATTTTGTGTGGTTTAAATTTCAATTACATATTCCAGGGACAATTCCATAACTTGTGTGCAAACCCTCGTTTCAATTTTACATTTTTCAAATGGTATTCAACTACTACAACAATATGTAGGCTAATTCTGTATTCTGTATGTGTGTGTAGTGTAGTTCTGGTAGACTAAAAGACATTTTAATTCCAAACAGAGATTTAATTTATTTCATTCTCAAATTGCAATTTTTAGTACAAACTGTAGCCCAAGGATTACGACAATTCTCTCTGTCTCTCTCTCTCTCTCTCTCGCTCTTTATCTGTATGCCATCTAAATTTAAAGGCAACTACTAAGCAAGCACAAATGAAATTCAATTAAAATGCAACTTTAGATGGGTTGTTGGTTTTATTTTTCTTATTTCATTTTACCAACTAAACTACATTTCTTGTTTAACTTTGCAATGGATTGAGAAGTCTGTGTGTGGCACGTAGCACTGAGTGGCAAAAAATAACATTTACAAGTTGCACAAACCGCACACACACACATAAATAGCTAAATCTAGCTGTGGCTGTGGTAGAAGAAGAAGTAGAAGGACAACGGCGACAATCCTTTCCAAGATTATGACAAATGTTTTGTGCAATTTGTCTAATTTGTTGCCCATGTGGAAATTCATTTCGTTCGCTTCCCCCCCCCCTCGAAAAACTTGAATAGGTAGTAGAAGGAAAATGCTTTTCCGGGTTTTGGGGACCAAAAATTGATTTTATGTTGAGCGGACAACAAAAGGAAATTACAAAGGCAAAAGCAAGAACTTAACCAAACCAGAATATGTCCCATACTCCCGCTGATTGTTAGCCATGGTTATAGTTGGTTGGTTGGGAGGGCAAGAAGAATACAATGAAGAAGAAGAAGAAGAGGTTTTTTGGTAATTTCACCCGTTTTATGCGGCCAATAAATGTTTTATCTGTGTATCCAAATTGCCGCCAGCTGCGTGCATGCGTGCCGATAAGCTTTAACTCCATTGCCACCGACATCGACATGACCATAGCCATAGCCATTGAAATTGCCACCATCGTCAATTCGCTGGCTAAAGTCTCCATGTGACCCCCAAACGTTTGGTGAACTGGGCTCAGGCATTTTGTTATTGGTGCTTACACTCCCTCTGACCCTCTGTTACCTCTCTCTCTCTCTCTCTCTCTCGGTTGCCCTAAAACCAAATCGATTTATTGACCATTAAATCCTGGCATTTGCCTCTAATGCTTACATATTTTTTAACCCAATTGCATTTTGCCACTTTATCGCATTTCATCCTGGCCTTGCTGTAAATGTGTAAATTATTTCAATGTCCTCTTTTGTTTCTTTGGATTTGATTGTGCGTGACTTTTGGCATCTGCTGCTTGCATTTGGATTACGATTCCAAATGGCCTATCAAATTGAAGAAATTCCATTGCTAAGCCCCCTATACCCATCCCTATGCCCAACCCCCAATGTTAGGCCACACAATTTGCCTTTTTGGTCACGTTTTGGCCTTTAATTTGAATTTTAACAGCCGACAGCAACAAAAATGAGCAACAAATGTGCAAATGCAATTAAATCATTGTTATTGAGCCATTGATTTAAATCCAACCATTTGTTATTCAGTATTATAATTATAATTATTATTATGACGGCCATCAACTCTGGAATATCGAAAATCCCTTGACACTTGCTCATTTTGCATTTTCCCCCAAACAATAAAACAAAATACAATGGAAATCTATTTATAAAACATCGATTTGGCCTTTTCATTCAATAATTGCATTTTTAAAGGTCAAATTACAATTCCATTAGCCATATCAAGTTATTATTCTATTTATGGCATTAGCTACCGATAATGGAACCTCTAATAAACTTGGATAAAATTAATAACAAAATCTGTATAATAAATATTTTCCGATATATCGAACTGTCCAAGACCAAACCTAATAATTTAGAAATGCACAAAGAATTATATATAATATTATTATATATTTTCGTTTTTCAGACATTTCTTTAAGCTCACTCGTTAACCAACACTTAACAGCAGTGTACTAAAATGCTTTTTTAAAGAATCTGTCACAGCTTAAACTGACCTACAGTTATCCGAGTTTTAAAATGAGATCCTTTCAATACTGTTCGTAGCAATATGTTTGAAAAGCAAAGATTTTTTCAAAAAACTCTTTGAACTTTCCGAAGATTCAATACCTTTCGTAGTAGTTTGTTTAGCAGATTGATTTAATGACGGATCACAATTGTTGCGTTCCGTACACTAAAAAGTATTTTACCAAACCTGAACGACAATATTTAAAGTTTAACTATGAACTATGCGAATTTATAAATTACCCGAAATTTCCTATTGTCTTGTTCTTATAGGTTTTCAATGTAAATCAGACTTTAAATTATTCTTCAGTTCGATTGTAAAAGTCGTGCTTGTTATACACTGACAGTTATTTTGATTGGCTGATGCCTCTGATCGAAGAGCGAACACATTTAATCTCGCTAATCTATATACACATATGTACATATTACCTGCAAATTTACCTTCATTAGGTTTGGAGAATGGTCCTACTGTACCTACATAACCCTACATAACCCATAGAAACGTAAAATGATGTGACTTTAAAAAGAGATTGCTCTTATTTACCTACTTAACATGTGGGCTTTTATCTTATATACCTGTAAACCAACCCCAAGAAAACCCGAAGCCCTTGCACGATTACCACAGGTCAATCTCTTGATTGACCTGCTGCCTATATAAAGTCTCCTGCTTTGAAGCAAACATTATCATTCTGATTTGTAATCTCAACCAATATGGACATCCCACAATCGCCGCAAGAAATCCAGATCTATCGCTCAACCATGGAAGTGGACAATGAAGTTCACATCTTCAACTCGTCTAGCGATTTCAAGGATCCACAATTCATAGTCTGTCAAAATTCTAGCATTTTAAACGGTGTCAATGGTATTTATGTGGTCTACAAGAGAGACCACTTTATAGTCAGCAACCCGCCTAACTATCAGAATCCCACAAAGAGGAGTTTCCTAAACGAATGCATCATTCAGATATACATAATCAAGGGACTGTCTTACATGGTGCACTGGGATCCAAACACATCACTGGGAAGTCGTGCTGAACTATGGCAACAAGTGAATGCCTACCTCCAACCGGAGCAAATGTCACCAATACGTGCTAGCTTGGATCGTGTGAAGCGAAAACTCTTCCGCCAGGATAAGGTCGGACGAAAGAACCCTAACCCTCTGCGTGGTAATCCTTGGGGCACTCACTACTGTCATTTTAAGCCCATGCGTCAACAAATAGGACGTCGACAATTGCGCCGTAACTATCTTCATAGTGCTCGTCAAAATGTCACACAAGAATTGATCTACGAGAAGCTAAAATTCGATATGATACAGACTCCGACTCTATGCCAGAGCATGCTCAATGCCGCCGAAAACATTCTCAACGCCAATGCCAGTGTACTCAACAACCTCCACAACTACCATCTTATTGACGAGCAGGATCGGCCAGCCGTCCGATTGGCAATTATAGAGGCGCGCCGTACTGCCCACGATCAGCGACAAATATTGGAACAATCGGTGCGATCAATGTTATACACCCAGAAGATATTCAAGATTATAGAGGATCATGAGGGTCTACTCCACAACGAAAAGGAAGAACATTTACGCAACGAAACGATCTGATTCTACAATTTATGCGATAGATTTAATTACTATTTTATAACTATATATTCTTTACACATATATCTAGATGTACATACAAATTAATCATTTTTTAAAATATATACGCATATTGAAATCAATCCAATGGTGGTCATTTACATATAACAACATAAACAAAAACATTTCCACTTGTCTTGGCGGTTCCCAATCGTCTTAAATTCACAGAATTCAAAATTTTGTTACCTCCTTTGCCTCTTTTTAATTTTCTGTTGCCGACTTTTAGGCAAATTAAGTTTTCTTGTTTATTTTGAGATATTTAGAATATATAAGAAATATCAAAGACAGATTAACTGTTCTTGTAATTGCGATAGTTCGATATGTTTAAATGTCGAGTCAGATTATGTAGAATTTCTTATTGTATTGTTCTTATAGGTTTTTTTTTCAATCCAATTGTATAAATCGTGTTTGTTTTACTTTGAACAGTAATTTAGTATGCCGATTGACTCTTCTTAAAAAGCGAGCTAATTGCCAAAAACTCTTGGGACGTTCCACAGATTTAAACTCGCTAATCCACAAGCACATATGTATTTGTCTACTGCAAAGTTACCTTAATTAGGTTTAGAGAATTGTCCTACTGTACCTATTTAACCCTTTATTACCCGTTTGAAGACGCTTGTGACTTTAAAGAAGGATTATCCTTCTTTACCTACTTAACATGTGGGCTTTTCCCTTATATACCTGTAAACCAACCCTAAGAAAATCCAAAACCCTTTCGTGCGACAAAATGTCCAATTTTCGGACGCCAATCTCCTACCTGCTGCCTATATAAAGTCTCCCGTTTTCAAGCAAACATTATCATTCCGATTTGTAATCTCAACCGACATGGACATCGCACAATCGCCACAAGAACTACAGATGTTTCCCTCACCGATGGAAGTGGACAATGAAGATCACATCTATAACTCGTCTATCGATTTCAAGGATCAGCAATTGATAGTCTATAAAAATGCAAGCATTTGTGTCGTCTACAAGAGAGATTATTTTATAATCAGCAACCCGCCTAACTATCAGAATCCCATAAAAAGGAGTTTCCTAAATGAATGCATCATTCATTTATATATAATCAAGGGACTGGTTTACATGGTGCACTGGGATCCAGACACATTACCGGCTAGTCGTGCTGAACTATGGCAACAAGTGAATGACTACCTCCAACCGGAGCAAAAGAAACGTGTGAAACGACAACTCTTCTTCGAGGATAAAGTCGGACGAAAGAACCCTAACCCTCTGCGTGGTAATTCTTGCGGCACTCACTACTGCCATTTTAAGCCAATGCGTCGACAGATAGGACGCCGACAATATCGACGTAATTATCTTAATTGTGCTCGTATAAATATTACTCACCAATTGATCTACGAGAAGGTGATAGACACTTTCAACGCCAATGAAAGTGTGATTAACGACCTCTACAAATATCAACTTATTGAGGAGCATGATCTGCCCGCCGTCCGGATGGGCCTTTTAGCTGCGCGTCGTGCTGCCAAGGATCATCAACAAACATTGGAACATTCAGTGGGATCAATGTTCTTTACCAAACAATTATTCAAGATTATTGAGGATCGTGAGGGTCTACTCCGCAACGAAAGGAAACAACAGCTACGAAACGAAATGATCTGATAATACAATTTATACGATAGACTTAATTTGTTCAAAATAATTATTTAATATTCGATTATATCTAGATGTAGAAATAAACATTTTAAAAAATAAATTCGCATATTGAAAAAAATCGATTGGTGGTAATTTACATTTAAAAATATGGATAAATCCATTTCTAAATCATTTGGCGAATCCCAACGCCGTTAAATTCACTTTATTCAAAAATCTGTTATCTCCTTTGCCTTATTTGTAATTTTTGGTTGCCGACTTTTAGGCAAACTTAAGTTTTCTTGTTTATTTTGGAATACATAAGAAATATCAAAGACAGATTAACTGTTTTTGTAATTGCGATAGTTCGATATGTTTAAATGCCGAGTTTGAATTAAAATCTTTAGTCTATTTACCTCGTCCAATTAGAAGTTTTCACAAATTATTATCATTCTTCCTTCGCTGCACAGATTATATAATACGAGATTACATCCTTTTTTATTCCCTGTACCCATAGGGTAAAAGTAAGGAAGAAGAAATCATTTCCGAACCCATAAAATATATACAGTGTACCACTAAAGTCACCTTACGCCCAATACATTTGCACGAAAGACGCTATAATTTCTTAAAATTGTTCTATTATCCTCAAAATAAAATATAGTAAAATTTCAAAGGCAATCCTTAATTTTTAAAAAACGAAACAAAAAATATTCATATATATGATTCAACAAAAGTCTACGTACTCTAACTACAAATGTGAATTAATTATTCTTAAACAACTAACATGTAACTAACTAATTTAAATGAGAAACTTAGTTTCTATTGGGATATCCCTTCATTTTTATGACCTCTCTGAGGCGATTTGGCATTGACATTACCAATTTGTTAATAAAATCTCTATCAAGTCCAATGCAATACTTGTCGCAGCAGGTTTTTTTTGTTTATGTGGGGTTTTAAGTAACTCAATGTACTTTTATTAGTCCATGACGCCATCAATAAATGAGTTTCAAGCATCCAACGCCCGATGAAGCTATGCAACCCCAAACTATGGTCATCTTATTGTATTTTTCGGGTCTTCTCCACACACAGAGGAGCTAATCGAATCCAAAAGTATTATATTTTGACTCATCTGAAAAAATTACCTTACGTTAAAAGTCGTTTAGCTTGTCTACGTAGTGAATTTCAAACCATTCTTGAAATTGATCAAATTAACACGTGGCTTCTTGCGTAGAGTATATGACTTAAAATAGTAAGATTTGATGGTTCTAGTGGAATTGCTTATCTCTGAAGCAATCTGTATTGCGCCACAAAACGGATCCTGAATTTATTTAGCTCTTGTCGCGGTTCGTAAAAGCAGAAGACGGTCAGATCTACAGTTATTTTTAATGCGCCCTTCCCATTTAAATCGTTTAATTACTGTTTGGATCGTTGATTTACTTTTTAACATTGTCTCTGCATATGATTTGTACTCTGTTGTGTGGAGCTGCAAGATCTGATCACATTCTTCTAGGGTTAAGTCCTTACGCGACGTTTACAGTTAATAACTTGCGAACTTCGTTAGTCTTGTTGTATGTAGACATGTTCTTATAGATTTTTAATGTAAATCAGACTCTGAATATTTCTTTAATCCGATTGTTTGTTTTACTTATTCTGTTATTTTGTAAGGCGGGTCCCACTGTTTTGAAAAGCGAACACATTTTCGAAAACTCTTAAGACGTTCCACTGATTTAATCTCGCTAATCTATATACACATATGTACATATTACCCGCAAATTTACCTTCATTAGGTTAAGAGAATTGTCCTACTGTACCTACATAACCCTACATAACCCATAGAAACGTAAAATGATGTGACTTTAAAAAGGGATTGCTCTTATTTACCTACTTAACATGTGGGCTTTTATCTTATATACCTGTAAACCAACCCCAAGAAAACCCGAAGTCCTTTTGTGCGACAACTTGCACGATTACCACAGGTCAATCTCTTGATTGACCTGCTGCCTATATAAAGTCTCCTGCTTTGAAGCAAACATTATCATTCTGATTTGTAATCTCAACCAATATGGACATCACACAATCGCCGCAAGAAATCCAGATCTATCGCTCAACCATGGAAGTGGACAATGAAGTTCACATCTTCAACTCGTCTAGCGATTTCGAGGATCCACAATTCATAGTCTGTCAAAATTCTAGCATTTTAAACGGTGTCAATGGTATTTATGTGGTTTACAAGAGAGACCACTTTATAGTCAGCAACCCGCCTAACTATCAGAATCCCACAAAGAGGAGTTTCCTAAACGAATGCATCATTCAGATATACATAATCAAGGGACTGTCTTACATGGTGCACTGGGATCCAAACACATCACTGGGAAGTCGTGCTGAACTATGGCAACAAGTGAATGCCTACCTCCAACCGGAGCAAATGTCACCAATACGTGCTAGCTTGGATCGTGTGAAGCGAAAACTCTTCCGCCAGGATAAGGTCGGACGAAAAAACCCTAACCCTCTGCGTGGTAATCCTTGGGGCACTCACTACTGTCATTTTAAGCCCATGCGTCAACAAATAGGACGTCGACAATTGCGCCGTAACTATCTTCATAGTGCTCGTCAAAATGTCACACAAGAATTGATCTACGAGAAGCTAAAATTCGATATGATACAGACTCCGACTCTATGCCAGAGCATGCTCAATGCCGCCGAAAACATTCTCAACGCCAATGCCAGTGTACTCAACAACCTCCACAACTACCATCTTATTGACGAGCAGGATCGGCCAGCCGTCCGATTGGCAATTATAGAGGCGCGCCGTACTGCCCACGATCAGCGACAAATATTGGAACAATCGGTGCGATCAATGTTATACACCCAGAAGATATTCAAGATTATAGAGGATCATGAGGGTCTACTCCACAACGAAAAGAAAGAACATTTACGCAACGAAACGATCTGATTCTACAATTTATGCGATAGATTTAATTACTATTTTATAACTATATATTCTTTACACATATATCTAGATGTACATACAAATTAATCATTAAATAAAATATATACGCATATTGAAAACAATCCAATGGTGGTCATTTACATATAACAACATGAACAAAAACATTTCCACTTGTCTTGGCGGTTCCCAATCGTTTTAAATTCACACAATTCAAAATTCTGCTACCTCCTTTGCCTATTTTAAATTTTTTGTTGCCGACTTTTAGGCAAACTTAAGTTTTCTCGGTTCCTTTGGAATATTTAGAATATATAGGAAATATCAAAGACAGATTAACTGTTCTTGTAATTGCGATAGTTCGATATGTTTATTGGATTGGAATCTTTAGTCTTTTTACCTCGTCCAATTAATTGTTTCCAAAAATTATTATCATTCTTCCATCGCTTTACAGATTATATAATACGAGATTACATCCTTCATTTTACCCTGTACCCATAGGGTTAAAGGGAGGAAGAAGGAAATATTCCCGACCTCATAAAGTATATATATTCTCGATCAGCAATAACAGTCGAGTCGATTGAAACATGTCCGTTCGTATGAGTACATAGATCTCAGGGAGCTATTAGAGCTAAAGCAACCAAATTTGGCGCCAGCATTTTATTTAACGTCCACGCAGTTAGTGTTAATAACATAAAATATTCTTAGCTGCTAAAAGTTGCTTAATTTGAAATATTGCAGATATAAAGGTGTGTAAAGATTGATTTAAATAAAAAAAAATTTTGCTTTATTAAATAAACAAAATTTACCCCTTAGTAATTTTGCTTTTTTAGCAAGCACTATGAAAACGGAATAAAAATGTAAAAATATAAAGCAAGCAAGTCGTCCCTGCCGACTTTGAGTATACCCTGTACCAAGTAGAGTAACTGTATTAAGTCAAACTCCTTAAAATTATCCATCAGTTCAAACTAAAATTCTCCTCTAAAGCGGCAGCAACGAACGCATGCTATCTCGCTCACACTTACTACGCAATGTCGCACATGGCATTTCAGTGCAAATTTTACATAGGTATATCTTTGATATTTGTTTTACGATTTTAACAAAATTTGGTCATCTGATACCTTTTGGCCATATTATTGGGTGTGCCAAATAAGAATATGCTACCTTTATTTTTACTCTAGTTATTCGTTTTTCCTGAATTGGGGGGGCGGAAGTGGGCGTGGCAAAAATTTGAAACAAACTTGATCTGCGTAGACATTACACGAATGCTGACACCAAATTTGGTTGCTCTAGCTCTTATAGTCTCTGAGATCCACGTGTTCATACGGACGGACAGACGGACGGACAGACGGACAGACGGACGGACAGACGGACATGTCTCAATCGACTCGGCTGTTGATGCTGATCAAGAATATATATACTTTATGGGGTAGGAGATGCTTCCTTCTGCCTGTTACATACATTTTAGCGACTTTAATATACCCTTTTACCCTATGGGTACAGGGTATAAAAATCATTAGAAATAAATAAATACAAATAAAGTTTTAATAACACAATAAGTGGCATACTTTCAAATTAAAATAATTTAAATATAATTGATATTCAGCTAATTTATACCATATTTAATTAAGATTTCTGTGCATTTTAATTTCAACTGGGCTAATATTTATTAATACTTAATTGCTTATATAAATAATATATAAGCGATTATTTTATTAACTTTTCTTCCATTTGTCATAATTAGATTATTTTATTTAGTCTGAAATATAAATATTTGCTGAATTAATGCGGCAACTTTAAAACAATTTGTCGGACTTTTGTTAGACAATCATCAAAAGAAGTGGAAAATATTCTTCAAATTTAAATTGTTAAGTGGCAGCAACAAAAGGCAAATCAAAAGTAAAACTTCAAACAAGAAATAAATGAATGCAAATGTAAACACAGAAACAATTATAATGCCTTGTCATTTAATTGAAACCCAATTGGGATGTGCACACCCAACACACACACACAAGCACCCACAAATTGAGCTTAATCAAATAATGGTAGACAAGTGATGAAAATAAAACAGTTCAATGAGAGCGACTTAAGCCAACAAACACGCCTCAATTTATGGTAGTTAATATATATATTGGTTAAAATTAAAAACTGACCATCCACAAGATTCCTTTCAGTTCGCAGTTGAATTAAATATTATCGATACGATTAAGTGTATAATTATATGGTTGAATAAATTCGAGATGGATGAAATTTTCCACATCGAATCATCATACGATTTATGCTAGAGCACGTACCGACATCTGAATTGGAAAATGCGATGCAAAGTGCATTTTAGTGTTAAATAGACGTGCTTATAGTCCCGCATAGCGGATCAAATGAGGTGGGGAAATAGTGTCCTTTGGCTTATCATTGGGTCCCATACTCATCAATCTGCTTTGGACCGTGTGGCACGTGTCGAAAATTCATGAATTCACAATGACCAACTTGTCGCCAGGGCAATTGTGAGAGAGCCTGACGCTAAGTATCCTTGTCTCCCCTCTAATAATTTATTAACTTGAGTACAACAAAAAGAAAAACAATTTGACTGGGTGGGGGGGGAGGTGAAGAAAAAACCCATGTATAAATGTTTCAGATTGAAAATTCAGCAACTGATGGTATACATCCGTTACCATTCTTCTCTCTCTCTCTTTTATTTTTAACGTGTCAATAATTGATGGTCCAATGCGTTTCTTTTCCTCATCAATTTCATGGCCCGTTCAACAATTTAAGTGGTCAGAATTCAATCGATTGGCCAAAATGTAACAATATGACAACTTCAAAATTGAGCAACTTTATTTTTGTTTATTTACTTTATACTGATTGCCTTGATTAACTTGACTTTAGTGCAAACTGTTATTGTTTTTTGTTACAATAATAATATTTTGTTATAATTAACAGAAAGAGTTGTTTTAATTATTGTTTGTAATGTTATTTACAACCATATTTTCGTATAATTAGCACAGGTGTTTACCATAAAATACTCAAGCTTAAAGCATTTAAATATAAAAACTATCTTTCATTTTAAAATATATTATTTTTTTTAAAAATGTTATAAATATAAATGTGGATTGGGATCTGGCAACGTTTATCTATAACTCTAAGCTCCAAAATAGTGGCAACGACGTATAGGAGGATAAGTGGCAACGACAAAAAAGAACAACGAAAGGAAATGTATTAAATTCAACAAAAAATTAGAAAGTTGTGGCTTAAAGATTGTAAGCCAAAGTTTAGGAGCTGAAAAAACATTGATGATTGGTATGATC
Source organism: Drosophila neocordata (assembly GCA_018903615.1). Taxonomy (NCBI): domain Eukaryota; kingdom Metazoa; phylum Arthropoda; class Insecta; order Diptera; family Drosophilidae; genus Drosophila; species Drosophila neocordata. The sequence continues at coordinate 2,430,621 of JAEIGI010000002.1, forward strand.
AAAGTTTTCGATATATGCGAGAAAAATTTCAATGAAAACATTAATGTTTTATATCAGTACTACCGATTAAAACTACTGTTAGAAAGCTGAAATGAGTTACATTGTGTTTCGTGGTGCAAGTTTCCTAACAATGATTTAGGACATTACAGTTCTTTAAGAAAGACTGTAATATTGAGAAGGATTAGAATAGAATAGATTAAATTCCATACAAATAATTCTTATAGTTAAGTTTTTCAGGCGCAGTTTTCTTAACATTGTCCTAAATTCTTTAGTTTTTAGAAAAATATTGCAGTCTAATTAAATCTTCCCTTTCATACAAGGTGTAATTTAAAATTTGTCTTATCTAAGGTAAACAATTTTGTTTTACTATATTGGCATAGCTATCTGGATTTGAATTGTTTGTTTTGATTTCTTACATAATTATTATTTTATATAATTAATTAACAATTTATAAACCAACGTTTGCTTATGCAACATTATTCTTGTTTAATTTTTTATTTATATGAGCTTCAAATCTGACCAAACTGTTTTGAACTTTCTATACACTTTATAATTAATGAATGTTTGGGGGGTTATTTTTACATTATTAATTTCTTTTTCGATAAGTAATTAGGAAAAATTATGTATTAAAGTTGTCTCGTTAGGATAAATCCAACTAATTGATTTGTTGCCTACCTGTCTCTTATTTTGAGGCTGTCAAGCCTTCAGCTTAGTTCTTTTTGTCTAATTGATTTATCTAATCATCTAAAGCAAAGCAAAATTTATATATATATATATATATATATTTATACATAGATGTAACTGTAACAAAAATAGAAACTTCAACTGACTGGATGATTTTATTATTTGACTTTCGCTTTGAAGGAAATCAAGCGTCAAGAAACGTAAGAAGTATTATGGCCCTTATTGTAGAAATCTCTCTCCCTCTCCATTTATGTGTGTGTGTTAGCTTATGTGTGTAGGTGTGAGAAAATCAATTTGTATGGCCTATTCGCCAGCATACACGCAAAAGGGATAGGTGGGAAGGAATTGGAGTTCTTGTTGGCTACTTAAGCCCGTAACTCGGGCAAAGCCTCACACGAATTGAAATTGCCAGGTGGCAGTTGGCTTTTGCTCTCCTTTATGGACATTGGCTGTTGTGTTAATGAATCGTCCGGCTTTCGCTCAGAAAAAAAACGAATTGTAGTTGCCAGAGTTCACTTGAACTGAATTCGTTACACCCAACACACACACCCAAAAACGAAAACGGGAGAAAGAAAAAGACCAAGTGGGCGGTTTAGGTGGCATTGACCGGATATGGCCAGTCATATGCCGTGCAAGAATGTGACATGTGGAGTGACTTACTATATAACCTCCCCTTCCGCTCTCCGCGGCATACATATATGTATGTGTATGTATTGCCTGATTTATTCGCTATTCACTTTAATTGGCAAAGCGCAGGGCAAGTTCTGTGAGTGTTTGCAGTTTACTCCGCAAAACAAATATTTCTATATTCCCCACTGCCCGAAAAAGGAGCAAAGTTTTACAAGGACACTTGCCAAAGTAGTCACATTTGTTCTCAGGCATTACGACTTTTAGAGTGTTTTTAGGTAAAGGAAAAGGAGACAGACAAAGGACGCTGATAATTTAAGCATAAGATATCGCAATTAACAACGAGTTTGACTATGCAGGTATAATTTGAGGTTAACAGCTCGCCAAAATGGTGGTTGATCCGAAGAAATCCTTTCCAAAGTGGTAATCTATGGAAATTTTTATTTGTATTACGTCACCCAATTTACAGCCAAATGTCACAAGTGAGCTTGACAATAACGTTTACAACAAACAACAATCCGGACAGAGAAACAGGTCGCCATCACGAGTCGGAGCAGGTCATAAATAAGCAAACTCGCAGGTAAGGGAACGGACAAGCAGGTGCGATAAGAATGGTCGCGATTGCACCTTGCACATCCTCAAGCTCGCGATCGCAAACCTTTTCGGTATTTGTGCATCCCGCAATTAATTATGCGACCATCTGTCGCCAAAATCAAACATTTATGACCTCTGTATACCACGTGTAAACCCATACTCTAAAGTAAGGGATATATATTGTTTTCAATCAGCATAAAACATCTGCCACTGTATGAAATATTCTTAATCCTGTCTCTGTCCATCTGTCTGGATCAAGAAGATCCTTTATGACACCCTTAAGCTAGAGAACTAAAATATTGCAAAAAGGCTTCATTTTGTTCTAGGGATTCAATTTTAGGGAATTTAGCCGATTGGAGGATTATATCTTATAGCTCCCAGTCGAGAATAGAGAAAGAATTTAGCAATATCACGAAATTATACTTTTATACCACTTTCTAGATATCATATAGTTATCCAATAAGAACAATTGTGCAAGAATATAAATCTAGATCAATAACTTCTTTGTTTTTAAAAGCGATTCTTACGAAATTTGCTAAAAGACAGTAATTTCTTTACTGTAGTCATCGTAATAGCTACTTCTACAGTTATACATTTCTAAAATTCAAGTAACAAAATGTTATTCAACATTGACTGTAAAGTCATTGAATTTGATTAAAAATTCTTTTTCAATAATTTAAAATATTATTTAAATATAATATGAATATCACTTTTCTTACTAAACTTTACCCACTGTGGAATTTTAAGGTACTTATTTCACTCAAATTTTGCAAACTAAAAGAACTTTAATGACTAACATTTACGATTTAGATTATGTTAAACTTTAATTGCAGGATGAAAATTTCGGTACAGTTCTTTTTAGAATTTTTAATTTACTTGCATTTGTTAATGTAAGTTAGCGCACTTTAAACGCACAACTGTACTTATTTTTCAACAGAAAACTCTACAAAAACGTACATTGTGCTATCTATTATAACACTTTATGATTCTCAAACTGTTTTGGCTGATCTGTAAAGCTCAAAGAGAATTATAAATATTTCTCTAATAAGAATATTTGTTATTAGAGAAATATTTATACATAGTCAAATAATAGATCATTAGGTTAATGGTTCACCTCAGGCTTCAACAATTTGTCAATTTAGATTTTCTGTAGGTATATTTAAAAGCTGAGACAGATTGGATTATTTTTAAAGGAAAATAACATCAGTTTAGTCAGAATAAATAGACAATGCCTTACTTTTATGTGTATAACAAGACTATTGATAAACAAATGTTAATAAACATTTGCTGTACATTCATCTCGTATTTGTACCAATTAGTATAATATAGTCATAGTATAAAGACTTGAAGAGAAATTTAACATCCTTTGAAAGAACATTCTTTGTTTAATAAACATGAAGGAATACTTAAGAAAATTACCAAATGTTGGGCATCTTTTTAAAGGATATACTTTAATATAGGATATACTTTAATAGCCTTTAAGTTTGTCCATAATTTATATTTAAACTTTTTTCACGTTTTCGAACTTTGTATCTTTTTATTTGTTTTTTACTGAACTACATAATTGAGTTTTTCTATATAGAAGACTCTACAAAAGTCTTCTAATAATGGCAATAAAAATTAAAAGTGGCCTTAAAATACAGGAATCTTATCTATTATTAAATTAATAAATTTCAGAAATATTTGATCCCTAATATTATATATTATGATCCGTTATTTTTCTATATATTAATACATTTCTATATATTCTACATATAATATATACTCTATTTATTCCCAATATATTTCGTATATTCCAAAATGGCTAATATATAACTTTTTTTTTATATAAAAAGTTTCTATACTTAAATTTCTTATAAATTGATTAAATTGATTTATTAATATCACTGAATCTGTATAGTCATTTAAATTTTTGTTGTATCTTAAATCTACTTATAAAATTATTATCATTTTTTAATATAACTTTAAATTGTCTCGTCTGGTTTCTTTTTTAAGTATCTAATTAAAAAATTCATAGAGTTCAACTAAACAACAATTTCATATATATAAAATCGTAATGTTTAAGTATAATTCGAGGTGTTTCGTTTTTATTTGTCTGTGGCCTTTTCAAAAAAAAAAAAAAAAAGAAGTAGAAGAAGAAAAACAATGCCAAAAGGAAAGACCAACGAGAGAAAGTAAAGAAATGGACAAGCATAACAAATAAAATAAAATTGTTGTACAATATTTGCTTTGCATAATAAGTTTTGCTATGTTTTGATGCCGACTGCTGCTGCTCCCGCCCCATCCCGTGCCTCGTCTCTTGCTCTATCTCTGTCACTGTTTGCCTGTTGTATATTCCATTTGTTGTCCTTATAAATTTCACATAATTTATGCAGATCGACGTTACGTGCAGCCGTCGGCAATGAAAGACTTGGGTGGGTATAGGGAGAGGGTGAAGGCGAGGGTTGGGTGAATTGTAGGTATGAAAAAGAGAACATTGTGTGGGCAGTGGAGCATTTAACATAGAAATAACAATAACAATTTAACAAATTGTCGCCATCGCTTTCTCTACTCCTCTCTCTCACTCACTCAAATACATTCTTTTTTCTTTACTCTCTCTCTCTCTCTCTTTCTTTCTTTCTCTATATGTTGTAGTCTTTTTGTTTAGGGGCATGCCATCTCTTTCCATCTTGAATGCGACTAAACGTCTAGCAGAGAGCAACAAAAGAAATTTACTCGCAATATATTTTACTTGGCTTCCTGCTATATATTTTTTTTGTGAATTATTTGCCTGCCCCACAGTTTTCAAATGTATATATATATATATATGTATATGAGTATGAATGTTTGAGTGTGAATATCTGTGTGTGTGTGTGTTTGTAAGGGGCTGCGGAAGTGCCAGAACAGCAGCGGTAGCAGCTGAGGAAATGGAGACGAAGGCGTCACCCACGCGACGACGAACGCCCCAATGCTCGACCCTTGGCACAAAAGTCGGTTTTGGTTTGGTTAGTCAGTCAGGCGACCATCCATGTATATATACATATATATATATATATATATAAGTATGTAAAAGTGTGCGTATGTGTGTGTGTGTGTGAATTTTTGGTGGCCATATATACAAAAAAGCGATGAACTCATAAAAAACTTATGAAACTAATTTTGTTTTGCTTGCTTTTGCTTTTTGCCTTTACTTTTGGCTTGTCGTGATGCTTCTTTTCTCTCTTTGTTTCTTCTTTTTGTTGCTTTTATTTGCTGTTGCTTTTGTTTGGCAACCCACTCGGCGAAAAAAAATAAAAAAAAAAATTATGATGGCGCCCACAAAACTCTCTCATTCAATACCGGCTGTCATAAAGGGTATATTCAAATATTGTCACAGCATGTAACACTCTGTGATAACAAAAAAATACAAATAAAAATGGGAAAAGAGAAGCCGGCGTGATATCAATCACAAATTGTTAACAGAGTGGCAAAATGATTTCCTTTTATTTTTATTACATTTTCTTATCTTACATTATATACTCTTGTGTCATGCTCCAGCTGATGCTCCCAATTGAGCTTAGATTAAGACAGTAAAAGAGAAATGAAAAATTAAGCGAAAGGAAAGAAATCAAATTAAAGTAAGAATTTAAGTTTTTAATGCGCGTTTAAAGTGAAAAACTAAAAAGAAACTAGTCTTAGGACTACTTTAACAGCTTGTGGCTTCTAATTTACTAACTAAAATGTGACTCAACTGAATCTTTTAAATTTTGAATTTGTATTTGGTATTTAAAAGCTAACGACTAGTTTCTAAGCAGTATTTGGTGGACCTTTTTTAAAGCACAAAATAATTAACATAACTACAACAGAAGCATTTTTACTTCTTTTATAAAATAACTAAATACTTTACTAAATAATGAATTGATTTAAATAAAGAAGAATTTAACAGTCGCAAATAAATATTGCTTTTCCTGTTATATTTATATATTTGCTTTCTGTCTGTTAAAAACCGCTTACTTTACACAACTTTTAAATTTTAACGGCTTCACATTATTGCATTACATTTCTTTCTTTATGTAAAATAACATATGCTATGTAATTGTATTGCACAACATTAAGATCATTTAATGTTAAGGAAAGAAATGTAATGCAACAGCGTAGAATAAGTTATTTTACATTATTTGATTATGTTAAATGATTAGCCCTAACATAACATAACAACTGCTTTATAAGCTACATATGTAGTGTTATTTACATTATGTAAAATTATAATTCTTTTAATGTGGCGTCTATATACATAAATCTACGATTTTAAAAGATAGGGACTAAGAAGCCACAGCCGTTAAATTCTCTCTTTAAGTTTATTTATTATATTTGCTTCTCTTGACCCTTGAGTCAATATTAAAGGCATATAAATTGTATTTATGCAAAGCTACATTATAAAAATCTTAAAAAATTAATGCTTTAGTATTTTGTTATTATATAAACATAAGTTCATTTATGTATATGTATATAAAATCTTCCAAATATGTTATCAACAAATTGTATATATAATAATCTAAATTTTAGTCTTTATTTGAATCTAAATTATAAGCTAAATCTTCCATTCAAATTTTTCATCCAAGTCTTGATTTAAACATATTATTTTCACTTTAAACTTCTTAATAAATAACTAATAGTTATGACAATCCAAACTTAATATTTAATATTCCTTTCATTTTTATTCTCTTTCCTAATTCTTTAATATTTGTTTAGATAAAATAACTATAAGAAAGATTTCTTTATCCTTAACTTGCGTGTAAATAAATCTTATCAATCTCATTAAAGAAATTCTTAAAAAGAATGTTTAAAGAAGAATTTATACTTAAACAAAAGAAAATTGTCGTAAAAAATTGAAAGACTTTTAAATAAATTGAATAAAACGAGACTTATACAAAAGAATCGGCTAACGCCATGGTCAACGTCGTTGTCCTTTAACTATTTTGGCTGCCCCCATAATATGGCCCATTCGTGGGTGGTTTATATATATATATATATATATATATATATATATATGTATTTATATATGTTGTAGTGTGCGTGATAGTTGGCTCATCGTTCACATTTGCACGGCATGGACACACGACGGACTTATGACCAAGTCAGTTCAGTTCGGCTCTGTCCAGACCAACCCAGAACATTTCAGTTCAGCCAAGGCAACAATAATAAAACTCCAAAGCGTATTTTAGCCAATTTTCATTTTGGCCTTTTATTGCTTTTACCCCGTGTATTTAGTTTTGGTTGGCAATGAAACCGAAAATGAAAATGAAAAATCAATATCATTGCAAATTGGCCCTGCGTAGAGGCGGCAAGGCATGTGAACCAGGATAGCGATAGAGTGAGGCAGATAGAGAACAGGGGCAGAGGCAGAGACCAAAGCAAAATGAAGAATAAGTTGATGATAGAGCAGCAGTAACAGGACGAACGCGTTTCAACTTGGCTCCAACTGCTGCTCGTTGCTTCTTGTTGCTCCTTGCCTTTGGGTTGGCGACGTGTCAGAGTTTTGTTAGTCCATGAGCTGAATACCAAGTGAAAAGGACGTATATAAAACTCTATGAAGCGGAAATATTGCCATACGCTGCGTATGAGCAATGCGTAATTTTAAATACATTTATGCGCAATATTCTCGATTTATTTGCCGATTCCGTCTGATGTCCTTTTTTTTATATTTTTACTTTCTGATGCCATTGTGTCAGTTTATAGTTTCTGGGCAAATTGCATTTGCAATCGGAAAAAACGATATGCATACATAATAATCGCATATTATGGCGGGCCTACAATTGGTTTCTATCTATACGAAAATTTTATCTCAACGATATTAACTATGGAGACTCTGAAAATTGACGAGTCAGGATAATTCTTAAAGTAGCGAATAAATTTTTCTCTTTAAACCTTTTAAAATAGTTTGTTTAAAATCTTTAAAACCAATGAAAATCATTAAAAAATATATTAATAATTTTTAAAAGATTAGAAATCTATTTTGAAAGACTTTGATTTTATTTTAAAAGGCTGTGGAAGATTTTTTAGCTGTTAATTTACTGCGTGGAAAAAATATTTGATAGATACATATGAATACAAATAAAATTTATACGATTTTGTTAAAAGTTTTGAAATTTAACATAAATATATATATATATATATCTTTATCTATATATCTTCTATCTTTGACCCATTTACCAATAGTTACCACAAGGCAAAAAAGAGTTTGTTTTACACTTAAGAAGAAAAATCTCCTTTCAGGTATTAGTATTCTCGTTGGCATTGGTTTTTGTCCCAACCTAAATGTGATTTTTAATTAACTTAATATAATGGGTTTTTAAAATACAATTCTTTTATTTTCAAAAAACAGAACTATTGGTCATTTAAAAATGACTTACCTCATATATAAAACTAAAATGATCATGATTTTACGTCTCCCAAAATATTACATTCAATTATAATAATAAACTTTTGTGTAATGAACTATTTTTGTAGAATGAACTATTTTGAAAGACATAACAGTCTGGAATCGTTTTTTGTGTAAATCAAAATTTCTGCAAAACGAGAACATCTCTTCATAGAAAAGTTCAGCTGTAATAAATTTCAAATGTTTACCATTAAGAGAACAAATAATACCTAAAAAAGAACATTATATCAATAATTAGTATACATTTTTTTGTACTTTAGCCTATAAACTCAATACAAGCACACAAAAGTATGCTATATAAATTATACCACGCCTATACATTGAGCATAACAATTTAACAGTATTGGATAGCAGTTACAGTATGCTGTTAAGTTGAAGGAAGAGAAAGCAAATTCTGTTTGATTTTTTTCAAAAGTAAAAGATGAAATAAAATACCAAAACTAACAAGAGATAAAAGTTTTGTTATCCTTTACTAAATTTAAAAAATTTATAAATAATATTTTAGAAATAAAATCTAAAACATATTTATAATCTAAGTTAAACTGGCTAATAAGCGCTTCTGAAAGGAATAATATATTTCATTTTTCACCCAAATCTTGTTAACTAGTTATGTATATTGCTTATTTTGAAGACATTTTCCTAATTTTTTCGTGTTTTCTTCATTAAATTTTTGAATCACAAGCTTTTTGGCCTCAAAATAGTTAATTAAAACTAGAGAAAGAAAGATGGCTCAGAGATGGCTTTGGAGTAACTTAAGCTTTTCCTGGCTTAAACTTTGAAAAGTTTCTTCAATTAAAAGATTCCAAAAACTACACGCATATACTCTTCTCTTTGCCTTACCTTGACACACTTTTTATGCCGAGTCCGGCATAATCTTCTAAATGAAAATTTGCTTCATCCTTTGTTCTAGTTAACAAGTGAAAGACCAAAATCCAACATTTGATAAGGGTCTACTTACCTCATAATCCACAAGTATGCAATAAGCTATTCACTTCTTCTTCTTCTCTAACTCCCAACTTCCGACCCCTGCCCCCCAAACTCTATTTTCAGTTCTAACAACAAAAATTTCTTATTGTTTTACTCGCCAAGTTGATAATGTAGCCGGGCAAACTTTTTAATTAGTAAATCCCAATTAAAATGCAAAATGTAATATTATCAGCATATAACGATGAGGCGGGCGACGCGAAGAGGCTCCGTTTCCCTTTTTTTTTTGGGTGAGTTTTCCTACTTTTTCTATGCCAATTATTCTTCAATTTGCTGATTGGATTAAGAAGCAAAATTGAATTAAGTTACCGCAAGAAGAAATGAGCAAAGGAAGATTGAAAATCGAGATGTAGATGAAATTGGAATGGATGTTGGAAACGGAAAATCACTTTTCAAACAAAATTAGAATATTTAATAATTTATTTTTCTTAATAATTCGTTTAAAAATACTAAACATTGGAGCCAAATGAAATCAGTTTACTCCAACAGCAACAACAACAACAGCAAGATAAAACATTACCATTCTCAGCTACGTCTTAGTGTCTATCTCTCTCTGTGTGTGTGTGTGTCTGACTGTCTGTTTGTCCTGCTGGCTGTCATGAAACGTAAATTCAGTTAGATAGAAATCAGCAAAAACTGCTCAAAACTTTCAGTCGCGCAGAGTATTTTTTTTTTTTTGCTGTTGAGGCATGGAGAAGAAGATGAAATAAAAAATAAACGAAAAATCTTGAAATTTCAGTGCAAAGTGTAGCACAAAAAGCAAAGACATGCTCGACACACACACACTCAGGACACGGCGGCTGCTTTTAAGCACTTTTATGCTGATGCTGTGATTTTTTACAGCTGCCATTTCGAATGGTTGTGGGTGTGGCAGCTGTAGCAGTAACCTTCTCTTTCATTTCCCCCTGCCACTTAATTTTTTTTGGGGTTTGGCAGCTGTGCGTGCGGCATCAGTCGTCGCATCTTCGACGACTTCGTAGAATATGACGCAAGGCGGTCTGGTCTGGTCGTTAGGCAAACGAGTGTGCCAAATGATGTTTGGCTACCACTAGCTTCAACAGGAGCAGCTGTGGCAACTGCTCCCATTCCAACAACAGTAAGAGGAGACGCCACCACAGCTATGAGTGTATATATTGAATTTTGTGGTAATTACAAGTAACTCACTTGGGTTCATTGACAACATGACAGTGTGGGAGTAGACAGACACAGAGCCTACAAAGACCTACAAACAGAATCAAAATCAAACACACACACACACACACATAGAGATAGCGAAGGAGACTAAGAAGTTTCGGTAGATTGTGTCTAGTATGCGTGCCAAAGCACACGTACAACTTTGCATACTTTTTGGCGCCCAATCTGCTGACTGAGTTTGTTGACTTTTCTAGTAATTGGCAAACGCAGCTAGCAAATTTTTGTTATTTTTTTTTCTCTCTTTTTCTGTTGTCGTAGTAAAGTTTCTACCCACCACCCACTGTAACACTCTTTCCATACAATGTTTGCATACATTTTGCAGCTGACAAGCGGTCTGAATTGATAATGGATAATGGCTTAAAGTTGCCAGAAAATGAAAATGGGTGAAAAACGTGTTTTCTTGTTTACATAGGCTGAGAGTAGAGCAATTTCTCAGTAAAATCCTTAAAACACTGCAAAGTTTATCTAAATAGCTGGCAACCAAATGGTTGGTCTTAACCAAATATAAATATGTAGCTAAAGATTCCTTTAAAAAACAAGCTTAAAAAAAATAAAATCTCGAAAAAGTACTTAAATATTTTTCATACAATTTTTTACAACAATTCGGAAAATAAAGGTTAATTTTGAAATTTTAGTAACGTTTTATAAATATTAATAAGTAAAAAATAAGTTCTTAAAAGAATTTTAAACAATTTTACAAAATTATAAAAAGTTTTTATGTTTTTTAAAGAATCTACAGAAATTACAGCATAATTAAATTTTTAAAATTTTAAAAAAGTTGAAACTATTCAACAATTTTTTATATTAAGTGTTTAATTTGTACAAAAAAAAAAAAGAATTAAAAATCTAGAGTGAAAACCCTTAAACCGAAATCCATATGGCATATAAATTTCTTAAGCGGGAAATTTCTCAGCACGAACTCTACACTTGAGGGGACAAAATTTAACTAAATGAAGTAAGCAAGTCGTCCCTACCGACTTTGAGTATACCCTGTAACAATTATAGGAACTTTATAAAATCAAACTCCTTCGAATTTGCCATTACCAAATTTGGTTGCTCCAGCTCTTGTAGTCTCTGACATCCACGTGTTTATACGGACTGACGGATTAACTCGGCTGTTGATGCTGATCAAGAATATATATACTTTATGGGGTCGGAAATGCTTTCTTCCGCCTTTTCCATACATTTTAGCGACTTTTATATACCCTTTTACCCTATGGGTACAGGGTATAAAAAGAGTTTTTATTGTACTTACTAAGAGAAATTTTGGAAAAAATATCAATCAAGTAAACTATTAAAGCTTGAGCTGGTACAAAATCATAAAGTAGAATCTAATTATCAAGGTATTAAGAGAAGTTTTTACAGTTATTTATCAAATGACCTATCTATTTAAAAAATAGATTAAGTACGTAAAAACAGTAAATTAAGCATTTTACCATATTTTGGTAACTGCAGTTAAGTTTTCAAGATGAAGCTAAAGGTTTTTTGGCTTTAACTTTAACATTTGACAAATTTGAAAAATGAGTTTTAAGTTCGGTTTAACTTTTAATGATTAAGAAATATTATTAAACAAATATATTTAATTTAAATATTTTTAAATTGAAATACATTTTAAATACAAATTAAATAAATTTAATTAATTAATTTTAATTTTATTTAAAGTTATACTTTTTGGTTTTACTTTTGACACATGAATTTTTTCATTTTTTGTATTTTGAAATTGAAATTTAAATATTTTTAAATTGAAATACATTTTGAATAAAATTTAAATCAATTTTAATAGTTATATATTTTGGTTTTACTTCTGACGTACAAATTATTATTTTTTTGTATTTTGAAATTGAAATTTAAATATTTATAAATTAAATTACATTTTGAAGAAAAATTAAATCAATTTTAATAGTTATATCTTTTGATTTTACTTCTGACACACGATTTTTTTTTTTTTTGTATTTTGAAATATAAATTTTTATAAATAAATATAAAATAAATTAGACAAGAGTTTAAAAGTTAAATGTTTAAAACTGTTTTTTAAATATAAGAAATTTTATAAATTAAATAAAGTAGTCCACTAATAAAGGGTTACGTCTATAACTTCAATTAAATATAATTAAGTAAAGTCTCTTTGAAGTCAAAAATCTTTTCTTTTTTTGAACTTCAAAATTGTTAAAATTGGTAAATTTTTAAGAAAACATTATATTACACTTTGTTTTTATAGATCACAAATTCCCTAAAATAATAAATCTTCTTTTAGAAAATTTATAGAATATTCTCTAAAAATTATAAATTTATTTATTTATTAGATAGCTAAGATATAAAATAAAACATAATACAATAATAGTAGAAAAATAATTGTATAATAAAAGTATAATAAGGAGCTATAGGGATATTTTACATTTCCCATTATAAGATCAAAGGTTTTATCTATTTCCCAAATTTATTTGGTTTGCTACAATATATATTATTCATTCAATCAATAAGTTTTATTAATAAACCAAATTTAATATAAATGTACTAAATAGAGATTTTCATATCCCTCAAATACCTTTAACATTTAGAACTCTTTTTTAGACAAAATATGTTTGCTGTTGATGATTTATTTCATTTATTGGTAAGACCATGAAATGTGCATATTAAACTAGTTTTTAATTATGAGCTATATAGTAGAATTACTTGTTGTTGAGTATACAATGAAATGCACTTAACTGAAGCTTAAATTGTTGAAAATGCAACATGGTAGTTGGCCCAGACATAATCCTCTAATGGCTGACTTCACTCTTACTCCTTTAATACTCTCTCTCTCTGTTTTTTTGTGATATTTGCTGAAAGTGCCTTCAAAGGAGTAAGCCGCAATAATTGAGATAAAAATGTGCAATTAGTAAAGACTATGCGGTTACTTGGGTACACAGTTTTGTTCGTTTTTTTTTTCTACTTTTAACGCTTCGCAACGGGATTTTACGCAATTTACGTCAAGAGTTAGGGGAATATTTGAAAGTGTGTGTCTGTGTGTGTGTGTGTTGGAGGGGTATAAAGGATCCAAAGTTAATGGCATGTCTTGACTGACTTTCTGGCAACCATTTGACTTGGCCATTTTTATTGTGCCAGGCTAGTAGTTTGTTAAATGGAATGTGGGTGAATGATTCGTATTTCGTAGTCGTCAAAAACCCATGTCAAGTTGTAGAACTTTACGTTAAACGCTGCTTAGGTGAGTCTGTATAACCATAATAACGCCAACTGGAACAACAACAACAAAAAGAACAAACAACAAAAAAAAGTGGTTGCAATTTTTCGCTTTGACTGCATTTCTACTGTGAATAAAAAATAAAAAAAAATAAAAAAAAAATGCAGAAGAAAAACCGAGAAAAAATGAACAACGAATTTCCATTCCCAGAAGGACGACCAACACTAGGCACACTACGCTGCGGTTGGTTGAATTGGTTTTACTTCCTACCTACCCCATTACTCTCTCTTTTTCTTCTCTCCTCTCCTTCCATCCACAATTCTACATGGAAAGTTAAGCCAAGGGAGAGGTTAAGGGTTGGAGGTCGTGAAGTGCTAACGATTGTGAGTGTGGAATATTTTTATTTATTTGCCGCTTGAAATAATCCCGATCGCAAGTGAGAAAGCAAAGCACAAAAATATGACCAAATATGGCATAGACTCCAGCACCACAACTACTACTACTACTACTCCGGGACTCAGGGACCATGACCGAGGCAATGGCAACGGCAGCAGTTATGAAAATAAATAGTTGTTAATGTTTTATTCACTCAACTGTTATGGCAATTCATTTTGAAAATATTTCGTATTTACTTTTGTGCCACCGAGTATCTGTAGTTCCATTATTTCCCTTCTTTTTTTTTTGTTTTAGCTTCCACACATACATACATACATATAAAGTTATATATGTAGTAAAATGCCTAGGTAGATTGAATGAGTCAAGGGAATGGATAGCTAAAAATGTAGTTAAAGTTTGTTGGCCCAAAAGTTGTGAAAAGCAAACAGTTTATGCAACTCAAAGTTAAGGTCTTTTTTTTTTTTTTTTTGCTCCATCATGTTTTGCGTGGCTTGCTGGGGATCAACTAAAAGCAAACATGGGTGTAGTTTGCGGCGGGGGGTAGTGGTAAGTTGGTTTAACCACATAAAATGATTTGATTTTTATAGTCGAGTTTTTCTGAATAAGAGAGGGGCCTGGAATTAGCTTTTAACTAGAAAGAATGTGCAAAGTGAAAAGGAATTTCATTTTGGCCACAAAATTGCAAAGTGGCAGAGAAATTAAGCTTTTGGAGATCCGGCAACACTGACACAATCTTTGTAACTATTTAGATTTAAAATTAGCTTAATAAATCAAAGAATTTTGTAAATAAATTTGAGGTTTTACATCTATATAAACAAATCTTACTTAGCAAGCGTTTTTTTGTAGGAGTTCCTTAAAGTATGCTACAGTTTTTTACTCTATGTAAACAGTCAAATAATTCTTTCTTAACTCAAAAATCATTATTATCAACTAAACAAAATTTAAACAACAAAACTTATATAAAGTTAATAGTTATCAATAAGTTGATTAACTAACTTAAAAGCAACTATCAAACGAAAAGACCTTAAATTAATTGGTAACTGAAAACATTTTGACAAAACCTTCAAAATAAAAACTTTTTCTTTAACTTTGTCACGAATATCTAACCAAAATTTGGGAAACATCAATTTTGATTGCTTAAAGTTCTTCAAACTATTAGAAACAGGAAAGTAAATAAAGGACAATTGCCTTAAAGTTAGCTGGTCAATAGGGAAAGGATTAATAATCTTACAAGCAATTTAATTTTAAAGGTTGGCATATTCTGCATTTTTGGTTAAACCTTGAACCAAAAAGAGTTAAATGTGTTTGGACCTTGAAATATTTTTAAGGTTTTTTTCTTTTTTTCATAAATTTCGGGTCGAACGTCCAATACTTGAGACTTTACTTCCCTTCATCAATACTTAATTTAACATTGTAAATAAATAAATAAAATAATATAATATAAATTCTATATTTTTTTCAAATTATATAATATTAATTTATATTCAAATCAAATAATATTAATTTATATTTTCAAATTTTTGGGATTTTTTACAGAAAAGCTTCAATTGTTGTTGATTTTTATTGCATATATCTGCTAAAACTTATTTAAATAAATTTTTTTAACAGTTCCATGTATAAATTTTTTTTTTAATAAAAAAAAATGAAAATTTAAAGATTAAATAAATATATAAAATAAATAAATAGATAATTCTGTTTAAAATTTAAATTGAATTGCATTAAATTAAATTCAACATACAACTTAAATTTCTTAAATGACCATAAGTTCTACTTTTATAAGAAGTTTTTTATTTTAAAATTGAATAAGCTTTACTTTTATTTGACATTTGTAAATTAAAATATTTTTAATTAAGAAATTTAACTTTTTAATGTAAAGCTTATTTTACTCCATTTTAATAAAAAAGAATTTATTTAAAAGACACATTCGAATGGAACTAGTTTTGCCTTATAATCAAAATTTTGAATGATAACTTTAGTTCAGTTTGTGAAATATGATCTGGCAACGCTGCTTAGCAGCAGAAATGCATTTAATGTTAACGACAGAAGAAAAAGGCAATTTATCAAAAACATAAATTCTGTAAAACAAGAAACTTTTTATTTGAAAGCAAATATATCTAAAAAAGAATGCTTAAAAATATATCAATTTTAATATTTAAAAGTAAACTTTTTGTCTCAACTGTACATTTGCTGGCAATATTTGTTTTATTATGTTAAATATTATAATGTTTCCTTTTTTCTTATATTTATTTATATCGTTTTGGTTAAAGAACCTGTAGATTTCGGTTTGAAATGCCTGTTTACTTTTTTATCAATTGAAAGATCATAAAACAGGTTATAATAGGACTTAGTATAAAAAATTGGCTTTCTAATATATACATATATAAATTGATTGGGCAACAATCGGGTACAAGTTCAACTAATTAACCATCTGTTTCTATGGTTATTAATACATAATACCAAATAAATGAAAATGTGTTCGATTCGGATTTGTTGTGCGTAATTGTCATTTGGTGTATTGTTTAACAATGCAAATAAATCCAATTAAAATACAAAAAAAAAACCTGATTCCAATCAACACATTTCAATAATCGCATTACACATACGCAATGTTGTCACAAACTCACATAGACATAGACATTGCTTACTGGCCAAACACGAACAATTCGATTTGACAATTAAGCAAGGACAACGAACGAACACATGGAGTGAAAGGCATGCAGGCAGACAGAGAGAGAGAGAGAGAGACAGTGGACAACAGACCGAGGACTGAGTGTCACGCAATGATTTCATTAAGCAAGTATCACACAAGAGAGGACGAGGGGAGGAAAACGGACCAAACATCGAAATCGAAACCAAAAACGAAATCAATGCCAGGATAAGGCAAATAAATTATTTGACCAACAAGCGACCTTTTTGCCAAACATGATCCAAAAATAACAAAAAAAAAAAAAAACAGAAAAAAAGAAGTATAAACCAAAATTAGACCGCCAAAATGGAAATGGAGCAATCTTCAACCATTCCCTTAATAAATTCCGGTTCAATTTTCATCTGTCAGGCAACAAAAAATATTCAAAAACGAAATCAAGAAAAATGAGCAACCAAAACGAAACAAAAATGACAAAAAAAAAAGAAAATAACCAAAAAATTGTCAATGGCAAACTGTGGCCGAGCAATGTGAAACGTGATGATTGAGCTGTAAGCGGAAATTAATGAACGGAAACTAAATTTCAGAATAACCAAGGTTTTCCCGATTTCCTGTCACACACACACATAAACAGTCAAACAACTCGATTGACATTCGTGTTCTGTTTTCAAGCATTTCAAAGTATTTATTTACATAAATCCTTTAGAGATTTCTTTTTTTTTTCGTTTTCAGTTTTTTTCGATTTTTGTTGTTTTTTTTTTATTTTTTTTTTCCTTTTTGGCCAAAAATGTATCCACAATGGACATCACGTATAGATGGGTTTGAGTTTGATTAATGGCCGCCAGGCGGTCGTCTTCGATTTTGTGCCGAGAGGAATGACCAAAACAAAATAAAACTGAATAGAAACTGAACGAAGAACCAAAAGCAAAAAGAAAAAGAAACTTTTCACTATATTTTGGCCAAGACAGATGATGAATTGCCCACGCTTGGCTAGGGCTACTCACTACACTAGTCAACATAATGTCAATCAATTTTGTCCAGCAAAAAAAACTTAAATTTGGTTCTATGAATTAGAGACTTAGTTCTAATCTTAGCAATAAATAAGCAATAAAAATACATATTTATTATCTATCTAAAGAATTCTATTATTAACTATTTTAATTCCTTTTTTTATAACTTTTCTTGAGATATCAGAGGAAATATGAAAGATATTTATTATTGTAAGAATTGAACGGCAAAATTTATATATTTTTTATTTTAATTTCAATTTGATAGAAAAAGTTTTATATGAAAACTTTTAATTTTGATATATATTTATATATTTTTGGCTTGTTAAAATTTCTGCTGAATCATTTAATAATTTATTTAACTATTTTTTTGTTAAAATTTGGTAAAAAAAATCTTATCCAGAGGAACTTTCTGATCTCTGAGAATCTCCATAAATTGAAGTTGCTTTTATAATCCATTATTATATAAGAGTCCTTCCCCCCATCCTATATCTTTATACAGCCTACCCATTCTTATATTAGTATATATATTTCTATATAATGAAGTTTTCTTCATGATTCTGTGAAAATATTCTTTTAAAAAAGTTTGACTGTATTTTATTTTGTCTATCTAATTTCTATTTCAATTAAAAAAAAAATCAAGAAATTGAAAGGGATTTTGTAACAGTAAATTAAAAAATATATATTAAATGAAAAGAAAGTTTAAAGTAACAAATAAGTAATAAAAGAAAGATTGTGTACAATAACGAAAAAAAAATCCCCAATAAAATTTATAAAAGAAAATATAAAGCACGCAACACATATCTTTTTACGTATATATAGAATTTAAAAAAAAATATTAAAATATAGTTAATATTTTTTATTTTTTATATTTTCAATATTTTTTAAATAACAAACAAATTAAATTTGTTTAAATTTCTCTTTTAAAAAGGGTTTTTTTAAATAATTTAAATTTGCTTAAATTTCTCTGATATAAAAGTCAATTTCAACTTGCTTCCTATGTTTTTCTATTTTTTAAAAAAGATATTTAAAATTTTGTTGGACAGTGTTGTGAACGCCCTTGTTGACTTGACCATGGCAAGTGAGTGAGTGTTTTTTTTTTCTTCTCTTCTTTTATTTGACTTGAATGCAAGTTGGCAATTGAATAGGCAACGCCCACACACAAATGCAAAAACACAGAGAGAGAGAAAGAGAAAGAAACAGAAAGTCTAAGAAAAGTTTTTGCCGCCCTAACAATTCTTGTTGTTATTGTTGTTTTTGGCTACAACTAGAAAAATGTTTAAAAATTAAACTTTATTTGAGTTTTGATATTGTTTGAATGAAAGTATCGCATTGATTTCTGAAATGTCATTTGCTGGCGACCTTTTGTAATTGAAGTCAATAGCAAACACAACTGTGTGAACAAGGCAAGGCCATCAAATGCTCAACAAGTAGGTATCTGTATATGAATAGATGGAGGGGCAGGCAGGGCTGGGGTTACAATCCTATATCTGCAGCTGCTGCTGCTACTGCTGCAGCAATTGCAACACCTTGACACACAAAAGTTGTTGCAAAGACCCTGACAAGACCACGTGATACACCGAAAAGCCTAACCGAATATTCATGCTAGTTTAGAGCTTTATGCAAATTCGCCTAACATCACTAGCAGCCGCAGACCCGCACCCTCCACACACACACACACACACACACACACATAAAGAGGGGTGATAGTGGGTGAGAGAGAGAGAGAGAGAGAGAATGACAGACAACAACAGAAAACACTTCTCAAAATGTAAGCGACCTCGACGCACATCGCCATCGCCGCAGAGGACAAACGCTCAGCGCTTTCATTTGCATTTAAAGTGCTGCCATATGGCCAACAACAACGACAACAACACTAACACTATATTTCCCGTAGCCCCAGGGCGTGGCATATACATATAATCAACAGTATATATACATACATATATATATATATATGTATGTATTTGTATATATATATGTACGTGCCTCTGCATGCAATAACAGTTACAACAAAATTTTATAAACATTTATGGCATATATTTCAATATATATATATATGTATATATATATATATATTTTGTCTTCTGTCCTTGGGCATTTCATTTTTGACATTTCAAACTCTTTCTTCAAGTTATATTTTAAAAACTTTTTTAAAGATTTTTTACCCTAAACAGATAGCTTTAAGAGCAATTTTTGTCAAGAATGAAATTTAGAAAAAAAAATATATAAATTCTAACTCTGCAAATCTTTCTCATCTTTTTTGTTGCATTTCATTTTAAAATAGATATTCCAAAAAAAATATACTAAATTGAATTATATTAAAAATGCATTATATCATATTACATTATATGTAAATCCTGTGTCTGTTAATCCTTGGATAACTTATTGTTGACATATAAGTTTTTGTCATGCATTTCTTTTATGGGATTATCTCAAAAATTATAACAGAATAGAAATATATTCGCCTAAATGAAACTTCTGTTCTTTTAGTCTTCTCTCTTAGAGTCTTCTTTTATCTAAACTTTTTATAGTTAATAGAAGTATTGACATCCTAAAAGATCGGTCCAGTGTACTTTAAAATTTCAATTTTAATATATAAATCAAGATCTTAGCTTTAGCAGTATAATTATATTAAATTCTTAGTATTATTACCTCTTGAATTTATTGCTTCGAAATTATTTCGTACAGGAAATGTTTTAACAAAAGGTTTACTCTTCTAATACCTCTTAGATCATATGAACTATTCTCCAAGAGAGTTTAAACTTGCTTTTGATATAATTTCCTTTAGAGGCATTCAAAACTAAATCGTTAAATAAAGTATTTTTTGAAAAAGCTTTTATAAATAAAATAATAAGACTATTAGTCCCAATGATTAAACTAAAAAGAACTTTAGGTTAACATTTAAAGAATCATCCCAATAAGTTAAAAGTTTTAACTTAAAACTGTTGACAATCGTCTGTTGATGTCTTAAGGATCGAAAATGAAACATTTTTTAAAACGTCTAAACGATTTAACATTTTTTTAAGAAGACAGGGTTACTTGCTTTTAACTATTGATCAATTTTTAGCTTTAATTGGCAGTCTGTTAAAAACTATAAACCAACATGGATACATTAACAAAAACTAGTAAAACTTTAATTAATTTTGTTTCTTAAACAGAGGCATTAAAAAACATATTCTCCATTTACGCAGACAAAAGGTTAATACAACAAAAATCTATTACCGGAATAAGTTAAAGAAATAAGAACAAATCCAATTAATTACAATATTATAGTTAAGTGGCAAGAGCTTTTAATTAACTTTTAAAACGATTTCCAAAGATTATTAAATTAATTTTTGCAACCTTAAATTAATAAATCTTTTAAAATTCACACAATACAAAATAAATATATGTAAATATATATAAAAGCAGAAGATATTACACAAGAAACCCATTTAAAAAAAGTTTTTTTTTAAACTACCAAACTATTTTAAATATTTCATATATACCACAGAAGAAGGTGAATTGTAATTTCGAACATAAAAAAGAGAGCAATCATAAATCGGTTTAAAAAATAATTATAAAAAATGGAAACAATCTCAAAAAATTAACTTTAAAATTGTATTTGATATTAAAAACTAAAACCGACTATAAGGTCAGAAAAGTCAAAAGGAAATGTTAGTAGCATAGATATAAAAACTATTATTTATATATGCAATTATGGTCTTTTCTTAATTCCTACGATAAAGGACATCTTTGCCAATTTACATTCATATTTCAACACTTCGTCTATATCTCCCCCTCTTCTCCATGCTCTTTTTTACATATTTTAAGTTTAGAAAAATAAACTAGACTATTTTCTATAACTTTTCATGAGCTTTTAAAAACGAAACTTAGTTATATTTCTATTCAAATAATGTTTCAACAATTTTAAATTCTAAAATAATTTTTTATATTATTTTTTTTCAACACTTTAAGTTTATTTAGAACCATGAAAAGACTCAAACTAGCGTAAAATTTAATATTTAACTAGAAAAAAAAGTTAGGTATAGAAATTAACTGATTGGCCAGGGCCAAGTAAACGCAACTGAAACTAGGCCAAAAAGGTGTATGTAAAGTCAACACGATTGGACCGCAACTTTTCAAAGTATTTAATTTGAAAATGCGACACTGACACTGCAGAGTAGAACGTTTTTGGTGTAAATTAAATTACACACCAGACACCGTTCACACGCCAAAAACAGATAGGTGCGAGTTTAGGGGAGAGTGGTTAAAAGGGGGTTAGTGTTGGATAGGCGGCAGCAACTGCCACAAACTCGGTATATAGTACATTAAATTTTCATTTGGACCAAAAGTCCTGCAAAGTTTTTGGGTAACAAAATCGCAGTCATAGCCGCAGGCTCATGAAACCAACACACAAACTATTCTGCGGGTATAAACGGGGATACACTTACAGATACATATATACAAATATATATATGTATAATCCAGGCTGGAGTATTTTCTAACACCAAATGCAAAGGATGTATGAGAAAGCAAACAGAAACACTGACACCTACAAGAATCTGGCACCGGAACAACAAGTCTTAAAAATACTTACAAACCGGCTTAAAAATGTCAACAAAAATGAAAATGAAAACGAGAATAAACTTCAAATCTTTTCACCTTTAAAAATAAAAAAAAAAATTTCTTTGGATTCTTCTATTCAAATTACGGAAATGCTAAGCATTTGATAAAACTTTATGGCACTGATTTTGCATAAATTACGTAGGTGAAAATTTTAAGTTAAGACGTGACACATTGAATGGAAAATGAAACCTCTTAGAAAATATCTTTGCATGGCAACAGCTAAAAATAAATATAAAATTATGTGGCATCTCTATAAAGGAAAAAAAAAATTAAAAATAGTCTTAGTATAAGCAAAAGTGAAATCTTAATTTAGTATTTAAAATCTATTTTTATGATTTAGTTAAAAGTTTATATTTATATAAATAAAAATGGAATAGAATTTTTTAGATTTTAACCAAACATTTGGTTTTCCAGACATTTTCACGCCAATAAATAAAAACTAAGAAAGCTTTTTCTTTCAACCAATAAAAGCAATTAATTTCATTATAGAGGTTCTTAGAGTCAGTTATAGATTTTCAATTTTAAAATTACTTTAAATATCGAAATAAAAATTTATATATTTATAGGTAAATAATATAGCAAGGTTTCCTTTAAAGTCAGGTCGAAAAATTAAACAAAGAAGACAATTTTTTCTCTAATCAGCTTTTATTTGCTACCTTTGCTTAAAATTGTTTATACTTTATATTCACTTTATATTGTTTATAATATATTTAAATACAATATATTTATAGGATTTCTTTCTTTTAAATACTTCAAAAAGGAGACCATTCTCCTCTAATCATCATTCGTTCTTTTGCTTAATTTTGGTAAAAAAAAATCCTACTCAATCCTTAATAAATTATTTATAAATTTTAACAATAAAAAAGAATTTCTAAAAATATACAAAAACGTGTAAATAATATTTTAGTTTAATCATAAAAAAAATATATATATATATATATATATATTAAGGGATAGTAAAGCTGGATTCATAATAGAAACCAATTTCCTTTTCTTAGACCATCTTCAATATTAATATCATTGATAAATACTATATGGTAGAACGATCTGATGACTAAACACATTCTATCTTAAACTAAGAACCTTTAAAAACATTAGTCAAAGTTTTAATTCTTTTTTACTTTTTTATTTAATAAATTATTCAAACTTTCTTACTTAAATAACAACTAAAGAAACCAAGTTCAATAGGTCACCTAAAAACACAAATTTAAACTAAAAAATAAAACCTAGACAAAAGTAATAAACAAATTTAAACATTTGCCACTTAACATTCACTTGATAAAGGCTTAATAACAATTGCAAATTAAGTACTATTAAATACAAATGAATGAATTGTATTGGCATTCTAATTAATTTACTGCTTATTACAAATGCTCGTCTACTAGCCATAACATGCATACATATTGATGGCTTTAATAAATCCCTTTTTCACACTCTGTTTAAAAGGATGCAGACTAAATTATCCTTACTCATTCCTCATCAAGTGCAAAGCAGTAAAAAATCTCTTCTAAAGGACTTAAACCTATGAATTTTGTTTTTTAATCAAAATATTCTCATTTCCGCTTGTAAAGATTAAATTGCATGGATGGAATATTTTTATGAAGAAAAATTTACAAAAGTTTAAAAGCCAATTTTTTAAATTATTTAAAGCTAAAAATTAAAGTTTATTTTATTTAAATTTTAGTGTGTTTATTCATAAATATTTTATTTAGTTATTCTAGCAAATAAAGGAAGTTATTTTGAGTACAAAAGTTGCTCAATTTGATAAGAGAAGCAAAATTTAATATGATATAAAAATTAAATTTTTATTGATTATGGCTTTATTATTTATATTTGAAGCTTTTTCACCTGGAAAAGAGTATAAGCAAGTCGGTTTGGTTAACTTGTTTTTTACAATTTAGGTTTAATATTTAATACTTTTTTCAACTTAATATATTTTTCATGGCAATTTAATTTGAAAATCAATAACCAAATGAGCAATTAAACTTTTTTTTTATTAACTTTAAGTTCTTTTTGTTTATAATGTGTTGCTAGATTTGTTTATTATTACGTTTTTTTTTTCGTTTGCATTTTGATTTTCTTTATTTTCTTCTTTTTTTTTTTTTTAATTATTCTGGCCAAGTGTAGTTGGAGGGGTTGTGCCAACACTTGAAACTTTTCATTATAACTTTTGTGCAATTGTTTTATTTGTTTTAGTAGGAAAGCCGGGCAAGTTCCTACTTTCAGTAGACAAAGTCAATATGTGGGCGTGGCAGAAAAGCAAATAAACTAGACACATACATACATATATATATATACTTACTATATATGTATGTATATACATATATGTTTGTATGGTGCTAAATATTTGCATTACCATTTGACTTTTATATATAAGCAAAAATATATCAATGTCTGAGGTGGAAAAGTTTTTGTGGCTTTATGGCTATTGTGACACTCAAATGAGGGCCTAAAGTTCATGCTAACTGAATGAATACTTAACATGAGTCAAATAAACCGCAATGGTTATTTACTTAATTCAATATGCGCTAGTTAAGTGCATGAAATAATCATTTAATATATATATATATACATATATGTATGTATATACAAACAAAAGTATATATATATATTTATATATAAGTAGAAAGAAAGTAGAATGCCAATAAAGCGAGCAATAGGCAAAGATGTGTGATAAAGGGAAGGGAGCATGTTGGGTATATATTACATTGAAATAGTAAGAAAGAAATGCGATTTTTGTCTTGTTTTGCTTTGGTTTTTCGTTTCGTTGTTCCTCTTTTCGTTGGCGCATGGAAATCCCCTAAATACAATAAATTTCACATTTCATTTAATTCCATTTCATATACTCGTACAATGCGAAACTGAAACCAAAGAAAAGAGCTCCATTTTGTGGGTGGTTGGGTCATCCCCTCTCCTCCTTCAAGCACCCTTGGGCAAAAGAACCCAAACAAGAAGAAAAAAAAAATGCTAGGAAAATGTGTATAATAAATAAATGTAACAATTGAACTGAATAAATGGAATGAAGCTCATAAGTGAACAGTGGACTTGAAGCCAGTGGGAATACATTTTGGTCTTCTTCTGAATATATTGGAATGCATTGGAGCATTTTGCTTACAATTTTGTGCATTTATTCAAATACACATAAAGAAAATCTTTAAAATATCTCAGATTTAATTACCAATTAATTTTGTTTATAGTTTCTTTTTAAATAGAAAGCAATTACAATAAGAAAACAAGTCAAAAGATTCTATTTTGGTTTATTTTTCAATTAAATTGATTATTTATTGATCTTGGTTGTGAAAATATAGTAGAGTTATGTAGACAGAAAATTATTTTAAGCTTTAAACAGCTAACATTTGATTAAATTTCTATGTAAAAGAAATGGGAATAGCAGAAGGAACATTAGCAGTATGTTAACAGAGGTAAAGACAAGGATTGATCTGGCAACCCATAGATAAGGCAAAAACATAACGGGAAGCAGCAGCAGCAGAAAGCTCAATCAAATATATTATTATAAACTTTTTTATTAAAATTATCAATTGAAAAAAGTCACTTGACTACATCTTAAACCGTATATATAATATAATTATATTATATGCTATGAATCCATCTATGGTAATCTACATCATAAACATTATTCGTAAGAAAACCCATTGAGAAATTGAATTCGATTTAGAAAATAATTAAGTTTTGATTGGAGAACATATATAAAGCTTATATCTTAACTCAATTTGATAAATTAGAGCAGAACAATTACTTATTATAAATTAAACCTCATCAAAAATAATTGTTTGACTTATTAGGCAGCGGTTTCTGGATAAGTTAACTTGAGCTAAAGCTAAATTTTGGCTTTAACTGCCTGTTTGCTGTACTTCGTGACATTTAATTTCCAGAAAACTTCAATATAATTTTCTTTAGGTTTATCTTAAAACTAGAATATTGAACTTATTCGTATGTAATTATCCATCTCAATGCATCAATGGTAGAAATGCTTGAACCTTTTGCTACTTACTCTTTTCAAAGCCACCTAATAAGCTGAAATGTTCTCGATTATAGCCCAATAGAAATTGCAATAATCATGGCTTTTTTTTTTTCTTAAAGTGTATACTCTGGTATTTTGGCTATATAGCCTTGTTCAATGGTTGCTTTTATTTGGACTTTTGGCATTTTTTTTTCCTTTCTTTCTTTTTTTTTTTTGTGCCCAGCATCGTGCCACATTAAGTATGCCAAGCTTTCAACTGAACGTTTTGCAGCCAGTCAAAGTTTATTTAACTTGATGCCTCTGCCCAGAAGAATGAAGAATAAAATGGAAAGCGAAAACAACAACAACAACAACAACAAGAGTAACAAGAACTACTACTCTATATAAACCCCTTCCTTGACCCTTGTCGTTTTGTAATACCATTCTCGTGATTTTTGTAGCTTAGCATGTTACATTTACTGACTGACGATGTTGGAGATGTTGTTGTTGTTGCTGTTGCTGCTACTGTTGCAATTGCAATTGCCACTGTTGCTGCTGATGTTGCAACCGCCTGCTGTTCATGCGATAAAAGTTGCAGGACTTCAATTTCAATTCTTCTTACTTATGGCATTACAGTTTCTTCTGTGTGGTTCATCTTTATGTATTGGAATTATATTAAACAGTTGCCTGCCTGTCTTTGATGTATATTTGTGTGTGTGTGTGTGGTAGAGAGGAGGGGAAAGAGAAACGAAAAAAAAAATATATAAACTTTGGCCAACAAAGTTATTGGAAATTTTGTTTCGAGAAAAACTTTTAGCATAATTCAATCATATTCGCTTGTGCGCAACGAGATTTCCAAAGAACATTTGTGTGAGAGGTTTTTATGGATTGCTGTACAGCAAATGGATTTCCGTTTTAGTGAATGGCCAAAAGTTCTTCTTCTTCTATAAATATACATACTTTTTGCAATTGAAATAAATATATATACATATATATCTTTTTATATTTTTCTATTTACAGTGACACATCGATATCGACACGGGTGGATATGCTCACGCCTGCTATTGAAGTGTATAAGCCGCCTCTCTGACACAAAGATGACACTGTGGAGAGCAATTTAGGGAATCCATCAACGAGTAGCGATTTTTAGCAGAACCTAATTGATAGAACTGCTGAATTACCTACGGATAATCTATTTGTTCTTCCATCATAGTGTCAATCCAGTACGAAATATTTCACATTTTGCAACTAAAAGAATAAAATTGAAGGCGGCCAAAAAGAACTAATTATGTACCGCCCCTCGCATCACCACCCCCCCATCAGAACGATGTGTTTTTATACGACAAAGACAGAGAGAGAAAGCGAGATAGAGATAGCGAGAACTCATGCATAAATGAATAAAAAGAAAAAAGAGAAAAATACTTATAAAATAATTGATCCAACTGAATAATTCCTAAGATTGATTAAATTTAGTTAATTTTTAGCGTACATGATTTTTAAACCTAGCCGAAAGAAAAATAAAGAAAAAAACATGAAACATGGAACAGTAAAGAGAAAACGAAAGATGAAAATGAACGGTAAAATGGAAATGTAACAATCTAGCTCTTAAGTGTAGGGTATTCAATCTAGCCGCCATGCAATGTTGCATATTTTCATATAGGGGTCAGAGAAGGAAAGGGCATCTGTGTAACTCGTATTTATATTTGTAACTGTAGTTGAAAGCAAAACAAAATATATAAACAAATTAAGAAAAACGAAAGACAAACAAAACCACACACACAAAAACAAAAAAAAAAAAAAAAAGAAAAACAAACAAACAATCCCATAAACCGGAAATGTATAACTAACAATGTATGAATGAATGTATATGTAAATTTAGTTAAACAACAAAAACAAAAAACATTATTAGTAAAAACAAACGGAAACTGCAATGAATAATTTTTGTACTGCTAAAACATTTAAGAAAAAGAAAAAACAAAACTGAAAGAAATTATAAAAAACCAAAATATGAAAAAAACGTTGATTAAGTGTACAATTTTGCATAGGTATTCAATAAGTTTGTAATGGAAAAAAAAACCCGGATTCAAAAACAAAACCAATGCTAGAATTATACAGAATGACCCGAACCCTAATTAATATCAATATAAACAAATAACTAAAGACCCAAAAAAAGAAAACGAAGAAAATGCCATAAATGTTTATTGTTCATCACAAATGCATCGATTTCGAATTCGCATTTCATATTTTTGAGTTTGAAAATGAAAACTTGCCAATGGCATTAACCATACACACACACACACATACACAGCCATTAATACATACAAATAGACATACCATACATATGCAAATTTAGAGCATATTTGTTGTAGAAAATTTAGAGTTTTATGTACATTGCCCTTCACAAAGTGCCCCCCCAAATCATATTTTGAAGACTATTTTAATAGAAGTTCAATTTGTTGTTAACGAATTTTCTAATATATTAAACAGGCCAACAAATCCCAAATTTCATTCACTTAAAAAATGAATAACTTATATTTGCATTCTAAATGCACTGTGCAGCAAACAAAAGTAACTGCACAACTTGAAGAAATTAAAATTTAAGAGAAAAATGGGGAGAGAGAGAGAGCAAAACTGTAAAAAGGAGAGCTATCAAAGGCGATTACTTATAGCACCTTCAGGCCGAACACAATCGGCTTATTTCACCCACACAAGCCGAGCGTTTGCCGAAGTGATCGCATAATAATTTAGAAGTGTCTCGCTTTGCTGTGATGCTACACATAAAAAAACAAGTGCTTACTGTGTTTTCTCTCTCCCCTTTACTTGTGGCTTGATCATTGACTAAGCTGAATGTGATGCTGTTGTTTGCTTTAAAATTTCTGCAGTGTAAAGAATTCTTGCACATACTAAGCGTATGTTGCTGAGACTTTGTTTGCCGTCTCGATAGTTCGGCTGTTTTAATTTGTCAAGAAATTGCACTTGAGACGCTACAAAAATACCTTCTTTTGTAAATTATATATAGAAACAGTTATATTTATTTCTTATTAGTTTGATATAACGTTTATTCGAATCGAGTTTACTTTTATAAAT
Source organism: Drosophila neocordata (assembly GCA_018903615.1). Classification (NCBI taxonomy): domain Eukaryota; kingdom Metazoa; phylum Arthropoda; class Insecta; order Diptera; family Drosophilidae; genus Drosophila; species Drosophila neocordata. Next base: position 2,459,991 of record JAEIGI010000002.1, read on the forward strand.
ACAATAGCGGGTTTATTCTGTAGAAATATTCATTTGCACCGGTCATGCAGATGATTTTCAAAGCCTTTAAAAGAAAAAGAGCTTAGCGATGATCTCTGTTTTCGTAGTTCGGATAAACAAAAGTTAAGAAATAAGGTAAACTCTTTTTAGAGATAAATTGACGCTGAATTTTTCAGTAAGTAGAGTCATTTAAAAAAATTCACTTCAATTTAAATTAACGAATTTTTCACAAATTTTTAATATATTAAAAGAAATAAACTCTGTATTCTACAGATTCTATATTCAAAAAATTATATGCATAGAATCTTTTGGGATAAATCAGAACTATGTTGGCCTGTCTTAACTATATATGTATCTTTGTACTGCTTTGTGACCGGTTTTGTTATATTTCTATTCTTACTTTTTATGTTTGTTTGTTTCAAAAGTACTAGTAAAAGGATAAAAGAACAAAAACATAAACAATAAAATATTGTTTAAAAATGTTTTTTGACTGTGATCGTTTAAATGATAAAAAAAAAGAAACCAAATAAGATATATTATGAAAAGCAATTGTACTTTGCAGTAAATGTCCTCTGACACACCCACACAAACACATGACATTGTTTTCAAGGTGCACAGCTGATATTTCAGTTTCAATCAGCTGGGCAACAAAAACATTTTATTCAAAATATATATACGTATACTCGTATATATATGTAATAGTGAAACATATTCTCTAATGTATTGTATTGTATGTCCTATTGTTTTATTTAAAGTTTTCACCAATCAATTAGCAATCACTTATCGTTAAAAATGTAGTCGAAATCGTATTATCGATTATTATAATTGTTGTGCATTCACCGATAACCGATTACAAAAATTGTGCTTGACAATATATAATTTCTATAAAATAGGTCACAGATATGAATTTGACATTTCTTTTTGCTATTTTTTTCAATTTTTTTGCAGAAGAACTAGATTTCTATGGTATCAAATTTCAATTATTATAAATAGTTTGATATTTGAGTTTTCAATCATCTCTTCTTCTTTTTCTTCGTCGCACAACACAAAACTTATCATCTGGAAATCAATAAACTCTGCTCCGAGCTATAAACATACATATATATGTATTTATATATATATATATATCTAGCATATTTGTGAATTGTGGATTGCGGAACTAAGTAGATGGAGATATTGAATGTTAACATTTATATTATATAAGCTGCACAGATTTGGGGCAGAAAATTGTTGGATTTAGACGAATAGCAAATAGAACTAATGAAATGAAATGAAATTAAGCAAAACCCAGCATAGTTTTTGATATTAATGTAGATAAATGTAAAATGCCACTAACTACAATTAAGTATGAATTAAATGAAAATGAACAAAATGGCATAATTTAATAAATTATATCAAAACAAATGTTCATAGTTAAGAGGCAATACAATAACAATAATAATAATAATAATATAATTACCATATAATACTAACTGTATATAACCGCTAATGAAAAACGAATTCGAATACCGAGGCATATAATTTTGATAGTTAAGCTAATTTTAATATATATATATATATATATAAAAATATATATACATACATTTTTAAGACACATTGCCCAGGCAAAGAATAATGCAACTAAATTCGATGAAAAGCCTAGAAAAATTTCCATTTTTTACACAAGCTTCATGTTGAACATGCTCGTTAATCGATTTTGTTGTTATAATTAATATGTATTTACATATTTATATATATATTAAATGTGCGGGGGAAATTTTAATAAGTAATACAGTAAAACTTAGACTACCTTTCCTTTACTACCTGAATTAAGCTATAGAATCCCAAACTATGTTCTCATAGAACCTCTTCAAGAAGTCCATTAGAGAGAAAAAAAAGTTGCGCAAATAACTCTCAATCAAATTTTAATAAAGTAATTAAATACTTTGCTATGTGGTTGAAGAAACTAACAACTTTAGTCCAGAGTCAAAGACTTTTAGAACTTACTTCATGAGCATAGCCCTATAATACTGCCTATTGAAAGATCGTTCGTTGAGTAGCCTTAGAGGATTCTTCAATTCTTAACTTCTATTTTCCAAATTTTTATTTTAAAAACAAATGAAAAAACATTCGTCGGAATTACTTTCGCCAAAACCGTCTTCTCTTATATAATTTTCTTTAAACCTTTCACCAATTTTTTTTAACAGATTTGAGGTTATGTTTGTCACTCTACTTAACCTCAAATAGCTGATTTATTAAATCTTTCTTTGCAACTTGTCTCATTACTTATTAAATGACCCTCGCACTAAACTACATATGCAATAAAAAGAAGAAAAGTTATTAAAAAAAAACATTTGAATAATTAACATTTGCACACATTTTTTTATACACCGCAAATTGGCTTTGGATAAGAGAGAATGTTTAATAGACCTTGTTTGATATTGAAAAAAATAAAACAAAAAAAAAAATACAAAGAATGAAATTAATAAAGAAAAATCAACAAGAAATTTTTATTTTTTAATTGATAAAATTAAATAAACAAAAATGTCGAGCATTGAATTGAAAGAATACCAAAACAAAAAACTACAAAAAAAAAAAAACAAATCGAACGGAAAAATATAAATGGCAAAAACACGCAATGAACAATGAATTAAATATATTTATATAATATTGAAGAGTAAAATTATTGAAACAATAGAACTAGACGCATATTTAATAATAAATGAGACATACATATTATTGAAAACAAAAACCGAATAAATTTATTCTTCTTTGTTTTGATTAACAATGGTAAGTGAAATTATTTTTAAATCATTAAATTTCTACTTTAAAAAATGTGTTACAGATATGTGTGTAAAATAGAGTAGCTGTCTTGAAGTCGGCTTAACTATTTTAATTTAGGAGTTCCAGGAATTATTTGTCAGCAAAATTACTCTATAAAGATATCGATGAAAGTTACTCTGGAAACCTTTTAGCAATTCATTTTAGTCCAATGACATGATCCTAACATAGGTTTTTTTACTTAAGGCAGCTTTATTATATACGTATATATGTCGTACAGTTAAATTTTGTTTTATAAATATAATACATAGTTTTCAATATTGTTTAAGAAAAGAGACTTTGTAGAAATGAGTCATGATGGATCATCACAGAGACTTATGTAAAGCTTCCTAAAACCAGCATCGAGAACCATAGGGTTTATAGGCCTAGAACGCCGCTCTGATGATGGTCAAAATTGAGTGACACGTAAGAATCAAAAGGAGGTGCCAAATTCAAGAACCAAGATATTCACTTAGAAAAGGGACACGCTTGAGGAAAGGACTGCTGAGACAATACTTTGGTTGCTACAATTCAAACAGTCTCCATCCCGAAGTGTTTCTTAATAATCTATAGCCTTGTAAAATTTTTATACCAAATTTCAATCATAAAACTAGCCGAAAAAACTGGCTTAAAATTTTGTGTCAAATATACACGTAGAAACATGTAAATATCTTAACAACTTTTAATATTTACAATTAAGTGGCTGTTTAAAAACCTATATCCATGCCTACTAGATATGCTTTATAGATTCAGTAAAAAGTTTTAATTTTTATTAACAAAATTTTGCAGTGCATAAAACTAGATAGTATATTATAATATTAAATATATTTTAAAATGTTTTAGTTAAAACATTAATCATAATAAACCGTTTGAAAAGAACTTTAAAAGCACAAAATAGGTAAATGGAGTCAAACTTTCATATATTGAACTTATACACAGTTTTGCTTACTATGAAGTATTTTTATTCTATTTTAAATATATATATATATATAGGTATATCAATATTTCTATATAAATTTATATATGTATATATAAAGGCGTTGTTTTCTGGTAACCCATAGATTCTTTATGGGGAAATTCGATTGTACTACAATGTATAATTTGACAACTGTACAGCCTAGAAATGTTTAAAAATAATATGGCAACTTTGTCAAAGCATTGTCATTCAACGAAAGTCTCTAGTTATTGAAGTGTCATAGCTTAGTTTATAGTTTATAGCCTGGTTTTAATGTTTAGGAAATAAAAAAAAATAAGGTTTCAATTAGACAATATTAAAATATAAAAATTAAAATTGACTGTGCTAAATGTTCAAACTAGTAACTGTTATAATAGATGAGTAAGGTATACATACCTTACTTTAGTATTTTCTAATGAAAATTTTATTTGTTTTATTTATTTCACTTTTAAAATTGACACTTAGCTATGACCTTTAGTTAATGTTATTTCTCCACTTTCTAAATTTTATAATATATTATTTATGCAAGACTTGCTTGTCAATTTAAAGAAAAAGAGGAAAAATTACGAATCTTTTCTTACACCAGCATGATTTTTCCATTTATATTATTTACTTTGCAGTCATTAAAATATGTCTAAAAGGGTACAAATTTTTCTTATTTTTTTTTTTTTTGTAACTAACAGCTAAAAGTTGTTCAATTTGTTAAAACCTTCTCAACTTGGTTTAACCTTTATGGCTAAGTTGACGTCCGTGTAATTGGCAAACCTTTGTCTCTGTCACAATTTTACTTAATTTTTCCCACCAAAAACCCAATTCAAAAATAAAAGACAAAAGAACAAGATAAATGAAAGAAGAAGAAACACCAACAAATGGCAACTCTTACATATTCGATGAAGTAAATTACAAAAGTCCCATGAATTTTCTATACCCTCAAAACAACAAGAAAAACCAAAAACAAAAAAAAAAAAAATGATCTTACTCCGCGCCATTCCAGACCGTTGATTTTGTTCGCATGACAACAAGGGGGCTAAGAGCGGGAAGGATATGTGTGGATATGTCGCGGCAACAAAATGAAATGAAGTGAAATGAAATCAAAGGCATCTCTATGTATCTACATGGTAGCTAGCTAAAGGCTAAAGAACGGAAAGCAACAGCAAAGAACCAACGCATAGCCACGGATTGTCACAGACACACACACACATACACGCACACACAAAGGGAAGAAGGTACATACATATATGCACACATACACAGATAGTCAAGTCAGGGGGCATCACAGATGATGTTTACAGTTGAGCTGCAACAGCATAGGCAAACACCAATTTCAGTTCCCTTTTAGTTTATGCGTTTCTAACACACTCAGAATAACATTTCGCTTAAATAACATTGATTTTTACTGTTGTAATTTAATGAGAAATGAACATAAAATAGATTAACTAAGCAGAAGAAGAACAGATTATAAGTTATTCGAATGAAAATATCTTTAAAAGTTGTTCAACAATCAAGTCTTAAAATTTACATGGGGGCAACAAATAAAATTGGAACTTTGTTATCGGCGACTAAAATGTTAACTGGCATTAATAACATCTTTATGTTAAGAGTTAACAGTTAATCCAACTACATTTTTCAACTTAATTGTTTTTTTTTCTAACAGTTTATAAGTAATAATAACAGAAATGATTCTAAAGTTTTAACATTTTCTTCAAGTGCAGACATCGCTGGTTGTTTTACTTCAGTAAAGCCAAGAGTATATGCCATAGCTTTCACTTTGAAGCCACATAGACTGAACTTGTTTGCATCCATATATCTGCAAAAGTGAGTTAGCTTTGGGATTGTGGTCGTACTTTGTGTGTGGCAGCAGGAACACAAAACTATAGAAGCAAAATGATGCGGTTTGGTAAAGTCTAATGCGGAAGCATTGGAAGGTTTCAGGATGTCATAACCATAAGGCAAGTTGATAGAGGCATCGATTATCTAAAGGACGGAAACGAGCCGTCGTTCATAATGAAATCCTGTCCGCAAATCGAGCCACGTAATCGAACATTTGAACGCATCCCAAACCTTTAGGCTATACATCTCTCAACAGGTACGCAAATTGCCGACCATGTAAATTCCACAAAAAAAAAGAGAAGAGAACTGAAGGGAAATGTGGATTGATGGGCGGTGGAATCTAACGCCACTTAAGGTAGCAATTGAGAGAACAACGAGCTTAACAAGTTGCAAATGCCGAAGGGCGTTCCTTTTCTGTTCACTTGTGTCTCTCCCCTCTCATTTTTTGGGATTCTAAAGCATTTTCTGAGGAAGTTTATATATATATATATATACATATGTTTGTACGTAAGTTATTGAGTCTGTGTGATGTGGGTGTCACTTTGGTTCAACGCAATAATGTGTCATTTACAGGCGTCTTTTGGAAGCAAATTTAATTGCGCTTGCAATGGCATAAATCAACACTTGAATAAGTTCAGCGGTATGAGAATATCGATTAGGACCAGTATAAAGAGTGGGGGATTGAGAGAGGTGAACTCAAACAAGAAACATTCCTCAGCTGTCATTTGCACCAGTTGAAGCGGTGGCTGTGGCTTGATTTCAACTCCCTTTCACCTCAGCTCTTAGTCACAACTGCCATATGCTTTAAAATTTATGAACTTAACTTTTGGTTAGCCAACAACAACAGGCAACACTGAAACCCTAAACATTCCCTATCCCGAAAACTGTTAACTCACCCACACCACAGCCCCACACACCAATGGGCCAGTCACGGAAAGTGAAAAGGTTTGCATGTCTATGGGATATTACCATAATTTCAATTTAAGAAATTAAACGAATTCCGTTGGAATGTAAGCTAAAAAAATATATATATATTTAGCTATTTTAGCAAAAAGAACATCTTCCAATCTTTAAAAGGTAAATTGATTTTAAATCAAATAGAGTGCAGTTAACAGTTTTTGTAAACATCCAAAAAGAAAATCCTTATATTTTCCAATATCTAATTAAATTTTAACTGCAATTTAAAAATAAAAAGCCAAAACTCTAAAAACTTTATATAGAAGTTTCTAAAAGCTAACAGTTATGCGTTTCAGGGATACAGGAATACCCCAATCATCTTTAATTAGATCTTTTCCAGCACTGATATACGACAAACTGTCAAAGTTGAACAAGATGTCAAATAGAATTTGCCATTTACTTTATGCTTGTAATCAAATCACGAAGCAAAATGAATCAACGCCAATTTAATCCACTTTTTCATATAACGCAATGTGAAAATTGTACGAAGAAAGCTACCAATTTTGTAACTGGTCTATGCAATAGCTGTCATTTCATTTGGACCAATAGACGTCGACCGGATGATAGGATAACCCTAAACCAAATGAAGGCTGCCATCGTATCTCTGGTTCAGACGGATGTAAATCTCTCTACCATGGATCCAACATTTCGGCAAGTTATCGAAGAGGAGCGTCAGAAGCGTCGTGAGAAAATGGCAAACTTTCATGAAATGCGGCATGACTTTCAAAATTCTCTTTTGCTTTCGGAATCGGGGACCACAAAATCTTTAAAAAGAAATTATCATTATATAAATGCGGCTCAAGTTGAAGATAAATATTTTGCGAATTATCAATATGAAATTGAATTGTTAAACGATTTGAAATTTTATGAAAAATGTTACCAAAAATGATTTGATTTATTAACACAAATATATTGAAAATTGTTTAACAAATTTCCATTTTAGGAAAAGAAACTTAAAATGTTTTTTGCACGTTTAATTTTGGAAGGGTTTTGTGGAGCTTAAGTTCTTAAGTTAAGTGTTTTGATATATATATACTATAAGTTAGTTTAATTGTTTTTAGGGCACAAAACTTGATATTAGTTGGTGACTTTTATTTTGAAAAAGTTTAAATTTCAGTTAGTTATTTACTAGAAGAATCAACTCTAGTAAAATTACTTTAATTTAGATTTTAATAGATTAATTTATGGTTTATTATTAAAATTTTATCTCAAATTGGAGATGGTTTTATTTAGCCTTCAGGAGTTTTTATTTTTATTTATTATAACTTGGGTTTTAATTTTAATAAAATTGAAATTTTAGAAATTTTTGGGGTTTTTTTTAAAAAGTCTTTTAAATCTTTTAACCTTCTGTGTTTATGTATATTGATCCCATCTTGAGCATTTTATATTAACTCTCATTCATATAATGTTATTGTATAATTTTTTAAGGCATCATCTATTAAATTCTGCAAATGTTCCACTGATTACACTGACTTTCAATTTAAATTTAATTATATGCTCTAGAATATTTTTATATATTTATACCTTTGCAAAAAAGGTATATTAATTTTGGTCAGAAGTTTGCAACGCATAGAAGGAAGCATCTCCGACTATATAAAGTATATATATTCTTGATCAGCACGATGAGCTGAGTTCATTTAGCCCTGTCCGTCTGTTCGTATGTCCGTCTGTCTGTCCGTCCGTCTGTCCGTCTGTCCGTCCGTCCGTCTGTCCGTCTGTCTGGATCAACGCAATCTCCTCCGAGACCCTTAAAGCTACAGAGCTGAAATTTTGCACCAAGGCTTCTTTTTGCTGCAGGCATTGTATATCTCGGAATCATCCCGATCGGATGACTATATCATATAGCTCCCATAGGAACGATCGGTCGTGAATAAGCTTTAACCTCAATAACTTTGTTGTTTTCCAACAAAATATCACGAAAGTCGGTATTTGTGAGTTTTATATACTTCTCAACATATCCACCAAGTTTTATGAAAATCGGTTGACTATATCATATAGCTCCCATAGGAACGATCGGTCTTGAAAATGGATTTTGTTCTATTACTTGGTTGTTTTAAAAGCGATTATCACCAAATTTAGTATTTATGAGTTTTATATACTTTCTATCATATCTGCCAAGTTTTATCAGAATCGGGGCACTATATCATATAGCTCCCATAGGAACGATCGGCCAAATAATTGGTTTTAGATGAAAATCTTGGTTATTTTAACAGCGATTCACTTGAAATTTGGTATATGTAAGTTTGGTATAGATAAAAATGTGTCTGTTGAGTTTTAACGAATCGGCCGACTATATGATATAGCTCCTATAGGAACAATAGGACAAAAAAAAAAAAAAATTTTTACTCGTAAGATTTTTTCTTGGAGCCACGGGCATGATTAGTTTTATATACTTTCTGATAATTCTGGTTATTTATATGTAATTGAAAAAGACAGTTTGCAAAGGTATCCGAACTTCGGCGTGGCCGAAGTTAGCCCATCCTTCTAGTTTTCTTTTCCTTTTTCTTTTCTTTTAAGTTATTACTACAAAGTAGAACTATAAAATTGCTTTAATTTATTGATTGAGGGTGAAATCTTTTATATTGTTGTATTTTACCTTTTTCCTCATCGTTTTATATATGTATATATATATATATATATATGTATATATCTGCATTTATTTCCTTTTTCGTTTACTTTATCTGTTCTCGTTATTGCACCCTTGTCCATTTTTCATGGATTTTGAACCATTTTTCATTGATGTGCATATTAACTGCTCACCTGATTTATCCCTTTTCTTTTGCATACTTTAAATGGCTATATTCAATATATACACCAGATTTATAAATATATATTAAGTGGCAGAAGCAACTAAATGAACTAGCTAAAATATAGACTAATTTTATATATATTTTAAGCATTCAAACTTGATTTGGCTTTGGGGTTAAAAAAAATATATATATTTTTATTATTTTTAGAGTACTTTTTTATAAATTACTTTAATTTCTCTTAAACATATATATTTTTAATAGCTATTATTATTATTTTTTCAAGAATATTCAGCTATTTTGTCTTAAGAATAATAATATTATAGTCACTAGTTTTAGAAGTTTAAAACAACTAAAGATGAAATTATTTTAGTTTTTTAAACAAATAATAATCTAGTACTTCTCTCTCTGATTCTCTTAATGTCCTTCTTTGTTTTTCACCCTCTGTCAATCCTTTTTTTTTAACGTGCTCTCTTTTTCTTTCTTTTTCTCTCTACTACTTCTTTTTTGATCTCTTTTTCTCTTTGATCTATCTTTCTTTTTCTTCTTTTTATTTTTTTTCAGCATATCTTTAATATGAAATAACTATTTTATATTTACTTCGATACGAAAAAAAGGACCTTTTAATTTTCAAGTTTTTGTAAAAATAAGATATTCTGATATTTATTAACAATAACTGTATATTTTTTAATATATTTTTTAATTTCAAAAATGTCTAATCAAAAATAACATTTTTCCTCCAGTTTCGGTACTTTAAAATATTAAAGAAAAGAACTTTTAAGTAATTTGAATCATTATTTTAAAATTTTTAAGAAATACGCAATAAAAAATTTAAAACTGACATAAAATACAATAATATAAGTTGTAATGTAAAAATAAATAATACATTACAAAAAAAAATACGATTTCGATTCACTTTTCCACATATGGAACTACATTAACCTTTTCTCTGTTTAATTAATATATTTTGGGTCTATATCTCAACAATTGAAAAGATAGTTAATCAAAAAAAAAAAGGGAAAAACTCATCCATTAGTTGAGCTAAACAAAAATAACTCCAACCAGCGAACTAAAACTTCAAGAGTCATGACATTGTCATTCGAAATGTTACCTGCACGTAGACACATGGATCAATCGAATGATGATAGGACCAATTAACTATTTGCCCCCCAGTGGTTATTATAGAGGAAAAGACAAATCTAACTGCAACTGGTTGCATTTGGTATACTGGGGAGACTGACATTTGTGGCAGATGAGAATAATTGTCACTCTTGGGCATTGGCGTAAATTACGAAACCGAAACCAAACAACGCATATATCAGGAGAAGGACTTGGACAAAGGCAATGCTGTCGAAAACCAATTGAACCAAACTGATTGCCTTACTTGATGGGCCATTGTCTAGCCAATTGCTGTCTCCGGGGGCTCATGTACATACAATACACAATTTGGTAATGAAAATGTTTATTCAAATTTGCGTCAATGAAAGTGTTTACACGGCTCTATATACATAAGTACATATACATACATATATACATATATATTTGAGGCCATGTTTGGACATTGTCCAAAAAGTGTAATTTGTTTAATGACTAAACTAATAAATCAAATGCACTCAAATTTTTCTACTTTTTCCTTTTTTGGAGGTGGACAAATTGAAATTGTAACGATTAAATATAAATAAAACAATAGACAGACAATGGCATGACAAAATATCGATTGATCGATTTAACTATCGATTAGCTTTTGCCTCAATTTGAAGCCTCGAAAAGCCACAAATCATTTATTTATTTACACCCATAAAGTCAACGGAAAGCAAACAAAGAGCCAGCCATACAATAAACCAAAGGTATGTACAATGATTAATTTATTGAGAATTTTATTAAATATTTGCAAGTATGGTTTTGTGAAACAGTCGAACCATAAATGTGTTTATATAATAAAAATTTAATTTGATTTAATTGACTGGGAAACTATAAACTATAAATTTCTATATTACTTAATGCCTACTAAAAAGAGTTGTGTATAAAAAAAACAGATGATGGAAATCGTTAAAAAAAATTAATAACATAGATAATATCTCATAAAGATATAAGATTTTTATTATTAAGGCTGACAAAGTAAACTTTTAGCCTTATATTAATTAAGGCAATGCTAGGGCTTCTTAATTGTTGTAAAAATTGAAAATTTGTATATATTATTATTGAAAAATATTTCAAATTAATCACTACGAGCGGCATTTGTCTTATATAAAACGATGTAAATCTAACAGATTTGTTGACTCTAAGATATTGAATGATTTTAATAATATATATACATGATGTTTATTTGATATTTATATGATATTTTTAAAAATAATCCATATAATATTATTATGATATACATACAATATATAGAAACCTATTATAAATGAGTTATTAGGGAAATTTTTATTCTAAACCAAACAATTAATATTTAAAGTAGAAAACTCTTTGATAAAATTTAAGATCAGACAAAAGATATATATAAATATATAGAAGTTAGTTTTAAAAACTTTTCCTATTTTCCTTATAAAAAATGACCTTTATGTCCATTTATCCCTCTTAATACAGCATTCACTTGAAATTAGGTCAAGGGAATTCAGTCCAATGCCCTTAGCCAAGGCATACCTAGAATAGTCAAGTAGAATTAATAGGAAACATTGTCATGGCCAGCACTTGCAGCGTTTGGTTACAATAATATATTTAGTTTTTACTTGTATCTGAATGTTTACACAAATGGAATATTCAAAGTTTTAGATTTCTTTCACATTCAAAAGCCGTTGCATACTTTTGGGCTAAGTTAAGAATATTCAAAAAAAACGTTGTGAAAACAAATGAAAACCCATAGAAAGCAAAGAAAACAAACAGATTTTAATCTGTCACACATACATACACACACTCTCAAAGAGAGAGAGAGAGAGAGAAACACTTTCAAAACAATTGCAACAACTGATGTCAACAGGCGTCACTAATCATCAGGCAAAATGTGGAGCCAGCTGGTGGTCAATGTGTTGCCCAGCAGGGACCAAAACCAAGGCAAGGACAATGCAACCCAAAGAGAGAAAAGAACATTATTCAAGTGCAACAGCTTTCAAATAAACATAAATTTGAGCATGTAGAGTACACAAACAGAAGAGCACAAAAAGAGAGGAGAATATAAAAGAGTGTTGTGAGAATGAGAACACAGTTACTTCACTTTGCCATCCCCACTTCATTCTCTTTTATCAGTCACCACTATTTGCAGGGTGTCGTAATTAAAGAAGCCGAGAGATGAGCACTACCACCATTGCATTCGCGTCTAATTTATTTGTTTTTCTTACTTGACTTTTATTTACACGTGTTTTCGAAAGACGGGCAAAATGCCAAATTGGCCTAATGGCGTTAATGCGAATACGAGTCCAGACTGAAACCAAGCGACAAACATCAAAGGTCCTTATACGTACAAAAGAGGATGCTGCCGGTTGCAAATGCATGTGCCAAGCATCCTTCAATGCAAATCAAAGCCACTTAAAAGTTGGCAAAAATTTTGGCAAACACCAACAAAAGTTTCGCTTTTATTTAAAAAAAAAATTTTCATACCTATTTTGGCATCGATTTTTAAAATATTCTTTATCAGGTAGAGATATAATATTAATCAGATAATTAAACAGATTACAAATTTATATAAAAAGGAAATAGTTGTTAAGATAAATCATTTCAAGTATTGTAAAAACTTTTCGAAATAAATTGCCAAGTTTAAAAATATGTAAAGGGAAACAAATTCTAATGAGAAAATAGAAACCCAGTAAGCAAGTTTCTTTATAATAATAACTAAAAAAATATATATTTTTGAAAAATATCAAAATTCTAAAAGAGAATGCTTTGCTCTTAAATACTTTTTCATAGAGCTAAACTACTTTCTTTTATAGGAAATATAAGATTACTTTATAAGACCCATTTCAATTTTCAATAACAACATTTTTCAATACTAACAACTTTCATATGCCATTAGATAAGAAAACTTTCTAATACTGTCATTAATTTTTTTTTATCTTTTCAGTTATTAGACAACCCTGAATGCAAGTACTTTCTTTTATTTTCTTGTATTTATCACAAATTCTATTTAAGTTTTTATTTTGCCATGGCGCCATTTTCACTTTGCTCTAAATGCAATGTTAGGACCAGAAAAGTCGTCAAGGATCCCATTACATTAAAAATGATCTATATGTGTCCGGTAAGATAATATTAACATAATTTAGAGAATTTCCAAAAGCCCTTCATTCAAATTAAGTGTCTTGTTCTAGCAATGCTTTAAGAACGGAAACCCTCAACAAGAGAAGCTATTGCCAAAAGAGGGGACTATTACAAAACGAGAATTTGAAAAGACTGAACAAAAGGAAATCCCCGCAAAAACAATAGAAGCAACCTATAAAAAGACTGAAACTGAACGATTGGACTATAAACAAGCCAGAACAATCGAAAATCAATCTAGGCCATATGTTTTTAAGCCACCATTGCCACCGTTACCACCTTTACAACGAATGGTTAAACTAATCACTCCCCCAGTAATGCAGACTGTAATTATCAATGGACGCAAATATGTGGCCATTAGTGAAACTGCCGACGATTAGATAATTCAGCATTTAAATTAAGCAAATTTTAATTTAAATTTTTCTTTTTGTTTTATATCTATTTATAATTAACACGTAAACAAACAAAAATTCATATAAGACTACGAATTATAAATTTGGCACTTTGCACTGTAACTAAAATTTACATAATTAAATCGAAACGCATTTACACGGAAGAACTTTTACATTATTTTGCAAAAGCAATTACAGAAAGACAACGAAAAACTAATACTCTGCCAAGAATGAAAGTGTTTGTGATTGTTGACTTGAGTAAATGTATTTTTAAAGGTGGTAAAGTTGTAAAATATGAGTTAAAGTTATTCTTTTAATGGGTTTATATATTACTTTTGGTGTATTTAGCAGATTTTTGATATTTTATGTCATATTATTAATTCAACAATTATTTGTTTTATTTATGTTACTTAGAAGTTAATATATCGGTTATAGATAAAATAAGTTACTGTAATTTTTTTTATTAATTTAAAACAAGTATTTAAGTTTTAAAAAAACTCTAATTTCTGGACAGTTTCTAAGTATTTTTTAGTTTCTATAGAAAACAGGCATTTTATTTGATTAGCTAGCTTAAGACCCAAATTGTTATAGCTAGTTCTCTGATTAAGGGTAATTTTATAATTACTTGTTAATCATAGTATAAATAAAAATAAATAAAAAAAAATTGAGTATATTTATATATAGACTTTTATCATTAACAAAGCATTTCAATAAAATTTGTTGATAATTCTAGATGAAGTGATGAGAATATAAGTAATAATGTTATAGTTATATATATATATTCTATTTTAATAACAACTTTAAAAGAAATGTTTTTATTTACTGTAGATTTTTAAAATTATTTTTAACAAAAACTTATTCAAAGAAATTATAGTTTATAAATATATAATATATATATATATGCATTTATTTTTTATGATTTATTAACAGGTTGTATACTTATGTCTTTAAATTTCTTTTCATTTATTTTATCCTTATTTTTTATAAATTTTTATAATCTTAATCTTTGGTTTTTTTAAAATTAATATTATATTTTTATATATATATTTATTTTTATATATATATATTTTTTTTTATATATATATATATTTATTTTTATACATATATTTATTTTTATATATATATTTATTTTTATATATATTAATTTTTTTTTTTTTTTTTATGAATTTTATGTAAAGTTTTTGAATTCTTGTTTATCTGTTTAAGTCTATTAAATTTATTTCTATTAATTAAATTATTATTTTAATTATTTTTATTTATTAAAAAAAGCTTAAACTTTTGTTTCGACTGGAAATTTATTTTTATTTATTTACTATATTATTTTTTTTCTCATTTGAATTTTTTAATATTTTTAATTTAAGTGTTTTCATATTTTAAGATTTTGAACTTAAAAACCTTTAATAAATCAATTATTTTTCTTAATAATTATAATTACAATAAATCTAAATCAACAAATTCTAAATTTTAACTTTAAAACCATGTTTTAAATATTTGCATTAGATTCAAAATAACCGATTCAGAGATTTAGATTAAAAAACTTGATTAAATCAAATCTAAACCTTAATAATTTTAATATATATCTACATTTATTCGTTTATTTCGTTTAATAACTTTAATTACATATTTTGCTTAGCAAACGTTTGCATTTAATGGTTTATGGCAAATTTGTTAACATATTTTTAAAAAGGGGATGCATTTTGAAAACACTATCGAAAGGACCAGCACTAGGCAAAGGATGCGTGTCCTTTGTATTTTTAGTGCACTTTTTTTTCTTTGCCTGCGTGCCTGCAAATGTTTATTTCTAAATTTGTTTTACTTCGCTTTTACTAACCCCTTCCTTCCAGTTAGTTGCATTTTAATAGTAGTTGTTTTTGTTGCTACTGCTGCTGCAGCCGCAGGATGTGCGTGCTGATACGATATTTATTCACGTCCCATTTCCGTTTCCGCTTTTGTCGGGAAGGGGAAAGGCAAATCGCTGATTGCAACTGCATTAGGGCCAAATAACTCGATTTGGTATATGCGTGATAATCAAACATGTTGGCCCCTAAAACTTTTAATGGAATTTTTTTTTTTTTTGGTAAAACAAGTGTAAAATTGCCAAAGAGATAGAAAGAGTAGAAGAAATTGTTGCAAAGTTAACAACAATTTGTTTATACCAAATAAAATGTTAGTGAAACGAAAACTTTGCTTTTAGTTCAATTACACTTTAATACTCGATCAGTTTCAAATCAACAGCTCTTCAAATTGCACAAAAGCAAATGTTTGAGGTATTTGATAAACCTTTTGCGGATCCTGTCCAGTTACCGCTGGCTAGCGGTCTACAGCCAATCCTGCTTATAATCACCCTATATCTAATCTTTGTACTAAAATTGGGCAAACAATTAATGCTACATCGACAGCCATTTCAACTGCGTGGTGTATTAAAGGTTTACAATATAATGCAGATAATATATAATGGAATTTTGTTTATATGGGTAAGTCCTTTTAAAAAATAAAAAAAAGAACCTAAAAAACAATTCATAATCTTGTTTTCTCTCTTTTTTAGGGTTTGCATTTGATATTTGTTGAGAAACCCTATAATCTAAGCTGTACAACTGTCTTGCCTCAGGATCATAAACTTAAAACAACGGAACGTATATTATCTTATTTGTATTTCATAAACAAGATTATCGATCTACTTGATACCATATTTTTTGTCTTACGTAAGAAAGACAAACAGATAACATTTCTACATGTCTTTCATCATGTTTTTATGGCAATGACAACCTATTTATTAATACGTTTTTATGGACACGGTGGTCAAGTCTATGTGACATGTATGTTCAATATATTGATACATATTGTAATGTACAGTTATTACTATATAGCATCACAAAATCAAGTTGCCCAGCAAAGTATTTGGTGGAAAAAGTATTTAACAATAATGCAATTAGTACAATTTTTCTGTATGTTCTCTTATAATCTATGTAACCTTTTGCAACCCAACTGTGAGGCATCTGATGGTGTCAGTTATCTAATCTGTACAATGTCCTCGGTTATGTTTATATTGTTTTCAAATTTTTATATTAATGCTTACATTCGGCCAAAGCGTAAGAATTCAAAATCGAAATAAAACACTTAAAGCAAAGTGCAAAATTTTGCATAAATTTTATTTAACCTTAATATGAAAGGGTTCAATTGTGTTAAAAGTGAAATTAGATATCGTATTTGAGTACTTTAGATTCTCTATTTGTTGAATATAATTGACTGTTGACTTAAAAGTATTTTAATTTAAAAGTTTTTACAACTTGAAATGTTGAAAATAGTGCGGCAAACATTCAGTAGAAGATAGAACATGGAAGTGTTCCGTTCAAAAAAGAAAAAGGTAATCAGAAAGTTTATTTGATTAGCGTTTATATTGAATGATCTGTGACAAAATTTCTTTTGAATTGTGGAACAAGGGGAAGGAATTCTGCTTATAGTCCACTCAAAAGGTACTGTGACTCAACTGCTCGATTCTATAAAAGTTTTTACAATCATATCATAAATACGTGTAAGTATTATCAACTGCTATTTCTTATAGTTCTAAGAACAAGGTGAAAATGGGCTACTAGATACACCACGCTGAAATTAAAGAGCTAAAACATAGGTTTTTGGAACAACATGATATACATTTAAAAACGTAGATAGCCCACACATAAACTATAGATACATTATGGTAACTGGTAGCTCTGTAGTGTTTTCCCCTATTTGATTTAATTTTTAATTCTCAACTGGTTCCAGCCTTAAAAAAACAAACACTCAAAACGCACAAAAGCACAGTGATATATTGAAATTAGACCACTAAAAACAGAGTGGCAGCAGTGAATCAAAGCTTTTGGCAATTTTATGACAAATATTGAAGAACAATATTTACGCCTACACATACATACACTATAGAGACACAGCGATGCTAATTTAGTTTTCGTTAAAATTGGAGCGCTAAAAACTATGCGGCAAACGTTAAACAAAAATTTTTCAATCTTATGATAGATATTTATCGACATAATCTACGCCTACTTGTAGATACACTTTACACTATGATATCAGCTAGTATTGTTGTCTTTTCCTCCTTTTCGTTTAATAATTATAATTCCCAACTGGTTCTAGCATTTAAGTACATTTAAGAAGCCTTTGTTGCCTTGAAGTTTCCAAAAGTCTAACAATCTGCTTACCTGTGCGCTGCAACAAAGCCAACTGGAAACACCATTGTAAGATTCCAACAAAAAGAAAATAAATAATATTTATCTTAAGTATATGAACTTAAGCTGACTTTGTATAACAAATACCACTAATTATAAGTACAAAGTAGTATAACAGAGGGCAACTTTACACACAAAGGTAATTATGGAAAGTTAAAAAGAGTTTGGTAAATAGTTTGATAAAAGTTTATTGCAATTATTTGCAAAATATCTATTTAAAGCGTATGGAATTTTTACTATAATAATATATCTAGCCCCAAAGGTTAAACGTGATCCATAAGCATTTGAGTACGTGTTTGAATCAGTTTTCAGTTAGTTTCATGACGACGGCGATTTTGAATTAGATTTTTCTTCTTGTGTTTTTTAATTAGAAAATAAGGCTCATGCTTGGCAAACGATTTATAGCACCGGAAGGAGTCGCCTTACCCTGTTTCTGTCCCCGTTCCCTTACCCGTCTCCTACTTCCTCTCTTCATGCATCATTCTTATTGCCTGCATGCATTTGCATGGGAATTGCATGCCAGCCAAGCCTTACCGAGTTGGGGCCGTGCCGACTACAAAGTGCAACTACAATGCTGAATAATTGTGGCCATACAATGACATTAAAGCGAAGCCACAGTCAAGTACATTGGGGTGAGTCTGTATCAGTGTGTGTGTGTGTGTATGTGGTTTGAGTGTAGAACTTCTCTTTGAAGGAAAGGGTCTCATTTCATAGACACAAACAGAAAGCGTGCTGAGTAATTGCAGCTTTAAATGACGTTAAACGTGCATCGTGTAGTTTTACCCCCCCAGAACCCTTTTCTTTACCCCTAAGTTTTCTTTATTTATGTATTTATTGTTTTTTTTTTTCTTTTTGGCTTGTTACGCTTGTGCCTTTGATATATATATATATAAATATATATATTTATATGTGTACTGAAAACATTCTTCATTTTGTCGGATAAACACTTTGACGCCATTGCTTGACTTTATTATATGGTTGAATAAATTTTATTTGCTTGGATATAGATTTAGTAAATTTAATAAACTTTTTTAACTAAGAATATATTTCTAAAATTCTCTATTCTAACTTTTAACTTATTGAAGATTTTATACTCTTCTTGTTGTTCTTTTATTATTCGATATATTTATCCACTAAATCTACTAAAGCAGCTAACCAGTAGATAAAGAGGATCTATTTCCTCATATATTTAAAATAGTCTTTAGTCTTTATCCTTTTAAAAAGCATATGCTATATCTCTCTATAATTGTATAGTTCGATCTGTAATCAAAAAATTCTATTGAAGATTTATTTTATTTATAATTTATATATGTATCTTAAAACAGTCTGACTCAGAGTTGGTAATATAGCAAAGCTTCAAAAAGTAGTTGAATCCTACCAACAACATCAAACAAAGACTATTCAGAGGTATTATTGTTTTATTTTATAGGAACTATTTTCTTATATACATGTCCAAATATAAACAGAAGTTTTTGTAAAGTTATTACCTTGTAGATCAAATTTAAAATCTATTAAAACAGAGATCATTTGTTTGGAAATTTGTAAGAGAAACTCTTGACAAAAACTTGACTAAAAAAGCAAGCGTTTCTTTAGTAAACTGATATGATATAGTTGTCTGATCTAAACAATTCTTAAACTTTATATACATAAATTACTAAAAAGCTCATATAGAGAGTTTTAAACAAATAAATCAAAAATTACTATATAAAAAAGCAAAAAAATAAACAGACTTTTAAAGGCTTTTGTCGATTTAGACATTGACCTTCAGCCATGGAAATTTAATAGAACAAATAGATTACCAGTAAAGAAGAATAATATAGGCAAGAGTGTGGTAATGCACCTCTATTTCCACTTGGATTCATTTTGTTTAGAACTACACAGCTTGAGCAAATATCTATGTTTAGATTGTAGTCCAAAGATGAAGTTATTTTTAGCAAATATCTCATTATTTGAAGAACTTTGTCTGCCATGCTGCATAGTCAATATATATATATATATATATTCTATATCCAATATAAGTAAAAGGGTAACTGTGTGGCGGAATCTTTGGTAATTTCTTTTAGCTGTTGACGTTTTTTTCTTTTTTGCTTCTTTTTTCCTTTAAGTTTTTTTGTCCAAAAGGCGCCTGTGGCAAGCACATTTCTCACGATGTCGTGTGTTGCGCCTTGGCTGTTGTTGTGGCACGTACGTGCCATGCAACCGAAAGTCATTTGTCGATGCAGAAAATGGAAGACATTTTACTTACATAGAAGCCAAGTCATTTTCACTAACTATCCAACGCGCAACGAATCATTTCTTATTAAACACCACCAACAACCACAATAACAACAAGAATAAGGTAAGAAAAACAGGTAAAAGGTGACCTAGAGTTAAGTTAAAGGCCAGGTCAAAACAACAGGGTGAGGGTGGGCCAATTGCAAATTGAGTCATTTTTCATTTTTGGTTTAAACCAAATGGCCAAAGCAAGCAAATAAGTAAGAAGCAAAACGACTGCAATTTTGGCCTCAATATGTCACGCATTTTTCATTACCAACTTGAGACACTAAATAATATATTGAAGGGCATATCCTTTTACTTTTTTTATAATGACCAATGGAAACAATGGAAGGATTATGCAAAGAAGAAGAAGAACAATATTTAATGCCAAAGCGGTAAGCAGAGAACATAAAAACCGAAAACGTATACGCACATATTACATTAAGTTAAAGGCAAATTACAAGGTATAAAAATGGCGTCTCATTATGGTAAAGTTAATATTTCATGGGCAATTTGCGGGGATTGAAACCGACACACTTCAAAAATATCGCACACACACAGACACACATGCAAGCCATAAACATGGACATTTTCACACTTACATGTATATATATATATACATATACATATGCAAGTATTATGAAAATGGTTGGATGGATGGATGGATGGAATGAGACGGGGTAGGAAGTATTTCAACATTTTTCCGACAAGATGGCAGATACATATCTCTCTCACTTTCTCCATATCGCTCGTTTGCCTCGTTTCTTCATACAATTTTAAACTCAATTAAAAGTTTTGCGCATTAGACATACTTGTGCTGTCATACCGCCGCCCCCCTCTTCTCCTACCGCCAGCCAACGCATAGTCCTTAACAGTTTTCAACACCTACGCACATATATAATAATATATATATATATAAATTATGTATATATATAAAGGTTTGGAGGGCAGCAACTACTCGGTCACCAACCAACTAGGAAAACTCGAATGAGATTTAGATTTAGTTGTCATTAAAAATGTAGACGATATATCTAAATGACTATATACATATATACATTTATCCTTAAGGTTATGTATGTTAGAGGGACATGTGTTGAGATTCTCGTGTATATATGTACATATATATGTATATATATTCATTTATGGTATATACTTTTAATTGAAACCAACAACCCATTGACATACATTGATACGCTTTTTAGTTACCGTAACCCCCCTTCCCTTTTTTTGGGTTTTGAGGTTTTCTTTTACACAAAATTTCAAGTGGCTTTGCGAAAGCAAAAAAGACATCATCTCTTGTAATTGCTTGTAGATATTTTTTATAGATCTTTAAGAACTTAAAGTGGTCTACAATAAAAACAAATTTTATTTTGAAAATTAGCACACTTTATATAATAATCTTTTATATTGTTTTTCTATATAATGCTGAGTTTAAAACTTGATTTTTAATTTGCTTTTATATTATAAATAAAATAAATTAGCTTATAAAATGTGAAAAGCATTTAGCAACAATATGAAAAAGTAAGTAAAACGAACTTCAAACAAAGCTCACTATAAAAATTAAAGTACAGAAATTAATATAATTCCCAATTTTGGAACTTAAGACTTATTGGTTTTTTATATTTTACATAATTATATATTAAAGAATCTCTGAACAATCTCTAAATAAATAGCAGTAGCTTATTTATTTAAAAGAATTATTTATTTTATTTCAGTTTATTACTTAATTCAGTAGTTAATTTTTTTAAGAAATTATTTATACTATTTTTTACGATCTTTTAATAAACAATTTAAATAAAAAACACCTGCTGAAACATTGTTAAGAATTATTTCCTTACACAATTCAAATTGTACAAAACAAATACTTATTATTTTGTTTCAATTTGAATTGCATCTTAGATAGAATACTTAAATCTTAAGAATTTATAAGAATTTATTTACGAAGATATGACTGCTTAATTTTTTAAAGTATATTAAACTAAAAGGTTGGCAGTGCCGAAGTTTGAATACATTTGAAAATTTTTTAATAAAAAAATTTTTTTTTGTTCCGATTGTTTCTATAGTCAGCCGATTCTAGAGAAACTCAGTAAACACATTTCTATATATACCAAAATTGTACATACCAAATTTGATGAGAGTCGCTCCTAAAATAAGCAAGTTATTCATCTAAAACTATTTTTCTGGCCAATCGATCCTACGGGAGCTATATGATATAGTAAACCGATTCTGATAAAACCTTATAAATATATTAGTAAGTATATAAAACTCGCAAATGCCAAATTTTAAGATGATCGCTTTTAAAAGAACCAAGTTATTGCTCGAAATCCTTATACAAGACCGATCGTTCCTATGGGAGCTATATGATATAGTAAACCGATTTTGATGAAACTCGGTGGATATGTTAGAAAGTATAAAAAACTCACAAATACCGACTTATTTCGTTGAAAGCCAAAAAATTTATTAAGATTAAAGCTTATTCACAACCGATCGATTAGATGATAGTCGGTCTCTCCGTTTATAAGTTGTAATTAAAGATTTGATATATAAATATTTAAAAGTAAATGTTCTTCTTGATAAGAAAATTTAAGTGAATGAACTTTAAACATATAAGCAATCAGAATAGTTTTATTGTTAACATGAATATATGTATATATCATATCTGAAATATTTTGAGATACTCTATTCCAAATAAATTAACAATGGTATATGATGGCTTTATGATATAGTTGTCTGATCTAACCAAATCTTAAACTTAAATGTAAGTAAATTGATGAAAAGCTTTTGTAAATTAAAAAGACAAATTTGTGGAATTTTCGAGAAATTAAATGCAATTTTTAAAGTCAAATTTAAGAAACATAAAAGTTGCCTCAAATTTAATTTTTAAATCTAATATAAATTTGGTAAAACAAAGGATGTTTGTTTGACAGTGAAAGAGAGGTCCAATTAATAAGAATAGACATGTGGATTAGAAATATATTTAATCTATATAATTTTATAAATACATTAAATAATCAATATATTAAAATCAAAAGCATTTTCTTGAAGTTGCTTTAAGGTTTTTGACCATTTCCAATGTAAGGAAACTGCGATCGCCATTGTTTTCATAAAATTTTTCTTGTTTTGGTATCTTTAATACACTCTCTTATATATACAGTACATAAAAACATTTCAAAGCTAAAGAATATATATGATTGGAACGTGGTTTCATGGCATTAATGTTAAAATAAAAAGCTATTCCTTGTCGACATACGAACTTAATATTTAGAAGTGTCTTTTAAGGATTGCAATGTGATACAAGTGACAGAAAATAAAAATTACAAAGAAATTGTTTAACAAAATTTAAAAATCAATTTATAAAGGAGAAAATTTAGAAATATTTCAATTGATATGAATGGCATATATAAAGAACTATATAATTATATAGAAGAGTTTACTGTAGTTATTTTTATTATTGTAATTACCAGAATAAGTTAAATATTATGTTTTTATTTGTTAAGACACAAAATGAAATAACACATTTTATATATCTATAATAATTTGTTAACTTAAACTAATATTGTTTCAATATCTCATTCCGTATCAACTTACCTAACCTGACCATTTCTTCGAATCCTTTGCAAACTAGTTCAGCAACCAAAAAAGTAATAAATAAAACTAAGTATTATAAATTTTTTATAATTTGTCTATGTTATTTGCAAAACTTACCCATTTTAGATATATATATATATATATTTAGGACTTTTTCAAAAAAAAAAGCCACCTGGTAAATAGAATGTAGAGAAAACGAGAATGTTAAAATATTAAATCAAGTTATTAATTATAGTGTGTCATGGCAGTTATTAGTCATGGGTAAAAAAACTGTAAAATATTCAGTTAGTTTGCTTACCATTCTCTCTTTTGCAATAGCGTGAATTCAAATTTATAAATGTTAAACCATTTTCTTTTGTTGCTGCATGACCAATTTGCCACACGGCCTCAAATTGCAGAGCCATGAATAATGTAAGCAAATCGGTGAAAGGCAAAATAGCAAAAAGTTAAATACTTCTAATGACACAAAATGAAGAAAATGACGAAAAATTGCGCAAAACAAAAGAGACAAATAATAACATTCCAAAATGGCCGGACATCTGCCATACACCCACAAGCCATAAACCCACAAACACAACACAAACACACACAAACATATATGTATGTATGTATGTAGGACAAACAGGGAGAAATAAAGAAAGAACAGAAAGCGAAAAAGCAGCGTAAGAATAAACGGAGAATGGGGAAAGTTGTGAAGGCGTAGTGAATTAGCAACAACGGTCGAATCAAGAAAGCATGTGCGCGGCATAATTACGAAGCAATTAGACGAAATTATTATTGAGGTCACCGGCAAATGGGATGCGGGGTGATAGCCAGATAGACAGTTAAACAGACAGACAAACATATGGCTATAGACAGTGTTGGTAGTCGACTATTTCTGCGGGTGGCATATTAAATGGTATGTGGTATCCTATTATCATTCAAGCCACAAGGGTGTTAAAGACGGCAACCTGATGGCAACTAAATGAAAAGCACAAAAACCAAACACAAATAAAATATACATATACAGAGAACAAACAAATAATCTATACGACTTTTAGATACTGTATACCAACAATTAAACCATTAACCAAAAAGATAAATATACAGAGAATTGTACTAAAAATTGTACTATTTATGACTATTGCTAAAAATCTCTTTCACAGAGTTTTTTGAGGATTTAGTTCTAAACACAAACAAACTGATCTAATTATCCATTTTAGCAAGAAGAAATTACGTTTTTTTCAAGAAAATATAGAGATCAAGATCTAAAAGCTCTAGATTGATCTATATTTAAGAAATACTTAATACTCAATGTATAAAAAACAATCTAACCAGTTGAAATTCAACATTTTTAGCACTCAAGTTTTATATTATATGACATAATCCTCCATTTTTGAAATGTTTTAACCAAAGTCCGGATTCTTCTGCCACTTATGCAAATAAGATATTTTAAAATAAATAAAAGGAAAGAATTTTCTGAAATTCTAAACACTGAGATAAAAAAAAAAACTAAATACCAATTCTTCTTGTACCAATAAAAACTTAATTTAACTCTTTTTAAATATTGCTAAACTATAAATAGACAATATAGTCATGTGTACACTACCAATATCATAAGCCCATTATCTTAAAAGGGCATAAACATGCCGTTAAAGCTTTACAAGCTTATATTTTAAGCTTAGCTCTTACTTACTTGAAAGTTCTTGGAGAACTATAAGACACACAGTACGCACTTAACTTTAACTCTAAAGTCTCTAAACTAATTATTAACTAAGACTGCTTGAAAGCTATTTACAAATATTAAAAAATTTATTTTATTTCAAAGATGAGACAGTTGCTCATCTAAGACTAAGGAAAGTCTTTGATTTACAAGAATTAAGTGATAAAAATCTTTAAATTTAAATTAAAAAAGAATATGTTTTTTTGTTCTTTTTTTCCTGTTTTTAATCTAATCTAATTTTTTTAAAGTATCTGCTTTACTTGAACATAAAGAAATTAAAATATATACATCATCCTATAGTCAATTTACTTGGATCTTATGAACAACAAAAATCCACATCGTTCTGGAAGATCAAAAGGCTTTCAAAGTGAAAAACTTATCGATAAAAAGAATATTTAAGAATGTTTTTGCCGCATTTACTGAATGTCTAATAAGAACTGCAGAAATTTCTTATTTAACAATCAGTTTAAAGCAGTTAAATAAATTTATTTTTATATTTTTTCGTGGATGTCTATATTATGAAAGAAATAATAAAAATAGGATGATTTAAAATAGAAAAAATAAGGACTAGGACACAAGGACTAACGCTAAAAGGCAAACGAACTATATATTAATAAAACAATTTTTTGTAATTAAAAGTAAATAAATTTTGAAATTATAAAATGTATTCAAATTACTTAAAACTACAAGCAATGTTATCCCTCAATCACAACTCTTTTTTGTTATCTATAATCTAAGCAAAACATTTAAATATAATCATTATAAGCCGCAAATTATTAGCAGGACACCTAATTTGATCAAATTATGAAAATATTCTGATGAAAAAAACTAGACAAAAGTTAATATTCAACAGGATGGATTCTATAGCTATGCCAACCAGTTAATCAATATTGTTAATGCTGTCACTTTCTAACCCGGCAAACTCGAAGTTTTATGCATAGGTTTAGTAAATGATTAGTTGCCCTTCATTGTTTTACCGTGTGCAGGTCATTAGGGTGCTTTGGTATGTTTGAGCAGCTGCTGCTGGGACAGAGAATGGAAAGAAAAAAAAACTAAAAATCGCGTGTAACAATTCATTTATGACAATATGTTTGAAAAGCAGCAGAGGCGTTAGTATTGCGGAAATTGTTGCATTTAAAACCCATTGCCATAAGAGCCATCATCTACTTAATCGGTCAGTCGAAAATTCAAAGTCTTTAGGTTCGCGTGTGGAAAGTTCAATGTTGGGAATTGAATAAAGCAGTCAAAATACGATGAACAATGACAACGACGAACAGCTGTGGTAAATGCTTACAAGCGTACACACAAACATACATACATATATACATATGTGCCAAGGAATTGGGTCTAGGGTCTGAGGAGCGGACTTATTCGACCTTAATTCTTGTTTGGCAGGCTCGCATGCTTATGCATGTTTGTAGTTACCTGACTTTTAGGTTGGCAGGCGCTTCTGAAAAGAGTTTGTTGCATAGTTTCAGCCGTTCAAGTTTGTAGGTCGTCAAATTGACGGCAGGTGCAAGGTCTTAGCATTGATTTTGGCAATAACATTACTTAGAAGGTTATCAATCAACAAGGACTTTTCGCATAACGATCCCTACAAAAGTTATAACGTAAGCAATAAAAACAAATTAAGCTAAATTAAATAAGTACCAATAATAACAAAACTTACCAGGCTACCAGATACAATTGCATTACACAATCTAACGCGATGGCAACGCCGTAATTGCCAAAAGTTGTCACAATTCTCCATATGAATAGAAACTTTATTCTAACAAAATAAAACAAACAACTTTTTGCGATTCACTAACATGGAACAATAAGATGCTCTTACGAATCACTCACTTAATAACACAGATTACACTTTTACTTGGCACATAAAAAAATATTTAAAAATAAAAAACACAGGACGACGCATTGATCGTGCAGCAAGTTTACTTCACATGTATGTATGTGTGTATGTTAATGAACATAAGTCGATTAATCGAAGGAATTGGCGCGCATCTTTTGAGTTTTGGCGCCAACAACTCTAAAATGTATTTAGCACAATTTTAAGTTTTGTAAAGTGGTAATTTCTAATAATGAGAATGGTTTACCAGTCTAAATGAAAGCATCAAATATGTTAAAAGCAAATGTTCTAAGAATTGAGTTATTTTTTAACTGTTATTAATTTGAACGAGTGGTTTCTTGTACTTATATCTCATATTACTAAGTAAAATGTTATAATCTTTATATTTTAGTAGAATATTTTAGATATAAAATGAATTAAGATTGCAAGAAAACAAAACAATGTCAAACCCTAAGATCACCGATCTCAGTGGCGCCTCTATTTGGCGCCAAAAACGACTCGTTACAAAGAAATTTAACATAACTCGCAAATGATGCTGTTAAACCTAACAGAACTGTTAAGGTAATCGATTAATATTGTGTGTCATCGGAATAGTAAATTGTAATCGTTATATCGCTACACACATACGTATAAAAAAACAAAGGAGAAGGAGAATGAGAAACAAAGGATAGAGATAGAAACCGAAAAAACTCCACATATATATTCAATAAGAAGGATAATTAATAGCAATGAAAATGGTAATACTTTAGGTGAAACGAAATTTATTAAATACAAGGAGCAAAAAATAACTAAAAAAAAACCTGTATCGCAGAGCTGAACATTGCTGTGATAGTGAAAGGAGAAAAAGTTGTCGTCAATTTGTGGCTCTGTGTGTGCGTGTGAGTGCGAGTGTGTGTGTGTATGCGAGTGTGAGTGCATATGCATATGGGGTTGGAAAATTGTGAAAACTCAACGAATACGGAAGTGAGAAATTGGACATAATCTTTCCAAGGAATTAGATTACTGCTACTGCGACAAATATGCCCAGCGCCTCGTTTACATCCTCCCGCACCTATGTGCGCCGCTCCCGACGGAAAGGAGCTAATCGTATAGCCATGCCCAATCGTCCCGCAGGCAACATAATGGATCCCATGCAGCAGCAAAATGTAACTAATGGTGGTGGGGCAGCGGCCAGCAATTCAGCAGCAGCCTCTGGCTCTGGCGCTTCATCCGAGTACTTTGATAGCGGCCAATCCACAAGCGGCGGAGCAAGTGGTTCATCGGGATTCTCAGGCAACTTTTATAATCCCCTGCAAATGATGGACACCACTGAGAGTGGTGCAGCAAGTGGCAGTAGTAATGGTGGTGGTGCCGCCGGATCTGCCACATCTACCAGTTCCAGTTCTACGCCAGCAGCTGCAGTGGCTGGTTCCTCATCAGGCACAACGGGCTCAGCTGGGCCATCGGCCGCTGTTGGTGCCTCGACATCTGCCACCGCATCCTCCAGTCATCAATCTCCATATGACTTACGTCGCAAAATCTCTGCCAGCAATAGCCATGAACAATGGTGTTCCAGCGGACCATCGTCTTCCTCTGCCGCTGCTGCTGCCGCCGCCGCCTCAATACTCGTCGGTCCATCGAGCAGTTCCCCACCACTGGTGAACCCCAGCTCGTCGCCATCCAGTTCATCGTCATCGTCCTCATCGTCGTCGTCGTCATCATCATCGTCGTCATCCTCCTCATCGACGTCATCGTCCTCGTCTTCGTCAGCCATTGTGCAAGCTCCATCGACTAGCGCCACTTTCCCAGTGAACAATGCTCCCACCACGGGAGCAACTCTCGCCCAACCACCCAATGTGCATAGTTCAGTACCCCAGCAGCATTGCGGTGCCCTGCCCGTCGGAGCTGCCATTGAAGATAACAACTACATGCTACCAGCCAGAAAACGTTCCCGCCGTTTATATACTCAGAGCGGTGGCGACACCAGCGGTGCGGTACCTTTAACAGAAGTGACTGCTAGCGGATCCACTGGTACAAATGGCTCACCCACAGCAGCCCAGTATTTACAATACGAATTGCCCGATGAGGTACTTTTGGCCATCTTTTCATACCTTATGGAGCAGGACCTTTGCCGCTTGGCTTTAGTCTGCAAGCGCTTTAACACCATAGCTAACGACACAGAACTGTGGAAACGTCTCTATCAGTCTGTCTTTGAGTACGATTTGCCACTGTTTAATCCAGAGTTATGCAAATTCATCTTCGAAAAGCCAGAAGAATCGGAATATGCAAATCCATGGAAAGAGAGCTTCCATCAGCTAAATAGGGGAGTGCATGTACGTCCCGGCTATCAGGATAAACGTTACTCCGGTCGGAGTATAGTATTTTTCAACACCATCCAAGCCGCTCTTGACTATCCTGAGGAGCGGGCCGCTGCAGGCGTTTTTGTATCT
Organism: Drosophila neocordata; assembly: GCA_018903615.1. Classification (NCBI taxonomy): domain Eukaryota; kingdom Metazoa; phylum Arthropoda; class Insecta; order Diptera; family Drosophilidae; genus Drosophila; species Drosophila neocordata. The sequence continues at coordinate 2,489,960 of JAEIGI010000002.1, forward strand.
GGCGCTGGCGCTGGAAATGTCGTCTCTGCTGGCCTATCTAATACAAGTGCTGCACCCGGATCCGCTGCAGGCGGGGCAAGTGTGAATGCCCTCGTTAATATATACGAAGAACAGGTCGCACCTACCGAACACCCAGGCCCTTTGATATTTCTGCATGCTGGCCACTATAAAGGTGAATATCTATTTATCGATTCGGATGTGGCATTGGTGGGTGCTGCTCCCGGTAATGTGGCCGAGTCTGTCATTCTTGAGCGGGAAGCCGGGTCGACAGTTATGTTTGTCGAGGGCGCCAAATACGCTTATGTTGGATATCTCACTCTCAAATTCTCGCCGGAAGTCACATCGACGGTGTCGCATCATAAACATTATTGCCTGGACATTGGTGAAAATTGTTCCCCCACTGTTGACAATTGCATCATACGTTCCACCTCCGTCGTGGGCGCTGCTGTCTGTGTGGGTGGTGTCAATGCCAATCCCGTTATACGCAACTGTGACATCAGCGACTGTGAGAATGTTGGACTCTATGTGACTGACTTTGCCCAAGGCACCTACGAACACAACGAAATCAGCCGGAACGCTCTCGCCGGTATTTGGGTAAAAAACTTTGCCAGTCCGATTATGCGCGAGAATCACATTCATCATGGACGCGATGTGGGCATATTCACATTTGAGAATGGAATGGTAAGTGAATCTTTTTGATCCTTAAATTGGCCATATAACTGAAATTGAACTTGAAAATAGTAAGAATCCTAAAAGGATGATATAGCTTAAAGTATTGGATTTATAGTAAATTATCAGGCAATTTCGTTTCCAAATTCGGGTAATAAAGACATCACATCGAGAAAAAAGTTAGGGAATCATTCCTCTAGGTTTTCTGTTGCTAAAATAAACAGCATCTGTATAACAGTTATATACCAGTTCAACTTCACCGATACTTTTTCATTAATTATCCTTCTAAGTAATTTCTAATAGTGTTGGTAAATGAAATGTTAATTTAATTTAAGCTTGTAAATATTAAAATTTCAATAATGTGGCAAGCCTGGTTATGATTGCTTTCAGTTATTTTTGAGAGCCATTATCGTATAATTTGATTTAAATATGAATGCAAATGTTTTTTGATTTGATCCAAAAATAATCGAAGTATACTGGGGTACATCATATTTTTGCATAAAGGTTGCGTCATAATTTTAATTTAAAGCAAATGTTTGAGAATATTTTTTATCAATTGTGAACTGTCCATAGAGATTTCTGACACACCTCACAATTGACTTAAGGTCACTCCCTTGATTAGATATTATTATCTATTCTTACTTTACTTTTGTTGAGAGAGTTCATCGACTGTTAAATCTCTATCAGGGTATATAGACAATTATAATACTTCTTAATACATGATGATTTTTTAGATTAATAATGTTATTTATATTTTATAACTTTAGTGGATATTATAGGCGTAAATGTGGATTAAAACCTTACGTCATTGAAACCTTATTAAACAAAAATTCAACTTAATGTTTTTATTGTATCAAAGGTTTCACATATAATACTATATATGTAACATTTATCTCGTTTGCAGGGTTACTTTGAGAAAAATGATATACATAATAATCGGATTGCCGGTTTTGAGGTAAAAGCAGGGGCCAATCCTACAGTGGTCAAGTGTGAGATTCATCATGGACAAACTGGAGGCATCTATGTGCATGAGAATGGTTTGGGTCAGTTTATTGAGAATCGCATACACTCAAATAATTTTGCAGGTATATATATCTATATCTTTATATCTTCAATCATGTTCTTACACTCAATAATTTCTTAAATTTTTTTTGTCCCAGGCGTTTGGATAACATCGAATAGTAATCCTACCATACGGAAAAATGAGATTTACAATGGCCATCAGGGTGGCGTTTATATATTTGGCGAGGGACGCGGCCTAATCGAACATAATAATATTTATGGTAATGCCCTGGCTGGTATACAAATTCGCACAAATAGCGATCCAATAGTCAGGCATAATAAAATTCATCATGGCCAGCATGGAGGGATCTATGTGCATGAGAAGGGTCAAGGTTTAATTGAGGAGAACGAAGTGTATTCCAATACATTGGCCGGTGTGTGGATAACCACTGGCAGTACGCCGGTATTACGGCGTAATCGCATTCATTCTGGCAAGCAGGTTGGCGTTTATTTCTATGACAATGGACATGGAAAATTGGAGGACAACGATATTTTCAATCATCTGTATTCGGGTGTACAAATTCGAACGGGTAGCAATCCAGTGATTCGTGGCAACAAAATCTGGGGAGGACAGAATGGCGGGGTTCTGGTCTACAATGGCGGTCTGGGTCTACTGGAACAGAATGAAATCTTTGACAATGCCATGGCCGGAGTGTGGATCAAAACAGACTCGAATCCTACGTTAAAACGCAATAAAATCTATGATGGCCGAGATGGCGGCATCTGTATCTTTAATGGCGGTAAAGGCATTCTCGAAGAGAATGATATATTCCGCAATACCCAGGCTGGAGTATTGATCTCAACGCAATCGCATCCGATACTCCGGCGTAACCGTATCTACGATGGTCAAGCGGCGGGTGTTGAGATTACAAACAATGCCACGGCCACATTGGAGCACAATCAAATATTTAAGAATAAATTTGGTGGCCTGTGCTTGGCCAGCGGTGTTCAGCCCATTACCAGGGGCAATAATATTTTTAATAACGAGGATGAGGTTGAGAAGGCCGTGTCCAGTGGCCAATGCCTGTACAAGATTAGCAGCTATACATCATTTCCCATGCATGACTTTTATCGTTGCCAGACCTGCAATACAACTGATCGCAATGCCATATGCGTGAATTGTATTAAAAATTGTCATGCGGGACATGATGTGGAGTTTATACGACACGATCGGTAAATAACGAGAAAGAAAAGAGATCAATATAAATATAGAGTATCTAATCTATTTCATTTTCTTTTAACAGTTTCTTTTGTGACTGCGGTGCTGGCACCCTGTCCAATCAGTGTCAGCTACAAGGTGAGCCCACACAGGACACGGACACACTTTATGATTCTGCAGCACCAATGGAATCGCACACTCTGATGGTCAATTAGAATGGCAGCTATTAACCTTTATTCTCGTTTAAAACTAAGCTATAGATTTTGTAGCCACCCGCCAAGCTCTCAACTCTCTGTCTCTTGTTCACAAACAAACACACACCGCCCACACACACACACACACACATATATACACACAAGTGATATATGTTGCTGTAAATATTGAAAGAAACACACAATAATACAATTAATTGTATGTAAATAATAATTAATTAATCTTTGCGTTCAAAATTTAACACAATGTGCAATTTAGTTTAGCCTGAAGAAAATCTCACTTATTCTTTTCGATTTTTTCTCTTTTTTGATATAATTTGAATTAATTAATTAACAAAAATGAAATAGAAATGAAATCCAATTTGCAAGTCATTTCGATTACTGTCACAACGAATAAGTAAACAAAAAAAAAAAAACAAATTATAAGCAAAAGAGAATAGAAACGATAACGGTAACTTTTTGTAATACGCAATGCATTTGTTTTTGTACGACGAATTGTTAAAAACGAATTGGAGACAAAACCCCAGTGAAGAACAATTTTTGTAATGTATTTTAGTAGAAGAAGATTTTAAAATTACAACAATTAACACAAATATATAGATATATTACAATATAAATCTAATATAAGCCATAGATGATAAAGCATAATATAGTGACCATTATTTTTGGTCACTCAACAAAAACAAAACACACAAAAGAAAAAACAAAAAAAATCAACCAACAAATGAAACAAAAAAAAAAAAAAATTAAAGCAATTTTAAGTATTAATTAACAAATTAGTTTAGCAGCGGCTTCAATGCTTCAACAACAACTAACAATACATGCATACATATTATATATAGATAACATTACTACATATAGTATATAACAGCTAAACTACATCATATTCTAAATAGCACACCACGAGACAAGTTACAAAATCAAAAAAAGCCTTTATAAAGCGTCAAATACCAAGCAATATTTCATGTCTAAATGTCGTCGTAGAACCAATTTGTAGAGAAAAAAAAAAATACATTAAACAAAATGAAAAGAAAAAAAAAACTACAAAAATAGATAAAAACAAAAGCCATGTGTCATTTTAGTCAAGTAAGTTGAACATCTTTTTAGTGTCTAAAAGCATAATTATTTAGTTTCGAAATGAGTTTTCTTTAGTTTAAGTCCAGAGCCTAAGCAAACACCAACTATATAAAACATATACATATGTAACTTAACTATCTCTTGATATCCCTCTCTCGATATATATATGTATATGTATATACATATGATGTGTGTCTTTAAGTATTTTTGTTTAACATTTTTTTTATTTATACATACATATTAACTGCAATGCATAATTTCTGTTTTTCTGTTTCTACAATTAAGTATATACATACATCTATCTTACTATATACCTATAATACATTTATATATATATATATACATATATTTTTTAAAACTAATGAATAACTTTTTGTAGGTTTTAACTTACTCTTACTCTATGAAATATACATATATATAATCACACATCAAACATGAATATGAATATTTGAAAATATATACATATAATTATATAAAAAAAAAACAAAACATAATCCTAACTAACAGGAATATCCCCTTTTTGATTTGACACGCCTACACACGCACACATAAACACATGCGCATAATAATATATATAAACTATATGTAGAAATTTTAATGTGTTACCTATGCAAACTAAATACTTCATTGCCCTAAACTTGGACAACTAACTAATTATACATACAGATATATATATATATAAAATATATATGCATATATATATAATTCATACAAGGTATAAGTAAATATTTAAAAATTTCAGAAAAAAAACACACAATTTGAAAAAAAGTCTTTGTTTTTGAACTTGAGTGTCTCCGTTAGGACTCTATAGTACTTTTATATGTATTTATATATCTGTCAAGTATATAATTTAGATCTCCAGGCTAATCGTAGCTGCAATTTCTTAAAGGCTTTACGTGCCTTTCGATATCAACTGATCTTATATCGGGAATGAAATTTATAGTACCTAATATTGCACTTGTGCAAATACTTCAAGTTGGATAGTTTCCTATAGAAAGTTAAAACAATTAAACCCATTAACCCAATTATTTAATCGCATAGTTCTTAAGGAAAGAGATAAGGTCTAGCAATAGAAAACTTATTAATTGGCACAGGCACAGGGATCTGGTGCATCTGGCTTATCGCGATTACGCAATAATGTAACAATATGATCATGGTGGGCCGCCTTAGCGTATTCCATGGGTGATAAGCCAAGTTCGTCTTTTATAGAGCGATTACTGTAGTGGGGTAATAGATAATCAACAACCTCATGGTTACCCAATTGGCAAGCATAATGAAGTGCTGTGCGTCCCGTGCGATCAGCTAGTGTGAGATCAGCACCAGCTAATCTAAATGATTCCAATCGTTGGATTTTATTACGCTCTGTTAAAGCTCGCAATAATTCCGCCTGCACCTCAGGCGGATCTCTTAGAATGGCTCCATTAGATAGCAGAATCCTAATGATTTCGTGATTATCTGTATCAATGGATTCGTGTAGTGGAGTACGATTGAATCGATCATGAACATTTACAGAACATCCAGCCGCAACCAGGAAGCAGACACAATTTACTTTTCCCAGATAGCAAGCTAAATGAAGGGCAGTGCGACCATCACAGTTGGTATCACAAAGATCGGCTCCATATTGTTTTAGGTCGGTGAGCCTATTGACATCGCCCTCCATCACAGCAGCCGATATGAGAGCCGGATAGAATGTTGAGCACATTTGTTCGCGTTCAACAGCATTAGATAAATGCAGAGTACGTGCCACGCCTTCGATTAGGTCAATGTCGTTAATCTTTGCTATTTTGTTGGTAGTCAATTCGCCGCGTATACTGAGATGCATGACTTTCTTTTTGTTAGCCAAGTCCCATTCCGGTTTGCCCAGAACATAGGCCAGCTTGGTGAATGCCGCCTCTTGGGTCATATCATAGCCAGGAACAACACCAATTTCCAACAGCACATTACCTGTTGCATATGAGGGCGTTACAATTCCATTGGGACACTGTGTAATGTTAACCAACAGAACTCCTCTATCTATTGCCTCTCTCAGTTCGTCAAGAATATCTTCGCGATCCTCTGGCACATTTCCCGATCCAAACGATTGAATGACCACACCTTTCATAGGCTCACTGAGAAAACTACGCACAACAGCCTGACTTATTCCTGGATATAGACGTAGCAATCCCACATCCTTCTCCATTTCTAAATGAACGTTAAATTTTTCCAGGTTGCAGGGTCTAAATATTTGCCGACTTTCGATATCAAAGTTAACTCCAATTCGTCCCAAATGCATTTGATTTGGCGAGTCGAAGGCGTTAAAAGAATCAGAGCTAACCTTAGTCACCCGACAGCCACGTAGGATGCGGTTGCCAAAAAAGACCAGCACTTCGGGTATATTGTAGTTTCCTGCCAACAGTAAAGAGCCTACAAAATTGTCTCGTCCATCGGTGCGTGTCTCAAAGATGGGAATCTGAGATCCAGTAAGTACAACAGGCTTGCCCAAGTTTTCTAGCATAAATGCCAAGGCGGAAGCGGTGTAGGCCAATGTATCTGTTCCATGGAGAATAACGAACCCATCATACCGATTATATGCCTTCTGCAAATCAACAAAATTATACATTAATCGAAAAATTAGTTTTTGGCATTCTGATTATGATATACATACTCCAACATCATACGCAATCTTTTTCCAGTCGTTTATTCCCATGCAACTGGAGTCCAACAGAGGACTGTACTCCACGAGATCATATACTACACGATACGGATGATCTGACACAGACGGCAACACTAGAAATGACTCACTCCCGAATTGGCAGTCCAAACAGGTAGGCTTATAATTTGAATCGTGACAATTTGGATACTGACGCAGCCGTTTGGCCAGTTCATTGGCAACTGGCGCTAGTACTGAAGATAGACAGCAAGTAAGTAAGGAAATTAACAACATTGCAATTGAATCAGTTACATGATACTCACCTCCCGATTGATTCCTTACCATGCCAATCGTCCCGCCCAGATATAGAACATGGACAAAAACTTCCTTCTTTTTGTGGCATTTACAATTGACCTTGGCCATCCTTACTCGGCTCGGGGACAAAACAGCAAATTTTGAAATGCGTTAAAACAATTTTTTTTTTTTAAATTAATTTGCCTACGAAATAGGTCAGCCGAGGCCTACCTGTTCGTTGCTTGTTGAGAAATATTTTAAACTTTACAAGGAAACCATTCATTAACCCATGAAAACCAATTGTTAGTTCACGTCCCTTTGAGACTTACATCAGGATTTAAGTTTACGCGGTATTGTGTCTCCAAGTCCAATATTATCATGGCATAGTCCTCATAAAAAGGGTATTCTTCTTTAGGATTCTAATAATTCATGGTTTTCATTTTCTTAATCGTGCTACAGACCTACCGCATAAACGGTGTACGCATTACAACGGTTTGTTACGCGTTTTGGCTATTTTTAGTACATTTTCCGTGTTGTCGTCGTCGTCGTCGTTGTCGTTCAACTTAATTCTCAATTCCAAAAATAAAGGGCCACATATTAAATTAAACGAATAAATTGCACCCAACAGCGCTTCAAGTGGGACACAGATACGCTGCAGTCGAGCCCGAGCGATCACTTGTCGTTGCTGTGGCATCTGTTGCCATTCGGTTGCAGTTGCAGCTGGAGGAGACACGCAGAGCTAGCAATTATTATTATAGGGAAGCCAGACAAATCGAAAGCAATTGTTGTTGTATTGTCCGCCTGTGCTGCGATTAGAGCAGCTTGGTGGACAGGGGCATGTCCCACTTTATGCATAGCGCCAATAGCGATTTAGTCCATCTCAATGTGGGTGGTCAACGGTAAGTAGAAACAAACAAAGAAACAGTTAAATGGAAGCAGATAATGAATTCAATTTAAAATTGATGACGCATGCAAAACTTAATATTGTGTACCCTTTTTCCCCATTTTCCTATCTCTTTCCTAGCTTCTCCACGTCCCGGCAGACGCTTACCTGGATACCGGATACATTTTTTACGGCTCTTCTTAGCGGACGCATCTCAAGTCTGAGGGATGAGCATAATGCCATCTTCATTGACCGTGATCCCACTTTATTTTCCATCATCCTTAACTATTTGCGGACCAAAGACATTGATATCAAGACATGTGAAATTCGTGCCCTGCGTCACGAAGCGGAATATTATGGGATCACTCCGTTAACTAAACGTTTGGCCCTCTGCGAGGATCTCAATCATTCGTCCTGTGGAGATGTGCTTTTCTATGGTTTTCTGGGTGCTCCTTCTATCCCAACTAATGAGGCGGTGCAAGCTGCAATGGATGATTCCATGCTACCTTCCACATCGGGAAGCTCTGGAGCGGCACGTCCTGGTTCTATGGTAAGAGTTCCAGAGCCATCGCGCTCACATTCGCGTAATTCGTCGTGGGATTTACGTTGTGGACGAGCCAGCACCAGTGGCAATAATGTCTCCAACCCAGCCGGAGCACCCATGATGCACTCAAGAAATCCCTCGTTGGATTTTATGCGACATTCGCGTAACTCATCAGCTGATCTGAACAAGGTGATTAGGAACGAAGTTGGTATGGTCTTTAGTCCAACTCAAACATCCCATTGGGTGGATCCATTGCGTGTGCAGATTATTAAAGCTCATCAGAATTGGATTGCTGTGGCATATGCCCATTTTGTTACTTGCTATCGGGTTAAAGACTCCAATGGATGGCAACAGGTATTTAAATCGCCACATATTGATGCCACTATCGAGAGGATTGCAATCAATTCTAAGGTGAATACATCGACAGCTGAATCGATTCCCAGCTTGGCCATTTCCTATGGCAGTCAAATTCGTTTGTGGAGTATTCAAGATGGTGGTCAAAAGACAGACATTGGTACATTTAATCTCAATGTTCGAGTGGAATATCTCTTTTTTATAGGCAGCCAGTTAGTGGCACTATCTTCTTCTGGCAAAATTGGCGTCTGGCACGCCATGACTCAACACTGGCAGATTCAAGATCTGGTGCCTGTCCTGTCGTTTGACTCAGCTGGCTCTTTCCTGCTGTTGGGCTGTAACAATGGTTCCATCTACTATATTGATATGCAAAAGTTTCCGCTACGAATGAAGGATAATGACTTACTGGTCACCGAGCTGTATAAGGATGTTACTCTGGATCCAATCACTGCAATTTCCGTCTATCTGACCCCAAAGACATCGAGTATTAGTGGCAATTGGATTGAAATTGCCTATGGAACCAAGTCTGGAGCTGTGCGTATTATTGTCCAGCATCCAGAGACTGCTGGACATGGTCCTCATCTCTTTGAAACATTTTTTGTCCATCAGAGTCCAGTTACTAAAGTGATGCTATCGGAGAAATATCTAGTCTCCGTATGCAGTGAGTATCATCACGTTCGTACTTGGAGTTTGACTCGCTTTCGGGGAATGCTCTCAACTCAGCCAGGCTCTACGGCCGAGGCCTCTTTTAAAATTGTCTCCTTAGAGGCCACAGACACCAATTACAGCTATGCAGCCGGTAATGATTTTGGCCCTTATGGTGACTATGATGACATGGTCTTTGTCCAGAAAGTGGTCCCGGAAACCGATCAGTTATATGTGCGATTAGCATCCAATGGAGATCGGGTCTGTGTTATACGCTCTGTGGATAGTTCCACTATATCCTCATTCTGTGTACATGAATGCGAAGTGTCGTCCCGTATGGGATCACGTTTTATACTCACCGGTCATTGCAATGGCGCCATACAAATGTGGGATCTAACCACTGCTTTGGCGTTGTTAGCCAAGGATGAACCACAGCAGAAAACCAATGGCGGACCCGACACCAACGAGCTTCTCCGCCTACTGGATAGTTGCGAAATCTCAAATTCGTCATGCTCAACACCTTGTATGTCACCATGCCTATCGGCTTTGGGCAACGGCTCTGGACTGGCCTACACTTCCATAGCACGCATGAAGGCCAGCAATATTGCCCTGCTGAATCGGGATCATCAGATGCCGCCACCACCACCACCGCCAGCTCAAATCCAAATGCAGGCACAACAGCAACAATATCAGCACCCACAACAACCGATGGCTGGTGCAGCCCCAGCGGGACCACCTGCTCCGTCTGCCATGCCGCCAGTTGTTATACCAATGGTCGATGGCAATAATGAATGAAACGTGGAAGCGGCTGCTTCTTCAGCGCTTGTCGGGCGCGTTTCATTAATTACATTTCATAGGTGTGGCATGATCTACGATTATCAAATTATATTCCTTCAGTTTACGCTGTGTGCCCTCTTCTATGTCTGCATCATGCGACTCTGGCGCGGCACAGCATCTAACAATAATTAAACTGTAACTTAGCATTTAAACAACACAAAAAAAAATAATCAAATAATCTCCATTTAATTTTGTGCTCGATGTCCTGGCAAAATACCCGAAAAACAACAAAAAAAATGTTAATGTATTAAGATTGGATCGTAAACGGAGATTTTTTTCATTTCTCTATCAGTTTTCTTTTTTTTTTTTTAACTTTGTTGTAGTTAAATGTTTTGAAATTTAGTTAAATCAATATATGAAACCAGAGTATAAGACTTCCGTAATCGATCTTTATATATACATATACTATACCATATACACATATATAAAAGTTAAGGGATTTTTGCACTGGGGAATCGAAACGATTTCTATTCAATACTATTAGTAACCAAAAATACAGAAAATTCTACGGAATATTATTTGATTTTCATCTAATTGATAATTTCTTTCGTTAGATAAATGATAAACTATTCATATGAATTAGCTAACGAATTTACCTTAGTGCAAAATATCCTATAAACAATATCAAATCAACCTTGTATAGGTAATGTTGTAAACCAGTTTTCAATATCCATACATAATAAATAATTAGTTATAAACAAAATTACATTCATTGTTTAGAAATCTCTTTGCAATTTGCTACTCTAATCATCGTCAACTTCGAATAATGGGAAGACACTGTAGTTTTCAAGGAATGGTTTAAGGAACTATAAAACTTTTTATAAAAAGTACAGACAACTGAATTTTTTGCCAAAATTATTTAAATTTCTTTATTAAAGGCAACTTCTAATATATAAAAGAGTTCCATGAAAATAGGTTTGACAATTTTCGAGCTTTTCAATTATAAAGGTTTAAGTTGGAATTTTAATTTCATTGCCACATTCTTCCAATCGTCCAACAATCACATCTCAGTTTAATTTTAAATTTGGAAACTTATTCTCAAAAGTTTTTATTAAAGAAAAAACGTTTTTTCAATTTACAGGAAGAGACAATTCTTTTATTATAATTATCTTTCGACTATTGTAGAATATTTTTTTCTCTATGCTAATCGGAAAAATTTTTAAGTTTCAGTTCAAAACAATAAGCCGTCTTACCATTAATAAATCTTAATAATCTTAATCATCCGCTTGCTTACCTTTTAGTTTCCGCCACGGTTTTATAAAATTATATGAATAATTGTATTTTAGCTTTTTCTTAATAACAACAAAATGCAATAATAATCTTCTGTGAATCATCAATAATTTATTCAACCATTTAGTTTAGTTTCTCGATGCTTGGGAATACTTGAAAAGTGTTTTAACATTTATCAATTTTATACGGTTTATACTTGGCTTATCATTTTGAATATTTTAATTTTGGGTATGTATCATTTATCATCAATAAAGTAAAAAGCAGCAAAAACGCCAAAACATACAAAAAATATATATATATATTTATATAAATATATATGATTTATATGTATAGTAAATGTACCTCTTCTCTATATACTATATATATATTTTGTGTTCCTTTTCAAATATCAAATGCCTTCTTAATTAAACCCGTCACAATGGTGGAACGATTGTGGCTTATCAATTTAAACAAATGTTTTGCGTCTCAAGTATGGAGAACGCTTTGTTCAGTTTAAATACAATTTACCTAAAATAGGACGCAACGAACGCACTGGTATTATTTGTTTTTTTCTTTTTTTCTCTTTTTTTTATAGATTATATGATTCTGCGAGGGGTGCTCAATAACAATTGAAAATTATAAATATGTAATTACTGGAAGTTTCAGTTGCTTTGGCTATTCATTTAGATTAAACATGCTTATAGTTGTAAAATTGTTGTTAATTTCTTAATGGAAGTAAGGTATTTAAATTTTCAACGAGTCAACTTTTGCATCGTAGAAAATGTTAGGAAGAAAATGTTGTCAAGTTTCAAAACAAAATTACAAAAAAAAAAACCCCTCGCAATCATATGTTATACATATTAAATATATGCATATGTATATATATAGATATATATAGTGTATGCACGTAGCTATGATTTACATTTCTTGCCGGAAAGTAATTATCGAATTGAACATACAAAATAGTTTGTACATAAAGTTAAACATAAGTCTAGGAGCTAACCGATATGGAAGCAGTATCCATACTGTGGATACTTGTTTACTTAATTTGCAAGCTTATATATTGTACGTAGATATATATATAGGTCTATGAACTTGTAATTATCTAAAATTGCCGCTGAGCGAGCGCTGTGTGTGTGTGCATCCAATGAATAATGATATGTGCATGAAAGATTGCTAAGCAAAAACTGATGAGAGCGTTGGACAAACGGTTTGGGAAAGGTTAAGATATAATAATAATAGATAGATAGATAGAAAGTTAGATAGAAAAAGAGATCCAGCTCATTACACCTGAAAGTAATCATCTACTAACAGTTGCTCACTTGGCGTGGAGGTGGTAGCTCCACTTAATGGACTGCTTGCCTGCGTATCCGTGTCTAGATCAGCTTGCAGGCGTTCGTATGGATGATCCAAAGTGTCGCCACTGCTTGTACTTGTTATAGTTGTTGTGGTGGTTGTATTAAGATAGCATACGGATTCATAATTTGGATCCGTTTCACTACCGGTACCCGTTAACGATTCATATTGTGAGGAAATAGGCGTTGTTATCGATGAGGATGTCAGCGAGGTGGGCGATGTTAGAGCCAAATGGCTACTAGTGGTACTTGAATTGGTGGTCGCCTTTTCCGTTATTCTTGCATAGTGATCTGTGTCAATTTCTGCATTGGCTTTTGTCTCCAATATGCTGGCATAATTGTGATTGGCATCGGCTTCTGGTATGGTACTATAGCCGCTAGTATCACCTGGTGGACGTTTCTTTTCCAGCACCTTAGCATAACCATCATCGGAATGGGCACGACTCTTAAGCTCTTCATAATTTGGATCATAATCAGATTTCTTCCCATCATCTTCGTTAGCAGCAGAGTGAGGCTGCAGTTGCTCATAGCCAGGATCATTATTGCTGCTAACAGGTGGCGGAGGCGGTGGCATCAGCTGGTTGCTAATAGTCTCATAATGTTTTGTGCTGTCATTAATTGCATTTGTTGTTATTGTTGTTGCGGCTATTGTTGTAACTGCTGCTGATGATGATGGGAAATGATAAATCAATTAGCAAATGAAATCAATTAAATAGATTTAAATAAATTGAAAAGGATATGTAGAAGAAGCTTTTCTGGTTATATAATGCTGTTGCTTAATACTAACCATGGCTACTTCCAAACAAAAACTCTCGAAATTTTCGCTGTTTAAACTCAACAAACGCAAAAATTTCTCATTTTGGCATTACAACTAAGTTGGATTTAGGCATTTTTTGTTTTTTTTTTTTTGTGGATGCACAAGGAAAGATAGATATAGATAGACAGGTTTATTAGGCATTAGGTAAATAGATTGGGTCACAAAGACAAGGACAAGGAGATCAATGACTTTTAAACATAAAAGATGCATACGATTTTTAACCTTAAATTGACAATCGACCGATATACGTTGCAAACAGAGATTTTAGTTCACTTGAAAAACTCTCTTTTTGTGTACTAGATAATTGTAAGAAAAATGGATAAAAGAATTGTTTTAAAATTCCAAAAGCCCTTGAAAATGTTGAGCTAATTATATTGTAAAACAAATTAATTTAAAATTTAACAAGTATAATAAAAAATATATTTCATTATTAGAAACAAAATATTAAAAAAAGTAACGAAAATTGTAGATTCAACGGTCTTAGCTGCCAGCACTTTTAGTCACTAATCAAAATCTTCATTAGGTTTATTTAGCTCTATATATATATATATATCGGTGTAATGATCTTTTTTTACGATAGTTTACGATAGTTTTTAGCCATTATGTTTAATAGTCATTGGAAGAGGAATGTTTAAGTGCAATTGGTTTTTAGTTAAGTTACCTGCTTCCTGTTGTCGTTCTTTTTGCAGCATATTGGCTGCATAGCAATCCGATTTGCGATTCTCGTGAATCACATGACTCTGTCCATCTGCTGGTATGGTCTCATAACCATGATCCTTGGCGGAGTAACTGTTGCTGCGCACGCGACTCTTTTGAGGATCTACAGAGCCATCTAATGGACTGACTCCCAAAATGTCCTGCTGTTGTTGCTGCTTACGTGTCAAAATTGGTGAATTATTTTGGGAAGAGGGTGAGTTGCGAGAGAATTTGTGCTTCTTCATAACCTAGAAACATTAATATAATCCAATTATCGTTTAGATGAGTGTTAATGATGGAATTAACTTGAAGCCTTACCTTAGCATACATTCCTTCAATATTTCTATTGCCCTCGCTGTCTTTTGATGGACTTAAGCTTTTGCTGTGTTTCCGTTGTGGCGATGCATCACCAGACTCCACATCAATACCATCACCACCCGCTTCAATTACGGATATAACTGAGTTACGGCCAGACGTAAGATTACTGCTACTATTAGTGGCATGCAGATGGTGTGGTTGGCCGACACTGGATTTGGGCGTGGGTGGTAATGGTGAATTTGCCTGACGTTTTTCTGGCTTTGGCGAGCCTAGATTACAAACGGAAGAGCTATTATTGGACGATGACGATGCTTGCCGGGAATGCATTTGTGCCCGAAGACTATCCACTGGCGGAGGAACGGGTAAGGGATGATCTGTACTACTATTACTGGTTCTATGGGTTGAACCAATCGGGCCACTGCTAGCCGCAACTGGACTTGTCGATGGTAGACTACTGCTATTGTTGATCTCAACGGCTACCACAATGGGATTAGCCTGCATGGGTTGAATTTGTGCGTAGGTTTCTGATCCGCTCGTATAAATGTCGGTGGCATTAGGTAAATGACGATTATTGGGATCCTCAATAGCGGCATATGTTTCATCTGCTCAAATTAAACAAAATATATGATTTTGTAAGTGAAAATTATTAATCCTTTTTAAGTTCAACTTACCTGAATCGTCGGAGACGGTTGCATAATGCGAATCATTGACATCCCGTGATAATGTTGGATTCCTAGTTGGAGGTTTACCCGGCGGCTGCTGTGCCAATATATTGGCCAATGGCTCTCGTACACTGATACTGGTATATCCCTCTGTAAAATGGAACATTAAAAAAAAGTTCTAAAAGATGATAATTATTCCTTGCTTACTGGAGGAATCCTGCGAATCTCCGCTAAAGTGCTGATTAGCAATTGGTGGTGTCATATAGGGTAAGTCCTGACTGGCCGATATCATGCCAGCAATTGCCGAAGCAGCTGGAATTTCGGATTGCGGTTGATCTACATCATTTTGATGATCCCTGGTTCCTTCATGATGCTGCTCAAGGCGATCACCGGATGAGCCAGCCGCTGTGGCAGCTGCAGCAGCTGCTGCTGCAGCACCCTGGGCAGCATTGGAAGTGGACGGTGCATTTAATTGGGCATATGGATGCTCAGTGGCACGTACTTTGGCATAATCATGCGGCAATCCTTTGACCCTCGAGTACGGAGAACTTACATCATCTGCCTGACTAATAGAACTGTGCTGCGACACGCTTGTCTGCTTCTTTAGACTGGGTTGGGCTATAAAAGTGAAAAGAATTTCTTAGAAATCAATTCATTTAGGTCAAATTTTGCAAATTGACTTACGACTTTGGCTGTGGGCATTGCGCGCATCCACCAACTGCTTATCGGCCACTGTTTCATACAATTCAGAACCATTGTCGTTTATCTCGGCCACTGGAATATCCGGCAGACTCCGATGAGCTGCGGTGCTCGATCTAGATAAAGAAACATACAACTTTTATAAATGTACGGTTTTTTTTTAAATTCATTTGTCATTAATTACCGCTTTTCTGAATCAGCATTCGACACTGTGGAGGCATTAAGCTCGGCCTGAGATTCACTATTGCCAACCAGATTGGTAACAACTATTACCTCGTCTGGATTCTTTAGCTTGACCATGCCCTCCAGCCCAAGCAAATCATTTCTGTAAGTGTAATATATTTCATATGGAATTATAATTAGTAACACGAGTGCATCCAACTGGAACTGGTCAGAGTTAGGGAGATTGCAGAGATTGTGACTTTCACTCTCTCTCTGCTTCTCTGTATGCCCCTCCCCAACAACAAAGTCCCAGTACATTTATAATTGTATCTGACCGAAATGTTAGCTTACTTTGGTATTTTCTTTTTGCAACACAAACAAGCGCCCAGCATAACTATGAAGCACAGCGTCAGATTTGCAGTAACCAGCAAATACGTGTAGGTGTTGGCTTCCAGGAGATCTGCCGCCGCCGTCTCTACCATGCCCATGCTAAAATCTATACATATGCACTATGTACGCTAGGGGACAACAAATTTGCAGTGCTTGTGCACAGTATCTTAATAAAAACCATCGCAATTGGCAATAAATAAATACAATAAATAAAACATTTTTTTTTAGTAGTTTCAAAGTGTTGTTAAACTAGTGATGGGTATTTCTGATACTTTCGAGTCTGTGAGACAGATGGCCGATGGGCAATTTCTTTTTTATCGATGAATCTCCTTAAGTGTTGAAGAACGGGTACAAATACTGGTTTTTACCCAATCTCATTTCAAATTTTTTTATTGAGAGGTGGTTTAGGTTGTTACTTCATGAGCATTTATTGCATATACAATTGATATTTGGTATCAAAAAAATAATTAATTCTATTAATTGCCTTCAGAGATATTTGTGCTATACACAAACTTTGGTACTTAAAATCTAATTTATTCGTTTGGCACTAAGTTGCACTCTCTGCTCATAGTTCAGTGTGCTTAAATATAGTTTTTTCAATATTTTCCTGCAGTTTTTCAACCTTGCGAGTTTGTTTCTTCAGTTGATCTTCCATATCGTCAAAACGGTTACTTTTGTCCTTGTGCTTTTCGTCCTGTAATTAGAGGGAACACTATACTTCAACTTTCTGCAATTTATGTACGATTTCCAATGCAAACCTTATACTTCTCTTTATGTAAGGCATGCTCTGCATGCAAATGACGCAACTTCAACAGACGACTTTCAAAATGATGCAATTCGGTTTTAATAGACGTCAGTTCCTTATCCGTAAAATTGTTAGCCTGCGCCACACGCCACAATCCCTGGACTTTAGGTTCAATAAAATCCTGACTATGCGGTCCCGACGATACCAGTCGCTCCAATCGATCATAATGATCCTTAATACCAACATGATGACCACGTAAAGTATTTAAATCGTTCTCAAATTTCTTTACATTTTGCTCATGGGTCTTTATCTCATTTTCGTTGGCATCATTCGAAATGAGATTGTAGTTGTCCAAATCTTCGGTATTAATGGCATCTAAGTTAAAAACTCGATTGTAACCTTATATTTAATATTGATCTAAAAAATACATACTCTCATGTTTATCGGTATCCACTGTACCAATGTTCTCCAATAGACTATAGTACACATCAACCTTATCTTGATGATGTTCGAACTCCTGTTTTAGAGATTTCAACTCTTCAGATGTAAAACCGGAGATTTCCGCTTTTTCCCAAAGCCGATTTAGTTTCTTGTCCTTAAATAGGCTTTTATTTTTATGGCGTTCCTCGGGATCATGAAATTTCTGCAGAAAAGAATTTATTAATTGATATCTTTGGTGTGACTCCAGATCAATAGGTATGATTGGCTTGCCTTAAAGGGTTTTATCTTTTCCACATCTTGGGTATCGTCAAAATGCTCCAGCAAGTCATAGCTACTCATGATACCAATTAATTTTAACCGTAAATCATTTGCCTTAAGGCCTTCTTTGTCTTTGTGCTGAGAATTTAATTGCTTCCATGCAATCTCTTCCTTGTCATGAATTTTCAATTCCATATATAAAGATTTGAGTTTGGGTTCCGTCAAACGCTATGTCAATTGGAAAACATGTAGCTAAATAGTTAACAAGTGTATAAATTAACTCACGTTTTGGGCTTTTGACCAGAGAAGATTCAATTTTGCAATGCGAAATGGTCTCTGAATGTTCTTAAAGTCCGGGTCATATTTTTCTTCAACGACTTGCTGGAAATGTGGATCATTTGCCTCTCGGCTATACTTTTTACTTTCCTTCTTGTCTGCAGACACACATTGGAAGGCAACAAGGACAATTGCAATTACAATTGCAATTTTCGCCATGTTCCTTTACCAAATCAAATGCACGTGCAATTTGCAATTTGCTGACCTGGCCAAACGATGACACCGCCAAGAATGCGGGTGGGCTATTTATCGGTGAAATTCACAAAATAATCGTATGTTGGGTAAACTGATAAAAAACAAACTAAATAATTACGTTGATTACCGTTCGCTTAACGATTTAAGTATTTTTTTTCACTAATGTAACTTAATTTCATTTGAGAACAGCTTAAACACTGGTATCGACTTAGAATGGTTTTAGTTATTTTGCGAAATTCGTTCTTTCCAACACTGTTCCATCCCGCTCAATTTTGTCAGCTGTGTTTTATCTATTACTAATAGAATCGTTTTGTTTATAATTTTGTTTTTAACTTGCGATTGTCAATAAGCATTAACACAATGTGGGTGATCACATTATTTAGCTGCCTCGTATTACTATCCCAAAGCAACTGCTGTCTTGGTGACGATCAGGAATCATGGGTGGATCCCCATGCTGCATGGTCAAACTGGGGCATAACGGAACCAAATCCAGATGAATGTATATGCCGAGCAACACCTGAGACATTAGCTTCCATAGAGGATGCAGTGGCCTTAACGTATTTTAAAAAATTTGTTAACCTTCTATTTCAACAAAAGCGTTTACAGGTGTGTTACAAGCAAATGCCCGAATATAGCCATGCATGACGTCATGTCTATTGCGCCTTGTTTAATTAACTATTTAACAATTATTTTTGTCTAGTACGATAAAGAGTCAAAGCTTTACAAACGATCGCTTTTGTTCAGATTGCTTCCGTCGCAATTAGAGCAACTGGAAAATGTAAAAGATCCACGGGATCTAGATGTTTTGCTCTCAAATATATTAGAAAATGCGGAAGCGGCCCCATTGTTTCCCGGTTCGTCTGGTTGCTCCTATGCTACTAAATCATGGATACCGGATATCTTTCCAGATTTTAAAGCAATTTTCAATCAATCCGAAGTAAGTAATGTACAATTCGGTGTTAATATATTAGGTTAATGCAAAATTAATTTTCGCAGGTTCGCGTTTTATTAAAATTGGTACTGGCTATTGCTCTTGGTTGGCTTTTACACAAGCGCTCCGGCTTGAGAATGCTAACTATTATTTTAGGCGGAACATTTCTATATGGCTACTTTTTGACTTATTTGGAGTGCAACAGGGTAGGTTGTAGTACGTTAAATGTAACATAAATCAAATAAGATTCTGTTGTTTTTAACTAGAAACTCGAAGTTGAAGCCTTGATTGATGTAATTGATAACAATGATCAGGCCTTAGATTACGACTCAATGTCTTGGGGAATGTATGCCTGGAACTACATCACCAAAGGTTCCCAGGCGACACAACAAAAAAACAAATTAAGGTAAAAATTCTTATTTGATTTTATATAAAATATCGGTTATATATTTATTATATTATTGCAGAAAATCGGTTGAATTGAATAGGACGGAATGTCGATTAGATCATGTGTTTATCATGTACCTTAATGATTTATTGCTTAAGCATTTAGAAATGATGTTGGGAAAGGTAGTCCAAACAATCAACAAAATAACATGTAAGTGAAAATCACATCCGCCACAAACAAAATAATAAAATAAAACTTTTTTCCTTAGCTGAAATGCCGTTCCCGTTTAATTATTTAGGCCCAATTGCACTTCTGGTTTTAGTTGGCTACTTTATAAAGCTTACCTTTAAATATGTTGTTAGTCCCAAAAATTGGATACCGCTAATACACAGCAGGGGTTCGTCTGCAACTCATCAACCTTCAATTCAAAATCACGAATCTCTTGGTGATCGGTTATCGGGCGAAAATTTAAAAATGCTGCTAAATGTGCTTCATATTACTAGCACTCAGCCAACGCCAGCCGTATCAGGAGTTCAGGACATAATCGAAGGACCAACGGTACCTGCTATAAAGTCTGAAGTGAAGAAAAGCAACGAAAAGCTGAATGAAAGTTCCGGTAGCAACAGTGACAAAAATACATCTACAGATAATCCAGCTCTGGCAGATGATTTTACCCTAATCGATGATCCTGATGATGATAATGTAGATAACATCGATAATCATTAGGGCGCACTTAAATATTTCTAACATGTAGGCCATGTTCTTAAAATTTCCAATATATAAAAGTGTTTTAGTTTTGGTTTTTATCATAGGTAAAGTTTCTTTATTTAAATTATTTTGCGTGTAAGTTATGCTCTTGTTGCACGATAATTATTATAAGTTAAATCTCCAACAATAAGATTGTTAGGCCTCTTTTACAATTATATGATATTGTTATTATGTACTGCCGGCCATATTCAAAAATTTGTATATATATATATACCATTATGTATTCTGTTGAACTTTAATATTTACAGTGTGATCGCTCATTGAGCGACCATTTTCGTGTGAGTTGCATAATAATTAAATGTAAGCAATCATTAAATATTCATTTAAAACTAGCTCAAAATGTATACAATATATATTTGTGTGTGTATATAATCATAAGAGAAAAATTAAAAATTTATTCGTTGTATTTTAAATCATTTTAATTACACTTTTTTTATTATGTTCATTTTAATTATTATTAGGCAAATGCAACTAATTGTATGTGTATATATATATATTATATATATTCACTATATTCCAATGCACGGCACATTTGTATGAACTCGACTGCTTGCTGTCGTCTAGGACTGATCTGACCTAAAACTAGGAAAACATTTAAGCAGAACCTAAAGCACAGGCAGGCTAGCAAAATTGAACAAATTTTTTCTAATAACTAAACCAACAACAGAAAAATCATTTCACAAATCTTATACGCAAATTGGTCCGCTATCAAAAATCTTGATTAATAAGTTTCTCTACACGAATTCAACAATATATAGTATATATTTTGTTAGTACTATGTAATAATTTCATCTCTTGATTTGTATGTCTGTGTTTATTTTCCTTTTTTGTTTGGTTATCGCTGTGTTTAACAAATGAGCAAGTTTCTAATTAATATAATTATCTTTGTTTCGCTGCCAGAAAGAAAAGATTTACAACAAAACACATAATAACTTATTGATCTTAATATCAAATAACAGCAAAGCTAGGCGAAACAAATGAAATAGTCCCTAATCCCGATATATGTAGATCTTTGCACAAATCCAAATCGGAACTGTGATCATTTTCGAAACTTTTTTGTAATCATTCGTTCTTTCGATTTTGATACCAACTATTCAAAATAATCAAAACATAACAATTATTTTGAATTGTTCATTTGATTTATATAACATATATGTAATTATGCTTTTGTATATATTTTGTTTTTTAAAAACAGGCAACTGATATAATTTCTTACTTCAGGCTCTTCGATGTACATGTCAATACCTTTGTAACGATGTTTTCTTTGAAATTGTGCTTAAACTTGGACTTAACTAGTTTATATTTGTTTACATAATTTCTTTCTTTCGTTTGTTATTATTGAAAATGTTAATAACTTCAGCAAATAATTGTAAATTTTACCTAATCATTATCATTATAAACTACATAATCATACATAATTTGATCTTAAATATAAAAAAAAAGATTGCGAAAACAAACCTAAACAATTTAGCTGGCGGTCTCGATGCGAAAATTGTGTTTTGGGTGGTGTCCTTGTGGGATTATATTCTGTGAGTATTTTATACATTTATCTTATGTAGTGATTTAGATTTATGTCAGTGTATATATAGTATGTATATTGTTTTTATAATTTGTTAGTTCTGGTGGTAAATAGTTAATACAGCAAGTGATAGTCTGATGGAGCCAACTTAAACAATTGATTGGTTTCGAAATGCCCCATTTAAGAATTGGATAAAGTCTTTAGTTTATGGGATTCATGTAAATATTGTAATCGTATTGTAGAGTACAGATTAAGTTGTCTTTGTTTTTCCATTTGTTTTAATAGGTACTTTGGCTTTTCATTAGAAGTTATTTATGAACTATATAGAACAATATGATAAATGTATGTATGTATGTATGCATGGATGTATCAGTTTTCGTTTATTTTGGGTCTAATTTCTGCATTTTATTTCATTACATTCAACTATCCTATACAATCCTCTCCTGCGACTTTTTGCTCTCTTCTTCACTCATAGTTTTAGGTTGTATGTATGTAAGTATTTTTGATATGTATGCCGTTACGTTTCAGATGCTGATTTGCTGATTTTTGAAGTGCAGGGGTTTATCTTGTGCGATTTTAAAAAGAAAAGAGGGTATTGCCGATTAAAAAACCTATGCAAAAAATATATATATCTACTTGTAATCATTATGCATAATTCATATGTCTAACAGGCTGCTCTCCTCTCTGATACCATCAGTATGTAAACTTTAAATATGTATATGTTTGTGTGTGTGTGTGTGTGTGTGTGTGTGTGAAGAGGAAGGTGGGGAACTACTATATATTACTATATGCATGTATGTGGGTGAGAATGTGGTGGGTGTGATTGGGTGAGTATCTGAGTACTCTGCTCAACCCAGCTCTACTATCCCAAAGCGAGTATTTGTCTGTCACCATTTCAATTTCCATTTCTATTGTAATACGATGCTTACATAATGCGACACTTCTCTTTGGCACCACCACCACCACTGACGCCCGCCTCACCATTCTCTGGTATGGAGCCGTTCGTATCCTTGGATTTTTTTTCTTTCTTTTGTTTCTTTTGCTTTTTCGTATCCAATTGCAGGGAAACAGTACGCGTTTTTTCCATATTCAAAAGCTCTTGAAAGAGTTCTGTGACATTGTGGTTGGTTTTAGCCGATGTCTCCATAAAGGATATACTCCAAGTGGTGGCCTGAGCCTGACCCTCAATTTGTGATACTTCGCGCAATTCGGCGGTCTCATCACACTTGTTGCCTACCAGCATTACAGGTATATTGGGTATATCCGCACCCTACAATAAAATCCTTATTCATCTGATAATACAAATTTAATCTTGATAAATCTCACCTTCAGCTCCTTTATTAATGCCCAGATGGGACGCAACTCTTCTAAACTTTGCTTAGAACATACTGAATAGACCAATATGAAGGCATGTCCCTTAGATATGGATAGACGCTGCATGGCCGGGAACTGATGACTGCCTGTCGTATCCGTGATTTGTAACGTGCAAATGTTTTTGTTACAGCTAATGACCTGTATTGAAGCAATTACATACATACAATTTAAATATAAAAACATTGTACAGATTGTTTTCCACTAACCTGTCGATAGGTGTCCTCAATGGTTGGTATATAGCTCTCACGAAATGTTCCCTTGATAAAGCGCAATACCAACGAACTCTTTCCCACACCACCAGCACCAAATACAACAACCCTATAGTCGTTGCTCTGTTCTGGTGCAGCGCGTGTCACCTGATTCTTTTGCTCCGTCATCTTGTATAGACTGGGATTAGTCCTGGTCCGAGTATGGTGATGGGGACAAAACTTCTACTACGGAATAATGAAGCTCTCGCTTTGGTCTTGTTTGGTTTTGCTGTCGACGACCGCACTGAGTGGAGTGCTTTACTTGAGCGCCATACTTTGGTTTATCTGGAATGATTAAAGAGCAAATCAGTTGGCCATAATGCCCACGCACGCACCCAAATTATGTTGATTGTAACTTGTGGCAGGGGGTACGGGAATGCTTTAGGGTTCCGCATGAGTTGTGGGCCTAATTTTAGCCGTGTGCCGTCAGGTTTAAGGAAAGGATATTGATTTTTATGCCGTTTTGTTTCATTTTGTTTTGATTTTTTTCGAGATCAGTTTTAGCAACAACAAATCAAGTGATTACAGTATATAAATAAAGAAGCTTTGAAGTGACCAAAAATAACAAAAAAAAAACAAAATGCAGGCAACAACAACATGCGTGGGTCTTGGCCTCTGCTCAGTTCCTTCTTCCGATTAAGCGCCACAAACAATAGGAAAAAAAACTTTTAACTGCTCACTTCCGCTTGAATGTCCTGCTACACTTTTGTACCGTTTTGTCGTTTCACACTTTTTGTTTTCCTTTTCCTTTCTTGCCCTCTCACTCACACTCTCTGTCAGTCTCTCCCGCTTTTGTTACACACCTACACACCTTTACCTATCCACGCACTTTGCTGTTGATTTTTTTTTTCTCTTATTTTATTTTGGCTTGGATTTATCGATTTTGTGTGTGTTGCAGTTTCTCCTACACAAAAACAACTATCTCACTCTGCCTCATCTGCGTAAAGCCCAAAATCGGCAAGTTAGCGATTTGAAGCTACCACATTCAGCAGTGATTTCTACGGCTAAGAGATTTGATGAACCGGAAATGCGTCGCAATATTTACTTGCATTTCGTTGCACTTAAATTCGTTGCACACAAACTTTGTCACCGTCAGCCGATGATTTTGCAGTTGTGGTTACTGCTGCAGGCCGCACTCTGAAATCGGAAAAACACTGACTCTCCCACGTACTCGGTACGGACTCGCACGATAAGAGTCCCGCCCACCAGCTGCCCAAAAAAAGTATGAAAAGAAAATTAACAATACTACCCCAGCACCGTGGATGTCAAAGGTATTTTTTTTTCAAACGCTTGCGCAGTCTAACGGTAAAAGCTTATAGCCAAGTTATGAACCAAAGTTTTAAGCGCGTTGCACACGGACCCAAAATACGAAATGACCCTAGAGCGTGTGCAAATTGGGATTGGAAACGCCGGCTGCCCGTGTGGAAAGCCGGTTTCTAAACTGTATAAAATCGTGGGGCATCTTGTTGAATGGCATCAGTTGTGGTCTTGCAGCAAAGACAAAGTAAAAGAAAAATTTTCTCCAAGTCTCTTCGTGTCTTCTAATTTAAATCTCTCAACATGCCTTGCCCATGCGGAAGTGGTAAGTATAAGAAAAATCTAAGGATTGCACTTTGATGCAGCAACTAATTACCAATTTTTTTTTTTTTTTGGTTTAACTAGGTTGCAAATGCGCCTCCCAAACCAATACAGGATCTTGCAGTTGTGGAACTAACTGCAAATGCGGTGGCGAGAACAAGGCCAAGTGCGGTTGCTCCAAGTGAGCCAAGGACAAAATAGATCGCTCAGCTCCTCGCAGTACACATGTGTATTAAAATTTTGACTGTTTCCTTTTTGTGTAATTTCTGATTTCATTTTCAATATGTCCAATTAAAAGTAATTGAAATTTCAGCTGTGTCTGTGTTGTGTAATTGGTGCGGTCATTGAACAGTTTTTAGGTTAGATTTGTCAATTGAATAATCAACATTTTCATTTCATACAAGTGCAGTTTGAGAAAGGTGATTTTCTTATTACGTTAGTTGTTTATACATATGCACATACATGACAAATTAAGGTGCATGTGACTGTAAATAAATTCAGTGTTGTAAAAAAAGGATCTATCCTTGAAATCCCAGATAGTTAAGAGATGTAGATACCATATACTCTTTACCTAGAAGCTTTATATACATATATATAGCCACTGTTATTTCCATGTATGTATGAATATAGTATTTTTGTGGTAAATCAACTTTATTGCTTTTGGACACAACTGTACAATATTCTTGATTCAATGACTAAGTAATTTGTTGTGAATCTAGGGAAAACAAAGTCTTTCGAAATGGAAGTCAGGTTAACCGAACTTGGAACATCTAAATTTTTTCATTTAGATATACATATATAAGTATCTATATACATATATGTAAGTATAAAGTTCCTTCAGTTTTGCGGATAACCAAAAGACTTTGTTTTTGGGTCTAATTAATGGTGTGAAATAATATTGACTCAACTTAGTACACCAAGTAGTAATCGGTTAACCATTGTTATTTTATTTTCAAGTTTAATTAGTTACGGAGCTAAGCCTGAGCTTAAAAAGGAATTCGTCTATTGCCTCATAAAAAGAGATTGTCAGAGATTCAAACATAAAAATCTAAATTTATGTTGTGTATGTACATACATATGTAAAAATTTGAGTACTAACTTTCAAATGTTTTTCTTTGGAAAACGTAAGACTAATAAAATATGTCAATAGCTCAGTTCAAACTGCAAAGTAAAACAAATTTCCACAGCAAAAGTGCGAGAAAGTGAGTCAAGAGCTAAAAACTAGAACCTTGGGTCAAGGGGTAATGTGAGAATTGGCAACCTTATGAAAAGAGAAATATAAACTGAAACGCAGTACAGTGAGACCTCAATGTTAATAAATCGCTTTTTTTTATTACCTAAGCCTACGTGTACTTCTACATACAATATAAAATCTAAATTAAGTCTAAGTAGTCATTTATGTGTGTATGTGTGCTACAGTTATGTACACATACATATACATACATATGTATGTATGTATATATATGTAACAAGTGGGCGACAGTTGGATGAATCGAATGCGCAATTTGTAAGTATTTTGGTATATATGTATGTATGTGTGCGTGTATGTATGTATGTATTTTTCTATTTTCTGTTTGTGGGTTATCAAAGTACCCGTACAAATATAGGAGATATCAAGACGGTAATTTGTAAAGATTGCTACATAGCACACACACTCACACAAACATACAACCATAAACACATACATATGTATGTAGTGTATAAGTGGTTAATACATAAATAACGGGAAATATTAGGCCTATTTGATAACAATATTCTGTGTCAGTCGCTTTACAAAGTCAACATTGAGAAAGTTGGCCATTAGTGTGAGCACAGACTTCTTGGGCGGACGACAGTGTCTGAGGCCGGCCTCCTGGCAGCATACATTTGGAAAACAATCCAGCGTGGAGGTGCAGGCTTTAGGATGCAAATCAAATATTGGCGGAGGTGGGGCAGTGCACTCAAGGTATTCAGTAACTGTACAGAAAAGAATCAGCGAAATTTGTTAAAAAAACAAAGATAAAATGTTTATCTTACGGTAGTCAAATGATCGCTTTACTGGAATTGGTACTGTCTCCAGCTCCGGCTGCGAGGTACGACAATAACGTCGCCGTCCATCTGGACAACAAACACGCGGCCAACAATCCATATCTGTTATGCACTCCTGCACATCCCACCAAAGCTCGGCCAAGGGACGACTAGGGCATTTGCGTGGTATTAAACCCAGTATGGCTAAATCAGGGAGAAATCTTTAGTGAACAAAAACTTAACACTAACTCGAATGTTAAAAACTAACGTGCATGAGATGCCTCTTCCAGGGGCTTGGCCACTCCAGACACACAGCTGCTGGAACCAAAGATGTCGCAGCACAACTCATCCCTCTGCCAGACGGCACAGTCCCTGTCTGTCTTACAGATTTTGGGAAACAGCTGAAACCGAACTTCGTTCTCCCGAGGACAATTGAAGCGAAGACGTAATTCCGCTGTGGCTCTCTTATCCTTTTCCTTATCCTTACCCGCTGCACTTGGAAAATTAAGGGTTGGCAAAGCTATGCGAAATGGTCCATCAGTGGAAGATCTTCTTGTTGTTGTTATTGTTGAAGGCGTTGTCGAAGTCGTTGTTGTAGTTGTTGAAGTTGTGGTGGACCTGGGCTTTTGTGCAATCTTTGTTTGTTTGCGGTAACTAGGAATAGCATCTTTAGAAGTAAACTTCTTTGGTGGATGCGAAGCTTTAACTGGCGGTTGCACAGAAACCAAACTCTGTTGCCCAAAGCTCCAAAAATTGGGATTGAAAAAGTTGAAACCATTTGCCAAACTAGGCCGTGGAGCTGTATTAAAGCATTGGGGGAAAGGCGAAGACTAGATGCGTTACATACATACTATCATAAAAATACTGATATATAGGTGTATAGGTAGGTGCATATGAGGCTTTAATGGTCATTAGTCATTTCTGCTCTAAATAACAAACATTACAAGCACAGTAAAGAGGCGCAGTTCCCGCCACCGCGGGTAATAAAGACCCATTGTAACAACTGTTTCTATTTGCCAATGCTTCACAACGCTTTCCCATTCACAAAACACTCGACTCTACTGTAACCGATCCCATTCCCATTGCAATTATGCGGCCCATTGCAACAGTTTAGTTTTTGACTTGGACTCGTATAGCAATTACCTTCCATTTTCATTAGTTTAACGAGCACAGAGACAGATCTTCTCAAATTTCAATGACACCACCAAAAAGGTTCCGTGTCATAAAATTTGTTAATTATATGCCAAGTTCATGGCGTCGTCAATTGGCTTATCCAAATAGTAACCTCCTCACCCCTATATAATTCTACTGAGTAATACACTTAGTAAGTCATTTTTAATTATTACATAGTTCAATATTATCTTGAAGGCCTTGATATATTCGCATATATGTATGTATATCTCAGTCTGTTTCTTGCCAAGGTCTCCTGCTGCAAATATGAAAGCCACGCTGCTCCACTTATTAACACCTTCGTCATTAACCTGTGCACCAATGTTATTTATTTTGCATACCAAAGGTATGTGGGTTTTGCCTTTCGCTACGTTCTTGTTCAAAAATCCTGTGAAAGGTACATGATAATAACCAAACCTTACTATTTGAAACACTTTGAGACATGTAGCATCTTAATAACCTTAGAACGAAGATTCCTTTTAATACATATAATAGAATACTTTTCTTTTTTTTCTAAAATTTTATATCAGTTCACTAAAAAGGGTATCGAGGCTTCGTTGTGCTTTTGTTTTACAAACTCAGACAACTTCTTAAGCCGCTGCGTTATGCCAAACTCAATCTTTAAAAAAAAAAAAATCGAAAGCTAGGTCAGTGCCAGCATCTTGTACAAGTTTGTTTGACTTTGCTGCAGTCACCAAGAGCACAGGTGTTGCATATGGACATACGTCGGTTAAAGTCCAGAAAATGCAACTCACTTGTTGTTGTGGTCGTTGTAGTTGTTGTCGATGTTGTTGTTGTTGTTGTGCTAGTGCTAGTAATCACGGGCCTGCGTCTCATGACAATTTGGGTACGCCTGCGCTTGGACGAAGACTCTGTACTCCTGTCATCTCCTGACTTCAATTGCAGAGCCTCGTTTGTGGGAACTGAAAGTGGTTGTTTATATTGTGCAACACCGCGGGAATTGGATGTGGTGGTGGTGGTAGTGTTGCTGCTGCGCCTAGATGCTGCTGTTGCATAATCGATGCATAGACAGAAGCTGCCCAGTAATGACAGAAACAGCACATACACTTTCATCTTAGCTAAATTAAAACCAGGTCACGACCTTTAGATTTAAAGCTATGCTGAATAAAATAATCATTTATCTATTGTAGTCCAATCGAGATATCACTTTTTGTCACACATTTTTTCCATTTATTTCTTGGGTTTTTTTTTCTAAGAGCTTCAACAAAGTTTTTATGTTTAATTTGACTGCAATGCGCGCACTACGTTGTTTAGACTTCAAGCGACCGCGTCCAACTCCAAGCTCAATTGGCGAATGTGCAAAATTTGTAATTTTCGGCGGCACCAGGTGAAGAGGCGGCAGCATGAGCGTGTTTGTCAGTTAAGAGAGCCAGCAGCAACATAACTGCTGAAAAGCTGTGGGCTGACCTGCTCTTTAGCCAAACAAACTGGTTTTCAATGTTTTGTTTTGCTAGTGATTTAAATTGTCTTTGGGGTAGTAGTAGTAGTTGCCGCCACTAACTTAACCAATAATAAATGAGGAAACGCTTGGCCCAGAAATGATTTGCTTCCTGATTGTCAGTAAGGACCCTGCTCCCCGTTCAAAACAGGTACAATTAGTTAAATATAAAGCAACAGAAGGCTATAAAATATTGTTTATCAATAAGAATTGTTTTAGTAGGCTCGATGCATATGAAATTAACATTAAAAAGGGTTTTATTCACACAAGCTGAAACCCAGATTTTAAAACAATTATTAAAGAAACTAATCAAATTTAAAATAGGGTATGCCTACCAAAGTAAGAGATATCTTTTTTCTGGTATAACCCACTACTAGTTGCTTTTCACAGAAAATAATATCTGTCAAAGATGACCCCTTTTTCCTTTGAACTTTATGCCTAGAAAGTGCATAATAATATACAACACAGATGTTTTACATAGCTTGTTATGGGTTTAATCAAAGGGAGATTTAAACAAACTACTTTTCTTTTGGACAAAGTGGCAACTTTTTATAAATTATTTTATATGTGTGCTTGTGAGGAATGAATGCGTTTTTTTTGCACACTTTCTTCGCTTTGTCGTCATTTAAATCCCCTGATGATTATTATGTTGTTGGTGCTTGTTGCTGTTGCCGGCATATTAATTTAAAAAGTCCTCGGTTGACGACTTCCTACATTAATATGCCGAGTTGTTGATTTCTTCTTTATTGTAGACATTTAGTCCAGCTGTAAAAAAAATATAATAGTATTATTAATAACAAACACTCCTTGGAATTTGATCGAAATGCTTACCTTCTTGAAGCCAATGTCGCCAGCGTATTCTCTGAAGCATTGACGGCAAATGTTTAGACCATATTTGCGGATCAAACCGTGACGGTTAGAGCAGGCGCGGCTGGAAATTTAAAATAGGATTCTGTTAGTCAAATTCAGTTATAAATTATTTATACAATACGCATGAATTTGTTTAAATGTTGCATAGTTGTTGCTGCAGTTGGCTAAGCACAAATGCTTCATTTTCTTTGAAATGAAACCTCCGCCAGCTGCAGCTTTTGCTTTGGCCACCCTTTATTAAGGAAACTGTCAATGATTGGTTCAACACACATTTCCGTACTCAACCGGGGGCAGAATCAGAAAGCACAAAATAAATACACAAATAAAAAGCCATGAGGCAACAAATATGCTAGGTATTGAAAAAAAAACTAGGGGCAGGGTGAACGTGCATAACCTCACATTCTACAAAGCATGCAACTATGCAACAAAAACAACTTCAATCAACAAGCAGTGCAGCGATTAAAATACTATTCAATGCGCAATTTAATAAGGAACATTAATCTTACCAGCTACGGGATCCTTGGCCGTATTTGCGGGGATGCGAGTACCAGAGAGTAGCGAAACCCATGTTGACGTTCACACGAAAAAGGCGAAAAGAAAGAAGGAACCAGAGAGGTGACCAGAGCTTGTAAAAGCCAAAATACCAAAAAATATAAATATACATTTTGGGTAACCCTTTATTAATCAACACTGAATTTTTTTTTTGGTGGTTTGGCAACGCGGCCTGAATATTCAAAAAAAATCAAAATTGAAAACTTTAAACAAAGTTGAAATAAATCAGAGGGATGAAACAGAAGACCAGTGACTCTCTACTAAAAAAAAAGACGATCACCTAAATACACAAGTAATTAACTAAAAGGGAATTGCCTTTATTTTATATATAATAATCAATAAAAATTCACAAATAGGAATCCGAAAACATTGGCTGTGAAGGATTATTTTTGACCACCACTACTTTGGCATGATCACTGCTCTGCAGCAAAGGAATGCTTTCTAAAATGCTGGATTGGCTTGGCTCAGGTGTTGGTTCAAACATAGATATCACGATATTATCGTTGGTCTTCATCAATTCCTGTACCTGCATCTGCATTTGCATCTGCATCTGGTGCTCGTACATTATATCCTGTTGACTGGGTTGAGCGGTCTCCACCAAAATAGGAGTTGGTGGATAATCGTCTTTATTAACCACAGAAGAAAGTAACTCTTGTTGTTCCGTCAGTTTGGCAAGCGCTAAAGCATCAAGTTTAACATTCTCATCACCTTCCACTGATCCATCATTTTCGTTTTTAGAAAGCTCTGGTTGATTGCCATTTCTTTTGGCTTTGGCAGCCGACTCAAGTTGGAATTTTTGCATTTGCATCATGAGTCGCGAATTAGCATCCAAATGAGAGTGGCGTGCACGGATATGTTTGTCACGATCGCCACGCTGGCGGAAAGTCTTCGTACAGAATAGACAGCTATATGGTTTTTCACCCGTATGAATACGCTGATGGTTTTTCAGGGCGTCCGCACGATAAAACCGTTTGCCGCACTC
Source organism: Drosophila neocordata (assembly GCA_018903615.1). Classification (NCBI taxonomy): domain Eukaryota; kingdom Metazoa; phylum Arthropoda; class Insecta; order Diptera; family Drosophilidae; genus Drosophila; species Drosophila neocordata. Next base: position 2,522,454 of record JAEIGI010000002.1, read on the forward strand.
CTCGCACTCATAGCGCCGTTCACCGCGATGGATCAAACGATGCTGATAGAACACGGATCCCGTAAGAAAACGCTTGCCACAAACTAGACAATGATATGGTCGCTCTCCAGTATGACACTTGCGAATGTGATCATTGAGATCCGGACGAATTGTGAACTTTCTGCCACAGTTCGCCTCCTGGCAAACAAACGGTTTAACGCCTTGATGGAACCGCAAGTGTTGCCAAAGGTGACTAGACTGGGTGTACGATTTGCCGCAGATGTCGCACAAATATTGACGAACTCTACCGGGTCCAGTATTCCGAGTCTCCTTCTCACGCTTCTTTTTATTCAAATGCTTCTCCTCGTTGTGTGGTAAAATCTCATGAGCAAATTCAAAATTTGTTTCACAGAATTCACAAGGAAGAAGCAGACGGTTACTATTTTGGCTAAGTCGAGGAAAATAATGATACGAGCTGGATCTAAAAGAAAATGAGATGATAATACTGCTAAGATTATGAACGGAGTGAGCATCTTACCGATGCTCCTGTAGTAGCTCCGCATTGGAGAACTTTTGCTCGCATACATTGCACACAAAGTAACGATTTAATGAGACATTGAGAAGCTTAAGTCCTTCACGCATAAATATGCAGTCGGTTTGGAAGTGAACACTAGCCTCTTTTGCTGTATTCATGGTAAGATCACATGCGGTGCACTCAAACCGCCGCTCAGCAACATGGGTGGCTGAGTGCAACAGCAGTTCCGATATTCCTGCGAATATATATTCACAGAACTCGCACTGCAGGATACTGCCCACAATTACGGTCTCAAATAAATCGGTCTCCAAGGTCGTTTTATCATTACAAATGTCGCTGGACAGGGTGGCGAGTAATTCGTCACCTTCCAGTAAAAACTGTTCCATATTAAAGCTATCCTTTATGGTGGCCTTGGGCTCACTAAGCTTCGGCTGCGGTGGATAGTGAATGAGGACATGCTCATTGGCAAATTTAACGTTGTAAAAAATACGACCGCAAGAATTGCATTTGAGAACCAGATGAAGTCCTGGTGCTGGTGGTGGTATCACGTGTGGTTGAATATTATATGTTGGAATTAAATCTAAAGCATGTTTCTCCATGTGACGTACCAAGCCCGAAGCATGTACGAATTTACGGTCACACATTGTGCACTCATTCGGCCCCTTTAACGACTTCTTGGACCGTGTATTGATTGCGCCGGTAGTTAGATCGCATTTCAGTTCATCCTTCATGTAACGACGTAGCCGTATTTGGTTCTCAAGGATGACGCGCTCATCGGCTGGTTTACTTTGCGCTGGTGGAGATGTCGGCACCACTTTGGATGTCGGCTGCTTTTCTTGCTTTATAGTAGCCGTCTCACCTGGATTGCGTTCGCCTTTGGATTCATGTTTACTAATGGAATGGCCATCGCAGGGCATGACGGTACGATTCATTGGTGCAACACTGGATGATGTTCCAGCCCGAGGTGCTTTAAAATCCATATGAGATCGGTATGAAAGCAAATGAGAACCATATTTACCCAAAAAAACGCTTTCCTCTGTTGTCATTTTGCCTTTACTAACGCCAGCCAGAAAGTCGCGGATTTTCATCTGCTCAGCCTCTGGATCGAATCCAGCCTTGCCATCTGCCTCTTGCAAAATCTGCTTGAGAGCTGGATCCGCTAAAGTGCGTTGTAGCACCACCTCAGTTGGCATTTCAATATTGGCTTTTGGTGCCGCAACAAAAAATCTAGACAACTCTTCGTGACCAAAAACTCGTTCCATGTTACCATCACCCTCATTAGCCGCCAGCACAGTGGCACCCGATTGCAAATCATCTACAACAAATTGTGCTCCATCCTCAACCTCAATTTCGGCAACTGTATACTCGCCATTTGACCCATTCGACTGTAAATTCCACAAATCTGAGCCACTCATGATAAATAAGCCAATTTGGAGTATTTGGTTTTTTTTTTTTTTCTTTTTTAGAGAAGGCGATGCGAAAGTTTTGTAATTCTCAGTTCACCAATACAACTGAAAATGAATTTTCATTATTGGAAATGTCGCTGACAGTATTAGAATAATGACAGGTGCATTTTGACAACCAAGTCAAGGAACAATCGATTTCCAGTTAAGTCTTAATAAAACTGTCAAAAACTAAATTTTCCCATAAGAACAAGAAGAAGAGTAGTTAATTTTGATGGATAGCTTCGAAATTTTTTGTTTTTAAATATTTTCTATTCTTATAAATGTTTTAAAATGCGATGTCTAAAGTATTTAATTCCACAAGGTTGACATTTCGGGTCATATCATGGAAACTGGAATAAGCAATGGAAACTGATTGTAATATCCATTTGGAAGATCAAACGAAATAGAACAGATGTTTGTTAAAAAGAAAAGGAAAAGTTTTTGATACTAATAAGGATACTAATAATTTATGTACAATATCAATAACCGTGTGAAACTAGATGTGCCTGTTCATACATCGGTTTAGTATAGCTTTTTATTGTTGTAGGTCCGCATATAGTTCTGCTTTCAAAGAATAAATTGCTTGAAAATTAGGAATGTAGTTAAAACAAACATCTCAGGTTTCCAAGCTGTACCAAAAAAAAACTCGTTATTAAGCAATTATATAAGAAATCAAAAAAACATATCCATTATTCCTAGAGCCTTGTGAATATAAAGCATCGTGTATAGATGGACATGAGAGCTGAAACGTTGACCCGAGCAGCAAATGAAGAAGGCTTATTTCATTAGGAAACCGAAGAAACTCTTGATAGTCATTCTATACGAATTCAATTTGACTTCCTTTACAAATGGTATATTACGAATAATAGAATGATATTTCTATATCTGATTAAACTTATTTGGAAACTCAAAAAAACAAAAGATTTGATAACATTGTTGTGATTTATATTAGTTGTTTACTGTAAGGCTCTATAAATTTATGGAAAATTAAATTTAAAATCTTATCTGTTTGATCAATAAATATCTATCCTACGTTTGTTTTTCTAAAGTTTACATATTTTAATATCTAAATCAAGTCTATATTATTAGAATTGCAACTGTTTTCGTGGGAATCCCGAAATCGCTGACCATTCTAAAAGTGGATTTATTGAGTCTTTGCCATTCAAAGAGGCGGAGAAGCCTTGTCTAGCCGTTTAAGATAAAACAGCCAAGTTATTTTATGGAACTATTCGTCATATAAAAAACTACCACTAAAAAAAAATCAATTAAAATAAATGCTATTATATATTGTTTATGTTTTCTTTTTGGCTCAAACTGTCGATGTTTATGCCAACGCTTCAAGTGATTACTGGGCAGGCAGTTATCAATGCCTCCGTTTCTAGATAAGACGGCTCCGGCTTCGCGAAATGACTAAAACGGCAGGGCCCAGTGGTGACATACCACTATGGTTAATCAGTCGGACAAACAGCCTTTTACCGTGCAACTCGGTCTAGCTTTCACAGATACCTAACACGTTGTTCTCGCTCTCTCTTCGATTGGACATAATTTTAGAGTCCTTATTGTAAGGTAATTATATGCCGTTGGCGTAGATGTAAAAATTTGGAATTTTCTTTGCCAAAATGTGTCATTAGACCATGACTCATTTTAAATACGCCAGTTCAAATATATAATCTTATCTCTTCAAATGGCTACAAGATAATGCTATGTGGATACGGATATGTTGGTATACTTCTTAGTATATCGCTATTGGGTGGCGATTTATATTGCAGCCATATTAATGCAGTCCTCCACCTACGTATCCGTGCTTTTCAGTGCTGGGCTGCAACATGAACGATTACAGAATGTATGCGTACATTTCCGAGCCTGTGGAGTTTCGCCAGCTGGAGGGCAGGGCAGTTGATTTTCGCAAGACATTTGATCTGCGTGGCCATGGAACCGATGAAATGCTCCAGTTGTATCTACGTAAAGCCAACCTGTCCGATGACCTTGAACGACTGCCAGCCCTGCAGAGAAGGGCCTATGTATACGACATAATTAGGAGCCATAAGGGCCCCGGCTATTGGGTGGTAATTTCTAAATGCAATGCCATGAGGTCGCTGAATCACATCCGCTTACATCAGTCCCGCCCCAAATGGTGATTTACAATTAACCCCCAATAAAGCCGCAAACTTTTTTTTGTGTTTTTTGCCATTTTAGCCCCCGTCTATGCAAGTGGATAAAGACGTATTTGCACATCCGCCACCAGCAGTACGTCCACCGCCTCAAATCATTAGAGTTTTGCCTGATAATTCCAGCGACAGCAACATGAGCAACTCTTCCTCCTCTAACAGCTTGCACAGCTATGGAGGAGCCCCACCAGCTGGTAGTGTACCAGGTCCCAGTTTTTCGACCAGTGTAGTCGTCAGTAATAAGGGTTCAAAATATGAGATCAGCGGACCAATAAATTTCCAACATGTGGCTGGTGATGTGACCCGCGATAGAACACGGAATGCTTTTGATCTCAATGCTAATGCCAATGACAATGTGCTGAAGAAGTATATGATGGAGCGAGGCATAACAGAGGATGATATTCGTGGCATGAAACGACAAGATGTGGTTAAGAAGATTGTCCATTCAAATTTTACGTGGATGGTATGTAAATTATTTATAGTGTAAATTATACAGGTATTACCATTTTCGACCCTCTAGCCTTCAAAGCAAGATCAGCCGAAACCAGCGTTCCAGGAACGTCCACTTCTTTATGCTACAATTTCAACAAATAATCAAATTACACCTCCCCCATCACCACCAGCTATAATAAAGCCAGCACCATCTTTCTCCAACTATGCTTTACTTACATCGCGATTTGTGGACATATCGGAGATGGATTTGGAGACGCCAGGAGCTGCACAGACACCACATGTCAAACAGCAGGAAATGGGTACTGTGATACCTGTGCAAATCCAGCACCAACCACAACAAGTTCATGGACCCAAAGTACCTCCGCCACCTTCGGCCGTTAGAGCGAACAGCACTTACAGTTATCCCGCGGACGGTTATCCCGCGGACTCACGACATGTGCGACCTTCTGCTGCCCCTATTGCAAAGACATCCACGGAGACGTATGCCACGATAGCACCACAACGAAAGGCAGGTACGATGCGTATTCCGCCGCCAGCGCCACCAAAGCCAACAATAGTGCCCAATTCCAATTCGACATCAGTTCAATATGCAGCCAAGCCCAGGACCCCGACATCAGCAGCAGTTCCTCCTCCGCCGCCGCCAATGCAAATGCCAAAGAATGTGAACACAACTCGGGCACCTGTACCGCCTCCACCACCGCCAATGCAAATGGCAAAGAACGGTAACCCGACTCCGATATCAGCAGCTGTACCTCCACCGCCCCCGCCAATGCAAATGACAAAGAAAATGAACCCAAATCCGACCCTAGTAGGGGTACCACAACCACCTCCTCCCATGCAAGTTCCGAGAGGCACTGCGTCAAGCGGTCAAGTACCTGTTCCTCCGCCACCACCACCACCAGGACCACCTGCCGGAGTTGGTTCTACAGCAATCCCTCTCCAGAAGTCTGAAACCCCAAAAGCTGCACCTGCAGTAGCTTCCGCAGGTGGTGATCGCGATGCTTTTCTGGAAAGTATACGCTTGGGAGTTAAACTAAAGGTAAACTCACATGAATCTGTTCATTTAATTTACCTTTATCGAATCCTCATAATGCATTACAGAAAGTCGACCAGAAAGCAGCCACAATTAGTGGCATTAAGCCACGTGCTGAACGAAAACCACCAACAACGGATTTCTTGAGCGAATTGAAGCTTGGCATTACTTTGAGACGAGTTAAAAATCCTGCTGACAATCCGTATTCCGAGGCAAATACGGAAGAGTCCCAAGCTTAAGCGGTTGAAATTTAAATTTAAACATTTACGCAACACTGGTTCATGTGTAGCGTTACCAGACTGTTGGGAAAAGTGACAAAAATAATTTAAATTAATATTAAGCAAAAAATGACAATACAATTATATCTCCCCTATACTTTATTAATAAATTAGCCGTGTCTTGATAACAAGCGAATTATCGTTATCATTTCGAATATAAACATTATCACACACACCGGCTCTTTTTTGTCTTTGTGTGAGTGAGAAGCAGCTTAATCAGCTGGTGACATTTTCGAGAGAGCTGGAATCATTTCATTTCGCATTTGTTTAAGGTGCCTGATAACTGCCAGGTGCTTAGGTCCAGTAACACTGCATTTTTAATTGTAAGAGTCACATATTTAACTACAAATACAATCTTCATTTCTAATTTCATCATATCCAAGTAACATTATGCAACGCATTGCAATTATTGGGGGCACCGGAATGACTGGCCAATGTGCCGTTGATTATGCTTTGGAGAAGGGTATGTGAACTCTGGAACTCTTCAGACAAAATAAATTAAAACCAATTTTTTTTTGTAGGTCTCACGGTGCGTTTACTTTACCGTACAGAGGCCACTGTGCCCAACCGTTTTCAATCCAAAGTTCAACTGGTGAAAGGAGATGTTACCAACTACGACGATGTTAAGCGTTTGATCGAAGGTGTAGATGGTGTTTGTGTGGTTCTTGGTACACGTAACAAACTGGAAGCCACCACTGAGCTATCTCAAGGCACGAGCAACGTCATCAAGGCTATGAAAGAAGTTAAGCTTACTAAATTTTCCATTGTCATGTCTTCATTTCTTTTGCGTTCGCTAAAAGAGGTGCCATCTGTCTTCCATCGTCTAAATGAAGAGCATCAACGCATGTTGGATCTCACTAAAGCATCTGGATTGGATTATATTGCTATTTTGCCACCGCACATTGCTGATGAACCAGCCAGTGGCTATACAGTGGTACACGATGAAGCACCCTGGCGTATGGTGTCCAAGCATGACTTGGGAAAGTTCATTATCGACAGCCTGGATCAGCCGGAGCATTACGGCAAAGTTTGCGGCATAGGCAAATCTGTACCCAAAACCACCTAAACAAAAAGAACAAATTAACAGAGTCGGTTGTGCATATAAATGTGCCTCCTTTTGTAGTCGGTGCCTTTTAAGGCATACACACGTATCAAAAGAATTGATATTCAAGCTTATTATAAACAACTCTATAAAAAAAAGACTATGTAAATACCTACATTTATATATTTATATATATGTGTAATATTATCGCGCAATTAAACTTTCCATTTCTAACAAGATAAAAACAAATCCAATTTGTTGATACAAGCGATGTTCCCTTGGCATTGAAACACCTGAAATTTTAACCCATTAGCACCTGTCGCATTCAAACGACATTTAGGAATTTTAACAATTTGCATGTACAAAATGATTGCCATAAAAAAAAAAAAAACAAACCAAATTGAACAATAAATAACGACAGAAACATAAAAGCTTCCGCTTTTATATAAATAACAGAATCAAACGGCAATTTGGCGTGTGCCGCTCCCTATAAATACTGAGAGATCGAGAACCTGAGCTGATGTAAAAATATATAAAACATTCTTATACTATAATAATTGCATGCCTGCGTAGGGAGATTTGAATGTTTTTGACAAAAGAAATATCAGTTTTTAAGCCAAAAGTTTCCAAATACAAAAAAAATAAAGTACATAAATTGGTTCTACAATTAATAAATAAAAAACAGAGTGTTGCAATTTTTCTCTGATGGGAAACTTATGTACAATTATAGATTTGTATGTATGTAATTATATATATGTATATATAGATGTGCTGTAGGAATTCGAAATTTAAAACCAATTGCTTTCAAATGTAATTTTGATTCCTAGGAAAATTTTCAATGTCTGCAGATTTTTTCTATAGAACTCAAACTAGTATATAGTTTCTAATTTTAATAAATCGTTAACAAATTTTAATCCCTTGTAACTTTTTGGGTAAGTTTTTGGGACTTCCACCTGTAATGTCAATACAAATTGAAGTTTTAAAACTACAATATAGAGTTTTGTTGAATGTAGAAATAGAATTTAATCTTTTTAAAATTTCCTCTTTCAAGAATTTGTAGCATTATCAATTTTCGAAAACCGTTGAAACTTTCCTCGTTTGTCTCTGTGGCAGCCAAAATTTTCTCTTACATCATTTTGTGTTTTATTTTTATGTGTCTCTGTGTCTGTTGCTCTGCTGGGCAACCGACCGACATGGCGGCAATGCACCCGTACCCGTCTGTGTCCATATTCCCTTTGCCCCACCACTATCAGCAGCATCTCAGCCATCACATCAGTCATAGGCTGCATTAAAAATAACATTAGCTGTCGCATCCGTGAACTTGAACTTGTCATCTGACTGAGGCAGATGTTTCCGTTATGCCATGCTGGCTGATGTGGGACCATCTTCCGCCCGGGAGAGAAACACTTATGCACTTGCCATTCTTACTACATATTATTGATTTATAATTTATTGCCATTCGTTTTACATTTTTTTGTGGGAAAGTTGTTATTTTACCTAAATATTTGTGTGTGCTTAATGCTATGCATCGATATGTTTTTCTATGCTATGTTTAGTTTCTGTTTTGGAAGAGAATTGAGCTAGCTATCTTATTTATGTTTTGGCCATTATGCACGCATTTGAGCAAACACTACAATTAATTACAAATAAATTACATAAATAGAATAAACGATGGACAACAATGTCTTATATTGCTGGCAATTCTCTATATATATATAACTATAAATATATATATATATGGTATATGGGTGATTTTAAAAACTTTTTGTCAGTACAAAATGAACCGAAAAGTTTAAAAAATACATGCAGAAAGTAATATTTAAATATCAACACAAGCGTATCAAATGAATGTTTCGATTATATCTAACTTTATCATTATCGGATGTAATGGAATCAATCGAATCGCTTATTCTCCAAACTAAGGAAATGCATTGCAGGGGCAGATATTGTGTAAAGCTTTTTTGTATCTTATTTTTGCCATTAAAGATTCGACTAGTTAGTTATTAGTTAACTGCCACATGGTGACATTGCTGCTGCTGCTGCTGTTGGTGCTTTTGTTGCTGCTGTTCGGCGCAGTTCATATTGGGTAATCTGTCTACAGCTGGCATTGACGTCTATAAAACTTTCTTCATGTATTTCTTTTTGGCATTTTGTAAGCTGGGTAACTCGCAATGACGCGGACCGTACATGGAGATGGGCGCACAATACTCATAGCCTATGCGTTCATAGAACCCATCCTGATCAATGGTCGATAGATAAATTGTCTTTAAATCGAGCACCACCCGGCAATAGTCTTCGGCGAATTTCATAATGAGTTTTCCAAAACCCTGACCACGATACCTTTTGTCTACAACAACGGATTCCACAAAGCAAGCCTTCTTTTTGGATGTAATGGGGCTTAGCTTCAGATGGGCTATAACACGGCACATACCCTCTGTGGTCAGCACTAGACTGCATGGCAATGAATCGCAAGATGCCTCCAGTGATCTCATACGCGCTGTTTCTGATCTGGGCCATTCCGCATTGATCAGAGCGCAGGTTTCCTTCATTAGCTCGGGATAGTTGTGTATGGGCACCACATTGAATGGACTCCCGGTAACATTAAATGGTGGAAGCCCCTGGAAAATCAAAAAAAATATATTAATTGATTGAAAACTGTATGAGTCTTTCAACGCGTTAAATATCCTAGATCAAATCTTTTACTTCATAATACGGCTCCGGTTTTAGATAGCGCATATTGGTACAATTGACAAACTCGACTTGGACCTGGATCTGGTTCACAGAAGCTACTACTCTCGTGAGGCAAGTGTGCAACGATCTAAAAGAAAATAGGAGAGTCATCTGCTGGCCATTTGTAGGCACAAAGAACATGGATTTTGCAGTTTTTTACAAAGGAAGTAAGTAAAGAAATATATTTAATTACAACGTTGGGACATTTATAAATTGGAATAAATAATGCTATTTAAGAGGGCAAATCAAAAGTTTCCGGAAATAATTATATATTTTGAAAAGAATGTTAGATTTGTTGAAATATTTAAAAAATAAATGAATCCTAGAACAGTTTTTTCATTTTATTTTTTGTTTTATCTTTTCCGGCAACTTTATAGTGAACCTCGTGCATTAATATGGATTTGTCTACATGCAAATACATACATACATATGTATATACAATTACGTCCGCGAAAATCAAGGTGAGGCATAAAAAAATGAGAACCCCACTGACAACAACAAATTTATTCGGCCTTGACTGGCCACATACAGAATTTTATATGTTCACAATACATTTATACACACTTATATGTACATACAAATGTTTATACATTTGTGCAGTTTAGATGGGGGATAAGTAGAAAACCAAATGTGTTTGTTCAAATGCAGATGGAAAAATTAAGATGACTGTGTTTAAGCGCTGAAGCGGCTTCTATATACACACACACACACACACACACATGTGTGCTGTGACTTTTAGGCACATTACACTAACACATAGAAAAAAATTAATTCATTGATTTTCCGATTTGTTACCATTGCGAGAGCTCTTTGCTGCTGTTGTTGTTGTTGTATTTCCTCCCGTGCGCCACGACGAAGCGTACAAAACGAACTGATATATTTACCAATTCTGACTGACGGGGTAACTTAACTGATCCCCAGGAAATGGGCCAAGTTTATAGAGCGTGAGAGAGCGCGTTTGATATGTGTATTTATTTTAATTAATATGAAATATGCCTGCGTATGTTTGTATGTATTTGTATTTGTAGCAACGGTAACTTGCGTGGGAATGTATTCAAATTAGTTTGATATGTAAATATCCCAGACTGTTTATATATTATTTTTAAAATATCACTTGATTTTAAAACGGGCGCGCGATGCCGTTAAACGTTGTTTTTATTTTTAAACTTTTGTTTTAGACGCACTCCCCACAACCCTCGCCCACTTGTTTATCAGCTATCTTTAATACACTAGCTGCCAGATAGCTAAAAAAAAGCCACCCTCATTGAAGTGTGTTGTGTAGCAAATCACAATCAGTGTTGTAAACCGGTGGAAACAAAAACAAAAAAAGGAAAAATATAAGCCACAACATAAACAATATAACAACAAGTACATTATAAATAAAAATAGCCGCTTGACCATCTTGGAAAGTGCAACAGGAAGAACTTACGGTATTATTGCAGTTACCTGCACTTCGCTGCCGACTGCAGAAAGATAGAAAAGGGAGCAGCGAACTTTTTCTTCGATCCCGACCTGACGACACTAAGTTATTTATTACACAACAAATAAATCAAATAAAAGACATATCGACAGATGTGCAACAAATATAAAACTATAAATAGATTGTAAACAAACCGCCAAAGAGGAAAGAGACGCCAACGGTAACGCCATTGACCTACTAAGTAGCCAGCCAGCGTCATTGCCATTGTCATTGTCAACGAGGCCGGGACGAAGTGCATAAAAACTAGCCGCCCGCTTCCTATAATCACGTGCCGGTATGGCGAACCGACAAATGGCCCAGGGCAATAGCAACGCCCCAGAGAATCATCTGCGGCTCTCCTGGCATGACACCCAGATGATGGCCACACTGAGTCCACAAACTGTTATGGATTACTTTTGCCGAAAATCGAACCCGTTTTATGATCATGTGTGCAACAATGAAACGATACGCATGCAGCGTCTTGGCCCTGAGCACTTGCAGTAAGACTGCACATCTACTTTCACAGCTGATCTATCAATTAATCTGCTTTTACTAATTTACAGCAATATGATAGGACTGGAGTACATACTTTTACATGTGGCGGAACCCATTCTATATGTGATAAGAAAACAGCATCGGCATAATCCTTCAGAAGCCACGCCTATAGCGGATTACTATATAATTGGTGGAACTGTTTATAAGGCGCCTGATTTAGCCAATGTCATCAATGCCCGCATTGTATAAAAGCAAAATACGCCTGTACATAATAGAAGTTAACATGTTTTCACTTTCATTTGCAGCTCAACACTGTGGTTAATCTACAATCTGCTTTTGAGGAGGCCAGTAGTTATGCCCGATACCATCCCAACAAGGGCTACACCTGGGACTTTTCTTCCAATAAAGTTTGTAAGTAAAAAACTCTTAAAATACTTAATACTTTTTCAAAACTCGTATTTCTCTTTTTTTATAGTGTCAGATAAGGCTAAGGCTGACAAAAAAGACTCAAACGCCGCCAAGGATGAGAATAGCGGCACTCTTTTCCAAAAGCAACGTGTAGACATGTTGCTAGCCGAACTGTTACGCAAATTTCCCCCGCCTATACCACCAATGCTACAAAATCTTCCACATTCTATGGCTGCTGGCGATGATTTAAGTCCGCGTGACAATAACCCTGCAGATGGAACCGGTCTACTCGACATTAAAACAGAGGGCGTGGACATGAAGCCACCTCCCGAAAAGAAGTCGAAATGATTACATATATTTTGAACTGAAGAAAATTAAAGATAAACTCAACTAAGATTAAACGACATGCTATTTGAATATATACTAGGACGACTCCAGCTGCTTCAGCCTAGTCTTTCCGTGATTTAGAGTGCTTGGTGAGGCAATGGTCAGTATACTCCAGGACACTCTTAAAAGATTGCTTGCAAGTGTGGCAAAGCACGGACTTGGTGGGTGTGCGGCAGACACCAGCATGAGCAACATTTTTGAGCACTTTCTTTGCAGATGGCGGTGCCATAATATGAGATCCACTCGAAGAGGAAGCTAAAACAAAAAAGAAATCTTAAAGTCCCTGCTCCAGCTACATTTTTGATTGTGGACTTACCCTTTCCCACAGTTGTGGGTGTCTTAGCAGTTAGACGAGATTTCTGGATACCCTGCTGCGGTGTAGTTCTTGCCATTTTAGGTAGCTCTGCCTTTCTCACATGATTGAGATCGGTAAATTGCAATTTCCGCTGCTCACTTGGCGGTATCTTGTCACAGTTCTGCATCAGGTGAATGTGAAGTGCATGTTCTATAGCAAAATTTTTGTCGCAATATTTGCAACGATTCTTGTTTACTCCCGATTGTGAACATGATCCGCTGTTGAGCCGCTTTAAAGGCTTAATCCCATTATCGTTTAATTCATGGACTTGAGCGACTTTGCTCTGAGCTTGTACAGTGGCTGGTTTTACTATTTTAGCATTTGGAATCACCGACTTACGAGACTTAGAAGCAGGTAGATAACTGCGACGACTCGCTGCCAGGCCACCGATAGAACTAAGCCGGCGAGCCGGACTATTTAGAGTGGTCTTGACCACTATAGACATGCGTTGTTTTACCGTATACCCAACACCAGATGTGGGTAACATCGAGCGGCGTGGACGAGGCAGTGGTATGCTCGAAAGCTTCAGTTTGTCAGTTTGAAGATTCGGTTTCGAGATTTTTGATTTGACCGAATCTTTGGATATCTTTAGTACTTTGGAAATTAGTTCAGAAACTTCGGTGACCACTTCTTCTTGGGTACACCTTTTGTCCATTTCGGCAACGGACGTCGACGCATCTTCCTCATTGGACACTGGAAAATCTATAAAAATTATTGGCTGAAATAAGTTTTTTGTTTGAACGCGAATACTCACCCTCTGTAATATTCTCCAAAAGAACATCGGCACACAACGGATAAACATTGTTTCCATTAGTCTTGTTGTGCTGTACAGAACTATCGGGTGTTCCCTCAATTCTCAATGTATTGGCTTTCACAGTGGAAGCAGTTATGTCCACAGACGAGGACAGCGTAGAATTTTCACCTGCATTGCCGCTGCCCGATTCTTCGTTAGGATGAGAGTTTTCCTTATTTGACTTTATGTCATCATCCGTTTGGGCCAGGTCCAAATGTGTTTCCGGCACTGTAACATTCTTTGACGGAGTGGAACTCAAGGCATTGTGCCTATTTAGAATGCTTCTATCAAAAGGTCTCAAAGGCGACACATGATCCGTCTCGTGGATCATCGAATTAGCATCTTTAAGAATGTTTCGCTTCTCCTCGAGAGTTTTGTCCAGTTTTGTATCCAACTGGGTACTTTGAACTTCCATGTATTGACTATGACTTACAACAGACTGCCATTTGCTTATGGACGATAGAGTATCATCAGTGTCAAAGGACAAGTACATACTAATGCTGTCCTCATTAGCGGCAATCGATCGCCGTGAATCGTCCATTGTGCTTGTGTGTAGTCAAGTTTTTATAAAAAAAAAAAACAAACAAGAAATAAAATTTTAATTAAAATTTTGATCGTGACCACAAAGGACGCCGTACATAAAGCGTTAATATTTGAAATGCATTAGCCAACACTAAGCGCGCGTGAAAATTAAAAACGGCGTTGGAAAGAAATTCTTGGCCTGGCAATTTTTAAATTTTCACTATATATAATAAATGAATAGATTTTTTCGTGCTATATAAAATATTGATGTATGATGAAATTGAAAACATATATTGTGATGTGGCCTATGCGTTTGATATTTTACTTTAAATTTCGATTCGAGAACTTTTCTAACACTTTTATTATTTACTGAAAGAACTAGAACCAGTGAATTGGGTCTTTATGTTTACATCCCTGGTTATATCGCGAATTGTACAACACTCCATATATATACACAAATTCGGATTTTATTTTGGGTAGTTAAAACTCCTCTTGTTCCAAAATTTGAGCTATTGCGAAAATCAGAAACAAGTTCCTTGACCAAATACAAACGAGCTTAAATCGATACTGAAATATCATTTATCAACTTACACACGAACACAATTATAATTTACATCTGCTACAACAGCCACATCCGCATTCATATTGGAATTGTGAGTCATTTCCTATTCTCATTCGCAACCACTTGCTGAGGTTTAGATAAACGCTCTTTCCTAAACTAAACTAAAAGCATTAAGATGGCTGCTGTGGAAAACGAGCCACGCACTGAGCTCCAGGAGCTGCAACTAAAGTCAGCGCAGGTTGCCGATGAGTCATTGGAGAGCACACGGCGGATGCTAAATCTGATGGATGAAAGCAAAGAGGCAGGAATTCGCACTCTTGTAGCTCTGGATGATCAAGGCGAGCAACTCGACCGCATTGAGGAGGGAATGGATCGCATTAATGCCGATATGCGAGAGGCGGAAAAGAATTTGAGCGGAATGGAGAAATGCTGTGGCATTTGTGTGTTGCCTTGGAAGAAGGTTAACATTAAGGATGACGGTGATAATGCCTGGAAGGCAAATGACGATGGTAAGGTGGTTGCCAGTCAACCACAGCGGGTGATTGATGAACGCGAACGTGGTGGCATGGGTGCTCCCCCACAGTCTGGCTATGTGGCTCGCATTACCAACGACGCACGTGAGGATGAGATGGATGAAAACCTTGGACAGGTCAACTCCATGTTAGGCAACTTGCGTAACATGGCTTTGGACATGGGATCTGAGCTAGACAATCAGAACAAGCAAGTTGATCGTATCAATGCCAAAGGCGATGCCAACAATATACGAATGGATGGTGTTAATAAGCGCGCAAATAACCTGCTCAAGAGTTAAATTTGCACAAATTTGCCAAACGATCCCATCACTCACTCATTGATTTCTCACTCACGCTCCCCTTTATCCCCATCCTCCTGCTAGAGGGAAGTTAAACACAAATGTTAAGGGCACAAATTGCATACATATACTATATACTTGCATATATAGAACCGATGACTAATGGTATCTGAATTTGTATCGTTTTGTTGTGGTCATCCAAAACTCTTTATATTATATACAAATACAAAGTGAATGAATGTACTATACATATATATATATACATATATATACAAACTAACGCAACTAAACCCATCTCAAATCTACCTAACTTTACAATTGTATACAAAAAAAAAAAAAAAAAACAAACAATTTATTATGAGATTTATATCGTATGGATGTACTCTAATTTTTGGTACAAAACTTTTTGAGGCATTTTACGTATACCTTGTGAAATCAAACTAAATGAAATACATATATATATATAATATATATATTTAAACTACAAAAATACAAGTCAGTCAGTCAGAGATTATGACTTAAACGATTTATTCGTTCCAGTCCAGAAATAGAGATTTACGGATGACGAAAGAATGAATAGAGAGAATAATGTTGTCCATGTCGTAGAAAAATTTATGTTTAGCCGCTTGTCCCCACTATCCCTTTACATATAGCCCAGTTTTGAATTAGCTTAGACAAAAATGAGTTGCTTAAATAACCCAAAAATGACTCGAAACCTGAAACAAACACTGTTTTGTGCGCATAAATTAAAAATATATGTTGTTAATTATTAAATGTGTATTATTGTATATGTGTGTGTATGTTGATTGTTAGATTGTATACTTTATGATCATTAATTGCTACTATTGCCACTTTAGTTTATATTCATTTAGCTGTTAATTTGGAATTATTAAAAAAAATAGAAGAAAAACCTTGAAAAGAATTGTTTCATTTTTTGAATTTATTGCACTTTACTATAAATTTTAAATAAAAGTTTAATTAGGCTTATTTATTTAGGCAATTCTAAAGTAGTTGTATGAGGCGATGTAGGCACTAAAGTCCTCACCGCAATCTTCGGCTGATGCAAATTCTATCTCCGGCGCCGCCTCGACTGGAATGTAAACAATGCTTCCTCGGCTCAGAGCTATTTCTTTGGCACCCCCCTTGGTGTTTAGGCGAAGTGTGCGTGCTCCGCCCAGACATAGTAATATGGAACCATATGCCTTGATTTCCAGCTTATATGTGTCGACAGTGTGCTTAATAGACACATTTATTAAGCCGAAATCATCTACAGGTGGCGCATACACCTGGACTTTGTCATCAACCCGATAAGGTACGAACAGTTTACTGTTAGCATCGCCACCTTCAAATATAACTGATGCTATCAATTGCTCGACATCTTTGTATTTGGGTGTAAGACCGGCGCGAATCACATTATCCGAACAGGCCATGCATTCAACGCAATCCCCATCTAAATAGGCATGGATCTCATTGGCTCCCAAATAAATGGCCTGGCCGGGTTGCAATCGAACAATATTTAGGAAAAATATAGACAAGACTCCAATATCTCCAGGAAAGTCCTTATTAATTGTGTTGAACACGTCCAATAATTCGTTTTCCTTAAGTTCTGAAAGATAAAGAAAATATAGAAATGTTTTTGATTTTCGTCTTTAAAAAACTTACCCTTTTGATAGTTTTTTGCTATATCCTTAATGCATTTATCAATGTCATTGTCGTCAGATTTCATTAGCTTTTCGTAGGCCAACTTAAGCGATTCTGCATTGGAATTTGCATGCAATTGTTGCACAATCTCTTTACCTATCAAATTGGTTATTGGCTGAAACTCATCAATGAGGTCTTCTATTTCTGTCACAGGCCGAAATCCTACCAGAGCAAGGAAAGGAGTTAGTGCAATGGCCATCTCTGGCTTATGATTAGGATCTTTATATATCTCTGGACGCTCCTTATGCAGTCGCTCTGCTTCGCATTTATTTGGATGGACTTGAATGCTGAGAGCTTTTTTAATGCTCAGTACCTTAAACAAATAAGGTAAATCCTTCTTTAACACTCGATCAAGAGTCTGGCCCGTCTCTTTAACTATGGATACGCCACACGGATGAGTGCCCATCCACATTTCAGCGTAGGATTCCTCTTCATTCAATTTAAAATCTGGATCGTTGGCCATGGCTAATTGTGCCACAGCTGAATTAATGCCAACTCGGCCCCATTCGTAGTTCTTTACCCATCCAGTCAATTCCATAATTATTAGCTGTTTTACTGCAGCAGCCCAACTACACTAAGGTCAACCTGAAGGTGATAAGAGAACAGTTGATAATGATTTGGTGTGTTGCCGTGGGGGTGGAAGCCAAGAACAAGACTAAGAGATAAAAGCCAAGACACGTTGATGCAAAACACAACGTAATTAGTAATTTATCTGTTTTAGCCTTGTTTATTACCGAAAAAATAAGATAAATAAGCCGCAAAAATTCTTGAAACTATTAATTTTGAGTTGCCGGATAAAATATGAAATGTTGCCAGATCGGTGATTATGTGATTACGACGTAGAGTTACCACATTTATTGATATTTATTCAAATTCAAAATTTCATTGAAAACTCGGGATTTAAAATAAACCTTTAAACGCTTAAAACATTTAAATTTATTAGGTAGACGCTTAACAATTTTTTGGTAATAATATTTCATTTTGTCATTTCGTTTTTGCATTCTCGTTATCATCAATCTTGTCTATGACCTGTTTTAGGCAGTCCTTTGTCGATGTCTTTTCCAAATCGCATATTCGCGTCAGATCCATAGTAGCAATCTGTTCAATCATCTCTTTAATTTTCTCTTGCTTTATAATAGATTTGACAGATTGCCGAATTCCGGCGCCCTTTTGCTGCTGCTCGTGCTCAAGGGAATCGTTCTCAATATGTTTTCCCTTGGCACGGTAATGTTGCTCGATTATTTTACGGATTTTCAATTTAGTTGCAACACGCGACTTGCGGTTTGCTTGTCCCAAGGCTAAATTACGAAGTTCTTGGAAATTAATTTCCTTGGCGGGTACATCTGGTGGCTCAACATCAGTATCTGTCCCAGACTCTACGTTAAACTCTAGCGAAGTTTCCTCTACAGTTGACACAATGCCATCGTCTTCATCAACAAAGACCCGCACAGGCTCAGACTCTTTTAATTCAACCGCAATCTCATCGACTGCCTCTGAAGATTGGGCTTCCTCCAATTCCTCCTTTGCTTTTGGTACTGGTGTAGGCTTTTCTTTTTTTCTTTTTGGATTTGCCTGCTTTGTTTTTGACACTCGTTTTTTGAGGATTCCTATGCAGGGCTTAGTTTTAATTCGCACTGGTAATAAAGAATTGTATTGAATGCCTATGCTGTTAAAGCAATCGACAAACTCCAAAATGTCAAAATTTTCTTGCAGCACTGTCCATAGTTCACTATTCTGCTTATTTTTTGCTTCCACTAGTAGATGACTGTATCTTTCGATTTCCACTTGTGTGTAATTCATTGTTTCATCCTTGCTATATTCCCATTCGCTACGTATCTCCATGAATCTCGACACTCCACTCTGGGCAGCCAAGTTGGCAATGTGTACTGAAACATTCCCATTGTTTACCTCTAAACGGTGTAGCCGGGACAGGGCAGCACCGCCAGCATAGTTTTTACCAGAAATAAAAAGAAGAAAGATGGTGACAAAAATATTAAGAATCAAATGGCCACCAGAGATTAGAGCGAGAAATCCATGTAAAGTCGACTTCGCCCTATTCATCCATCTAAGGAAATAAATATAAAATTGATAAATAGCCATATAAAGACATAAACATACATTCTTCTATAAAGACATTTACATACATTCTTTGACAACCACAAGCGGCAGCTATGTTTAGAACTGGGAATACATAGATGATGAACCGCAATTCCTTATGCGGCAATATGGAGTAAAGAAGAACAAAACCTAATGCAGCCATGACCAGGGGACGTATACGAGGCTCCAAATAAATGCCCAATGGCACAAATGACAACGAAGCTCCCATAGCCCGAGGCAGAGCCGAGTAGAAATACCAAAGGAATGGCGATGTGCCCCAGTTGGAGCTTTTGTTAAGTACAGTGTTATACCAAAGAACTTCTCCCTCGGGCCAAAGTAGGCGGCGCCAAAAGAAGGAGTCCACCAGCACAGTGGCAGTTAAAATGCAAATACCCGCAGGTAAAGAAATCTTTAGTAACCTAAAAATAAAAGCAAAATATAAAAGATGACATTAAAGAAGACAATATACTACCTATCAATGGAAAGATTTTGCTGCACCAAGCTTAAGGCTAACAGGAGACCTAAGAAAAGTGCCAATTCCGATCGAAACACAAGTATGGCTATACCGGAGCAGATTATAAACTGCTTGTGTTGATTACGTAGCCAAGATGCAACCGCATACAGAACTGAAAGAAATAAATGGGATGTGAGCTGAATAAAAATTCAAAGAGATATACTCCGAATCTCTTACCTATGGGTAATGCAAATACATTTGGCAATGGCCTAGTCATGTAGAACATAAAATGAAACTGCGTAATAGTGATGGCTGTGAACCACATTCGCACCTCACTGCCATAGATTTTGGTCACAGCCTGACGCAGTTTATCCCATGCCACAGATATGGCACTAGCCAATACCAGGCGTACTGTAATGTCAAAACAAAGGTATTAGCGCAGAAAAAAATTTAGATAACTTTATTAAATGTTTACCTACATATTGTGCCCAGAACTTATTGATGTTCAGTGCTTCGAATAACAGTACAAATGGAGCAGATACAATAGAGATGACTAAAGGGCCAATAAATGTTCGTGGTACCACTCCTGGATATTCATGATGATCATACTGGTAAAAGGGCATAGCAAAAGCTTTATTTTACTGTTCAAAAAATTACATGAACTAATTTATTTTACCTCCGTGAAGTTGTTTCGCAAATATAGAATGTCGTGCATGGCTTGTATATTGAAGCTTTCTTCCACCTTAGTAAAGGGAGTGTAAACTAGGTGGGCCGCAGCCGTCAAAAATATCAAGAAATCCATGACCAAAATAAAATCCTTGGAATAGTAAATGAGTCGTTAAAATCTGGACACACGGCAGGCCTATTACATAATTGCCGAATTTGTTTGGCGACACCAATAATTATGTATATAGATCTATATATATAGATATTTGCAATGGATATTTCCTACTCTTTCTCCATTCAATTTCAGTCTCCAGCCGGCAAATTTTTATTACCGACAAGTCTAGATTTTAATTACGGCAAATCTGAGATCTTTACCGGACAAATAAGTACAAATATGATTATTTGCCGTCTATGGAAAAGACTATGCAGTTCGCTCCAAAATAAAAATAAATAAAATATAAATAGAATCAGTCCACGCAAACACACAACAGGTTTCTTTGCTGCAATGATGCCATATTTAAAAAAAAGGGTTGCCATAATCCATAATAATTTTCGAAATGGTAAATCAATTTAATAAAAATTAATTTTAAAATCGGTATTACGTTAATTAACTTGATATAATTAAAAAATTTACAATATTTAACGTCATTTACTTTTTTGGTGCATTTTTGGAAACTTTTACAAGTAGCATGTTCTTGTAATTAATTTTTTTGTTGAATTGAAAAATAATATTTTTTTTAATAAATTTTTAACTTAATTCTTTAAAATAAAATAAATTAAATTTAAATAATCTGAATATGCCTAAGCACTTCTGTCATATTCTTATTAGTATAAAATGTTAAATCAGGGCTGTCATTTAAAACTAGTCAACTTGGGGTAACTGTCGATTTGACAACTCAAATTTGAAAGTCATCTTCCGGAATTAAAACCTCTTTTTTTCTTCACAAAAAAGAATTTATATTGGAAAATTCATAGGCATTATGGACGTTTTTCTAGAGGACATTGCTGACCGAAAACCCGAGCTTAAAGCGGAAACCCTGGAAGATGAGGATCTTTATATGATGTTTAAGAATCTGCAAAGGGAGCTGGAAATTATACAAGTGCAGGAGGACTACATTAAAGAGGAGCAACAAAATCTGAAAAAGGAATTCACTCACGCCCAGGAGGAAGTAAAACGCATTAAGGCTGTTCCGTTGGTCATTGGACAGTTCTTGGAGGCAGTGGATGAGAATAATGGAATTGTAGCTTCCACTACGGGTTCCAACTATTTTGTCCGTATCCTGTCTACTATCGACAGGGAGCAACTCAAACCGTCGGCATCGGTAGCACTGCACAAGCAGAGCAATTGTCTTGTTGATCTGGTACCCCCCGAGGCAGATAGCACTATTACCATGATGTCGCCTGACGAAAAGCCTGATGTGACCTACTCAGATATTGGTGGTCTCGACGTACAAAAGCAGGAAATTCGTGAAGCTGTAGAACTGCCACTGACCCATGCACAGTTGTACAAGCAGATTGGTAAGATTATTCAACTTCGTGTTTTAGGGTTTTTGTTAAATTACCAATCACAGGTATCGATCCACCACGAGGAGTGCTCCTTTTTGGTCCCCCTGGATGCGGCAAAACCATGCTGGCCAAAGCGGTGGCTCACCACACGACCGCCTCTTTTATAAGCGTTGTGGGATCTGAGTTTGTCCAGAAGTATTTGGGTGAAGGACCACGAATGGTGCGTGATCTTTTTCGACTGGCCGAACAGAATTCGCCTTCTGTTATATTCATCGATGAAATTGATGCTATTGCCACAAGACGTTTCGATGCTCAGACCGGAGCTGATCGTGAGGTGCAGCGTATCTTGCTTGAGCTGTTGAATCAAATGGACGGCTTCGACGAAACCACGAATGTCAAGGTGATAATGGCTACTAATCGGGCTGATACTCTGGACCCAGCCGTTTTGCGTCCTGGTCGCTTAGATCGCAAAATTGAGTTTCCCTTACCCGATCGCAGGCA
Organism: Drosophila neocordata; assembly: GCA_018903615.1. NCBI lineage: Eukaryota > Metazoa > Arthropoda > Insecta > Diptera > Drosophilidae > Drosophila > Drosophila neocordata. The sequence goes on from JAEIGI010000002.1 coordinate 2,544,834, forward strand.
AAAGCGTTTGGTCTTTTCCACTATTACAACTAAAATGAATCTGAGCGACGATGTGGATTTCGAAGAAATCATTTCCCGTCCGGACAAGATTTCCAATGCAGATATTAACGCAATTTGTCAGGAGGCTGGAATGCATGCAGTACGAGATAATCGTTATGTTGTTAACTTCAAGGACTTTGAAAAAGGTTATAAGGCCAGTGTTCGCAAGGATGAAGCAGAACATGAGTTTTACAATTAGCGAGTTCAATAAAGATACAGTTGTAATAATTCACGTGATTTTTTTTCTTTTTTTGAATTTAACTTGTAAGCGCCATTATTTGTATCGTTATTGATAAACATCTTCTATCGATGTTTTTTCCACCACTATGCAAATCCTAACAGTAATGAAAGTGCGTAAACAATTCCACTACAAATTAAATTAAAATTTATAAAAGAAATGCTCCACCTGGAGAGGTATGTGACGCGCATCAAGCCCGCAATAGAGGGCTTCATACAACAGCCAACCAAGGACACGTTGACAAAAGTAGAACAGGAGATTGATGGCTTTAATTTCGGAGAAATGCGCTTTTACCAAGTGCACACTTTGGTACCTCTGGTAGTAAAGCTAGACGATTTGAGCGGGTAATTTAATTCATTTTTTATCTACGTATACACTAATGTTAATTTCTGTTTTAAAGGGAGAATCAGGAACTTCGCACTAGCTTGATGAATTGTTTGAAGAACATCATCTCTCACATGTACCTTTCGGATGAGAAAGGATTGCGCTCCATATTGGTGGTGGTGCTGCAACAAGTTCGTGACTCCAAAGCAGCGGTGATGAGACCCAATCTCTCCGAGGAAATAAAGCTGGCGGCAGTTCTTTGCATTGTGGAAGCGTTACGTCGGTCGACAACAGATGTTCTTGAGATATTCTATGGCAAAGAAACAGTTGTTATCATAGGACAAATTTTGCTTACCCTTCTAGAGCTAATTGAACAGGAGAAGTATCGCAAATTGGTGCAATCTGCCCTGGATTGTTTGATGGTATTATTTTATGTCCACGACGAGGCTGATCCCGTTGATGTGGTGCTCCGCAGTCAAGTGGCCAATACCATTTTTATATTTCTACCCAAAGTGCTAGTGGTATTGTTTAGGACTTCACTGAAAGATGACACAGTGGGTGAATCCATAAAATCAGTAAGTGCCCGACCACAAAATTAAAAATATTATACATATTTAATTTTAAACCCTTTTATCATAGAGTGCAGTAAAAGCCTTGGGTCGCATCATTTGCATCATGTTTGAGGAAACAACAGACGAATATTACAAACTCCGTTATGATGTTAAAGCCTTTCGAGAACTTTTCAGCAATTCTGCAGATAATTTAGTTCAGTCAAACGATTACAATTATTTTGGGAGCCGAAAATCATCTGCAGAGCAAAATGAGGAACGAATGCAACAAATGCAAACTGAACTGCGGTCCCCCAAATGGGTCTCTGCCACCGCAAAGCGTCTTCGTGCAATCTTTGCGGAAACAAGCATTCTTCGTGCTCACAAGAGCATCAGAGTGCGGACAGCCTATGCGGATATGTGTTGTATGTTGCTAACACAATGCTCCCACAATTTGCAACACAATTTTATCCACATCCTTGAGAGCGTCGTGGCATTGTCTGAAGATGAGGATCCCACAGTTGCACGACAGTGCAGACAAACTCTGTTTGATTTGCAGCAGGGGAAAACGTACCAAGCTATTTTTGAGGAAAATGCGGAACTTCTACTGGATAACTATCTCAATAAATGGCCAAGAGTTCTACAGCGTTGTGAGGACAATGAGCAATTCGCCTTACTGCTATTCTTTAAAGGTTTTCTTGGCAATGTCGGTGAAGATAAATTACAGATTTATCTTTTGGTGCCAAAGAATTTGGAAATGTTTGTCACCTGCCTGCTAATGGCTTTACGTTTGGTTACCTCTCGAGAACTTCTCAAGGAAGAACACCCGCTTCTTGGTGCAGATGAAGATAAATCTTCGACAATGGTTAAGTTAACCTGGCGACAGTTTAAATACCTAAGCTCCCAGCGCACCATAAATGCTTTACTTGACATACTCGTTATATTGGGTACTAATAGTGGTCTAAATCGCCTTATCTTTGACTATGGACTAGAACTAATTGAACAACGCTCAGCATCAATGAATGAATGCATTTTAATGTTAACTGTGATGATAACGACGCGCCAGAATCAAGCGCGTGAAAGTCGCTTGGTATTGGCTGATCTCTTGTTGGAGCAGCTGCTAAAGGATGAGCATTGGTATTTGGTTCTACAGCCTGATGCGGCCTGGCGACTTAAAGTCGATAAGGTGCATAAAATAATTGCCGAAAAACATATTTACATATATTTAAACTTCCCGTCTTAAAGCCCTCCTATTGGTTTGAAGAACACACTCCTGGTCTGTATTCATCAGCAGTGGAGGTGCGCACCCAAGACTTCGACTCGGATGATGATGGGGACCAACTGGTTGGCCGCGTTAGCATCTTGGATGCTCAGTTTAATGTACTGCATACTTGTCTGGTCCTGGATGCAGTTGGGCATTGTGCCAGTTTTATTGGTGATACTTTCGATCGCCATATATTTCGCAGTCTCTATAAAGTTCTACTAAAATTGGCCATTAACAATAGCTATGTCCATCAAGCGGCAACTTTTGCCTTTGTGTCCATGCAGTTGGCTCTGAAGTACGCGAAGCCCTCTCATTTTATCGAATGCTCTACAGACTATCTCACTTTTCATCTGAATGCTTTGCTTAAAAGGGTGAGATGTTTCTTCGCATTTAAAAATCCTGAATATCTAAATCTTCATTTCTCTTATAGTCACCCGACAGCAGTGCGTCCGTTGATATACTCACTATGGTCCTACAATATAGTACGAAATGTAATGTACCTCATTTGGACAGCATATTTCAGACAATACAAGAGGAATGCTCAAAGGTTCATCAGTTGGACAATGTTTATTCATATCTTCGCGTCTTTAATGCATTTCTTAACCACGTATCCAGCTGGCAAAATGATACTACCGAAGAAATCAGTCAGATGCCCATGGAGATAGATGTCGAGGCGGAGCAGGAACAAAATATTTTAGAAACTTGGTTAAATGTGCTTAACAAGCCAACTTTTGATGTCTTCGAGCCATCAGATGGTGACATAAACAAAAACAAAGCAGAGAAGGAGGCTAATGAAGAAGATTTGGAAACGGAAGCAGAACATATTAAGCCTGTTCTACCTCGTCATATTGAGATGACAAAGGAAATTTTAAGCCAGGTCATAAAATTCCTTCCAAACTCTGAGCAAAGTCAACAGATTCTGGCTTTGGAATGTCTGTCCACTGGTATACCCATTCTGTCAGAGTACGAAAACGAACTGTTACCTCTGGTACATCTCATCTGGCAGCCATTAATGGAGAAATTTCGTCAAAAGGATGCTTTAGTGTTAAATCGATGCTTCTCCTTACTACACTTAATGGGAGTTCATGCCAAGGATTTTATTCTCAAACGAAGTCTAAGGTAAGAACAATTTATTTCGTATAATTCCCAAAATAATTATCAAACTTTGTTAGCGATGTTGTGCCACAATTGAAGCAGTTTCTAAAAGCTGCTAGTCATCACAGCAGTGTGGAGACATCTAAAGCCAAAACCCAAGAATATAAATTGCAATTCAAGCTATTGCAGAGTTTATCGGATTTTATACAAGGATTACAAGTGGATGGAAAACATATGCATGAGTTGCTAGAGACTGTGGCACTTTATCTGTCTGAGACGCAGCCCCAGGAGCTGCAAACATTGGCTGGACAATGTTTTAAACAACTGGTGCCATACAATGGACCCTTTATCTATATAACTCTGCTTCAGAGAGCTCATCTTAATGACTACAAAGTGAATGTGGGCATCATTCTAAAAAGTATGGGATTTCATACCGAAAATGAAACTGGAATCGATTTAATTTAGGGTAACAGTATAAATACTAGTCATAATGTTGGACCTGTTAATATAGTTTCTACAAGACCTGTAAAATTTCATTCCGATAATATAGATAGGGAATCAATATTTTTCAATTTTTGTTGAAATTTCGAATTTTGGACATTTTATAGCAAGCATCCAGTTACCTACCGAACTAAATATTTATGTTATATAGCCACATAGACTTAAAAAACAATGAGGTCTTTGTATAGATTATGCTTTAATTCAAATTTCAGTCGCACAACAAAGATCTTAACACTATATTGAAAGAACGAGCGTTATAAAGTAAGTTAAATCCTTTTTTGAAGAGTTGATATCAACAATCCTAATGGTAAGCTGTCTTTTTATGCATTTTGCATATATATATATATATATACGTTTATTCACAATAGTAGTAGTTTATAATTTTTATTGATTCTCAAGCGCGCACAGAGGGAGAAAAAATTAAAATTTCTAATTGAGGTATTTTGTTTCTAAAATGACTTTTTATTTTTTAAGGTTTCTTTTTGTTTTCTATATAATATAAACAAGGCAAGGGCTGAACAAAAACTATACACATTTGGAAAAAAGTATAATTGAATAAAGTAAAAAGAAACTAGTATTGGTAAATATATGGAGACTTGGTGGCCAATGACTAAATGCTAGGCATAAACAAACATTTGACTTGCAATTTTCAAAATTTCTTTTGTGGATCTGGAACAGCAGATGCTTGGCACCATTTGAAACTTTGCATCCCGACTTCTAAAGCCACTCAAAATATATAAATGTAAATTTTTTTTATATTCACATATATATAAATATATATATAGACATATATATATATATAGATATATATATATATACCATAAACATGGTTGTTCTCATTCTGTATCAAATATAGGCTGAATTTAAATTTTTAATGATTCTTTGCTGCTCCTCTCGACAGTATTGACACAGAATACTCGTTGAATACTTAAGCAGTGAAATAACTCGCTGTGTGCACATGCATAAAAGTCTATTGAGCATCTCGGAATTCTTTCTGTTTGTTCGGTTACGGGTTCTTAAGCTGTGTGTGTTTGTGTATCTGTTTTTAGGCTATTGTTATTTGTTGGAAATTGCTGGCTGCTATGACTACGTCAACCAGTTCATTAAGCTATTGGCATAGGCCATGGGTTTGACATCGGGATGCGGCTGTAGGAGAACAATTATATGATAAGCAAACAAAATTAAAATAAAGAGGACCCAAGGAGACTTACCACAGCCTCGAAGGACTTGTAATTTGGTTGTAAATTGCTGCCCGTTATTGTTATGAATGCACCCATGTTTCCCATGGTATCACTGCAAATAGAAAGATGGTATCAATGGTAATCACTTTTAATTTTGAATATCACTCACCAATAGTTTGGCGCCGAAAAGACAGTTATGCATTGACCATTGTGAGCCACTTCATAGCCCATATCCTTAACCTCATGGCTTCGAATAATGTAATCCAAGTTGTTTAACTTGCAGAAAGCTTCGGTGACATCTGGTCCAAACTGTATGCCAACTCCTCTCTTTGAAGGACCACGTCCCATCCATTGTTGGGGATCAGACCACAGCAGTTCACACATGAGTCCTTCTTCGGGTGGCTGGCAGTTGCGCTCAATCCGTCTTATGTTATCCAAAGTTACATCGTCCGAAGAGAAGAGTCCTCCGTGCATAACAAGAATTTTTTGATTAATGCAGTGACATAGTGGCAGCCAATTAAACACCTGCGTGAATATATCTGCCATAGTGCTAGTATACTTGGCCGTCACCTCGCCGGTAAAGCCATACATTTGGTTCATGTTAATGCTTTCGTGGTTACCACGAGACAAGAAGAAATGATTGGGATAAAGCAGCTTAAAGCCAAACAACGTAAATATGCATTCCACTGAAAAAGATCCTCTGTCCACAAAGTCGCCGTTAAATAGATATGGATTCTTTTCGGATGGCAGTCCGTTTATCTCAAAGATGTTCATCAAATCGTAAAATTGACCATGTATGTCGCCGCAGATGGTAAACTTATCCTCATCAGCCACAGGTATGTCGACCAAAGAGGGCTGTGCCCGCATATATACATCGATTTCACAGAGTATCTAAAAAAAAAAAAGCAAATAAATGTATAAAAAGTATAAATAAATATATGATCCCTAACACATTGCCAATACTTACTTTATAGGCAAACTTGCGATGCAGTCTCTTTTGTGCCTTATAGTGCTCCATTAAATCTTTCATAAATTGCAAAGTAACCTTTCCATCCTCCAGTTGTGGTCCCTTGTAATCATCCTCAATAGCTAGTTTCAAAAAAATAGTGTGAAATTAAGCCTTTGATTATGTTACACACACTCACTTATGTTCTCAAGATCTCGGTACATTTCAGAAAGGGTTTTCTCTGGCTTGTCCACAGCGATTGCCCGCTCAAATGCTCTCATTTTTACAATTTTGCTACATTCGGTGAATTTCAGTTTTGCGTCCTTGTCGTTAGGTCTGCACTTAGCCACCTTGGATGAGGAACGGAAATCAGTGTCATTGGTGTGAGTCGGCGGGAAATGTAGGAATAGCTTTTATACTTACAAATTCAAAATCGCATAACGCTTGTTTGAACTTTCCTAGCGACATATGAGCCGCTGCTCGTCGATAGTAACCCTTTAGATAGCTGGGATCCGCTTTTACCGCAGATATACCGTCTTGTAGGGCAAAGCCAAAACTCTCCTGTCGCAAATGGGCCAATGATCGATTGGCATAATAGATAGCGCTTGTGGGTTGCAATTCTATGGCTTTGCTGTACATGTCGATGGCTTTCGTGAAATCCTTGGCTGCAATGCATTGAATGGGAAAGAAGCAGTAAAGGACCCCATTGGTAAAAGTTACTAATTAGTTGTAAATTATAAACTCGTTGATAGTTGCTAAATTTATTTCTGTCAATCCAACTATTTCTAGGTTATGTTGAAAAAACTATCCGCAACTTCGTCCACATTTTATTTTTTAATGTTTGGACACCCATACTAGCTCTACGCTTTACACGACGATTAGATGGAAATCATAAATATGTTAAGGTCACTTACTTTTAAGTAAATCATTTCCTTGATTTTTGTACTGCTCGGCCGCGGCAAAATTTTGCTTTAGAGTCTCACCATCTGGGTCTGACCTTGCATCTTGTTTGCTGCCTGTTATTTCTTCGCTTGGAGTATTCTGCTGTTCCTGCTGATTTTTTGCTGTTTTCTGTTCTACTTCTACCTCGGACGCCAACATCTTTTCTACAACTTTTACAATTTTTTTTTTGGATTGCCGATGTTATTTGTCTGCTCAAGTGTTGGGCAACGGCTAGTTACTAAGCTTAGTATTGTGCAACGAGCAATGCACCAGATGTATTCCGAATCTTTTTTGTCTGGCCACATTATTATTGTTGCCGTGAAAGTTATTGTTGTTTGAGCCTTAAGATCAGGGTGCAATTATAAGCGGCGGAAAATTTTTATTCAAATCAGAAGCGTGGAAATCTAGCTTACCTATATAAACAAATTTCGCGACAAAAAAATCAAAAAGCCGAAAAATCATGTCTATGAGTAATCTTTCGATGGAGGGCGAGTTCCGTTATATTATTCAGTGGTTTTATGAGTGGAGCGAATTGCAACGCGATGATTTTGTTTATGTGTTGGTGGACTACCTTACTAAAGCCCCCAGTGCGAATGTGGGCGATGGCTCCGACGGGGGTGGTGTCTATGTGAATGGAGTGGCAAACTCGCTAGCGTCGGCTGGAGTGCAGGACAAGCCCATGAGCTTGTTTCAGTGCCGCGTAAGTACAAGCAAAAGTTTAGAAAGTATCTTGAAAGTGATTTAAAGTCACGCTAACGGTGCATTCGTCAATAGATTAAACTGTTTCGTGAATGGAGCCCCAAATGGCCAATCGAGTTCAAATGCAAGCTGCAGGAGAAAATTAATGAAATTGATGCCAATGTGGGGGAAAAGATCATCAATGAGCTAAAGGGGCCTACGGGGCATAGTGGACACAATGGAGACATTGCCGTTCATTTAAATGTAAATGGAGCGAGTGGAGACAAAGAATTGGAAGTTGAAGGGGAAATGGAGCACACGGTACCAGCCGGAGACGCAACAGCACAGAACCAGGCAACAGATAATGATAACCATTTAGCAGAGGTATTGCGTCAAGAAACTCCAGTGGATGATGATGCTGGCACTGATGGGAATGCTGATGGCCATTATGTGTCAGCCCCGGCTGCGGTGACAACAATTGCAGTGAATGCACCGCCGCAGTCCCCTACCGCTTCTCCATCACCCCCTTCACCACAACCTGTCGCTGCTGCTGCTGTTGTCGAACCTGTAGAACAGGTCGAGTCGAATAACGTTACAATCTCAACAGAGGTACCACCAGTGGCATAGAAAAACCTGCATGAACTAAGAATGAAAAAAAAAAAGAAAAATGGCTTAATGAGTAGCTAAGTAGTTTTTGTTAGGTAAAGCCATCTTACCATCTTCAAGCATTCCATATAAAACATTCCTAGCCATTTAAGTTAAAAGACTTTCGAATAATCCTAATATATAAGATTGAACTATCTATAAATCTTTCTACTCTCAAGCGTACGCTGACGAAATAGTTTACCCATATGTTTAAGTATGCTATTTTCTACTACTTATAAGACTTTGCAATTCGAAATATCGAAATATAAATCAAAACTTATTCCCACAGTTAAAACAGTTGCGTAATTAGCACATTTGATTTGTTTAAACTTTTAGATTACTCAGCTTGGTTTATGAATAATTCGACTTGCAATCAGTGAACTATCTAGACAATCTCGTTTTGCTTCTTGTTGCTTGCTTGTTCTCAACTCATCTTTATTTTGCCTCCAAAAACATGTTATGTATTGTGTGTCTTTTCTTTCCATGTTATTATTACTCACAAAGCCGGCATCGGGAATTCGCTTGATATTTTGTTTTATACCCTTACAAACCATACTAACAATATGTTATAAAGTTTCAAAAGAAAATGCTGTTTATGTTAACATTAGTAGAAGCTCTTTGATTCCATCTCAGATATCTCCTGGATCACAATTTTGTACGTCAGTTAAAATAGCCAAAAAACTGAAAGGGTATATAAACTTCGGTACACCCGAGATAAACATGATTTTGCCTAAATTAACTTTATGGACTGATAATTGGTTTCTTTTTATATTCCCTCTTGGTTTTGTTTCGCTTTGTCGAAATCGAAATGGAAAAGAAAATTGAAATAAGATACAACATACATATGATATGCTTGCATATTGAACCAATTTATTTCAATTTCGCACTTCGGCGACGGACGTTGTGTTAGCGGGCCTGTAAACGGAAACAAAAATGATAACAATTCAAAAGCTATTTGGATATATAATACTATGGCTATTGTGCCTAAGCTGTGAGTAATGCAAATCACTGATTATTAAGACTGGACATGGCGGCAAAAACAAAAGACTTGAGCAACAAACTTGAAAGGGGAATCCAATTAAAGAACCAAATGCGGATCTGGGACTGGGTCAAGGTCAATGGCTAGAAATTCCCAACAGACAAATGTGCTAACATCATGCTTGAAAAAAAATAAACGTAAAATAACAACAAAACGAAGGGCAATAAACCATGAAAACGCTGGCCAAAAGTGAGTGAATAATAATTGCTGGTGTCTGCCATTGGACTGGTCTGCTGTCTGTTTAGGAAGGGGTTGACATTGACCTTGGATCTGCGTCTGGTTTTGCTACATCACTGTGATAATTGTCATTAATGCTATTTCAGACGAAAATTTTGTTGTCAGCAGAAATGACTGCAACTGCATTCGGCTTAAGGATTGCAACCAATTTACCAGTCTGCTCTTGCATCATAGGGCAGAAGAACGCTTGTCCGTGTTTGCCCAGGTTCATGAAGCTGCCTGTGGTTTTCAAGGACTTGATCCGTTAGTTTGTTGCCCCCAAGACTCAGGGCGCATGTTGCGGTTTGCACCGCCAGATAAGCCTTGGATATGGGATAGTCTTGACCAAGATAAAGGGTTAGATGATTTGAATCATCACAGTGAAAGTCGATTGCATGATTATTGGGATGTTAAGGCTCAACGTAATTGCCCTCAGCCAGTTGAACCAGATTTCTTTGATCATCGTTTTGGATTTCACTATCAAATCGATCACCCTTACCATCGGCATGACAAGCCACGACCTGTGCCTCAGGATAAACCAATTGTATTTCCCGGAGATCTCCGATTTCAAATAGACTTGGAAAATGAAGAAGAGCGTAATGTAACTTTCCCCCAAACCCCCCGAACCCCCCAAACTTCCTCCGTCTCTGTGGTACGATCTAATCTGCCCAATTGCGGGATCAGCTTAAATAGTCGATTGGTTGGTGGAGAAGAAGCTACGGCTGGCCAATATCCCTGGCTTGCCCGCATTGCGTATCGAAATCGAAGTAAGTAAATTTCATATTTTGTGTGATTTCTAAAAGATTTGGAATTTTTATTTTCGTGTTGCCAAAATTTACTCCAAAAATTCATAAAATGGTATTCGCGGGAGTGTATGCCTATATTTGTGTGGCCGGGTGTGCTACCGCTCGATATTGGTGAACATTAAAAACAAAACGTAAAACAAACTTAAAAAAAGCTTTCTCTAACCCAGCTCACTGGCCACAATGGCCATTTTCTTGGTGAGATATACACCACAACAAAAAAGCATGACGGCCGCGCAAAGTGACCATGTCGCATTATTCATTTCGAATCCTTTGGGAGCCTCATCGTCTTGGCCTTCTTCTGGTCGTGAAGTCGGTACAGGAGTAGACGGCTTTGGAGAAATAGGGCAAGTTTGACGGCCACATGGTTTAGGCCCACAAGGCGGACGGCGTTCAGGTCCAGTTCCTCGGTGACACCCAGATCCAGGCGCACCATCTTGTGGTTTCACAGGGTTTTTATATGGCGTGGAACGGGGACTTTTTTCTTTAGGTCCACAGGGGCAACCAGTTGTATTCATTTTACTGCAAATCAGGGAAACAACAAGATTACCATCAAATTAAAATAAACTAAATTTTTAAGGTAGCAGTCGTATCGGCTACCGTTGTTCTGGATCCCTAATATCGGAGAGTTTTATAGTGACAGCTGCCCATTGTGTGATCAACTTAATCAGTGATTTAGAACTGTAAGTTTTTTTCTATCACTATATTCGTTACTTAACGAAGGCTCTCTCCTCCAGCTCTCATGTGCGTCTAGATGATGAAGACAATTTATTTGCTATTAGCCAAGTTTTGGTGCACCCGAACTATGATCAGCCCAAATATGCGAATGACATAGCTCTACTCCGACTCAATAATACAGCGGGTATATAGATCACTATCTTACATATGTATATCGTTTTCTAAATATTTTGTGTTTTTAAAGGCAATTTTACACCCATCTGCTTACCTATGAACAGCTCTGTTACTCTGGCAGATAGACTAATTGGTCAAACGGGCGTGGCGGCTGGTTGGAGCACTTCAAATTCAGAAAGTAAGTTATGTGTATATGCAAGGATAGACAATTGTGAAACTAGTTGTTTGAAAGATAGAAGGAATATGCAAAGCAATCTGGGATAAATTTTAATTTTAATTTATTTACTGTAGGCAACCTTAACTCCAGCACAGTAAGATTTATCCGGTTACCCATAGTGAATACCACAGACTGTGCTCAGGCTTACGCCACGCTAAGTGAAAACTTCCAGCAACCAATTGTGATAACCAACAGTCATCTTTGCGCTCAGGGCCAGGCGAAGAATGATGTGTGTCGGGGCGACAGTGGTGGACCCTTTATGGATGACGGTTCTTCCGGACTATTTGCCAAAAATGGTCAATACACTCTGATGGCCATTGTTGCCTTTGGTCCTACATTATGCGGAATTACTACCATTCCAGGTGTATACACACTAGTTAGTAGTTTTTTAGACTGGATTTTAACCAATATTAGCAGTAACAATAACGATTCGATGTAAGTGAAAGGGCAGCGTTCGGATCACTTTTTTAAATGCCAAAGTCTAGCATAGAGAATCAGAAATTTAAAGCTTGTTAGCTGGAACTGGAAGCTAACTTCGATGCGACGCACTTTATATACCCTACCAGTTTTTAAACTGTTATAAATTAATGCTTATCAAAAGAAATCTTTAAAAAAAGCAACAGTTTTTTAATTATAATTTATTATTAATAGATCAATCCTACAAAGGATAAAAGTTGTACCAAATAAATCGTTTTAGTAACAAAAAAGATTATTTACAAATGGATTTATGAAAAACAGTAATACATACTGTAACAAGGGTACACGAAACAAACATATGTATGTATAAGTTTCTGTTAATCAAGAGAGCTCAAAGCTCCTAGCTAAAGCTTTGATAGTGTTTCTGAAGCAGCGCTTTAGCTACTCTTTGTTTCCTCTTTAACTCTCTCCCCCCATCCATACTTAACGGAAATTCCGTTTTAGTCATCGTATTCACATTATCGGTATAAGATCAGCAGAAATTTTATTGCTGTGTTTATTTTGATAACTTCTGTTTAAGTTAAATTTTACAAAATTTAAACTACTGGACGACGTCTTGACCAAGGACTAGCAAGCAAGCAAAAAGCATCAAGTGTTTAAGCAACAAATATGACAATATTAGCCATATTTTACTTATTTGTGGGGTTTTCTGTAAATTTGGCAACTGGTCGTAAGTATATAAAAATATTTGTAGTCCAATCTTAAAGAGATAAGATAAAATCATAAATCGTAGAAACCTGTTTCTCAAATAAATAAATATGTATTTATTAATGATTATGTGCAAACTTGAGAGCGGTTTGAGAAGCAATTAACGTCTTCGACTTTGATTCCCATTTGTGCAGAATTCTATTTTCCCAATGAGGCTGCTCAAGTGCCTAACTATGGACGTTGTGTGACTCCCAATCGGGAGCGTGCTCTCTGTATTCATTTGGAAGATTGTAAATATCTATATGGCATTTTGACTTCTACGCCACTGCGAGATGAAGATAAACTATACCTCAGCCGCAGTCAATGTGGTTATTTCAAGGGAAAGGTGCTAATATGCTGTCCAGATCGCTATCGGGACAGTACTCCAGCTAATATGCAACCTATCAAACCAAACATCACTAGCAACAGTCTCTTGCCCCTGCCAGGCCAATGCGGGAACCTGCTTTCAAACCGTATTTACGGTGGAGTTAAAACCAAAATCGATGAGTTTCCTTGGATGGCCTTGATCGAATACACAAAAGGTAAACAATTGCAATCAATTTTCGTTGATCCTTGAGTTGCTATATTCGTACTTTTACTTTTAGCCGCTGGAAATAAAGGTCACCATTGCGGTGGTTCTTTAATTAGCACTCGTTATGTGGTGACCGCTTCACATTGTGTGAATGGAAAGGGCTTACCGGCAGACTGGCGATTGACCGGTGTACGTTTGGGCGAATGGGATACATCAACAGATCCGGACTGCGAGGTGGATGTTCGTGGCATGAAAGATTGTGCTCCCCCACACATGGACGTGCCAGTGGAACGCGCCATTCCACATCCATCGTACGATCCGAGTTCAAAGAATCAAGTGAATGACCTAGCCTTGCTTCGCTTAGCCCGAAAAGTGGAATACACTGATTTTGTGCGACCCATTTGCCTTCCGTTAAATACCAATCTCCGGTCAGCCACGTTTGATGGTATAAGTATGGATGTAGCTGGCTGGGGCAAGACAGAGGAGTTGTCAGCGAGTAATCTAAAACTGAAAACAACAGTTGAGGGTCTGAAATTGGATGATTGTCAGACCGTTTATAACCGGCAGAATATATTGCTGGAGAGTTCCCAGATGTGTGCAGGGGGCAAGGAAGGTATAGACTCTTGTCGCGGTGATTCAGGTGGACCGCTCATAGGTCTAGATACAAACAAGGTGAACACCTATTACTTTCTTGCGGGTGTTGTATCGTTTGGTCCGACACCCTGTGGTCTGGCTGGTTGGCCCGGGGTGTATACAATGGTAGGAAAATATGTTGACTGGATACAAAATACAATTGAGGAATAAATTTATATTAGAAAATCTGTAAATGTGTAAATAAAAATAGACTTCGTTTAAATTTTCAATTTATGTGCCAAACTTGTTAGACGGCATTGCCACACCATTTAACAAACTTACGTAAGGCGTTGCCACTCTTTTATATAGAACGGCATGTTGGAGGAAAAATAAAAATGTTGAAAAGTATTAGTCAGTTAAAACCTCATTTAAACCTGCTGAAAAGCATAACCAATTTACAACAACAAGTTCGGGTAAGTCCTTAATGCCCATGCCACCTAGGTTTGTTTATGTAACCTGTATTCCTTTCAGACCACATTCATTTTAAAACGAAAATATGATCCGTTGTTGCACAAAACCAACGAAAAACCACGGCGTATGCGTGCTAAATATTTTATTTATGAGCTCGTGGAGGATACCCAGGTGAAGAAGCGGCCTAACATGGAAGTCGTTCTCAAGACTTTTGTTGAAGGTGTGGGCGATAAAGGCGATGTCGTGTCTCTGAAGCCAAATTTCGCATACAACAAACTTCTGCTTCCTGGATTAGCCGCTTATAAAACACAGGAGAACATAGCCAAGTATACCAAAACAGAGGCTGAGAAATCTGCTGTCAAACATAGCTCAGCTTACGCCCAACGCACAGTCAATATGCTGGAGTCTATTGTACTGGCAGTGGTGATGAACAAGGATCAGCCTTGGGTAATCGAGCCATGGCATATTAAAGCCTCATTACGCAAAGCCGGTTTTCATTGCAAAGAAGAATGTATCAGCTTGCCCAAGGAAAGCATTGAGGGACCGGACCTAAAGAAAGAAGGCAAGGACTTTTATTGCACCATCACGGTTAATAAACTAGAGCAGGCTAAACTGAAGTGCCGTTTGCACCATTGGAGCACAGATCCCAGTGAACGATTGCCTTATGTGCTTGAGCATTGGAAAGCAGAATCGGAACCGCTGTTGGGTGTCGGCCTAACACCAGAACAAAAGTCTTAAAAAAATCGGAAAATATAGCTTACAGAAATATTTCAATTTTATTTGCATGTAGTACGTAAAAAGTAAATTTTGTTTTTAGGGTTGCTGGCTATGTGAAATCCTTAAATGCTACTTTTATAAGAGGAAAAAATCAATCGATCGATCTAGTTTACCGCTTTTAGCTCCACATCAAAGACAAGCGTGGAGTTTGGTGGAATTTTGGGAGGAGAACCACGACCACCATAAGCCATGTGTGGGGGGCATGTAATACGACGCTTGCCACCCACCTTCATGCCAACAACGCCCACGTCCCAGCCCTTAATGACTTCGCCGCCGCCAATCTGGAACTTAAAGCCCTTACCCTGCAGGAGACTATCAAAGGTCTTGTTGTTAGATTGCAGTTTTCCAATATAGTACACTGACACGCGTTTCCCCGATTTGGCTTCTTCTCCCTTGCCGACAACCAAGTCGACGACCTTGACTCCACCGGCAACTGTGCGTTCTCCTCCGGACTGCTTGTTATTTTCCTTTTTATTGGGCTCGGCTTCCTTCTTGCCCTTTATAGGTTTCTGTTGCTGCTGCTGCTTTTGCTGCTCGTTCTTGCCAACGCCATTTTGCTTTTTGGCATTGGGCGACAACTTAGCCACCTTTGATTTGGGTTCGACGACTTCTTCTTCCTCACCAGAATCCTCTTCATCTTCGGAGTCCTCCTCTTCATCCGAGTCCTGTTCCTCCTCTTCATCTTCATCGTCATCATCTTCCTGGCCGTTCTTATACTCTTTCAAAAGCTGGCTATCATCAAGATCTTCATCATCTGTGTCGTCATCATCCTCCTCATCTAAATCTGCATCTTCGCTGTTGTTCTTAAGAGACTTTGTAAATTGTTCAAGTGTGAACTCATCGTCATTCTCATCTTCCGAATCCACATCATGCATATACCCCAACAAGGAAACTTGGGCATCCCCTGTAAGAAATTTATAAAAAACGTGTTCACAACTTAGTTTTAACTATACATAGACATGATCGGTCATACATACCAGTTGTCTGAAAAACAATTTGATCTCCTTTGCTAAAATTAAGATCCAATGGGACCTGGGGAATGGCTTTGTTAACTGTTGCCACAGTGTACTTTTGTTGTTCGGCCGTTAAGTAAAGCTTTGCTTCCTCCCCCTTGTCGATAGCAACGCTTGAAATGTGGAAGGATTTCCCAATAGTCTGGGAGTACTTCCTGTTGGGTTTTAGGACTAAACCTATAGCAGAGCAGAAGCACGATATTAGTCAAGTTGGGGAAAATGGAGTCTCAGACTCACGCGGTCCTGCCGGCACCGGCGGTGCTAGCACGTGGCAAGGCCAAGTGACCGTTATTCGACCGAAACTTTAATACTAAAAGTCTTGGGTAGGCTTTATATCACAGAATATATATATGTTACTTACCCCAGAACATAGACATAGTGAAAATTGATCGGATTTAAACAAAAATGTGCAAAAAATTAAAAATGTAACAAAACCACACTGACGCCAAAAGCCGCAAATTAAATTC
The DNA here is from genome assembly GCA_018903615.1 of Drosophila neocordata. Classification (NCBI taxonomy): domain Eukaryota; kingdom Metazoa; phylum Arthropoda; class Insecta; order Diptera; family Drosophilidae; genus Drosophila; species Drosophila neocordata. Next base: position 2,561,359 of record JAEIGI010000002.1, read on the forward strand.
AATCGAATATCGGGTTGAGTAGTCGATTATTCGAGCGCGAGTACTGGAGTCGATACTATACTCGATGCTGACACCTTAGTAGAATAATCGTACCGGGAACAATGATGCACTCGTGCAGTATTGCCAGAGTGTTTTTCTATTAGTGTTTATGTATTTGTGGCAACGAGAGAAAAAAATACAGACGTACCGTGCCCCGCCTTTGCTTCAATTGAGGAAATTTTTTTCATTTAATCAGATCGTGCTGATTCTGATGGTAGAGTGATGCTCAATTGGGGAACATGACGGAAAAGATAACGCTTGCCGATGCGCTCTCCAATGTGGAGGTGCTGGATGAGTTGTCGCTGCCCGACGAGCAGCCTTGTATAGAGGCCCAGCCCTGTTCCATTATCTACAAGGCAAACTTCGACACAAACTTTGAGGATCGCAATGGGTTCGTTACTGGCATTGCCAAATACATTGAGGAGGCTACGACGCACGCCAATTTGGTATGTAATTCCGAATTGTTTTGTATTTAACCTTATTAACTTTTAATTGCTCTCCCTAGAATGTATTGCTTGATGAGGGCCAAAAGCATGCTGTTATGTTATATACTTGGCGGTGCTGCTCGCGAGCTATACCGCAGCCCAAGTCAAACGAACAGCCAAATCGTGTGGAGATCTACGAAAAAACAGTAGAAGTCCTGGCGCCGGAAGTGAACAAACTGTTAAACTTTATGTACTTCCAACGCAAAGCTATAGAAGCCTTCTCAGGGGAGGTAAAGCGTCTTTGTCATGCAGAAAAGCGAAAAGATTTTGTCTCGGAAGCCTACCTGCTCACATTGGGTAAATTTATAAACATGTTTGCCGTGCTCGACGAGCTGAAGAACATGAAGTCGAGTGTAAAAAACGACTACTCGACGTATAGGCGAGCGGCCCAGTTTCTGAAAGTGATGTCTGATTCTCACACGCTGCAGGAGTCCCAAAATCTTTCCATGTTTCTGGCCACCCAGAACAAAATACGGGACACGGTTAAGGATACGTTAGAGAAGATTGTTGGCTACGAAGATTTGCTGTCGGATGTGGTTAACATTTGTGTCCACATGTTTGAAACAAAAATGTATTTGACACCAGAGGAGAAGCACATGCTGGTTAAAGTAATGGGCTTTGGTCTGTTCCTAATGGACAGTGATGCCTGCAATATAAACAAACTCGACCAAAAAAAGAAAATTCGTTTGGACCGAATTGATCGCATCTTTAAAAATTTGGAGGTGGTGCCACTGTTCGGCGATATGCAAATTGCCCCTTTCAACTATATCAAAAGAAGCAAGCATTTCGACTCAAGCAAATGGCCATTATCTAGCTCAAATGCTATCAGTCCACAAGCGGATTTAATGGTACATCTGCCGCAAATACGGGAGGATCATGTTAAGTACATATCGGAGCTGGCACGATATACCAACGAAGTGACTACAACGGTGAAGGAGAACCCTTCAGATGCTGAAAACCGCATTACATCAGATTTGGCACTGCGTGGTCTGCAGTTGTTGTCAGAATGGACCAGCGTCGTCACGGAACTTTATTCTTGGAAGCTGCTTCATCCCACAGATCATCATCAAAACAAGGAGTGTCCTGTCGAAGCCGAGGAATACGAACGAGCCACTCGATATAACTACACTTCGGAGGAGAAGTTTGCGTTAATCGAGGTGATTGCCATGATCAAGGGCCTGCAAGTGTTGATGGCGCGTATTGAAACTGTGCTTTGTGAAGCCATTCGTCGCAACATCTATTCCGAGTTGCAGGATTTCGTTCAGCTTTCTCTCCGCGAACCCCTCCGCAAAGCTGTGAAAAACAAGAAAGATTTGATCCGCAGTATCATCATGTCTGTGCGAGAGACATCAGCTGATTGGCAAAAGGGCTTCGAACCCACTGACGATCCAGTAGCCAAGGGGAAAAAAGATCCCGATGGCGGTTTTCGTATCCATGTACCTCGGCTTAATGTAGGTCCCTCCTCCACTCAGTTGTACATGGTACGGACTATGCTCGAGTCTTTAATTGCTGACAAGAGCGGAGGTAAACGTACCTTGAGAAAGGATATTGATGGCAATTGCCTCATGCAGATCGACACGTTCCACAAGACATCCTTCTACTGGAGCTATTTGCTTAATTTCAGTGACACATTACAGAAATGCTGCGATCTGTCACAACTTTGGTATCGTGAATTCTACCTAGAGATGACGATGGGTAGGAAGGTAAATAAATGCATGGTTAGGCATCAGCACAACGAGGAATGCAAAGATTTAATCACCATGGAGAAACGAATTCAGTTTCCTATCGAGATGTCTATGCCATGGATTCTTACCGATCATATACTCCAAACTAAGGAGCCATCTATGATGGAGTAAGTAGAGACTTTAAATTTACAATCTTGATAAGTAATTCACATTCTCCACAGATTTGTTTTATATCCCTTGGATTTGTACAACGATTCGGCGCACTATGCCCTCACCGTCTTCCGCAAGCAATTTCTCTACGACGAGGTTGAAGCCGAAGTGAACTTATGTTTTGATCAGTTCGTATACAAACTAAGTGAACAGATCTTTGCCCACTACAAACAATTGGCAGGCAGGTAAATGGTAATGATATTAGTAAATTACATTTGCTAAAGTTGCATTCGTAATTTTTCTTTGGCAGCATTTTTCTCGATAAACGTTTCCGACTGGAGTGCGAAGTATTGGGTTTCAACTTTCAATCGTATCCTCGAAACAATCGCTATGAGACTCTTCTAAAGCAACGACATGTTCAATTATTAGGTACGTTGATTGAAAAAATAGACCCAGGCATTTCATGAGTCATAATACATGCGTAGCGTGACATCATCTAGGAAGTCAAACAAACCATTACATAAAGTATATCTTATATACATTTATTGTATTTTATTATATTTATTTCAGGGCGATCTATTGACCTTAACAAACTGATTACTCAACGGATCAATGCCAATATGCACAAGAGCATCGAATTGGCGATTAGTCGCTTCGAAGGCAACGATATTACGGGCATTGTAGTAAGAAAAAATTATAATTAGTATACGATTTTACATCTTATCTTATTAACCTTTACTTTTTATCATTTAGGAATTGGAGGGACTTTTGGAAGCGAATCGCATTTGTCACAAATTGCTTAGCAAATATCTTGCCTTAGATAACTTTGATGGTATGGTCAAGGAAGCTAATCATAATGTTTTGGCGCCCTATGGTCGCATCACATTGCACGTATTCGTGGAATTGAACTATGATTTTTTGGTCAACTATTGCTACAATGCAGCTACAAATCGGTAGGCATAATCTAACTAATTAGTTTATCTATAAAACGTATTGATTGCGGTTTCTTTGTTTAGTTTCATACGCACCAAAGTTAATCTGTCATCGTCGCAAGCCATTCAGCGCGAAAAGCCACCCCAAATGTCCCATTACTACTTATGGGGATCGAAGCAATTGAATGCCGCCTATTCAACACAGTATGGCCAATATACAGGATTTGTTGGTGCTCCGCATTTTCATGCCATGTGTCGTTTGCTTGGCTATCAAGGCATAGCTGTTGTCATGGACATTATACTTAAAGACATTGTTAAGCCACTCATTCAAGGCTCATTGCTACAGTTTACCAAAACGCTTATGATTGCCATGCCCAAGTCTTGCAAATTACCGCGTTGCGAATATGGGTCACCAGGAGTACTCAGTTATTACCAGGCCCATCTAACGGATATTGTGCAATATCCAGATACCAAAACGGAGCTCTTCCAGTCGTTCAGAGAGTTTGGTAATTGCATTATTTTTTGCCTGCTGATTGAGCAAGCCTTATCACAGGAAGAAGTGTGTGATCTTTTGCATGCCGCACTCTTTCAGAATATTTTTCCCCGGCCATTCTGCAAAGGTTAGTCCGATTACAGATTACTTTACTTACAAGAAGAAAAATTATTAAATTTAGTTTTTTTATTTAATGTTTAGAAAATGAAAAGCCCGAGGCCAAGCAAAAACGTCTGGAAGCGCAATTTGCCAATTTGCAAATTGTCTCGAATGTGGAAAAGATAGGCACTGCCAAGGTGAGTCTTTATCCAACTTTATAACCGTATTGAGTCAATTTTATCAAGTTTATTTTACCCGCTTAGCAAGCTATGATTGCCCGCGAGGGTGATCTTTTGACACGCGAGCGTCTCTGTTGTGGTCTAAGCATCTTTGAAGTCATATTGACTCGTGTGAAGAGTTATCTGGATGATCCAGTGTGGTGTGGCCCACCGCCTGCCAATGGCATACTTCATGTGGACGAATGTTCTGAGTTTCATCGCTTATGGTCCGCTTTACAGTTTGTTTATTGCATTCCCGTGCGTGGCACCGAGTATACCATTGAAGAGCTCTTTGGTGAGGGCCTCAATTGGGCCGGTTGTGTTATGATTGTACTGCTGGGACAACAGCGTCGTTTTGAGGCTTTAGACTTTTGCTATCATATACTGAGAGTTCAACGTGTCGACGGCAAAGATGAAGACGTCAAAGGAATTGTAAGTTTTCTTTTGGGAAAGCCAAATTGAGGATCTAGTAATAATGATTTAATTCGATTTCAGCAACTAAAGCGAATGGTTGATCGCATTCGTCGCTTCCAAGTATTAAATTCACAAATATTTTCTATTCTCAACAAATATCTGAAAGGCGGTGATGGTGAAGGCTCAAATGTGGAGCATGTACGCTGCTTTCCACCGCCACAGCATCCATCAGTTATATCATCCTCCTCCCACTATCAAGATCCGCAAAAGCTACGCCAGAGCATGAATAATTAAAGCCGGCAAAATGAAGGCACTGATGATGCATTTAAGCCAATCATATATGGATAAGTTATAATTAACCACAATACGATTTACAATACCTTTTTATTGGATCCAGATGTGGCGGAATAGCTTCTTTCTTTTATTATTGTCCTGACAAAATAATCATACTTTGTTTATTTGGCAAAGTGGTATATTCGATTTTAATCTAATTCTCCGTTACTGTTTTTTCGGTATTATGTATTATGCAAGCAATTATATATCATATATAGATTTATAATTAATTCCCAACTATGGCATTATATTTATCTCTATGTATGAACTATAGTATACCAAATAATGGTATTTTAAGAATCAAACGATATTATGTTTGGCCTGCTTATACTTTTTATTCTTATACTTTGCTCCATGATTTCAGAATCAAATTAGCCAAAGAATTGACAGCAAACGGCAAAAAAAAAAACAAAAACATGAATTGGCTTTAAATAAAATAAAACAAAAGTATTACAAAATAGAAGCAGCAAACTAAACAGCAATTTATATACGAATAATAAATAGTGGAAGATGTGAAACGAGGGGTGATTATATATATAATCACCTGCAATCCCAATAATAGACATTACAAGCACTTAATACAATGAACTTTATCGAATAAACATTTTCATACGTATTGTATTTCTAACAAAACCCCAAAAAATTTCAAATATGTTTGTGTATCATTGCCATTGGGTTGATTATTGGGAGGTAATTCTTTTTAAACAAGTTGTTTAAGCAGCAATATGATTGATATAGTAGTACTTATTAAATATTAATTTAGAGACAAGTAATGCATCAATTAATTGAAACACGGGAAATCGGTCTACATATATCACAAAGCATCACCCCAGATCGATTTCGTAATTTCGCTATTGTTACTAAAAATTCTTGGATATGTATATTATGTATTTGGATTGGGAATGTACGTATGTATGTATGTATAAATTTATGTACATTATTTTAACTAGGAATTGTGTGCCTCTTTTGATATTCCATTTTGTCCCGTTGTGTTGCCTTGTACTGTGTGAAGGACTGTAAAGTTATCGGAATAGTTTCTCGGCAAATCAAAATTGGCATTGTCCGCACCTAGATAGCAGGCCCCATAGGCACTGCTTTTGGTGATGCGAACCAGCTTGAGATTGAAGTTGATGCTTTGTTTGGATAGCTCTTTATTAAAAGCCTCTTGGAGTAAGTCCCAGCTTGACCACACTGAGCCCACACATACTACACTTAAATCGCCAGATTTCACCAAATCCTTTTGGACATTAGGCAAAAGGGATATAATCATGCGGGCCAAATGAATGCCCGCCTCACGAAATAGTCCACGAGCCAATTCGTCTCCCTGTTCAGCACTTTGTGAAAGCTTCTTGCAAAGATTAGCAAAAAACGGTTTATCAAATTTGGCATAGCAGTGTGTAAGCATATCATATCGTGTCTCAATGTTGAAATGCTCCTTGATCAGCGACCATGTTTTGTCTACTGGCGCCGATGATTTCTGGAAATTGTCCATGTCATCAAAAACCACTTTGACGGCGCGATGCGATATATACCAGGCTGCGGAAATGAAGGATTATTATAGCATGTGTTAAGGCAAAGTCTAAAATAAATAAATAAAAAAAAACGCGACAATGAGTCAGGGCCAACTAACTTTATCAAGCAATCCTAATCTCATAGCTAAACATTGAATTCTAGTAACTGAACGTAATCTAGGTTTATATTTATAATATGATAATGAGGCGGCCCCCATTGATAGCTTAGCACTTACCACTGCCCTCGTCGCCTAGAAAATTGCCCCATCCGCCGCAATTAAAAGTTGAGCCATCAGGGTTGCGCAAAAGACAGTTAGATCCAGTTCCCGAGATGAGTACCATTCCGCCAATTGATGATGCAGTAAACATACTACCCATGGTATCACTGGAGACAGCATAGCTGTCGGCCAGATTTGGAAATGTGCTGCGTAGTTCCTGTTCGAGCTCTCGGTTTGTAGCCTCCTAAATATAAAGAGGTTAAACTTAATGTTTTTATGTAAAATTCCCGGGCATACCTGCTCACAGCCACTCAGGCTTAGACCCAAACTGGTAAGAGGCTTGTCTTTAGGTATTTGTGCCTCCTCCTTGGCTCGTTCTACCATGTCGGCAATACGTCTTGCACATTCTGTGATTCCAATACCCCAATGGTTGGTCCCCAATCCACTGGTAGAACCAACAGATTCCCCACTTTCATCACAGATCACCAGTCGGGAGTGCGTCGCTCCACTGCAATTGAAGGTTTTAAAGGAGAAAGGTAAAGAGGGAACATTAAGCTTCCGGTCTGTTCTTGATTACTATACAATAGGTTCCAGGGGCCATGACCGAAGCTAAATCAATTTAAATTGGCTACAAATTGAAATTGTATGTCGTCGCTTCTATTCTATATTTGTCATCTATTTGTTAAATTAATTAATTTATGAAACGTGTGACACGCACAAAATGATTTTGATAGGGAAGACAAGAGCATCAAGATATAAATTGATACCTATATATAGTTCAATTGCCATTGGAAATGTAGTTGAACTTTAAAATTAAAGAATGCAGGAAAATAAAGACACTCAAGTAGATAGGGGGACATTCAATTGTCACTATATGCTTGTATTATGCAGGCTTGCGAAAATGCAACGCTTAATGTGCTCAATTGGTTTAAATCTGTGTGCATTGTGGTCCCCGTGAAACTATTATTAACTCAAATGCTTTATTTACTTAATCCGTAAAAATAACTGACATTTGAAAAGGGAGCGCCCCATTCAACGTTACGTATGACGTAACGAAAAGGCCGCCGAGTGGCAACGCTACACAGGGCTGCCAGTTTTGTTTTTAATTTTTATTAACTAACAAAAGTTCCCTTGCGTTCTCCCACTTCACAGAACAATCGGCATGCAATAAAAAGTTTAATTAATTAATATGAAATTGCTGACGAATATACAGAGACGGCTATGGCTTCTACGCCGCCAAAGGTCAACTACAACAACTATAGCTAAAGCACATGACAACGACACATCATCGGAACCGGCACTAACCAATACTCAGCTTGATGAACTTGAAAGGAATGTGACATTACGCCAACATAGAAACAACATTCCACGCATAAGGAGCCTGATGGTTGAGGTGCGAAACGGCGACCAAGAAAAGCAACAAGAATTAAGAAATGAGCTAGAGCAGCTTCCAAATTCCACACATCCTCGGCTTGTCAATTATGGCAGTGAACCCCGGGAACTGGCACAGTATGTGCATCGAAAGTTGGACCCACAGATGGTCACCAAGGAGTTCTCGGAATTGGGGCGCTCTCTAAATCTATTTCGCATGGATCACTTGGGGAATTTTACGGGACACAAAAGCTACTATTTAACCGGCCAGTTGGCCATGCTGGAACAGGCTATAATTCAGTACGCCTTGCAGTCAGTCACGAGACACGGCTTTAAGCTGATGTCAGTGCCAGATATTCTGCCGGCGGAGGTTATCGAGTCATGTGGCATGCGCACCGAGGGTGAAAGGACGCAGGTCTACAAACTAGACACAGGTGAGTGTCTGTCAGGGACATCGGAAATGGCTTTGGCTGGCTATTTCATGGGTAAACAGTTGCCCGAGGAGCAATTGCCATTTAAGGTAACCGCTATAAGTCGTTGCTATAGGGCCGAGACATCGGGCTTGCATGAAGAGAAGGGAATTTATCGTGTGCATCAATTTAATAAGGTTGAAATGTTTGCAATATGCTCTCCGAAACAATCAGAGGAGGAACTGGAAGAGTTTAGGAACATCGAGGTAACGCTTTTCAAGGAATTGGGACTTAACTTTCGCTTGCTGGATATGCCGCCCTGCGAACTGGGAGCTCCTGCGTATCAGAAATATGACATAGAAGCCTGGATGCCAGGTCGAAAGATGTGGGGTGAAATCTCCAGCTGCAGCAATTGCACTGACTATCAGGCCAAGCGGCTAGACATCAAATACCGTCGACAAAAAGATGGTCAACTGTTACATGCTCATACCATTAATGGTACCGCAACGGCCATTCCACGACTGCTGATAGCTCTGATCGAATCATATCAAAATGGAGATAGAATCGAAATTCCTAAGGTCCTTAGACCTTTCATGGATGAACAAGAAGTGATAACAAAAAATAAAAGGATTCCCGAAACCAAATTGGTGAAGTTTATCAAATCGAATCAACGTTAATCCGTTTGTTTTTTGTTTTGTTTTTAAGATATTACCTTAATGTATAATAAAATTGTTGATATGCTTAGCAATATTCCATCAAGTGTTGACTAATAGATAAATGTCCTACATAAGTCGTATTAGAATTATCTTAAATGAATATTACGTACCCTTCAACGCCGCCAAAATATCTCATTTTAGAGTGTCAAACCGCTGCCAAGGCTAAATTATTTGAATTCCCAACTGCTGGTGCTTGTTGATAATCAGGGTGCTTTCTCTCACACGACTAAGTCCTAAAAGCCAAAAAAAGAAAAAAACAAGTATAGGCAATTAAACAATATATAATTGCATGATTAACTTTAACAAACAGCAATTCGATACATTCATTAGGGGATTCGACATTTGAATACCCTGTAGTCATGTTAAAGATTGTCTGTTTTCTTTTTTTGGAATGATTTTGCATTTACATATTTTAGTATACAGACCATCTCCGCAGAGTTACTAATTTAATTTTTTTATGGCACAATTAATTATATATTAACATGCAAAACAATTTTGACAGTTTTAAAGGGTATCTCTAGGGCTTTACCCACTTCTTAGTCATTAATTCCATACCCTGTTACTACACCTACCGCCAACCAATTTGTGAAATCTTATCGAGTTTCATTAACCCCCTATGCGTAGAATTTGCTGAATAGACAGGAAAGTAAACTTTGAAAATCTGCAGATCAGCATATGGCATATGTACAAATATAAAACTAAAAATATTGAAATTGTTGTTGCTCGCTATCGCTGAATATTATGCAGAAGTATTAAAATATTTCACTGTTGTTAAATTACATTTACTCGAACTAGACAATTAATCTTTGTATAGCTTTCTGCAAAATATATAGATTAAGAAACTTGCAATATGTTTTACAATAATCAGCTGGTGTTGGCAAACAATAAACAGCCAGGTTAAGCCAGGTGAGAGTAAAAACACGGTGTGTTGTTGTGTAAATCAAACAAGTTTTTTATCCCGCTCGCGACCGGAGCCCGACTGTTTTGCTTACGTTGTGAGTATTGACAAAGGGTTAGCAAAGATTTCATTGACATTCAACCTGACAACTGCATACGCCGACGCTGGCTTATGCCCATGAAGCAGCCCCCAAATTGCGTATTTATTGCCATTGCTGCTGATTACAAAAGTAAAACTATTTTCTCTAAATATCACTTGCGCCCGCACACACTCTCAAACCACAACAAACACGTCACTTAATACGAACTCTTACCCAGAGCTCTGCTACTGTTGCTGGCGATGTGGGAACCGAACGCTGTGGAGCTCAAACTCAAAATATTGTTTTCTACCCGTCAACATATTTATTTAAAGGTTGCGCCCGATTTGCTCGATCCAGCTTTAGTAAACATAATAGTAGTGTGACCAGATTTCCAGATCACATTTTCCCTGAAGAAAAGTTACAGAAAATGTGATATTGAAGACATCCAAAAAAACAAGCACCGATAACGTAAAGCAAACTTGGATATCAAGGATTTTGTTCCTTTTCCAGCACATATTTGAACCAAGACCTAAAAGGTTTAAAAGATCTAGGCAAACGCTTGGGACATAGTATATGTAAAGTAAGAAATTTATTGTTTTGTTTGTTAATTTAGCACTACTTTTTACTTTTGTCTTTATCCTTAATTGTGTACTTGTCATAGGATTTAGTAGGATCGTATGGCTCCCACCGACTGGCGGGAAATATGTGTTTATTTCGCTCGTACCAGGAGCGTAGTAAAACTTTTCCCGCATGGGATTCCTCCTTCTCGACAGAGGCATCACTTATCATGCGGACATCATCATGTACATCAAATTGAAAAAGCGGTCCGGATTTGCCACGAGCTTTAGTCACAATAAAATCGTAAAAAGAATAATGGTGGGGAAGGATCAAATCCTCTTTGACGTACATTAGCTGGTCTGCCATAACAGTTTTCAGTTCGATAAATTCTTTGCGCAAGAGTTCTAAGCATTTCTGCAAAAACTGATAGATGGAGTTGCCCTTTTTCATGAGAACATTACGTCGATGACCAGAGCCATCCCAGTAACTGAAGGTGATGGAAATTTCCTCATCTTTAAGTTCGGCTTGTTGCATGACCCACTCTTGACGCAGTTGCTCACGCAATCGATTCTCCTGTTCCTCACGCTCGCGGTCAGGTAAAAACGAAGTGTCCACATCAGGATTTTTGCAAATTTTCTTCTTTTTGATTGGCACGGCATCTGTCCACTTGGTTAGTTTTGGTTTTATATCCTCATCCGATTTGATTTTCTCAATCTTCTTGTCTTCAAACTCATCCTCGTCGTCGTCGCCTTCATCGTCATCTAGGTTGAAAGACAAGGCTTGAATTTGACGTTTTTGTTTGTTTTTCTCCGCTTGTATAGCCTCCAAAGCACGTTGTTTCTCTCGATCCTTTTCGTCTTTTTTTTGTGCTAATTTTTTTTCACGTTCGCGTACTATATCCTCTTGCTTGGCCTTCATCTCGTCCAACGTAACCAGACCGATGGTCGAGGACTTAAGTTGCTGTTCCACGGCATCGTAGTGAGTGGCAAATTTGTTCTCAATCTTGTCCAGCTTCAGTTCCTCTTCAATCTTTTTCTTGCGAAACTCAATTTCCTGTTGCTGGATCTCGCGTTTCTTCATAAGCTGGGCTGCGCGGCCCGCTTCACTGGCGGCACCCTTATAGTGAGCCATGTTTTAGCTGTGGCAATTATGAAACAATATTAATAACAAATTTTATTTTATTGTCTTGTTTTTTAAGAAAAGAAAACTGAATAATATGTTTGGTATCTCTCAACACTAATTTCTAATTTTACAACACTATTTGTACATGGCATTTATTTCTATCTCCGCTGATTGGTTTCTGTCTCTGCTACACAGTGGCGCCAACGTTCAAAATGATAAGTTCAATAGCAAAAAGGTTTTGTCATAGTGCTATTTCGACCGTTACACGACCAATTCATATTTATCGCAGCTTTGTTGTCGTTTTAGAGTCCTTTTCGTTAAGCTTTCATACGCAACGTTCGCCGTTAGCAGTTTGCCATTTCAGTTACATCGGGACTTTCTAACCAATTGGATGAACGCGCGGAACCTAAGTACTGCCACTGAGAAAGTTTCAAAGAGATTTTTGAACTCGAAATTGTGAAGTCACAATCAGTTCTGATGTTTAATTGGCAAAGAATTAAAAAAAAAAATAATACATACATATGTAAACGTTAAATTGATTATGCAAATGTGAAGAGTGTGCGGACATGAATATGCATGTGTTTGCGTGTTTTGGTAATAAAGAAACATTTAGCATTGGGCAAGGACATCGGGGACAACGACAAACAATAATGATGGTGAAGTCGTGCGGCGGCCAGCGGAAACGGAAGTACCAAATTGAAATGTCGTTTAAGCTAAAGGCAAAACGGCAAAGTGAACCATTTAAAGAACTTCATCTACGACTTATCCGTGTTCGGCGTCTGTGTCCGTGTATCCGCGTCCGTCTGAATTTTAGTGCACTCTGATTTCAGCTTGGCTACTCTAGACGCCATTTGTCGTCTGCGTTGGCGTTGGCGTTGGCGTCGTGCTCTTGACATTGATAATATTCATGAGGCTCAAGTCATAAATTCCAGCTCGACTGCCTGTTTATGAAAAGAAGATGGAGATGTCGCTACTGCCGTACCGGGAGGCTGCCAAGTCGAGTCAAGTGCCAATAAAATCATTAACTGTTGCAACGCATTAAATTCATGGCCTAGACGCACGCGTCGTTATTCAGTTAGCGAACATTGTCATAAAACTTAGATCCATCTATCGTAAATATGTCTATACATATACCCATCTATATGTATAATTCAATTTTCAAGCTCAAACCATTGCAACTAATTGCAGAGGGTGAAGGGCGTGCGAAAAACTATTAAATGCCCATTCTGTGCCATAATTAATGGCGACAATGGCTTTATCGGGCGTTAATTAATTTATCGGCTATTATAATATATTGGAAGACAACACACATACACACGCTAGCCTACACACATAAACACATACGAATTCACAATAGGATTCGTTGACAGGAACCCCACGTAACGGGTCAACTCTCATGGGTGCTCTGGCTCGTAAATTGCCTCGCTGAATTCTTAACGAATCCCATTGCCCGGGATCCACATCCCCAAAATCTTCACCCTTCGTAATTGGCTTTAATTTTTTTTCGACTTAGGGTAAACTTTTCCACTGGCCACCCAAAAACTGAATTGTCGAAAAACTTATACACTAAGTTTACCCTTCGGCCCTGTTGTGTTAGTCGTAGTTCTATTGTAATAACTTGGCTTGGGTTTTTGCGGGATACTTTGTGGGCAGTTGGAAAGTTCATATGCCCCTCCCTCATCATCATTCCTTTTCACACAGACAAACAAAAATAGTTTATTCAAGCTAACTTTTTAGCACTTACCGTCGGATTATCCTTAGGAGAGGATATTTGCATTTTAGTGATGAAGCTTCCAGCGAGACTTTTCTAATTTAGTTAAGCAATTATGTTTTGTTTGCCAAGTTCTGTGTGAGCTCTCAAAACCGTAGAGAGACTCAATTGTCCATGTGTGCGATGTGACCACTCACTCAAAAGGAAAAGGGATGTGGACACTAATTTTAGATATTTTCTAATTTTAGCTATGAGTACTTTATAGGAAAATCCTGCAACAAAGGAAAGAATCAAACGAATTTATTAATGCAAAGTTTTTTTTGTTTCTTTATAATTATAATAACTTTAGAATTTTGCAATAATTAAATGTTATTTCCTAGTTGGCCATTATCAAAGTTTTGATTGTCATCTAATGAATGGCTCTTTCCAATTTACAATATCTTTTACATATATAGAAAATCAATAAATTAAGCATTTTCTGACCTATGAAATGCAATTAATGCCGCTTCACGATTTCCTAATGAGCCTGTGGGGTCCTTGTAAACGAAGCTCATTTGTTTAATTAAGCTTGGATGAAGAGAAAAGTCATTAGGCCTACTCACCTGAAAACACATTTATTTATTTATGAAAGTGAAATTGATTTGAAATCATTGAATGACACCTCAAAAAGGTGTTTCCTAAACTAGTTGAAAATTTCAAAAAAAAAAAAAATGTAATATCATCCAAAGTTATTCCATTTGAGAGCATTTGTCAAGGAATTTTTGATGTTTAAATATAAAAGTCACTGAATTAAAATTTCTTTTAAATTTTTTAATGAAAGTGTTGAGATTATAAAACTTTGTTTTTAATCCTTTTTTTCTTCTTTAGTTTGTTTGGTAAAATTATCTGCCTCACATTATGGCACTGATTCAAGTCATGCTTTTTCTTCTACTTGAGTCATATATTCTCTTTTAATACTTTATGCAAACAACAGCTGTTACAAATGCATACAGTGGGTAGTAAAAGTTGCTGCTAGGATTATAAAATTAACTGTTATTTTTGTGTAAAACAAATTTGGTTTATATTTAAAATGGAACACTAGGTTTTTGTTATTATGTAGAAGATAATAAGCATAGAATTCAATCTAATTATCTTTCACAATTAACAAAATTTGAATTTCTAATTCAAATGCTTAAAATTATAATCAATTTTATAAGCAATTAAAAATGGCTTTATTCAGCTTATTGTCATAAAAATTTAATGCCATTGACAATTCAATTTATTGAACATTTTTCTTGATAATAGAAATGCTTTTGAAATAATACTTGATAATTATATTTATTTAGCGTGCGTTCTTTTCGGCGTATTATTTGAGAGTGACATAACATAAGGTTGACAGAATGTTATATAATACATAATCTGTTACTTGTAGCTAACAGTTGTGCACGTTGCCATTTTCACATATTTTCAACAATGCATTTCAAATAATTTTTATTTAAATTAGAACAATAATTGAAAATATGGTTAAGGAGTCACAAAACTGGCCAAATAAAGTAGTTGAATTGACAAATATTTCTTAAATTTAATAAAATTCTAAATATTCTTATACATTCCGACTATTATGTACTTAAAAAAGAAAAATTTGAATTTTACATTTTCAATAAACTTATTAACGCTTTATGTGATGAAAGTAAAGTAATGCATGAAATGGACATTTAATTGCATTTGACTCTCAATATTTTTGCACGCTTTCGAATAGCATTAAATAGTGATTTTTTCATGGTAAACAACGTCAGTTTTTTTATTTGGTTTGTTTTTGCCAATTCGCCGACCCGCAGTTGAATGCGAAAAAATAAAGGATACAAAAAAGTTATAGAAAGGAGTACGCACAGAAGTGCGTTGCACTTTGTTACGCATCCACAAAGTGATGGCTTTTATTCAATTATTGGTGGCGAATCCATTTCCACTTTATTGAAAAGATACTGCAGGCATTTTGATAACCCAATCGCAATGATTGAAAGTATAAAAAAAACTTTCAATTGAGTTTTCTGCATTTGGTATGAACGGGGAGAAGAATTGCTTAAAGCAATTTATTTACAAATTGCCTTGAAATCAAAAAAAAAAAAAAAAAACTCCACCTCAGCTAAGAAAATATGATTTAGTTTTAAAAAAAAAACACTTACACTCAAAAAGAAAAGAGCACAAATTATGATTGCAATGTGCTCTACAATTGTAGCTATTAGAACGTGATGGCATCTTATGAAGAGAAACAACCAGACGGGTTTATTCGAGGTCACTGATTATGAATCTGTAATAAAATTTAACAAAAACATTCCATAGAGTGTCAATTGGGTCGTTCTTTAGTCATATTAAATCTAAAAAATGTTTAATGAGGTCGATCACAAAATATAACTATTATAACAGAACATTTATTTTGAAAGACAAAAAAAGAACAAAAAGCTGATGAGGTACTTGAAATATATAAAGAAAGGTCACAGTTTAGTCAAAGATTGAAATTGATAAAGAATTAGAAACGGTTATGGCACTGGAATCACTGAACTCATATAGGAAAATGTTTTCACTTCTATTTATTTAACATTTTATTAAAAAAATAGCCTGATGATTTACAAAATCAATATACTGTTAAATCGAAAATATACCATTTCATGTAAGCAATTGCGAAATATGACAAATAGGAAGATAAATTTTCCAACTTTTGACCTTCACATCAAATTTAAAATTTTTAAATTTGACATCAGATAAGATATTCTTATTAAATCATTCAATAAAATATATTTTTGGGACTTTCATTACATTTATACCTATCAAATTAGTCAACTGAAAGTTCAAATCTATTGAAACCGAGGTCCACGCATGACTAAAGCTGCCGTCCACATTATATTATATATTATTAAATAATTTGCTCATGATCGTAACATTTATATCTGTAAATGTTCTGTAAAGGTGACTTACTGATGTACTGTAAAGTTAACATGATTAGTTAAATTAGCAAAGCATTTCAATTTAACAGAATGATGTTCACTTGCAGTACCAACTGAGATTTAGCAGTATCAAATGAGTCTTAACAGAAAAAATGTTTCAATTAACATAACAGTACAGAATGAGTTTAAGCTTGGATTTTTTGCTAAGTTTTCATCTGGTTTATAGTTATTTATAGTTATTTATAGTAATCGTCTCTTTATGTATTCCAATGATTCTAATTAGAGGCTTTTATATATAAAATAAAAGTGATATAAATAAAGGTAATCATTCTTTATTTTCCAAAAACTATCAAAATACACCATTAAAACCAAACAAATCTACTTCAATTATGAACTTTTATTCAAAATTTTGTTATGCTTTAAAAGAACTTATTCTTATTCATTTGATTCAGAATTATAATATGTAGGGCATTTATTATCTTATTATTTATTTAGTATCTGCTTAGGGAATTTATTACGTGTTTCATATAAAGGTCAAAAGGTCAAATTTGTATTCAAAAAATAATATGTAAACTCAGTCAAGCTACTTTTTGGACAAAATTTTAAATAATATTTTCAAAGAGAAAACTAATTTCTTGTTTACCAATTGTAAAATACAAATTAAAATTTTCTGTTCTTTTTTTTTAATCTAAACCAGTGTGGCAGGTGGTATCAGGTATATAGTCTTGATGTCGGGTAAAGGGTTAACTGCTTGCATAAAATATACTTTGTTTGTTTTATCATTTCTATTGTTTTCCTTGTTGCTGCGTTTGCTTGTGATTTACGAAATTGTTTTTATCCACTTTCCATCGGCTCCCCACCCTCCCCCCCAAAAAAAAACTTTCCACTCTTCAGAACAAACAACAAAAAATTGACACAATTTAAACTTTTCTATGAAACAAAGAAAAAAAAAAATGCAAAAAGAACCCAAGCTAGCAATTTGTTTCCACTGCTATTTACATTCTGTTTTTCTTCTATATACTATACTAAATATATGTATATATATATATAGATATATATAAATATTTATTTTGTTTGCTTTGTTTCCTTTTCGCTTTCTCTCTTTGGCTGTGGTTTTTTTGGTTTTGGCAGTTTATTACAAACTCACACACACATACGCACACACTTACGAAAGGTTGCTGGTTGGAAATTTGTCAAAAAGGAAACTCTTTTAAGGAAACGCAATTTTATATTTCAATTTCACTCAAATGGCGCACTTTTCAAGCAATTTGGTAACACCAACACTCATACACATATACATACACTTGCATTTTTATACCCGGTTGCATTTTGCGGGGAAAGATTTATGCAATCTTTTCATAAAGCTGACAACATGACGTATGATTAATATTCTTTAGCTGGCACTTGTTTCATTCTATTCATATTTAATTGAAAATGAGACCAAAAGCAGCTAACGAAAATTGATTAAACGCTTATTTTTAGGCAGAGGCCACACCCCCCTTTCTATTTGGGAAAATAAAACGTTTGCTATTTTTAGCTAACGATGCGTCTTGTCTTGGCAACATTCCTGACAACCAAGGATAAAATAATATCATTTAAATTGCCACTAAAAATATAAACAACAGCAAATTTTCTTAGCTCTCCTTAAAATTATGTCACACACATACACACACACGCACACACAGGCACACACGCAAAGTGAATGAAATAAAAACAACAAAGAAATAGATAAAGATGATGATGATGATGATGGTGTTCGAGACACTAATACTCATACATGTTCAAACACACACACACACATATATAGAGAGAGTAAAGTATCTGTGTGTTGGCAATATTACGTATACGACATGCACTCAATAAATTTGTGCATTTCATGACAATGACGTCGAAAGCAACGTCGACAACACAGTTTTGTAAAGCGTTCTTTATATATCTGCGTATATTTATCTATCTATGTGTGTGTATGTAAGTGTGTGGGTGGTTGTCATATCTATCCATATTTCCTTTAACTTTTTTTTTTGTTTTTTGTTGATTTTACTTTTTCTTTGTTGTTTTTGCCATATGCCAAATGTCATCATTCATTTGAATGCAATTAAGTAATAGACATCGACTAAATTAAAATACATTTGATTGCATTTGTGTCTAAATATGCTAAAGTTGATTATCATTAAACAGAAGTGAAAATTTAAATTGCAATAAAATTGAACAAAAGTTTATGGCAAAATGTTTTTCATAAAATCAAACTGATAAACAATATAAAATGAAATTCCATAGAAAATTTGATATTGATAGCGAGGTCGTTGACCGCATAAAAGAAACAGATAGAAAAAAAAAGTTGCTCAATAAAAATAGAAATATGGTTTAAACTTTAAAAGCAGGAAAAGGAAAACATTTAAGTGGAGAAAGCAACCTTTTTGCTTTTTTTTTTTATCTCCTTAAGCCAAGAGGCAGCAAAAGTTTTAATATTCCGCTATTAAAATGGCAATAAAACCAAGGACAAAATCTTTCAGTCTTGTCCTTTAAGCAAACAATATGATAATAGTTAATAGCGAATATTAAAATCAATTAAATGAGTATTTCGTATAAATAAACATAATTAAAATATGCAAATATATTTAAAGTTGAATAATCTAATGGATTATCTTACTACAATAAAAGAAATTAAGATAAAATATAATAAAAGGCAACCGAGTCTTTGAGATAGACACTCAATTTGATTTTTACAATCTTACTTTCAAATAGAATGTTTAGTTAAAAAATATGTGCAGAAAGAAAAGGTTTTCGCTTTGTTGAATATAATAATTAATTAAGTGTTTTCTTTAATTAAGGTTTTACAATTTAAATTGTCAAGCAAGAGATGTTTAATTTGAAATAAATTAAGGTTTAAAACTTGAGCAGTGAAGATAAATTTTGGAATGATTTGATTTGAGATGGAAATAATTTTTTTTTGAGACAAGATGCAGCAATAATTTAGAGTTTGTGGTAATACAATTATTTTTTATGTTTATATATTTAGTTTTTTAAAACAAATTAAAAGAAAAAGAGTAGTGTTAAGTGCTTGTTTAATACATACCTATATTTACATTCATTATGAAAAAAGAACTTAGTTTTGAAGAATTGACGAAATGGAGAATGAAAAAGAGCGCGGATTTTTGGTTTTAAATGAAGGAAGTAAACAATTTATTACCACATTCGTGTTAGAAACTATCTTTTACTTTTAAATGACCAATATCGTACCGTAATACGTTGTTGATAAACGTATAACCTATAAATTTGGTGTTTTACTTTAACTAACAAATCATCAGCGTAGTGTGACCGTTTTTTGATAAAGAAAAGTTACCCCTTATTAACTTGCTGCTAATAATTTTGGACATCAGCACACGAAATACAAAAATTACTTTTATAAGTTATTCCAAAAAAGTAACATTTCCAATTTAAGGTTTAGCTTATCTTTGATTAAATGAATCATATTTACTTGAAACAAAAAAAAACTCTCATTTGTTTAAATTAGAAGAAGGAATATCATTCGATTTTAAAAGGAATCTTTATTGAAAAGTAAACAAATTTAGAATCTTAATTCGAAAGTAGATTAATTTATTCAATTAGATTGCTTCTGTATTTTGCTAATATTGCAATTTCATTATAAAATTTGACTTTTTAAAGGAGCTAGGTTAAATAAGTCGATTGTAAACAAATATAAAATAAAGCAAAATTAAATTTTAAATTAAAGAATTTTTGCAACATTAGTATTAAATCAAAAAGTTAATTATTATAGTACAAAAAAATGAAATATATTTAAATTTTATTCACTTAATGGACTTCAATTTCATTTTATGCTTTCATTTACTTTTCTTTGCTTTCTCTATGCTGCAAATTCTTTTTATGCATTTGACATTTTGTATGCTGCCATTTATTTTGATTTATTTAGTTCAATTTGCCTTTTTGCTATTTGAGTTGTGTAAATTGAGTTTTTAATTAAAGTCAGGCAAATGCGTAAATATTTGAAAGAGCTTCTCTCATTGGGCAATTGAAATAAATTGAAACATTTGCTTTCGCTTGGTTTCACTTGCTCATTTTGATTACTTTCTACTTAAGTATCTGTAATTTCCGGTTAGACCCTGATTAAAGAGAGCAAGAGCGTATGATTATGGTGTGGGTTTACCAGCAGTTTTGTGATTACTTAAGAAATTACCTCTATGGCAGAATACAGCAGTCAATTAGGATGATATCCTTGGGGCTTATCACATTCTTATTACGATGATGCTAGCTAGTCGTCTACTTGTATATTACGTTTACATTTTCATTTATGCTTGATTGATGCTAAAAGATGCTGTGCAGGTGAAACAATGCCAGAGTCAGAACTTGATACCAGGCATCTGGCTTGGGAATCGGGCAATCGAGAAATCAAGACGCATCGTAAATCATGAATGTGAAAGTCCTGGCAGGTCTGGTCTTCTTTGCTCATTCTTTTGACCTTCTCAAATCTAACCATTACCCAACTGCCTTTAGCGATTTTATTGCACAATTTTTCTTGTTTCACTGTGAAAGTTTTTTTTTTGTTGTTGTTGTTTTTTTTATTTCTTTTTGTTGTTGCTGCTATTGTTGCTGTTGCCTTCAATTCGTTATTGGCTACAAATGGAAAGTTTCCGTTTGGCAAAGTTTGTAGGCAAATTTTCTTCTCCGTTTTCTTTAGCTGCCAAAAGGTGTTTGAAAGCAAATCATAAAAAGTTGGCTTATGCTTCCATCACCGCCTTTTGGCCATTATCCTGGACCTGTATTGTTCCTGCACGTGTGTGTGTGTGTGTGTATGTTCTTTTTTTTTTTGTTATCGCCTTAACTTGCCTGAATTATTTATATACAAAAGGAAATATTCATTCACGCGAACTAATGAAGTGTCAAAAATGGCGGCGCCCAAAAAAGTATGCTATGGTTTATTTTTTCATTTCTTTTTTATTTTTTCTTTTCATTTTTTATTTTTTCTTTGCTGTTTTTTTTTTTTTGTGTATTGCAGTATGCGCATTGACCTTGAACAAGAACTATACCCAGTGTAGACTAAAATAGCTTAATAAGCCAAAGAACGAGCGAAAGAGAAAGACTTTATCATGCGAATGTTTTGCATTTGAAAGCGCAGGGAAACAAATAAAAAAATCTAAAACAATACACGTTACCAACTTGCTCATGTGTGTCTTTCTTTCACTGTCTCTTCATGTCTGTATCTGTGTCTGTGTCTATGTCTATGTGAGTGTGTTTTTGTGTTGTGCTGATGGCAATATGAATGGCCCTCGAACTGAGGCCAGTCAACACCCAGAAACTTCAACGCGTAATTTAATGCCTCGACACGCTATCGATTCGATTCCATCTCTATAGAGACTGGCAGGGAATGCATCTAAATTACAATTAGACCCAATTTCATTGTCGTCGTCTAGGTCAATTTGGGTATATATATACATATGTATATATATAGTTGTCTAGCATAAAGGAAGAGTTCTCAATAGGAATTGGAAATAGTAATTGTCTAATTTCCAATTTCCCTTAAACAAAAGTTGTCCTCACCCTCCTACACTTATATATACATACATACATATAGATGTATATATATATAATAAGGGTGGTTCAAATACCCAAGAAGGGGAGATTTTTATAGCAAATGGCAAAATGTATTATAGAATAAAAAAACTTTAAGGCTGGCCAGTCGAGTCTTGATTGGCCTTATCTAATTTGTTGGGCGGAAGCTATGATCACAAAATTCATCAATGAAAAATGATTTAACGGAAATTCTGAGTTTATTTTTAGGTAATTGTGCAAATAAACAATAAATGAGTTATTGACTAAAAAATAGAAAAAGACTTCGAACGAAAACGATATTAATTTTTTATTTATTTTATTTAGCTTTTATTTATAAAAAAATAGCTTATTATTATTATTTTTTCTAGAAAAATTAAAATAATAAATTATTAATTTAGCAGAATTAGTTTTTAAAAAGTTACTTAAGTAAAAATTTTCAACATTATGACCGCAAATATATTATTTTATTTGAGCAGCCAATCAATCCCAGTGACTTTGGGATTACTCATGCATTTAACTATATATAATATTCTTATCAATAAAAGCAAAATTTGTGGAGAAAACATTTTCATATGGTGCTTAGAGAGAGGAAAATAAAAAAAAATTTCTGCACACAAAACTTTAAAATTAGAAATCCATATAATATATCAGATACTTCTTTCATTTCCATATTATTGATGATTGATTTAAACGATCACTATTAACAGCCCATGTAATCGTTGCCCAACACTAGCATTTAACAGAAGTTAAGCTATAACTAGAACATTACTTTTTTTTAATAGCAACATAGACATAATGGAGACAATAAAGGCATGGCATTAAAAAACAAAAAGAATATAACACATTGTACATATAGGATTTACCTTTAGAAAATAATATTATATTACTGCTTCCTGTGTGTTGCCAGTGCACAAAGTATGCTTTAAAAGTTGATTTTACAGATATCAGCAATCATTAAAACTTAGAAACCACAACTTAAAGAAACCAACTATTAAATACTGCAATAATAAATAACTATAAAATACAAAGACAAAGGTAATAAGTAAAAACGAAGGATATAAAAGACATGCTATGGTCTTGGCTGATATTTTTTTCAAAGTTTATGTAGTTTGGCCGCAAAAGTAAAGACGTTTAGTTTTGAGCCACCCTAATGGGTGCTACATATGTGAACATAGTCGTTTATCTTTTGTTTGTATGTGTTCTGTGGTTGATTTGTGTATCTATTTGAATTTTGGTTACTGTAATCTGGCCGTCGATTTGGTGGTGGAAAATTACATTTGTAGGTCGATTAGGCTCAACTATGTATGTATCTATAGCTAGGGACGATATGGCCGGCCACATTTCATTTGATCTGTTGTAAATTTTGTCTTCTTGGCTGCCCAAACTCTACATATTTCCGCTTGTGTCAATATTTACATTACTGAAAAACAGCCAAACCGAGCCCTTAATGTTTGTGTTATTTGAACAGCTTTAATACGGACGCCTTAGTCAGGGATTTGTTTATTGAAGCGTTATTTGTATTATTTTGTATGAGGGCAGGTCTCACTCTCTCTCTCTCTTTCTTTGACTCTCTTCCTTTTGCGTTTTCCGTATTTTTTTTTATTTGGGCGCCTCACGTGTTGGCATATTTGCCTTTGAGGGGATTTCCCCAATCATTTTTCCTTCTTCCTTTCCGTCTATCTGTCTGTTGGATGTGTGTGTTTGTAAATTTGCTAAAGAAAACCATGGAAATTGCCGTGTACGGCCGACAATGCCAATCAACACGCATACGCCGTGTGGAAGCGATTTTGCAACGTTACTTTATTTCTATTTTTGTTATTTCTTTTTTTTTTTTATTTTTGGTTTATTCCGTTGTGCCCTTTGTGAATGCGCACGCGAACGCTCTTAGTTACAATTTGGCTTTCTAACTGGCCATTGGACCATACATACCCTATGGCTGGCAATTTACGAGCGTAATCTGGCCAAAATTGTTACTTTGTATTTAGCATAAATATTCATTTAGTTTGTTCGCAAATTGGGAGTGGTTGGCCATTTATTTAATTATGAAATTGCAATCTATTTGGCCAACTTCAATTCAACTTTTATCCCATACAGAAAATAAGTAATTGATTTTCGTAATAAACTAATATTCAACTAATTGAGATAAATCCTCTTTCTAGTTGCTTGTCATGTAAGCAAGTTGGCATGAACTGCTGACCTAATCAACTTGGCCTGTTGTTTACATGGTCGTAGAAAACAGTTGGCAAGACAGCTGGCATCAATTTCTCATCATTGAAAGAGTTTCAAACTTTTAAATATTTAATTTTCATCAATAAAGTAAAGTTTATCAAGACGTTGAAATTGGTTTTGAGGCAGCAAGTTTTTTCATATTCATAGATCTGAAAAAAAAATTTAAATAATAATAAATAGTATTTGAAATAAGCTTAGCAAAATCTTATTTAAAATAAATTAAGAAGAAATTTTTCATGTTAAAATTACCATTGCTATATATGAGTTGTTATGAACGAACTATCATTACTGTATATTACTGTTCATTTTATATTTTTTAAGTAAATATTTATTTATGTACAATGTTTTTTTGTTAATGATTTGCTTATTTTTTTATCGAGTATTGCTCCTCTCGTTAGTTGCTTTTCTGAACGACTCTTTCTCTGTTATTATAGTTATGTTAAGTCTTAACGTTCTGTTAAATGCTTGTGTTTGTTAAATGTTAGTGTTAGTCAACATTTATAGGGTTCCCACTAACTATCGTTACTTTTTTAACTAACCATTATGTCCCATTACGAAATTTAAAGAAACTCTGGGAACTTTGAGGCAGATTATTTATTTTTATTCGTAAAAAGAAGGTGACATTTTATTTACCAAGCTAATTTGCAATGCTGATTACTTAAATTTGATCTTTATTCATTATTTATACAAATATTCACGTATTATTTTCGTGACAAGTCTATCATTCCATGCCTCAGGGAGGATAAATTCGGCTTATTTGCTTGTTTTAAGCACTTATCAAATTCACAAATTAGGTAAATATGCAGAGTAAGAAAAATTAATAAAATATTTTTCGAATTATCAAAAATATTTCATTTAAAATTTTCCCCTTCGAAAAGAAAATTTTACCTACGTTCATGTTTAAATTGTTTTTTGGCTCGTTCTATTTTTGGCATTGGGCATTATTATATTTATGTAAAATATTTAATTATCTAATTGAGTTGGGGATTTTGCACTACAGGATAAATATTATTTTAGCTTTTAATTAACACCATTTAGCCAAATTCGTTCCTGACCTCAACTAAATAAATGAAAATTTGCTGAAATCGCTTGCAAAACTTTTTAAACACTGTGATTTGTAGAGAATTTAATGGAAAGTTTAATTTGTTGTACAAAAAACTGGGTAAATAGGTTGCCAAAGATATTGCCATGCCATGAGCAGGGAATATTGCAGAATTTTGTTGTTAATTATATTTTTCCTGCAGCTACATATTACATGTTAACAAGTTTACTCATCAACCATGTCTATAATTTTGAAATTGCAAAAGCTACACGACACACGCACAAACACACACACAAAGGAGGCAACACTGCGTATACACAACGCACAACACTTGTAACATGTTACAGCATTTCAATGTTGATTAGCCGCGGCAAATTGTGGGCAAAAAATTGCTTTGGGCCAGTGCCCTGAATAATAAAGCCGCAAATAATAATAAACAACAAAGCATCCGCATCTAGCATACGAGTCCTTTCCACAACCACATTCTCGAACTCTTACTCGTCCTTTTAACTTCTTCTGTTCATCCTCATTTCAGTTGCTTTCTATTTGTTGCGTTGTTTGCGATGCCACGGCTCTCAGCTGTCCCATGCCCTGTATGCTTCTATGTTGGCTTTGCTTTTCAAGTAGCTACTACTGCTTGCAGTCTGAAATTTCAATTTAAAAGCTAGTAATTTTTCAAGGCTCTGGTCAGCGATAGATAATGGACAAGAGCAAGCAAGAGGGGGAAAAGAGAGACCCAAAGAAGAAGAAGATGAAAAAGTTACTGCCCCGCTTCGGCTGGTTGCCACTATTGTGTGTTGCCACATAACCTATGTATGTATGTATATGCAAGCCAAGGCACTGTGAAAGCTTCCTAAATAGTTAAAAGTTTTTTATAAAAGTTGATGCCAACATTTTTACAATTTTTTCTTCAGCAAATATTAAAAATAAACGTTTAAGCAGAATGTTATTTTTAAATTAATAAAAAGTGTTGTTGTAGCGGTTTTTTTCAAGACTCAGTTAAATTCGCACACAAAAAACGGAACTAGTACCAAGATGATCTTTTCCAAAACTGGTTTCAGGTTATCGATATTTCAAAGGCTTGAGTGCAATCGATATTTGCAATCGTTAAATATAATTTTGTGTTCTTATAAATTGTTTACTTGTTTGTAGCTATTTCTGATATTTACGTTTCCACTTAAAGAATCTTCACTGTTACATTTGTTTCTCATATGATCGAGGTCCTGTTTTTAGTTTGCCTTCTGCATTCGCTGGGGCATGAAATCTGTGCAGCTTTTTGTTGTATTTTATTCTTGTTTGCTTTTGCTTTGCTTGAGCTGCCGCTTAACTGAATGACTGACTGGATGACTGGCTGCCCCTGGCTAACAGATAGAAAGAGACCATAAGAGGACACGAGTGACAGAGTAACGGAGAAGGGGAGTGTCTCAATTGTCTTGTGCCCGAAAGCTATTTGACGCAGGCAAAAAACAAAAAACCAGACTATTGCTACTATATGAGTGTATGCGTGTGCGCTTGTGTGTGTAAGTCTTTTTTTGGCCGTCAATGGCGGCATAGAATTTCCACTAAACAAAACACAAAACAGAAACAGCAACAAATTCTGAAACTAATGCACGACATCGACTCTAAAATACTGTGGAAATCGGGAAAGAGAAAAGCAGACAAATAAAATTCAATCGATAAATTTGTTATCAATCGATTGACGTTAAATTAGAATATAAACATTTGCTTAAACGCCAATCAAAAAAAAAATTAGCCAAATAAATATGTTGATTAATTTAGCATTTATTTATTGAACTGATCTTGTACTAAAGTAGCTCATATAAATTCTATCTAACTCCTTTTAAAAAGGCCTAAAATCTAAATGTTTTGATGCTGATCAAAAATGCAAATAGAGTTACAAAAACTTGCAAGCTTTTGCTATACCCTCTTATCCCTATGCTCACTGGGTATAAAAATATAGTCAAAGAAAAGAAAAACTTGGAAACTTAAGCCATAAATGCCGAGAAAAGCAGACGAAAGAACAGACTTACACACACAATCACACATACATTCTCACAAACAGAAACCCAGGGTTGGTATCTTCATGGCTGGTAGCCTTACAAAAAGACAACAAAAAAAATGAAAAACAAGTTAAATGCCCGGGGAATACGCATACGCCTAGTTGCCTTGGCTGAAATTTGTTTTGCCAGGGGGATTTTTTATTTAGTTATTGTTGCACCCTTCTTTAAACATTGAGGTAGTTGATAAATACAGCCTTCACGTGGCCCATAGTCTGCGATTAGCCTAAAGAATATACCCCTTATCTCTCCCCGTACAATTTGCACTCCTAAGAGAAATCCTCTTAAGGCATCGCATTGTTAACACGTCGCACACTTTGCCATTATTTATGCACGCCTTTATTTTTACATTTTGTTCTATGGCTATTTACACTTCAAAATGTGGCTCAGTCTTTGACTTCTAGACACTCAGTGGACTCTGTGGCTCTGGTGAAATTATAGTCAAGTGTTAATATTGTGGCCCATAAAGAGATAAGGCCATACATATTACTTAGCCAGGCAATTGCCGCCGGCATTTGAGCTACCAATGACCGGACGGTGCCTGGCATCTGGCAGCTGACTTGATATGCCCAGACAATGCCAGTATCTAAATAGAAGTGACAGTGCCAGCCAGTTGGTTACGGGTATTAGGTTAGGGGATGATGTGGACAGAGCAAAACAACAATAGCTGAGGTACTTTGCCAAGTGGTAAGCTTACAATTAGATTAGAAGGCAATGGGATTCTTAGTGTTAATTGTGACCATCCTGTGGATGCAGCTACTCATTGTTGTTGCTGCATGAGTCTTATGTCAGAGATTTCCTGAGAAATGTGGTAATGTTTTTAAATTATCTTTCATCTAGTTAAATCTACCTAAAAATACAAAGATATAAATTGTAAAAATGAAATTGTGAAATATAAAAGAGAATTTATTATAACACCAAGATTTAACGGTGATATTTTTAATTTAAATGTAAATGACATAATAGCTTCTGTTTGATTTACTGCTCATAGACAATGTTAATGTTAATTTACAGTTACGTCTTGTGTTTCACTCGACCCATGTTATGTCTCTGGTTTCTTTGACGTTTGCTTACAGCAGCAATATTTTTTTTAACATTTTGTAATTGGAAATTCGGTTAAAATGATTTTGTATTTCTTTTTTCGCATAAAATTAAAAAAAACTGAATGGCATTTCCTCATAAGATTCTTGCATTTTGATACAGTTTTACACATTTTTATGTATCTATGGCAAAATTGTTTTTTAAAACAGTTTATAAATGGGATTTTCCTTTTATTACAGTACTTCTACAATAATCACTTTTATTTCTAACTTTTATTGGCATTTGACAAAATCTTGTAAGAAGAATAGCTTTTAATTTAATGTTATTAAGGTTATATCAGAGGTTTTTATCATTAATCTTTTTCTTGTTCTGTAAAAATACTTAAAATAAAATATTAGGCCAATTTCAATTTCATTTTCATTTCACTTTCAATGGCTTTTAATAAGACCTAGACAAGGCTATACATTTTTTAAATATATGAAATACTTTCATTAGCTTAGTATAACTAAAATAAACCATTTGACAATTGCAGATGATATAGAGAAAGCAACCTTAAATTTCAATATGCTAAGTTTTATTAAAAGATGCAAAATTAATATTAAACATAACCCATTTAGCTTTATTGATAAATTTGACTTTGAAGTGCCATATGCAAGTTCATTTCAAACCATTCCGTTGGCCAATAGCAAGGACATTAATCGTGGACAAACGAAGGCCGGCAGCAAACTGGATACGATTTTGGAGAATCGTTTGCTTCATTGTTTAACTTTGGGCAGGCACCGCATGTTGACAATTAGTCTTCAAATTAAGTGGGTGGACACGGGAGACCAATAACCAGTGGTTATTTGTGTTGTTGTGCCATGTAGTGTTTATGTTGGCTTTATTCTCCCCCTGCAGCCAGCCGTGTTTCTGTTTCTGTTTATGTTTATGTTGGCAGGCTCCATCCAATAAAATTGATTGTGCTTTTTTGTTGCGGTTACTTTACATCTGGCCCAAAAGAAACCCAAAAGTGTGTGGCAACAGAAAGAATAATGACCAAGGGAAGAAGAGATGTGCACTTGTGGTAGTGGCTGATGAACAGGTCGTTAGCTTAAGGTGTTTGGTGTTTGGCTTTTGTGGCCAATGTACAAAGACGAAAGTCAAGTAATTAAGATAGAGACAAAGACAAGAAGGTGGGAACCACTCGAGAAACCACTTAATGCTAAGGACTTCAAAGAAACAAGAGCCTACCTACAGGAGTAGACAGAAGGTTCGGTTTGTTGGACAAGGGTCAGCGAGACAGTTTCGTTTGTGTTTATGCATCTTTTATGCAGCAACTTCATTAAATTTGCCTTTTACGAGCGTACACGCTACAAATCGTTAAAGTCATCTAAAACTTGCCACAGTTGTTGGCCACGCCTCGTACCCCAAACCCACAAAATAACAACAACAACAAGAAAAAAAAAAAAAACGCGTCCCAACCTCCATTTGCCCACTGGCAAAGGCAAACAACATAAACAAAAACGGAACTGGACGAGCAGCTGTGAAGGGAAATAACAGGACAACGGTACTTTTAATTACTTTCTGCATAAATTTGCACTCATTTCCCTATTTTGGGTACATTCTCACTGAGGCGAAAGAGAAAAATCGGAGGTGGAACACAGAAAAAAAGAAAAAAAAAACAAGAAAAACACTGAAAATAAAGAAAAATAAAAGAAAAATTATTTTTTCTTCTAAACTTCTAAACATCAGTAGCCCATTTGAAACAAGAAACAGAAAAATAAAGAGGAAAAAAAGAGAGACTTAAAAATTTACCTGAAACTGGTGAAGATGCCATTAAGGGACTTGTACCTGGCAAACAATTCGCTTTATGTCCAACACTTGAAGGTAGCTCTTAAATACGAATAACGGCATCTCCCTGAACGCACATGTGTGACGTCTGGTGGGCTGGCATCCATAGTGTTGTGGGCTAAAGTTAGCTAGCCAACGACAATGATACGCATTTTTGCGCTTGTGTAACTTTTCTGTGGTCGTTGTCCCTTCTTGTGATCCCTGGGAAATTGTTATTTAATTATGGTATCCTTGCTCTGCTCGAATGGCGGCCCAGGACAACAACTGGTCACGTACTAGCATAATGGCAAATAAATCAACAGCGGAGGAGCCATTGCAAGTGACGTACCATTGATGTGGTCACTGGGTCACTACAGTCTGCCCACCCACATATAGGAACACACACACACAGACACACAGATGCGAACACGGCTAAAAATGGGGGGAAAACGGAGATCACAGAGCGTAAAATGATTGACTTTAAAGTCAAATTGTACAATTTATGGGGTTGGCAGGCGGAAATAACTTTACGCAAGCCACCAACAGCCACAGTACATGCCAGCTTGTGTCAGAGGTTGGCATGACATTCAATTAACTCAATACCAGGAATAAGAATGCCATAAAGAAGGCAAATGTCAGTTACATTTACCACACGCTATTCATGTATGTATGTATGTTTATCTATCTTTCTCTGTGTGTGTGTGTGTGTGTATATATGCGTGTCTCGTTGTGTGAGAGAGGTGCAAATGCACTTGATAAAATGACTTTCTAATTGCCCAGTCAATCTAAAATGGGCACAAACATTGCCAGTCCGGCAATATTCCCCCTCAATTCTAAATGTATTTGGTTAACTGTGTAGCATACTTTTAGGGGGATTGCTTTACTAATTCACTTTGAATTGAAATTTGTTATTTAAATTGCCGTTTAACACACAATAACTGTAACAAATGCTATAGAATCACATCGAATCGGTATTTTTAATATCTGTCGAATCTTAGCTAGTCGAATTGTTACCATTAAATACGATAGTTTTTATTATATATAGGAGTACATACACACACCCTAAAGCAAGCAGATTTCAATATTAGATCTTTATATTGTTATTTTGCCAATTAAAGTTTAAATAATTTATTTAAGTTGTGGTAATTAACAACATTCTGTTTTCGAGAAATATTAAAAGAGATTTTTCAACTTTCCATAATTTTATTTGTTATAATATTTTATTTTGTAAAACATGGAAAAATTTTACGACAAAGAGATTTTCAATTGCTATAACTATACTACAAAGTTTTGAAATTATAGATATTTTTTAAACAGAACAAAGGACATTGTTTTTCATTTAGCTAATATTATTATATATATATGTATATATTTATTAATGAAATATAAAATTTTGGGTTTATAATAAACTAAAAACCCGCCTTTTTCGTCTAAAATGCTTTAAAGTCTTTAGTTTACTAGATCTTTGAGTCTCCCTCATCGTTATTTCAGACTTTATTTACTTAATTTGTTAAAATGTGTGCTTAAAAAGTAGAATTTAAAAAACAAAAGGAACAAATAATGTAATATTACTAAATATTATTAGAAATCCACTGAATCTTACTAAACCTTAATTAATAGAATAGAACGCTTATCGTAGGCTGAATCTCAACAATTACTTGTAACGTTAGATAAGAAATCAATATTTTCGCCTAATGATATGTTATTTATATCTAAATAAGCTTAAAATTAAATATAATTCCTTCGTAACTTCAATTAAATATAAACATTTATTACAATTTAATTAAATCTCAAAGGGGCAAAGCTTATTATTATTTCTACTTGACTTACCAGAAACTATTGAGCGTAATTAATCCTTTTTCTGTTCTAAAATACATACAAACTAAACTCACCGCTGCATATAATTATAATCCTAATGATTCTGAATCATAATGGAATACCAATCGTTCATTCATATTCATTATGTTGGTGTGATTAATGTGCACGAATCTATTCACTTGTCGCTCATTTTCAGTCCCATTTCAACAAATTTTTGTCTATTGTTCGTTGTTCGTACTTTTGATTGATTTTAATCACCTTTATTAGTTAGTTTTCTCTTTGGTATTGCAATAAACAATATTTTTGACAAGCATATTATTTTAACGGAAAATTGTTTAAGTAATCTGTTATTCGCGTGATTAAGCTTTACCTATTTATTAGTTATTAAGTAATTTATCGGTTTAGATTTTATTATAATTTATGTACTACAGTTATAATAGGTATTTTATTGAGTAACTAGTTTTCATTGATTTATTTCACTTAGTCATTCTACTAAT
Source organism: Drosophila neocordata (assembly GCA_018903615.1). NCBI lineage: Eukaryota > Metazoa > Arthropoda > Insecta > Diptera > Drosophilidae > Drosophila > Drosophila neocordata. Next base: position 2,593,783 of record JAEIGI010000002.1, read on the forward strand.
TAATTAAAGTTTTTACTTAGCAATAAAATGCCAAGTCCATTTGTTTAAGCAAACAAAATTTCAATTGTCTTAGACCAAGTATTTAGGGTTTGCTTAGTTATTTTTATACCCTGTACCCATAGGGTAAAAGGGTATATTAAAGTCGCTAAAATGTATGTAACAGGCAGAAGGAAGCATTTCCGACCCCATAAAGTATATATATTCTTGATCAGCATCAATAGCCGAGTCGATTGAGACATGTCCGTCTGTCCGTCTGTCCGTCCGTCTGTCCGTCCGTCCGTATGAACACGTGGATCTTAGAGACTACAAAAGCTAGAGCAACCAAATTTGGTGTCAGCATTCGTGTAGTGTCTACGCAGATCAAGTTTGTTTCAAATTTTTGCCACGCCCACTTCCGCCCCCGCAATTTAGGAAAAACGAATAACTAGAGTAAAATTGAAGGTAGCGTATTTTTATTTGGCAGACTGAATAATATGGCCAACAGGTATCAGCTGACCAAATTTAGTCGAAATCGGGCAAAAAATATCGGAGATATTTCTATATACAATTTGTACTGAAATGCCCAGTGCGACATTGCGTAGTAAGTGTGAGCCAGATAGCATGCGTTCGTTGCTGCCGCTTGTGAGGAGAATTTTAGTTTAAACTGATGGCAAATTTTAAGGAGTTTGATTTTATACAGTTACTCTACTTGGTACAGGGTATACTCAAAGTCGGCATGGACGACTTGCTTGCTTTATTATTTTTTGATTTTGCTTAATTATATTCAAATGACTTGTTTTAATTCCCATTTCATTTATTATTTCACTTTTTATCCTAATAAATTGTTTTGTATTATCTTGATTGATATTTAATCAATTGAAGACATTTGTCTCTCATTTCATCCTTAATTTTGTGTCTTTGTTAATTGATTTCTATTAATAGCAAATTCTATTTAGACTGTTTGGTTTTGTATTTATATTTGAGAGATAATGAAAATAAATAATTAATAATATATAAAGAACAATTTCAATATTTTGTTATAAATCTAAATGAAATAAATTTGAGAATGAAACCCAAAAAGAGTTTCTTACATTTTTAAGATTTTTTGTAAATTAAACCAAAAAAATTTATATCTCTGTCAGGATATTGATTTTTTAAGCTTTTATTGCTATTGTTATTTAATATTATTGTTTGTCTTTTATTGTTATTTATATTCAATGTTAGTTTTTGGTTTTTTTTATGGATTATTAAATATTATTCATTTAATATTCTAAATAAGGCTGATGCAACTTTTGTTCACTTTTTCATAGTTAAACTTCTATTTGAAGACCAAAAATGTAAATTGCTAAAACATAAAATTTCAATTGAAATTTGGATCATAAGATATGTTAAAATAAATTATTTGTTCATCATTAACTTGTAATATTCCCGACTTAAAAAAAAACCGACTGATATCTCATAATTAGTTTCAGAGAATTGTAAAAAATCTTTTTTTGGGTGCTTACAGATTATAAATAAAGAGAAGAAGTTCGTAAACAAACTTTTAATTTCACAAAATTAAACAGAATCATTTGGATTAGATTCTAATAATAATATAATTCTTAAAGTAAACAAAAGCATTAAAAAAATGATAATAATCTTATTATTCATTTTTAGATATTAAAAGTATTTACAAATCTCTTTTAGAAATTAAAGCAGTCTCATAATAATTCCTATAAAAGTTTCTAATATTTTAAACAACAAAGCATAAAACACTTTTTAAACAATTTTTCCAAATATTCAAATGCAAATATGTAGCAACATTTAAAGTGCCATTAATGACAAAAATCAGAAATAACTATAAAAACTTAATGTTGTTCTTTATTGGAAAACTTTTCTATGACCAATTCTCACCCCAAACTAACTATCAATTTCAACTGACTTTGGCAGTTGGCTCTTGTCTGTGATTAGAGTCAAAATAGGAAAAGAATAATTGCTTTTGATTATTGCCCCATCATCGTTATTGCCGCAAACAACTTGAGGCAAGCACTTTTATCGAAAGCAGAGCCAAATAATTATATCAGTTATTCGGCTCATCAGCTAAGCTTACCTTATCGTTGACCCAAATATAGCTTCATAATCATTTATCACCGACTTTCTATATATATATATATATATATAGATTGTACATGGACTTTAGCTTTAGGAGCTTAACATTTGAGTATGCTTTTTCTATGCTGACTCTAACAAAAATTTCAAACATAAAGTCTTATTCATTCCATTCCTATTCAATGTTCGTCAAGGACAAAAATGGAGTAGTGCATGACCACCAGCATAGGAAGGAGCAATAGCAGCATGTCACCTTTGCTTACAATCCTCCTAGTAAATAGTTTTCAACTGAATAGGAGGGGTAGGGAAGGTTGAGGGGATAACAAAATACGTCAATATTAAGTTAACTGACAAAAACCACTAAGATGCTTTGCGGGATGTCTTTCAGTTCAGCTCAGCTGTAGAGCAATTGCTTATCCTTCGTCAGACAATATACACACATATACATACATGCAGGTGTATGGGTGAGTGTGTGTGTATGAGTGAGTGCTTAAAATGTTTTCAAAATCCACTCAAGCTCACAGAGAGTCAGTTGAAAAAGCTATTGCTGATGGCATGGCATGGGAAACCTTTCGACTGAAGGGGCGAAGAGGGAGCCGAGGGGCATCAACAGTAGACAGTAAAGACATTCAAGTTTATGCGGGGATTTCAATTTGGCAATAAGATTTGGCTTTGCCCTTGCCAGGGCATATCATTTTATCGTGCGCACACAAATGAAATTGACAGCTAATCCGTAATTGATCTGGAAAAAAGGTATGACAATGAGAATGTCACTGACAGTTGATAGACACCTTAAAAGACGGCATTCTGTCAACTGTTTAAGTGTTAAAAATAACACATAACTGAAGTTTCAGTCACGTGCCTCAAACTCTGGTCCCGGCTCTCCATGGACATGAAGTTTGTCACACATAAGCTTGAGTAGGGGCTAACCAAACAGCCAACGAACCAACCAACCAACCAAACCAACTGACGGCAAAGCATGAATTTCAATTTTATTTTGCTTTTACGCCGCATGACAAATGTCCTTGGGTATAACAAGAGTAGGAGCAAGTGTAGGAGTGAGAGTGGTCTGTGTGTTCGTTTGTGAGTTGGTTTCATAAAAATTGTGTATGGAAATGCGTAAAACGCAAAAAATTTTTGCAACGACCCAAAGCAGCAATAAGAAATCATAAATAAAACAATATCACATAAATGCATAGTAACCTTTTTTAGAGCATGATAACATATGTAATCACAACGAACTCTTTATACTCTACTAAATTTTCAAATGACCAATATTTATGCATTTTTGTAGGGTTAGAAGCTAAAACTAAACTTTTAAAGTTTAATACCAAATGTTAATTGGTTTGTTTATCTTTGCATACTTTTCGGAGCTGTTAAATTTTATTACTGAAAATAGGTGAATGTGCAGTGTTCCCTTATTTTATAAAGAAATAAACGTTTTTATATGTATATATATATAAATATGACAAAAATAAATTGTACTTTTCGTTTTCTGTCGAATATTATTATGTTTTTGCTCCTTTTTAATGTATATTTACATTCGTTTTGGAATTTTAATCATCCACCATATAAACAAACTTTTAAAAAATAAAATGATTGATCATTTACAACTAAGCGGATAGTTAACTTATTGAAGTTTTGTTCTTGCTTATGAAATAATTGTTGTTATTTATAGAAATGTAAATAAATGTAAATTATTTCAATTTCAAATTTCTTTTTTTTGTTTTCTATTATTACTTCTTTTTAATTTATTTTCAAAAATGTCGCTTTAACTTTTTTACTAAATTAGAAAAATATGTTCCATAAACCTAATAATCAATATGTTCTATCAATTCCAAAGTTAAGCTGTATATACAAGGAATTTATTTTAATTTAATTTAACTTTCTGACGAATTACAAAATATAGAATTTTTTACAATCAATTGAAAGGACTTCCTATTTGTTTATTGATATTAGAAAAAATGCCAAAACAAAACTTATTACTCAGAGGTTTAAATAAATTTTTAAGTAAATTTAGATATCTAATATAAGAAACTAAAGCTTAAAACGACTTTGGGGCATTTCAAAACAATCAACTGGAAAAACTTTATGTTTGTTCTTAGAAATTAACAAAAAAAAAATCAAATAATATTCTTAACTAATAAATTTCACGATTTTTCAAGACAATCTGATTCTCCAAGTCCTTATTTTCAATTTCAACTTATTTTTAACAGAGAAAAGCCTTTTATAGGAACTATAGAATGGAATGAAAAAAGGGGAAAGCTTTAGAAATCAATAGATTATATTATTGCTAAACATAAAAACAAGAACTTAAATAAATCACAAACATGATTTATTACAATATTTAGAAAAAATCCTATAAAGAGAAGCCGTTAATTTTATGTTTATTTTATTATTTGAATTTTCAACTTCTAATGCCACTTTATGTCAGTTTTTTTTTGTGGGAGAAAAGTTACATTTACCCTTTGGGTGAGTGTATAAATGTGGAGTAACAATTCGTATGATTCGTGAGAGTTGGAGCATACCTAACATATACGAATATAAATATTAGGTTGAGAAAGAAATGGCGGAGAATATCATTTGCTCCTTAGCACGCAATTGCTTTGCGAGGGGTGAGGTAACACACGTGCGGCATGTCCTGTCATGATATGAGCATGTTTTCTGTATGTATATGCGTGTGTATATTAAGTGTGTTTCTTCCATAGCATAAGATAATAGTACAAATAATAAAAGCAAGTGTAACAAAAGCCCTAAAAGCATAAACCAAAGTGTATATATGTGTATATGTATATATATAAACATGTACAACAAAAACTAACAAGCACAACACGCAGAAAGCAGGAATAAAAATTCAAGAAAACAACAAAGAGAACACTGAAGAAAAGGGAACACAACGAAAACCCGCAAGGATAACGCAAAGCGCATACAAATGTCAACCAGAGACAGAGAACTGTTCGCCATAAACGGCGCTGTCAACGCTGCTGCTTAAACCTCCACGTCAGGCAATTGACATTTCAATACGACAGAATTACTGCTGGGCTAAAGCAGAAGGGCAGGACCAGAACCACCAGCAGCAGCAGCAGCAGCAGGAGCAACAATAGCAAGTACAAGGCAATATGGAGGACTCTACAACCGGACCAGGACCGGGGCCAACAACCAAGAAAAGCTCTACCACCTTGTCAGTGGATCGGGCCGCATTTCTATTGCTTCGCGTCCGCAAGGCATTCAAGAAGAAGCGACAACAACGCAAGGAACGACAGTAAGTTGAATGTTTGCATTTACTTTACTTTGGCTCTATATTCGCATGGGTTTTTTTTTGTTTCGTTTTGGATTTAGTTGGCGGATTTACTAGGATTTTCCTTATTAAGACAAACACAAAGATAAGGCGAAATTTCAATTCGTTATCCTAACTTTCAACAAACAAAATCAGCAGACTTTTCTTGGATTTTGTCGCAATTAAAAGTGATTTACTTATCATAAACCAATTTTATTTCCTTTTTTTTGGGATTGAGTTAGTTGAAACAAGCCTTGCAGACAGACAGAGATTGAAATGGGGGAATTGTAAATGTCGAAGAATGAAATTTCCAATTGAAGCAGTTTTTCAATTTCTACTTATAAATAGTGCAACGTTTCTGGTCCTCTTGGGTAACGCCTTAAAAGCTTTGAGTTGTTGTGGCAAGAGCAGGTGCAATGTTTGGCAAGGGTAAACAACATCGTAAGCATGCGGGCTGAGATGGCAGGTAAATTCAATCTCAATCTTACATTCACATGATAATCTGCCATGAAATGGAGTGCATCTCAAGGGCTTGGGAAAAAAAAGGTTGAAGAAAGGGAAAATGTGTTTAAGAACAAACAATTACAAGTAGAAAGTTAACTTTGCTTAAATCTGTTAAAAATGTATTAGATCAAATGTATTAACTGTTGCAATTGTGGCAAAACTATGTAAAGTTTTTGCTCTTTTTACTCCCCCCTTCCCCACATCTATGTTGGGGATTTGGTTAAGGAAGTGGCAGTAGCCTCTGTGTACTCAATTTAAACTTGAACATTGCTCGTTATAAATTCTTCGACTTGTTCTTTCCATTTCCGTTTCTTAAGATAATTTTCCAAATTTTTTGCTTCGCTGCACCGTCGTAATGAAAATGCTTTTTATGCTTTGGTATTTTTATGCTCAACATTTGCTTTGGCTTAAGCAGCCCAAACTCAATTAGGCGCAAGGAACCGGCATGGGCATAATGGAGCAGTTCAAGGAGTCTTTGGAGTAGTGACAAAAGTTGTGCTGAACGTTTGTCTTAAGTTTTTCTTTTTTCAAGTTAATGCCAAGGAATTCTTGTAATTTTATTAAAAAATATATAAGGAAAGAAAAAATGAAAACAAACAGGAAGAGAACACAGGGCGTGGCAGCAGATACGCTTTGAAAGGGGTTAAAGAGAAGGCAACATCCAATAATTTGATTACACGAGCAACATTTGCTCTAATTATGCACGCACATGTAAACACAGCGCCAAATGCAATTACATGAACCTAAATTCACCCCAACACACACATACACACAACCACACGAATACACTCATATACAAATACATACTCACCCATAAGATTACAAGGCACACAGTGCGTATGTGTAATTTGACAAGAGTAGACACAGAGATAGAGTAATGGAGATAGATCCAGGCCACAAATACTGTGATGATGATGATGTTGTTATTTTTTCTATGTTGCCAATGGAAAACTACCCGGACACGGTCCTTATACATATAGATGTGAATAAAACTTTTGTTTGGCCAGCAAAAGTTGATTAGATGATAGACAGACAGGTTGCTTTGGGACATAAGGAAGAGCTCCAATTGCCAATTGTCTGTATGTATGTGTGCGAATGCAAAAATAATCAATAATCATAATGAAATATGAGAGGAGTTGGTCTAACAAAAAACAACAAAAAATATTTCTAGAAAATCATAACCAATACATCAATTAATTTATCCTGTCAGTAATTTTCCACTAAAATTTTTGCAAGTCAATAATTATGAAATTTAATATTGAAAGAATATTTTAGGATAATAATCATTGCTTTATAAAGCATTTTTGTTTTTAATTGGTAGCTTTGTAAAAAGCTAAATATATAAGTAAATAGATGGAAGGAAGTCTGCGGGATTGTTCTGAAGTTCTTTTAGTTTAAAACTTCAAAACTTTTTAAACTTAAAAGCTATTTATTACTTTTTTTATATTGATTTTGTGTTGCTGGCAGTTTGGAGTATTAAACTTGGAAAAAAACTTTATCACACTCGTAAAAAGAAAAGAAACTAAAAAGAGGAAATTGAAAATTATTTTTTTTTATTTACGAAGTAAGGGGAATTCGTTTAGCATTAGTTTAATATATTGTGAACGATTAATTTCAATAAGACGTTTTAACATAACATATTATTCTGGAATAAAATTGCTACCATTAGATAAAAGCTGACAGATACGGCACCTGCCGACAGTACTTCATTGAAGCAGTTCAAAATGTAACGGATTTATGTCTTTACTAACACTTGCAATTTGCACTAATTGAACTAATCACTAGCCATAACATTAACAGCGCATGTTAATGTTAACATAGAAATGACAGTTTTTCGTACATAGAGAAATTATAAAACTTGCTAAACTTTAATTACAAAACTTTGTAAACTTAACAAGATACAGTCTTCTTTAAATTCATTTAAAATTCTTTAGATTTTAATATATACTTAAAATTCAGTATGTTGAAAATATTTTCATATACTAATTCACCCAGTTGACCTTTTGGCATTTATTTATTTTCACATTTGATGCATCCGTGCTCATTAAATAGGACCTCATTCTTAAAGCTCCATTATTTTGTCATAAAGTTTTATGTTGGTGCCCATCTTCAAGTATTTTACGGTAATTCAGGCAGCATGTTAACCTTTTCCTCATTCTCTATCTCTCTCTTTTTGTCTTTGTCTGTGTGTGTGTGTGGCAGCACCAAAAAGGTGCCAAGTGGTTGTTATTCTTTTGTTGTGTGCTCTTTTTTCTAAGGGGGGTAATGTACGATTTACGGTTACGAGTATTTCACGTCAATTATGTAGATCCGCTTTGAGTTATGCGAGTGGGTTGCACACACACTCACACACACACACACACACACACTCATACTTGGGGGCGTCAAAATGGGCCGTCAGCTGTTGAAGACTGCCTACTGTGACCCGTACTGGCGGTTTCTCTGACTTTTTCGTGGCATAATATGTGCTTAACGCACTTAAATATGATTCTAACACGCCCCCACCGCCTATTTTCTACATCTAAGAGTGTGTGTGTGTGTATGTGCGTGTATAAACAAAAGGGAGCAAAAAAAAAACCAAAAAGGAAACAAAAAAATGGCACAAAAAAAGAAAGGAAAACTTTAACTTGGCTCGCTAAAGCGTTATATAATTTTCTTTTACAATACATTTTATTTATATGTATATGTATGTGTGTGTGTGTGTGTGTGTAGGTTCTGTTGCAGCTATTTGGCATTTTTGTTTCAGTTGCCTGAATTTGGTACTCAGTCCTTTTCCTCTTGCTGCTAGCAAGGACATATATAAATTGCTTACATGAAATTTTTTTTTTTTTTTTTTGCTCAAAAAACATAAAAAAAATGTATATAAGAAAAATGCCAGTGGAACTTTGTTGCAGCTTACGAGCAAAGGGCGGGTGTCGTGGGATGCTGTTGAAAGTGTTGCCCCTCCCCCCCATTCCATCCACTTAGTCCGTAGTGTGTCGCTGATAAGGGGAGAGGAGGACAAAACTTATTCCTCCTTCTGGGTGGCAGTATCATCATCAATAATGCGCACAATTCCGTGTTCTATCGGAGGACATGGTTGGAAAGAACTCTTTGCAGATTTTTGGGCGCCTTGGCAAAATGTCAAAGTCAAAGTAAATCAAATGAAAACTTTTTTGCAGAAAAAAAAAAAATAGAAGAAAAATAAAAATGAAAAACCAAATATGCGATTCGTTATGCGTGCAGTTGAATATGGACACGCAGGGCATGGTTTGGGGGAGGGACACGGAAAGTCCTGTCTATCTGTCAGTTTGAGGAGACGCATCTGGCATAGGCATCGACATCAAGTGCCAGAAATTCAATCTCACATCAAGTTGAACAAAATCAAAGAGATGGAAGGGATTGGGGATAGGAGCAGCAGGAGCAGCAGCACATGTCGTCGACAGCTGCACACTGGGTATGAATAGTATGCATACGGGTGAGAGGTAAAGGGATTGGAAAAATAATTTCCAGGCAACAATCAAATGTAATTCGCATGTGTGAAAAATGCGCAAATCAACATCTGACGAGTATAGAGACGGGCACAAGGATGGGTCTAGAATGAAACACAGGAAGACGAACGAATGTGACAGTGAATGCGTCGTTGCTGCATACAAATGAAGTGAAAATGGGCATCCATGACAATGGACATATAAGGGAAAATGAAGCTTGGTCATGGGAATGGGAATGTAAATGAGAAATGGCAACTAATTGCATTCTCTTGCAATTTCCCTAGCATTTTAATAATTAATTGCATTAACTTATTATTGTCAGTGAATCACACTTAATTTTCTTCTCTTTTCTTCTTTCATTTGTGTGTGTGTGTGTTTCTTTCAGAGCTCAGCAAAGTGGCGCCACATCTGCGGGCGGTGGTGCCTGCGGTGGTGGCAGTGGAATCGGCTCTGGTTCACAATCGCGCACAGGCAGCCGCAAACTGCCGCCGCCATTGTTACGGTCGCGCACACTGCCCGCCATTATTGTGCCTGGACTTCCGGTTGTCTCACTCCATACGGATAAACAAACATTTCAATTGGGTGCGTATCATTTTTGTTTTTATGCCAGCAAAAAATATATTTTAAAAATAATATTTAATTATTATTAAAGGCATATTTATTTTTATCCTATTATTGTCATAGTCCTATAAAGTATATCCAAAAAGAAATCATATAGTTCCATATGAATATTTTATTTAAAATATTTATTTAAGAGCTTACTTTTTATTTTAATAAATTATTGCATTTATTAATATTTTTAAATCAAGATTTCCTTAAAATAATATTTTGTTAATATTTTCCATTATTTTATTTCAAACAAATATTTAATTTTAATATAAAGATTAATTTTACACTATTTATAAAATATTTAATTTTAATATAAATATTAATTAATGGTTTAAAATAGAACTTAAAAATATTAAAATATAAATTCATATTAAATTACATAGTTATCTCTGAATTTAATAAATAATTAATATTAAATAAATAGTTTTCTATATTCTTTTACACTATTTTTAAAATATTTAATTTTAATATAAATATTAATTAATGAGTAAAAATAAAACGTAGAACTTAAAAATATAAAAATATAATTTCACATAAAATGAAATATTTAACTCAGAATTTAATAAATAATTCTATTAGATAAATAAAAAATAACAAATAAATAGTTTCCTATATTCTTTTAAAGTTTTTTTTAAAACTCAAAGTTGAATCTAAATTTAGTACAAGAAATATATAAAACAAGCTTTTAATATATAAACGAATACTTATACCCTGTAGCTATAGGGTAAGAGGGTATATTGAACAAACTTTAATGTATTCAAAAGGTAGAAGCAAGCATTTCCGACACCATAAACTATATATATTCTTGATCAACATCAACAGAGTCGTTTTACACGTGTCTGTCTGTCTGTGCTTTCGTATGAGCACCTATATCTTAAAAGCTATGATGTCCAAATTTTGTATCACCATAGTAATAAGTTTGTTTTTAGCCACGCCTACTTTCGCCCTGAAATTTAGGAAAAACGTATAACGAGAGTTGTTTATAAGTTAGCGCATTCTTATTTGGCATACCCATTAGTATCACCAAAAGGTAACAGCTAACCAAATCGGATAATATATATCGAAGATATATCCAAGTGTAAAATAAAATGAGTGAGTGATAAGAGTAAACGAGATAGCATGCGCTCGTTACTGTGTCGTATATGGAGAATTTTAGTTCGTACTGATGGGAATTTTGAAGAAATTTGGTTTTAAAAAGTTCTACTACTTGGTACAGGGTATACTCAAAGTCAGTAAAGGACGACTTACTTGCTTCATTATAGCAAACAAAAGCTAAAAATAGGTCAACTTAAAATGCTTTATTTGAATAACAAAAAAAAATTATCCTAGATTGTTTAAATATATATATTAATATAAATTTTTAATGCCTTTAAAACATTAAACATATTTGCACAGAAAACTAAAGTTATTTCCATATTAAACAATGAATTTTAAATTGTTTTAAAATGCCTTTAAAGTTTTTCTGTTTAAGCCTATTTTGTTAGCAAATTAAAGTCATTTTCTTGCTGATTAATTAAAGCATGTTTAATAGAAATTTAAAGTTTCTTTTTTTTTTTTAATTTAAGAAGCTTAAAGACTTTTTCTTATAAGGAAAATATCTATTAATCTCTTTTTCTACCTTTGTTAAGTATATTTCTTAGTTTTCGTAACCTTTTTTTAACAACAATTTTAACAGAATTTATATCATTCATACAAACAGCTAATATAATTTAAATATATAAAATCTAAGAAGCCTTAAAATTTATTTAAATAAATAAAATAAAAGTAAATGCTGGTTTTTATTTAAATCCATTGAATTTAAGCATTGTTTCCTTGGATTTATAAAAAAGTTCTTTAAGAGTATTAAACTGTCCTAGTTTTCAATTGACATTTCAATAAACTTATTTATTCTTTTTGCTCCCGGTGCTGATTTTCTATAATCTGCTTAGCAGGAAGTTGCCATTGGAACATTGGCAAATATTTATTACAAAAAAAAAAAACTATTTGAAATAGAGTTTTATATAAACATTCTTTTTATCAGTTGCCATTGATGATTTTTCCAGCAAAATCTATGGTCATTGAAATGGAAATGTTCTTTCTTTATTTATTTATATACATATTATTTGTTATGGCTTTGACGGATATCGTATATGAAAATTCTCTATCAGAATCGTAAAGTTCAATTTATTTCATTTCATAAATTGCAAACAATTTTTATATCATTTAAGCCCAACAGGCGCTGACATAATGGGTGTGGCATGTTTACTGAAAATAATTAAAAACTTTTGACAAGTTTCTCATTTCAATTATTATCCAGATTCCACACACACACACACATACAATTATGTATATTTAATATTACTATATATATATATATATAAATCTATATCGTATTTACAGATGAACGACTATTGGGTAGCAAAAGCCGCAGTGGCAGTGCTAGTGGTCATCGTTGGTCATTGCTCACTCGTGGTAATGCAGCAAGCAGCAGTGGCAGTGGCAACAATAGCTGCGGCAACAACAACAACAATACACATTTGACCAACAACAATAATACACTAATGGTGAAATCATTGAATTTGCCCAAAGATGACAGCTCATTGGTTTATCGTCGCAAATCGTCAGGGAGTACACCTCATCAGCAAACTCAGCACTCATCATCGAACCAGCAACATCAAATGCAACAGCAACATCAGCAATTGCAACAACATCAGCAACATTTGTATGCCCAACATGCAGCAGATAGTTCGCTATTTCAATTATCAGATGATTTTGAATGCCATGCAGATGGTTCACTCTTACTAAGGTGAGTGTATAAGAAAGCTTTACGAAAATGAACCAAAAGTTATAATAGTATACAACTCTTATAGATTAATAAATTATAAATAAACTTTTTAATTTCCCAACATCCTGTTAATAAGCAACATTAACTTATCTTAGCAACATATATCACTGTTATAATAACAGAGAGTCTAAAACAATGTACACTACGTGGCATAAATATTTTGACAAAGAAAATTTTGCGTATTTTGTAGTTTAACTTTTATATTCCTTTATGGAAAGTTATTATTTATTATCCAACATGGTCTATAGTTAATACAAACTTAAAAATAAGCAAATCAAACCTTTTTCGTACAAACTTAATAAATTAATAACACATTTGTAATTTCAGAGAGTGGCATAAGTATTTTGACAAGCGCAGTTATACTAAAATACATATTTTTAACTTAACAAAATGAATTTGTTGAGGTAATATTTAATAAAACGTATAACCTCCTTTGGCTTCAATTACTTTTTGAAGTCGTCTTGGTACAGAATCTACCAAATTTTGAAGAATCTCTGGAGGTATCTCTTTCAATAGGGAAATGAGTTCAGAAATTGTTTCTTCCCTGTTTTTATTTAACGATACTGTTCTTTTACGCTTTAAAAGAGACCAGACGTTTTCAATAATGTTTAAATTTGGACTTTAAGGGAGCCAGTTTAATAAGGGTACATCAAAATCCTTCAAAAAATTCAAAATCATCCGGGCTTTGTGACATGGGGCATTGTCCTGTTGCAGGATAAATGATCTTTCAATAAGCCTATTTCCAGAAGGAAAGGCATTTTCGTTTAGGGTGGTTAAATATAGACCCTGGTTCATGGAGCCTGTGATAAGAACGAAGTCACTTAGCCCAGCGTATGCAACACATCCCCAGAACATAACAGAGCCACCTCCATGGCTCAATTTTTGGCAAACAGGACGTCTCTTTTTCCTTTTCTCGATCGCCAGTTTTATAAAAACTTTTTTTTGGATGAGTTATACTCAAAAGAGCTCTCATCTGTCCACAAAACACTTCTCCAGAACTCTATTGGCTTATGAACGTGATCCTTTGAGAAGGGTAACCTTTTTTGTTTGTTTGCCTTTGATATAAAGGGCGCGTCCTTGGCTATAAATGTTCCGAATTTGGCTTTTTTAAAACGCCGTCGAACGGTCCTTTACCTTATTAATGTTTTGGCTGTCAAATTCAGAAAATCTGCTGGTTTTCGAGGCTTCAGTAAGACATTTTTTGTAAATTCACGAAGCAGGACTCGGTCATCAGCAAGGGTAGTTTTCCGTTTGGGCCCTGATGTCTTTAAGTTTTTCAAAGTATTGTGCTTTTCTTGCTTATTTATTTGATAGTGCACCGTTTGACGAGACACATGATATTCATTTGCAATGTCTACTATTTTATTTCCAGCGTTTAACTTTGCTACCATTGACGATCTGATTTGCAAACTTAATTCAGACGTTTTACCCATAGTTTACAATATCTTTTAATAAATTTTTTTTTTTCACGATTTTGGATATCATAAAAATATAAATACAAAAGATATTTGGTTGACCCGTACTCAAAAGTGAAAAAATATTTGCATAATGATTTCGTCAAAATAATTATGCCGCGCCTAAATTCGATGTTTGCATGCACTCTTAGAAGCCGAAGGAGAATGCAAAAGGTAAACATCAAAAAAATTGGCAGGCTTAGAGCTATTAGAACAATCTTTGTTTTGGGCATCATTTTCGTAACGATACTTAACGGTAGTCAGAAATGCCAGCATCAAAGTTAAAAAAAAAATTCTGTCAAAATATTTATGCCACGTAGTGTAGTTTGCTTCTATGCTAAGATCTTTTTGTCTGTTAAACACGAGTTTTCTTATATAACCGAGGTCTTATATATATACATAACGAGTATATATTTATGTTTAAGCAAGTTGCAAAGTTAAAGGTTTTTAACTTTGTTCCCTGTATTCAGAATTTCACTTGTGAAATAGGTTTTCCAATTTATAAAATGACTTTGAGGATGAGCGTATAGTGGTTTTACATTTACATCTTTGTGGCTGCGTTGATGTAATCCGTTCTCTTTTATACGCAGGATACCCGCACCGCATGTTGTGGCAGCACGTGCCTATCGTCTAGCTGCCAGAAAACGTGCCGCAGCATCTTCAGAAGCCACAACGCCAATGCCAAGAGAGCATACACTACATGAGCTACCAGTGGCTGGGGCATCTTCTGCTAGTTCGGGGACAACTTTTACGCGTCTCGCCAAATTGCTGCATCAATCAAGTGCCATCACTGGCAGGTCAAATCTGCAACCGCCGCCAGGCGACAATGTACACATGGAGGGAACAGCAGCCAACAGTAGTCTCGGACTGGGCCTGGGCTTGGGTGACGAGGCGCCACGTCGTCTATCCTGGGAAAGGTGCGTAATTTATATCTTCCTCTTATACGTAATCTATGTGAGTGTGGTATTCTCCACCCTGTCAACTTTTACCTTGACTGGCAACGTTTGTGCAATTAGCTAATTTCATTTCTGCCCGCAACGATAGAAAGTTGATCTCAACCAGCACCAGCTGCAGGCACAAGCACGTGTCCGTGTTCCACTAATTGCTGGTCATATGCATCGCCTCACCCAGCTTTGGAATGATGACAAGCCTCTGGCAGTGCTGTTGGAGTTGCTGGTGGTGGCAAGTGCATTTATCTTCCCTTCCGTTTTTTTTTTTTTTTTTGCTTGTGTCCGTGTGAGTGTTTATGTGCGGGTCAAGGTGGGCTAATGGAGACACATGTTGCGGTAAGATTAACTGAAGCTGCAAAACGTGAATGTCTCTCCTTTACTGTTTGGGTCTGACACCTTGAATTAATAAACTGTGCATTTGCTTGCACATTTCCTCAATGTACACCCATTATAATCAACAAATGCGGGCATAGGAGAAGTTTACGAGAAAAGGAATTTTACTTACAGTTTGTCTTACAGTTAACATAGTTTTTGCTGGAAAAACATTCTGGTAAGACATTCATATCTTATTTAAGGCTTCTTTCTTAGCAATGAAGTGAACTGGAATATCACTGTTAATCTGCCATCGTAATTGAGTTTACTTCTAATTAACATTCCTTCTTCAGTGTAGCGCTAGTTACTTAGATTTTCCTAAGTCAATGAAGCACGTAAGAAATTTAACTTTAAAACTTATTAATTTATACATACATCTCTTTATTCATAAAATCTTTTATGTTAAGGCAGCAAAGAAGAACAAAATCAAGCTAGATTTGAATGTAACGGTTTAACATCGGTATCAGCTCAGCCAAGCCTAACGCACTATCCAGATGTTAATCAACACTAGCCTTTACTAAACAGTGCAATTAAAATGTTAACGTTAACATTAAAGTATTAGCACATCTTTTATACTAAGCCAATAATTAAAATTAAAACAGCTTCCAGCTACTGATAAAATATTAAACATGTGTGAAGATTAAGTTGACAAAGACAATAATTAACTATATTATTGATGGGCAATATACAAGTGGACAAGAGAGAGAGAGAGAGGGAAATTATGTTTTGTTTCCTTTATATGAGGTTTAAGTTTAAAATTAAAGAATTCTGTTCTACGCATCAAAGGACTCAAGTTATTTATCTTTACAATATGAATTTAAAAAAAAAAAACAATATGAATTGATTAAAAAACTGACTTTCAATTGCTTATTTATAATTATATATTTAAGCATCTATAAAGAACTTTCTAAGGTAATGTAAACGAATAACAAACAAAGCTTTTTACAGATCGATTTATTTACTCACTTTTGGCATAACAAAGAACCTCTTTTCACATATTGCTGATGGGTATCCACTTAAAAATAAACTGATATAAATAATTCAATTTTAAATTGACCTTACCCAAAACGATTAAAGGACGAGTGGTTTTTCATGTTGGAGCCTAATGAAGGTCATGTTGATGCTAATTTTCCAAAATGGTTTAATTAGAGTTCTGGAGTCTGTCATTTTTAATTAGCTGTCTAGTCTGATTTGGCAATGATTGAAACTATGATTTTATCTATCCAATATTTACAAGACCAATGTCATTGCCAGTGTCATGCCCTCGCTCCTACTCCTATTTTGGGTCCTGCTGGGACTGATTGCATAGCTTCAGACTTTGGGATGCTGTTTTTATGTATTTAAACTTTGATATTTACAATTACGAAAACCAAATCTAACGAAAAGGAGTCAAATTCGCTTGCTCTTGCCTTTGTTTGCTAAATTTAGAAAACTTTTACACAAGACAAACAACAATTCGCATAATAATAACTACAACAGCAATCGGGAATGGGGATTACGTAGAGTTCTTCTTACTTCTTCTACATTTATTTTTTTTTTTGTTGGTTTGAGTTCGGTTTTGGTTTATGCTATTTTTTTTTTGTTTTTGTTTTTGGACCAACTTGGGTCTTGCAGTCCTTCTCACTGGCTTAATTGTGAATGCATTATTCATGAGCTGCCAGAAGCTGGGGCAAAATAACTCGAAGGACAACGAGCAGTCAGACGGGCCAATATATACAATATAAGAATACAGTATGTCTTCAGATCCTGTGCTGATGTCAAGATGTGGCGGATAAAGTTCGTTTAGCTTGCTGCTTGTCGCCATTCAACTCAAAAAAAAAGGGAAGAAAGAAAAGAAAGGAAAGAACTAGCTAAGACAACAAGCCGAAGTTCGAGCAAACGAACCATAAATGAAATTGCGCATACGTCATGTGGTACGCACACACACACACACAAATACAAACAAAAACTCACAACAAAACTCATTACCTTTTCTAGCGGGTGGCAAGAGGGGGGTTAAAAAGGAAACAGAGGACTGTCGACAGCAATGGCGAGTTATGTACTGTAAAATTTTATAAATTGCATGCGGCTCCAACAAAATAAAAGCCACGTCGGTGGCAACAAGAGAAGCAACGAGCGGCATAATGGCAATGATGATGCCGTGTGTGTCTGTGTGTGTGTATGTGACATCGTTGCCATTTTATTTTTGATTCATTTTCAGTTTCATTTTGTGTCGTTTGATGTCGCGTAGTGATGTGCCGATGTGCCAATGTTGATGCTACTGTTGCTGCTACTGCCATTGGCACTGATGTGTGTGCGTCGCAAAAAGGTCACAAAATGTGAAAATTTTAACTCCAAACTCACCCGCTCTTGCCCACATCACTTTGGGGCATTTGCGGAGTCATTATGAGCGACAGGAGACGTTCCCGACAGATGTTTTAAAGTAAAAAACAAGAAAATACAAGAGTATAAAATGGAATTGATGAAGTGAACACTGCTGCCTGGTTAGCCATAAGAACTTAAGCCTATACCACGCCCAGATATTAACTATAACAAAGAACATTGTTGGTCTATGACTCTTCTATACATATATAAATGTATATATATATATGTTAAATATTCATTAAGTGGGCTGGACGTGAATGTGAAATTAGTTTCAGCAGACACTCCCATAGTTGAAAATAAATTATATTATAGAAAATTTATATAGAAATTTGTGAAACAAATTAAATCATTTTCATTCTGAATGGTAGAAAATTTATGTAGAGTTTTCTCAACAATCTAAAGCCCATTTTACAGGATGTTTTGAATAAAAACACAAGTCCTTGAAATTTAAAGAAAAAGTTTCAAAGGTTCATTAGGTAAATTAGTTCTCTTTTTATTAAAAATAGACTTAAGAAAGATATTTTGCATAAATACCGATATAATATCTTAATATCTAAATACGTTAAACTACGCACGATATAATTTTTTATAATTCCTGACAAAAGTGTTGTAAAATGTGGTCACAGCACAATTCTAATGCTCGCTTACATTAATCGAGTGAAAATTTAAATATATGTCTGTTACTTAACATTAACATAATCTGTAAATGCCAAATTTAACATATGCCTTTAAGACATTTACATTTAAATTTAAAAGTTGACCGCTAAATCTCATTTTCCTTTATACTTATTAAATCCAAAAGTAAACTTGTCTTCCTGATTTAGATTTACGTATGTCCTATTTTTCATTGAGAATAAATTTTTATTCAATGATTGCCTTAATTTAATTTATTTTCTCGAATTTTAATGCTCTTTTTATTATATTGATTTCTATGCTAACCCATCTGCCATTTCTGGTTGCCTTCATTAGTAGAATTTGGCATTGAAATTGTCTCACTAAGTTGACATCAATTCCCTCTTAAAAGCTTTGAAAAATTCTATAGAATTTCACGCAAGTTTGGCCAAGAACACACGAAAAATTCAAGCGACAATAAAGAGGATTCATTCAATATGTATGTATGTATGAGTGTGTGTGTGTATATGTATGGATAAGTATATATGTATATAAGATTGTGCTACATTTTGGCCACAATACATTCCCAAGAAATCAGTTGACAACTGAATATGGGATTTTCTGTAAAGTGCAAATGAGGTGAGGTGAAATGGAAAACAGGCTCAGTTTTTGGACTGAATAAGGATTCCAAATATCCGTACATATATATGAGTCCACGAGGACTACATTTACAGTTCCCACAAAGAACATTTATCAAAGGTTTTTTACATCTTTGCAAAAGGAATGCATTTATTTTGTGGTGAAAAAAGTTGTGCAATATTTATAGTAAGAACATATATACATGGGTATATCTATACATTTTGCTTGGCGAGGTATTATTTCTTGAGTTTTAAAGCAATTGACTTTGGTATCTTAACAGTTATTTAGTTCCAATATCTTCATTATATTAGTACAAGCTTATTTTAAGAATATGATTTAAAATAATTTAGACGAGACCTAAGAATAATTTATACAAATTCACCACTATAAAAACAATGCTGCAGCCCCAAATGAAAACAGAGACTTAACATGAGTTAAGAGAATTTGAGTTAGGTCTGTAACATTTTATTAACATTTTCTGTAAGCGATTTTAACAGCAGCCATTTACATTTTTATAAAAATATGTTCATTAAAGCGGCTTTAGCTCTGAAAACTGTGCCGAATATTGCAACTTTTGTGGTAACCCTCGAACATATATCCTTCAATTTAAATATATGACTGCGATTGCATATATGTATGTGTTTATAGGTAGGTCGAGCCATTGACTTTTTGGCTTTGGGTGGTGTCAAATGAATTCGACCTTGTCAAGGGAAAGGCAATGTTGATGTTTTGGCAAACGTTGCCTAGAAAATACAACTAAGTTCATTTCGTTATGCTGTTGACTTATTACTACCAGTTGGCAGTTAGTTAAAGTGCTTTCTAACATACAACACACACACAAACACACACACACAGACACTCAAACACATAAGTTAATAACAATGATTATTATTGACTTGGCAAGCTGCCTCAGTTTTGTACCATCTTCTGTTCGTGTTCACCCCCTTCTCCTGCCAAGATTCATCTGCATGACATGGCAAGGCATGTCACATTAACACACACACACACACACACCCACACATACATTGACACTATCAAGTTGACAACTGAGTACTTTTACTTGCTACAAACCACCGAGTCGAGTCTAGTCAAGTCGCATCGAGTCTATATATTTTGTTGCCTGTCGCCTGGCATGAAATGTGGCTGATTCCCTTTTTTTTCCTGCCTTCACCCTCTCAACTTTCTTTACCCACAGCGGCAATAACGAGCACAACTTTTCTACAACAATTCCGCAAAGATGGTAAAGGGGGGGGAGTGAGGGACAAAAAAAAAAAGAAAAGTATTGGCGGGTAAGCACTTTGTTGGTTGCTTAAAAGCGTCGTAATTTGATTGAATTTGCGTTGATTAAGCATATTTAGCTGTTGGCAAATTATGAATGTGTTTAATTGGGAATTGACTTAATTGTCTCTTAAGGGTCTCCAACTTGACTGTGTCTGCTTGTTTATTATGATTTCGGATTAACAAAATTAGCGTGTGTACAAATGCATTTTACTGCGAAATCTAAATTCTATCATCATCACATCCAACATCAAACCTCATGCCCGACTCGGTGCTAAGTTTATTAAGGGCGATGTTGTCGTGATTGCAAACAGCTTTTGCGGTTTTAATTGAAAATGTTGCGCATACGACATGTGAAACACACATGCCACAAAGATATAATATACATATATGCCAGGCGATGTATGTAGGTATATATGTGTTCTTATATTTCTAGGACAAATTGTTGACTTATGTTTATGTATAGAAAGTTTACACAAGGTTATGCCTTCATGTCTGCTTGCTGGGCTTTAATGTGACTGCTTTTCGGTTATACATACATATGTATATACATACATATATATGTATATATGTATGTATGCCTGACACTGATTATGCAAATATACTAGAAATTTGGGGGCGTTTTGGCTCGAACTGATGACAGAGAGTTGTAAATGTAGTTGGTATAATTGCTTAAAAGCTTTGCGGCATTTGCTGAAAGTTAAGCAAATATAGTAAATTGGATTTTAGTGCACAGTTGCTTACATGAGAATAATACCGATTGAACTTGTGGTACAATCCATTTGATTTAGATTCTTTGATTGACTTTTCACTAAATCAAATAAAAACTTTTTTAACTTTTATAATGGTTTGCTTAATAATAAAGGACTGAATTGTAGTTAATGCATTTTATTGTTTGAAACTTCTTAAGTGCAGTTATTAATTTTATTTGTTTACAGAGTTTACCAGAATTTCATTTTTATTTATATTATAAATGAGTTAAGATATTATGTATTTGAAACATTGTCTTTACAGTGGGCTATAAAAGACAATAGTTAGCTTTTATTTTAGAGGCAAGGAATGAGTTTTATAAGTAATCTATTTAAATCATTATAATATATATAAAAATTACCAGTAAATTTGCCTTAAACATTAACCCAAAGAATCAATAGATATTCTTATCGTTTGTAGTCCTTTTAAAGCCGAGGTCTTGTTTTATTTTTGAGATATATTTTAACTCTGTTTATAATTATAAAATAGAATTTTAAAGAATTGAAAGACACAATATGTGGAAAAGCCAAAACAGGAAAGGTACTCCTGAAGAATTGAACTTATACCAAGCAGTAGCCTATATTAGCAGTTTTCAAAATTTTATTATTTATCAGTAGTTAACCAGTGATATATCAGCTCTAGGATTGAATATATTTCTGGATCTATTTCTTTATAATAACTTACGAGTAGCCAAACTTAATGAACTTGCAAGGATCTCATTCTTTATATTATTAGAGTAATATTTAGAGTAGCCAAATTTAAACGACTAATAATTTCTTTTTTTATTACTTATGTAATAACTTTAAGGTGACACTGTAAACTGTAATATTCGAAATTTTTTATGTTTTACTTTGCTTAAAACAAAAGGAAATGCTATAAAAAAAATGTATCTCATTTTACCATGAAAATCCTTACCAAGACACCGACCAGATGGCAGATGGCCAATTAATCCATTACAAACAGGCTAAGAGACTCGTAAATCTCATTACTCATTAAATTCTCTTACAGATGAGTTTACATTGTGGTTACCATGGTTGTATAAGTAAAATCCAAGAGCAACTTGGTAAAAGGGTTCTAATTATAAACATTTCTCTATCGGAATGTATATATATATACATATATATATATATAATTTTCTTTACAATCAAAGAGATTTTGTTTCTTTCTTGACTTGAGGTAAAATGATAGTGTGAAAATTTTCTTGTTTTACTTGCATTTTTTAACCATTTTTAGCAATCACCTCGATTTGCAGGCCCATAAAATTGACAGTCATGGCAAAAGCGTGCCAGGTGAATAAAAAAAGAGTTGCTGTCGCCCCATTGAATAAATGAATGAATGATTCAATGATTGAGTGAGGGAGTGAGTGAATGAGTAAGTAGAGAAATGCTAGATGAGCAACTGCTGTCGACATTAGTGTCAGCTGGCTGTCGCAGTTAATACAAATGCTTTCTCTACTCTTCTCTCTAATGACCATTAAAAACGGCCACAATATGGTAACTAGGCCGGCCACTGACCGGCAACGACGCTGGCGACAGTTAATGGTCTATGTGGCGGCTCATTAAAATGTCCAACAGCATCATGTAATTACGATACTTTATAAGTTTGCACTTGGCTCCAGGAGCAGCAGTGTTAGCAAAAACAACAACCATTTACACGGTCCTCATAGTTTGTCTTTTGATTTTGTTTTTACAGGCGCAAGGATAGCAGTGCACTTCAACGCTCGGCCAGCATTGATTCCTTTGCCGAGATTGTGTTTAGTGATTCGCCGCGTCCCTCTTTGGATATACCACGTGGTGTGGCAGTTACAACGGGCCCAGGAGGAGCACCATCTCCATTCAGCAAAAGGCCATCGGCAAGCAGCCTATATTCCACCTCCTCATCTGTTTCGTTTAGCACACAGGCGCAAGCTCAACTGAATGTCAATTACAGTGACCAAGGCACTGGTTGCGGCGGCTCATCTAGTGGCCACCATCATCATCATCATCAGCAGCATCATCATCCGGGCAATGGGAGCAGTAGTGCAGGCAGTAGCCGACGCGAGAGTATGCTGAGTCCATCGTCAACGCGTCGCTCTAAGCTGACCAGAATTGTTAATGGTAAGTCCAAAGTCACTGTGGGGGTAAGGGGAAAAGATATTCTAGTTGGTTACAAATGCAGTAAAGGCGACGCGTGCCATATTGATAAGGAAGTTGGTCCATATCGTCATCATCAGTGGCTCATTGGCTCACTGGCTCAGCGGCTCAAAAGCTCAATGTGGCTTATTTATTTTGCAACAGTAGAGCTATCGTCTCTTGCCACCTGATTGAAATTCAAATGCGCACTTGACTTGCCCCGGATGCCCTGACGCTGCATTAAATCGATTGCCACTTGAACAAAGAACTAAAAGATTGCCTAGGCCAACCCCTAACCCAAATGCTAGTTCTTCAAAGTGAATCAGTGGTTAAATTAAAACAAGAGTTAAGCCGTTGAAAGCTCAAAGCGCCACTTAAATATTGTGTACACATGATAAAAAGTTTTTCCATCAAAAGAGGAATAAAAAGACCTTAAACATTAAAGTTCAAACTACTTTTGCAGATGATTATTCAGTTTAATTTATGTATGTTGCATATATTTACTAAATTCAAAGAATTTGATGATAAAGTTATAACCAATTTGGTCATATTATTCATACTTAACTAACAAAATATTTTGGCTTCAAACCTTCTTTTATTTTAAAACAAAAACTGGTTACTTTAACGAGTAGTTCCCAAAAATTTAGTTAATGTTTTATGGAAATCAAATGGCTTTAACATAAAATGACTCATTCATATTGAAGGGCATCAAAACTGATGCATCGTTTTGATTATCTTTACGTTTTAAATTTCGAAAATATAAGTTATTAACTAATATCACTAGTAACAATCGTCTTTTGTTTTCCAACTCAAACAATACAAAACTCTCAAATTACATATTATTATCGTTTAAAACATTCAATTGACGTTAGATTTATCATAGGCCAGGAAATGACTAAAAAAAAGTGTATATAATATTCGTTTGATCGTAGGATTTCTGATATGCCAATATAGCTGACAAAACCAATTTGGAGATCGTTTTCTCGGTTTATCTGCATGCACAGTTTCCGCGGAAAAAGGCCCCGCCCCATGGCTCCCTCTCATCACCAAAAGTCTAATCACTTTATGCTGCGATAGCGCAAAAAAGAAAAAGAACTTGAAAAGGAACGATCTTTTGCAGTTTTTTTTTTTTATTTTTATTATTATTATGTCTTCGATATGGTCGCTGCGGCTAACTGTGAAGCGCTGACCATTAACGGCCATTTCAAAGTCGGCAGCGTCGCTAGCTGCTCAGTTAAAGCCGACGGCGACGCTGCTGTCTCAGCCCCCACATTTTGTGCTGCAATAAAATAACTTCGTTTTCAGTTGACGAACGACTTTTGAGCAAGCGCGTCGGTAACGGATATACACACATACGTTTTATAAATGAAAATATCCAAACCAAGCTAATAAGAATCGATATTCTTTAATTGAATCTAATCGAAAATTAAATAGATTCAGAAAATAAAAAAGAATTGGTGAATTTTCAATGTGTTAACGAGAAAAAATGATCGTTAAAAATTGTTAAAGTAGTGCGAATTTGATATTAAAAAAAAATTTAAAAAACGAAAGAAACGCGTCTCTCTACATTTTTGTTTCTGCTTCGTTTGCTGTGTATGTGCATTAGTGTGAGAGAGTCGTTTACCTGCGACTACCTGTTTGCTATCGAATGTATTAAATGTGTGTAAGTGAGCAACAGAGAGAGAGGGAGAGAAAGATCGTGGTGTCTGTGTTACCTGCGCCGACGCAACGTGAGAGCGAGAGTATCTTAAGAAGTGTCAAAAACTAAATTCGACGCTTTCGTTCGTTCAACCGCGGGGCAAAGAGAAATTTAGTTATTTTTTGTGAATAAAATAGCAACAACAATAATGATTGCAATGTTAATTAAATATTACATGCCAGTTAAATTGCAATTTGCAGCGCTCTGGCAACTTCAGATCTAACAGTAATTGGATTGCATGTCCAACATTTGTTGTGTTTGTAGTTGTAACTCGTACGCGCAACAACAAAAAAGTATCTTTATACTGTTGTGTCTTGGCAACAACAAAACATAAGAAAAATAAAACCGTAAGACAATTGAAATGCGAAGGCGAGGGCAGCGAAAGTGAACTTTTGCTTTTGCCTTTTGCCAGCGACTAAGAAAGACAGACAAACAGACAGATAAGACAGGTAGAGAGATAGAGAGAGTATGAGAGTGAATGATAGTGAGAGAAAGAAATAAACTTGCCCAGCGGCTGCAATTTACTCACGTGTCTATCAACGGACTTGAACTCGTAGCTTCTGCAACATAATTACAGTCAGAGAGTGAAATGCCAACAGCATTTTGCATCCCATTCACTCACCCTTGGATACAGCAGCAACTGTAAAAATAAGCTTTTTTGCACGTTTGCTTGGTTGTCTTTGGCTTTGTTGCTGTTACTGCTGCTGCCGTTGTTGTTGCTGTTGGCAGTCAACGTTTTCATTAAAGTTGTTTGTGCTGCAATTTTAAATACGCTCACCGCACAATGAACAGGTAAGCAAATCCACACAGTTACATATATACGTAGATACAAATACATACATATGTATCTATACCCATACCAACACACAGATACAAAGAGATACTCAGTTTTCTTACTATGTTGTGAAAAATATGCAACGACATGAACTAAAAGATAGAAAAGGCGAACAGAAAAAAAAACACAAAAAAAACACTAAGAGCCGGACCAAAATCAACGATATCAACTGTTGTATACCCTTGCCGATTTGATAAATATTTAGGAAATTTATGAAATTTGGAAATATTTCAAAAATATAATCTTTTCGATGGATGGCAATATATTTAAAATTAGAATGTTTCTGGGTTTTTCTTAAACAACAAACATTTAAAAAGCAAACTTTTATAGAAAATACGACTGGTATAATGATATATATATATTGTATTCGAGTGTTTTAAACAAAATTGTTGACATTTTACATTGATTGTCATATAATATATATTATTTTCGCGTGTTTTAAATAGTTCTTTTTTGGTTTTTTAAATAAAATTTTAACGGAATATTTTAAACACAAATTCTTGTAATAAAATGATTAAGCTTTTAACAAAAAAGTATTTTATATACAAAATTTTGATAAATTTTCGAAAACATGGATATATTACAATTAATTTCATTGTTTTAAATAAACTAATTGAATTTTTATTTGACAAAATCTAAAGAACTAAAGACAAACACACTAAGACTCGAACCAATTTTTAAAAATTGCCATTAATATTATTTAAGACTACAAAAAACTAGCTTTTTTGGTACAAAAATGTTTAAAACAAAACTTGAACTATTGCAGCATTTTTTTGTACGCCGTATTCAACTTGAGGGTTTTTTCTCTCTTTTTTTCCGTTTTTTTTGTTTATTTGTTCATACCAAAGTTTATTCACATTTTACGAAAGTCAAAGTCGCCGTCGCATCTGAAAAGAAAAAGGTTTCATTTCTTTTCTTGTCAGTTATCTTACCGGTTTTTTTTGTATGTGCGTTTCTTTTTGTTGTTGTTGGGCTGCGTTTACTGTTGCTGCTAGTGTTGTAGTTGTTATTTTTATGTTTTTTTTTTATTTTACATTTGTGAAACTTACCATGTATAAACATTTTTGTGCCTTGTGCTTTTTGCAGCTGACAGTTAAAAATTGGCACAGCACGCAATGTAAAACTTTCAGACGCAGAACAAAAAAAAAAAACAGAAAAAAACAGAAAAAAAAAGCCAGCCCCAAAAGCAAATCACGCTCAGTTAAACTTGGCGCTGACCATTAGTAATGCAAGTCTCTTTCTCTTGCTGTTGTTATTGTTATTGTTGTTGTTGCCTTGGCTCGTTTAGCAAAACAAATTTCACCCTACCCCTTGTGTGAAAATCCTCCCACCGTAAGAACGCCCTGCAGCAGTAAGAAAAAAAAAACCACGTGATATATACTTTATTTATTTTTGGGGTTTTTCGTTTACTTGCAAAAAAAAAAAAAAGAAACAACAAAAAACTTACAAAAATAGAAAAAGTTTTTGGTGACGATAAGTTTGCAGCAACGACTTTGAGTTACCCTAAACTAAAGAGAAATATTGAAATGATTTAAAAATTTACAAAGTTTTTAACTCAATTGTTTAGCTGTTATTTAGTTCCTATAACTCATCTTGAAATACGGTTAGTATAGACCTTAAAATAATTAGAGAAATTGTGTCAAATATAGCAAAAATTAATTTTATATATAGGTAAAATAGAGAAAATTGTTTGTTTCAGAACTATATATATAATATTTAATAGTTGATTGATTTGCAAGTTATTTATAAATAAAAAAGTAAAAGAATAAAGTTCTAGTTCCATTTCAAATTTATTTGAAAATGTTTTTCTCATTGGAATTTTTGTTTCAATATTTATTTTTAAAAGAATATTAATATCAAATATATGTATATATTTACTCTCTCTCTCTCTCTCTTCCTATCTACTTTTAAACTTTTACTTTAAAAGATTTTCTTATAAGATATATATACATGTATTTGTAAAATATAACTCGACCCATCCGTTCTCAAACTTTCATTTCAAACGATTATATCTCTAAAGAGTTGTATGATATTCTTTTAAGAATATATATATTTAAACTTTTCCTACTATCATTTAAATTTATTTTTTTCTATAAATTTTTGTCGAAGGTTTCTATGATAATATATATATTTGTAAGATATAACTCGATCTATTTGTTTTTATTTCAAATGACGATTCTTATAAAATGTTTAAGGGTTGTTCCTTTAAGCTTATATATATATATAGGTAATTGATCTCCTTTAAAATGTTTTCAAATTTTCACTTTAAACGCTTATTTCAATAAAAATTTTGTAGAATGTTCCTAACGGAATATATCCTTTGGATCTCTTTCTCTCTGTTTTTAGAGTTTCATTTTTAACTTTGTAGGAAGTTTTTAAACGAATTTATATATATTTCAAATATCTCCATCTGTTTTAAAACTTCTATTTCAAATGATTGCTTTACAATTTTGTGGGTTTTGGTTATTTGATCTGTTTATTTTTAAGTTATATTTACTTTCCAAGTTGCTTTATAAATTTCCTGAGAAAAAACTAAACATTTTGCGGTTTTTATTGTTGATTAGAATTGGGATGTAGATTTCCTTTGGATTTTGTTTGTAGATTGGCGTAAAGTACAAAACCCGAGAAATATTCATATTATTAGTCATTCAAAAAAGTATTTGTAATAATAAAAATTATTTGAAATATATAATAAATATGAGTTTGAGTTTATTAATATAATAAGGCGATAGGGAAATAAGAAAAACGATCTATAAAGCTCGATAAGAAAAAGTATTTCTATTTAAATTTAGAGTTAAAAATTCCTAAAAAAAACGGTTTAAAAATCTGTATTATGAAATTTCAGATTGCTTACTAATACTGTGCCAAAAACCCACCAAATATATTTCAGAGTAAATACTTAAATTGTTGCCACTTATAATTCGACCACTTTTTAATATACTTTACTTTTTTTTTCCACTATATTTACAAGGTATAAGCAAAGTTGATGGCTTTTAAGGGGGCAGGAAAAAAACTTTAGCAGAGTTCAGTTTTTGAACTTGGCCAAGCAACTGAATTGGTGCTTTTGTATGGTAGAACGAGTAGAGTCATGCACCTGCGAACTCGACAGGTCAAAGTTTACCACGGCTATTTTATATCAGTTATGTACTTATTAAAAAGTTTCAAATGCTTGATTAAAAAAGAATTCATCATAAAGTTTGTTGTTGTGGCATAAATGCTTGAAGGTGTTTTTTAACCTTCACCCGAATTTTTCTAACTAATTCACAATTATTTTTCATGGCTTATCATCACCTGAGAAACTTAACTCAAATGTCTTTTGACTGATAAGAGCGTAATATGGTTGCCATTTTCGTATAATGTTTCTGCTTGTTTTTTTTTTTGCCTTCTATTGTCGCCAAGATATTGTGTAATGTCTGCAAAAGATAGCGTTAGAACAACATTTCCAGATATTCCACAATAAATACATATGTCAACACACACACACACACATGTGTATCCATTTACTTAGGTGTGTGTTTACACACTGAGTGTGAGTGTGAATCGCTGGGCATTGTTTGCGGTTTGCAATATGATTGAGTACTCCGTGTGATATTAAAAAAAAAAAATGAAAGGAAATTTAAATAATATTTATTGTTTTAGTAATTTAAACTAAACAATATTATTTATCAATTGACCATGAGAATATTATTGAAAATATTGTTAAAATTGAGAAATGCAAATATTCTTTTTTTTTTTTTGTGTGTGGGAGTCAATGTATTATTGATTTTATTCCAATTAACATATTTGCAGATTTTATTTAAATTAACAATAATTAAATTATGCAAAAATTGCAAAAATTGCATAAATTGAATTATGAAGGTTGTGGAAATATGTGAGAGTGTTAGCTTTTAGATTGATTAGGTTAAATAGGTTGATTTGAATGTATTTGCTTTTTACTATATAAGATATATATTATATAATCTAAATGATATGATTGCCACATGATGTGCATGATATATGCCATATGCTAATTATTATATATTTTATATATATATATATAAAATTTATATATTTTTTATAAAATTTCTCATTTATTTATAGTTTGGAATTATTATTTTTTACTTTAGCTAAAGTTAGTTTTATTCTTGGTAACTTAAAAAAGCATTTTCGAAATCTTCACATGTTATATATTTTCATGCTTTTTAAACTAGTTTAAAGAAAACAAAATAAATTTTTATCTTAATTTTGGCTAATTTCAAAGCTTGTTTAATTAGTAGATTGATCGATTAGTAGTGGAATAATTCATTTATCTAAAATAAAGAAACAAATAATTTGCTTTAAATTTAAATAGTTTAATGACAAGACTTATTCCAACTTTATATATATATCTATATATAAACATTTTTCTTAACAAAATTAGTCGGAATTTCACCAAATAAGAACTTGAAACATTATTGTTAAATGCAAACGTGTTAAAAGTTATTTAAATTGGTCATAATTTGACTTTATTTATATGATTTGATTTTCTTTGAAATTTTACTAAAAAATTTTTTTAAAAATTAATTTTTTTTGTTACTGTGACCTTTTAGTTGAAGTAATACGAATTTCAAAAAAAACTGTTTCCAAGAAAGATCGTTTCAGAAAAGACTATATAAATAATTATACATATGTATATGTAAAAAATTATTCAACTTGGACTAAAATTACATATATTTCCAGCGTTTAAAAGTAAGAAAATAATATGAAAAATAAAAAGTATTTATCTACGTTTTTACTCTAAGCTTGCATTACATGGATCGAAATTACTCATGCTGACTAAGAACATATATAATATTTACATACATTATCGAAAATGATTTCTTAAAAGCATTACAAACAGAAACTAGATCGACTTCGCTATAAAGGCTAATCAGAAATATATAATAAATAATATATGGATATAGAAAGAAAGAGAAACTTTGTTCTCTGCATTACAAATAACTGAATTATTAAATTCTACTTTTTTTTTACTTCACGATCAACTGGAAAATTTACAAAATTGCAATTTCCAAAACTGTTACAACTTCGCTCTATTCTTTGCCATTTTCAAGTCTGATTTTGACAGTAAACTTTTGTTTAAGCTGCTTAAATATTAACATTCAAACTGTCTCCAACTTACATTTTGCAGTTTTTAACAAAAGTGTTTAATTTCCTTAAACTTTTAATCACTTCAGATGCAAATAGTTGGCAACTTTCTCTTACATGACAAACAGCTAAGACACCGATGCTCCTTTCATTTAATTAAATATAATTCTAGGAACTGTTCCTGTTCCCTTTGATTTTACACTTTAAAAGGTCGTAATTATCGATTTCTGTGAATTGCCTAATATATATATTTTTTTGTATATAAAATGAAGCCCGATTCATGCAAATTGGGGAAATCTTGATGATGCTGATGGTCTCCAGTTTCTCCAACCCAGTCGGGTTCAACCTTTTTTTTTCTCTCTCTCTCGATCTGACCTTAGGTATTGTCTCCGGTTACCTCATTGGGTTGTAATGCCTTTTGTTTGTGCTTTTTTTTTTTTAAAAAGAAATTTCGTTTTACAAAAAATAGAAAGGGAGAAGATAAGCGGCTAGAATCAATCAAATGACTTTTCTACATTCAACATTGTCAATGGGAATGATTGTTGTTCCTGTTGTTCTTGTTGTTGTTGTTGTTATTGTTGATGTTGCTTCTATCGATGTTATTGCTGTGATTTTGTTGAAACGTTTCTGAAATTGAAGTTTCGTTTGTCACGTTGCGGGAGGCCGTATGGAAAGCAATAAGCACGTAGCGCCCACACGGCGCAGTCAAAACTGAAACCTAGCCGGATTTCCACCAAAACAAAGTAAAAGAAGAAACCACACTAACATACACGCACACACACATTAGACATATACAGTGGTGGTCATGAATATAGCACACGTTAGTCTTATATGCGTTGTCTTTATGTATTAGTCGTCGAACAGCATGGATAGTTTGAACAGTAATGGACGTGGGCAAGAAATCCATTTTCTCGTTAACTAACACTGGAATTTAACCAGCAATAACTTTTAACAAAATTGTAGAAGTTAACGTAACATGTTTAACAGAGATTGATTCGAATATAGAATAGATCAAGACGAACAAATCGTAAAAAAAGATAAAAAGCAATAAAATAGTTAATATATAAATATAAATAATGAATATATCTTCCCTACTACCAAGGAAATTTTAATTTATCTTACTGCTTATCTTCCCATTTGTCGTTTATATTAAAAGTGTGTTTGAACTAAACTTTCAGGCTCTATAAGGATCTAGTTCCTTATTTAATAACAAGTCAAAGATGTTTAAATTTTAAGATATCTATAGGAATCTTTCCTTAGGATATATATATATAACAAAAGAAGAAGTTTCTTACAAAAATCTGATAAAAGATTTTCTAATATCTCTAGATATTATTTTAAATGCAAAAATTGAAAAATCAGCTCAAAAATACCAAAAAAATAGTTTACAAATTATTTATATATTCAACGAATGAATTAAATCACAAAAAAAAAACCAAAGCGTGACTAATGTCATGGCCACCACTGTTTTCAAGCATGCAAATGGACGGCAATAGTCGGAAGGAGTGTACAAATGTACATTTCTATGTGAGTATATATGTGTATATATATGTATAAATGTATTGTATGTACAGTATGTATACGCATATGTCAAATGCTGTGCCCGCAAAGAAAGCTTTACACGACTTTTGAACTTAATGTCTCTCACACACATACACACACACACAGACGCACATACAACCAAAAAAAAAAAGGTCACAGGGCGGATCACACAGATGTGACCATTTGACCCCTTTTGTAGTAGTGGTTACGTTAAAAAGGGAAGTCCCTTCGACCCAACAGAATGCTGTTTGCAAAGCATTTACAGATCAGAAATATGTATTCATAAACTATATAAACTGGATAATGCCATAAATGTGTGTTAAGGTCAATAAGTGTCTTTGTCGAATCAGTTATTTGCATATGTCATAAACATACATATATATGGAAAAAATAATTTTTAGAATGCTTAAAAAAGAATTTAGTTTAAAAATATAAAAACCAAGCAAATTTATTGATTTGTTTCGTTTGAAATTTATAATTTCATTGCTTTTAAATATTAATAGAATAATATGAAACAGTTTAAATAAAAATAAGATGATGGCAAATGAATGAGAATTTTTATTCTGATATATAGATAGTTACAGTTACATATAGATAGTTCTGACATATGTATTTATAAGTTGACAATGTTTAAGTTGTTTTAAAGATTTAATTTATCTTCCATAATAATTAATATTGGGCAAACAAATATGTTTATATTCAGCTGATAATAGACTATATAGGATATAGTTACAAACTTTTACTAAACATTACTTTTACTTATTAAAATTGGTAAAATTTTACTTGGATTTATAATTTTAAATATTTTAAATTATTCAACTGAAAGATAAATCGGAGAACTATATAAATAGGCTTCGCCAAGAAAATTTTCAAGAATATCTTAAGGAGTTGATAAACCAAAGAAAGTTTCAAAATGTGGTTTTTGGATTTCAATAAATTTTTTTAAAAGAATAGTTAAATTAACAATGAAAACTTACATAGTGAAATTCATAAAAATACTTTCAGTTTTAAGAATTTGTTTTATTAAATATTGATAATATAAATTAAAAATAAACCCCTTTTATCTATAATTTTATTTATACGGATAATATAATTTTGCTGAAATCTATATTTCTTATTTCTCACCCCTTTTACTAAATATTAAATATAAAATCATATTTTAAATTAAATTAAATGTGGTTTTAAAATTTCTAAAACTTCAACAGAAAGAATAACAAAGAATAAAAGTTGCATTATTTTCTATCTTTGAAAAAAATTTCTTTTAATTTTTTATTAATTATTTGTAATTTGAATGACAAAGTTTAAGAACTACGTATATATATATTTGTACCAGATATAAATATTTGCCTTAAGTATTAAAGATAAAAGCCTTTCCTATAGTATTTTGAAGTTAATTCTGTCTTAACATTTGATAAAAAAAAATATAATAAATTAAAGATCTCAAATTCTGATTCCGAACTGACTTATAGAAAATTGCCAAATCATTAATAAATAAATAATAAGTTGCAAATTTAAAAAAAAAAAAATATAAATGTCAAAAGGAAAGTCAATAATGTTTAATAACTTTTCAAACAAATGAATGTTAATTTCAGAAAAAAAAAAATTTGATAAAATTTCTGATTTTGATTTTCATTTGCTTTTTACTAACCAATACCTATATAAATATACATATATATATATATGTTCACATTGGTGACTAGGACCCAAATCTAAAACCCACTGAAGCCACCTAAAAAAAAAAGAAACTTTTCAATTAGTAAGCCAGAATAAAAACTGAAAATCCCTTTATGTATGCCAGATTTGCGCCTTGACCGCCAGCAACAAAACAAAACATAAAAAAAGGCAACAAAATCAGGAAAAACCAAAAAAAAAGAAGCAAACTTTGTGCAAATCGCGAGAGATTTACATAATTTTAAATGCTGGCTTATTGGTTTGTGTTTGTTTCCATACAAAAAGAGAGAGAGAGCAAAAAAAAAACTGACTTGGCCCTGGCCAGGAAGCGGGTCCAAGTGACCCGGTCAAAACGTTTATTGCTATTTCAACTTTGGTTTTCATTTTTTTTTTCTCTCTCTCTCTCTGCCTTCCTCTTGGTCTTGGCACATTTTCATTTGCTATATATATATATTTTTTTACTTTGGTTTTTTTTTTTTTGGCTACTCGACGAGGGTCCAATTTGCATATCTGATTAATATGAATACATTAGTTTTGTGATTTGGCACATAAAAACCAATAGAATTAAATGCGATGCTGATTGCAAAAGACACTGGTTAAAGCCAAAGGTCAGGCTAGAGCCCTTATCTCTTAGCCCAGTCTTTGTGTGTGTGTGTGTGAGTGTGTGTGGCATAATGCCCGGTTACTTAAATTCAATTGGCGTTTCCGTTGAACTCCACCGCTGCGTTGGAGCTATAATTTTGCCTCACTCATAATGCGATTTGCACTCGAAATCACAGAAAGATAGAGACAGAGACAAAGTGGGAGCAACAGAGATAGAGAATAAAGTGAGGCATAAAATATGCTTTTTGCCAGCTTCTTCTTTTTCAAGCCAGCTTCAATGTTCTTTTTTTATATTTTTGCCTTTGCCTTTGCCCGAACTTTTATTGAGGAAGCGACAAATTTATTTAAATTAAGTCAAAAATGCTTTTCATACCCCATACACACCCCCTCTACCCTGCTATTCCATATTCTCTATCTTCCATTCTGTGCTCAATGCACGTCATTGTCGTTGAGTTTGCTCATAAGTTGGTTTAATGTGTGGCAGATTTGACAATTATGACAGCACAAAATGCAAGATGAGAATCGGCATAATTCAAGGCGACTTTAAAGCAGACACGAAACGCTATGGGAAGAGAGAACTGGAGTGGAAGGGGGGAACTGGTCTATGGTCTTTGTCAGCCAGGACTCAACTCACAATTATTGCCAATGTGCTGTCGCCTCTTTCTCTCTATTAAGTGGATTATGTTGTTCTATATGGAACTGGGTGAGAGATTTGGTGAGAAGAAAAGAGATGAGAGGGAGACCTTGGGGAGACAGTTGACCTCCGGTCTGTTGAGAGCCTTTACTGTGATTTATGTTGGGCAATTTTGTGCTGCGTAGCTTCATAAATTTGATTATCCCTGCAATTGCTAGCTCAGTGTCCTTTTGGCATACACGTATTAACTTTGGTCACTCCCCTAACCCCCATACCCTTTCCTGTGTGGTTTCTTTTTTTTTTGGTTTTTTCAAGTTTATGGGTCAGCAAATTTTATTTATTACTCACCCACAATTGACAGTTTAGTTGTCCGGTCTAATGGCATGAACCATCGAGCTCATCTCAGATAATATCTATCAAATAGCTTTGGTTTTATCAAATACGTGCCAAAGTTAATGACAGCCTCTGAATATAGTGAAATTTGTTACTTACAATTATGTTTCATTATGGAAACTTATCGTTCATACCAAGTTTAATCAAAGTTCAATTATTTGCTAGTTTATTTATACTATATAATTATAACTATTGAAATTAAAAATTTAAATAAAATAAAAAAGCTTCTTCTACTAAATTCTCAAACATTAATTTGCTGTGGAACTTATTGCAATCACTGTGTTTTATAATTTTATTAAAGCTTAAACAATTTAAGTGGCTCAATTTTGGGTCATTGTTTGCACAGAAAATAGTTCAACCTGTTTAAATTTTTAAGTAGTTTTTTTCACTAATAAAGGCAATTACTAAGAAGATACAAAATTCTATATAAGCTGACTCCTTAATAAAATGGAAATCAATTTAAATGACTATATAAGATTTATTCTGTGAAGGAATATTAAAACTATTTAATTACTTATATTTTGGCTCTATTTTCTGATAGGGAGTTAACTACTATTACAATTGAAATTAATTAAATTTATTCATTTAATTGATTTTATAACTCCCTGAAGTATGCTAAGTATAATCAACAGAAAGCTTAAATGAAAATTAATTACTACAGCTCTCTTTTTAAACGAACTTAAACACAAACTGCTATCCAAATACATAAGTTTTTTTTTATATTTTAAAGTACAACTTACTGGCTATTTACTGTTTACAATTAATTTTATAAGCATAGAATCCTTACTAGCAAATAGTAACAAAATTAAACTTTACAAAGTCAAATCTCATGCAAATTGTATGAGGAATTCATATTCATAAAAATAAAGGACGATTCTAATGCTGGCCAAATGGTTGCACATCTATTAAAAGAAAGAAGTTTCCTGCTTTTAGAGTCCCCATGTCAGTATACATAAGATCCCAGAAGCTCAATTCATCGAATAAACCTAAGGAATCCTTTAGTCTTATTTAAAGCAACAGACTTTTCAAAATTATTAGTCATACAGAAACTATAGTTTAAAATTCTTTAAAATTTTTAAGAATTTAGCAGAATTCAAAAAAGAATTCATCATACTATAATACTATAAATAGATATCAAACTACATGAACTTCATGGAAGTATATGTATAATATACATATGTATATACATATATATAAATATATATATATATGAATATGTATGTATATAAGTATATACATTTATATATATAATCAAACAATTTATATTCTTCTTTTACTACATTTATTAAGGGCTTTTCTTTATTGTTTTTTTGGGTTTCTAGTTTATTGGTTAAAAATATTAATTAAAGGGTTTTTTGGCCTAAAAACAAGCTCTGATGTATTTATAATAAAAGAAAATGGTCGTTTTATAATACATTTAATAATATATTCCAGATCAAAAATCATTTTTTGGTTGTTATATTTGTAAACAATTTTTAGAGAATTCCTTTAAAATTGAATCATATGTGGTTCCTTCTCCTGTTTATTCGATATTTCTTTATTTATTCAAAAACAAAACTAAAGAGTATTAATACAAAAAAAAGCATTATTATAAATATTGAAAAACAAAACTCATAAACAAAGCTTAATTTAAAAAATTTGAAGAAGTTCAAGTTTTTTAAATACAATACAATTGTAATCAGTATTTTCTCAAGAAAATATATAGAAATATTATTTTTTTAGGGATTTAAGATATTATTTTTTATAATTTATTGTATGAATGATTTATATGAAGAATACTTTTTATAATAATTCATACTATTTATAAACCATTTATGCCAATTGAGATATATTTACTCTGCCACAGTTAATAAAGTGAATCAACTGTTGATCTGAAAGCTTAGTTGTTCAATCTGACTCAGGCTGATGCCCTCTGGCACTGACCTTGCACAAATTACTGAGAAGAGATTTTGATAATTATATATTATATTATATACATACAAATGTATATATAGTCTATATAAGATTTCTCACATACTGACTAATTCTTTGTTAGCTATTGTAACTATTTTATATCAGAGAAGCGTGCGAAATTCGTTTGTTATGCCATATAATATAAACATGAGACAATCTCCAAAATTAGCAAACGAATGTTACAAATACAAAAAGGTATAGGGAAAAATAAACAATTTATAAGAATAACCGGTTAACGGACAATGGGACTATGTTAAACTTGCAAATCACATAAGAGAAAGAGAGAGAGGGAGGGAGGGAGAGGGAGGGAGGGAGAGGAAAAGAAAACGAAAAAATTGTCAAGTTAAATTTTAAAGTCTGAAAATTCCAATTAGTTTTCATTTCCCAACGTTTGGGTAACATTTGTAAGACCAATCAGCCTTGACTGCGGCACTCCTAGTTCGGTTTACAAATTGCCATTTATCTTTCAATGCCTAGAGGTGCCGACAGCTCACATACACACACACAGATGTCGACAGACGTTTCATCCCATTCCATGCCATACCAGTGGCAGGCACGCTCAATAAATCAAGGCAAAGGAATCGACGAAAAAAGAACAGCATCACCTACAACAACGGGGCTTAGATGGGAACGTGAAACTTATTTGTTTGCTTTACGATTACCGAAATATACCGCGTTAATTGATTTTACGAGCTTAGGGACAACATACACCCACACTCAAGTACACACACACACACACACATACATATAGAGAGGCCGAGCATCTTGAGGAATTTTGTGGAAACGCGGATGCCTTAACAAAAGGACCAATGCAGGTAGCTGCTGTACTTGGCTGAGTCAAATTTAAACCAAAATCCGTGAGCACATAAAAAGGGATCAAGTAGATTGTGAGAGCGATATTTTCTGGTATTGCAGAGAAATGGAATTAGGGGTAGGTAGACACCAACGATAAAAGAGAGAGCAAAGT
The DNA here is from genome assembly GCA_018903615.1 of Drosophila neocordata. Lineage (NCBI taxonomy): Eukaryota > Metazoa > Arthropoda > Insecta > Diptera > Drosophilidae > Drosophila > Drosophila neocordata. The sequence continues at coordinate 2,632,464 of JAEIGI010000002.1, forward strand.
GATTGAGAAGAGAGAGAGAGAGCAAAAGGTGCATTGTTATCTGTGGAGAGAACTTTTTCGGGTGGTTGTCTATGAATCACATCTCGAGGCTGCTTTCAGTTGGTATTTTATACAGGAAACGTGCACGTCGGTTGATTCTACAATGAAATCGTTTTGAAAAACTATTCCGGTAAACCAGTTTAATAAAATGGAACGACGCAAAGCCATCAGTTCGTATGCCAAGCTCAAAGATGAGGCGGCATATAAACAATATGACGCTGAGAACGACAATGAAGAGGAAAATGAAGCTGATGTCCTGCCAGCTTTACATCGCTCACACTCAATGCGTGCCTCCCTAAGGCGTCTAAAAAGCAAGCTGCATAGCCCCGCCCTTTCCATGCAATCGCCCTTCAAGCTGCGCGCCCATTTGCATACGCGCAGTCGCAACAGCAGGACAACAGGAACAGGAACGGCTGCAGGAACACTGGACAAAAGCAAGGTTGCCCGTGCTCTTAAAATGTGGCGACAGCCAGGAAATGATCTGGACTCGGTGGCAGTAATGACAACAAAAGTGAAGGGCAAAAACGAGTTTGTACCGCTCCAACGACAAAGCGAACTCGAAGAGTTGGGCATTGAACAGCTAATGTCTAGCCTGCCAGTGGGTGTAAAATTGCCGCGAAAAGCCTGTAAATTACTACAAATACCCGATAGCTATTCCCGGGGTGAGATTACCGCACCACGAGCAACACTCGATTCGGATTTGGAAACCTCCACGGACAGTGCAATGGATAACATTAGGCGAAATGCTCAGGAAGGAATTTATGGAACTACACGCATGCGTACTGCAACCATAAGAAAACCCATGCCATATTTGAACAGTCGTAGGTGTCTTGATTTTTTTTTAAAGGGATCTTCAATAATCAATTAGTTGTTTCTCTTTGTTTAATGCCATGTGGAATCTGCTTCTTCGTTTTATTTTTTCTTTATTATTATATACGAATAATTTAAGTGGGTCTTGACCCAAAATTCAGATGAGGTCGTTAATATTATGCTCTTACAGATGCTACCACATCGATAGCAATAAAATTCCCTCGACGCAAAAACTGCAGATGAGCAGCTGTTTGCGTTCGCCGGGTGTTTTTATGCGTCAAAAATCGTTTCACACGCTCAATGAGCTGACCAAGTTCTGTCAATTGAAAGTCTCTACTCCCACAACCACTGCCACTGCCACTACCACTCCCACAAGAGCATCAGTAGGGGCAACATTCTCGTCGTCGTCGTCATCATTGTCGACTCCTTTGCAACAACAGCGCCGTCACAGTCACTATGCATTGAATGGTAAGAGAGGCGTGAGCGAAAGAGACCACAATGTATAAAAAGGCATAAGGGACCCACATCTGAATCAATTAAACTTTCGATTCTCTGTAAATTAACCGATCCCGGCAAGGTGCTGTACACACACATATACACATATACGCATTCACCACATTTCATAACTGTATAAAAGCGAGGCGGCATAAAATTGCAATTGATGAATGGAATGAAATGGAATTGAATTGAGTTGAATTGAATGAGCTAATGTGGTGGGTGGAATGATTAGGTTTGCTTCTCATGGCCCCTTCCTTTGCGTTGCTTTCAAGCATGCCACACACCCACACACAAACATACACACACACACACACATACATATAACACACAAACACACACACACACAACTCGTGCATAATTAATTAAATTGGTTGGCTTGGTCATTTCGCTGGCATTTCGTTAGAATAGGAAATCGGCATTTATGTTTAATATTTAATTAATTGCATTTGTTTGTGCTGATAGCAACAACAACAAAAACAATTATAATTATAACACATATATAAACATATTCATACCAATATACATAGATACTTACATACATACAAATAATACAAACATAAAAAGTTGGCTCATTGGTTATTTACCCTTTTCTTTTTAATTTTATTTTTTGTAAATATTTCATTTTATATATTATTTTGATATAATTTTGATTTCACTTTTAATTTTGTTTTGATTTTTCTTTCACTCTCGCCTGGGCAGACAATATTTTGCCCACTCATAGTGTTGACAGAGATCAGGTCAAATTGCGTCCCAAATTGGATAATAATAATACTTATACGGAAGGGGAACAGGATCAAAATCATTATCCCAACTATAATTATCATTCCTTAAGTCTGGCCTCATCGTCACACTGGTCCGAACAGTTGACCCAACATGCTGCGGTAGCCAAAATAAGGACCGCCATTTCATGCAATTCACAGGATCTCAAGGAAATGGAATTTCTATTGCCCCGACAAATGTCCGAGGGTCAACAGCAATTATGCATCTCGAGGCACTCCCAGCCAAAGAATGCCAAATTGCGTGATGAGCATGAAGTTGATCATGGAGTAGCCCCAGAATCGCTGGCTTCCACTGGTGATGAGAATAGATCTGGCAATGTCCAAGAACAACTTTCCGTCCATCGTCAGCCAGTGCAAATGCGAGCCAAAATCACGGGAAATACGCCGCATCCGAGGGCCAGTAAAATGTCTAAGAAACAGATTAAACTTGCTCAGGCTCAGCTGGATAAATTGACCCAGAGCAATTTGCATTTACATGGTAACCCAAAGAAATTTCTGGCACGCCTTGTCCTTGGCCACTAATCCAACTAATCCATTTATTAATCTTCTTTCCGAAAACTTCTATTAACCAACTGAATTTCTTTCTTTATTTGTAGCTCTCTTTTCGGCAGTGGAACACGGACATCTGGAAAAGGCACGCACCATACTAGAATCTACCGATGTGGATATTAATAGGTAACTATGCAAATATGGTCATAAGAATATGTTAGATATATTAGTTTTGGTCAGCCAATTGACACTCAAAGAAAAGACTGTATACGTGTATAATTTATATATATCTTTGATCGGTCTGACTAGCCGAGTCCATAAACCTTTTTTGAAAAAAACCTTAAGGTTATGGCACTCACACCAGTTTTTATTACTTTTAAATCTTTATGGATACTGCCAAATTAGGCTATATGGTGGCTATAAGACTACCATAGAAATATCTAATAAAATTTAGAGCTATAAGTGAACCAACGCTTAGATTATATAGATCAAAGTTAACCCAGCTTTTTATTCTTCTTACTAATTAATTTTCTTCTCAACTTACAGCATCAATCCTGATGGACTTTCCGCTTTAGATGTGGCCGTTTTGAGCAATAATCGTTCCATGACCAAAATGTTACTTCAACATGGCGCCATGGAGGGGTCGCAATGTAACTATACTATATGCTAAATACTTTCTTTGTTCAATTCTCATATTCAATTTATTTCTTTAGTTTCTGTCGACAACATTGGAACTAAGTTAAATGGATTGCTTAAAGATGCCGAGTCGCGTATTCATGATCTAAGTGGTCCAGAAGGTCTTTGCCCACCAATGTTTGCCTCAAGGCCGTCCATTTCAAGCATTATAATTGGTGAGTATAGAAACTTATTTATTAAAAAAAATAATCTTTTAAAAGAATATTCTATTCTTTCTTTTAAATAGGTAATACAGGCTCCTCGGTAACAGGTTGTACTGGCAGTGAGGTGGAAAAGCAAATTGGGATATGGGAACGACGTGTTAAGGGTCTGCGACGAATGCTATTGGGCTGGGATCAGGCCCGACCACCAGATGCTCCCGCTTCAGTGGTTGTCGATGTCACCGGTGACAATTCTATCAGCGTTCAAATTTTAGAGCCGTTTGAGGGTGCCATCGGCACAAAGTTCAAAGGTAAACCGCAATAACAGACACATGCTTCTTTACATATGTTTGCAAATGCGACATTGATGATGATGATGGGTGGTTAACCGCTGTTCTGTGGTGGAAGCGCCTTCTCTTTTGTTACTGTCCTTGATGCCACCCACTTTTGCTTTCTCTTTGCCACAGTTCAATGGTCAACCCGCGCAGATTTCAACAATGTTGTGGGAGAAAGTGAGCTCCTGGAATGGATTAGTTTTCATGGCACTATGGGTGCTCAGTGCCACATTGCGGGCCTCACCCAGGGACGACGATACTTCCTACGCGCTGCATGTGGCAATGTCAAGGGATGGGGTGCCTATCGCAATTCGGTGCCAGCCAGTGTGGTTCCATCTAGTGAGTGGAGATGTTAATCAAATTCAAAGTTTTTCCATTAATCAGGATTTGCTTTTGGTAGCCTGGCGTGATTTGGACAATCGTGAGGATCGCTTCTTGGGTCGACAACGTATCCTTGACAATCTATTCACAGCAGTTCGCCTAGCCAGACCATCTGACGTTTCTGAGCTCACATTGGACCCCTCCGGGGCGCAACGGCGCAATCCAAAGAAAAAGACAACCATTAAGCAACTTTTCTCCGTTACATCCAAATTCCAAAAAACGTTGCGACGGTAAAAATGTAAAAGCACATAGGTCAAACCGTTAACTAATCTTATTTTTCTTCTACAGTGGTATCTATTTCTCCTGCATTGTCCATTGCGATGATAAAATTCTGGTTACCAGCGAGGATTTTCCGCCAGTTATCGAAATTGATGAATCTTATCCAAGTGCTCTCCACATGGACTATTATTGGCTAATGAAAATTGCATGCACGTGGGATGATGTGAAGTCTCTTCGCACGGATATGGAGCGTAATCTAACCTCCGCTGTACATTTCCGCACCAAATTGCTGTCAGCGGTGTGCCAAATGCAGTCGGCATTGGGTTTCACAGATCTCGGACAGTTATACTACAAACCATTGAGGGATGCCCAGGGAACTGTTGTACTAACTTGTGTCCAAACCGTGAAGAGCCAAAAAGCCGTTTCCATTCTAAACTCTCGCTGGTTGCCAGTCAGTAAACTCCAAAAGAAACTGGGAGCCCTTCACGAGGACTACAATATTAATGAACTGCTCATTTCATCTATTGGAGATCAGCTCCACTACCAGCAAGCTGCGCTCCAACGTCTCGAACCTGGCCTGTATCTAGGCTACTTGAAAATGCAATGCTCGATGGATCAGATACAAGTGGTTGTGCCAGTTAAAACTCCTAATGTTTTGCCCCACTGTAAAGTGCGTGAAAACAGTCACATCACGGCCGAGGAGTGGCAAGTACTCCACCGCAGTGGAGATCCGTTGCGCTTGCCCTTGGAGTTCAGTTCACCACAAGGAGAACCGGGTAGCACATCCACTGAAGTGCAACGTCTATTCCTTTATGATCTCACAAATGCCATGCACAAACTCTTTGCCAGCATGAACATCAAGGCCACGGATGCAGCCACTCATCGGCTCTACGATGTGGAAGTTATAGAACACAGCCATGACATAAGCTTCCTAATTGTCTGTCCCTCGGCGGAAGCTTCTTGTGCAGTCCCTGGGCAATCCGAACTTCTCTTGCAACGCGATGATTTGGCCAGTCTGAGTATCCAAGCGTTCGAGATGATCCATTTGCGTACCTATCAACCAGCCATTATTCAAAAGTATGCCCGTCTCTCCTGTATACTAGAACTGGACACTGCTCTAGCTACACACTCCCATCGTGAGGCCTTCTCCACCAGTGAACTACAGGCGGCCAAGGAACGGCTGGCCACCTTGCAGGAGCTCAGCTCTAGTTTAACACTGGTATGGAAAAGTGTACGTTGGCTTATGGATGTAGTTGCATATGCCCGTAATAAGAGTGCCCAGCCATCATTGGCCATGCGTGAGATCCTGAATTTTGCACAGCAGCGAAATGAAGAATCCTCCGTCGTAGCCGGAGCAAGTAAACAGCTCCTACAGCTGCCCATACGAGAAAGCAAGTTTAGTAAGGCAGGAACAGGACGTGGCAGTTGGCCCGGACCAGGCACTAATGAGGATCAGACTCAAGTCAAGCCCGAGCATTCCAAATCGGAACAGAATCTGGGACTCTCAGCAATTACGCCAGTGGACAGTAATACCAAACCATTGCCCCAACAGCAACAATTGCAGCTGCAGCAACAGCAGCAACAGCAGCAGCAGCAATTGCTCCAAGTCACGACAAGTGAGTATGCGGCTTCAAGTTGTTCTGAGATGTCCCTGCGAAAAAATAGCGGAGATTCCGTAAGCTCTACGTACACAGCACGCAGTTTCTACTCGGCGGTGGACTCTGCCTCGGATGGCAATAGCAGCAGCAGCGTATTTGCTATACCACCTTCACGTTCCGATGATACACTGGCGGATGCTCTGCGTCACACCCAGTCAACAGCGGCTCAACGAAAACGTACCAGTTCAAATATTGGACCACATCCGGCGCCACTTATTACTGTCCACAATTCCAGCTCAGCTCCTTATTTAGCTGGTTCTAGTGTGTCGCTGAGGAGCGGTACATTTGTCACCGACTTGGAGCATAAGCCTCTCAAGGCAGCAGTGAAGGCTGCTTCCAGTGCCAATTTACGGGAAGGTGGACTCTACTTAAAGAGCACCCTCTCCGAACTTCGGGCAGTGGGCGGTGAAGAGCAACCCGTGGCCAGTACCTCAAAGGCATCATCCACCAAGAGTTTGTCACGCCAGAGTAGTGAGGAGGATACAGCCAGCTGTTCTAGCCTCAACACAGAACAAACGCCTGGCATCATTCAAGTGTATACCGCCTACAACACAGGCCTGGCCAGTGGAACCAGTCTCAAATTGCATGTCACACCCAAAACAACGGCACGAGAAGTTATCAATCTTGTGGTGAAACAGCTCAATATGGCAGTTGTGCTAAAGGGGAACAATGGACCCATCTATAGTGCCGATATGCTGGATAACTTCTGCCTAGTGGCTGTAATTGGGGCCAGGGAACGTTGCCTGCGGGATGATTTTAAGCCGTTGCAATTGCAAAATCCCTGGAAGAAGGGTCGCCTCTATGTGCGCAAAAAGCACGAGTTATTGGCTGCCATCGAGCATTCCAATCGCAAATCCCATTTGATCTGAATTTGATCTAAAGATATTACTATATCACCACCTGGGTTCATTTGGTTTAATGTTTCATTTTCTGCTGAAAAAATTCAATTCGATCGACCAATTTCCCCAATCCCGCCCTCCCCCTCCAATTAGACTGAATTACTTATGTATGTAAAAAGGCAAAGAAGATTAATAGACGATGATGATGAAGACGATGATGAAGAAGAAATGAAATGGTATTATATTTTTAATAGTTTTACATAATATACATTAACTTAGGCACAACATCCCCTTAATCCCCTCAAAATTAACCCCTCCTCATAAGAAAAACACAAAGATTATTGTTAATTCGAATTTTTTCTAGAGAAGGGCAAATCATGCTCAATAATTATAGAACATGAACAATTATACATATGTATGTGTGTGTGTGTGTGTGTTTAACTACTACTACACACACACATACATACATTCTTGTATGTTAGATTGTATTTACATAAATAATTGTATTGTATTTTTTGTAGTTTAGTAAAACGAAATGTTTTGATTGTATTTTTGTGGCATTTTTTTAGGCGCACATTTTTTGAAAACCAATCTAAATGTTTAATCAAATTGTTAACTGATCAAAAAAAAAAGTGGAATAACTATATATACATATATATATATATAAAGAAGAAAAGTCAATATGCATTTTAAGTGTAATTCTCGATGTGCGTTTTGCAAATATATATATAAACATATATATATATATAAATGTATATGTGTGTGTTCTTTGTATTTAATTGCAATTCTATTTTTAACTATACAGATTAATAATAATTGCATACTTAGTTTGTAATATGTAAAACTGAACAAAATGGCAAATATTTTTTAAAAATATATTGGCACAACACAAGACAATTGCAAAATATAAAACAAAAATCTATAAATATACTTTGTATTTCTAGGTAAAAGATATAATATATATAAAAAAAAAAGAAGAGACATTCCCAACTAGCTTATCTTATTCGTCCCCTGACTCATTAAAAGTTTCCCCGAACTAGAAAAACTGTATTAACTTGGCTATCTAAATGTGCAGAGCCGTAATTGTCTATAACTATATTTCATGCAACTTAATACCAAATACCCTAATACCATAAGTAAATTAGGAAAATTTCTTCAAATCTATCTATATATATATATATATATATATGTATATGTGTGTGTATATGAATGTAAGAGTTTATTATTGTAAAATGTAGAAGCAAAGATCATATCTAAACGAAAGCTCTTTTAAGACAAAAAGAAAAACCAAAGCAAAACCTGGAAAAACACACACAAAATTTTCCATTCGAATTTAGCACGGAATATTTTTGGGTTTTAGTATTAAACATACAACAGATGCTAACTACGGTACGCCGAAGTTTAGATACCCTTGCTTGATTAGAAAGTTTCCCTACACAGATTACGGCCCCCTTGTAAGCCAAAAAACTTTTCCATTTCAATTTCCATTTCTACTTAGAAATAAAATACAATTTCCCTTACAGTAGTCCGATCCGGATAAGTCCGATAAATGTTTAAGATAATGGTATAAAGGATAAATATTATTCCTATAGCTTTAAAACTGAAAGAGTAATATGCCGGCCATGGTTTGTTCGACTCAACTTATGATTTTGATCGAGAACATAAATATATTAATTAGCTGACCAATTTTATAATACCTTTTTGCAAGGGTATTCAAAGTTAATTGGCCAGATACGAAAGTTGAATCTTATGAGTAACTAGAAAAGAATCCACTTACTTTAGAGAATGTGCAAAAATATTTAGAAAAAAAAAACTAAAATGTCCATAAGAAAATATCGAACTATTTAAGACGTTCAAACGACCAAATTGAAGAGTTGTGCAAGACCTTATTTTGTTTATATCATTTCTTTATGTAAATATTAAAACACTTTTTAATTGTTTTCTAAATTTAATATTAAACCTTTTGCATAAATGTTGAAAGTCCGGTTTCAAAACATTTTTCATCCGTTCGCATAAGAGTTTCGATTAAACAACGAAAATTTTATAACTTTTGATTTTATTTTATATAATTGTAAATTGCTTCCGTCCCCCAAAATACAATTTTCAATTCCATTTGATTTTATTTCATATATTGTTTTTTTTTTAAGATTTCAGTTATACAATTTGAACAAAATTATACATAGTATTATTTTGAATTAACAACATAGTGAGATTAGTTATTTATAATGCAATCTAATTGTAGTTAATTGTTAAAGGTCGATATAAATATATATATATGATTAAATATGATAACCATAACTGAATGTGAACCACACACCCATATTGTATGATAAATGTTGTAGCCTAGCTGAAATCTTCATGTTATTGAAAATAAATACATATATATATAAAAAGGAAAACGATGAAAATTATCAAATATATATATATATATATATGTATGTATAATGCATGCCAAAACATATTCTATATTTTTGGTGTATGTTAACTATATACAAGAACAACAGCAGTATGGAAAGAAAAAAAAGATATTATAGTAAAAGCAAACATGCATAATACTCTATAATTATAAATGCCAAGTAAAACTGAATGCGGTTAATGCAGTGTGGCAAGAAATGTCATGTATTTAAATATGTTTCGAGTGATTACAATGGCATTCGATAAATATTAAATTAACTTAATAAAGACTCAACAACTGTTATGGTGTAATTTTCTGTCTAATCAATCATTTCGCTATGGGAGTAATATCAATCTGCGGAATATTCTCGATTCTGTGTATCACTCAGGCATGTCATTGTGGAATTAGTGTATAATTTTATTTAATTTTACCCGATTATGTAGTCAGGCAATGCACAATTTAGATTAAATTGTGGATATACATACATTGAAACATTTTCTTATCATTTTGATTAAGTATACGCCAAGTGAGTCCTCAGGCAAGCCATTGAACAAGTGCACTTAGTTGAATGTGGCTTAGGCAAAAGACAAAAAAAAAAAAAAAAATAAAATAAAAATAAGAAAAGACCAGAAAAATAGAACTGATAACAAGCTGATTAGGTTTGATTACATTCACCATCACTCTATCATTTAATCAGTTACTGATAAGTATACATATACATTACACTTGAATACATGGGCGTAGCCAGAGTTTAGTCGAAAGATTATGATTCACAGCTCAAACATTTTTTTTTTGTAGATCAGAGTTTTTTACAGTTTTTTTTTCTTATTTAATACTCTTCAAATTCGTATTACAAAAGTATAACTTAAATTATTGACTAGTCTTAATATAAAGATTCAATTTTTACTATTAGATCAAGAGATTTGTTTTGACAAACTATAAAGATTGGATAATTAATTTTTTATATATTCTTTTTACGCAACTTTTAAACAATCCTTGATGATTTTTGAAAGTCATTTTATATAATTAAACCGGAGACATAAAAAAGTAGTTGATTCTTGTTTTCGAATTATCTGAAATTCAAAATTTATTGCTAGTCTTGGGTCGGTTTATGGTTTTAAAATTTTATTTTCAAACATGTTATTTTTGTGGATTTTTCTTAAAAAATTAACGATTTAATTCGACTTGTTATAAAATGTGACAGATAAAGATAATGTATATATATGAGCAGAAGTAATCAAATACAATATAACAAAAAGAAATAAAATGTTAAGTCAGAAGTTAGAAATGTTTGTGTTTTGAGATTACATTTAAAATATATTATACTTCCTGCAGTTAATATTCAAGGGCTGCTTCTGATAGAAGTAGTTCCTATGATCGTCAACACTAAACGATCCTATTAAGTGTTGAAAAACGTTACAAGAAAGACAAATATTAAATTTTGTAGAATTTTTTAAACAATGATGTATAAAAAAATAAAAGGTTAAACAATTGTTAGCATTTTTTAATTTTTTACAAATCATTTGAAATCTTAAACTGAAGTTTTCTTTAAAATAAGACAATTTTTTATTCACATTACCACACACTCAATAACTTGATAGTTGTTAAACCTCTAACCTTTTCAAAAATTTAAACCAAGCTTGTACCAGCAATTGAAAATACCTCAATTACATAAATTGTATTCATTTCAATAACAAATCCAAATGTAATTTAGCTTGAACTGCATTAGGAAACCAGTTTAGTTTGCAGTCGTAGCAACAATGTTTCAACAGACCCTCTCACTACGCCTTTGTAGAAACATATTCCAGAGGATTCCGTCGGCAACAATGTTTAGCAACATGCTGAATTGTGAAATTTTGGGTATGCGTCATCACGCTAGGTGGAAGTAAAAATACCGATCATTTCTCTTACACTCGTCTAGGAATACACTAAATTGTTTTATATATAATTATATATATGTAACACAAAAAAAAACGCAAGTCATGACGACGAGGTCAATGCCGAGTACAAGTCCGTCCGGAACTCAGCTGAGCGATAAGCTTTAATTCATTTTTTTTTTGTTGTTGTCGATTTTTGTTTTGTTTTTTCCTTTGGCTAGTTAATTTTTGTGGGATTTCAAACACACTGCGTCATATACATGCAAACATACATATAATTTCTATACACAATGTTTAAATTTAACCCAATAATTTGAGTCGTGCTCTTTACGTCCTTCCTCCTCTCACCCGTCTGTAGGCTGATTAATAAACCATTTGGCCACGAATTTCATTTAATTGAGAAATAAAAGCTTTCAACTGAGTTCTATGTACAAAAAAATTAGAAAAAACCCTGCCGCCTTGTGGTCTCCTTGGGTCTAAGCCAAGTGGAATTCTTTTAAATGAACAAAAAATATTTCAAGCCCTTCAACCTCAATCTCAGACCACTTAAACCATTTATAGCTATTATAAATTTGAGTGTTGATTAGCCATAGACCATTTGATTAAAGAAACTCATATACATATACCCTGTTCTATTATGGGACATGCCGTGATGATATTTATGGCTAAAAACTTATTTCGACCATCTGATTAAGATCAAAACCTATGGCAATATATTTTCGATTCTATATAAATATATATATTATATTTTAATCTAGTACCCAAATCAAGCCACGTGATCCGAATCAGGTCAGACCGGGGGCGTAACAGCAGACGTCAGACGCGTCTGCCTTTAATTAGATTTTCCCGTCTAAGGCAATGACAAAACGAAAAAAAAACGAGGAATTCAACTTGTAAAACGCAGGGAAGCGGCAGAGAGATAAATTGACAGGCAAGGGTACTCGACCAGATCGTTAAACCAAACAAATACAAATTACACCATCTGGATGTCTAATTAAATTGCGAGAACCCAAGAAAACCGGTTCCTAAACTCCACTGACCCCCGACAGAGTCGGAGACAAACAAATGCAGGTTTGTCGTTATAAATGTATTTTAAGCTAGGGGGGTATAAATCAGACATCAGAGGAAAAACAATATTTATGTTCATGTACATTTATATATATATAAAAAAGGGAAAGAAAAACAAACAACAATGGTTTACTATAAAAAATCAATCGATCTATCAATCTCTCTGTTTTTCATATCTGATTTCGGTTTTGTATAACAAACAATAAGTACACCACTACATAAAGTATACATTACAAATAGTTATATATATATATGTATATATATATAGTACACAGACTATATCATCTTAGCTAGGTTTATGTTTCGCTGGGCTTAGAGGCCCCCACAATATAGCCCTTGGCCGTGAGAACGCCGCGACAGCGTACATGAACTTGATAACGCAACGACCAATCGATTGTGTAGCCTGGAGCCAGTCCGGCAAACTGTTCTTCTGGTAGAATAACCTCCGGATCGCCGTGAGTATTTAGCTGAATGTCGTGGGCAGTACAGAATTCCTGTAAATCGGCAGGCACAACACAGCATGTGGCCAAATTGACCTGTGCTATGGTAGGGGCCACCTGGGCCGTCTTATGCAATTCCTGCAGTGATTCCGCATCCAAATCAGCTATTCCCAGCTGGGTTATCTTTTGTGAAAGTGCATACTGTTCTAGGGACTGGTACAGCTGCCTAAGTTCGGTAACCCCCTGCTGACCATTGCGAATACTCCAATTGCTATCGCTGGCCGTACCGGCATTGGCCTCAGAGCACGGCGATTTGGTTGTTGTGGCCCCAGTTGTTGCGCTAGCAACAGACGCCGTGGGAGTGACGGCATTTGGATGGTAGGCCAAAACAATATTATCCACATGCGTCACATTTAGTATATTGAGTAGAGCCTCTACTGCTTGTTGGATGTGGTCTGTCGAGTTTTTGTTGAGAAATATTTTTGCCCCGATGCTTATCTCATTGCGCTCATTCTCAGTCAAACGCTTGGTCAATTCCTGGGTGGCTCGCTGTACACGTCCATGGAGCTCGTCAATCTCAACAACCACGCGCTCCACATTTGGCTCACTGTACAGCGTCACTTTTAGGCCATCGTATAGCTCCTCGTTGGATTTACGCTGACCCAGTTCATTGTTAATAATGTTGCCTGTGCTAATCACCACGTTCTGATAGTTCTTAGTTACTGTCGGTATCATGATATGGCCGTCGACTTGTATTCAGGAAAAAAAAAGGCAATGACAGAATAAGTGAAGTCGAGTTGAATTAAACTAAAAGTGTGTCGTTCTGTTCCGAGCTGCGTTAGATATAGATAAGTGTGTCGCTTTTGCCGCTGCTTAAATACACTTCGTACGTTTTGTTGCTCCGAAGTTGACGTTAAGTCAAAAATACCAAAATCGTAAATTTCTTAATTTAGTGTGCCCAGATTAAAAGGGGATTGATAAGGGTTTTTGGACAGTACACGAAATAATTTTGGTTGTGGAGCTAACTTATTCTTTATATTTTTGGTGAGTTTGTATTTTGAATGAAGTTAATTGAAAGGACATAGAAATTGTTTAGTTTATATGTTATTAAAGTTATTTACTTATAGAAACTGAAATTGCTTTGAATCTTCATGTCTTATGCATAACTTGATTCGGGACAATCGTGTAAACGTGATTTATTTCGCTTTATAAGGTCACACTAGCCAACGGTCGTACAAAACTGTCACAACGAAAAATCTTGCTAAATCATATTCATTTTTCAAAAGGGACTGCAAGGATGTGTCACCGGGCAGTACGAGAGTGGTTGGTCCTGCTTACAATGGAAAAATATATGAATAAATTCATTGAGTTTGGCTTAGACACTATTGCCATCTGCCAGACGATTTTAGCTAAGGATCTAGATATGCTCGGTATCGACGATCCCACTCATAGAAAATTGCTCCTTGATGGAGTTCAGTTTCTGGTTAACGCGACAGATCGTTTTATGTGCCAGGAACCCTGTTATCTTCATGAACAGAACTATAAACCAGTATTGGATGTGGACATCTCCGAATTAGAGCCGATATTTGAGGCTGACGAAAATTTCAATTCGAAGTTAGGTATCGAGATACCAAAAACTGAATCTCCAACATTCACATATACACCACTGGCGGCAGGTCATCGAATTCAACCCACGACTCCGCCATCACCAAAAAAACAGGCCAACTCCAAATCAGAGTTTGGAATTGACTTTAGTTTCCTTTCGGCATTTCAGTCAATGAACAGGACAACAATAACACAATACTCTCCAAAAATGCATTTTTTAGCAAAAGAAGCAAGTCCAACCAAATCTATGCTGCCGCACTCCAACAACGAGATAACTATCAACTCCATCCAGCTTGATGTGCCATCAATCAAGCTTAAGATAACCTACAGCTGTGTAGCCTGTCCTCACCTAAAATTTGACAATTTATCGGAACTAGAATATCACATGCTAAAGGCCAATGCGGTTGACGGTAGTAGACATCAAGGTGCTCCTCCGCTGGTGGAGAGCTTTTTCACTGTCAACGAATCGCCAATGGTTACCTTAGATTGAATCTCGTAAATATAATCAATAGACTTATTTTCTTTTCCACGTCTTTTATTATTAATCCTACTTGAAGGTAATCAACGGACTTAGCAGTGCATTTAGTAAATATTTAATGCCTCTCTTAAGATCCTGCAAGCGTGCATCCATTGGAGAGGTGGCTGTTAAACGTTCAATGCTAGCCGTTCCCAGATTTTTAGAATGGCAAGATAGGCACTGTATCGTCTTTAATTGGATCTGGACATTGTTAGCCAGTAGCCGAGATTCATGCAGTACGCCATAGAAAAGGATATGGTCGCCCTGACTAAGCCTCCGCGTAAAATTTCCAAAATCGTGATGAGCACGTAGTAACACATTCGTAAATGTTGAGCGACCCAGTAAGCGGCTGCTGCTACCAGAGCCCACCTTAACCAGAAGCTCGTATTCGTAACGATCCCAATTCTGTAAAGAGCATCGTTCCAGCGTTTTAATCACACGCTGCCATGCCTCGCATTGAGCATCTCGTTCTGGGTCGCATTCGAAGTGTTGTGTTATTGACTCTCCATGAACACAGCGCAAGATGCTTCCCAACCAAGTGGGCAAATAGTTTGCAATGGCATCTTCCAGCATGTTGGTTACGCGGGCAATCTGTACTTTGTCAACGCTTCCCTCCCACGCCACATGCATCCCATTTAGATGGGAGCAACGAAGTTGAGCTTTAATCTTATTGGTTTCCTCCTGCACAGGTTGCGCGCATAGCGCATGGAAGCGATCCCATTGCAAGGTATCCGAATTTGAGAAAGACTGAAGAGTGCCAACCCTGGGTACGGCATTGTAGCGAGGTGTATCTTTAAAACTGGATGTCATGTAGGGAAAAACGAGAACACAGGCTGTCGTCAATCCCATCAGCACCTGCGAGGGAAATTTTTTTAGAATCAGGGCAAATTAAAAAATATATTTTTTTAACTTACCTGCAGCATGGTAATGTACTTTTGAGTGGCTCGGTTAAGAGCCAGGACACAAGACAGAACTACAACCAATCCGCAGGCAATGGCTGTGCTTGCCCAGCGTAGCTCCTCGTTTGCTAGACCCAAATTATCAATTGCCACAAAAACTGGGACAAGGAGGGCCACAATTCCGAAAAGTGGCAGGAAGAGCACAATCCCAGCCAGGCCGAGAGCGGCACGCATCACTCCAAACATGGTTGCACTTTGTGAGGTGGCTATACACACCTGCAACCAGGTGAGGGTAACACAATGTGGAAAAAGATAAGTATAGATGCCGTGCCAACGACAGCGCCTGGCAATCAGTATTAGCAGGACTGGAATGAACAAATACAGGGCAGTCCGGCAACTTAGACAGAACTCGATCCCATTGCCAACAACAAAGGAGGTGAAGGTGGGAACTCGCAAGTCCAAGAAACGCCAACGTGTAGACACCACTTCATCTCTTTCGTACGGATATTTGGCCAATACGTTCACTGCAAATGAAATGATAAGTAGCCAGTCCGGTAGCAAGTGCGACGTGGCGTACATGGACACACCCATGGTGAGAAAGGTGCACGCTCCAGAAAGAATAGTGAGCTCGGAATGCGGCAGCCAGTCATCGGTCACCAGCGGATAAACAATTAAGTTGCAAATGAAGGCACAAAAGTAATACAGATATGGTTTCATATTGTTCCGCAAAAAGCGCTGTTCCGCTATGTCCGCCTCAATGTGATGATCGCCATAACTAAGAAACAGGCCTGACCAAATGCGAAAGTCAACGAACTGTTGTTTGGTCTGCAACATCTTGCATGTGGCCCATAACATAACTCCAAGGCTAAGATAGTAGCAGACTAAAGGCAACATGTGCCGACTGCTCCACCAAGAGAGAAGAACAAGCAGACTGCAGCGTACACTGAGCGGCAGCAATTTCGGCAGGGACACAATTACTTCGAGTAATCGGTGGTAAAACAGAGTAAGGAATATTAGCGGGTGGAATAGCAGTCGGTAAAAACATGGGACATGATCCAGACTACCGGGATGCGGAACAGATAGCGTTAGCGTATCATTCACAGCTGGCATGCGTCCCGCACTGTAATTGGAGGCTGCTGACACCAGGTGAGCTTCTGTTATGAAACGGCGATGCCCAACATCTACCAGACCAATACTGGCCGTGTCCTCTAAAGGTTCGCATTCCTGCTCTGGTTCGCACTCGCTGCTGGAGTAGCCATCTGACAGACGTCTGCGTCGCTTTCGCTGTAGGTTATATATGCGCCGCATTTTTCGTTCTAGTTGCTTTGGCGTAATATGTTCGTTTCCATTCGATAAACACGCAAAGAGTTCACGAGCAGCTTTTCTAGCTGCCCTTTCACCTGGAGTCATAGCCAAGCATCGACGGACTTCGTCTGCATTCTCAGGTGTAATTCCACTGCCATCGTTGTAACATTTCCGTAACAACCTTGCGGCATCTTCATGACCATTTTGCGATGCACTCACCAGCCATTGAACTGCCTTTTGGCTTCGGCTGTGGCTGTTGGCAACGTTTGGTTCTGTAGGGATTGCAGGAATTCCAGGGATTACAAATCGTTTAGATCCTTATAGAGTAACTTACCAATGTCATTTTCCAGCAGCTCCTTGGCCAGGTCATATTGTGTCTGTGGACATCCTTCCTCTGCAATGTGGTGTTTTAATTTGTTTAGGGAATCGCGATCTGCGGGGAGCGTGAGCAATTCATAATGATAAATGGGTAAAAATGTTTCTTACAATTTTACCCTCCAGATTCCATCGCCTACGATTACTGACACCAGTTGGCTCTCTTTGTGTCCAGGTGGCCATTAGAATCAGTGATTATTTTACTCAAAACTTTGGAATTAAATGAATTCATCTCAATACACCCCCGCATTCACTTATTAGTGGTGAATAATTCAAAATAGTGTTGGTAAATACGTTTTTAAGTGTAGGTAAACACCATTAGTCCTAAGCGCATAATTTAAAACTTTCTTAAAATAGCTTTTTTAATAGCTTTTTTGTTAGCTTAGCTTTTTTTTAGCTTATATTACTAGCTTTTTTTCATAAAAATGGGCACACTTAAAAAACACAAAAATGTCAGTGTTGGATAACTCTTAGTCAACACTAACAATACGCGCCAATTATTTTACTTCAATGTATTGTGCAGCACTATTTCAGTGTTGTTTTTGTTTTTCCGCAGAACGGTCCGTAAAAAATTCTTCGTGAAAAATTTAAACCAAAATAGGATATATTATAACGAAAGAATTTACAAAACCAACGAACATTTTGGAAAATTAAAAGTGATGTTTTTGTGAATTGTCGTCCGTCTTCACGTTTCAGTTTCAGACCCACATTTTGCCCCTTTTTTCTCTACCTCTTTTTGTCTACGAGTTATCGATATCTATCTATCGCAATCGAGACATTCAGCCATTTTCCCTTTGTTTGTCGGCGGCGGCGCTACTTTCCACGGCCGTGCGTAGCAAATACAAGAGTAGCAATTCAATATAAAATAGAGGAATATGTTGGAAAATTAGTGAAAAATGTAACAAAACTGAGTGCAAGTGAAAATGTGTTGAAATCATTGCAGAAATATGCGTAAAAAGCGAGCAACTACAACAACAGCGAGTTGTGGCTCCTCCGTTCATTGACGTGACGCGCGAGCGTGTGTGTGTATGTGTGTGTGAGTGAGTGAGTGTGTGTGAGTGTGTGCGTGCGTGTGCAGCAACACCAAACAAAACACCACAGCACATCAAAAGAAATAAAAAATAAATAATAATAATGCAATATTTATGCCTGAGTGTACAACAACAACAGCAGCAGCAACACAAATGAAGCAATCAAAATTAGTTAAATTTTTGCTTTGAAGTCAACATTTTGTCGTCTCTTCTGATTCCATCCTCACCCCCTCAAGAAACGCAACACAAGGCGCATCAAATATTTTGCCAATGAGTCGCAGACAGTCATTGGATCGACCAGGTGAGTTAAAAGCAGTCAAAACAAAATACAAAAAAGAAGAAGAAAATGAAAAACCTGAAACGAAAAAAGTAATGTGTTGCTCTTCTTCTTCTATTTTTAAAATTGCGCTTGCCATTTTTTAAATTTTTTATTTTTTTTGTTGTTTTTTTTCTTACACTTTCCTTTGCAATCACTTCTTATTTTTTTCTAAATTAAAATTTTGTTTCTCTTAGGTGTCTTAACTTTTAAGAGAAAATGTTCTCTTTGATGCTCTTTTTATGTGTTTTTTTTTTGTGGCATGATGAGAGAACATTTGCTTTGAGTGTATTTTTACTTTTGGTACTGAAGAAGGTGCAACAACTGTTAAAACAACTGAAACAAAGATTAATTAATTTTGACATTTTATACATGAAAAATGAATGAATATTTTTATATTTGTATATTTGATGCTCACTCAATTCTATTTATAGTTAAACAAAAAGCGAAAAGAGAAAGTTGAATACAGCGAGAAATGAATGGAAACGAAAAAGCAAAGGAAACGAAATGTAAATGTGGCTTAAACATAAAGAAAGAAAGCAGCAAAGCGCAGATAAAACTTTTAATCAAAATGGGACCAAAATTGAGAGAGTGTGAGAGAGAAAATAGAGAACACAGTGGGTCAGTGTTTAAAAAATGTTGTTCGTGAATCAAAAGGAATGTAATATTAAATATTTTATCACCACTGTGGCGTAAGAGAGAGAGAGAGGGAAACGAAATAGAGAGACAAATTTTAAAAGAGAGTCTATAGCACGTGAAAAATGTTAAATTAGTTATCTAATCAACTAAAATAGTTGTGTTTAAGCATTACAAGGCAGCAAATTGCCGGCCCCGGGTTCCTCATGAGCCCCCTATACCCAATCCAACCCAACGGCATATATTATACTCACTCGCTGATGATGGCAACCCTTTAATTTATTTATAAAATTCAATGTAAACTCGGTTAAAGCGGCAAAACGCAAACCGACTAACAACAACAAGTATAACAACAAACCCACTACTACAACTACTACTATGAGGGGCAACAGCAGTCGCGTTTGTTGCTGCTGTTGCTGCCGTTTTGTTTTATTTGCCATTTTGTAGGTCAGGGTTGTCGTTCGTTGCCAGCGTCGTGTGTAATGCAAAACGTGTGCCCGTGCCCACAAATTGAATGAATAAGCGTGGCTACCGCCTCCGCCTGCCTGCTTGTATTATTCGTTGTAATGCAATTACAACTGCAACAATAACACTAACATATCATAATGAGAAGCTAAACAGCAATGCTTAAGAATGTGTTTAACATATTGGATTCTATATTTCAACATATCCTTCTTCTTCACATATTCCTTCTCGCATTTCCAGTGTGCCCGCTCTTATTTACCATAGTAATTAGGTGGCAACACTGTGTTGATGTCATTCATTAAAACCTTTTTAAATATCATTCAAATTGATTAGATGTTTATAGTGCAAAGAATATCAGAATCGGCCGACTATAGCAAATGTAAACAGAAAATGTGTTTTTTATTTGGCGCATTCCAAAATCGAAATGCACTTGGGAATTATCGATAAGAAAACCATAACTAATGTAATTTTATTTTTAAAAATATGCATAAGCATGTAGCCATTATTTTTGTCGTTTTTTTTTTCAACTGTTGCTAGAAAAAGGGGGTACAAATAAAGAGCATGACAAATTGTCATTAAATATGAATTTTTAATGTCAAATCGATTTTCCATGTCATTAGACACTAGAAAATCATATAATTGTTGTTAATAATTCCACAGAGAAGTACAAATTGAATCCACTAAACTAAAATTATGTATGTATATACTTTATTCAACATTGTATTTGCATACTATATAACTGTATGTGTGGTTAAAGCGATAAGATAATATTTAGTTTACATTTCAGGTACAAAACTAAGATAAGTTAAGCTACAATTATTGATATGTTTTAATGGAATGGGAAAACGGCAATATGGTAATGCAAAAAGTATCTAATAAAAGTGATAAGATAAAGTGTCCCACATTTTGATTCAAACAAATTATCAATGATAGACAAAGTGTAGAAGCAAAGCAACCAAGTTAATTTAGAATTACCTGTGTAGGACGTAAAAAAAAGTTAGGTAATGTCCAAATACGTAATTTATTAGGCTTTAAAGACGTTTTCACTTGAATTTATAAAATATTGTCCGTTATCTTATTCTTTTCTTGTTACCTTAACTTGCTCAAAGGAACTTATTGAGTCGCACATTCGGCTGAGTCAATCTTATGGCCCAAGTTTGATATTAATGTCTGTAGTGATCCGTCATGACTTTTATTTTCTATAACGTCTCTTTCTTCAATTATTTGAATAATATATTCTAAATAATATTTTAATCTACGTATACATACGTATACCAATTTATGTATTGAATGTTGCACATTTAAAGCTTTTCTTTCACTGTTTTTGGAGTTAAATAAATTTGAGTACTTTAGTCAGCACAAGGTCTTAACGAGTTTCGAACATTAAAATTTAGAATTCCCATGTTTTGCACAGCTTTACTTCTTCTATACGACTATTTCACGATTTCATTTCATAAATTAATCAGCAAATTAAATAATAAACAATTCCAAGAATTGATTTTTTTTTAATGGTTATAAAATAAGGAAACACAATCAGATTAGCACAAAGGAAATAAATAAATTTATGGAATTTTATGGAATTTATTTATTATAATGAGGGGTATTTTACAGTACTTAATGTACACTATTTGCTTATCAATTGAAGAGAGTGAGAGAGTGAAACTGTCGGAATTGACCTGGAGATTTTCACCCTCTCCCTCTTGCTCTCTTGTGTAAATGCCCATATGTTTACTCTCTCTCACGTACGCACACTCTCACTAACTTATACGTATGTATACTATACACATACACATGTACCAGATGCCCATGCTCAAGTCGTTTGAAGCTTATCAAGCAATGCATTGTTGCGCCTAATTAGGCGTTGTTTTTCTTAGCATTTATTTTTTCTCTTATTCTTTTTGGGGCTTTATTATAGCTTTTTATATAATGATTTATAATAAAGATGTAGGCAGGTCATCAGGCATAAATTCCCTGAGAAACAATTTTGACTATGGAGGACATCATTAATCTTGTATACAAAAGGGCAAAAAAGTTGGTAAAAGTTACCAAAGCAACGCATCGGTCTATTAACTTCTCTTACTCTCCCTCTTTGACTCTCTCTCTCTCTCGGTCTCTCCCTCTCTCTTAATCTTTCCTGTTGTTGCTCTTGCTTTTGTTTTTGCCTCTAATGAAATTGCTTTGATTTTGAATGAGAAGACGAGAAAGTTTTCTCATTTAGAACAAGAAAAGGACTTTTTGGTTACAAGCAAGAGAAGTGGTTTGACAGCGCTAATGGTGAAGGGGGGCAAGCGGTGGAGTTTCTTTGAAATTACAAAACTCTTTGTGGTTCACAGAAGCTGTTGCAACTAGCAACTGGAAGAAGCTGTCGTGTGGGGATGGTGGCAATAGGATGGGGGTTAATTGTCGGCTGAGATGTGTATCTATCTATTAAAAAATGCAGAAACGTAGCGAGTCGAGTCGAGTTGACGACGGTGACGAGACGACGATATCGCGAGACTTCACGACGTGTGTCGTGCTCTCAGGAAAATGATTTTTGTTGTTGGTGTTGTTATTGTTATTATTGATATTGTTATTGGGGTAGCAAAGGAAATTAAAAAATTTGTTTTGCTCATCTGAAAAGTAGGCAATGATTTTTAATACTGCTTTCTCCTCCCCACCACATAAGTCAACATACTTTTCCATAGTCGTCTTCTAATCGACCAATTTCCTTTTCGGTCTGTCTGTCCAGTCAGACAGTCAGCCCCACTTTGCAATGGGCATAAATTATATTTGCCGCCCGAATGTCTAATATGGCGGCAACGGATGTGGTTATACATACATTTATGTCTGTCTCATTCTAGCTCTGTGTCTGTGTCTGTGTGTGTGTGTTTGTCTCACATATAGCATTTAATCGATTTGGTAACAGTTGCTCCCTCAGCTTTGCTATTGCTGTTGTTGTTTTCATTAGGGGTTATTCCGGTTTGATCTGAATCCAAAACGAACAATGAGCATTTTTTAAGCATACGGAGGGCATACCAAATACAAAATGTAAACTGTTCTTTTGCTATTCGTGTTTTACCTTCGTGCCTTCTCTCGTTCCGCTTCCGTGTCCTCGTCCTTAGTCTCGTCGTTTCGTTTCATCTGTCATTTGTTCCGGCTGCTGTTTGGCTCTCAGGAGAGTCAGAGTTTTTGATTTTCGACATGTCGCTTCTGTTCTGTTCCGTTTTTTTGTTTTTTTTGGTTTTGTTTTTTCCAACTTCAACCCTTTTTTCTCTTAACACGCGAACACACACACGCACACATAGAGATAAACACACACATACATTTATACATGTATGGAAAGTTTTGCATTTTTATTATAGATAATTTGTGTACAGGTTTTTTGGTTGCCGCGCAAACTCTCAACTCTTGACTCCTTTTATTCTATAACTGGATGCTGCATAACCTAGCCTAGACTTGTATGTACATATGTATGTATGTTTGTGTGTCGGTGTGTGTGTTTTTTTTTGTTGGGGGCGTAATTAATTTTTGTATAAATGTCTGGCAACGTTGGAAATGAGTTAAAAGTTTGCCAACAATTCAATTTAATGTATGCCATATGCATAGGCAATGAGATATAAAAAAAGAGTATTTTGTATTCATTTTAAGATATTAACTAAAAGTCATAAGCTCGATATTGTTTGCTAATACATTTGAGATTTGTAGTACTGAATAATAGATCTTTGGGTTTCCATCTGTAGTAACCAGTCTTTGTCTTTTTATGAATATTTGAATAATTGTTAACTTATCCAATTCCTTTTTCAAATATTTACAATGGTAAATCTAAGTAATCAAAAAAATTGCTGAAAATAACTACAAAATTGATTTACTATAAATTTCCTATAATTTAAGGGTTTTTCTTATTGTTTCACAAACCTTTAATCAAAGTTCACAAATGGGCGTCTCAACACTTGCTTATTTATACATAAACGCATTTGATATTTGCTCATCGTGTTTCCTATTTGTTTAGGCAAACATTTGCACAATAGAACACATGCATTTCCTTTACAAAGTGTGTGTGTGTATTATACATACATGCCTAAATGAGTGTGTATGCGTGAGTGTGTATTTGCATTATTAACAAATTTTACCGCCTGCCGAGCTTTCAAAAGCATCTTATTACACTCGAATGATTTCGTTTTGTTCAGACCCAGTTCGCCTCCCCCTACCGCACCATATTTTCTTGGTCTAGAAATCAGTCAAGTGTAGACTAGACTTTGACAATGGCACTTGACATTCATTTAAATGCGTCTTAAAAATTTGTTTAGCACAGTAACGAGTAGCTATCAACGAGTGAGGTAGGGCCAGGAAAGTTATACTCATAACTGTTTCTCTATATAGTGCATAACGATAACGATATTGGTATGCATGCATATATCTCATATATATCATGCATATAATGACTGCCGCCAGTTATTTGGAATAAAACAATGTTCGTTGAATTTGAAAGTTTGTTTTTGACTTCTGCTACGCTTGGCAATTCTTTGCCTCTGGGCTTTAACTTGACTCTCAGTTCTTGCTCTCGTTTTCTTCCTCTTCTTCTTTTATTATTTTTTGTGGCTTTTGTGGTTTTCTTTTTTAAAAAAAAAAAAAAAAAAAAAAAACTTCATTAAAAATTCATATGATAAATATTTATACAAGTGTCGTGTTGGCTTGGTGGTTACGGGGTTGTATTCTACCTGAATTTTTCTCTCTTTTTCTTTTTTTTTTGTTCCTGAAATTTTCCCCTTTTTTTTTTTCTTATACTTGCTGTTGGCGCTTTGGTATAGACTGGAAAAGAGGAATTGCAGACTTACGAAAAAATTTGTCTTTATAAATGTTTAATTGAAATTATTAAACCCTTTTGTTAACTAAACACTATAAACATTAACTTCTAATTTCACTAAAAAATTATCGCGTGCTTGCAGCTGCTTAAATGTTTGTGCCCAGCCAAGATGACCCAATTTGAAACCCAAAAACTATAAAGTTCATTCTCCTGCAACAGCAGCAGAGGCAGCGGCAGCAAAATTAAGCCAAAAGTAAACTTTTAGTAAAACTTTTTGCATATGGAGCTCGTTTTAAGTTTTGACTTTGAAACTTAAATAATCCATAGAAAAGGAGAGGCCTATTTTTTTTTTTTTTATTATATATTTTATTTCTTTTTCATTCTATGTTGATTTTACTTTTATTCTCCCCTTGCCATAAAATACGGGTGGAATGAGAAATTACTTGTTGATTATACGCATTCAGGCATAAAAGCGATTTACTACGATTAATCTTTGAGGTCAGTTAACCACATTGATTTTTGTGTGGCAAGGCAATAAGAGATATACAGATTATGATTAAATATCAATCTGGTGGGGAAACTAATTTGCATATTAAAATAAATGTCTGATACATCTATATCTATTTGATACATGTCTTTTTTCAAGGTAAAAGTCCTTTTTTTTGAAACAACAAGCGATTCTTAATTTAATTAAAATAAAATTAGAAAATTATACAATTTTTGTAAATTAGTTACATATAATATAATATTATAATAATATACAATATCTTAATGTGTTTGGGACTTTATGGTTATTTAGCGAAGACTTATCGTGATTTAATTGTTAATTTTCTGTCAAAATAATAATAAAAAAAAGCCCATTAATTATTATTACTAATTTTTATTCCAAAAATTGCAAATTTGGGGATCCTTTAAGGTGTTTTTATGATAATTAAATTTGTGGAACCTTTTAAACACTTTTAATTCAATTTAAATTCAAAATTATATTGTAAAAAAGTATGATTATACGAATCAGAGTCAAGTCTAATATAATGGCTCTTAAGATTTGTAAGCAACTTTCAAGTCATAAATTAATCAATTGAAATTGTTTACAGAGTTTTTTATAATATTTTTACTGCTTATATTTTATGGGTAAATAAATTAAAAAGGCTTAATAAATATATAAACGTTTGAAAGAAATTTCTTTTTTTAATTATAGTTATATTACTTAATTTATACGTTTAAAGAACAGTTTAGAAATTTATTTAAAATTTAACCCTTTCGAATGGGAAATGAGATTTGAATAGATTCTTATCGAAAACTAGTCTTGCTACCACATAATCTAAAATCAGGTATTATCCTCTGCGAAGTTTCATCAAAATGTAGTTGGTGATAAAACTAAGTTCCTCTCGATTCTTGCACCTTGAAATGAGTATCTATTTGACAGCATTATGTTGAGAATTACCACAAAGAAAACTCATTGTCATAATTTAAAATTTTATTTAATGCAAAATTTTGTTGTTGTATGTCATGTTATTTAGATTGACATATATACTAAATCTGGTATACTAGATTAGCTACTAAAATAAGTCAAGAGAATTATTAACTTTGCCCAGTTGCAGCTGCATATGCTAGCAGGACTCTTAGGACCATTTTGGACATACGAAAACATGTAATGGTCGATAATGATTACAAGAAAGACAAAAGAAGAGGAAACATACAATCCGTAACTGACTGACAGGCAGTTAGAAAGACAGACAAAGATAAGAAGAGAGGGAGAGAAAGAATAGGGAGCAATAGCAGTAAGCAGCCCTAGATGAGGGCGAAGGTTGAGGTAAGGAAAGAAAAGAAAAGAACAAGAACAAAACCATCTGCCATGGTTCGCTGCTGCTTCCACTCTCGAGTGCATATATATATATATATATATATATATATATATATAATCTAAACAATACCTGCTGGCCATATCATCATGAGCCAAAGCCAGTCTGTTTCTGCTTCTGCTGCTGTTGCCAGTCTCTGAGCAAGAACAAGGAACAATGAGAACCGAAAAAAAAATAAAAATGCACAAAAAGCGAAAAGAAGCTTATTGACAAAGAGAATGCCAAAGCCAGGATAGGTAGTGACCAAAAAGAGACAGGGGGAGAGGCAAAGAAACAGACACACACACACACATATGACTGTTACTTACAGGTAGTTCAACTGCATTCATCGCCCAAAGACATGAAAAACCGAAATTGATCCAGGCACTTAGCCCTCCTTTGAGCTGGCCAATTTTCAGGCATTTGGCAGCAGCAGCAGCAACCTATTACCTATTGTAGGAATGTATCTAACAAACACACACACACACACACACACACACACACTTATTCATAACTGCTGCATTGTGCAGTAACATTTTGTTTACTTCATTTTTAAGAGATGGATTATCATCATCATCCATCTCTTTGTCATTATTATCTACGTGTGGAACTGGTCCTTTGTCAATTTTTAATATTTCTCTACTTGTTGGCATAAATAAAAGATAAGTGTGTGTTGATTTTGACCAATTAAGAATTATAATCTGTTGCAAGAGTAAAAAATAAGACTTAATAAGATTAGCTAAATATGTAAATTAGATTATTAGAGTGTAATATAAAAGGCATTAGTTCTTAATTATATGTTATTTATAGAAATATATAAATCATTTTTATCATTAATTTATGGGCTTAAAAATTATAATAATGTTATTTATAATATATCACGTGCCATGATCAACGATATTTAGGTTTTAGATCTCTTTAATAAGACAGGTGCTTTAAATATTAATACTTAACTTTAAATTAAGTATATTAGCATTGATAGAAGCATCTTCGACTATATATATTCTTGATTAGCACAATGAATAGAGTAAGTCCGTCTGTCTGGATTTACGCGTTCTTCTCCGAACCCTAAATTTTGCACATAGATTTTAACTGCTGATATTGTACCTATATCTCTGAACCACCCTGATCTGATGGCCATATCTTATAGCTCCCATAGAAAAAATTGGCCGAGAACATCAACAGCTTTGTAATTCTTCAATCGAATGCGAATTTTGGCAAAATCGGTCGACTATATTTGTGTGTTATATTTGCCATAGGAACATTTGGACCAAAAAACTATAGGTATATGGACTATAATAAAAACATATATTTTTGAGCCATCTGATATATTTCCTAACGATTCTACTAATCAAATCAAAAAGACAATTTCTAAGGATATTCGGTTCTAACTTTCTAGTTTTAATTATTATTTAAGACCTGAAAATTGTACATAGTTTGTCTGTTGAATATTAGTTAATTGGTTCATTAATTTTGTATTTCTTACATTTACATGACAACTAAGAGAAAAAAAGAATTTTTTCTGTCACTTAACACTTAAGAACGTTTCAAAAGATATTGCTAAATAGAGATTAAAAGAGAAATAAGAGCTCAGTTGAGAGACGCCTCTGGTTTTCAATTATTCGCATTATCCGTTTTGTCTTGCAAGTTCGAGAATTTCAATTTTTTCAAACATTTCCTTCTCACATTAGTCGTTGTTTGTTGTTGCTGTTGTTCTTGTTTATTATGCATCTGCTTCTTCCTCAACACACAAAAGAACTACATACACACACACACACGCACAAACATACACATGTATAGATACACCTGAAACTCATTTCCATTGTCCATTCCGTTGGTTTGTCCGTTCTTCTTCAGCTGTACCATAATAGCCCCTGCCTGAGTGAATATGTGTGTATCTGTCATTTAACTTCTCATTGTGTTTGGTTAGGCATTGGGCATAGACTGTGTAAAAGAGCAACAGAGATAGGAAGAGAAAGTGAGAGAGATAGAAACAGAAAGAGAGACAAAACAAGAGAGTGAAACTAAAGTAACATTTTTTTTTTTTACTGGACCACCTTCACAGGTTTGTTTGAACTTGTCTTGCCATCGCTTTGTCGCTCTCTCGCTCCTCTTTCTTTGCTCTGAGTTCTCTTTTTGTTTAGTTTTTTGTTTTTTTTTTTTTCATTTCATCACTTTGAGCAATTGACCGCCACTGAATCTGAGCTAAAAAGGTAATTTTCTTCACTTTTTGAAGCACCCAAAATGTTACATCAGATTAGTATCATTCAGTTTATTTATGATTCATCATAATAGCTCAAAAGAATGTGGATATATTATTCAATCGTTTATTTGTCTGACGTTAAATGCTGGACTGGATTCTGACATGCCAGACCCCTCACATAAGACATTTCCATAAATTACCTGTCCAATAAAAATTTAATTTCAGTTCACTGCATTTGCAAAGTAGTGTTCTTAAAAATACTAAAAAAATATCAGCAACTTGTTTAAACTATGCAAAAAAAGTATCTAAAGATTTATTCATTGTTTAAAGTATTTATGGAAGTATGACTCCAATAAAAAATAAAAATAAATGCAGCTTTGTTGAACAATTAAAAACTAGTTGTCAGTTAGTAAAAAGTATTAATATTTGTTTGTTGAACTCTTTTATGGAAATTGTGCGAATTAATAAAAAGTTAATTTAGACATCCGATCCATTTATTAAAACTGATTGTAATGTCTTAGTTTAAAAGAATAACTTCACTCAGTTTGGCGTAGTGCGGCCCTGGCTAAGATTATGTTATTATTTTGGCAATACAAATTCTATTCTGTTGGCATTTTGCTTTGTATAAACTTCCAAAGTTTCATTTGATGAATTAAAACTGATGAAATGAAGATTTTGTTTAACCTTTTCTATATCTTTTTATTCTTTTTCTTTGCAGGTAAATATGCCACTGAATTACACAAAACAATACCAATTTCTGGTCACTATCTTGGATCAAGGTTTAATGAACCCATTCCCAACAACAACTTCTTAACGTTTATAAAGGTAATAAACCTTATTTAGACAAAAAAAAAAAAAAAAGGAACCCCGGCACTAAAAAAATATGCCATTAACACACAAACAAACGTGGGAGGCGGTGGGCCAGCCGGCTCTGGTTTGGAACTAAGATGGAAATTATGGAATGAAATACGTTTCGTACCCGGTATAAGAAGATAAATGGAGGGACAAGTTGAATTGAGCGACTCTCAAGGCAATGATGCCTGGGCCATGGCAAAGAGATTTTCAAATGATATTTCAGTGTCGCACGTAACAGACTAATTGACAACTTGGCCACCAGAGTTTTGTAGATGAGTTTCTATTTATTTATTTATTACGGCATCAGCAAGTTAAAGGCCCTTCAAACACACGATGAAACATAAAATGTGCTTCATAAAAATCTAAGATGCTTGTTGATGCCTTCAAGGTTAAAAAGGAGAGTAGAAGTGTATAGGAGAGGAAATGGATTAAAACTAATTTCCGACGTAAAGCTTTTGAGGCATCATCACACACACACACATACACATATGTATATATAGGCACACACACAGTTTTATATGTATATATGTAGAACTGGCTGCGGCAGTCACTCAACTCGCCCATTTTTGGCCCCAGAGAACGACACAAAGCAATCAAAGCGCAACCAACTGGGCGAACCAACCGTCTAACCGACCAACTTTTTAGCTCCCGTCGACCCTACACCTTCCCGCCGCTTCCACCTATGCTCTGAGCTCTGTGCTCTGTTGGTCAACGAAGCAGAACCCAAAACAACAAACAGCCATAAAATGAAAATATTGTATAAGGTGTGAGCAAGAAGAAACCCAAAGAGAGTAATAGAAACAGAGTGAAAGAGAGAGAGAGAGAGTAGTGGTGGAGCAGGAGAAGGTGAGGAAGGTTCAATGGCGACGAGAGACGACAACTGACTTGCTTTTTGAAATTACTTTGAGCACTCATACCATACACATATATATTCATCTCAGTGTGTGTGTGTGTGTGTGTGAGTGTATGTGTACTCATTCTTTACGTTGTTAACATTTGCTTTGACATTTGTGGGTTAACAAAATAATTACCCCGCTAATAATATGCAAAAAAAATATAAAAAAAAAAAATTAAAAACTTCAAATAAAAACAGTTAGACAGGTGGAATGAATGATTTTGTCATAGTTTTCCAAGATTCATAAAATTGGTTATAGACAACCTTCAAGAAATATAGCTTGTTAATTATCATAAATTGCTAAAGCAAGTTTAAATAATTGGAATGAACTACTATACTATATAGTTGTTATATATACTTATACCCGATTTAAATTGATCTCTTAAAACGTTTAGCAAATTTGTTGTTACAATAAAAGCTTAACAATTAGAAGCACATTTCAGTTTGATTTCTATAGAATTTAAATTTTTTTAAAAGTGAAACTAAATTTACCTTATTTTAAGATATTATTTTTTTTTTTTTTTATTGAGCAAAATTAACAAAATAATATAAATGAACTTGCATTTGAACTTTGTGTGGGTAATTTTATATATTTATATTAGAAAACCTAGGCTTAAATTTCTAGAAATTTCGGATTCTAAAAAGATCCAACCTTTCGTCTTTTCCCTATTAATAATACCTTTTTCCTTATCTTATATTGCATAAAATTGAATCATTAGGGGTATCCTAAGGTTCTAACTTATGTAAGTTTTGGATTTCAGAAAGTATTAATGCCTCAGATTTTGCTTATCTTCTTTTCCTTCTTCTTCTTTACAAACGATATGGCATAAAATAAATGTTAAATGTTTTCTAAATCTTTGATCGTTTCATTATCTAGATTATATAAATCTAGTTAATCCATCTTATAACTATTCTCAAATGTAAATCTCCGACGGCTAATTATTCTTGAAACTTTCTTTATAGGATTAGAAGTAATATTTGTATAAACATCCCAATTTTGATACCTCCTATTCTGCCTATATGTCAGTTATTTCACTTTTTCCTATAACATTAGATCCCTTTTGTTCGCCTTAATAAAGACTTTGCAAACGATATTAAATCTTAGATAATTTGTATACCCACAACGCGTTAAATTTGCCAAAATTGTTGTTTGACTGGGGACCAAGGTAAATCATTTGCCGCTTTTATTCGTTCTCTGTGTGTATGTGTGTGTATACGAAATTACCATTTTGCATGTTTGATGATGGCAATGAACTCACTCTTGAATGATAAATGTAGGCTAAAATCAGTAGGAGGGTGCGGAGGGTAGCACGGTCGTTCTGGCTCTGTTCTAAAAGTAGATGCCAAACAATTAACCCAACATTATAGAGACTCATCCTAAATGAGAGAAAATTTTCTAATTTTTCTGATTTTTATTTATGGGGAAACGAATATTGCAATTGGAAAATAATATTTCGTTTATGACACGTACAGTAGAGCTTTCCCACTTCCCTTCTCTTGCTTTATTTCTTTGCCATTAGCTTGCTGGTGATGTAAAATGCATGGGCAGCGGGCATGAATGAGCCGATATAAAATTTATTTATAATTTTTTTTTTTTGATTTTGTATTTTTCTTCATTTTTTTTTTTTTTTGCTTGCTGGCAGCCTTTTAATAGGCCAACTGCAGAAATTTGTTTACGATTGTCAGCAAAATTTAATTATGTGTTTTTTTTTTTTGCTTTTTCACCACCCACCTGACCCATTGAAGAAGAAGGCCTGAAGAAAAGATATTAAATTAATTGCTGGAATTATTTATCATACACTTTCACAAAGAGTTAATACAATTAGAGTAGAAGTTTGTGACACTAGAGTATAAAAATAGATATATATTCAAATATAAATGTATATATCTTTCAATATTTGTAAACAAAATACAAAACTAAATAAAGTGTTGACCTTGAAATAGTTTAGTTTATTTATGTTTATTAATAACCAAAAGCATATGGAAAATATCATTGTAAATATCCGTCTAAAAAATTAATGGCAAGTCTCTTATGGAAATTCTAACTTATACTTAACCTTTGCCTTTAATTTAACCATAACTTGTAGAACATTAAAACTTCGTTGAGTTAAAACTTTTATCTTTTAGGTTTAGTTAAGCATATTTTGCCCCCCCCTCCTCTTAATAGCAAACTGTGTGTTTAATATATGAC
This sequence comes from Drosophila neocordata, assembly GCA_018903615.1. Lineage (NCBI taxonomy): Eukaryota > Metazoa > Arthropoda > Insecta > Diptera > Drosophilidae > Drosophila > Drosophila neocordata. Next base: position 2,665,044 of record JAEIGI010000002.1, read on the forward strand.
AACAAGTTAAATGTCTTTTGCATTCTCAATTAGCTTTACTATTGGTTGCTAATGTTGATATATTTATTAATATAAATGGCAAAATGCTTTCTACTAACAATTGCATATCGATGTATATACATATATCTCTATCTATATATACATAATTATTACGCCAAAGCGAAAAATGTGGTAAACAGCTGCCGCAGCAATTTGTTGTCAATGTCGTTGCCATTGTTGGCACAGTTTCAGCATTATATCGACTGCCGGGATCATGAAATTTGTTCGACATTTATTTAGCTCTTGGAGAAATAATTTCTTGTTATTAACCTGACCCACCATCCCTTCCATTTATAGGCCAAATGAATAATAATTGACACCTCTCTCTGCCTCTCTCTCTATCTATCTCTCTGTCTTACTTGGTCAGTCAATTGCAAACATTTTACAAAGTAGATATTGTTTGTTTGACCAGAACCTGCCATAAAGTGTCCTTCTATACATATACTATATATGTATGTAGTCATCATTGTCCATCCAGGTATTTTGTTGTTGCTTTTGTTGTGCCATTTGTAGTCACAATTTGCCATTACGATTTTATCATTGAGAAGGCATTTGTTATGATTTCCTTCCATCGTATCATCAGAGCCATTTTCATATTTATTGTAGATTTTACTTGCTTCTGTCTGTTGTTCTGTCTGACTGTCTGTCAGGTCAAACTGTTTCCAATTTGCCTTAGGTAGGTTTATGTTGTTGTTTAATTAACAAAATGAAGACTCATTTCCAGCAAGGGAGAGTCGCAAGGATAGACATTTCAAATGCCATACTGAATTAACAGTGTTAAGGGAAAGGATGCCTTCACTTCAAAATGCATTTTCAAATTAAAAAACTTGATTGGAAAACTCTTTCGACACATAGTCAACAAAGATTATTACAATCGATTTTTGTATGAATTATCTGCTTAATGTATGTATGAATGGACTGCTTAGGCGAAATAAAGTAAAAATTGACAGAATCAAAATACTATATTTCAAATATACTATATATGTAAAACTTTTAGTAAATTTTTTGAATTATTTTAAACTATTTTGTTTAAATCAAAAACTTATTTATTTTTTTAAAAAAACTATGAAAGCCTTTAGCTCAGATAAATGTTTTTATTAAGATCGAAAATCGTTTAATATAAATATAAAATATAGTTAAAAAGAAAAATCTTGAAAAAATTTAAAATATTTTTAAGACATTTCAAAACTTGAATCGTAGAAACGCTAACTCTAGGGCATTAATAGTTAACACCAACAGTTCAAAGGACTTTTAACACATTTATTTATCATCAAATGCAATTATTATATTGTAGACATTGTTTTTCTTCAGCCACAAATATGTATTCAAATGTACATATATACAGATACGAGTATTTATATAGAAATTTGCCATTATTTATGGAGTTCATGTGTACAGTTTTGTTATTGTTGTTGCTGCTACTGACGCTCCTTGAAGCGTTTTATATTTGTGTGTGTGTGTGCTTGCGTATGTATTTGCGTGTGGGTATCCGTGTTTGTTTCCATGTGTCTGCAATGCATTTTATACAAATGCCATGTAATAATGTCCTTTGTTGTTGCCTAGCAGGCATCCTTTTGTGCTGTATGTGTTGCGGTCACATGCCTGATGTTGCGTATACGACGAGTTGTGCAACCACCAAAACTGACGAGATGACATCGACGACTCGTCGACAGCGCGACAACACAAGAAATTGTCAGAGAGATGGAAATTCAAATTGTTTGCCCTGCATTTAATTAATATCCTGTGTGCATAAGGATGTATTTCAAATTACCAGATCAAACGTATGTCAAGTACATTTTTTCATTAACTTGCAATTTGAATTATTATTATGAAACAGAAATTAAAATTCATGCATCTATTTCAAAAACGAGAAAAACAAAAAAGATTCAGTCAAGCAAATATAATGGGTAAACAAACGAAATGACAATCAATGACCGACGGCAGCGGCTACTTTGCAGTGTGACAATCTAATTACATGCCTGACATGTTTAGCATATAGCCAAACCAACCAGATCATGGGCGTAGTTAAAAACTGACTAGAAGGGAATACCCCTCTATTTTATATCTAAATTGTTTTACATTAAATGGAATTGTTTGGCAATTGTAAAATTGTAAATTGTTTAAGAAAAGGTTAACTTCCTTTTATTGTTTTTTTTTAAATGCTCTGCATCCATGACCATCATCCTAAATTGCTACACTTTCACAGTCCCTTTTTAGTCGTTGTCTGCCTTTGATGTTTCAAGTACATTTTGAATTTAATTCATGACATCAAATGGAGTAAAAGGGAGAAAAAGAATACCAAATAAAGAAGGCAAAGGGGATTGACAGTGGGTGGCATAAAATAAAAAAAAAGGCTACTCCTGCCAATTCAGATTGGTGTCCATTTGTTCTATTATTAGACACGTAGATTCTCTGTTTCCATTCAATTCGATTCATTGTCGTTCAGGACACGTATTGAACATAAAACGCAGACCAACAAATTCCGCACTTTAAAATCAAACGTCAATGAAATGAAATGAACAAAATTCACAGTGGTTGGTAAATTTATTTAAGTTTTTTTTTTTGTCTATCTAGCATATATACCTTTTGCTAAATAGGATTGATATAATGAATTTGGGCTCTAAAAGGATTCTGTAAATATTTCAACATATTTTAAGAGAATAAATGATATTAAAATAATATAATTAGGCCTAAATAAAGTAATAGTTCATAAAGGAAATTTATTATTCTTAGTTTTTATTAACCAAAAAATAACGACCAATTATAGATTTAATATATTTGATTACCGATATTCCTCTCACAAATTCAGTTAACGATACAAGGAAAAGGAGTTGTAAAAGTTTTTTATTAGATTCTTGGAAAATTATTGTAATGACTCCTTTTTTAACTGTATTTTAATTTTTATACCTTAAGCAAAATACCCCCCAAATCTTGGTAGATAATAAAAAATGCACCCCAAGGGGGGGAGCCAACAAATTCCCCAATCTAATCGTCAATACTGATTTCGATACGAATCGATGCAATCTAACCATTACACCACCATTAGTTACAGCTCGGGGACCGCACCACCACAAGAGTCAATGGCAAAAAAAATAATCAATTGGCCATATATATGGATATACGTGTGTGTAGACGGTTGGGAGTGGTGAAGTGGGGGGTTAAACTCTTTATGAGTTTTATTTATATTTTTTTATTTCGTTCTATGCTCAATTGAGAAATTGATCCTACATGCATATGTACCGTATGCTTGGACTTTTGGTTTTTGCCTAGCTAATACACACACACACATACAACAATAACAAATTAACGGCAAATGGTTAGACCGTTGTATTGTGAACCCTCTTTTTATATTGGGTATGAATACTGGACCTGTTGGTTATTGTTGTTGTTGTTGTAGTTGTTAGTACATGCATTGAACCAACGGGGGCCCTTTTTTTCTCTCTCTGGTCTGTAGTTGTTGTTGCCCATCAGTCGGCAAGAAAAGTTAGCAGAGTTGCGGGAGAGCGGCAAGTGTGGCAGTGCCAGTGTCTGTGAAGGATGGATATATGGATGCAATAGAGAGGGGAGCGCGGTGGTGGTCGGTATGTTCCAGTTCGTTGACTTTCACGTGCGGCAAGCCATAGGTTTTTACCTGTACCCTCCATTTGTATGTATGAAAGAGAGAGACAGATACAGCGGGAGTATCCGTTGTTTTATACTTAAATGACAATTTTACCGTTTTGTGGACTCTGTCTGTCTATCTCTCTTTCTCTCTCTCTCTGTGTGTTTGAAGTGCTTTAGCAGACTGATTGTTGTTGTTGTTGTGCAATTTGTTAAAGCTGCTGCTCCACTCTAAATACTATATGTCTGTGTGTGTATATATACGTGTGCATGTGCGTGTTTGTTGCTGTGCGTTACTCTCGCGGGAAATTTTTATTATGACTTTGCTAATGTCAAGTGTGCGGCAAAGAAACATTTGACAACAGCAAGTAGCCGACGCTGACGTTGCCGCTGCTGCTATTCTACTGCCAACAAAACAACAAAACGACGGCAATAACATTTAACATTTGTTGTAATCAACATAATCAAAACCGACACAAAAATGTTTTTACCGAATACTACACCACACACACAGACACTAAATACCCATTTATACATATGACGATTCCTCGTTCATTTTGTCGGCTCTCAAGTGTCAAATTCTGTATATGTCAGTGGGGGGGCCAGGTTAAGAGAATTGGGGCGTGGAGTGTGGCACATTCAATTTGTTGTTGCCGTTTGATGATGTTCGGTTCAAAAAGTACACACTTGTCTGTCTAACTGTCTATGTACATTATAATGATATGATGATGTGAATCATTTAATAGAAACTCAAGACAAATAAATATATACCAATACATATAGATACAGACAATAAATTTAAATATAGTCGAATATTAAGTATACTTATCTAAATTAACAATTTGGTTTGACTTAACCAAGTTGAAAGGATTCAGTCTTATTAAAAATAACTGAATAAAATGTAACTATTATTAAAAAAAAAAAAAAAAAACTTTAAAATACCAAAATAGAAAGAATTATACTATAAAAGAATAATAAAAATTTATTTTTAAAAGAAAGTAAATAACTGAAAGACGCTTGCCTATTTTTTAAGGTGTCAATCTAAACTCTTACTTAATTCCACAATAATTGCTTTATTTACTTTCACTAAAACGTTTAGAACCATGCAAATTGGTTTATTAAACTAATACTAAACAACTATTTACCTGTTTCATTTGCAGTTTATATAGTTTTTGTTAAAAAAATAGAAATAAAGTCTTAAAAATATTACAAAAATCAAGATTGACCCATATAAACGGCATTTATAAAAATATTAAAATTAAAGCTATGGAAAACAAAAAGCAGTTGCTTAAAATTAAAATTTTACTATAAATATTGATTCTTTATAATTTATAAGGTCGTCAGTCAGTCAGTCAGTTTTCTTTTCCTCTGCTATACATAAATCAGATTATTGATTTTTTTTTTTTTTTTTTTTTTTTGTGGCAACAGTAAAAATTAAATTTTCAATACTTGTGCCCAGTCATTTTTATAAAACCGAAAAGAACCAAAAAATAATGAATTTAATAATAAAATTAATTATGAACAATGCAAACGAAAACCATAACTCCCCTATCTCCTCAGCACCCTTCTTTACCATCACTTTTTTTTTCTATCAAAGAGAGAACAACATTTTGCCCATTGAAAATGTCTGCCACCTTTTTTTTGTTTTACCTTTTTAAATAGGACATAAAAGCGGGGAGGGGAAAGGGATAATAAAAATTGAAAATTATGCAAAATTGCAATTATGTTAAACAAAAAAAAAAAAGAAAACATCTCTAATTTGTTGCAAAAACCATGCCCAGTTTGTGAGGCGTGTTCAAACACGCATTTATAATGCCTCAAAGATCAAAGCATATAGATAAATATATGTATTCATATGTCTGGCATAAATCTGTATATGTACAAAAGACAACTTTGGTAAAGCACACACACATACACACACACAATTCCCCTCTTTCTCCCCATACCGCAATGAATGTCAATGTAGAATTATTTGTTATATCTGTATGTATTTATATGAAATGCATCCACATTGCTAGTACAATTTGATATACCATATTTATATATGTATATATATATATATACAAGGTATTACACAACCGATGCATATACTCCTTCACACACAAACATTGAGAACAGATGCAATGTCTGCCCATTTAGATGGAGAATGGAAAAGGACTCTTTGTGTGTATGCATCCAGAGAAATTAATTAATGCAGACAGCTGCAGACGGCAACAGACGAACAGGGGATTGAGCGGCAGTTGGTTGGATGCTGTTGTTGGCACAGAGGAAGGTGGAAATATGCAATTGTATTTACCTCCGTGTATCCCTCCGGGGGGGAAATAAAACAAGACGAAGACGAGATGAGAAGAGATGAGATGGGAATAGGAAAGGGAAAAGTCTGGTAATGGGTAGATGCAAATGGGCGCCGCCTTACTGTTGCCACTAAAGAGACGACTAATTACACTATGCTACAATTTTCAAATAAAATTTACAACTATATATTGAAAAGTCTAAAATTGTTTGGTTTGCTTAAAACTGAAAATGTAAATCTAAAAATAATTAAATTTGTATGATATTTTGTTAAGAAAACTAAAATATGTTAAACAGTGTTCCCTTCTGACATATGACAACACTTATGAAACAAATAGGAAGGGAGGGAGTGACAGTGATCGGATATGCGGCTCAGTGAAAAATTAGACTATACCATATGACAAAATCTATAAATAAATTCTTAAGTGTATTTGGCAGGAAATAGTTCTAATAGTGACTTCACTTTTAACGAGTACCCACTGTTAATTTTCTTAAGAGAGTTTTTGATTTGAATACTACCACAACTACCACTCTGTTGGATAACCTCCTATCACCCGGCGGCCCCTCTGTTTTTACAATCCTCTGCTCTGTGTGCCACTTTAATAAAGTGTTCACGTTTTGATTCGTTTTGCCAGACAGTCAGACGGAGGGAGATCGAGCTGGGCCGTTCCCGTCCCAGGCTAAAAATATAATTTCTCATTGCGTTTTAAGCACAGACTCACACACACACACACATACACACACACTTCACTGGGTTCTGATGTATGTCAATTAGTCGACAAATGGATTGCTTCGCCAGTTTACTGAAAACTGGAACTGAATGACGACGTCGTCGACTTTGTGGCCCTTTTTTTTTTGATGCATAAACATATGTGTCTACATATACATACATACATACATATGTGAATGTAGTTTCTATGGTCAATCAGACTCACCCTAATGCCAATCTTTACAACTTGATTTCAAGTTAATTTTTAATTGCACTTAAGCAGGAAATCTCAATTGCAAAGCCATTTTTTTTTGTGATTCAAATGCATTTAAATTAAAATCAGAACGATTTTTAAATGCAATTTTGAAATTCATTGTATGAAACAAAAATAGGAAAAGAGGGAGGAGGAGTTTAATAAGGTAAAGCTCATTTGTTTAACGCTTAATTAAAAAAAACTATATAGAACAAACCCATATTTCTTTATCTCATAGCTAAAAAGTAACTTCTAATTCTACTAATTATCTTTCGTATATTTCTGCAATTTTATAAACATTTTCCATTCCCTAAAATCTAATTTAAAGTTTTGTATACATTGCGTATACGCATCGTTTACAAATTGATCATCGACTAAATCATTTATCTTGCTCGATTCGCTCCGCTCACTCTAATATCAAGTATAATCGTGTCATAATTTCAACGCTCTCTTGTTTGACTTGTAACACTTTGGTGCACCGTCATCATTAGCAACAACAAAAACAACAACAAACATATTTTGTTGTCTCTTTTTATATTTTGCTATCTCTTAGTGTATTCACAAGATACACATATTTGCTTGTATATGAATGTATGTATGTAGATATAGGTACAATACTATATATCTTTATCTCCGCTTAGCAGAGCAACCACCACAACAACAGTAATCAAGGTGTGTAAGTGTGTGTGTGAGAGAATTTTTTTTCTGTTGTCTTTATTGACTTTATTGAGATAGTTTATCTTGCATCTGTATAGGCATGCATGTCATGTATTAGTGTACTCACACACATACACACTAATGCACGTGAGTATGTTAATTGTATTTTGATTAAATAGCGTTGAAATATTTACTCTACATATGGAACATTTCAAACAAAAATTACAATTTATTTTCTGTTTGATTTCTTTCTTTCCCATAAATGAGGCACAAATCAAGTGTGAAAAAGAAGAAGAAGAAAGGTGCGTTATTTGTGAAAAGAGGCAGGGAGAGGAGCGAAACGGAGCCCTTTTTAGTAGTAACAGGTTTTTTCAGAGTGTTTACAGAATGCAAATTGCTTTTAGCATCAGCAACTTTATCTTTCTTGTTTCTTACTCTTACTCTTCCTCTCATCGCATCGAAGGCATAAAAGTAAAGTAAAATATCTCATTGTCTTACATCCCCCCTACCACTACCATACGCTTCTTTGTCTGCGTGTGTATTTGTGTGCCCCATTTTTGTTTTTCATTCTCGTTTTACGGATTTGCTTTGTGGGATATAATAATCCATATCCATATTTTGATTTGTCCGACGCCTTTGTGTTGTTCTTTTTGTTGTTGTTGTTGTTATTTCTGTATACAAATTTTTTGAGGGTTGTTTTTGTTGCTATTATTATTATTATTATTATTATTTTAGTAGAAGTTGTAGTAGTAGTAGTATTAGACCAAGGAGATGAGGATATTGATGGTGGTGGCTGTCTGCGCACAAGAACCATTTTTCATTTTAGAGAGCGAACACATATAGAGAGAGTGAGAGAGAGAAAAAGAGCGGCAGAGAGTAGACAGAGAGTTTTACTCTCTTATCTGGCAATTTTTCACGTGTTTTGGGTTGACAGAGAACTTTTTGATTAGTAAGGCATTTATTTTTTTCTATTGTTGGTGGCAACCTTAAATAAAAAAGAATGTCAATCATAAGCGTTAGATGGCGCTTCAAGGTTGGGGATGATTTTTGTTTAGTGTTTTTTATTGTAATATTTTTATTAATAAATTAATTATATCATATTAAAAGATTCATGTGTAGTTCATTTAAAAAACAAATTTCTAAATTTCAAGAATTAAAAAGTGGATTTAAAAACTACTTTATGAATAATTTAATGATTACAATTTTATATTAATATTTATTTCATTGATTAAAATGCTATCAGTGACTGTTCAAATAACAAAGCTTATAGCTATAACTGCTTTATAATGTAATAAAATCGAAGATAAATTGGGGAATCACATGTTTTTGTTTTCCTTTTAATTCTGTTTGTTTTTGTTGTTTCTCTTTGAGTGCCATTTCGCTTTACTTTCCTTTGCTTTAATCCCGTAAATTTAATTAATGTCTATCATTATTCTAGTGCCAACTGATAAATTGCCAATTTTAATTAGCCCTTAAGTGTTTAGCTACCACCACCTGTTATCCTGATGGACAGCCACATTTGGCATTTTCAGGACTACTATCTACTTTGTCAAAACGTACATCTGGCAACGCTGGCATTATATCCTTTTATATTGTTGTTGTTTTTACTCTCTTTGTGCCTCTCTCCTGCTGGGACTAAGTGATTTTACGTGTTTGGTGCACCGCACACGTCTCCTAAGCCTGTTTTGGCCTGGCCCACCTCCCTGTCTTGCCACTTCGTTTCGATTTTTTCTTGACGTTTGGTTTGCTTCTTCTTTTATTCCTTTTTTTTTCTTGCTGTTGTTGTTGTTGTTGTTTATGCTCTCTCTTGCGCGCGTACTCTCGCATTATTTTTTTCTCAACGCGCTCTGTTGTTTTCGTTTCATTCTTGGCGCGCGAAGCCACAGCGACGATTACGACGAGGACGAGAATGAGAATGAGAACGAGAACAAGAAACGCGAACATCGCCGAGTTGGAGTACGAGTATGGTTTATATATGTATATATAGATAGATATATATGGTGGGGATATAAAAATGTTGAGTGCAATTCGAGGCGCGACGACTAGTCTTACGTATGTACGTGCCGGGGTCGCAATGAATTTCGTGTCCTGTTCTGTTCTGTCCCTTCCGCCACTAACGTTTATCACAGTGAATAAAAATTAATCAACCTACGGTGCGTGTGTGTATATGTATATGCTTGAGTGTGTCAAAGCAATCATAATCGAAAGTTCAATAATTTGATCTCAATCTTCGTGTGTGTGTGTGTGTGGGTGTTTATGTGTGTATGTTGTTAAATGCTAATGGGCAATAACAAAATTCAAGTGCGGCAGCAGTTTAATAAACTCAACACAATTTCATTTCGTTCGTGTGAAGGAGTTTGTAAAACGCAGTCAAAATTTTCACCATTTATCCGCAAATATTTAGTGAGTATCTAAAAGATGCCTCTGAGGCGCTCTCCCCTCGCTCATATATACCACCTACCCCCACCAACGAATGCTCTTGGCCTTCCCCCCTTAGACATCCTCTTACAGAAAAGCACAGTACTAAAAGAGCACGCGTGCAAAATGATGTTTGGCCGCTGTTGTTGTTGTTGTTTTTGTAGTTGTTGTTTGTAGCTGTGGCTCGTTTTGGGGCGCAGAAGTGTAAAGCGCACGTCTTTGGCCCATACACACAGATACATCAATATAGAGTCAGATATACACACACACACAGGCATAGACACAAGCACATCGACAACGATGACTACGTAAATTGTGAAGAAATGCGCGCTCGTGTGACCCGCCAGCAACCACGTCTCACCACCCACCGCCCACAGACCAGCTCCCGCCTTAACCATAGGAAAAGCAAAACAAATAAAGATATAGATACATTTTTCGTTTCATTTCTACCTTTGGCCGAAAATGGAAAAAAAAAACACAAAGAAAAGTTTTACCCTCGATACCACCCAACCTACACACGCACACACATATGTTAGCTTGCCCCAAGCACTTATACTTACTTACTTACCCAATTCCTGTTGATTGCATTTGAATAAAGAGCTAGACGCCAAAAACCAATTCTACAATGTGGTTAAATCTAAACCGCATATTTTAGTTTATGCGCAAACCACAAAAACCACACACACACACACATAACACACGCACCCACAATATGCGACAAAAAGTCAATTTGTACTGACAAGTACTAAATTGGTAGACCCAACATTTGAGCCCTATTAACCCACCCAAACACACATCCTACAGTTATTGTTGTTAATCTAAAGTCATGGATTATGTGTTAATGGAATGGCTATTTAGAGATTTCAGCGAAATCTCACAAACCCAACACAAAATCTCAAGTTCCCATTGGATTATTTACAACATTTTATGGTATGAGATTATAATTAAATAGATTTTATAACTCCATGGTGAATAGACAATGTCAATGATATTTGAAAATGTTGTTTCAATTTGCAACAACAATAAGTAATAAATCAAAGATTGTTTAAGATAGTTAAATAACTTTTTGGTATTTCAGTTTTAATTGAAGATTTTGGAATTCTGTTTCGGTTTATTTTAATAAATCTTGAAAATCATCATGTCAATGCTGACAACAAATTGAGTAAAAGTCAATAATTTTCAAGAAAGAAAACAGATACAAAAGTTCTTATTCAGTAAACAATTATATATGTGTAAATTGTATTGTTTGTATTTTTCCATTTAATGGTTCGAAATGTGCTAGAAATGTATTAACATATCGATCGATTAATTGTAAATATGTGTACTACATAAGAGACATATAGAGCTATTTGTTTGACTGTCATGTTCTATAGCTGCTTAATAAATATTTCATTCACCTGCGTTTAACGTAATTGTTCAAAGTGGTGCAAAGTGGTTGAATTGTGTTGTGTGGGCGGTGTTGGTGTTGGTCGGTTGATTTTAGTTTCTTGTATCTTACCCATCTGTTGGTTAGCTATTGTGGCATTATTTTAATTGACCATGGGGGTGATTATTGGAATAGCAGTTGCTACAACTGCTTCAACAGAAAACTATTTATACTAATTGAATAATGCATTTGTTTGCAAATCAAACGATGAAAAAAAGTATTTCATACTAAATAGCTATCATTAGGATAATTAAAGGATATTAAAGAGAAGTTGAACCTAAAAATTATGTTAAAAGTAAACTGAAACTTGAATATAATTAATAAAATAAGTATTTACATGTCATAATATTTTAAATGGTTACTTAACATGAATACTCATTTATTTTTTAATCCGAATTAACGTTTTTGATTATGTAACGGTTACCAGTAACAAATCTTGTATTTGGCCCCTCTAATGAGATCAACATTATTTTAATTTGCCCACAGATACATATATATAGGTACATATAAAATTTAGAGGCAGCAGTCAGTAATTGTGATGTGATGTTGAGCACGTTTCCAAGAAATTAACAACTAAACATATATACGATACGATACGAGACATACATACCTTTGAATGTAGATACAATCATCTAGCAAAATCATTCCTGCCACCGTTGTTCGTCTCTGACTGTGCTTCGCTTCTTCATTCATCTCATCTCCCCACTTCCCACTTAAACTCAACTCTGGCCATGCATACGAGGAGAAGATGGCACCATCATCCATACACAAACAAACAAACATGCCTCTACTTATCGATTTTTATTTCATTTTTATCCGCTCCACGAGGAGCCACAAGCTCCAAGCTCTGTCTTATATGCCTCCCTGTATGTCCTACCTCTACTTGCCATTGCCTGGGCATTGTTTCTTTTTCCATTTATATATATACATATATATATTTATATATATATTTCTTTTTTTTTTTTTTTGCACAAACATTTTTTTTTTATATGCTTCTACTTATAAACGCGTTGCGACAACCAAAGAGCAGGCAGGATTGGCAGGAAGGGCAAAGTGGGTTGACTTGGTTTTTGGGGTGGTAGTTAAGAGGCTGTAGTCAGGCCGTAGTAGCAGCAGCTCCGACATATCGCCATAACACCATCAACAGTTCATATACCAATGCAAAGGCAAGAACTCCTTGTTTTTGTTGCTGTTGTTTTTGTTGCTGGTATGTTAGTCGTTTACTCGGATCCTTTTTGGAGTCCGATTCGCGCACGGCTGCTATTGTTGCAAAATGTGACAATAGAACGAACAGCAGCCAAGCCAGACTACTTATTCTCGCCCGTCTCCCCTTCTCTAGTCAACCTCTCGTTTGGATTGCCTTACACCCCATCCATTCCCCCCTCACCGCGCCATGCCTTACAGGATGAAAACTTCAAAACGGCGGCGCTTCTAGCACAACTTCTACTTAGCACAGAGAAGTAGTCCTCTGGCAGCATCAGGCAGTCAGTCACTCAGCCAGTCAGCCAGACGGTGGAAGGAACAGAGAGAAACGATGAAACGGTACGGTACGGACGGTACGGGGAGGGGCGGAATGAGACGCCAGGCTGAGGTCATACCAGTCAACCAAATAAATGAAACAACAAAGACAAACGCATACACAACAACGATACAACACACACACAAACACACACTGCTACATAAAATATGCGAAAGCATAAGGTGGGACTCCCTTTTTTACCTCCCCCCTCACAACACCACCACTACTTTCGGTTGCCTTCTGTCTTGTAGCCAACGGCAACGATGTGGAGGCTCTGTTGTCTCTAGAGTGTCCTATGCCCAGAGTCTTTCAGTCTCCCCCGCAAGCCCCTATTGTTCTCTTTCCCTTTCTCTGCTTTATGTGTTTGTGTGTGTGTGTGTGTTCGCATATAAATAAATATTATTATTTTTTGCTCTCTCTTTGACATGAAATTTAGTAGATAAAAGAGAGAGGGAAATGGACAACAACAACTGACTAACTCGCCTGGAAGCTGGTAACTTGAATGTTCTACTTGAACGACATGATTATGACGCTCCTTCGTTTCTCTTCTTTATATCCAAATAACATTAAATAAATGGAATAATAGTAGTTCAAAAGAAAAACACATTCGATACTCAAATAAAAGATATCTAATTAAAAATAGGACATTATTTAGTCCTAGCAACAATGTTGTATTATGCTAAATATAGTTTATACAACAGTTTAAGATTTGAGTGTTAATTAATTGTTAGAGGTTTCATTTTTAATTAAGAGTTTTATCCATTAGTAAAAGTGCTGTAACTAAGTTTGGGTTAATTCAAAGTTGAAATGCCTTCAAAGGAAACTAAAAACTGCAACTACAACTGCAGTTATTTGCGAGTGAAGAAAGACACAAAAGGAAGAGGAGGAGGAAGGAGCAATAGAAGAAGGTCAAAGAAGGCTACAAAAGTTGTTGTCGTACCAGGGAGAGAGAGAGAGAGAGAATGAGGGAGGAAGAAAAGGCAAACAATTTTTTGCCACTTCTGTTACCTTTTTTCCACTTTACAATTTTCTTTCGTCCGACAAAATATCAACTGACTTTGACATGTACTGAGAACTGTTGTGAGTGCATCTAAGCATGTGTGTGTGTGCCTGCGTGTATACACACAAACACAGTTTGAGAGTTGTGCCTTGTAAATAGGATTCAACTCGCGACGCGGACAACTGGCGTTTGGCTTCTGCACAAAATGCAAAATAACGTGATCTACTACTCTTCCTCTCTTTTTCTTCTCTCTCTCTCTTTTTCTCTTTGTACCCCCGAACTCTTCCGGTCACCGCCAACGCCATTGCCACTGCAACTGCCTTTGGCTTTGTGTGTCTATATTTGTGTGTGTGTGTGTAAGCGTTTTTTTTTTTTTGCCAGACACTCAAGTAAATGGCCATCAGGCAGGCAGCAAAGCCAAACTGAGCCGAGCTATGCCATGCCATGCATCTATCCATCCATTCGTACAACCATCTCATCGTCGACATGTATCCATGTCAGCAGCCAAAAGTGCGCGCTCCTCCCTCTACGTTTGTTCCATTCAGTCGAACTTTCGTAGTCTCGTCAGCGTCAATTTTTTGCATCACATTCTTTTTTTTTTGTTTTTTGCTCTCAAATTTTCTGTTTCGACTGCTTTTGAGGTTTTTCACTTTGCTGCCGTCGAGTAACTGTACCCACACATTGATGATGAGAGAACTATTTAATTAAATGAATACCTACTTGAATTTTTAAAGCTCATATTTAAGGAGAATATTAAAAAGATAGATTTGTTAGTTGATGTGACCAAAAGCCAATCAATTGTCAAGGCAACAAGGCTATAAATATCCAAGTGACCGGAATTGTTACAAAGTCACAAGGATTAAAAGGGCACAACCCACTAATGATGCTTAGCTTGGGGTCGAGCAAGTAAATCAGTGATGCGTTGTGTATACTGAGTAGTCACTCTCACCCTTCTTTTCCTATTGGTCTCAAATTATTCCATAATTAAGAACTCCAATTTGTTATTGATGAATGTTTGTTCCTATAGATGAAATTTAGGTGACGATTCTGGTTTAATTCACATAGTTCAATATGTGCAAATATATACTTTATATATCTTGGGTCCATCCCCAATCTTTCAAACATGACCAATTTTAGCATATACTTTCCTACGTAGCCGCAGCAATGCATTTCCAAAGTGCAATGAACTTGTTAAAGACATGTGAGATTGCTTATCTCAGACACACATTTTGACATTCTCCTAGCTCACAACTGATTTTTGGTTTGTTGTACTAATTAGACATGGGACTCTCTATTTTGCAGGAATATTGTCTCCTCCGGGTCCGTTTCTGACGCCCAGTCCATCACCATCGATCTCAGCTAGCCCACGTCTGCAACCATCACCCTCGCTGTCACCGTTTCCACAGGATGTGGTGCTCGTAGCCGGTGGCAATCAATTAAACGTCAACAGCAATCCACAGGAACACGTAAGTTGCATTTTCCTTACCTAAACATACCTTCACATGCCTACCCATCCTTCCCTCTTCAATCACTCATTAAATCGTCATCAATATTTCGATAATTGAACAGGAGCGCAAGGCGGCGACGCCTGGCAGGCGACAATCTATACATCAGTTCCACAATGGTAGTCCCAATGCTGGTACAGTGGTCTTTCAGCCAAGTCCCTCTCAATCGCCGGCAGCTGCCACCACGGTTATTGGCGTGACAACTGGTGGTGGT
The DNA here is from genome assembly GCA_018903615.1 of Drosophila neocordata. Lineage (NCBI taxonomy): Eukaryota > Metazoa > Arthropoda > Insecta > Diptera > Drosophilidae > Drosophila > Drosophila neocordata. Next base: position 2,680,676 of record JAEIGI010000002.1, read on the forward strand.
CTCATAGCCACAACCGGAGCCGGTGCTGGCAATGCAATTGGCAGTGAGCTAAATGCCACTCTTGTTGGATCCAACAATATCCAGCTAAACAAGGTAGGACCATGCCCTCAACTTCAATCACTCACCACATTCATGATATTTAATTCAAATTCCGATTTTGCAGAAGGGTAATAAGCGGACCAATAACAGTCAGCAGCAACTGCTTCAACAACAACAACAGCAGCATCAGCAACAGCAACTGCAGCCTCAGCAGTTGACGCATCAAATCTTTAGCAGCAACGCTGCAACACCCACCTCCATCTCAACAGCGACAATAGCCGGCGGCGGCTATGGGCAACTCAACGCTACTGCAATCAGCACGCCCACGTCGTTTGCGACAGCAAATGTGGCTAGTAGCCCAAAAGGTCAAACGAAAAAAGGTGCCCAGAGTACTTTGGTTAGCCAGCAGCAATTCCATCATTATCAGAGCAGCAGTCCTCTGATAGCGGACAGCCCAATTCCAAGTCCGAGTAGCTCGATTACAGCCGCCGCCATAAAGCCACCTACGCCGCAGCCACAGTCCGTGCAGATGTTGCCCCAACAATTTACAATTACAAACGGCACTCAGCAGTTGCAGCAACAGCAGCAGCCGGCACAACATGTGTTTCAGTTTATTCAGGGACCCCAAGGACAGATCATAGCCACTGCCCCACAGCCTCAACTGCAGCAGCAGCAAACGCAGCAGCAACAACATCATCAACATCACACACAGCAGCATCAGCAACGGTTTGTCACTAATGCGGCCATCGCTCTGCCTACCACCGCCACTACCACCACAAAGTCAAGCAAAACGCCGCAACAGATCCTGCCAAAGCCGCAGCAGGAACTGACGACGCAATCGATCCAACAGCAACAGGCCAAAACAAAAGGCGCCAACAGTGCCCAAATCTCGCAATCACCACAGCCTCAACATGTCACGTCCAATGCCACCGCTCAGGCATCCTCAGCGCCAGCTACACAACAGCAACAGATTCTTCTGCCAGCCACAACTGGACAGCCGCAACAGTTACTCCTGAACCAAATGCCTGTGCTGGTTCAACAGAATCCGCAAGGAGTGCAGTTAATCCTTCGTCCACCTACGCCACAGCTGACAGCGACGCCATCACTGGTTATCCAAAATCCCCGGGGGCAGGCACAACTTTCACAGCCGGCGCAGCAGCAGCTGTTGCGCATTGTGGGCACAAATGGGGCTACCATGCAGCTGGCTGCCGCGCCCACCTTTATAGTGTCCTCCCAGGCGAACCTCATTCAACAGACGGCGGCGTCGGCTGGTCATTTCCAAAGCGCCATCAAGACAGGCACCCAGCTAAGTGGCCTACATGCGGCTCTGGCCCAGGCGCAGGCGCCACGATCTCAGCCGTTTGCCACGACGGCAACCATTAATACCCAGCTCCTGGGTCAGAGTGTAGCGGCCCAGTTGCAGAATCTGCAGCTAGCAGCTGCTCAAATTCAAATGCCTAGTGGCTTGACAGCCATCTCCCAACTACCGGCCCATCTCCAACAGAGTCTAGGGGGAACCACAATTAATTTGAATCAGCTGAATGGAGCCCACATCCAGCAGATAGCCACTGCATTTCAGGCGCCACAGGCGCCAAGCACTGGTATTACTGGTGGCACAACCACTGCAGAGCTATTCACCCAATCATCGCCAGCGCATGTTCCTCTAGCGGTGACACCGGAACCATTGCGTCAGTCCACTCCAGTTCCGGTTTTGCAACAGCAGCATCAGCAACAACAACAGCAGGCCATGGCAACAATTCAGCTGCAACAGCAACAGCAGCAACAACAGCAGGCTCAGATTCAGCAATTGGAACATCAGCTACAGCAGACCCAATCCCAGGTGCAGCAAGCCCAGCAACAGACGACGCCTCGACAACCGCCAACGGAGGCGAAGAAAAAACCACGTCCCCGAAAAAAGAAGCCAACGGCTGCAGCCACCCAGCCAACAGAGACGCACCCGCCCCCGCCTCCGATTACTACGACGTCCATAGTGATGCCGCAAAAGATATCGGCCACGCCAGCCACAAATACGCCTATGTTGCAGACAGTGCAACAGAGAGCAAAGTCGCCCTCACCACCGCCAACGCATATCCAACGGGCCAGCAATGGCAAACTTGATCTCGGCGATGTGATGAAGTTCTGCGGCATTACCGGAGACGATGATGACGACGAGGATTACGGTCTGGAAACAGGTCTAGCGACAGCAAGTAGTGGAGTCGATGAAACAGTAGCATCAGGCCCAGGACAAGTCCCAGCAACAGTCACAGCAGCAACAACATCTAGCTCCAATGATATCATGATCTCTATACCGCACCAAAACGGCAGTGATGGTCTTCCATTCACACTGACTATACCAGCGCCACAGCCGCAGCCGCCCAATGAATCCACCGAAATACCAAATATCCTCATTAAGATTGATCCAAGCGATGCGAATGCATCCACCTCTACTGTGGGGGCGTCGACATTACCACCGTATACCCTATCAACACCACGCTTGCCTACAGCCGAGGAAATCCAGAAACAGGCGCAACAGCATTTGGCCCAACAAGCGGCAGCTGCCGCAGCAGCAGCAGCAAAAATCACGACCACCCTCCAGACAACAGGAGGAACACCAACGATAAGCATAAGCCTGCCTAGCGTCACATTGCAACAGACGCCCATTCAAGTAACACCCACACCCCCAACATCAGCAGCACCAACAACAACAGCATCAGCAGCTGTTTCTGTTGTTGTTTCGGCTGCATCAACGACAGCAGCGGTGAAGCCGCGACGCAAACCCGCCGTACGAAGGAACACCAAAAAATCAGAAAACATAAGCAATCTTCCCATGGGCAACATCTCTAACAGCAGCACCAATACCATCGCCGCGGCTACAATGTCTACTAGCACAGCGGGTAATATGGCGAGCCAACCGAATACCGTAAACACTATCACATTGACCACTCCGGTGGCTCCAGTCAGCACAAGTTCTAATTCCACTCTGATGCTAACCCATGGTCTGGCTACCAATACTCCGACCGCAGTGCCCAGTCAGATAGGCAACATACAGATCTCCCAAGTACAGAATCATCATCAGCCAACTTTGCCTATTAGCAGTGCAGTTGAGAACAAAATTCAAATAATGCCCATCCTGCCACCGGGTGCCACTGTAATGGGTGGTACGCCGTCTGCACCAATCACAAATCCTCCCCCGCCCCCACAACAAACCACACAGTTGGTGTTTCAACAATCACAAACGGGTACTATTAGTACTGCAGCCGCAGGTTCAGCCGGAGAGTCCACAACAGCCATTAAATTGTCAAGTGATGGCCGGCAAATGCAACTAGTGACAATTCCCCAAGCCACACCCCCAGCAGCACCAGTAACAGCTCCTGCTGCAGCTCCCGCTCCCACAACTATGTTGCCACCCCAGCTAACTGGAATGCCAGGAAATTTATCCATATCTGTGGGATCGCCTGCTACAGCAGCAGCATTGGTACCACAATTAACTGGTAGCCTCACATTGGCCGTTTCGGAGCATTGTGAACGTTTGATTCTACGTCATGATCCAAACAATCCCCAAGATCATCAATCCCAACTGATTTTACAAGCATTGCTTAAGGGAGCCCTGCCCAACGTGACAATTATCAATGAACCGACACGAGCGGATCCCAATAAATCGATAGTACAGGCAACACAAACATCGATAGCTCCGCCCCAACAGCAACAACAGCCACAATCAGTGCTACAACAGTTGCCGAAAGTAAGCCCGGCGCCAAAAATCGAAGTCAAAAGTAAGTACATAATTTGATAATACAGTTAACAAAGTAATTATATACATTAATTAACTTTAAACAGTTGCCAACAACCGAAAACTATCAACATCGGTTCATCCATCGAGCATCCATACGTCTACGACAACAACACTAAGTGGAGTCACAACGACAACAATAAAAGCACCGGCAATGTCTGTCAAGGCAAATGAAGCTATATTATCCTTTCCCCAATTGCCGATGACTTCTCAGGTACTTGTTCAACAACAGCAGCAACAACAACCGCAAACTACGCAAGCAACGCAAAGTAATCAAACGGCACCGATAGTCAGTAATGGACAACAGCGATACATTGCCCTGCCGCCCATTGATCCCAGCACACAGCAACTGTTTTGCCTGAATAGTGTAACGAATCAAATAACCGCAATGAGTGCTGGACAAACTGCCGCATCTATTGGACCCACCGAACGTCTGTTAATTGCACCTGCTGGCATTAATGCGCAGCAATTGGCCCAATGCCTACAGCTGGGGCAATTGCATTTCAATGATGTTAATCCATTGCCAACACCACAGACGTCTGCCGCAACAACAACCACCACCTTAACGCTCCCTTTGCGTCCACAGCCACCTCAGCAACAAATTGTACATCCCATACAGCCCATAAGTAATGGTCTGGCCATTACAACGACGGCGACAACAACTCTGACCACTACCACAAGTACCAGCACTACAACTAATACCACCACCGTGACGAAGCAGGTGGCTAATGTCGCCCCCATAATTGATCAGAGTAAAGCTAAATTGGAGCCGACAAAGAGTGCAGGGGGAGCCACAGTAGCAGGAGCAAGTGGTGGATCAGCAGCTACTAGTACGGGGACAGTGGTCAAGAAGAAGCCAGTGCGAAAACCCAAAGCCACATCGACGGCGGCAGAGTTGGCCAATCTGAAGAATGCCAGCGTCGTTAAGCCAATGCCTAAACTAGATCCCTTGTCGCAGAAACCTAACAACAATCCCGTGCAAATAGTCCAACCCAATGTGGCCAGTGGCAAACATATGATTGTTGTGGGCAGTTCCGCCTGCAGTCAGACGACAACAACGACAACAACCACAATGAGTAGCAGTATACAACCCTTCCAGACAACGAGTGGTACCAAACTTGTCGGAGTAACAGCGCCTATGCAACAGCAGCAACCCATTTCCGTTGCCACGGCGGCAGCAACATTGTTACACCATCAACAGCAACAGCAACGAGTAAACTTTAGTACAACTGTTACGGCTTCGGGATCCACAGTAGCAGTGGTAAGCACTGCGCCGACAGCCGCTCCTGTGGCTCAATTACAAGTGATATCAGCTCAGCAGCAGCAACCACAACCCCCAAAGCAACCGCAACTGAATACAGTTTCCCGCGTCCAAGCAATTCAGGTGACGGCGCAAATGCAACAAGTGCTTAAGCAGGTGCAAATGCAGATCCAATTCCTTACCATAAAGTTGCAGAATAAAACATTTCTGCCAACGTTGCCCACATCATCCGATATTGATCCGGCAGCAATTGCTCAATACAACAAACCCATGACCGATGCGGAGATAAATGTGGCATTGCAGCGGCTTTTTGCCGAGCAACATCGTATCCTGGCCTCTGGCAAGGAAGTGCCCACACCGGAGGGAATACTGCCCACGCAAAATGGCAATGGCAGCTTTAGTCTAATGATCCAGCAGCAACAGCAGCAGCAAACGGAACCTGTGAAAACAATTGGCAATGCCATAGTTATACCAGCAAATGTGGTGCAGCCTAATAACCATTCCACTACTACTACCACAGCGGCAATCAGTGGGTCAGCTGGAGCAACAGTCAATGTGCAACAACAGCAGCCACAGCAACAGAATATTGCCCAACGCATACATATATATCCCATGCAGCATCAACAGGTGAACAAGCAAAAGATGGCTCAACAGAAAGCAACAACTGTAAATGTAGGCCAACAACAGCCACAACCAACGCCACAGCTGCATCAACAACAACACCAGCTGAAGACCAAGGATTCAAATGTGCGCAACAAAGCCAATTCTAATGTGGCAACTCTTCAGACGGCAGCACCTCAGCAACAGCAACAACCAAACGGTGCTCTTAGTGGTTTGCCACAGAAATTGAATTTGTTGCCAGTGGTGACACAACAGCAGCAGCAACAACAACCGCAGCAACAACAGCAACCAACTATTATCACAAATAAAAGTGGACCACCTCCGTTAATATTTGCCAGTTCCTCCAGTAATCTATTGGCCAATAGCAGCAACAATAATTCCAATAGCAACAGTTGTAATAGTAACAATGCATCTGCAATGCCTGTTGGCAATATGTTGCCCATGCCTCCATTGCAACCCCAACAGCAGGCACCACAACCAACACCACAGCTATTGGCGCCTCCCCCACCACCAGCACCAATAATGACACCCGTAGTAGCAGCACCACCACCAACCGCATCTCTACCAGTCCTGAGTAATTTGATGCCTTCATTGCCAACGGTGCCCATCTATATGCCACCCAAATCGGATGAGTTGCCCACACCGAAGCCCAAAATTGCACGCCTCTCCTTGTGAGTAGTTGGTTGAAAAATGCCTATTTTAAGAGAAAACAAGGAGCAACTGATATACAGTTGAATCGGCCCATGAAGCAATGATTATTAACTGAATTTCTATTCACAGATTTGTACGCCAACTGGAGGTGGATCAGGAGAGTTGCCTAAAACCCGACTATGTAAAGCCATTCCGCACTAAAGATGAGGCTGTCAAGCGTTTGATAAGGTAAGATTATCAATAAATCCGTATGAAATTATTCAAATATACATGACTTACGTATTTCTATATAGATACCATTGCATGCACGAGAACGATGTGGAGTTACCGTCGGACGAGGATGAAGAGTTTGAAGCCACGGCATTAGGATTCCAAGATAAATTCCGTCAACTAAATGGAAAATTCCAAGAGATACTATACCAAGAGTCAACAGTGAGTCAAATGCTTGGAAAGCTTTATCAGAATGGAATTCATTGAAACCCTTTTTACTCTTTCTTTACATAGTTACCCCATCGCACTTCGGAACGTCTGCAGATGGAACAACTGATGATCGATGACCTAAAAGGCGAGATAAATGACATTAAGGATTTCAGTCAACAGCTAAAGGAAGTGCAGGTTAATGAAACGACGATAACAGCAGCAGTGACAGCCACAGAATTGGAACTTCCTCAGTTAGATACCAAAGTGAAAGAGGAAATTAAAATTGAGCCTGAAGAGAGATCAGTTCATACGGATGCCGTAGTGGATAAGTTTGATTTGCTAAAGAATAGTGCCGATGTCAACACTGCCTATAACAAGCAGCCCCAACAGCAACAGCAGCAGCAACAACTGAAGCAAGAAGAAAACAAATTCGAAAGTAATGAATCAATGGTTAAAAGAGAGCCCACTAACAAAAGCAACACAAAATATATTAAAAAGGACTTTGATAACTTTGATATTGAGTCCGAGCTGACGCCCAGTTTCATTATGAAGAAGGTGGAACATAAAATGGAAGCTTCAGGAATTGTCAATACTGAGGAAAATTGCTTTAGTGATAAAACCTTAATGGAACAACCGCAGCAACAACAAACCCAGCCACAGCAGCAACACCAACAAGAACAACAGTCTCATCAGCAACAACAGCAACCACATATCAAGTCCAATGATGTGGATCATGTAGATCAGGAGGATGGCTGGTATTGCTTGCAAACGGAACTAAATCTAATGAACAATGAGTCACTGCCCACTCAGCAACAACACAATGGACAACATTCGATGCCAAGCAATCAGCAGCAACCACAGCTGCAGCAGCAGCAACAACAACAGCATTTCCTTGATAATACCAACTCTAGCAATTTGATGAACAACGCCAATCACATGGCCGATCTCTTTCCCAATGGCTGCATTGACAAGAGCAATCAGAGCACCAGCAGCAACAACAGCAGCTGTGCTAGTGAGCACAATGTGACCATCAACAATACGGTAAAAAATTCAGCATGCAGCGAACAGCGACAGCAACCAGTGCCAACTATGGAAACGGAACAACAAAATCAACATCCGGCCATTAGTGAGTTCTTTAACAGCGATTCTGATGTCCAGAAGTCGGTAGAAACGCGTTTGGAAGCAATGTTTGGGGAATCACCCGTTCATTTGGACGTTAAGAATAGTAATGATACCCATGACATTGAATCAAATTTGGACGAGATTTTTGGTGATTCAAAATCTCCGGCCACCAATCACAAAACTAAGCTAAACATGTGGGTACCAGATGCCGGATTCATGCAGCAGCCACAACAGCAACAGCCACAGCAGCAGCAGCAATATGTGCCCACACAACAGGCACAACCGACGCAGCAGCAACATCATATTGAACTCAATTGCAATAACAATCCGCGATGGATGCAAAGCATGGAGGCTCATTATAGCGATTTTATGACCACCAGCTCCACCAACGTTGATGGCCAATCTCAAAATCTGTTAGTGAATGGTGAATCCCGCAAACGGCACTGGGATAGCCAATTGATGGGCTCCAGCAGTGATTTAGAGGATGATAACAGCAGTAAGCGCCTGTGTACAGCATCGTCGACCTCATCGTCACCAATGTCCTCGCAACAACATGTCCAAGTGGCACAGCATGGATTGCTTGATGCTGATATGCTTGGCTTACATGATAATCTGGCTGTAAATGGAACCGCCAGCTGGATGGACCAACAACAACAGCAGCAGCAACAACAACAACAACAGCAGCAACACAACTTTGCCAATCATCAAGCGTTTACTAATATGATGGATCCACAGCAACAGCACCAGCAACAACAGCAACAGCAGCAACAACATCATTACCAGCACAGCATGCAACAACAACTACAACAACAACAACAGCAGCAGCAACAGCATCATCATCAGCAGCAAATGCATGTCAATCACATGGGTGGAGCATCTGTTGTCACTGGAGAATACGACGATGACATTAGTCGGCATGTAGCCAGTGCCATCGATAGCATACTCAATTTACAGAACAGCGGGGATTCGTTACAGTTCTCGCTAGGATCGTTCCTGGGTGATAGCATCCTGGATGATCAACGCCAAGCGGCAAATTTGCCCAGTTGCCAACAAGAGCAAGGAGGAGCACGTCGACGTCCCTTGAGTGATGAAATCGGTGATTGTCTAATAAGCGGCGCTGGCTCAGCTGCATCGGCTGTGACCGACGGCGGTAGCAATCTCCTGCTGGATCATCATCATCAGCATCAATTGCTACAGAATCACGGTGTTGGTCAACAGCATAATTTGCAACATCATCACCACCAGCAGAGCCTAAGCCAAGCACAGGCTCAGCATATGGGACAGATGAATGACTTTAGTTGTGTGGGTGCCGGACTAGATGATCCGGTCAAGTCAATTATGACATCTTGACTTGGGCCAGTGACGGCAGCAGCCGAAAGTGCTCCCAATAGTCTGATACTTGAGTTCAATGCTACCACCTTATGAGCAGCAACTGCCAATTGTACAGTAACCTATTTTTAGTTGATGTGTTAACCACCCTCCCCACCCCAACCGCCTTCCTGCACCCCAGTACTAAATAAGAGTTCCATTTACGTACTATATATACATATAACATCCTGCTCTGTACAACGTTTTTAGTCTTAAGTTAATACCGTAGCATGAATTGTTTTTAATATTTCTTATTTGTCCATTTTCGTTTAGTCCAATGAAATCTTGATTGTACCATATAATACCTATATAATACAATATTATTTCCGAGTGTTGCTTACAATTGAATTAGAACAGGAAACAAGGAAAACAATACTGAACGTACGATGAATTAGTTTACCAATTCAACTTATTGTGTGCAACTGTTTTTTAAAAAAAGGGTCAGACAAATGAAATGGGTGCCGCACGATGATTCTAAAACAATAAAAAAGCAATTGAACATGGAGAATTGATCATAAAACGACGAATGGCATTTAATGCCACACTAAATTGAGAAACTAATATAAAGAATAAATCATTTAGCTACAATAACAACTAAGTGAAAACAAAACTCTAGAAAATTTATTCAAATAGAAAGCGCAAAATGAAATGAAATTGGTTGTACAATATTATTCATAAATATTTAAGTTTTTATCCCATTACAAAATCGTGTTGCCAATTTTGTTAAATTATAAATATGTGTGAATGTCCGAGAAATTCTAATGCCACAGCACCACAGCGAATTGTTGCATGCAACCATTAAAACCAGCGGCAACAAGACGAACAAAAATTGTAAATACTTTTTGCGAATATAAATTTTCATAGCGGTTAAGCATTTTTATTGTAATAATTACAACACAAAACCAGCCTATGATTTAAAGCGCTTTAAAAATGACTGCTTCTGATATTACAACAGCAAAGAATGAAAAGGAAGAAAAAGATTATAAACTAAAACTAATTAACGTGCTCAATTCAAAGTAATATATGTATGTATAATATGCATATGTTATGTAAATATATATATCTCATAGGTATATATTTCGGCATCAGCATCATCAAATGCGAAATGGATCTTAGGGATTTAGGATGAGTAGAAAACAATGGCAAACAACTACGAAGCAAACCAAAAGCAGTTCAAAAATCACAATTTTAGCCAATTTAGTTTAAACCATTTATAAATTATTGAATTAAATGTAATATCTTAAACATAACGAATCGTATCAATTGTATCTTGATCTTGCGACAAATCTGACTTGTGATTTGTGCCACGTTTTAAATATATAGATGTCTGATTAGCTTGTAAACGAAACTAAAACAAAAAAAAAAAAAAAAAAAACCTTAAATTAAATAAAAACTACAAACTTTATCCAAATGAATTGTGAATTGTGTAGAGAGAGAATGAGAGACAGACAAAGAAGTGTGTCCTCTATGACGAATTAATTGAAATCCAATTGAAATACTAACTAATACTTCAATACCACCACTAATACACACCTACTACGATACGTAATACTACCACACTTGTATTAGGTGTAGTCTGTAAGCAAGATGTGTGCTTAAATTATTCAGGCCACCGCCAAATTCCATGACACCAGATAATATGATACGATTCATTATCATCTCGGTGTCCATTTCCATGACCATGTCCCATTTCCTACCTCTTTCTCCCCATTTCTGTCCAATGGAAGCATGCAGCACTTTCTAGTTATTATTCAAAGACAAATAAAAGGTTTTATGTAAAAATCTACATATAATAGCATAAATTAAGTTAGCGACCGATAACTGAATAAGATTAAATAATAAACCTTAATGCCGATTGTTTTAAGTTGTATTTAAAACAAAATCGAAATTTTCATTAAAATCGGGCTAATTGATCGCCTCCTCCCTCCCCCCCTACCAATCCCGTTTTCATTAACACACAAACACAATGTCATCGTAATACAAATTGTTCTGCTAAATGTGTCTAAATGTAATTTAACATAATTAAAACAAAAACTAAAGATTTTTAAACGAAACATTGCGAGTTTTAATTACAATGTCTCCGCATTAAATAAATAAAACAAAAAAAAAAAAAACTCAAAAAATAAAAAATAAATGATGAAAAATCGATCAAGTTTAATATTTCATAGTTTATTAAGCCCATCCATTCATAGTCGTCATAAACATTAAGTACATTAAATAAAAACGAAAGAAAAAACAAAACATAAGGAAAAAAAAAACAACAAACGAAACATAAATCTCACTGAAAACGCAACAAACAATACCCAAAAATTAAAAAGAGAAAGTGAATAAAAACAAAAATGCAATCAGATTCAATTGGTGTTTCTATGGGCTGGACGGGCTTATACACAGATATTGCTATAAATTCTTGGATAACACATGATCGGAGCATCCAGAAAAGATAATCTTGTCAGCGTCCCAAAATTCTGAATCTTGACATCATTTTTGTAGCGGCGAATGAGTGCTTTTGGGTGATTTAATTAACAAAATATAGGTACTCATAAATACAAAATGGGGTTTATCTTCTTCTTTGGATGGAAAATGAACAGTTTTTAATTTATGAGTTTTATTATCAAGTTGGTATAATAACTCCTACTTCAAGAAGCAGACATTTTGAACAAATACAAAGTATATAGAAATTCTCACTTATCTTTAAAGATTCGTGTTTGTTGAAATTTACAAAATAATGTTTAACGAATCAACTTTTTTTTTTACAAATATCTGCTAATCCTACATTGTGTCTAGTTATTTTCATTATTACAGATTTATTTTTGTGATGTTATTTTGGATGCGCAGCTACAATACAAAATAAAAACTCGCCGTTTTAAAACCAATTTAAACAGGAAACTCATACTACATGCAATTAAAACTAATGAGATGAAACAATTAACACTGCCGCTGTAAGCACGAATTGCTATCGATTGCTCTTAAGTGGGTGCTTATCATAAGAAAATAAATTATTACAAAATAATAACAGCTATCAGTACAAATATCATATATGTATATATATATGTGTATATATAAAAGACCATTCTGTATGAGTGTTTATAATTGGTTGTGATGTGGGAGTGCATTGCTTTGCCTCATTCTGCGCACTTATCCTAAGCAATCGCAGCTTAGCATAGTATTTGGCATTTGCGCTACACCTTAAACATAAAATAAATGATTGTTGCAACAATATCAACAACATTCGATATCGAATTCTATTTGAGATATGCACAACTCAGTTGAGCACACTTCGAAATGCTGACGAGGATCCTGATCACGATGCAAGTGGATAAACTGGAAGTGGATGGCCTTCTGAGTTGAATACCCATTGCTCCAGATCGATTTCTTTGCGATTGTCACTAAACAACAGGTAAAAATATTTTAAGGTTTCGCTCATCCAGAAGCTTTCCATTAAATCACGCATGCGAGTATTCTGTGTGTTCTTCACATTCCCCAGAGAGGTATATCCGGCTTGTACCTTAGCATGCGTCTCGAATGCCTGAAAGATTGTCCAGCCCATATCCTGATACGTGCGATTTCCGGTTAGGGCATAGAAATAATAGAGACTCTCAATAAACTCGGGGCGGAGCAGATTATGAGCATCGTTGGGCTTCACGTACATATCCTGCTCATCCTTATCGGGTAAGCCAAAGTATGTTATCTCCGGTGCCAATTGAGTTGGTTGCTTCATATATGTCTGATAACAGGTTTCCATTAAATCCTTGGCGAGTATTAAATGTGAATCAGGCATGCCGTTCTGATGACCCAGCAACAGTGTTCCTGGCAAATAGCAAGTTAAATGATCCATTTTTGGTTTAAAATCCTTGCCATTGATCAATTCGCCAATGTAGACCCAATGTTCCCGTGGAGTGCGTCGCATTAACTGTGTAAGTACACCATCTATGGCCTGCATATAATCCAAAATGAGACTAAGAAGTGGAAAATGGCGTGTGATCAGAATGTTTGTATAAATATATTCGATAATGCTAATTACTTGTCATTTTCTTTGCGACCCGTTTGAATCCACTGTTTGAGCAAGTATTCGTAATAGGAATCACCCCGTGCTCCTAATGAAATGGTAGCATAGTTTCGAAAAGTGCCAGTATTGGCATTAATAAATATTGGCACTAATCCGTGACTTTTGTCCAGTATGTGCAGCTTTTCATTCACTCCGCTGGCCATCTAATTTTCCATATGGGGAGATTAATTATATTTATAGCCAGAAAGCAAAATGTATAACTTACACGTTCATAAATGGATACATTCGTTGACCGGCTCAGATCTCGAAATTCCAGTTGTATTGTGGTTACCTCACTTGTTGAACTGTCCGGTGACCACTTGGGGGAATGAGCTGACAAATCCCCTAGATTCACATCTGAAAAAGGAATGCCCGATGGTGACAGAAAGGCGGGCAACAGCCGGTTACCCAATTCAGAAGACTTAACTAGAAACATCTTGTCACCGCTCAAATGATAGGCAGCCAGTAAACCACCTAAAACTCTTATGGTCACTTCAAAGAGATTTACATCACGATTAGTATTAAATCGCAACGAATTTGCCACCCAATCTCTGGCCTCTTTAAACTCTGCAATACACAATAAACCAAACTTGTAAAAATCAAACAAATTTTTATTAATGAACTTACCGTCATCCAAACCCATTATGTACATGGTGTCCAGGGAGTCGACAATACTTAGACCCAGTCCAAACCATTCGTGTGAAGTCTGTGACACTGGCTTTAGATTATCATGGCCCCAGGCATACTTTTTATAACCAGCCCACGAATGTTTAAAGGCAGCCACCACTGCTGATTGACGCTCATTTGTTGCCCCATGGAAATGTTGTTCCTTGGCCAAAAGTGGTTGTATTTTTCGAAGATGTTTCTCAATGCTAATACCGGCTAACTTCAACGGATTCTGTATAGCATCGTTCAATTGATCATTTAAACTTGTAACTGTCTGAAGCTGATTATTATCAGTGAACTCGCTATCTACATTGTTTGTCTCATCGGCGGCATTGACAGTGCTATCATCATCATTATCTGGTTCAGCAACAACAGCGGCAACCGTCTCTGGCAGCCTTACAACGTTCTCCGCCGAATTCGGCTCTCCGTACGCAACTTGTTCATTTAACTGAAAACAGAAGTTAAACACATGTATCAATCATTGTTAATTTATATATATGTTTTACACATTTACTCAACAATTATCGTTAAGAACTACCAAATATTGTTTGTACAACAGTTTCAGTTTGGACTATTAAGAACAAGTAAATAATATAAGTGCTACGCTGAAGTCTTATCTTCGAATACTAGTTGGAAAAACTTATGACCTAATAAAATTTAACTACAAAATTTAACAACAAAACATTCGTTATTCTATTATCTAAGGAAACAGCAATCAAAATAAACCCTATGAAAATTTATCAAGTGCCATTGAAAGAATTTAAAGCTACTGCCCTACCCACAGTATACCGTATCTTATCTTTATTGCTGATAATTAAGTGGAATTCAAATTAATTGCCAATAAAGCATATTGTTCCACTCTTACCTTATCGTTGGCCCCGTCGGCATTTTCAACTAAGTTTTGATTTATTAGGGTATCAGGAAGACGAACTACCGCGGATAGAGGCGCTTGGGTTACTATCGATTCTGCGTCCTTATTGACATCGGGATGATGATGCGGATTCAGTGGCAAGTTATCCCTATGCAGGGGATATGGAACTGTTTTGGGCTGCCCATTGGCAATAAGTTGATCGCCCGGCAAATATAGCAAAACCATTACGCAAAATGCCATTATGCCCAGAATAATAAGATTGCGTTGACAACGCGGCAGCTGATTCCAAGTCTATGGAAATGGTAAAATAAATGCAAATTATATAGATATGTATGCAAGTATGTATGTATACATATACATAGTTATGTATACACGCATCTGTAATTTATTACCCGCCGTAGACTTTTTCGGGCCCGCTCATCGCTGCTGGAGGACAATATAATAACATGGTCGTTCTTTTCCATTTTAAGTTACAAAAATTTCCGCTCTTATATGGTATGGAATTTACAAAAAAAAAAAAAAAAAACTGAAAAAAAAACCACTAGAAAAATCAATGAGCGACTGCGGCAGAGCAGCGTAACGTGGCTTCAGCTAACTAAACCATGTGGTAGTATATTCAGTTGGATATTTTCACATATTATCAGTAATTTATAAACTTATATATATTATTGTTGTAAATCCATTAAATATTTTTTTGTTTTTGACTTTGGCGATAAAGTTATCGATAAGATATTAGGGCTGAAATAACAAAGCAGTGTGCACTTGTTTTTTATTAACTAGGAACTAGTTCATTTAAGAATTTTGAATGCTTTGTAACGGAAATTGACAGAAAGAGTTCGGCTTCTAAGAAAATCACTTATCCAAGACCCTGACTGTCACAGGATCACAGCGCAGTAATTAATCGATAACTGTTTACAATTTGAAAACATTCACAACATATTTTATTTATCCAATAAGCACACATAAAAATACAAAATTTTATAAAAGCGCACAAACATTGCCAGTGGTTGTATGAGGAATGTGCTTCCTGGCAAATTCCTTTGTATATATACAACAATTATATAATTCATACAAGTTACAATAATTTCATCATTTAGCCGCATAACAGGCATCGCAGACTCGCACAGGTTTACCAGGCTGTCCATGGGCATTGAGCAGGGGCAAAGTGTGCTCCGAACAGGTCTTGCAGAAGATTTCGCCACAGCTGCGGCAATGATGCTTTCGCCGCGTCAAATTGAATTCCCTTGCACAAGCTGTGCAATGTGTAGCAATGGAATCTGGTGCCCAAATGCCCGGACTGCTAAGCGACTCCGACATGGCTTGCAGCGACTGCGAAGATCCGGACATCAGTTGTTGACGACGATTCTCCTGGTCCTGCAGTTCAGAAATTTTTAGTTTGCTTACACTCAGTTGAATGCCTAGCTCCTCCAATGTGGTTTGCGCCTCGGACCATTGGGTGCGTGCCTTTTCCAAGTCAAACTTTAACTTTTCGTTCAAATGCTTCTCCTCGTTTAACTCCTTGGAGCAGTTTTGGAAACTCGACAGTTTGTCTTTTAACTTTTGTTCTTTATCCTGCAACGAAATACGCCATTCTCTTTCAATACGGGTTTCAGCTTCGGCTCGCGCAGCTCGCTCCTCGCAGGCAGTCACTTGGGTAGAAAGGGTTTGCGAAGTTGTCTTTAATATCTCCCCCAAGTTGGTCTTATCATGGGAAAATCTGTTATAAAGAAAAAAGAAATAAGGGATAAGTTTTCAATCACAGAATGATTGTTTGTATTCCAATTAAACAATTGTTGAACAAATAATTCCTTTTTATCTAATAAGGAAATCAAAAGAATAAAAACTAAGCGTAAATGAAAGCATTTTTACTTTTGGCAAAGAGCTAAATTCATAATCTGCCTGGATTAACTAACAGAAACAGCTATATATACATATATGGATATTTATGACAAAACCAAACGGAAGGTACGTCTATATCATGTTGTTCATTTAGCATAATCGCATTCCTGAATAAATTTTGAATCTAACATACATATATTTGACTCGGTTGTCAGAAAATTTGATACTTCTGAGTTTACAAGGCATCTAAAATGATACTACCAAATTTAATCTGCATCGACTGAATATATTTAAAAATTATCCATTATGGTTGCTTACAAAAACTGGTATTGGCAGACAACACATAGATTTCCTAGGGATTCAAATTTTGTCAAAATCGGTTTACAATATGGCGACACTGTGGGAACACGAATTCGCAGGAAACTTCGTCACAGCCTAACTTTTTAGTTATTTTATATATCTTTTAAAAATTATAAAAAACGTTGCTTCACAATCTTACTAAAGTAATATAATGCTAGATGGAATGAATAGTTGTAGAATTCAACCGATTTTTATACGTTTTAACGTAGAAAAAAGTAACCGTTGATTTTCCTAAAAAAATGGAAAATACTCTACCTTTATCTCACTTCTACTTAACTTTGGATTATTGTAGTGTCTAGTTTAAACTTTAATTATGATGGCAAATCCTTACTTTTTTTCTAATTGTTCGATTGTACTAGACATATCTTCTTTTTGGCACTCCAATTGGCTCATTAGCTCCGTTTTGTGGTTCAGCGAGGCATTACAATCCTGTCAATTACACAAAAAGAAATACTTTTGTACGTCTCCGAAGAACAGAGGAGTTTGGCAATTACTTAATTGGTTAGTAAAAATTGAAAGACTCGAGTTTTGGTACGATTTATTGTTTTTTGTTGTTGTTGATTTGATGTTGGTATTATGTTAGTTGTAGTAGTTTTAGTTAGTATGTATGTATATGTTTTATATGTGTATGTATATGCAAATGCCTCAACGCATTTAGATTTAATTAGTTACAAACATAGTTACAATTTATTATTATTATATTAGTATTCGACTAGAATGTATTAGTTTATTTTGTTGGTTACATTTTAAGCAGGTTTATACATTTAAATAATAAATTGCAATAAATTAGTGTTTTTCCTAAGCGCTGTGTCGATGGCTAAAGAAGGGGTAAAGGGGTGGGCAGGGGTATAACAATTTTTTCAAAACTGTCAACAATTTATAAGTATTTAAGTATATATATATATAGATTTTTGCCTTTCTATGCTTTAACATTATAATCTCTCTCTCTGGTCTACATAGTACACAAAGGCATATTAACTATACTTGTATATATATATATATATATCTATATATAGTTTATGGACTGAAGAATTACGGTTATTGTTAAGCAGTTGCACTCTCAATTTTCAGTTTATGCATATTAAAGACGAAAAGGCAATAATTTGACATAATATTGAAATAAATAAAAGCTAATTTCGCATATATGATAATTCCTATAAATCGGAAATAAAAATCATTTAAATAAACTATGCACATTATATTTTGTCTGTGTATTGTAGGCGACTTAAGGGTCAGCAATATCAGGTGATGGTTGTTCTCTGGACAGAACGTAATCGCTACAGGAACCATCTACGCCTCCGCCTTTAAAGTGCTGGGTAACTGCTGCTGCTGCCTCAGCGAGTTCATCGTTAAGGGATTTGGCCGATAAGGGTGTTTTGGCATCCGTCTCCGGTACCGGCTCCTGCCGTTGTCCAGCCACTGCATTTGAGGGTGATTTGCGATAGTTGTTTGGATTGAAGGGCGGTATGCCATCCATTTTCAAATGCAAACGTTTCATGGGCGGTCCAGTGTCATGTTTGTGCTTCTTGGTGAGGGCCTCGAATTTTTCCAAATTCTGTTGGCGTCTGGTGTTAGGAGATCTATCGCCACCTCCGGTTGGATAATGCTGTTGCTGGTCGGCGAGCTTTGACTCATATTTCTTTTCTAGCGATTGTAAAATGTTACCAATTTGTGAGGCTTTCGTTTGTAGACGAGAGACCATCTCGCCCTTCTGTGTGAGTTCATCTTCACATTCCTAGTTGAATTTCAAACGGGTGTTGGATTAAGACCAAATGATTTGGGGTTTGAAGATTTTGTTACAAATGATTAACCAAAGTGGGAAAACAAAAGAAACTAATAAACTAATGACCAGATGACCAGGTGAATGTGGGCAGATGACTATGTTGTGTGGTGTTATCTTAAACAGGAGTATATTTTACGTACCTGAAGTTTGCGATACATTTCCAAATTGATTTGTTTGATATCATCCAGCTGCCGGCGGAGTGACACAATTGTGTCCTGTTTATCATGGATATCCTTCTCCAATAATTTCATTGCCATATCCGACTCAGCCTTTAGGGACACCTGAAGCTTTAGCTCTTTTTCCAGTTCCGATGATTTCTTACGTTCCTCCGTTAGTTCTGTGGTAAGGGATTCCGAATTTTTATCACTGCCCTGAGAATTGTTGTCCGAATTCTGTATTGATTGGCTGGACTGACGCATAGCTTGATTTTCAGCTTGAAGAGCTAACAAACTATTCCGCGCTATGGCCAAATCCTCCTTCATCAATGCATTTGTAGTGGTCAATGACTCAACTTTGGCTTGCAGATTGCCAACAGTTGCGCTGTAATTTGTATAAATTTCAGTTTAGATTGAACAAATCCATCAATTTTAATCGCACACACTTAAGATGCCGATTCAATTCTTCAATATAGTTCTTTTGATCAAGAACTGCAATCATGTTACCCTGTCCAGTGGCATCTAACAAAGCTGGTGCGTTACTGCCACTATCATCGGGAATATCAGCATTACGAGAGCTGGAGCGAAGATATAACGAGAAGTCAATAACGCCCTGTTGCGAGTCCAAATCTTCTTCCTTAACACATAGATTACAATCAATCACATTTAGGCCAACCAGAATGCCCATTATTACGACGATCTGCAGATGAAGAAAGAATGAAAGCCGTAGAACGAATAACGCAAACGCCTTACACGCACCTCGTCACTCATCATTAGAGCATGGGGCTCATAGTAGTCATTTAGCGAGTCTTCACGATGTTCAATCAGAGACTGCAGATAGTCAGATAGTTTCTTTTGCATTAGGGCAATGCGTAGCCAGGCCCGAGCCCGTCCAATATGTGTGCGCACTGTAGGCAGATCCCGGACACTGGCAGTGATGTCCTGTGCCTCGGGGCAATAGTTCTCGACACTCTGTAGCAGGTCCCAAAGCTCTTTGCGCGGCCCGAGTAGCCCTTTCTTGGTTCGCAGGCCATGACCCAATACATGCTCAATGACAATGAAGAAATGCTGCAGCGGCAGATGATCCGAGTCCAGCATGCGTCCATAACGCAAAGACTGTTCCAGCAGCTCCTTGACAACCAATTTGCAGATATTTACCAGATTGCTTCGCTCGATCTCGGCCGTATCACGTGCTGGAATTGGATATGTGACCAGGAAACGTGAAATTCACATATACTCCTTGTCTAAGACTAAGGACGTGCGATAACGTGCTGTATCTGCTTTTGTTGTTGACTACGACTACGAATTAGAATTTTGCTTCAAACAAATGACATTTGAATAAAGTAATGAACATTTATGTACTCTTCTCGTTGTTCTTTTTCCTGACACCTGGTGGCTGTCCCATGTACAGCATTGATCTTTCCACTTTGGAGGTGCCTAATGATTTTCAAAACGAGTTGACGCTGCAATCAATGTTAAGTTCGGAATTGCATCAATATCGGAAAAAACTGAACGAAAATGCTAAGATCAATGTCAGATCAGCATTTGTGCGCCCAATTGAGGATAGAGAGGAATTGGTTCATGACATTAAAAACCGTTTTCAGGATATTTCATCTCAAAACGAGGCAAACTCTGACCTTCATGAGACGACAAAAGTCCCTCGCAGTGCAAGTGACGAAAAGGTTTTTCTTGGAACGAACCTCTTTGGCAATTACCCAAAAAAATGCTTCTCTACTGAAGACATAGCTCTAATGTCAGCGCGCAGGAATTTTGAGAACCTAATACCAAAATCATTTCCACATTGCATGGTCAGTGATAGTGTGGTCTATATGTTGATGAAGTACTTTAACACTATAAACCAAATTATTAAGCACAAGGGTGACAATGATACAAGGCGATTGCTCCAGCGTGCTTTTTATGATGCTTTGGGAGGTTATTTACGATATTATCTCTTGCCTGTGGCACATTTGTCCTACTATGCGGGCCGACTTAAGCTTTGTACCATTGAACGACTGGTAGCTCTTTATCGACAGTGCAAAGTAGCGCTTAATACTAATGGCAATGGTTGGCGTACACCAGTGGAAAACATTCTTGGACAATTACAGAACGTGCATATCAATCCCGTTAAGATTGAAGACTGTAAGAGCACTGAGAAGGATGCAGCAAGTTGTGCTCTACTTGACCAGAGTTATGTTACCAAAGAGGCGGATCTTGAACAAATGATTGTTACTCTGCCCCGCTTAGAACCAGTGGATAGTAATGGTTTTCTTGGCAATATATTTGTGCCCTTCCGACAGCGACGTATCTATAATCTTCAGTCGCCCAATTCGGCATTTATTCTGGTCAAATTCTTTAAAACTGTTACCAATTGCCATAGGTTTCAGGGATTGAGTCAACGAACATATAATCTCAAGCTACGCAACTGGATACGGGAGAACGTTGAGTTGCATTACAAAGATGAAATATTTTATCCAGGATTGGGTGGTATACTGCAGATCTACGAGACTCTAAGCTGTCCAAAAAAATTAAAGGATGAAAACGAAGAAAAAGAAACGTTGATGGGTGAAGAAGATTCCAAGGATTACTCAGTTACTCTCGATGATATAAACAATGATGGAGCGAAATGTCCTAAGATAAACAACAAAGCGGATAATAATAAGAAAACTATTCAGAGCCGTAAACAGAGTCGATCAGCAAAGCAAACCAAAAGAATAAAGCATGAAAACATGGAAGATGGACATCGGCTGGTCTCTGGTGAGGCAAAATATAATAACGAGGCTGAAGATTGCATTGAATGCGATGATGAAATGTATGTGGCCTATGTGGCGGGATTTCTTGGGATTGCGTTGTTGCTCCTGCTCCTGATCATTTGCTTATGTATGCGTAAGTCGGATAAGGACCGTAAAAGGCACATGAAAGCAGCAGCAGAAAAATCGGAAAAATCAGAAAAAGCAGAGGAACCATTGGCAACTATCGTATCACAACAAACAACAAAACGCAAAGGCTTCTGCAGTTCATTATTTCAAAGCAAACGGAAAGCCAAAGAAAATGCCATACATGAAAGGGAAAGACGACAAAGTACAAAAGGCATGGGCTTTCTTGATAAAGGCCAACTATATCATTCAAGTCCATTAGGTTATACGGGTTCGGCAAGAGCAAGATCCCCTGGTAGGACAGACAACACAGAAACGGAAGCCGACGTAAACGAGTCATTAGCATCGACATCATCATTAGGCTATCATTTTCCGAGAAAGTGCATACCCATTAGATTTCATAGAGAAGATCGAGATCAATACTATACGACTTCGGAAAAATCGGGACCCAAGTCGAGAACCAAAGTTCGAAGTCGAGAAAAACAGCACCATCGAAACGATATTGAAGTCGGCCAAAGTTCAAAGCAGAGAGATCGCTTTATATCCACACCTCCCGGGTTTTCAGAGGAGCATTCATCGTCTAGAAGAAAAACGCCACCGCCTAACAAATCACAAGCATCGGAATCGGAAAAACCAGCAAAGGAATCGGCATCATCCCAAATATCAAAGAAAATTGAAAAGCGTCCGAAATCCGATGATGAAAGCGAACCGAGGAAACCAAGACGACCC
Organism: Drosophila neocordata; assembly: GCA_018903615.1. NCBI lineage: Eukaryota > Metazoa > Arthropoda > Insecta > Diptera > Drosophilidae > Drosophila > Drosophila neocordata. Next base: position 2,703,269 of record JAEIGI010000002.1, read on the forward strand.
AAAGAGACAAAAAGTCGAACAGAAGAAGAGCGAATTCGTAAAACTTGTAAAGATTACAAGGAACAGATACGAAAGGATGAGCGAGAAAAAAGCAGAGAGAAACAGGTATAATTACATTTTTGTTCCTTTTTATGAAAAAAAAACCAAATAAATTTTTACATAAATTAATCAGAAAGCGGTCAAAACAAAAAGCAAGTCAACTCAAGAGTCAGAAGCTGAAAGCGATTATCCAAGCGATTTGCCAGAGAAGAAAAAAAGCAAGTCCAAGGATACGGCCAAATCAACTTACTATTCATCAGGACGAGAAAAAGGTGGTGGCAATGTAAGTGATAAAAATAAATTATATAATATGGAAAAGTAATACTTTGTACTATCATACTTCACAGTCCAAGAATTCTCTTAGTTGGGAAACGACTTTTGACGATGATAGTTCCTGATAAAAGTTTTTATGCACACAAACACGCACTCAACAACATTCATTCTTTTGTTTTTCACTTATTTTTCCATTATATTTTTTTAATATTAAAATTGTTTCAAAAACAACTAAAAGCCAAAACATGCGAAATTAAAAAAAAAAAAAGGGAAATGATAAATTCGAAGAACAAACTACAGAAATCCACGATACAAAGCCAGAAGATAGCAAAGTAGTGCCAGGATTGCACGGTTATGGAGCGACGGAAGAAATTGTGAGTTCTTAGTGAGTTCTTTGAAAGGCATCTGAGAGACCGAAACATTTGAACAATCAGTGGGCTAACAATTCCAATGAGACTATGAGATGAAAGTCATAAACTGCCAAAGCGCACACCTTTGCTTGCATTTTCCATTGCAGCATTGTTGTGACGAACAACTGTTAATATTGAAGTTGCAAGCTTATGGCGCTATCTTCTGTCTATGTACCGTGACAGAAAAGGAAACATAAGTTCAAACGGTAACCAAACGATTGCAAAATAACGGGCAAGAAGCAACCTACAGAGATGCGACAACTCAGCAAGTGTGCCGCCTATAAGGCCGACATTCTTGTGCTGCGACGCATGTGCATTCGAGCTGGAGGCTGAACCTGAGCCTGAGCCTACAATATCGCTAAGACGACGACCGATAAGATATTCAATTGCCATAATACCATTATCCTCAAGTGCTCCACTGAGACTGGCCGCTGTTAAGCCGGAGAAGCGTTTACTGTGGTTGTTACTGCTGCTCTTCCGATTTGAGTGTCTACTGCCAGTTGCAGTTGTGCCCACTGTTTCAGCTGCACCGCCGCCAATTGTATGTGGACCACCTGGTATATCGATATCCTGGAGTTCTTTCAGACACAGCCATTCGCCATCAACGGAGACTCGAAAATTGCACAGATATATGGTATCCTGTACGCCACCAGCCAATTCCTCGGTAGTATTGGCATGGGATGCTTTCGGCAAGGTAATTGTCGTACTATTGTTGCTTTGCTGTTGTTGTTGCACTTGGTGTGTTGTCTTTGACGTTTGTGGGGGTGGATTATGACCCTTCTGTGACTTTATTGTAGCTGTGGTCGCAACCGCTGCCCGAGTCGTGGTTGTTGCGGTTGTTGTTGTAGCCGTCTTCGTGCCTTTGCCGACTTGTTGTTGCCCACTTTGCGTCGACTTTTTTCCTATTGCAGCGGATGACGTCGTCGTTGTCACAGACGTTTTATTAATGCTCCGCAATGGCCTGGAACTGCTTGCACTAGATACAGTTGTTGTTGCTGTTGATGATGCTGATGACGACTTAATACGTCCACTGGCCACATTATTATTATTGTGTTGAGATAGCTTTGTCTTTTTTGAATCCTCGACAAGTCCACGCATTTTGCGATGTTTTTTCCAGGTAACTGCAGCCCCTACATATGTGCGTAGGTGACATTTAAAAGTAGATATACATATTTGTAGTAGGTCAGCGGATTGAGATCCCAAAACAAAACCAAATTGTCGTTGCTTTTACCTTTAGTAATTTTTGAGGATTTAAGTCCTCCAGATCGAATAAATTATTCAAATTTTATATATGACTAATACACGTATTTATTTTACTGTTCCAATAAGTAATTCTGTTATCGTATTGTGTGCAAGTTGAATAAGACTGAAGCGAAATTTATATATTGATTTATCAAGCATGTTGTGAAGAGGACACGAAAGCTCATTGCAAAAGCTTTCGTAAGGGGTGCTCGTTTTTTTCGAAATTTGCGGAAAGGAACTTTTTTCACAATAACCGAAACTTTTAAACGGTTAAATATTAAATTGTATTGCCAATATCACTCTTATCATAAAATCATTTGTTACATTATTTCAAAATTGAAACATTTTTTTTTAAATATTGTTTACACTGCACAATTTTGGTAGTTTAAACAATTCTCTTATAGCTAAGTCATGCTTTAAATATGTAATCTTTCAGGAAATATATAAACGATAATATATAAGAAATTATGTATTATATATTAAACTAATATGTCTGTTATGTATGAAATACAAAATGGTTTTTAAATAAACAAATATTACTTTTATTCCAATTTAGTTTAAAAGTAATCTTTGGAACCAAATAGAAAATTTCTTTTAAGCATTTTTGTCAGTAATCCATATCCGCTTTGAATATATATATATTAAATATATACCATCATTATAAATATGGTGAAATCTGGGTATCTGATCTGATATAAAGAATGTACAAAATTTATTGGAATGTGTTTTAAATCTTAAAATAACAACAAAAGAAAATATTACAAAATGTTTTAAAAAGAGAATCAAGGATATAAATAACACGATGGATATCTGTTTCTCAACGTAAACACTCACTTAAGAAGAATAATTCAGACTTTTAAATTAAAGAAATACAAAATATATATCTTAAACAAAAAGATGACTTTTCTTGCTTATCGACTAGCTCTCGTAGCTAACTCCATTTCAATATAAAGTAAATGTTTAAAGACGTTGTAAACAAACTTCTAGCTTTTTCAACATAAACATTTAATTTAATGTACATAATATTTCCGAAATAAACAAATTTTATATGTAAATATGTTTATTAAAACTTTTGAAATATAATCATGCTGATGGAACTCACCGGTTTTCTTTCGTTTGGGAGTTACGGCAGTAGTTTGTAAATTGGTATCAGATTGCGGTGGTGGAGCATCGGGAGCCATAGTCGTAGGAACTTCTGGAGACGGGTACGTTGTAGTCCCATCAATTACTTCTGATGCAGCTGCTGCAGCAGCAGCGTTTGAGAACTGTGTCGAGATGTGGTTGAATATGTGCGACGAGATACTCTCTGTACGTCGTAAGGTATCACGAAAACGATTAAAGGAAGAGCTGGAACTGGGCGTAAGTGATGGAGTTGTTGGGGGCGTTGCAGTGCTTGATGCACCTTGTGTCTCCTCACTTTGTGAACGCACCAGCAAGCCATCTGTGCTCATTTTGCATCAAAAATAGCATTCACTCACACACTATTGCACTGAAACTTGGCTTAACAAATTTTATGCGTCTTATAAAATTATTTTTTCGATTTAGCACGGAATAAACAAAAAACAATCGTCGGGCGAAACAGAAACAGCTGTTGCATGCAGGTGCCAGGTCTTTTGATATCGGTCAAGTCATCGCTAGTCATATAAGTTTAATGTGGAATGGTGGTATATGGAACACTTTTTTTGCCTATCGATTATTTTTTGGTATCCCGCCAAAAACAATATAAACTCAACTCATTCTGGTTTTCGTTGTTTGCTAATTAATTAACAAGTATGGACGCGGAGATAAAACAACAATTCGACGAAATGGGCGTGGAACCCACCGAGGCCGTATTGGACAAATGTATGGAACTGGCTCTTAGTTATAATATTAATGATGCTACCGAATTCGTGGAGCAGTGGATGGCCTTTAGTTTGTCCCATTTGCACGGCGATGAGCCGACTACCGAAAATCTCGGTGAGTTTGAACGGAAGGTTCTTCAGCTGAAGCGTGACAAGGTAGGCCCGAAGCAGAACAGTCAAAAGGGCAGACCTATGGCAACTCCAGCAGTTGCATCCATCATCGACGCAAGCTCTCTAGCCACATATGGTGTCATCGAGGACGAGTCCATGCTAGGAATAACTGACTATACTGTTGATAATGGGACAGACTCTTCATTGATGCACACGCCTAAGGCTAAAAAGGATGGACCGCGTGCAAGTGCTCTTAAAGGAGGAGTTTTATTCAGTCCCGTCAGTTACACGCCGCAGTCGGCTAAGCGTACACCAACGCCAGCAGATTCTGTGGTAGGACGCCCAGGTGACATTGTGGACACTTTCGGCCATCCAAAGCTTGTTACGGGATCCTCGTGGCAATCCCAACTGGAACATTCCGTGCCTGTGGTACAGAAGCTCTTGCACAATGATCTTCCGTTGACAGTTGGTAATTTAAGCTACATGCACGATATACTTAAGGAAAGATGCGACGAACTGCACGATCGCATGTTAGATATTGGCCAGGGTATAGTCGAAAAAAAGTTGGGTGCCGAAGGGGCATCCGAATGCAGTTGGTATCCACAGGATAGGTACACATTGGAAGCACTGCACATGCTCCACGCAGTCGGCATGATACATTCTGAAGATGACGGCCCTCTGGATCCGCACTCTACTCTGCTGGCAGTCTTAGATGCGGATGAAAACACATTTCTTACGCTTAACTTTTCGCGCATAAAGTCGGCCTCCATCTTTCCTGGCCAAGTGGTGCTGGCAAAAGGATTTATACCCAAAGGCAATACTTTCGTGGCAGAGGAAATCTACACAGAACGAAAGCTGACGCCCCCCTCTCCACTAAAATTGGATCGAGAATTACAATTTGTTGTGGCCGCGGGACCTTTTACACATAGCACTGACGTATTCTACGACCCACTACATGATCTTCTCAAGTACCTCAAAGACCATAGACCCGATGTCCTTGTGCTTACTGGCCCATTTATGGATGCCGATCACAAAATGGTCGCGGAGATGGCCGAAACTTTTGAATCGTTTTTCGAGAAAATGATAGTTGGCATTATGGAAGTTGTCGGAAGCCACACTCAAGTGCTGATGGTTAGCAGCCAAAAAGACGCTATGACCCACTCTGTTTACCCAACGCCACCACCGACGCTACGAAGAATATATCCAAATCTTTACTTACTGCCCGATCCTTCAATTGTTGATCTGGATGGTATTACAGTGGGCGTGACTTCCACGGACATCCTAGATCATCTTTTAAGCCATGAATTTGCTGTTAATGGTGGCGAAAGATTACATCGGGCTATTAATCACCTATTTAATCAGGGTTCCTTTTATCCTATGTGTCCGACGGGAGATGAGAATATGTGCTACGATTCCTTACTAGCCCAGAAGTATGCCCAACTAAAACAGCTGCCCAATATCCTGATACTGCCCAGCGATCAACGTCATTTTATACGCTTGGTCAGCGACTGTTTGGTCATAAATCCAGGACGTTTGACGCAAACTAAGGGCGGCACCTTTGCTCGATTCCTGGTAACACCTACAGCTCCATCGGCTACCGCTAAATCGGTTAATATGTTTAATAGTGCTGCCTGTCAAATTCAACGCATCTAAGTTTTAGTAACTGATTAATTAATTTTAAGCTAGTTGCTTTCCATTTTGTAATTGATAAAGGGGATTCTTTAGATTTTATAATCGTTGTCACATATATAAAATACTTTTATTTTATCAATGGATTGTAGGTAAATACATTGTGGATAATTATCCACTCAAGATTATTAATTATGTATTTTAATTTGGAAAGGAATTAAAACGAAACATTGTCTTAATTAATTGGAACACTTGGACTCGAGAATCGTATAAATAATTTGATTATCTTGCTTGGACTTGCAAATCGATAAAAACAGAAAAATGACAATTTAGGCAACTTTAATTACAACTCATTTGTTTATAAATGGACAGAATTGAAGAATTGGAAAGATTTCTTTAGAGGAGCAAATTATGGGAGATGTTTATTCGTCGTAGCCTGTGTTGGATCATAACTTATTTAGTAATTCCTAACGTAAATTAGTGTTAAAGCATTTATTAATTTATGTTTACATAATAATAGTTTACAGCTAACAGTAGGAAATGATATCTAAATGTATTTATACTCGCTATAATGTACGCTTGATGTAATTATGTATGTAATTTTGTAAGTCTATGTACGCACAATAATTATACATATATTCCACACTATGTCGAACTCAATTCGTAATCAAGTGAAGGATCGCATAATAACTAAATTGTTAGATGAAACTCCATTGTATATTTGAACTATACAAACAAAAATACTGTTTCTGTATCTGAATCTGCATGCAATGATGTTGCCCATATGTTGGACAATGATCTGATCCGATTCGATCCATAAACTGACCGAACTGGCGGCCCATGTTGTGTAATAAGTAACTGTGTGCCACTCTTTTAAGTATGTCCTTCCCACTGGCCCTGGCCCTCTGCTCTATCTCCTTTTACCACCATCGTTGTTATTTGGAGCTGCTACTACGACCGCATCCAACGGACGACGGTCGTCCAACAACTCGGCGCTGCCCGGGCTGCGTTCAGTTGTTGGGCTCCTGCTTGTATTGTTATTGTCGGTTGCTCACCCCCTCGGGATTATGGACACCGCCTGCGCCGCCAGCCAAGCTATGTTCCATATTCTTTACAATCACATAATTGGTTATGTGATTAATGGCCTCATCCTGGAGTCGCTCGGGCCAGCGTCTCATGTACGACTTTATGAAATCACTAAAAGTGTCCACCTTGTCCGGAGTGCTCTTGTGGGCATCGACAATGTTCTTCACAATGTCGACAAACTTATCATAATCTTCGTGGGATTTCTTAATCTTATTATAGTTGGGTACACCACCATTGGTGTTACCACCGGGTCCGCCCGAACTGGCACCGGCGGCATTCATCTGCTGTTCCATATTGCTGTCCGCTAGCCGAGCGGAAGCAGCTGCAGCCACTGCCGCAACAGCGGCCGATGAGGCCATAAAGTTATCCACACTGCCCGCATTGGGCGGAGGCTGGGAGTGGTCCATAAAATGGCGATGCATGCCGTACTCCGTTCTGCAAATAACGATGAAATTATAAATATAAGACAATCCATTCAAATGAATCTTGATTTGCTTTTACTTGTAGAACCCCTCCGTATTGTTGCTATTGAATTCTTGCTGAGACATTGGATTTTTCCAAACTGGTGACTCTGATGTGGATGGTAGGCTGCTGGCACTCGATGAGCTCATACGCTTGTCTCTACAAGAAAAGAATGGTTTTAGTAATTACAATGGATAAATATTAATATAACGTACTTGTAACCCGTGTGAGATGCCAGACTCTTAAACACATCATCCACTTGACTGTAAAACTTCCAGGTGCTTATTATACCTGTGGTCTCGAATGTTTTCTGCTCCTGGCGATAACGCTGTGTCAGATTGTTTACTTTGAAGTGCACCTCCAGTGCTGTAACAGGTACACCAAGCGAAGTTAACTGCTTGGCCATAGCCACATAAAGATGGCCATTGCGTTTAATGGTGCGCAACTCATAGGCGCAAACTTTCCATAGTTTAATTAGTTCCAATACACCACTATCCTCCCATTGTCGACGCTTTTTGTTGAATTTTTCATACTACATATAGTAATAGAAATAAATATATAATTAAATTAGAAAGTATCTTTAAGATTTATAACTTCATATGATACTCACAGGCATTTCACATGGGTCTCACTGGCGACAAATGGGTTTGCCCAACAACGTTTGTCTGCCGTTTAAAGCAGAACATGGAGCTTTTTATTTAGCATAGATTGGAAAACATTTTTGCAACCAACATCCGTACACCTAGAATGTAAAATTAATTACTTAAGTTAGTTAAAAGTTAAAAAATTTGGCCCCGCTATAAAACGTTTCTAATGGAATATGCAATAAAACATATGGAGACTTAAATTTAATTATTGCTCAAAGTATGTTCCTTAAGTTTTTCCCTAGCAAACAGCTGTATAAGTTTGTTATATGCAAATCTGTGAAATAATAGTTTTTACAACGTTACATAAAAATATTAACACCCAATCGCTGATATTTTACTGCTTCAATTCTTAGAAGTCATTAGTTTAAAAATACTTTCTAATCCCTCTCATTTTCTTTTTTTTTTTTTTTAGAACTGTGTTTAGGCTGTCCGTTTAAATTAAATTTGGCCTTAACAAGGAACTAATTATATCCTTTCTTTCATGACTAAAACATTTCATGCAAAATATAGTTTTTCAGATATATGTATCTAAAATAAAATTTTAACCATATGGATTTTATATCTATTCAAAGTAATTTGTTTTTTTTTTAAAGTTAATTTTGATGGAAAAATTTAAATAGCTAAACAAAATTTAATTACAATTTCAGATAGTTAATCATCATTAGACCGGCGCACATACACATAAACAACACGCACACATATAGACAGATTCATTAAATAAATGTGGATCGTTAAACCAAATGGTAATATAAAAGACTATCTGTAAATGCGCCTTCGACCCCTTGAAGCAGCGTCAGCAGCAGCAGCGTAGAAAAGCGAAGTTGACGCGACGTTGGCTAAAATCGTACTGAAGCGGTAATTCAAGTATACAACAGAGTTCCACCTTTGGGGCAAAATGAAGATGCTCCATCAACGAGAACAACAACAGGCAGTCGACAGCAGAACAGTGTAGCACAGAGCAGGGCAGGGCAAACGGGGAGAGTTGAGCTGAGCTGTGTAGATGGTTACTTTTCTTCAATATACACATACATATATACATTTATGTACACACACGCACTCATACACATGTACAACTTTTTCCCTTTTGCAGAGATACACACGCACACATACACACACTCATGCGCGCAGGTACATACTTTTCCTGACAATTACAACAAAATGCAAATTATTGTTTCTTTGCAATGGCTGCGACAGCGGCAATAACTACAACCATAACTCAGACATATAGTTAAGCACGAAACGTAATAATAAGTTAAATAATTAAACTTGAAAACGATTCAAGAGGGAAAAGAAACACACGCAAAAAACACAGTTCTTCTGTTCACTCGCCTACCGATACACCGATATACAAAACTATCGATATATGCACACAATGAATGCGTAGCTAAATACAAAATGGCTAAATTACCTATTCGAAATTTTTTCGATTGTTACAATCATTTGTCTCGAGCAATTTACATAAAATAAACCCATTCCTTAATATATTTCTCAGAAAATAATGAAATATTAGGTAATGTTTCTCATATTCTATTCAGAAAACAAAACACAGCATTTACAGAAATAGCTAACAACTGACTAACTTATGACCGATAAGTTAGCGACGACAAGTTTTTAGCGATGAGAAACGATGAAGTTGAAACTAAAACAACCGGCTTGGAAAATCAAAAGTACGTTAAATATTTAACGATTACATTCTTTTTGAAAAGGAAAATGAAAATATTTATATGAAAATGAACAATCAAAAGGCAGCCACGCCCACACCACCACTGGTCAATGATTTATGCCCAGGTCTAGCTCAGTTTTTGAGGCCTGGTCATGTAATTTATCTTATGTAGCTTCCCCCACCTTCTCTTCATCAACTCTATAGCCAGCTTCAAGCTCGTTAAGGGGGGCAAAAGCAAAAGCAACAAAGCAAACGCATTATCATCATCATCAGTTCGTCGTACACCCCCTCCCCCATCCATTCCATCTGCGCAACTGCTTTTGTTGGGGCTCGCATACGCCGGTCATCATCATTAGGTTTTGTGCTGCGGCAGCGGCAGCGACAGCCCCAAATGCGAACGTCATTAGCGTCGAGCTAAATAACAAAAAATGATAATGTTGCTGCGGCTTTGGGTAATCATCATTAAATTGCACAGCAGCATCGTTGCGTTGCCTGAACACACGGAAGCCGAAGTTGAAGTCACCCACACATACAACACACAACAAGGTCACCAGTATCATTCAAATTGATGTACATACATATGTATATATTGTAAATACGTTAGATGTGCCTATGCAAGTGTACATCTGCAGATAGGACTGGAAAATGAAAGTACATACATACATACATACATATTATTTAAGAATTGCTTGTGCCCTTCAGTAAGTGTTTAATACGGACATGGTTGAAATTTCTCAGTATTTCCCTCTTATGCCAGTAAAGAAAAGAAAAATAAGAAAAGTCTAAAAAACTTCTTGAAAATTTCTTTCAATTTATGTAAAAGGGTCGTGTGAAAATTCGGAATTAAAGTTTGGGATTGGTAAATTATTCATATCCTTTTTTAGATATTCCAATTTAATATTCACTTAACTCTTTTGAAATATTTTGTGTTGTTTGTTGTTTAAATTTTATTAGGGAGACAACATTAATATTAATAAAATGTTATTTACATATCTTATTTGTAACTTAAATTCAAAATGGTTTGTCTAAAAAGGTGTAATAGTCATAATTTGGAGGTTATGATGTATTGCAGTAGTCAGTACATTTTTTAAAAAATCATAAGAATTCAGATTATTTAACAGACTTTAAACAATGACTATTTGATTTATTCGGCAATTAGAGAAAACGGAGATCCAGGTATATGCTGCTCTCCCCATTTTACAACCAAAATGTAAGCCCCTTGTTCATTAACCCGATAAATCACTCGATGGATATTGCCTCCCAAGTGTTTTAGAAGTATCTCATCACAGGGATAACCTTTGGGTCCAAGAATGCTCACAAAAAGCATATTACGTCCAGCTTGACTGGCATCCACAGTGAACTCGTTGCGTTCCAAAACATTGATGTGACTAAGTCCAAGGCCACGGCTCTGCACTTTGCTGCCATCTGATTGAAAGACCAAATCTTCTATGCAACTGTCAAGATTTGCCGCCTCTCCTATCACTACGATGATAAATGGTGACTTGGGCAAGGGTACGGAATTGCATTTAACATGGACTTTGTAGAGACCTGCTCCTACATTCAGATTGCTTTCAATCTGGAGGCGTTCCGGGTCCAACTGTTGTTGTCTCACTGGTACTGACTGACTACTGGGTCCCTCAAGACGCACATCGAAATTGCCTTTAACACCATTCCGTTTGATAATAAAGTTCAGCGTCGAGTCGAGACGCAAGGCGCCATTAGGAAAATGCATTAGCTGCACCTTGCTCGGATCGGTCAGTTCGGGTGCTATGAAGACGTGTGGTGGCTCAGTGGGATATGCATCTGAGAATGTTTTTACGAGTACAAATGAAAAAGAGGGAGAGAAGAGAAAGACGGCGTCGGGGGGTGTATAAAAATAGAAATTTCAATGTTTACTTCCTCATTGAGGGTCGTTCTTCTACTCACCCGCTTCGGGCGTACGCTGGTATCGCCCAAAAATGCCATCTTTCTCTGGATCCGGACTGCCCGAGGTAATGGAGGTAGACACACTCCCCGCCGCATTTGTATTCAAACGAATCTCCTGCGACACTTTAAACATGCCAATGTAAATATTATTCCCCTCCTCCCAATCACTATTTAATGGTTTCTTAAATATTTTTCCAAAATTCTTTACAAAAAACTATTTCTGTTGATCGAATGATGGACACACCATGGCACTGTTGCTCTTCATCTCCTTAGTGGCACTGAGTTGAGTTGCGGGTGTGCTTTATGATGCTCATGCTCTTTCTCTACCAATACGTTTCTATGTGGAACTCAATAACAACTGAAAAATGGGAATATATATATGCATTGTATATGCTCTTAAGATTCTCAATATTCTCCACGGTTTTTTGTTTTCTCAATGAGAAAGCAGCCAAAAACACGCGCCAAAAAAAAAAAAAAGATATACTCGGCGTCTAAGATGCAAATGTTTATAGTGTTTGTTAATGGGCACACTGCCAATAATATGAATAAAACCAAGGGGGGGAGGTGGATGGGGGTGTTAATAACAAATTTTAGTAAATTTAAAGTTAATTGAAATTTTGTTAATACTTTTTATTTATAATAGAAAACCAAATAGAGAGCTTTACTTTTATGTATTTAAAAAATTATTGTAAGACATTCTTTAAATATACTAACCTTGTTCCTTATCCTTTGTCCTCCGATCTTCTGCTCTTATTTATTGTTGTTATTGTTATTGTTAATTTTTATGTAAATGGTTTTGATTGATATGTATTTTAAGAACTCTCACAGTTTAAGTTTATTTTAAAATTTAGTTAACTTAAATTCAAAAAATATAAATCTGACTGTGTGTTTTCACTTCATATCTTTTTTATAGTTCAGTAAATACACAATTACATATCCATATGACTCAAACGAAACGTTTATAAATTGATTGGATCTCACATATTAATAAAATTTTAAATATAATGAATTTGAAAACTCTTTTCCAGAATTTAGTTTTTATAGGAAGGAACAGACAAGAGTCAAATAACTTTCTCAGGGGCTCTAGGATCTCTTGCGTTTTGTCAGGCATTTAACTTGATGTTATGTCCATTTTGTACATGATGATACAGATGTGGATAGACGACCATATCTGTATTAGTTAAATTACCTGCTTCATAAAGTGCCGAAAAAACCTTGTGGAGAAACATCGAAGAAAATACTAAATATTATAATGAAAATTATTAAAATTTCTACACACATTCTCGGCAATCTTCATGGTCTTTATGGCGTCTGTGCGCATTTGGAGCCATGTGTGACGCAGCCGTTCCTCTGCCTCGGATATAAATCCGGGTGTCCAGTTCTCCTTTAAACGATATAAAGTCATGCGATTCTTCTCCCGCACTGCCCGAGGTAACATTGTAGATATACGTTTTCTTCCTTCCCGTTTAAGTTTTCCATTTAACATCTGCTGTTGCTTTGCCTTCTTCTCCTCGATCTGGATTCGCATCTTTCGGGCAAGATCTTCCCGTTTCTTGCTGGCTGCTGTCTCAGCAAAGATTGAGACTTGATTTGTCTGGGCATAGAAGCGGCTATAGTAGTTCATTTTAGTATCATCCAGTGGCGGCATGATACGTCTAAAATTGCCCATATGACTGTCCTCCCAGGCAATCTGTTGGCCCAGCGAATCGAATTCTGGCTCACCAGCAACTCCAGTATTTGGAATAGGAACTGCCTCAACTTTAGACTTCGATAAACCGGCCAAAAGCCGAGGACGCTGCAACCTAAAAAAAAAAATCATATGGAGAAAGGAGATGAGATGCTCCGAACTGTTTTGTTAGGATTGCCTACGTTTCACCCTTGGTTTTTAGCAACCGCTGCTTAACACGTTTGCGATCCTCGCGCATAATCTGTTTCTTATCCGCCAATACGGTGCTCACCAAGGTCAGTGTATCACGTATCAATGGCCTCTTGACCTCACGATCGACCTGCTCGTTGGTATGAAAGCTGGGTGAATGATTTACTTCCAGAATATACGGTTTCAGCTTCCAATCCACCAGTATATCAAAGCCCAATATTTCGAAGCAAGCCTGAATCTTGTCATGTCCTGGAAAGCAGGCATGGTAGTTATGTTTTAACACCGGCCATGCACTGAGTACCGTCTTAACGATCACATCGTCCACATTGCTCCAAAACTCATCAACATTATAATTGTGCCGCCTCATCCAATTGTTAATGGCACTTAGTTTCCGTTTGCTACCGCAATCATCGTTATCGCACATCTCATACTGGGAGTTGCGCTTATTCACCGAATAGTTGGTCAGATGCATATACAAATCATTGGCATTCCCGGGCGTTGGCTCCACATACTTATTTGTGGCAAAGCGGGCCAGACCCTCATTGTATACAAAGATTCGCAAAGGATCAACTGAGGTGATAAGCGTGTATACCCTCAAATCGAATTTGTAGCCATCGATCAGAAGGGGCTATGGCAAAAGATGATGACACAAAAGAAAAGAGGAATTTAACGCAAATACCCACTCGATGTACATAGGTCTGACAGATTAAACGCTCGTGTGGTCCAATAGATTTAAGATCATTCGTCAGCCAAATACCACGTCCCTGTGCCCCTGAATCCGGTTTAAGAATAAAGGTTCGCCTGTGATTCAGGGCATAGTTCATGGCATCGCCATAGCTAAAAAATTGAAAAATTTATTTAGCAATTATGTTTTAGCTGTGTCCTCCACTTACTCCGCCGGCAGCATCCACGTTTTGGGAAAGATCTTGTAATCATGTGGATAATGCTTGAGCATGCGATTGAGATTTCGCGATAGCAGATCCTTGCGACAAATCTCAATCATGCCAGGAAAATGATTGATTTGCTGGAAACGCTTCATATTCTTAAACAATTCCACACCCGGAAAGGAATCAGACCACAGAATGTTCCATAATTTTGATTCTTTAACCAACTTATAGCCGAGAGCCTTCGATATTTTACCAATCATGGCATACCGTGAATTGGATACACAAATTGTACTCTTGGTATCGCTGGTGGTGGTCAATTAAATGTTTGATCATATGACCAATCAAAGAAATTATTTACAATTTTTTACCTAATTGAACGTTCTACGTCACGCATCGATAAAGCATCTTGTCGCCTGAGACAGGCCACTCGAAAACATTTCTGATTTAACTGTATAAATCCCTCGAGTTTCGCTTCCGTATCTGATGTGGGTACTTTTACGGGACTGGAACATTCATCTGGAGCTTGGCCACCTACGGGACGGTAGTCGCCATCGGATTGGTGAGCCTTCTTCTTACCTTTCATTTTTTTGTTGCGGCAACATGGAGACATCTGTGTAAAAGGGGTTCTAGATCTGGGAGGACTGGACCATTCCATTTCATAATCTGGATTGGGGCGTCGCTCACTTAGCGCCATGTCAATGATGCGCGTCACTCTTGATCGTTGCTCACGATCTTTGCGTATCTTTTCCTTGGAAAAGTGTCGTAGCTCCTGTATCCGTTTATAAAACTTGGAATTTTTTAAATTCATTTCTCAAAAAAGACGCTTTTATAAAAAAAAATTGGCCTAAGTTAAAACTAGAAATATGAACAAAGGTCAATGGGAAGTGACCGAAAATATTCCCAAATAACAAGGAAAAGGTATTATTTTGTATTGTGTTGCAAAAAGGGGTAAGAGCTATACTGACGTTAGATTCAATACGAATCAGTACTGAAATAACAAATCTCTCTTTCCCTGTAGTATAATTGTAAGAATATAAAAACATTATAAAAACATAGTACATGTCTAACAATTTAAGCAGATATCAAAATAATGCACATATATATCAACATATTTATATGAATAAGTCAATAAAATTGACTTCCATTCTTGGAATGCAATGATGAAATCGCTCAAAATTCAATTTGGAATGCCTTAAAACGGTTAACAATTTCCTGCATCGAAGGTCTCTCCTGGGGATCGAGGGCGGTGCAATGTAGTCCCGCCTCTATGGCACGCATACAATTTTCCAGCTCGTTGCCCGTAGGCTCAGTAAGTTGCTTATCGAGTAATTTCAGGCACTGGCCTTGAGATTCCAACCATTTTTGCTTTACATAATTTAGCAAATCTGGATGCTCTCGATCAGTTACCAGGTGTCCCGTGAATACTTCAAGCAGAACAATGCCAAAACTATAGATATCAACCCCTGTACTGAGTTGTTTAGAACTCAGAAACTCTGGTGGCAAATAGACACGAGTTCCAAACAGTTGTTTCACCTGCATCACGGCATTAATGCTTTTCGGACCCTCTCGGGCCAGGCCAAAGTCGCCTATTTTCGGTTGTAGACATTGATCAAGTAGAATATTTGCCGGTTTAATGTCGCCATGTATCAGAGGAGTTGTTCGCGCCGTATGCAGAAAATAGATGCCCCTGTGAATGTTTTAAACAATTAGACATTATTTTTTTTTTTTTTTAATTTATGAATATTAAAGTATTGGGCCATATTTTGTTAGTCGCTTTCGTATTGCTTTTTGCGTTTTAAATTTAAACAAAGAACTCATTTACATAATTGATTTAGTTTATCTTCTGATGACTCAATTTGGTAGATTACTGAATGTTGATTCATGCAAACAATTAAAATAAATTAAATTTGAAATCATACTTAGCTGTTCCGAGGGATATGCTGAGACGCTGCTGCCATGTCATGGGCGCCATTGATTGCCTGAATCGAGGGGCTTTTAGTCTATACTCCAAGGAGCCACCCTTCATTAGCTGATACACCAAACACGGCTGATCGCTGTCGATGCTATAGCCATACAGAGCCAAAACATTATCATGCCGAATAGTATTCAAGTACTTGAGCTCATTGTAGCTTTGCTGCAGCTCTATTTTGTTTTTATCAATATTGGGATGACGATAGTTCATTCTCTTTATGGCCACATCAAGTTGTTTCCACTCGCCTTTGTACACCTCTCCAAATCCGCCATGACCAAGACGATTCTCAGTTGCCCAGTTGTCAGTGGCTGCTACCAGCTCAGCGTAGTCAATTTTTAATAAAGATTCAGCGGCTCGCTGAACTGTGCTAATATGGATATTACTCAGAGATTCCAAGCTAACACTCGGCTCTGTGCTAGTATTTGTACTGTTATTATTGGAATTACTAACACCAGAGGACGAGGCATAAGGTGGACCGTTTTCAATTTTGGAGTTTGAATTTGTTGGAGCACGCAATTCGCTGATGATAGGCATGCTTCGCGGAATGTATTTGTGCAAATTTTCACTGACATAATCCTTGATCAGACGCATAGCATTGTGTAGCTTCATTCTGGAAAATAAAATATTGTTAGTGCAAGAAAATAAAATTAGCAAGCCGCATACTTTTTAAATAAAGCAAACAAACTCTGGACTGTGTGATTATATTGACCACCCCAAATGATGAGAAACTCATTGGTCGGCGATCGTCCCCGTCTTTGTTGTTGTCGGATTTGCTCCATTTGTCCCGGGTAGAGTTTGACGAATTTTGCCAATTGTTCCCAAACATCCAGTGTGTCTAGATGATCGCACAGTCCTTGGCGCACTGCTACT
The DNA here is from genome assembly GCA_018903615.1 of Drosophila neocordata. Lineage (NCBI taxonomy): Eukaryota > Metazoa > Arthropoda > Insecta > Diptera > Drosophilidae > Drosophila > Drosophila neocordata. Next base: position 2,720,203 of record JAEIGI010000002.1, read on the forward strand.
GGCAACAAACGAATGGGTATGGTATCATCTACACCATTTTGATTGGTTCTTGATGGGGGAACCTGGGATCCAGCTGTTGGAGATGGAGTGGCCGTTTGCGCCTGCATTGTAGCCTGTTGTTGAATCTGGGCTTCTGCTGTTGCTGCTGTGCTCATTTTGTTAAATTAAGTTGATGCTGCTGATTCATGCAAAAGTAGATTCCATTACACCCACGTAGTTGGAGTAATTGTCGTAATTTTCGATTTGAAGTCCACGTTTATTCTGAAAGCACATGTTATATGTTTAGATATTTGGACTGCATTTTTACTTTTTCATTTGCATTTTATTACTTTCTCTTGTGCGCAATTGCTGTTTAACAACCTAAACCAGTCAAGTTAAATAAACCAGCTGTTTGATTGTACTTAATAGTGCAACAGGGCTGGACAAACGTTGTAAAATCGTTTTACGTTCGATGAACCATGTACAATTTTTAGTGTGGTATATTTGCCTTTCTCACATCTGGTCACACTGCATTTTATTGTCACGAACTCAAGACCAATATTTTTACACCACTTTGTCTGAATTAATAATTAAAACGCTAATTACAATAAAAAGGCAGAAAAGGCTTCAAGCTGGCAGAGAAAAAAGTGCAAATGGCATTATGCCAAACGTCAGTGGTAAGTCCTAAGAAGCCCTAGAAAAATTGAACATTCAATACATTCCAACAAACTACAACAACACCAGCAACAGTAATACCAACAATTGTCGACAGGCCGTCGTTTTGCGTAGTAGAAAAAGCAAAAAGAATGAAATGTATTTAAAAATATATGGCATATGTTAGGCAAACGAGCAAGGAGTACTTGTCCTTGCGGCTTTCTAAAAAGTGAAAGTTGCTCCTGAGCATGAGCATAACTTGCCGCAGCACGGCGACGTCGTGTCTGTTGCATGTGTCAGTGTATGCGTGAGCGGTGTCTCTCTTTCTCTCTCCCTAACTCTTTATCTTTGCGCCTTGCTTGCATTCGTTGGTGTCGTTTTACTTAAACATTTATTTTATTACAATGCCTCCGCCCCCCCTAATGTGAGAGCCTCGCATAGTTTTGGCATATCAGCCAAAAATGAATAATGTTTTACAATCTAATGGACATTCCCACCTTATCGCTACTACTGATAATAATGCATACCCAAGAACTTTGACAAACTGATCCAAAACATGCACAGCATCTGTTTATTTAGATTATAAATACGCTAAAGATTACAACATTAACGAATTTCATTTATTTGCTACCAAAAGAAATACAAGATTTTAATCAGCTTTGAAAACTGAAGTCATTTCCTCATTAGTTTCCCTGTCCCTTTTTGGTTTTAAAAAGTTTATATAAAACAATTTGTGCAAATTAATTCAAATTGTTTAATGAAACAGCTACAGCTATAAACATTTATACGTGTGTATGCGTATATATGTATAGAAATTTATTTGTTTTTTATATATGTATCTATGTAAATGTATTTATTATAGAACCGCATGCAGATGATTACTTGGCTGTCGGGTTATTCACTTGCTGCTCCACTTATTTTCATTCGATTCATTTGACACCTTTTATTTTTGTTATTGCAGTTGAAGGTCTACCATGCCGTGATAGAAGATGTCATCTCGAATGTACGGGATGCTTTCTTGGACGAGGGCGTAGACGAGCAGGTGTTGCAGGAGATGAAGCAAATCTGGCGTAATAAGCTGATGGCAAGTAAGGCTGTTGAATTGAGTCATGAGCCAAGCGAAAGTGGCCCTCATCCACCACCCATAGTAGCCAATAATCCAAAGGTAAGTAAGGTGTGTGATCGTTGCCAAGACGCCATCTACCATCTTTTGTATCTCTACGTGTTTGTCTGTCTCCATTATTGTTAGTAACTATGTAACTAAGATAAATGTTGCTTTATTTTCAAATGCCTACAACACCGCAACAACAACAAAAAACAACAATTAAATCGCTGCTTTTCTACTTCTTACCTGCATCCATATAACCACCAACCACAAATGACACACATATATATCAACACATCTCATCGCATTATTTCAACTGCAGAGTAACAAGGTAAATGCTATAGTCGACGCTTTTGAATTATAATTATTATAATAATAATTCTTAATTTGGTTGATCCTTTTAGGCCGCCAATGCCAAAGCAAAAAAAGCTGCCGCAGCAGCAGCTACATCTCAGCAAAACAGCGGCAGTGGCACTAGCACGAGCGGCGGTATCTCCACAATATCTCACACAGATAGCAAAATGGTGGCCAAATCACCAGCAGCTCCAAACATGGGCAATGGCCCGAAAAATGGTTTAGTTGCCATCAAACAGGAAGTCACATCACAGAATCCGCCACCGTTGCATCCCACATCGGGTGCATTACTACAAAAACAACAGGCAGCTAGCTCGGGAGGGCAGGCAGCCATACCAATCGTTGCCTCATTGGATCCTAATCGCATCATGCCCGTAAATGTAAGACTGAAATTGTGCGATAAAGATTGCAATCCTCTCAATGTTGTCCTATGTTTCCACAGATTACGCTACCTTCGCAACCGGGCTCCAATAGTACGGAGTCTCGTATGCTAACCATACAAGTGCCAGCATCCGCATTGCAGGAGAATCAGTTAACCCAAATTCTAACAGCCCATCTGATTTCATCCATCATGACATTGCCCACCACACTGGCTTCATCTGTGTTACAGCAACATGTTAATGCCGCCCTCAGTAATGCCAATCATCAAAGTAAGTATTGGTCTCAATAAAGATATAAAGATCTTGTCTAATTTTAAATATTTGATTCATTAGAGAGTCTGGCTGCAGGCAAGCAGCTGGATGGTGCATTGGATTCATCTGATGAGGATGAAAGCGAGGAGAGCGATGACAATATCGATAATGATGATGACGATGATTTGGACAAAGATGATGATGAGGATGTTGAGCATGAGGATGCCGCTGAAGAAGAGCCCCTCAATAGCGAAGACGATGTCACCGATGAGGATTCAGCCGAGATGTTTGAAACAGAGAACGTCATTGTGTGCCAGTACGATAAGGTGAATGAGCATGACGATTCTTTTCATTTCATTTATTAAAATAATTATGTTACTCATTTAGATCACACGGTCACGCAACAAATGGAAATTTTATCTCAAGGATGGCATAATGAATATGCGGGGCAAGGATTATGTATTCCAGAAATCAAACGGCGATGCTGAATGGTAAAGAATTTAACGCTGTGGACAACATATACATGAAAAGACATTTAAACAAAGGAGCCTCATTTGAAATATCCAAACCTTTCCCCTTTCTCCCTTCCCACAACATGGAGCGCGACCAAAACAAAGCAGAGCATAGAATTCTGGCAATGTATCTTATTTTCAGTTCCAATTAATACGGAAATGTAGCTCAAAACACACACACATATAAGAATTGCGTTTCATTTTAATCTATATCTCTATTATGTGTAAAATGTATTTATATATAAATAGTATCGCATATTTTTTGTCAATAAATTGATCAATTTGTCAGTTATTACGAAATTTCGCCTTTAAATCTTCCAAGTTTTTATGTTTCTGGAGTCATGATTGGAATTGAAATTCAAATCCACAAGAAAGCCATTGATTCAATTAAATCTATATTTAAGCTTTTAATGTGCTAATCAAAGAATACATTTGTTTGTCTACAAGCGGAGAGGTAAATAAATCTCGACACTAGGCTTTTCTTTCTTTTGTATGTATTTAATATTAATATATATATATACCGATTCTTGTAGTAGTTAAGGAGTACAGCATTTTACAAGTAAACACTTACAACAGCATGGCTTATTGTATTGGTTTGTTTTTTTTTTAGTTTATACTCTGCATTAGTATAGTTAATTATTTACTTTTCATTTGTTAATTATGTATTAGATATTTACTTCAATTTACATGCACTTAAAAACGAAGGGGCTCTCGGGTGGGCGGGCTGGATATAAATCCTCCTCCTCCATATCTTGTATATCTTTTTACAATCTAAGAGTAATGACTAAAAATGTGTGTTTTAATCGGTGTTTAGCAGTGACTTTAAAACTAATGAAAATGTGTGTGTGTATATGTTGCATAATATTGATTGGATAGTTTGATTTATTAAAGAAATTAAGTTGCAAGTCGAGATTTGGGGCAAAAATTTATAGATTTATATATATATATATGTGTGTAATAAAGTTGACAATTTATACAAAAACAATAGAATTCTATTAATGTAAATGAAATCGAAAAAGAAAAACAAATGTCTATAATAAGAAATAAAACAACGTGTTATATGCGTTTCTAGTATGAAACAGAACTCTGCGATACGATCCTTCTTTGGATCAACTCTTAGATGCTTTTCTACGTTTAGCTCTATTTGGTTGTGCCCGCAAACAAATTCGTGCTAAGCACCAAGATGAAGGATATACATACATACATATATATAGATATTATTTATATTGGATGAGTGTGTTTTCATTGTAAAACGAGCCTTGCACATATACTTGTTTATATTTATATATATGTATATATCTATATATATAAATTTTTATATATATATAGAAGTAGTTTATCATCTGCCTAACTAAACATTAAGTTGTTAATAGAGCTATATTGATTTCCTTGACCATTTTGACACGATGCAACATACGTTGCAGGGCATCCTGGCCAAGGGCCTGTGTTGAATACCAAACGGGTGAATCGGGTACACAGGAGCGTTCCGGTTGCAGATAGAAAACATCATTACGTGTCTTTACACTCTCAGGACTGCAAATGATCAAATAAAATCAAATACATATTGAAAAATATGGAAACCGAATCGATGCACTCACCATTTGGAGAGATAAAACTCGTAAAGGCGCACCGGACACCTCAAAGGATTCTCTTCATTTTCCTGCTGTTCATAGACCTTTTTCTTACGCGGATTGGCGTCTGTTTGATTATAAAAATTCATATATATATTAACACTATATAAAAAACTGAATGATTTTCTAATTTTTAATAAACCTACCAAGTCCCGCTTGTGGTGGATAGAAACGTAACAGCACATTTCGTGTGCCTGGTACCTTGGAGTTCTGTGATGACCGTTTCCAGTGTTTCATAATGTGCGAGAAACTCAACTGCATATGCTCCTCAACGGTCTGCAAACAGAATAAGTTGAAGGCATAGGATAACAAATAATCTTCATGATAGATCACTTACGGTTAGATTAAAATGCTTAGTGTTGAAGAACATTAGAGTACTAAGCAGAACATGCGGTGAATGGGCGCCAAGTTGTTTACATTCCCACAAATGCTCTTCCTCCACACGGGTGACAATATATTCTAATTGGTTTAATAAAAAAACTAATTAAATATGCAGTTGATATTGGGATAAGGATTTGCAGCTTACGTGAATCATTGTACAGCACGGAAAACTTGCGGGCCACCTCATCAAGGCATTCCGTGAATCGTTCATAATACGGATCATAGAAAATATTATCAATGCGTCCATTTACATAGAGATATTGCTGGATACCTACACATTAACATCATAATAGTTTATTAATCATCATTCAGTTGGATCTAATTTTCGGACTTACCCAAGACCAAATAGTAGATGGTATCCGGAGCATATTCTGTGCCATTTGGTTTCCGAACTTCCTTAACAAATAGACACAGCGAATAATTTAATTCGTCCGCTGTCATTTGGAGCAGTTCTGTCTTGAACGGTCGTCGGCGCATTGAACTCTTTTCAATATCCGCATTCTTTGTCATCACCCATTGCTTCCAGGCATTCACACCGAATGTGTATTTAAGGAACATCTGGGCATCAGGTTTTTCCTGCGGCTGTTGGGCCTGCTGTGACTGTTGCTGCAGGGCCGAGTGATCAAGATCGCCAGCACGTTGTCTCTTTACAGGCGAACGATTGTTGCGAGCGGGTGAATCTAAAATGGCGCCTCGTTTACGGCCACGTGGTGAACTGTAGGAGGAATATAAAAATAGGATATTGTATGACGATCTGGAGTCATGATGCAGTTTTTTTTCCTTAGCTTACCGCTGGGAGGAATCCAACATGTGATGTTGCTGTTGCTCTAGATGATGTACACTCATTTGGGACATGGCATCGTGACCCATGGGCGACTGATTGCTAATAGTATTGGCTGTCATGGTAGATTCCAGATCCACTGTTGTCGTCTGGTGATGATTATCATAGTCGCCAGTGGCCATTTTAAGAGCTATTTGGAGCATGTCATCTCCATAAGGATTATGGCCCGTCGCACTAACATCGACCACTTGTTGGTGCTGTTGTTGCTGCTGGTTAACCGAGTCGAGACTGTTTTGATATTGCAGATTCACTAGACCTGGATCCGGCTTGATCTCATTGTCAGAATCCGAGTCGGAGTCATGTTTTTCTTCGGCCACCATTTCGGCCATCATTAACAGTTCCGCCTCCAGCGGATCCTCGGGCATCTTGTCCTGAATCTTTTTGATCTCCTTCAGTATGCCCTGGGATGTGTTACGAGTGGTGGGTATGAATATCGGAACTGGTATGGGCAACGGAATGGGCACGGGTACAGGAAACGGTGCCGAGTACATATACATTGGTTGTGGCACAAATATCGGAACTGGCACTGGGATTAGCACTTTATTGGAATAATCCTTGTCGGTCTGGGTAACACAATCCCGTACCGATGGTTGACACTGTTCGCCTTGATTGACAGTCATGGGTTTGCAGCTTATGTTGACATTACGCACAGCCTTTGGATATGGCGGCACAGTGATAATCTTTGTTTCCGTGATGGTGCTTGTGCCAAAATCATTTCCAGTTAGCGTATTTCTTCTACCCCCTGCCGCTAGACCCGGTAGTGGAGGCAGTGTCGGCGATGGTGAACGTGCCACATTATAATCCACATGTTTGCGGGGTCTGCCACGTCCCAAAGCGGGAGCTGACGATTGCGACATGACCAGTGGGGGTGGAGAATCCAATTTTCTGCCACGCTTACGTCTCGCATTCACGGCAATGCGAGCTTCTGTTTCGCCACTTGCCAGCGATTGGACAGTCGATATGACCGGTACCACAGTTCCTCCAGTTGATTTCTTATTGCCTCCAACGGTGGAATTGTTTTTGCCACCCTGCGGGAAATAAAAGAACAAGGATAATTATTATGCGGTTAAACATACTGGTATGGATTAACTATACTAGGAAATTTCATTCTATCACAATTTTCAGTTAATCCTAGTAATCTAGATGGAGCAGTTGTCATCTATTTCATTTGTTATCGAATCCAATCAAAAACCCATAACTCAGTAATCCTCTTGGTAAATATATAGAAAATATTATAGATTAATTTTGATGGACTTACCGTTTGATGTAGTTTTAATTTAACCCGTTTCGGCAATCCTGTGGGAAATGGTGCCGAATTCTTGTTACCGCCACGCGTTGAGTTCGATGAAGATTGCTGGGATTTGCTGCCACCACTACTGCTTGTGCTTGGCAAATCACTGTCCAGGGTGAGTGGAGCACGGGCAAACTGGTTTTGGAACTGCATCACACACTGATATGTACAAAAATTGCGCATTGATGCATCCGACATGGTCAGATGATATTGGGGGGTACTAAAGTTGCTACAATTGTCGCATTTGGTTACAGTCCGGGCGGAAATGTTGCAACTGACACCATGCATGGTTAGGCAGTTAATAGAACAGGTGAGTGTCTCCTGGTCACCCTGCTGTTGATAAATCATATCAAAATTATATTTCTTCACCTTGCACCATTGACAGGAGACAATATGTCGGTTAACAATGATGTATACATTGATGCAGATCCGAGAGCAGAACATTTTCGGTGCCTGCTGTTGATCATAATAGATGGTGTAGGCGTCGGCACTTTTGCGCTCAAAATATTTGGAGCACATGGCACAGGGATCGGCATTTACGTTGCTCACAAACTTAAAGGCCGAAAAGCAGGGATTAGAGCAGAAATAATGTTCCTTGTCCTCCAGGAGCATTTCCACACGCACTGGTTTCTCGTTGTTGCACACGCCACACATATCAGTGCGTAGCTTCTTTTTGGGATTACACATACTATCGTAGCGTCGCAAACAGGCTTGCGAGCAAAAGTCTTTGAATTGATCTTTGTCACCCACTGGAGCCAGGAATCCCTCCTGTCCGCTGCTGATATCCTTTTGGCAGCATGAGCACGTCTTTAGGCCCTTCTTAAAGGTGTTCAGGCAGGCGGCACAGCAGAATTGCCTCACATCAAAGCCAAAGCGTACACAGTACTTGCCCAGAGCTGTGGAGCTCACCTCTTGTTTGCAGGTCTCGCAGTTTGCTCCAATTGTGCGCTGATAGCTGCCCAGGCATACCTCATTACAGAAGTCCATTGTCTCCCAAACAAGTTGCTTGTCATTCATTGTGATCTCAGCATTACAATCAGAGCAACGCCGCCGGAAACTTTCCATCCGATCTAAGCGAGCTGCCTCGGCTTCGGCATTGGTACGGGCCACAACACTGGTACTACTCTCTGGTCGTTTACTAGGCGAACGTAAGGTTGTGGCTCCAATATTCCGAACGCGTATTGAATGTCTCTTTAGTTTATACTTGTCCGGCTCCTCGGCATTAAGCAAATTGAAGCAATCATCGTCACAGATATAGAACGATTCCTGTTCCTGCCTTAGGAAATATTTGCATTTCTTTTGCTCCTTACACTGTAGACAAGTCTTGTTGTTGCCCACACTACTACTACTCTGTTCTGTCTCCTCGACAGCGGGTGTCTCGTCTTCGGCATCATCTGCTGCCTGATTGTCACTCAATTCCACATCTAACGACTTTGGATCTTGGACTAACTCTTCAACCAGGAATTTCTTACGTCGTACAAAATATTTGCCTGGTTGTTCAGCAACTAAAGCATCGCAACAGGCTTGATCACACAGATATTCGTATATGCTAGGTGTTGGCTCATCAGCCCGATCACCATCTTCGCCATCTTCCGCAGTTGACGGCGCCGTTTCCGTTCGCTTGCAACGGAAACCACAATTCTTCTCATTGTCACATTGTCGACACTTCTCAGTCCTGCCCACAATCCAGCTTATTATTGTCTTACTAGAACTGGTGCCTGCTTCGCCCGTTCCTGCTGTTCCCGAAGCCGAATCATCTGCTGTCGCCTCATCTGCGTCACCATCCGCCTCAGCAGCATCAGCGACACCATCACCATCATCAGCATCGACATCCGCATCCTCCTCGTCAATGGTCGCTGAATAAAGATAAAGTCGGGATTAAAGTAAAATCCAAATAATAAATCAACTGTGCAACCCAACAAATTTTATTAGGCAATTTGAATATATTTTGAATCAGATATATATGAAATTATATATATAAAGCTGATAGTCCAATAAATAATTGACAATTTTTTAAATTTTGATAAACCAAAAAGGGGTCGAAATTATAAATCTGTTCTCTCAAATATAAAAAATGATGGACTGAGATTTAATATCCCATTTTACTATATAAATAAGTATAGGATATATATAAGTATCTATGTGGCATTATATATACCCATAGAAAAATACAAATTTTACAGTGGAGCAAAGGATTGGGAAAATTTTCTTGTAATTTTGCTAAATCATAAAAGTATAAAAACATTTATTCTGCTGCACAGTGTTTTTTTTTTGGTTTGAGCTTAATCCGCTCACCTGCAGCAGCACTTTCTGACGTTGCTATCATCGCTTTGGCTCCAGCTTGTGTATCAGCTTGAGCGTCTGCTGGCCAAAGATTACAAAAAAAAAATGAATCGTTGTAGATAGTTAGAGAGGGTGCGAGAAGGAGAGGCATAGAGTTTAATAAATTATTATTTAAAAACTTACCGTCTGGTGTTTTTGCTGTAACATTTTCCGTTTGATCAGGATCTGTTGTTGTTGCATCTGCGTCTTCATCAGCATCCTTGTCAGCGGATGCTTCAGTGGTTGCATCTGCTTGATTTGCTGGAGATTTGGTAGCGGCTTCTGCTTGTTCGGCCGCTTCCTCTTCCACAGCAGCCTTTTCAGCATTTTCGCGGGCTAACTCTTTCTCTGCTTCAGTTACTTCTGTCTCCGGATCATCGGGTATAAGGCAAACATCTGACTCTTCCGGTTCCAAGACATTCTCAACGGTGTCTTTAAAAAAACATTAAATTGAAAGTCATTTTAAATCTTTAATAATCGTCTCTTGCTAACCTTCTCCATGCTCAGCTTCTGCATCTCCTTCGCCTTCGATGGTGTCATCCGCCGCACCATTATCTTCGTCTTCTCTATCTTCTAAACTTGTATCAACTTCATCCCTGCCCTCGGCGTCGTTCGCATGGGAATCACCATCTGCTTCATGATGAGAATCTGCTCCTACGGAATGCATTTCTACATCGTCAGCTGTGGCTGCTATAGCATCGTCAGTTGTTTCACCAACAGCTTCCTCATCCACTTCCATTGCTTCATTTGAGGCTGGACCAGCATCAACTGCATCCTCACCTTCTAGCTGCTCTTGCTGCAGTGTATCTGTCTCATTGTGCTCTTCTATGTTACTTGATTTGGAAAAGTTTGCTGTTTCCTCCTCCTCTTCTTCTTGAGCCACAGCTTCATCAACATTCTCTTCTTCTTGGGCAGCAGGAGCCGTGACATCTTCCTCTACTGTGCTAGCGTCGGCTGCCGTATTTTCACATGCTTCCACCTTCTCCTCTTTGTCCGCCACTTGGGGTAGAGCTTCGGCATCTAAATTTGCTTCTGCCACTTCTGGGACCGGTTTGTCTACCTTTCCCTGTGATTGACTCTCATCCATATCCAAGGAACCCTCAGAAATTTGTTCAAAATCATCATCAACTGCTTCGCCGGCTACCTTTGGCACCGGCTCGATATTTCCGCCTGCATCTTCAGCTGGTGGAGAGGCCGGAGTGTCCCCCTCTGCCACTATTGCCCTCTGTTCCCCAGAATTTTCCGTCTCTTCGTCAAACTTTGGTGTCTCTGTTTCAGGTCTGGCATTGGAGTCGGCTCCAAAGGAATCTAAGCTGGAAATTTCCTCCATTTCAGCACTTTCTTTTTTTCACCACTATTTTCGGTAGACTTTGTGCGTTTGTTTGCGTTTTGTTTGTTCTTCCTCCTAGACATGAACTGTGGGAAGAAAAAAGCAGAGATATAAGCAAAAGAAAAAAAACATCACAACAAAGATCTATCGGATTGTTTTTCGCCAACGATAAGTTATCGATTTTGCAGCTTATTACTATCGCCCCAGGCCAGGGCCTCACACCATTGCCGCCTAAAATGTGTACACTCACACACACACACACATACACGCACACATTTGGCCACACTGTACCTGCACCATGGTACAGTGAACGAAAAAACAAAACATGCGCCAACAAATGAAAACCCATGCAACCAATTTATGCAAACCAACTCCTATTTACGTATTTACACGTACTTTTTATTTGCAACACAGCGGTTAGAACATTGGCAGTCGCCCCAATCGCGCTTTTTTATTATAATTTTGAGAATCGGAATATGGACCGAACACGACTGGCCACAACGAGAGTAAAGCGCACTGAATGAACAAAAACAATTAACTGCCTTTCATTGCTGTATCATTTTACTTAAACTATGTCGCGCACTTGCACTCTCTGCTGTTAACTTTGCCAGCAATTAAAATTTTCCGCACTTTTGCAAAATGCAATTTTTGTCTGATATCTTGGGGCCACTGTACTACACGGCTTTTATTATAATGAAAATGGCGCAGGCAGTAATGCCGCTTCAGCTATTTTCTAGCTATGGCTAAACCAGGCTACGACATAACATTTCAAAAAACAGCTAACGTTTTAGTTATATATAATTACCAATCTATAGATTTTACAAAACAATTTTGTGTTAAATATGATGCGAAGGTACATTACAAAAATTTGTACGGTCGGAAAAGCAATAAATAAAATATTGATTATGCAGTTCCGGTAAACCGTCTACCCAATATCAGTCTAAGTTTAATTTATGAAAAATATTAAACAAGATTTATATAAAAACAATAATTAGATTAATATAATAGTTTAAGCAATTTTTGATTTAACTACAGATACTACAGATTTATTAAAGTTTGTAAATTCTAAAATTCTTAAAAAAGGTTGGCAGCTGCGGACACCACTACAGTATTAATAGATAGTATCGAGTACTAGCTAAGGATATTTCCTTAATAACGGTATCGGTAATAAAGAGAACTTTTAAAAATTCCTTATTAAGTATTTACAATTTAACTTTTTTTAATTCAAACTTATGAAGGCAAATTCAAAAAATCATTAAAGGATAAGAATATCAAATTAATACTTTATTATGACACCTTCAGCATCTAAAAGTACATTTGGAAAATACTTGATAATCTTTTGGAAATGGGGAAACTTTTGGGAATTGCTAAACTTAATGTCATTCACTGTCTGATACTGCTGCAACAGGTGAACAAGCTCGTTGGGCGATAGGGCCTCTGTAATTAACCAGAGCTGGATCACATAATTCAAGGCGTATATTTGCAGTTTCATGATGCTGGGCTCGTTTACTAGATTAGGAGCATTTTCTAGGATTTTCTTAAAGTAAAAAATAATGTAAAAGGGATTCCAAAATCTTTCATATTAATAATGTAATGCATTTACCCCTAGGCAAGCGTACTCCAGCTCTTCAATGTTGTGGCGAAAGGCCAAATCAAAGGCTGGGAAAATGCCATCGAGGGACCATTCTTTATCCTTTAATTGGTCTGAAAACTTGACCATAAGTTCAGGCATGTTATAGGCACAAGATAAGATGAATATGTCGCCGACAAATTGCAATTGGACATTTGTTGAGATCACATCAAACGTGTAAATGAACTCAAGAAAGATCTCCACACTTTCCGGTGAAACGCCATTGATTTGTAGCACACCGTTCCACTGCTTGTTCTGATATATATCCTGTTCCAGTTTATCAGAAGCTGTTGCTAAAAAAATGCGATGACAGGGAAACTTTTTGTAGCACACACTAGCACTTTGGATGTCTCCATCGGCGCAAATGTTTTGCACATGAACCTCACAATCTGAGGAAGTGCCATTGCGGAAATATTCGAGGCGGCGTTGTTTGCTTGAATAACGATTCGAGTCTATATCTATATCCTTCTCATTGGATTGATCAGCCTGCGGCTTTAGTTCCCTCTCTTCTTCATCGAACCTTTTAGGGGAATCGATACCAGATGCGTTGTCATCCGCAGAAGATTGTCTACGCTCCATCGTTTGTACAAGTTCGTCATCCAACGGTTCTGACATTTTCGCCAGATACGTTGATAATTTTTAAATGTAGTATTCAAAATTTGACATATAAAAAAATAACATTACTAAAAACATAAACTCAAATGAATTGCAAACTACGTCGCCTTGATCTTCTGCGGAATGCAAACAAATTACCCAAATCAGACTGTGAACTCCATGTTTGGTATACGGATAAGTTGAAGCGATGTTGTCGTAAATTTCAATGTCATCGCATTATGTTGGCGTCAGCCTCTGAGGAGTTTGAGCACTTGATAAATAATCCAGAATTTGAGAAGAACAAGAATGTGATCAATGTGGATGATGCCTCGCCAAATGCCTATGAAGCTTTGCTTCTCTATGTATACACATATGAAATATGCGATGCCATCAATCTGGATATGTGCAGCGAACTGCTCCATTTGGCTAACAAATATAAGATGCATGACTTTGTAGATTGTTACGTTGGTAAACTAACCAATCAGGATTGGCCCATCGAGACAGTGCTGCAGATATTCCATATGGCTAATACGCATAGCAGTCCCACTATTAAGGATCTGGTGACAAAGGTATTCCTACTGTTGTTTAAACTTTAATTGATCCATCACATAAATATTAATTTTTCTACTTGCTGATAGAAAATTACACCAATTGCTTCCCAAGTGCTCAATGACAATTCGTTCCTCAAGTTAAGTGTGGAGGAATTAAAAGCTTTGATAACAATATTAAAAGTCCAAAAGATAGTTCCCGATAATGATCTTTTGGTAGCTTTAAAGAACTATCAAGTATCAAACAATTTGCGTTATAACAATATGGAGAAATTTCAACAGTTCGTCGAGGTGACACAACTATTTGTTGGAGTTCTTTTTGAAGTCGATGGGACAATTTCCATACAAGGACAAGAGAGCGACAAGAAAGTTACTATCATAACATCAGAAGAATCAAAGCCCAATTCTTCTTAAAGATCAAGTAATATTTGATTTATTTTTATTCGGTTCAGAGCTGTGAACAAAAATCAGGGTTTCAAATCAGCTTAGATAATAAATACTACATTTAATTACATATATATGTATAATTGTATGTTTAGATATATCGGTAATACCCAAATTGTGTATATTTATATATAATATATCAGTGGAAACAAATGATCCAACGCAACAATCAAAAAAAAACGGGGTTCGAGGCAAATTGTTAGGCAGAAAAATTAAAAAAGTTTATCGACAAATATTGTGGAAAAATCAAATCTAGGATGATGCCGTGGCCATGGGCATGCGTACTTTAAGCGGTACCATTAGTACATCATCGGAGTCATTGTTGTTATTGTGATTAACAGCATGATTGTTGGCTAAGCTGCTACTGCTGCTTGGCTGGACACTAAGAAAATCTTCATTATCAAGAACCACATCGTCATCATAGTCATTTGAATTGGCTTCCGGTTGTGCATCATCAACATCGTTATGATCACAATCGTTATCCGTTGCATTAGCTTCGCTTTCGGATTCTTCGGATTTGATGCCAAATTCCTGACTGGACAACAAATGCTCTGCTGGCGGCTCCAGCTTTGGAATCACCATCTTGGTTTCAATAAAATTCGTATTCCTCAGTCCAGTTGAGCTAGTCTCAAACTTGCAAACAACAGCAATCCGGAGATTGACAATAAGCGAGAAGAGTTTCACTGCCGGTCCAATCTTTAGTTTAAGATATTTGGACAACTCATTGCGTCCCAGCATGAGCAGGGCTCGTCCATCGATGTCCTGCTCAAACATGGTCTTGGCTATCACTTTGCAGTTAAGAGCGCGTTCCACATACTCGTACACGTCCCAGTTGGTCCAGTAAAGTGGATTGCTCTTGATTTTGTCCAGGTCAAAGTCGGTATTCTTTTGCCATAGGCGATAATTCCTTTGGAATTGAGGACCATACTCATTAACGATTGTCTTGGCAATGGCCAGAGAGCGAGCATCGAGTGGTTTTTCCGCTTTTCCAGTCATTTTCTTTGCTACTGTCGCTTTTGGCTCTATCTTAATAGGCGGCGGTGATGGAGATGGCGTCATTTGCTTAAGTTTTTTGGCTGGACCCCGCCTTATTTGTTCGGGTGAGACACGTGCTGGCTTCACAGTTTTGGACCGCCACTGGCGCCAATTCTCGGGGGCATAGGGACAACAGTCTCGCAGTGCATGAACATTGAGATTAAAACGTTTGGCGTTCCCAAATCCTCGGCATCCCTCGACGTCGCAGGGCATTTGAGATTTGCTTTGTAGGAAACCGGGCGGGGTTTCCAACTCGTGGGAGGTGGCTTCACACCAGCCAATTGGATGCAAATCTGGGCTGTCATCCTCAAGCCAAAAATAGTACTCTGCAGGCCAGCAATCAAGATGAAGCTGTACGCGATATCCTTTGCGGTTAACGACCGTAGCGGGACGGATTAAACTGGGATTACGCTGATCAACCACTTCCAGTTTCATTCTCGACTGGAATTCCATGGGTAGCCGTGGCTTAAACAAATGTGCTGGAGCACCAATGCCGCCGGATTCCTTGATATATTCCGGCCAACTAAATACAGCATTTTGATAGTCCGGGGGTACAATCAACTGCTGGCGACCCTCGTGCCAGCCGCAAGGATGAATGTATGGTGAATTGATATGCACCCAGAAATCGTAGCAATCATCCCAGCCATCGAAATGAACACGTATACGCTCATCCAATATATCCGCCACAGTGGCCACGCAAATCTTGCCCGTATCATTTAAATCCTCTGCCTCAAGATGCATGCCCACAGTAAAACCGTTTGCCATCGATGGCTGCGGAGACATGTTCAAATGACTGAACAGATGCCTTGGAGCTGGCTTGCCATCAATCTTGACCAAATAACGCGACCAGCTGAAGCGATCCGGGCAATAGCCCTTTGGAGCTTGCAGTATACGTCCAGTGCTATAACACCAACCGGGCGGAAATATGTCCATGGAGTCGGCATTCACATAAAAGTCATACATGCTCGCATAGCCATCAAAGTGCAGCTTTAACCGATAGCCACGCACCTCGACAATGGTACAAACACAAAACAGCGAACAATTCTCTGGATCAATGGCCTCCACTTTCATATTTGGCTGAAAGCCATTCGGATTGATGGGAAATGGATTGGAAAACAAATGGATGGGTGCAGCAATGTCGTCACATTTCTTGGACAGATATTCGCTCCATCGGAATTGTTTCTTTGTCTTTTCCTTGGTGTTTGAAACTTTCTTAGTTTCAGATGATTGGGTTGAGACAGCTCTTACCACTGGTTCTGAGACTAAGGAAGCGGTTGATACTGCCATTGGCAGGCGACTCATTTTAGCCTCCGATTGAGGGTTACTGCTGCTGTTTGAAGGCAAGCGTCGTTTTTGTCCACGTCTTACACAGGAAAGGGAACAGTAGCCTAAAGAAGAAAGAGCAAAAGTTAGATATTTGAAAAAAAAATCTATTTTACACGGTCACCAACTAATCAAATGATGGCCTACTACAGATTCTCTGACTACTAGATAAAATCTACCTTAAAAAAATAAAAACGTTACTCACGGGGAGCCAAAAAGTCAGCTGCTGGTCCATGGCAATTGCAACGCTGACAAAGATAGAGCAAAGGATCTGCAGTTGCAGGTGGACGACGGTCAGTACGGTCGAACAGGGATCGGTCAAAATAGTTAGCCGGCCCTTGGCGCGGCTCACATCGTTCCTTCAGTTGCAATAGATTTAAACTATTTAATTCAAAGCGCAGCATCGAATTGGGCAATAGTCCAGGCTGTTGACCACGCCAACGTATCATAGACAGATTACTTAGCATACTTCTCTTCAAGTTATTTAGAACTAGGTTGGGTCTGTCACTAGCTGATCTTTCTCCAGCAGGTATTGGAGATGTTGCTTTGTTTTCAGAATTTTTTTGCATGGATTTAATTGAATGGTTTGAGGAAGAGCTGGATGAGGGTGACACTTGCTCATCGCAACGCAATGAGCGCTCAAAATCTTCATTGGATAAATTTAAAGTTTCGGCTTTGAGTATGCTTATATTTGGCATTGGAACTGATGATATTGATGGCTCCTCTTTCTTGATTTTCTTCGAAATTGGCACTGAGATCTCCTCGACATCGCTGCTGCTTCTGCTGCTCAAGGTGCTGGCACTAGCCGTGGAATTCTTTCGCGATGACATCGGAGTAGGTGTGGGTGTACATGTGGGTATTTTTGATGTTGTTCCTGCAGCTGTGATCGTTTGTTTATTAAGTTGTGTTTGTCGTGGTTTCTTTGCTTGCTTTTCTTTTGGTTCTCGTGCCTCATGCTCCTGGTCGCTATCATCATCGTCTATGGTAATGGTTTCAATTGTCCTTGTGTGCTCAATGACATCCACTTCTTTGGCCATTATAGCCACTGAATGACGACGTTCACTGCCAGGCGAGGCCGGCTCGGTGCTCACCAAAGATTTTGATCGTTTCAATTTGGATGGACCCTTTTTTGTGGTAACTACAACAGCTGGTCCTAGTGGTGGCAAATCTTTCTGGACTAATGATGGAACAATCGTGGCCTTTTGCACTTTCATAATGGTCAAACTAGGCAACAGATTGGCATTAGGTGAAGTTTCAACAGCGGATGCCAAAGGTGCCGGTGTAACAGAAGCTGGAGCTGGTACAACAGAAGCAGGTGTGGCTGGTGTAGCGGGAGACAGTGTAACAGAAGTCGGTACAGTGGGAGTCAGTGCAACAGGTGACTGTGTAGCGGGAGCCAGTGCAGCAGAAAGTGGTACAACAGTAACAGCGGCGGGAACAATAACAGGAACAGTAACGGGAGCAGCAACAGGAATAGTAACGGGAGCAGCAACGGGAAGAGCAGCAGGAACAGCAATGGAAACAGGAGCAGGTACAGTATCAGGTTTGGAGTCAGGTTTCAGATCAGGTTTTGACATATTTTTTACTGCCGTTGGCAGGATCTTGGGCGGATTATTATTATTATTGTTGTTGTTGTTATGATTCTTATTGTTGCTCAATAAAATGGCATTTGGATTGGCCTTAGCCTGATTAAATTTCATTCTCAGTTTATCCACAGCTGCCTTGCTAAGAATAACGGGAGCACGTGAGTTGGCCAGCAGTGAGATTTGTCCATTGGGCACTATACCATTTGATGATGCCTTAACCGGAACGGAACCAGAAATAAGAGCAGTAGCAGGCGCTGAAACTGAATATAGAAATGAAAGTGAGTCACGATTGCTTAACTTTAGAGTATTTTAAATAATTGTAAATCTTTCGATCTTTTACACTATTACTTAAGCACAGCTTATCATCTTTTCTTTACTTTTAATTTTTTGACATTTTTTCGTTTCTTTTCGTTTTTTTTTTTATTATTTCAATTTTAATGCAGCTGCAAAAACCTGATCGTCATCATCACGGTCATTGTTGGTGTTGTTGCTGTCGCTGGGTACTGGTGCTGGCACCCCGCCCGCCTTTAGCATACATATATTGATAAAAAACCAAATCAAATAACCAAAATAAATTATTAAAGATGCACTTAATTATTGTTACCATCAATTGTTGTTGCGTCAACCAAAAGAAAAACGGGGGAAAACCAAACTCAAATCAAAATGAAACTTAATGAACATTTTTACGTTTTCCAAACGCTTCTCATTATGAAATGTACAAGAGTAACAAAAACAACAGCAACAAACAGGGCCGGATTATAAGTACAGCAACGAGGCCGTCCTACAACACAAATGGTACACACACACACACATATCATGTGACGTCGCTGCAATTTATTCATATATAGATGTATATATATATTTATACGATAACAGCTGACTCAGAAAACTGACTAAAGAAATGGATGCACTTTAGGTAATAAACTTTTTAACATAAGTGTTTACAGATCATCTTAGTAAATAAAACTTTTATCTGAAAATTAACATATATGAATGTTATTTTTGCCTGACTGGGAAGTTAAATGATTTAAATATATTAATTAATAGGTTCCTATTTTTTTTCCAAAGAAAAACCAGTTTAACTATAATGACATTTGCATTTGCATTAAAAACAAATCATTACTTTACTATATAGTTTAAAATTTGTTAAAAAATGTGACCAAATTACACATATTTTATTTTTCACTAACTGAAAATTGTTTGCTTACTGTGGCTTTATAATTTTCATACATACATAACTCTTTTATGGCCCTTGAGATTTGTGAATGCGGACATGACGGCAAACGAAAGTAAACTAAACATGTAAAAATACAACACTACAACAGCAAAAACCATGAAATTAATCTATATACGCGTCGTTCCCGTACCGAATGTTTAGACAGACGCAATGGTACTAACACTGGACACTGCATTTCTCTTACATTAAATGGAAATAAAAGTAAAGATAAATAATGACTTCAGTAATGATCTAAAAACTTTAACATAGTTTCTAAAAGATCTAACGCTATTATATAACTCCAGTTGTTACTTTACCTGTTGTTAACGTGCTAGTTGTCTTGGTCTGGCCGGGATTGCCATTTATTTGTAGCTGTTGTTTTTGCTGAGCTGATTGTGGTTGAGCAACTGCCGCGGACGAGCGAATTAACATTGGCTGAGCATTTCCCTTGGCCGGAGCACTTATAATCGTTTTCTTGCCACTGGGCGTTAAAATAGCCAATAAATTCGAGTTTGACACGTTGCCAGCTGATCCTCCTCCTGTTGATACCAACTGTATTAGTGGTGGTGCAGGAACAATTCCCACTGTTGCTGCTGGTGGATTTGTCGCCTTCATGGGTAATGGTGAAACAACATTAATTGGCAGCAGTTTGGATTTCATGGCCGCATTATTATTGTTATGGTTGTTGTAGGTGGTTAAAGTTATATTGGAGGATTTGCTGGAACTAGCAGAGGCCATGGCTGTGATAGGCACAAAACGCATCTCTTCTTTTGATGTTGCTGGCTTATGAGACGGTCCTCCGCTATTTATTATTTTGGTTGCCATTTCTCGTTTCATTTCTCCATTCATTGGCAACATTTTGCCACCGAGTTTGAAATATGTACTTTTTTTTTAAACTGTTTTCTTTTTATCAAAAATCACAAAATTCACAAATCGCGTCCTGCGTTTAACTCAACTGTAGCCTTAGATTTTATTTTGTACGTTGCGCCGCGTTAAAGTTTCTGGGATTTTCCGCTACGTTCAAGCGTTTTGGTATTTTTTTTTTTGTTCTTTATGTTGATTTAGCCAAATAAAGTTTATTTGCTGGTAGTTTGTTTAAAAAACTTTGCAGTTTTTAAAAGGATTTTCTTATATATCGATAAATTTGTTTGTAAATCGATTCAGTTAATGTTTTTCTATTTTTCTGGCTCTTAAGCACGTTTGGTATATTCGAATTTATTTTGGTATTATTTTGAGTTTAGAGAGTTGCCACATCGCTTTTATTTTAATGATTGGCAGTTCCGTCTATATTTGTTTTAAAACATTTTAAAAGCAATGCTTTTAAACAAACGCTGCAAATGTTAAAGAAAATTTGTTAGAGATTTATATAGAGGTAAAGTTTAAAAAGTCTAAATTGAAACATTAAAATCCAACTACTAATGGCCTCCATTTTAGTAAAAATGCCCTGAGGGGCTTTAAAAACAGGTGGCGCCCCTCTTAGCTAAGTAGTTAATAAATTTAAGATAATAGTTTGACTAACACAACTACATATGTTCTTAAATGTATATCTGAATGCACATAAAATGCATATCAAAAAAATGTCAGAGTAAAATTATAAATCATCGATTTACGGTTTTATTTAGTTTTTATATCATCACAAATGCGTATTCACACAAAACAAATCACTACACTTAATTGTCATGTGTTTATTATTATTTTTCTGTGGTAAAATAATGTTTACTTTTTTTTAATTATTCAAATCTTCGCACACTCTTTGCCAACTGCAAATATTACTTTCACGTTTCTTATATATAAAATTGTAAAAATGACCAAAAAGTACGGCCACACTGTGTATATTGAATTTTGATACCATTTTTAGTTATGCTTCGAATTTTACGATTATTCAAAACTTGGCCATAAATTCGTTTTTCACTAAATGAGTTGTATATATATATTTATGTTTTTTATTCTCAGCCCGCTTTTAGGGACTACTATACAAATTTTTTTTTAACCACCGCGGTAATGTATGTATTTGTTACGTAGTCTTATGATTATGATGCCTCAATGTCAATGCCATTGTTACCTTCTTATCTGGCTGGCAAAAAATTTTAATTAATGCTTATTTATATTTACCTTTCATGTCAAAAAAGGAATATAAGTTTCTATTCTTACCTTATAGTTTACCACAGCAAGTACAGGCAATCAAATAAAACTAGAAGGAAACGAGGATAAGGGACAGTTCTGGAAGTGTGTGACAAAAGATAAGCCAGTGTACATTAAAATGGGACAATAATTTTATAATTATTACTATGTATATATATATGTTTATTACTCACCTATATAAAAGATGAAATCCGTTTTTGTTTTGTTTGCAATTGCGAGGGTGTTTATATGATTGACCCTGTCGTACATACAAACTGAATTTATGCACACAACAAGTACAAGTTTAGTTGTAACTGTTTTTCCGAAGTACAGTGAAAACAGCTTTTTCAGGCACAGCACACTTTATACTTTAGATGAAAATGAATGCAAATTTTTAGTTTTCTTTATTCAGCAACTTTTTTGAGAATCTGACAAGATATGTTGCAAAAGCATGCGTGTGTATTTAACTAACTCATATACGATCGAACAGGTGGCAACTCTGCAGTTGGTATTCGGTTATTTTTCAAAACGAACTATTTGGAAATTAATTTTTTTTCGAAAAACCAGAATGAGTACATATTTTGAATTAGACATTTATATAAAAGTACTTCAATTATTGCCAAATCGAACAATGGTTGTAAGAATTTCATCTTTTTTGTAACTACCCTATATAACTTTTCACTTGGGTCTTTGATTGTTATCGGGTAAGCTACTATCACTCCTACATATAATTTTTGAGTGACCAACGGTGGGCCATGTAAATATCGAGTACTTTCTTTAAAAAAGAAGTGGCCTTTTAGTAAATGTAAAATAAAAACATGCCAAATTTACTTTGCGTGCTTCCTCTTCCTACCAAACTTCTTTAATATAAGCTAGTATTGGGTAATGAGAAATGATAACATAATGGTGATGGAAGTCTGCTCACGATAAAAATAGTAAAAATATGACTGAATGTATTGATAAGCTTAAGTGTGCAAACTACCACTTATATATATATATATAAATATTATTCTGTTTAATTATTAATTATTTTAAAATATTTGAGGCCTTGTCGTGACACGGTGCTATCGTCTTCGTCAGTGTTGGATAAAGTGGCCAAATATAAGTAATTTTTTAGTGTTTAAAGAGCCAACAAAACAAAATCAGAATTTAAGAAGTTATTTCAATTCCACCGATTTAAAAGCAGTAACCAAAAACACAGTGTTAAGCATGTCCTTTATTAACAATGATGACACCATAATGCCCATCGATGAAGACCCACAGGGTGAGTGGGAATAACAGTACTCTTACTTACGGGCGAGGCCAATTATAATTCTTAAATTGATTTTCTTTGGACACAGTTGTCATCAATGATGATGAAGCTTCGGCGACGACACATAATATGCCAAATGGACGCTCTATGGACTCGCTGCGCTCCTCATTCACCAATCGTAGCTCAACACCTGACTCCTCGCATAATTCTCTCGACGCCCTCGAGATGGCCCAAGATGATCGGGAGGAAAAGGCACGGCTAATTACCCAGGTCTTGGAATTACAAAACACCTTGGATGATCTCTCACAGCGTGTTGACTCTGTCAAGGATGAGAATCTTAAATTACGTTCGGAAAATCAAGTGCTTGGCCAATACATAGAGAATCTTATGTCCGCCTCCTCGGTTTTCCAATCGACCAATGCAAATGCTACAAAAAAGAAGTAGAAACTGGTTTTTCATCTTCTTGAATACTCTCAATAATGGCCTTCTTAAAATGAAACACAAAGGTTGCTCCCAATTATGTTTTTAAAGTAAAACCTTCGTTACATTCTTATACATAAAAGAGTAAATATGTAGCATTTTAAAGTTGGTTATTAACTTTTACGGAGTACCTTTTAAAATTTATCTCAATAATGGATTACAATTGGGAACAACCTTGAAATATTAATTAAATTAATTCATTTATATGTTTGGCTTAATGCTTAGGCTTATTTATGTTTTGCTGACCGCTTAAATTTGTGCACAATATGTTTAATTATATTGTAAGCTTACATTGGCATGCCTAAAATGTACATGCAGATTATTTATTTAACCATTTATAAATATATAGATTAATAAATCAATATTTAAAACCCCACATCTCATGAGGAATGTTTATCGTGTTGTAAATGTTGTTGGATTTTTCCAAAGGTATGGCAACACTGTTTAAAGTAATAGCTGCCAGCTGTTTGACGTCTCACAATCGCAACAACAAATATTCAGACAGAGATAGAGCTAAATAACTTCGTATTACAAAACGTAGAAAGCGTGTAAAAAATTATATTTATGTTCGGTACTAATCAAATAAACTAAACTGGCTGTAAATACAAACAAAACTCACAAAAGAACGGATAGAGATACGGACTGTAGTATATGGCTGTGCTTTACGGAACAATTCCTTTGCTGGTCAGGGAAAGAGAAAAGTGATTGCGAAATAAAAGAAAAAGAAAAGAAGAAAAAGCAGGTGCCCACAAAGAAAAGAACAAACAAGGTGGTTATGGTTGTTGCAAACTATTTTTAGAACTAACTTTAGTGCATTTCAAAATGAAAATTTATACTATGTAACATATCTTTGTATGGGAGTAATATTGCTCCCCTTCCGCTTTTATCTTCCTCTGTTTCATCCACAAACTGGTGGGCAGTGTTGAGAAACATTCTAATGCTTGGACTCCCTCACAATCAACATATATAAATACATAGACACCCACACACATGCTAATGTTTATATCGAATTGATTGTTTTTGTTCGTGTTCTCTTTATATTATATTAAATAATTGAAACATTTACGCCTCTTTTTCAAATGCAATGCAGGCGACATAAAGGAGGCCATCAACCTTCAGGGCGTATGGCGGAAATCTCAGTCGCCGTAGCAGCAGCATTCAACAAAGGCAACGGTCAAAGCAACGGCTCCTATTGAAAACGAAAACGTAAATAAAAATGTGGTGACCTCCAGACAGAAACTCTTGCTGCTGCTGCTGCCTTCACTGTTCTCTGTGAAATCTTTTTTCCTGTGCAAAACAAAATATCTCTAAAATACCCCGCAATCCGCTATACAATTTATATCATGTCGTTCTCGGACTTCGATGCCATCTATGAAGATGAGCAGCTTGACGAACTGGAACATTTTCAGGATCAAACAGTGGGCCCAGTCCACGAGCCGATTATCATACGAGGTGCTGGCAATATGACTGTGTAAGTTAAGCAACACCAACAAGAAACTTAAAACTTACAATTTGTAACGGAATAATACTATATTTTCAAGAAAAGTTCTGATTTAATGCTTTCGCTGTCTGTCCTATTGTTAGATTTTGGTACATTAGAAAGAGCAAGTGATTTGGTTTGACGACATTTAATCTTACCTGAATTTACATCAAAAGTTAGTTAGTATCCACTGTATCTAAATGTACCTCAAGGCTTTTGTAGATATTTGGGAAATGCGTTTCATTTGTTGATATTGATAGGGCTTAACCTCGTTAGTTTGATGGGACTGACCGAAGTGCTTTTTTTGTAAATTGTTAATAATTATCTTGTATTTGCATTTCCGCAGCTTTGGTCTGAGTAATCGCTTCAACACAGAGTTTCCATGTGGACTGTTATCACGCGTAGCACCCGAGGAGTTCAAGGCAACAGTTGGCCGTATCAATGGTGTGCTAAAGAAAACCCTGCCCGTTAATGTCAAGTGGCTTTTCTGTGGATGTATCTGCTGCTGCTGTACACTTGGTTGTTCCCTTTGGCCGGTCATCTGTCTCAGCAAACGCGTAAGCAATCTAAACTTAATATAAATTAGTTGTTCTATATCTTTAAAACTAATATTCTATATATGCAGACACAATTAACTCTGGATAAACTATTCGAATGGGAGAATAATCATCTATATCATAAGCTGGGCCTACACTGGCGACTGCATAAGCAACAATGTGATTCCAATTCCATGATGGAGTATGTTATTTTAATTGAATTTATACCCAAAACACCAATCTACAGGCCCGATTAAATCGCGAGCAGGCCGCTGATGGGCACCATTAGATGGCATTCGTCTGGGCTGGGGCTGGGGGTCATCCTAATGGTAATTGTAAAAATAAAATACTAGTTGCTAATTATATTTGCTTTAGACGTTTACTCTTCGTGCAAAAGAAAAAGAACAAATAATACAAAGCAAAAAAAAAAAGCCAGATACTAACGTAAACTAACAAACATAATGGGCATTAAAACTAGTTTAGTGCACTCGCAAATTGTCATTTTAAGCTAGTTATACGTACATTTAGTATTTAGTCTAAACAAATTTTTGAAATGAACGTACACACAAATGTATGTATGTAGTAATGTAAGTGTAATTGATTTCTCGTACATTTAGGTCGCTTTATATATATATGGTAATGCGAACATATATATATATTGTACATTTTGATTTTAGTTCTATATTGCTAATTTTGTTTTCAATTCATGCAATATTAAATACATTTCTTGTTAGAAAATTGAAACTATATTTAGTTTACAGGATATCGGGTTGGGGAAATTGTAAATTGGTTTTAAAAATTACCTATATCGCTGATATATGTATATGCATTTGATACAATATTTTATTGTTCATCTGGTTATATCTAATACCGTTACCAAATACACTCATATTAATTTTGCCTTGTTGTGTAACGAACTTCATCTCGAGGAATGATTCTGAACTCTATTCCCATATCCTTTTTGTAATAGCTCCGTTCCAAAGAACATGTCTAGCTTTAAATAACACTTGGGTCAGTTCCAAACCCATTTCAAATATTCTTTGAAGTTATGTGTTCAGCAGGCAACAACCTGGAATTTGTTTCTATTTATTTCACTAAAATTTCATAAGTCTAACTAGCAGATCAAACACAATTACTTTAGTTTCTTTTTCATATATATGTATATATATATATGGGTATAACTTTATCATATACATTATGCATTTATGTATTTTTGTGTTGGCTTTTTCAATAATTTCACAGAAGAACAATAAATATTCTAGTTTTTCGTTTTCTTTAAATACAATTTTTTTGTGTTTAGAAGATGGTAATGTGTTAAAGCTTATATGATAATCAAGTCTTTCTTTTTAACAATGCGGGTCTTGCTCTAGGAATAATATATTATATAATTTGCTCTTTTAAAAACTTAAGGAATGTGATTGGAATGGTTGAGGAATTAACAATATTATTATATCATTTTTAATAATACTCAATATTGGGATGGATGAAAACCTAATTTAAATTAAAACTAATTAGACATCGGCGTTGACACCGTCGTCTTCACTCACAGCGGATGCAGACATGGCAAGCGTGGACATATCCATATCGCTTTCATTGCTGCCATGCACCTCATCTCCATCGTCAAACTGCCCTTCCTCATCTAGTTCTTCGTCCTCCTCATCCTCGCCGTCACCATCAGTCTGCTCCTCATCGCTATCGTCGTCATCATTATCAAGAATGGTATTATCACCTTCTTCAATGATGGTTTCAGGTGCAGGAAGTTCAGTTTCTGGCACTTCTTCTGTGGTAACTGTTTTATCGGGACTTGCTGGGCGATCGGTTTTCGTTGAGTTTGTAGATTCATTTGCTTCGCATGATTTTCCTAGTAGTTCATTGGCGGTGCGAAGAAGGGCATCTGTTTGCCTGCGAAGAGCCTGCATCACCAAGGCGTCCTGTCTCATTTGGAATTCGTGCTCCCGGCGCGCAAACTCCCTTTGCTGTTTAAAAAAATCTTCTAACAGTTCCGATTGTGCCTCCCGCATGGCTGCGGCCAATTGGGACAGTTCCTTGTTAAAGATTTCTTCAAGCTTGTCTTCGTGCTGCTGTATCACCCGCTTACGTTGGCTCTCCTCCGTGGTTGGTTTCTGTTCATCTTCGTCAAACAGGGAGCCGAGCGAAGTCTTGGGAGTTGGCTCATAATGCGTCGAGCTGCGCTGCAGCTTGACTGGGACAGGAGAGCTGTTCTGGGCAAAACGACGCTTACGCTGCAGATGCTGCTCCCTCATTAGCTGTGCCTGGCGACTGGTAGAAGCGGCATATGGTGGAAGGCTGTATCTGGGTGGCTGCCCTCTAGACAGCAACGACTGCTGGTTATGTGTGGAGGTAGGGGATTGTGGTGGTGAAATGGATTGCTCCAGATCTGGAATCATGCGCTCTGGTCTGAGTGAGTAGCCTGTGTCTCTTATGGGTACTGGTTTCAGACGCATACCAGCGGGTTGGACACTAATGTCACGAGGTAGACGTACAGGTAACTTCCTCGGCAACATTAGTTTGCTGGTGGGATGTACAAAGTTAATGTTGCTAGTGCTCTGAAGTGGTAACGAACGGTTAAGTTTGGATTTTGATAGAGCGTGTGAATGCCGATCCATTGGAATCATTTCATGACCAGATCGACGTAAGCCATGGTCACCACCCTTGGCAAACGAGGCAACTCGCAAAGGCGGCACTGATGATGTGCTTGTATTATACGGCTCTTCGACATCGTCAAGAGCTACTGGTGGTGGAGAAGGCGATGCTGGTGCCGTTGGTGGAGGTGTATTAGTACTATCCATTCCTAAGTCCATTTCCGGTTCATGTTTGACTGAAACAATAAATGGAGTATGATTCGCCATGTCGCTATGATCGGAATGTGTTATCTGTACACTTGGCTCATAGTCAAGTGTTTCCCTTGTGTCCTGTTCCGACATGTTGTCCGGAGCCTTTATTACATCATCGTAGCCTAGTGATAATAAGAAGAGAAATTAGAGATGCACTCAGAAATCTACATACATTGAAATACTTACCAGTATCTAGTGGTTCAGGCTTGATGGGACCCAATCGAAAGCCAAATATGGGATGCTCAACACCCAGAATATCTTCTTTTGTATCGTCCCCAAGAGTTTTTGAACTATCCATGGAATTGCCACATTCACTAATATTACTATTGCTGCCACCAGCTCCCGAACCACTACCACCGATTGATCCACCATCACTGCTGCCACCCAGCATACGGCATAGTACTCGGTATACTTCCTCTGGGACCACTTTGGGTACACCGATGCCATGTCGAGTTGTTGTATTGTATGTGGACTTTAGAAACTTCCATTTGGTCCAAATCTGTATACTAGACTTCTTGACATAGTTTTTACTTCGCATTATTTGTTCGATTTGACGAAAAACATGTTCGCTCTTAATATTCCGATCCTTTAGTTGATCCAAAGCCTTTATATTTTGCATAATGCTTAACATTTCCAGCATCTCGGCGCGACTCCACAGGTTGCGTTCCGCTCGTGTTTCGGCCTTAATATTTGCCCCACCATTGCTGTTGGTATGAACATTGCCGGAGTAGGGCTGAGGCTTAATGCGCATGGGCGTCAATAGGCCGTCATCTACATCACCCACAACACCATTGCCAGTAGCTGCTGTATGGATGAGCCTGTTGACGTTTTGATGCTGCTGCTGCTGCTGATGCTGTTGGTGATGACCTTGGCTCTGATGCTGGTTTTGGCGCATATTCTGCTCCACTTTGCTCAGCAAACGCATTTTTGTATGAGCAGCCACTGTGCTGCTGTTGTAGGTACTATTGTTCCTACTCCCTTTGGCTGCTAATGCTGTTTGTTCAGGTTCAAATCGAAGATTTCCAGCTGTTGCCGGAGACGCTAATGCTTTGTTGGGGCTCTCCAGGGTTGGATTATATGGCGACATTAACATGGATGTGAAGCAATTATAGCAAACTTATCAGTATCTGGAAATAAAATGCACAATTGAAAACTTTTTAACAAATGTTTTTCAACTATTTTCCAACTACATTTCTGCAAGATTTATCGATTTTTGTCATCCAACAAGAGAAAACTTTTCGATTTCAATGCCGATTAAATTTCTAACCCAAAAATTTAAATTGGAGCGAATTATTATATAATCAACTTTGACGCTGGCTCATTCACATCGCAACTGTTTAACACATTCTTAAAACCTATCTATAATAGCATTAATACTACAACCGAACATACATATGACATATATACATATGTATGTATGAACATATAATAAATATAATTCAATACAGAGACACGAAATCTTAACTGAGGGACAAAAAATACCTATATAATGTTTTATCGATTTTGATTACGAATTTCAAAACGAATAATAGTCGACAAAGAAATCGTAGAAACCGAACAACAACAACCACACACACTAACCACATACCACCAAAACTAGTCGCACACCTACACCTACAATGCTCCAACAACTTACACGTACAATCCTACAATAACAGAACTAATTTTAGAGAGATAATAAGTAAACGTTTTTCAACCATTTCCATTTTTAACATTAATACATACATAAATAAATGAATTTATTATTATGCCGCTACCGAATTATGTCGATCTTTGACCTCTGTAGACTCCTATCATTACCAATCAGTAACATCTTAAAACATACATACATAAATGTTGATTTATATATTAATATATACATATACATAAAAATAATTTCAAGATTTTGATTCGGTTTTTCTCTGCTGGAGTTCAAAATTGGGAGCGCCACAGTGTCAAGCAGTCAATTGGTAACTATTTTGCAACTACCCACACTAACAAATATTTGTCTTGGTTTAATTCAAAAATAAAAAATTTGTGTTTATATAGAATTATAAAAATGTTCAAATAATTTGTCATATTCCTTTATAATTGCATTTATTATTTCAATTTGATTTTAGCGATAAAGTCTGCACTATGATAATAGTCCGTGGACCACTGTATTGGGGGTAAAAGAAATAAATATGACAAGCCGGGAGAGCCAAACAATCATAGAGAGAGCCCAAAAGAGCGAGAGAGCATGCGCTCCCTCTCACATTCAAACACACACACACGCCTGTTGAGAACTTTTTTTTTTTTTTGAGTAAAATAGAATAAAACAATTACAAAATATTTTCCAACATATTCACATTGTTTAAATAAAATAAAGAGAACGTTAATAAACAAACTGATTACAAAAGACATTTGTGTGCTCCAAACATATTCACATTGTTTCTTTCAGTTTTTGTTTGTATTTTTGCCTAATGTCAGCAGATTTCAATAATATTTTAACTATTTTTCAACACACACACACATAAACAAACGGACACTTACCAACAAGAGAGTATTTGGGAGAGCCGAACACAACTGAACCAGCGCTGTTCAGTTTCAATACTGAACTGAAACACAACCAGCGTCGTTAACGCTGTTTTCAATACTGATTCGAAACTCAAAAAAGCAACGACGGCCTACAAAAACAAACTATATACAATATATGTATATCTACATATATATGCATGATGCATGTGTGTGCGTCAATATGTGTTTGTGTGTGCGTGAATATGCATTTGTATGGGTATATAGTCGTATAATGTGTTAAATTTTTTTTCGGAAAGGCAAAAGGCACCAAATAATGGTTATGACTATGACAGCAACATACACAGTTCGGTTCTTTTTCGTTTTTTTTTTTCTACCTTTTCTTATATTTTCAGATTGGTGAGCGATTTGGAGTGACTACGAATCAGTTTATTATTTTTCATTTGCTTTTGTCATTTTCTAGAAATGAGGTTATATCACCCGCTATCTACATACATACATACGTAATGTATGACATATCTAGTTAATTCAGATAAAATTTTCAAATTGCTTCTAAATAGCTGAAATTTAACATTTTGATAGATATGCGCACATACATATATGTATGTACATACATACATAAGCGAATAAATACAGGCATATGGATTGAAGCTTAATGTAAGTTTGTATGTATGTATGTACATATGTATAAATACATATATATGTATCTATATGTTTGTAGTTATCTTTGGAATGCACATTATATTTTGTTTGTGAATAAAAAGCGTTTTTCTTTGCCTTTTTTTTTTAATCTTTAACGGCCTCTTTTTTCCCTTTATACTAGTTGGGGTGGTTTTTCTTTAACTTTTGAGAAAAAAAAGTATCTTATGGATTTGAATTTCAATATAATATGCATACGGGCGGGCACCCCTAAGATGAATAAACTTTACAATAAAAAATCTGACTTGTATACACACATATACAAACATAAACAGCCAAACCGGGTAGGTATCAGTGGGTGTAAAAGCATATTAATACCTGATTTTATGCGTAATGACTAAACTATATGATAAATTTAATATTAATATATATTTTGTATATATATATTAATTTAATTTCTATATTATATATTTAATTTAATAAACTATATTATTAATTTATCCTTTGTTAGCTTTCATTAAATGTAATTAAAGATTTTTAAAGGATTTTTACGTTATTTTCCAATTCCCTTAAATTCCCACGCTTTTTTCTAATAAGATATCATCTAATTGGAAAAGAAATCAACTAGTAGCACCTGTAGGGAGGTTCGACTGTTAAACCAACGGACATTGCTCACTTCATTCTCAATTTAATTTTTTTTCCATTTAAATTTTCCATGTTCTAAATGAGCTACAGCTCAGAAATTTCTGTATAATGACAATGATGATATAATTTCAATTTAATTTTCTTATTTTACATCAGTTTGAAAAAAATTTTTAAACAATAAAGATAAATATTGCCCTACCATGTGTAGGAGAATTTTAAAATAGACTATAAGTAAGGTAATTGTTATTTCTATCTATAAGCTTGTATCTACCTAGTCCTGCCTATTCAGAACAAGATTTACAAGTATTCAGCATACGTACTATGCAGTAACTATGTATTACAATGGCTAGAGGGGAAAGCTGCCGGGCAGTGATGGTGAAGATGGAGACGAAGTCAATTGCAAGAACAGGAAACTTGAACTCGTTAAGCATCGACAGCAATGAAAAATGGTAAAATGGAAAAATGCGGAAAATCTTGTACAAATTTCTGTCAGTAAATTCAGACTTTTTATCTATTATCCCCCAAACACACACATACATACATACATTTGTGCACACATACATACATACATGTAATTTACAGACTTATTACTGCTGTATAATATTGAAGCTTGAAATAGTTTTTTCGCTTGATAAAAAAGTTATATATATATAATATAAAATTATACATACATATAGAGATAGATACATATTTACCTATACCAAGAGACACTCGCCGAGCGGCTCTGGAAAAGTATCTTTGTATATATATATGCATAGATATATATGTATGTACATATAAAAATATATACTTTTTTATATATATGAAAGAAATGAAAACAAACTCACACAACACTCACGACAGCCAAAACCGATGATTCATTCGGTTTCGAAATTCGGATACTCGTCGTTTCCAACTAGCAAGGTAGAATCACGAATTGAAACTGAAACTTGCGAAAAAGAAAAACCAGAATCTTCTTCTTGCCCGAAAAAAAAAAAATAAAAAAAAAAAAAAAATACAGCAACAACAAGAAGAATTTTTGCGCATATTTTGCCGCTTCCCCTCTAAGTACCTCTCAGCTGATTTGTCGCAAGGTTTGGAAAAACAACAGCAACTACATACAAGTATTTCAATATCATGCCGTGAGATTGAGATGAGAGCTACCTCACCTGAACGTCGGCTCACCGGTTCAAATTTTACAAACTCGTACATGAGAAGCGGTTCTATTTATACACGCGTGTATGTGTGCGATAGTGTATATGTTTATACATATGTATGTATTTGTATGTATTAAGTATTTTTGTGATAGCTGTGCGAGCGTTTGCAGAAGTAAAACGGTAATCGCTGTTCTGTATCTAGCAGTTGTTGATGATATGAATCCATTTTTTTTTTATTCGTTCTAGTAGATGAAATTTCAAAGAAGTTGTCGAAAAAATACGCAGGTCATTTACTCATTCTTTTTATGAAGAATTAGAAAAGGTAATACGGAAATAAATAAATGGATAGAATGGTGAAATCCAATAAGAATTGATACAAATACATAATTTTTAATTATAGCAAAGACAAAAACAATTATTTAATTGACAATTTAGTATTTTAGTAGTCTAATGGAATTGGTATATAGGCATTTATTTTATCAATTTGCCTTTGTGAAATGCATTCGCATATCCATATAATATTACGGCATTCCAATTGCTTTAATTTTATATATGAATAGAAAATACCAAAATGAAATTGTTGCATATAGGACTGGACATGTTTTTTGGCTTCAAGCATTAGAAAACGATCTTCCAAAGTGATTAGGCCATCTGTATCCTTCTCGATATTTTCAAACATATATCTATATTCACCAAAGAAACTGCTGGCTAGATTTACAGCATCATAATCCAAGGCATTGGATAGTGCTACTAAACCCGTAGGTGATATATGGCCGCAATTGGGAAAAAGCTTAATGCGACCACTTGGACCCAAGTCGCTATTAAGAGCATTCACGGCAATAATAATTGATCGACGATCAGCTTCAAATGCTAATAAATTACACATAACATCGGCTGTGGTACCACCCAACTTTTTACAATAATCGTAAAAATCTTCCAAATATTCTTTGTAGAGGGAACCGCGAAGAATTTCAACATCGATATCATAGAAAGATTTCTCGTCAAAGCTGCTCGGTATGTATTTGGCCAGAGGAGTATCGATTAAAATGGCATTAAAGAGTTCATACGAGTTGGCGGCCACAGAAATGGCCTCCAGTTGATCAAAAAGTCCTAGTGGATGGCACAATGCTAACAGTTTCTTAATATGTCGCCTATTGTTCAGTCCAGATACTAGCAAACAGACATTGTCGATCATATATGGAAAGCGTATATATTCCAAAAATGTGGATAAAGGCTCAGTGCTATGATCCCGCATATAATAGTACTCCACCAGTAGCTTTTCACGCAGACGCTTCTCAACCAAGTCCACTCGAATGGGTGATTGATCTTGAGAAAAAATATTTCCATATTCAGTGCTTTGGAGGGTAAGCTTAAAGTCTTCTAAAGTTTCGCACTGTGTTAGATTTAAATAATCTGTATGCCTGAGCATTGCATTTTTAAAACCTCGAGTTAGGCCTTCTAAATAGCCGCTCTCCGAATTAAACTGGAAGCTATAAGGCATTTTGAGAAAGCAAAGTTTTAAATAAATGACACTAAACACTTTTCACCTAGTTTCAAATTTCTGAAAGGCGCGCTAAACTGACTCAAACAGCTCACTTTGAGTACTGTAAGAGCTGCCATAATTTTTAGCTTTTTTACCAGTCTGGTAGCACACGTTACAATTTGAATTTAACTGAACCTGCTAATAACAGAATAACAAAAAAAAAAAAAATATGAAACTCGTAGGTGTCTCGCAAGGATGCCATAGGATATTTTTTAATATTGTATTGAGCGATTTTTAGTAAAATATTCTATTTCAATTCAAACATTTAAATTTAATGAACATAAAATGTTGAAAAAAACGTTGGAAACCATTATATTTTATTTATGTATTTGGTCGACTTTCTGTAGGATCATTTCTAAAACGCAATGGAAAAGTTTTAGACGTATTGAAAGAAATTGGATTTGTACTTTGCGTTGGTAGCTCGATCTTATAAATATTGAATGTTATATATTTGAAAATAATTTAATATTTCAAAATTTTTATACAGCCTATAATAATAGATATTCATTTCAATTTATTATTTAACTTACAGCTTTCTTCACATAGATTCGATAGTGGTGACCAAACATTGATAGTTCGGTTAAAATCGAAACAATCAGTCTCTATCAAAGTTATTTCGACCACTGTTTTCTGTGTTGATTTCTACGTCAAATCTTTTTTTGTGTCTGTACGAAAAACACCGAAAATTTAATTTTTGTTGATGACATGGCTGTTAACTCACATTCTAGTTATAAAACAAACAAATCAACGGAATGGACCAAGGACTGCGTTACTTGTGCCTACAATAAGACGCATCGCATTCTTCCACATCGCTTGGTTTTGCATATGAACCGTTGTGTTCGAAATTACAGTGGCCCGGAACTGCTAAGATGTCCGTTTAATATTACCCATGTAGTATTAATAAAGGACATGGAGGTAAGTGACAGTAACACACACACACACATACATACTTATGTCTGCATAAATACATAAATTTTTTTTTAAATATTATAGAATCATATCATGTCATGTATGGATAGAGCAAATCTTGTTCGTTTTCAAAATCCAGATTCATTGCCGCTGGTACCCAAACCAGAAGCCTCTGATTCCCGAATGGGCGAAGTAACTACCAAAGGAGAATGGGATAATGAACCTGATGTGCCAACGTATGATCCTTCAGCTTATTGTGAAAACAATCCTATTGTCCGCACTCTTTGTGGAGAAACACCTTCAGTCCGTCGTGAGTTCCGAGAAAGGGAACGCCAGCGTTTTCGTTCCTTTTTTAAGCAATCTAATTTAGAAATAGCTAACGCAGCCTCTAATGAAGCCACTAGTTTTGACGTTGATGTGAATAATCAAAATCTGAACAATACCGCCAAGAGCGATGTATAGCAGGAATAGTTCTAGTTCTTTGAGGCGAAAAAACTTAATGGTTCTGTTAAAAAATTTTTTTTACAAAATATTTACAATTGATATCCGTTACAATTATTTTGGAAGTCAAGAAAGTATTGCCAGACCAGCGATTTTTAACTTTAAACCGTTATTTTTGTTCTTATACGCTGGCATCCATGAAATAAAATTGTACTATTGATAACGAAATAGTCCGTCTAGCCATCTAGTTATTATATTAAATTGTAT
This sequence comes from Drosophila neocordata, assembly GCA_018903615.1. Classification (NCBI taxonomy): domain Eukaryota; kingdom Metazoa; phylum Arthropoda; class Insecta; order Diptera; family Drosophilidae; genus Drosophila; species Drosophila neocordata. The sequence goes on from JAEIGI010000002.1 coordinate 2,756,408, forward strand.
TATTTGTGATATTTGTGTGCCAATGGACAAGATATATTAAAATTTGTCTTTATTAAGTATACATACCTAGAAAAAATCAAAATAATGTAAAAAAATTTTTTTAAAGTACGGTATTTGAATCATATTATTTATATTAGCTAAATATTAGACTCACTGACAGAACGAATGAACTGAATTGTGTTTAATATAAAGTCCAATGTAATAAACAACTTTGTGGAAGAAGTTCTGGATGAATTAGTTAATTCATTTTCTTTAAGATGAATACTTTTGAAAAATGCGAGATATTTTCATATGTACATATATAAAACTGGAATACCTGTGAGTACCGTTTTGGTTAATTGCAATCATACATATATCATTAATTTGTTGTAAAAAATATATTAAATTTTCAACGCAGTCGGTAGGATTCGAACCTACGCTCCCAGAGGGAATCTGATTTCTAGTCAGACGCCTTAACCGCTCGGCCACGACTGCTTGTTGTACCGTTAGTTTTTATTTCACTTGTAACAGAAAGACAAAATTAGAAAAAAAAAAAATAAAAAAAAATAACGCTAAAACATAAATAATTTTAAACTTAATGTTCAGTGTGTCGCAGCTGGTAGGATTCGAACCTACGCTCCCAGAGGGAATCTGATTTCGAGTCAGACGCCTTAACCACTCGGCCACAACTGCTTGTTAGACCGATAAAAAAATCTCAATATAAAAATACAACTAGTTTAAAGAACAAAAAAATAAAAAAAAAAAATGTTTTTACTACATAAAAAAAGGTTATGAAACATATAATATATACAATTGAAGGGAAATTTATTTAAAAAATGTCATATTTTTTGGCGGTTAATTATAAGAGAATTATTTCTGCTTTATTTTATTTTAAACTATATAAAACAGAAACATTGTTATAAAAAAAAAAAAAACTCAAAAAGAATTGTTCAGTAATGTTTAATTTGTTTATTAATTCGTAAATCGGCTGATGGCGCCCAGTTTTAAATATTAACAGAATCTGTTAGTTAACAGTTTCAGAAAAGAGCAAGAGAATACGTCTCTGCTATCAGCAGACTCACGAATGAGCGGAATGTTGTTTATTTAAATTTCGGAATTTCAGCAACGTGTGGGAGCGTTTTTTTTACAGGTTCGAAAACAATTTACAGTTTAGTTTCGAACGAACGCTGAAGAAAACAAGAGTGTTAATATTTGTTAAAAAAAATCTATTGAATAATTAAAACATACAAACAAAATGCACAGCAAACTATTGGATGAGGTGGGTACATATTTAATAAGTTTTCATTAAGCATAAATCATAAGGGTGATTAACTTTGACACACCGAATTTTAAATGCTCTTGAAGGTTGAAAAAGGCATTTAAAAAGCCGCTAATATATGTTTTTAATTGTAAGGCAATCAATGCAAACTATTGTTTGGATGATATAGTGGTTTGATATATGATTAAATTTATTTAAAAAAACGTATACTTTTTGAGTGATTTTTGAAGTAACAGCTCTAAGAAATAAAGTTATCTTTTGAAAAAAATAATGTACGGACCCCTTAGATTCGAGAGTACCCCCCAGCAAGGGCATAAAGATGAACTCTTTTTTCCCAAACAAAAGTTTGTTTTGATTCGTTTTTCATTTGTCTGAGTTTGCAGTCTATTTTTATTATCATCGATTAGTTAGTCATCGGCATGATCTTTTCTTTTATTGTGCATTGGTACGAGTGTCATCAGTTTATTTACAACCAACAACATCTTTTGGTGTGGAAAATGAATTCCATTCTTTGTTATTTTTCGGACAAAGATGACTGACGGAATTCTTGGTGAACCACCAAATTGAGGAAACAATTTTATTTTAATTATGCTTATTTTCTTTTTTTGTTGTTGTTAATATTCGGGAGTATTTCCAGAGAGCAACACGAGCAATTCTTAAATATATATTTAAATTTTTAGCCTCAATAGGCAAAAGTGTAATTTATTTGCAGAACTGGTTTCTCAGCTTTGCCAACAATATGAAAGCCAATATTAACATAAAATGAAAAATAAATTGAAGCAAATTCTTGTTAAACAAACAATCAGCTGTATTATGAAATCATATTCCGACCCGCCCCCCTTTCACTGTAGCACTATAACACAGCAATTGCATACATATGCACTATTATCAAATCCGTTACTAAATCAAATGAAACTGTTACGATTATGTTATGACATTCTGGAATTAAATGTGTGACCCTCAAATCTTGTTTGTAATTTTCCATGCACACGCCGTGTACTAGACCTACATACATATACATACATACATATATGTATGTATGTACATCATGAATCTTCTTCATTTCCCCCTGCTGACACTTGTATTTATTTTTGTAAATTCATCAAAATGTTAGAATACTCAAAGGTGCTATCAGCTGATGTGCTTTCCGATCATTGCAGGTGGACATGAGGTTCCGTTGCTTGAGTCACAGCGACTATTTTTACTCTCGATTTTCATTTTTCATTTTTATTTCATTTAACAAACACTCAAAGGCACCCCCACAATAATTTTCCGACAAGTGTTTTAACGCATTTTAAATACTCTTTTTCTTTTTTTTTTGTAAATTTATGAGAATTTCATTAAAGATATATAGATAAGCCTAACAAATTGTTCTGAATATAAAAATTTTGTATAAAACTTTTTAGTAGGAAATTGTTTTTATTGTTGTTTGTTATGTTAACTGATCACTCTTTAGGCATTTAGTTCAACTTTGTTTTTTTCTTTGTGGTTCAGAAAATGTGTGAATTTTCAATTTAACGTTGAGTGATTCCAATGAATGAGCACGAATTTAGATTTAACTTGCCATGTCAAATAGAATTAACATTTTGACATGCATAGGAATTTAGTTAATTAGTTGGCAACATTTGAATGGCAAACAAATTAAACAAAACATAAACTGTAAGTGTGATAAGGCGGCATGTGAAGTGGCTGGGGGGGAACGCGTGTGTCCACTATATCGTTGAATCGGTGGGTTTGTCGGTCGGTCGGCCAGATAATATACCAGACTAGACGACGCGCTGATAAGGGGAAATGCTCAGCGACTAGTTGATTATTATTATTAAATTTAAAGACCTTCACCCGCTTAAATAATAATAATAATAAATATAAATTATTTCATTTTTACTTATAGCTCAATGAGAATGGTTACATTGTCATCGAGGATTTTCTAACGCCGGAAGAGGTTGACTCATTGTATCAAGCTGGACGTGCATTATGCTTGGAGGCTCCACAAACAAATCGGAAAATCTTTAGTACAATTAAAGCAGAAGATGCTCACAGTAAGGAAATGTATTTCCTGGAATCGGGTGACAAAGTACGCTATTTCTTTGAAAAGGGAGCTGTGGGTGAGGAAGGTCAATTGCTGGTGGATCCTATGATTGCATTAAACAAAGTGGGTCATGCTTTGCATGTGGAGCATCCAACATTTAATGATGTGACATTTAGCAATCGAGTACGAGAGATTTGTTGGCAATTGAATTACAATCGTCCTGCTGTATGCCAGAGCATGTATATTTACAAGAATCCTGGAATTGGAGGAGAGGTTATACCCCATCAGGATTCCTGGTATCTGCACACAGAACCTAATTCTGCAGTTGGATTCTGGTTTGCCCTCGAAGATTGTACTTTGCAGAATGGTTGCCTTCAGTTCATTAAGGGATCACACAAAAGTGGTGTACATCGTCGGTATTTCCGTAATCCCGATAAAGATGCCAGTGAATTGATGGTCTATGATCGTGCTGCTCCCATCTATCCACAATCTAGTTTTACTCCTCTTCAAGTGAGCAAAGGTAAGTGGAAATTAGAATCAAAGTTCTTAATGTATTTATATTAATCAATGTCTTTTTTATTTTTAGGTACTTGCATCATCATCCATGGCAATGTTGTGCACAAAAGTGAACCAAATCGCTCCCAAAAGAGTCGCCATGCCTACACTTTCCATGTCATTGAGACTGAGAATAATGTCAAATATTCAGAGGATAATTGGTTACAGGCGCCGCAAGATAAACCCTTCCCAGTACTATTTGAGCGTAAGGACTAAACTGTACGATAGATTCGTAAATGTTTTTGGTATTCTTTCCATATAAGATTTTAGTGATTTTTAAGCTAATTAAATAAAGCCTAATGAAACCATTTTAAAATGATCCTAAAAGTAGGCCAAAATATTGTATAAATTTTATAATGGTTCCATTCAGCACATTGTTCTCTATAATATATATTTTATAAAAAGAAATAATAAATAATCATGTTACTTTTATTGTAAATGCTTTTTACCTTATATAATTTGGCAAATGTTTATAGATATGATAGATTTTTAAATATTTTAATTTATTTTTCTCATTATTTTGAAGAGTTCTGCAAAAATACAGTTTATTTGATTTGGCATAAAATTTATTAATTGATCTAAATAATAATTTTTTAAATTTATATTTAAAAGGCTTTTTTTATGTAGAAGACTAAAAAATCCTAAAATGATTTTAGATAATTTAAACGGATTAGTAAACACCGATTTCTTCTTTCTTTCTTTTCCAAAAAATATGTACATATAAATAGAAATATATATCTGTAACATATTATAATTTTATAATATACTTAATATATTATAAATTCTATATATTTGTTACTTACTTTTAAATAGAACTCAGGCCCAACGTAAATAGAAGATGTATTTTGAATTGAACGATTTACTTACAATATAGTTTAAAAATGCTTTTCTAATAACTTGTTTATTTTATTAAAAGCTGAAAACTAAGGAAAAGTAAGTTTTCAAATAAAGTAAAATTATTAAGGGAAACTATTTTCGGTCTAAGATTTGGTTATTTTGTAATATCTCCTTCTGAGTATAGGAAAATGTCAGTTTTTATATTAAACTTGTTAAGTTTAAACTTTTTCAAAACTTTTAAAGACTTTAACTTATATATCTTACTTTTTTTTTAAAACTTTTAAAGCCTTAATATGGTTTGAAAAATATTTAAGAAAAAAAATACTAAAAATGCACGAACATAAAAAATATTTAAAATTACAGAACGTGTTCTGTAAATCTCAAATTCTTGTCTAGGAACTTTAAGACAAGCAAAATACCTCGTGTCACGTAAAGAGAATAGAAGCTTTAAGAAGATATAAGACTTCCATTTTCAATACTTTTTAATGTATTTCTTTGAATACGAATATCGGGAAATGTTGTTTTGATTACAAAATAGACAGAAATTCCTAAATGATATTAGATTTTCCAAAATGTAAGTGAATTTTTATAATCTCATCTCATCTCGGCTCATCAGTGGCTATAAAACAGATGACCTAATGAAAGTAGCTGCATGAAAATCAGACCAGGAATGATACTCGGTATTTAGTATGCAAATGTTTCAATGAAGTGTAAATTATAGCATCAAAAAGGGTGATAATGTCGGTATGTCCAGAACTATTTCAATTTTTTATTCTCCATATGATATCAATTGTTAATGTTTCCATGTTGGTTCCAAAGACATTGTTGTACAAGATCTGAAAGTGATAGATTTGAGAAAACATATTGGACTAAAAATATAGTTGACCCAAATCAATTTTTGTACAATTAACTTAATTTTTACAATTACAACTTACAATTCTATGAGTTTTTTTTTTACTTATCTGTTTTAATAACAGTCGATTTCCGTTGGGCAACAAATAAATGATATATATCCAGGAAAAATGAAAATATCACCATATCCTCTCGATGTGATTCTTTCATCTTCGTTGTTTATCGTTATGATACTTAAATCTGTTTAATATAAAGTTGCACTTAATTTTCTCCCAATAGATTAAATCTTTTAAACCAGAGCCAAATTGGCATTAATATATCATAGCTGACAGAAAGAACTGAGTTGTTTACGCAAAATGTTACAAATCTGCAAAGTTCGAAAAGGGCAGCAATTAACTAGAAGAAACACAATATTATAGAAATTATTTAAAAGTTCTTACCAATTCTTTCCAAAATGTTTTCTGGCACATGAAATCGACCGACAGCAGCTTATACATAGACAATAAATTGGTTAGAACTTATAAAAATGATGTGTAATAAAATTACGTGTATATTGGCTGAGTTCAGGAAAATTGTTATTTAATTCCAGGATTAAATCTGCCAAATATAAAAATGAAATTAATTAAAGTATAATCAAATATTAAATAATACTTTTACTTAACAGGACTCAGAACTTTTACGATCCCATATTATGACTTCCTTGAAAATAAGTGTAATTTAAACATTTGATTTAGAAATTTAACAATTTTATGTATAAACTGCTGTAGTTTGAGATAGCCATAGTTAAGGATTTTGATTTGAGTTCATGTTGATTGGTTAACGTTACCAACGGGATATATAGTTTTATGAATAAAGAATATTTAAATGTTTCCACCTTCTGACATCAAGACAAACACCAATGGACCGACCGATCGCAGCATAATTGAAGCAGAAAATGAAATTTAATTATTAATAATAATCGAAATTAATTCACTTATCTGTAGGCGATTTCTGTTGATGGTGTATTTTTATTAAGTTCCGGAAGAATGGGAATAATTGCCAACAGTTCTGTGAAATAGAAGAGAAAATAGGGATTAGTAAGAGAAAAATATTATTGGCAGTACTATAATTATAATTAGTATTGGAAAACAAATGTTACAAAAATGTAATGTTATTGGTTTATATTGTATTAGTTTAAGTTACTTACCAGTAATAAATAAAGTTGATTTTCGTTGTTGGTGTGTTTTTATTAAGTCCAGGTAGAAGTGGGGCAATGTCCATTAGATCAGCGAGGAATTTGTTTAAAAACCACTTGATATTCTTTCACTTTTTGGAATTAATTTTAAAAATGCATGGAATCTATTCACCTGATGACTAGGCTTTGTTTTGAAAAACACTTGGAATATTTTATTTTTGAACACTTAGATTATTTTTCAAGATTTATAGTTAATTTTAAAAAAATATTTCACTTTTTTCCAATTTTTGATCAAAATAATTATTCTGGGAAAAAATATTTCAAGTCTTTATTTACAAAACACTATGAAAAATTTTCACTTGATGACTCAGCACTTTTTAGATGATTTCACTTTGACACCAAAAATCAAAATGAGCCTGCACCGTCATACAGCCCTCCTTATATAGCCTCGGCTCAAGCCGCTGTTAAGTTACCAGACTGTTAATTCCAGTCACTGTTAAGTTGACAGACTCATTTTGGAGTAATTCTCTGTTAAGTCAACTGTTAATTTAAGTTCAACAGAGCAACGAACTGTTAATTCAAATTCTTTCTGTTAACTTAACAGAGGCTTAAAATTTCATGGCGGGCGAAATTTGAAAATTTCGATTTTTTTTGAGTTTTTAAATTTTAACGGCTTTTTCGGTTTTTTATTATTTTTAAATTTTAACGTCTTTTTCAGCTTTTCAAATAATTTTAAAATTTTAACGGCTTTTTCGGCTTTTTAATAATTTTTAAATTTTAACGGTTTTTTCAGCTTTTCAAATAATTTTAAATTTTAACGGCTTTTTCAGCTTTTTTAATAATTTTTAAATTTTAACGGCTTTTTCAGTTTTTTTTTAATAATTTTTAAATTTTAACGGCTTTTTCAGCTTTGAAGCCATGAAATTTTAAGCCTATGTTAAGTTAACAGAAATAATTTGAATTAACAGTTCGTTGTTCTGTTAAACTTGAATTAACAGTTGACTTAACAGAGAATTACTCCAAAATGAGTCTGTCAACTTAACAGCGACTGGAATTAACAGTCTGGTAACTTAACAGCGGCTTGAGCCGAGGCTATATAAGGAGGGCTGTATGACGGTGCAGGCTCATTTTGATTTTTGGTGTCAAAGTGAAATCATCTAAAAAGTGCTGAGTCATCAAGTGAAAATTTTTCATAGTGTTTTGTAAATAAAGACTTGAAATATTTTTTCCCAGAATAATTATTTTGATCAAAAATTGGAAAAAAGTGAAATATTTTTTTAAAATTAACTATAAATCTTGAAAAATAATCTAAGTGTTCAAAAATAAAATATGCCAAGTGTTTTTCAAAACAAAGCCTAGTCATCAGGTGAACAGATTCCATGCATTTTTTAAATTAATTCCAAAAAGTAAAAGAATATCAAGTGGTTTTTATAGAAATTCCTCGCTGATCTAATGGACATTGCCCCGCTTCTACCTGGACTTAATAAAAACACACCAACACCGAAAATCAAGTTTATTTATTACTGGTAAGTAACTTAAACTAACACAATATAAACCAATAACATTACATTTTTGTAACATTTGTTTTCCAATACTAATTATAATTATAGTGCTGCCAATCATATTTTTCTTTTACTAATCCCTAATTTCTCTTCTATTTCATAGAACTGTTGGCAATTATTTCCATTCCTCCGGAACTTAATATAAATACATCAACAGAAATCGCCTACAGATAAGTGAATCAATTTCGATTATTAATAATCTTTTAATTTAATTTTCTGCCCCAATTATGCTGCGATCGGTTGATCCATTGGCGTTTGTCTTGATGGCAGAAGGTGGAAACATTTAAATATGCTTTATTCATAAAACTATATATCCCGTTGTTAACGTTAACCAATCAACATGAACTCAAATTGAAATTCTTAACTATGGCTATCTCAAACTACAGCAGTTTATACATAAAATTGTTAAATTTCTAAATCAAATGTTTAAATTACACTTATTTTCAAGGAAGTCATAATATGGATCGTAAAAGTTCTGATTCTTGTTAAGTAAAAGTATTATTACATTTTTTGATTATACTTTAATTAATTTCATTTCTTTATTTGGAAAATTTAAATCTGGAATTAAATAACAATTTTCCTGAACTCAGCCAATATACACGTAATTTTATTACACATTATTTTTATAAGTTGTAACCATTTTTTTGTCTATGTATACAATGCTGTCGGTCGATTTTATGTGGCAGAAAACTTTTTGGAAAATAGGTAAGAATGTTAAATAATTTTTATAATATTGTGTTTCTTCTTAATTTCTGCCCCTTTCGAATTTTGCAGATTTGTAACATTTTGCGTAAACAACTCAGTTCTTTCTGTCACCTATGATCTATTAATGCCAATTAAGCCACGATTTAAAGTATTTAATCTGCTGGAAGAAAAATTTTATTTTATGCATTTTTGTCTTAGGAGCATTTATTTCTGTTCGATTACCAAATTTCTTGACTTTGCAAATATGATCACTCTTTAAAAATTCCTTGGAATCAAGTTAAAATACGACTACAATGTGAACCAAACATTATAACAAGAAGGTAGACTACCACAAATCAATTACTACTTTAAATATAATTCCTTTTTTGGAATAATGACAATTTTGTATATTACAGATCTATTTATCTAGAATGATCTTGGAAATGTTATATGATTTTAGAAATGCCCTTTACTCAGCAAAGACAATCTTAAAATTCTTAAAACCAAATCAGTTTTATTGCTTGTAAATGGAGCTCCGATTTTTCTTTTCTTAGCTTACGTTCCGATTTTGTTTTAATAACAAAATGAATTTATGTAAATTGGAAATATTTACCAAAAATATTAATTTGCTCTAGTTAATTACTATATTTTTTTTAATTTTGCAAGATCTTAGAACATTTTAAAACAATCCACTTCAAAAAAGAAAAAAAAAGGGATAAAAGAAATATGTATTATTGCCAATTATGCTACGATTTCAAGGATTAAGTCTGCTGGAAGAAAATTATATTAAATTCGCAAGCAAGTCGTCCCTGTCGTCCCTTACCCTATGGGTACAGGGTATAAAAACTATTTCGATTTGGCATTATTTGGTAAGCTTACGAACTGATAAAAACCCAATTGTTTAACATTATCTGCCCAAGAACATACTCATTAACCTTCCAGATAGACTATATACGAACACACATAATATAAATAAGTATTTCAAATCTTTTCGCTCACAATCGCAAAATGTAAACAAATTATAAAGAGCTAGAGAGAGATAAGAAAACTGTGAGTACAGTAAAGACTAGCTTATTGGTATGATCTGCTACTATGTATAACAGGTGTCTATTATAACTGGAATTCACTGTAACCTAGATTGTGTATCTCAAATTACGGCCTTTTATTCATATATACGTAAATCCCACATGTGTGGCAAAAACTGTTTAAATTTGATAAAATTATCTGTATCCGTCAACGCGTTGGCGTTATGATCATAGAAATAAATCAATTTTGCTGGACAACAGACATAAAAACAAACTTGATCAGTTCTCAGTGCTGTTTGAGCTGCCAAACACAACGGATCGGTGTATATAAGTATATAACTGAACACGGTTTGAAATCTTTTTTCAATGGATTCAAGCAAATGGGAATCAAATGAAGAATTGCAGTACTTTAGGGAATATTTGCGTATACCCAGTGTACATCCGAATCCAAATTATGGTAAATATATATATATTTATATCGATATTTCTTATTCTATAATCTTTTCTTTTGATTACCCAGATGAGTGCTTAAGATTTCTAGAAAATCAAGCTAAACTCTTGGATTTGCCTTTGGCTGTTTATTATCCCCTGAATAAAGATAATCCTGTGGTTATATTAACCTGGCTAGGTCTAGAGCCGGAACTTCCCTCAATTCTTCTCAACTCTCATATGGATGTAGTGCCTGTATTTCCTGACAATTGGACACATCCTCCATTTGGTGCCGATATTGATGAGCAGGGACGCATCTTTGCCCGTGGCACTCAGGATATGAAATGTGTCGGCATGCAATACCTGGCAGCCATTAGAGCTCTAAAACGCCAAGGAGTTAGATTTAAACGCACCATACACATCTCTTTTGTGGCTGATGAGGAAATGGGTGGACGTCAAGGAATGCGTCCATTTGTACATACAGATGAATTCCGTTCTTTAAATGTGGGTTTTGGCTTTGATGAGGGTTTGGCTTCACCCACTGAGGAATTTGCCGTCTTCTATGCTGAGCGTAGTGTGTGGAGTAAGTCAAGTTAATCTCAGAATATTATAATTTTAATAAAATTGTTCTTTTTCTAGGAGTTTACTTTAAAATAAGTGGTTCAGCTGGACATGGTTCATTGTTGTTGCCAAATACAGCGGGAGAGAAATTGAACTATATTTTAGGTAAAATGATGGCACTACGTCAAGTGCAAGTTGAAACACTGGAGAATAATCCAGAATTATGTATTGGAGATGTAACCACAATTAATCTAACCCGTGTCGAGGGTGGAGTACAGAGTAATGTTGTTCCACCTCAGATGACAGCTGGATTTGATTGCCGTTTGGCCCTTAATATAGACCATAAGGAATTCGAATCTCAGGTATGATCTTTAGAATAAAAATTTGAACCGTTTGTCATGATTCATTGACAGTTGCATCAATGGTGTAAGGAAGCTGGTGGCGGCATAGAACTGGAGTATGAGCAGAAACAACCACGAGTACAGCCAACTTCTACTGACGATAGTAATCCCTTTTGGTTGGCCTTTCAGGAAGCCACCGATGAACTGTGAGTTTATATATAGAATTCGATTTCAACATTATTTGATAATTATGTTTTTTTTTTAGTGGTCTTGTAATCAAACCTCAGATCTTTACTGGTGGCACAGATAGTCGCTATATACGACAAGTGGGCATTCCTGCTTTAGGTTTTTCACCTATGAATAATACACCAGTTCTCTTACATGATCATGATGAATATCTACAGGCTGATATCTATTTAAAAGGTGTCGAAATCTACAAAAAGATAATAACAAATGTGGCTAATGTTTAGCTAAATTTAAATAGAAAAGTGTTGCCCTTAAATAAAAGTTTATATTATATATATATATCTATATATATCTTAGTTTCTATGATCTTTTAAAGATAAGACTTAATTACCAAAATCTTCTTAAAACCATATCATATACAATGCCTGGCAGTTTTAGTCGACTGTTTGAAAGAAACAAACGTATTTTAAGATGAGTTCCAACACTTGGGAAACCAACGAAGAGTTGCAATATTTTCGTGAATATTTACGTATTGCCAGTGTACAACCTAATCCTAATTATGGTTGGTATATGGATAACTTAAATTTCAAAAAGTATCCTAAAAACTTCTTCCATTTAGAACCCTGTTTGGAGTTCCTTCGTAATCAAGCCAAGCTATTGGATTTACCTATAAATATTTATCATCCAGTTAATAAGGAGTCACCTGTTGCTATTTTAAGCTGGCAGGGTTTGGAGCCAGAACTTCCCTCAATACTTCTTAACTCTCATATGGATGTGGTGCGAGTATTTCCAGAAAATTGGACTCATCCACCATTTGGGGCCAATATAGATAAAGAGGGGCGTATCTTTGCCCGAGGTTCTCAAGATATGAAAAGTGTGGGAATGCAATATTTGGCAGCCATAAGAGCTCTAAAACGGAATGGAATCAAATTGAGGCGGACTATACATATATCTTTTGTTGCAGGTAATCTTAAATAATCAAAAAAAAAAGAAAATATTATATAATTTTTGATACAATTCTTTATTAAGATGAAGAAGCTGGTGGTCGTTTAGGAATGGCTCCCTTTGTGGTCTCTGAAGATTTTCGTAAACTAAACATAGGTTTTAGTTTAGATGAAGGACTGGCTTCACCTACGGATGAGATACCAGTTTTCTATGCAGAGCGCACAGGACGATGTAAGGTTTTTATATAGCCAACTTTATCTGAAATTATAGGCTTTTTGTCTAAGGTGTTACCTTTAAAATAAGTGGAAGAGCTGGCCATGGCTTACTTTTACTACCAAACACTGCTGGAGAGAAACTAAATTACATTCTGGGCAAGATGATGGACTTGCGACGTAGTCAGGTGGAACGTCTAGAACAGAATCCACATCTCAGTATTGGAGATGTAACCACAATTAATCTTAATTCTATAGATGGAGGTGTCCAAAGTAATGTGGTTCCTCCAATGATGAGTCTCTTTTTCGATTGTCGTGTGGCACTCGATGTTGATTTGGATAAATTTGAGGCTGATGTGAGTCGATGCCTCATTTTTATACTTTTCTTAATTCTTAATATATTTTTAACAGTTGTATAGATGGGCTGAAGAAGCTGGTGGCGATGTTGAAGTGTACTTCACTCCTTTTCTTAGAAGGCCTCACACTGCACCCACTGTGACAAATGAAACGAATCCCTTTTGGGTGGCCTTTAAAAAGTCCACCGATGAATTGTATATAGATTACTCTTGCAAAAATTAATTTTAAATATCAACAAATGTTTCTATTTTTTTTGCAGGGGTCTCAACATCAAATTGAAAGTTTTTAATGGAGGAACGGATAGCCGTTATCTACGTCAGGTGGGCATTCCGGCTTTGGGCTTTTCACCAATGAATTATACTCCTGTATTGCTTCACGATCACGATGAATGGCTTCATGCTGATACCTTTTTGAAGGGTATAGAAATTTATAAGAAAATTATAACCAATGTGGCTAATGTCTGAGTTTTAACCAGATCGAAGAGAGTTTAGTTGTTTCTTCTATTGAAAAGATACTTTAAAAGAATATTTTTCTAAAAGTTAATTCATTAAATATTAATGAATGCAAAAAAAACAATAATAAGTAATACTTCTTGTATCTTGTATCTAAGACTTGTTTTGTGTTTTTTGATATGATTTAAAAAAATCTTAATATCTAATCGTTTGTATTTAAATATGTAAATTTTTTGTATGTAAATCTCCTACGATAATTGGTAAGGCCGGTTTAGATGGACTTTACATTAAAAATATGAACACGAAAATTGTTTCCTTAGGCTAAACAAGGCCAAATTAGATGAAATTGATTATAAAAAATCAAATTTTATGGGAAAATTTCTTACCAAGGATACGTAAAAGGTTTCGTTAAGTCTAGTTAAATTTTATTCGCTTTAAAATGGGTTTACATTATAAAGTGATTAAATAACGATGATAAAATGCAAGTTATCAGAGGCAACACATCGTTTTTTAACTGATCATGATAAAGTAAGATATTGGAATTTAAATACTTTGGTTCTTATCTTAGAATAGTAGATTCATCTAAAAATTAATTAATGTTTGTGGTTACTAAAACTCTCAATGTTATTCCTTCTTATTCTAAATATAAAAATTAAATATTATCTGTAGATTGTTTATTGTCTAATACTTCAAAGAATCATGCTTGGGATACGCTTAGCTTGTTTATTTTCTTCAAATTAAAATTACTTTATCAAAGGAATATAATCTGTCATTTAAAAGAAAATCTATCAAAGTAAACATATCGTCAAACTATCTTTTAGTGTTCTTTTACATAATGAAGTTATTCATATAAAAATTTAAAACCAAATGGATTTTTATTCTATTTTCCATATTAAAATGTTTCCATATTAGACAGTTTTTTTAGTCAATAGTCAACAATAGTTGACTTTGAAAGAAATATTATAAAGTTAAATAATTTAACTTTGTTTTAATCATTTCAAATTTTATACTAAAAAATTCTCTGGATTGATATATATATATGAACATATCTGTAAATGTAAATAAACAAATGTTTAAATGTTCAATACATTACAAATTTACATTTAAATGTATTTAAAGCATACTTTCTGGCTGAAGGTATTCGAATGCATTGCCTACTTTTTGCTGATAAGCATTTACGTGTCTTATCCCCTATAAAAATGAATATATTTATGGCTAGACTTAATTTTATCTACAATCCTTAAAATAATGTAGAAATTCTTTATTAACAAAATTTAGTAAAACTTCTCTTCCAATGTTTCATTGAGGAATATTTACCATTTTTTTTTTTTTAGATTTTTTTTAAATTAAATGTATTTTAGGTATTTTAGAAATCCAAGTCTACATTATAATTATATATATTATTTATTTTATATATATTTTTTATTCAACTAAACAAACACCAAATAAAAGGAAAGTATTTGACTTGCTTGCTTTTGCTAAATTTAATTTAAATTTTGCTTAAACTTTTTGATTTTTACTACATTACTATGGAAACTGTATTATTCCTAACCGGAAAGGTATTAAAATTTAGTTTTATTAATTTTTAATTAAAATTTCAAATATTTAAAATATTATTTAAAATTATAATTTAATACTTAAACTAAAGAACTAATTTGTTCTAACTTCGTCAAAACATATAATAAAATTGGAAAGATACAAAGAAGCTAAATAAATAAACAATTAATTTAATATTTAAAATTTGTTGGCTAAATACTGAATTGGCGCTTCTTTGCTTATGATAACTCAAAGCCTGTATATTTAAATATATTTATAAAAAATAGAAACATTTACTAAAGTAATGCCTTAGTCATGAACTCAAACTGGCAAATAATTTAAAAATTTGAAGAATTGAAAGATACCTAAACTATAAGATATGTTTACTAAATATATATTTATATTATTTATATATATGCATAATGATTCATTAGCTTAATTATTTAATGTAGATTCAAATATTACTCAATTGTTAACTAAAAAAAAAAGAAAGAAGTACAAAAAACCTACACAATATCAATATATTGTACCTTAATGACAAGGTAATCGTTCTACAGAAGCAGAGGATATTCCTGATGGGACAATTTTTATTAAAGTTTTTTTCTTGCCTTTCTTATAGCTGGTTTTAACTTGGCTTTGTCTTTTGGTCTCTTCTCTCTCTCTCCCTCTCTCTCTCCTTCTTTCTTTTATTTTTTTGACCTCTTTTTTTTTATAAGTATGTAATGTTCTTTCATGTTGCAAAACGATTTGTTGGACGCAAGATTTATGAACTTGTTTTCTCTGACAGTCGACAGTGGTTAAGGTAACACACACACACAGAAACATTCATGAATACTAGTTATATGTGTGCGTGTGTGCGTGAACATGCCGCCTAATTAGAAGATTTTAATTATCTGTTTTCAATCAGCTTCCATTGAGATAATGATAATACTCGGCTGCTGCTGCTGCTGCCTTGTTTTTGTCGCATTTGTTTTTTTTTTTCTTTCTTTATGTTTATTTTTTTTGGTTTTGGTTATTTTACGGTTGCCTTGTGGCCATTTAAGCCAAAATGTTGTTGACATTTTACTGGCTAGTTGGTTGTTATTGAAGGTGTTGTTTGGTATCGCATCCACGCGCTTGCTGCCAATAAATGCTGTCAATGTGTCCTAAATCGATTAGAATTGATTTTGAAGAGCTCGCTGACAGGACAGGACCAGAGACTCCATACCCATCCAATGCTACAATCATACTGTGTACAATGGCGCGGATTACAGTTGTCTGTCGTGTACCGTCCCAATCTCTCTGGGATGGCCAAAAGGAGGCGATGTTGCTGTCATTGACGATTTATGTCAAATGCCACAACGACGACGACGACGACGACGACAACGGCTACGGCACAATATTCAAATTCTTTGCATTCACTCATCACTTTTCCCCTCCTTCAATTGGAGGGGGACGACGGCATAAGCTTTTGAAGCCTTGAGCTGTAAGAATTATGGGTCCTTAGCATAAAGAAATACCTGACCGAAGTCCGTTTCAATACTTTGCCTATATTTGGTTATATATATATTTCTGTGAAACTTTTGTATCTACCCATGGGAGGGCATGTCCTACCTAGTTGAACTTGCAAATTGAATTGAAAATCAAAATTTCTTCAACTCTAATGGTTTTGGCAAGCCAACTGGATAGTGATTCAACTGGCCATGGCTATATTTATACTTTGGTCTCGTTGCGTTACTTTGATTTGACAGGATTCATTGTCTACGGCACTTCAATGACTTCTTCGAAGACGCGTCTCTCAGTCAATGCGTATTGACATTTTAAATGTGCCCATCACTTTTGGAGAGAGAAAGAAATGTAGAGCTTGGTCTGGTCCCTTGAATCCGCTGATGGAATTCATTTAAATACATTTTGTTCCCAAGGGAAGCTTTTTCGCATGAAAGTTTAGTGGGCAGTAAATTGGGCCAACAATCGTATGAAATTCATTTTCGTGGCCAAAAACTGAGAGGATTGAGTCACATTGATTGACTTGTGTCACTTTGTCTCATTTGTCAGACGAACGCCTTGGTAGGTGATATGCTCTCTGGTCCCAAATACGTGGTCCTTCTGTTACCAATGGCGCTTAAGTGTCAGGTGTCGGTATCGGTGTCTCTCTCAATTGAAATATCTGCCCCACCTCAGACTCACGGTAAATGACAGTTGCCTGCATTCAAATGCCCATCAAGACTACAAAAAAAACTAAAAAAAAAAAAAAAAAAGAAGGAGAAAACAGAAGTGAATTGTTACACAGTTGAGCGGGCAGCAGCAGCAGCAGGAGCAGCGTATCCCTTTAGGCAATATCCTGTAGCAAATCCTACAAAACTCTGGTATATGCGATTTTATGACAGCTCGATGGAGGCGGGTTGAGTTAACGGAAATGTCCTGCCTGCTAACCGGAGATATGTTTCATATCCGACCATACACCACCTTGTACACACACACACACACACATTTATATACACTCATCATCATGTTACTGGAATCGTATGCATTGCATTCATTTTCCCATTGAATGAGATTGTGACAGCAAAGATTTGTTTGTTGTGCCAGTCAGTTAGTAGCCAGTGGAAGATGGACTCAAAAGGGTTTCATCCGCATTATGCTCCAAACAAATATCTATCCATCCTTGATTGAAACGTATTTCCCAAAGCCTTCAATACGTTTCTGACAGCACACTAAACCCCTGTCCAAGATGTCCAGATTAACGCAATTCCGCTATTAACATGACCATTGATCAAAGTTTATATTTCAAAAGTGTTGGCCAAAAATGAAATTTATTGACTAAAGTTTTCTTAAAGGGCTGCTTAAGGCATTTTATATTGCATTTTTGTAAAGTTTTAGTTAACGGGCCGCTTTTTTTTATCTTCTAAATACATTTGATAGTTAAAATTGTATCTGTTGGATAATTGATTTATGCAATGTTGAAAGGTTTACTGAAAGGAGAACTCAAGCAAAGTATCCATCGAGATATTAAATCTTTCCAGATACTTTATATTGGCTTTACTTTTATATCGATATGCAATAGTATTATTATAGTTCTATTTTATATATAAATCGTTTTGATTTTACTTTTAGTTTAATTTTAAAAGTTTTATTATTCGATTGTTTAAGAAAACCTTAAAAAAGTCTTATATAATTTTACATTTTTTGGATATTCAAATATTTCTTTTGTATATAAGAACTTTTCATTTAACAATTAGAATTGGTTATTATTGAAATAGAAGATAGTATTTAGAATAAATTAGCACATTGATTAAGTAAGAAATATTATATTATACAAATTATTTTCATCGCTTCTGTAAAGTCCCTCGAACGACCTTTAAAACAAGGCACTTGCGGCGGTTTAGATTATCAAAAAAAAAAAAAAGATAGATTCTTTTAAAGGACTTATAAATTCAGGTATTAAAGGTATGATAGGAATAATACAAGGTTTTATTTTTGTCAAAATCAATCTATTTAAAACTATTTCTATTTCTCTATCTATTTATGTAGTAAAGTTTAAAATAAAATAGTAATAATATTTTGTAAATTTATTTCTTCTAAAAAATAAAAAAAAATCCATAACTTATATGCATTTGTCTAAGGAAGAAATATTATTTTCAAGATTTATTCCCTACAATTAAATCCTAAAACAATTGAGACCAATTGGCAAAGCTATTTATGACAAATTGATATCAAAGACTTTTAAAAAAATATTTAAGAAAATTGTTTAACTAAATAGAAATCTTTATATATAGTTTATACTTTGATTCTTATATTAATCTATAACTTTTACCTTGACCTCAATTATAATTTTTATAGTTTATACTTTGATTTTTACAACTTTATTTTGGACCTGTCACCATCAAAAAAAGTTCGAAAAGATGAAATCCTATAATTAACATCTAAATTATGCAAATAAAATGAATATTTTTTCTTTTAAACAGAAAAAATTATTTGAATATATAAGAATATATAAGAATATATTTGAATATATTTGATTTAGAATCTGTTAAAAATTTATATGACTTTCTGCGAAAAATGTTTTTGGGTGTGTTTAATAATTTACTAAATTAGCATACTAATTATTGTATAAAGAAATGATTTAAAAAATAATTTAAGATTAAAAATTGATTTTATAAAGCAAGAATTATTGGGTACTGCTGTCGAAAATTAAATTAGTTTTGATTATTAATATTTTTTGATTATTAATTTGGACAAAGTGCCATCGTTAGTCAATAAAGTATCGAAGGGAATTTTGTCAAAATTCGATCTAAAATAAATTCTTAAAACAGATAAATCTTTTACAAAAGAAAAGGCTGATAAGGAATTGGAATATATAAAGATAAATGAATAAACAGATAATAAGATTGATAAATTAATGCATAACAAAATATAGAAATTATAGAAACACAATAATATATCCTTTTTGCACTTTCTCTGAGTTAAAAGTAATGCAAAATCTAGGCTAATACTTTCTTTACTTTTTTTATATACTTTTTTAATAATTAATTTCAGAAGTTTGCTAGGCTTAGAAGGAATCATTTACGATTAAATAAAGTATATATATTCTTGATCAGCACAATGAGCTCTGTTGATATAGTCCTATACGTCCCTCTCTCTCTCTCTCTCTCTCTCTGTGTCTCTTTAGATCAATACGTTCCTTTCTTAGATTCTCAAAACTAAAACGCACATATGTAGGTTTCTTTTTGCTAAAGACATTGTATATCTTTGAATCATATCATCCCATATTATATTTTAAATATACTATAGGAACTATCCGTCGGTATTAGTGTCTATTTACATTGTTAACTTAACTTGCCTATTAATGCCCAAATATTTAATCAAATTTAAAGGTTAATCATATTTTCTTTATATTTTCTTTGTTTTAAATATATTATAAGCTAAAATAGCTGCAAGTGTTTTAAATTTTGTCAAGATCTCATAATATATTACCAAGATATATGCTTTATATCATTTAACAGCAATGTCTAGTAACATAGTCTAGTAACAGAAGCTTAGCAACATTTTAAAATGGTTGCCTAGCAACATTTTAACTGCTAGCAACATTTAAGAGTGTTTCTATTGTTTTTGAATTATTTTGATTTTGTTTTTTAATACAATATATACATATATACAGCTGTCAGAGGAATAAGTGGTCAAGAATATTAGTTTAGATAAATAATTTAGATGTTATGTCATCAAATTTTGAGTTTCCATGTTTGGTATGTATAGAAATATCTTAAGTTTTAGCAGAATCGGTTGACTATATGTTATAGGTGTTACAGGAAAATGTTTTTTTATTAAAAGCTTTTGTTTCAAAGCTACGTAAATTGAATTTGTTTTCTATGCTTTCTAATAATTCTGCTTAATTATATTAAAATTAAGTAGATAATTTGCAAGGGTATTAAAATTCGGCACGTCTGAGTTCTATATTCTGTTAGTTGCTTAAATTAATATGTCTCATTGTTAGATATTTGCTGGTTAAGTATATTATGCTATATAACCTTGATTTAGATAATACACAGCTCTGACAAAAGTCAGACCTTTAATGCCCCCGCTGTCGATTTGCTTGTTGCAAATTATAATTATGAATTGCGGCAAGCAAGTTGGGGCATGCAACGCCCAAAGGTGTAGCCAGCACGATTTGCAAATTGAAAGCCAAAATGCAACAGCCATACAAACGCCCCCAAGCAACACGCCCATGTGGAGTCGAAGTCAAAGTCAGAGTTGGAGTTGGAGCTGTAGTTGTAGTTGGAATTGGTAGCTTGGTATTTGCCACAATTGCCTGGCACTTTGTAACTGTCGACGGCTATTAACAGGCTCATTTTTTGTAAATTTTTTCTCTTGTTGTTGTTGTTGTTATTGGTGCTGGTGCACTATGCAAATTCTTGCCACTGGCTACCGATTTTAGTGGCAGCTGTAAACTCCTTTTTTCTTACCTTGTGCATAAGAGACAGAGATAGGAGTCTATATTGGATATCCGCCAGTTGCGTAATTTGGTCAACTACAAAGGATAGAATAAGGGAGGAGTCGGGCAAAAGGGGGGGGGGGGTACGGGGAGGATAAGACTTGGAGGGCCTGAAGTTGAATGGCGGCAAAGTTTTTGATTTCTTTCAAATTGGCAACCGTCGCGCAATCAACGAACTAAAATGCCACCCTTCCCCTCTACACCAATCTCTCTCTCTCTCTCTCTCTCGCTCTTAGGAGATGCAACGTTCAATGGCCTTTTGAATTGAATTCAAATTTCAATGCAATTTTGCATATCCAAGCGCATTATAGCCGCTTGCCAACTTACTTGAATACCCCTAATACACTCCTTACCTCTCTATCCGTTAACTTGCCCAAGAGCTACCACAAAAGCCTATTGAACTGTGAGCCATTTTCAAGCCTTTTTGATCTGCCGCCGCCGGTTGGTCGGAACGCTTTTGTATTCCACGTGAGATTGAGCCGACTCTGACTCTGACTGTGACTTGCTCTGTGGTTTTGGCTTTTAGCTTTGATGTACACCATTTTGGCTTGCAATTCTCATCTCATCCTGTTTGACCAAAAACCAACTGCAACTGAATTACGCAGGATGGATATGGATGTGCTTCTACTTGTGCCTGTGCTTGTGGAGATGTGAATGCAACTAAGCTGCTTGCCAAGATGGACAGCGACATCAGTACGCCAGGGACATGGCATACTGCTAACCATGGTGGTGGTGATGGGAATTGGGGATTTTGGATGCGTTCGTTCATTCGTTTGGCTTTTCGTGGAATCAGAATATTGACATTTTTTTTTTTTTTTTGTGTTGTTTTGTTTTGTTTTGTTGTTGTTTGAGCTGCAGCAGCACTTACTGCTTCCAGTCTTAGCTGGAGAACAATGGCCAAAATGTGCCAGAGTGGGCAGGCATCATGTGGCGACAACGACCCACGACTATAGCCGCTTGAATCTGTAGGTTGAAGCAGTTCGGTTCCGCTTCTTTTTTTTTTTTCTGGTCTCGTTTAATGCCGCCAATTGAGGGAAGCTTTGCGTTCAACTAAGATGGAGAGATGAAGCTGCCGAGATCTGTGTGTGTGTGTGTTTTTTTTTTATCCCCCTCTTCTTCTCCCCAAAAGCTTAAGTGTAATTGTGTGTCTGTATGTGAGCATATGTAAGTGTCCTCCAATAATTGTTAGGTCAGCGAGACTGTTGGAATGACTTGCAAAGAATATTAACATTTTGTAAATATTTGATTGAAGAAAAATTTGTAAAATTTAATAAAATTGAAAATTTATATAATAGTAATTATCTATTAATTTTTAGAAAGCTTTCTTTTAGCAGTTATTAAGTTTTCGGATCTCTTTTTGGATAGTTTTAAAAATCAAATTATCTTTTTAAACATTTAATTAAAATTAAATTATCTGAAATTAATCAAAAAAAAAAAAAAAAAAAAACAGAAAAACTATTTATATATATTATATTAAATTATAATAACAAAAAAAATTTATATTTTTACCTATTACCAGTTAAAAAATATCTGAACCCTAAAATGAAGGAATTTAACTTTACTAAAATAGAAAAATTCTAGATCCTTTTTTTGATACAACATGTTACAATTAAATAAAATAATATAATTTAAAAAAAATAGAAAATTAATCTAATACAAAAATTAACCATTGAAAAACTACTTAAATATTTTAAAAAATATAAATAAAATATATATAAAAGAAATGAAAAACTAGAAAACAAAAAGTTTGCCAAATAATTAAAATAAAATAAAATATTTGTAACCATTAAAAAATGTCCCAAATATTTGAATAAATATATTTACATAATATATGTAAGCACAAGAAAAAGTTAAAAGTAGAAAAACTAAAAATAATAAGAATAATAATATTAATAATAATAATAATAAAATTTAATTTATAAGGAAAAAAGGAAAAATATATAATTTCTTTTGCCTGCAATATCCTAAACTAATATTAAAAAAAAAAAAAGTAGAAGAAACTTAAATGGGTAATTTTGTAGTACTTTTCTTTCTAGTAGAAACAGTTTTGAAAATTTCTGAAAGAAAATAATATACAAGAATATTTTATGTAGTAAATTTGTTGATCCTTTCTACTAGTACTGAAACCTTGTGACAGTTGTATAAGCTCTTAGTTTTCTTAAACTTTAAGATGCCTTTTAATTCTAAGTTAGTTAGAGACGATAAGCTTACAGTGCTCAAAGTTAGCTTACTAACAGTTCAATTAAAATGTATTACATGTAACAATTATTAGATTAAAATATACTTTTTAGCCAATGTAGTCTTTGAAATTATATTGATCCGATAACGATTTTTTTTATTGCCATTTTATTTTGTAAGTTATTTGATTCTAAATAGATTTTAAGGGCCGAAGAGCTCTTTGAATTAGAAAAGGTTTTAATTGTATTTTAAATTTAATTATATTAATTCAATGTTAATGTGTGTATTAGTGCAATGAACTAATAACTATAAATTTAGTTATTTACTTTTATTAATAAGAAAGTTTTTTTTAAAAAACAACTGCAGTTTGTTTGCATTTTTTAAAAACTTAAATACTATTACTTAAGTTTTTAGGCTTTCGATATATTAAGTTGTAAGAAAGTCGTATATTATTTGAGTTCTCCTAACTATTAATACCTGTTGTTGTTTACTCTCTTTTAAGCATCTATTTCTATATCTTTTCAAATCTTTAACTAATTAAGTTCAAGTTTTAAGAACTATTGAAATGCCTTGTTGAGTGTAGGGGTCTTTCAATTGCCGACAAAAGTGCACAGGGATTGGGTATTCAACATTGTTTTTGTCGTCTTGGTAGTCTTTGTCGTCGTCGTCGTCGTCATCATCATCATCAACGCAGCAG
This sequence comes from Drosophila neocordata, assembly GCA_018903615.1. NCBI lineage: Eukaryota > Metazoa > Arthropoda > Insecta > Diptera > Drosophilidae > Drosophila > Drosophila neocordata. Next base: position 2,780,246 of record JAEIGI010000002.1, read on the forward strand.
CATTAGCTGGAGGAGCAGCAGGAAAAGCAGGAGAAGTAGCCATTCCATCGATGTGTCGGCGGCAGTTTAAGCTGCGCTTTTTTGTCGCTCCACCAGCTACTGAAACGCTGTTTTGGACTTCTTTGCCGCTTCTTGCCTGTTAGTCAATGGAGTCATGTCCATGTTATAAGCACTTAATCTGATCAGCGTTCGACTGGCCTTTGTTTCACAGTGTTCTTTTGGTTGTTGGTGTTGTTGTTGCTGCTGCTGTTGCTGATGGCAACATTTCTCAGCTAAATTATTTGGCGACTTTTGGCCAACGACTAATTTGTTTGAATGCATAGAGAGAAGTCTGTTTCCGATCAATTAAAGGTAAATACAATTTGAATGAAAGCCTTCAAACCCTACTCAAGATATCTATCTAACTATATGGCCAAAGGTCTTTTATATATATATTTATTTTGTTTTTCATTATACGAAATTGAAATCAGTTCAGGATGTTTTGAGGAAGTCGTAAATCGACCAACAGTTACCTCCCCCTCCCTACCCTAGCACCATTTAAACTATTAATTTGTATATATATACATACATATTTTTGTTTTATACAAACTGCGGTAGGTTAATGGCATTTTGTGTATGCCTCAAGTGGATAGATAGAGCAATGCTTTCACTTGCATATGGCATTAACCAATTTGGACCACACAGCGTTTTAGGGATCGGAGCACTCGTGTTAGATGTCACACATAAACACAGCAAGAAGGCAGGCAACCAGGCAGGCAGGCAGGCAGGGAGGCTATCAAAATATTTAGAGAAAGGCAAAGTGAAAGCAGCCACCGTTAGCGCATCAGCAAGAGCATTACTATCACCGCCATTGCCTCCACCTCCGCAGTAGTTGTAGAAGAAAGAAAATCTTAGATGCCCAGCAGGAGCTAACTAATCCATATCCATGGCAGGTCAGCGGCAATGCCATCAGTCGGCATCCTTACAATTGACTTTTGCGGCTGAAATACAAAGGCAAATCCAATGCGACAACTGCGACAAAGACAAAGACAACCGTTGTCCGTTTGTCCATATGTCCGTTGTCCAATGTCTCAGACTTTGACTCTGACATTTTTGTGCCTTTAGCGCATTATTTCACTCTCGGCTCAGGCGATACATTTGCATATCACAGAGAGGGCCCAGAATGATGAGCCCAGCTTGGTATCTTGTGGCCAAAAAGCCGCTTTGCCATTTCGTCATGCTTGATTGTTGAGTCGCCTCTGTTGAGGATTCCTCGATCTTCTTCGCTCTCTGTCCTTTTATGAGCTAAGCTGATCTGCTACCCGCTGAAAATTCGTAGAAAAAAAAAAACGTATATATGTATATAGAAAAGTAGGAATAATAAGCCGACAATGGACAGTGACTGCAAATGGTCAAAAACCCTAAATGATATAAGATGGTCAACAAATGAGGCCAGGATATGTAAAGTAAGTTTAAGTAAGGTTATAATTGTGGTCCAAAATCTTCAAGATTTTTACTTTTATATATATTTTCTATTATATAAAAATGGTAAATCTGTCTATAAATCAGCTTACTATATTTTCTTTTATGTTGCTATATAAAATTCTATGATTTAAAAGGAAAGACTGGAGGAACGTTTAAAAAACTACAAAGAAAACATTATATTAATTTTATTTAGTTATAATTAAAACATTATTTCTCGATGAATTTTTCTTATTTTTTTGAATTACTTTTTCTTAGAATTATTTTGGACTTCTAATTTATTGTAGATCTACAAAATTGCTGATAAAGAATATATATATTTCATGTTACTATATTTTATATTTATATATAAATATTTATCTATATTTTGTTTTTATATACAAACAGCAAACTAACTTTTATTAAGCTCATCGTAAAGCTAAAAAATAGTAATATAAATAAATTAATTAAAAACATTTCCGTTTGAGTTTCAAATAAACTGAATATCAACTTTAAGTTTATAATAAAGATTAAATTATAATCTAAAATTTATATATTTATTTTCCTTTTTTATTATATGTTATAAATAAAATTTAAAAAAATGCTTTATTAAAATATATTAAGAGATGGACATTATATTTTGTTTTTGCCAATGGTTTTTCTTTACATACTTCCAATAAAAATTCTTTTTTTTTATCTTATAAAAGAAATTTATAATTAAATATTATTGTTTAAATAATTTATAGCTATATTAATTCAGTAAAAAACTCGTTAAAGGGAAAATTATATATAGCATTGATAAATTTTTTTTAATAATTTGCTGCTGGAAAAAAATGTAAATATAATTTAGATACAAATATAAGACCAACTTTTAAGTTATAATAAAAAGGATGTTGTAATTTAATATGAACTAAAATTTTTTTTAAATATCTGAACTCACATATATGTACCTATAAATATTTTTTTAAATCCAAATCTACCTTGGATAATTTAATATTTATTAAGTTTGCTTTGGACACATATTCATATATAAATTAAAAAATAAATTAATAAAAATCTTTACCTCTTTCTATAAACAATTTTAAATAATTCTCAATTATAAATATAACATTTTTTTATAACAAACTCTTTAAATTAATATTAAAAAAAAAATGAATAAAAACCTTCACAGTTTCTATTAAAAATTTTTAAATAATTCTCAATTAATAAATATAATATTTCTTTATTATAATCTCTTTAACCACTGTGAATTTGCTTAGTGGTTGGTAAAACGTCCTTCATTCCCCTACATTTAACCAGCATCCGATTGCCCAAATAAGGTGCAACAATTGAAGCCGCCAACAGAAAATGCAACTGCAACTTTTGCGGTGTTTCTTTTGTTTCTTCTTGTTGCTTATTTTTTTTTGATGAATGATTGCAATTTATTTGTATTGTTGCAGTGCTCCATATACATATGTACATTCCATATATATATATAGGTATATATGTATACTTTTAGAGTACTTATATATGTATATAGGGAGCACTTTTTGATTACATTTCCGTTGGCCAGGATCAAAAGCGTCTTACCGACTTCTACTGCCACTGGACTGGATATGTATGTATATATATACAATTCGCATACGGATTTGGCTTTACAATTTGGTCTAGTATATAGTGCACTTTCTTGGCAAAGAGTTTGCCCAATTCCAAATGCGAGAATTTGTTGCCTCAATTTGTTTTGTGCCTGCGGTTGGTGTTTGGTTTATTTGTTTGTTTGTTTATTTATTTATTTACAATTTGAAAGTCCGCACAAGCTTCTTGCTCATGTTGTTTTTAAGTGGTGGCGCCAATGCCCCAACGCCAGGCATCACCATTAGCTTCTATATAACATTCAGACGATACTACCACTACCATATACCAATGCTCATTCTCAATCTAAATCCCAATGCCAATGCAATGACTTTTGGCTGCATGGCGCATTTTTGTTTAAACATAAATTTTTCATTTTTTTAAATCAATAAAGCTAAAAGCCTCCCACCAAAAAAAAAAAAAAAAACTTAAACAACGCCACGAGACCAATAGCCCATAATCCCCATCTCCAAATCTCTTCAACTTCCCTGCCTTTCATGCGCTGCCTCTATTCTATAACACTAGACTACAAGGTATAGTTCATTTATGTTCGTTGGAATATTGTGTCAACTGAAAATATAAATAATAATAAAATAAATAATAAAATAAAAAACAAGTTAAAATTAAATAGGATGAGAGATACATCATTACAGGGAAAGATATATATATTAGAAATATCTTAGTCCTAGTTAAAATTATCTTAAAAAAACTTTATATTTATAATATTATTACTAAATATAATTTACAACTGCAACTTTAAAAGTAAATAAGAACTATATAAAGAAGGTTGCAGATGTGATATTATTTCATTATAAGAACTTTAATATAAGTCATTATTTAAGATACAATTGATTATAAAGTCAAATATTCAAAATAATTTTTAAATTAATTAATAGATTTTTTTTTAACAAAAATAAACATTTGTTATTAATTATAGTTGTCAGTAGTTTTAGGTGATACTCTTTTCTAAGCATTGGAAATGGGTAACAATAAATATATGTAGATATAGGCAGTATGATCTAAATTAAGTAGTTAAAAGTAGTTATTATTATACAATTTTTTTATTATTTCTACAAGTATTTGAGGATATTTCTCAATTTATTTTTCATTTATTGTTTAAGCATTTGTTTTATTATTTTTACAATTTTTTTTTTTGGTTTTTAGTACATTATTATACAGTTGTTAATATTATTATTTATACAATTGCTTAAGTAGATTTTCATGTTAAATTTATTTTTATAATTGAAACAATTATCAAGTATATTTTAAGTATTTTTTTTTGACAAAGGTTAAATCTACTGAGTTTTAATATTTATATTTATTTATAATAATTGAATTATTAACTTAGTAAAATGTTTTAATTTTATTGTTCATATATATATTTATATATATTTATATGTATTGTACGTGATCTAGATACCAATGGAATATATCACGAAATGTTATGATTGCCAAAATTTAATACAGGATAACGCAGGGTCTAATATATGTTTACTCAGATTTGATAGTTTTAGAGACCAACTCCGTCTATAAAATAAATAATCATAAGACAAAAAATTATTTTTATGCATCTAAATAATGAAAACAAATGCAAAGTTTTAAAAGATTTATTAATATATTCAGTTTATATCTGCATATATAATTTTTTATTTCTTAGTTTATATGAATTCAAATCTAATAATTATAAATAAAGAAATATATATTTTAAAGCTAATTTTTAATAAAGAATTTTAAAAAATTAAGAAAGTATTCTGAATAATAAAGACACATAAACATATTGAAAATTTATCATATATATTATTATCTAATTCTATATCTAACAATAACTATAATAATTAAAATTTTAAAGCTCATTATATTTTACTTAATATATATTCTATAACTTTTTAAAATATGTTTTCATAAAAAAAAAAATTTGAAACATTTTACTAAGTTAATAATTCAATTATTATAAAAAAATATATATTTTAAAAATCAGTAAATTTTTTCTTATATATTTTGTACATAATCCGAAAATATTTCGAAAAATTAAAACAAATTTAAAAGATTTTTTTAATTTTTTTGCATTTATGGATCTATTTTTATATCTAATGACCAGTAAAATTTATTTTATATATATTTATTCAACTCATACAAAAATTTTTTCAAAAGCAGAGACAAATTTTTGAACAATTTTTGATATTTATCTTAATAAGAAATATGTTGTACAGTGTAGTCCATATCAGAAATTATATTTATATCCTGTTCCTGTGTATGTGTGTGTATATTTCTAATTGAGCTTGACTGAAATTATATAAATAAACAAAACACATTTCTAGGCAGCGCATCGCCGTCTACGGCATCATCATCATCATCATCATGATCATCAACGTCGTCGTCGTCATAGTCGTCATCTTGGGTCGCGGGTCGTGGTGCGTCGTCATCCTCATTGCCATCATCAATGCTTAGCAGAAGAGAGATTTGTGTGGCAGATTTGTTATTTGAGTTTCGTCTGGCATACCATTGTGGATTTCAGTTGATGGCAAATATAAACACCATTCAAATGTTACAAATTAGCCAACAGTCTACAAATAACAAAAAAAAGAAGAAAAAAAAAAAAAGAAAACCATTCACACCCCAATAGCCGCTAGCAAGCGTGAGCCAACTATGATAGATTTGCTATCAACTGATCGATTGTCGATTGTCTGACAATGAGTGTGTCTATCAACCCGATAAATCTTCCAATGTTTAGTTTATGAGTGTCATTAGAGCATTAGTCAAAATTCCTTCAATAAGCAATCGAAAGAAACTCTTAAAATAAAAGTGTCTCTAACATTAGGTTTAAAATTAAATGATATGTCTAATTAATCTTGTTTGTCAAACGAAAAAATTAATGCAAATTAAATGTTAATTAAGGCAGTTTGTGAAATATATAATATACAGTCAGGCTATAGAGAAGAATCTGTTAGGGCAAATTGTAACTGTTTATAGACAAGTTATAATATTTTATACAAATGCTTATAAAAATTTGGCTTAAGGCAACAAAAGGTAGTTTGAAATGAATTTAGTCGATTTTACTTTGATAAAACAAATGTCAAAGTCATAAAGACTTTATAAAAGATAAAGTAGACTAAATCGATTCGGCTATTAATGCTGATCAAATATATATAAAGAGTATATGATATATGGAACATCTAAACAATTTCATTGTACTCTTTATATAAATTAAAACATAAGTTTAAATATAATGCACATTTTGTTAGACTTAAATTTTTTAAGAAAATTGTAAATGAAATCGAAATCAACAAGAATTGTTGATATTATAGATCAAATTTTAGAAAAATTTTAAATTAAATTAGAAATTCTTATATAATTTTTGAAAAATCTTAAAATAAATTAAAAATTGTTATATTCTTGAATTGTTTTTATGTTTTTTGCTTCAATTAAATAATTTGAATTTTTTTAAATTAATTTTTTTTTGAATAGTTGATTAAATTGTTACTTATGAGAGATAAAAAATTTAACTGAATTGTTTTCTTGCAAAATAATTTTAAATAAGAAAATTAAAAAAAAAAAAAAAACAGAAATATTTCCTTTTCTTGATAAATATTTCTTAAAAATTTTAATTTTTTTTGTAGATTTAATTAGGCAATTAATATCGGATTTTAAAAAGAATTCTTAGGTTGATTTTGTTAATTATAGTTAAAGAGTTTTGTTCTTAACAGAAATAATAAATAAATAATAACTGAAAACATGTTTTATTATAGATACAGAATAGAAAACTCAAATCTATTTTGCACTATGTAGTCGGAATAAAGAAGTCAAAGATTTTCATCTAAAGTAAAGTTAGTCAGACGTTGGGTATGTTAGAGTTAAATTAACATAATTTCTAGTTTATCTGCAGGATACAGGAAGATTCACCTGATTGATTGTCCATTTAATGAAGCAAGCAAGTCGTCCATGGCGACTTTGAGTATCCTGTACCAATTAGATAAACTTCATAAAGTCAAACTCCTTCGAATTAGCCAGCAGGTCAAAATTAAATTACCCTTTGCGTACAGGGTATAAAAACTTGTGTTTAAACAGCTAAACCAAGCATTAGTAATTAATAATTAATAATTATTAAGTTTTAATCAGAGTCTGTAAAGTATTTTGTTGATATATAAAACTTGGAATAACCTAGTAATTTTAAGTTTGATTATACAATGTACAAATGTAAAAGTAATTTGTAGCATTTGAGTCCATGTAAAAGTTATCAAATTGAACAATTAGAAGCAACAATATATCCCTACTTTTACTGATTTAATTTCCTATATACAGAGCTTTATTTCTTAAGTATATTATACTAATATTAACTAAATATTCTTATTTGAATTACCTTGCAAAGTAAATTATAGAAATTCTTCTTTTTTGTATTTAAGTCTTTGCATAAAGAAAGCTGCTTGCCAATATTTTTATATTTCAATTTTAAGTATTTGAAAATATTTAAAATCTATATAAAATATTATGTGAAACTTAAAAAAAATGTTCTATAACTTGTCTACATCTTAATCAGCTTTAAACCAGTTTCAAAATAGATATTAAACATTTATACACCGTCGGAAAATAATTCTTTCTAGACTTATTCTCATAAATAATTAAATATGTTAATATTTTCTAGCAAATTTCTTCTTAATAAACTTTTATTATGACGTATTTTGTTTGTGTTGCCAAAATGAAAGCATATCAAAAATTCCATAAAAAAATATTCTCTGCTAAAAAAAATAACATGCCATATAATTATAGCTTAATGTTTATATGAGCAATTTATCAATTTTTGTACTTTTTTTTTTTCAGCGCCAAGGCATTTATCAGATAATTACTGTTTACACACACTTGAACGGATACTCACACACAAACACTCAGACAGGAGGAGAGGGTGAAAAGAAAACCGCAAAATCATCGGTCGTGTCTTGGGGGCACAACAAATTGCAACAACGAACAATGAGCAATGAGAAGGAGATAACATGCAAGTTAATTGGCCCAGAGAAGCAGTTAACTGACAGCTAAATTGCAATATCCCATAGCGGGTTCTGTTGGTTACCTAACTTTACTTTAACCATTGCCATAACTATAAAACCCAAAAACAACAACTGTCCCTCTTTTCCTCTCTTATGGAGTCCATTTGATTGCCCTGCCAAAAGGTAATTCGATGTGATTCAATGCCATTCAATTTCAAATACATTTCATTCGAATTCAATCCATTTGGTGCGCACTTGTTGCTTTGATTTTCATTAGACAGCTTATCGTTGTTGTTGTTGTTCTTGTTGCTGTTGCTGGTGCTGTTGGACTCCCCCTTTTTGTTTAAACATGCGCCGACTAGCCACGCCCAACCAATGGCCAACCAATCCAAGCACTCGCCATATTTGAAAAGAGATGACAACACACTAAAGTTAAAGCGAGACACAAACATAAGCATAAATGTTGCGACCAACCACCAAAGCGCATTACAGGGCTGTAGCTATCAAACTGAAGGGGGGGCCATAATTTACAATATTTTTATTAGTCTAAGATAACTTTCTAACTTAAAAAAAGCTTATCACAAGCAAACAATTTATTTATATAAATAATTTTAATACTTTTTTTTAAAGTTTAATTTGTTATGGTAATTTTATAAGAGATAAATGTATATATAGATCAAGATCTACATGACAAAATGTCAGTATAAATATATTTATTTTTTATTTAAGTAAAAAGCTGGGTGGTTTATCTATATTTGACTGCATCTAAGTTTCACTATATATATAACTTGATTTTGATATATAAATATATATAATCAAAATGTAAGAAAAAGTATATACATTGGATAAATAAATTTATGTTTTCAAGATATGTTCCAGTTCTTATGTAAACCATTAAGTACAATCATATACTTTTTTTTCTTAATTTTTTTGGACAATTATTGATAATATAGAAATTAATTGTAAAAATTCGTAAAAATATTTTGAAAACGTAATATTAAAAAAAAAATTGGTTATGTATATTTCCTGTGCATATTCTGCAGGTTTTTTTTTAGAATTTCTTTTTTATTTTTATTTATATAGAGCTCAAAATATAATTGTATATTATTGTATATTATACAATATTTTTTAACATTTACCTTATTTACAAGATTTTGATAAAGTAGCTTATTATTTTTAAAAACTATTGTTTAATATATTCAAAAGACTATGCACAAAATAAGCTGTTGTAATTGAATAAAATTGGTATTTTATATTATATAAATACATATAGGTATATTTCTATATAAAAAGAAATAGTCTCAAAACTGAGTTAGTTGACTAGAAAACAAAAATAAGAACACAAAATATGAAAATTAGCAAGCAAAGTAAAACCTTAAAAATTATGAAAAGATACATTTAAAATAGTATATCAAATAAATATAATTTTGGTAGATAATAAAAATTTATTTAAGACATTGTCTCAAAACTAGGGCATATTTCCTTAAACTAACTTAACCATATATTTTAAAGTTTAAATATTAGAAAAAATAACTTTGTTTTATAATATTCAAAATACTATATTCAAAGAACTTTTTTTTGTTTAAAGCCTTAAAACTTTTTTCTTTAAAAATTGAATATTTAAATAACATCTTGCAATTTCCTAAAGCGCCCAATAATACCCGCAACGGCTTAATTACGGTCCTGTTCAAATAATCATTGTAAATAGAAATGCATTGGGTGAGTCTCCTTCTCCAATTTCGAATCCATGTCTTGATAGCCTTGTAGTTCAAGTACATGCCGCTAGGGGGCGCTGCCAAGGCATTAATTAGCCAGTTCTAATTACTTTCATGCATTGGGCTTGCATGGCTTTTCTTTTTTTTGCTGCTTTTAGTGTGGGAGCTTAATGGCGTGGGCGTTGCAAAAAAGAAATTGTCCAATAAAATATTTAAGTGCTGTCAATCAAATGCGTTGACAAGAGACTGATCCCCCTTTGGACCCCGCACTCTAATTTCCCACATCCATTTTAGCTGTAAACTGGGCTGCCACAAAATTGCAGCCTGTTTACCTTAACTATTTTAAAATTAACTACTTGAGATGTGTTTTAAACGATAAGAGTTGGCTTACACGAATGCTTACCAGCCTGATGATTAATTATCCTACCCCAAGTAGCAACAAAAAGGAATATGGCAGGCAGCTGGTTTTACTTTTAGTTTTTCTTCTTCTTTTTCTTATTGTTGTTGTTATTTTATATGTTTCTTAACTATGTTTTACCCTCTGTCTAAATTAACTTGCTAGCCAACAGCAGAAATGCATTGCAATGCAGCAAAATGTCTTGGCAACATGACGACAACGTTAAGGGCCACCTTCTCTACCTTTACCTCGTGTCTCTATCCTATGAAACTGTTGCCGGTTTTTAGATGGTGGCCAGGAGACGATCAACATGGAAGACGGACATAAAAAAATTCGAAACATGTAAAAAATGTTACGCCATTTACAAGGGTGGGGAAGCAAAGAAGTACTAACTACCCCAAAAAAAAAAAAAACAAAAAAATATATAAGAAATAGGGTCAACACTTCAGTCTCAGGTGACGTTGAGTTATACAGGCCTGAATTGAGGGTATAATTGGCGCCCATGTGGGGCTGCTTTTTAAATATATTTTGGATAATAAACTAGTTTGATCTTTAAGTAAGGTTTTATATGAACTAAGGGTATTATTATTTATATTCATGAATTAATAAATTTATTTAGGGGTTATTTTTTAACTCCCAAAGATTATAATTCAACAAATATTAATGTTTTAAAATTGAAATTATTAAATTGGTTGGCTTTTGTTCTTTCTTTTAATTTTAGACTTTTTGGACTGGACTATCTATTATGACTTTTTAGTCCAGTCCAAAAAGAGTTCTTTTTAGAAAGACTTTTCTAAAAGGTTTTAATATTTGTTTTACTTTGTCTATTATCTAATCTATTATAACTTTTTTAGGCTTTAAAAACTGTACAATATATAAAAAAATCTTTATCTATGATAAAATGTATTTTAAAAATTATATTTTTAAAGAAGAAAAATCTAATATATTAGTTGTGTAAGGATGAAATCGAGACTAACACAATAAAGCACAACTGAACTGTACAAAACAAAATCTCTCGCAAGTACTACAAGGAATAGATATAGATATCATATGATATATGATATCCTGATATCCTGTAGTACAAGGATTGGATATAGATATCATATGATATATACTTTAAACTTGCTCAAATATTTTGGCCACACACAAGTCAGCTTAAAGGCTTAGCAGGGTCTATTAGTCTATTATATCTTTCGTATCTAGCATATGGGAGTCTTTTTAGACGAAATATAAAACTGTTTTCTGTTAATTTATAGACTGAGAACGATTTATACAATAATATAAAAGTTATTAATGATCATTGATTCAGAATTGATTAATTTCAGTTTTCTGTTTATATAAAAAATTAGAAGAAGTATAAGTATCCTAGATACTTATACTACTAGATCTAATAAAAATAGCAAAAAGCACTGGCTAAATAAAATATTAGATGGAGTATTAGTACTAAACCTAATAAAAGGAAAAAGAGATCCTATCCAGCTTAGATTCTGCAATTGTGGATTAATCTGTACCTCTCCTTATACTTTCTCTTGCAATATTACTAAAATTGCTTAAAAAAGTATTCATTTAATCATTTTTAATGTTTTATTTTCATAAGTAGTCAGCAGTTGAAAGTTAACAAAGACAATAATTTATATAAAATACAGTTAAACTTTGACTTTGGATATAAAATAGAATATTAACTTATATATTTGGCTATGAATTAGAAATATGTTTAAATTACTTAAGCCAAAGTTCACTAGAAACTAATTACTCTGTACAGTCATATATGTAAGTATATATGAATATTTTTTTTATTATTAAATTTCGCTCCTGAATTGATGGTCGTCTTGACCATTGTTGCGTGGCGAAGGCTCATTGGCCTAGGTTCAGGTCTCCGGAGCCCGAACCCCGTCTATGTCTCAAATGCAGCTACCTCAGTCGCATAACTCAAAAGAGCGAGCACACCGTTAGTCCAGGTTGGAAAATTGCATTTACATATGGAGGCAAACAAAGCATAGACATACCTTACCAATAGTAAAAGTAGCAAACTACAAAAAACAAAAAAAAAAAACACAAACAAAAAAAACGAAACCGAAAGCAACAAAAACAAAAAAAAAAAAGACAAAAACTGCACCCAGTTTACAGCAATTGCAATCGTCAGTTGTTGGTAATGGTAATGGAAATGGAAATGGTGGAGGTAATGCCAAAGCTAATGGCAATCGTAATGGTAGCATGCATGCATGCATATAGGAAATGCAAAGATTGCAATCGCCCCAAAGTCTCGACTGGGACTGGGACTGGAACTATGACTGTGACTTGGTCTGGGGCTGGGCCCGGGCTCGATTCGATCCGTTTCTCTATGCAATGAATGAACGTAGAATGGAATGACACAATGGCCGGCGGAAGTGATAAATTAAAATTATTTTTCGCAAGATTTTCCCTCCCCAATCAAAAACCTTTTACGCTTGCCATCAAGTCAAGTTTTGTTTCATTTTTTTGTTACGTTTCTTTGGTAAAACAACTAAATTTTCAAGGCACTTTGATTTGATAACACAAAACGCGAATAGGAACTATTGTATAGACCCTTTCCTATTGTTATTTTTTTTATTATTGCGTGGTGTGTTATGTGTGTGTGTGTGTATGTGTGTTTGTTGTGTGTACTCTGTTGCTATAGCATACATTTTTGAAATATTTTTATGCACTGTCGCACAGAGGCGGCTTGACCAATGGAACATTTTCAGTTTTTCGCAGTTTTGCCGTTTTGTTACTCTTTATTTTTTTGGGGTGCGGCGCACAAAACTTTGTCTTGAAAATTGTTAAGAAATTTCTTTGTAAGAGAAGGTACACAAATTTGTTGCAATATTATTATTGCGTGTGGTAAGACAAAGAGAAAGGGAGAGAGAGATAGAAAGGTAAAAAGGCAGACATATTGGCAAAAGGAATGCAATTCCCAACTTTGATTGTAATTGTTTAAAAAATGTATTATTTTATATGCAATAAATATGTATTCCAATTAAAGTGAATTTGAAAAAATTGTAAAAATTGTTAAAACAACTAAAAAAATTGAAATAATACAAAATTGAAAAATTAAAAAATAGTAAAATTATAAAAACAAAAAAGAATAAAAAAAATTAATTGAAATAATAAAAATTTTAAATAAGTAAAAATTGTTAAAATTGTAAAAGTTGTTAAAATCGTTAAAATTTTTTAAATATTTTTAAATTTATAAAATTTTAAAAATTGTTAAGACTTTAAATATTGAAAAATTTGTATTTTTAATAACTTTTAAGTACAATTCACTTTATCAGTTCTAGTACATAATCTTATCTCTCTCGTCTCTTGTTAACAATTTTTTTCTTTTAAAGTTATTTATATTAATAAAAAGTATATTAAAAGTAAGATATTTGTGTCTATAACAAAGTTTCTCATTGGCTGACCTCTTTTTATCAATGTAATCCTTTTAATTACTTTTGAAGCAGTTTAATTTAATAAACAGAAGAAATTATAATAATATGCATATTAAAACCAAACTGAAAATTGTCTCACTTATTTTATATGAATAAAAAAAAAAAAGAAGAAAAATAATATATCAAATTAAACTTGTTGAAATATATTAAGAAAGGGAACCTGCACAATTGAGTTATTAACATAACATTAAAATAAGTTACCTACGAGTAACAGATTATGTTAAGTATAACAGATTAATATATTACATTCTGTCAATCTTATGTTATGTTAAGCCATTCATAAATAAAACGCAGGAGAAAACGAATGCTAAACATATATAATTATCAAAAATTATTTATCTAATTAAAAATAAAAAAATAAATATTTATACAATAACTTAATTTATTGGATATTTAAAATTACATCAAAACCATTTACAGCTTCTAGGAATAATAAGAAGAGAATAATTTAAATCTGGAATGATATATAAAATTTAATGCAAAATGAGAACAGATGCTAAATTTTAGGAGATCTTCCGAATATAATTATTTAAATTTTATATAAATTATTTGACACTTTTATGATCAATAATACTTTATTTTTTTTAAATTAATTTAACACTTTAAAAAATCTCATTAATCAAATATTAATCTCAATAAAGAAAGAAAATGGAAATTCCTTAACTCCATTTAAATGAGGTGTTTAAATAAATTTTTGTATATAAAATGCATTTCCTTAACATTAATGAGAATTTGATATTGAGTTAAATATTCTTTTTGATGTAAACATATTTTATTTACACTTACCTTTTGTATAAAATAAAAATAAAAGTATAAATTATTTATGTTTTTATAAAAAGGTAAGCAAACGTATTAAATATTTATAAAATGTAAGTATAAAAGTAAGTAAATTATTTATCTTTTAAACAAGAAGTTAATATAAGTAAAAAATGGTTTGTATAGAATAAAAATTTATTATATTTTATATGTAAATTCCTTTATATAAGTAAAATATGTTTATAACATAAAAAGAGAAATATATATTCAATATTTTATCTAAACAGATAAGATTCACGGACATAAATTATTAATTAATTAATAATATTAATAAAGATACATTGATTATTCTGTTTTGCAGTATGTAGATCATAATTTTCATTGAATAAAGTTTTCAAATAATTAATTTTCTATATGATAAAGCTCTTCTAATTTCAATTTAATAATTTCTTCTCTTTCAAATATATATAGATTGAAGTTTTAAAATATTAAAGTTTCTATATAATGAAGTTCTTTTATTACCAAATATATAAACTTAAATACATCGACTAAGAAGATAATAAAGTTTCTATATAATGAAGATCTTTTGATCTACATGAAAATTCATTTTCAACTATATGAACTTATGTATCATATAGTTATATACATGGATTACCTTATAGTGTATGAACTTATATACATATGTATGTATATAGTGATAGTGTGTATATGTAGTATAGTAGTATGTATATAGTGTATATAATAATATACATAAATTACCTAAAACTAAATGAATATCCAAAAGAAGGAGCTATAAGCCCGACTTACATAAAATTTTTCAATTTTGGTTTACTTAGATAAAAGTTAGAGAAATAAGAAATCATTTCAAATTGTATTTCACTAACACAAAGTAAAGTCAAACATTGTAGTATTCATCCCCAATCTATATATATATATATATGTATCTACATTCCCATATTACTTCTTAACTTATAACCATAATTATCATGACATTTACCAAAGGTACCGCCTCCTCCCATATCCCTTCACCAAGTTTCACATCCAATAAATGTTTCTCATTGCTTAATGCTACACTTTATCGAATAATTGCACTTGAATTAGCTTGAAGTGGTTTTGAGGTTTTGAAGTTTTGTGGACATGCATGTGGCAATTGCCTTGGCACACCTCTTGGAAACAACCACTGACAATCCCATACAGAGACTTTAGCTTCAGGCATTAGGTCAAAGACGCCACCGGCGAGTGTCAGTGTCAGTTGCGCCTGTGCCTGTGCCTGTTTCTGTGCCTATGCATGGATCCATATGGAGGTATGCCCCTGTGCCGATTGTCGCCTAATCGGAGTTTATGCTCACCTCTGTCGACTTAAAGCTCAGCTATGGAGACCGGCTACTACTCGAATGTGCAATAGCTGGTGTATGCGCAGGCGTGTTGGCTACATAAATTCGTCGATTTAAGTGCTGCATGCAAAGATTGCACAACGAGAACAGCAACAGCAACAGCAACAACAACAACCGGACTGTAAAACCAAGGAGACAAAGACACTACAACTGGCAGCGATCAGGGAAGGGGTTCTGGTCAGACAGTCTGTCGGTCGGTCGGTTGGTCTGACCAGTTGTTTGGTCGGCCTCTGGCTTGGTTGGCTCATGAATTTATGGCACAGCGTCACATAACTTTGCTGCCGCGCGTAACAAATTGCCAAGGAAGTAACGAGATTTAGTGGAAATTGTTTAATTGTGAATGCAGATGCATATAGCTGGAGATGGAGATGGAGAACCAACGCATTGGAGCGTCGGTGGGGCGACAAAATACTTGTTGCTACATCTCCAACCAACCAACATTGGCGACCCTTTTTGGCAGAGTCTCATAGGTTAGAGAGAGAGCTGGAAGCTCGGCATAAATTAGGCTTAAGTCTAGCAAATTTATGCCTTATGAGTGTCGCTTGAAATGAAGTTGTTAGCCGGGGCAACATCATTCGAGACGACGAGGCATACTGCATCATAATATATGATTTTATTTTTCTTTAATTTTTATGACTGAACGTTTGTCAAGCCCGCCATCGTCGTAGGTGGCTTATATATATATAAAGTTTTCTTTTACTCTTTATTACTCTGGCTATTGCATTTTCCTATTTCTAGTTTTTTTTCCTTTATTAATTACAACAAATTTTCCGTGTGGGCTGAGCCAATGAGAGCCAGAGCCACATTGACATAAATTGCGTGTTGCTTGTCCAATTTTTGCTTGTCGCACAGCTGCATAGTTAGTTGCCTTTACTTATGGATAAAGGGAGGGGGTGGTGTATTAAAAGGAGGGGGTATATCAAGTTCGAGGGAGTTACAAATGTTACCCAGCTCATTTGCTTCAATTCCATTATCGCCTTAATTTTTTATCGCATCAAAGCGCAAGACTGGAGAATTGGTTTAAACTCATGGACCCCGCCATGGGCCACCACATCAAAGGATATGCACACGGCACAGTTGGCGGCCATTCAGCCACCAGCCAACAGCCAACTAGCCATCCAGCCTCCAGCCGTGCGGGCAGCAGTCACTCATACAAGCGACGGCAACACAACACGCAATCTCTGAGCAATGTACCCATACCCATACCCAAAGCCAAAAATCCGTGGATCGGTCGGGCCAGTTGTGCGCATTTTGTATAAATGGCAATCGAGCAACAGCATGACGTTGTGCAGCCTTAAATTATCATATGCCCCAGCAGCCGCAGCAACAATCAGTCGTCGTCTTTGGGAGACAGAGTCCCACAGTTCCAGGTCCCTAGATCTCCCTTGAGTCTCCCCAAGATGCTGATCTTTAGTCCCTCTCTCTCTCTCTCTCTCTGTCCCTCTTTGAAAATCGAGCATCCTGCTGTGCGCCGCATTTATGTTCGATTTTTAATTTGAATAGTATGTGCTGCTCCCCTCCCC
Organism: Drosophila neocordata; assembly: GCA_018903615.1. Classification (NCBI taxonomy): domain Eukaryota; kingdom Metazoa; phylum Arthropoda; class Insecta; order Diptera; family Drosophilidae; genus Drosophila; species Drosophila neocordata. Next base: position 2,797,510 of record JAEIGI010000002.1, read on the forward strand.
TCCAGCTCCTCCTTCTCTCTCACTCTTTTCACCTCACCTTTTAGGTTATTTTTTTTTTCTTTCATTTTAATTATGAGCAAAAAAAAGGGTGAAAGAAATCAACTTAAATAATATTTATGCTATATGCGCATTTCGATTTAAATAAGTTTCCTTTAATTCACTGACCCCACCCAAAGTTGACAGGAATATTCTCCCATCTGTATCCTGTATCTGGTTTTTAATATCCCCATGTAATAGCCAGAATGAAGCTTTATTCTATATATATATCTTTTTGATCAGCTTCTAAAATGCATTTACAAGTAAGTTAATCTTCATTTGAATGAACTTTGATTTGGTTTTTATTCGGAAAAATGGAATTTCAATGTTTTATTTTAATTAAAAAATATATAAATATGTAAAATATAATAATGAAATATAAAAATATATAAATATCAAAATATATATATTTATAATTTTACATTAATTAAATTTTTTAAAAATCTTATTTTAAAAAATGGCTTTATATTATGTGAAAAAATTTGAAAATATTCCTGCCAAAAATATTCATTTTAAAATGTTTATTTATATAATAAAATAGTTATATATTATTTATATATTTATATATAATTTTAAAAAATTCTATAAACAAAACTTTGCGTCAATGTTTAAATAAATAGGAATTAAATTTTTAAAATTTATTTAAATTTTATAATGTTTTATAATATTTCTTGATCTGTTCAACTTTAAGTATCCGCCCAAAATAACCTAATGTCTTAACAAATTGAAATTGAATTAATTACGTTAATAATTCATTCAAAAATTCATACTTTTCTTGATCTTAATATATCATAAATTTAATATTTATAACAGGGACTTAAAATAATTGAAGAAAAATCAGTTAATTTTTAATTTAATTTGATCTAAATTCTTATAAATAATTGTTAAAGGCAATTTTTCTTTTTAAGACAGTTTTGCCTTCAGTAAAACATTTAAAAAATTTTTTAATAAATAAAAAATTACAATTATTTTGGCTTTTCTTTAGTTGTTGATTTAAATCTTTCGCCTTTTATTAAAGATTTTCGTGGAGAGGAGCATTCTAATTTTTATACCCTGTACCCATAGGGTAAAAGGGTATATTAAAGTCGCTAAATGTATGTAACAGGCAGAAGGAGACATTTCCGACCCCATAAAGTATATATATTCTTGATCAGCATCAACAGCCGAGTCGATTGAGACATGTCCGTCTGTCCGTCTGTCCGTCCGTCCGTCCGTCCGTCCGTCCGTCCGTCTGTCCGTCCGTCTGTATGAACACGTGGATCTCAGAGACTACAAGAGCTAGAGCAACCAAATTTGGTGTCAGAATTCGTGTAGTGTCTACGCAGATCAAGTTTATTTCAAATTTTTGCCACGCCCACTTCCGCCCCCGCAATTCAGGAAAAACGAATAACTAGTGTTATATTAAAGTTAGCGTGTTCTTATTTGGCACACCCAATAATATGGCCAAAACGTATGAGCTGAGTAAATTTCGTTAAAATCGGACAAGAAATATCGGAGATATACCTATGCACAATTTGTACTGAAATGCCCAGTGCGACATTGCGTAGTAAGTGTGAGCGAGATAGCATGCGCTCGTTACTGCCGCTTGTGAGTAAAATTTTAGTTTGAACTGATGGCAAATTTCAAGGAGTTTGATTTAATACAGTTACTCTACTTGGTACAGGGTATAGTCAAAGTCGGCAGGGACGACTTGCTTGCTTCATTTTTTGGTAGTTTCAGACAACAGGTAAGAATTTATATAAATAAAAGTTATTCGCGAGAAAAATTATAAATTCAAATAAAGAAGTAAAAAGTAAAATTTTGTAATAATATTTAATTTTCTTTTAACTTTTTGAATGAACAAGTTTTATCATATTAAATTATTTACACTTCCTGTTTGTTTTATTGACTTTATATACATAACGAAATCTCGTAAAAACCAATTTATGGGTTTCTTTATGTCCTTATACAGGTAATTTAGCATATCCTTAATACGTTTTCTTCAATTATGATTTCCAGTTTAATTGGTTTTGTTATGATTTTATACTAAAGAAACAATTTGCTGTAATGTAATATTTCCGAATGTTTTTAAAATGTTTTACCAATATAATTTATAATATAAATGTACCACAGTCCTAGTTGAAGTATATATATATATTTTATGACATTTATTTGAATCGTTTTCTTATAATACAATTTTTAAAAAATTAAAATATATTTGTATTTAAACTATATCCTCTTAGTACTCTAATTCACATTTATCACTTAAAGAAAACTCATTTTACAAAATGAAAAACGAAATAGTTACAATTTTTTAAATAGAATTAGTTAAATGTTATTTGTAATCTATCTTATATTGACAGATAAATGCTCTAATATCTAAAAATCTATATCTATATGTACATCTATGTCTATATGTACATTTATGCAATTATGGCGAATTAGTTTAAGAATTTAAATACTGACAGAAAGCAATTTGTAAGTCCCATTAGGTAAACTGTTTAAACAATTAAGGCAATTAGATAATTAAAAAATTAAATTGCATTTTATTCTACGAATTTTTAGTGCAAATAAATAAATGTGACTCATGTTTTGTAATACCTCAGGAAATTATTCCATTTAGAAAAACAAAAAAAGGTCAAATTTTTTAAATTCTAAAAGAAATAAATATTTTATAAAATTTTAAATATAATTATAGTATGTCTTATATATAATATTTATAATTAATAATAAATGTTCCATTCGTTAAACAATTATTAATATTATTAAAAGCAAATAAATAAATACGATTTAATTAATAAATTATTTAGAAAAATTAAAGTTAAAAGTCTAAAATACTTTTATTTTATTTCCACAATTTTAAAGTTAATTTCTAAATTGATTTACTGATTGTAACTAATTTAAAATTTAAATGATTGCAAATTACTAACAAAATAAGAATATTAATATTAAAGCTTAAAATAAATATGAAATCATATAAACTAGACAATGTTTTCCTCTGATCTACAACAAATATATCCGAAAATTTGGAGACTTAAGTTTATACAAACTCATTGTTTTTTAATAACATTAAATATGTCAAAGTTAATCAATTCAAACAATTTGAAATGTAAATTTTTAAAGATAAAATGCAGGTTCAGTTTATTTGGTTATCTATAATTAAAATTTAAGCAGACTTAAGAATAAAGATTGGACATATTAAAATAAAACTTATGATGAACTTGAATTAGTTAGTGTAAGTATAAAGACAAATAATTAATTAATTTATTAAGTGGAATTAAGGAAAAACTTTTTTACAATATTTGGTTGTTCCTTAGAGATTAAAGTTTTTTTTTGACACAGTTTTATTTCTGTTCCACATAAAAGGTAAAACATAGAATTGCCATATTAATAATTTATTATTCAATTATTTGATTATATTTCACTAAAAGAAAATTTAGAATTATATATAATATTTTTTAAGATATATTGCATTGTAAATAGTGCATGTTTTATTATTTGTTTTTCGTATTTATTTATTTTATTAATTAAATAAAATATTATATTGCAAGAAATAGGAAAAAACTATAAATGAAATAATATAAAAGATTTCATTATTATATATATATTATAATTTTTTTAAATTTTAATTTTAGCTTGCATAAAAAATGTTTAATATATACATATGCATATTTTATTTTATTAAATATTTAAAATTTAAAAATAATCAAAATTAGAAATGAAAAAATGGATTTATATAAAAATAGATTATAATAATTATAAAAAAAATTTTAATATATAAAAACATTTAGTTTATGCAAGAAAATACAAGTTAAGTATTATCTAATTAGTATATATTTTTAAGTTTTTTGATATATAAAATTAATAAAATAAAAAACATTCAAAATTTGCATACGTATATATATTTTATATTTAAAATATAAGAAAATAAAATCTATTAATGAAATAAAAAATTAAATAATATATGGTAGATATAAAAAAAATATATTTAATATATAAATAATAAAAAAGAGGTAATTTATATTATAAAATTATATTTTAAATAAAAATTTAAAATTATGCAAGATTTTACATTATATTGTTGTGTGAAGATTTAAAAGGTTGATTTTAATCAAATTTTAAATTGAATTCACAGTGTCAATAAATAATATAATATGTTTCATTTTATTTATTAAATAATTACTTAAATTTATAAAAAAAAATTTTAAGTAAAATAAACATTTGACTTTTCTTGATAAGTGTAATATCAATATATTTAATTTAATTTCGTTTTTAATTTTTGTTTTATATATTATTTGAAAATAATTTAAACAAACCAAGACAATGAAAAACTTATGTAAATTTATCGAAAATTTGAACATTTATATATTTAGTCTATATATAGATACAGTTATTCAATTATTATGTATATAATATGTATTTGAAACGATTGCAATTAAGTTTAACAAGTTTTCAACTTATTTGTTTACAAATTTAATGTTTTATATATATAAAATTTAACATGCAACAATGTTATATACTTAGATCGATAATGTAGACCGATATCCACTATATATATAATAATCGATTTAATTTACATTGATTTACTTAGAAAGGTTTTCTATTTTAAGATTGTTTTGACATTTCTCTAACCTAAGCACTTACCACTTATCAATGAATTTCCCTACGCTCCTCACTAATCATAGCCACTATCTATTTAACTCTCTCTCACTCTCTCTATCTCTCTTTCTACATACCTCTATCTCTTTCTTTTAAACATTTACCATATCGAGCGCCACTTGTTTCAATGTTAAACTGACAAAATGCGGCAACACAAATATGTCAATAAAAATGCATAAATATCATTCCGAATGGTTTAGATAGATATGAATTCTTGTTCAATAGATAATGATAGGAGCGCCGACTAACTGCCTGTCTGATAATAATGAGTTCACTGATGACCGACGACCATCATGGATGATGATGATGATGATAATGATGAGATTGGAGTCGGAGTTGAAGTTGCACTGACCTGTAGATGACTCCGCCCGCTGCATTAACATAAATAAAAAATACGAAACGAAATTTCTTTTAAATTTTTTCTTTTCGTTTCTTTTTTTGGTTTCTTCTATTTATCAAATTTGAAAATATCAACATAAACATGAAATAAATGTGTCCGTTGATAGTCTTATACACAATTCAGATACGTATCTGAGAGATACCACACGAACACAAACGTTCGAGGAGATCAGAATTAAACAGACATGAGGGGAATGTCGGCCAATTTGAATTTCGTTTGTGGCCACATTAAAATACTCAATGTGTAAGGTCTTAAATTTAAATTTGAAAACCATAAGCAATTCAATACCAACCATTCAATAGATTTGTCGGCAATAGCAATTTTTTTTTCTCTCTCTCTCTCTTGGGTCTCGCTCTTGATTTGATTTGCATCTAAATCAGTTGCACACACACACACACAGACTCAGATACACACTCTGACTGATGAAATGGGCCTACCAAACTGTTAAGGAGTTTGAAAGTGTATTTCAATCCATCTAACCATAACTCTTTTTTTTTTGAGTTGAGTTTTCAACAGGCTAGCCCCCAACCGCTTCTATTTTCCCTAACTATTTATCTGTTTGGAATTTTAATAATAATTTTTTGTTGTTTGTGGTTTTATTTTAAGTGTTTCATAGATCATTAATATTTTAAACGTGGCCAAAGAGATAAGTTATGGCTATCATTGATAGCATATTGAATTGGTTTGTATAGCTACCTATCGATTGGTTCCTTAAATGTATCAACAGCTGTTGGAAAATGCATTCATTTCGGCATGTTGGACAACCTGCTGTTATACATACTGATACCCAAAAAACCCATACCCCACTCCCCCCTGCTGTCTTTAAGTCTGACAAACACATGTCCAAGTCCAAGTCTGAAAATTGCGCAATGTCAAACAAGAGAGCGTCAATGTGACGGAACTATATATATATATATATATATATATATGTACTATAGTCATGTCGGTTCTTTTTTTTTTTTTGGTGTTTTGGGATATTGTCGCATGTTTTCGGCTCACTTGAGAGATTAAAGCGATTAACATTTGGTTCCAGTGTCCATTGGTATGTCTACAGGTCGTTGCGCATGCGCCGTCTTCTCTCATCTCTCCTGCTACTCCAACTCCAACTCCAAAGTCATCTCCTTCTACTTTGCCTTCCTCTACTACTCTTGTAAAACCGCTCGAATTCTTGGTAAGCATGAACATAAATCACTTAACCTGACACTTGTCTCAAAAACTTGTCAGTTTATGGCCTGGCCAAAGATCTACAGGCGATCCCGTGCTGTCGGTATATGTGCACCTGTAAGAACGGCAGGTCAGTACGGTCAGAGACGGTTGAAAGTTCATCAGATTTTTGTTTACTTGGTTTTTTTACAAGCATCATTACGCGTTGTTTCCGTTCATAAAGATTGTTAAGAAGGCCCACCACCTTGATAGTTATAATTTTAATTGCCATTTAAGTTGAATTTCCGCTAAAGGCAGACCGGAAAGTTGCCATACCAAAAGGGTGTGTGTGTGTGTGTGTTTGTGTGTGGCCATCTCCAACCATCCATTCATCCATCCATCCATCCATTGTGAGTCATGGCGACATTTATGCTTATTTTATGGACTACTTCCACTGAAAGCTTTCAAATTGGCATTATAATGGCAGTACTTCTCAAAAAAAATAAGAGATACTAATCGTTCGAGTTATGGTCATCAGTTTTTGAATCAGTCAGAAAAAAAAAAACAGATAAGTATTTTGTATCTGAGAGGGCGTCTATTTTGGTCAAAAGTCATAAGCATTGTTTCGCTTTGTCGTTCGCTTTTAGGTATTTCTCTTTTTTTCTTTTCTTCGGTTTTTATGGGTTTTTAAAGTATCTGAATGAATTTACTGTGGGAGCAGACAACTGAATAGGTATATATATACATATATATGTGTGATTTGTATATATAAATATATTTATAGCTGCTTTTGTAAGAACAAGTGACCTCAAGTTATTAGCGACATTTAAATTTTTACAATCAATAACATTTACGCTTTTTTTGGCAAAAGTTAAAGAAATCATAGAAAAATTTGTCTGAAATATAAGAGTTAATATATTTACCTCAACTTAACTAAAATTATTAATAAATTTATAGAAAAAGTTTTTTAACTCACTGAACATAATACAATAATAATAATACATAATAATACCAGCTAAAAGGTTCTATTTTTTTCTCAATTTTTTTTGTTTTTTCTTCTTTAAGTTTTGCCAATTTCTATATATATGTAATCTCTTCATAGTGTTCCAATTTAAAAGTATTTTTTAAAGGCAAATTAAAAATATAATTCAAAATATAATTAATTAAAACTGATTGGTTTTTTATATATTGAAAAGCGACTGTTTATTGTTGACCAACAAGATGATATTTAATAATAAATTATAGCAAACTTAATTCACTATCTTTTTTCATCAAATATGGCAATTACAAGTTGAAAAAATAAGCCTAATCAAATCTGAAGAATTTACTTTAATAACCAAACTTTTGTTTGTTAAAATTCCCTTTTTTTCATCTTTAATATTAAATTATTATTTCTTTATTAAGTTTGTTATGTTCAAAAAATCTTTTATTCGTATCTGATTACTTAACTAATTGTTAATTCATTTTGTTTAATTATATTATAATTATAATATATAATAATATACATATAATATATAATAAGTATATTATTATATATAATATCTTTATTCAGTTACTTAATTTAAAACAACTATGTTATATTTTTAAAATTTTAATATAATATCTTTAGAGATTTTTATACATTTGCAAAAAAGGTATATTGATTTTGGCCAGAAGTTTGCAATTTATAGAAGGAAACATTTCCGACTATATAAAGTATATTTTTAAATTGTTGTGTTAAGTTTAAAGCCTTAAATTATTTAATTTAATTTTTTTTGCCATCTTCTGCCTTTTAGATAAATTTTAAAACCGAAAACAAAGTCACAAATAATTCTTATTGATTTATTTTATAAAAAATGTAAAAACTCAATAAGATTAAAAGAAAAAACAGAAAAAAAGAAAATTATTATAAAAGGAAACAAAATAAAATAAATAAAAATAAAAAAACTAATTAAAATATATATAATTTTATCTTAGGAAGATCAAGAAAGTTATAATATTTACTTTTTATATTATAACAAATTAATTAATTATATTATATATAAATTACCTAAAATTAAATTATTAAGTAGGGCCTTAAGCTCAATGCTTTATTAAATTTAATTAATTAAATTCTAAATTAAAAAAATTTTATTCTAAAACTTCGCATTATTGGACTTATAAAGTGCTATTATGAAAGTTAATATTGATATTTTCTAAAAAAAAAAGTGAAAGTGAAAGATTTTCTTACTGGTTTACTAGCAAAATCCAAGAGATTCTTCTATAAATCTTATTATACTTCAGAATTCTTATTAATTGGTTGCTTAAAAGGAAGTTTGTAAGGGAAAATAATTATTTTAATTATTTTTTTTTTATTTAAGTTTAATAACTCTGCAGTCAGCAAGTCAAAGTTTTACAAATAAAAGTTAAATGTTGTGTGAAATATCTATCTAAAAATATAAATATCAGAAAGCCTCAATAAACAACAACAAGTGTGTGTTTATTCTTATATCATCATCAATATATTTAGCTTATAGTTAGATTCAGATTGATATCATTTCATTATAAATTCATTTTAACATCTGTAGTACTTATATCACCTCATAACTCACCAACATTTCCATTTACCACCTACATACACACACACACATCAAGTTTCTTATGTCTATCTTTAAAATCCTTTTTTTTTTTTTTTGTAATCCCAAATCATACTCTCTCACATTTGATTTCCATGTGCCTGGGATTTATGTTAATCCATCTAAATAGCTGCCAACAGCTATTTGGACATGGACACAACTATATTTTGCCTGGTTTTGATCTTTCTCTTTGGTTTTTATACCTGTATTGAAAACCCGCACATCTATACATCTAACTGATGGATATAGTTTCATGTAAAGGGAATATATATATATATGTACAGTTGTTGTTTTTGTACATTTTTTTTTTTCATTTTCGTTTTAGCCTTTTGTCGGTTTTGGTCTGTACCAGCGGCTTTTCTAGAAAACAATTTAAATTGATTTCAATCAAAAAATGCCTTTTTGTTTTCGGGATTTTTCAATTTGGTTGTATTTCTTCTTCTTGTTTTTTTTTTGTTTTCACTTGTATTTCATTCTTTTTTCCTACCACTGGCCGGCCACTTGGCGAGATCATATGAATTGGTATTGGGGATTTGGGTTTAGGGTTATTTTTGAGGTTTTTTTTTTTTTTTTTTTGGGAAAAAGGGACACACGCTTTCAGCGTAAAGATCGCATTTAAACGAAACAAAATTTGACTTTATAATAATGCCTGGGCCTGAGCTCATGATGTTTGTCAGTCCGTTTGGTCTAAGCCAGCCAGCCAGCATATCCAGCCAAAACGAACGAAAGAACGAACGAGCGACGATCCATGAGATACAATACCGGATTAAATGCCTTTGTTGCTGTTGTTGCCTTTTGGTATGTAGATATGGCGGCACGAAGCTCTGTTGGCTCTTTGTGACTCTTTTTTTTGTTGTTGTTGTTGTTTTCTTCTCTTCTTTTTTTCTTTGGACATTCTTTCTCCTTCTGGCCTTTTGTGTGCGTGTTTTGTCTTTGTTTTGCGTTTTTGACTTGATTGAAAATCTAGAAAATCAGGTTAATAGCTTAGGTGACAGCCGCCAATGTTGTATATGCGGTTGAATTGTTTAGAACCACACTCAGTCAAAGATATATACATATATATCTGTTGGGTTTCGTGTGCCCGATAAGATTGATTTGAGCTCGAGATACTTTTAGCTCTAACCAAGAGATAGAGACAGAGAGAGGGGTAGATATATATCGTCTAACCCAGAGCAGGTCTTCTATGGCTCATTGTACCCGGCACTCAATTAGTTGGTTTGATGTAACTTTTGTCAGTTTGTTTCACTTTACTCTTTACTTTACTCCTCTCCACTCCACTCCTCTGTGATCAACTCCTTTTTTCTGATCTCTAGACAGCGTGTCAGGGGCGGTTCTTTTGGATGCCATTATAGTCATGTCTGCGGCATGAATATGCAGATTCTGTATCTGTATCTATATCGGCACATGGTCCAAGTTGACGAGAAGTACTCACCATAGATTCAATTACCAAAACGTTTGTTGGCTTTGGCCAACATTTTGCCTTGTTGTTATCAAAAGAGAAATCTCTTTGTAATTGATTTCATTTTATTCATCTATTGTCAAAAGTTTTTTTTTTGTCTTTTTTTCGTTATTGTATATCTTTTTTTTTTTTTTGGCATTAACTCTAATAGATGTTTAGGTTATTTCATATAGCCGCCAGTGCCGACAAACAAATATTTCTATACGAATTTGTTGCGCTTTAATACAAAAATATTTCTATACTCTTGTTAAGAAAATAGAGTTTATTAGTTTTGGCCATAAAATTTTTGCTTGTTATACATATAAGCTGTTATAATGGGAATGGATTTCAGGTAAGACTTTGGTAATCAAAGCTTTGAAGCGGATTAAGGAGCTTTCTGTATCTTTCTGTATTCGTACCCGTAGGTTTAATTATTGTAGTCGCTTAATACATACATTTAAGCAGGGAAAAGGAAGAATTTCCGATTTTATAAAGTATATATAAATATATTATTATAGATCAGCATACATAGCTTAGTCGACTGAGACATGTCCAACTGTTCGTCCATTCATCTTTTCGTCCTTATAAACACCTAGATCTCACAGCTAGGACCACCAAATTTGACTTGAGCATTACTCTAAGATCTACGCAGATTAAGTTGGTTTCAAATTTTTGCCATGCCTACATTCGTCACCGCAATTTAGGGAAAAGGAAAAGGAATAACCCAATAACATGACTAAAAAAAAACTAACCAAATTCAAAATATTGACAGTATCTGACAAAAAATATCGAAGATATATATATATATGTACAAGGGTGCCGAGGTGCTACACAAGGTGATAGAAGTGAGCGAGAAAGTTTCAGTTTTTGAGGAAATTTTTATTTAGATTAGATTATTTTTTTAGATGATGGCAAATTATAAGGAGTTTAATTTTATAAAGTTTCACTATTTGTTACAGGATATATCCAAAGTCGGCACGGACTACTTGCTTACTTCAATATAGTTGTAAGGATTTATTCTTAGTCGATATGTATTAAATTTTTAACGTATATGAGATCTTATTGTAAATATTGTTTTTTGAATAAAATAAAATAAAATCTAAAATGTAAACCTAGTAAAGGAAAATAATAATATATTTTTTATATAAAAAATATATTTTAAATACTTTCTTTATTTATTTATACTATGATTAATAAGTAATTATAAAATTACCTTTAATCCGAAAACTGGCTAAAATAACCAGAATCTTAAGATATATTTTAAATATATTTAATATAAATAATATATTTTAAAAAAGATAAAATAAAGAAAATGAAGGAAAATTTCTGTATTTTGAAAACAGCGTAAAAATTGTTTTACATCATATATGAACTAGATTTAAAACAAAATAATTGTCATAAGTTAAACAAAATATATTATGAAATTAAGGAACAAATACAACCTAATACAAAATTGGTTTACATAAACGTAATTTTAAAACTTTTTCAATAAATTTATATTTTATTTATTTATTTATACTATGATTAATAAGTAATTATGAAATTACCCTGGGTCTTAAGCGAAATAAATTTATTAATAATTAATAATATAATTTAAAATAATACTAAAATATTATTCTATGTTGTTTTTTATTTTACTAATTTTTTAACAGCTTCAAAAGAAATTTAAAATCTATGTTTGAAAGTATGTAAATATGACCATAAGCAATTAAATAGACAATGTTTTTGTTCAAATTGCTAAAACATCATAAATAAGTATTATAAAAAAATATTAGAAAAGAAGAAATATAGAAGAAGATACTTAAATATATAAAACAAATTCCTGTGTTTTAAATATATATTTATTAATATTTTTATTTACTTTTTTTTTAAATTTATTTTGATTTGTAAAACTTTTATTTTTTTAACTTTTTTTATAATTTTTTGTAATTTATTTTAAACCATTTTGTTTAAAAGAAGATTATTTTAAGAATGAATTTTAATAATGAAAGAAAATTTCTAACAAATCTTAAAAGAAAATAACGAAAATCGTGTGCTTTAATTTAACTTCTTCATTTTCCTTTATTTTACTATTTTTTTATAGCTGATTTAATATGAATTTCTTAGTTAAGAATCGATATATTGACCAGGATCAATATATTAATATAAGGACCTTTAAAATCTACTAAAAATTGTTTCACTTAAATTGAAGAATGCAAATGTCAAAACTATAAAAAGGTTTAACAAAAAATCTGCAATTAAATTACTTAATATTTTATACCTTTTTTTATAAACAAAATGAAAAAAGGAAACCTTTAAGACGCATGCAAATACATGCAAATATATTTATATATATATATCTTATATATAGTATAATTTAGTTATCCAACTTGTTATTTATTTTCAAAAGTTTGTTTAATTACCGCAATCAGTTTTGATTTGCATTCTCATTGATATGCAAAATTGAAGCCAAAGCCGTCCACTTGTTATTAATTAATTTTCCATACCCCTCTCCCGCAATCACCCACCTTTAGCACAACACGACCTGCTATAAGTTGGCCTATTAGACGCAACATTTAACAAGCAATTAGCAGCAGCAGCTAATGTTGTTTGAAAAAAAGTTGGGGGAAAAAAAAAAACTAAATTCCAAACAAACACTACGAATAGAATGAGAATGTATGTATATAGATATATAGATAGATAATCCCGGATATAGCAAACCATCTTAAAATGTTTTTCACTGGCCTCTCTCTTGCTTGTTTTTTCCCCTATTTTTTTTTTTTTTGTTATTTTTTTTTTTTTTTAGCGCATTTCTAATTATTTTTCATTACTTTGAGTTGTCGCGCGTTGTGGCTCAAGTACATAAAATCATCTAGTTTATTGGCCCATCAGTCATTTTAGTAGTGAGCTTTTGCGGTCGCAACGGCCATTACATTGAGTTATGAAATGAATTTCGAATTTCGCGCAAAAGCATAAAAATTAATTACTTACTAGCTAAAAACAGTAGCCTTACCCCCTCATCTCCTCCTCCTCTTCCCATCATCATCATCCGCATCATCATCTGTATGGCATTCCTAGATGATAGTCCTCGACTAGTTGGCTTTAACTTCGCTTCGCATTGATACGCGCTCAAATGCATTTGTGATTTATCAGTCGGCCAGTAGCTCATCTGCCATGGCCAGGCCAGCTGTAGCTATATCTTTAGCTATTGCTACTGCACCCCAGTCCATGGCCTAGTCGTTGTGGTTCTGGCTAATACATTTTATACATACAATTGGCCACTTTGGTTTGGTTAGCTGGCTTCTCGGCCACGCTCAGCATGCGTTCTTGGCATTTGTTAAATTGAAAAGTTTTCGTATTAAGTTTATGTTATAGGCGTGCCAAAGGGGCGGGGGTTTATCAGGGGGTATGAGAGGTATATAGTATTGTGTGTGCTAAGTTTGCAAATCAGTTTTTGAGAAAGAATTTGCTAGATATGATCAAATGTCAGACCCACAAAACAAAACACTACCCTACAAAATTGATTGACTTAAACCAAAATTTATATAAGTCAACAAATCTATGTTTTTGAATTTTAAAAGAGGATTCGTTTTGAATAAAACGCATAGATATCTACAGAACAGTTTTGATGGTTAGACATTAACTCCATATTGCTCATCAATTTGAACCCTTCAGATGTTAGATTACGTGTTAGATTAAGATAAAACTAGAAAAATGATGTATATAAGAAATACAATAAATAAATAGATATAAAAGAAAAAAACAATAAATATTTGTAAAAAAAATAAATAAATAAATAAATTTAAAATAAAAAAAAAGCAAATGAACAGCATAATAAAAAGATCCTTTATCCCAAATTATGGTTAGTTTGTTCAAAATTTTTTTTTAATTTTTTTGTTTTTTTGATGGGTTTTTAAAATCAATTTTTTTCCTTTACATAAAAGTAAATAAATAAAATTCGCATGCACTTAAAAAGTATTCATAAGTAAATTAAAATAAAATACTTAATTAATTTATAATAATAAGATAATAAAAAAGTAAATAATAAAATTAATAAAAAAGTTTTCATAAATAAATTAAAATAAAATATTTAATTTATTTATTTTGCGCACTTTAATCTTAAGCCTTTATTTCTAGTTAAGATTAAAACATATTATTATCCGAGATTTTATTCTTTGAATACAAAAGCTCCGAAAGAATTAGAAAGGAAATAATGCTTCTTGTTATATGTTTAAAAATTAATCTATAAAGTTTTTTTTCTTGATTTGATAGCTGATTAATGTCAAAAGGATTTATTTGTTTGTTTTTAAATCAAATCATCTTTAAGGCACGGCAATAAATCGCTTTTTAGATGCTATTTATTTCTATGATTTTATTTTTAAAAATTAACAGTATTTTTTTAATTTTAAGAAGATGCTTGACTTATTTTACCAACTATTTATATACAACTTAATTAATTTTACAAATTTAGGCATCACAAACCTTATTTGAAACAAAAGATGATTGTTTTTTAATGAATATTACCTAAAATTATTTAAAAAAAGTTAAAGAACTATGAAATTCAAATATTACAGAAAAAACGGAAATTTCAATGATTAGTTAGGACTTAATAATAATTCGTTAAATTTTAGTTTTAAACAACAAATTCTTTAAATTTCTTTTCTTAAAAATTTCTTAATTTGCATTTGCATTAAAATTGTGAACATTGTTTAAAATTCTTGCCACATTTGACAGGAATTCAGGTTGAATTTTCCAAAACAGATCTTTAAACTTTAATTGATGTAATTACCATTTCGACTACATTCTGGATGATCAGTGTGTTTATTTTATTTTTTTGTGTTCACAAAATAATTTTTGGTCCAATGTAAATCGGTTGAAATTATAATCCAAGCAATTTGGCTCAGCCCATCTCTTGACTTGATGGCGCCCCATGGCGAACTGGCTTGGTAACTGCAAATCTTTTGCCATGGCCAACATTTGTTTGCCATGTTGCCTGCAATTTTCATGATAATTAAATGCACGAGAGACCAGAGAGAAAAAGAGGGATGGAGAGTAGATTGAGAGGGAGGGAGAGATCGTTGAATTGGTAAAATTATTATAATTAAATGCACCCGCCAATGCGCATTTCAAGCGAATTGTTTTATAATTTTCAATTGCAATGGCAGCTGCTGTTAAGCTGCACCTGATCTTTGATATTCTCTACGGCAATAAACTTAATATTTCCGCTCTTAAATTATTTATATTCACATTTCTTTCTTTTTTCATATATATATATATATTTTACCCCGATATTTGCTTAAGACAAACAGTGAACGAGTGGCGATCGGACAAATGTTTAATAATATTTTGATAGCTGCTGCCTGAACAGGGGGCATAGTAAATTAGCTTAAAGTAAAAGAGAGAGAAAGAGAGGGAGAGAAAAGGCAACTGCAACAGCAACAGCAGCAGCCGCATCGATCGATCGTTGTTGCAGATGATGATCATTGCATAAATGCATGTCATTGTCCCAGTAGAGATGGAGAGAGAGAGAGAGAGAGAGGGGGGCGATCACTTGATATGTAACACCTTACAGTGTCGTTGGCCACAAAATGAATATGTCAAAATTTACAATTCTTATAAACGCGAGCCAAGTGATCGACGATGACAGCACAAAAATGTTTCATGCCACTCTTGGAATCATCATTTTCCTTTGAACAAATCCTTCACAATTATTATTATTATTTTTGTTGATTCATAACACTTGTGGGCCAACAACTACAACAACAAGCCAAATAAAAATGGAAAACAAAATATATATATAAACCGCAGCTCAAACTGAAAGTAAGAGAAGAGAGATGATAATAAATCAAGGCACATTAAAAGTGTTTTCAATTTCGTCGTAACGCAGCTGAAGATGAAGATGAAGTTGCTGATGTTCATGATGTGGATGTGAATGTGGATCTCTATCTGGTTATGGCTTGGGGATTTGTCTGTTGTCCCACGTCATGTTCTACATAATTGTAAGCACCATTTGAAGGTTGCCGCTGCGTTTTTTTTTTTTTTTCTTTTTCAAAAACTGGCCCATGATTTATGTCTATTTGGTAAAAGCCAAGTAGCCAGGCCACGATGAGCAACAATCTTTATAAAATAATATATTATATATTATTGATTCTGTCATGGGCATAACCTGGCGCTATCTATTGTTTAAAAGGCAAAATGCCAAAGTCTCAAATCCGACTGTGTGTGTGTGTGTCTGTGTGTGGCCCAAGCGAATCGCCTCCTGCGGTTTTTCACGCATGCGCGCAATTTAATTTTCAAAATTTATTTTTGATTTCATTTGATCAATTCGTTGCGCATTCCTCTAGATCATTTCGTTACGCCTTTATGGCGTTTCGAAATGATTTCAAAATGATTCGATTTTGGGCTCCCAAACTAAAACTGACTACCATTTGAAGTGGCGCCCTTCTCTCATTGGGCTTACCGTGTGTCACTTGGCTAATAAAATGTTTGACAAATGATTTGACATTTTCATTTGTTTTGGGGGAAAATGGGCAAAACGTTTTCACTCTCATTGACATGGAATTTTCTTTAACTGATGACAGCGCATGCGGGTCCACAATTTTCTTTAATAAATGAAACTCAGCAGCCAAGTGCCTCTAATGCAGTGCAAATATATGATGGTGTTTGGGATAATCCGATCTGATCATGATCATAATCATCATCATGATGATGCTGTAGATTGACAGTAATTTAAATGGAGATGAAGATGATCGACCTTAAAGTGATGCTGTCTGTTTGCTTGATGGCTTAATAAAGACAAAGTGAGGCGTTAAAGAACTTAATAAAAAGATAAGGGAATTCATTTGGGAATACTTTTATATTAATAAATATGAAAATAATATATATATTTAAGAAGCTAGTATAGTATTCTAATAAAAATCTTGTTAAAAAATTAAAGTTTAAACCTTAAATCGGTGCTTGTAAATATGTTTTGTTTTTCAGATATATTTTCTACAATCGATAAAATGTAAAATCTATGTATCAATATATAGATTATGAATCTTCGGCAGAAAGTCAATTTAATATCATTGAGGAAGTTTTGCTTTTATTTATATATGTACTAACATTAAGAATGCATTCTATTTTTACATATATATATATATATATATACTTTAATTCAAACTATTTTAAAACTATTTAGTGTAAAAATTTATACACTGCATGGAATTTCGAAAAACCTTTTCAAATATTTATTTTGTAGTAAAGGAACTGGTTTAAAATTAATTTTAAAAAAAGTTGAAGCTTTTTACTACAAAGTTGAAAAAAAAAAAAACATTTATTTTTATAAACTATTTATTTTAAAACATTATTTTATTTGTAAGCAAAGATTAGAATTCATAAGTTTTATAGCCGAGAGCCGAGTATTCCTATTCGGAACTTTTAAATGCGCGTTAAAATATTTTTCCAAATTATTTTTAAGCCTTAAGCAAATTGATTTTAAGTAAAAGTAGTGCAAAAACGACTGACGGTTAACTTTTTTTAAAACCAGGAAAAATATATTCAAAGTTACCAGATATGGCTAAAGCTTAGTAAAAAAGTATAATAAAATTTAATACAAGTATAATCGCATAAATTGTACATAAATACGTACTTCTAAAAACAATTTCAATTGTTCCACAAGTTCTATTAAAGTTTGAAATATAAGAACCGTAAATTAAGTATTTATAGAATCCTTATTGTAGGAATTACCACAGTCCACTTAATACCTGTTTAATTTACTTGAAAAATACAATAAACATAGGGTCAATATTTTGCATTTATTCAATTAAGTTTAAAAATCACAACAATTTTTTTTAAAATACTTTTGGTAGCTTATTATAATTCTCAAATTACTATTGTTTGAATGTTTTCGAGTAGATCTATCTCTACTAAATATTTGTCTTTTTTATCATTACGAAAACATAATGTTTTATAATTTATGTTTTGTTTTTAGAAATTTGTTTTAAGAAAGTTTATTTGTTTTTTCCTAGATAAAGATACTTCAAACTCTACAGGGGTTTTACCAATATTTTGTAAGTGTCCATATTTTTGGAGAAAAAATTGTCGTTTTTAAATATCAATCATATATTTGAAGAGCTATAGATTGGCACGTAAGTAATTACTTTTCACTTATCTGAAACTTAAATATATCTGTTAGCATTTAGCTTAAAATGCATTAACTAACTTGATATTTTCATTAAAAACAAAAAGTTTTAGTTAATAGAGAAAAATGAAAAGAAAAAAAGAAAGTATATCTTTAATTGTCAAAAATCTATCTAATAAATAATATAAATGAATATAAGAACCTTTTCATGCATTCAAATAACATTTTAAATTTTAAAACGGACCTATAAATCCTATTAAAAAATGAATAATAATAAAATATATATTAATCCTCTTAATAAATATAGTCGCGACCCTTTTCAACTATTCATAGAACATTCCAAATTTTCAATTTCAAATGTTTTCATTTGCACATTTTTCACACAAATCACAGTTTTCATAGATGAAAATGTATTCTTCTTTATTATTATTTTCTTTTTCCAATTCCAATATTCCTGCTCCTATTGCCCTTTCATTTTCATGGATTTCAGCAATTTTGGAACAATGAATGTTAGACTAAATAGCGTAACGAGCAAAAACCGCAATTCGTAAAATAAGTTTCACATGATTAGATTATAACTGTAAAATGCATGGCAAACACTCATGCAGAGAGTGATTTGGTTAGAGGGAGAAACGTGGAAGGAAAGAAGGGGGGAAATGTATGTATGTGAAAGTGATGTGAACGAGCTGGTTGTATGTTTTAGCTAGAGAGGAAGGCGTCATGTGCCTAATTCAATGTGTCAATTGTACTGCTCAGTTTCAGTTTCATTTTCAGACTTGGTTTTCAGAGGCTCAGACTCATTCGCGTCATCGTTTTGGGCTCTGAAGAAGAAAAAGAAAGAGCGAAAGAAAAAAAAAGGGAGTTTGATTAATGTAAAAGCTGCCACTGATATGTCACACGCATGTCAAATTCTGACATTTGACATTTTGCCAGCCGACTGACGACGATGTTCTCGATCTCGCTCTTGCCTGTGGCTGGTTTTGCCAGGGTTTTTGGATGAACGACTGGTTGGCCAACCACCAGCTCCGCTTTGAGTGTTGGTGGTGGTGCATGCCTCAAGTATTCCTTCATCTGCCTTTTTTATTTTCAGCTTTGTTTTATTTTTTTTTTTCAATATTGTAGTCAGCCAAATGTGCAAAGCACTCAATGCGTTAATATATCCGTTGTTAGTGTATCATTTTGTTTGTCAGACCCAAACATCCTTCCCTTTTTTTTTTTTTTTTGCTACTTTCCTGCTTATCCTTGCTGGTGTGTGTGTGTGATCCTGCGTCCTGTGACCTGCGTTGTTGGCACTTGACAACGACGACATTTGCGCATAAAAAATGCAACATTATTTGACTGCGAATTAATGTTAAATTGTTGTACGAGTCGTGCCTTCCTATCGTCCTTCCTTCCATCGTTCCATTCCTCCATTTTACTCGCTCGCTCGCTCCGTCTGCTCAGTTCGTTGATGTGGGAAATGTCACTTTTTGACAGCCAACACCGACAAGTGTACGTACACATTTTGTTTCTGTTTTTTTTTTGTGCTACATAAATATTTAATTATATTTTTGTTTCAATTTCTTGTTTTATTTTCGCTTTCTTTTTTTTTTTTTTTTTGGTTGTTGGATCCGTTTGAGCGGCTCGCAATCCATCCCCCTTGGCCCAGATTTGGTATAAACATTTGATTAATCACACAGACGAACATTTTACACTCTGGCCAAAGATCAAAGCACTCTTCATTTTCCTCATTCTTCACTCTCTATCATTCTTTTGGTTGCTTCTCTAGTTCTTCAGTCCGTTCCAACTAGTGAGTGAAACTATTCGCGCATTATGTCTAAATAAACAAACAAGAGCAACCAAAAACAACAAAAAAAAAAAAGATGAAAATGAAAAATAAAAGAAAGATCCATCGATCGGTAATCAATGTAGGAAATGCTTTTTTTTCCTCTCTTTCGATAGTTTTCAATGTACATTTTTTTTGCCTCACTCTAACATTAAGATGTATGGCGCTCCATTTGAGATTGTGTGTATTATGTGTGGGTGGAAAATTTATTTGAAAAACAATTTTCATGAAAAGTATGCGCATACAAAACTGACAGCATTTGGGTGTAAAGAAAAATCAACAAACTGCCTGGCCATAATAAATTGCAATCTATACACACTGAACGGAACTCCATTTCGGGACGAGGGAAATCTGTAAACAATCAAGTTTTAGCCATAATAGTTTTTAAGCCAAAAAAAAATAAAAATATAAATAAAATTTGCAATCATCATTGTGCAAAATTGATTGATGGATATAAATCAGATGTTAAACGATTTTATAATCTGATAATCTTGTTACATACAATGAAAACAAGTTATTTTCAAATAAAAGATATATAAAGTTATCACAAAGATCTCTAGATTATAATGCTTTGAAGTTTTCCGACTATTCTATTTGCACACAATCTAATATTCTATTGAAGATTAATGTTTCTAGTAAAAAAACGTTCTTTCAGTATAATAATGATATGTTTTCGAACTATTATTAGGATTTGGGGGAATATATATAAAAAAATCTTTTTTTTTTCAACTTTCTTCTTAAAATCTTAAAAAATATTTTTAAATTTATTTTTATAATTTTTCTAATAATTTTTGATTTTTAAAATATTTTACATTAATAACTTTAATATATAAAAAAAAATAAAAATTATATCTGACTGATTATTAAAGACCTTATCTACCAAGTTTAATCCATATAGCTTAAAATTTAGATCAATTTCTTGTGAAGAATCAGACAGACGGATAGACATCTGGTCCATTTTATAATATTCTCTAAAAGGGTATAATAATATAGTAAAATATTTCATATTTGTTTATTTTTATAAAACAAACATTCGATTTTCCATATATAAGTTATTAATTCTTATTATTAAATTAAGCTATTACATATTCTATTTATTACAAATCCAACAAAGATTCAACTCTGGAAACTAGGTCAAAAAAAACTAAACATAGCATCAGAAATACTTAGATTCAGCATATAGTTCCAGGAATCTTCTAGTTGCAGATAATAAATTTAAGATAATTATATATATATATATATATATATATATATATTTAATCTAGGTATATTGTTGCAGTTATAAATTATTTTGTAAAAATTTTTAATAATCTTTATCTTATTCTTGATAGTTCCTCATATTGCTAGATTGCTTTTAATCTTAATTTTTATATAATCTTTAATATTTATGCATAATAATAATCATAAATCAATGACTCAGTTGCAATAATATTTATTAATATAATTTATAGAGTTTTTAAAGTTTTCTTTTCGGTTTGAATTTTGATAATTTTTACATTAATGGAGTTACAATATAAAAATGAAACATTGTGATGAATTAGGTTGTAAAAGTTGTTTTACTTAAAAAAAAAAAAAGAAAACAAATAGTAGAAAAAATTGTCTATAGTAGCTTCTTGTTAGAATAGAATAAATTAATAATAAATAAATATTTAAATTAGTAATCACAATCAAAGAGAAAATATAACATTAACACCGATTGAAAACTCAACCATGAATCTTTCAAATAGAATATATTATCAGGCAAATTTTTAAATTTAAATAATTATAAAGGTTTATTTAAATTATATGTTTTTATTGAAAATTATATATTTCAGTTTATTTTTTTTTAAGGATATTTAAGTAAAATGGTTTAAGAACAACAGTGTTCAGTATTTTAAAATTAACAAAAAAGTTTTAAAAACTTTTACACTTAGCTTGCCGATTACTTTGTTGTTTTTTCTATAAAAAAAATTTTAAAACAAGCAAAAATTTTAAAGTAAAATGGTTAATATTTTACCCTATAAAATAGTTAACAATTATTTTTGTTTAATTATAAAATAAGTCAATTCCCCAATTACTTTTATTTAATTATAAAGTGAGTCAATTCCCAAATTTTGCAATCAAATAAAAAATAAAAGAACATTGAACTGTTTGTGGTACAAAAAAATAAATAAAAGAATATTGTGGCAATATGTGATTAATATCCAAAATAACTCTGAATAGTATTTCCTTTTCTAATGTCTAATACATGTGAACAATATTATATAAAAATCTAATTATTAAAAGTAAAAAAAATGTTAATAAAAAATATACTATAGCCTGTTTAGATCTAGACAAGTTTGTTCACGTAGATATATAACATATTTATTAATTTCAAAAATACAAAAATCTTCTTAAAAATAAAGTTACATACAAAGTTGAATGTATTAGCTGTAATCTTTTGATATATATCACTGTGTATATATCATTTGAGTGAGTTACATTTGCACTTCCTCCCACCTGTCGCCGCAGCATAAATTCACATACTCAATTGACTTGGGCCTGGCTGAAAAGAGAGAGGGAGAGAGAGAGACGGAGAGACGGAGAGATCCATTTTCATTAGGGCCAAAATGCTGGGCGTTTCGCAGTTATAAGCAATGAGCTGCTGCCGACATGCCAAAAAGTGCAGCCATCAGACATATTTACGGCTTTTGATGGCGGCAAAGGTGGCGTCGGCATCGACCACATTCACATTCATATTCACATCGACATCGATAATCACATCTCTCTATATACATATATATATCTATATATCCAGTGGCCATCCAATGAATTACGGGCTGTGCGTGGTAATGTGGCTAGCGCCATGGAAATTTATGTGATTCGCTCCTGCTTCTGCTGGGCCAGCTAAAATCAAAAGGCAAGTGCTCATAAATAAATATTGGCCGATTCGACTAAATCAAATTTGACTGTATATATGCATATATACCTATATAGGTATATCGGACTAAACCTAATACATAATTAGTTATGCTGAACTTTTGGTTGACACACGTGCAAAGAGCAAGGTGAGTATAGATACAGAGAGACGAAAATGGAGACGTAGAATGACCGCATTTGGGCCACGTCCAAGTCCATCTTAATCTCTCTTGTTAGTTTTTATATTCGTTGTTTTCGTTTCTTAACAAATTTCGAATGTATTTGTTTCTGTGTGTAATTTGCATATTAATTACATTACTGCCAAAACTGAACTGAGCTGAACTTTTGCCTCGACAGCATCTAATCTGTAACCCCGAGAAATTAAAAAAAGATTAATTTAAAGCGATCAATGAACGCCATTTGCTCATTAGCCACAGACCGGCGGATCGACCAGCTTGGCGCGTATTTTGGTTTTTTTTTGATATTTTTCTTATTTTTTTTGTTGGTTTTTGTAGCCAATCAAAAATTTAAATGAAGCTGCTGCAAAAGTTCCGAAACTAAGTTAAAATGCTTATTTTTGTTTTCCTATATGTATGTAGTTTTTTTTTTTTTTTTTTTTGTTAAATTAATCCCAACAAAATTAAAAATAAGCGGACCAAAGTCGCAGTCTTTGAGAAAAAAAAAAATAAAATAACACAGAAAAAAAAAATAAAAGAAATTCCCACACATTAGGTTAGTGGGTTGACATTGAAATACCCTGTAATTAAGGTGGAGATAGCATGTGAAATTTTTTAAATTAAATTGATTTTAAATTTTTGAAAAATTTGTTAAAGGGTTTTACTTTTCGAATAGGCTAAGCAAGTTCTAAATGTTCTCTTTCTAGTTGCCATGTTATTTGACTTAATAATTTCATTTTTATTTCCATTTTATTAACTATTTTTATTAATATATATTTAAATGATAATAATAAATAAAATTAATAATTAAAATCTAGCTTAAGACCCATGTTATTATAGTTAGTTGTCCGATTAAAAGTAATTTTATAATTACCTGTTAAAATAATTAAAATAAAATATAAATAAACGATAATTTTTAAGTTTTTAGCTTTATATATAAGACAGAGCTAAACTCTAAAGAAATGATATTAAAAATAAAATTTTAAAAATTGAACTGTGAAATATAATGCCAAATAGTTAAGTTTTTAAATCGAAGAGTTAACTTTATTGCCTCAGAAATTTAACTATATTATTAGTCATTTTGATTCCGAGATATTAGATAAAAACCATTAAAAGATTCGCTTTCAAAGACACTCAAAATAATAGAGTTTTGATACTAGTTTCATTAGACTTGTTTTGCGGTCAAATTAGATCATTTTTCTGTAATTTAAATTTAATTTAACAAATTAGCAACTGTTTAAAGTTTTAACTAATTAAAAACTGGACTTTTTAAGAAATAAATAGAATCCTCTATTGTTACAAGATCAATTAGTTTTAGTTTTTTTAACCTTCAGTTTTCCATTTTGAAATTTGTCATTGTTTAAGAAATAATCAATTTATCAAAGTTGAGTTCAGTTAGTTATTTCAAAAGGATATTTTTCTGTTTCTGGAACAGTAATTCGATAGCTTTTCAAAGCTTTTGTTAGCTTTTTAAAGCTTGTCTTCAAATCAAAAGAATCTTATGTAAGTCTTGTTCTACATTTCTTTAAAATACTAAGAATACTATACTATATACTATATATATCAATCTGTATCACTTTCTTTAAAATAATATAAATATTTATCTAAATATAGCTAATGGAGAAACCTACATTAGAAATAAGTGTATATACCTAAGAATTTTCAATAACCTTTCGATCATAGTAATTTTGATATGACGTTGAGCAAGTTTCCAAGAAATTAACAACTAATAAAATAAAATTTATATATACGATACGATACAGATATACATACCTTCGATCTACCAAATATGTATCTAGTAGTTTGCTTATTGTGATCAGTGATTTTATTCTTTGTATTATTCGGTATACAAAATTGTTCAAGTAAAGAAATAAAATATATAGAACGAATCCACTTTCTATTATATAGTCTCCTAAATTAAAGATTAATTAAAATATTTCTGATAAATGAATGAAAACTGTATGACGATCAAATCTTTAAAAAAAATACATTAAAGTACAGCTGAATAATGAATGGAATCTAATTGATATTCCTTTATATTTATATTCAGATTATTGTATTATTTATTCTAATTTTTCTAATTTTTCTGACCTTTTCAAGACTTCATATATTATTTTGTATATTATTTTATTATATTTTTAATATTGTATATATTTTAAAAAATTTATTTTAGACTTTCTTAAAGACTTACATATATTATTTGCTGGCTAATCGACTCTAATATAACAGATATTCGTCCAAAAATATATATATATATATATATATATATATATATATATATATATATATATATATATATATAAGCATTATAACAAAACACTTAAGATATAGAAACTATATGACAGTTCAGTTTTAACAAATTTTTATATTTATTCGATGTTATATATACCCATTTATTTAATTTTCTTAGGGTATAAAATGACAAAATGTTCGACTGTGCTATTTCTACTCGCTGACGCATAAAAAAATAAAAAAAACAAAAAAAAAAAATAAAATCAAAGTCATTTTTTGGTTCAAAATGTTTTCAGTTAAAAAAGAACAAAACTCAATTTGCAACAAAATATCCAATATATACATATATATATATTTTAATTAACATATGGAACAAATGCAAAATACAGAAGAAAAAAAAATTGACAAAAAGTTCATCTTCCGAGATTAGACAAAAGGTCAGTTGGGTCGTAGGGGGCATTATCACCCGTAACTAATTCGCCTTTCCCCCCACCCCTTTCCCTTTGTCTATAAAGACAAATCAAGTTCATTCAATATTCTCAATCGGTCCAAGAAAGTTTCACATTTGACTTTTAAATGTCGAGAAAAAAAAAAAAATCAAAAATTTAGACCTTGGATACCACAACATACGATAGATAGATACGGCTTATGAGCTAATGTCTTAAATTAGTTTTCTTGGGTTAAAGGGTTTTTATTTTGATGAAAGCTTGACTGGCTTATTGATGCAGACAATCCAGTTTCTCATTATAAAATATGAAATTCATAAATATATTTCTAATATTTGATTAACAACAACAGTTGCTGAACCGAAACTAATTTTTTTCTTTGTGTTGCAATAAAAAAAAATTATTATATAATTTATTCGTTAAAAATAATATGTTTTTTTTTTTGGATTTTTTAATTTTATAAAAGCCATAAAATGTTTAGAATAAATTTCCCAAGACTTTGTTTTTCTCAATAATAATTATATTTTGTATATACATAAATTAATAATCTTAAATCAACGACTTACATCTTAAATCTCAGAGATTTAAAATCGTTTTTTGTATCAGTTCTAAATGTAATGTACTATATAGTAATGCATATATATATATTTTGTATTATATATTAATTATTTTTTATATTAATAATTTTTTAAAAAAATATATTAGATTACAAATACAAATAAATATATTATGTATCACACATAAATTATATTTAAAGTTAATGTATGATATATAATATATGATATAATATAAATATATATGATATATAATATATATATTTGTATTACCAAATAGCATATTTTGCTTTTGCTTATCTGGCTTATATTTATATTATTTAGATTTAGTTCGGCAAAAAATTTGAATGACTATTTGAAACCGAAATTCAAAATAAGATCAGTTTTAGATTTTCTATATCCTATATTTTCTATATTCTATATTGGCTATGGAATGTTTTTTACTATAATGTTATATATTTATAATTATAATTTACACTAGTAAGATTTTTTAACAATTACCAAACTTTTTAATTTACATTTAAATTTTCCTTATTTAAAAAATTATCTTATTTAAAGAAATAGTGTTATAAAGACTTTGAGTTACAAAATATTAGCACTAACAGATATAATAAGTTATTATAAATTTGTTAAACAAATTAATTTTTAATATATATATGTATATATAATTATTTTATTTCAGTTCAATGAAATTAATTAGCAATTCTAAAATGAATATTAGCTTTCATTTGTTTTTTTACGCTTACAAAGGATATAATAATATTCGTCTATTGGTCAGATGTTTTTTTTTACTAAATATAATTTTAAACTACGATTATTCCAATAGTTCCTATATCTTGTAGTAGTGTGATCTGACCAAATCATCAATTTGCAAAACAAATATATAGCAAAAAGCTTAACTACCAAGTTTTAGCCATTTAGATTAGAATTTAAGGTTTAAAAAGTACGAAGAAAAAGTCAGATAAAATGACGGACATGACTATATAGATTCGGCTATTGATGCTGATCAAGAATTTATATACTTTATGGGTTCGAAAATGTATATTTCTATGCTTAACAATCAGCTAAATAATTTTAGTTCCCTAATACTCTCTGATTGGGTATAAAAAGATAAGAGACTTGTTCCAAATATGAAGACATCTTTTTGAATCCGCAATTTATTATATTAATTATAAATATTAAATATTATTTTTTCGTTTATTTTATTTATTTTAATATTTTATTTATTTTTATATAATTTAAAACATTTTCCATTACATTTGTTCATTCAAAAATAAGAAATAAAAATCATCATTAATCATTATATATATATCTCAATACTATTATGCAAATGACTTTATTTATTAAAAGAATAATTTTAAATGTTTTCTCATTGGTAATCTGATAATCTCTATAGAAAACCATGAAAAAGGTTAAATAAGTTTTTCATTAAAATCATCTTAACTAAGCCGATCTATTGTTAAACCATTTCCTTTTAATTTCACACACAAAAAAAAAGGGAGATTAACTAACATTACACAATTCTGACACCACATCATCCTGCTGCCAAGTGGCAATTCCGAATGTAGATTCATAAACGGATACATAGGGCTGGCTTGGGCTGACAATGACCCTGATTCTTCTCCTGCTTCTCTCCCTTGATCTGCATAGCTGGAGATGAAATGACATGATGAATAGCGTGCTAATTGTTGACAGACAAGCGGCAGCAAAAGCGCATGAATGCCAAATGCATAACAAACTACATTTGATTGAGATCACCAAAGGATATATATATATATGTACTGGGGTAGGTAACAACAAAAGAAAACAAAAAAAAAAAGGAAACAGTTGACACTGCTTGGGCGGTGGCTGAGCCTAAGCTATATATGTATATCCTTCTAGTGTTAGTAGTGGTGGTAGATGAAGTTGACATTGAGCCGCGTAACTCGTCATCATCATCCACATCATCACCAAAAGGCAACACAGAAATATTCCAAAATTTCTGGTTTAATTCAGTATCCCTTTTCAAAGACATATCCAGCTGCCAGCCGTTCTAACCCTTTCCCGTTCTCCTTGGTCTGTGCTCCTGCTGGTTTGCTGTTGTTGCAATTGCCAAAATTTCAAATTGACTTTGACTTTTTGACAATTATTAGTTTAACGCATGTTCTGTTTGCCTTTTTCTTTGTTATTTTGTTGTTGTTTCTGTTTTTTTTTTTTTTCGTTTTTCTTCTTGCTTGCCTTTTATTTGCTTTGCCAAGCGCGAAATTGTTTGTTGTTTTTGTTGTTGGCCAGGCACTTTAATTCAAATGCAGGGTCGCAAGGAGCAGGAAGAGAAGGCTGTTTTGTTTGAACTTCCTGCGATTGTTCACAGTCTCGCTTCTCTGACAGATCTGTGACAGGCAAAAGCAAATGCGGCAAACGGCTCCATGGACCAAAACCAAAAACCAACTCAAACTAAACCATGTGGGGTGGCTATGAAAACTGATTTTGAATCGGATTCTGAATCAGCATCAAAATCTGACTCTGATGTTTGGCTGCTGGCTGCTGACTGCTGCTGTTGTTGCAGTTGATGGATGCCACTTTGGCCATTGTTTGTAAAGTGTTAATGTGTTGCTGCTGTTGCTGTTTGCCATTCTTCCTGAATGCTGCGGAAATGTTTCATTTTCTGCTTGGCTTGGCCAACTGAATGTGGCCTATTGAAATTAATAAGCATTTTTGGCTGCCAGCCGTTCCAACGACTATTTTCAATTCAAATTCAAATTTCTCTAAATATGTTTATTTTTAATAGGGAACAAAACAATGACAAACCAAAATCCAAAAAAATAGAAAAAGAAAAAAAAGAAAACGAAGGACTCGTCGTCGACCCTTCTAAAGAGACTAAATCCCAAGACATGTGCAATGCGCTGTTTGTGTGAAAGTCGAAAGCAGCGAAATGTAGAAAGATAGAATGAAAAAAAAAAAGAAAAGGAAAAACAAAATCAAGAACGAAAAAAAAGAAAGAATGAAAAGATTTAATGTCGACTTTAGGTGATTTATTACCAACAAAATTGCGTCCAGAGCAGCAGCAGCAGCGTTTGTTGAGTGCAACATAGCAGCAACAACAACAACAACAACAGCAATGGCAACAAAATGAAAATGGAAATGGTATAGAAAATAGAATAGAAATAAAAGGCACACTGGCAAAAGGACACACAGAGCGAGAGCCATCGTAGTAGCTAAAGAAATAGACAATTTGGTTCACTTCAAATGGCTGGCTGGCTGGCTGGCCTGTGTAAGGGAATGGTAAAAGGAATGGAATGGGAATGGGAATAGGAATGGGTATAAGTATAGGTATGGGTAGAAGATGGAACTAATAGCATTAAAAACTTGCGTAAATGCACAAAGATAATTTCTATTTTTGAGGGTGTGAAATGTATATAGCACACACACACATACACTCACATACATACATATACAGATGGAATAGATACAGGCAGCTTCGTAAACGTTCCCTGTCTCTGTCTCTGTCACTGTCCCTGTCCCATTCCATGGCCCTGTTCTTGGTGAAAGTCATTTCGGGGTCGAGATGTAGATAGATATAAGAAGTCTCTCTGTGTATGTGTGTGTGTCTGCGTATCTGCAAGCAGCGTGAGAAATTTGTTGCTGTTTTTAATTTCTTTTGTATGGATGCGACGATTTCGATTTCGTTTTCATTTTCATTTTGTGTTATTTCTTCTTTTTTGTTTTGTTTGTTGTTGTTGCTGTTGTCTTCTCTTAGTTTTTGTCGCCTAAAATTGGATTTACTTGGTCTGAGGGGGCGATTTAGACCAGGCAATAGATCAAAATCTTTAAGTTGCCTTTTGTATAAATGTATCTGTGTGTATGTGTGTGTTTGTCTGTAGATTTGGTTAGATGGGTGGCTGGGAGGGTGGAGTGGTGGAATGCTGTAGGTTTGTTAATGTCAGCAAAGCAATTTGCCCCTACTTTACTTTATACCGATCAGAAGGCAGATGGTTGTTTATTTGATAAGGGGCGGGGGAGAGGGGTGGGATAGAGGGGGCTTGTTAGATTTAGGACAAAGTCTGCTCTCACCCATTTTAATAATTTAATATACCAAAAATGCTTGCGCTTTGACTCTATTAAATATGTATTATGCTCAGCTGCGTATCTGTTAGATACATTTGCACTTTTGCCACTCTCTTTTTGCCCGATTGCCCATCGGAGACCCATTTAAATATTTATGCCATCTAATTAGTGAATAAATTTTTGGTTCGGTCACTTGAAATTAGCTAATTAAATAAAAGGTAAATATAAGAAAGCAAAAAAATAGATTAGCAAATGGCAAATGAAATTTTTGGGATATGTGACAAAAGTTGATTAGTGAAATTTTCGGATTTTTTCTAGAACTAAATAGGGAAAATCCCAGACTAGAGAATGATTTATGTATGAATGTTACAGAGATTTACCATAAAATGTGACAATTTGCTGGGATTCAGGGTTAATTAAAATGGATTGGCATGGGATTAAGTTTAGGAAGAACAGCAAATTGAAATGTCTTTATTAGACAACAGCCAAGGGTAAGATGATTTAAAACCCAATTTCTTGGCCTGTAAATACTTTGTTTAATTGGGTTTGATTGAAAACTGTTGTAGATTAAAAGTTAGGAGTTGGGGAAAGTTAAATTAGTTAAACTCAGATAAAGAGTCTTTTTCTCTACTTTAGCTAACTTTGACTAAAACTAAATAAACTTAAATATTAATAACACTTTGTTTTGAAATTTGAATAAAACATTATAAATGTTGTATAATCTATTTAAATATTTAATAAGTATTTCTTCATACTTTACTTATATGATACATATATGCTACTTATATGTATATATACATATATGTTACTTATATGTATATATACATATATGTTACTTATATGTTTACTTATATGATACATATATGTAGGCTCTAGTTTTCTTATAAGTTTTGATTAAGTTAATAAAATATAAATAGAATAGATAGAATTAACATGCTTAGGTTTAAAATTACAGATTCCCAGTAATAGATCCATTTCAGATAATAATTAAAACACTTGGGGTTATATAAGTTAGATCTGTCTCCTCGATCTGCAGATGAACTTTGTTTGTTGTAAATATGTATATATAAGTCGATGGTTTGTCCAGTTAAATTATCCATAAAATAGGGATTCCATCATCTGCATCATCTCTATATTCATTTTGGGTTAAGTGCAACTATTTTGTAAAATAAGTATAATATATTATTATACTAATGAGGATTCCAACGACAATTATCGCAATTATTGAACGGTAAATCATATCCAAGGTGACATGATGATGACTGTTAGCCGGCCTAAGTTCTTCTGCAGCCTGCATATTGTTTTTTATTAAAGTTGTAAATTGTTATCGAAAAATAAGTAAAAGTTTTTGACGTTTAGGGCAAATCAGTTTATAATTGTTAAATAGAAAGTCAATGGAAGTGGAACTATCGAAAATGTAGTGTATGTAAATGGATACATCTACAATTTTACTAAGAAAAAGTGAGAGGGTATTCGATTTTACATATTTACTATATTGCATTTTGAATGGACTTGGAATTGCTTTCAGGTGTTAAATTAGGTCTATTCCTTAGATTTTGGTTAATTTGTTATTAGTAAAGTAACATTTAATAGCTTCTTTTGCCTTATAAATAATAATTTCTTTACTGCAGTTTTACTTAGAAAAGTAAAGTATTATATAGTAGTATATAGTAGTATATAGTAGTATATAGTAGTATATAGTAGTATATAGTAGCATATAGTAGTATATAGTAGTATATAATAGTATATAGTAGTATATAGTAGTATATAGTAGTATATAGTAGCATATAGTAGTATATAGTTGTAGTGTATATACTCATGTTAACTGTAGTTCATGATATTGTCCTATCTATCATATATAAATAGCAAAAATTTGATCTAAATTCTAGTAATATAGTAGTATTATAATATAGTAGTTTACAGGAGTATGTAGTAGTATTAGTAGTATATATTAGAATATAGTATTATATAGTATTATATAGTTATATATGGTAGTATAGAATAAGTATATAGTATCCTTGAGTATATAGTATAGGTTGTATATAGTAATATAGTATAGTAATAATATATAGAAGGAGTAGTATATACTTTTGTCCACTTTCTGTGTATGCCTTGATTATCTTTCAAGGAATGTTAGTGTCCTGTCTATCAAAGGTAGACAATTGATCTAAATTCTAACTGCATAAGTACTTTATTTGCCAAAAGCTTTTGCTAGAGCTTGGAACTAATTAACCACAAAGAAATCTTCTTATACAGATACATCTTTATGGTAAACGCACAAATCTACAAATGGTTTTCTTTCTATAATTATAAAATTCAAATAAAAAGATTTATTTGATCCTCTTCACATAAAGTCCTTTATAGACTTTTTTTTAATAGTTTCAAGTCTGTATTAAAGTCATAATAAAGTCATAAAATCAACTTTAAATTGGCTATATATAATATACCAAATGAGGTTAAGAAATCGCGACTATAAAAAACCAAAAGATTTTATGACTTTAGACCAAGAATTTCTTGAATGAGAATTTCAATTAAAAGATTCAATTTTAGTTAAATGATTATGGTTATCAAATTTTGTAATTTGTGAGATTACATGCAAAATGGTTGTAAATATTTTTAATTTATTTTATTTTTAATATAATTGATTCTTGCCAGTTTTCATTCCAATCTTAGAAGTACCTCCATAGCGAGGTCCTGCCAGAAAAGTAATATCATACTGATTTTCTGCTTATTTTAGAACTAGGATAACTTTCATTTTGATTTCCCTTTCTAGCTGAAATAGATATATCTTTTGTTTTTAGACGGAGATCTCTATAGACTTGACTTTATAATATTATATCTCCGAATAATAAATTAAGATTCTCTTTAGCCCAAATGTATCTCCAAAATTTCTTAAAACTTTTACTCTTTCAGATACATTTGATTGCAATTGTTCTCGTTGGACTTTGTGCCCTTCAAAACAAACCCATTTAAATTGTATATTTTGTCTTAACAATCTGTCAATCATTTTAACACAATGAAATTGTATTTAATCCAAGAGGAGTACCAAGTTCGACCAAAGAGCAAGTATTCATATGGTTCATTTGGTTTCATTAGTTTCCTTTATCAATATGCTAACTTAGAGGATTTCCAAAATAAACGAAAAACCAATGTGGCTGTTGGAAACTCATTTCAAATGTAAAATATCTTTACTATAGCCAAATTGTGCTGAGTTGTTGACCTTTTATATACAACTGGATATGTCTTTAAATAGCTTAAAGGTTTAATTATATAAATAAAACGTAAAAGAGTCAAAATATAACATTTCTTTGATTGACATATGGAAGCATTGACAATATTGACAACGCCTACAAAAAAGCAAAAGAACATTTCCATCATATCGTTAGTTATTTAACCAAAATTAATCCCACACATTTTTCAGTCAATCAGTGCCACATATTAAAACGAAAACCCAAGTAGATCAAATAAGAGAGAGGGAGAGGTTAAAAACGTTAGCCCTGTTGACCAGCTGTTCATACTGGTCAAATATATATATCTACATTATATATATATATATATAGGTAGAAGGTAGCAGAAAGAGAAAAAAAAAAATAAAACCAAAACCAAATCCCACTAATGTGCTTAAATAAATTTTGCCAGCGTTTAAGCCAATTAGTCCGTCGGACATTTTACTTCTTGTCAACTTTGGTAGCGGACTTGCTTGCGTTTTTGGCCGGGTTTGAGGGGTCGGCCCACTTGCAGTGCGTTGGCCGTTTTCTGCTGACAACGCGCGTTGGTTCTTTAGTTTCGCTCTGTATTTTTTTTTTTTTTTTTGCTTCTGTGGGTATTTTTTCCATTCCTTTTCCCTCCATCTCTCTTTTGGTACTGCCAGTGCTTACTGCAGTAAAAGTCCGTGGGATTAAAATTGTATCTGTATCTGTAGGATCGTCCTCGTTGTCGTCGGCTGCCGCTTTTCATGCCCTTTTACGCATTTTTTGCCTTTTTGCTGTAGCTCTCAGTTTTTGTTTCTCTCTTTTTTCGGGATTATTGAAGTGCAATTAAGCTAAAATGTCAACGTGGAAAAAATTAATCGTTATACTACCCTTTTTATGGCTTCCCCCGCCAGTTTTTTTTTTTGGGATATCCTTATCTGCTACGTCGCATCATGAGTTTTACAAGCAAACTCATTTACCGTCAGCTTGACAAAGTCGTTTTTTCTTTTTTTTTGTTTGGTTCTTAAACAGGAACCTCTCCTTGCAGGTTCTTTAAGCTCTTTTGTTGATATTCGAAAAGATCTAATTCATGTACATGTCAAAAATTCTTTACCAACAAGTAACTGAAATTTTAAAGGAACGTTGAAACGTTGCCGCCAAAACAGTTGAAAGACAATTTTCTGTCTTGGTAATGATTTGTTATTTATGATGTTTAATAAAACGAAAATGAAAAAACAGACTAAGAAAACGACTATCAGTAGTTGTCTTTTGGTCTGGCCAATCTTATCAGAGCACAAGACTGCAATTGTTTGCGTATTTGTATGCAGTTGCTACACGTTAATTTCATATCCCAACTGCTCCGGGTATATATATACATATATACTAATCGTCGAGTTAACATTTTATCGCTACTGTTCTGGCACTAGGCAAATATGTGCCTACAAAAAAAAAAAAAAAAAAAACGCTGAAAAACTGAAGCAACTCAAATATAACTCAAATATTATATAGTGTTTACCAGGCGGCTCAGTTCGGTGACAGATTTGCGGCCCCGGCGCAATAAATCTCAGTCGTTTGACTACTGCAACTTTATATATATATATATATATATAGATATATAGATATAGTCCAAACCGTGTACATAGAGTACGGTTTTCTGCTTCTGTCTCTCTACTCTATTATAAATTTTTATCACAATATCTGGGAAACACAAAATGTTTAGAACGCAGTAATTTTTTATTTTTATTTTTTCTTATCTTGGCACCGCCGTGCGCTACATGTCCACCTATTTATACAATATATAAAGAGTACAGGGAGGGAGGAGGTTTGTGGAGGGGGAGGTTTGTGGAGGAGTTGCTGCTTTCATTAGATTTTCTATTTTTTTTTTTTTTTCGGGGGGCCTCCGTTGCTATCTGCGTGGCTATCTCTATTAACCAGTGTTAGCCATGACGTTGTTGTCGCATTATGTCAATGACGACAGCAACAATGACAAGGCTCAGCATGAATGCAGTGTTTTGTTTTCAGCTCATTGTCAGTTGAAAATGTGTAACAGTAAATGATGAAATTATATTCAAACAGGTGATCATCATTAAGTGGTATCTGTTATAAGAGAAGTGAGTCATATTTAGAAGTTACAGTGGCACAGCGTGGGAATGAGTGGGTTTTAACATAATTGGCACATTTGAATCGAATAGAAGGCTATATAAACTATACTAAATTAGAATATTTAAATTTAGGTTACAAATATCGTAAAAAGTAATTCAATATTATTCCCAATCTAATAGACAGATAATTTAACAATCTGTTTCGAAGAAGAACGTTTCAAAATATCACTTTTTAGGACTTATATCTAAAGATAAGGTAAAATTTTTAAATGACAAACTGTTCCCGAACCACTAAAACATCTATTTCTTAAGACGAGTGGAGGTCCAAACATACCAATTATTTTAACAATCTGTTTCTCTGTAGAACTATACAAAATTTATTTTCTTAGAAAAAATTTCCCAAAAAGAAACTACTAATTTTTTTAATTTACCATCTTTTCCTACTTAGAACTCTTAAATGTAGGATCTATAACTCGAAAACAAGCCCAATAATACAAATTATTTAATAAACAGAGAAATTAGCCTCCTGTTTCCATGTTAAGTCTTTCAAATGATCTGTTTCTACAAACTAATATCCTAAGATCCATTAATGAATTCTCAATACACAAATATTAAAAGTATCTCTTATTAGGACTAATATCTCAAGAAGATGTCAATAATACAACTAATCCAATAAACAATCATTTCTCATCATTTTCAAATCTTATATCAAGTAAAAGGATTTCAATTTTTATTCTTTAGGTACAATACTTTACCACTTTCTGTTACAATTTCAATTATTTCTCTTTGATTATATTTTTTTTTATAATTAAGTATATATTTGCAATCTGTTGTTGGATAATGAACAACTTTTGGGGTTCTCAGAAATGTGAGTGACGCCAATTTTAGTTGATTTCTACTTTCCTATTACCAATCAGATTGAGATCTAAATGCTGCACCAATTGGTTCCTTGTTGCCTTATTTGTTGACTGTTGAACAAAAGATTAAGTGCTAAATGGCTTTCAAAATTTTTTTGTTCAAAGCAATAACAGTCTCGTACTCTATAGATGGCATCCTCTGATCTCTATGTATTACATTTAGCCTTAAGGAACATATGCAGTAGTTTGTTTTGAAGTCTTTGAAGAATCTCGATCTTGGAGATTGAGGCTTTCTACCACAGAAGTATTTCATATTTCCAAACTGATGTCTTAAGTTACAGATTTATTTTTATTGGTTAATTATTAAATTGGAACTTTTTCTTAAGTTGTCAAATCTTAATAACAACTTAACAAAAAAGTAAAGTACAGTCTATTCTGATCTAGTACTTACTTAAATACTGTTCCATTTCCAAATTATTCCCTTGTGTATGTAAATTGTATGTTGCCATGTTGACAATAATTGTGATATTATATAATTAAATATTATAAGCTTTAAATGGTACGTATATTGGATTTCAAGTTTTTAAACCTTAATTTATAAGTTTCCCATTTTAAGTTCATAGAACAGGTAATGCTTTCAATTAAAATTTATAACTCTTACCATGTGCCACAAGTGTTGGCACACTGTATCCTAAGATTGCCAATGCAAATATGCATCACTTTCTGTTTCTGCGAAAAATTACCTTACAATAAACTGCAGTAAGATAAATTTCTTGCTAAAAATGATATGAATCCAAGAACAAAAAGATTATGACACTTAAATATGATAAAATTTGAATTTGTTTACTTTTATTATTATTCTTGAATACCTTTTTTTTCTCCTTTTTCTTATTTTATAACTACAAACTTGCTAATGGGTCATATTGTTTTGTTAATAATTTTTTAAAGTATCAATTCCGGATATGCAAAGTATTATTTATTATTGATCTGCTTTATAAACAATATCGGTCTATTGGTAGTCTAGACTTAAGCAAACTTGTTTTTGGATTTTTTTTATATATTTAATATATAGCACAATTATTTGCATTTTTTCTTTTGCTAAAAGCTTTGGATGACTTTGGCTAGGGGAGAAATTTTTTAAAATGGAAACATATATATTTTTATATTCTATATATATATCGAATTAAAGAAATTATACATTTTTATGTTCTTCATTTTTTTATTTTGTTTTATTTTATTTGTTTTACTTTGTTTTTTATTGATATTCTTGGAAATTTATTATTTTTTTTTATTTGTTTTATTTAATTTAATATTATTATTTTTTTATTTGATTTTATTTTAATATATTTTATTTAAGGCAATATGTTTTTATTTTTTTATGTTTTATTTAATTTAATTTAATATTTTTTTTATTTTGTTTTATTTAAATTTATTTTATTTATCAAAATAAAAACGTAACATATATTTCAATTTTTTTTAAATTTATTTTAATTATTTGTTGTATTCCTAATAAATTAAAAAAAGTTTAGAAACAACTCGGAACAAAATTATTTAAATATAAAATTAATTATTTAAATTAATCATTAATAAATTATTGTTGTGCTTTTATAAAAGCATTTGTATTAAAAAACAACTAAGTTACAGATCTTATAATGAAATGTTTAAAAATTTCTGATTTTCTAAAACAAATATAAATTGTAAATAAATATTAAAAGTATTCATTCAAATAAAAGAAAAAATGTGCAAATTTTTATAAACAAATTCTCTTGCCAGATTTTCTTTAATTTCGAAACTAAAATATTCAATTGAATAATTCTACCAATTTGATTAAGAACGGATGTTTATCTTGTGGTTTAAGCCTTCTGTGATATATTTCTTTATGTGATTCATAAGCTTACACTTTGGTCACGCTATTGTCATCACTAATGTAGTTATCAAGCCATGCTCCATACTCTCTTCCCCCCATTTGTTTTAACATTTAGATCGTAATCGGTCTACAGATATGAATGTCCACTTCGTGATGATGAATTCACCTTGTCCGCCCAGTGATAATAAACATAATTTTTTGCACCTAACAAATATTCCAACAATAACAAAAAACAAGGGCGCCATGTCGCCAACATGGCTATCATGGCCCAGGTGATGATATTCAGTTGACATCAGCTTGGCACTTGGCCTTTTGGCCTAGCCAAGTCAACTCTATGTCTATATTGGTAGCCGAGTGGTGTCTGTCTCTGTGTGTTATGAGAGATAGACACGCCATAACTAAAATCACGTGCCTTCTCAATTGTTTGGTGATTTTAATGGATCCAAACATGGAAATATCTATATAAGTAGTTTATATATTTTTTTCTATATTTTTCTTATTTGTGGGTTGGGCTGCGCGTGTGGGCTAAGCGAGCTATTTTTGCTAAGGTATAAATTAAATTTGAATAAAAAACCAATTCATCTTCGTTAGGAAAATGCGTAACGCAACGAAACGATCTCGCTCAAGAACTGAAATGGAAAAGTGGGGTGAAGGAAAGGGAAAACAGTTATGACATTTGTAGGACGGCAATGGTAAATGAAATTAAAACAAATGGAGAGCTGGTCAAGCTAAGTGGTAGGTAGAAACGCCCACGCCTCCAAAATGAAAAAGGGGGACGCAACTTTTTATACTTGGTTATTTTTTTTGTTTTCTGTCGGGAAAATGGGTAATTGCTTAATTATGAAAATTCCTTTTGTAACGCCTAAAAAAAAAAGAAAAGTCAGTGAGTCCTTGGTAGTGCGTGTAAGGACAGGGGCTGGGCTAATATAGTCGGTTTTGTGGTCTGGATTCGGACGCATTTTTACAAGCAATTGCCAACGGTCTGTGGTCGGTCAGTCGCACCATCTGTCCGGCACTCTAATTAAATTATCAAATATTCATACTGACAGTGAACCAGACAAGGGGACGGGGAGAGAACTGTCACTCGCATGTGTGTGTGTGTGTGTGTGTAGGCATGCAGTCAGTATTAAAGTACATATTGAGACGACTGCTCATTAATTTCCATGTAATTTAGCTCATCCTTTGCGACATTTCTGGGCTGTCGGACTGTGACATTTATTTGCCAGCTAAATATTTTCTGACATTGTTTAATTGCCATGCCCGCTTATCAGCTGATGAACAACCCAACCGATGGTCATTTGATAAATGGTGAGCGCGCGTGGACAATCCACTTCACTCCACACCATTCCTCCACTAAACTCGATTTCAATCGACTTTAACCGCTGGCCTGCATTTTGCATTTCAATTTCAATTTGTTTACCTTTACCTTTTGCCTGCCCATTTTTAGCTGCTGCTGCCTGTCTTACCGTTTGCTCTGGTCTCCGGTTCCCACCAAAGTGTCATCGCTGATCAGCGTTGACAGCTGTCAAAACTTGGCGCTTTTGCATGCGCACTCTGAGTGAAGCAATGGGACGCAACAAACAATACAAAACACAAAAAAAAAAAAAAAAAAATCGATAGACGGCAGCTTTTCCTTGCTCCTTCCTTACTCCGCCGGCTCGATGAAAGCTTTGTCGCTGCGCAGTGAGAGGGAGAGAAAGAGAGAGTAGCGCCACATCTTTTGTTTACAATGACAGCATGCTGGCTAACTCCAGCTGCTGCTACTGCTGCTGCTACTACTGATGCTGCCAGAGCTCCGGGCTTCAGGACATACGTTGATGATGGCCCCGAGCGTACTCTCCAGAGTGTGTGGTGAATGCAGGAGAGGAGAGCCAAAGCCAAAGCCAAAGCTGCTGCTGCTCTACTGAGTATGTGTATGTGCGAGTGTTGAGCGCAAAGTGTCAACGCGTGCTTTGGAATTTCCTTCTACTTTTTTTTTATATTTGGTACAGGGTTTGGAGCAAGGATTCTGCCAAATAGGGTATAACTCCAATAACAAGACTGTTTGATAAAGTCAAAGACAGAGATGTCTAACGTTTAGCATATGCCTTTTTATATAGTCATTACTAAGGCCTTTTTTTAAAGTAATATTTTCTATAATCAAAGAAACTGAAAGCCTTTTAATATTGTATAATTATCCTTTGAAACTACTTGTTGCCCAATGAAAAAAAACGATTCTTAAAGCAAGATATTTTTTAAATAAGATTTTCGATATGAACTATATTTGGCTTAAATAATAAAAAAAAATAATATGCCATATTTTAATATTTGTTTCATTAGTCAAACTTCTATTAGATATTGTAAATTAAATATTTCTTTTAAATGTTTTACGAAAAAAATTTCAATATATTAGTTTATAATACTTAATATTTGTTTAATATTTTTAACCATTTTCTAACTTTTATATGTAGAAAAATGAGTCTTAGTCGGATAGAAATTCATTGAAATT
Source organism: Drosophila neocordata (assembly GCA_018903615.1). Lineage (NCBI taxonomy): Eukaryota > Metazoa > Arthropoda > Insecta > Diptera > Drosophilidae > Drosophila > Drosophila neocordata. The sequence continues at coordinate 2,838,519 of JAEIGI010000002.1, forward strand.
TTCCTATATATCGACATGGATCATTATATTTAATTAAAATTTTTGTATATATTTGAAGACTAAACTTTGATTTCAAAATAAATACAATAGTCTATATATATAAAATAAAGATTAACATAATATACTCAAATATACATATGTACGAAAATATATTTATTTTTTAATATAAGTTTATTAAAGTAGTTTATTTTAATACAAGCAATGTAAAGGATCTTTGATCTCTGTTTCCAAAACTGAGAGAAAAAATTTACAAATAGAGATTGATTTAAGATTGGAAAGAGAAATATATATTCGATTTAGGTTTAGAAATGCATATTATAGGTATTTGAAATATTGTTTTGATTTAAAAGTTATGATATACAGAAAGCTAGAATTGATAAATAATACTGAAAATACTATATATATAGTATATATATACCATTTATTTATATTTTGCCTTTATACTTTGACAATCGATAATGATAAATTATTGGAAATGTAGGAACTTTATCAGCCAAAATCAATCTGTATTAGAAATCTTCTTTTTCGAGCCTTAATTAAACTCTTTCATTTAAAAGGGGGATTCTAAAACATTCTCGAACATTTTTCTAGAGATTAGAATTCTTATAAAATCATATATATATTTAAGATTTCTTAAGTAATCCAAAAATATATAGTCTTGGCTCAAAAGATATTTATTAGCAGCTTATAAAGACATTGATATAGATTATCCACTAGTCACTACAAAGAATTAAGGATTCCATTTTGGAGCTTTTTATTGTTTTCGGTTTTTAGACACAACAATAACAACAACTGCAGCAAATGAAGAGAGAATGTATGTGTGAGTGTGTGTGTGGTGGGGTTTTTGGGGGGGGTATTGGCACTCAAACGGTGGGTCGGTTGGTCGGGTTGAAAACTATTCTGTCCCGTGCGCTTTGATGCTCACTTTACTTTGGTGTTGTTTCTTTTTTTTTTGGTGTGCGTGTGTGTGTGTGTGTGTTGGTTTCGTTGTTGTTGCTGCTGCTGCTCCGTTGGCGGCAACGTTTTGGTCCTTGTGGGTTCACTGGGAGATGTGAGATTTTGGCGTTTGTCGCTCGCTGCGCTACTCTTTGACAAACGCAACGCGACGCGTCGCGAGTGAGCAGTCAGGCAAACTTTTTTATAACAAAAAAGAAAACACCAAAAAACGAAACATTTAACCGAAATAAATATATATATATTTTTACAAACTCAACGTTAGATATTTTTCTAAATCGGAATGTGTGTGTGTGTGTGTGAACTTTGATTAGTGTTGTTAAGTTTCCACTTTTTGGTGTCTGGCAAAATCGAAGGAGTCGCGAAATTAGAAATTTTTTGGGTGCAGGCCCAAGTCTGGGGGCCATCGCGTCGCCATGTTAGACACACGCGAGTTTGTTGTTGTCGTTGACGCCGCCGTCACCGTCGCCACGTTGCCCATGGAGATGGTAGTGTCAGTGTCAGTGCCAATGCCTGTGCCAGGATGCTGAACAATGCCTTAGCGGTGTTCCGCCTACACCTATATCAAAATCAAAGGCATCTGACTGGGGCATCGATGGCAACATGGTGGGAGCATTGAAAGTGTTAAAGGAAGCGCGCCAGCAAAGAAAAGTCCTGTAGTTTTTTAGACGTACCCGTTATCCGGTAACCAAGTTCCCCTTACCCTCTTGTCATTCAATAGTTCCGTAGTGTTTTAGTCAAAACTCTCTCGCTCGCTCGCTCGTTCGACCACTCCACCCGCCCGCTCTCTCTCTCTCGCAATCTCTCGCGTGTGTCCGTGTGTGTGCGTGTTTCTTACGGGCTCTCTTTTGCTCTCCCATTGTCATCTCTCGATGCTGTGTGCGTTCTCTCTCCCAGCAAAGGGAAGCTGACATGTTTATGTTTTGGCAACAAACCGTGCTCTCAGTTGCAAATTTTGACAGTTGCAAATGTCAGTACAGTGGTACAAATGCTATTAATAAAACCCACATGTTGACTAAACATTATATGCAAAAATAACTGTTAAATTAGAACTATAACACTTTACCCATGGTTCCTAGTTAATATTATGTTGATAAACGAAACAAGAGGATACAAGCGAAGACTTAAGACACAATGGCTAAAAAAAATGATTGGTAAGTGAAAGAGAAATATTAATGATAACTAAATCAAATCTAATTTTTGAGTTTCTAATTAAGGATAGAATTAAATAGTCTTGAACAAAAGTGCAAAATATGTTTATAGCAATAGTCCATTATCAGATCTCAAAAGTTTTACAAGGAATAAGATAGGTTTTTACCATCTAAGAATAATTTAATTCCAATTTGTTACTCCTTATCATTTATATATATACCTGTGCGTATACTTGATATCCGGAAATTATTATAATAATCGGCTATATAGAATGCTGTATATTACATATTTTTAGACTAGATATCTCATTTCATTCATATATTTAGAAATTTAATAAAAATCTTTTAAATTTTATAAATATTATAAAGAATTTATAGAACTGCGTTCTGAAAGAAAATGCTAATGATGCTAAAAATTTTGGTATTAAACTTGTAGTTTTGTTTTAACAAAATAATTTAAAAACTATTATTTGAGTTCTTTAGAAATTGAAGTTGAAGTCTCAACAAAATAATCGTATAGTACTTTAATCTTTGATATATAATCCAAGACCTAAGAAATAGTTTTTAGAATATATATGTTTTAATATAAAGTTGGGAAAGAATATTTTGACTATTACTTCTTATTATCTAAAACTTTGTGTTAAAAATTTTAAATATATTTATTTGGAAATTTTTTAATGAAGAGGATTATGTATATTGATATTGTGGTGAAAAGAAATATTTACATATATATATAATACATACATATATATTTTATGTTTGACATATTAAATCAGTTCGTTATTTTTAAAACGTTTGCTGAGATTGTCAAAAAGTTATTTCTGAATGGATTAGTTGTCAAATTTTATAAGAATAATAAAGTTTCTTAGGTCCCAACAGGCTGCCTACAAATTGATGGTCATATACTTTTTCATAATCAGATCTTTTTATTCCAAACATCGTTTACTTTAGTAGCATTAAGAAAAAAGAGTAAGAAATCTCTGAGCTGACTTTATGTTGAAGTAATCAAAACAAAGGATTCGAAAAGTTATAAGTATAACGTATGAGAGATAAATTTCTGGGGATAAGTGGGTCTAAATTGTAGATAAGTCTATACACTATATAGAAGCTTTTACATACGGATCAGTTCAGATTTTCTTTATTATTAGTAATAGAATGTAGACGATGGTTGTATAAGTGATGATTAATGGTTATTTCAGAAGTCTATTAAAGTACTTAAATAGATTGGGATTGCGATGTTAGTTCAGACAGCCAAGAGAAAAAAGTAGGGTCTGTTCTTGTACAGATTTTACTCTTGATTAGCCATTACTTTATATCAAATTTTCTTATTTCTTTTATTTCTATTTATTTGAAATATAATGAAGATCCATTCATGTTTTATAATAGGACGAATCAATGTTAAAATAATTTTGGTAGTGTACCAAACATCCCATTTCTTTTAAAAAGGGGAAAAACTTATTGCTTTACTAAAAGTAGTCGAAATATTGGGTCTAAAAATTTAATTTACGGTTTATTATAATCTATGATCGTCTATAATGATCTTATTATGCATTAGAAAACGAATTGATATAGATATTTAGGATCTTTGTTTTAAAAATAGCAAACTTAGATTTTTGTTACTTTTACTTTCACTAAAAGATCTACTTTTGTTAAAAATGATATCTTTAAATAAAAATATTATAGATGGAAGATCGATTGATGTTAATAATGTTTATGAATCTTAACTGTAGCTTAAATCTTTTCTAATTTTTTAATATTCCATTTCTAAACTTAGCAAAACTTGGCTTTAACATTCTTTCTATCTGTCTTATATTCCATTTTCAATTTCACTAAAGACAATTTTCTTCAATATAATTAATCTTAAATATAGTCCCTGATCCATTTATGCACACACAGGCATAAACACATACATATGTAGTTACATATAGAGTGAAATGTAAGCAACTTATCTAATATTGATAGCTCGACCACCCACACAAAATCTAATTTAGCAACCATCGCCATGGTGACAATTTTAAATCAATTTGCTTATTACAAATGCCACATAGACCGACCAGACACTATGTAAAGTCCTTCCTCTCATCCTTTTACTATCCCTGTGTGTGAGTGTGTATATGTGGGTCCCAAAACACAAAACGCAAACACGCAAATATGCAAATTTGCAGAATGCAAAATGTCGATTTAAATGCTGGCAAGCAAGCAAAATTCGTATTTAATTAAAAGTGCATTATTACAATTATTAAATATGTTATGTATGCTCAACCCGGAGAGTTCATTTCCAGTACAATTTGACAGGCAGAAAGCCAGTCAGCCAACCAGCCAGCCAACCAGCCAGTCAGACAGACATTCATCAACTACCAAAGAGAAGCTTGGGCACGAAAACTCATTATTTTAATTAACTTTCTCTTCAAAAAATAAAAAAATCATGCGGAAAAAAAGATGGTAGGACGGGCAAACCATTTCGTGCCGTGGCCACAGACATCGACACCAACGCCAAAGGCAACCGAGGGAATGGGTAGAGGATTGGCAATACTGATGTGGATATGGATATGGATGTGAATGTGGTTGTGGATGTGTGGTGAATGTTTACCATTTCGTTGCACTACTTCTCGTATGGAATGACAGCGGCAAGACAAAAATACTCCATACAGCTGCCTAGCGGCTGTCCTTTATCCTGCTAAATCGCATTACTAACCTGTCATGTGAAATGTCAACCGTAAAGCGTTCGTTGATTGTTAATTTCACTTTTATTATTGCTCTATATACCCCTCCCTCTAACCGATTGTTTGCCATTGCCCAATTGTCAATTGCTTTGTGTTTTTTTTTCTCCCTCTCTCTTGCAGTTTAAGGCGACAACTTGCTAAGCTCTCTAAATGGGCATAAAGCTGTTAGCCAAGTCCATTGTCCTTTTAGTAGTTGCATTTAGGGAATTTCATATTATTTGCCATTGTTTGGCATTTAATAGTGGGTGAGAATAATTGTTACTACCATCATTTCATCCATTAAATTTACTAGAGATAAACACAATTGATCAGTTTATTTACCTATATAGATGATTAAAACAGTTTAGATTAAGTAAAAATGGAGTAACTAAAATTTAAGTTAAAGAATGTTACTTATAAAAATAAGACTATGAATATTTCTTATCCTTAATTAATCAGTTTGTTCAGATATTCAACGATTTTTACTTAAAATTTATCTTCTTTAAATACAGAAGGGAACATCTGATAAATAAAATAAATACAAGAATATTGTATTGTATTTAGTTATAACATCATAATATATAAAATATATATATTAGAATATTATAATATTATTATTAGAATATTATTTCATTTAATTTAAATAAGAAAAGAAAAATTATTTTGACTATTTCTATAATTTCTTTTATCTTTTTTTATTTTTAAAAATTTTGAATGAATTTCTTTGGTTGCCAAAAATATTTTGTGTTAAACTGATTTCATTTTAATTAAAATAAATTTTTTTATATTAAAAGATAATATTTATTTTACAAAATTATTTTTTTTATTACTTGCTGTTTGGCCCATCCCTTTTTGAATCCAAATCTCGGTTTTACCAAGCACTTTAATATTTTTATTTATCTTAATTATATATAAAAAAATTTATTTAAATATATTTTAAAAGATTTAGTTTTAAAAAATAGCTCGGTTCTTAACTTACTACAAACGAGTAAAATAAATAATTTTTTAAACTTAATTTAAAGGCTGTAACCTATCAAATTGAATTCTTAGTAGATAAATCTTAGATCAAAAGTTGACTGAAAGCAGTTTCCCATTCAAAGTATTTAAATTAAGGTCAAAAGTAGTTAAAAAATTGGCCCTAATTAAAAGATTTTACATAAAGGTCAAAAGTGGCTAAGAAGCTAAAGTTTATAAAAACTATTTCATGTGGACTTGGAAATTTACAAGTTTTAATTTTAGTTCAATTCATGAAAAAAACACATTCCAATGACAATATAAACTAAATTGAATTCCTTTTAAGGTTTGCTTGCTGGTGGAAAGAAAACTCTTTTTTTGAAACTTAAAGTTTTGTATAATGATGACAATGTGTCACCTGTTTCACTTAGAAGAAAGATAAAGACAACAATTCTCTGGCCAACAATCAAGTCACAACATAAACTCATGGCAACATTTGGTCAATTGTCTCGTTTACAAATTGGCCAACAGCAACAGCAGCAACAGGAACACCAACAACAGCAGCAGCAACTCATTTTCATAAATGCAATGCGAGAGCTGGCAAAGTTCGCCTGGATTGCATGTGGGCCCCCAACTATTTCCATTTCCATTTGTTAGTCCAATGTCCGTTGGCCATTATCGTGCTACCACCAGTAACAACATCACCTTACCACTGCCCTCATGCAACAACAATAACAACAACAACATCAACAACTACTTACTATTACTGTTGCTGGTGGTTCTAGTGGTGCTCCACTCATGCGGCGGCGTCTGTCACTGGCTATTCCCAAAGGTGCAAACAAAGTGATTATACTTAGCTATTGTTCCGACTGTTTCTCTTGTTGTATAAAGAATGTAGGGCGGCAAGGGTCTGAGAATGATAGTGGGGTAAATGGTAGATGGAGATGAAGTCGCTGTCGGTGTCGTGGGAGGTACAAGGAGTGCGTGTACTCTTGGCGGACAGTTTATTAATTGAAATGTTAGTGCAGCAACAACAGTAACAACAACATCAGCAGCAGCAGCTCTTAAATAATAGATTTGTATCGAGAATTGTGGCAAAGATACTTTTAGTATATATACTACATTCAGTTGGATATTTGATGCTCATTAAGTTAAGTGGTTTTAGTTTCACCCAGTCTCAATTTGCAATATATATAACAAACCAATACATATATATATACATATATATATAGTTATATGCTAGTTCAAGCCAGAGACAATGAGAGTTAGTGAGTAAGAGTGAGAGAGGGGCACATTGAGGAGGGGTTTTTAGGCGGTCCACCAAAAAGGTTTGAAGATGAATTGATGCTCGTTTATTTTAATGCCCTGTCGCCGCAGTGGGTCGCGGTTGTTTGACTATCACCCCCTCTCCATCACCATTCTCTTCCTGCCCACTCGTTGCCTAGCTCCTCTCCCCACTTATTAGGCATTAGCTTAGTTCAAAATTCGTGACTCTTTTTTGTTGTTGTTGTTGGTTTCTTTTTCCTTTCTTTTTGGTTTAGTTTGGTTTGGGGACGCTTTTGTCTCTATATATATATATATGCTCCCATCCAATCCTAATCCGATGTGGTTCCAATTGTGTTTGGTTTTTGTGTTTGGCTTTTGTGTAAGGTGCACATTAGTAGTAATTTTTAATGGTTTACTTTTTCGTCCACTTTGTTCGTCGTCTATGAACGGTTTTTTATTTAAATTTCTATTTCTAAGTTTTGTTTTGTTTTTTTTTTTTTGTCCATGGTGTCGCTTCTCTACGGTTTTAGTGGTTTATTATTTAAATGAGTTTTAAGTTCCTCTTTGGCATGCCATTGTCAAACCCCCTTCTACCCCTTTGTAATCATATAATACTTGACACTAGTCGGTTATGTTATACCCTTGCCAAATGTAAATATTATATGGGAATTTAAGTAGTTAAAAGAATGGACCAGTTCAGTATAGGTATAATATAGGTTGTCTTCTCTGATTTCAAATGATTTTATAAAAACTTTATATTAAATATTATATATTTTATTTTATTTAGAATTATTATTATTTGAGTAACATTATTTTGAGTAACAAATTTCTTTTTCAAAACAATTATTTTATAATTTTCATATTTATAATACACATTATTTCTCAATATTGTTTTTAAAAACTTGTTTTATAAATAAATATATATAATTATATAACTTTCTTTTATATTACATAAACATTAAATCAACAATAGAATTTATAAAATTTCTTATTTTTTAATTATTAAATAAATAAATAAATGATATATATAAAAAATACAACTTTTGCAATCATTAAATTTTATAATTTAATTAAATATTAATAATAATATAATAAGTATATTTTTTCCTTATTGCACATCATTAAATTTTAAAATTTAAGTATTAATATAAATAATAATAGAAAAATTAATAGATTTTTTTTACAAAAGTTTTGCGTTCATTAAATATTAGAATTTAATTATAATAAAATTATTTCTCATAAAATATAAAATTTTGCTAAAAATAAATATTTTAATGTGATAGAAATAATAATAAAATTAATAAAATTATTTTGTATATCAGACGAAGTTTTACAATTTTAATTTTATTTAAAAGTATTTTAAAATATTATTAAATTTAATCATTATAAAATGTCCTGAGGAATCGTTTCTTTTTTATCTATGAATTTAAAGTATTTTGTAATTAGTTTGTTTTTTGATATTTATGTCTTAATATAGAACAGCTTCTAGGATTTTATATTCAATTATATAAATCTATAAGGATAGTCATATATTTCTCTATATACTATCTAAAAATATTACTCTGGGATTTTCCAAAAAATTCCAAAGCTTCTGAAGCCTTAAAAAATGTTTTATTTTTTTGTCCGAAACTTGAAATGGATTTTTAATAACAAACTTATTCATTTTAATAGGAATTTATATAAAATCTGATGACTTTTCTATGGAATTTTTAAGCATCATCAGAAAGTTCAAGAAATTGAGACTTATCGCTAACATTTTATATTGATTTTGTACTACAAATAACTCTCTTGGGATTCTTAATCTTTAAAATTGGAGAGTTTAATTATTATAATTAACCAATGTGATGGGTTTGGATCAAAAAATTGTATATATATATCGACTGTATTGTATATATAAATATATATATATTGATTGTATAATATCGTGTATTTGCCACTGTCCATTTTTCTGGAACTAAATGATCCCCTAAAGGATTAAGAAACTATTAGAAAGTAAAAAAAAAATACAAGATTAAGTTATGATTTTTCATTATTAAGAAATAATTATTCTTAACTTTTTTTTATAACATATTTCTATCTAATCGTAGTACTTATCGATTATGTAATCTTTGGTATTATAGAGATCTCTAAACGTAGTTGACTCGATCTCTTTATATTTTAAACTTATTTATTTTTTAGCCTTATGAAAGAGTATACAAACTTTGCTTTTAAACCAAGTTTGATTTCTGTTTTTATTTCTTTTTTCTTTCTTTCTTTTTTTTTTTTTTTTGCTTCTCGGTCTGTTCGAATTTAATCAATTTGATTTATTTCCCTGTTTCATATTGTGTTGAAAATATTGTACAAACGCATTGTGTCCATGCGTATCCATATCCATATCGTATGGCATTCAGGAAAGAAAGAAAAAAATAAAACCGATTTGAAGTTTCTGATTTGACTAAAGGGGACCCATCCATAGATACATGAGGGGTATAGGGGAGTAACAAAAATTAACATAAGCAGCCAAGGGCAATATTTGGAGACTCTTCCTCAGGCATTGTATTGTAAGTAGTTTGAGAGCGTTGATGTGGGGCGGCATTAGAGTAGAAGACATTTTTGAAGTTGGGAAAAAAAAAGATTTTGTTACTTTCTGGTTTTGGTATTTTCTTAGATTGTTACGATTTATGGCTATTTAGAAAATATTTTCTATGTCAAGCAAATGCTTTGTAATTGGAGCTGTCGTCAGAGAAGGAAACAACATAGAAAAGTTTATCGGAAACAAGAACTTTGAAATATCATAAGATAATCAAAGAAAATTATATATATACAAGACACTGAACAAAGTGCAATTAAAAAATATAATGATAATAATATATCATTATTCACAAAACTAACAATAAATCTAATTCTTTAATTGAAGACGAATTGGTTATAAATTAAATGAAACAATTGTCTATAAATTATAGTTTTAAAAAAAAATTAGAGCAATTTAATGGATTTTGGTAATAAATTAAGTGAAGAAAAAAATAAATGATTAATTTTAAAAATTTTTATGTTAATATTTATGAATTTATATATTAACAAAGTTGTTAAAATAAAAAAAAATTTTATATTTTTGATTCTGCAAGAATTGTGATTTTAGCAGAGAAATACAATAATAATATATATATCAAATATGTATACTAATTAATAAAGCTATATCTTTGAGAAGATATATTTTGTTTATCTATAGTTTAAATTACTTAGTTATAGATTCAAAATTATATTAAAGTCTCTTTCTTATATTACTTAATTTAGTATTTTCATTATAAATTTGTGTCTATTACACATTTTTCCTATTATTTGAAAGAAATGATAAATAATATTATTTTAGTATAGTAAATCTTTTTAATTTTAGTTTAAATATACTTTAGAAAACTCAAATATAAAAAATTTGCCTTCTCTTAATAAAAAATTTAAATATTTAAATTTATATTTCATACACTTCTTGTAAATTTGGTATTAGACTTAACAAGAATCAAGTGATTTATGTGAAAATAGTTTTCAGAAAACAAAAGTAAACTTTTTCAAAGATTTAAAGACACTTTAAAGTTTTTAATCAAAGACTATTTACTTACCATCAGATCAAACTTCAACCAATATCTATTATTGATAACAATAGAAACAACCACCAAACAACCAACCAACCACCCATCCATCCAACCATCATTCAAGCCAATCAAGCAACAACTAACTACCAGAAACAAACAGGAAAACTTATCTTTGCCATGGTTAAATGCAATCATTGGCTAAGGAATATGAACAGGACTTGTACAAGAAGTTTTGTTTTTGGAATGGGTGTGGGTTTGGAAACCAGGAGGCATCACTACCACACCCAGACCCACTTTTGTTGATGAGAAATTACATTTGAACTGCGAGCAACAGATGCCAATCTTATTAATGTTGTTGCTGTTAGTTAGTTTGCGGGCCAGGCCAAATGTCTTGTCGACTAGCCAACATTTTTGCATACAACAACAACAACAGGAATAACAAAAACAACAACAACAACAACAAGCACGACATTAAGACTGAGGACTCTGGCATACCGACCGGGCCAAAATGTATCAAATTTCAATGCACAATCATCACAATCAAAAAATAAAAATTCTGAAATCAACTTTTGTCCAGACTGACTTTGACTCTGGCCTGTCTCTCTTTCTCTTTCTTTCTCTCTCTATATCTCTCTTTCTATCACACTTGGCATTTATTGGTGTTGTTGTTGCTGTTGTTCCAGCAGCTTGTTGTTGGTAATATAAGATACGAAATCAAAAATACATCATTGCCAACAAGCTCAGTCGCAGAACTCCGTACAACTATAGGCAGAATCTAACTCTGCAAGATTCGTTCCCCTTGCCTACAAGCGATGCACAGTGGTCCCACAGAGCAAAAATTTGTATATATTTTTATTAAGAATTTATTAAATTAATTTTTAGGAAATATTTCGTATTTTTAAGATATTTTTTTGTAGTTTGTGGATCTGCTTAAAGTTAAAAAATATTTTTTAAAAATGCTTTAAGCGAAAAATGAGAGGTGTCTTTGATTTGCTCTAGAACCGTTATTATATTTTATTTTAATTATTATTATATTTTTTTGAAAACCCTATTTTAAAGAAATTTTGAAATATTAAATGTATTTCTGTTATAATATTTTTTAAATTGATATGCTTAATTAAATAAGTTAGTTTTTTGTTTGTTTAAGCAAAATACTTTGCACATTTTTCTACTTGTTTGCGGAGAGCTTAAAGTTTTGAAAGTATTAAACATTTTATGGTATCGTTTTGACTGGACTATAATCGACTATAATCAATTTTAAGAAATTATAGCCGCCGGAGATATAGAAAAGGAGTAATTTTACATTACAATACAAGATCAAAAGACCAATCTAAGCTTAAGGTTTCAGATCAATTTAACAGCAAAACCTATGTCTATATTTAATTATATATTATACATTTATATACTATAATATACTATAACATATTATAATATACTACAAAATACTCTAATATACCTAAATATACTAAAGGAATAGCATATTTGCTTAGTTTTTGCAATGGAAAAAACAATATTTTAATATGGCACTTAAAAAATTCATATTTATCTTGCAAATAAGAACAAATAAAGTTAATTATCGAAAACCTTTAAGAAGTAACCAATATACTTATTGAAAACTTTGCTTAAAGAAATGAATTTCATCAGTAATTTCTTCGATGTATTATCTATAAAACAGTCCTAGCATTTATTTTTTATATTATTTTCACTTAATTTAAAACAATTAACATTGATATAAATTTAATTAAGTTTAATAACAAAGAATTTAATGTGTTGCCTTTAAACTGAAGCTCGCTTAACTGTCCATATAGATAGATAGATTTTTTAATTTAACCAGAAGTAACCACTGTGCAACGTTTTAAGTTGATCTTGTAGAGCTCCTTTGGGTCTCTCACATCTGCATCTTGTGTCTCTTCTCTCCTGTGCCCAAACTCCTTTGCCTCAGTCTCTGCATTTGCCTTTCCTTCTGCCACCTGGCACCTGGCCTTAAAGTCCATTTGTCTGGCCAACGCTGATTGTATGCATGTTTCGCTTTTCTTCTGCCGCGCGCTAAATGAAGTAAGCAAACGTTGATTACATGGCCTCAAGTGTGCGCCATGTTTGCAGTCGCCTGCAACTTAAAGGATGATGCAAAATGATGGAGGGAGGAATTGAGGGAATTGTACAGGGATCGTCTATAGCCGTCGGATCGGTCGTCGTCGTTTTTAATGATGACTTCAAATGAGACGCTGTTTATACGTTTTTCATGCAGATACAGCCAATATGGCTAGCTTTATTCACAAGAAGGCTATAATAGACTTGATTTTTGTCTGATTAAACGAATGTTTGTTGTCTGCTATAGAATGTGTTGCTATATATGTATGTGTTTTGTGTATCTCTGTGTGTGTGTGTGTGTGTTAATTTTTAATTAGAGTTGTACTGTTATTTGTTGTTGCTTTGGGCTTGATCGCAGCATAAAAGGGTTAAGAATGCAATTGACTTTGGCTCGCCCTCTTGACATTCACAGCCACAAATTTGCAAATGCAACGAGACACGAGAGCAACATGGTTCAGAAAGATGTTGTAGGTGAAAGGAAGAAGGAAGCGGGGAGGAGGTAAGAGAGACAGGAGACAACCATATAAGGTGGGGCAAGCAACCGATGCGACACAAACGGCAACAACGACTCCTCTTTACAACTTACATGTTCTTAATTACAATAAAATGTTACAAGCTTAAGGTGAGGTGAGGCTGTGGTGCATACAACACACGCGGCAACAACACAACAACAACATCAATGATTTCCCCCTTTCCCCTATCCGCTCTCTCTCTCTCTTAGCTTCGGTACTGTTTGATGTGTTTGCGAGACGCAAGAACCCCATTGGAACTCCAAGGTTCCAGCCCACGGACTCATCCATTTTCAATATTGTATTCTGATTATTATTATTATGAAATCAAGCAATGCGCTTGAACAGATCTCAGAGTCGGGTTTGATATGCATATAAATAAATAAAAAGGAAAATTGACAAGCTCATAAACTCGCTCGCTCGCTGGTTGGATGGTTGGATGGCGCGCTCCATCGCGCCTAAAAGAAATTCAATCTTGTAGATACAAATGAAAACGCAATCATATTTTATGTATGCGACTGACAAAAATGAAAGAAGAAAACCAGACAACAACTACAACAATAACCGGCGTGAAAAGCCACCAGCAAAAAAAAAAACACCAACAACAACAACAACAAATGATATGTACGAAATACTTGGTATAATCAACAGAACTGAGTGCCTCTCACATATGCCACTGTGGTCGTGGTCACTCACATTCGGACAAAAGGAGAATCTACAGTTTTAACCATTTTAATAGGGTTAGCCAAGAGAAATGAGCATAAGTGAACTAGGTGATCATAATTCTATAGAATGTTTAAAAATTTACTAAAATTTTGAAGGATTTATTTAAATCAAATTATATATTTTAGTCATATGTTTTATTACCCTTTCAAGTTATTAATCAAAATCCTAAAATGTTTCAAATAATATTTCAAGAAAATACAACATTTTTTATACAAAATTTTCTGCTGCTGGGATTTACAACTAACCTTTTGTTATTATTAATAAATTTCTTCCCCTTATTATAGATAATTATTAATTGATAATTTGCAGACTTTTTCATTCATTCAATTAGAATTATCGACAAATAAAAAGTCTTAGAATGTAACTCTTAATCAAATAACAAAGTAGCAAATGGATTTACATTTATTTTAATTGCCATTATTTTGATCTTATATTATATATTATACGATCAACTATCTAACCAGAAAATCATGGATTTCTTTCTTTAGCTTTAAATTTTTTTTTTTGGAAAATATGGTGGCTAGAAGTAAAATGCTTAAAACGAAAAACAATTAAGAGTCCTTTAGATTTTAAATTGGGACTAATAAAAGTAAATAAGGTGAAAAATAATATAGCAAATTGTTTCAAAATAAGCAAGGAAACTGCTTAAAATATATTTTCAAAATGGCTTAGAAAAGAGTTCAGAAAATAGTTTGTAAAATAGTTAACAAATTTGATTAGAAACAGTGTAGAAAATAGGTTAGAATACAGCGTAAAAAACAGTTACTTTTTAAATAGTTTAAAAAAAGTTAAGAAAAATGTTAAGAAAAGAGTTTAAAAACTAGTTTTTCAAATAGTTTCAAAAAGAGCTAAGTGTTAATGATAAAAGATAACATTTTATGCAACAGAAATAAAAAAAAATGCAAAAATAAATTTAAGTTCAAAATCTGATTAAATTTGTAAAAGGTCATAATTTAGTTTAAGTGAAGTTTCTCAACATTTTTTTATTAAAAAAATTATTTTTACAGATTCTGATTTGCCAGTCTAAGCTGTCTTCTGAAATTCTTGCAATATTTATTTATTTATATAAAAATCTGTTTTAAGGTGTAGTATTATGCATTTTCGAATTAGTGGGTGTGTTGGGGGTTTCGTTCTGAATTAAAAATATTAAATTTTTGATAGCATACTTTGCTTATTTTATTAATTATGGTATCCATTATTAATAATCCTCTTAATATCTCTATTAACTTTCTTTTATATCTGCTGTATATATTCTGGGGACTTAAAGATAAAGATAAATATATTTTAGTTGTTAAATTAAAGATACCAATAAGTCGATCATAGGGAAGTTAATAAAAGCTATAATCTTATTAATACAGTCTTTAACAGTGACTTCCATAGATCCTATAGTGAAGAGGAGAAGCCAAACTTAATTTTTAGTTGCTAAGGTATTTGATATCAAAATTGTGTGGTAAATGATTAGACAAATTTCTTATGTAGATGCTCATTTGCATGAGTAACCCTGTTGTCTTTACATATATGTATATATATATATATATGGGGGACTTTTGTAATGGATTTGACTGTGTTGCCAGGAGAGCCAGGAGACGCCAACGAAGGTGTTAAGTTATGGCACAGTCTGCGACTACGACTACACAGCTGGGCATCCAATTTGGATGCTGGTCCGCATCACATTTCGCATTTGCCAGTTGTATGAGTGACTCTCTGTGTATCTGTGTGTGTGTGTGTGTGTGTGTGAAACATTCCATTGGTGACTGTGACTGGGTGGTTTTCTCTGAGACTGTCACTATGTCGCTGGATACCAGTGAAACCACACGCCCTGTTTGCACCCGCCTGCGCCAGCTACGCCATTTGATTTATTACCCGTTGTCAAATTATCCTTGATAAGTCATTAATATATTTTTTTCGGTTCTCCCTCTGTTCCTCTGTCATTATTGTTTTGCTGCCTCTGTTTATTGTGTTGTTTGTTTTGAACCTCTATTTTCTGTGACTCTTATGAACTTTAATGCTCAACACTTTCGCATGCCCATAAAAAGTAAAAAAAACCAAAACCAAAAAAAAACAAAAAGATTGGACTAAGTAACCCAAATCGCCCCAGTTCTCCAAAGTTCATAATTTATGTCTTTACAATCTTTCAAATGAAGTGGCAAATTCACACTTTCAGAAACCCCTCCTCTCCCTCTCTCTCTCTCTTTGGTATCATAAAAATGTAATAGTTCGTATACAAGTATTGGGAATTGTAGTAGGCTAAACCACAAATAACATCATCATAAAAACCAATTCACAAATCATAAATATAAATGAATTCGTGTGGTGGGTATATACCATACCAATTGACTTCTTTCTAGCTGCGATCATCGATCCATTTCGCATACAATAAAGCAATCTCTGATTTTTGTATCATAAACTTAAAATGCATCCCCCCACACCAACTCCTTTTGCTTGGTTAACATTTGCTTTCTGGCGGCCGTAAATCTTTGCCTGACCAGGTCGATTCGTTGCCTGGCTATGCCCTATCAGCATGTACATGAAATCCAACAGATACCCAAGTTCCAATCTGAAAAGAAAAGAGACAGAGAGAGGGAGAGGGAGAAAAAAAAGAAGTTTCCTCCAGCTTCAGTTCCATATCCAGGTCCAATACCAGATTCAGTGTTTGCGCACGCGCACGCGTTCGGCCCCAGCGTTGATAGATTTATGGCGCCAAATAAAATGCCTTAAGACAACAAGCCAAATCACCAGAGTACAGACATTGAGAGGTCCTCCTGCTCTCGACTGGACACCGGAATGGACACGGTATGGAATGACTCTGCATTGCTGGTTAATCAAATAGTAAATGCGAGAAGAGTGCAGTAAACATGATCACTGTGCGATTACTGAACTTATTCAATATATAGGTATATATATGTATATATATATAGTTGGGCATATTAGTTATCTTAAGAGAAATCGTCAGAGATCATAAATGAAGTCATTTTTAATAAAATGTAAACCAAACGGGTAAATTAGGGGAATAATTCCATTTAGTACTTGGTATTGATATAAATTGAATTTGAAATTCGTTCAAATAACTTGCTTCTATACCTTAATATATTTTTTTTTAAGTAATTAACTTTTACTTATAATATTATTAAATTTTTTAAAAGTTTTCTTAACCAATTTTGTATTCTAAATTTTTCAGCAGTTTTTCTTTGTATATTTAAAAATTTTTGTAAAACATTTTTCATACAAAAACAGATAAATAATGAATACAGAAATAATTTTAGTTGTGAATGATTTGCTAAATTTTTTAATTAATATATTTAAAAATAGTTTAACATATAATATTTAATATTTAAATAATACATTTAAGGAGATAAACCAGCTTATATCATATAAAATTTATTACATTTAAATTTATTTAAATATTATATTAAAAACGTAAAGTTTTTCTAAACTTCTTTAAATAAAATTTAAATTTTTTCCGTTTCACAAATATTTAAATAATTTCGAATAGAAAATTGATCAAAGTATTTAAAAAAAAAAAACCCTTTTTGTTATGTGAGTTGTATTTGTTTAATTTTATATCGAATTTTAAAAAAATGTAAATTGTCTAAATAATAAAATTCTCTAAATTATATATAAGTTTTTTCCACTTTAAAAAATTTTCAATAGAAATTTGTTCAAAGCATTTTAAAAAAATCTTCGCTTTTACTTAATTTTTTAACTTTTTTTTTACAAACTTTAATCGAAATTTAAATGGTTAAAATAATAAAATGCTCTAACTTAAAAATTTATATTTTTTATATTTTACAGAAATTTAAATTCTCTTTTTAAAAAAATTGGAAAATTATTTAATTAAAGAAAAATTTTTTCTTTGTGTATGTTGTCAAAATAATAAAATTTTGTATTTGATTAATAATTAGAGTTATATTTTCACGCTCTATTAAATTTTCATAGTTAATATATTTGTAAGAATTTATATTTTCAATTGTAGATCAATATCTGACAACTGTATGTTTTTTTTTTTTTTATGAATTTTTTTTAATAACAACTATTCAATTGGTTTAAAATTAAGTTTTTTGAGAAGTCTTTCTTTGATCTATAAATTTAATTTTTAAATTAACTTAATTATTGCTTGAGATTTAGAGAACGTTTTCTTTTTTAAAATAGTTAATCTTCTTTAAAATAGTTAACAGAACAGCTGACTGAAAAGCAATCACTAACTTGATCTACTAATTAGGCCGGAAGCTGATAGATAGAAAACTGGGAACTAATAAAAATTGACATCAGTTTAGCCTGATAAGATTTTTATTTCCGTGATTCTTCAGCTCCACAAAATTTGTTCATTCTCTAACGATAGATTTCAAATTTAATATATTATAATTATTAATATTTAAAGTTGCAAAAACAAATCTAATCTAAAGTTCTATAACTATTCATTTTTGAGGTTTATTTTCTTGAGGTATTCATTATGAATTTACAAATTGTTTCGCTTGGTTTTCTTAAGAATTTTGAATTGTCAATTATTTTGATTAGTTTTCTTAAGAATTTTGAACTGTCAATTATATTGAAAATATTATTTAATATTTCTTTAACAAGAATAATTGTAATATATATAAAAACAGAAACAGACATCAGCTAAGAAATAAACATTTTTAGACTTTAGTTTTTACACTTCTTAATTATGTTTAAATAAGAAAAAAAATCCTTAAAACAGTTTAATTTTCTTATATTTTAGAAAAGATAGAATAACCAAACAATTTCTATATTTATATATATATATGTTTAACTAATTTTTAAAACTATCTTTTATAACTTTTATTATTTTATTTCCATTTTGAAACTACTTATCCAGCACATATTCTAAATTCATTGAACTTGATAGGGTATTTCTATAGTTTATTTATATTATCTAAAAGATTTTTATTGCTCTCCACATGGTGATATAGTTGAGAGAGAGGGGGAGCTGCCGACACGCCCCAAATCAAATCTAATCACTTAGTTGAAGGAGAATCACGAGGATGCAATTTGCAAATCTCCCTTTATGGGCACCATAATAATTCTGCGATACGATAATTAGTCGCAATGCGATTATAAAACATTTCCCAGGCAGGCAGGGAGACTGTTGGGATTGGCGAGGATTGGTGAATGGGAGGATTGGGGTATATATCTACTCTGCGCATGAGTAA
This sequence comes from Drosophila neocordata, assembly GCA_018903615.1. Lineage (NCBI taxonomy): Eukaryota > Metazoa > Arthropoda > Insecta > Diptera > Drosophilidae > Drosophila > Drosophila neocordata. The sequence continues at coordinate 2,857,606 of JAEIGI010000002.1, forward strand.
CGCGCCGCTGTGCCAAGATTTATGGGATGTTTGCATTTGCATTTTGGTCTGGATGGCGACACAGTTGACGTTCATTTGAGCATGCCGCATGCCGCCGATCTCTCTCGCTTGTTGCCCCAAGCTCTAGTCTCAGTCTCAGTCTCCGTTTCAGTCTTCTTTTCAGTTTCTTACTGATAATTTATGCCGCTTGCCCGTTGACATAATTGCACTGGCCTTAGGAACGGGTTGGGCGGGGGTGGTAGGCAGCAAATTGATTGAAAACTTACAACGAAAACAAAAAAAAAAAAAAGTCTATAGAGAGGAGTAGGAGAGGGGAGAAGAATGGAACATGGAAGACAACGTTGTTTGGCTTGCACAACAATTTTATGAAAAATAATTACACCTTTGTACTTTGTCAATCAAAATGTATACGCATATAGGGGAGAGACCCCTCTCTCTACCTTCCCCTCTCTTGCTTCTACTGATATTAAGCCACACCACAACAGAGACAACATGTTGAAAAATCGCTACAACTTTTCATTGAGTCAACACAAATGGGCCAACACGTTGACTGAATGTACGGGCGAGCGGCGTAAATCTCATTTGAGCCTCTACTGACATGTCGCAGGATTAAGTTGTCAATTGGTTCAACGATGTAGCCCCAAAACCCGCCCTCCCCTTATACATCCATCCATCCAACCATCCATCTATCCCTTTACCCTCTACCCGTTGCGTATCCCTTGCAAAAATATTGAAATTATGTTGTCTGGTCTGGTCGGTTTGGTTCGGGCCTGGTCTGGTCTGGTATCGTCTCGTCTGGTCTGGGCCAGCTTAGTTGCAATCTCAATACAATGATCGCATTTTGATGGATTCCCCAACCAATTGATTTACGATGTTCTTTTCCTGGGGACTGCAACAATTAACATGGCTCATTTTGGTGCTGCGGCTGTCTTCTGTGGTGTTAATGCCACAGAGTAAGACAGGGATAGACAGATAGATGATGTTAAGACAAGAGGAGAGTAGAATGCTAAAGAGAAGGTAAAAAAAAAAAATAAGGCGGCTGATTGAATGACTCGCCTGGTTGGATTCTGACTCGGGTTTGTCAGGTGACTGGCTGGACATGCTGCCAATAAAGATAATTTATGTATATATATACAACTAACCAAAAGTGTGATGGGCTGGACCACATCTCTCTCACTCTCTCTCTCTCTCTCTCTCTCTCTCTCTCTCTCTCTCTCTCTGTCTGGCTTAATGGCCCTCACCTGATTGCTGACGCTTTCACAACATCAACTCCTGGGCTATAAGTCAATTATGTAGGCTGCCTGACCGATAAGATTGGCAAATAAGATGCAATTGATTTTGAGGCGGCACATAATATTGAGTGGGCTCAAACCAAGTTGGCTTTTACCTTTCAATTAACTATTTATGTATGTCAATTAGCATCAATTTGGAAAATGCATTTTTCAAAAACTAAAATAATCAGACTAATATTAATTGACTACTTTCAAAGTTGTGCACAAATTTAATTAAAATTTTTTGATTAAGAGAAAGTAGAAAATCTATTAACATTTATCATCCCAAAAATGCAATCTGTCACCTGTTGGCCATAATTATAAAGACGATTTATAACTTTACCTTAGAAATAATTGCAAATGCATTTCATATTAACAAAGATTAACAAACAATTGCTTAAATAATTAATTTTAAGCTAAATCTAAGTATTATAAGTATAACAAAAAGCCAATTTTAACAAGAATAATTTTAGAATTTTGTTATTAAGTTCACTTTAGTATATATATAGTCTAGCAATAAATGGTATAGCATTTCTTTTTAAATTGACTTTTTGTTTATCAAATTGTTAATTAATAAAACTGTTAAACAATTTTTGAAAAGATTTTTTAATTGACTTTAATATGGAATTAAAACATTGACACCTTGCATACAAAAATTTAGAACAAAGTCAAAGATTTTATAATACTTTTTTTGTAGTTTTCTATATTTGATTTATAAAATATATTATTTAAGAATTTATTTCTTTCTAGGTCTTATTGTTAATTAATAAAAAAACTGTATAGTTAAATTTTACTCAAATTATATAAAGTTTTTTCAAACTAGTAAATAATTTGAGTAAAATTATAATAAAAAAATATAATAGTAATAAATGTTTTAAATATTATCTTTTATCTTACTTCTTCACATTTAGAAAACTTTGAACTGCAAGTTTGGGAAATATAAGTCAATGACAAAAGACTTTAAACCTTATCTTTAAATATATATTAATTATAATGTTTACTAAAATTATTATAGCTAATATTTATTAAAATAAAAAATAATATTTTTATAATTAATATGTGTTTAATTCCTATTCTGTTATTATGCTGGTCCTGTTTCTGCAAAAATAATAAACCTATTTCAGAGCGTAAAAATTGAATAAATTATTAGCTTAATTCTACAACATATTTAATTATTATTTAAATTTTAAAATTTAGAATTTTATAGTTTAAAATTAATCTTAGTTTTATTTTTATATATTTTATGTAACTAATACTTCAATGTAAACTATGCCAAAATCTTTTTTTGTATTTAAAGTAAATCAATTGCATGATCTTCTGCATTATTAGTAAGATTCATTTTAAGTATTATTAGAAAAAAATAAAACACTAGCTAAATTATTTTATTAGCTTAATTTTGCATATGGTTTAAAAGTTTAAATTAAATATTCAATTCTTAATATAAAATATTCTATATAATTAATAATTTCTATAAATAATCATGCAAAATAGTTAGAAAAGAACTTATTTTGTAAATTGAATATTAAGCTTGAATATTTTTTTATTTATTTAATTCTTGATTCCACTTCATTTTTAATAAGCAAAAATTAACTTAACTTTTTCTTTTAAAAATTAAATTAAATTAATTTTTGATTATTAATTATTTAAAAATTAATAATAAAACAGTTTGATTGAGGACAAAATGCAACAAGTGAAACATTTGTCATATTAACAAATTATTTTTAAACCAAATGAAAATATCTCAGCATTATCATGCAGAGACGATAACATTGCTGGTGATTACATATATATATATATATATATATCCATATATATTGAGGATGACGAAGATGGGTTTATGGTTATTGTTGTTATACCAATATCCATATACATAATTGCACACGCGATGCCATAAAACTGAATGCAACAAGCAGTGATAGAGAGAATGAGGGAGAAATTGTAGGCTACAAAAGGGGTATAGTAAATTTGGTGGGAGAAGGAGGGGGGGCATTTAGCATCATATCATGGCAATGACGCAAGCTGTCAACTTCCCGCGGTGTTCATAAAAGTCTTGTTTTGTTTGATTGTCGCCTGGTCTCATGCACAGAGTCATAGTCATTGCATTTGCATTGTTATCTCATAGATACGGATGTCCGTGGATACCATTTCAACCAAATGCAGGACAGAACAGGACAGCAAACATTGTTCGACATTTCATATCCATCAACTGTACTACTCCATTCCTGTTGCACACTCTCTCCTTCTCTGTGTGTGTGTTGCAGCGGCACTTATCACTTCATTGCAGTTTTATGACGCGTCAAAATTGATGCTTAACGGTTTTTCGCGTTTGTGCAGTTGTTGCATTTAGAACTCAGAGTTGGTTTAACCAACAGACATTTATACATATATATATAGACCTGGTCACGGCCATGGCCATACAATGAATTTGATTTTGATGTTGCTGCTGATGAGTGAGGCAGTTGCCAATGTTGCAACAACTGTTGCATATTTGCAGTTTCCACTTTTTATCACTTTAGTGCCAAGTTTTGTAGATAGTTTCCAGTTATTTTGTGGTTTACATAGAGTTCTTAGTTAATTGAATGTTGAAATACTAAATAAAAGCTAAAGCTGGTTTTATTTTTCTAGTTTGAACAAAATGAAAAATTAATGCTAAATGATAAAGAGAGGTGAAGTAGCTTAGGTTTTCTATCATTTCTAACAATATTGGTTTATTAAACAGATTAAACGATTTTTATAATCTATTATACAATTATCTATAGCCGATTCACTTGAGACTTGTCCTTCTGTCTGTCCGTCTAAAAAAACGCTAAGATTTTGGAGAACATAAAAGCTGGCTAACAAATTTAAATTGTAGATCCATCTAGTGTGTATGCAGATCAAACTTTTATCAAATTATTACCATGCCCACTTTTACCTATAAAATTTAAAATATAACTATATGAAATATTTACACTTGGTACTCCATTTCATTCTTTGACCTTTATTTATTTCAGCTAAATTTTACTACTAATCGTAAATTTTTATATCATTGTTATAAAATAATATCTAAAAAAAAACTTTTAAAACTTAAACTTAATTTTAAAATATTTTTTAGTAAAATCTTATTCAATTTAAGAGAAGTAGACAAATTAAATTGTGAACAATAATATTAAAATTTAGATAAAACGATTTATCTTATTTAACATTTTATCTTCAATTCTAATTTTTTTTTCATTAAACATTTTTTTATTAACATTTTTTCTTATTTAAACTTTTATCTTCAATTCAAATTTTTTTTTTCACACTTTTTTTATTAACATTTTTTCTTATTTAACATTTTATCTTCAACTCTAATTTTTTAGGCTAGAAATGGATTTTATTGTTAGAGATTTAATTTTACGTTTAAGTAACTGAAACAAATTTCATAAATTTTCTTAAACATTCATTTTCTTTTTAATTCAATGCCAAATTCAGATTGTAAATTTAATTTTTATGTTCAAATTGAAAATAATTATTTACCTCATTATTAAATATTTTATATTTTTAAACCAAAATTATCTTTTAGTTTTTCAGTGTTAACTCAATCAAATTCAACTATGAATTTTATTATTAAATCTTTCATATTTTTATTTCAAAATCATTTAAAATCAATTATCAATCAAACAATTATTTCCAAATCATATTCTTGTTCTTGATTTTTAGTTTTAGCTCAATAAAGTTAAGAATTTTCTTTAATTTATATATACAAAATATTTTAAAACTTAATATTTAGTTTCACTTAAATTTTTTTATAAGATTTGTTGTACAAAGTTAAAGTTTTCTTATTGGGTTTTAATATTAGTTTTATAACAAAAAATCCTTTTTATTTAAAATGGATAACTTTAAAACTTTGCCTTTGATCATAAATTGATAATTTAAAAATTCAATAATGAGCTTATAAAATATATTTTATTTAATGCTAATCTTAAAAAAAATTTTCTGCAATAAAATAGCCTCATATTCTCTCTTTCTCTAAATCTCTAACCTTCATCAAAGACTTTGGCTCTTTTAGTCTCATTTATTAATTTTGTTAAAAAAATGTTCTCCATTTTTTCTTATATAGTTTCTTGACTTTATCTTTAACATTTCCATTCTAAACTCTATTTTCTAGTAAATTCCTCTCAAATATTCTTTTTCTAGTTTCTGTTTAATTATCTTATCTTTCAAAATTTTTGGCGTGTTTAACTTCCGTTAAAAAATCTCTTTGTTAACATTTCTAATCATAAATCTTTTACTTGGTAAATTGCAAAATATATGATTTTTTAATCCAGTTCAGTTTCCTTATCAGATCATAAAAATATTTAATAAAAAACTTGTCTTTTTGTTAGCATAAAATCATATAATAAATTTAAACATGTAAAATTATAATTATTATAAAAATTTCTGCATTTCTAATTGTTTTTTATGAACTTCCATTTAAATATTTTATTTTTTAACTACTCCCCCAATTTAGACCAGTTTTTTTTTACTATTTGATTGGTTAGTATCAATTTGTTGGTTTGTTTTTTTTTTGTTCTTCAACATTTTCGTTTGATTTTATTAGAGGTTTTTAGGTGATTTTTATGTTCTAACAACAATCTGAGAAATTTTTATGACAAAATAACTTTGTTTGACTTCTCACTCCCTCTCTCTATCTATCTCTCTCTCTCTCTCTCTCTCTCTGTCTGTATCAATGAAATCATTGAAACTTTTTACGATCATTTAATTGAATCGTGAACATTTCTATTTGAGGTTTTTTTCTTGTTGTTGTTGTTGTATTTTCATGACAATTTGATTGGAAAATGCACATAAAATACCTGAACAAATGAGGCAATGAAATTTGGTACGAGACCTTTAAGAAAAAAAAAAACATAAAATAGTTTTCAACACCACAAACCAAACTAAAGGTAAAAATAAAAGTAAAGACTCATAAAAGTATATAGCTTGAGGTTTTACTATAAAAAAATTATATTTAAAAATTAAAATTTATATAAAAAGAAAATGTTATATATTTAAATTGAGTCACTCGCCCAATTTGATATATTCAAAAGATTCTTGGACGACAGCTGAAAGTAAAAACTGTACAATTTACACAACTGTTGGGCATGTGGTGAGTCTTGGGTACAAGGACCTAGGTACTACTAGGTCCTGTGACCTGAAACGACGCGCATCAGTCAACACAAATAAAAACGCAGCCACAGGCAAAGAAATACAAAAAAAATATTACTCAAACAAAATGGTCGTAAATCGAGAATTTGACTTCTTGTCGTCAAAAACGAGGACAGCAACAACCACTAAGCGGATTTTTCAGGTAGGCAGGACCAAAAACCAGAAACCGACAAAACGGTTTTCCAACTAAATAAGAAAAAGAAAACGATAAATGAAATAGAGAAATGCAGCTGAACTTGCTTTTTGCCCAGAAGACTGCGACTTCGAGGAAACACATTGCAACACTAACAGAAACAAGAACGAGAAGAAGATGAAGAAGAAGAAGGAGGAGAAGGCAGGCAGGCAGGCAGGACGAAGGCACTTAAGAATGGTATGAGAAGGTCCCTTGCTGGTTTTGCTGTCAAGGGGCGCAACCAGAAATTGAAACAAAACAATTGTTGAAGCGCAGCAAACGATGCGTTGTTAATTTCATTACCCAAAAAAAGAAGGAAAACTGCCCTCACTTTCGCTTTCACTTTCACGACAAGGCAAAGGATCACTGCACATGTAAGATGACACCTTGCCGAATAGACAGAGACAGGCAAACAGATAGATAGAGAGAGAAAAAAAGAAAGATCTCAGTTGATATAGCTTCTGCCACAATTTTTAATTTTATTTCACCCGTTTTCTCTCTCTCTTTCTCTCCCTCTTTTTAATGTGTTAAATATAGTATATTTTTTGTTGTTAAGGTTTTAAGTTTTTATGATCGTTGTTGTCCGGATCAAGCAAATTTAACACATAATAGTTTATTTTGCTAATAGAAGCCAATCATAAAAGCCAACTTTTATATGCAACTTAAGTGCCATCCATGGCACTATCAGTATTTTAGGATCAAATTAAAAAAACGTTGCAAAACCCCTTTTCAAAGTTCCATCATGAAATAAGTCCATTTCAAAAGGATTGTATGGATCGTGCGATTGTTTTTTTTTTTTATAGCGATCGTTAAAATAAGAAGAAGAGAAAAAAAGTATATCGCATTTGACCAAATGTTTTTTAATGGCCATTCCGTATGGGGTAATTTTAACAGTAGTTTTATCTGGGCGTTAAGATTGCGAATAGCCTGTGGCCTGTTGATTGGAAGAGAGAGAAAAAAAAACAGATTTAGCTTATCAATATACGAGATGAAATAAACATTAAAACTACCAGGTGAATGAGTCAGTTATCGAAACGAGGCTTTTAAAAGTAATTGTAAATGCAATTTCTAAGGCATTCACTATGAAATCAAATCATAAATAAATAAACATGTTTTTTTTTTTTATATATTTTTTATATTTAAATAATAATATATATTTAAAAAATATATAAATAAAATATATAAATTATACAAACTTTTTCTTAAAGCTGATTTAATATTCTAAAACTATATAAATATTTTTATTTATTATGTAGGATTTAGATATGATACAGTATATAGATATATGTAGATATGTTACAACTGAGAACAATCTAATCATTTTTTTATCTACTTACTCCTTTCCTACATTTCTTTATGAAAGTAAATCCATTTTAAAGATGTTTAAAGGACAAAAGTTATACTTTTAAAACGGTTTTATTATTTTTCTAATTTTTAAAAAATAAAGAAATTTATTTAAATGAAATTAAATTTAAAATTAGACAAAGTGTTTAGAAAAAGATAAATATTTTTTCATTACTTTTATTCCAAATAATTTTTTAAACTTTATTTAAAAAACTTCGATATATATTCAGATCATAGCATCTTTCATTAACAAATATATATTATATAAACAAATTTTATATATTTTTATATATAGTTTTTATATATTTTTATATGTGTATATACTTTATATATTTCAATGTATTTGCTCAATTGGCTAAGGACTAGACTTAAAATATTTTATTGTTTATTTATTGCCATTAACAATTGAAAACTACTATTACTTTATATGAAATATTTATAATATTTTCCGAAATTTGAAATAAATATGTGAATATATCGTATATCGTATGTTGTATGTTGTATGTTGTCTGTTGTATGTCGTATATTGTTTAGCCTGAAACACCTGAAAGGTGTCCAGGTGAAAACTTCTAAAGTCACATATGTATATATGTAAGTCTTGACATATCTTGGTGGAATGATTATTGGAATGATTTATATTATTTATAATCTTGTCCTAATATAAATCGAAGTTAATTTAATTCCAAATATTCATCATCCATAAAGATATTTTAATAAATTATAGGAAAACACTATCTCACTCTCTTTTTTAACATCAAGTCTGCCAATATTTCCAGTTCTTTCTTGTTTCTAGTCCTTCTACATTTTAGTTCCCAAATCTTAATGATTTACAAACTTTTCTAATAAATTCTCTGGGAAGCTTGAGAATTGAACAGATTTCTTAATTTGATTTCCTTAAAATGAGAATAACAGATTTCTTAATTATAAAAGATTTTGAACAATAATTTTTATAGCTTTTCTTTTAAGTATCTTATGTAGCTATAAATATTAAATAGAGAAATTTATTACAATTACAATATTTCACATATTTTCTCACACTTTTTTTTGGCAAACAAACAAAAACTCCTTATCATGCCAACTCAACTGAAAGTGTAAATTTTCCCACAATATTCAGCAGTAGCAAAGATCGTGAATCCATAAGAGGAGAGAAGGAGCAACAGCAACACCTTGGGCTATAACCTGCGGGACACCTGTTTTAGGTTGCCTAGAGGCAGATGCCCTTTAGCCCCCTTAGTTTGAGCTTATCAGTTCAGCAAACAATCACGTGGATTCCATCCCCGCCTTCACCTTACAGGCAGCAACAACAATGAATTCAATTGAAAAAATAAAAAACCTGGTCATATCTTGTCTCTGACTAATGCCATTGGGCTAATGGTAATGTCGGTTGGTCGATCGGACGGACGGACAGACGGACATACCGTTGGGTTGGACGTAAACGAAATATCAGTGATTGAGCGATCAGTTAAAACGTTTGTCTGAAGTGAACGTAAAATGATTGAGTGGATTTCACAGAGCGATTCCCATTCCCCATTCCAATGTGGCTATTTGCTATATATGACGTTTATTTTTAGGGTCCAACGATAAATGATAAACGGGCCAAAGACAAAAGTGTAACAACAACATTAACTCGCATTAACTTTTGTCAAAAAAAGCATTTACTTATTTTGTTTTGTTTCTTATAAATTTTTTTTTTATTTTTTGTGTGTGTTTACCTTGTGGGAATTTTTTTCAATTTCACCTGAAGACGATACTACAAAATATGATATGAGATAGCTATGAAATGTCTAAGTGTAGGTGTGTGTGTGTTTGTGAGGAGGAGCTCAAGTGGCTTAATTAAAAAGACCCACAATCCTAACTGGGTCGAACAGAACAACAATTTGAGACCAAAAAAAAAAAAAAAAAAAAACTGAGATACAGAGACAGTCATCAATTTTATGTATCTAACCACGTGGCCAAGGATAGTATGGCAAAGCCATAGTTTAGCCATGTTTATTAAGTAGAGGCCTATAAGTTGAAAGAGTTTATGACAAAATACTTGTCAATTTTGACAAGTTCGTTAAAGGGGGATAACTCGTTGAGTAGTGCAAGTGCAAGCCAAAAGGTGTGAAATGCTCAATTAACATGAAATTTATGGCCATACCTTTAGACCCAAACCAAGGGATCGTTGTTGGCTGTTGCTGTCGATGCTGTTTTTAACCCATTAGGACAACCTGTTATTTGGCCAAGGACCTTGAGAAAAAGAAAAAGAAGAAGAGGGAAAGAAAAAAAAGAAATGAATTCACTGAATAACTCACCGGCAACAAGGCCAATATAATTTATGTCCCTTTTCTCGCCTAGTTCTGGGTGGTTTTTCTTATTTTTTTTTTTTTTTTTTTGTTTGTTTCGGTCGTAAAAACTTTCTTTTGTTTCGATGTGAGCAACTTTACGACTTTCCGAATGCCTAGAAAATTTTCTTTACCTCTCCCCCTCTATCTCTCTCTTTCTGTGTTGGAGCGGGGGGTAAATCACTGCCAACGGCCGCCGCAACGGCAATGAAATATCAATAAAAGGAGCAACAATTTAATTTACACAACAAACTTTGACAGCTTGTAAACGATTTTGGGATAGGAGGCTCTCAACTCACCCGTTGTCATAATGACAACACTTACTTGGCCATCAAACTGACGCATCGGGAATTTTTACGACCCGCAACAGTGGAGTGTTGTAGCGGCTATACGGTGAAAGGGTCGCTGCTGGGTCGGAGGTAGGTCTTACTACTTACTCTTCACTACATTTTGTCTTCTTCTTCTTCTTCTACTCTTCTACTGGTTCCTTTTGTGTGTCTATGTGTGTGTGTTTCATCGTGAAACTGTCATAATTTTCTATTTATCGTGTAATTTGTAGAGCAATTTGTTGCTCGTAAAAATTCTCAAGTGAAAAAAAATATCATCATCATGTAATGTAATGTAATATAATGTAATGCATGGATGGGCCATATAAAAATCGTAAAATATATATATATATACATATATATAAAGTTGACTGAAAGGGGATGAGAAATTTTGGAGAAAGTTGTGTGTAAACATCAGTAGAAACATTGACATTGAGTTAATGGTAAATTATAGACTGGTTTATAGACTTGATAAAACAGCAAAAGCAACAACAAGATTCAATTTTTTTTGGGGGGGAATATAAAAAAATTTTCCTAGAGAATTTAATAAAGACATTTTCTTAGAAATCTTGTGATTTGTATTACACTAAGCAACTTGAAGACAAGTAGAAATATCAGCTAATTCTTAAAATACATTAAAGATTCGCTTTTCATTTAAGTTAAACTCTAAACTAAACTTAAACTAAATACTTAAGGACTGCCAAGTTTAACTATAATCGTTAACTTAAAAAAGGTATCAATTTCACATTTAACTCGACACATGTTAATTAAAAATAATATCCTTTAAATTTAAATGTCGGCAAAGCATCTATAAATTATGTTAAGATCAATCAATTGGTAAGACTTTTGCACCTAATTAAAATTTGTTGTGGTTTATATAGAGTAAAGCTGTTAAAGATAAACTGAAGCTGATTGGATCAACGAAATGATTTTCGATTATCTAAATCAAGTTTTAATAGAGTCAAGTTCAAGTTAACGGATATATCCTTCCAAATGCAATATGAGACGATTTCCAAACGTGTTAATAAACTTTCTGCCAACAATTAATCAATTGCAATAAATATTTAGACAAATTTCTAGCTACTCTAATTAAAAAACACAGGTGTATAACTAGTTTATGGCCTATTAACAAAGTTTTGAGTGTATTTGAAAGTATTTTTTGAATATAGAGAACTAACTCTATTTACCTCTAGTTGAATTTGAAGCTTTTTTACATTTGAGGAAAATTTTAAAAAATTTTTATTCCATTAAATACACATTTTTTTTTAATAAGCAAGAATTTAAAAATTTTTCATAAAGGCATTATCTTTTGGTATGGGTTTAGCTTGTCTAAGTTGTATCGACTCTTAGATTTAATTTTCATTTTTTTTTATTATTTTTTAATTTTATTTGCAATTATACTAAAAAGCGTAGCAGTTTTTGGTCCTTCGATATTCTCAGCAGTTTAAATAATTTATTCACTGTTTATTTCAATCACTCAATCTTTGGATTAAAACAAGTAAAAAATTTACTTCAGAGTATATTGAATTTAAAGAATTGAATATATTAAAGTTTGCCATTTCTGAATTGATGTGATATAAGAATGTGAGGAATGGAACAGTTAACGAAGCTGCAAAGACTAATTATGCTTTATTTTTCAATATTTTATAGAGATTGTATTGAGCATTAAAGTTTTTCAGAGATTTCTATGATATAGTATTGAGACAATTAAGTATCAATATTATATCTTGGAAATCTCTAAATAACTTCTTAATTCTATCAACACTTTATTTTGGAATTCTCTGAAAAACTTCTAATATTTTTGCATGCTTAGGTGTTTGGATATAAATTTGAAATAACAATTTCTTTTGCCGGGAAATAGGTAACCCTTAGGACTATTCATAGTTTTCATAAAATCTTAAAAAAAACATAAATTTTAATATATATATATAATATTAACAAAACATAATATATTCCCTTGAGCCTTACATATTTGCATATTATATAAGAAGTTTCATGAACTATTATATTATTATTTCTTTATTTTCCTTACCAGTCTTTCTTTTAAATTATAAAAAAAACTTTTTAATTGTTGTTATTTATCACTCTTATCAAAAAGAAATATATAGTCTTAATATTTAAATATATAAAATAATTTAAATTAAATAATTATATTCAACTACATTTAAAAAAAATCGTAGTTTTCTTATAAATACTTACAAATTTTTTAATGAAAAATCGCTACTAATTGCAATCAAATTATGTAAGACAACTTTTTAGTAAGTATTTATAAAGTTTTTTTCTTATCTTTTAAGTATTTCGCCCATTTGTATTCTTTTAAATCTTGAATAAAGTTTTCGCATTTAGGGAAAAGTATTTAATAATTACTTGTTTAAATACTTCTAGAAATCTAAACAAAAATTGTAAATCATTCTTACAAAAAGTCTCCCTTTGTCTTCTATCACTTGCTAAAAATTTAGCTTAATTATTATTAATTAATAAATTTTATTTTAAAGGTAAAATTGGCACTTTATTACCAGTTAATTTATTTATATTAACATGAATTAAAATAGATATAAATCTTATATTAAATATATCTAAATCAATTTATAAAGATTTCTTTAATAAATTAAAATAAAATGCTGCGTTTTTTTCGACTTTTTTCAACTTCTATCATATACAACTTTATTTACTCCTTTTCCCTCCAGTATTTACCTCGAAATATAAAACTTTATGCTTAAAGAAGAAGCAATTTAAGCAATTTGTTTTTAATTATTTACCTTTGCTTTTTATAACTTAAAAGGTTTCTTGGGACTAAATAAACTAAATTTTGTAAAAATTTGTTTTCAACAGAAAACCTCTCTCTCTTTTTTGGTTTTAAAGGAAAAGTTCTCTAATTCAATCACTCAAAATAAAATATATTCTTTGCCATAATTCAATTCAAACAAAAACATTTCTAAAGAAGAAAAAATGTTGATGAATTTTCTTTGACATTGCATTTACTTGAATGAATTGTACTTGAATATATCAATATTAGATTTTCGATTTGTAGCTATATCTAATGACTATTTCATTTGCAAATTCTATGAACATAAAAAACATGCCCTTGTCGATACGTAAATCAAACTAAATCCAAATAAGATTTGCTTGCTCTATATGAAAAGGGAAGGGAAGAAGAAAAGAAAAAAACAACTTTGGCCTGTTATTTGTTGCACACGATTGCGTAGTCATGCATTGCGTATACGCAATCTGAGATCCATTTTTAGCCATATCCATCATCATATCTGACCATAATAGCTGCACACGCACTCACACACATGCAGACACACAACACACAGTCAGAGGCGCAGACACACGAAAGTATTTTGCAAATTTGCGCTCAATTAATTGCAAATAATTCATTTGTTGTTTGCTGGGCAACGCACACAGGACACAGCAGCAGCAGCTCCAAGTGCCCCAACAGCATTTGTGCGGAAGGTGGGACAGAGGGGGGGTTATTTTATGGCATTTTGATTTGATTTTTGTCAAACGTGGTTGCTGCCTTTCCTTTGGCTATGGCTCTGTCTCCATCTCCATCTCTACATAGCTGACTCTCTCCGCATCTTGCAGTTGGGCCCACCCCCCACTCTATGGTGCTCTTTGATTTATTGCCGACCTTGTTATGTGCAGGCGCATTAGCGATATATCCATTTCACTTTCCATAATATAATGGTGGCGGGTCCAGAGCACACTGAACATACTGTGAACACTCTGTGACAGGCCGTCGTCAAGCATCAGTGGTTGAGAGTGAGTGAGACAACTAGCTAATGCTTCTTTGGGCTATGTAAGTTGTCTTGTAAATTGGCTGGGGAAATGCTACGTCTGTGTCTTGCCCCTCCAATTTTATGGCATGGCCACAAAAAGAGGCAACATGAATGAAGGGGAAATCAAATGAATGTGCAATGCCACAAAGGGGAAAATTGGGGTTAAAATATTTTTTTTTTTATATTATGGCAATATAAATTGGTTTAAAGTTTTGGCCGTCCAGAGACAGGGGGGATATGAGTGTGTGTGTGTGTATGGGGAGCAAGGAGAAGGGTATACTGGCGGCGTTACGGTCATGGCTGATCTCGCATCGATGCGCCGACGAGTCATTAAACCAAATTTATGAGTTTTGATAATTAGGAAATGCGGATTAACAACCTGAAAACGACGTCACCGCATTTAAATTTTGTATACCCAAAATTCACATTTAATGTAATTCACAATTCTTGTTTAATTCTTTGATATTTCCCCCCTCCTCCTCCTTTGCAAACGGACAAATTAAATTTTTAATTTGACATCAATTGGAATATTAACATTGGCCATAATTCGCCTTCAATACAAATGTACAATCAGACACATCCTTTACACCAAAAACAACAATAACAACAACAAATCGAAAATGTATTTTTAGTCTGACCACAAATTTTGGTTTCATTTTATTTGATTTTTTTTTCGGTATTTGTTTTCATTTGGGAAATAAAACAATCAATTAATAAATTTAAATTTGAATCTCGTGATTTGTAAATTTTATTTGTCATGCAAATGTTACAAGTTTTTTTTTGTTTTTTTCGGCTGTCAATTAAACAGAGGCGTAGGCGGAATATGGAAATATATAAATATATCATAAATTTGATGTAAGAAAAAGAAGGAGGCAGTCATCATTTAAGCTTAATTTATAAATATATCTTAAAATGCTTCCTTCTATGCGTTAAAAACTTCTTACCAAAATGTATATAGCCTTTTTGCAAGGGTAAAATTAAAAATTTAATCCATATAAATCTTATTTTTCAACACTAAAGCACTCTTTAACTCCTTTTCAATACTGTTGTAAGATCTTAACAATGGACTCTAAAAAGTCTTCAATGCGCTTCATTGATTCTTTGCTCTATGTTTAGAAATAGCTACAGATCCTTGAACTTTGCTTCAAATGTTTATATTAAAAACAAAATGTTACTTAATTAATATAAAAACTATGACTAAAATTTGTTTAAACTTAAGCTTCTTTAAGTTATATTAAAATTTTTATTTATTTTATATTTCACAAGTTGCAAAACCAACTCAAAACAATCTTATTAAATTAAAGTAATGAAAATTTCACAGTGCCTGCAATTGTTGTACTTATTTAATATATTTAACTAGGTGATGTGAGTTTAACTTAGAGCCACGCCCATGTCATCAACCATAAAAACCTGAAATTTCAATGACTTAGCCATTTAAAGATGATTTGCAAAATATTTTAACCAGTCAAAATGACAAGCATTAAAAAGTTTTTTTTTTTTTTACAAGTTTTATGTATTAATCTTCAATTATTTAAATTTAATAAATAAAATGGTTTGAAAAATACTGCAAAAGATTTAAAAGAAGTTTAAAAATTCTTTAAATAATTACAATTTGTTTTAAAGTATTTTAAAATTATTTGCTTTAGTTAGTTAAAAATTGTTTTATTTTAATTTGTAATTTTTGCAATTTTTGAAATGAAATGAATTTTATAGAATTATTAAAATTACTGGACAACAATAATAATTTTCAATAGTTTCTTCCTTCTTTAATCTCCTTAGTTAAATTCCCATTAAAAGTCTGAAAATATTTTGTATATAAAAATTAAATACTTTATCCTACATCTTCTTCATATCCATATGTCTTTCCCTGTAAAGCTTATTTCATAAAGTTTTTTATGCGTTCCGATTTATCCTATATATATATAAATACTATATATATACAACTCTCATCATTCATTATTAACATTTCGGTCTACACCCATGATAACAAATGATTATATATAGCATATAAAGTAACTTGCTTAGTTAGTCCAGCCGGTTAGACAGCATTTCCGAATTCTAAAAAGAAATTCCAAACAGAATTTGCTTTCAATATAAATCAAATGAGAATTTACTTAAAAAGATGTCAAATTTTAGTAATGTTTTTTAACAACAGCAACTGAATTATTCACCTAAGAAATTGTTTAACAACTTTACAAAAGATTGTTAAGTCTTTACATAAATTCTAAAATTTAGTCTTGCATAAATTTCAAAATTCTGTCATAAGTTGTTTTTTTAAGTGAAGTAATTGAAATTTCTCGTGAAAATGAGAAGAATTTGTAATTAGTCATGAAAAAAATGCAATTTTAATCTAATTTTGTTTGTTTCTTAAATTTATTTGTTGTTTTCACAATTCAAATGTAAGTTCTCTTGAGAAGCTTAAAGTAAATTTTATTAAATAGTTTTGAAATATTGTAAATATTTGTATAGATTATTATCCTATAAATATTTTGTGAAATAAATTAGTTACAATAATTAAAAACAACATGAACTTTGAAATGTTGGCCAAAAGTACAAATCACAAAAAAAAAAAACTTAAAAAGAACTAAAAGTCAATAAAAAAGAATAATAAATAATTCTAATAATAAACATAATAAAAAAAAATAATAAAAATAACAATCGAATCATAATAACTTATTTAAAAGAAATTTTATTTATAATTAAATCATAATAACAAATATATAATAATAAACAATAATAATAATAAATCTAAGAAAATATAAAATAAAAAAATTAGCCAAAGAAACTTACACTTATTTAAAGATTTATATAATAAAATTTAGTTTATTTAATTACCTAGAATAATTAATTTAATTTATTATTTTTTCTTCTTTTTAAAGTTAAACAGATCTTTCCGACGGCATAATCAGCCATGCAGAATCAAGAGAAATCTGAAAAGAATTTTTTCCTAAACTAAATTATTTAATTATTTCCAGTTTTTAATCAAATTTTATATCCTTATAATTTTTAATTATTTATTATATTTTACTGAATTATTAAATAATTTTTTCCTAAAATAAATTTTTTAATTATTTGCAGTTTTTAATCAAATTTTAAATCTTTACAATTTTGAATTATTTAATATTTTACTGTAAAAGTTAATTAAGAAAAATATGAAAATACTTTTTCTTTTACTTTTCTTTTATTTATTATTTTGAATTATTAAATATTTTTCTGTAAAAGTTTATTTTATAGATATGTTTTCAGTTTTTAATCACTTTGTAAAGAATTCTAAATTTGATTGATTAGTCGGATAGACTTACTATATTTTTATATACTGCAATTTAAATGCCTTGTGAAAGAACTTTGTTTAATTTAAAAGCTTTTAAAATTGTTTCGCCTAAGATTTTGTATATATTTTGACAGTAGACAGTATTATTTATATGTAGATTAAGATAGATAAAATATATAAAAAGAAATTAATTATATTAAATTTAAGTACAATATCTTAATCCTAAAACTTTAAGAAGATATCAACGCAAAAGGTCATTACTTTGTTTAAGAAACTATTGCAAATGAAACAATTGAAACGAAACAGACGCTGTGACCTTAACTCTTTGCAAGCTTCATCGTAAAGTTTGGCAACTCAGTGGAGAAAAAGTGTTGGTAATATGTAATTTTAATTTAAGATAGAAAAAGTGATCGCGAGTGTTGTTATTTGGAATCCTAAACCAATTTCTTCTCTTGGCCATGAGCAGTCAATTGTTGTACGAAAGTGGTATAAATATTTAAGTATGAACTTCCACTTCAAATGACCTTGCTAAGGCAAAAAAACAAGAAAAATACAAAATTGTTGCACTCTTTGATTTGGTTACTGTGGTTGCCCTTTTGTTGGCTAGGAGAATCTGGTCCTGGGGACCTTCTTTTATTTACTTGGCTTTGGTTTGGCTAAACAGATTGAATTTTTGGCAAGTTTTAACAAGCCAAGAATAACAACAACAACCAAGTGCAAAGTCCGATAAATTGAGAGACAGAGATAGGAAGAAGTCGTAAGTAGGAGTAGAAGTAGCAGTTGAAACAAGGAGCAGGACATGGCCAGCCAGTCTTGGTGTACCTTATCGAAATGCCAACACACTCGAAACAACGTTTAATTAGAGTTTGTTGTTTATTTATTTATTTATTTGCTTGGCTGCTCCTGGACAACGGCGGCGGCAGCGGCATACTCTCGTGGTCGTTGTTGTCGTCGTCATCAGAATCGGAGTCGGAGTCGTGTGCCGACCATTTGACCATATAGACTTGGTACTTGGCAACTTGGGAATGAATGTGGGTATGGGTTTTATTTTCTTTTCTTTTTTTTGGTTTTGGGCCTGCAGTTTTCGACCATTAATAATTTCATTGAGTGCGTTCTGTGTGTGTGTGTGTTTTCTTTGCTCTCTATCCCGCTTGCACTCCCACTTACTGTTGCTGTTGTTGTTGTTGTTTGTATAACGCGCTAGCGGCGGCGGCTTCCGTTCTTCCTACACCCAGCTAAAGCCGTCAGGGTTCCTTCCTGTACGTCCACCCTCACCCAATCTCCCTACCTACTTCCCACTTCATCTCTCCCGGATGCCAACATTATGGTTTGCCATGTGGCTGTCAATGTGAATGGTGCAAGTGGAAATGGTGGGGTATTTTGGGGGCCAAGTATTTGGTAATGGGTGGGGGAATATATTTTTGAACATTTCATAAGAATATTTTTGTTGTTGTTGTAGTTGTTGTTGTTGTTATTGTGTTTTTTTTGGCATTATTTAATATTTTCCATGTTATTTACACTCTTGTCGCGGAACTGACGAACTATAAACTAGAAATCGGTACACACACACACAGAGACACACACATATACCATAGTTTCATATGTACACATTACATTATCCTTGTCCATGCATGTCCTTGCTGCTTGTTTCTGGCTTTTGGCTCCTCAGTGTTTCATTTTCTGCTGTGGTCATGCGATAATAATATTTGTTATTTACTTTAACGGAAGGAACAACAAAAACGGAAATGCACATAAATTTATTTTTTCCTTAGATTATTATTTGTTCTCTCTCCATCTCACTCACTCTCTCTCTCGCTCTCTCTTTTTCTATTTCTTCTGCTTTCTTGGCGACAGTTTTTTTTTTCTTTGTTCTAATTTTTTCTTTTTTTTAAATTACTTTTTTCGACAAGTTGGCAAATTTTGTTCGTAAACTTTGATTAAGAAAAAATATTTACTTGGATTTTGTTTGCTTTTATTTTTGATTTCTTTTTCTTTTGGAATTTTTATATTTAATTTAGTAGTTAAGTTGGGGTTTTAAATGATTTAATGCACAAAAAGTTTTTTCAAAAAGAAATGTTTTGTATTCTTTTTTTGTATTGGATAGAGAAAAGTTTTCTTTTTTGTCTGAGAATGGCAATTAGTTTGGTTTCTTTGTTATATTTAAAGAAACTTAATTTTTCATTTATTGTTAATATAGTAGATGAAATTGAAATTTGGGAAATTTTACTTTTCATAAATGGATTTATTTTTCTAGCAACTTTTTATTAATCTTTCCCGAAGGCAACTCGAAGGCTCGCCTGTGATATTTTATTTCTCCTCAAAGGAAATAGACTTTCTCTTTCTTAGGAAAAGTAAATATAGTAGGTCTTTTTGTTCCCTTAAGAAATTTGGTCCCAATTCAATCAGAAAGAGATTTTTTAAACTATATAATACCTCATCCCTTTCGTATATTTACAAAATTCTTGAAACTTATTTCGCAAAACGTTCTCATTTTTTCTCTTTCTTTATTACTGCGTCACTTCTTTCAAACTACATCTCATTCCTGGTTTTCTAAATCATTATCTCTTTTTTCCCACTGCTGGACTTTCTACGATCTATATCCGATTCCTAACTGTCTAAATATTCCTGTTTATTAGACAAAAATAAAGCAAATTAAAACTTTTAAAAATTTGTTTTTCCGTTTCATTAAAGTTTCTTATTTTTAAGACTAGCAATAAGCATTCAAAACCCTTTTAAAGAACGGCATAAGAAGCTAAAACTGTTTCTGTTTTATTTATAAAACATCCGTAGAATCTTCCTCTAAGTTCTTATTCATCTTCAGTTGTTATTCTTATTTAAGTCTCTTAGGACTAACTATAATTAATATAAGACAAATAGTTTCATAATTTTATCTAAGAACACAGTATCATGAAGAGCCACTTATCAACCAATCTTTTATAAACATTCAGTCTACAATTTTCTAAAGTTGTGTTCTACAATATCGTATAAATATCTTTTTACTTACTCTTATTACTTATAAATATAATTATTTTAAACAAAGGAATCTTCTAAATATATTTAATATATAAGTCAATCTAATAACTTACAGCTAATGGCTCCTACCATCATCACAATAATTTAGGTAGCTTAGTTTATTCTATAAATATATAAATAAATATTACTTAAGATATCTTTTTTCGCAACCTAACTGAAATATGTACCATATTCAGTATACTACTTTATTCTATATAATTTTAAAATATATATTTGATAATTTTGTAGTCAAAAGTTGAAACTTTCAACTAAAATGAGTCTCAAACCAATTACAATTTAAATACATTTAAGTATAAAAAAACATATTGCTAAATGAATGATAATCTGTTTTTAAACAAATCTATATGGAGATTTAATAGATTTAAGTCCTCTAAAGATTAAAAAGAGTCATGGAATATGTAGATATATTTATACATATATATCTATATGTAACTTAGAAAATATTAATTCCTAATTTTGAAACAAATCCAAGTGTCTTTTTCTAAGACAAAACTTAACTAAGAGTTTTTTCCCCAAAATATTTGAATGCCAAGTGTGGCTCGTTCTTTTTTCTCTTAATTTAGTTATCAAGTATCAATCCCTAAGTAGTTTTTCATTAGAAAAACGTTTTGTCTCTTTGTATGTGTGTGTGTGTGTGTGTGTAAAAGTGATTTTCACTTCATTCCGTTGCCCTTACTAACACTCACAAACATACTCCCTTCTCCCCCGTTACCCCATGACAGTTTCAAGTGGTTTTTCTGGGCAATCAATCAAAAAGAAAACATTTTTTCTGTCTACCAAAAACAAAGGCCAGACAAATGTGCCCATAGAAGATCATTTTAGCCAGAGAGAAGGAAGAGGAGTAATTGTAGGAGGAGGAGGAGGAGTAGAAGTAGGAGAATAAAGATGGGAATGAGTATAGAAAGACATCATGAGTCACAGGAACACATGTGGTCACAAACTGACAGGATAGCAGTATCTGGGATTGTATCTCTTAATCCATAACATTTGCTCCTCATTTGCATTTGCTAATATTAAAAAATTTAATTTCTCTTTTTTTTCTCATTTTAGGTAAAGTATATTGTGTGTGTTATGTAGCCCCGAAATGGCCATAGACAGGTAAGTTGTAGAATAAAACCTAAACTAATATTAAGTAACTTGTTTTATTGTTTGTTGGCTTTAAAAAAGAGAGTCAGGGAAATGTTAAAGCTACGCTGATTCTCGACCTAAATCCGGATTCGGTCATATTGTTGATGCCGCCGTCGGCATTGACAGTTGTGAACTTGTTGGCTTAAATGGGTGTCGGGGGCTGCTGTCAAAAGCAGACGTCCCACTGACGGAATAACAACAACATGTCAGTCTATTGGCCAGGACTTCTCTTATTTTTTTCGGGCTCATCCTGGGCGCCGCCGACACACCGCGCCAACGTCGCCAATGACCGTCATATTTTATTTATATCTTTTTCCATCGATTTTTCGTCTGCCGTTTTGCCTTGAATCATGGGACAAATGACACTATATCTCAGTCAACCAAAATAAAAGAAGAAAATTTGTTTTCCCTCGAGTTGAATGACTTGCCCGATACTTGGGTGGGTGTGAGCTGATTCTCTGAGACAGGTAGGTATGTAAGTAAAGTCCTTAAGCCTTTTATGGCTTCTCTGAGCAAGAGAGCGTTGAAAGTCACAAATTTCGTTTCGTTAAAATAGGCAAAAATGATTAAGGTAAATGGTGAGGGTAAAGTTAAAGGTAAAATGACATCAACAGGTAAAATATACATATGGATGCATTTTTGGGTACAGGTAGTGGTAAAATGGTTAAACCATAACGGAAAATGTGTGATCAGAAACTCCTTACAGTATGGATGTTGCATACACAATGACTCTCAAACTGTACGCGCGGCTGTCCAAACAGCTGATATGTTGTGCCATAAAACTAAACATAGTGCCGACTCTCTCTAACAATGTACGGCGAATTCGGTACGCGCGCGAAACAAAAACAAACCATTAAGAAGAGAGCGATACGTTGACTCTCTTTCTCTCTCTCTTGTACGTGTGAGAGAGGGAATGCGCGCGTGTGTGTGTGTGTGTGAGTGCGATTGTGTGCGTTGCACTTGTCTGTCAAGATTATGGCGGCCAAAAAGAAAAGCCCCAAAATGCCCCCATCTCGAGAGCCGACGGCAACTCCTATTTTTCTTTTCCTTTATGGCAAATGTGCAATTTTTTTTTTTTTGGTATCTTTTTGCAGGAATAGAAACTGAGTGACTTTTGAGTGACAAAGGAATGAGTGTGTTTATGTGTGAGTATGTGTATGTCGAGTGAGTGAGTCCTGCTCTCTCGGAGGTCCTTACGCAGCTTCTGCCACTGCAAAAGGCTGGCCATCAACTTGATATCGTGTCGTCGTCTTCATCTTTGCTGTCGCTCGCTCGTCGTTTTCATTTGATAAATTTGCGTTTATAAGAAAGAGATGAATTGTCATGCACAACAGCGTCAGCAGCAGAAGCAGCAGCAGCAGCAACAACTGAGGGGGGCGTGTGTATACATATACACAGACAAGCTGCCGTTGCTCTCTCTTTATGTGTGTTTGTGTGAGCGAACAACGGTTGGCGCTCAGTTGGGGCCGCTTTAAATCATATTGGCTGCCCCTCTGTGTATTGGTATTGCTGCCAGAGTGTGTATGAATGTGCATATATATATATCTGTATGTATGTGTGTGTATATGTGAGCCACATTTTTCGCTCGCCGACGACCCCTTCAATGTCGCTCAACGCCAGCTCGTTGGCTCGTCTGGGATTGGAAGTTTCCAAAATGCAATTTTGCCTCTGCCTTTCTTTGCCTTGAGGTTTTCGTCTTATTATCAGAGACGACGACTACAACGACGACGACGACTCCTTTTTGTGGGTGGAGACCTGGGCAATGTTTTTCATTTTTCTTGCCTTTGCTTTTGCTTTTTTTGTTCTACTGTATTTAGCTGATTTAAATTTCATGGTCTCTTCAATTTAGCCAAGTTTTAATATTAAATTAAATTAAATTCCTTTGGCATTTTTCTTCATTTTGCAAATCGAAAATATGTTGAGTTAAGAAGAGACAAAAACTTGACTTGAAGACAAATTAAAAAATTGTTGTAAGAGAATGTTAACTAAAGAAGGTTTCCATTTTTAAGACCAAGACCAAAATTGTTGAAAAAGAATATTAACTAAATAAGATTTCTTATTGAGACGGAATGCTTAACAAGTTAACATTTCTTGACTTTAAATACTCTTCCTTTTACACTTCTAATAATGGCTAAAGAATTTTAAGAAATTATTAAGATTATTTTAATCAAAAGTCAAAGAATTTCAAAAGATAATGCCACTCAAAATATATATATATATAGACTTGTATAGGTAAAGTCTTTTAAGTAATTTATTGCATTTAATTGAATTCTCAAATGTTGTTTCTTATTGCATTTTGGGTTTTAAAAAAATTTGCATTGAAATTTCAACACCTTGGCCAGAAGGCAAGGATAGCATGATGGTAACGGGGAAGGTGGGGAGGGGGCAAGGCTGAAATGTATCACAAAACCGCAAATCAATCAATGTCTCATAAATTTGTCAAAGTGCCGACAGTTAGACAAGAGCCAGACCAAAAACAGACGATACAACTTTGCCTTTGGTTCTTCTCTCCTCTCCTCTCGTTTCGTTTCGTCTCACTCTTTTGTTGTTGTGTATTTCAATATGAAATGATCAGCTGATTTGAGTTTATTATTTAACTTGTAAAAATGAAATGGAAACCAGATTAAGTGCAGCATCATCATCAGCATCATAAACATCAACATCATTGCCAGGCAGGCACATCCTTGCCAGAATCAGCGTTAGCCCAAGCAAAACAAACAACAGAGCAATTTTTCATTTTCCTAAAAACGCAAAAACCGGCGCGGCCAAACATTGGCAACGTAGCTCGGTTGGCGTCAAAATGAAAATATTGACGGGCGCCGCCGTTAGCCAAGCTTGTTGGTTGTCCAAAAAGGACGCCCAAAACCCAAAAAAAAGGAAAACGAAAAGCAAAAAAAAAAAGAAAAACAAAACGTTGTTGAAAAATTGCCTGGGAATATGTGTTAACTGCTTTTTAAACTGCCACGAGGACGACGACACGACAATGTTGCCAGCAACAGCAGCAGCAGCAACCGAAACGGCAACAACAACAAGAACGATTGCAACAGCAGCAACATGGCCAGGATATGCATTTTTGGGCAGTTTAATTTATCGGTTCGCGATTTGTTATTGCCCCCAAAAAAGTTCACGGCGCGAACAGCTGTTTGTCTCTGTGTTGTTATTATTGTTGTTGTTGTTGTTATTATTGCTGCGTTTATGTGGTGGCAGGATCATTGGCCAAGTGGCTGGATCTTGTCGTGGCCAACAATGTTTCTTTCTTTCATTCTTTTTTTCTTTATTTTTTGAAGGCGTTGCCTATTTGTCTGTCAATGTATGAGTGCGTAAGCTTGTGTGTGCAACTTGAGTGAGTGAGTGACTGTCTGTGTGAAAAGAGCGCAAAAAACAACAAAAACAACAAAAAAATAAGAATGCAAAGGTGGAGGTGGTACCGAGCTGAACTGAACTGAACTGAACTGGAGCTAAAGCCGGACTAGAAAACACCTGAAAGCACTCACTGAGGCACTCAGAGACAGGTATATGGACTGAGAGGGGACGGGTGGGGGTCCGTAGAAAGACTGAACGGCAAACTGATGCAAACTGCCACTCACTCAAGCGAAAATAACAAATGGGATTGGTTTTTGCTGATTTTCAACGCACGCACCAGAGACGTTGTTACCAACAACAGCAACAGCAATAGCAGCAGCAACAACAACAACACAAGCAGCAGCAGAGAAAAAACAGTCAGCAGAGAGCGGCAACGGCCGAAAAACCTATAAGCCGTCTCCTTTTGGCCAAAGCCAAATAAATTTCAAAACGAAAACGCACGACGACTACGAAACACGAACGAGCCAAACGAACAGCAAGACAGCAACAACAACAACAAAAACAACAGAAAAACAAAAAAAAAACAAAAATGAAAGAACAGAGCAGAGTAGCAGAGCAGAGCAGAGCAGCAGAGAGTTGGGGATTGTGACAAGTGTGTGTATGACAGAAAAGGCTACAAATCCGTCATCATCCTTGTGGGCCCCATTTTGTTGGGGCGAAGAAGCGCCTGCGTTGTAAAACCGTAAGTCAATTCGCCGCACACACAAACGCACTCATTCTCTCTCACACTCAACAATTCGCCGGAGCATGCGCATCGGGGCGGCAATGTATCATATAGCCATCGCATTCGCACCACCGGTAAATTTACGAGCCTTAATGGCACAATTGTTGCGTCGCCTCGTTGCCAGTGTGTGTATGTGTGCGAGTCAAACGAATGCTAAGCGAATTCACTCGCGATTGCCAAGCGAAACCTTCACGATTGCCAAGCGAATTCGTCCGTCTGTATTAGTGTGAATTTGCCTTCGAACCGCGTACGACGTGTGTGCTGTCTGTGTTGTGTGCGAAGTACGAGAAAAGTCCGAAGCCGTCGCACCAAAACGCCGCCGCAGTCGTTGAGAAAAATTATTATTATTATTATTATTATTGATATTGATATTGCTATTTGGCCCAGCATTATTATAATTATTGCCCATAAAATAGAAAAAGAAACGCGCAACAGCCAGCAGCAGCAGCCAGACTCTAAGCGTCGCGATCTTAAAAGATATATATATATATATACGTACTTTATATTATATATATATCTGGAGAATATATATAGTATATTTTATTTCGTTCGATCGGCGGGTATTCGCGTTATTACGTCGTTAAAAAAAAGTGTTTACGTTACCGGGGTCGCCGTGGGCCCGTCGTCGCCCTCGTTGCCGACGCTAGAACCGTGAAATTTTGAAAAAAAACCCAAGAAAAACCAAAAAGAAAGAGTCAAATTTAATAAGAGACAAAATATATCTAAATAGATTCTAGATCTCGATCCAGACAATTGCTGTTGTTAATATTAGTTAGTCGCTTCAACTGACTAAGCAAAAGAAGAACTTGAACTAAGAAACGTCGTTTCATCTATTTTCATCACAAGTTTACGCGTTTTTTCGTTAAATATAGTACATAGTATGTAGAAGCAGCTGTGATAAATAGTGCGCATATTATACGAAAGCAACAAAACACAAAAATAAAAAAAACAAAAAGGAAAACATAAAGTATACGACAACAACAACAACAACTAGAAGCAAACAACATCTTTAGACGTGGCCCAGAGCAGCAAGCAGAGCAGCTGCAAGGATCGCAAGAAATGGATTTATGACAACTAACAACAAAAGATCGCTACAAGGCAACAGCAATTATGTTGCTTGGCCAGCAACCGACAACAGCAGCAACAACAGCAACATTAGCAACTAAAAAAACAGCTACTAAATGATTACAAATTGTATACGATTTTTACAAAAAAAGAATCAAGGAGCAAAAATAAATATGTAAATATTATATAAACATTTATACCTAACTAAAACAACAACAAAAAAAACACAAAAAAAAATCAAGTTGAAAGATCTCCCGCAACGCGCGCGTAACTACAACAACAACAACAAAGTATACCAGCAAAACAACAAAAAATAAAATTATACTAATAATACATAAATCTAAATAATAAAATAAAAAAGATTTAACAAATGTGCCTGTGTTAAAACCAACAACAACAACAACAACCAGCTAGAAAAAAAGTGCAAAAAGCAGAATAATAAAAAATAATTAATATTATAAAAAAGAATATCTAAAATAAAAAAACTGCATAATTGAAGAAGAAGAAGAAATATTTTTATTTGTGAGTGTATGAGAAAAGAAAAAATTATAAGAAAGAATAAAATCTAAACTGTAATACCAAAGCATCATCGCAGGAGGCCCCCCCAAAATTGAAGATCTTCATCTTCAGCAGCAGCAACAACAACAACAAGATCCAGACGGACCGACACAAGGGACCTGGGCCCCTAGTTTTGTGTTGCGCCGCCAACTGTCGTCTCTACACTAAAAGTGGCACAAATCGGGTTAGAAGTCGCTCCCAGAGCATTAATGGCTCAGCCTAGGGTAAGTAAAAATCAAAAAACAAAAAAAAAATTTGAATATAAAATTCAAAACTATAGTAAAAATTAATATATTTATGAGGAGAGCAAAGTGTCCCAGCGTTCTAATAATATAGCGACGGCAAAACTTCTTTTAAGAAATTTGTTTAAATGCGACGGCATTTTTTCAATAAATGTGTTTTAAGTGTAAAATCTTAAAAAAAAAAATTGTGTAGTGAAATTCCGTCGCTAAAAATGTCTAACAACTTATGATTAGATAATTCTTAAATTCAAATAAATTTCAATTTATTTTGAATAAAGAAAATAATATATAATATAATATATTATTTAATCAGTTTAGTTATTGAAAAAGTGTTGTGTGAGAGTTATAAAATAATGGTTCCATATATGTAGAATTGTATATGAAAGATATAAATAGTTCCTTTTTGATATACTCTAAAAACCAGTGGAAAGTCTTGGAAATACTTTGATTCTATTTCGATATATAGTATGTAGAAGATATAGTAAGATATACTATGAAATATTTCGAAAACTAAATACTAATACTAATACTAATACTAAATACTTAAATTCTTAATAAATTTATAGAATGTTTATATATAAGATATAGAAAGATATTCTGTGAAATATTTTAAAGACAAAAGTCTAGAAATACTTTGATTTTGATTAGATTTATAGAATTTATATGGATTAGATTTTATATAGAAAGAACTTCTGTGAGCTACTTTGAAAACCAGTGTAACAAATAGTTTATTTTGATTAGATAAATAAAATTAGTTTTCTTTATTAAAAAATTAACTTTCATTCTTTCTTTATTTAATATTTATATTAGGAATGTTATATCTATGAGAATTTATATATATCTAGACGAATTTTTAAGTTAAAAATTTTTAAAGCGTAGAGAAGAAGAAATAGAAGCGATCTTATATAATTATATCGAAAGCCTAGAATCAAGTGATTTGTGCTGTTCCGTTTTCTAACTAAGAAAAACAAAGATATCTTTATTTTCTATCTAATATGATATCTTCAACGTTATTTTAAACTATTTCTAATAGGGTAAATACTTCTTAAAAACCCAAAATATAGAAATCAAAAAGTATTTAATAACTTTTAAATTGAACATTAAACATCTGCTAAAATATTTAAAAATATTTCCGACCAAGTATATAGTATCTAATAAATATATAAAATTATATATTAAAAGTCATAAAACAATAGACAGATCATAAAGCCAATAAATCACTTGATTACTAGCTATATCTTTATATTAACTTATGTTATTTTTTAAAGATTAAAACTTTTGCCTTTTCAATTTGAAAGTTAATTTTCAATATATAGAACAGAAATATTTAATATTTTATCTACATATATAGGAACTTTAATATTATTCTTCTTTAAAAAAAAAATCAAAATCCAAGATAATTAATATCGTCTGTCTGAGAGTCTACACATAGTTTAATTTGTAGCAACCTCTCAAATGATTTATGCGGGTCATTAGACTAGTGTGCGTAATTATATGATTTATATAGGTTTGAATATGTATATATATATATATATCTATATTCATGTATTTCGATCTTGGTATTAAGTGTTTGCTGCTTCATTTGACATCAAGACACAATATTTTTTGTATGTAGACTCTTTTACACTCCATTTTTTGTTTTTGTTTTTGGTTAACTATATTGATTTACAATGTTTAATACTGGTTTATAATCTAACAGAACTTATCATAAATAAAATGGTAATCAGCTGACTAACTGACTGACTGACTATTGGTATACTCTTTTTACCAAATCGCAGTTAGTTAGTTATTTAGTAAAGCTTTTTATCAATTGATTAGCATGCATATGCGAAATGAACTTGATTCTTTAAGTTTGTAGTGGTAATTAGCATGTGTGTGTGTGTGTGTGTGTATGTGTGTTGAATTATGACAGGCCATATATATATATATATATATGTATATGTATATAAGGTAAAACTCTTCAGCTTTTTGGTATAGCCAGTTAAAAAAATGCTTAAAAAAAAAAGAAAGAAATAAAATGAAAGAAAAATGCAAAAATGCCCGCGGGAATTTTTGTGGTGATTTTTATGTGGTGGCTGGCGGACTGACTGGGCCCGTTTCTCTGGCGAATAAATTTACGCTTGTGGTTTAATACACAATTCTGTTCCACAGACCCCCATCACCACTTCCCTTAGTAGTCCTTGTTGTTTCTCCTACTCCTCCCCCCCCCCGCCTTTTGGCTCCTGCTTTTAGTATTTTGTCTCCTGCTGTCGGGTATTTCCATTCCATTTCAATTCCATCAAATGAATTTTTCCGTCTCTGTACCGATACGGGTAGACACTACTCTAGGGTAAGAGGCGGGACGGAAAGGAAAAAGTGTGTGTGTGTGTGTGTGTGCATTTGATGCATATAATTTTATTGCACACCACACACACACACAGAGAGAAAGATACAATTTGGTCCAAACATTTTGGCATATTCATTCAGAGAGCTCTCTCTCTCTCTCTCTGCGGTTTTATTATTTACAATTTTATTTTATTTATATTTATGTACGAACTCGTTTATATATATATATATTTATATATATTTTTCATGGCGCATTGTCGAGACGCTCTTTTATAATTTTCACTTTTGTGCGTTAAGCGAAAAATGGCGGGAAGCAATTTTTATATATAATTTGATTATTTTATGCCTTTTGCCCAGTTAATGAAAACAAAAAAGAAATATAAATAAAAGAGAAATATAAAAAAATCTTCTGCTGCAACTACAAATGCAATTTCTGCAATGCAGCTGCCACAAATACCCCCCCTCTCTGTGTGTGTGTGTGTGTGTATGTGTTTGCCCCAACATTTGGCCCGACCACGGCAATTCAACAAAAATTGTTTTGGTGTTATTTTAATTTAAAGGTTAACCGCAGCGTAATTTGTGGCATAAAATATAATTCGTCTAGTGTGTGTGTGTGTGTGCAAGAGGAACAAACAAAAAATGAAGGCAAAATCAAATAGAAGGGGGCACATACAACAACAACAAAAAAAAAAGTAGTTCGTTCGTCGTTTTATTGCAGCAACTGTAAAATGCCATTCAATGTGCTATTTGCTTTGCTATGTTCGACATTCAAACGATTTGCGTTTTTTCTACTGAAAGGAAAAAATTTTTTAGTATGTCTTTTAAAATACAGCAACAAAATGATGACTATAAACTAAATAATCAAGAGAAAAGCAAAGATATAGAATATACATAGATATATTTGATGATCTTTATAAGATTGAGATAAAATTAAGATTTATGTTTTTAAATATAATTAGCGATTCTTAAACTAGTTGAACTTCTTTCTTTTAGAACTAGTTTTACTTACACATTATATAAAAGTAAGATAAGAAATTTTCTAAAATTGTTATTGATAATGAAAAGTTTATAAATATATAATTGATATCTAGTCGTCGTTTTTCTATATATATCTCGTCTTCTTTCTTATTTTTAAACGAAAAATTGTTTTTCGAAATTAAAAACAAATTTAAAACTTTAAAAAACTGTTTTAAAAATATTTTTAAAAGAAATATTTTTGTTTTAAAATTTATTTAAATATATATGCATAATATATTATTTATATATTTAAACTTCTTAAAATATCTTTTTAAATTTTCATTGGAATTGGTTTTCCTTAGCGTAATATTTAAATATATTTCAAACCATTTATTTTATATATATTATATATTTTATATAGTTTAAAAAACTATTATTATTTACTCACACATTGAGTACAAATTTTCAATGACAACTAACGGATATCAATATATATATATATATGTCATTCATTTTGACCTTATCTTTATTAGTTCTTATAAATGCTAAAATTTCAATAGTAAAAGGGACTATTTTTTTTTATAAATTTATAAGCAAATAATAAAATAGGAAAAATATAAGTAAATGAATAAAAAAAATATATAAATAAATAAAAAAATTAGTTTATAAAGAAAAAGGCAATAGATATATAGGTAAATAAATAAATATTATTAATTTGATTAAATAGGAATAATAGTTAATTCAATAATAATATTAAAAAATTAGAGATAGAATAATAGGTATAATAGTTATTCTTGATCTAATTTTTTAACTTTAACAATTATTTTTCTAATAAGTATATATACATATATATATATATATATATTATACAAATTCAATTCTAATAGCTATATTCCTTTTATATTCGTTTAGAACCCTTTTTTATAAGCTAAATTTTCGGTTCTATTAAAAACTTGAACAAAAACTCACCTCAAATATCAAAAAGTTCTTTAAAAAAGTAAAGTAATAAGCCAAAGTTATATAGAATGATGTACCAAAAATCTGTAATGAATTTTACTATATAAAAACATTACTGTAAATATAAAGAAAGTATGACATAGCAACTTTATTATATATAGATAAAGTTTCTACATATCGTAAAGACTATAGGTAAATAGAAATTATGATATAGAAACTTTATCATATTAAAATGTTTTCTATATAAATGGAATTTTGATATAGAAACTTATAATAAAAACTTTATCATATTAAAATCTTTTCTATATATATATATTATTATTATGATACAGAAACTTATAATAGAATGAGGAATTCAAGACTTTAAAATACATTTTACAGTGAACTTCTTTATATAAAAAGTTCTTTATGGGAAATTTCTACTGTATGCACTATAAATGTTTGAAAGAAATTTGTTTAAATCAAAAAGAGAGATATATACATTCATATATAGATATTTGTATAGTAAACAAAATGTTGTTAATTTATGAGTAACTTTTACCATAGTTAATAAAAAATATTATAAGATTTTTAGAGAGCCATTAACATTTAGAATATGAAGAATTAGTCTAATAAAAAGAAGCAAGACATCTAAAATATAAAATATAAAAAATATATTCTAGTACAGATATAAAATATGAAATATAGAACAAATTATATATATATTTCTCTGTCTGTGTGTGTGTTCTCTTCATTTTTTAATGCTCTTTTTAAGTAATATGCCTCATAAATGATTTAATAGTTCATTTCATTTTAATAAAACTTTACATCTGTTTTTTTTTTTTTTTTGTTTTATATCAAATAACTTAAATTATTCTTCATATTTAATGGATATTTTTAGCTGGCATGTAACAGCCTCCATTTGTATGAGTCATTTGGTCATGTCTCGGAGCCGTTGAGACTTGAGTTTAAAAAGTTTGAAAACTTTGAGAATTTTCTTCTTTTTTGTTTTTGTACTAGGCGAATGTAACCCCTTTTTTTTTTTAGAACCGAAAATGGAAAATATTTATAAACAAATTATATATGCATATTTTGCTTGTTGGGTTTTATATATATATATTTTGCAGACGTTATAATAACTTCTCACTGCCCCCCTCTCACTCTCCTTCTCTCTCTTTCTTCTATGTACTTGGATTGTGTGTTGTTGTTTCGTGTGCTAAAGAGCTTCATGTTTAATGATCAAATTGCGTGCCTCGCCTCGGTCTTCTTCTTCTTCTACTTATTTCTCCACTTCTCACTCTTGTTCTTGTTCTTGTTGTTATTCTTCTTCTTTTTAGCTGCTTCTTGGTGCTGGTGCCTGCCTCCTCTCACATCAGTTGCGCCTCCTGGTGCCTGGTGCGTTAGTTAGTTTGCCAAGTTTTTTTTTTTTTTTTTTTTCTCTTTGACGAGGTCGTCGCCGTGTTGGAAGTGTTTTCATTAGTTTCATTTCTTTTTAACATTTGCTCTCAAATCGTCTTATAAATGTTTTTTTTTAAATATTTCTTAACAATTTTGCTTTTCCGAACAAATATTGTATGTAATTTCCCCTAACATTAGGCCAAAACGTTGCTCTAAAAATTAACTAAAGTAACTTACAAATAAAACTAAGTTGTTGGTTGCCCTCCAAAAAAAAAAAAAAAAAAAAAAACAAATGAAATAAGTTTTAAACTCATTCGAAGTGGTAACAGCGGCGGGGTTTTACGAATCGGGAGGTAACGGAGGCAAGTTGGAGGAGAAATCATTTAGACAAGTTGCACGCCGCTCATTAAATTAAATGAGCCATCAGCACGCAATTTATTTTAGTATTTTTGAGTAACTTTTGTTGCTGTTGTTGTTGTTGTTGTTGTTGTTGTTGTTGTTGTTGTTGTTCTCTACACTTGGTTCTTTTCTCATCTAAAAGTATTTCTCTTTTTCTCTCTCTCTCTCTCTATCTCTTTCTCTCAGGGGGTTCTCTATTAGGGCAAAAATAAATCACATTTTTCTTTTCTTTTTGTTCTCTTTTTGTTTTTGTTTTGGAAAATTTAATTAAATACATTGCCTGATGATTCTTCAAGTGCTTAAGGAAATTGCATAAAAAAAACTAAAGTGTATAAAATGTTTCTGTCATTGTCAAAATAGATTTTAACATTTTTCTTTCGTTTTTTTTTTTTTCAAAATGTTGTACAACATTTTTGTGTGCTAATGTTTTTAGCCATTTCTTGTTAGTCGTTCTACAATATTTGTTATTCATCTTTTTTTTTCAGTTTCGTTTTTTATTTAATAAATGCTTAAAACTGACGTCATTTGTTGTTTGATTTTTTTTTTTCTTCTATTTTTGATAAATGTTAAAGCGCCAAGAATTTTTTTTTTCGTCTGATTTAAATTTAGCAGTTAAGTTTTTTTTTTCTTTATATTTTCTATCTTTTTTGAATCTTTGTTTTTAGAAATAAATTAAAAAACAAAAGTGATATTTAAAAAAAAAAATATGAGCACGTTTTTGTTCCTCTATTAGATATATAAATATATATATATACATATATGTATGTAAAGGCATTTTCGACCTCATTTAGTTAACATATTTATGCACATATATATATTCTTGATCAGTCATTAATTGCTTGATATAAGCATATGTATAATAGCCATGCAATTAACTTGAATTTTAAGAGAAATATGTCATTGGACTTATGGTATATATTATACATATATTATATAAAGAATACGATGAATATGGAATTCATATGGAAAGTATTTAAAAGTTTAATTTAATTATATAAAAATTTTAATAAAAATAAATGAGTTCTTCTATATAGAAAATATTTAATGGATTATTCATTTAGGAAATATTTGATTATCAAGTCTTAAAAAGTATAAAAATAAATATATAAAGCACTTTAAAATATTAAAGAAAGTATTTAATATGTTAATTTGAATAATCTATGAATAAAATATCGTAAGAATATATATAAAATATAGAGAAGTTTTCACAGTATTACGGGAAATATTTAATACTTTTTTGTAGGCGATCTATATAGGAAATATTTGAATATCAAGTTTTTGAAATATATATACCATATATAGAAAGACTTTTGTAGTATTATAGGAAGTATTTAATACTTTTTTTGTAAATAATCTATATAGGAAATATGTGATTACCAAGTCTTGAAAAATATATAAAATATATAAAGGCTCTTAAAGTATTATAGAAAGTATTTAATATGTTTATGTGAATAATCTAAATGAGAAATATTTGACTACAAAGTTATTAAAATATATTTAAAGATACTTTTTGGTATTATATTTTGGTATTATTATTATATTTAATACTTTTTTTTTGATACTAAGTCATAAAAATTTCATAATTTTAACCATTGAAGTTGGTTTTCATGGGTTTTTATAGCTTTAATCGTTATAGAAACCATTATTAAGATAATTTTCACTATATTTGTCTATATGCCACATCTGAATAGTCCTTTAAAATAAGCTTTTTAAACAACTAAAACTGTTTTCCTTACTCAAATTCATTTCTATATAGTATATATAGTATATCAGATAGTAATCTCTTATTTCATTTCACTCAATACTTAATCCAGTTTCATTCTATTTCAATTCCATACTAAAACATTTATGTTTCATATTCTAATGTTCCATC
Organism: Drosophila neocordata; assembly: GCA_018903615.1. Classification (NCBI taxonomy): domain Eukaryota; kingdom Metazoa; phylum Arthropoda; class Insecta; order Diptera; family Drosophilidae; genus Drosophila; species Drosophila neocordata. The sequence goes on from JAEIGI010000002.1 coordinate 2,893,263, forward strand.
TGTCACCATAAAAATGCCAAAAATTCTTTTACATTAAACAAATAACTGTCATTTGTTTTAAAATTATCTCAAACTAATTTTAAAACACTAAATTACTAATTTAGACAATTCAATTAAGAAAACATAGAATAATTATTTCCCAAGTTCAACTTAAGAGTTATATTAAATATAGTTTTTTTTTGGATATATAAAAACTCTAGCCAGAATTGAAATTAGTTTTAGTAAAACCTTTGAAATGCGTGTTTGATAGAAACGATAAATATATATATGTATATATAATATAGAGATAGTTTTGTTTATATATAGATATATATATAGAGCGTGTTTTCGAATGTTGCAACTGTAAATTAAAATAACACCAAAGCACGCAACAAAAATTAATTGTCTAACACCAAATAAACTTGGAAAACCAAAAACTGGGCGTGGTATGCCTTGAAAATGACTTGAGGCACACCTACTATTATTCTGAGGGTCGGCTTTTGCGGCTCCTCTGCTAATTAAGCAAGCTAAAAAAGATACAAAAACCAAAAAAAGAAAAAAAAAAAAAACAAAAAATACACAAAATAAACCGAAAAACCGAAAGAAATTCAAATACAACATGATAAACAATTAATTTTGATTAGCCGCCTGCAATTAAGGAGAAGAAGAAGCAAACCAAGAAATTAAAAACCAAAAAAAAAAAAGAAAAGAAAGAAGGAAAAAAAAAAGAAAATAAAAGCAAAAGTTAAAAGGGGGAGAGGGAAAAGAAATCAATAGCCATATGCCTAAACATTTATATAGAGCATCCACACACACACACACATAGATAGATACATATACATGTATTGGCGGCCATTGTCACCATTTTGGCCAACAGAGTGAGACAGAGAGAGACAGTGCCTAGGTTTTGCCTGCATTTTGCAGTTTTTGCCACCTCTCATAACTCTTACGCTGTCTGGCCCTGGTCAGTTAGATAAAGCTATACCTCCCCCTTCTACCCTTGCATACACACACACATATACACACACTGGCATACTCACAATAACAACAACAGCAATGTCCTTGTTGTCCTCTTTCCTGCCTAGTTTCAAGTTCAGTCTGTATTTTAGGCAAATATTTTAGCTCTCTTTGGGGCTCTGTCTCTCGCTCTCTGTCTCACTCTCTGGATTTTCTCTTGGCCATGGCCAAAAGCTTTAAGTGGGTAAATGATTTTCATTAACATTTAAAGCTGACTGAAAAAAAAAACACACACAGACACACAACAACTTCAATTGAGTTGACTTAATGTCGCTTAAGCACGACAAAATACATAGACAAACACACACATACGCAACTAGGACATTTTACTGGGTATCCTGTGAAGTTTGAGCCTGCCAGTGACAGTTGAGCAAGCCAAAACCAAAGCCCCTTTGCCATTATTGTTGTTCCTGTTGCTGTTGCTGCTGCTGTTGGTTGTTGCGTCATAAATTTTTGAAGGATTTCGGCGCTGAACTTGTCAAAATCAGACAAATGCCTGGGGCTCGACACACTGTATATATGTATATATATATGTTTACTGTTATATTCAGTCGGGTGGTTGGTTGGTTGCTTTTGGTGTTATTTGGTTATGGGTTTTGGTTATTGATCTGAGCTGAGGCCTGAGCTGTCACAGCCAAAAAAGCTTTCATTTCAACAAGGTCAATGGCTTGGCCAAGAGCAGTCAGCCAAAATGAGAGCGAGAGCAAGAGATAGAAACAAAAGGAGCCCAAGAAACAGAGATAGAGGGAGAGATCATCAATCAAAGTTGCTTCGGAAAAAGCCTTTAAGTGTATTTGCCTGTTTCTCTCCCGTTTCTCTTTACTGTTTTTTTTTTTTCAATTTCTTTTCTTTTCATTTCATTTCTTTTTGGCTCTGCAATATTCCCACATTACTTATGTACAAGTACAAATTGTGGTAATTTTCAAGATCTCTTTTGTTTTCCTTTTGTTTGGAGCTCTACAATTTCCTCGTTTCACAAAAAACACCAACAGCAACAACAAGACAAAACCGTAGCAACATTCGCTCTGTTGTGTTTGGTTCTTTTGGCTTGCCACCAACACTAAAATTAGCATAACAACTTTATAGTTTAACTTCCTCCAACTCTAAACTCTTAGTCTGGTCTGTTCTGTTCTGTTCTGCTGTGTTCTGCTCTTGGCTTGGCCTAAACTTAACCTGGCCAGGTCTGGGTCTGGGTCTGAGTCTTGTATCTAGAATTTTGTATCTTGCATGTGCACCATCGCGTCATGGTGACTCGTTGACAAACAGCAACAAAACAAAAAAAAAAAAAACAAAACTAAACTAAATGCATTGCAATGCAAAAACGAGAACACAAAACCTTACCAACAAAAAGAGAGAAACCGATTTAACCTAAAAATCCAGTATGCCTTCAAGTATGCCCCTTTTGGTTAAACTAATCTCTGGTATGTAATCTGGAAGGATTTCCACACACGAGTCCAAGTTGACGACTTGACTATGCCATTGCAGGTGGCTAGAAGGGAAGCAGCTGCTGCTGTTTTTTTTAATATCAGATTAAAGTCAAAAGATAATACGGATTTCCAACATAGATCATTTTGTAAACTTCAGGTGCAAATCCTTGACATTTTCGCCAAAAAAAAGCAAAAACCTGACAAAAAGCGCAAGTCAAGTGCTTCTCACAGCTCACACCTTGCTTTGTGTCTTTAGTCTCAGAGTCTTCTTTTTACCTTTTATTTTTTTTTTACTCTTTGCCGTCACTCAGTCAATTGCTCATTTAGTGTCAAAGATTTTTCCAAACCGATAAAAGTATACACACACACACTTAAAATACATACAAAATAAATCCAAAAAAAAAAAAAGAAAGAGAAGAGAAAAAAAGTGCCATCATTTCTTGTCAACTCTGTGGCTCTGGGGCTGGGCCAGAAGTTGGGGCTGTTGCTCCTTTCAAAAAATTATGCAGTGTGAAGATAGAGAGAGAAAGAGCAAGTGTAGAGGAGAGGGGAGGAGGTTAAAGAGACGACAACGACGCCACTTGAGTATAAAAATGATAAAAATCTAACAAACACTCACACACAACAAAAGTAATCACAGTGGTTGAGTGGGAATCACTAGCAACAACAGCAACAGCAGCAACACCACACCACCATTCTCATCACCGTCATCATCAGCACCACCACCAGCAGCATTTGAACTTTTTGAATTGTCTATAGAAAGCTATATAATGACTTTAAAATACTCTTTAGCAAGTAAAATGTATTAGAGAATGGCTGAAATACTTTTTTTTAAAACTTTTTCTAAAGAGCAAAAATTGACATCAGCAACATTTAAGAATTGCTTTAATTAATAAACATTTTAAAAGAAGAAAAAGCTTCAAAAAGCAAAGGAATTAGTTTATATATTAAAAATTATTAGATTTAAGGATATTTAACAAATAGGCGTGGCTTTTAACCATGTTAGATAAAGCCTAGATGGCAAGCCAGATTTCATAAATTTATCTTTGTTTAATTACTTTTTAAGCAGAATTTTCTTGTTGTTTATTTTAAATGCTATTGTTAATATACTCTTCTTAATTATAGTTAATAGGGTATATAAATATTTCTTAGTTAAATTGTTGCTATGATTGTTGTATTGTTGCTGTTGCTGTCGTTGCACACAAACCAGTTTGCAATTGCGCTGCTGTATTTGATATTTTCTTGTAGAAATGTTTTGTACAGAAATAAGACTTAAAGATAGATACATTTAGAGACAGATTAAACTGATAATTTATATAGAAGAAACAAAATATGTCTTTAGTTTAAAAATATTTATTTCATTTTAAACTTTTTTTTTTGGTTTTTTAAACTTGTCATTTGACTGAGCGCCTCGGATTGCTGTTTCCACTGCTGTGGTTTTGTTTTGTTTTTTTATATTTTGGCGCTTAATTAATATGCAAAAAACGTTGAAAGTGAAGAAGAAACAAAAAAACAGAGATATATATATATATGTATATATATATATATTTATATATACATAATGCCGCAGCAAAGTAATCACAAGGTCAAACACAAAAACAGTTTCTGGGGCTACAATTTTTTGTTGTCGGTTGAAAAAAAAAAACGACGTGCTTGGAAATAAATATATATAGATATAACCAAATATATATATATATATATATGTGTATATATATATATAGATTTCTATGTATGATTATGTTTTGTTTTCTGTATGATTAGAACGCTGGGAACATAGGTCTAAAAACTGCTCTCTCTATATATCTCACCATTTTCCTTATTAATTTTGTATTATCAATTATTTTACAGTATGACGATGGCCTACATGGCTACGGCATGGATTCCGGCGCCGCAGCCGCAGCCATGTACGATCCACACGCTGGCCATCGGCCGCCCGGTCTGCAAGGCTTACCCTCTCACCATTCACCCCACATGACGCATGCCGCGGCAGCGGCCACAGTTGGCATGCATGGCTACCATTCGGGTGGCGGATCGCATGGAACACCTAGTCATGTTTCACCGGTTGCTAATCACCTAATGGGCGCTATACCCGAGGTACACAAACGTGATAAGGATGCGATTTATGAGTAAGTATGATTTATATATACATATGTAAGAATAAATATCCAATAATTTGCCAATAATTAATGCAAAATTTTCAAATGAATCTGTCTCTCTCTCTCTTTCTCCCTCTCAACTGTTAGCTAATGATAAGAACGAAATGAAAATATTATTCTAGCTTGGCTTAAGCCTGATTAACTAACCTATTTAGTAGAAGATGAGGCTCATAGTATATTTACCTAGTCCAAGGTTAACTAGTTTAGTTCGATTTGAATATATTAAAGTTCATTAGTTTATCATTTTATAAGTGAATATATGCTTTGATCCACCTACCACTTATTGATTTAATTAATATTTGATCGATCTTTGAAACCAATCAACCACCTGTTTTTTTTTTGTCTTTGATCGCCTGTTCTCACCTTTTCTAACCTAAAGAAAGACATATATATATATAACCGTTGTGGTGAGGGAGTAACATAAATTTAACGCACGCGCGACTTAAAAAAAATGAACAACGATCCTTATAGAAATGGGCGTGATCACATGCGCTTTGCGCAAAATACAAAATTATGGGTTTCCTTTTTTCTTTTTTTTGTGTGTTCCTTTTAAATTTGCGCCCTTCCTTCTCTAAAACAGAAAAAAAACAAAAAAAAAAGAACACAAATTTCTTTTAGGAAGAAGAAGGCATTCTTTTTATTTTTTTTTAGGGGGTGTGGCACATGTTTAGTGACGGACACGGAACATGGACGTGCTTAGGCATTAGGGAGTCCATATAAAATGAGTTTGCTGCAGTTGTTTGCCTGGTGTTAATTTGCCAAATTGTGGTTTCGGTTCCTTTCTAACTTGAAGTGTCATTTGGATTGCGTGTCCTGATCCTCAAACTTGGCAATTTTCATGTGTTGCAACTGTTAGTGGTGATGGGGCATCAGCTGCTTGACTTGTTCAATATATTATAAGTAAATATTTGGTTTGCTTTTTTTTTATTATTATTATATATTTGTCTTTTCCCTTTTTGTTGCTTGACTTTTGGTTTCGTCAGCTGTTTGAGGATCGTTTATTCGTTCGTTCGTTCGTTGATCTTGTCTGCAACTCAAGTAGTTCTTTCTTTTGGTCAAACATGACTTCATTAGCACACTTCATTTCCACCTGTTCAATTCCTTTTTTTTTGAGAAAGAGAGAATGCATTTTTTGTTATTTGTACAATTGACACCTTTAAAGAGGCGTGCAGTGGAGGAGAGAGAGAATGGTTGCATATAATAATGAAAATGAAAATGAACATGAGCAATTTCAAAAGAATAAAAAGAAACTCCTCTCTCTCTTTCTGTCTCTTAACACCTTCTCGAGTGGGAATTCAGCTGCCATTTGGCTTGTCACAAATGCCAAGTCATGGCAAATGAGTGCACACTTTTTTTTTTTTTTTTTTTTGGGTATGAGATCCAAGCCAGGACTGGACTCTGAAAGGCACTCAACTGTAAAACTCTGGGTCGCTTAGTTTGCTGCTTATTAATAGTTGTTAAGCGCAGGTCTACACCCTCTCTCTCTCCCTGTCTCACAGTCTTGTTTTCTTCTGGCCATCTAATGGACAGGAGGGTAAAAGGAACTGCCCTTTTTTTTTCATTTTGGTTTCCCTAATTTTGTTCAGGTGCAATTTGTGCTTAGAGCGTGAAGTAGTAGAAAAAAGAAAACACAATATTTTGGGGTACAAGAGAAATGTACAAATCATGTCGAGTTGTTGAACTAATCCGTCAAAAAGTAGAGCCAACTTTAGTATACACAAAGAGAGGGGGAGGAGAGATTAGTATAGAGCAAGAGAGAGAGGGAGAAAAACCAGCTGGTAAGTGACTGTGAATGTTCATTTGCATGGGCAGGAAACTGTATATATGTATGTACATATGGCCAACTTCTTATAACCCTTTTTTAACTTTTCTTTGTTTTCTTCTTTTTACTTTACAGACATCCGCTATTCCCGCTCTTGGCGCTTATATTCGAGAAATGCGAATTGGCCACATGTACGCCGAGGGAGCCTGGCGTGCAAGGTGGTGATGTTTGTTCATCGGAATCGTTTAACGAGGATATTGCAATGTTCAGTAAACAGGTAAGAAAGGACAAAAAACTAAGCTGCTATACATCAATATGATGCATATTATTATTATTATTTCATATATATGTGTGTGTGTGTGTGATTATTTTTTTGGTAATTGGAGCTGATTTTGAAAAGTCTCAACACATGTCCCACATGTGGCATAAAGGGATTTTTGGTAAAGGCGGCACACGAACTTAACGAAGCAAGTCGCTAAATGATCGGATTACATACCATAAGGATCATCAACATTATCATTGAGTTGGAGTCGTTGTTGTTGTTTCAGTTTTGGTCTCTCCATTCATTTTCCTTTGGCACTTAATTACAGTTGCTGCAACACCAACAATGTCTTGCCGCCATATGTCACAAATATGCGGCGCTTGACACTTCCTCCCCGTTTGCGTTTAGTTTTCAAGGAGTTCATAAAGCTGAGAGCAAACAAAATTCTCCTTTTTTTTTTTTGCCACACACTGACATTTAAATAATTTACGATGTTTTAACATACAAATTATAATGTTGCAAGTCGTTTTGTGGGCTGCTGTTGCTGCTGTACACTCATATCCTGCCCTGCCCTTGGCTTGTCTTGTCTTTTCTTGCTTGCTACTAAAGTTGCCTGCTATTTTTATGAACGAGATGACACTAAAAACAACAACAGCAACAACAACAAGAAGATGAAATACTCTCAAAACATCAGCAACATCTGAAGAAGCAACCAACTTATGGCTCCATCTAGAGATTTTCATGGCAGCGACATTTTTGGCGCGTCAAAATAAGCAAAAGAACAGCAAAAGAAAGAGATACAGCTAAAGAAAGAAAGAGAGAGAGAGAGAAGCAAAATTTTCAACATTGGCCAGTTGAAATTATAAAAATGATGTTTTTATTTATGGTCCATTTGGAATTTTGACAGGCCTCTGCTATGGGTAATAAAACCAAACACAAGACCCAAAACACCAAAAAAAGGAAGAAAGAAAGAAAAGAACTCTGAAAAACATTTATCAAGATGCGTTTTAATGTTGCTGCTGTTGTCTTTGCTATTGGGTTTTTGCATGGCGAGATTTTGATGAACTTTTGTCAAATTGGCTATCAAAATGTCAATAAAGTTGGCAATTTCTTTCTGTTCTTGCAGTTTTTCCCTGTTGCGAATAGTTGGCCAAAAAGATAGTTAAAGAATTTTATGAATTACCTAGCTTAAGTAACAAGTTTTAGCTTGATTTTCGATTTCTTAACAATTAACTATATCATTTGGTTCGTTCTTGATTCTATGAATGATTCAATAGACCTTCATCCCGATGTCAACAACTAAGTTGTTGCTTGCATTTGATTTGATTTTAGATTCGTTTTTTGTTGTTGTTGTTTTTTTCTATTCCCCCCACTTGGATACCAAATTGACGCCACTGGCAGTCGTCTTCGTCACTTCTGCTTTTCGGGGCCATCGTCTTCTTTTTTTTTTCTTCTCTCGTTTTCGATGTTGTCGCTGACAAAAATAACTCAAAAATGTCATTCGCCCATCGAATTTTAACAAACGAGCGGGGCCCCAGTCGAATGAAGCCAAAAACTTTGCTAAGCTAAAAATATATAGAGTATACACATATATATATATATAAATATAGGAATATATATATCGTATATATATATATATATATGCTTTGGCACTTTTTTAGTTGCTGCCAATGTTGATGATGATGATGCTGATGCGTTTTATATAGATAGATTGCATAGATATAACTCAGTACGCCAACGCCCTAGTCTAAGATGGAGCACAGTGGCAAGTTGCAAGTTTTAGTTTCATTCCTGCCACATCTCTTGGGTTATATATACATAGTAAGGCGACTTTTGGTGTTGGCGCTGCTAATGATGCAGCTAAGGAAACGCTTTATAATTTCTCTTTAAAAACAGAAACATGTGATGCAAATGAAAACAACAGCAGCAACAGCAGCAGCAACAACAAGAAATCGTCATAAGAAAGAAAAAGAAAAATAAAATTAAAAACAATATTTATAAAAATATAAGCAACAACAACAAAAAATGCTAAAGATGTACGTTGCTCCCTCTGTTGTTGATCATGATGATGAGGATGTTGCTGCTGTTGCTGCTGCTGATGATGATGATGATTTCTTTTCTCCCCATACGAAAATTGCTTAATGTGACTGCAGTCTTTGTCTTTGTTTTGAGTTAAAAGTGGGGAGACAGTAAGACAGAGAGAAAGAGAGGACCCATGCTGACTGCCGAAATAATTTTTATGATTTCATTTTAAGTAATTTTTAATGAAAATCAGTTGTTGTTGCCGTTTGCTGCTGCTGCTGTTGTCTTTGTGGTTTCTTTTCTTTTTTTTTTTTTTTTTTTTTGTCTTGTGTTGTCGTCACAAAACTGACATTGTATATAAACTGTAGGCTGACAACTTTTTGGCGTTTTGGCTAATAGTTTGTACATGCGATGAGTTGATTTTGGCGCTGACAACACTGGCCCATTGTCTTCCTTTAGCTGTTGTTGCTGTTGTTGCTGTTGTATGCAACCATGCGTGTGCCGCAGACGCGTCTCTTGGTTGGGGGCTGTCTGTTTTGGCATGATGATTAATGAAGTGCGGTTAAATGATGATGATGATTTCTGATTTCTCTGCTCTCTGCATCTATATACATATATATCTGTAAATGTGTGTTTCCTTCTACATTGAGATCATCTTTGTATTATGTCCTTGACATTACATGTACTGACCAACAACAACAACTGCCATAACATAGAGCATATAGTCACTTTCCATATTAGTCCATAACTCACTTGCCAAAATGAAGAGACCAAATCAAATCACATCATATCATTTTTTGAAACCTTTTTTTCAGGTAGATTGAAAAGTATAAATTGTGAAACAGGTTAAGGCATTAATACCAATCAATGCCTTAGCTATGCTACGCTTTTTTTTGGTTTGGATTTGGGTTTTGGGATTGGGATTGGGTTTGGGTTTGGGTTTTTTTCTCTCTCTCTTTTCCTCTGGACAAAAGGCAATTTCATGTCGGCTATACATAGCCATTCTTATATACTCATTCCCATTCTCATTGTTTTGCTTTTCGTAAATTGCATTTTCTGATTTCGAATGAATCCCAAAAACCAAGATACATACACACACACACACACACATATACACACTAGAGAGGTAGGGAGGAACGGTAAGAACCTCATAATCAGGTATGAAAGGTTACGCTTGCCCAGTTGTATTGTCAGCAGAGGCAGCAGCAGCAGCAGCAGCAGCAGTAGATTGGAATGCTCACTTGCCGGCTGTGGCCCAGGGTCGTCTCTGGATCTCATCTCTTTCTACCTTCTTTCTCTCCCTCTCTCTCTCTCTTGCTTTACGCACAAGGAACTTAATCTCTTTTGTGCCCTCGGTATGAGGCCTCGTTTGTTGTTTTGTTCTTTTAATGATAAAAAATACAGAAACCTTTACCTTTTTATTTGGAATTTGGTACCTTTTTAATCTGACTCGCTCTCCCTCTCTCTCTCTGTCTCTCTATCTATCTCTTTCCCCCTCTTTCTTTGCGCAGTTATATTATTAAACCATTGTTCTTTTCATTTATTTTTTTTGGTCCAAAGCAACCCCTAGCCCTTAGCGGGTTTTGAATTTCTTAAGGCTGAACAAAAGACTTGTTAACAGAACTCTAACTGGCAAAAGAGCAGCAGCAATGCGCAGACGCAACTGTTGCCACAGGGGTTGGGAGGGGTTAGAACAGTAAAAAACCAGAACAGGCAATTGCGACGCAAAACTAGAATACAAAATATACAAAAGCTGTAGAAAATTGAAAAAACTTCTGTGTGTTCTTTTCAATGATTGCTGCAATTGCACAGCGTGAATTGATTTGCCACAGTCTGTTGAAAAGAAGAGACAGAGGGGAGAGAAAGAAGATATTCCACCCACTAGTATTAAGAATTATTTACTTTTACAGTTGCATTTGATTACACTAACCAAAAACATTTTCAGAGGCCTTCTAAACTATATTTTTTCTCTCCCTCTCCGTTTCAAATATTTGTTTATAGAACCACTTGGCGCCTTTTAAATGTTATTATTTAGCTTATATGCAGATATATATATATATATATAGGCTAGATATATATATATGTCTCATTCATTTTTGGTTACTTTTTTTTCTTCGTTCTCTTTTTCAATGTTTGTACAGTAGTTTGACCCTTTTTAACAGCTCTATATACTTTCCTAATGTATCTAGGCATTTCATAGATACATTATCGCTGTGTGAGTGCCACATTACTTAGACTCTAATACGCTCATCAAATATTGTGTGTGGCAAGTTGCCGTTTCTGTTAAACCATTAGGGCAACGATCTGTATATATATATATATATATATATCTAAAGATAGAGAGGGGTAAAGTGTTGGAACTTTGACTATAAATCGATTTAGGAATTGTAAAAAGAAGAAATCGAGCCACAAAAATTTTGTGTTGATTGCTAGAGAATTTGAGAATTCTTTTGCTTGCTCTTTCTCTCTCTCTCTCTATCTCTCCCTCTGGTTTATGCATATTTCATTCATTCTGGTGGCAACTCTTTCGTTGCGCTTTTTATTTATGTGGCGTTACTTATGAGAATCTTGCCAATGATTTATGACTCTTCGTCGTCAGAGCTGCTAAACGTTTTCAATTAAATAATAAAAATCAACAACAAAAAGAAAACAACTATGACAAATTTGGTGGAAAATAGTTTTTCCTCTTAACTAAAGGTAACAACCGGATGTGTCTCTCCTTAGAAGTAGTTGTGTTGCAAAGTGAAAGAGACAGGGAGAGAGATACAGCATTGGCAACAACAGGTAACATTTTAGTGTCCAATTGTCTGTCTTTCTCTTAACGTCTTTTACTTTTACCCCAATGCAAATATTGACCATCTTCTACATGTTGGCAATGTTTGTCTGTGTCTTTTAGTTGTACTTGTTCTTGTTGTTGTTGTTGTTGTTGTTGGTCTGGGGTCTGAGTCTTGTTCTGCTGTTGTATCCGTTAGAAGTATCTCGAGAAGCCAGCTACCTCACAGTGCGTTTACTTTTCTACATTTAGGTTGTAAAACGGCAGACACAAAGACTGAGCAGCAAAACGAAACGGAGCTATAAACCTAAGTAAATCAAGCCAACTCCTCCCACTCCTCCTTCCTCATATAGAACTGGGTTGGGGGAGACATCCCAGTTATAGTTGTTATTATTATTGTCACCTCAATTGTTGTTAGAGTCTTTTTTATTTTACTACCAATATTGTATGTACGCGGGGCACCATTATAAAGATATAGATAAAAAAAAAGGTAAAAACAAAGAGTACACATGGTTTCTTTTTTTTTCTGTTGTGTTTGGGGTTTATGTTTGCTTTGGGTAAAAGTAATCAGCCACATTAAACAACTACAACATCATCATCATCATCATCATCATCAGCACGATTAACATCATCATTATTATCATTATCCACATGGGTTTTGTTTTTATTTTTATTTATTTTTTTTTTTTTTTGGTATTGCATTACAAGAGAAATTATTCGTTTGATTCATGGGCGTCAAAAGGATCTGAGTTAGAAGGGGCGAGACTCGAGATTTTAGTACATATTAAAAAAGAAAAACTTTCAAAATTGTTTTAAAACTTCTTAAAACTAAATTTTCAATTAGAATGTTAGGTTTTATATCATTTTATATAAAGACTCTAATACAAAAAGTTATAAAACAAAAATTTTGAAATTTTAAGGTTTTTCTTTTATATTTATATTAATACAACTTTTTAAATTACACTTCAGAAATTAAATTTGTTTGAAAATGAAATTGATTCCTTAAAATATAACATTTATTTAAAATATTTGATATATTATAAAGTAAATATAATTAATTTCATCATCTCAAAACTATTTCAAATTACAAAAAAATATATAAATAATTATAAATATATTTTATAATACAAAAAGTGTAGAAAATTAAAAAAAAAATTAAATTTTATGCCATCAAAAGTATTATAAATAATATAAAAATAATTTCATACTTTAAAAGTTGTTTGAAATTAATTTTTTATAATTTTATTATATTAAATATGTAATAATTAAAGATCTTAAACAAATCTTAAAAAAATTCTTTGAAATATTAAGATGAAACTATAAAAAATATACAATCTAAAAGGAACTTATAATATTTTATTAAAATTATAGATTTCTGTACTTTGTTTAAGAACAAATAGAAGTTGCATAACCCTTGCAACACCCCTTTTTAAGCACGCCCATGCCTTTTTGTATGCTATGTGGTAAACATTTTTTGAATTGTGCAAGCTTTTAGGTACCTAAGTGTCGTGTGACTTCAATATTTGTTGTAGGTGTGAGAAATTTGATAGCCACAAAATGGTTTTTGGTTTCTTGCAAAAAAAAAATTAAAGAAAATAAAAAAAAAAATTGGTTGCAGTGAATGGAAAGGAAAAAAGATTCCAATTGCTTAGAGCTATGACGTGTGATTTTCCTTATTATTTTTCTTTTTTATTTCCAAACATAATTTTCCTCACGTGGCAGCAACAAAAGCTTTTTAAACTGTTGCTGCTGCCGCTGGTTATTGTTGCTGTTGCTGTTGTCTAGTTTGCCCCTTTTGGGGAATTTATTTTTTTAAGCCACAAGGGAGATAAAAGTCTCGATAACATTTCGACAGCGTCTCTCAGCAATTGCGGTTGTTGTTGTTGCTGATGTTGTTGTTCTGTCTTGTGTGTATGTATATTTGTTTTTGTTTCATTTTCATTTGTTTATGGTTGATAGCAAGAAGCAAATAAGAGCAATAGAGATAGATAGAGCGGTTTACCCGCATGCGGCCGGCGCCGTGGCACGCAACATGAACAACAACAACAACAACAGAAAAAAAACAAAAGTAATAATGAGTATTAGTGTAGCTACGTGCAGCAATTTAGGCGCCGCATTAGATAAACTAATAACAGAGACGTGAGTCTGAACTAGTTCAAAGCAGGTCAACTGTTTGCACTGACATTTACTGAACTAGTTCAAAGAAGGTCAGCTATTGGCATTTCTTATAGCAAATTAACAACTTAACTGTTACACCTTATACTTTCTCTCTCTCTCTCGCTCCCTCTGATCAATGTATTTTTTTTTGTTCTTTCTGTTATCAGAGTGCAATTTCTCAAGTGCATAGAGGTTCGTCTCGTTTTAACAATCCCAAATGATTGCGTACCGGTGGCAGCTACTGTGTGTGTTGGCGCTGATTCCAAAAGTCGCATAAATTGCTTTATGGCCATTTGCTGGGCAAGCTTTATGGCCATTATTCAAGTGCTTTTACTTCACTACACTTCCACTTCATTGTAGAGTCTTTGGCCGTTCTGTTTACCCCCGTTTTACACCTCCCTTTTTACCAAGTTTTACTTTTCTCCATGGCTTTTCTCTCTCATAGGTTTATGGCCAACACAATGCCAGGGCTATAAACAGCTCCTAGGTATTGGCCTAATAAAAACGTAGCAAAAACAAATGCTCTACAACAGTTTTTTCTTTTTTATGATTGTTGCCGGTTTGGATTTTTTTTTTTTTTTTTTTTTGTAGTTTCGATTTTTATTTTGGTTTCCTTTGTTTGTTCTTGTTGTTCCCCCCTTTTTATATACATATTTTTATTTAGTGGCTCAAATTTCTATTAAATTTATCATGTGAGACATTAAAATCATTTTTGATTGAATCATAATTTTATTTTTTTTATTTTGCTTTTACTTTAGTTTTGGTTTTCAGTTTCGGTTCTTTATTTTATTTTTGATTTTTTTTTTTTTTTTTTATTATGACAACTTGTTAGCACGTGGTCTGTGGCCTAAACAGTGTGTCTTTCTGCTGGTTGTGGTTCGATGAAAATTGATTTCACAAAATTCCCCTTAAAATTTATGACCACCTACGCGAGGTTTTGTTTAGTTTTTTTTTTCTTTTTGGTGTGTGTGTATATCTTGTGTAAAATAAATTTGTATGGCCCTGTGTTGTATAATTGCATTTATTGGCATCATAAAACCGTTTGAAGAGCAGTATCTAAACAGTAGTGATTTTTTGTCGCCCATGGATTGCAAAATTTATGAGCTGCTCATGTGAAACTGATTAGAATTGGGCGCGTAAAGAACTTTGCGACAGAATGACGTGCGAGTTAATTTTTATTATATTTTCTACTAGTAGTAGTTTGTGTATGTATTTGTTTGTGTCTGTGTGTTGGGGTTTTCCGTAGCAAATTGAAAATGAAATGAAAGGAAAGGGAAGGGAAAGGAAAGCGTACAAAAGTAAGGGAGAAAGTAAGGGGAACTAGTGGAAATGGTTTTGCCTCTGCTTGCTTTGGGCTATAAATATGAAATTGTCAGCTGCAGCCGCCCACGCAGCGTGTTGACAAAATGTCGGAGAAGGAAAATTTCATTTTCATTTACCATTTCCATACACACACACATATATACATCGACAGGCATATATGCATATATGTATATGTATGTATTTATTTTCACGCCCCAACTGCCCGTTTGATATTTATAGACTTGTCTCATGCTGTGAATTTACTAGTTGGAAAATGATTTATATATTTTTAAAAACCTCAGACATTGAACGTCAGACAACTTCACTGACAAAAGATTTGCAGGGCTTATCAGTGGCATGCAACTAGTTTGGGTTCCTCCAATTAGCACAAAAAAACAACAAAAAAGGGAAAAAATGGGCAGCCATTTTGCCAGGCTCCTTCTCTGGGCACTTTAGCATATATATACCTATATATATATATATATATATATATATAAAGATATATATATATATATATAGTGGTGTGTATAGTGCGTGCGTGCCATATGCCTACCATTTGCTTGCTTTTCATATCAGCAAAAGGCTAAAAGCGCGACCTGGCCATATCATCATCATGGCAAATAAAAAAACCAGTTTGGCAACTTCTCGTGGCAGCTCCTACCACTTTACTATCTACCTCTCACTCTCTCTCTTTCTCTCTTAGTATGTATGTATGTATTTGTGTGTGTGCAACGCCGGCAGCAACCAACCAGCATTTGAAAATGCAACATAAAAGCCAAAACAAACCTACAAACCAAACGACTTTGGCAAAACTCTCCATCACGCAACTCTTTTTGCTTCGTTTCGTTGTTGTCGCCCTCGTCGTGGACTTGGATATGGATGTGGACGTCGTCAATGGTTGTGCTTTGTATTTGTTATTAATATAAGTGTTGTTGTTGTTGTTGTTGTTGTTGCTGTTGTAGCTGCTACACAATGGGGCGTTTTTCTCATGGTTTCAGGCCCACATATGTCCGTATGTATGTATAGATCCGCGCAAATGTCTGTACAAACTGCAAACTCCATTTGATCTGCCTGGGCAAGTGTGTAATTATTAGCCACTCAAGCCTCAGTTGATTTCAAATTGCCGTTACTTGGTCTATGTGCATACACACACACACACTAACTTACTTTAGCCGGATCAGTAGGGCAAAAAAATTTAGTTTTCTAGACTTTCTAGCCAACATTTAGAAACTTTATTGCCCATTGAGAAATCAGCATGTGATCGATTTATTAGCTTTCAAGAAATCGATTTGCCATAAACCTTTAATACCTTTGAATTCCTAAACTTAAAACCTAAGGATACTTTTGAAATTTAATGACTGTTACTTGAGACTTGACTTTCAAAAGAGCAAAAGCAATTTATAAACTCTTTAGATTACTCTTTTAGTCTTAAAAAGTATTTCGAAAACTATAATAAATAATGAAAAAATTTAAAAAAATATAGAAGATATTTTAGATATTTAGAAAACTATTTGCTCTACATCTAGGTTTTAAGAGAAATACTGTAACAACGTTTTTAATATATATTCTAAGTATAAAACCACCGACGCTTAAAATCAATTTAAAATGGGATTCTTCTAAGTATTCTTATATCATAATCTTTCTATAGATCATATCATGATCTTACTATAGAACTGTATTAAGATTGTCTACTTGATGAACAGCAGCTGATCTCCTATTGATCGTATAAAAATTTGATAAAAATACATAGAAACTTTATTTTTAGCTTAATGATCTTTCTATAGATCACGACTTTCTTCATGATAACCAATTGGTAATTTGATCTTTATAAACTTATATAAAAATACCTTGTTCTAAGGCTGCTATCAAACCTATCTACTTGTTAACAAGTTGCTGATCTAATATTGATCTTAAAAGAAGTCTAATAAAAAGAGATTTTTAGTTTGGTGATCTTTCAAGAAATCACATTTAAAATATTACAACTTTTTACTTGATAAACAGTTGCTGATCTAATAAGGGTCTTTGAAACTTATTGATTTAAAAACTTTGTTCCACAATGGTTAATCATTTAAAACGATCAACCGACTGATTAATCGATTTCATTGATCTCAAACCGAAAAGAATTCCAAAAAAAAATGTTGCTTCTTTGTGATTCTTCTTTGGTTCTACTCTATAATCACTATTTTGGGATCATTTCAAAGTCTTATCAGCAGACAAGATCAACGATCCATGGTCAACCTTGTTGCAAATTGATGTGTGGTCAGTTGGCTTTGTGCAAGGTCAGCTCACACTATGGCACTACAGTTATATGTATGTATGTATGTATGTTTGTAGGAAGAAGAAACACTATCTCATCAGGGGGTACAGTTAAATGAGGGAAGACAAGACACAACATGATATTTATTATTATGTTGGTTCCGTGAGACTTGCAATAACTACAAAAACATAGTTTCAAATAATTTTCGCAGCATTTATATGACCTTCTCTCGTATTTGGTTTTTTCTTTTTATTTTGGGTCTCTGTTTTGGCATTTTATCTAGTCAGATATTGCTTTTGTGATTTTTATCTGTATAAAGGTGTGTGCGTGTGTGTCTGTGTGTGTGTGGTTTATTTTCGGTACGCCTTGCTATAAAAACGAGAATCTCTTTTATGGTCACACGGCAGAGTCACCTTTTGTTGGGTTTTTGATGAACATTTTACGCAAATGTTGCAGTTCCCATGGTGTTGTGTGTGTCCGTGTTGTGTTTGAAACCGATGTGCTTGTTACTTGTTGTTGTCTTTTAATACATTTATAATGTGTATACAATATTTCTATTTTATTTCCTTTTATTTTTTTTTTTTTGCGTGAGCTCTTATCGCTTTGCTGTGTTTGTCAAACGGGTGGGCATCATAAAAGTGCGGCAACACCAGACAAAAACAACAACCTACACTTCGATAAATGTATACATACAGTTTTATAGGAATATATCAACATACACACATATGTATGTATGAAGGGAGTGCATCACCACCTGCCTGCATTTGTCAAAAGATAAAACAGCTGTTTCTTCCTTTTTCTTTACTTTAGTTTTACTAAGTAGTTTGCATTTATTCGTATTAAACATAATGTTTCTTATACTCATCTCCACATCTTTCTCTTTCTTTACCATTGCAGATAAGATCACAGAAACCCTACTATACCGCAGATCCCGAAGTCGACTCACTGGTAAGTAAATGTAAACGAAATCTAAATTCAGGTGGGCAACATTGTTGCGGCAACATTGTTGACTGGGTTGAATGATGCCAAAGATCATGGTTAAACGTGCAAGCGAGAGAAACAGAGAAAAGGAGAGCCAGTTTAGTGTGTGTGTGTGTGTTTGTATTTGCAATCACCTTGACCCAAAACAAACGACAACAATTGAATAATTTTCTTTTATTTAGAATAAATCACTGCGAATTTAGTAACAGAAGCTGATGCCGTATACAATTTATGAGAATTTGCTCACTTTGCTTTGGCTTCGACTGAGTTGTTTCGACATTTTATTGGACAGCGTTGCCATACGTTTTCATTTTGCATATGCACACACAGAAATACAAACACACACACACGGCAACTCGGGAGCCGGGAACTGGGACCATATTCAACGTTGTCGACTACAATATGAAGCAGAACGATTTAATGATGCATATGACATTTTTGCACTCTCTAAATGGGCAGCCAGCCGCCTGCCTTGAGTCTGTGTATCTATACATACATATGTACATGCATATATATGTGTGTTTAATGCAGTAAAAGCAACAACAAAGCCTCTTTCGCATCGTTGTTGTAGTTGTTGTTATTGCATGCATTCACAGCGATCTGTATAAAGGCAAATGCCAATAAGCATCAGTTCAAGCGAGAAAAAGAGATAGCCATAGAAAAGGCAACGGGGCAACCTTGGCGGCAATTTCATGATCTTGACGTTTGTTGTTGGGGGAATGGATCATCATCATCATTATCATCATCAGTTGATCTTTGAAAAGAGTAACAAAAATAATGTTCCAGTCGAGAATAGATACCTTTTAGTATATATTTCTACAGGATAGTGAAATCTTAACTAATGTAAATAGCTTCTATATAGAATCATCTTGTAGATGGAATAGATCAACATAAAATCTTTTATTTGAAGAAAAGGAAATGATCAACTTTCGTTTTGACAGTTTTAGTAAGCGAAACTTATCTGTCATATATTGCTTACCTTCTCGCTCTCATCAAATAACTCACTGTGTCTTTTTGACTTAACTCATTCCAACTGCTTCAAGTCGTTTTTGTCGGGTAGAAGTCATAATATATTTTTTTATGATCGCACATGAGTCAGAGAGATCGGGATTCATGTAAATAAAGACGGAAATGCCGCATGCAAAAAGTACAAAACGAACCATACAATTGGGCTAAACAAATCGCATAAACTTTTGGAAAGCCTAAAGATGAGAATGAGCATGAGGATAGAAATGGAGATGGAGATGTGGTTGGGTATAGAAGAAGTTGTGGATAAAGATGAGGAACAGTTGGCTGCCGTTCCCCGGTTGCTTGCCTTATAAAGAGATTATGGGCAAAACTAATTTTAATTGCGACTCCTCTTAGTCGTAAATGTGTCACTCACTCACTCACACGCACTGTCAATGTTTTATGCCTTTAGTTTTTATGGTGTATTAGTCGCCACAGAATGACAGAGATAGATACTGTGAAAGAATGAGAGAGGGTATATAGTAGAACAGAATCTCTGGTGGCCCTAATTTTATGCACTTGCAGATTAGTTTATTAGTTGTAGTACAAACTCACTGAGTGCCGCATGGCAGTGTGACAGACAAACAGACAGAAAGACAGACGGAACTGGCAGTGAGACCTAGTCTATGGGTCTGGGTCTGGTCTGGTCTGTTCCTGGTATGCCCTGGCCTGGCCATGGCCGTGTGCGCGCCTGCGTACTTTGGCCATAAATCATTTTGGCATGCCACTACTCTGTGGTCCACCACAGGCCTCATACCATCTCTTAACCCTTTCCACCTTCCCTCCCACCCTATCAATACTCTGCTCTTGGGCACATCATGTTTTGAACATTTAAAAGTGCATTTAGTAACACTTATTCAACTAAAAAGAAAAACTGAATGAAGAATAAGCCAAAGAACGGTTAGGCTTGAAAAGAGGTTGGGGAGGGTTTGTGTGTGTGTGTGTGTTTGGTATTTACTCTCGCTCATGCTATAAAAATGTTTATAGCATGTCTTCTCTATGTTATTATCTCGCGGTTAAAATGAAATTCTTCAAAGTTGGTTTCCTTCCACTCACACTCCCTTCTCTCCCTTACACGCTCTGTGATCTCTGTGGCAAAGGCAAATGCGCATTGCCGCAAGAGTTACAAGTTGCAGTAGCAAAGAGGCAGCTGGAAGCTTGGCCACACAGCAGTTAGCAGCCTCGTAAAAATGTCAAATGTCAAACTGACATTTTAATTAGCATCTGGTCACCCTAGAACAACTATATGGCCACACCCATACATACATACATATGTATGCAACCATAATGATGATTTAAATGTTGTTAATATAATTTATTTATTTATATTCATTGTATTATTATTCCATTTTATTTCAGATGGTGCAAGCAATACAAGTACTTCGGTTTCACCTTTTAGAATTAGAAAAAGTAAGTACAATTTAAATACATTTTTATAATTATTATAAATAAATGTAGTTAGTAAGAGCTCATTGCAATACGTTTTCCTTACGAGTCATGCAATTAACTTAGAAATTGTTGCCAAGTCAGGCCAAGCAATTTATCAAATGGCCACCCAAACAGGCTCAAAATAAAATAGTCATACTTAGATATTTAGACTGGGTTAATACCCTGGAATTGAAAAAGAAAGTAAAGTAATTAATAATTAGGAAAAACAAGGAATAATTAGATAAAATATTAGTAGAAGAACGAAATAGGATATAAACAGTCAAATTTAATGATTTAAAATCTTTCTAAATTCAAGTTTTTAAATCAATATCAATTTATCTGTTTTGTGTTTCATTTTCATTGGTTCGTATATACCCATTTTTATAGCCTTGTCTATAGGGTATTGGGGACAAGCGAAACGAAAACATTTGCAACATGGACATACTGGCATTTCAATTACCAACATTTGTGTTGACATTTTATTGAGCTTGTAAAGCTCGGCCTAAACCCCACAGCAGGCGGCCCATACAAACCCCCCCCCTCTCTATCTATCTACCTATATTTCTATATCTAAATTAGAAATGGATTTGAAATTGATTTGAAAAGCGTACAAACGAATTGCCAATTAACACAACTCACAGAATTTGTTGTGGCAGCAGGATGCAGGTTTTGTTTTTTTCTATTTATTTATTTGTGGTGAGGTGAGGAGAGGCAGGTGGAATATGTTGTTGTTGTGACTTTATTTGTTTGTTGGCCAGATAAGAGAGAATATTTGAACTACAAAAATAAGTAAAAAAAATAGAAAAAAACACAATGGAATGCATTCATTTTTCGGCCTTTTGTCTTTTGTTGTTAATTCATGAGGTGTGATGCCTCCCAATTTACTCCCTCACACACTCCCTCACATAGTTAACCATTTTTTCTTTCTTTTTTTTTTTTAGATAGCTGATAAGGGCGGGAAAGATCGCCATGTACATAAATTAAATTTTCAACTATTGTTGTTAAGGTTTTTCTTTCTAACGTCGGCAAACACCTACTTGATTATTAGACACTTTTTTTTTTTTATAGTCTAAATGGAAAAATTACAGGTTGCCTAATTTGTTTTAATTTCAAATAATATGCAAGAACTTGGTTAGATGGTTCGTTGGTTTGTTGTTTTGGGGGCGTGCGTGAGTGTGTGTGTGTGTGTGTGACTTAATGGAAGTTGTTCCTCAAACGTGGTCGTAATTAATGCCCCCACCATTGCCCTCTTGTGTCGTTGCTGCTGTGTCGAGAAAATTAATTAGGCAAATGCGCAGCGAAGCGTAAAGCGTTGGCCGTTTGCCTGAAACCGAAACCGAAGCTGGAGCCGGGCTTAGAGCTAAGCTAAACCCGTCCGTAGAGTCTCTCTCTCTCTCTCTCTCTGTCTTCCTCTTTTTTTTCAATTAAGTCTTAAGTAAGAAATTATGCAAAACATTCTACAACAACCAAAAAAAAAAAAAAAAAAAAAATACAACAAGACAAACGTTAAGAGAATATTTACTGAGGCTAAGTTAAAAAAATTTTGTTAAAACATTTTTCGAAAATCATTTACTGAAAATGGAATGTATGAAGATTGTCCATTGGAGCTAAAGAAGAGTTGTACTGGGGCATTGGGTTAATGACATAGAAAAAAAACAAACAACAATGCATCAAATCGATATATATATATATAGAGACTACAACAAAAGTCAATCAATGTGCAATTAGTGACGGTCATGTTAATTACCCAAACGCTTTCTAAAGAAACTAAGGCAGTAAGCCAACAGACAACGAGACAAGACAGAAAAAAACAACAAAACAAAACAAAAGCTAGAGTTGTACCGTCTGTTGGTGTTTGGGCCAGCTGCAATTTGTTGCATATAGCACCCTGTATAAAGAGAGCAACAACAACAACAACAACGATCGAGATCTTTATCAACAGAGTACAGAGAGACCACGACAGGTTTTTGTTTTGTCATTTGTCACTCACACAGCTTGCGACACACAGCAACAACAACAGCAACAGTAACAGCAGCAGCAGCAACAAAGAACTGTAGCAACTTGTACGGAGAGCAAAAAAAAAAAAATAACATTCATTTATATGCAGCCAACAAAATGCAGCGGGCGATTTTTGGTGTATAAAATAAATATAAATAAAGCAAAAAAAAAAAAAAAAATAAAAAGAAATAAAATGAAATACAAAATATACTTAAATAAAATGTGCGGGCTGACTGACTGGCAAAAAAGAAATATATATTTATATATATATATATATTTGTATGTACATATATATTTATATATCTGTGCATATTTGTTGCTGCTGCTAAAAACAACAGCAACACAAAACACACACAGAATCAGTTAAAAAGACGTTTTCAAGTCTTGTGTCTGTCAAAACTGGTTTGCCAGAGCCCCATCGACGTCCAGCACACGGACAATTCTCGTCAGAGAGTCACATGCAAAAAACAAAAAAACAACGGGCACTACACAGCAACAACAGCAACAGCAACAAGGCATTGCAATTGACAAACCGACTGAGAGACAGACAAACGTAGCATTCAACCAACCAACCAACCAACCGACTGATAGACAGACAGACAATAAGACAGACAGACAACACGTTGGGTCAGTTGCACACGCTCCGGCAGGGGGTAGCATGCCGGCATGGGGGCACTACACCAACAACAACATCAGCAACAACACCGATTTGGGGGCCTTGTTTTGATGGCTTGGCCAGATCGCTGCTAAGCACTAACAGCTGTATCTCTATAAAGACAGATAAGTATATATATATACATATATATATATATATATAAAAGCAACTTAAACACTCAATCTTTAGCTTAAGCTTTAAACAAAAAGAATAGTATAAATTTGACCTTTTCTTTAAAGTATTCTAAAAGTAAAATATTTTGGTTAAAGTTAACAAACTTTTAACTTGAAATGTAAGTGCATTTCAAATTCGTTCTACATTCTATATCTTTCAATTTGTTTTTTAATTAAATTATATTCAAAAAAAAAGATGAAAAGTAAAACAACTTCCATACTTGTTAGTTACTGATTCAGTCAGAGTGGCGGCAACTCTTGAGTCATTTTAAATGCTATCTATTAACGGAAATCGAAAATTACCAACAAACTGATTCAAACGATTTGCATTGAGATTAGAACTTGAGTGGCTATGGAGTGTGAGTCTGCCGGACGTTAAATGATAGCTATCACTTGTGGCAAAAGGAAACTGTAAAACATTGCCCCGGGAACAACAGCAGCAACAAGAGGGAGAGAGAGTTCTCTAAAAGTTTAGAATGGTAAAAACTTTTGCTTAACAGGATGTAGAAATGATGGCAACATTTAGAAATGTTTTAACCACTGTTGTGGGTCCCTGTCCTATCTTCTGTTTTGCCCACCCAATGTGCAATGTGCAACAGCAGCAACAGTAGTGGCAGCATCAAAACTACGTGGGGGCTCTCCCCAGTCATAAATATCGCAATGAGCTGTTCAAAATGTCACATACAATGCTGACAAATTAATCAAAAATTATCAGAGTCCAAGCATCGCAGGCTCTAAAGGGACAAGAAGAGACTGAGCATATAAAGTCGCATAAACATATCAATTTAGTATTTATGTTGCCAGTCAGAAAGACAGACAGACAGACAGGCTGGATGGCTGGCTGGAGTCGGGGCACAGTGTCTCTGTGTGCGTGCAACATG